>OY728134.1:56062500-58715784 GCA_963277665.1 Viscum album | reverse complement strand
ATGGTTATTGGTATGAATCTTAATATATATTATCTGTATGTCTTCAATAGTGAAAAGTTTTGTTTGGATAATAGTAGTCTATATTTCACAAGGTCTTCTTATGGGTATTTATCAATGAAGGAATATAGGTTCATCATGCATGGGGAATATGTTATCAATGATTGGGAGACACTCAATATTTCATGGAAATACTATCTAAATTTAATTTCTTGTTGTGATAGGTGCTTAATAATGACTTAACTATATATGAAATAGTTCACAAGAGATATATTTATTTGGAATCATGTTGTAGCTTCTTTCTTCCTCCTCATTAAGATACCCTAGATCATATAATCTTCGATGGTTAATGAAATTCCATAGTGTTTCTTGTTTTTCACGAATACAATGGTCCATTCAAGCCACAACATCCTAACAATGACATCTCTCAATATTCATTTCACAACTCCACTAATAATTCCCATAAACAAAATTTGGGATCAGTCTTCCTAGATATCGGATGTTGGAACCTTTGGAATGCTCAGAATAAGGGGCCACATGAAATAATATTTTAGTCTAGTATGGTTGTGCTGATTAAATATAACACAATATAAATTGAATTGGATCCTTTGCTCTAAAAATGGAAGTCCTCGCATTCCATGCGACACCTCCTGCATGGTATGATTAACAAAAACAGGGGTCACAACTCCCTAGAAAAAGGTAATTGGGTTTTATAGTATCCTCATGTTAATGGTTTTAAATTAAATATTTATCGGTTATATATTTGTTGTATTATAAGAGGTTTTGTAGTTCTTAGTAACTAGGATGATTTTGTTACCATTGCTTTCAGTTATACTTTTGGCAGTGCTTACTCTCTTCTTGTGGATACTCTGTCATTTATTAATGGATATGTAGTCTTTCATTAACATTATATTTTACTTGAAGGGCTGGAAAAATTCTCATCTATCTTTTACGGTAATTTGAAAGGGACCATATCAATACCATGGGCTATCACCTATCTTATGCGAAAATTCAAGAGCATAATATCCAATAGCATTTCTATTTCACATATATGGTGTGATATTAATATGGTAGCATACCTCCTATACTCCAAGGGATATTCAAGCAACTGGATTATAATTTTTTATAGAATCAGTTCCCTTCAATCAGTGTTTTGAAATCATGTGAATGTCGGTGCTATTATGCATCATTATGTTAGACCCACCCTGATGTTTTTGGGCAATTTTTATTATAAATAATATTTAATATTTATGGATGGATGGACAATTAATAAAAGTATTTTCAATTATCTATGCCCAAAAATATTATTCATGAGTGAATTATTGGTTATATATTCCAACAAAGACATTTACCATGTGTATTTATAGTTATCAATGCATAAAATGATTGTGTGTGAGTGAATTATTTTTTATCTATTCCAAAAAAAACCATTGTGATTATATTTGTGGTACGATAGGATCATATAGATTATTTGGAAATGTATGTTTGGTTAGTTATGTTGAAAAGAACTATGTTTGTTCATAAATGAATGTGGTTTTGTTCGCAAGGATATGCATTTATTTTCTTACCCTTGTATCATATTTCTATATGAAGTTCTTCTATAATACTCTATCTCTTAGGATTATCACCTCAAATCTAACAATATTCTATAATATTTATTTTTTTTCATTATAGTTTATATAGACTTGTATTATTCCTTATAGAAAAGTATTAATATTCCATTTTATTTCATAAATAACATTTAATACATGCTCCTGATGTTTTATATTATTTTGATCTAACAATTAGATGACATGTTTGTATGTTTTTCCTTGCTCACAGTTTGTGTTCACCACTTTATTATGTTTTCACTTCCTAGGTTTTAACGATGAATTTAACCTAGGACTTCTCAAGAAGTGGGTCAAGAATAGTGTGATTGAGAAGGAATGTATAAGGATCTGACCATAAATATTTTATTCACTTGAGAGTCAATTCAATAATTAATTATATTATATTTTAGGATTGTTTTAAATTTATAGTTTTAGATAGTTATGTCATAATTATTAAGAAAAAAAATTGTATGTTATAAGGTGGAAAATTTCGATCATTATACTCTTTTCCTATAATAAAAAATATCTAAAATAAATAATGATTTCATTTCATTCCAAATATATAAAACATTCAAATTGAATTATTTATTTCCATGGACAATCATTAAACCCTAAGGAAAACATTTTAAAGCTGAAGGATGAGCATAAAAATTAATATAAGTGACATAAAAAGACAGGAAATCATTTATATTGTGAAAAATGAAGACCCATTAAATGCATAACATTATCTCAACGATCATTAATAGATTGAAATTAATAATTTTAACCTGAACAATACTCAAAATTTTTATTCAATAAATCCCATTAAATCCCACATAAGGAAAATAAAAAGCCTTTTTTGGTAACTAAGAGCATCACAATCATAAACCATTTTAAAATCGTGTCATAAATAACTAGATCTCGGTTAAATCCATAGGATAAACCCAATAATGACTTGATACTTCATTTATGTTTTGATTTGGAATATTACCATATTAATTGAAGTGATATCATCATGCACCCATAAAAGATCTATATCAATATCAACTGAAACTATCTATGTACACCCATTGTATATGTTATATTAGGCCCACCTATGAGATACAATGGGGATCAACCCGTTGTATGTTCAATATCATGATCCCTCATTTAATATTTAATTCTTAACCACCATATAGAGAATAATATATTTTTTATTTAATGTTTCCATAATAAATCATATGAAATGATCATTTAAACCTGTTTTGAAAACACTATTAGATATCAAAACAAACCCTTCATTTTCAAAACTCATTTCAAATAAGAAAACTCCAAGAAAAGGGTTATATGGGTTTTATTTTAATTTAAAATTTTATCATTTAAATTAATATAAACATATAAAATGGTTAAATAAACAGAAAAATAATTTTTTTCATTTATGTTAAAATAGAAAATTACATTTATATTTTATAAAAAAGTCAAACATTCTGTACAAAGATTCTTTTTCTGAAAAACATTAACTTAATACCAAAATTTAAATTATGAAATTATCATTTTCAAATATTACACTAATAAAATCCTTTGTAAAACGTGGACATTGAATAAAATCTAATATCATAGTAAAACATTAAAAGAATAATTTGTTAAACGACATGTCCATTACCATGTTGGAAACACCTAAAACCCAATATTTATGAAATAAAAAATTAAAAAAACATTATATATCATGATAATATATAAATTTATGATATGTTATGTCATTGGGAATTTATATACAACTCATAAAATAATATATCTCCATAACATTAAAATATTCCCCAATAAAAAGAAATTGAGATGGTATCCCTTACATTGGGTTCGACTCATCATGTATATTTTTTTATCATCCTAAATAAAAATATTATATTATTTATTTAAATAATTAAAAATAAATTTCATGTTTATTATTTATTTTATTTTATCTTTTAATATGTTATACAGTATTAGGTAATCATTAATGTTTACTTTGGATGTTTGGATGACATTTGACTTATATCTCAAAAAATTATTTGGTAGGTTGACTAAAGTAAAATAGGTTATTATTAAAAAAAATTCTCAAATAAAAGAAGTTAAATAGTTATATATTAAAAAAATATATTTTTTACTAATATATTTAAATACAGTAATGAAAAATGTATTCTATTTCTATCATCGAGTAGAGAAATCCATATGTACGCCTGAGTAACACTATATTTTTTCAAGGATCATTATGTAAAAAAGGTGAGTAATATGTTATCTTTACAGAATGATAATAATATCATAAATACCATATTATTAATTAAACAATACTTATATATACCATCTATATGATATGGTGATAAAAACTGAAACACGTCGCTTCATGGAGTCGGTAGTACACATGTACACACGTACAACGTTATCATTTTTCGCTAAGTGTGAAGGTATAATAGAAAAAGATATGTTATCATTTCATAATTATAAATATTACAAGAATATCACAATTATTTCAAATATATTCATTAAATTTCATCCCTATTAAATTCCAAGAAAATCAATATTGAAAAATGAATCACATCGTTTTGTGAAATGGTACTCAGTTGTATACCCAAGTGACGTTATCGTATCCCAAGGAATGAAATGTAAGTGGGTATATGTGACATAAAAACTCATGAAATAAATTTATGTTAAAAATTCAATATATATACAATAAATTTATAATTATAATAATACATGAGAGGTGATAAAGAAAAATGAATGACACTGGTTCGTGAGCTGGTAGTCCACCAATCACACAAAAGACGATTTCGTTTCCAATTTTTGGAATAAAGATATAAGTATTGGTTAAGAAATTGACATAGTAACATTTAATTATATGAGAAGAACTAGTTTAATTATATAATAATAATTTAATATCCTTTTCTGTTTGTTGAAGAAGAAATTCAATTAAATATTCAGTTAATAAGAATAATTATTTTTGCGATAAATTCTTTATGGAAGCACCAAAATCCTTATAAGATGAATTTATTGTATGAAATGTAATATAGGTCATCGGTAGGAAGATAAATAATATATTTAGTTAAGTTTTGTTTCAATATACGTGGATCTTATTGTGTTAATATTAGAGGATTCCTGGTGGCCTTTTATAAGTTAGGGGTCTGGAACAATTGTTATTTTTTTAAAATGGTTTAATCACATTTTTCACTTGAAAACAACATGAAAAATGGTCCATAATCCATAGTCATGATATGATCCAAATATGTACAGAAATTATATTTTATAATTTTTTTTGGGTTATTTTAAACGTTTTCATTTTGGTTTAACCCTGCTTAAATCATCTTTTACCTTAACCACTGTAAACGTTTTTTACTTTTTGATAATTAATTGTCAAAAATAGTTTGGTAAATTTGTTTAGATAATATGAATAATTATTATTCCAAATATGTAATAAAATGTAATAAATTCTATTCAAATATTTGGTATAATATAATTTACAATTTTATATAGGGATGCGTTGAATGAGTTGTTTTCCTGATATGTAATTTCCAAGAATTTTTTTTACGTATACTCTCCGACTAATATTAATTATTGAAATTATATTAATATATATTTATATATAAATGATAAAATTTATTATAATCATTCCTAATTAGGGGGTTCTAAAATTATTTAAAAATAAGACACTTTATGCGCTTTAAAATAGTTTTTTATAAAAAACCTTTTTTAACAGAAAAACATATACTTAAATAAAATATAATAATGATTAAAATGTAACTAAAATGATTTAATATAAATAATTAATAATTTTTTTTACAAGAATGTATATTCCATATATAAAGGTATTTTAATTTATTTATTTTTTGGAGAAAATTATATTTTTATAAAAACCAATATTTTTAGTATTCACCAAAAATCATCATTTTATGAAATATACATGAAATTTTAAAATAAAATAATTTTTATATGAATGTTTGAAAAATAAATTTAATTTTTATAAATTCTAATTCTATAATTTATAAAATAAACTTTTAATTTAAACCTTGTAATAAAAGAGTATATTTTAAACTGTATCATTTTATATGAAAAAAATATATCTTTTTTTATAATGAATTTAAATGTCTAATTCATATCAATAAACATTAATGTAATTTATTATATCATTGACTATATTTTAATATTCCTCTTACTATTTTAAATTGTGTACATTTAATTTTTTATAATTATTAAACAAGTGGTGATATCTTTCCCACAATTCATTATTATATTCAGAGATTACATCATCAACTATATTGTTTTTTCTAAAAACCAAAATATTATAAATTTATTTATTCATAAACAATAGATCTCTGTTGTAAATAATTTTAATATTAAATTTATTATAATAACTATTCTCTTCCAACTGAACTACTTCAAGTCTCTAATTAGAATATGAGATTGGAACATATTTCTTTAACATTAAATAATGAAATATGTTTTGTACCAAGGATGATATCTAGTGGGAATGCCACTCCTTAAGAAAATGATCTATGATTTTCCCTAAATTGATATGTTTTAATGATTCATGGGTATAACATTCAATTTTAATCGAAACACATACCAAATTTTAATTGAGATAATTTAAGAACTACATCATCACCTACTTTTAAATATAGATCTTTCTTCTGATTATCCTCATAACATTTTTTCATGTTCTAGCCATCCACATATGTCTCTAAATCAACTAAAACTTATTATATATTTTCTCCACCAATTCTCATACCATTATCATCCTTTATCCTACATATGAATAAAAAATATGTGTCTGCCACTATGTTCCATACAATGCCTAAAAATGTTCCATCTCTATACCTGAATGAAAACTAATGTTATGAGAAATATTAGAAAAAGAATGATAATGAACCCAACTTTCCTAGAAATAAATTTAACTTTAATAAATAGTATATTTAATGTTGGTAATTATATAATCAGATTTTTAATCATATTGATGATTAAAATTGGTACTAAAAATTTACCCAGTACCCTTTGATTTATGTATTCTTTTCAATAATTGAGATTCAATCCTGGGATCACAATATGATTAAATAGAGAGAGAGAATAAATGTAACATTACTTCTTCATTGAGATATATTCAAAAATGATGATAAAAAACCATAATACAATGAATGTGAATAAAATATTACGATGTACTTAATCTATCATCAATGAAAAAAAATAATGTTTCATTGAGATATTTTTGGAAACACCAATGTGAATTACATTGATATATTTTATTATATCCAATTATTTACTAAGGAAGGTTGAACCCCTCCCATCAATAATATTCATTATTGTTTAACCAACAAAATATTAAAAAATGTCATTATATATTTAGCTATCACATTTCATATCATCCTGCTAATAATACCCCTAAAATACACTATGAAATTTTCGTACTAATCAAATGAATAGATAATTGAGAATGAAGAGCTTCACTCAACTATGTTATCTTCAACTGTGAATCACACGACACAAAAAATATCTTTCAAAATTTAAAATCTCATTATTTATCTATAATAAATTAGAAAAACCTATCCTTCATAATGGATTCCACCATTTCTAATAAAGCATGATCCTCCCTTTTATATTGATTATTCATTTCTATCAAGATCAACTTCACTTATAAATGAATTAAAACTGAGGATATACCTATATACACAACATACTAAATAACATTTATAAATTAATTAAACAAATTATCATGTTTGAAATGAAATATGGTTATGTTTTCATTAATTTTATAACTCTAATAATTATCTACATTGTTTCCATTTATATGATGATAATGAATCATGAAATTATAATCCTTAATAAGGTCTAGCTATATTATCTATATCATGCTCAATTATTTATGTGTGAATATTTACTTTAATCTATTTGTAGTAAAATTAATTTCACACAATACTCATTAAAAATTATTCCATAAAAAATTATAGAAAAACACTGCAATTAATTATGGATCATATACAGGTTATTTGACTCACGAGGTTTCCACTAACATGAAGAATAAAAAATTACTTATTCATTTTTCATCAAGATACAATAAAGTCCATTCAATGAAGAATTTGTGTAGAGAAAGAATTCAAAATCTCTAGAATGAAATTAAAAAATCTATTCATTCAACAAAAATATTTTAACTTCCTTAAAACAATCATCATGTTATTTATTCCTTATTAATTTAAATCTTTTTTGAGTTAACCTTATATGTGGTCTAGAAAACCAGGAAATTTTTCAAAAATCCGTCAGAATTAAACAATATATACATTTAAACTATGAATATATATGAAATATGTCGGTCTTGTCTAGTCTTAAACAAATTTAATATTAGAAGAAAAAATAGAAATTCCATCTTCTGAAATAATGGGCCAAAATAAATTATTTTTTTGCATCAAAATTTAAAAGTTACAAAAATTAACATAAATTTTCTTTACATTAAGATAAATAAAAGAATACTTAAATGAGTTTCATGTTTATATTGACTTTTAGAATATTAAAATAAATCATATATAAACACAACCACAAACATATTAATGAACTCATATAAAAATATATTCATAATTTCCTTAAATAAAGTAGGTTACTTAGACAACCCATATTAAATAACAAAAAAAATTCCTATATCTAGTCCAAAAAATTGTGTTCGTAATTTCAATATCCTTCACCTTCATCTTATGTTGCATAGAAATTAGACAATCCAACAAAAAATTCTACGCTTTGTGCTGTTGATCAAATAAATCAATGATGTGAGTCAAATGAAATTTTTTCATAATAGTTATGTTATTCAAGGATTGATAATAAATGAAAAGTATCATTCAATCATATTTATTTTTAACAGTATAAACATAAGAAACCCATGTTGAAGTGTATGGTCAAATGAATCTAATATATACCAAATCCAATAATTTATTATAAACTTCAATATATTCTACAGGATCCATTCTGTAATGGGTATAGAAATAGGCTTAATAACAGTCACAAATTCTATATTAAAATCATCCACCCTATCAATAACAACACTATTAAAACCATCAATAAATACATCCATTATATATTTAACTTTTTTAAAATATATATCTTGAATAGTTTCTTTCAATTGAAGAATATTAGCTAGGTAAATCTCATTATCATATCTAATTAATTTCGATTCTTCTTTGTATGTTATGAAAGGAATAAAATCCGTTAACATAACATTTATAGCGCTATAATATATCATAAAATTATATATTTAATTTTGACCCATACTATGAATTAAATCAAACCCTTCTATGGGATGTTTGTTAATATTTGTGGGAAATACCACTCCACTAATAACAATCAGAATATTCTTATTGATCCTTACTGGTTTAATATTTCTTCATAAATTTTGTACCAAAATATCTATCTTAATTTCATGTTTTTATATTATTACCTAACATTATTGTTTCAAAAAATTATTTAATTTTATGATCTATAGTTAATTATCAAACCCAAAAAATTTCAATAGATGTGTATCATACCGATCACTACTTAATTCAATGGTCCAACATCAACTATAGTATAATAAAATGAATTTTCTACACATTTCTATATCGGATCATGATGATTTCCATACAATGAAACCATATTCGAAAACATGTTACAATAATGAGATATAAAATTTAAACTAAAAAATACCACCCATAGATGCGTATCAGATACGCCATTCTTTGATTGTTTAGGAATATTTTTGTAACAGTCATGCAGACTGTGACCAAACTGACCACACAAGAAACACATCTCAAATCCTACGAAATATTATATGAAATTTCATTTACCACACATGGATCATTTTATGGGATTTTTTCGAGACATAGTAGCTATATTCTTCTCCATTTATATAACAAGTTTTGTTTTTCATGCATTTATTATCTCGAGGAACATCAGTTTTTGAAAATACCATCTCAAAATTCTGATCACAATGAACCCCATTCTCATAAAATATAAATAAAAATGTATAAATAGATTGGTTTAAAAATATATCAAGATTGATAAAATTTTATATAGGTTAATATCGATGTCTTGAATAAAACAATCACATAACTTTCCAATCTGTTGATGTTATCATCATATGTAAACATAGAATCATCATACTCTTTCTTAAATTCAAAGAATTGTTTCAACATCATATATTATATTTTTGGGACATATTTCTAAAATAAAAGATTCATTAATTTTTCATATACCTTAGAATCAAGATAATCTATCTATATCCCTAATAATCTCAACCCAATACCACTATTCATCAGCTTCACCTTAAAAAAGATAAACAATAAAAGTTTCATTTTGGTGTTTTGAAAAACCCATGATGTCAAATATATTCTTCTTTTTGTTAACCCATCCATAAAATTCTATTGGATCTATTATATATTGTCCATACTATTCTTATATTATTATTATATCATTTTAAAAATCAATAAAAGAATCGTGTTACAAAACCAAAAAAATTAGTGTATTGGAAAAGTTAGGGTGAAACATAACATTTATATAATAAAACATAAACACTATTTAATTATTTCATCAAAATATACTTCATGTCCCTTATTATATCCTTAGAAAAATGAATTACTTGAATATATACTTCAACAAAATGGGTCAGATAAATGACCATTAAGAGGGTATATAAGAACATGAATCAATATAACATGTGTGACCATAATAATAATCATCATTACATAATCATGGTATCATTATAATAATCTTGAGATTAGTTATTATATAAAGGAATAGAATGTTTCAATTCATAAAAATGAAACAATATGTGTTAATGGTCAAATAACACACATAGTTGTGAATAATGATAGCATCATGTTAACCAATGACATATTTTAATAATCATAAAATAATCATTATGAATAAATATTGCAATATTTTCAATAAAATTTCACATTATATAGTGGGATACATTAAATTATCCATTTAGTTGGAGTGATATATAATTATGAGTTCCCCCTTCATGTCTTAACATTTACATAATTCAGCTTTCCATATAGATCCTATATAAATCATTGACCAAAAATAACCGATGGACAAAAAATGGATTTCATGATTATATATTATAGAATACATTCGTCAATAAATTTTTGGGTTCCAACTTAAAAAATGGAATAACATACATGGTATAAGAATAATCAATCATGAGTGTAGAAGACACATTATTAAGATAATAAAAAGATGTGATTTAGTAAAAAGAAGACTTCTTGTGGAAAAATATTTGAATTATTCATAAAAGAAAATTGAAAATATTTTTATAATAACAATGTAAAGTGTAAGATAATAAATGATATTTATATAACATTAAATGAACATTAACACTAAAATTAGATTGAGAAAGAGATATCCCAATGTTAGTGAGTTTAGTTTGACAATCACATTACCTTATGTATTAATGCATTCATCATATTAATATCTAGGAAAATAAAATTAAATTTATTATTGGAAAAATATATAATATCTTTTACATGTTATTGATATATTATTATTATTTTATGTTAATTTATTTAATTTTTATGACTTATAGATTTAAATTTCATCATTCAGGATTGTATATTTTTGTGGTTTTCATGACCAGTTCACTTGTTTATTGGTATAAAAGTTCATGTATAATGAGAATGATATTAAATAATTGTAATTATATGGTATTAATGAACATAAAAAATTTTAATTGTTAATATATATTATTTTCTTTCAATATTATATGATTACTCCTAAGATAAAATGTTAGTGACAATCATTTAGATTAATTATTTTGGTTTTAATCAAAACGAAGTCTTTTTGTTTAATTATTTAGTATTATTTATTTTGGTTAGTGACACAACATAAAAAATTAAATAAAATATTTTTAACATACTATATAAAAAATTCTATTCGTTTTGAGACAAACTGTGAAGGTGGGAAAATATAATGAAAATTCATCATCCACAATGGCGGTAAATCGAGTCATCAAAAAAGATAATTTAATTTCCTAGAATATAAGGGAGATGAGAATAAGATTTATGATGGATTATTACATTTACATAATAAAATTTCATTATATTAACCATAATGGAGATACCATGCCACAATGATTTGGGTAGATGGGGGTAGAATATGAAATGGAAATAAATAGAAAAAAACATAAATGAAAATGAAAAAGGTTTTTACATCTTGAATTATCCTCCTTGGGAACCTCATTATGAAAACTGGGTTTGGTCTTTTATAGATACAAATGACATCAGTATGTGGGTAAGGGTCTTGGGGATATTATTGGGTATAACTTGGAAAAATCCCAATTCGTGGAATTTGTGTGGAGATAAGTTGATGAGGGGTGGTATTTATTTGTGACGAGAGGGGTGTTTTCCATTATTTTATTCATTAGTAAATTATTTTGGATCATGAATATGAATAGTTTGAATATTATCACTAAATATATTAAATAATTAATGGTATTTATAGATTATTTCTCTTAAATTTTCCATGACTCAAGTAATAGTGTATTTAATTTATAATGTATTTATAGTGTAAATTACTATATTTTACTACTCAACAAAAATTCCGGTATTTCATAAAAATAACAAAATATTCACAATAACCATTATCTGATGTTTATAAATAAAAATTAATAGAATTATTTGAATATATTTTTCTAAATATGAGAAATTCAATTTTTAATTAAAACCATTATTTACATGAAAAATAAATACTTTAAAATTATTACTTATTTTATAACACTTTGAAAAATTAATTAATGTGTATAGAAATTATAATAGTCACATGAAATTAAAATTTTAATATAAAAATATATTTTATGTTATAAAATTTTCATTTATATATTTATATTTATTATAATGTTATTAATAAATTTATTTTATAAAAATACCAAGACCTAATTAATAATTTTTTATATATTTTTTTTACGTAATCCATGATATAATTATAGGAGATTATCATTTATAGGATTCATAATTTTTTTAGTACATTAATATATAATGTTTCTATTATATTGGATGGATTACTATTCTTAATTGTCAAATTACTATTCCAAAGGTCAAATTACTCTTCTATTGGTATAACTTCATTAATTTGTAAATATTATTCATAATACATTTATTTATTATTTATAATGTTTATATTATGTCTTGTATTTTATATTATTTGATTTATATTATAAGAAATATTTAGAAGAATGGAATATGTATTGATTAGATATTTTTTCATTACATGAGGTTCCTTTGAAATTTGGATGAATTTGTCTCATAAAAAGAACCATTTTCATCAGGATTCCCTATGGCTAATTTAGATTTTCGCTAACATAGATACCAATATCATTTATATCTTGTTTCAACTAATCCGTCATTTTGGTAAATTAATCTATTCAATTTTATCTATCTCAAGATGCTAATTTAGACGGTTGGTTTCCTCTCGAAACCTTCTAATAATAGCTTCCTTACTTACTTTATGGAAAAATTCTTTAAGAATACATAGTTTTGAATAATTAACATGATAATATTGATAAAAATACCAGTTCAACATAACCGTAACGTTAAATTGTTCAATATACTAATTTTACTATTATTAAAACCTATAATGTTATATAAATCTTCCATTGATACCAATAATAAGGAAATTACCTTAAACAACACTTAATCTTGATTTCTATGTCAATATTATTTTATCTTATATTTTTAGTATCTTTTCATATTTAGTTGTTATAGAATTAATTCATAACTCATAAATAATGACACTGTATATTATAAAGTAGACAGATCCAATCAATACCAATTTTTCCCATTATATGAAACATTTAAAATAAAATATGATTTATATTCATTAAAAACATTCAATAAATTAAACATGAACTATTTTTCCCTTAAATAACCTTAAACTGTATGAATAAAATTTTAAAAATATGGTATGACCACAAGAATCATAGTAACGAAAAAAATAAATAAATAAACTTATTAGTCTGTTGTAAAACATGAAAAACAATGAAAACATTAACTTTCACTAAATTATCATCGAATAATTGAAATAAATCATTTCAACATGAAAAATTAAGACATTGTTTTCTCAAATAAACTAATTAAAACCCGTAGGAAAAAAATAAAATCTTGGTTCTTGTAAATTTAAAGAATAACGCTCATAACCCATTTTTAAGTCATTTTAGAAATAAATAGATCCTAATGAAGCACATATGAGAAACCATATAGTATCTCCCTCCCTCATTCATATTAAGACAAGGAATATCATCTAGTTCATTGATGTTCTATTTGGGTGAACCCATAATATAATATGTAACTGCATTACCAAGCTCTATATGGGCACACCCATCATATAATCTCTAATGAGATCCCATATGGACTACAATGGGGATCAACATTGATATAAGAAGTATTAAGATCCATTATGTCACATATAATAGTCACATAACATATACTGTATAAAAAATTATTCTTTCACTTTTTAATAATTTTTTTAAAACTCATCTAATCCTGTATTTATAATTATTTCAGATATCAAAATAACATTTTATTTTAATGAATCATTTATCGATTACAGAATTTAGAGAAAAAGGTAAAACGCGGGTCTTCATTGAAAAATCTTGAAATCATATAATGTAATCTAAAGAAAAAATAATGGTTATGGTGGCAGGAAAATTTATTATGTCTATTTACACTATAATAGAAAATTTATTAATTTAACTTTAATGAAAGAGAAGCATTCCATGAAATGATTTAGTATTTTAAATTTTCTGAAAAAAATAATTTTCTATAAAATTTCATGAAAATGTAATTAAAATAAAAAATCATTTTATTACATGGAAAACACAGATAAATAGTGTTTTGAATGAAAACATAAAATGATGATTTTTTCTAAATAAAATGTCTTTACCAATTTGAAATTATTTGAATCTTAATCTTCATATTAATATAAAATTATAAAATTAAATACAATATAATTATAATACTGAAATTCATGATATAAAATATAAAAGGGGATGTATTAAAACATCAAAAAATATTATCGGTAAATAAAATAAATGTATTTCGTAAATTAAGGGAAGTTGAGATGATGTCCCTTACCTTGAGTTTGACTCATTACATACGATATTTATATTCATGAATTAAAAAATTATGCTAAATTTTTAATTAAATGCAAATTTTTCGGGTTTATAATTCCTTTAATTTTATCTATTATCATGTGTTAAAAAATTAGTAAATCATTTGCGTTCTCATTAGTTTTTTTGACATTATTCAAAATATATGTTAAAAATGACTATGGTTGGTTGACTATGGTAAAATAGATCATTATTCAAAAATAAAAAAATAACAATAGAGAAATAGTTATCCAATTTATAAATCAATTATAATTTTTAAATAAATCATGAAATATGGTTATGAAAAATGATCTACGTTGCAATGATTGATATTGGATGTTCTCAGGTACACAAGAACAACCCTTCCATTTTACAAAGATCGTTTTTTATGGATGTTAGGTACTAGAATTGGTAATATGGTAAACTAATAACGGAGTTAACATTGACCTGGAATGCAGGTAATTCCCTATCAACATTGTTTGGAAACTAGAACTGAGAAGAAAACAAAATTAATGTGGAAATAAATTTTCCACTGAATTCATAGAAGCAAGATAAACAAGTAAGTGTGAATACAAGGGAAATTCTATAGGATTAATTGTTCCATAATTCCAAATGTTATAAAACCCAAAGTAATACATTAATGTACTAGAAAATTGGATAACTGCCCAAATCACAATGGAGAAAACTCACCAAGTATATGAATCAAGAGCTATAACCTCTATAAATTTCTCCCTTTACCTTTCTCGATCATGGATAAATATAATTTAAAAAACCCAGAAGGATGAAGTAGGGTGTGAGATAAATTCCCTATTGTGTCTCACAATGGATTCTATAACACATTCCAATATTTAATTAACTAAAAATATTTCAATTTCAAATAAATTGATTTGGAATTTCGAAATAATATTTAATCAAATAATTAATAGCTTTTCAAATAATGGGAATAAATTAAACAAATGTCTTAACACACAATATTTATGAAATTTTATATACAAATCAAGAGGTATAGTAAACATATTCCAAAACAAATTACCATATGTATACATTTCAAATAAAAACAAGAGAGAAATGTGGTAATCATACTAAAAGGTACTATCGTTCCAGTATATGGTACCTCACACACTCAACATGACACAATACTCTGTGTACGCACAAATCCATTTGACACTATTAAATATGACGTAGTCACCATCCTGTTAGGGATGTTACATGCTACATTTATTTTTTAGAAGGTTGTAAATCAAAAAGGTATAACTATATAACTCAGTAACAACCAAAGGAATTCATGTGATCTAATAAAAACCATTATGTGAAAATTATTTATAGACATAATAAAATAAAATACATCGCATAATCCATTTCAAATATTCAAATTTTCAATTAAAACCCCAAAAAATGTTTTATTAATGTCATTCATTTTTGATTATAAAACCAATGGGTTTCTATAACAATTATTTCAATATATTTTCCCAAATACTATTTTGAAATAAATTCTAGAAAATTAATTTGAAAATTTAAATCTATCATATTAAATTTAACATAATTTAATAAATCTCACAAATACAAAACAAATAAATAGAATTAGGTGGGGTCTTAATTTCACCCCAAAAATAAAATTTCAAATCATAACCATCCAATTCAATAGAATTAGGGTTTCAATAACCTAATTGAATGAAATTACAAGAAAATTAATTAATTTTAAAAAATAAAATTGTAATAATTAAATTTATTGTTAATAAAAATCAGCCACTACAACAGAACCACCAACGTTAGGGTGATGGGATTTCGACACTCCAAATCCAAATCGGGATTCACCAATGATGAATAATGAAAAACAAATTCAATAATCACACAAACATCCATGATCATAAATGAAGTTTATTTGATCATCCATTCAACAATGATATCTAAAAAACCATATGGAGGAAAGATGGGATATAGGGAGATAGATAATGAGAATAAGAAACCTACATAGAGAATAGAAAACATCATTTTCCTATGTTATATTCACTTACAGAGGGGGTTCATAGGGGTAAAAAATAATTCATGGGATCCTCCCTAGAAGAAGAAACTGAATGGGGGCATACAGGTCCGCCAGGCACCTAAAAGATGGGTAATACGATTTTGAAATATATTATCGGATTAATAAAACATGTGCAGTAAATTTCTTCGGTAGAGTCACACTGTTAGACCAAACTGTATGCCCAATATATTCCCCCATTTTTAAATGGGATTCATTTTTTCTCCTAGGTGGGCGCACATGCTGAGTAATTGTTTTCCAATAATGTGAAACCTCACTAACTTGGTTTCCATGATTTTTACTACCAGGGAACACAGTTTGGGTAAACCCTGTTCCGACCATGTATTGCCTAGAAAAATTCAAAATATCCTAAAATATAACAAAAAAACCCTTAAACTATACCCATCCTGGGCATGGTAAAATAGAAGGTTTAATAATACCTGAAAACTGTAACAAGATTTTACAAATAGATGTTAAGTAATATTTTTTTCTTTCCAAAATTATAATTGTATAAGAAAAATACTATTATTTCATTATATATATATATCATCCATCTGATATGGTTATGAGAAAATAATCACATCTATTTATGGAGGTGGTTGTCAGTAAGTACGCATAAATGAAATTATAATTTATTTAGTTAGTTGAATGGATTGAATGAAAATGAAAAAAAATGTTCTGAATGTTATGAAATTCATTTATATTATAATTATGTCACATATATTCATTAACATTATACTTATATCCTTCCATGAAAAGCATTATTAAAGAAAATTATATCTCTTTATAAGGTGGTAGTCCACTATACATAAGAACGATGTTTTTGTATCCCACATGGATTATAAATTAAGATGTTTCATGGGATATAATAATTATTAAAGTATTATTATGTTACATATATCATATATATACTTAAAATACATCAGTATACCAATTTTTTTTGAGGTTATGATGAAAAATAAATGACATCGATTCATGAGGTGATAGTCCATTGTCCACATTAATGAGGACTTCATTTCCACATTGATTTAAGTGGATATAGATTTAGGTTATTGCATTAAAAGAAAAAATATTACTATATAGTGTATAATGGAATAATTATATATTCATACGTGATGAATAATTTAAGGTGGTGTGTAAGGAAATAAAATAAAATTTCTCAATTAAGCATGCTGACTATTCTTCGGACAACCTCCTTCTGTAAGAACTTAAAAACATAAAGGTTAGATTTATGATAAAACTGGAATCTCTAGGTGATGGGGTGGGAATTATGTAATTTATTTGGGGCTTTTTATATAAGATAAAAAAGTATTTTAATGTGTTATGTGGAGTGGAGAGGGGTGACCTTTTATAAGTGAGGTGACTGGTACACTTGTATGTTTTTTAAATAAAAAGGTGTAACCATGGTTGTCGCGTGCTAAAAGGATAAAAAATATAAAATTATCTGTCCTTATAAATTATAGTAGACAAATAGTTCCTTAAAATAGATTATAAAAAAATATAAGGTCGTTTTAACGGATCTATTTTTAGTTTAACCCCCGATAAATCAATTTTTTCCGTAACCACAGTAAAATATTTTTACTAAAATCAAAATTCATAATTATAAAATATTAATATTAAAATATTATATAATATAAATTATTATTATTAATGATATTTAATCCATTTTAGAGAATTCATATAAAATTTTTTGTAGAAATTATTTTAAAATTAATCCTTCCAATGCGCTGAAAAAGAGTTTTTTTAAGAGATCTATATTTCAATATACAAATGATTTTATATTAAGTTCATGAATAGTATTAATAATTATATGAATTTAAAATAATATTTATTTATATATAATAATTAAACTTCATTTCAGTCATTAATCATAAGGTGTTGTTTTAAAAAATTATAATGGAGAAACATTATTCATTTTAAAATAGTTTTTAGAAGAAAACCTATTTTTGGACCTAAAAACATATACTAAAAATAAAAATAAATATGATTCAAATGAAAATATATCAATTAAATATAAATAAATAACAATTTTTTATTTTAATAATAATCAATCTATAATGGTACTTTTAAATTTCATAATTTATTAAAATTAAATTGAAATTTTAAAAAAATTGGTATTTTCACTATTCACTAAAACATGAATATTTTCAAAAAAATAAAACAAAATCACTATTAATTTATTTTTTATATTATGGTTCATATTCATAATATAATTAAAATAATATAATTTAAAATTTAAAATTTAGAATAATTCATTATAATAATTTATATTAATTAAAACTATTTCATTTTTTATTTAAAGAAATTGGTAATATTTTTATAATGAATATAACAATCTAATTCATATAAATACACATGAAAAAAAATTCTAATTTTTTTTTGTTTTTTTAATTTTTTTAATAGTATCATTAAATATATTTACTTATGTAGTGCATTTTAAAATAAACTGAACTTTTTGTTGTTGGTATTGTGAGATGATTTATGAGTGGTCATATTTATCATATAGAAATGATGAAAAATAATGATATATTTATCTTATATTAATATATTTTTTATTATAATAGGGTATAGATATTTCTATTTATTAATATAGTAATATTGAATATTATAGTAAGATTAATTTATTGAGAACCATTTAGTTGTGTATAAGTATAGTATAAAATAACTATTTTTTGTGAAGTATGGATTCTATGATTCTACATGAAAATAAATATCTTATCTTGATAGTATAAATTGGATGGATATATCACATAAATTCTCATAGGGTTAATCACACTGATAAAGGATGGTTGGGTATCAACTCAATCTTCACTGAAGTGAAAAATTAGTGGACCTAAGAATGCTGACATAACAGAACACTCCATGGGGATATAATTGGGTAATAACGTTTAATTTACAGACAAATATGATGGATTTTAATATATTGGAATTTAATTCTAACTGGAGTTATAAATTATATCATGAAATTTAAAATAGAAAACATTTGTTAAAATAAAGTAGTGGTATGTTGGAAATTTTTTATCATAGATTGAAATAAAGGTGTTATCAGAGAATACATCTTACGATTGAGGTTTAATATTCATAGGAATTTTTTAATTTATTATTTTTGACATTATATTAGTAATTTTTATTTTAATATTTTAATGTAAAAATTTATTCAAAAATTAATATATGGAAGTTATGTCTCTAAAAACATGTAAGACTTATCTATAGAGTTTCATTTGGAATAAATGGTTGAGAATAATAATATATTTCTATTATAAGGGGAAATATATTTTAACCAATCTTCTCTGAGATAAAAAGTATTATATGTCTTATAATATATAACCACATCAATTATTAACATTAAACAACATTATTTATTATTATTAGATTGTGATAATTAATATTTTGACATCAGATATTATTTTTAGTTGGGGTGTGGAAAATTGAGTGCCTCATGATTTGGGATAATATATATATATAAACACAAAAAACACAAAAAAACACACACACACAGATATATATATATATATATATCTAAATAATCAATATTCTTGATAGATTTTTATACATACAACAACAAACTAAAATGATAAATAAAAAAAATTTAATTGATAAAAATTCAGTATAATAAAACCACTGTTAAATAAGAAATATTTCTATCAAATAAATAGTCCATTAAAAATAAGATTAATAGTACTTAATATTTTAAAAGAGCATTTATCAATAAAGGAAATTCTTCATTATAAATTTTTAATATTCATTATAATGAAAAATTTTAAAAATTCTAATAACATCATGATTGGAAATTATCATAATAAAATAATAAATAAACTATTTTAAAACCTTTTCTAGGAAAATAAACATTTATAAGGTAAATAAATCATTTAGAAATACTATGGTGAATTATTACAAACTAAGACTAATGTTTTTAAAAAATAAATAATATTTCAAATAGAACATATGTTTTTTTCTTATATTATATTTTAGTTTTCATCACTTGTAGAAACTAAATCCTTGAAATCTTATTCATTTTTGAAATGAAAATTTTCAAAATTTGTAATATCTGAATTTCATTTTTAAGAAAAAATTTTTGATTAAAAATATTAATGTTAATGACCACAATATAAATGATACTAGACGCAACAAAATGTTTTTTTAATTAATTTATTATTAATTTTTTTTGTTTTTATATAATAAAACCAATTAAAATATTATAAAAAAAATTAAATATAATGATAAAACTATTATATAAATATATTATCTCTTGTTCAATTATTAAGCCACACTAAATAAGATTATAGAAATTTAATGATGTCAAGTATATTTTTTAAAAAAAGCATTTCCCTATATATTTACTGTTTTAATAAAAAAATTAAATTTTATGTTTTTATGAATTGAAATTAGTTATATATATATTAAATTTATTTTTACCACAAAAATGGTTTTATAGGTATTTATTATATTTTTATTATCATAAAAATTACTTATTTAAAAAGTAGTTACCAACATAAAAACTAAAATAGTAAAATGCTAAAATGTATTTCTAATAGTTTTAAAAATGACAAAAATATGTATTGAAATTATTATTGGGGGATTTATCAACATTATACTACATGAAAATCCATTATTTAAATATTTTAGAGCCATATAACATTGAATAGTGTAATTTAATTATTTAAAAATATATTGAATTCACAAAAGTTCTATATTCATAACTTATAACTTAGAAACACTTATACCCCTTCATACCATACATATTACTATGAATTTAGTAATGAAAATAAATTTTTTTTTCCTAATAGAATCAGAACACATTTTCATAAGACTCTGGCCTCAATTAGGTATTCTCTTCATTTCATTTCCTAGTCGACATTCAAGAGAAAGATCAAGGTCCCATCATGAGTTTTACAAAATCCTGAACATTTTCATCTTAATATTTAACAATAAAAACAAACATAAACATTGTACTATAATTATGTCGTATAATTATTATAAATATGATTTATTAAATTAATTTAACATCCATTATATATTTCTTCCACCCAGTTATTTAAATAATAGAACATCGATCGTGTTTTTGTGCGGACGGTGGCCTATATGAAGAGAATTATTCTGTTTCTCAGTTTCACGAACATATTCTAGTTATAATGATGGAATCAATGAAAAAATTCAATATATAATGTAAAAATTATTAATAAATAAATTATAATCCAAAATCATTTCCTCTCATTCTTTGAGAAATGAAAACTTTAACATTGCGTTGAAGAGACTATACCCTAAATGAAGTAACACAAATAACATTATCATCAAGATTCATTATTATAAATTTATATATATTAAATATATCATTAATAATCATATTGATTTCAATATTATAACAATTTTATTTTTTAATAGTGTAATTATTCACAATAAACAATTTCTTAACCATACTCTTCCAATAATTATGGTATGTTCATGTTTGGGTCGGTCTAACCGCCTACATGCACAATAAAATAAAATAATATCCTTGATGATTATGAAAATAAAGCTAAGTATTATTTAGGAAATAAATATGTATATAATAATTATATTTTGTGTTCTAATGTCAAATTAAATATTTGACTAATTAAATAATTAACACCTTCTGTTTGTTAAAAATTATTGAAACAATTATATAGGTCATTTTTACTACAAGAATAGAAAATAAAAATCTAATAGAATGGAATTCAAACATGATAAAATATAATAAAAAATAAAATTAAATATTTTTTAAAAATATAAATGATGAAATTTTTTATAATTATGTTGAACTACCCGAATATTAAAAAACAAGTTCAAAATGATCAATACAACTCACACTCGATATTAAAAATAGATAATACAAATCAAATATAAATGTACATAATAATTATAAATGAATTTCATAAAAAAGATATATATATATATATATTAAAATTGTTCAAAAAAATATTTTTAAGATATGTATATTTATTTGATATTGTATTTGGGTTCTTTTTTTGGTAGTTAGAAATTATAGTAATCGTGTTCTGTCACATTTATTTTTGAGAAAGGTTTTATTTACACACCTTATTCCATTTTTGGGGTTTTATACAATATATTGGATATATCATATCATGAATAATCTTTTATTCATCGTATTTGATGACCAATTTCAAGGTCTACCATTAAATTTATTTTTATTATAATGTTTCCTAATTCATATAGGATATTGATAATGGAAAATATATTTCTTTAAGTTATAATGTGTTATCATATAAAAAATTTTGTGATGATTTTTTAAATATAAGGATTTAATATTAATCCTTATACCTTGTTAAAAAAAATTTATTCAAATAATCAACCTTAATGAATTAAATTCACGTAAAATAGGACATTTCTATGAATAATGCCCAATTTCATTAATAAGGATTTCTTCTATGTCAATATTTACCCTTCTCACCAATGATCACATTTATATTTGGAAATATAATTATCTTTTATCTCATGTCACTTTAATCATTTCTATATTTTATTTTTAGGATTATGATTTTCTAAAATCATTTATGGTGTGGGGTTTTAATAAAGGTATTTTATAAAATTCCAGTGGACTTCCATTCATTCAAAATAACATATTTTATCATCCAATAATCAATATCATTAGAAATAATTTATGAACATTCAATGATATATTATTATTGATTATTTTTTATAGAACATTTTTTCAAAGGTTTCAATTTATCATTTCAAAAATGAATTTTTAAATATTGTTTTAACATTTTCTTTAATTTCACTGCTAAAATAATTTTAAAATACCTTTTTTCTATTTATCTCAAAATACGATAATTGTTATTTATGATGAATCATTTACATATATTTAAAATATTTTTATTAAATTTTTAACTGTTGATGTTATTTAATAAAAAATAAAATATTCTAATATTTTGAAAAATGATATATTTCATTTTTAAGGAAATATTTAATTTTTAACAGGATTTCAATAGCATGGCATTTTACAAAATAATTTATAAAGGTGTTTCGAAGCAATTTTATTTTAAAAAAATGACTTATAAATATTATTTTTGGTTTTAATTTTTAAAAATTATTTTTTTCAAAAAGATAATCATATTTTATTTTAAAGAGAATATTTTGATGATTTTTACAGGACTTTTTAGAGTGAATGAGAATTAGTTTCAATGTGGTTTATAAAATTAAATGAAAATGGTGTTATTCAAGTATTTAAACATCGTTTTATGTTCCTATTGTACAATATGGAAATTTTTTTATGAAAAATACTTATCAGATGACTTATTGAATTTTCTATGAATGTTTTTCAAAAAACCCATCTCTTTTCCTTGAGTAAATTATGTGATATTTGATGTATCATGATTTTAATTTTTATATGCCAAAAATATGTAATTATTATTATTAATTAAAGGATAGGGTCCAATAAATATATCTAATTAATTAGTTTTAGACATTTATATAAATGGAAATTTATATTGGTAGTGAAGTTATTTTCAGTTAATTATGGTCACTAAAACATTGTGTGAGTGTGGAAAAAACTATGATTGAGTGGTAATTTCTTGTGACATCACATCAGTATAAGTATGGATAAAATACTACGATCAACTTTTTTCAACACTTTTTTTGTGGTGTTCATTTATTATCTCATGTTATCACATGATACTGGTGATGAGAGGCCATTTCTATGACTATTGGTAAGTACATGGTGGGTTCTAGTGTTTTTGGTGATGACAATGATCATGAGAGGACTCAAAATATTCTATGAGAAGCTGGTGGTCATGGTTAAAAGTGGGAATTGGTGTTGATGGATGGGTAATAGTCATATGAGAAAATGGGTTGATTTTGGTGATTCTAGGCATCTAAAAGCTATTGAAAATATTGACTGGACTATTATAATGTTGGATTATTAAATACCAGAAGATAAAGTGGATAAAAGAAGAATTTTTAGGAAGGATGGTTATAATTTTAATGTTCAGCACAATATATTAGTTGGGATGGACACATGAGTTCCAGTTATGGTCCCCAAAGGCCATTCCATTATCCAATTTTCCTTTTGTATTTTTGGTAATTTTTTGTGACATTGGGATATGTGTTGGACCTATGATCATGATTTATAAAGAATTGTTTCTGTTGGACTTCAGGACATGTAATGGGATTCCAATTACCTAGAAAAAAATCATACTTTTCATAGTTAAATAAAAAGGATTTTTCCATATCTTAAGAAATGTTTTGGTCAAGAGTTTATATATTTTAATCTATAAATCCAAATAATATGTGTTAGTTTATTTATAGTTTGCTACTCTAACAAGGATTACATGTGACTGTATTGTAAAGACCCGTAAATTTCAAGGAAAGTTTTTTCTTAATTTTCTTTGGAATTTTACAAGAGCGCAGTTTCTGACGGCACCTGATTCCGAGGCCCGGTGTGCCCGGAATCATTTTCCGATGTTTGGCTCGGGTATGTTCAGTGAACGGACGAGCGGGTTTTTCTAACTTTTGAACCGGTGCCCGGAATCGAATTCTGAGGGCACCGATGAAATCGCAGTGCCGGTATTCGCTTAGAAACGCCTCTTCCGGAGTTGCGTTTGCTCGGGTGTGGTTTTTAATTTTCGGGCTTAAAGTTAAGAAATAAAATAATTTTGCGACAACTTTATTTTATTTCACTTAAGCCACTTGGAAGCCACTTGAAGCCACTTAAAGGCGGCTTGAACTGAGTTGAACTGGATAGGATGCTATCCGGAAATATCCTACCCCCTTGGTAGGATATTGGTGAGGTGGGGCCCGCACGAGCTCCGCCGTTTCTTTCCGCTAAGAAACGCACCCGTGAAAACCCGTCTTAATGAAAGTCAACCGACGCGTTTTCTAAATTCTTAACAGACCATTTAATTGGGCTGTTTCTCTCGTGAATTGAATGGGCTGTTTCTTTCGTGAATTAAATGGCCTGTTTCTTTCGTTGAATTAATTCAACGAATTAATTCAATCGTTTCTTAACCTGTTTCGTGTGTTGGAATATTAATAAAATAAGACCAACCCAAATCTTTGGAGAAGGTTTGAGAGGATTCTTGTTCTTCTTCTACCTCGTGAAGAACACGAAGAACGCAAAAAACGCGAAGAACGCCGAACCCGGAAATCGACGACGCTTCCGTCCGTGACGTTCTTCCACGCTCCGATCTCCGATCACCTACCGTTTGAGGTGAGTGATTTCGGATTTCCTCTCAAAAGTTCTTTTCTTTTGGTTTTAACGAAACACAGATTTACATATTAATAATTTAAAACTGTTGTTCTTGGTTCGTTGAGCTCGCCGACTCAACGCCGGATTCCGCGACGACGGGACGCCTCCCCGCGACGACGCGACGATCCCTCTCTTCCGCGACGATCCTTTCCGCGAAGAATGCCCGCGCGCGACGATCGACGACGCTTGAGGTAGGGATTTTATATTTTGAAATACCCCTCCTTATATTCCCGTGAACATTCTTTAAAAATTAAAGAACCGGAATCAAAGAAACAATTTTATTTTATTAAAATTGTTGGTTCATGTGTTGAACATTCTATTTTTCTCCCGTTGTTTTTTTTCTAACGCGGAGGGTGCGGGTCAAACGAACACGGCCCGATAACCCTCCGCCGTTCTTCGTGTTTTGCGGATTTGGCGGGCGACGACGGAACGTGCCGCAACGGGTGTTTGATGATCCCGCAGTAAAGAACGGAACCCGGGAGGAACAACGGCGCAGACGGGAAGGAAAACGGGCCACCGGAGCGACTCCGGCGGCCCGCGGAAGCCGGAGGTGGCGCGGGTCGCCAGCGCGGCGGCGCCGGCGGCCGGAGGCGGCGGCACCCCGCGGGTGTCCAGCGCGACACCCCGCGGGTGCCGCGGGTGTCCAGCGCGACACCCCGCGGGTGCCGCGGGGTTGTCACACGGCACCCCGCGGGTGTCCAGCGCGACACCCAGCGGGTGCCGCGGGTGTCCAGCGCGACACCCCGCGGGTGTCCAGCGCGACACCCAGAGGGTGCCGCGGGTGTCCAGCGCGACACCCCGCGGGTGTCCAGCGCGACACCCAGCGGGTGCCGCGGGTGTCCAGTGCGACACCCCGCGGGTGCCGCGGGTGTCCAGGGCGACACCCCGCGGGTGCCGCGGGGTTGTCACGCGGCACCCCGCGGGTGTCCGGCCGACACCCCGCGGGTGCCGCGGGGGTGTCACGCGGGGCGGCGGCTTTCCCCCGCGTCGGCCGCTCGGCCGCTCGGCCGAGCCGAGCCGGACCGGCCCTGGCCGGGCCGGGCCGGGCCAACCGAGTCGGACCCGACCCGGTTCGGACCAACCAGGGGGGGTCGGGCCGGGTCGGCCCGGGCCCGGACCCCCCGTCTTCGGACGGACTTCGTTCAAATGGCCATATCTTGAGCTACGGGCCTCCAAACGACCTGCCGTCAGCGGCAACGCGATCCTTCGATCGAGACGGTCGTTTGTGTTTATCGCACTCAAAGTTTCGGAATACTTGGGGTTCAGCCGGGTTGGTTCGTACACGAAACCAACCGGGCCCTCGGAGCGGAAACGCTCATATCTTGAGCTACGGACGTCCGATTGACGTGCCGTCAGCTTTGTTGAATTCCTCTAAGTGAGACGGATCTTTTGGCATACTCCGCCCGAGGTTCGGACGCAGGTGAAGTGCGGTCGGGTTGGTTTTGCCTTAAAACCCAACCGGGCCCCTGGGACGAAAATGCCAATATCTCTCAGACCGGGCGTCCGATTGACGCGCCGTCTGCGACGTTGAGTTCCTGTTGACGATACGGAACTTTTGGATACATCAACTTCGGACTTCGTGACAGTTGATGTATCAGCCTCTTGGCTCGTGGAGCAGACCCTTCCGAACGAGCTCGCTGTGTGCGGGAACCCTAGTGCTGGCTGCGACTGCTACTTCGACAGCAACGACCGTGCAGAGATCCTCAGTGGACTGCGGCGACGACTGTGCAGAGATCCTCTGTGGACTCCGACGACGACCGTGCAGAGATCCTCAGTGGACTGCGGCGACTACTGTGCAGAGATCCTCAGCGGACTGCGACGACTACTGCACTAAGCGATCCTACGTGGATCAGGGCTTCAGGTCCTGCGTGGGCCCGATCCTGTGTGGGTCCGATCCTGTGTGGGTCACTGCAGAGATTAGTTACCTATCGATCCTTCGTGGGTCCGACGACTTATATGGATCATGGATCATCTTTATCGTCATCCGAAGAAGTATACCTGTGTGAGCTGAATCTTCTGTTTTCCTCGATAGCGGACGGAGCGCCCGGTAGTTGGCAGCAGACCCGCGGTACTCGACAGGAGGAGTACCTCAGCAGTCTTAGGTTAGTGAGAAGTACCTCGGAGTCGTGACAGGACCACTGTAAACTTCCAGAGGACGGCTCGACGCTGCAGTTTTTCCTTTCAGTTGCTGTTTTTCCTTTCAGTTGTACTTTACAGTTGGGCTTGTATTTCCGGCACCTTTTACTTTCAGCACAGCTTGTACAGTTTTTACTTAGTGTTTACATTTCCGCTTGCTTACTCTGTGGTGCTTGTTTACTTTTCAAAGGCAATTCCTTCCCTTTTGTTTTTTGGGATTTACGCCTTGGTGCTAGTCGCCAGCCCCTGGCCTATGGAAGGCGGGCTTGGGGTAGTCACGGCACGGGCCCCGAGGACGGGTCGTGACAAATTGGTATCAGAGGTGGTCGGTTCTACCGCAGACTCTGATCTTTCTTATATGTGAAGCAATAGTGTTTAGCGTATTGAGTGTGGTTATCAGTCCAGGGAGTCCAGTGTTGGTGCGGCGGCCGACGTATCCATACACCAGGACCCTGACTTCTGATTTCCGACTTAATGCACGAAAACATTGATTGCATGTGTGTTTCAAGTTTTCCTTGTGATTACTTGTGTCAGCTCACCAGGTATACTGTCCTGACCGTGGCGCACCTGTTTCATTCAGGATGGGCCCACGATGACAGCCAGCTAGGATTCCGAGAGTGGAGCGTGATGACAGCCCACCGAGCGTCGAGGACTCGGTATAGGGCCCTTTGACAGCAGAGGCACCGGTGGTACCTTTACCCACCGAGCCCCCCGATGCTTCCAGCACTGGCAGCTGACGACGCACGACGCCTCGGAGCTCTGCACGAGTTCCAGCGCCAGCGACCACCCAGGTTCCGTGGGGAGTCGGACCCCCAGGCAGCCGAGGACTGGCTGGAGGCGGTCGTCCGAGTTTTCAGGCTAGTGAGGACACCCGCAGACCTCATGGTGATCCTCGCAGCGAGCCTACTGCACATAGCAGCCGGACGATGGTGGAGCCTGATGCTCCAGGTACACGATGAGGCCACCCTCATCTGGATGGACTTTGAGAGACTCTTCCGCTCAGAGTTCGTCCCGGCCACCCTCTGTGCGGTGCGCATCCAGGAGCTTCTTCAGCTGCGGCAGGGCAGCTTGACGGTCGCTCAGTACGCGGCGAGGTTCACCAACCTTTCTCGGTACTCGACAGACATGGTAGGGGACCCCTTATTTCGGGCCCGGACCTTCGAGCAGGGATTGAGACATTAGATCAGGGCATCGCTGATCTCTCTTAACATCCCGACCCAGGCAGGAGTGCTAGAGAGAGCCCTTCTGATCGAGAGCTTCCTGGTTGAGTCCACAGCGAGACCTGCCACAGGGCGGCAGATAGCGGAGTCATCGGCAGCAGGTAGCTGACGGATGACTCAGGGTTCCAGGCAGACCAGTCCTACCGGTGGCCGACTGCACGACTCAGGCTCAGTTGTGCGGGGGAGCCGGGGTGGAGTCAGAGCCAGGCGTGCCGAGAGTGGGAAGTGTTACTCCTGTGGCGGGATTGGTCACATGGCTCGTGACTGTCCGACCTGCCATGCTGATGATCAGCAGTTAAGTGAAGAACCTCCCAGGCAGAGGCAGAGGTTCGACCGTGGCGGTCCGCAGGGAGTAGGTGAACATGCGAGAGCTCACCTTCAGGCAGCCGAGGCCTTCGATCATGGTGCTCTGGGAGCAGATGGACAGGAGCAGAACTAGTGGATACGTCCTTTGTACTTCTGGTTCCTTGTTGCTTTTGTGTAGCGTCTTGTATTATGAGCTGTAATAATAAAAGACGCATACCTTTGTGATATTTTCGTTCCTGTCCTCTTTCGTGATGTTACTAAGAGGTTCCAGTTTTGGATGTTGACTTGACCCTCACTTGTGAGACATCTACTGGAGGAGACCAGTTACCACACACTGATGCCGACAGTGTGACTCAACCCTTGGAGGCGAGAGTAACGGTTGGATCTCTTAGTAGTAGCGTCGAGGCCTTACAACTTCATCCTTGGTATGGATTAGTATCATCCATGTTAGGATTGACTGTTTTAGGCAAAGAATGTGGTTCATCCAGGGGATGAGACCAGGTTTCTCTTATCGGCAAAGAAGAAATCTTGCAGCTCTTGTGGGACCAGAGATGGTCCGGGCCACGTCAGAGGAGGTCCAGGTCATCCATGAGCGGATGAGGACAGCACAGAGCCGGCAGAAGTCATATGCTGACAGGAGACGGAGGCCACTAGAGTTCGAGGATGGCGACCACGTTTTCTTGCGTGTCTCACCTCAACGTGGTTTGCGGAGATTTGGCCGAGGCGGCAAGTTGTCTCCCCGCTTCATCGGGCCTTTCCAGGTCCTCAGCAGGGTTGGCGAGGTGGCTTATCGCCTGGCTCTGCCACCTCAGTTGCACCGGGTGCACGACGTCTTCCACGTATCCCAGCTGAGAAGATACGTGCACGACCCGACGCACATATTTGACTATGGGGAGCTAGACGTGGATGATGGGGCGACTTTTGCGGAGGTCCCAGTGGAGATAGAGGATCGACAGGAGCGGGTCCTACATGGGCGATTGATCCCTCTTGTGCGCATCAGATGGCGGCACGGGAACCTCCAGGAGAGCACTTGGGAGCGGAAGGCTCAGATGCGTGCTCAGTACCGCCTTGTATCCCTAGTTTGTGTTGAAGCTTTACGGGGACGTAAAGCCCTGTGGTGGGAGTAATGTAAAGACCCGTAAATTTAAAAGAAATTTTTTTCTTAATTTTCTTTGGAATTTTACAAGAGCGCAGTTTCTGACGGCACCTGATTCCGAGGCCCGGTGTGCCCGAAATCATTTTCCGAAGTTTGGCTCGGGTACGTTCAGTGAACGGACGAGCGGGTTTTTCTAACTTTTGAACCGGTGCCCGGAATCGAATTCTGAGGGCACCGATGAAATCGCAGCGCCGGTATTCGCTTAGAAACGCCTCTTCCGGAGTTGCGTTTGCTCGGGTGTGGTTTTTAATTTTCGGGCTTAAAGTTAAGAAATAAAATAATTTTGCGACAACTTTATTTTGTTTCACTTAAGCCACTTGGAAGCCACTTGAAGCCACTTAAAGGCGGCTTGAACTGAGTTGAACTGGATAGGATGCTATCCGGAAATATCCTACCCCCTTGGTAGGATATTTGTGAGGTGGGGCCCGCACGAGCTCCGCCGTTTCTTTCCGCTAAGAAACGCACCCGTGAAAACCCGTCTTAATGAAAGTCAACCGACGCGTTTTCTAAATTCTTAACAGACCATTTAATTGGGCTGTTTCTCTCGTGAATTTAATGGGCTGTTTCTTTCGTGAAATAAATGGCCTGTTTCTTTCGTTGAATTAATTCAACGAATTAATTCAATCGTTTCTTAACCTGTTTCGTGTGTTGGCATATTAATAAAATAAGACCAACCCAAATCTTTGGAGAAGGTTTGAGAGGATTCTTGTTCTTCTTCTACCTCGTGAAGAACACGAAGAACGCGAAGAACGCGAAGAACGCCGAACCCGGAAATCGACGACGCTTCCGTCCGTGACGTTCTTCCACGCTCCGATCTCCGATCACCGACCGTTTGAGGTGAGTGATTTCGGATTTCCTCTCAAAAGTTCTTTTCTTTTGGTTTTAACGAAACATAGATTTAAATATTAATAATTTAAATCTGTTGTTCTTGGTTCGTTGAGCTCGCCGACTCAACGCCGGATTCCGCGACGACGCGACGCCTCCCCGCGACGACGCGACGATCCCTCTCTTCCGCGACGATCCTTTCCGCGAAGAACGCCCGCGCGCGACGATCGACGACGCTTGAGGTAGGGATTTTATATTTTGAAATACCCCTCCTTATATTCCCGTGAACATTCTTTAAAAATTAAAGAACCGGAATCAAAGAAACAATTTTATTTTATTAAAATTGTTGGTTCATGTGTTGAACATTCTATTTTTCTCCCGTTGTTTTTTTTCTAACGCGGAGGGTGCGGGTCAAACGAACACGGCCCGATAACCCTCCGCCGTTCTTCGTGTTTTGCGGATTTGGCGGGCGACGACGGAACGTGCCGCAACGGGTGTTTGATGATCCCGCAGTAAAGAACGGAACCCGGGAGAAACAACGGCGCAAACGAGAAGGAAAACGGGCCACCGGAGCGACTCCGGCGGCCCGCAGAAGCCGGAGGTGGCGCGGCGGCGCCGGCGGCCGGAGGTGGCGGCACCCCGCGGGTGTCCAGCGTGACACCCAGCGGGTGCCGCGGGTGTCCAGCGCGACACCCCGCGGGTGCCGTGGGGTTGTCACGCGGCACCCCGCGGGTGTCTGGCCGACACCCCGCGGGTGCCGCGGGGGTGTCACGCGGGGCGGCGGCTTTCCCCCGCGTCGGCCGCTCGGCCGAGCCGAGCCGGACCGGCTCAGGCCGGGCCGGGCCAGGCCAACCGAGTCGGACCCGACCCGGTTCGGGCCAACCAGGGGGGGGGGGTCGGGCCGGGTCGGCCCGGGCCCGGACCCCCCGTCTTCGGACGGACTTCGTTCAAATGGCCATATCTTGAGCTACGGGCCTCCAAACGACCCGCCGTCAGTGGCAACGCGATCCTTGGATCGAGACGGTCGTTTGGGTTTATCGCACTCAATGTTTCGGAATACTTGGGGTTCGTCCGGGTTGGTTCGTACACGAAACCAACCGGGCCCTCGGAGCGGAAACGCTCATAACTTGAGCTACGGACGTCCGATTGACGTGCCGTCAGCTTTGTTGAATTCCTCTAAGTGAGACGGATCTTTTGGCATACTCCGCCCGAGGTTCGGACGCAGGTGGAGTGCGGTCGGGTTGGTTTTGCCTTAAAAACCAACCGGGCCCCTGGGACGAAAATGCCAATATCTCTCAGACCGGGCGTCCGATTGACGCGCCGTCTGCGACGTTGAGTTCCTGTTGACGATACAGAACTTTTGGATACATCAACTTTAGACTTCGTGACAGTTGATGTATCAGCCTCTCGGCTCGTGGAGCGGACCCTTCCGAACGAGCTCGCTGTGTGCGGGAACCCTAGTGCTGGCTGCGACTGCTACTTCGACAGCAACGACCGTGCAGAGATCCTCAGTGGACTGCGGCGACGACTGTGCAGAGATCCTCCGTGGACTCCGATGACGACCGTGCAGAGATCCTCAGTGGACTGCAGCGACTACTGTACAGAGATCCTCAGCGGACTGCGACGACTACTGCACTAAGCGATCCTACGTGGATCAGGGCTTCAGGTCCTGCGTGGGCCCGATCCTGTGTGGGTCCGATCCGGTGTGGGTCACTGCAGAGATTAGTTACCTATCGATCCTTCGTGGGACCGACGACTTATATGGATCATGGATCATCTTTATCGTCATCCGAAGAAGTATACCTGTGTGAGCTGAATCTTCTGTTTTCCTCGATAGCGGACGGAGCGCCCGGTAGTTGGCAGCAGACCCGCGGTACTCGACAGGAGGAGTACCTCAGAAGTCTTAGGTTAGTGAGAAGTACCTCGGAGTCGTGATAGGACCACTGTAAACTTCCAGAGGATGGCTCGACGCAGCAGTTTTTCCTTACATTTGCTGTTTTTCCTTTCAGTTGTACTTTACAGTTGGGCTTGTATTTCCGGCCCCTTTTACTTTCAGCACAGCTTGTACAGTTTTTACTTAGTGTTTACATTTCCGCTTGCTTACTCTGTGGTGATTGTTTACATTTCAAAGGAAATGCCTTCCCTTTTTTTTTGGGATTTACGCCTTGGTGCTAGTCGCCAGCCCCTGGCCTATGGAAGGCGGGCTTGGGGTAGTCACGGCACGGGCCCCGAGGACGGGTCGTGACATGTATGTTTAGTTTATTATGATAAATATACTGTGTTTGATTGTGTTTTTGTTACCTATTCTCTAATGTATTGTGTGTGTCTATATATATTGTTATATATTATCCAAAAAAGTTTGAATGACTGTATTTTTGTATAACTAATCTCTTAGATATTGTTTGTGATCATATTTTTGGTTATCTATCTTCAAAATTATTTTGTATAGTCATAATTAAAATTTTCATCATTCACAATGTTGTGTATTTTAATTTTTTATATATAATTAAACATATATATATGAAATTACTAAAATATGATCCATATATCACTGTTATATTATAATTCATCACGGTCTTCTACCAAGGAACATGTTTTTTAATTTTATATTATATGAAATAATATCATAAATTATAGACAACTCCTAATTTTCGGTGTTATTTTTTGGATGATATTCTTTCCATGATCATGTTTTCTCATTTTATTATGATCTAAACATTTTATGAAATGTTGAAATATAATCCTTTACTGTGAATTTGTGCTTACCCCTTTATTTTGATTATGTTCTCCATGTTATAAAGCTTAGTATAACCTCAAAGATGTCTATAGGGTGATCTATAATAGTGTAATTATCGATAATGTTTTACAAGTATCCTAAAATAAGTTTTAAATGTAGCCAGTCCCCAATGAAAATAACCATTAATTATTGGTAGTGTAATAATATTTTTAAGTTATAATTTTTATCATATTGATTTTTTTTAAAATAAATATATTTTTATATTAGTTCCTTATAGTATACATTTGGTGTAGAGACCCGAATGTTGACGTAGATGGACAATACATTACTTTTTCGGAATACCTAATACATAACAAAAACAGACACATAAGGACAGTAATAGTTTAGTGTCTTTGAAAACTCGGAATATAATCTTCTAATCCTATTGAAAGATCTTCAATAACTCCCATAATGATCTTCCCCTTTTTGTTTCCTTACCTAAAACCTTTCATTATTTCCTGGGGAAAATAAAACATAAAAAGGGTGAGCTCAAATGATCAGTAAGGGAAAACATAGAGAACATAAAAAAATCCATAAACATTTGATAGCTAAAACTTGAACATGAAATTTAAACATCAAAATCGTGAGCAAAGAAATAAATCATGGATGTACGTAAGGCATATATCAAAATGGAAAATAAAACATGATAATATATAATGGGAATAAAACATTTAATTGTGGCAACCATTCAACACATGTTATGATTTCCATAGTAGCCAAGGCATTGCTGCGAAGACCATTTTAGTGGACAAAATCCATTTCTGAATCGAGTTCACTCCTCATTTCAGTCCCCTAACACTGAACTGGATTAACTTACCATTCCAGCCATGTCAATCTCATGAGATATAAATCTTTTACCAATACATTGTATGGAGATATAGGTCCCACCCATCTCATAATGAAATCATTCTTACCGGTGCCAAAAAATAAACATACTTCATTCATAAAAACCCAACGAATAAAATGGGTTTCATAAACATCATCCCATCATCACATAATGCATCTAAAAGAAATGGATATCATTTCATAATAAAAAAATTGAAACCACGTAAATCATAGAGACATTATACTTGAACCATACACATATGAAATAATTTCATCATATATGGAAAATTGTTTTGATAAAACACATAAAATAAATTTTTGAGGAAAATATCCTTTCTTATACAAAATCATTCTCTCTTCACAAAATTCCATGAAACTTTAAAAGAAGATTATTTTCTTTAAAATAGTCATGAAATATATTGGAGGAGGCTTCATCAAAATAAGGCTTTATAAAACAGTAAAAATTTGTTCGTGCCGTATATGTTAAAAAACATTCTTCTCGTACTTTTGCCGAAATGTCAAAAAAGTACCTCGTAACATTAAAAAAAGAATGATTCCATACATACCATATAGTAAAAGTAAAAAATGTGTAAAAATGACTTTAAAAATACATGAAAAACATTTATAAAACATATACATGGATGATAGAAATAGTCCTAGTAAATAGTTACGAATAAACAATCTCAGATAAAAATTAGATTGGAAGGCTTATCCCTTACCTTAGGTCTGATATGCTTCATATGGATATGAACCTCTTGTATAATGATTTAAATAATTTAATTTACTTATTACAGAATCATATTCATTTTTATTATATCTTATATGGTTGACTTATGACTTTATATTACTCTTCCTTTTGTAAATTCCATGTTAATGAGTGTTTTGGGTAAAATCGTTTCATTTATCGTATATGTTTGGACTTGTTGTTCTTGATATTATTACTTATATACTGATTTAATTAATTCCAGAATTTAAAACATGATTTATATGTAATATATATTCAACATATACATATATATATATGATAGATCGATAAATGGAATGAAATACACCGTTCATGGAGACAGTAGGTCGTACGTACGCATGAATGCTATTTTTGTTTCCTTATTGAATTGAATGGAATTAAGTAGATGAAATAAATATATATATATATATATATATATATAAATCCAGTATCATTATTATTTCATATATTTCATGATTACTTATTATATATACGTTATAATCATTCATGAATGGTTAACATGGAAAATGAATCTCATCGCGTCGTGGAGACGGTAGTCTGTACGTACGAACGAGCGATCATATCATTCCCAAGATCGTGGAATTGCATTTAAGTGTATGTATATTATTTAATAATCAATATCACTTTTCTATAATCATATATAGCTATTTATGTAATCCATTATACAAATCCAAGTAAGGTGGAGGTCGATAACAGATTACACCACGACATGGAGACGGTATTCCATACGTATGCACGCGCGGTGATTTCATTTTCCATAGGATGGATAGATGGTGAAATAGGGTTGGTTCATAATTATAATAACATATCAGTATATGAGGGATAATTATGTTATTACTTCATAATGAAACAACTAAAGAAGAAGAAGTAGAAGAAGACATAAAGTTGAAAGAATCGATAATAGATATTACCTCTTCTTTCGACATGCCTTTTTGAAACCTCCTCTTAAGGCACAAAGATTGGTATTTTAAGAATACCAGATCCTATAGGATGTTTCTAGGGAAGTGGAAAAGATAAATTGGATGGTTTTGTCCGAGAATGAACGCTCAATGTGGTGTGAGGAAAAGAGGGAGGAGGTGTCCTTTTATAAGGGACGAGAGAGGCATCTTTGAAAATACTCAAAATATTATTTTATTATAAAGTCATATTCGGTTTTTAATAGATCCAAATTGATTTATTTCGAAGCTAATGTGGTTATGGTTCGATAACCCCTCATCCAATAGAATTTGGGCAAGTTTAGGTTACTATTTTAACCTTATCATTTATATTTAACTTTAAGTTAAATAATTTTTCTTTTACCATGTCTTCTTGTTTTCTTACACTATAAGGTTAATAAACTTAGAATAACAATCCAAAAGAACACCAAGTTGTTTATTATTAATATATATAACCTTATCTAAGTCATTTGGCCGAACCTTAGATTTTTAGGAAAAAATAACAATTAAAAATATAATATTTGTTTTAAAAACTATTTTATGTTAATTTTGACACTATTTGGTAATTGTTTTTTGTAAAAATCCTAAAAGAATGATTAGTTCGAACAAAGTTAACAAAATCAATACTAACATTTCATATTAACCTATAAAATAATTGTAATTCATATAAAGTCTCAAATTATATTTATTTGGGTATTTATAAAATCAATTATGTCAATATTTCATTAATAAGATAATTACTGCATCATCATTGTGTCATAAATAAATTAAGTTATTTAATGTCTAAAAATTATAAATATCACATAATTATGTAGGAAATATTTTTATCTTTATAATTAATATTTATAGTCGAATTTATATTATTTATATGCCTATATTAAAAATGATTTAGTTATTAAACATTTATTTTAACTATTTTAACCATTCTTTAAAAAAATTAATAATTAATGTCCTAATCTAATACAAGTGGGCCTAAATGGTCATATTTTATTCCTAAGGCTGTTTTGGGTAGAATTAAACTTATCCAATAGAATTATGGCATGTGTTAGGGTAATAATAATATCATTTTTACCCTTAATTACCCTATTTACTTTTAACCGTGGTAAATAAAAGTAAAAAGATAATATTCACCAAAAATTAATTTTACCTCATTGAACCACATTTTACTTACTAACATCAACCATGTCTCTCTGATTTTGGAAATTCAATTCACAGAAGAGGTAAAATTATATATTATGTAAATTTGCAAATTCTCCTAGGAGGTCGGTAAAAGGCGGTGAAAAGTTCAATAAACTTTTTATACATCTAAAATTATTAAAAAATTACTCCAATGAATTACATTGAAATTATATTGGTATTATGAATCATTTTTTACCTAAAATAAAGTTAAATAAAATAGACTATTATTTAAATAAAAAGTCATTTTTTAAATAGTAACCCAATGTTTTCACTATTCATCAAAAATTGAATGTTTTCAGAAAAATACCAAACATTCACCCTAAGAAAATTTTGATATACCAAATCCAAAAATTAAGTCCATTTTGAATGATAAAATTTCAAAAAGTGGGTATTTATATTCATAACGGCTAGTTCATAATAATATTATAATAATATCTCATTTCGTGAAACTAGGTATTGAGTACTACAGAAGTTATTGAAGAAGGTCTTGATTGCGTGTAATGCAAGCCATGTTAGGGCTGCGTGTAGTAAAATCTCCATTTGGTGTTGCGTATAACATAATCAAAACATATTTCATTTATACATTAAAAAAATCTATACTTAATGTTGCGTAGAATAATTTCCACAAAACAAACATTAAATAGTGTGTAACACTAGCCAAGAATACTGCTGCGTATACTTCAAGCTAATACGGTGTTGCATATAGTACAACCTAATCATGGTGTAGCGTACAACACAAGACATCAAAATAATATTACTCATAACATCTCGGGCTGTTATATTCTACCCCCCTCAAATTGAATTTCGACCTCAAAATTCGTCGGGGTTGTAAATTGTTAACTACTTGAAAGTTTCTTTCATAGAAACCCACATTGTAAAATAAAGAATACTAAAACTTAATTTTCAAAAGGAATGTTAGAAATGTAATGGTTACCCAGATTAACTAATCACTGGGTTTCCACATAGGAGCACATAGGTGAAAATACGGATATGGAAGAGAAATCTAACTATCCTGTTCTGATGGAGAGTGGTAGAGAACATGGCTGTGAAATGGCCAACAATGACAAAGACAAAGATTTGCGATGATCTAAGGTACCATTTAATTCTTCAGATATAAGATCACTAGGACAACATTTTTGTTTTTCAATATCATTTCCCTAAAGTTGAAAATTTTGAATTAGAAGAAATACTTGCTTGATTTTGGTACAATTTCACTGTTGTTCGTTCTTTAAACAAATTCCACTTCATCTCTTGAAGAAATGATGTTGAATTTTTTATTCTTGAAGTGCTAACAGATCATGTGATAGAATTATGGGTCATTCCATCTATCTCATTGAAAAGGTTAGAAAAAGATATCGAATACATAAGTCCATGTATGGTGAGGTTAATCAGATATGATTCCAATCATGGACTTATACTTCATCTATCATACCGCTTAATAAAATAAAACTAGTTTCTATTAACCAGGAACTTCCTATAGGCCAGTGGTCTGTGATAATAGCCAGTTGCACTTTGGTTGTGGGTTCGATTCCCATAGCCTTGTCCGACGCGATGGGTTATCGCCAGCCCTGCAGGTTGTCCTTTTTCTAAAATTACATCATTATAAGATTCCATCGATAATATCAAAAATAGTTCTAGCCTTAAACTAACTTATCTTCAACATAATCCATTTCAAATCATTAGGATTATCCAAAATACATTTGTCCAAGCTTATAGTATAAATAAATCAATTACTAGAAATGTCATGTTTAGAGCATGTGAATACCATCATTTATCCCCGATATATCTTGTTGACCACATTCCAATCGTGTGAATACCTTAATCATGTATTCTCTTGAAAAATGAATACCCATTTACCCTTAGTGAAAACATGAATGCTGTCAAAAAATAACTCTTTCCACATACCAAAATCCCAAAATTTCTATATACTCAAACCATGATATCACTTTGTCCTTATTTTAGTCATGAGCACATGATTAATATCATATTATTTTCTCCTTATCCCTTCCATATGCGCATTTCATCTGCTTTCTAAAAATATATCAATCACTTTTTCATGGTTACCAGTACCATATAATAATTGAAAACCAATACATAGATATTCCAAAATTCCACAATACCATAAATGAGATTCCATGATACTATTTTGATATCCCATTACATAAAAACTTAATAATTACATAACATAATTTTCATACTCAACGTCACAAATAGTGATCACATGAGACATCCCTTTATCCTTTGCTTTAAGAGGTTGCTAACATTGATCATCATTATCCAATGGATTAGGGCATTTATTAGCATAATGCCCCATTTCCATGAACTTGAAGCATTGAAGTGTTGGTGGAGTGTTCTCTGTGGTCTTTTCTCTATTCACATCATTAGTAACCTTTTTCACATTACTTCGACAATCAACTGCTCGATGACCTTCTTTTCCACACATAAAGAATTTTCTAGTACCTTTTAGGAAATCTCCACCATTATTCATTGCACACTTTGAGTATAAAGAATCATTCATCTTATTTTCACCATTGTTCTGAGATTTATCCTTGAACTCTATCTTTCATTTCTTGTCAAAACCATGAGGTGGATATGTTACAAAAATATCTAGTTCTACCTTGATAGCACAACACACAATTTCTTCATAGCTACTGAAGTCTCTTATAGCTAATGCCTTTAGATGATTTGGTTCTAAGACACTGAAGAATCGATCAACTTTACATTCAGGTTGGATGATAAAGCCAGATGCATACCTTTCATGCCTTGTAAAATTCACTTCGTATATACCAAAAGATTCATCACCCATTTTATTTAGTTCAAGAAACTCTTTCTCCATCTTAGTTTGAAGAATATGAGGGATGTACTTATTGAAAAATAAGTTTTTGATCTCGTCCCATTCCATGGACACAATTTCATCTCTTGGCCTCGTATTCTTGATAATATTCTACCATTGATCAGCTTCACCTTCCAAACGATAAACTACTAAGATGACTTTATCATGTTCATAACATTAAAGAACTAAAAATATCTTTTCAGTGGTACTGATCCATTGTTCAGCAACAGGTGGATCGGAAGACCCACTAAAAGAAGGTGGATGTTGCCTCATGAAGGATTCAACAGAATATTGTTCCCTTCTCTGCTCATTTGGAAGTCCAGAATGATTCATAGCTTGTGTAAGTATAGAAATAATATTTTTCAATCCATCTCCCATAACATTGGTTTTCTGAGGAGGACAATCATTGCATATTCCATTACATTGATCAAAACTGTTCCTTTGGGTTCCAGCCATCGTCTAAAACCCAAAAAGAATAGTGTGAGAGGTGAAAATCATGCTAGGGAAAACAACATAATAATGGGGGAGTACCTTCAATATCTAACATCTTAGTTTAAATTCTATGATTGTTACCATAATTCTAGGATTATAACCTATACCTATACTTAACCTTAGGGACATCCCTAGACATACCTTAGAATTATCTCTAGGGATCTCACTAATGTTCTCGCATCCTAGTTTCCAAAGGTTGAATAAACCATTCATCTGATATCAACTTTAGAGACCTGAATCTTAATGTACATGGACAATACGTTACTTTTTCAGAATACTTATTACATAACAAAAATAGACACACAAGGACCGTAATTGTTTAGTGTCTTTGGAAACTTGGAATATAATCATCTAATCCTATTGAAAGATCTTCAACAACTCCTATAACGATCTTCCCCTTTTTGTTTCCGTACCTAAAACAATTCTTTATTTCATGCGGAAAATAAAACATAAAATGGGTGAGCTCAAATGCTCAGTAAGGGAGAACATAGATAAAATAAAACAATCCATAAACATTTGAAATCTAAAACATGAACATGAAATTTAAACATCAAAATCTTGAGCAAAGACATAAATCATGGAAGTACGTAAGGAATATATCATAATGGAACATAAACCATGATAAAATATAATGGGAATAAAACATGTAATTGTGGCAACCATTCAGCACTTGTTATGATTTCCATAGTAGCAAAGGCATTGCTGCCAAGACCATCTTAGTGGACAAAGTCCCTTTCTAAATCGAGTTCACTCCTCGTTTCAGTCCTGTAACAATGAACCTGATTAACTTACCATTCCAGACATGTCTATCTAATTAGATATAAATCTTTACCCAATGAATTCGAGGGATATATAGGTCCCAACTATCTTATAATGAAATCATTCTTACTTCTTCCAAAAAATAAACATACATCATTCATATTAACCCAACGAATAAAATGGGTTTCATAAACATCATCCCATCATCACATAATCCATATTAAAGAAATGGAATTCATTTCATAATAAGAAAACTGAATAGATTAAAATCATAGATACATTATACTTGAAACATACACATATGAAATAACGTCATCATAGATGGAAAATTGTTTTGATAAAACACTTGAAATAAATTCTTAAGGAAAATATCCTTTCTTAGTCAAAATAATTTTCTTTTCACAAAATACCATGAAATTTTAAAAGGAGATGATTTTTTTTAAAATAGTCATGAAATCATTTGGTGGAATATTCTTGAAAATAGGGCTTTATAAAACAGTAAAAATCCGTTCGTGTCATATAAGTTAACAAAAACATTCTTCTTGTACTTTGGGGGAAAAATTCAAAAAAGTACCTCATAACATAAAAAAAAGAATGATTCCTTAAATAATATGTAGTAAAAGTAAAAAATGGGTAAAATGACATTAAATATACACGAAAAAAACTTTTATAAAACATGGAAATGGATGATAGAAATAACCCCATTAAATACTTACGAATAAACAATCTTGGATAAAAACGAGATTGGAAAAGTTTTCCCTTACCTTAGGTCTGATATGCTTCATTTGGATCCGAACCTCCTGTATAATGATTAAAATAATTCCATTGACTTATTACATAATAATATTCAATGTTATTATCTCATATATGGTTCACTTATGACTTTACATTACCCATTATTTTGTAAATTCCATGTTAAAAAGCGTTTTGGGTAAAATCATTTCATTTATCGTACATGTTTGGACTTGTTGTTCTGGATATTATTATTTATATCCTGATTTACTTAATTACAGAATGTAAAACATGACTTATATGTAATATATATTCAGAATATACATATATATATATGATATATCGATAAATGGAATGAAATACACCCTTCATGGAGACGGTAGGTCGTACGTACGCATGAACGCTGTTTTTGTTTCCTTATTGAATTGAATGGAATTAAGTAGATGACATACATACATATATATATATATATACATAAATCTAGTATCATTATAATTTCATATATTTCATGATTACTTATTATATATACTTTATAATCATTCATGAATGGTTAACATGGAAAATGAATCTCATCGCGTCGTGGAGACGGCAGTCCGTACATACGCATGAGCGATGATACCATTCCCATGATTGTGGAATTGCATTGAAGTGTATGTATAATATTAAGAATCAATATCACTTTTCAATAATCATATATTGTTATTTATTTACACCATATTACCTATCAATGTAAGGTGGTGGTTGAAAACAGATTACACCACGGCGTGGAGACGGTATTCCGTACGTACGCACACACGGTGATTTCATTTTCCATAGGATGGATAGATGGTGAAAAAGGGTTATTTCATACTTATAATAACATATCATTATATGAGTGATACTTATGTTATTACTTCATAATGAAACAACAAAAGAAGAAGAAGTAGAAGAATAAATAAAGATGAAATAATCAATAACGGATATTACCTCTTCATTCGACACTCCTTTTTGAAACCTCCTATTAGGGCTTTAAGATTGGTCATTGAAGAAAACAATAACCTATAGGTTGTTTCTAGGTACGAGGAGAAGAAAACTTGTCAGGGGTTTTCAGAGCATGAAGGCATAAAGTGGTGTGAGGAAGAGAGGGAGGAGGTGTCCTTTTATAAGGGAGGAGAAGGGAACCTTTGAAAAAACTCAAAATATTATTTTATTATAAGGTCATATTCAGTTTATAATAGCTCGAAATTTATTTATTTAGAAGATAAAGATGGAATGGGTCGAAAGCCTCTAATGAAATAGAATTTTGAAATGTTTAGGTTACTATTTTAACCTTATCATTTAAATTTAACTTTATGTTAAATATATTTTTTATACCGTGCCTTCTTGTTTTCTTACACTATAATGTTAATAAACATATGATAACAAGCCAAAAGAACCCCAAGTTGTTTATTATTAAAATATATAACCTTATCTAAGTCATTTGGCCGATCCTTATATTTTTAGGAATAAAATAACAATTAATAATATAATATTTGTTTTAAAAACGTTTTTATGTCAATTTTGATAATATTTGGTAATTGATTTTTGTGAAAAGCCTAACAGAATGATTATTTCAAACCAAGTTAACTAAATCAATACTAACATGTCATATTAACCTGTTAAATTAATGGAATTCATAAAAAGTTTCAAATTATATTTATTTGGGTATTTATTACATCAATTATGTCAATATTTCATTAATAAGATAATTACTGCATCATCATTGTGTCAAAAATAAAATAAATTATATAATGTCTAAAAATTATAAATAAAACATAATTATGTAGAAAATAATTTTATATTTTTATTGAATACCTATAGTCGAATTTATCTTATGTATTACCCTATATTAAATATGATTTAGTTATTAAACTTTGATTTTAACTATTTTAACCCATCTTTAAATAAATTAATAATAATTGTCCTAATCTAATCCAGGTGGGCCTAAATTGTCATATTTAATTACTAAGGTTGTTTTTTGTCAAATTAAACTTATCCAATAGAATTAGGACATGTGTTAGGGTAATAATAATATCATTTTACCCTTAATCACCCTATTTACTTTTAAACGTGGTAAATAAAAGTAAAAAGTTTATATTTACCAAAAATTATTTTTATCTCATTGAACCACATTTTACTTATTAACATCACCCATGTCTCTCCGATTTTTGAAATTCCATTCATATAAGCGGTAAAATTATGTTTTATGTAAAATTACAAATTCTCCTAGGAGGTGGGTAAAAGACAGTGAAAAGTTCAATAAAATTTTTATATATATAAATTATTATAAAATGACTCCAATGAATTACATTGACCTTATATTGGTATTATGTATCAATTTTTACCTAAAATAAAGTTTAATAAAATAAATAATTATTTAAATAAAAAGTCAGTTTTTAAATAGTAACCCAGTGTTTTCACTATTCATCAAAATTTGAATGTTTTAAGAAAAATACAAAAATTTCACCCTAAGGCAATTTTGATATTTCGAATCCAAAAATGAAGTCCATATTGAATGATTAAATTTCAAAAAGTGGGTAATACTATTCATAACGGCTAGTTCATAATAATATTATAATAATATCTCGTTTAGTGAAACTTGGTATTGCGTACTACACACGCTATCGAAGAAGGTCTTGATTGCGTGTAATGCATGACAAGTCAGGGCTCTGTGTAGTGAAATCTCTGTTTGGTGTTCCTTATATCATAAAAAAACTTATTTCATTTATACATTAAACAAAATCTATACTTAATGTTGCGTAGAATAATTTCCACAAAACAAACTTCAAATAGTGTGTAACACTAGCCAAGAATAGTGTTGCGTATACTGCAAGCTAGTACAGTGTTGCGTATAGTACACGCAAATCTTGGTGTAGCGTACAACACAAGACATCAAAATAATATTTATCATAAAATCTAGGGCTGTTACATTTGGGTCCTAAGGGAAGGGGTAAATCCTAATGTTACTAAATGAGTCCTCATCAATCCATCTATGTGAAGATCAAGGAGGAATAAGAGGTGGATATGGATATAAAAAATAAGTTGAGGAACATTCTTGATTTTAAAAATAATTATGAACTTATAATATTATATAAATTAATATATTTCCCATCAATACAATAATCCAAAAATAAAAAATTAAATGATGAAAAATATATTTATTCTATATATATCATGTAAGAACAAATATGTATAGAGATATCAAGGATCATTTCTACTGGGAAATCATTAATAAAGATATAATGAAGTATATATGATTCTTATTATCATGATAAAATATTTAATATGAACATCATAAGTTTAAAGAGATGATGTGGCCGTCAACTATACTTCTATAATAATAGTAGAATATCTCCCCGGATTTCATCATATGACCCATACATACTTCTATATAACATAATTCCATTTTGGATATACTTTACTACCTTTTAATGTTGTCACATGTCATTATTATCTGATAATATATCATTCTCAATCAAATTTCCACGATATATACAAATGAATTAGTAAGGATTTATGGGTACCACATAAAATTATTAATTTTCAAGATATAATATTTAACTCCATGTTTTGGAAAATTATTCAGTAAGAATTTGATACAGAGTTGATACATTAAAATACTTATCATTCATAGATTGATGGTGAAAATGAATGGATCACTCAATCCCCACTAGTTATATTCAGATATTGTTCAATGGATTGCAATGGAGGTTCGGACCAACACATTCCCCATGTAAAATTCATATATAAACAGAATCCCCATTTTCATATTCAAATAGAACCATGTGAATCTATCAATGTGATGGGATATAGAATTAAAATATAGTGGGATAAATATTTGATAGCATATTCTTCTTGGATAAGATATTATTAATGAGATTTCAGAGAATATTAAAACCAAACAAATATATATTAAAAATACTAAAATAATTAAAAGTTCCATAATACTAATAATTTTTTATATTTAGGGTTTGATGTTAAAGACAAGCTATTCCTTTGAATATCACCATGGATGAGGGTTATGAGATTCATGAGAAATTGAATGTTTTCCCAATATACAATATCACTCTTTAATTCGTCAACCATGTTGGGATGGTATCATATTCACTAGAACATCTATGAATCTTCTCCCATGTACATTATGTGTTCCATGATTTAATTTTTATGAAGTAAATACATGGACCATCAAATTTAAATAACTTAAAGGTCATACAATTAGTACATGATCTATAATTTGAGTAATTACTTGAAAAATTAATATATAATATAGAAATAATTATAAAACAAAATCATTAAATTGTATAAAATTTTCTATAGCATTGATATGATTTATGAAGAGATATGAGATCTTGAAGATATAATTATTTAAAAGTAACTACATTTATTATTATCAATGTAATTAAATTTTAAGAGAGAAATTATTTCAATGTAGTAAAATATGACACTCCAATAATTTAAAATACATTTACCAATAAAAAAACCATGTGATTCGAGGCTTGTAATATAAGAAAAAAATATCTAAAATGGATGATGATATATTTTATTGTGGTAAATCATTTCAATGAATGATAATAATTAACACAATATTGACATTTAATATAAAAAATAATTTTGTAAAATAATATAGGATACCAACAATATTTATAATATAATACTAGGAATAATAAGTACTTATCAATATGGGATTACTTGAAGTTTATATGACCAATTTTAAATATTGAAAAAATAAAATGATTGTATATATCATTGAAATTTTGAAAAATAAGAAAATTATTATGATAAATGATTTTATAGATGTATGTAAAGATATTTATAATAATTTTACATAATATTTAATTATATATTTATTGGAAATATGGGACTTGGAAATGTGTCAATTGGATATCTGGACATTGGATATACATTCATTGAACGTACTAGTATCCAAAAGGTTAATTGAAGTTGTGTAAGTATTTATATAAAATTTAAAATAATATAATTCCAAATTAATACACAATAATTGAATGATATATAATGAAAATGGTTAATTAAAATGATTTATTGTAAAAATAGGTATTTTTATTCCTATCATTATAGTATTTTTGGATTTATTATTAAATAATTAATTGATGAGATTTTAAATTCAATGAAATATTATAGTAATGATATATTTATAAAATAAAATTATTAGAAGATAAATAATGGGATCTGATTAAAATATGAGGTGGTTTGGTGGTCATGTAAATAATAATAGGACACATAGATATGAATCTGCTTAAAGTGATCTATTCTGGCTGGGTGACCTGGGTGTATCATTGTAACTACCGATTTAGAGGTCTTTTGTTGGTACGAGTAATATCCATTGATCTCCCATTAAGATGTTATAATTATATTTTCATTATCAATTAATGATTTAAATTAAATTATTTTTATATTTACAGACAAAGATATTAAATTTATTCTAATGATTATTTTTTTATGTAATAAGACAGAAATTATTAATAGGAATAATTTTTTTTATTAAAATTATATTTATGTTATATAAATTTATTATTTGAAAAATTCATTTTAGAATGTCTTGAAATTGAATCCAAAGAAATTTATTTCCTATTTTCAATCATTATATCCAAATTAATAAATATGTTCAATTTAATTTTGAGGAATAAAAATTACCTACCAAGGTAAAAGTTATTTAGAATTGTGAAATCTAAAAGAAGTTAAATGTGTTATCATCAAGAGGAAATAATTAAAAATATTATAAAACTTTTAATTTTAATGGACATGTGAGGGATTTATTTAACTCCAATCACCCAATATAATTTATTTTTTAACTTGTGTGAACTTACCTACTTAAAATTACATTCACTATACATTAAGTAATGAATATTTAAAAAATTCCACTCATATGCACCTATAAAGAAACCACCCTACTCGAACCACAACTAAAACCATTCCATTAATTTACTATTTAATACATACACAAATTATATCCTTTAAAAAAATTTAATCATTAAATAATGTATATTCATAAGAAGGAGTCCAAAATACTTCATTTGCAAGAGGCACTCAGAGGGAATATTTGCGACATCAATAAATTTGTTATCATATTCATATCAATTAATATTTATCATCTTAATACAACCATTTTTTAATTTTATTGATAACAATAAAAATGTATTTTAAAATTATTTTTTATCCTTAATAATTATTTTATTACTATATTGAAACATGTTATTACTCAATCTATAGTTATAAAATGTTTTTGTTTGGGTTGTAGTTATCACCTACATGAATAATTCTAAAATATTTAACTCATGAATCTATAAGTTAAATAAATTATTATTAATATTAAGTAATAATGAATAATTTACGATGTCTTCATAATTATATAGTTTTGATATATCATATTATATTCATAAATTAATTTAATTATAATATTAAATCAACAATAGCTTATAAGAATATTTCTAAGAGTTATGTGAGAATAGTCACTATATGTTCCATTTAATTACAATGAGACTTGATGAATATATCAAATAATATATAATAAATATTCATTAAATTTATATGGGTGACGAACCCATTGGAAAAAGGTACTACTTTAGCGAGTGAGGGGTGAATCAATTTTAAAAAACATTATAAACCTTTATTAATAGTCTAGTTAAATTTATTTTAGGATCTACTTTCTATGTACACATGAATGGTTTGAAACATTCACTTCATTTTGAATTTTTTATCAACATCATTGAGAGATAAAAAATATATATGATTTTAAAACAATGTTGAGGAAAAAAGTTTTATACATAGATCACCACAAAGGGCGAATCCATGTATAATAGACTGATGTTGATTCATTCATACAAAAATCTATAATCATTACTCGTTAGGTGGATACGAATGATTAAAAAAATTACAAATTATTATTTAATAACTTATGTTTGATGATTTATAGTTTGGACACTCCTCACATAAGGCACACTTCTTCTTCATCCCTCCTATGAACTAATTTCGAGATGTTACATAATGTTTTTGAATACTTTAAGGTATTATTCAATGTATTGGTATCATAATTCATTACCAATATTTTTAAAGAGAATTTTCATTCACTATAGTCTCATTTTTATTCTATTGGAATACACTATTCAAATGAAAAAGAAGTTAATTACATTCTTTTAATGTAACATAAAATTTCTCAATACTCTTAGGTTCAGTAAAACTCTTAATTTTGTGTAAATCATCATTTTTCGAAACAATGGACTCATAATTTGTTCCATATAAAACATACAAAATAAAATTATAACACAATAACCCTTCATGAAAAACAAGGGATCCAAAAATTAGATTTTTTTGGAACATAATGATTCAAAGAAGTCTTCTCATTGAACATATTGGTTCATGATTTTCTTCATGTATCTTTTGACCAAGGGAATTATAACCATTTTTTCTCTCGCTAATATCCCACATTGATGTATCTCCCTTTATCCCAGCCCATTATCATTTGAAGATCATGTCTTAATATGAAAATTCCCCCCATTTCCATATGTTAGAAACATTTTATTCTCACAAATTCATTTAAAAATAAAATTACCATAAGTCTTTAATCATGAATATTTTCCTCACAAAACATATATATTTCATAGTGTGTTCAATTCACTAATTTATACCTCCAAATAAACACCATATTCCAAAAAACACTTGGATCAATGAAATACATGTCACCATTGATTCTAAAAAGTATACAAATTCATGAAACAAGATATTTTGATATTATTTATACATTACTGGTATTTCATCTCCGTATTTATTAATCCTTATTTTATTAATCTTCATGAATTAAATGAAACATTATAAAGTCATTAAAATTTCCTAAAATTTATGCACATTTTATAAAATTATTTTTGATCTTCCAAACTGAGAAATTAATAAACATTTAATCTTCATTCAAAATTTTGTACCAATAAATTTCGGAAAAACGTGGAAATAATGAAACATTTTTTTACTATTATAGTATTATGAATTTATTCTATTTGTAGTTTGTGATTTTTGATAAAATTTTTATATATTCCTTTATTTATTTAATAAATCTATATATCAAATTGTTGCCCAACCTATCTTTACACAAGCTATAAAAGATAATTCAATATAGAGTGAGTGATGAAAATCACTCATCCATCATATTTGAAACATCAATATTAAATCAAATCCTATTTCTTATTTATTTCATGAACAATAATAAATCGAAATCATAACTGTTACATATTCTATTTATATCATTCATAAATTTTTCAGGACTGTATTCTTCTGATGTCGGTAGTAATTTCATCTACATGTCTTTAATATATTCCATAAGATATAAATTATCATTAACATCCTAAAAATATTTTCATATTTTATAAAAAAATTATTGAAACTATATCAAACACAACATATTTTGTTTTTTTTTCTAAAATAACCCGTTATCAAGAAACATGGATTTGATCCACCATGCCATGACTAGAATAGAATGAATTGAAAATTAACACATGTATAAACATTTTAATAAATATTTTTTAATAAGTTGATTAAATAAAATCATAAATTATTTGAATGAAGTTAGATAAATATAAATATGGTATTTATATAAATTATTTATAAACCTAAATTTAATTTATATGTATTTAGAGTGTTTCTTACAATGATGAATTATTATGTAATGGTTTTTACATAATCTCGCTTAGAAATAAAAAATATTTGAGAATAAATATTTATTGATGGAAGTAATATTTATTTATCTCTAAAAAATTATTATTTATCATCCTATGGTTAATTTTTGGGTTTACATGACTTTATACAGTTTCACATTCCATTGATTCAAAATTTTACTAAAACGTTTCATGTAAGTATAGTAATTCTTATTTATGTTTTTCTGTACGGAATATTTATCCATTATGTAAATATTATTTAATTTGTTTTATATATATCATTATATATAATCCAAAACTGATTAATGTAAATATATAAATACATTTAATTTTCTTTTCAAAATAACTAAAAGAAACATGTTGATAGTTTTACACATGGGATATTTTATATTATCATTAACATTATATATAAAAGTATTAATATAATATATAATTTAATGTGTTATACATGATAATGATTTTTTGGACAACTTCATTAGTTATATTTATAAAGGCTCATTTCTATGATTTTATATTTTTCCAAAAAAAAATATTCCCATTGTTTTATAAATTATTTCCTTGTAGAAATAAAAAATTTAAAAAATAGAATGTTTGATTTCTTCATATTTTTCAATGAAATAATATTATTCGCCTAAAATTATTTTTCATATTTTAAAAAACTTTTAATCTGTCTTTATATTTACTATTGGTAAACAATAATGACACCATTAATCTTCTTTGTTAGATGGATGACAACGAGGTCTTATGAATTTATTCATGAAACTCGATTCATTCTCACTTGTTAATTTTTCTATGAGGAAATTGTGAGTGATTTCATGTTCTTGATGAACATATTTGTATGGTTTCTAATTATATGATAGTTTGGATAAGAAACATACATCCCATCAACATATTGGATTAATAATTATATCTATCGAGATAATATTGAAATGGGAGTAAACCCAACCCACTATGCCGTGCGGGGGATTAAAATTATAAATCCATACAATGAATTAGATAATGTCTTGTAACTCATGAGGTAACACATCAGGTAAGGTTTTTCCAGTACACTATGGGGATTTATAAACACTAATATGATGCTCTTTCCAGCAAGCGATGATATAAAGAATTATTGCATATTTTAATTACATTCCACATTATTAATTTATAAAAATATCTTATGATAAATATCTATGATATGTTTTCAATGATTATTAATATTAAACCATGTTTCCAAACATCTAAGAGTTATTTGTCTTGATATTACTAAAGAATCATGACATTAATTTTTTTATGATCTACATTTCAATAGGATTGACATAATTGTTTATTTTCCAACACCTTTTTATTTTCCCATACAGTAATGTTCATATTATACTAAATTGTTATATTTGGTAGATATCTATTATGTTCACCCATAACATAACATCATATCTCACCCTATTTTATTTTTCTATTTCATTAGTAATGATGATTAATATTATAAATAATATTCATGGAAGGTTATTATATGTGGTGAATATTTGTGGGAGGTATTGATGAATGTTATTAAAAGATATGGTAATATATCTAGTATCTAAAAAACTAAAACAATAGCTTATTGGGGTTTGATTTATCATGATATGTAATAAATATTCTTATAAAATTGTGTTTTAATACATTTATATAATGGTTGTGTTTTCACATTGAATGTGAAAAACAACCTGAATAACATGATCTTAATTCAATGATTGTTCATGGATACTCCACCATTATTTTCTTTGATAAAATATTCAATGTATTCCATGATTATTTATATCTGTATTCTTATTTTTAAGAATACCTCTTCAAATAATATCTATTCCAATACTACTTTCATTATTTTAGAAAAAAATCACCTTATATTAATTTCTTATACACTATTTTTAGTTTGAATATCTCTTTTTTGATAAAAAATTCTCCAATATAAAATGAAATAAATACCACCAAAATTATTTACATAATGAAATAAATTTATCTATAAAATATAAAATATTTACATTTCCATCATAAAAGGATTATGATTCTTCTTGATAATTATGTGAAAATAATTATTCCCAATCTCTTATAAAATATAGGTACACTCATTCATTTAATACTTGAATAATCTACATGGAAGACTTGAAATAAAAACAAGGATACCATATTGAATCATTTTATTTGATTGAAAATCGTTAGTATGACATGATCCTTATCTCCAAATTAGAAATCTAATACAAGATCCTACCTCCATGGGAACTTCACCATTATGGTCAGACAAATTCTTGTATAAAATGTCAATATACATCCTCAACATGATCATTGCAAGATTCCATGGAATAGTTCATGATATTTGGACAAATATGGTGTCATTTATAATGTATATATATCTTATTGATGTTATTATACTGTAACATGAAGAAGTTTCTATATTAAATATGGAATCTCTATAGAATAACAACTTGAATTTTTTTAACTCATATTAATGATCAATAACAAACAATGATTGGACCATATTATTAATTTAAAAACAACATGATAGAGTAATATCATTAAAAATTAATACATTAATAATTAATAAATATTATTGAACCTCTGTTAAATTATTGAAATTATGTCTCTATTGTAGCCTGCCAAACTATTAATCCAATTTTTTTAATAAAATGTTATTTAATATTCTCCATTGAGAGAAAATATACTATAAAAACTACTATGTTAATAACCCTAACACTTTATCTTTATAATATATATTAAACATTAATTATTTTAATTGAGTCAAATAAATGATGCCTAAAACTCTTATGATGTCCCCTATTTTTAAATATTTTTCATTAAATGACTCTTACGCGTCATGATAAATTACCCTTATGAATTCTTATAATTTTATTTTTATATTATTTATTTCAGATTAATCTTATTAATAAAGGTGTTGTTCCAATGTTTTCTATGTGAGGTTTGGATATGTGACTCATATGCACCACATAAGGGTACATTTAACAACACAAGGGGATTTTATAAAGACTCTTCTCATTCTTTGGGAATAAATCATTTTGAATATTATGCACATCTGATAATCTAAAAAATTGAGAATTATGAAACCAATATTTACAATTCTTAATTAAATTCATAATAATATTATCAATTACATATCAATTCCTAAAAGTGTTTCTTGGTTTATTCTAATAAATGAAATTCGTTACCATTATTTGTTAAAGATTATTTATTTCATATATTGTTTCTCAAACCAATTTTTACTAGAATATTTACATTATATATTTATTATATTTTTAAAAAATGATCATTTAATTTTTTTCAAAACAATTAATATATATATTATCTTCCAAATAACAATTATACATCCTGGCTCTAGTCCCATACTCTTTATGATTTCAAAACATCTTAACTTCAATTTTTGGAACACAAACCAAGATACTCAAAACATCTAAAATATCAACAAAACAACTTCAAGATAAAATACATTATGTTGAACATAATACCTTATATAAAACAATATTCTCCTCCAAAATATGTTAAAAAATACTAGCACTAACAAAATAAATATTAACGACAATATCTATTACAAATAGTCAACATTTTCTAACAGTAACACGTACACATGTTAATAATAAATATATCTTCATCCACTAGTCAATCCTCTATTGGATGGTGATAATAACCCTGTTGTATTTATTAGAAATACTATCATGAGAATAATATTATCAAAACATCATGAAATCAAACATGAAATTTTGTAGATACACGGTGATCTCTTCTTCTTATTCTTCTTCTTTTCAGTTTATTTCTATGATGCTTACACATAATCAACCTTGATATTAATGTTTTAATACTCTTCCTCATTGATATGAAATCTGATTTAGAACCATTCAAATGAGGAAATATCACATTTTATAATTTTTCCCGAACTATCAAAATAAAAAATATTAAATTCTATATCTCATTGATACCTTTTGTAAGATTCATGGGGAAAACACATGACACAAATTTTGTGGATGATTAATCTGGAACCACATTTCTCATTTAATCCCATTTATCAAAATTAAGTATAATTTATTTTATAGATGTATTATTTTATTAATAAATTAGAAAAATATTTAATAAATTCCATATCCTATTATGAATACATTACATGAATAATTTTAAGAGAGACTTGTCTCCCCCTCTTTCAGTCTACTTGAAAACTCATAATATTGTCATATTTTTTTACACTTTTCAAGAAATTGATAGTCACAATATCAGAAATGGATTTTGAGATCTAGATAGCTCATCAACTTTGAATCTTTTATCGCAATATTTTTTTTGAATGATCTTACCACATAAAAATGATCTATAAAAAGCCTTCAATCCTATTAATCCAAAACAAGATGCAGGTATATAGAAAATAATATAAGAATAGTATTACTATGTATATCACCCACCAACATCCATAAGATAAATTATGGAAAAATAATAATCTTTTAATAAGTAACTATCCTTATTAACTAAAAAATGAACAAATATTAATTAATAAATATTAACAATACAGTCTCTGTATCATAACAAATTTAAGTTTTTAAATCATCTCTTGATTCAAATATTATTACCAATTTTCAAAACTAACGAAAATTAATAAAGATGATTGGCTCTTTTATCCACCATATTTCATTTCATAGATTTTGGGGACACCTCTTTTTCATTTTCATATCAAAAATCCTCTTTAGTTTGTCATATTCATCATTAAATATTGAATTCACATTTATCATAAAATACGTCCACTTATTTGATTTTTAAATTTTGAAAATCGTAAAAATATATGGAATGTATTATCAATTTTACTTTTAAAACAAATAAATCATGAGATTTTTAGTAAATGATTATATATTAGGGGTATAATAATTTATCATCAATGTCTGATACCATAAGATAATATTTTATCATGACATTGAAAACAAAAATAGACCTTCACAGCAATTTATATACAAGTATAGTCAACATCAATGGTTCTAGATGTACCAATGATCATATAATTATAGATTCAATAATATCTCAATTTCACCCATCCAATAATAATTTAGAAATTTAGATAACATCACACTTATTCTTTTATAATTTTATACAACCTCCCCATATATAGTATATCCCATAAAATATATCAAACATTAATAATAGTTATACTATATCAATAAAAAAATGTGGGTATCTTTTATTATCACTATATTGAGGAAGTTGGAGAGTCACTATAGACCCCTATTTTTTCAATATCCCTTAATTAAGAATATATCTTCAAATCTACAAAGGTATTCATAGAAAATTTTATGATTTTATATTCATTTGGATTGATTAATTCTTCATTGGTCTAATAATAACTTCTTATACCATGGCTACTATTACATTCAAGGACCTATTTACATGTCACATATTTTTGTTTTCTACATATATTATTAATTCACTAATTATACATATAAGAATCATTAGGATTATCAACACATAACCTAACATGGAATTATTTATTAAAAATAGATTTATTATATTTTGTATCATGTAATATTCTATCTCATTTGAAAATATTCGATGTCTTTTTTTAATCATCAATAGATTTATAACACTTTTTTAATAATATTTTAGCATTGAGAACTTTTTTAACCATACATTGAAGTGACTTTCTTGAAAAAATATTATTCTTCATTGAATTAATTATGGTTATCTCAATAAATCCAACCTATAATACTCTTTATATTTATACTAGAGATATTATTTTGATGGTATGAAGTATTAAAATTAAATCTATCCCTTTTTGGTGATTTTTTTATCTTTTTTTATCATTTTTATCAAATAAAAAAATATATACATCTTCTAATTATTTTTAAAAAAATATGGAAATATATTCGTGAATTAAAAAACAAAATCACATATTTCTATGCCTTTCTTGGAACTCATTTTTTTTATAATTTTTGTATATAACCTCCAAATTTTCTTAATTATAATTCAAAAAATATCCATTTTATTGGTAATTCCAATGTTTATTATGATCCCACTCCTCATATGGGTACCATTATATAAAATGTTAGTATTTTCCCTAGAATGTAACCTTTTTTATATAAAAATTAATTCATGAATCTCTACTAATATAGAAAACACATATATCATCTCAATATCACATAACATGGTTTTCTCAAATAAAATTTGTAAATAATACTAAAGAATATTCTTAGCCTTTGATTTTGGTTTCGTCACTATCATATTAATTGATATTAACTCTTCCACCAAAGGTTAAAATGTTTTTAAATTTTTATGCTAACCAAGTATCTTCACATTATACCACACATCCTCCAATTCATGAAATTGTTTACCTAACATATAATATTTTTCATTCATCTTGTAGTTCATCTAATTAATGAAATTCATAAGGATTACCATTTCTTATAGAAAAAATTATTTATATTTGATAATTTATATGATGTTTGTATCATGTTCCTCATTATAAACATTTATATTTTGATCATTTATTAATTTCAAGACCTTCCTCTTAGCTTCAGATTTAATATTCTAAAAATCTATAAAAGTTCATTACCTATATCTTACATTGTAATATTTTTCCCCATAGAACATCAAAAAATTAAATCAATCTCTTATTAAATATTTTAAATGTAACAACATCAATTTTCAGAAATATAAAATAGATATCATGTTGGTTGTTATTTTATATCAACATGATGTTTTATTCTTGTAACCTCTAGTCTATCTTTATAGATAAATAGAAATATTCCTCTCTTATCTTCCTTTTTATATCATAATTATTCATATATATATCATTACATTAGATTTATGGATCCTTATATATCCCAAAAAACACATTACATAAATTAATGAATATAGAATCAGAAACATACATACCTTCCTTTTGGGAGTCATAGGACTATATTATCTAAATATCCCATTACACAAAACCTATTCCATTGTATGGAATTCTATTTTAATTATAGTTATTCAAAAAATTAATTCCCTTTTACATATAACCCTAATAATATAATATTTGAATAAAATTTAACCACATAAACTAATCATATCACTTCATACAAAATAATTATCCATCAAAATAACATATGTTATTATACCAATTGTCAATAAAATGATCTATTCAGGTGTTACATGCACAATGATTTGGGGGATTAGGGTATGAAGATTTTCAAACCTAAAAAATGTTATGTAAACTCACAAAAACATATATGATCATGTAGTGTCACATCCTGATTTCCACACAAACTATTATCTAGGATGGTTGGCCACTAGGCCTTAGGCTTGCCTCCACATATAGCAAAGGATATTGACAAGCATAAAAGGTATGATTAGGTGTTACTATGGAGACTATAACATAAAATATAAATAATAATAATGTTTTATTTGTATATAACTCGGTGGAGAAGCTACTATTACTCCATAAATGTAATAATATAACTCAGCGGAAGTATAAATAAATAGAATCACAAATAAATAGACCAAAGGAATATTTCTATTTTTAGATGAATACAATATGCCAGAGTATGTAATAAAACATAATTGATAAGTTAGGATACCCATTGAAAACCATATAATAACATATACAACACATGTAAAAGCTCAAAAGGGATCTCCATTTTTAATAAATAACCATCATGGAAAACCACCCTCCATCCCATGAAAAATTGTATAATTATAATATCTATAGTTTGGATCCAGAGAATAATCACATACAATATCTCAAAGACATAAAGTCTCACATGTCCTGAACGATGTTTGTATGGTGTGGGAATGAACTTTAAAGGTCACCAAAAATCTGTAACTACCTTACATCAATAACTATGCAGGTGTATGAAAAATATAAATAAAAGGAAATGAACAACTGTTTTCTAATTAAATTGACTCCCTTGTGCACAAAAGAAACACATAATCATTTACCTACTTCGAACAATGGAAATAACCTCGGAATATGTTCCACCAAATATTAATCATTCATAAAGTACATGTCTACATATATATATTGGTAGTGGCGAGAACCCATGTTTTAGTTCCCATACCTCCCCTCATTAATATAATATAAGGCAACCCTTATGTTCCCCCTATAATTATATCATGGTATCTCATTCCATAAAAAATATTACTAGTGTCTCAATAGAATTCAAAATTGAAAAGTCTGAGGTCCCTTATTCCTATGCTCATAAAGTCTTCATTGGATCAGTATCTCAATGTCCCGAGGCATAATGATATCATCCACTAATAAATAAATTACCATCAACTAAAAATCAAACATCCCAAGTCATGATTATATCCATCTTCCAACAATCCGATCATGTCATCTTAATGTGTAATGGTCATCCTCATCACCCAACTGATGGTTTCTAGACAATCACCTGATGTTCCACTACCATCCTTGTGGTTTTCTATGGTGATCACATCGAAAATACCAGATTGTAAACACTATCCCCATTCCATAATAAATACGGTGACATCTACCAATAATTTGTGTTCAACACCAACTAAATAAATTTCTTTTTATGTTCACATGACTCCAATGGCATGTCGACCAACTATGATGAATTGTAATCACTGAACAACATATGCCACATCATCTCGCACATCATTCCCCAACGACAGCACTACTAAGTCCTAATGGTCGTCACTATATCATGTAACATGGTCCATTCCATCATACTAAAATACTCTTCAACTCAATATGATGACTATATCACCTCATCATGTTTATCAACATCACCACATGTTACTCATTCCATTCCATTAGCCTAATGAATATTCACCTTAGTTAATGTGATTAACATTACCTCCATCATTGAGCCATGAATATCGCATTCACATAGAGACATTAATATCATATAACACATTTATTTATTATAAATCAAACAACTATCCTACCCTTCCCAATTGGTTTCAATCCTATTATTCAGATTTGAAAATATAAATATGATAGTTTATTCTCTAAAACATCCCATGATATCATTGAATCAATTTAAAAATAGATAACTATTTATTAAAGGGCGTATCTCCGAATAACCATAAGGATGTATGTAGAACACGTCCAAATAACACCCATATAGATAATTTAAAATCTACGAACCACATACCATGTACTCGTATGTGTTTTCTAATGTGATATCGGCCTCTAATTGGATACAAAACAAGAGACACCGGTATTTTTTATGAACTCCCTAGAAATAGGAATGTGGATCTCTTAGAAATTTAGTATTAAATATGTTGATACAAACAATAAAAATAAATAAAATGCTTGAAGGCCTTACAAATATTTTTACAACAGGACCAATGACAATCAGTTCAGATCTCAAGCGGTGAAGTTCTTCTAGTTCCTAAGGAATAAAGAAAAAGCTGGATCCCTATTATGACGACCCTGGAATTGTAAAGATATAAGGAGGAAAGACATAAATATAATGGAGGGGAAATAAGGTAATTTTTCTTTTCATAATGAACTGAATGTTTTTAACAAATGATTTGGAGAATGGTTGACTAACTATGTAGTTCCCATGGTCTAAAAACCACATTGCACACAGCTTGCCGAACCATTCGCAAAATGTGTTTGTTACCTGTGTTAAAAATTACAATGGTCTTGAACAACCATACACCCCCACCTAAATGGTTTAAAAAACAATATATTGTGAAATAAAAGGGCCACATATTTTCTCATGGTCTATATTTTAAAATCCAACCATGCGTCTCTGTATGTGCTTTTCTAAAATTGAGTTTCTAGGGCCTGATGCACCTGAAACTCATCTAAAAACCAATTACACATAAATGGATTTATAAATATTATAAAAAAGTCATTGTTTCAATAAAATACCAGAATTATGTTTCCAATATTATGTGAATATTTATTCTTACAAACAAAATAAAAAATAATAAGGATAAGAAATTAGAGTATCACAAAAACATGGAACCATACAATCTCCTGGTCCTAAAATATATCATCTCTGAGGTATCTATAATTATCCAAATATCATACATAACAAAACCATATATTCGATATCATCTTGGTCTACCCTAGTGAAAATTACACATGTGAACTCTCTTCGAGGTGATCCCTACTATATATGTTTCCCATAATATAACTTACAGTCACCAACCAAATCTGGTCTCCATTAAGCCAGGCACCAAACCTGGCCTTGGGAATGCCCCTAAGAGAATTTTCGATCCCCATTGGCTGGCAGAAGTTCCTGAGTATCAAAAAAATGAAATTTTGGAACTATTTACACATGTTTATAATCATTAAACAACAAAATAAAAAAAATCAGAAATTTTCAAACAAAAACATAATTTACAAAAAATACAAATTGAATTAAATAATTTAGAAGAAAACTAAAAGACTATAATAGAGGGAAAAACTCAAATTTTACATCCCAATAACATCATGCTGATAAATGTCACTTCCCTCAAGCCATCTCCATGACACTACACCACGAAGGACCGCTAGATTCTCAAACCACTAGCACTAAATGCTTTACCCAATCCTGCAACAAAACAACCAAGTCTACATACACTCAAATGTGTACATATGGGAAAGCCAAATCTAGTAGGATGTCACCAAAAAAAGATTCATGTGATAATCAATATAATAAAAAAATCATTCATGTTTTCTAAATAAGAAATGCTAGTAACTGTTTCTAAATTAAGAAGCATTAAATGAAAACAATTTCAAGTGGCTACTTAAAAAGAAATCAAAAAATCCAAATAGAATTCCAAATCTACTGAATTTTCCATACAAACAAACCATTTGTTGATAGTAAATATAATTTTGCTAGTGAGCACAAAAAATACGAAATAACCCCAAGGAACTAGCTCGTTCGGGGTCCTAGGTACCTCTTATCTCAGTGAAGGAAACCATCAAAATATACATTCGTGTTCACACAAGACACTAGTAGGGATCATACCAATAACATTGTTGTTCACCAACTATATCATCATTAAATTTTAGTAATTTTTTCCCTATAAAACATTATATGTGAAACAGGGGAAAAAGCCCCACAAATCACAATCATATTAGAAGACGTCCACCAACCTAGATACCTAGGTTATCCCTCATGTTCTCAAACAAGTGAGACATAATATAACATAACATTTAAACATTAAAAAGCAATTTCCAAATAACACTGACATCAAATAGACCATATGTATATCAAACATGTAACATAATCCCCTTATTCAATTAAATGTATTTTGAATCCATACTCATACCAAAATATCCAACAACACGTTTCACACCACCATCCCACTTCAATAAATACTTAAAACAATTTTATAAAAACATTCCATGATAGTACACATCACACAAAGACCCTTTCACATTAAAATAAATTGTTTACAATGTACACTCCTACCAAAATATTTTGGAAACATGTTTTCACCTCTTACATAAATCTAGAAACCATTTAAAACATTATTAAAACAATTTCAATGATTTTGACCAATATTTTTACATAAAAACCTTTTAATACCCCCCTTTTAATTCTAAAGGCATACCAAGATGATGTAAAACCAGATTTAGAATCCCTAAAATCATTTATTAAAACAATTTCACAAATCATAGAATAACGCCACTTGATACAATATGAAATAAATATTAAAAAATCATTTTTTTAAAACTTTTCCACTTAAAAACCAATCGCATAAAATATTATACAAAATATAATTTTTTCACCACACACAATGGAAGAGAGTTATGCTAAAAATATAAATTATTCCAAATTAACTCCTTATATAATTCTTACACATGGAATCACCTACCATTAGTGCCAAAAACTCTAAATAGTTGTGTGAAACTTCAATCACATCACTGCCTCACCACAAAGATGTGTAATAAGGACCAAATCGACTAGATTTAACCAAAAAACACCCAATGTTAAACCCTATGTTCGAACCCTAGATGATGGAAATTTTCGAACGTCATGGAACGGTTAAGGAAACACTATAGAAAAGGAAGAAATCTAAGGGAGGAAGACATACTTGCATGATTTCGAAGTATCCCATATCAAATATCTCACAAAAGTTGAGTTCCATGGGATGGTGAGATATCTTGGAGGAAATACTTGGAGATAGAGAATGAAATGGTGTAGAAATTTGAGGATTGAGTTTATTTTATAATGGGAAAATAGTTGAAACACATAAAATTCTAATGTGTTGGATGCCTCTCATGGTTTGGTTGCATGGTTCAGTAAACTGGGATGCGAAATCGTCCGCCCTATTTTGGCCTTCCAAAACCCTACCATTATTCTCTACATTCTAAGGGGGAGAGGGTCCAAGGGGTAAACCTAGGGGTAAAGATAGTCCTAGTATAAGGGAGAAAATTTACCAAAACCAATCACTCTTTTCACCCCAAAACTCATCCAACTCATGGGTACAAACCACCTCAAATACATACCCCAAAGTTATAACACTAGGAGTGTCACAAATAAAACTCCAAACTACCTCAACCTTATGACATTCGTTTGTAAAAAGTGGAGTCCATGTATCATATAATACCACCATGACTATAGTCATAGATAAATAACAAAATAGGAACCAATATTTTAAACCCAGACACCCTAAAACCAATTGAAATCTATGACCCAAAAGTGGTCTTGAATCAAAGCATGGAATAAAAAATCCAGATGTGAAAATTCTACCCACCATATAAAATTCCACCCCTAGATAGAAACAGCAAGGAAAAAAGAAAAAAACATACCCACCCGATATACCAAAATGGACTCCCTTTCCATGTTCCATCCGCCACAAAAAATGGATAAGATATCCCCAGTTGATCAATCAAGGAATGAATAATCTCACTATAGAAAACATACACTACATTCTTGAAATGATCAAGCACATTCTAAATTCCTTCCAAAACAAAAAACCTCAAATACTATCTAAACAAGACTAAAACAATTTTCCCAAATGAACAACATCTTCAAACAAGGTTACACTTACCTTACTTTAACTATTCTATTGGGATCTATCCAATATCAACATATACCCATGGTAGTTGTTGGTAGGTAGATAGCTCTAAATGAGACTTCATACCACCATTACAAGATCATGAAAAAAATAGAGTTCTTGATACGGGGAGACAAAAATTGGCTCCCCACCATCAGAGACAACGTAATTTTTTCTGAGATGGAATCAAGACACTAACAGGGGAGGCCCAAATGGACTCCCCCAAATAAGGGGTAGAATATAATTATATTTTTCCAAAATAACATACATGAGACCCATAATGGGTCTCTCCACAATAAGAACCAACCATTTATATGGACTAGGAGGGTCTGACCTAAGAAGACCTCAAAATTTAAAGAGTTTTCATGACCATACGGTTAGTCTACAGGGTTTTGGAAACCGTGCACTAACTATGAATAACATTATATCCAAAGGGAAAACTTCGCAATGTAACATGGTCTATAGGTAATGGTCATGTAGAGATTGTGCTATTTCTATTTTCTCTTATCACATGGTTTCCTAGTTTGTCACAGAGTTACTAATAACCATGTGAAAACCGTTTTCCTTAATCTCTATATCCCAAATTTCAAATATTTATCCAAAAAACTTGATGAAAACCAAATTAGGAAAGTATTAAATCATTTTACAACCTGTAAATAAGTTTTTCCCACCTCTACCACCTAACTGGAACAAATTGAAGAAGTTGATGACACCAGAGGATTAAAGTATTCCCCTCTTTCATTATAAGGTCAACAATTAAACAATGGTTTTAATAACCTATGGATTATCATGACTACGTGATAGCTTCAATCCGGGTCATTTGGTTGGAGCTTAGATAATTGATGAATCTTTGACCCCGTAGTCAGGCCATAGAAAACCCCAAAATGAATTTCTTCTTATGGTTCCATAATCAACATCACCAAGATCGTAAATGGGTTCCACGAGACATAACTCACTCAAACCTTACTATACCATACCCATCTTTTTAACGAAATAATGGCTTTGAAGATGCACACACATCACCCATTATTTCTTCCGATTATAAATTGAAAGAGGAAAGGACATATGGAAACACCTTCCTTTAAATAGAGGATGTTGAGATTTTACGTTGGGAGACACAATTCCAAAAAACTGGATATTCACAAATTATTAAAAAACCATGAAATATTTAGTCAAATGAGGACACGTCATCTCAAGTCATCACTAATCATGACCATTGCGATTGATAGAAACAAGGCAAGGAAAGGTATATGAAGTCAAGTCCCAAAAAACACATGACTTTGGAAAAGTTCTATAATATACTCTCATGACTAGATTTTCCACATTTTTGGATTAACATCCACCCTCATTTTGAAGAGACTTATATAGGACACAGTGACCATCTTATAGAAATTCCTGCACTGTCATCCTTGAACTACTATCACCTCTGATGACCCAAGTTACATAAGAAACTATGGTCTCTATCATCCTCTCATCAACACACCCACTACAAGAGGATCTACAAAACCAATAATGGAAAATGGTGTAGACTCAATTTCCAAATCTCAAGAAAAATGTTCCTTATATTGACCAAATAAAAGATCTTCAAATGGAGAAAAAATCTGGGTTGCACATCAGTTGTTTACTAACCCTTAATGGTGGAGTTCCTTATCCAATTATAGAACCCAAGGTCCCAACCCTGTTGGTCCATTGGTCAAGAAATACTAAAAACTCGATCCAAAAACATGAAGGTAACCAAATTAAATTAATCCCGAAACATTTCACATAAAGATATTACAGACCAGCACTTCAACCCAGCTTCTCGACCAAACAGAAACCCTAATAATCATTCAATCAAGATGTGTTATTGTACTCAAAACATCCCACTAAAAAATGTTTCAGAAAACACATTTGAAACCCTATCCCAAAAAAATCATCAAGGCATCATATTTTCCTTTAAATTCATCTCTTTAAAAATAAATGGTTCAGCAGTTAGCATATCCACCAATGGTCCCCTGTGGGCCTCACACATTCATGTTTCGGTGCCACATTGGTCACCCTCCTCATATTCATTCTGACACTCATACATTCATTCCATTAACCATACATAATCCTATATAACCCAATGAATGTGGTTTCTTATAGAAATACCATATGATAAATAAAAAATTCCTTCCACTTTTCAAAACCAAAACATTCAACCAACATATCCCTTTTCCTCAAAAATACTATCCACTAAATAAAAATATAATTTATATCTCACAAAGAATTTTATAAAGCCCCAATCATCCAAATAAAAACTCACTTCCATACTATATATTAATTACAATGTATTTCATTCCATTTCAAAAAACACCTTTTTTTATTAAAAAAATCCCTTTCATTAACACCCATCCATTTAAAACGCTTTATCATCAAATTTAAAATAATAATAAATTGATTTTTAATACTTTTCAAATTATTAATAGTTAAAAATGTATCTTAAAACCCAAGACATAAATTCCCAAAAACACTTCATTCTACTCAAAACAAATTTCAGTAATTCAGTAAAGTATATTTGTAACAGATTATCAAAACCCACTTTAACATAATTCATACTTTTTAAAGAGGTGTAAACACACCATTTACCATTTATAAATACTTATGATAATTCATTTATAAAATTTTATAAATAAATAAACTTCCTCTATACTGAAAAAAAAATTTCATAAAAGTTCACATTTCAAAAATCAATTCTTATTTGTTATTTTAAAACCATGCTTCCATGATTCCAAAACAAAAGGACACAAGACAATGCGAGAGGAAACTAGTTCTGGTGAGTAACTTGTATATATAGTTGTCTTCCATAAACTAATAAATTCACCATCATAGAGAGTGTTCTAAGACAATATCCCCAACTCTACATAGCACCCCAGGCACTACAATCTAACTGAGATCATTGACCTGATTCATTTCATTTCCCCAGTCATTTATGTCCCTTGAAAACAAAAGGACTCATATAAAACCTAATTTCCCTAGGTGACTTGAATCCCATCATGAGGTGTGATGGTGAGGAACCCTATTCAAAATCAGAATGTTAAGTCCCAAAAACCCTAGCTCTGAACTATTCTAACTCTTCCCCAAATAACATGACCCCAGAGATCGAACCTATGGCTCTGATTCCATTTTGTAACGAAACAAATCTAGTCACAATCAAAATAGGCACCAAACCCTTCTCGTGGAAAGACCCAAAGGGAATTCCAAATTTTAAAGGCTGGCACATGTTCCCAGGTACCAAAAAATGAAATTTGGTAATGTTTTACCTCAGTTTTAAAATATAAATCAACAAAAAAATCAAATAAACCAAATCAGGATTTTTCATTCAAAAACATCTTTTAAAAAAATTTAGAATTGAATTACATAATTTAGAACAAATATCAAAGACTATAACAATGAAATTTTTTTACAAAGTTCATACCAAGAACCTCCCCATGTTAAGAGGCACTACTCTCAAGCCCTCTCCACAACACTGTTCCATGAAGGACCACTAAAAACCCAAACCACTAGCACTAAAATCTTTACCCAAACCTAAGAAAGAACAACCAAGTCGACTAACACCCAAAGGAATAAGTAGGGTTTGAGGCATTTCCCTATAGGATAAATCATAAAAAATATCCCATGTGATAATAATTATAAGACAAAATGAATGCATGTTTTATATATAAGAAATTCTAGTAATAGTTTCTAAATGATGCAACATTAAATGATAATAATTTCAAGTAACTAATTTAAAAGAAATAAACACTTCTAAATAGAATGAAAAATATACTAAATATTCTATAAAAACATGTCGTATGGCAATGGTAAGTATAAAGTATCTAATGAGAAATTGAAATGGGAAATAACCCATACGAACTAGCTCTATGTGGGTCCCATGTACCTCGTATCTCGGTGAAAGTAACCTTCACAATATCTATTCTCATGCACCCGAGGTACTAGAAGGGAGTATACCCCAAACCTAGTGGTTATCGAACAACATCATCGTCATAGTTTAAATAGTGATGTCATGTCAAACTCTCTATATGAAACATGGGCCAAACCCCACCAGATCACTATCATACTAGTACACTTCCACCCACTACGATAGTCGGGTTTCCCTCCTATTCTCAATGAAGTACCACATCATATGATGTAGCATTTCCACATTAAAAGGAAATTTAAAAATCACACATACACCAAAACACCCATATTTATATCACACAAGTCACATAATCCCATTTTTCCTTCATGTTTATTTTGAAACCATACTCACACAAAAACATCCCACAACACATTTCATGCCTCGTTCACGATTCAATATATCCTTCAAACAATTTTATAAAACATTAAAAGAAAGTACAAATATCACATCAACCAGTTCACATTAAAATATACCATTTCAATAGAACACACCTACTAAAACAGATTGGAAACATAGTATCACCTCTTACAAAAATCACTAAACCATTTAAAACCATCTTAAAACTATTACAAGGAGTGAAACCATGATTTCCACTTTAAACCCTTACAAATACCCTCTTTTGAGTCCAAATTCATGCCAATACAACATAAAACCTAAATGGGAAGCCCTGAAACCATTTAATATAACTACTTCAAGAATCATAGAACAACCCCACATGATATAATGTGAAATAGATATGAAAAATAGTCATTCTTTTCACAATGTTTGCACTTAAAAAATAACCTCTTAATAAATGATACAAAATATAATTTTTTCAAAACACACAAAAGAAGATAATCATGCTAAAAATATAAATACAAATACATACACATCAAATAATTCTTACACATGGAATCACCAACCATTGGTGCCCAAAACTCCAAATAGTTGTTTGAAACTACAACCGTACCATCATCGCACCACTAGGAAATAAAATCAAGACCTAATCCAAAACATTTCACAAAAATTATAAAAGGATAAAACCTTGGCACGAAACCTATCTTTGGTACATATTAGAACCACATGAAAAAGAAGAGGAAACCCTAATGATAATGAAGAAATCAAAGGAAGTAAGACATGTGTGCATGATTGAGAAGTTAACCCATAAAATATCCCATAATTGTTGAGTTCCAAGAGTGGGTGAGAGAGTATAGAGGCTATACATGGATGTATAAAACGAAATATGGAATAAAGGTGTGGATTTTTTAATTTTCTGAAAGGGAAAATAGGTCCAACCACATAAAATTTATATCTGCTAGACACCTCGCACGGTTTGGTTACATGGTTTAGTAAATAGTGTAGTAGGTTTTGGCCGACAAAACCATGTAATTCTACTTATATTTCATGGAGTCTTTTGGGGAATCCTAGGGGAAATATAGAAAAATAATAGCGTAAAAAAATTACAAAAAAAAATCACTCATTTCAACCCAAAACTCATCCAACTCATGGGTAAAAACCACCTCAACAATATACCCCATAAGTGGTTCCAATAGGAGTGTCACTAATAAAACTCCAAACCACGTCAACCTCATACCATCACTTTGAAACAATATGAGGCCATGAACCATTCAATACCCCCAAGACTAATGTAATAGATCAATAACACAAGAGGCACAAAATTTTTTAACACGGAACACCCAGAAACCAAGAGAAAGATATGAACTAAAATTGGACTAGAAAAAATGAATGGAATTGAATGTCTGGGTGAGATAATTACCAACACAAAAAGAACATTATGATAACTCCACCAATTAACCCTGTACATACCTTCCCTCCTATAATGCATCTTTATTCGTATACCTTATCAAGTCATTAATTCAATTCCATTCCACACAGAACACCAATTACATCCAACATCTCATTATATTCACATATAATACATGTTCCATGCACAAAAATAAAAAGTATCTAATCTCATTAGATGATAAAAATAATCACATTTCATAAATAAATAATCATTCCTATAAAAATAACAATACATACACACCACATACATAAAATTCATCACAACAATTCTTATAATAATCCTTGGATACTACACAACTAATATATATATATATTTAATTCATTATAACTGATTCAATCATTCTAAATAGGGCCATCATTATTCAAAAAATTGAAACTGTGAACCCCATGCCCCAAAATTAGACAATGCACAAAACATATTGAATCATTGTCATGCACATGAAATAGAATAAACTATTTTCAGCTCCTTATCCGGCCCTAAACCAATTAGGTCAATAGCATGCATTCGACCTATATCCCTAGTACTAGAGTCTTAGCCATATAGAGATACACCAACCACCATATAGTAACACAACTAAGGGGATTCTCTGTATCTTTGATGAATTCATTATACATCTAAACACTTTATACCATATCCTGGTACTACTATGGATCTTACCTCACATCAATGAGTCTTTCTTAGTGCATATATTATGGATATCAATGAAGGATTCCTGCAGAACCTCTATATATTTCCCATATAACCACATGCCTCACACTCTTTTGGAGGCCAATCACAATGGTCTCAGAAATTCCATGACTTTTAACACATGAATCACACTTCAAAAGACCAACTACTCGTTGGTCTTCTTGAATGTACAGACTAACATACCTTTAAGAAATCCTCACATCCATGCTTCCTACTACCTAGTGCATCCACAAAAATCTCACCTAACATCATAACCCTTCTTGAATATGATAGTTCCATCTTGTTTTCCCCATAAATCAGTTTTTAGTTCATCTCCTCTAAAAATGTGTGTAATGACCCAATCATTTATTAATGAAAAGTCCTGTAAATATAATTAAGAGTATTATTATGTAAAATAGTTATATAAAATATATGAACATCCTTGGTTTTAGGTTTTTTAAATTTATAATACCATTTAGAATTATTATCATTGCTAATATAGTCTTTGAATAGTGATCACATTAATAGTATAAAATATATGGATTTATCAAATCCTATTTACACAGATAATGGAAATGATGGCCTCATAAAGTTGAATTTCATCATAAAAAGACCCTTTTGGAGATCAGAAAGGAGGTAAAACCACTAGGCATCGCTCGTGACCTTTCCCAAGCTGAACATCAATATTTTTTGCTTTAATGGAATTACCTATGGGAGAAGTGGAAGTTAATATAGATTACCAACCAAGCTATGATATTCCAGTCACCCCAAGAGTCTATCACCATCGCATGCCATACCTTTAGGTTTTATGATGGTTCTATAAGGGGTTATTTAACAAGATCCTATAACTATGATTATGTGCATTATTTTGTAATTGAATGAAAAATATACATTCATTGCATTATTGTTAAATTGTAAATTGTTTTTAGAGAATAAATAGTATTTTTGTTAATATTCAGTAATTAAATATATTTTTATTAATTAATGTATTTTTTGAATTAAATAATATTTTACTTAAATATTTTTAATAATGAAATATTTGTAAAATATAAATTATCATATGATTTTTATGAATACAATTGTAATTTTTGTTAATGTTTGAATGTTGTTTTGGTCGAAACCCATAAATTTTTGATAAATGTCGATTTTTATTTTAAAAGTAAAAAATTCACATATTTATAAAATTATTTAGATAAAATAAAAAACATTTTTTGATTCAGGACACTGAAATTTTCTAACGGTAAATTATTAATTATTTTCAATGAATAACGAAATTTTCGGTAAAAATTAAAAACTGTTTAAATATATAATGTGTTTGATGTCATCATAATAACCCAATAGTGATATAATAAAATACTATAAAAGGAATTTTTGGGAAATATATGTTTTCCATTATGATAATGTGATATTATATTTGTTTGATTTATTTTATTGTGCCTTTGTAGACCCTCCAAGACTTATAAGAAAATTTACATTTTAAAATTATTTCTTTGACAGTGTGAATCACATCAACAGAAGAAAGTATAATATATTAATATGTTAGAAATTTGGACTTATAAAATAATGTTTTCCACTCAAATTTTTAAATAAACATTGGAAAAATCCATGGAATGGTTTTGATTTTTGATTAGTTTAATGTGCAGTGTCCATAATCTAAATAATAAAGAATCTCCCATCCTTTTCTAAATAAACACACTAAATATCCCATTACTCTTTACTCAAAACATTTGGATCAAGACCAAAATCTGACCACCTCTCTCTAAAATACACCCAAGGCACCCCAAACTCCCCATAATACTGTCTTAAGCCTCTCCCAGGCCCTGGGGCTCACATTTCCAAATAAGGGAATTATCCTTTTTTCATTTTTGTCAAAAATTTCATTATATTATTATACCCTCTTGTATTTAATTATAAATTTTGGGGTATGATTTCCCACCTCTACTACACTTAACGCATTATTTTTTAATGATTAAATACCTATTTCTCTCTCATTGATGCCTCTCATGTACTTATGTTCCCATGCTGAGATTTTGTAAGGAATTTCCCTCCTCTCATTTAAATTCAAGAAAAAATTATATATTATGCATCTAAATTCTATTATATATGTTGGGATATTTTGGTCCATGGCCATCTTACTAACCATTTCATAAATTAAGGATGAGATACCAATTTCATTCTCATTAATCCTTTTTACGATTTCTATTTGACATCTTAATGCCACCAAAATGTCCCATTCCAAAATATTAGTGTAAGTGAATACGATGCCCATTTATCTGTAAAGGGTATTGACCTTTATGAGAAAATACATATTGATTATTTAGTTTCATGTATTTTTTACAAATTCCTTTATCGGAAAATAAATTATGATGTTTTGTGATTCCATCTTATATGATCCATGTGGCATACTTACACATGAAATAGAATGTTTATAAAGTGTGTGCTCTAATAGCACTCCAATGAATTGTTTAAAGATTAGTATCATGATACATCAAATGACATAAAGTTTTACTCATTATAATTATTGTGAAATGATGTTTTACTAAGGATAATTCATGTTTAATGAGGTTTTACTCATGATCCTTTGGCAACGAAGCTTGGCTCATGATAATATAATGTTAAATGTTGTTTCCACATTTCCATGTTATGATAATCATGCTATATCATGACTTTATATTTATATTTATATTTTTGATCCATTGATATCCCAATTTTCTAACACGTACTACATTCTTCACATTATGCCATGTTTTATCCCTTGTTGGGCTTTATAGCTCACCATTTTTTAAGCATGTCCTCAGGTTATCCTAGGAAATGCTATATAGCAAGGAATTTTGTGGTTTTGAAAAAGATGTTTTCAATAAAGATGTTGTGTTTTATGTTCTAAATTTTTATGTAATGTTCATAGACTTGAAAAGACACTAGACCGTTTGATCCTCAATGTTTCTTTAAATACATGTTTATTAAATAAATGATGTTTATGTGTGTAATTAAGATAAGGGTTGTTATAGTTGGTATCAAAAGATAGGATATGTTTTTTGGGATTAGTATTAGAGAACCCTAGTGAAAGACTTAGGTATAAGACTAAATATAATTATAAAATCCCTTCATTTTTTGATTATATAGTATGTTGTTTATCAATAAAATACATCTCTTTCTGGATACAAATAGGTAGAGGTGGATCTGGTATAGATGATTATTGGGGTAAAACCGGAAAACACTTCATTAATGTATACTCAAATGGGAAATGGTGCATGGAAACCGGCCTTACTGAACTCATTGTTATGAATCTCCTGTTGTATATTATTTGGTAAATTCATAATCCTAGTATGAACCATTATTAAGGGAATACAAAATAATTCTAAAAATATATATTGGGAAGTAGATAATGGATAACATAGATTGAATCTTATAAATTCATTAGTTAGGGAAATAAATGTAATTTATTAGTTTCCCCTTTTTCCTTGGATTTTCATTTATGAGTTACCCCTAACTTTCATTTTATTCTAGCCAATGGTGAGTAATAAGAGGGCTCAGGAAAGCAATCAATGTGACGATCAATGTGATTGGTCTAATGATATGCCCAATCCAATGCATGTAGAAATCGCAAACTTTGTCTTGTTACTCTCCTAGATAACTAATGTTTTGAATATAAACCATGGTCATGATAATCCCCCCCCAAGAAACAAAAATAAGCAATCAAGATCTTCATGAGAAAAAGGATTCCTACTTTTAATGGATCATCTGATCCCCTAATTTCCACACATTGGATAAAATCTATTGAAATGATATAATGCATCATTCAAGTTTCTAATCAAGAAAATGTTCTAATGGATATTTATTGTATGGAGGGTGAATATGATCAATGGTGGACATTGATCAATAATACGAAGCCTGGGGAAGTGAACAAGGCTTTATAAGTGAAATATTTCTGGAATATGTTTTTCGAATAATAATTTTCATGCACCCTCCTGGTTAAGATGAAACGGACATCCTTTCCCTCAATAAAAAAGATGAAGAATCTGTTAGAGTGAATGTTGAAAACATTAAAAGATTTTCACTATATTTCTCTAGCTTTGTCATTACCCCTAAATGCAAGGTTTACTATTTATTTTGTGGAAAAAAACATAGAATCTGGAAAAGTCCAAGTGATACATTTCTTTGATATCTATGAGAAATTTTTCAATGTTCTCTCAAAGTAGAAATGGAGATTGTAGAATATTAGTGGTATTATAGGTATCTCAAACGTAAGGTGTAATTTAATTCTGATCGTCTGATGGATAAATCCAATAGTGCTAAATAATTACATCACCCCACTCTCCATAGGTATATAATGAAGCACCATATAAATTTTCTGAAGGGGATGAGGAAAATATTTAGGCGTGGAAGATAAGAGAACCTGACTTTTATCTACCGACATGAAAAACCCTCCGCTACGATAGAGGAGAAGAATGCTCTATTTGAACCTCAATGCATTTTTCATTTCCTCAATTATAAAGAACCATGAATCATTTAATACAAGTTCCCTAAGCCAAGGTAATTTAGAGGAAACCAAAAACCACCAATGTAGCAAGGGAGAGCTTTTCCCATCACCATTGTGGATGAAAACCCTGAAAACGAAGTGGTGACATGTACAATAGTTATTAATTAAAGAATAGAAAATTTACACATTGATTCTCATTGTATGAATTCTTTTAAATTCCAAATGATTACTAGAACAATACCAACACTAGAATAAATCATGAAAGTATATATGTTAGTGAGAATGAAAAATGAGACAATCATTATATCCCATGAATATAAATCCTCCTCAGTTACTATTTCAGGGGTGAACATTCAGGTGAACCTCGTCAAGCTCCCTCTAGTGAAATTTGATGCAATTCATGAAATGTATTTTATTTCCCTATATATATCCAACATAAATTACCATGATAGGGATATCATTGTCCATATGGAGAGTCAACCCCCGGTTTTGTACAATTTCATTGATGAGGATGAATCTTATTTCACACCATTATATCAAGCGTGAATATTACAACCCAATGAGAAGATATATCATGCGTAGATGATTGGTTGTATGAATGAATACATCCTTGATTACATTCCTATTGTTAGGGAATTCACTAAAGTGTTTCTCAATAAATTCCCTAGACTTTATCCTAGATGAGATGTTGAATTCTTACTTGATCTTATACCTTGGGATTTTCCAATATCCATGATTCCATATAGAATGTTTTTTTTATCTTGAGGATCTAAAGAAACAACTACCGGGGAATCCATATAAAGGTAGTATACACCCTAGTGCTTCACCATGGGGCGCACCTCTCCTATTCATCCGGAATAAGGATGGTTCAATGAGCCTTTTCATTGATTATCATGAGCTCAACAAAATCATGATAAAGAACAAGTATCCACTACCCCAAATTGATGATTTTTTCTATCAACAATGTGGATCACAATACTTCTCTAAGTTGAATTTATGGTCCATATAGTACTAAGTATTAGAGATGATAGAGGATATCCTAAAGGCTTCTTTTTGTAAAAGGTAAATACACTTTGAAATTATAATAATTCCTGTAGGTCTCAATAATTCTCATGAAATCGTCATTAACATGATGAATAAAGTCTTCAGATATTACCTTAAATTTTTTTAGTAATTATAGATGATATTCTAATATACTCCAAAACCAAGGAGGTGCGTGAGGAGCATCAATGCACTATACTTGAGACCTTGCTAAAGGAGAAGCTAAATGAAATGTACAGTTAGTTGGAGTTATAGTAGAAGGATCTCTTATTCTTGGGTCATATCATCTAATGTAATGAGATATATGTGGATCCCTATAAGAGAGTGGCTATTCATGGATCTGTGAGGCTAACATCAGAGAAAAATATCCATAAATTCCTGAGGTTAGATAGATATTATTGAAAAAAATTTATAATGTTTTCACGATTGTCCAACCCACATAAAAAAATAACCTTGAATGAATTCATGTTTTCTTAGAGTGATGAATATTAATATAGGTCCAAGGAGTTGAAAAGGAGGATTATCACTGCACTTGTGTTCACACTACCCATAATGGAGTACTTTTTGGAGTATTTAGTGATGATTCAATAAAGTTACTGAGATATGTGTTGATGAAAAATAAAAATCCATTGTCGATGCTTAAATGAAATTACAAGTTCATGAGAAAAACTATCCAACCAATGATCTAGAGTTGGCTATAGGAATAATCGCATAGAAAATTTTGCAACATTACCTCTTTGAATAGTAGTGTGAAATATAAACGGATCAAAAAAGCCTCAAGTATATTTTCACACAGAAAGAGATGAATATGAACCAACAATGATATTTAGAGTTGATCAATGTGTATGACTACTAAATCCATTACCACCCTGGGAAATTGAACAAAGTAGAATATTCTCTAATTATAAAGGACCTGCCAATTTTATCATAGTGGATAATTGAAAAGGATCAAGCCTTCTTTGATTTGATAATGATGGATATGGGAATCATAAATAATAGAGCATCATCAATCCTTTCACAAATGATTACACAACTATATATTTTTTATTTCTTAAATGATACTCAAAAGGATCATGCGAGAGTTCAAAAGAATGTAGAATCTATCAGAAAAGGGAAATCCTCAGAGTTAAATGTTAATGAAGAAGTAATTATGAGATTTGGTAAAAGACTATGTGTTTCATTTAATATAGAGATGAAGAATGATCTTTTGAATGATTCAGATAGTTCGAATTTCTCTACTCACCTCGGAAACATAAAGATGTGTCAATATAATTGATATCATTATTGGTGGGATAACCTGAAGAAGGAGATAAACATGTATACATCAAAATTCCTGGTATGTTAGAAAGTGAAGGTTGAGAGGAAAAAGTTAAGGGTATGATCCAACCATTACTGATACCAAAATAGAAATGGTAGAACTACACTATGGACTTTTTCACCAGAATTCGAAATAAATCAAAATAAACAAATGATATCTATATTTTTTGGAACTTCTTACGAAGACTACACACTTCATTGCAATAAGGGATGATTTCTCATTGGATCAACCAGAATTGATATACATCATAGAATTGGTAAGTCCTCATGGAGTACCTCAAAGTATTGTATCATAAAGATATTCAAGATTTACCTCTATGTTCTAGAAGAGTCTCCAACACTCTAAAAATAATAACCTGAACTTCAGTACAACTTATCATCCTAAAACTGATGACCAATCTGAGCGGAATATCGAAACACTTGAAGAAATTTCGAGAGCATGCTCAATTGACTACAATGGAAGATGGGACCAACATCTTCCTCTAGTTGAGTTCTCTTTCAACAACAGTTTCCACTCATGCACCCAAATGGATCCTTATTAACCACTTTATGGGAAGAGGTGCAGAACACTGGCATGTTGGATTGATGTTGGGGAGAGAAAAATCCATGGTCTAGAAATGGTATATGAAATAGTGTAGAATTCTAAGACCATCCAGCAACACATTAAATCTAATCAGATTCCAAAAAAGTGCTTAATTGGTAATCATCGATGATACCTAGAGTTTGATGTTGGAGATATGGTATTCATCTACATAACACCACGGAATAGTGTTATTAGATTTTTCAAGAAGGGAAATCATAGTGCAATGTAAGTCGTCACTTTTGAGATCCTTGATCGCATTAGAGGAGTTTCCTATTGAATATTACTACCAACAAACATGTCTCAATTTCATGATGTATTTCATGTATCACTCTTGAGGAAGTATATACCTATCCCATTAAATTTACTAATTCCAATGTTGGTACCATTGGAAAATGACATATCCTATGAGGAGAAATATGTGAAAATATTAGATCGTAGGGAAAAATTTCTATGAAATAATACAACTCCCTTCATCAAGTAGTTCTAGTGAAATCACATGTTCGAAGAAGAAATATGGTAATTAGAGGTTGTGATGAAGTATAGTTACCATGATCTGTTTTATTGTGGGAAATTGAAATTTTGAGGGAGATATTTCTTAAGGGAGAAGATTAAAATGACCCAAAATTTTATTAATGAAAATTCCCCTTGATCAAATTTAGTGTATTATTAAGTAATATGGTCATATAAAACATATTAACTTCCATTGTTTTATGTTTTTGTATTTTAAAAAACGATTATGAATTGTTACTATTGCTAATATAGCAATTGAATAGTGGTCACATTATTAGTATAAATATAGGGCATTAAAAATAACAATTAACTATGAAAATGGAAGCGATTGCCTCATCTAGTATAAGTGCTCCATATAAAACTAATTTTTCAAAGCTCATAAATGAGGTAGCATCACATGGATTCTCTCTTTTCTTATCCCATTCCAAGATTCAATATGGTATGTTTGAATGAAATCGCCTATTGGAGTAGTGGAAGTTAATAGATATTACCACCCGAGTGATGTTATCCGAGCCGTCCCAAGCGTTTTTGAACATCATACACCTTACCCTTAGGTTATTTTTTGGTTTAATGAGGTGTTATGTAACAATATCCAATAATTATGATTTTGTTATTTTTTTTGTATAACATAATGAATATTCATTTATTTTATTATTGTTACTTTGTAAATGGTTCTTAAAGCACAAATAGTATTTCTATTTAATATTAAATTATGAAATATATTTTTATGATTTAATGTATTTTATTAATTTAATAATATTTTAATAAAATATTATTAATAAAAAAGACTTTATTAAGTATAAAAGATCTTATAATTTTTATGAATACAATTGTAATTTTTATTAAGGTTTGAATGTTATTTGGTCAAAACCCATGAATTATTTATAAATGTCAATTTTTATTCTTAATAAAAAAAATAATCATATTTATAAAGTTATTTAGATAAAATGAATATCATTTTTCAATTCAGGATGTTTAAATTATCTAACAATGAATTTTTTATTATTTCTATTACAATCGATTTTTTGTGTAAAAATTAAATACCATTTAAATATATAATGTGTTTTATAACTCTATAATGACAAAATAGTGATGTAATAAATTACTATAAAAGTGGTGTTCGGCCAATATATATTGTACCTTTAATATAATGTGATTTTATATTTGTTTGATTAATTTTATGGTGCCTTAGTGGATCCTCCAAGATTTTTAATGTATTTTATCATTGTAAAAGGATTATCTTTTTGAGTGTGAATCACCACCATGTAACTAAGCCTAATTTATTAATAATTATACCATTGTCCTTATAAAATAATTCATTCTACACAAATTTGGAAAAAACTATGCATTGTTTTGTGGTTTCTATAGTGTAATCTGTAGTGTTCGAAATCTAATTAATAAAGAATTCTCTCTCCTTTCCAATATAAACCCACTCAATCTTCAATTACTCTTCACTAAAACTATTTTTAGATCATCCACCATCTACCCTCATCTATCTAGAATCTTCCAATATCACCCAAAGCTCCCTAGAATCCTCTCTCGAGCGTCTTCCAAGCCTCTGGGATAACACTTCCATGTAAGGGATTTCATCAATTCTAATTTTTGCCAAAATATAATTATGTTGTTAAATAATTTTTTTAAATTATAAATTTTGGGGTATGATTTCTCACCCCTCTAATATAGTCATCCTTATGTTTTACTGATGAGTGGCCTCTTTATCTCTCATTAATGCCTCTCTTGTGCACCTATTCTCATTTCAAAATTCATGAAGGAATTTCCCTCTTCTCAATTACACTAAAGAAATTATTTTATATAATACAGCTAAATTCCATTACTTGTGTTGGGATATTATGTACCATGACCCTATTATTTTCCATTTCATATATGAATGATGAGATACCCATTTCTCTCTCATCATCCCATTTTACGGTTTCTATTTGATATTGTTAGGCGCCCAAAATTCCCATGCCCAAATCATCGTGTAAGTGAATACCATACCCATTTCTCTATCAAGGGTATTCACCATTATACACATATAAATATTGATTATATATTTTGATGTATGTATTTCACATTACAGTAACATGGAATAAATGATGATGTTTAATTATTCCATGTAATATGATCCATGTGTCATAGTTATACATTAAATGAAATTTTTATTAATGGTGCACCCTAATAGCACTCCAATGCAATGGGAAAAGATTACAACAATGATAGGTCATTTGAAATGGGGTTTTACACATTCTAATTCATGTTCAATGAGGGTTTAATCATTCTAATTCAAGTGTAATGAGGGATTACTCATACTACATTGTAATGATCCTTGGCACATGCAAATATCATGTTAAATGTTGTGTCCACATTTCCATGTTATGATAATCATTAAATATCATGCCTTAATGTTCATGTTTCTATTGTGCTCCATTGATATTCCTATTTCCTAACATGTGTTTAATTATACATGTTATGCCTTTTCATCTCCCTTACAAGGAATTATAGCTCACCTTTTTCTTATACATGTCCTTAGGTTATCCCATGCAATACTAAGTAAAAAAGGAATGTTGTGTCATGTAAAAGAATATTTAAATATAGATGTTGTGTTCTATGTTCTAATTTGTTATGTAATATTCCAAATTTTCCAAATTCTCTAAACCTATCGATTCTTAGAGTTTTTTAAGTGCATGTTTATGTAATAAATCATGACAATGTATGTAATAAAGAGTAGGGTTGTTAGAATGTGGTCAACCTAAATATGTTCATCATATCCTTGATGGAATACATAAATCCAACATAAAAAGTAATTCCCTAGTTATGCCAACTTCCATTATATAAGGTTCTAAAGAGGTTAGTTATTCTATGTTCACAGCCTAATTGTTGATAGATGTTTCTTCCAACCGTAGATTCAAGAACTTGTGGGATATTTAAAACATCAGCATCTCTGAGATGAAGTAATCATTGAGCCTGACTCCAATATAAATACAATATAGTCTACCATGTCTACCTCATTGAACATTTACATTACACCAGTGTTTTTCTAGTCCTCTATGAATGTACTTATCCAGCTTCACCCTCTGTATTGGGGTGTCTCAATCTGATCAAAGATCATATGGATCGATTCATTCATATTATCTGGTACATACGGTCCACCCTTACTCTGAAATAATGATGGTCCATAATACTAGAAATCAAAAGTTAGATACTTCATAGTTGACTCATCCCCCTAGGATCCCTTATCAATAACATGTCTGACATAAAAAATTTTTAGCTTGAGCTGCTCATTTAACCAATCCTAAAAATATTCCATCTTTTGTGGTTGTCACACTAGAATTGGAGAACGTGCCTATAAATTATAATCAACAAGACCCTCTAGGGATTTATCCCTTACACTCTCAGGAAACAACATATCTCTTCCCTCCTAACAATCCACTAGAATCCACCTAGGTGAAATCATGCTGAAGACTAGTAACTATAGGAATGAATCTATATGTATATATATATATAACACTGATAAAGAAATTAGTAATGGGAAACACATCTCACCACCCTTATATTACCCTACCACGCTCGTGTCATAAGACATCTAACCTCACGTGCCATACCATCTCATATCAGAGAAAGTTATCGTGTATCAATCATTCTTATGGACCCCTTCATAACTATAACATAGTCATGCACAATGTGAAATCTGGCTGCCCGACCCCCACCATTCCATAAAATAGTTAGGAATCACGTATCAAGTATTTCAATCTAGGTTAGATGAGTATAATGACACCAAATTTGAAATGTTGGAAAACTATATTTAACTTATTTGACGACACATTAAACAAACCACAGCTTTAGAATCCATTCATATGCTTATCAGGGATAAAAACATATATACTATATACACATAGAAACACATATCAAATCTCATCAATAACCACATACCTAGGTTGGAAGAGTAGAATTGCACCAAATAGGCTATGTGGGAAAACATTATTTATAATCTTGGTTTATACTTTAAAAGGACCAAACCTCATTGAAAATTTCAGGTTCTCAATGGGTATTGTAATAAAAAAACATCATATGATCCTAAGTTCTTATCAAGATGCATAAAAAATACACCCATTCCATACAATGCTAAGGGTCAAAATTCATATAATAGATAACAATAAAACCCACGAACATCACTTGAGGTTGAAATTAAATGAGCTATAAAATCACACCTCTTAATATAAATTTCATAGTGATCGTGCTACAGGCACTCATACAAGAGATCTACACCTTGTTCTGAGTACATTGACGTCTAAAGTCTACTATAGCATAAATATTAAGACAAAAAAGGAAATGAAAACTCATATGATACCATTTTTAACATCTTGACCATATTTTCACAGAAATAATGCTTTGACCTAATTGGCCATAAGGCCTTAGAAGCGCCTCCCTATACACGAATGGCTTCTGACTAACTGTGAGGGTCCCATGAGGTGATAGGGGGGAGAATATAACCATATAAAATAATAATAATAGTGGTACATAGGTATATAAATCAATATTAGGACCATAACATGACCAAAGAAATAATAAATCTCAATAGATTCATAAGAATGTTTCAATAATAAATAGCCCATATAAATAATAGCATTTATAGATGGATACAACATGTCACAATAGGTCATAAAAAATAGAAAAACAGGGTCTCCCATTGATGAATATATATGTTCATAAAAACATGAAAAATAATAGAAGGAAAAACCTTCTTTATGAAGGATCCGCTATGGCCCATTTTCATCTGTCACATCAAAAAGGAAAAACTCAGATCACAATGGTCTAGCTCCAAAGCATGATCCCTAACATGATATAATTGATTTAATGTCTAAATGCATGCTCAGGAGCCCATGTACTATGTGAGAATGAACTTAGTAGGCCACAAACAACGTGTTTGTATCATATATTACTAAATATTTATTTGAATGAAAATATAATTAAAAGGATAAGAATTTCCATTTTTATTATTAAACCTCTTACCTTATGCTAAAAACCCTTAAGGAATCATTTAATTGCTTTGGATAATTCCATTAATCTCGTAATGATTTGATATGAATATATATAAGTCATACAATAAATTTTTTCCAACTTATAGTCACACAGGCACACACAATAACATAAAAACACAAATATATATATATATATATATATATATCTACTGTGGATAGAACCCCTGTCTTATGAATAAGGCATCCTCCAGTGAATATAATAATAGGTGAGCCCTTAGGATTCACCTATAAATATATCAATGACATATTATTCCATAAATAATGTACCCAAAATATAAATAACACGCACCATCAATAGGTCCTACCCTCAGACCTCTGCTCAAAAATTCCCCAATAGCTCAACAGCCCAACATCCCGAGGTATGGTAATGTACCTCTTCCAATTAATAAATCATATTTTGTTTCAAAATCAAAATCACAAGGAATAATGATATCTATTCTCCCATAATCCTAACTAGTCCACCTTGAGAATATCAGTGAGCCTTAAACCCAAACATATAGACTCAACACTATCACTTCATGGTCCATCAATATCCATGTCAATTTGAATGTTGATCAACTCTAACATACCCAACACTCAAAACCCCCAAGGACTTTATGTGTTGTGTTGATTTACCTGTTAAACACTTTCCATATCATGAAAAAGATTATAATAAAATTTCCTCCTTCAGACTCTTGTAATCTATCATTTTAATACTATTTTGCGTCTTGGTCATTGACCAAGACATTTCCTTTTAAAAAAACCATATATATAATAATAATTCTAGTAATCACTTCTTTATACTCAAATAATCTCACTCGCAAGATGTTGGCCTCTAACTCAAGATGAAATGATAGAAATTATTATTTAAAAAATGACAATGAAAATAGGAGAAAGGATCTCATATTGATTTAGAATTATATATGGAGATATAAACATGAAAGAGAAGAAACTGGATTGAATTCCTTGCTGATATGCTTCCATAGAGACAAAAAAAGATCATTTCCGATCTCGAATAATGAATATAGGCCAAAGTCTAAGAAATGAAGATGAAATGGAATGTTTTTTATAAAATGTGGTAAATGGGAAAGAAATAATTTTCAATGACATAAATACAATAGAGGTTCAATATGAAAATTTCAAAAATTTTAATAACCATCATAGTTTGGTTGTATGGTTTGGCTAAATTTTCACCTAACCAGTGGTTTCCATTATCTATGTACCACACATCACATGGTTTGGCACATAGTTTTCGAAACCATTCATAAACCATGTGTATGGCCATTTTCTAAAACTGGAGGGGTCTGGAATGGCCATCACACCAACCTGCATGGTTTGAGAATCCATTTATAGTGAATATGGGGAATCATGGTCTCTATTTGGAGGTCCACCATTAAATATAAATATAAACTTCTATCTATTCTTTTTTGAAACATTTTTCTTTGGTTCTCGACACAATTGAATGTCATATTAAACCCTAAGGCACATTCTTATCCTTAAACCCCATCTATAAAATGCCATGGGTAAATCAAAATACCAAAATTAGGTCCATACAATTAAGATAATCGTAAGTCAGACCACATAAGGTAATACCTAATCAAAGATGAGGAATTAAAACCATTAAATTTTATCAGATATTACAAATCAAGAACCCATTTATAATAATTTTTATAGCCCCCATTTAATTTAAATGAAAAATATTATGTTTTATAGTGTATTCAAAAAAACAATGAGCTTAAAAGAATCCAAAAAAATTTACTTTATTGAATATGAATGTTATATATGAATTTAGATCTCAATATAAATTTATTTTTATATTACTTTTAAATAATCAATAAATTTTTTGTAAAGTAATTGTATTCATTAAAAATATGTTTTCTTCAAACATGATCTATGTTGTTTCTTGTGAGAACGTATTATAATTAATTTAAAAATAAATTTGAAAATATAATTGATAAAATTAATATACTTTTTGAAATCATCATATTGAAATTAAATTAGGGTGAATTGTTTTGATATTTTTTTGAAAATATTTTTTTTTCTGAATTGTGAAAATAACTATTTTTCTAAAGAAGTAAATTATTTTATATAAATAACGTAATTTAAAATTCACATTATGCTTTGAATATAATTTCAATAAAAATAAATAATATTTAGTTATTTTTAATCCACATAATTGCATTTTATTCATATTTATATTGTATTTCTATATATGTTTTTTTCAATAAAAATCATGTTTTTTCAGAATAGAATTATAAAGTGAATAATGCATCTTCATATTAATTAATTAAATAAATATATAATGATAAATGTTTAAAATTAAATTAATATAATATATATCTATAAATATTAATTTAAATTAAAATTTAAATTAGAATTATTATTGGAGTTAATATAAAGTCACATTTCCATTTAAAAATATACTTCTTGACAAACCATTTTTTGTCAACTGTGCAAATTTAATTTTAAATTAAAATTTCCACATTACTGAATTTAATTTATATAATGGATTAAATATTTATATTCAGATTAATTAATAATCTCTTATAAGGAGAAATTAATTTTTTATAATAATTAATAGTGAATAGAGTGACAATTATTTACTGGGTTAACTAAAAAATGGATTTATTGGGGGTTAACCTAAAAAGTTAATTATAAAATTACTTAAAAACATTATTAAATTATATTTTTAGGACATATCCAAAAATTATATTGTATAAGGATCCATAGTGGTCCATATTTTGAGCCTAGTGACATGTCAAAAATGTGGGTACACCTTTTTTTCCAAAATTATAAGTGTGTCACTCACCTCACATATAAAAGGTCTCTCCCTCTCATATCCAATTCACATCATAAAATCCCATTTTACTAAAAACAATCTACTCAAGTATCTTCATCATTTCCATAACCATTATGTATACCCTATAGATATTTCAAAAAGAAATCTAATTATTCCTTTTGGTGTTTATCTAGTGTGGATGTTATAAGAAGTGGTATTTTTCTTAACTTAGTGCCTCTAATTTATTTATCCTTCCAAATCCTGGATATATTCATAAATAATTATTATATAATAACTCTTGTATATAAATTATAATTACAATTTTTTATTTTAATAATTTTAATCCATTTCATTATCACATCAAATGGAAAATTAGACCATTATTCGTGTGCACGACAGACTACAACCTCAAAAATCAATGACATTTTTTAATAATTGACTCTCATGGCTTTTTGTATCTAAAAAATATAAATTATACACATGATATATAAAAAAAATTGTTCTAATGTTTTTATTTTATCACATTTGTATTTTCAAATTCAATTCTTCTATGTATATAATAACATCGATCGTGTGTATAACATATTACCTCCTCGTGTATCGATGTGATTTGTTTATCACTAATGTTTTATATGGGAGATAAAAAAGATAAATTATATTTATATAATTGATATATGTGATACAATTATGACACTGATGATATATCTATCATTATTAAAAAATAATATATAATTTTCTTTCTTACATATCCACTAACTGGAAAATAATAATCTCATTTTTGTGAATGTGTGGACTACCACCTCCATGAGGAGATGAGATTCTCTTTCATCACCACATCACAAGGATGATAAATATATGTATATCTAAAAAAATATTTTTTCAAATATGATATTATTTGATTTATTTAACTTAAATTAAAATATCCATTCCATCTATAAAGATAATTGAAAATGGAAATGTTACTCATATGAACGTATGGAATATCATCTCAATGATTGTAACATAGTTCATTTTTAATAACTATCATTCATGATTGGTTTTAAAAATATAAATGTTGTATAAAAATAATAATTTTTCCATGATTTTTATCTGGGTATTCTGGCACAATAACCTTGTTTTCCATGGTAAATACACCAAATCTATTCTCCAATAACAATCCAAAGTCCTCAAAATAAATAATGTAGACATAACTGATTATGAATTTAAATTTGAATTTAAATTAAATTAAATAAATGATATATGTTTTATGTTTTAAAATTGGAAAATGTTCTGAATAAATAAAATAACTGATATATTTGTATTATATATGAGATTAAGGACATACATGGCTATTCTGGACTCGATGTAACTGACTTCATCCCAATATTCCATCATTGATGCATATTTTAAAGTGATTAACATCATTTATTTTATATAATGCATGTTCATAAATTATTTCATTCTATATAATGAATACATCATACTTAATGGTATGTTATGTTTTAATCTCAACTATTTCATCCAAGGGGATTTGAATTGAAAACTACCTTGAGGTAAATAATTTCATAAATCAATTACTTTTGATTAGGTTATTTTACTTATTCATTAACAATTATAATATAATATTATGTGTGTACTTAATTTTTATTATATAATAATTTATTCTTACTTCAATTATGTGGATTTAGCCTTGATTCAAATAATCGATTAAAGGATTAATTCAGACATGATCATTATGATCGTTATAAGGGTTTCTTATCTCAAATTATATTATTTGAGAAATATGTTATGTCATACACCTATAATATTTATTAAGGGGTATATAGTACCACATTTACATGTTATATAATGAAACTAATTATGTATATTATATTTAAGTATCATTTTTAGTAATTCAATCATGTGTTTGGTGATTGAAGAGTTACCAATATGGAAAATGATTTTTGTTACAATCTCATTTAATTTATGATTGTTTTTCTTCATGGCTCTTTTGGAGGAAATAATATTTTGTTACTTTCATTGAAATGATATATTTATTCTCTACTGGTTATTAATTTTATTCCCCTATCTTTTTATTTTTCATCTATTATTGATTTAAAAAATATCAATAATTCCATTGAAAATCCCTGCATATCTTTTATTTTCATTTAGATTGACTATCTTCCTCTAATATATAAATGTTTTCTAACCTACTGAAAAAATTTTCTTTTATAAAAATAAATTATATCTTATATATATTTTTGAATATCTTTAACATTATATTAAAATATTTAGGGAAGGAAATTTTTTAACATTTTTCAAATGGGTCACTTTTGACCCACTTTACAAAATGCTTGAAAATATTAGTTCCTACTAACATTTACATCATGAATGGATTTTCCCACCATAATGAATATAATTATTTAAATAATTACTTATATGTTTATATGTTTATTTTAAATAAAATGTGTTTTCAAAATATTTTAGTGAATTTTTTATTTTAAATGTGATTTTGAAAATTTGAATGATTATTCTACTCAGGAGTGTTTTTAATAATCATTATTCCTATTAAAATTCATCAATAAAATACACTTGATGAGAAATACACACCACATTGGGATTTGAGGTTTTTTTATCTTTCTTATTATTTTTTCTTTATGGATAATTTAAATCACATGGAACACATTTCTATTCCACTAGAGAATCAAGCAGTGATTGAATAAGGATTATTATAAATATGGAATATGAAAGATAATGATTTTTTATTAATTAATGACACATTGAAATTTTTTATGATTAGTGTTGTCCTTGTTACATATTTTATGATCGGTGCACCTAGAAAGCATTGGGTGAGACAGATATAGAATATACAATAGATTCACCGAGATAATATGTAGATGCAATGGGTAATGTTTCTTTTATTGAAAGGTAACAAGAAGGTAGTTACTATATGTTTTCTCTTGTTGATTTAACATTTCACTAGATATTTCTAGAATAGGGTTAGAATGGGTTATAAATATAATGATCCAAAAATTCTAATACGTTTTTATGGATACTATAGTGTTTATATCTTTTTTGATCAATATTAACATCAGACAGATAATGATTATCGATTCCATTGATTCTTTTCGCTGTTAATGATTAATTCCATGTAACATATTCATTGATCTAGGCCTGATGGTATGAGTTTAGTTATTTTATTCTCATTCCCATTGATTTTATTATAATATCGTTACGCACATGTAATTATCACTTATAACATTCAACTATTAAATATTATTTTCAAATATACAATACATTTGAGATCACCCTTCATATATCACCTTTTCCCCATGATATAAAGGATTTAAAATCGATGATTACGATGATAACCTATTTTGAAATATAAAATACTTATTTAATTGGAAGAAAGTATCTTTTAATTAAATGTGCATTGTTTGTGTAATTTTTTACCTAATTATCAAAAAATATAATCCTAAAATTTCATTCGTTATGTATGTGATACAATATTTATTTTTTATGATGGATGTTTTGTATGGAGATAATTGGGTCACCTTCACTAGTCAGATGGATAGAAATGTAATGTTTTTGAATCATTCACTAGATTCAAGAGTACTGGTTCAAGGATATTATTATTAGTATCATGGACGGGTTTAGATAAATTTGGAGATTAAGATATCTTCATGTGAGGTTATATTAGTAGTTATGGATAAAATAACTAATATATTATATTTTGTTTTATCATAATATTAAGGTATCAGACAACCATATATTTGTTTTAATAGATGAGACGTTAATGTTATTAATGAAATTTTAGTATATATTTCATTTGGATGAGGTATATGTCATTCATTTTTTTAATGTGAATTATTTCACTACATTTTACATTACATAATTTTTATAGTATTGATAAAATATAGGGTTTATATGATCTTGTATACTATTCTAATTATGTTTATATATGTTATATTGTATATATTGTTGTGGGATTGAAATGAACATTTTTGACTAAGTGATTAATGTTATTTGAAAAGAATCCTATATTATTCTTAGTCTAGAATGATGATAGGTATAACATAAAATTTGAAGTTAAAACAATATTTAATTTTAATGTTATATGATATATAGGGATATTTATTTATGGAATAATTTAGTTTTAACTCCAGGTATTACTATTGAACATTAAAGATTAATATATTATTTCACAATATGAAGGTTGATACATTTTGGTAATAATTTTACCTTATTATAAAATATTATGTTCTATTTATTGTCTAATGATAGGAAGTATATCTAGTAACCCTTTGGGTATTGTATGATCAATTGGATGTTGATTTAATTTCTTTTGGAATGAATGTTTCAACATTAATAATCATCATTTGGAGCCGAAGATGTGATTTTTGTTGAAATTCATTAAAGGGTGAAATTATACTTAACAAGTAAGTATGTTTCCATTGTCCTTTGTATATGTAATTAAATGATACCTAATAAATAGGAAATGGATCTTAGAACTAATTTTTTTTCTATTAACTTCATATACGAATAATGAATGGAATTTTAACTAATTATTTATTTATTGTTTTAGTGTAATTAATATTCCATTGATAATTTACATTGTTGGGATCAATAATCTTAATTAATCTTAATAATTATGTTAAATATTAAAGATTTTTATTTCTTGACATATGATCAATGTTCTTCTACATGGAACCCTATTATGTTTTATAATATATGACCTTCATACATCATTTTCTATCATATCAAGATGATGTTTTATCAACCCCTTTTATGATGTGATACATCAAGAAAGTTATTTTTATAAGATCAAACCTTCTATTACCATGACAATGTTCAAATTTCATGTGCTGAACTTTTGAAATTGTGAGGGGATGTAACACATTGAGGTTTTTATATAACAATATTTATTTGATATCATATTTGACATATAAAACTAAGCTTAGGAGATCAAAAATATATTTTGTTTTTAATATGAATGTTATAACATATACATTACACAAGGAAGTATAAATAATATTAAATAAATTTATAAATTTACAAAAATATTATACTATATATAAATTTACTAAAAACTATTTTGTAAATAATCAAAAAAAATTTTGGTAAATTAATTTTATTCTCAAAAAATGTTTTTAATTGAATTTTGGGAGAAATTATTCAAATTAAATTATATTGATTTTATAAATTTAATTTAATAAAATAATTTTATTTTTGAAAATTATTATATACAAAAATTTTCAGAGTTAAATATTGATTTTTTGTATATATTGATTTTCCATTTAATAGTTCAACATAATGATTTTAGTAAAAAATGGGATTTATTTTGAATTATTTTTTTAATTTAAAATTAACATTGCGTTTTTTATTTTTAAATAATATATAATTAGTAAAATTTATTATCTTATAATCTAATTATTACAATTTTAATCATCATTAAATTTTATTTTAGTATTACTTAAATTTTGGGTCTAATAATGGACTTTTGGAAACTATTTTAAAGTCCATAACATTGCTCGATTTTAAATAATATAAATAATACATAATGATTATATTTATAATCAAAATATATATCTTTTATATATATATTACCTAATTTAAATTAAAATAATGATTATTATTTTTCAAAGAGTTAAAATTAATTTATATTTTATAGGAAAAAACAAAATCTTGAAAAATATCTTTTTCGTCATATCAATAGGATTAATTTTAATGTAAATTATTCAAAACATTTTAATTTAATTTGGATTGGAATATAAATTATTTTTGTTATCTAATTATTTAACCAAAATTTTTTACCATATTGAACAGTGAAACTGTAAAAATTAATTACAGCAATTATGGTAAATATGGATTTACTAGTGGTTAAACCAAATAGTTAATGTTTAAAATGCAATAAATATGTATAATTTATATTTTTAAGAAAAAATTATACATTTTCATTTATAATTATTCTTAATGGTATATTTTTGATCCTTTGGTCATGTGAAAAATTTGAGAACACCTTTTTCATTTAAAAAATTACATGTTTTGCACTCACCTCATATATAAAAGGTCACCCTCTATACTCTCATAATAACACCATAAATTCTATTCTCCTTTTCCAATGACTAACAAAATATATTCCTTACATACCTAACCATAACCTAGAGCCCTTATTTGTATAATAATTTCATCATAAGATGCCTATTGGTTTTTACCGAAGAAGGTTGTTTGAAGAATAGTTATTGTGCTTAGCTGAGTGTCTTTATTATATTTAATCATCCACTTCATTCAAATATTATTCAATGAGGATGAATAATAATGTCATTATCTACAATATTAAATTTTTTATGTATTGATCTAATAACCTAAATAAATATATGATTCCATCAAATGGGAAATGAAATCATCGTTCATGAGTATGGTGGACTACCACCTCACGAAATGAGGTGATTTGTTTTTTATAATTCCCTCTCATAGATTTCAATAATGACTAATTTTATTTATATATATTATATTTTATGTATAATTATAATTATGAATTTTGATATAACATATAACTTATTTCATTCCATTCTATATGGGATATGATAACGCCTCACATCTGTACAATGGTCTACAACCTCTATTAGCAATGTGATTTTTTTAATTACACATTACGTGGAAGGTATTATGTATATATTAATGGAATATATATGATATATATGACATATATATTTTATTAATTATAATTTTATCAATGATAAAATATAATACATCATTTTCTTCATAACAAACTAGTCAATGTAAAATGATAATATTATTCTTGCATACGTGTGGACTATCACCCCGACAAAGTCATGTGATTTTTTTAATCCCCAAATAACATGGAAGATATATATAAGTATATTTCATGAAATAATATTTTATTTATTATATTATAATAATTCATTAAAAATAATTTAACACATTCCATTTATAATTTTTTTGAAAATTGGGAGCATTACACATGTATACATGTGACCTCTCATCTCTATATTTGTATTGTACATCAATTTTCATAAAAAACACACATGATTTGTTTTAAAAGTAAATTCTTTTTATTAAATTTCTAATTTATCATGATTATTAATATGGATATTTTGAAACAATGATGTACTTGATCATGATTAACACACATAACCCATTTTGAAAAAATGAAATTAACATTCTCAGAACACATGATGTGGATGTAACAAATTAGGTAATTAAAATTTTTGTTAAAATAAAAATAATTAATTTTTCTGTATTAATCATTTTAATGGTTCTTTAGAATTCAAATTATTATATAATTTTATTATATCTGAGTTAATGTATGTATATAGAATACATGGTCTCAAGCAATGGGACTTCATCACAATTTTCTTCCATTGAAGCACATTTTAATTTTGTTCAACTAATTTATTTTATATGGTATGTGTAATAAAAATTTAACATTGAAAAACATGAACTAATAATACTTCCTGTATTTTATGTTTTAATTTAAATTATATCATCCAATAGGATTTGAATTTATAATTATTATGTTGGAAAGAATTTCATAAATCAATTTCGTTTCATTGGGTTATATTACATCTTCATTCTATATGATGTTATAAGATTACACGAGGGATAATTTTTCAAAATATTATTACCTATTTAATTTTTTTAAATGGATTTACATTTGATATACATAATCAAGTCATAGATTAATTCTCAATTAAACGTCATGATCATTATAAGGGTCACTCATCTCGTATTTTCTTCTTCAAGACATAGGTTTTGTTATATGGAAATAATATTTATTGAGTTATATATAGAACCCCTTTTTACATGTTATATCATAAAACTACTTATGTTTAGGACAATTAATGTGTCATTTGAAGTAATTATTTCACAGGGATTATTAGTTACGAGTTACAAAAGTAGAAAAAGGCTACGTGTTATAATATTCTTTCATTCATGTGTATATATGTTTAAAGTTCCATTAAAAGAATACATTTCATATTATTTTCATGAGCTGTATATATTTAGTCCCAATTGAACATATATGTTGTTAAAAATATTTCTTTTCCTCTTATTGATTTAATAAATTTCAATAAATTTGATTTTAAGTGATATTGATCAAGTTTATTATTTATATCTTGTATTAATATCTTAATCCAAACGATTTTCTAATATTTTTAACAAAATATTTTATCTTATACAAAAAATATATTTCAAAAATATATTTTTCACTATCAGTAAACATATTTTAAAATGTTATAAAACATTAATTTCATAACATTTTCTAAATTGGTCACTTTGGATTCTCTTAACAAAATACATGAATATAATTTTTTTTAATAATTACATTATGAACATAATTTCACTCTGTCAAGGCCTTAATTATTTTAGTATTACATTATAATTATCAAATAATATTTTCAATGAAAATGATTTCCACAATATTTGATTAATGTTATGTTTTTAAAAGATACATTCAAAATGGAAATGATATTTTGATCAAAAAAAATTACGGACATTTTATTCATATTTCTAATCATAAATGAAAACTACCCTTGATTTTAATTGAACTCCATTGGGGATATGTGGTATTTATACCATTCTTATTATTTCACTATTAAAATTATGTTATTGACAAGTATCATATTGCTTCTCCATAGTCGAATCATGAAATGAATGAAAAAATATTATTATTATATATAAATGTGAAGAATTATTACTATTTAGATAATGAATGGAACATGGAAATTATTAATGATCACGGGTGATCCTAATGCTACATATATTATGGGTTCACCTTGATATCGTAGGTTGATGCTAGAATATACTATTGGTGAACCCAAATAACACTCTAATGCATTGGTTAATGTTCCTTGTATTGAGAAATAACAAGGAGAGAGTTTTTTTATGGTTTCTCTATTTGATTAAACTAGTCTCTAGTTACTTATAATATATGTTTGAAATGGTTTATGATGATTATGTTCTAATGAAACCAACACATTTTATTTATTCTTTCTATGGGTTTTTGGGATTTTTGAGATCATGATTGATATCATAGGGAACATAATTATTTATTTTTGTGACTATTTCCTTTATAAAATCATTATTCCATACAACATGCTTATTGATCAATTATTTTGGAGTAAAATTTATCTTATGTCACTATCCTTCCCATTGATTATTTATCCATAAATTTATTATCATCATATTCTTACATATGAAATTCAATTATCAATTATTATGTTTACCCTTATAAGTAATTTTATTTCACACTTATTTTGTTTTATTTTCCCCAGGCTGTCAAAAATTAAATCGAATGAATTATTTATACATGGGAATCATATGGAACAATATGATGACATATTATTATATATGGAATGATTGGTTAAGTGGGAGAAATTTTCTTTTTAAGACATGGGTACTGTTTATACAATATTTTTTCAAATGTCAAAAAAAACACTAAACCTAAAAGGTCTATGATTATTTAAGTGATAAAATATATTATTTTTATATTTTGTGGTTTGGATGGTGAAATTGTGTCACTTTCATTAGCACCATAGACAAAATTTCATTGTCTTTTATTCTAGCTTTGGATATTGGTGTGTGAGCTCAATTCTATTATATGTTCACCATTTTTTATTCTATTAATAATGACGATATAACAATTACATAGTTCTTATCTAGTAATTAATATTATTCAATGGTGATAAACCCATTTAAAAATTAGTGAAATTGTACATAGATAATAAATCCCAAATATCAAACTTATGTTTATTTGGTTCTCTTAAAATTGGGTAATACAAGGGGAATATGATATGAAATGTACTAATTCACAATAATATTATATATTCTTTATTTTTTTATTGGTGTAGTATATTCCTAGGTTCAACCCATTTATAATTATTTATTAGACACTACATCCAATAGACTACATCTCATTAACTATATCCTTCAACTTACTACTTTATAATGGAAAACTAGGTTTCGATGCATGACAATACAATAAAATCAATATTCTTGTCACACCAAGTAGTGATGAATTCCATTGAACTCCATGATGATGCATTGTAGATTGGGTTTGAAACTTCTCATGAACAAAAATATCATATTTCAATGATTCTTCATGGAAACTCCTCATTCTTCTACATTTAATTGATTAGAACGAGTTCCAATCTTCAACAAATACAACTTCATATGTTCTAGAACATCTATATCAATATATGGTAAATTAATATTATTTTTATATCTATAAATTAGAAACACCCACATCATTTTATATTATATTATAATATGTTTTTATCTCTATTATATGGTATCACATCCTACTTCAATATTAATAGATATGAATATCAATAGAATTATTTAAGTCAAGAAGTACTTTTATCTACTGAAGGATATAATATATAAATTTTCTTATATAAAATATCCCTAATTCTATATGAGAACTTTTGGATAATTTATCATTCAAATCACATTAAAAATTTATTAAATCCAATCAATTTAATTATTATATCATCATCCAAAAATATTGGATGTTCAAATAGTTAAACTATATTGACTCCCCTTCTCACCATTATCAACACTATCATGGTTTGATCCCCAGCACCCACTGAGACCTAAATCAAAGATCCTATATGTAGGTAATACTTTGAAATGTGACACTAATATTTTCTAATGTTGCATAAAAATATTTTTTCATGTTCCTGGTGTCATCCCATGTAATATAGTGTAAATATTTTTCAAATTCTCTAATCATCAAATCAACATCGATTCAATTTTTATTTTATTTTAATATCATGTGGGATATTATATATATATTTTTTGAATATCCATAAAATAGTGATATGAATTGTTGTTATCTCGTTATAATATTTGATAAAAAACTTTGATATAATGTCACATTAAATTATAATTTAACCAGATTCACAATATTAGACCAAATATCACACTAAAATCACTAAAGATATTGACTTGATCAGACTATAAATCATAGAAAAATATACTTTATCACATATATTATATAACATATAAATATGTTATGATTACTGAAATATAGTTAAATATTTTCTTATTGTAAAATTTTTCATTCCAAAAATATATAATGGAATTACCTTTATAAATTATCCTATCGATCTAAAAGTGACTCTTATTGATTTCATTGAGTCTCAGGGATGACTCATAGAAATATAGGGATGACTTTTATATTTAATCATTCATTATGAGAAGAATATTATTCATTTCTATAAATGACTCCCTCCCATTTGTGTATAATTCAATTTTATAATACGGTCCATTCCTACTAAATATTTCACATAAAGGGAGTCCTTCACAATTTTATAACATAGTTTAAAATATAAAAAATTGATAGTGACATTCCACATGAGGTTACTTTTGTGAATACAGGAGGACTCCTTCAAGAATATTACAATACAATAGGAGTATATCATCGGTATTCATACCCATATAAAATTCCTCTTGAAATTTTTCAATTATGTGAAAAAAAATTTCAAATACCATCTATGACTATATAATTCTTGTCCATTAGTATTTCAGTATAAAATGTGTAGATAATTTTTCTCACATCAATCAAATATATTATCCTTATGTTTTGAGTTTCATATAAATATGTCCAACCATATTTTTAATGAAAAAAATTCATTTATTAAAAAATAGTTTATAAGCACTAAATTTACATATAGAACACATCACATATAGGTTAGCATTTAGATCACCATTATATTTAGAGATTTTCGATAACATCCCATGCTTTTATGGAATGTTTTATTTTGAATATTGCAATAACTTGCGATTTACGCAACTTCGAGATTCTAACACACCTTGACCAATCAAACTAGTCGTTATAAATAGTAATACCCACTTTTTGAAATTTTATAAATTTTATATTTTAAAATAGACTTAATTTTTGGATTCAAAATATCATAATTAGCTTAGGGTGAATTCTTGGTACTTTTCTAAAAACTTTCTATTTTAAATGAATAGTTAAAAATAATAATTTTTAATTAAAAATCTTTTTAAATTGAAATAATTTTTAGTTTTAAATTATACATTTGAGTGGATTTAAAGTATCATTATGTTTTATTTTTTCAATTAATATAATTTTGGTCATTGGATGTAATTTCACATTTAAATTGGACGTAAACAATTATTAATCTTTTGATAGCTATTTTTTATTAAAAACACGCTTTCTGTTTTGACAATGGGAATTAATTTAAAAATAATTTGTTCCACTTCTATGTTTTTAATTTTTAAAAATAGATTCCATATTTGGAATCAGGATGTACAAGTTGTTTTAATAGGTAACTATTATTTTTAGACATTATGAATATTTACTTAATAAAATAATTTATTTACCATGGTTAAAGGGAAAATTTGGTAAATAAGGGTAAAAAATATTATTATAATTATATTAAATTACACTAACATGTGTTCTATTCTTATTGGTTGATACATGTTGGACCATGTGAATCCTTTGGTCTATTTGGGGACCCCATGGTGCCACATGAGAGTTATAATGAAACTTTAAATTAATTAATTTGAAGTAAAGAAAAAAATGACATAAACATATATCATTTTGTTAAATAAATTTTACAAGATGTTGTAAAAGATATATTTTTAACTATAAATATTCATTTTAAATCAAAAAAATATTTCTTACATCATTGTATTTTTTTATATTGAGTCATCAAATATGTAAAATTACTTATGACACAATAATGATTTAGTGTTTACCTCATTAAAAAATTATTTAAATAAATGAGATTATAAAAATTATATCTATATGAAAAAACTATCCAATTCTTATTGGATGATTTTATTTAGGAAAATAGTCATCTTATATTATACTTTAATTAGTGTTTGAACATTATAAACCGAAAATCATTATATAATAAAATAATATTGTCAATGATTCCTAAAGAGCCCCTCCTCCCCCCTATAAAAATACCTCACCTCTAACCCATTCCACACAACTCTCAAGCCCCATGGGTCATTGAAACTCTAAAAAATTAATCTACCCACATCCCTCTATTCCTCTTAGAAACCTTGCCTTAGGAACAAGGCATTTCAAGGAAGTATTTTGGTTCAAAGCAAAGGGTGTTAAGCGATTTAAAGGTAACATCTCTTCTTATGTTCTTTTCTTTTATTTTACTTTTCCAACTCCATAATCTATCTTTATTGATTTAATTTATAATAAAACCAGTATTATAAATATTCTATGTTGTTTTAATGAGAATTATTTGAAAAACAAGATACTCACACCTCCATTTAATGGGAATAGAACATAATGTTTCTCTGGATGGTGAATTACTGACTCAAGAAATGATGATTGTTTAATCTTCTACTACACAATATTATTGTATTAATTATGATGGAACTGTAATTATATATGATATTTATGATATTAAATTTACCTATGATATTCTATAATTATTTTTTATCGAATTCCATTATTCATTTAATGTTGTATATATATGATAATTTCATTTCAGGAAGTGTGGACTGCCGCCCACTCAAAGTGATATGAATCGTTCATACAATACATGGAACATATAAATTTTTGTTTCAATGAACATATGTAATGTATATAAATTATTATATTATACTGTAATAATAATATACATATGTATCATTTGGACTTCTTTGATTTTAAAATATAAAAAATTAAATAGAAGTAGCATTCGTGAGTACGTACGGATTACCGTCTCCACGAACGCGATTAGATCCATTCCCCATCAAAACCATTCAAGAATAATTTTCATTTGATTATTAAAAATAATATTTAAGAACATTATATAATTATTGATAAAAATTAAATACATCCTATTTATAACAAGCATGATATACATAACAAAACATATAAAGGAAAACGAATCAGTTAACAACCGAAGCAATGATAATACTAAAATTTTATTTACAAAGAAATATTATAAAATCAAATATGTTATAATATTTATAAATGTGGTTATTTAATAATTTAATAACAATGTTTTAAGTATTATACATAAGGATAACTTACCCTCAACCAAGGAAAATTACAAGGTAAGCGTTAATTTCACAAACTCTTTATTATTCGAGGTTTTTTTATGTAAATGTACACTGGGAAATATTTATCATCCACATCCGTGTGTCGTAAAAATTTATTTCAAAACATTTTAACTATATACTAGGCTATTTGTTAAATTAATTTATACACTTGTTTGAATTTTTATAAAATGGTTTCAAAGTAATGTTTCCGTTATTTTCCAAACAAGGTACTTTATGAAATTTTTTATTAATTAAGGTAAGAATGTTTTTTACCTTATACAATGGTTGTAGTTATTCTCCACAGTTATAACACCTTATAATCTTAGCTTACATGATTATTGAATATTTTAAAATTATATTATTTATATTATAAGTTGATGACTTTTAAATGATTTCAAAATGGAAAGAGATATTTCTCTCAAATAGTTATGATTTCATCTATGTCAACATCCTTTAATGGATTTTATACTTGTTTGAATTTTATTTACTATGATGCAAATATTACACATTATATTGATTGTTTTGTGATATGTTTGACTATGGATGTTTTATTTTTATACCATTCATGGTTTATTCTTAATGTATTAACATTTTGTATGCTAGTTTTAATAAGAATGTTAATGTTAGGTTTCATCCTTTTCATGTGAGGAATGTATTGGACATAGTAAGTGACAGGTGGAGCCCGATAAAGCCCTTATAAGCATCGGTAGGTCTCATGAGACAAACTATTGTCTTGGCACAACTCTTTGACAAAATCTTATTTTTAGTCTTGGCATGAGGCCTTAGCTATGTGGTTATAATGTCCGACATTATGCATTACATCATTATAGAATTATCTACTTCTATTACATGTGATTATTTGACTTGAAGAATATTCAAGAGAAAAATTAAATGGAATTATTGGATTTATCATTTCCATATTATGTTGAAGTTTAATTTTAAGAGGCTTCTGTTTTAGTCTTATACATTGCCTTAAATTTTTATTCTTATTTGTGAAAGATTCTCATATATTGTTATCCTTATTTAAAATATGAGGTCACCCCTTTCTATGTTTTATTATCATATGATTTTCGGAATAAAATAATTTTTAACATAAAAGGATTGGGCAAGGATATGATTGTGTTCAATGGGGACACAATGTTGTTTTTCATTATTTATCGGTGTAATGTAAAATTTATGTATCTATCTAGAACTTCAAAGAATACTAAATTGAATGGTCTTTTGAGACATGTTTCCTTATATCATGAAAATGTTGTGTAATAATGCACCGACTCAGGGTAACTGGGGTCCGGCCATTACAGTTGGTATCAGAGAAATTTTAGTACAAACCTTTGAATCTAAATATAGAAAAAAAACTATTAAGAGAACATTACCCTAAGATATGCATTATGTATTAGTATAGAATAACTTCTTAGAATTTTTTTAATGTAGAAATTTTTTTATTTTTCCATGAAATACATCTCTTTTTGGAAACGAGCTGGTAGAAGTGGCTCTGGAACAAATGTACCTAGCAGTGAAAAATCTGACAAGGAGTTTTGAGCTTGACCTGGGTTATCCTGGTACACGACAACGGTCCTTGCAACACTCTCGGTTATGACACTCCAAGTGGATATGCTTTAGGTAATTAAAATTTTCTTTACAAACCATTATGAAGGATTTTTAAGTATATAACTCCTAAAAGAAAACATTTATATGATTATGGATTATATCCATAAACTTTTCAATTTAGGTTATCTGTTTTACAACATTGGAATTATGTATTGTGATTCATAAAATAATGTAGTGTATATATTTTATTATAAATGGCACCTAGTGTAAGGTATGGGAACCATATCAACGCATGCAATCCATGTATGGATTGACCTCAAACCCAAGATAGATATAGTAGAGCTGGTAAGGCAACTAGTGCTGATTGACTTATCACCATCTAGGATAAATCACCCATGTTATGAAAAATAACCTTACCCATATGGAGAACCCTGATCTACAATGCAGAGGATCAGTGTTAGATGGATTCATGAAGAAACAACAACCAACATTCAATGGGACTAAAAATGAATTTATATCTGGGTAATGTATATGTTATTTAGATAAAATATTTCATGTTTTGGGGAGAAGTCAAAGGGAAAAGGTTGACCTGGAAGTTTATCCCCTCATGGTAGATGCAGATCATTCGTGATCATTAATTAAACGAACAAATTAAAATAAAGAATTATCAAATATGAAATGGAGGGAGATTAAAGATATTTTATTAGAAAAATAATTTCCTTGTGACCATTGACCGAATATGGAATTCCAATATTTGAGTCTGAGGAAAAAAGAGGATGACAATGTCACTAAGTATATGGATAACCTTACTAGGTTATCAAGGCATGCAGATGATTATATATGTATCCTAGGGAGTAAGATTAATTTATTCTTTAATGTGTTGAAAAAATTTCTCCATAGATTATTAGTCTCAAAATACTTCTCATAATAAAAATATATTATCTCATGTGATATCAAGACAGAAAAGTAATTCGCTAGGTCTTATGACTTTAAAGAAAAGAAATTTTAGAAGAGATATGCTGAACACTCTATAAATTGAAATAAGGGGAAGAAGGGAAAAGTGGAATATCTATCCTATGGTAAATGTGGGAAGAAAAAAATGGTAATTTCCTGGTGGAAATGGGAATCTTTTATAGGTTTGGTGAAAAATTCCACCAAGAATGTGATTGGAAGGGAAATAATGAGGTTTTCAATGTTTAATGATACAATTATAACGACATGGGGAATTATGAAAATTAATGTCTTATGCACCAAGGAAACACCCTCAAAAAAGGCCATGGGAGAAAGGCCATGATTATGCGATCACTACTACTGGGGTTGAAGCTCTGAATGATGTGGTGGCAGGTAATTTAATGTTTTACTCATGTTTAGACAATGCTTTATTTGATTTGGGATCATATCATCGTTTCATATCTTCCCATCATTCGAAGGAAATTAGATATTTCCAATTTAATTTAATAGGGGAGTTATTAGTCAGATCTCTAAAGGGAATTATCATTGCAAAAATGTTTTGGAAAAATCCTAATTAGGGAATGTTAATGTTCTTTATCCACTGATCTCATCATCATAACCATAATTGAATTTGATAAAATCCTAAGTATGGATTAGATTTCAGACCATGATGCAAAAATTTATTGTACGATGAAGGTAGATACAATTTTTGATGATGATAAAGAATAAATTATCTTTAAAGAAGAAATGTCCCCATCTAATTCTTATTTAGTGCCACCCCATGTAGCACTACTAAATTCAATTATTAGGGTGTAAGATTGTGAAATAACTATGGGTGAGGGAAGGAATGTTCAAATAAAGGATGTAACTATTGTACAAGAATATGTTTATGTTTTTCTAGAGGATTTACCTAGACATCTTCCATAATGAGAAATTGAGTTTTCCAATGATTTAATTCCTGGTTCAAGGCTCAAATCGAAAACCCTTAATAGAATGGCCACTATGGAATTGGTGGAGAAAAATAAACAACTATAGGAGTTTAGTAATAAAGGATTTACTCTCCCTGGTGTTTTTACATGGGGAGCACGTTTTCTTTTTTTTAGGAATAACGATAGATCTATGTGGTTGTGCATTGAATATAGGGAGATCAATGCCATAATAATAAAGAAAATTATCTCCTACATCGCATTACTGATTTATTTGATCAACATCATGGACCTCAATATTCTTCTAATATTGACCTTTGATCAGGATATCATCAGTTGTGTGTAATTAAGGAAGATATTTCATTAAATGCATTTCGAACCAGGTATGAGCATGACGAGTTTACAGTAATACCTTTTGGACTGACTAATGAACCAACTATCTTCATGGATCTAATGAACAATGTTTTCAAGGAATATCTTGATGAATTTGTAGATGTTTTGATTATTGATATATTGGTATACTCCAAAATCTATGAAGTTGATGAGAATCCCATACACACTATTCATAAGACTCACAGAAGAAATGAATTATATGAGATGTTCAGCAAGTGTGAATTCGGGCTTAACGATATTTCATTTCATGGACATATTGTCTCTAAGGATGGAATATATATTCATCCTTCAAAGTCCATGGAAATCAATGAATATACATCACTGATAAGTATAACTGAGGTACGTAATTTTATTGGTTTAATAGGTTATTATTGGACTATTGTCCAAAAAATTTCCCGATTGGCTAACCCATTAACCATGCTCACAGGTAAAGGGGTAAAATTTGTTTGGACAGAAGAGTGTGAAGAATGTTTTGATGAAATAAATAGAAGATTAGTCAATGCTTCTATATTGACTCTACCATCAGGGAATGATGGGTATGTTATTTATACTGCTGCTTTAAAGTAAGGACTTGGTTGTGTCATTATGCAGAATGATTGGGTTATTTACTATGAAACACTAAATCTAAAAATTCCTTAACAAAACTATCCCACTCATGATAATGAGTTACCAGGTGTAATCATTTCTCTAAAGATACAGAGACACTATCTCTATGGTGAAAATTTTGATATTTATACTGATAACAAGAGTTGGAAGTATATTTTCCCATAAAAAGAAATCTACAAGAGGAAAATGAGATGTATTAAAATACTCAATGATTATGATTTCACCATACACTACCAGCCTAGGAAGAGAAATAATGTTGCAGATGCTTTGAGAAGAAAGGATCAAGGAATTTTTAACAAGATGAGAGTTGAAAGGGATCCTACATTCATAGATCAAGTAATGATGGATATGGGAATAATAAAGGAAGGTTAAACAACAATACTTTTTCAAATGGTTTCTAAAATATCTTTACTAGAAAGGATAAAACGTTCTCACACTGATGATTATGAGTTTTAAAAAAATTAAAGCTGTGTACGATGGGAGATTAATCAACATCGAATATGATGAGAGGATTTTGAAATTTATAAAAAGGCATTGTGTTCCTGACATACCAAATCTAAAAAAAGTTTCTTGGATGATTTTCATTGGTCTAATTTCCCTATACACCCCAGTAGCACTAAAATGTTTTGATATTTGAAGGATGATTTTTTGTGGGACAACATGAAGAGTGAGACAACTGATTATGTGCGCGGATGTATGGTGTTTCAAAAAGTGAAAGAAGGAAGACAACATCTTTGAGGATTCATGCAACCTCTTCTCGTACCTGAGTGGAAATTGGATGATATTACTATAGACATGGTCAAGGGGCTACCAAAGTCTCTTAAAAAGAATGATGCAATATGGGTCATTATTGATCGTCTAAACAAGTCAGTTCATTTTCATGCTAAAAGAGAAGATTTACCACTTGAACATCTAAAAAGACTATATATTAATGATGTTTTAAGACTTCATAAATTACCCATGTCCATTGTTTCTGATCATGATCCTCATTTTACATCAAGATTCTGGAAAAGTTTTCAGAATGACTTAGATACTAAGCTTCATTTGAGCACTACCTACCACCATCAAACTGATGGGAAATCAAAACGGACTATTCAAACATTAGAAGACTAGTTGGGATCTTGCTCACATGAAATTCAAGGTATGTGGGATCAATATATACCTCTGGTATAATTTTTATTTAACAATAGTTTCAATTCAAGTATTCATTTTGCACCATATGAAGGGTTATAGAGAAAGAGTTGTCACACACCAACTTGTTGGGATGATGTTGGTGAAAGAAAACTTGTAGGCCCATAACTTTTTTATGAAACAATGGAAGTGGTGAAGGTTATCCAAACCAACATCAATGTAGTTAAATGTAGGGAAACAATCTATTCCAATAACTGAAGGAATGAAATGGAATTTCAAGTAGGAGATCATGTTTTCTTGAAGTTATCTCAATGGAATGGTGTTATACGATTCAATTAGAAAGGAAAATTAGGTTCCTAGTATATCATACCATTGGAAATTCTAGAATGAATTGGGGTTGTAGATTATCATTTGGAAATTCCTCCATGTATCTCCAAAGTTCATGATGTATTCCTCATGTCACTATTGAGAAAATACATGACTGACCCAATGCATGTACTCACCTATGATGAAATAGAACTGGAACCCAGACTATCTTACTGTGAATATCCTGATAAAATTCTTGACACTGGAGAACAAGTGCTGAGAAACTGGATGACTCATCTGGTGAATGTAATATAGAGAAAACATAAGATGGAAGAGGCAACGTGGGAAACAGAAGAACATATAATGAATATCCACCTAAATAATTTTAGGCTATAGTGTTGTATAAATTTTGAAGAAAAATTTATTAGAATGAGGGAAGAATGTAACCCCCCCCCAAACTTCCAGGATACTTTTCCCTTTGAATAACTCAATATATTGTGTTGTACAAAACTTTGAGATTATAACACACCACGACCAATCAAACTAGCCGTAATGAATTTTAATACCAACTTTTTGATAGATTATAAAAATTATGTTTTAAAATGGACTTGATTTTTGGATTCGAAATATCAAAATTAGCATAGGGTGAATTTTTGGTACTATTCTAAAAACTTATAAATTTTGATGAATAGTGAAAAATACTAAATATAAAATAAAAACAACTTTTTTAATCAAAATAATTTATTACAAAATTTTTTACATTTAACTAGTTTTAAAGTAATATTAGAATATATTTTTATCATTTAATATAATTTTGGTAAATTGATAATATTTCACATTTAAAATGGACATAAAAAAGTATCACTCTTTTGATAGTTATTATTTCTTAAAAACAAGTTTTTTGTTTTGAAAATGGATATTAATTTTAAATTAATTTCTTCCACTTATGAATTTTGAAATTTAAAAATGGATTCCATATTCGGAATCAAGAGTTCCAAATTGTGTAAATAGTTAGCTTTTATTTTTATAGATTATGATTATTTATTTCAGTAATTTTTTTATTTAACATGGTTAAAGGGTAAATCTGGTAAGTAAGGGTAAACAAATAGTAATATAATAATATTATATTGCCATAACATGTGTCATATTCCTATTTTTTTATATTTCTGACAAAGGGAATCCAAGGGTAGATTTAGGGACCCCATGGTGCCACTTAAGACGGATAATGACACTTTATATTAATTAATTAAAAGTGAAGAATAAATGACATAAACATATATCTTTTAGTAAATTAATTTTTACAAGTGGATATATAAGTTATATTTTCAACTATAAATATTCATTGGAAATATAAAAATATTTTCTACATCATGGTTTATTTATAATTTTTAGACATCATATAAATTAAATTATTTTTGACACAATAATGATGTTGTGTTTACCTCATTAAAACACATGAGCCTCAGCCCGGTTGGTGAGGATTATTAAGTGCATCCAGGTGACCCGGGATCAAATACAGACGGAGGCATAATTTGCGGGTGCTGTAGTAGTACTGTGCAGTACTGTATTACCTAAATAAAATGTATTTTAGCGGGAACTCTGTAGCATTATAATAGGTACTGGAGTGGGAACTGTAGCGGTCACAGTTTGACACTGTAGTAGTTGGAAATTTTCACTTGTTTGGGACTTCAAGCCACCGATTTGGTCCCAGAGTCCTTTAAGGGCTTCAGGTCACCCAAGCCATCGGGCCAGTAAGGACTTCAGGCCACCTCAACGCCTTCGGGCCACTTTGAAGTGCAGATGGAAACCAAACAACCTATAAGGAACAAGCTCTACTAGGAGGATGAGAAAAGAGATTGCACAACAGTAGAAGCTACAAAGATTGCAAGAATGAGTGGGTATGGAACCTATCATTTGAACAAGCCTGTGCATGCATGGTATAGGCTATTCGAACAACTATGCGGAGGTAACGATATGATTTCATGATGAAGATGTTGGGGAGGAGAAGTTCTGAGACGTTAGACTGGGTTGTATGTAATGTTTGAAGCATACGAGAAATGAATTCCACTGCAGCCTATAGTACATGTAATACTTATGCCTACGGGCCTTGTAGGGGTTCCACATCACCCATTGAAAGGATGATTATCAAAATCAATAAAAAATGAATTCCTTCAGGACATTGGATGTTAAACTCATTAAAGATTGATTCAATTAAATGAGATTATAAAAATTTAAAAATAATATCCACAACATTTCCAATTAATATTGGATTATTTTATTTTAATCATGAGTCATCGTATATTTGAGTTTAATTAGTTTTAGATCTTTAGAAACCAAAAATTATTCTATAATAAAATAATATTTTCAAACATTCTTAAAGAGCCCCTCCTCCCCCTTATAAAAATACCTCATCTCTAACCCATTTCTCACAACACTAAAGCCCCTTGGACCATCCAAAATCCACCCAATTAATCTCCCAACATCCCTCTCTTCTACTTAGAATCCATACCTTAGACATAAGGCACTTCAATGATTCCTTTTCTTCCAAATAAAATGGAGGTACCATCTTTAATGGTAACATCTCCTCTTAGGTTATTTTCTTTTTATTTTACTTCTCCAACCCCCTAAAATCTCTTTATTACATTCTTTTATAATAACAATAGTATCCTCAATATAATAGGTTTTTTTATTATATGTATTTTAACTAAACATACAGACACCTCCATCGAATGGGTGTAGATCATAATATTTTTTTCGATAATGAACTACTGCCTCACGAAATGATGATTGTTCCATCCTCTACTACAACCTTTTGTGGTTTCCATTATGAGGGAACTATAATTATATATGATATTTATTTTAACTATAATCTTCTGTAATTATCATTTATATAATACCTCTATTATTTTCATGTTGTTTAAATTTGATAATTTCATTTGAGGAAATGCGGACTACCGCCCCCTCAAAGTGATATGACTCGTTCATAACATACATGGAACATATAATGGAAGGTGTTAATGAACTTACATAACTTATATAAAATATTGTATTATACTGGAATAATAAATACATATGTAACATTTGGTCTTATTTCATTTTATTATTAAAAATGAAATGGAATTAGAGTTCATATGTACGTACTGATTACCATCTCCACGAACACCATAAGATGCATTCCCCATCGTAACCATTTAAGAATAATTTTCATTATATTATTGAAAATAATATTTTAGAACATTATATCATTCTAGACATGAATCAAATACATCACATCCATAACAAACATGACTTATTTAACAAAAAAAACTAATGGAAAATGAATCAGTTAACACCTGACACAATGATACTAAATAAATATTATTAACCAAGAAATATTAGTCGATCATATATGATATCAGATTTATGTATGTGGTTCTTTTATAATTAAATAAAAATGATTTAACTATTATATAGGATGTTAAAATACCCTCAACTAAGGAAAATTACAAGGTAAGGGTTAATCTCACAATATCTTTATTATCGGTGGTTGTTTTTACATAAGTGTCTACTAGGAGCTCTTTATCAGCCTCATCTATGTTTCTTAAAAATGTATTTCAAAATATTTTAACTATTTACTAGACTATGGTTAAAAGTCATTTATACCCTTGTTTTAATTTTTATAAAATGGTTTGAAAGGAATATTTTCATAGTTTTCCAAACAAGGTACTTTATGACCTTTTCGACAAATTAAGGTAAAGATGTTTTTTAACTTATATGTCTGGTGCGGTTATTCTCCACTATTATAATACCATTTATGATTCCCTTACATTCTTATAATAATATTTACAAAATAAATGTTTTCTCATTTAATTAAATGACTTTTAAATGGTTTAAAAATAAAAAAAGATATGTCCTTCAAATATTTTAGAATTTATCTATGTAAACATCCTTTAATTGATTTTCTACTCATTTGAAGTTGATTTATTTTGATTCAAAATTACCATATTGTATTGAACGTTTTGTGATATGTTTGACTTTGGATGTGTTATTTTTTATACCATTATAGTTTTATTGTTTATGTATTAACATTTTTAATTGTTGTTTTAATATGAGTGTTTCTGTTAAGTTTCAACCTTTTCAAATGAGGAATGCATTGTCCTCAGTAAGTGATTGGTCGATCCTTCTATTGCTCCTTGATCCATCAGTAGATCTCATGAGACAAACTAGTGTCTTGGAACAAAGGATTTGAAAAAATCATATTTGTAGTCTTGTAATGAGGCCTTGAATATGTGGCTATGATGTCTAATAGAATGGATTCTATCATTATGATATTATCTATTGATATTATATGTGATTATTCAACTTGTAGAATATCAATGTGAAATAACAAATGAAAATAATTGATTTATCATTTCTATATTATTATTATGATTAGTTTTATAATTATTTTAATTTAATCTTATAAATTACGTTAAATGTTTATTCTTATTTATGAAATTTACCGTTAATTTGTTATACATACTCAGAATCTAAGATCACCCCTTTCAATGTTTTATTTTTTCCAGGATTTGAAAAGTATATTTTGATAAACCTGTATGGATTGTCCAAGGATATGAGTGTGTTCAAGGGGGAAACAATGTGGTTTTTATTTATTTAATGATCTAATGTAAAACATAGTAATGTATCTAGTACATCCAATGCTATTAAACTAATTGGCCTTTTGAGACATTATTCTATGTATCATGCCAATGTAACGTAATAATTTATTGGTGTTGGGTAACACGGGTCAGGGCATTAAATTCTCATATCCTAATTGTGATGTCTTTTATTTATCTTCACTTCCACTTATTAATGTCAAACCATGGGACTCCCATCTTCCAAATCCTTAGTAGTTCCACTTATATATAACATATTTACTACATAATTTCATTCATTATATAATCGAAGCTTATCCTATAGAGTAATTTTTAGAATCCCAAAAATATTTCCATATTGATAGATAATAAAATCCATTTCCAATAATCACCTCAGTATGTCAACTATTTGAATCCGTATTTACAATAAATCAAACATCATCTACCAACCAATACTCAATTTTATTCTAATAGCTTGTTATGATTACACCCTATATACACCCACTACATGTTTATATAAATATTTTTAATTAATATAGGGAAACAAAAAGAACCACTTTTATGTGATGTATTTCCATGCTAGTAATGATATTGTTCAGTGGGTGTCACAAGTGGTATTGATAAAAATATTCAAATGGAAATGGTTTCTTTTTTTGGTAAATTTTGATATTTTAATTTTTATATTTTTTTTATTTTTATATCACTTTATAAAATTATAATTTGATCACCTGTTTATCTTGTTTTGTATGGTCATGTTTATTTATGACCAGTTCATTACTATATTGACTGATATAGGTATTTTTTAATATTTCTATAGTTATTAATACATCAATTATTATAGTACATGACTCACCAATGCATGGAAATTCCACACCATATTCTCAATTAGTACCCTCTTGGTAGTGGATTTATTTTTTTTATGAAAAAATATTCAAAAATATTTTTTATTGATTTTATGATGCAACTGTATAACCCATGAGGATAAGGAAAAGAATTTGTGCCTTGTCATGTGCTATTTTAGGATATCATTTAGGAGTATCTTGGGGTGGTTTGTGAGAAAAATAACATATATTTGGGTCTTTTTATACACACATATAATCAATAAATATATCAATGTGTTAATAGTTTCCTAAATAAATGGAATGTTATATATCGTCACATAAAATAAGTTAGAATAATTCTATCATAATATATGATAAATTAAAATGTTATAAAATAACAAATAGTGATGACATCATTGAATTATATAAGGGAAACCAATGTATAGTGAATAAATATACTATTTATTTGTTCGTATTGAGATGGATTAGAAATGGTAATACAATCGAACAAATGTATATAAATAATTTCTCATTTTTTCAATTTTTCAATTTTTCTAAATAAATATAAATGAATATAAAATAAATATATAACATTATATTTATATATATATATATTTCAATTAGTATACAAATCTATTTAAGTAATAACTCCAAAGATATTTGTCTTTACTATTGAGGCTTAACATATGTTAATATTTAGATTTATCATAAAGGTCTCAATAATTGTAAAACATGTTATATCTAATTCCTAATTTAAAAAGATAACCCACATAATAATTAATTATCCAGAGTATCATAGAAACATGAAATAAATATACATTTATAAAATGATAATGTAAAAGTGGTATGATGTAATAATTATTATATAATGTATATAGACCCATGAAAGGGTTTTAGGGAATGTTAAACAATAATGAATATTAAATTAAGATAATATAATAGAAATATATATATAAATGTAATTAATAAGAAATTATCTATTGAAGGGGATTCTATGAACATTCCATTTGATACATATAAAATTTCTTAACATTGGAGATATAAATCAAGAAGAGGGATATAAAAATATAATTATAGAGGAAATATGAATTTTGTTGGATAATACATGTGTGTTGATGTGGAGATGATGCTGTTTTTTATAATAACAAAATATTTTTTTATTATTTTAATAAAAGAATATATTTTATCAATATTATGAGTAGTTATTATTCTTAAGAGTATTAAAACTTTTTTACTTTTGTGAGATCAATTGTATTATACTTATATAATAGATGATGACATTTATTCACATATTTAGATTAATACACAATATATTTCAATTTAATAAACAAAAATATTTACCTGAAACAAAAAAATATTTTATAATATGTCTCATGTATTTTTTCTTTTCAATATTTGACATTGCACACAATATATATCTTAAATGAGAAATGATACACTATTAAATATTATTATTTAAAAAAAAAATTATGTTGGAGATAGTCAATTGGATTAACTATATTATAAAAATATTTTTTAAACATGATTATAAAATGAATTCATTTATTTTCAATTATTTTTAATGAAAATAAAAACCAATTGAGTTTAAAGGATGTGTTTTGTAAAAAATTATTTTTATGCCCTTACTCGAATTTTATCATAATAAAAAAAATTAATACCTTTTACTAAAATATTTTAACAGAATATATAAGTTAAATTTGAAAAAATTTACTTAAAAACATGAAATTAGATTTATAGGCTTATAATAAGAAGAAAACCAATGTTAAACATAAAATGTTATATTTTTATAATGGTTATTTTGTCTCCCTTTGATGGTTCATTTATTTTAATTCATTTTTGGTAAATTTATGAATTATATTAGAAAAAAATAAACTTCTTCATTTAATGAGTAATATATAAATTTGATTCATTTATTTTTTTATTTTTCTAATATGTTTCATATTTTTATAAATAATGAACAAATATTGCATTTTAATTGAACCCAACATTTTTCATCTAAATAACATAAAGTGTTAAATTATATTTTTTATGATTTTCATGTATAAGTACATAAATTTTTTCTCATTTAATATATTTTAGGCCATTTTAATCAAATTCACATTGAATTTTGATATAAAAACATTTCAAAAATTTAAATGTGATTATTTTAAAAACATGTTTTCACATTCTATCAAATTGATAAATTTTGAATAAATTATATCCAATATTACTTTTAAATTTTTAAAATTTATTCAATATTCTAAATTGTAAGGTATAAATTTTATAAATATTCTACTTATTTATGAAAAAATAGGAATACTTACTTTGGTATTGTTTTAATAAATATTAGTAATGGTAAATCAGGTAATTAAAGTTAAAAATAATATTGGAAGTGTTATTAAATTAACCTAACACTTATCATAACTTTATTTTATAAGTTTATTACACTATAATAATCCTCCGACTTAATTTATGGCCTCTTGGAGAATCATGGATGACATTATGACTTTTTTATTATTTGGTTATATGGATATTCAAATATGACATACTCTTTTTTTTAATAAGTTATATATATATATATGTTTATTTCTAATATATATTCAACTTTAAATAATAATTGGAAAGATAATAGGTTTATATTAATCATGATAATTTATTTTTAATTTTTTGGGGGGAAGTAATTAAATTAATGGATTTCTCAATGATCATACAATGACAGTTTAATTAAGATATATATCAACTAAATGTTATCAACACTATTTAAATAAATATAATATGATATTATAAATGAAATACATGAATTATATAGATTAAATTAACAAATTAAATGATTTTTTATATGTTAAATTTTTTATTGACATTTTTTACAGATTCATGTAATGAATAGTGACAAAATTGGCAATAAGGATAATTAAATAATTTTTTTTTAAATGATATAAACTTTTATAAAAATCAGAAAAATTATATGGAAAAATTATTAGTTTCTTTACCAACTCCTATATTGTTCTTTTGTAATTTTATATAAACTATAGTAACCCTCAAAGAGTAAACACTCATTATGAATTATAAGTGTTAATGGGTTTAATGGGGGGTTTAAGACCAAAATATAAGTGTATAACCATGAGGTAAATTTGTAAAATATCTATTGAATGAAGTGGGTAAAAACCATATCACCATAATATCAAATTTATGTTGTTCAATTTATAATTTCACCAAAAAATAACTCATATATTAATTAAGTCAATGATAGTTAAAAAATGCCATTCTCTTTGTATTCATTATCATTTATGGGTCCACATAGTAGAAAATCCATTATATAAACCAAAATAAATTTATATTTTCATTCTAATGAAATTATTTTTCAATAGATAAATTTATTTTGAAATTTTATAAATTATACTCATTCTATAAATTCGTCCTCAATGCTAATAAAATATTTATATAATTATAAATATTTATAAATTTCTTTTTAACAGTATCAATTTGGATATATTTAGGATTAGGTAATGTGTAAAAATACGTATATAGGTATATATAAATAATTATTTATATGTTAATGAATTAAATTCCAATTTCAATTTTCATTATTTATTTGAAGTTAAATTAAATTAATAGTATCCAATTTTACAATAATTAGATTTTATAGAATTAATGATTAATTCAAATAGTAAAAAATCCGAAAGAAAAAATTAAATAATCTTCAACGGGATAATATATGGACAATAATGTCTTAACCTATACACTAATAGTCCATTTTCACGTTTCTCTATCTAGAATATACTTATTATATTTTGATATTTTAACGTATTCAAAAAGTTCTCCCCACATCAATTTTAAAAGGACACCTCCTCCCTCACTTAATCACACCCATTAGTCAATATATCTCCATAAACCGAGTGATGTTCTTTTATAAATTTTTTTTATTTATGCAATAGATGTTATGGGGATACCAAAATATCTACCATAGACCACTGATTCATATATTAAAGGAATTCCACTAAAGAATATATTATCATCTTTATCGACTCTTTCAATTCCATTTCACCATCTACCTCCACTTCATGTGTGTGATTTCATTCTACTATAATAAATCCATTATAATAGATATTATAAGATATTTTTATTATTATATTAATGTGTCAAATTATATAAATAATTGATATATATTAAAAATATGACATGATTATTACTCCAAAAAATTAATATATCACCCAATTCCATACCCTTTCACCAAAAAGGGAATGATACCATCGCTCATGTGTATGTACAACCTATCATCTCAACTTATTTATACAAATAATTTTCTATATCCAACATTATTGAATTGAACTAAAAATTTACGTAATTATTAGATATTATTTTTATAAAATTAATATCATTATTTATATTTTTTATTTATATCCTATTCCATATTACCAAGACATTCATGAAAAATCTTGTATAGGAAAATTAAGTAATTATAACATTAAACAAGGGTAATAATGAAATAATATCATCAAACGGGTGATAAAATAATATTAGAAGATCATATATGATATCATAAATATGAATAAAGTTATGAAATAAGATAATAAATATATTAAAAAATTAAATAGTTTATTAAATCCGGTTCTACTAAAGAAAGCGTAAGTTAATGAACATCTTCTCAATCTCCATTCATTGATACATAGTTTGATGTTATACACCCAGTATCTTTTATAAGTTGTATATATAGCCTCTTTTAATATCATTCCATTAATTTATTTATTATCTTTTTATTTAATTTTTTGTTAAATTATATTATATCTTGGGTCTTTCGATTTAAATATTAAAGGTTTTATGGGATGCATTGAATTTGTAAATATTTAATTATCAAATATTTTTATCCTTGTCATCATTGTTTATATTATTTAATAAATTATGTTAAATAATATTCTTTTGAATGGAAATTTAATTTAATTTTTTTTTCATTTATTTTTTTCAAAAAGTAATCATTTTCCAATATTTATATGGAACATTTTGAAGTACTACAAATGAAATGTTTTATTCATAATATATACGGTGATAAGGAATTTCTCACTACTATGGAAAATATATTTTTTCATTTACCATTTCATGATTTTGTGTTTCCCTAAATGAAAAAACTATATTTATCTATCTGGGTATTTTTTAATAAAATCAATTTTCAATGAAAATTGTGTTCTAGAATTTAAAATGGGTTCTTAAATAAACATTATATTTTTAAATGAATGATTTTTTTCATATGGGTTTAATAATTTTTTTTACTCATTAATTTTATAGTGATACCATTTAATGTATTTTCTTTCATTTCAATTAAAGTTTCTAAATCTTTTACTTTTTTATGGTATATATATTAAGATACAATCATCAATACTTATTAAATATTTTATGGTCAATTTTACTATAGAAGTGTTGATATACCATATGACTAGTTATTTATTTATTAAGATACGTTGATTTAGTTGTATTATCTATTCATGTGAGGAATGAATCAGACATGAATTAATAGGTGGGGACCGTATATAGAAAATACCCACAAAGGATTATTAGTCTATTTATACAAAATAAATTTTCCAAAAACCATAATGTTTTTTCCAAAAGTTTTAAATTATAAAAATAATAGATTGTCACACAAATCATATGGTTTTTTACACACTAAAATATACTATATTATGGATTCATATTGATGGTGAATATCATGAGGGATGATCTAGATTGTGTATACATACATCTTTTTTTATTCCATTATTATTATTATTCCATGAGTTTATTTGATTAGTTATAATATCCATGGTTACATTCTAATATAATTTGATTTTTTATATAGAATTATGTAGTCATATTTTATTCTATCCATATTTATTATCCATTATTAATAAAATTTATCATTTTTATGTGTTACCATTACAGATAATTTGGTATCACAACATTCTTTTTTTTATTTTCCATCAGGATATCACTTTGTCTATTATGACCATTATGCATGGTTAATATATGAGAATAAAAGTGTTCTAAAAGAAATTAATTATTATATATTATGTTTAAAAGGTAATTTTAATTTCAAATATGCACTTATTTTACGAAGACTACTAATATGTTCATCCCTTTACAATGTGGTCTAATTTATCTTATGAGAATGTAATAAATTTTAGAACTAGTTGTGGGAATATTTGGTTGGGTTGTTACAATTTGTATCATAGGATGTTTAGTAGAAACATTGATAACTAGATTTCGAAAATCATTGATTAGAAAACATATCCCTATGATAAAATTTTGAACATACCTATAAAAATAGGATAATATTCTATAGAATTTATAATGGCCATGAATAGTATATGTTAAACTTATGGACTCATAGATTGAGTTGAATATATAATTATTCTAAAATCATATAAATTATTCTTCATGATTATAACACTATGATTAGTGTTAATAAAATTATGAATTGGGTTTTGCTCAATGGTTAGAATCATGAGAGAATACAAGTAATTATTTTATTACTGATGATCAAGTGACTACAAAAAAATGAATGGAATGTGGTGTTACAGAATAAGATGATGAAATGTAGATAATAGTATAATAAATAAGTATAATTATTAATTCTATTATCCTATTGAATTAATGTATTATTTCATTAATGTAGATATGGTTATAAAAATAATATCATATATAAGGACATTACTATAGTACTTTATTATTGGGGATTTTCAGGAATCCTTATTTTCATCATGGGTTTTAAGGTGATAAAATATCTGATATGTTTTGATAATATCTATATTATGTTTTCTAGGGAATATGATGTTATGAATATTAGAGAAAATTATATTTGCTTTGGGATTTTGAAATTGGATATATTTATTTTTGATGAGTCTTATGGTTTTAATGGATTAATTTGAACATTGGAAATTAATGTTTTCGGATAAAATATGATTTATGTGATACATTGTGAAACCATTTTTTTTGGTTTTTGTAAAAATTTAGAGGATGGAAGAAATAATTACAGCCCACATGATTCATAAATAGTGAATCAAGAATAAAAATTCTTCTTCAATATCAATTTAGAGGTGTATAAAATGATGTTGAAATAATCTGATTCACAACCAATGGAGGTCATTATGAAATGGAAGGAAATAAAATAAGTTTTGTTTAGTAGATTATCAAGATAATAACTGAATCCCTCGACATTAAGAAAGATATTTTAGAGCAAACACTTTATCTTATTACATTTCATTCTAATAAATCAATGGTATTTTACCCATCACAAATTTAAGGTTTTTTGATGGTAGACTTTCTGATAAAAATGTTATCTATCACCTACCATAAAAACCTAATAGCTTGATATCTCATAGTTTCTTATGCTTTTACATACTACTAATGTCTACCTATTCAAAATCCAAATTTTTTGGTAAATATCACATTTCATTTTGCTTATTGTTAAGAGGATATTTTATGTAACACCCCAAGATTTCATAGTGTGTTATTTCTTCAAAATAATTCAATAACTTGCACTACACGCAACACCGAGTTCAATTGCACCATGACTTACCAAAAAAAAAAGCCATTAAATGAGGTCATGAATAGTATTAAATAAATTTTAAACTTTATATAATCCTTATAATTTTAGAATCCATATTATGAGTTTCTTAGTCATAATGCAAGAACAGATTCATTTTCAGTATTGCACTTTTATCAACTTTTGTTAGTGAAACCTTTTTAAATACAATATTTTAAACTTTTTGACTAAATGGAGACATCAAAACATTTAAAATTAAACATCCCAAGCTTCCACGGTACGCTTTCCTTTGAATAAAACAGTAGCGTGTGTTGTACGCAACTTCGAGTTTTAACACACGCCACAACCAATCAAACTAGCCGTTATGAATAGTAATACGTAAATTTTGAAATTATATATATTTTATATTTTAAAATGGACTTCATTTTTGGATTCGGAATATCGAATTTAGCCTATGGTGAAATTTTGGTACTTTTTGGATAACTTTCATATTTTGATGAATAGTGAAAATTACTAAATTTTAATTAAAAACAACTTTTTTAATCAAAATAATTAATAGTGATAAATTATGAATTTTAGTAGTTTTAAAGTATATTTAGAATATATTTTTACCATTTAATATAATGTCGGTCATTGGACATAATTTTACAATTAAACTGATCATAAACAAGTGTCAATCTTTTGATAGTTATTATCTCTTAAAAACACGATTTTTGTTTTGACAGCGGGAATTAATTTTAAATTAATTTCTGCCACTTCTGTGTTTTGAATTTAGAAAAATGGATTCAATATTTGGAATCAGGATGTCCAAATTGTGTAGATAGGTAACTTTTATTTTTATACATTTTGTATAATTACTGTGGTAAATATTTTATTTACCATGGTTAAGGGTAAATCCGGTAAATAAGGGTTAAAAAATAATATTATAATAATAATACAACATTACCCTAAAACGTGTCCTAACCTTATTGGTGGACACATACCCTACCATGAGCATCCTTGGGTCAATTTGGGGACCCCTTGGAGCCACTTGTATGTGGTAGGGACACTTTATATTAATAAAGTTAAAATAAAAATAAAAATGGCATAAGCTTACATATTTTAGAAGAACACATTTTACATAGGGTTATACATGTTGGATTTTCGATTATAAATATTCATTAGAAAGATAAAAAGATTTCCTACATAATGATATTTTATTTATAATTTTTAGACATAAAATAAGTTATTTTATTTATGACACAATGATGATGCAGTAATTACTATAATAGTAAAAAATTAAAATAATTGATATTATAAATACCAAAATAAATATAATATGAAACCTTTAATGAATTAAACTAATTTTATAGGATAATATGATATATTAGGATTGATTGTATGGACCTTTATCGAAGTAATCAATCTGTTATGAGTTTCAAAAAAATCAACTATTGAATAGTGTCAAAATTGACATAAAAGAGTTCTTAAAACAAATATTATATTATTAATTGATATTAAATTCCTAAAAATCTAAGGTTCGGCCAAGAGACTTATATCATGATAGTTTAATCATTAATGGACCACTTGGGGGTTTCTTGGATGTATATAGTAAGTTTATTAACCATATTATATAAAAATACAAAGAGACATTGTAAAAGTGAAACTAATTAACTTATTGTTAATACTTAAAGATAAGGTTAATATAAGTACCCAAACCTGTCTAAATTCTATTGGTTGAGTGGTTTTCGACCTATCCCCACCATAACCTTTGAATAATAAGCTTTGGAGCCATTATAAACCGAATATGAATTTATTATAAATTAATATTTCTAGCTTTTCCAAAGGTGCCCCTCACCCCTCTTATAAAAGGGAACTCCTCCTTCTCATTTATTCACACCTTCAAATCCTTTTGGTTCAGCCACACTCTGCCCAAATACTCTCCCAACATCCCTCAATACAACCTAGAGGCCTTAGTTTGATCAGAAAGCCAACCTAAGGAGACCGTTTGATCAAATCAAAAGGAAGAACCCGAAGAAGAGGTAATGATTTCACCACCCTTCTCCAAGTTCATTTCTTCTTCCACTTCTTCTTCCTTTGTTCTTACCATTATAAAATAATAACTCCAGTATCTCACATATACTGTGATGTTATTATAAATATGGTACAACCATATTCAGTATTCTATCCACCCTTTGAATAACATGTCACCATACGTGCGTACGTACGGACTACCGTCTCCACGTCGTGGTGTAATTGTTATTCAATATAATATTATTTGGATGGGTATAATAATGATGTGTAACTCATGTAAATAATAAATATAACATGTTAATGATTCTGTATATATGATATACCATCCATTTATATATTATTTTAATATCAAAAGAATGATATTGTCGCTCGTGCGTACGTACGGACTACCGTCTCCACGAACACGATGAGATTCATTCTCCATCGTATCCATTCAAGTATAATTATCATTTGATGATTTAAAAATGATTTTTAAGGACTATATATCATTCTGGATATGAATAAGATACAACAACCATGGATTATGTAACAAAACATATAAAATAAAATTAGTAAGTTAACTCCTGAAACGACGATAATTCTAATATATTATTAACAAATCAATGTTAAAAGATCATATATGATATCATATTAATATATATGATTCTTGTATAATTTAATAAAAACTATTTCACCATTATAAAGGAGCTTAACCTACCCCAACCAAGGAAAAGTAAAAGGTAAGGGTTTACTTTACAACCTCTTCATTATCCAAGGTTGTTTATACGTAATAATCTACTGGGATCTCTTTATCATCCACATCCATGTTTCTTAAAAATGTATTTCAAAACATTTTTACTATTTACAAGAATATGGGTTAAAGTCATTTATACCCTTGTTTGACTTTTTATAAGAGGTTTATAAAGGAATATTTCCGTCATTTTCAAAACAAGGTCCTTTTTAACCTTTTCGACAGAATTGAGGTAAGAATGTTTTTTTTAACTTATACGGCGGGTGCGGTTATTTTACGCCGTTATAAAATCTTCAAAGCTTTCCTTACAATCTTATAAGATTATTTTTAAAGAAAATGTTTTATTTTATATGGATCTTAAATGATTTCAAAATAAAAGGAGATATTTCTTTAAAAAGAATTTTGATTTCATCTATGTCAACATCCTTTGATGGATTTTAAGATTATTTGAAGTTGATTTATTATGATACAAAACTTCTATATTGTATTGAAGGTTTTGTGATATGTTTGACTGTGGATGTGCTATTTTTATACCATTCATAGTTTATGGTGAAAGTATTGACATTTCGTATGCTAGTTTTAATACGAATGTTTATGTTATATTTAAACCTTTTCATATGGGAATGCATTGGACTTAATAAGTGACGGGTGGAGCCCGCTATAGCTCCTCGATGCATCGGTAGGTCTCATGAGACAAACTAGTGTCTTGGCACAAGGCCTTGACAAAATATTATTTGTAGTCTTGGCACGAGGCCTTGGCTATGTGGTTATGATAGTCTGGCATTATGCATTCCAACATTATGAAAGTGGTTATTGATTTTTGCATGTGATTATTCGATTAGTAGAATATCCATGTGAATAAGTAAATTGCATTATTTCATTTTATTTATTTCATACCATGTTGAAAGTTCATATTTAAAAGGCTTTTGTTTTAGTTATACATTGCCTTAAATGTTTATTCTTATTTATGAAAGTTTCTGCTATATTGTTATCCTTACTGGGCATTTGAGCTCACCCCTTTTCTATGTTTTATTTTTCCCAGGATGTGAAGAAGTAAGTTATGAATGACCTGAAGGGATTTTATGAGGGGTTAATAGTGTGGATTGTGGAAACATTATGTTTTTGTAGTAGTTTTTCATTTTATAATGTAATGTAAAACCTATGAATATATCTAGTGTTTCCAAGGCTACTAAACCAATCGGTCTTTCGAGATTTGATCTTTCTTGTGATCATGTCAATGTTACGAAGTAATGCACCGACTCTGGGTAGCTGGGGTCGGGGCGTTACAGTTGGTATCAGAGGAAGTTTAGTACAAACCTTGGAAGCTAGATTTAGATAAACTCTGATTAGAGCACGTAGACCTAAGATGAACTTTGAGGATTAGTATAGAAGAACTTCCTAGAATTTTGGTATTGTAGAGATTTTGTGAGTTTTCCGAGCAATACATCCCTTTCTGGATACGAGCAGGTAGAGGCGGCTCTAGCACAGATGTACCTAGGGGTAAAACCCGAAAACACCGCTTTGAGCTAGACTCGAACGAGAACTGGTGCACGACAACGGGCCTTGCTGCACTCTTGGTTACGACACTCCCTTGGGATATGCTTAGGATAACTCTCATTTTCTTTACAAATCATTTTGAAGGGAGTATGAGTATATACTTCCTCAAAGAAAACATTCTTATGATTATGGATTATATCCATAAATAGTTCAATTTATGTTAAGTGTTTTATAAGTATGGGATTATGTATTTTGATTCATAAACTGATCTAGTGTATGACATTGTTTAGAAATGGCGCCCAGTAGAAGGAATGAGAACTCCAGAAATGCACATGATCCAAAGAGAAGAAAGGATCATATCTTTCATGGTCTTAAGCTAGAATTTATAAGAGAAATAGTCTCCCATGTATTATCATCATATGAAGAAATAATATCACGTGTTGATAAGATAAGTAAAGAGTTTACTGAGTCCTATGGCTTTGAAGGGAAGCAAGAGAAGAAAAGGATGGAAGAGAGAAAGATGGATAAAGGGAAGAGGGAAAAGAAGAATTTTCTCATATGTGGTAACTGTGGAAAGAAACACCCAGGAACTTGCCTGAAAGGAATGGGAGTTTGTTATAAGTGTGGAGGAAAAGGGCACAAAGTACGTGACTGTAAGGGAAAGAAAATGGTTTCAAATGTACAATGCTTCATTTGCAAGGAGTTTGGACACTACGTGAACCTATGTCCCAGTCATCAGACTATGCCTCAAATGATGCTATTGGATAATAATCAAGTTATGATACTACCACAGATGAAGACGAATGATTAGAGTTCTTAAGATGATTATGTCAAATGAGTGTTGTATCAACAATGTACTTGTTATAATAATTATGGAGTATATAAGGATTGTACTGCAGTACTATTTCATTAAGGACTTGAGATTGTGTGGAACAAAGATAAGTGACTCAATATCAGGATAAATGTTTGGAAAATATATGGTTGAGAGAATGATAAACCATAATATAGTTCTGATACCGAGGTAGTGATTTTCGAATAATACATGATTATTTTGTAAAAATTATATTGGATATTCTTGACTACCTTGGAACTGATTAATGATTTGTATATTCCATCATTGTTGGGGTTTAAAACATTTTTGGATTGATGAAGTATATCCAGCATTCTATATGGAATAAGGGAGCATGAATGTAATCAATAAGGAATATGGTAATACATGATGAAGGTATTCATATGCTATTACGGGGTAAAAAGGATCTATATTATGTTTACCTTCCTTATAAATGTCAGACTGTGAGTTTGGACAGAAGTATTTTGGATAGTTCTAGTTTGGATTATTTTGGATTGCCATAAAAGGACAACCCGGAGGTCGGCCGGCAACCCATCGCGTCCGGCAAGGCTGCGAGACTTGAACCCGCAAACGAAGGGCGACAAGGGTGTATCACCTACCACTGGCCCATGAGATGTCCTGGATTAAATAATGTAGATTTTATTAAAAGATCATGTAGATGAATTATAAATTCGTTTATTTTGGAACCCTATACGAATAGTGTAAATAGTTTTTTTTTTACATTCTATTATCTTTTAGAGTGAAAGATGAGTTTGTGGTAGAAATTTATTAATGGATAAAACTCTAATTATAAAGTAAGTATATCTCCTTATGATCTTAGCCAATCTCATAAATAAATTCCTCAATATTAAGAAAAGCAACTTTGAACAAAAATGTTTTCCTAGATGGTACCTTAAATCATCACTAATTTATGGCTTTGGGATTGTTGGCCTTTTTATAGCCATGTTCTCTACCACTCTCCATCAGATAATTGATGGTTATATTTTTCTTCCATATCCATATTTTCCTACATGGAACCCTAGTATGTGTTATTTTCGGTAATCTTCATACTTTCGACTCTTTATTTTAAATAGAGGCCTCATTAATTCATTTTTCGATGTGGGATTTCAACTAGGATATTTTGAAACGTCAAAAATGTGTTATCATAATACCCTATGTTTTGTTGAACCGATGGTATTTCAAATCATCATAGATTGATGAATTTAAGGACCTCAATTTTATACTTGTTTGTGATTGATGACCTCACTCACTACCTATAAATATTTACGTTTTTCCTCCGATTATATGTCTCTAATTGCCACCAATGTTCTCCTAATCGAGATCATAATTTGGTGGTGACCCTTTGATTTTTCTTTTCCTCATATTAAGACTAAATTTTAGTAACCAATTTCCGATGTGGGTTTTCCCACAAATATATTTTCTACTTTCAACCTTTTATTTTCGAAGAACAATTTCAAATTGCGAGGACGCAATTTATTGAAGGAGGGCAGAATGTAACACCCCAAGATTTCATAGTGTGTTATTTATTCAAAATAATTCAATAACTTGCACTACACGCAACACCGAGTTCAATTGCACCATGACTTACCAAAAAAGAAGCCATTAAATGAGGTCATGAATAGTATTAAATAAATTTTAAACTTTATATAATCCTTATAATTTTAGAATCCATATTATGAGTTTCTTAGTCATAATGCAAGAACAGATTCATTTTCAGTATTGCACTTTTATCAACTTTTGATAGTGAAACATTTTTAAATACAATATTTTAAACTTTTTGAATAAATGGAGACATCAAAAAATTTAAAATGAAACATCCCAAGCTTCCACGGTACGCTTTCCTTTGAATAAAACAGTAGCGTGTGTTGTACGCAACTTCGAGTTTTAACACACGCCACAACCAATCAAACTAGCCATTATGAATAGTAATACCTAAATTTTGAAATTATATATATTTTATATTTTAAAATGGACTTCATTTTTGGATTCGGAATATCGAATTTAGCCTAAGGTGAAATTTTGGTACTTTTTGGATAACTTTCATATTTTGATGAATAGTGAAAATTACTAAATTTTAATTAAAAACAACTTTTTTAATCAAAATAATTAATAGTGATAAATTTTGAATTTTAGTAGTTTTAAACTATATTTAGAATATATTTTTACCATTTAATATAATGTTGGTCATTGGACATAATTTTACAATTAAACTGAACATAAACAAGTGTCAATCTTTTGATAGTTATTATCTCTTAAAAACACGCTTTTTGTTTTGACAGCGGGAATTAATTTTAAATTAATTTCTGCCACTTCTATGTTTTGAATTTAGAAAAATGGATTCCATATTTGGAATCAGTATGTCCAAATTGTGTAAATAGGTAACTTTTATTTTTAGACATTTTGAATAATTACTGTGGTAAATATTTTATTTATCATGGTTAAGGGTAAATCCGGTAAATAAGGGTTAAAAAATAATATTATAATAATACAACATTACCCTAAAACATGTCCTAACCTTATTGGTGGACACATACCCGACCATTATCATCCTTGGGTCAATTTGGGGACCCCTTGGAGCCACTTGTATGTGGTAGGGACACTTTATATTAATAAAGTTAAAATAAAAATAAAAATGGCATAAGCTTACATCTTGTAGAAGAACACATTTTACGTAGGGTTATACATGTTGGATTTTTGATTATAAATATTCATTAGAAATCTAAAAAGATTTCCTACATAATGATATTTTATTTATAATTTTTAGACATAAAATAAGTTATTTTATTTATGACACAATGATGATGCGGTAATTACTATAATAGTGAAAAATTAAAATAATTGATATTATAAATACCAAAATAAATATAATATGATACTTTTAATGAATTAAAATAATTTTATAGGATAATATGATATATTAGGATTGATTTGATTGACTTTGTTCGAAGTAATAAATCTGTTATGAGTTTCAAAAAAATCAACTATTGAATAGTGTCAAAATTGACATAAAAGAGTTCTTAAAAAAAATATTATATTATTAATTGATATTAAATTCCTAAAAATCTATGGTTCGGCCAAGAGACTTATATCATGATAGGTTAATCATTAATGGACCACTTGGGGGTCTCTTGGATGTATATAGTAAGTTTATTAACCATATTATATAAAAATACAAAGAGACATTGTAAAAGTGAAACTAATTAACTTAGAGTTAATACTTAATGATAAGGTTAATATAAGTACCCAAACCTGTCTAAATTCTATTGGTTGAGTGTTTTGCGACCTATCCCCACCTTAACCTTTGAATAATAATCTTTGGAGCCATTAGAAACCGAATATGAATTTATTATAAATTAATATTTCTAGCTTTTCCAAAGGTGCCCCTCACCCCTCTTATAAAAGGGCACTCCTCCTTCTCATTTCTTCACACCTTCAAAGCCTTTTGGTTCGGCCAAACTCTGCCCAAATACTCTCCCAACATCCCTCACTACAACCTAGAGGCCTTAGTTTGATCAGAAAGCCAACCTAAGGAGCCCTTTTGATCAAATCAAAAGGAAGAACCCGAAGAAGAGGTAATGATTTCACCACCCTTCTCCAAGTTCATTTCTTCTTCCACTTCTTCTTCCGTTGTTCTTACCATTATAAAATAATAACTCCAGTATCTCACATATACTGTGATGTTATTATAAATATGGTACAACCATATTCAGTATTCTATCCACCCTTTGAATAACATGTCACCATACGTGCGTACGTACGGACTACCGTCTCCACGTCGTGGTGTAATTGTTATTCAATATAATATTATTTGGATGGGTATAATAATGATGTGTAACTCATGTAAATAATAAATATAACATGTTAATGATTCTGTATATATGATATACCATCCATTTATATATTATTTTAATATCAAAAGAATGATATTGTCGCTCGTGCGTACGTACGGACTACCGTCTCCACGAACGCGATGAGATTCATTCTCCATCGTATCCATTCCAGTATAATTATCATTTGATGATTTAAAAATGATGTTTAAGGACTAGATATCATTATGGATATGAATAAGATACAACAACCATGTCTTATGTAACAAAACATATAAAAGAAAATTAGTAAGTTAACTCCTGAAACGACGATAATTCTAAGATATTATTAACAAATCAATGTTAAAAGATCATATATGATATCATATTAATATATATGATTCTTGTATAATTTAATAACAACTATTTCACCATTATACAGGAGGTTAAACTACCCCAACCAAGGAAAAGTACAAGGTAAGGGTTTACTTTACAACCTCTTCATTATCCAAGGTTGTTTATACGTAATAATCTACTGGGATCTCTTTATCATCCACATCCATGTATCTTAAAAATGTATTTCAAAACATTTTTACTATTTACAAGAATATGGGTTAAAGTCATTTATACCCTTGTTTGACTTTTTATAAGAGGTTTATAAAGGAATCTTTCCGTCGTTTTCAAAACAAGGTACTTTTTAACCTTTTCGACAGAATTGAGGTAAGAATGTTTTTTTAACTTATACGGCGGGTGCAGTTATTTTACGCCGTTATAAAATCTTAAAAGATTTCCTTACAAGATTATAAGATTATTTTTAAAGAAAATGTTTTATTTTATATGGATCTTAAATGATTTCAAAATAAAAGGAGATATTTCTTTAAAAAGAATTTTGATTTCATCTATGTCAACATCCTTTGATGGATTTTAAGATTATTTGAAGTTGATTTATTATGATACAAAACTTCTATATTGTATTGAAGGTTTTGTGATATGTTTGACTGTGGATGTGCTATTTTTATACCATTCATAGTTTATGGTGAAAGTATTGACATTTCGTATGCTAGTTTTAATACGAATGTTTATGTTATATTTAAACCTTTTCATATGGGAATGCATTGGACTTAATAAGTGACGGGTGGAGCCCGCTATAGCTCCTCGAAGCATCGGTATGTCTCATGAGACAAAATAGTGTCTTGGCACAAGGCCTTGACAAAATCTTATTTGTAGTCTTGGCACGAGGCCTTGGCTATGTGGTTATGATAGTCTGTCATTATGCATTCCAACATTATGAAAGTGGTTATTGATTTTTGGATGTGATTATTCGATTAGTAGAATATCAATGTGAATAAGTAAATGGCATTATTTCATTTTATTTATGCCATACCATGTTGAAAGTTCATATTTAAAAGGCTTTTGTTTTAGTTATACATTGCCTTAAATGTTTATTCTTATTTATGAAAGTTTCTGCTATATTGTTATCCTTACTGGGCATTTGAGCTCACCCCTTTTCTATGTTTTATTTTTCCCAGGATGTGAAGAAGTAAGTTATGAATGACCTGCAGGGATTTTATGAGGGGTTAATAGTGTGGATTGTGGAAACATTATGTTGTTGTAGTAGTTTTTCATTTTATGATGTAATGTAAAACTTATGAATATATCTAGTGTTTCCAAGGCTACTAAACCAATCGGTCTTTCGAGATTTGATCTTTCTTGTGATCATGCTAATGTTACGAAGTAATGCACCGACTCTGGGTAGCTGGGGTTGGGGCGTTACATTTTATTTACTGTATTTCTGATATGGGTTTCCCTCAAAAGAAATTTCAAGTTCAAAAATTTTATTTTGAAACATCGATTTCAAATTACAAGGAAACAATTTATTGATGTTGGGGAGAATGTAACATCCCAATATTTTTTGACAAGTCTCTTTTTAAATAAATTTAATTTCACTGTTATTTTATATTTCATCCAACACCGAGCCAAAGAAACTCGTGATATAATCTTAAATATTTTTATTTTAATACTAGTATTTATGTTGGTGGTTGGGAATAAGATTAACTAAATTATGAAAATATAGTTTAAACATGTTTACAAAATGAAATAATTGATTACCAGTTAATATTTATAAGAATATAAAAACCAATTGCATTTAAATTATGACCTTTTATTAAAAAAAATTATTCCCATAATAGAATTTTATCATAATAAATTAAATTAATCATTATTATTGAATGATATTAATGAAATATATGTGTTATATACTCAAAAAAAAATCTCATATTAATCCCATATTTTTAATAGGATAAATATAAGAATATAACCACCTTTAAACATAAAAGATTATATTTTTCTTAAGGATGTTTTGTCTTATTTTGATGGGGAACACGTTATAAATTTTCGTTTTTTCACTTTTTTGAATACATTTTGGAAAAAAATTCTTTTTTTAAATAGGAATATAAAATAATTTCTGTGTTGATTTTTAGTATCTTTCATATATGATTCAGGTTTTGATGAATAGGGAAAAATAATTTCTTTATAATAAAAAAATACTTTTTCATCAAAAAAAATTTACGAGTAATATTATATTTTCTAATAGATTCAATGTAAAATTAGATAAGAAAATTAACCATTTAATATAATTTAATATGTAGAAATCAACTTCACATTGAATTTTGATATTAAAATATTTCAATCATTTGTATGGTTTCACATCATAAATTAATTTTCTCATTCCATCAATGAGATTAATATTATATTATTTTAATAAATTTATGTATTTTGATTTCTGGAAATTGGATTTCATATTTTTAATTACAATGTAAAAATATGTTATGTAGGAAACTTTTTTTTGGGAAATTATGAATAGTTACTTTAGAATTTTTTAACTGATACAGTTACAGCTAAATTAAGTAAATAACAGTAAAAATAATATTATATATATTATAAAATTAACCCAACACTTTTACTAATTTAATTAAAAGAGATATTTTACCCCAAATTCATCCTTGGAATGATTTTTTAGCCTCTTGAATCCTTTTAGATGACATTAAGAGTATTCTAGTCTTATATTCTAAGAAGAGTCCAAGATGTCAAACTCTTATTTTCAAAACGCATTACATGTTTTATATATGGTTATTCAGAAGATATCATAATCTATAAAAAGTAATCTTAATTAATTTATTATTCATCATGATAATTTATTTTTAATAATTAAGGAAGAAATAATTAAATTACAGGCATGTATAATGATGATACAGTAATTATTTAATGAATCTGCATACCAAAAATTGTTATTAAAAATAAAGTATATATATATTTTTATATAATTAATATTGTAAAATAATTTTATTAATGAAATTGAAATATTATGTATGTATTAAAAAAAATTTCTCTATTATCTTGTGTATTAATATTTTGTAACAAGTCAAGTAGTGAATAATGTGAAAATTAACAATAATGATATTTTAAAATAAATAATATTTATTCTAAATGTTATAAAATCAAAAAAATACTATCCAGCTCAATTATTAGTATAAATTTAAAAATTTCATAAATGAATAATTTATAGTTTGTTTGAAATTTTATAGTAACTATATTTTTCTTTAATGAATAAAAGCTCATGTTGTCATGGAAAGAGTTAAAGGCTTTAAAGTGTGGTTTAGACCAAATATTTGGGTAGAACCATGACCTATAGTTATCCAAATAATATTACAAGAATATTATTATACCATTGTTTTCTTGATATCTAATATAATTTTTTAAATGCATATTTTAATATGATAAAAATTCATATATTAATTAAAACAATGATAGTTACAAAATGGCACAAACTTTGTATTTAAAAACATTTATGTGTCCATAGAGTGAAGAAATAAAGATATGAATGATCCTAAATGTCAAATATCATACTAATAAAATTATTTTCAATAAATTAATTATTTTCATATTTTTATAGATTATAAAATTTCCTTATATGATTCTACAGTGCTAATACAATATTTAATTAATTAACAGAAAAAAAATAATTGATTTTAAAGTATTAATTTTGATATATTTTGGATGATTTAAAGTAAATTATTGATTTTATAGATCTATATAAAATATTAGAGATGATATAACGAATTAAATTATAATTACCACTTGTCTTAATGTTTATGCTGCCAAACTAAATGAATAATATCAAATTTGGAAAAACTGATATTTTATTGAATTATTATTTTCATAAATAAGATATAAATGAAAAAAAAATTCTATAATATAAATGGGAATAATATAAGGTATAAAAGTGAAGACAATATTAATTTATTGTAATTGTTTTTGACTTTTTATCTAGAATAGCCTTATTATATATTAATGTTTTGAGTATTTTTGAATGTGAGATCACCTCAATTATAAAAGGGAACATCCCCCCTCATTTCCAAACTCAAATTTTAGCCATCTAGATAAAAAAACCCGACCCATTTATGATTTAAAAATCCTCAGTCATGTTAAAATGTTTTTTGTGCTTCCAAAATACGTACTATAGGTTATATTAAAATAGACTAAAGGAATCCTGCTAAAGAATAGGTATTCATCTTTATCGACTCATTCATGTTCATTTTTTCTTCCACTTCGTATTCATGTGTTTTATCAATTATAATGTAATAAATATAGAACCATATATATTATTATATTTTATTATGATTATTTGATAACAGAATTCCACCTTCTATCCATCCTATAAAAAACTGATCCACCATGTATGCGTGCGAAGGACATATCCTCCCCATGACAATGTGTAATTTTTTTTCATCACCACCTAATTTGGATGGGTGTAATGATTTATATAATGGTTATATATTATAATAATGAGATGATTATTATAATAGGAACAATTGTATATTATCTGATTCCATACCCTATCACCCATAATGGAATTATATCATCGCTCGTGCCCAAATACAACCTACCGTCTTCATGACATGTTGCAATTCATTTCCCAAATAAAAAATTAAGGAATGGGTTAAAAATTTTATTTTAGGATTAGAGATGATATTAAAAACATTAATACTATTATTTATAAGTTATATATATATATATATTAATAAATACTATAGATACATTCATGACAAAACATGTACAATAAAATAAAGGAGTTAACACCCAAAATAAGGGTAATAACAAAATATATTAAAAAAAGAGTGATAAAATAAAATAATAAGAACATATATGATATCAAATATATGAATAGAATTTTCATATAATTTAATAAAATTATTTCAATGATTTTATATGCAGTTAAATCATGTTCAAGAAATGGAATTTTAAGGGAAGGGACTTCGTCTCAATCTCATTTCACTGATATATAGTTGAATTTTATACACCAAACATAAATTATATGATGTATATACAACCCCTTTGAATTATCATGTCATTAATTTATTTATTATCATTTTATATAATTTTAATTTTTTTATTATTTCATTTGAATTATGATTTAAATGTTCAATTTGGTTTGAGACACCTTGAATATTTAATGATTTAATAATCAAATCAGTATCTCCATGTAAAATATGTAGATATTATTTAATAGAATTATACATATAAAAGTTCTATAAAGGGAAATATATGAATATTTTTAATTAAATTTATTTTTTTTAAAATGGAATCATTTATGTTTTTTTACAGATTTTTTATACCATCAAAAATTAAATGTTCAATTATTAACGTATACGGCGTCAATGAATTTTCCACTGAAAGAAAAATTATTTCTTTTCATTATCCTTTTCCAATATTTCATGTTTTCATAAATGAATACCCATATTTATATTTTAAGTTATATTTTATTTTGAAAATTAATTTTCAATGAAAATGGGGTTGTGGTATTGAAAACTGGTTCTTAAAAGAAAATGTTATTTTTATTTAACTGTTTTTCAAATGGGTTTAACAAGACCACACCTTCAATAAAATTTCAGTGATCTAATTTAATTTATTTTCATATATGTAAAAATCATTTTTGAATCTTATAAGTTTTATAGGTTTTCCTCATATGATATCATCTTCCATACATTATAAATGGTTTAAGATCAGTTTGACTTGGGGAGTATTCATATACTATATGACTAGTTATTCATTTTGTTGATAAATGATAATTTATTTTTATTATTTCGTCGTGTGTAGAAAGAATTGGATATTAAATAATTGGTATGGACTATATAAAAGAAATCCACTCGATGCATCAGTTGTATCCTGAGACAAAATCAGTTGGAAAGAAACGCTTTATGTTAATTTTCAAGAAGATTTACAAATTAATAGAAGGATATATTATGACAAAAATTAGATGGATTCTTACCCATAGAAAAAAAATCATATTGAGGATTATTATGGAAATTAAATATCTTTTGTATTGATCTTGATAGTTCAAATGACCAATATTATGCATTCCATCATTATTATTATTCCATGTGATTATTAGATTAGATAAAATTTCAATAGTTAATTTTTATGATACCAGAAATATTTATTTGGCATTATTCACTAACCTTTTATTATTTCCTTATAAATAATTCAATATTAATACTTATTATCTTTATTTTTACATTACCATAATTGACCATTTGAGATTACCCTATTCTTACATTTTATTTTTCCACAATATTTAATGAATTCTATTATAACTTTAATGAAGGCTTTAATAAGGAGAATAATGGTGTCTCAATGAAAATATAGTTTTAATATTATTTTTCAAATTAAATTTTAATTTCAAATATTTGTATACATTACCAAGAATACTAAACTATTCAATCATTTGAGATGAAATATCTTATAAATTATTCCAATTTTATAAACTAATGTACTGACTAGGGGATTCTATGGTTGTTGCGTCACAATAGATTTGTATTGAACTACATCTGAATGATAGGAAAATTCCATGATTTACTATTATATATATAAAACGAAAAATGGATGACAATTTGGGTAAATATATTTTTAATTACATTAAATATATCTACTAAATAAATGATATGTGTGTATTAATATATGCATCTTTTATGTAAATAATGTTTTATTTTTATTGTATAGAAAAATATTTTATTATTATATTAAGATTAATTATTGTTTGTTATTCCATGTTTATAAAATTAAATTATAAAATATTTAAAATAGTTAATAGATGGTTAATTCAAACATTCAGATAACAGTCACAAAATGGTAACCTTGTCATCATCCAATGATCAAACAATAACTGCATTTCTCATATAACCCACAATAAATGATTTTCATTTTATTATCATAATTAAAACACCCTATATTTTGGCTCAATCTATAAAATTTCTATTATATGACACATATTATTAATTTAATTAGGAAACTCCTTATAGTTTTGATATTTTTTGTTGGTTATGAGAAAAGTTAACCAATTCACCTTATGATGTCTTTCATCTTTTTTTATGATCCAAATAACTTTTTAGATATTATAATAAATCCTACTAACACTATTTAATCATGGATAAACTATGAGGTATTAGTTTTTTTATCTTTTCTAAAATTCTAAAAAAAGTATATTTAATTATCAATTCTCCTATAAAAAATATGATCTCCAAATTTTCCACATTCAAAAAATATTCTATTAAGATGTAATTTTTTATCAATTTTTACAATAAATATGGATTAATGTAATTCATTTCTTCCATTTAAAAATATATTTCTTCATCCATATTTTGTTCTCATATATCATCTTATGTTATTGAGTCTTTTATTTTCATAACACCTTATTTGATTTATTTGAAATATAAATTTGATTTCAATTATATTAATTTTGATTTAGTAGTTAACACTTTTCAAATTAATTATATAGTATATATATTTTATATAAGATACTTAACTAATATTTTTTTCACTCTTTAATGGACTTCCAATATAACCAACTGATGCATCAAAAATCATATATAATTCAATATCTCGAAATGACCAATTATCAAGGAGTGTCAATTTCATTTATTTTTTCAACCTAATCACTCCCTACCATATTGATGGTATTATGTACATATGATTCTACATATATTATTTAAATTCCCAATACTTATTTTTGAAATTATTTTTTATAATTTTGTTCCACATTTATATTATTATATACAAATCATCTTTGTAACGCCCCGACCCCAGCTACCCAGAGTCGGTGCATTATTACATAACATTGGCATGATCACAAGAAAGATCAAATCCCGAAAGACCGATTGGTTTAGTAGCCTTGGAAACACTAGATATAATCATAAAGTTTTACATTACATTTCAAAGTGAAAAACTACTACAACAACAAAGTCTTCATATCCACACTATTAACCCCTCATAATATCCCTGCAAGTCATTCATAATTTACTTCTTCACTACCTGGGAAAAATAAAACATAGAAAAGGGGTGAGCTCAAATGCCCAGTAAGGATAACAATATAGCGGAACATTCAAAATAATCATAAACATTTAAGGCAATGAATTACTAAAACAAAAGCCTTTTAAAATTGAACATCAACATAGTATGGAAAAAGTAACATGAAATAATTCCATTTACTTATTCACATGGATATTCTACTAATCGAATAATCACATGCAATATTAATAACCACTTTCATAATGTTGGAATGCATAATGCTAGACTACCATAACCACATAGCCAAGGCCTTGTGCCAAGACTACAAATAAGATTTTGTCAAGGCCTCGTTCCAAGACACTAGTTTGTCTCATGAGACCTACCGATGAAATTGTTTTAGAAGATACTTACGTTTAAAATTGCTGAAATATACTCCAGTGTTTTTTTGAAAACTTTATGCAAGCTTTTGAAAACAAAATAAATAATTCTGAGACTACTCGACTAATTACAGGCCATGATGGGTCCACGCCCAATCCCTTCCTGTCTACCACACTCGAGAGTCGGGTTTTCTGAAAACATTTTTAAGCTTGCGTTATATACGTATACATTTGCACTGGATTTTCATATATTTGAGAGAAATATCTATTTTTTTGAAATCATTTAAAAGTCACATAATTATAAAATAAAACATTTACTTTGAAAATATTCTTATAAGCTTGTAAGGAAAACTTTGAAGATTTTATAACGGCAGAAAATAACCGCACTCTCCGTATAAGTTAAAAAAAAACATTCTTACCTTAATTCTGTCGAAAAGGTTAAAAAGGACCTTGTTTTGAAAACGACGGAAAGATTCCTTTATAAACCTCTTATAAAAAGTCAAACAGGGTATAAATGACTTTAATTCATATTCTAGTAAATAGTAAAAATGTTTTGAAATACATTTTTAAGAAACATGGATGTGGATGATAAAGAGATCCCAGTAGATTATTACATATAAACAACCTCGGATAATGAAGAGATTGTGAAATAACCCTTACTTTGTACTTTTCCTTGGTTGGGGTAGGTTAACCTCCTGTATAATAGTGAAATAATTGTTACTAAATTATACAAGAATTAATATGATATCATATATGATCTTTTAATACTGATTTGATAATAATATCTTAAAATTATCGTCGTTTCGGGTGTTAACTTACTCATTTTCTTTTATATGTTTTGTTACATAAGACATGTTTGTAAAGGATAAGTTGTATATTATTCAAATCCAGAATGGTATCAAGTCTTTAAACATCATTTTTAAATCATCAAATGATAATTATACTTGAATGGATACGATGGAAAATGAATCTCATCGCGTTCGTGGAGACGGTAGTCCGTACGTACGCACGAACGCTACTTCCATTTAATTTTTATTTTAAAAGAATCGAATATCAATGATACATAGGTATATTACTATTCCAGTATAATATAATATTTTATACATGTTACTTAAGTTCATTAACACCATCCTTTATACGTTCCATGTGTGGTATGAACGAGTCATATCATTTTAAGGGGGCGGTAGTCCGCACTTCCTCAAATGAAATTATCGTATGTATATACAACATGAAACGAATAATGGTATGAAATAAAATGTAATTACAGAAGCTTATATATATATATCATTAATATCATATTTAATTACAGTGCCATCATAATGGCCACCATGAGAGGCGGTAAGATGTATTTGAACAATCATCGTTTCGTGAGGCGTTAGTTTTCCATCCACAGAAACATTATGTTCATCATCCATTAGATGGAGTTGTGTGTATGTGTAGTTTGAATCCATATTATAACAACCTCCTAGTATATTGAGAATACTGGTGTTGTTACAAAAGAAAGGAAATAAAAAGAGTTTGGGGGTTGGAGAAGCAAAATAAATGAAAATAATTTAAGAGAAAACGTTACCTTTAATTTAGGTAACTCACTTTGGTTAGAACCAAAGGACTTGTTGAAATGCTTTCTGCCTAAGGGGAAGCTTCAAGGAGGAGGAGAGGGATGTGGGGAGATTATTTGGGTAGAGTTTGGACGAGCCAAGTGGCTTGAGAGGTGTGAGGAATGAGTAGAAGTGGTCTCCTTTTATAAGGGAGAGGAGGGGCTCTTTAGGAAAGAGTGAAAGTATTACTTTATAATATAATTATATTCGGTTTATAATGGTCCAAAAATCATTGAGGTCGAAGATAAGATGACTAATATTCTAAATAACATCAACCAATAAGAATTGGATAGGTTTTAGATAATAGTTTAATCATTATAATATTATTTATTTCAATGATTTATTAATGAGGTAAACATTGCATCATTATTGTGTCATTAATAATTTAACTTATTTGATGTCTAAAAATTATAAATAAAATATCATCATGTAGGAAATATTTTTAGCTTTTTAATGAATTTTTATAATCGAAAATCCAACATGTATAACCCTATGTAAAAATTGTTCTTCTAAAAGATCTAAGCTTATGCCATTTTTATTTTTATTTTAACTTTATTAATATAATGTGTCCCTACCACATACAAGTGGCTCCAAGGGGTCCCCAAATTGACCCAAGGATGCCCATGGTCGGGTATGTGTCCACCAATAAGGTTAGGACACGTTTTAGGGTAATTTTGTATTATTATAATATTATTTTTTAACCCTTATTTACCGGATTTACCCTTTAACCATGGTAAATAAAATATTTACCACAGTAACTATTCAAAATGTCTAAAAATAAAAGTTACCTATTTACACAATTTGAACATCCTGATTCCAAATATGGAATCTATTTTCCTAAATTCAAAACACAGAAGTGGCAGAAATTAATTTAAAATTAATTCCCGCTGTCAAAACAAAAAGCGTGTTTTTAAGAGATAATAACTATAAAAAGATTGACACTTGTTTATGTTCGGTTTAATTGTAAAATTATGTCCAATGACCAAAATTATATTAAATGGTAAAAATATATTCTAAATATACTTTAAAACCACTCAAATTCACAATTTATCACTATTAATTATTTTGATTAAAAAAGTTGTTTTTAATTAAAATTTAGTAATTTTCACTATTCATCAAAATATTAAAGTTATCCGAAAAGTACCAAAATTTCACCCTAGGCTAATTTCAATATTCCGAATCCAAAAATGAAGTCCATTTTGAAATATAAAATATATATGATTTCAAAAAGTAGGTATTACTATTCACAACGGCTAGTTTAATTAGTTGTGGTGTGTGTTAGAACTCGAGGTTGCGTACAACACACGCTATCGATTATTCGAAGGGAAACGTACCGTGGAAGTTTGGGGTGTTACATTCTCCCCTCCTTCAAATAATTGCGTCCTCGCAATTTCTAGGGTATTACTGCATAAAAAGACTCGGGTGGTTCTTCATCATAAGTTCCTCGGGTTCCCACGTTGCCTCTTCCATCTTATGATTTCTCCACAAAACTTTTACCAGACGCGTCGTCCGGTTTCTCAGTACTTGTTCTCTTGTATCAAGAATCTTGACGGGCTCTTCACAATAAGACAAATCGGGTTCCAGTTCTAATTCCTCATAGGTGAGTACATGCGTTGGGTCAGGCATGTATTTCCTCAATAGAGATACGTGGAACACATCGTGAACTTTGGAGAGACTTGGCGGCATTGCCAATCGATAAGCTACAACCCCAATTCGTTCTAGAATTTCGAAAGGTCCGATGTACCTGGGACTCAATTTACCTTTCTTACCAAAACGTATGACTCCCTTCCACGAGGATACCTTCAGAAAAACATGATCACCGACTTGAAATTCCAAATCCTTCCTTCGATTATCGGCATAGCTCTTCTGCCTACTTTGAGCTGCTTTGATGTGATTTTGGATTACTTTCACCTTTTCCACCGTTTCCTCCACCAGTTCTGGGCCTACAAGTTTTCTTTCACCAACGTCATCCCAACAGGTTGGTGTACGACATCTCTTTCCGTATAACGCTTCATATGGTGCCATCGGAATACTCGAATGGAAGCTATTGTTATAGGAAAATTCTACCAGTGGTAAATATTGATCCCACATACCCTGAAAGTCAAGTGAGCAAGATCTCAACATGTCTTCTAAGGTTTGAATAGTCCGTTCTGATTGTCCGTCTGTCTGAGGGTGGTAAGCAGTGCTCAAATGAAGTTCAGTATCCAGGGATTTCTGAAGACTTTTCCAAAATCTTGAAGTAAAACGGGGATCACGATCAGAAACAATCGATAGGGGTACTCCATGAAGTCTCACAACTTCATTAATGTATAGTCTTGCTAGACGTTCCAGGGGTAGATCTTCTGTTATAGCAAGAAAATGTGCTGACTTGGTAAGACGATCAACAATAACCCATATTGCATCGTTCCTTCTAGGAGTCTTTGGTAGCCCCATGACAAAGTCCATCGTAATATTGTCCCATTTCCACTCCGGTATGGGAAGAGGTTGCACGACTCCTCCAGGCTGTTGCCTTCCAGCTTTCACTTGTTGAAAAACCATACATCTTGACACAAAATCAGCAATCTCCCTCTTCATGTTGTCCCACCAAAAATGTTCCTTCAAATCTCTATACATTTTGGTGCTCCCAGGGTGTATAGAAAAATTGTAACTATGAGCATCATCCAGCAATTCCCTTTTTAGATCAGGTAAATCGGGAACACAAAGTCTCTTCCCGAATTTCAAAATTCCATCTTCATACACAAAGTCTCTCAATCTCCCATCATTCACAGCTTTAATCTTCTTCTGAAATTCTTCATCATTGGTCTGAGAACTCTTAATCCTTTCTAGTAATGATGGTTTGGCAACCATTTGAAAAAGCATTGATGTTTCACCTTCCCTGGTTATTCCCATGTCCATCTTCACTAGATCCATGAAAATTGGATCCCTTTCAATTCTCATATTGTTCAAAACTCCATGGTATTTTCTACTCAAAGCATCTGCCACCTTGTTTGCCTTCCTCGGGTGGTAGTGTATCGTACAATCATAGTCCTTGAGTAATTCAATCCATCTCCTTTGCCTCATGTTGAGTTCTTTTTGTGAGAAAATATACTTCAAACTCTTGTGATCAGTATAAATCTCACATTTTTCACCATAGAGGTAGTGCCTCCATATCTTCAAAGCAAAGATCACAGCTGCTAACTCAAGATCATGAGTAGGATAGTTTTGTTCATGAATTTTCAACTGTCGTGATGCATAGGCAATAACTCTATCATTCTGCATAAGGACACAGCCAAGTCCTTTCTTCGATGCATCACTATAAATAACGAACCCATCATTCCCCGATGGTAGAGTCAATATAGGAGCATTGACTAATCTTCTCTTCAGTTCTTCGAAACATTCTTCACACTCTTTTGTCCAAACAAATTTAACCCCTTTACGTGTGAGCTTCGTTAATGGGTTAGCCAATCGGGCAAAATTCTGGACGAAACGTCGATAATAACCTGCCAGACCAATAAAACTGCGTACCTCAGTTATACTCGTAGGTGCTGGCCATTCTTGGATTGCCTTGTTCTTAGAAGGATCAACAGAGATTCCATCTTTTGAGACAATATGGCCAAGAAAAGAAATCTCCTGAAGCCAGAATTCACACTTGCTAAACTTCCCATATAATTCATGCCTCCTCAGAGTCTTCAAGATAATGCGCAAGTGATTTTCATGATCGTCGTAGGTTTTGGAGTATACCAAGATATCATCAATAAATACCACCACAAATTCATCGAGATACTCCTTGAAAACTCTATTCATCAGATCCATGAATACAGAGGGTGCATTAGTCAATCCAAACGGCATTACAGTAAACTCGTAATGCCCGTACCTGGTTCGAAATGCTGTCTTCGGAATTTCTTCCTTCTTTACACACAACTGATGGTATCCAGATCGAAGGTCAATCTTTGAAAAGTATTGAGCTCCATGCAGTTGGTCAAATAAATCATCGATACGAGGTAGGGGATACTTGTTCTTTATCGTTATAGCATTTATCTCCCTGTAGTCAATACATAACCTCATAGATCCATCTTTCTTTTTAACAAAAAGAACAGGGGCTCCCCATGGAGAAACACTAGGGCGAATAAATCCCTTATTACGCAATTCCTCTAGTTGTTTCTTTAATTCGACTAACTCTACAGTGGGCATTCTATAAGGGGCCTTCGATACAGGCCTTGATCCAGGAATCAAATCAATGGAAAACTCAACTTCTCGTTCTGGAGGATGTCCAGGTAAATCTTCCGGAAATACATCTACAAATTCTTTCACAACAGGTACATCCTCTATTTGAACATTCCTTTCCTCACCGACAGTTATTTCATTATCTTCCTCCCTAATAATTGAATTAAGTTGAGCTACTGGGGGTGGATCTAAATAAGAATTAGGTGGTGACGATTCTGCACTAAAAATAAGGTGCTCCTTATCATTATCATCAAGAATCGTAACCTCTTTCTTCTTACAATAAATCTTCGCATCATAGTCCGAAAGCCAGTCCATACCGAGGATTATATCAAACTCAATCATAGGTATGACGATGAAATCAGCAGATAAAGAAAATTTATGTGCTCTAATGGGGACTGATTCACAAAACTTTGTTGCAACGATACTTCCCTTAGGAGTTTTAACTGACAACTCCCTTATTAAATCAAATTGGAGATATCTAATTTTCTTAGCAAACTGGGAAGATATGAAACAATGCGATGATCCAGAATCAAATAATGCATTTGCTAAACTTGAGGAAACCATTAAATTACCTGCCACCACGTCTTTCGGAGCTTCTACCTCAGCAGTAGTGATAGCATAAGCCTGGCCTTGATCCCTTGGCCTTTTCTGAGGTAAGTTCTCCTGACGCTTAGGACATGCATTTGCATAATGCCCCATCTCCCTGCAATTGTAGCACTGAACGTTGGTAGCTTCCTTCTTCCCCTTGCAATCATGAGCTTGGTGGCCTTTTTCACCACACTTGTAACAGACTCCCATTCCCTTTAAGCAAGTACCGGGGTGTTTCTTCCCGCATTTACCACAAGATGGATATTCAACCTTTCCTTTCGTTCCCTTATTTCCATTCCCAGATTGATCAGCAGGTCTCTTCTTCTCTTGCTTTGCTTTAAAGTCATAAGACTTAGAGAATTCCTTTTCGGTCTTGATAGCACATGAGACAATGTCTTCGTACGATGAAAAGGATTGTGAGACTAATGCTCGACGGAGAAATGGTTTTAATCCATCAAAGAAACGATCAATCTTACTTCTTGGGTTGCGAATATAATCTCCAGCATACCTCGCTAACCTTGTAAAGTTAGCCTCATACTTTGTGACATTCTCATCCTCCTTTTGTCTCAGACTCAAAAATTGCCTTTCCATATCCGCTCGATGGTCGCGAGGGAAGTATTTTTCTAAAAACAGATCTTTGAATTCCCTCCATTCCATATTTGATACTTCATCATCTTCCTTCATGTTTTGAATCAATGACCACCATTGATCAGCATCTCCAGTGAGGCGGTAAACTGCCATGATAACTTTTTCCCTTTCACTGCTCCCCAAAGCCTGAAATATTTTCTCTAGGGAATTTATCCATTGCTCAGCTACTAAGGGATTTGTACTCCCATTGAACGTTGGTGGTTGTTGCCTCATGAATCGATCTAACATTGATCCTCCACGCTGCGGATCAGGGTGCTCCATACGGGTAAGGTTATTATTCATAACCTGAGTAAGTTGTCCCAGTATGGTGATTAGCTGATCGGCACCATTTGCATCACCAGCCCCACTATAATTATCTTGAGCAGGAGGGCAATCCCTACATGGAGTGCGTGCATTGATACGGTTTCCATTTCTTCCACTAGGCGCCATTTCTAAACAATGGCATAAACTAGATCAGTTTATGAATCAAAATACATAATCTCATACTTATAAAACACTTAACATAAATTGAACTATTTATGGATATAATCCATAATCATAAAAATGTTTTCTTTGAGGAAGTATATACTCATAAACCCTTCATAATGATTTGTAAAGAAAATGAGAGTTATCCTAAGCATATCCCCCGGGAGTGTCGTAACCAAGAGTGCAGCAAGGCCCGTTGTCGTGCACCAGTTCCCGTTCGAGTCTAGCTCAAAGCGGTGTTTTCGGGTTTTACCCCTAGGTACATCTGTGCCAGAGCCGCCTCTACCTGCTCGTATCCAGACAGGGATGTATTGCTTGGAAAACTCACAAAATCTCTACAATACCAAAATTCTAGGAAGTTCTTCTATAATAATCCTCAAAGTTCATCTTAGGTCTACGTGCTCTAATCAGAGTTTATCTAAATCTAGCTTCCAAGGTTTGTACTAAACTTCCTCTGATACCAACTGTAACGCCCCGACCCCAGCTACCCAGAGTCGGTGCATTATTACATAACATTGGCATGATCACAAGAAAGATCAAATCCCGAAAGACCGATTGGTTTAGTAGCCTTGGAAACACTAGATATAATCATAAAGTTTTACATTACATTTCAAAGTGAAAAACTACTACAACAACAATGTCTTCATATCCACACTATTAACCCCTCATAATATCCCTGCAAGTCATTCATAATTTACTTCTTCACTACCTGGGAAAAAGAAAACATATAAAAGGGGTGAGCTCAAATGCCCAGTAAGGATAACAATATAGTGGAACATTCAAAATAATCATAAACATTTAAGGCAATGAATTACTAAAACAAAAGCCTTTTAAAATTGAACATCAACATAGTATGGCAAAAGTAAAATGAAATAATTCCATTTACTTATTCACATGGATATTCTACTAATCGAATAATCACATGCAATATCAATAACCACTTTCATAATGTTGGAATGCATAATGCCAGACTATCATAACCACATAGCCAAGGCCTCGTGCCAAGACTACAAATAAGATTTTGTCAATGCCTTGTGCCAAGACACTAGTTTGTCTCATGAGACCTACCGATGAAATTGTTTTAGAAGATACTTACGTTTAAAATTGCTGAAATATACTCCAGTGTTTTTTTTGAAAACTTTATGCAAGCTTTTGAAAACAAAATAAATAATTCTGAGACTACTCGACTAATTACAGGCCATGATGGGTCCACGCCCAATCCCTTCCTGTCTACCACACTCGAGATTCGGGTTTTCTGAAAACATTTTTAAGCTTGCGTTAAATACGTATACATTTGCACTGGATTTTCATATATTTGAGAGAAATATCTATTTTTTTGAATTCATTTAAAAGTCACATAATTATAAAATAAAACATTTACTTTGAAAATATTCTTATAAGCTTGTAAGGAAAACTTTGAAGATTTTATAACGGCAAAAAATAACCGCACTCGCCGTATAAGTTAAAAAAAACATTCTTACCTTAATTCTGTCGAAAAGGTTAAAAAGGACCTTGTTTTGAAAACGACGGAAAGATTCCTTTATAAACCTCTTATAAAAAGTCAAATAGGGTATAAATGACTTTAACTCATATTCTAGTAAATAGTAAAAATGTTTTGAAATACATTTTTAAGAAACATGGATGTGGATGATAAAGAGATCCTAGTAGATTATTACATATAAACAACCTCGGATAATGAAGAGATTGTGAAATAACCCTTACCTTGTACTTTTCCTTGGTTGGGGTAGGTTAACCTCCTGTATAATAGTGAAATAATTGTTACTAAATTATACAAGAATTAATATGATATCATATATGATCTTTTAATACTGATTTGATAATAATATCTTAAAATTATCGTCGTTTCGGGTGTTAACTTACTCATTTTCTTTTATATGTTTTGTTACATAAGCCATGTTTGAAAAGGATAAGTTGTATATTATTCAAATCCAGAATGGTATCAAGTCTTTAAACATCATTTTTAAATCATCAAATGATAATTATACTTGAATGGATACGATGGAAAATGAATCTCATCGCGTTCGTGGAGACGGTAGTCCGTACGTACGCACGAACGCTACTTCCATTTAATTTTTATTTTAAAAGAATCGAATATCAATGATACATAGGTATATTACTATTCCAGTATAATATAATATTTTATACATGTTACTTAAGTTCATTAACACCATCCTTTATACGTTCCATGTGTGGTATGAACGAGTCATATCATTTTAAGGGGGCGGTAGTCCGCACTTCCTCAAATGAAATTATCGTATGTATATACAACATGAAACGAATAATGGTATGAAATAAAATGGAATTACAGAAGCTTATATATATATATATATCATTAATATCATATTTAATTACAGTGCCATCATAATGGCCACCATGAGAGGCGGTAAGATGTATTTGAACAATCATCGTTTCGTGAGGCGTTAGTTTGCCATCCACAGAAACATTATGTTCATCATCCATTATATGGAGTTGTGTGTATGTGTAGATTGAATCCATATTATAAAAACATCCTAGTATATTGAGGATACTGGTGTTGTTACAAAAGAAAGGAAATAAAAAGAGTTTGGGGGTTGGAGAAGCAAAATAAATGAAAATAATTTTAGAGAAAACATTACCTTTAATTTAGGTAACTCACTTTGGTTAGAACCAAAGGACTTGTTGAAATGCTTTCTGCCTAAGGGTAAGCTTCAAGGAGGAGTAGAGGGATGTGGGGAGCTTAGTTGGGCAGAGTTTGGACGAGCCAAGTGGCTTGAGAGGTGTGAGGAATGAGTAGAAGTGGTCTCCTTTTATAAGGGAGAGGAGGGGCTCTTTAGGAAAGAGTGAAAATATTACTTTATAATATAATTATATTCGGTTTATAGTGGTCCAAAAATCATTGAGGTCGAAGATAAGATGACTAATATTCTAAATAACATCAACCAATAAGAATTGGACAGGTTTTAGATAATATTTTAATCATTATAATATTATTTATTTCAATGATTTATTAATGAGGTAAACATTGCATCATTATTGTGTCATTAATAATTTAACTTATTTGATGTCTAAAAATTATAAATAAAATATCATCATGTAGGAAATCTTTTTAGCTTTCTAATGAATATTTATAATCGAAAATCCAACATGTATAACCCTACGTAAAAATTGTTCTTCTAAAAGATGTAAGCTTATGCCATTTTTATTTTTATTTTAACTTTATTAATATAATGTGTCCCTACCACATACAAGTGGCTCCAAATGGTCCCCAAATTGACCCAAGGATGCCCATGGTCGGGTATGTGTCCACCAATAAGGTTAGGACACGTTTTAGGGTAATTTTGTATTATTATAATATTATTTTTTAACCCTTATTTTCTGGATTTACCCTTTAACCATGGTAAATAAAATATTTACCATAGTAACTATTCAAAATGTCTAAAAATAAAAGTTACCTATTTACACAATTTGAACATCCTGATTCCAAATATGGAATCCATTTTCCTAAATTCAAAACACAGAAGTGGCAGAAATTAATTTAAAATTAATTCCCGCTGTCAAAACAAAAAGCGTGTTTTTAAGAGATAATAACTATAAAAAGATTGACACTTGTTTATGTTCGGTTTAATTGTAAAATTATGTCCAATGACCAAAATTATATTAAATGGTAAAAATATATTCTAAATATACTTTAAAACCACTCAAATTCACAATTTATCACTATTAATTATTTTGATTAAAAAAGTTGTTTTTAATTAAAATTTAGTAATTTTCACTATTCATCAAAATATTAAAGTTATCCGAAAAGTACCAAAATTTCACCCTAGGATAATTTCAATATTCCGAATCCAAAAATGAAGTCCATTTTGAAATATAAAATATATATGATTTCAAAAAGTAGGTATTACTATTCACAACGGCTAGTTTAATTAGTTGTGGTGTGTGTTAGAACTCGAGGTTGCGTACAACACACGCTATCGATTATTCGAAGGGAAACGTACCGTGGAAGTTTGGGGTGTTACAATATTTCCATTTCTGTATCTGGTATAAATTATATACCTAATGTTTAATAACACAAACATCAACCAAATATGTTGGAGTACAAAGGGTATTTCCATATATATGATCAAATAGAGATATTCAGTTACGTGTAGTGTATCAATTTTCTTAATAGAACGTTACTAATAGAATATAATGGTATTAAATTCCTTGAAAATCAAGTGTGTGTGTTTGACATCAAAATATACTTAAATAAATAGATATTAATTTAATATATCCCTTACATTTAAAGATGTTGGAAGCTTTTTATGTTTTCTTTGGTGTTTAATTTCGTTTTTAGGATCTTATAAAATGTTAATGTGTATCAAGGAATATAATCAGATATAATAAACAGAGGTATACCATGAAGCTTCACTTCATTTTTATATTTTTTCTTATATTTTAATCAAGTGAGAAATAATAAAAAATCACTGAAATTTTAACACTATTCTATTCTAATAAATGATAACACATATCTCATTATTCATCTGTTTCAGTTATATAGATTTTATTGAATATTTTCATGCTGATATTTTCATACATCCACAATGGACTCGGTGTACGTTTAATAGAACTTTGGGTATTTTTATCTCACTATAATCTTATTTATATACCACACATCTAATTAAATACAATAATTTTTTTTAAATTCACACACTAAAAATTCTCCCATATACAGTCAAAAATATTTGTACTAATATGATGTTTAACATCCCATTACCCATTTTGGGTAATCCCAATTAATGTTTATTTTTTTACCATTAAATAGGATATCAATCGGGACTCCTAAGGATAGGGAATCGTTGTTGAAAATATTGAATTTACTTTTTGGGAATTATGTTTATTTTAATTAATGGAATCCAGGTATAATTTTTATAATGGATTTGGGGTTTCTTCATTATTTAGGAGAATACAAAAATATATTACGGTGTTTTCTTCTTTAAAAGAGGAACAAACATGATGTGTAAAGGGGTTACATACAGTTTATTTGGTAAGTATAAAAAATTTATCCTATACGTACACATTATGAAAGGATTAAAATCCATGTAATTATTACATGATGTGTAATTTTAAAAGATTTTAATTAATTAAGCTGGTGAATTGTTTTTAGCATATTTGATCATCATGGGTTACATGAAATGTAAGTGTATTTAAGACCATTTAAATTAATGAAATAAAATTGTTATGGTGTCATAACAATTTTATTTCATTTCAGTATTCCATGTATCTTTTTTATCTCATCTTAGAACCATTCTCCATTGATTTTTTGAGTCTACCAGAGACCCAAATTTATATATTATGGGTTATATAACTATAGAAATTGGTTTTCGTGTCTCTAGGTGAGTATGCTTTTATTCTTACATGTTGTGTTGATTTTGGTAACAAAATGGAATTTGATTATTAATTTCATTGATCTATGGTGAGGTTTTGTCTTGTATTCTTCTAAATTCATGTTTTGGCCTTATTCTAGAGGATGTTTCATTTGTTGGATGTGGTGTGATTGGTGTGTGTTCTTGAGGTATATGTCACCTCCTCTTATCCTCCAGCTATTTTGTAAATTATATCAATTATATTATTTGTATATATATTTTAGGGCCTTAATTTTCATTTTTTCATTCTCCTGTTGGAGGAACCATTATGGGTATGTACGACCCAGAGTTTCATGAAGGTGGTTATGTATCCATCCTATACTGATTATCATTTCCTCAAATGTTCATTTTATAAATATATTTATAAATAAATTTTCGTGGTTTTTTAGTGTAATTTGAAGTGTGATTAATCGTGGATTACTATCTTTTTAATGAATGGAATGTTGTTATTTACCATGCATTGAAATAATTTCTAAAATGTATAAAATGGGATTACATGGGTATGTAGGTGTATGCTTTAGCATAGTGTCATCACCCAAGTTACCATTGGGGTATTATCTAATGGTGAATTTCTCTTCTCCAAATGCATATTGTTCAAAACAAAGATTTGATATTTTTAGATATTCAATGATGTGTACTTTCTCTAATCCTTAGTACTAGGTTCTATGGTATATTTTCAACTATTAATTTTTTTTGGTATGAATAGTCTACCATCCTATCCTATTGAGTTTCTTGACATGATTTACCTATTCTTTGTTTTTGATCAATTTTTTTATTTGATATGCATGCTTTGAATTTAAATTTCATATAACGAACATTGTTTTGGATTTATTGGAAAATTGAAATTTATTCAAGGATTTGGCTAACTAATATTTTACTACTTATCATGCCATGTTTGATTTAAAATGATCATAATTGATATTGTTTTATACATACTTTTTATGGAACAACATGGCTTGTAGTAGAAGGGTTTCAAGACTCTCCTTTTCTAGAAGTGTTTTCCTGAGTCACTAATGGTGGTGAAGTCTCTAGATTCTGCCTCATTAGAACATGAAGTGTCTTTGGTGTTAGTGTAAAAAAATAATTTTGTTGATATTCATTGTTTTCACCTGAGTATGTAAAGAATGATACGATGAAGGATCAAAAGTACTTTAAGGTTTGCGATTAGATATCATATTTCATGTATTTAGGTAAAAGTTTTTGAACAATGTGGGGCCTATGGAAATGGAAATGATGGGAGATATGAATATGAATGGAAAGGGAGAATATTATGCCCGTTTTGCAACCTAGTGGTAACATCTGTAGTGAATCAGGGAAAAAGAGGAAGTTGAAGGATCATCAAAGTAGTGGTTTAGGTGGGTTTTTGTGTCATTTTCCTCTACAACAACTCATATTACATCTATTATCATTCCTTTTAAATTCTATCAATGTGACAATATAAAACACACTCAACATTATTTTCCTTCAGCAATGATGAAGTGTTATAGTAGTGGGGGTTATGGTCAAATACTATGATTAAATGAGGAAAGATATTTTCCTTCATATAGTTTGGTATAATGGTCTCTAAAGAATATATATATATATATATATGTTGTTATATTCTTCCATGATGATAAAGACCTGACATGGGCCCCATGAATTATTACCATTCACTCAATATACATGTTTCCTATAGAGGTAGACATCTGTATTAAAAAATGAGAGGCAAAAACATTATTCCATCTTCATTAGAGATTTCAGTATTTTATATTAGTGGTTCCCACATATTTATATGTTATTATTTTGATGTTATTATCAACCTTCCAATGCGACACATTTACATAGTTATGAAATTAGGGACACCTCTTGAGAGGATGGGAGAGAAGTGGTTTTATTATCCTTATTTTGAATTTTATATTGCCAATATAGAACTAGTCTAGGATTTTTATATTATCAAAATAGATTCCTTTGAAATCACCATTGAAAAGTAGTATATTGTTTCTCATCGATAAAAGGTCATTTTTTATCATCATCAACTATTGTTTCTTTTGGATAATTGGAGTTCATGGTTTTTTTCGTGGAGAGTGGGATACATAGTCTGGCAATGAAGTTCCATACCCCCTAGATCCTAAGATTCTTTTGTTTTCTTTTCTAAATGAACAAGATGAAATTTCTCATATTATTGACATTCCCATCATTTTCAAGTTTTTTCAGACATTCTTTACAGATTATTTCATTATTCCTTTTCTAGGGAGGTTGGTAGATTTTACAATTGAACTAGTGCAAGGAACATAAATAATATTGATATCTTTGTCTCGTATGAAAACTATAGTGTTGAAAGAGAACAATATTTTATTGGATGACATAGTGTTAAGGGGTTGTTCACCCATAGTTTCCCCCTTAGCAAAACCCAATGTTCTTTTTCTAAAAGGAAGATAATTCAAAATGGTGTGTCTGGATGATCGAATGTTAAACCGAGTGATGGTTAATAGTAAATATAGTTTGTCTCATGTTGTAGATTTTTTGATTATTTAATGTGATAAAAGTGTTTTTTAGTGGTTGATGTATAGTTGGGATATCATCAACTCTGTGTTCATTACTGTGATATATGAATGACTTCTTTTATGATAAGGTATGGCCATTAAGAAAATCATGTGATGTTGTTTGGTCTAACTGTCTCTCTTGATGTGTTCATAGATCTCATGAATCTTATATAACATCAGAATATTGAAAATTCTTTAGTTGTGTTCGTAGAAGAATGTTTGGATTAAACTTGATCCGAGTGTGATCACGAGCACCAAATGTGTTTTTTAAAATCATGAGAAATCTCTATTTTTTGGAAGGTATTTGAAATTTATAATATATATTCAAGAATTAAAATTCATGGGTCATGTGTGTATTGAGAATGTATAGTCATTCAATCCTGATATGGTAATGGTTTTTTATCATGTAATGTTCCCCAAATTGATTTTGTGATTAAGAACTTCCTTGGTATTTTTGGGTAATATCTATAGTTTCTCAATGATTCCTCAGAGAAGGAATCACCATTGAATTCTCTTACCATCAATGGGATGAAATTTATATACTATTAAACGTTTTGTTATTATTTAAGTGAGAAAAAAAGACTTCTAATAATGAATCATATTATATTCTTATATGATCTTGTTAAATGATATGTAGTTTTCATTGATGATTTTAGTGTTGGTTTGGGTTGGGTGATCATGAAGTATGATGATTTGGCAGATTAGGTCGCTCTTCAGCTTAGATCATATGATAATAATTATCTGACACATGATTTATAGATTTATATAGTTATGAATGAGTTTATGTTGTTTTGATATTAACTATTTGGGGAATAGTTCATATTGTTTTCTGACCATTGTAGTCTAGGCTATATATATTCTCTTAGAACGTCCTAGATATTAGATTGAGGCAATGGGAGGAATACCATTAAATGGTGGACATTGATATATTTTATAACTCTGAGGAGGATAATGTTTTTGTAGAAGATATTAAGAGAAATGTTACATCACAAGCTGTTTCTGAATCTAAGGAAGAGAGGGGGATTATATGGATTTTTCCTCATATGCATCTTGAAAATGAGGAAGATATTTATAGTAAGGTTATAAGCACTTTTATATTATCCTTATCTCTCCCTAAGTCTATATTCATAATAAGAATAATGATATTGAGTTTAGAAGATTTTGAGAATCCTAAAAGTTTTGGGATACTGTTTTATGATGGTCTCTCACAATAGATGGTATTCATAGATTTGGTGATTGTTCCTTCATTCCACCCCCTGTTAGAATATCGATATTGTTTGATTTTCAAAGATCATCATGTTATTTTAATCTACGCACTATGAATATGTATTATGAAATGTGATAATGATTTTGGTGGCTATGTATGAATCCAGAAATTTCTTGATTATGTGTCATGTTGTTACACCTTCCAATAGATAAAGGTAGAAATTTTGAAACTGTATGGGTTTCATTATTCTCTTTTAGTTCTTCTTTATGAATTGGAAAAATTTTACATTGAAATTAATTCCATATTACCATTGATTTCATGTGTAATAAAGTATACATGGGTGGTGATTTATTTGTTGAAAAAGTCTTCTCATTTAATTCTGATAAAATAAACCACAAAAGCTGTTGATTTTGGTATGTTATTTGTGTAGGATGTTGTGATGTTAAATGGGGTTCCATCAACCATTGTTTTAGAAATCAATCCGAGGATTATATTATGGTTCTATTGATGTATCCATGTGGTGATGAGTACTCAAGTTATATTGAGTACACTCTATAATCATTATGAAGAAAACCATATTGAGCATGTTATTCAAATTTTGGAAGAGATGCTTTATGCCTATATCTTGGATATTTGTGTATATTTGGTTATCTATGTATGACCAAGTGATTATTCATCTCAAAATAGTTATCATTCTTCAAAATAAAATGGATCCTTTTGAATATTTGTATACTCACCCATTCATGAGACCTATTTTTTGGGAAATAGTGGGAAAAGATTCTTTTATTGGATTGATGTTGCTTCAGGAGACAACTATAAGGATTCAAGATATATATCAGTGTCCTATTACAATTTAGAGTCAACTAAAAATTTATATGGATCAATGAAATAATAATTTTTGGTTTATTGCAGGTTACTTGATTTACCTTAATGTTTATACACGATTGGGTCATCATCAGCATGGAAAATATGGACATTTGGCTTTGAGAGATGTTACACCATTTGTGGTCATTGAGAAGATTAGGATGATCTTTTATGAATTGAAATTTATAGATCATTTGATAGGTATTCATGATTTATTAACATATAGTAGTATAAGACGTACCATCACGATCCCTCTCATGTATTGTGTTAGTAGGACATTGAGTTATAGGAAGATGTTTTTGGTAGAGTATCAAGTAGATATTGTAGACTATCAGGTTAATGTATTATTTTGTACTTCAATTTTGGTTTTCATATTGTAATGTTATAATATTTAAAATTCTCATGTGAAATGGGAGGGTGATTCAATGATGATGGAGTTCTAGCCCTAACTCATTACCGGACACCATTCTTCCAAATGATTTCATAGGGGTGGAATGTTTTATTATAGGGAGTTTATAACTTCTCATTACCCATTTTAAGGTCACCCCCATTCAAATTGCTAATTTTCCTCGTAAATTGGTTGTGTATTTGGTCTTTGTAGTTTAGAAAACATTTAATGAGAAATATGAATTAATGTTCGGGGATAAATTTCTGTTTGAAATAATGTAATATGGTTATAAATGTGTTAGTGGAATAATGGGGTTCTCCCTTGATTCGGAGGACACCTGAATTAGTTTTATAGTTTTCTTCTACATATTGAGAAATTACACGACATTTAGTGGGGATACACAGTCTATATTTAGTCAACAGAAATAGTTAATGACATGTGTACATTGTGAATTGATTATACTCCACAAAATTGTTACATTATGAGTAACGTTTAAAGGTCATTTTTGAATGAAAAGGTGGTAGTTTTTTTAAAAATTATACTCGTCTATTACACGATGTCTTAATGGATTAAAACACATGTAAATTCCATAAATTACTTTATTAGGTAGTATACTATTGATATTTTATATTATTCTTTGATATATATTTTCTCTTGGGACCTAGAATCTGAATATGAGGATATTTGGTGTCTCTTTTTGATCCGAATTAAACCAAGTGGAATTTGTTCACTATATCAGTTGGTTTCCATCTATATAGGTGTGTGTAAAATTATTCTTAATTTTTGTGTTGATTATGGTAGTTCCATTGAATTATTATCTACCTTAATCTACAGTGATGTTTATTATAGATTTCTTCTAGATATGTAATGTGACCTCATTTTGTGGGTTGTTCCTGTTGCTGGCTATGGTGTGGTGGGTAGGGGTTCCTGAGGTATGCATCCTTTCCTCTTATCCACCTACTATTTTTTAAATTAGATTTGTTTTATGATTTTCATATTTATTCTAGGGACTCCAATTTTATAATTGTATTCTCTTATAGGTCTACCCTTTATGGGAATGTGTTACACTATTATTGTGGTATGTGGTATTATCACAAGCCAGTGTTGATGATTTTTTTTCAATCAATCAATTAATAAACAGATATTAAAAAAGTCTCTATTTTTTTACCTTTCTAAATGGATTTTTTATAAGAGTTGGGTTTTCTATTGTTTTTTAAAATGAAGAGGGGGTATTTAGGGTAAATTTAAATGATTTTTGAAATTTATAACATGGAATCCCTTGGGTATATAGGTTAAAGGTTTAGCTTATCTCTATCGTCTACATAAACATTGTAGGAATTATTATAGGGATTTTCTATTCCATCTATACCGTTGTTCTAGGAACTTGTTTAAAATTTTTTATGGCTCACTCAAGGGGTGATTCTATACTCCTTAAGCTTGTGTAAAAGGGGATTATTGTGAACCATCCATTTTTTATTGTATGAGTAGTCTTGTAGACTGGTATATTGAGTTCAATGTAGAGATTTACCTATTCATTGGATTTTTACTTGTTTGTTTTTTTATATGTATTATTTGACATTTCAATTGATATACCTGCCATTGTTTTAAAATTATAGGAAATTGTAAAAGGCTTACCATATTTTTGATATAATCGTATTTAAATATTAACATGACAAGTTTTATTCAAAATGGGAGTACAAGATAATTTTTTAGAAATAACTAATCTTGTTAGATCACAACCTATGCACTTCATCAGTGGTGCAAAGAACATTTTTTGTGTTTTGATGTATTAAATTGTAAGGATTCATAGTTAGGCATTAATGTTTTATTTAACCGAGTTTGGGATTCTAGCCCTGGAGATGGTGTGGGTTATCTCATGATGTCATCTAGAATTGTTGGGTTTTCTTGTTTTGTTATTCCTTTTTGGTTGGAATTGTACTTGGAGATTGTTCTACTCCTATTTTTCTTTTGCTTCCACTCTATGCTTTCAAGTATGGAAATAAATTCCTTCTACTCTACTATCTTAATATATATATCTCTTTATGTGTGTGTATTTCATTTAGTTTTTGTATATTTATAAAAATCATTCAATGTGGTTGTTGTTTGATACCCATGTGCGATTCTCCATCCCATGTGTATAAGGAACAACCTTTTGGTATGTGGAATATCGGGTTGGGTACTAGTTTGAGAGGGTACCTGGATCAGTTCATTATATGAGCTATAGATCAACTCAAGCTTTGATATTTTTTTAATAATTAATTTTTTTAGGTTGTGATGAAACAAAAAAATTATTTCCAAAATAGAATAATATATTCTCAGAAATTGTAAACCTGTGAATATTTTTCAATTTTAATTTAATTATATTCTTTTCCAAAATAATTTTGTGTTATTAAAATATCCAAATAATATATTTTATATAAAATTTATATATTTCATGAAAAAGGAATGATGATGATACTTCACTCATAGTTCAGGGGTTTATACTAACTATTTTTCAATTATTGGATTATTTTTAATCCAAATCAATGACATTCCACCATGATCATTCATAATTAATATATATGACACATTGTTTTACTTTAGTGTTGTTGTCTATATCACTATTTCAATCCATGAAAATGTCCAAACATATCCCTTTTCTAATAGAAAATTCCCATGGTGTGAATTGATATTTAATTTACTAGAATTACCTATATATGTTCCAAACTCATCTCAATGTATATAATGTCACCATATCTGTCATTTAATTATTTTTACTATGAACTATAACCATGGAATAATATTTATTTTCTCATAATTAATTAATTATCATGATGTATTTAAACCCACCATATCATTCTATATTAGGATACATAAAACTTAATTCATTAATGAATCATTTTCAATTATAAATCATTCATATCATATTATAATTTTTATAACTATTTTTTAAAAAAATTTATCTTTTTGTTCATGTAATGTTTTTTCATATTTCATTTTCTTTTTGAATTTTACATGATAATGTGTTATTATGGTTAATAAATTTTTTGATTGGGATATTATTTTTATAATACTATGATAGGATAATAAAAATTCATTTATAATATATATTTGTTTCTTATGACATTCTATGGATATATAAATATTATAGTGGTCTATTGATACTCAATTATTAGAAGCTATATAATCAATTAAATAATGCATTTGAAACTAAATTTTTTACATCTAGAGTTTTTTATGACTTCTATTTTCAAATAAATAAATTTTTTATTTCTTTCATTACACACTACACTAATCTAGTCATTGTTTATTCATTATACAATGTTAATCTTTCACTAAAAACATCACCAATATGGCATGTGTTATAAGCAACACTAAATTTCTACGAAACCACATTTTATGATTATATTGGAATAGTTATACAATATCCATTAATTATAATCATATGAATAGTAAAAAAATTTAAATACAATTTATAATGGTTTTATATATGTAAATATTATTGATAATAAGAAATAATTTTTTTTATAAATGTATTTATATGTTTTAAAATACTATTTTCTAAAAAGAATTTCTTTATTGTCCTTTTATGAATGATTATAAAATTAATTTTGGACCATTATAAATTCAATTCGATTAAATAAAATTCATTTTTTAATCCATAATTATTAACATTATTGGATCAACATATGATGTTGATGCTTAATATTCAAGAGGTGGTGAATTGAATACATTAAAATTTCTTTGGAACCATAAACGTTGGTATAAAACTTTTTATTGATTAAAAAAGTTAAACAAGTTAAATTCACAAAACCTCTTGGTTCTACAGACTTGCTATATTCTAGAAATACGATTCTAAAAATGAAACTTATGAGAAATATACAAGGGCACAGATTCTGCATTAAATCTTATAGAATCTTAATAATCATAGTATATAGGTATAAGAATGAAGAAGATATATATTCTTTCCTTAATAATCAAAATGTATTAGAAAACAATCATGAAACAATATAAATATCAAGAATAGAATCTTTTAACCAAAATAGTAGGGTATCCAACAACCTTGGATAAAGGTCCCTGGATATATACCTTGAAGAAATTTTATTTTACACAAACTAGGGTAGCCCAAGATAAGAATATCAGAGTCTGTCTTGGAATTCTGGAAAGCCCTTGATTTTTAGGTAGTTTTCACATATGCCTTCCTTATCAAGGATGTCCTCGAACTTTAAGGTAGTCATCACCTCCATACTCCGAGACCAAGAAGCCCTCTATTGTACACATAATCAACCGAATTCGCATGAAGTAATCTGAACAAGATGTTCAGTACGCACAATTCATGATAGAATTTTTCTCTAGAAATAAATTCAACAACTTGTAATCTATAGAGTGGTAGAACAGTCAGTCAAAGTTGTGAGCTTCTTCAAATGAGAATTTATTTATAGGCATTTCTTCAACTTTTGGCTCCCTCCCCTAATGGTCATATTTTTCATTAAATTTTGGAGGGGCCTGTACACATTTCACTCAAACAACGGTTAGTTAGAAACAAAATTTATGACATTGTTTCATAACTATAACAAGAGTAAGTAAAATATGGTTGCTCAACCCACTATATTTTTTAAATTCTAAGGAAAAATAATGTTCAGATTCTAAATTACATGGAACTTCATAATCTATTTTTCAAGGAATTTATAATTAGAATTATATAAATTTTGGGAGTTTGAATTCTATGGAATTCAAAACCTATATTTTGAGGAATTTAGATCCTGAATTCTGAGGAATTGGGAACCTGAATTTTACGGAATTCAGAACATGAATTCTCAGAAATTCGGAACCTGAATTATAAGGAATTCGGAATTTGAATTCTATAAAATTTAGAACCTAAATTATAAGTAATTATGAACCTAAATTCTATGAAATTGGGAGTCTAAATTATAAGGAATTCAAAACCAGAATTAAAAGGAATTTGAAACTTGAATTCCATGGAATTCAGAATCTGAATTTCTCGGAATCATAAAATCAGAGAATTCAGAATCTGAATTTCAATTTATTCTGAAACATAATTTTATAGAATTAGGAATCTTATCTTCAAAGAATTCCGAATCTGAATTTCAGAGAATTTAGAAATTGAATTTTAGTGTATTTGGAATCTGAATTTCATAGAATTCAGAATATGAATTTCAGAAAATTTGGAGTCTAAATTAAGAGAATTTAGAATCTGAATTCAGAGAATTTGGAATCGGAATTTCAGAGAATTCGGAATCTAAATTCAGAACATAAGAATAGAATAATTTGTATCTATGTGTTTATAAGATTCATAGGTTTTAGAAATTAAATCGAATATACACTTAGACATAAAAGGAGTTAGATTTGGGAAACTAAATCTTTATCAATGAAAACAAAGATAGAAAAAATTCCCTGGTGAAGGAAAATATTCCTTTTTAAGAAAAATCATCAGGGAAATAAAATTTTACTTTATATTGAGTGTATTTTATTTTCAAAACATAAAAAATGGAAAAGTCATAAGGAAACCTTATTGTGTTAAAAATCATCCACTTTTTGGACATCACAAACATCCTTAATAAAAAGAATATAAGGACATATACATTTTATGGACATGAAAATAAAAATGTATCCCCCTTTACATATGGATCATAATGAATATGACTAACTCCCCCTTAGGCCTTGAAATCACTATGGATCATATTATTGATTTCCGGAATGCGATTTTACATTTTCATGCATACAAAAAATATTCATGATAAAAACATTTCCTTAGATTAACACCCCCTTACTTAGGGAAATTTCTTCATTACTTAGTTTTCATTTTTTGAAACTCTTTTCTCCACCTTTGTGATTTTCAAAAGGAATAAAGGGAATGGAAAATAAAATATGGAATCTAAAATATTAGTACTAAATAACTAAAAATAAAGAATAACCAAAAATTTCATTAACACTGAAATAATTTTCACCACAATAATAATACAACAAAAGATCGGATTTTAAAAAGATTATCCTTATTTCTCCTGTGGAATCAACTTCTTCACAATTGTTTAAAACTTCTTTAGCTCTTGGTGATCATCCTCTTCATGTTTGAGAAGTTGATATTGATTTTCACATTTCTTCTCTAAATATTTTATCTATTCTTCCTGAGGCTTAAGAATATCAGCCTAAGCATTCAAGGATTATTCTTATATAGCAATATTTTTCCTCAAGTTCGATTCAATGATACCATTATCTCTTATAACTGTAAGTAACTGAATACCATTTATCACTAAGATCTTTCACTTCTTGATTTAGAGTAGTTTCTTCTAGAGATATCTTTTCTTCAAAAATCATGGTGAGATATTTGAACTTATCATCTTATATTTCAAAATAATACTTGACATTTTCATGAAACTCATCTAGAATTCTCATCTCATAGATATTTTTCATTGGCCAACTAGTTAATTTTTTTCAATATCATTAATGGGCTTCATAATTAATGAATTTTTTTTAGAGATCAGCCTAATGTTTGACACACTTATCGATCACCATGGATATTTAATCTGTTTTCTGATTTAAGGAATGCCGAATCATCTAACATCTTGAGTCTATACCTAGAAACAGCGGAATTGATTCAACCTTATTCTTCAAAGACTAATCAACAAAGTCATGTCCAAGAGAAGATGATTCTGAAACTGAATGATTTTTTGATGATGATTCTTTTTCCAGCACTTCACCTTTCCATATTGATGAAGAACAAACATATTTATTACTATCCAAAGACATGGTATGAGTATCAACCATCACCTATATTCCCTTATCTATCATTGAAATGATATGATCATCTTTTGGTGATTCATACTCGCTGTCTGATTGCCTTACAATTTTATCTTCCATAGAATTTTCCTTCTCATCTTCTGTCTGAGGTTCTTCTTGATGAATAATATCAAGATTTATAATGTCTTCCTATAATTTCATATTTGACTTCTGGATGATATTTGTCATCATTTCTAGGGGTAGAAATCTTATAAGATTCATCTTCGGAAGTTTGATTGATATTTTCTCAAAATGAATTTCCTTCTCATGATAATCCTTAACTTGTATTATTATGTCATCAGAGTCACCACTTACTTATAAATTTTATTCCTCCACTTCTTTTTCTACTTATTCCCCAACAACCTCTTAAACATCTATTTCTACTTCTTATTGTTCTTTTTCTTCATGAACTTGTTCTAGAATCACCAACTTCTTTCCCAGAGTTTCTGGGATTGATTCTATTAAAAAGGATTCTGGTACTGGAATTTTCTCAAAATCTTTCTCAGCATCCTGAAGATGTGATTTAACAATTTCAACCTCAAACATCTTCTTTTTTTTCTCTGTCTATTACTTCTCAGGCTCATTAGTAGCCTTTATTTTCAAGGCTTTTTCCTCAACAAGATCCAAACTAAAACTAGGCTACCCTACCTTTTTTTTCTTCTTATCCACTTTCCATATTCAACTACTTCATTAGGATATGATTTTTTCTTCTTTGACTATGGTGGTGCAAATTCAATTTCCGTGGAAATAGACACTTTTTCTAGCTCTTGAATTCCATTTTTTCCTCTTCCTTACATCTTTATTGGAGATTTCAGCCACGTCCTTTTTCTTTGAATGAACATCAACTTATTCTACCGATAAATCATAAAATTTTCCAGATTGACTATTAAATCCAATCTTCATCCTCCTTAGAGTTTCATCTCTTTACAATATTACCCTGAAATTTCATGACTTTGATTTTCAGGAAATTTTCAATGATTCTAGAAAATAAACAATTATCATTGATAGAATTGTTAGATATGTGATAATCTGAGACTTCATATTTCCATTCTTGATGTTTTCAATTATAACCAAAATTTACTTAACCAGATTCAGCTTTCGGAGGTTCTCTAGGAAATCCAAAACATATATATCACTCTTCTCTAGAGTATATAATTATCTACTATTCTCGGAATGATAATGCCTTGAACTCAAAGCTGAAGAATCCAGAAATTTGTTGAAAGATGAAGAGTCTTCAGAGTCTTGACTCCAAAAAAAACCAAGGCACTCTATGGCCTTCTCCTTATCGAATCATCCTTCAACATCTAGTAACTTATGCACAAAAATTCATCTTCTACTTCATAAGGAATTAAAATTAGACTAGCTGCCATATAATAATAAGGAGTGCAAGTCTTACCATAACTCTAGAAAAAACTTTTCTTTCCCTCTTTGTTTGAAAAAAGTTAATGATTCATATAACATTACAAGAAACTTTGGAATCACCGGATCTTATGCCTTCGGTTTAGATACAATTATACTCTCCAAGCTATTTAATATGATGTTATTTCAGATAATTTAATCATATCTATTAATAATTTTTGGGTCCACCAACCTTTCATGATAAATCTTCAATTCAGAGAGTTCCTTTATGGTTGAAATTTCTTCTTGAGGAGAGTATTTTTTAGGCATTCGGAACTAAGGAAGACCTGAAAAGTTTGGAATGGTCTTAAGTAGGAAGTTCATAGCTTCAGCATGCAAGATCTTGGGATTCGATACGGGGAAACCATGGGGGTCTATTAAATAGGAAATTAAAGTGACAATTCAACTTCCCTAATTGATCCAGCAGTTGAAAAAATCTTGAGAAGATCTGACATTTGAGATGATAGCTGAAGAAGGATTTTGATAGATTCTAATTGTTTTAGGTTTTTATGAAAAACATTCGAATTTAAGTAAATGTCAATCCGAAATTTTTTTAAAATAAATTGAGAATACCAACTAGGAAAAGATGTTTTTGAAAATTTAGGAATGGAATCATACCTTTAGTATTTCTAGGATGATTTTTCATTATAAATAAAAATTTCATCGTAAATGAAAATTAGATTCTGAAAATTTAAAAAGATGTTTAAAAAAATGATTCCGAAAATCGGATTAAATAAAACATGATTGTGAGAAATTTGACTTCAAAAAAAAATTTTAACTATGAAATAATTTAAACTAACCAGAAAATGTACTCCCCCAATGAAAAATTGTTTGTTACTATAAGGAGATAGGTTTCAACTAGAATTTAATAAGGAATATTATTTTATAATTATTATTCATACCTTCAGTTTAATGTATTCAAATCTATTGGATGGTAAATATTTTGTGAAAATATCTTGCATGTTTATCTTGATTTCAGATAAATTGAAGAATGATATCTCTTTTTTGTGTGTGATCCCAAAAAAGTGATCCCTAATATCTATTTGTTTTCCACATGGTTGAGGTGCATGATTTTTTCATAAGGAAATGGAAGTAGTACTATCACACATTATTTGTGTTTTGGTTAAACTCATAACATTGTCTATGAGTGTGTGTTGAATCCAAAATAATTGAGCACAACAACTTCCGGCTGATACATATTCGACTTCAGTAGTGGAAAGTGCTACTGACTATTATTGTTTTCATGGCCATGAAACAATTGAATCTCCTAAGAAATGACATGTTAAAGATGTTCTCTTCATATCCATTCTACATCCAACGAAGTCATCATCCAAAATACTTTTTTAAAAAAATCCTTTCTAGAAGTATAAAAGAGTCCTAAATCCTTGGTTCCCTTTAATTAGTGAAAAATTATTTTCACTTCCTTTAAACGAGATTCATTAGGATTGGATTGATATCATGAACACATACTGAAGACATTATGTCTGGGCGACTGGCTATTATGTAATGTAAACTACCTATCATACCTCTAAATGATGTTTCATCTACTAGTTTCCCAGCTTCATCAAGATCAAGTGAATTTGAGGTACCAATGGGAGTACTTATACTCTAAGTGTTTCCATATCCATACTTTTTAAGAAGTTTTTTAATATAAATATGTTGAGATATATAGATTCCATTTGGTTATTGAGAAATTTTAAAACCTAGGAAAATGTTACCTCACCCATCATACTCATTTCAAACACAGATTTAATAAGATACACAAAAAAATCAGTCTAGCATTGATGAGTTGAATCATATATAATTTCATCAACATAAATTTGAATAATCAAAACATTTTCCTTAACTTTCATTATAAAAAGGGTTCGATCAGCATTTCCTTTAACTTAAATGTTTTGAAGCAAAAAACCCTATAAGCCTATCATACAAATCTCTAGGGGATTGTTTAAGTCTAATTATTGCTTTAGTAAATTTGAAAACATGTTCTGGATGTCATGTATCTTCAAAACCAAGAGGTTGTTCAATGATAACATCCTCTTGAACAAAACCATTAAGGAAAACCCATTTAACATCCATTTGAAATATTTTAAAATTGAAGAATGCTGCAAAGGCTAGTAGAATATGAATAGATTCAAGTCTAGCTACTGGAGCATAGGTTTCTCCATAGTTTATTCCTTCTTGTTTATTGTAGCATTAGTAACCAATCTAGATTTACTTCATACTATTAATCCATTTTCATCACACATGTTTTTTAAGACCCGTTTTACTCCAATAAATGAAGTTTCCTTAGGTCTTTCAACAAATTTCCAGAAATTATTCCTTTTGATTTCCTTTAGATCATGTTTCATAACTTTTATCCAATCATTATCACTTAATGATTAATCAGTGATTTTTTGTTCTAATTGGGAAACAAATTCTATATGATTTACATCATTTAATAAGGAACTTCTAGTCCTTAAAAGTTGAATTACATCACCAATGAAACTATCACTGGGTTGATTCAAAAGAAACAACTTATTTAGGGTTTTTAAAACCTATTCGTCAATATATGGTAAGAAATATTCTGAGGTAAATGCTCATGAAACATTTTCTTTAAAATATTCATTATCATAAGATTCATCTATCAATGGTTGAAAATATGTTTTTTAAAACACATATAAAGATGTAGGTTGTTTTTTAAAAACAATGGGATTGGATTCATCAATTTTACCATGTTTTTTTTCTTCAACTATACAAGTATTTTTATGGAAAACACTATAATCCTTAGAGGTTGTGGACTTGCCTATGAATATTCGTTCATTATATTTTGGTGTGATTTTGTGTAGATTATCTTTAGTATTTAAAATGAATACTTTGAAACCAGAAACCTTGAAGTATGAATGTCTAGGTTTTCTACCATTCCATAACTCATTGGGAGTTTTATAAAGAAAATGTTTAATCGAAATTTGATTTATAGTGTAACAAGAAGTACTTACAGCTTCAGCCCAAAATTGTTTGGCTACCAAATATACACTCAACATGGTTCTTTTTATAACTTGAATAATAATATCTCTTCTTTCAAGAACCCCATTTATTTAAGAGTTCTTTGTGCTGAGAAGTTATCAGAAACACCTTTTTTACTAAAAAAAGATTCAAAGTCAGAATTTAGAAATTATCTTCCTTGATCACATTGAATATTTTTAAAAGGAAGGTTTTTATCATTTTTTACGTGGTATCTAATACATTTGAAATAATATAAATCTTCATATTTTTTTGCTAGAAAACCGATCCACGTAAATCATGTATAATCATCAACTAAGACAAATATGTAATATTTTCCTCCAATGATTATAGTTTGTGTTCGACCAAAAATATCCATATGAAACAACTGTAATAAATAAGTGGTTGAGACTTCCCCTACTAATTTAAAACATGATTTATGTTCCATAATATATTGACAAGGATCAAAAACATTTTGAAGAATCATATCTATGCTTTGGAAGATCATTAACTTGTCTTTTCATATAGAGTTTTCATAGGTTTCTAAGGATACAGTGTCCTAAACATCTATGAAATAACCCAGAATTATCTTCCATTTCACTATGACATGGTAGGTCTTCGCTCCTAAGGTCTTCCATGTTTTGTGAGTATACATTCTCTTTCCTATTTGTAGAAAGAACAAACTCTTCCTTATAGTCGTGTAATAAGAATGTTTCATTCCAAAAATTCACAAGTTATCCTTCCTCATATAATTGACTTATGATAATAAGGTTTTGATTAAAACCCTTAACAAATAAAAAATTTGAAATAAAAGTTTTTCCAGGATGAACAATATTACCTATACCAATAATTTCTTCTCGAGCATTAACTCTGAAAGTTACTTTTCATCCCTTCATATTGATAATCATTTGAAAGAAGTGTTTGTTACCAGTCATGTTTCGGGAACATCAACTATCCATGTACCATTTATAGTTGTTGGTACTATCATTAATTTCATGAAAAAAGGAGTGTTAGTCTTTCAGAACCCAAACATTATTTGATCCAGAAACATTAGAATGAAAAATTTAGGAATCAACATTTTTTTAAGAAAAATAAGATTTATGAAAACCTAAATAATATGTTTTGTTTAGGGTACAATTATTTTCCCAATTCCCGCCACAAGAACACTAAGTGAAGAATGGGTCACTTTGAGGAACAAAATAATTGTTACTAAAAACTGGTTTGGAATTAGTATAACCATATCCAGAATTATTCCATAGAGGATGAATTTGGGAATACATCTTATCAAAATTTTCCTTTCCTGAGGTAATTTTTTACAAATACTTATTCAAAGAAAATATTTCTAGAATTTGTTTAATAAATAAGTTATTATCCTCAATTGCATCAGTTTTAGCACTAGAGTTGTGATCGAAAACATTTTTCATAGGAATTACTTTTTCTATATCCTTTGAATGTTTATCCTTCTATAAATTAACATCCTCAAGGGTTTTTTAAATAGTTTCAAAATCAAGTGTTTTCTTATCAAGATCTTTTAAAAGATCTGATATTTCGTCAGTCTGAATAGTTATTCTAGATTTTTCCTTATCAAGCATTGCATTAACTTTAGAATTTTCATTCTCAAAGAGATTATAAAACCTAGAATCTTCTCTATATGTTGGTAAAGTATAATCTTCGTCAGAAGAAGATTATTCATCTGAATATTCATAATATTTACTATCAATATAATTATCATTCAATGATACATTGGTTATTGATTTAGTATTGTGTACCTTGGACATTATATAATTATTTCCAATAGGTAACATGGAATGAAAACCATGATTCTTCTGACAAGAAGATTAATAATTTATGGATTCTTCATAAGAGTCACCACCAATGTCAATATAGGTGTCACTGGATTTCAAAACATTATTTTCATTATATATGATGATTTTCTTTCTATTCCTCTCAGAATACTTTTCCTTTCTATCATTTATCTAAATCATAGGACAATCTGACCTTATATGACCTTCTCTTTTGCATTCATAACATGTGAATTATTAATCTTTATTGTCCTTTATTTCTTTCTTCTTATATCTAGATTAAAAGTTCTTCTGTCCAAAAATCTTTTTCATTCTTCAAGAAAGATTTTCTAACTCTTTTTCTAATGAATCAATTGTTCTCTTAGATTTGGATCTTGTAACTCCCTCAGGAGTCCTGGAATTCATATGATTTGAAGTTCTTGTAAAAGACACACTGAAATTTTCATTCTTATTCATAATATTATCAACATCTCTCTTCATTCTATTCACATTTGATGAAAAGATACAATATTATCATCATGAAAATGTATGTAACATTCCTATTTTCATCTATAGTTGACCTCTTAGATTCAAATTCGTCATGCTTGATGTCTATTATTTTTTCTACAATAGCTTCATCGTCTATTCCTCTCTCACCCATAGATTGTAATATATTGAAAATGGTCATGATTCATTGATCTACATTACATATGGGTTCTTTATAAAGAAAGTATAAACCATGATACTTAGTTCTGATCATGGATCTTGTAGTTTCAATGACTTTGGAAGTTCCAAAGTGTGTTAGTTCAAGCTTCTTCCAAGTACTATTTTATGCTTCTTCCAAATACTATTTGATGCCTCAAAAGATGAAATTTGGATAATTATATTTCTTTTCCAAGAACAATGCAAAGTATTTCGTACCTTAAAGATCAATTGGTATGCCCCCTTTTCTAGGTTATTAATGGATCTAAGTTCCTTATCAAGAATGTTATTGTATCTAGTTAACATAATGTACTTGTTTACACCAGTTTTTATCACAAAGGTCTTCATACGGTCTCTCTAATATTAAAAATCATTCCCCTCAAATATAGGAGGTCTAGTAGGATTATGATAGTCAATATATACACCATTCATTATTTCTATCTAAAAGAAAATATCTTTCCACACAAACTTTTTTAATAATAGAATTTTGTAAACAAGGATAAAAAATTGTAAGCAAGGAAAAAATTAGAAACAATGAAAACTGGGAAAGAAAACTTGTATGTAAATATAATTATATCAGAGACCTCCTCTAATACCAATTATAGGGTTTAAATATGATGTTAAAGACCAATATACAAGAGGGGTGAATTGTATACTTTAAAAATTCCTTTGTAACCTTTAATGTTGGTATAAAACATTCTATTGTTTAGCAATGTTAATCAAGGTAAATTCACAAAACCTCTTGGTTCTACAGACATGCTAGATTCTAGAAATATGGTTTCAGAAATGAAACATAAGAGTATTTTACAAGGGCCATGATTCTACCTTAAAGCGTATAGAATCATAGTAATTAGAGTATACCACTATAAGAAAGTAAAATATAGTGAATCCTTCCTTAATAATCAAAATGTGGCGGAAAACAAACTTGAAACAATAAAGTAACGAGTATATAATCTTTTAATACAAACAATAGGGTATACAATAATCTTGGATAAAGGTCCCTTGATTTATTCTTTCATGAAATTTCGTCTTACCCACCCCTGGGTAAGCCCTCTATAGGAATATCGGAGTCTATATTGATTTCCCCGCAAGCCCTCGAACATCAATGTAGTCGACACATCTATCTACCTTATTAAATAATTCCTCGAACATTAAGGTACTCAGCACCTCTATCTTCATATCCCTGAAATCCCTTGATTGTACACAGCTACTACAAAAGTCACATGAAGCATTATGAACATGATGTTCAGTACACACAAATTATGAGGGTTTTTCTATCTAAAACCCACTTTAATAGCATGTAATCTCTAGAGTTGTTGAACAGTCAGTCAAAGATGTGGGATTTTTCAAATGAGCTCATATTTATAGGCATTTATTTAACGGGAGTCTCCCTCCACCAATGGTCATATTTTTCCTCAAATTTCAGAGTTACCTATACACATTTCACTCGAACAACAGTTAGTTAGAAACTGAATGTATGACATAATTTCATAAATATAACATGAGTAAGTAAAATATGTTTGGTCAACCAAATCTATTATTCAGAGTCTAAGGAAAATTAATGTTCATATTATAAATTAAATAAATATTCAGATTCTATTATTCACGTAATTCAAAGTCATAATTCTATAGATTTTGGGAGTCTAAATTATAAGGAATTCAGTAACTGAATTCTGAGAAATCCGGAGCCTGAATTCAGAGGAATTTAGAGCCTGAATTCTACGGAATTCAGAACATGAATTCTTAGGAATTCGGAAATTGAATTATTAATAATTATGAACATTAATTCGATGGAATTAGGAAAATTAATTATAAGGAATTCTGAATATGAATTCTAAGGAATTTGGAACCTTAATTATAAAGAATTCAGAATATTAATCCTAAGGAATTCGGAGTCTAAATTCTATGGAATTTGGAACATGAATTCTAAGCTATTCAAAACATGAATTCAGAGGATTCTGATCCTCAATTCTAAGTAATTCAACATTTGAATTTCAGATAATTCATAATATAAATTTCAGAGAATTCAGTATTTGAATTTCAGGGAATTTTGGAATCTGAATTTCAATGAATTTAGAGTATGAATTTCAGAGAATTGAGAATCTGAATTTCAGATAATTCAGAATCTAAATTTCGGAGAATTTGGAATCTGAATTCATAACATGAAAATAGAATACTTTATATCTACGAATTTATAGGATTCATACGTTTTAGAAATGAAACCGAATTTTACACTTAGACATAAATGGAGTTATATTTAGTGAAATGAAATCATGGACGATGAAAAAAAAGATTGAAAACAAATTTCATTATGGGAGGAAAAATTTCGTTATTAAGAAAAATATTCAGGGAAATAAAATATTCTTGGAGATAGATTTTTTGTGATTTTCAAAACATAATGGAATGGAAAAGTCATAAAGAAACTTTATTCACTCATGATTGGGTCTTTTAATTATAAAACTACTTTTCTGTGATATAAATTATTTTTTTGTTTTATTTATAATTTTTTTAGTTATTATATAAATCCTTAAATCAATATTTGTATTTTTTATAAAAATGATAAATTTGTTTTGGGAATGGTGGACGACCGCCAAAAAAGACAATGTGATTTGTTCACACTTTACATGGAAAGTCTCAAGGATGGGTTTATTGAATGTTGATGATATATAAAAAGTATAATATTATTGGAATAATACTATATTTTTATGTACATATATTTCATTTAAATTCATTCTTTTAATATGATAAAAAAATAGAAGTAACATTCATGCATACGTACGACATATCTTCTCCATGAATAGTGTTATCCATTTAAATTCATATTTTATAGAGTCTTTATATAAAGATTAATATAATGAATATATATGATATTTATATCAATGAGTATAAATATATAAATACTGATCTATGTAATATAATCAAAAATAACATGTCAAAACACATACAATAAACATACCAGTTATTAGAAAAAAAAAATACATTAACATTGTATTGTTAAAAAGGGTAATATAATGTCACAAGTGAAATTATGTTATTTTAGACATAAATATATGTATCTTTGGTAGATTTATAGAAATAATATATTTATATATTTTTGGTTTCAACATTTATAAATATATTCAAGACTTATGTTAAAATAATTTCATCTCACTTTATATTTCCGTAAGATACATGCATTATACAGCATTAATTTATTATGTGTGGTATGAATAGTACCCATGGATATATAATATTATTAATATAATTAAATTTAAGGGTATTTATGTAAAGGCCCATAAAATTAAAGGAAATGTTTTTCTTAATATTATTTGGAATTTTACAAGAATGCAGTTTCTGACGGCACCTGATTCCGAGGCCCGATGTGCCCGGAATCATTTCCCGAAGTTTAGCTCGGGTACGTTCAGTAAACGAACGAGTGGGTTTTTCTACCATTGGAACCGGTGTTCAGAATCGTATTTTGAGGGAAACGTTATAATCGCAGCCCCAGTATTTTCTTAGAAATTCGTTTTCCAGAGTTGCGTTTTCTTGGGTGTGGTTTTTTAATTTTTGGGGTTAAGTTATGAAATAAAATAAAAAGGGGTGCGACAATTTTATATTATCTCACTTAAAGCCTCTTAAGCTAAGTTAAGCGGATGATGTGGTACCCACAATATACTGCCCACTTGGTAGTATATTTGTGTGTTGGGGTCCACACGAGCCCCACCATTTCTTCCTCTCTAAGTAACGCACCCGCGAAAACCACTTTTTTATTAAAGTCAACCATGCATTTATTTGGGTTAAGAAACACAGCATTAATTGGGAAGTTAAGTCGTTACAATTAATTAATTGAATTAATTGTACGTTTCTGAACTTTTAATTTCAAATTGTTGGCATGGGGAATAAAATAAGACCAACACTAGGTTTGTTGAGGGGTTGCTTGTTGAGTGGATTTGGAGAAACTCTAAAGCTTGAAGATCTTAATCCTCCTTCGTTGAAGAACATGAAGAACACGATGAACGCATTATCACCAATGAAGAATTCAGGCCTCCAATAAAGAATTCCGATCCCTCGAAGATCAGCGACGCGATGCCGTGTACCGCGACGCTAATGATCCTCCTTCTACGACGTTTCTTCCGCGATGTTCCTTCCCCGTGACAATCTTCGATCAACAACCGATTGAGGTAGGGGGTTGCAGTTCATTTAAATCTTTGTGAATTATATCCTCGGCATGGATTCAACTCGTGCATTTTTTTTAATAATTTGTGATTTTATACCATCGTCTTATATTCAAAAACTTGTCGGAAGACATTTAAAACTACTAACACGGTGGGTGTGGACCAACGAACAAGTACGAACCCACTGTCTCTTCGTTCTTGGTGAGCGGTTTAGCAGGCGATGAAAAAGCAGGACACACGGGCGATGTGAGGTCCTCGCAGTGAAGGAAGGGCCCCGGGAGGGCCATTGGCGAAGACGACACGCAACTCCGACCACCAGAACTCATCTGGTGGTCTGCGGAGCAGCCCTCCGGCGCGCATCACCGGCACGGTGGCGCCCGGCGCACCGCCGGGAGGAGCCGTTGTGGCTGAAGCCACGATAGTAGGGCACGGTCCCACGACTGCGCAGGACTAGTGGGGGGAAGTATGCGGCAACCAGCCGTGTCCGCTGGCAAGGGCGGCCCCACGTGGGGCCGCGGTCTCTCCACGCAGGGGCAGTGCGCCCCTCGCTTTGCTAGGCCGTAACGGCCGAGCTGACCCACCGGCCACCCAGCTAGTGCCAGCCGGGTCGCATCAAGGTTGGACTAGGCCGCCCAGGCTTGCCCGGGCCAGGCCTCCCAGGCTGGGCCGGGCCACGCCGGTCGCGCCGGGTCGCGCCCCGCTGGGTCGGTACGGGCCCAGACCCCCCGTTTTCGGACATCTTTCGGTCATTTTCCCATATCATGGGCTACAGACCTCCGATCAATGCACCGTCATCAGCGAGGCGATCCTTGAATCGAGACAGTCGTTTCGGTATTTTACACTCATGGTTTCGTAGAACTTTTGGTTCGGCCGGGTTAGTTCGCACACGAAACCAACCGGGCCCTCGGAGCAGAAACACTTATAACTTGAGTTCTGGACGTCTGATTGACATGTTGTCGACTCTGTTGGATTACTATTAGTGAGGCGTATCTTTTGGCTTACTCCTCTCAAGGTTTGGATGCAGGTGGCGTACGTTCGGGTTGGTTTTGACTTAAAAACAAACCGGGCCACTAGGACGAAAAAGCCAATAACTTCCAGACCGGGGGTCCGATTGACATGCCGTCTGTGATGTTGAGTTCCTGTTTACGATACGTAACTTTTGGATACATCAACTCCGAATATTGTGTCAGTTGATGTATCAGCCCCTCGGCCCATGGAGCGGACCCTCCCGAACGAGCATTCTGTGTGCGGTAACCCTAGAGCTGGCTACGACTGCGACGACGACAACGACTGTACAAAGATCCTTAGTGGATTCGACGACGACGACTAAAGCACTCAGAGATCCTATGTGGATCAGTGCTATAGACCCTGTGTGGGTCCGATCCTATGTGGGACAGCGCTCAGTGGTCCTGTGTGGGCCAACGCCAACAGATCCTGTGTTGGTCTGATCCTGTGTGGGTCATTGCGGGGGTTTGTTATCTATTGTTCCTGTGTGGGTCAGATCCTTTGTGGGTCATTGCGGGGGTTAGTTACCTATCGATCCTGTGTGGGTCAGATCCTTTGTGGGTCATTGTGGTGGTTAGTACCTATCGATCCTTTGTGGTTCTGATGACATAGATGAATCAGTGGCTATATCAGATCATCTCTATCATCATACGAAGAAGTATACCTGTGTGAGCTGAAAACTGTTTTGCATTCCTTTGTTGATTGTGTTGTGCTATCCTGTGTGGATTACGTTTGGCTTTTCTCTGTGTATTGGGTTGTGATTTCCTATGTGGACTGGGTTGTACTTGGGCTCAGAGGTTGGATCCAACTGGAATTGATGACTTATGTATATGTATGGGCATATACCTAAGCAGTGTCGGATGTTACATCGTGATTGTATCATTCCTTATTGAATTATCCTTTGTGGATTCTGGGAGACCTTAGGGGGTCTTGGGGTCCCTACTTAGTAGCTTAGACTCACCCTTTCCTGGGCTATGCCCGCACTACGTTGTGTTGGTTGCAGACGACGGACAGCGCTGATCGTGGTTGAAACTAGCAGAGAAGGACGATACCTGGAGGTGGACCACTGGGCGGGATTTACCCAGAGCGGACGGCTGGACCGAGGAGCTGTGGAGGCTATCTATACCCACCATTCAGGTGGGACTTATAGTGTATAACTCGACGATGCGACTTTACATTTAGTTGTTGTTTTCCCTTTCCAGTTGTACTTTACTTTCATTTTGGGTTTGTATTCTCGCCCACGTACTTTTCTGAACTTACTGTTGTACTCGGTTTTTACTTAGTGTTTACTTCTACTTCATTCTTGCTCTGTGGTTTTTGTTTACTTTACAAAGGCAATTCCTTCCCTTTTTACCGGTAATTACACCTTGGTTCTAGTCTCTAGCCCCTGGCCTAGGGAATGCGGGCTTGGGGTAGTCACGGCACGGGCCCCGAGGAAGGGTCGTGACAAATTGGTATCAAAGGAGTTTTGTTCTGCCGCATAACTTGGGACTCTGATATTTTTCTATGTGAAGCAATAGTGTTATGGGTATTGAGTGTGGTTATTAGTCCTGGGAGTCCAGTGTTGGTGCGGAGGCCGACGTATCCGTACACCAGGACCCTGACTTCTGATTTCCGACTTAGTGCACGAAAACATTGATTGCATGTGTGTTTCAAGTTTTCTTTGTAATTACTTTGTGTCAGCTCACCAGGTATACTGTTCTGACTGTGGCACACCTGTTTCTTTCAGGATGGCCCCACGATGGCATCTCGCTAGGGTTCCGAGAGTTTTTCATGACGACATCCCACCGAGCGACAAGGCCTCGGTACATGGCCCTTTTATAGCTGAGGCACCAGCGGTACCTCTACCCGCCGAGCCACCGATGCTTCCAGCCCCAGCCACTGACGATGCACGTCGCCTTAGTGCACTGCACGAGTTTCAGCACCAGCGACTACCCAGGTTCCGCAGGGAGACGGACCCCCAGGAATCCGAGGATTGGCTGGAGGTAGTGGATCAAGTTTTCAGGATAGTGAGGACACCAGAAGAACTCATGGTGATCCTCGTAGCGAGCCTACTTCACGCGGAAACAGAAAGATGGTGGACCTTGATTTTCTAGGTGCACAATTAGGAATCTTTCCTCTAGACGGACATTGAGAGCCTCTTCTGCTCATAGTTCATCCTAGCCACCCTCCATGCGGTGCACATCCATGAGATTTTACAGCTGTGGTAGGGCAGCTTGACGGTCGCCCAGTACTCGGCGAGATTTACCGATCTCTCGCGCTACTCGACAGAAATTGTACGAGACCCATTATTCCAGTCCCAAACCTTTGAGCAGGGATTGAGGCAGGAGATCAGGGAATCGCTGATCTCCCTCAGCATTCTGACACAGGCCGGAGTACTGGAGCGAGCCCTTTTGATCGAGAGCTTCCTTGCTGAGCCTACTTCAGTAGCGAGCCCTACCGCGGGGCGGCATGTAGCAGAGTCTTCTGCAGCAGGCAGTCGACGGATGACTCACGGGTCCAGGTAGACCAGACCCACAGGAAAAAGTCCTCAGGACACTGGCTCAGCAGTGCGGGGAACACATCCCGAAGCCAATCATTCGGGAGGCAGGTAGTTCTACGCATACGGTGGGTAGGGCCACATGGCTCGTGACTGCCCGACCCTCCGTTCCAAGGAGCAACAGACGGTTGAGGGGGCACCCAGGCAGAGGTAGAGGGTCGACCGTGGCGGTCCGTAGGGAGAAAGAAGATGAGGCAGAGGAGCTGGCCGAGCAGCAGGTGGTGGGAGACGCTTTGAGGATCTATAACCACCACCACCAGGAGGTCCACCCTGACCACAGGGAGTTGATGGGAAGAGACAGGCATAGCTCCAGGAAGTGGAGGCCTATGACCACGGTGCGCCTGAGATGATTCGAGGTACTATCTGTGTCTATTCCACCCTTGCTGAAGTTCTTATAGACACAAGAGTGAGTCATTATTTCATAGCCGCTGCCCTTGTTCGGAGATCGGAGATTCTGACGGAGCCATTGGCTCGATCCTTATGGCTAGAGACTCCTACGGGAGCAGACTCGATGATTACCCACTGGTGCTGGTAGTGTGAGCTTATTCTTGGAGGCGAGAGCTTCGGATGGGATATTATTGTAGTAGCGTTGAGGCCTTACAACGTCATCTAGGGGATGGATTGGTTATCTATAGTCCATGCTCAGAATTATTGTATTAGGCGTAAGGTACGATGTGTACGCATCGATGGGTGCAGGTTCACCTTCACCGGTGAGAAGGGAGCGTTTGCAGGACATGATGGACTCTCACAGAGGAGAGGACAACCCATCACTAATCAGTTGGCTAGCCTCATCCTAGGAGCAGTTGACGTGCAGAGTCCTAGTTTTCCTGCAGTGGTGGATCAGTATGCGGACGTCTTTCCCGACGACATTCCAGGACTACCTCCTCACAGAGAGGTAGAATTTTATATTGACTTGTACCCCGGGACAGCCCTAATATCCACTCCAGCATATCGGATGGACCCCACTGAGCATTGAGAGCTACGAGTAAATTTGGAGGACTTGTAGGGAAATGGATTCATCCGACCCAGTGTTTCACCATGGGATTCCCCGACGACATTTTTATATACTCGATGATAGCGGAGGAGAACACCTACCACTTGCGGGTTGTACTAGACACACTCCAAGAGCACCAGCTTTATGGAAGGCTCTCGATGTGTCAGTTCTGGTTACGTGATGTCCACTTCTTTGGACATGTCATCTCTAAGGCGGGAGTTGCAGTGGATATCATGATGATCAAGGCAGTGCTAGCTTGGGAGCCACCCAGAAGTGTGATAGAGGTGCAGAGTTTCATGTTACTAGCTGGAAACTATCGGAGATTTGTGCCAGACTTCTCCAGAGTTGCAGCACCACTCTCAGCTTTGACGAAGAAGGGGAAACCCTTTGTGTGGTCAGACAGATATCAGCAGATCTTCTTAGAGCTGACACAGAGATTGACCAGCGCACCTATCATGAGGATTCTGGAGGAGGGAGTAGGGTATGTAGTCTACTGTGATGCATCATGGACCGGACTCGGATGTGTCCTGATGCAGGAGCGGGCGGTGATCGCCTATGTATCATGCCAGTTGAGGCCGCATGGGAAGAAATATGCTACTCATGACCTGGAGTTAGAAGCAGTGGTCTTCGCTCTAAAGACATGGTGACACTACCTGATGGGCGAGTGCTTTACAGTCTTTTCTGACCCTCAGAGTCTCAGGTACATCATCTCTTAGAAGGACTTGAATCTGAGACACCGGCGATGGCTCGAGTTCCACCAGGACTATGTCTTTGAGATAGTCTATACTCCTGGGAAGGGGAATGTAGTTGCCGATGATTTCAACAGGAGGACAAGCATTCAGCTACATGAGGAGGCGACAGAGCAGCTAGCTGCTTTGCAGATATCCTTCATGGATAGAGATGAAGCAGCCTTCCTTTAGTCACTCACAGTCACTCCTCCACTACTGCAGCGGGTCAGAGAGGCACAGCTTGGGGACACTGACTGTGAGACGTGGCGTGCGAAGATATCCTCAAAACAGGCACCTGATCGTTTCTCCTTAGGAGGAGAGCATGATGTCCTTTTCAGAGGACGTACATTGGTACCAGTTGCTTTACAGGAGGAGGTGCTGAGAGAGTTTCACACATCCCCTTTGGTTGTACATCTAGGAGTGGCGAAGATGTACAAGGATCTCAGACGACAGCACTGGTGGCCGGGCATGAAGAAGGGTGTGGCCGAGTTCGTTTCTCGATGCCTCACCTTCCAGCAGGTGAAGGCAGAGCACCAGGTACTAGAAGGCTTGGTAAAACCCTTGGAGGTCCCGGAGTGGAAGTGGGACGGGATATCTATGGACTTCGTGACTGGACTTCCACGCACTTCCAGAGGTCACGACTCTATTTGGGTGATTGTCGACCGACTCACCAAGTCGGCTCACTTCATACCCATCAGAGAGCAGGGCTCAGTGGAGAGATTGAGACATCTCTATGTTCTGGAGATTGTATGGCTTCATGGTGTTCCATCGTCTATCATCTCCGATCCAGATGCTCAATTTACTTCCCATATTTGGAAGGGGTTGCCAGAGGCGTTTGGGATGCAGCTATGTCTAAGCACCGCCTTTCACCCTCAAACAGATGGTTAGACGGAGAGGACCATACATACTCTCGAGGAAATGCTCCGTGCATGTGTCCTTGACTTTAGTCGCAGCTGGGAGGACCACCTACCCTTGGTGGAGTTCGCGTACAACAATAGATACCACTCCACCATCGGGATGGAACCATACGAGGTGTTGTACGATCGACCTTGAAGATCTCTTTTGTGCTAGGCAAACCCTGGGGAGTCAGCACTTGTGGGATCAGAGATGGTCCATGCCATGACATAGAAGGTCCAGGTCATGGAGGAGCAAATGAGGACAGCTCAGAGCTAGCATAAGTCCTACACTGAGAGGAGGTAGAGGCCACTAGAGTTCAAGGATTGTGACCACGACTTCTTGGGGGTCTTGCCTCGACGTGGATTACAGAGATTTGGCCGAGGCAGCAAGTTGTCTCCACACATTATCAGACCATTCCAGGTCATCAGTAGGATTGGTGAGGTAGCTTATCTCCTAGCTCTACCACCTCAGTTGCACCGGGTGCACGACTTCTTCCACGTATCCCAGCTGAGGTGATACGTGCACAACCCGATGCATATCATTGACCATGGAGAGCTGGACGTTGATGAAGGGGCGACTTTTGTGGAGGTTCGGGTGGACATTGAGGATCGAAAGGAGTAGTTTCTACGTGGGCAGTCGATTCATCTAGTGCGCATCAGATAGCAGCACGAGAACCTCCAAGAGAGCACTTTGGAGTGGGAGGCTCATATGTGTGCTCAGTACACACTTTTGATTCCATAGTTTTTTATGTATCTTTACGGGGATATAAATCCCTGAGGTGGGATTAATGTAAATGCCTGTAAAATTCAAGGAAATATTTTTCTTAATTTTTTTTGGAATTTTACAAGAAAGCAGTTTCTGACGGCTCCTGATTCTGAGGCCCGGTGTGCCCGGAATCATTTTCCGAAGTTTAGCTCGGGTATGTTCAGTGAATGAACGAGCGGGGTTTTTTATCTTTTGAACCGGTGCTCGGAATCAAATTACAAGGGCACCAATGGAATTGCAGCGCCATTATTTTCTTAGAAACACATTTTTCGGAGTTGCGTTTTCTCTGGTGTGGATTTTTAATTTTTGGGGTTAAGTTATGAAATAAAATAAAAAGGGGTGCGACAATTTTATTTTATCTCACTTAAAGTCGCTTAAGCTAATTTAAGCGGATGAGGTGGAACCCAAAATATCCTACCCACATGGTAGGATATTTGTGAGGTGGGGACCGCACGAGCCCCACCATTTCTTCCCCTCTAAGTAACGCACCCGCGAAAACCCCTTTTACATTAAATTCAACCATGCATTTATTTGGGTTAAGAAACGCCACTTTAATTGGGCAGTTAAGTCGTTACAATTAATTCATTGAATTAATTGTACGTTTCATACCATTGAATTTCAAATTGTTTGCATGGGGAATAAAATAAGACCAACACTTGGTTTGTTGAGGGGTTTCTTGTTGAGAGGATTTGGAGTAACTCTAAAGATTGGATATCTTCATCCTCCTTCGTTGAAGAGCATGAAGAACACATCGTCGCTGACGAAGAACGTCGGTCTCCGACGAAGGGTGACGAAGAACACCGAACCCTCGGAGATCGAAGACGCGCCGCCATATACCGCGACACCGACAATCCTCCTTCCGCGACATTTCTTCTGCGACGTTCCTTCCCCACGACAATCTTCGATCAACAACCAATTGAGGTAGGGGGTTGCAGTTCTTTTAAAACATTGTGAATTATATCCTCCGCATGGATTCACCTGGTTCATTTTTATAAAACTTTGTGATTTTATACCATTAACTTATATTAAAAAATTTGTTAGAAGACTTTTAAAATTACTAACACGGTGGGTGCGGACCAACGATGAAGTCCGAACCCACTGTCTCTTCGTTCTTGGTGAGCGGTTTAGTGGGAGATGACAAAGCATGCCACAAGGGCGATGTGAGGTCCTCACAGTGAAGGAAGAGCCCCAGGAGGGCCATTGGTGAAGACAACATGCAATTTCGACCACTGGAACTCATCCGGTGGTCCGCGGAGCAGCCCACCGTCGCGCCACCGAGAGGAGTCGGCGCGGCTTAAGCCGCGGCGGCAGGGTGCGGTCCCGCGACTGCGCGAGACCGGAGGGGGCGGGACACGGTAACTAGCCGCATCTGCTGTCAAGGGAGGCCCCACCTGGGGGCAGCGTTCCACCCGCTTTGCTCGGCCGTAATGGCCGAGCCGACCCGCCGACCGCCCAGCCAGCGCCAGCCGAGACACGCGCTGGCCGGGCCGGGTCGTGCCCCACCGGGTCGGACCCGGACCTGGGTCAGTCCGGGCCCAGACACCCCATTTTACGGACCTACGATCAATGCACCGTCAGCGGCGATGCGATCCTTGGATTGAGACGTTCATTTCGGTATATTACACTCATGATTTCAGAAAACATTGGGTTTGGCCGGGTTAGTTCGTACACAAAACCAACCGGGCTCTCTGAGTAGAAACGCTTATAACATGAGTTCCGGACGTCCGATTGACGTGTCGTCGACTTTGTTGGATTCCTCTTAGTGAGACAGATCTTTTGGCTTACTCCCCTCAAGGTTTGGATGCAGGTGGAGTATGGTCGGGTTGGTTTTGACATAAAAACCAACCGAGACCCTGGGACGAAAAGGCCAATAACTTCCATACCGGGCGTCCGATTGACGCGCCGTCTGTGACGTTGAGTTCCTGTTTATGATACGGAACTTTTGGATACATCAACTCCGGTCTTTGTGTTAGTTGATGTATAAGCCCCTCGGCTCTTGGAGAGGACCCTCCCAAACGAGCTTGATGTTTGTGGGAACCCCAGAGATGGCTGCGACTGTGGCGACGACAACGACTGTACAGAGATCCTTAGTGGATAAGATAGTGACAACTACAGTACTCAACGATCCTACGTGGATCAGTGCTATAGATCATATGTTGGTCCGATCTTGTGTGGGTCATCACTTAGAAGTCCTGTGTGGGCCAGTGCCAACAGATCCTGTGTGGGTCATTGCGGGAGTTAGTTACCTATAGATCATGTGTGGGTTAGATCCTTTGTGGTTCATTGCGGGGGTTAGTTACCTGTTGATCATGTGTGGGTCAGATCCTATGTGGGTCATTGCGGGGCTTAGTATCTATCGATCCTTTGTGGGTCCGATGACTTAGATGAATAAGTGGCTATATCTGATAATCTCTATCGTCATATGAAGAAGTATACCCGTGTGAGATGAATCCTGTTTTGATGTCCTTTGTGGTTTGTGTTGTGATATCCTGTCTGGATTACGTTTTGCATTCCTGTGTGGATTGGGTTGTGATTTCCTATGTGGACTGGTTTGTACTTGGGCACGGAGGTTAGACCGAACTGGAATTGATGACTTAGGTATATGTATGGGCATACACCTAAGTAGTGTTGGATGTTACTTCGTGATTGTATCTTTACTTTGTTGATTATCCATTGTGGATTATGGGAGACCTTCGGGGGTCTCAGGGTCCCTACTGAGTATCTTATACTCACCCCTGCAAGGGCTATGTCCTCACTACGCTGTGTTGGTTGTAGACAAAAGACAACACTGATCATGGTTGAGGCTTGTGGAGCAGGACAGTACATGGAGGTAGACCACTGGGCGGGACGTACTGGGAGCGGATGGCTGGACTGAGGAGCTGTGGAGGCTATCTATACCCACCCTTCATGTGGGACTTCCAGTGGACGACTCGACGATGCGGATTTACCTTTAGTTGATGTTTTCCCTTTCCAGTTGTACTTTACTTTCAGTTTGGGTTTGTATTCTGGCCCACTTACTTTTCCACACTTACTGTTGTACTCGGTTTTTACTTATTGTTTACTTCTACTTCTTGTTTTCTATGTGTTATTTGTTTACATTACAAAGGCAATGCCTTCCCTTTTTACAGGGAATTATGCCTTGGTGCAATTCGCCAGCCCCTGGCCTAGGGAAGGCGGGCTTTGGTTAGTCACGACATGGTCCCCAAGGACGAGTCGTGAGAATTTAAATATACATTTTATGACCTTTCATTCATTGGTTTTTTGTTTCAAAATTTACCAAATTGGATAATTAATTTTGTCTCAATATTCCATCTTTGAGACATATTACTTGATCTGCACATATATTTTTATATAAAGTGAATATATTATCTTTGATATATTATATCATTAATATTATTATTTTCATGATATGTATATATTCATGTAATGTTATTCATTACATTTTATTATAATCTAATTTGAAAAAAGTGGTAACCGTTTACTACTACAATCACATTGTCTATAAAAATTATTTATATGTATACTTTCATTTAAGGAAATATTGTGATCCTTATCTCATTTAATTTCATGAATTTTATTAACCACTAGATATTTTTATTATAATAATATAATAGAAACAATATTACAATCTTTTTTTACTTCTAATAATCTCTAAATGTTTTTCATGAAAAATATATGTTATTTTTCCTTTCGTAGAGAAATATGTGTTCTATCAGTACCATGTTTTCTTAAAAGATTTTAAAAAAGACTTACTATTATCTTAGGATGTATATAAGATATATTCAGACATGTTTTACCTTTTCCAAAAATGTTTTCTGATCAATATTTTTATCATATTCTAATCATGGATGTTTTCAAAAAACTTAAGTTGAAAATGGAATGTTCAACATGTATGGATTTAACCATCATCATGGTCATAATTTCCATAATTATTCCATTATATGTATAAATGGTTATTATTTGAAATTAATTTAATTCCTAATATTAAGAAAAATTTTGTATTCTAAAATGGGTTTCAAACAAAAATGGTTTTGTTGAAAAAAAATTTATTTTTAAAAGTTTTTCATATGTTTTCAAGATTTATTTATAAGTTTCCAATGAAAATTGTTTTCAAAATTTGTTCACTATTATTTTATATGTTTCCAATGAAAATGGTTTTCTTAATATTTTAATCTTCTATTATATGATATGAAGGAAAATTGTTTTCAAAATAATATAACGCCTTATTTTTAAGGTTTTGAATGTAACTTTTTAAAAATGGTTTACAAATATTTTCAATATTTCATTATGAGTATTCTTGTTTTTACAAATTAAATGGATTTAAAAATAAATTCATTATTCCATTATACATTATCAATGATAATTTAATAGAAAAAGTTTTTCCAAATAATAATTTTTATTAAAAATAATTTTTCAATGTTTAAAAATTATTTTCTTCAAGAAATACATTCAATTAAATTGTAAACCTCTATATATATAAAAAGGATTTTTGAAATGCTTTTATGAAATGATTTTAATTGAAAACGACATTTTACATTATAAATGATTCATGTGATATTTCAAAATCCTTCTCCATCTATAATATCATACTTTGCTATAGTTTCCAAATTATTAGGGACATGATCCACGAATACCATTTATATTTTTTCATGAATGGTGTTTTTCGTAATAGTGTGATATATATGAAACTCATTTCTCTTCAAAAAGATATATGATTTTGAAACCCACTTCCTTTCATTGGTTATGCATTGATGAAATTGTTGGGAAACCTTCAACTTTTTTATATGTTAGTATGCGCTAAAATGCTAAGGATAACCATTCCATTTCATGGGATATTATATGATTTTTACAAAACCCATATCTTTAATGGTTCATCATATGAGGAATGTTTTAATATCTTGAGGAACATGGTTTAATGGTTTTTATTATGTGATAGGTTGGACATATATCTCCCTACAATTCATTTTTTAATGATAAATATATCATGCTAAAATAATGGGAATAAAGTCGATGGGATTGATCAACTATGTTAAGATGGGGATACCAGACCCCTTATAAAAAGTTATTCTTACATGGGATGGTATTTTGTCCATCCTTGTAGGTGTAGTCACCGTGAGAATGGAAAATGGAGAAACCCGATCCAATATGGTAGGATGGGGAAACCTAATACAACATGGGATAATGGGCTCTTGTGATCCTTAATATGAAAATGAAAATGATTGTGGATAGTGATGTGTCTAACCTAGTATGTGTAGTCTGTGTGAAGTGCCCTGATATTTTCTATCTATGAAGATTGACTTATAGGGAATGATATTACATGTTAATGTGTATTCCACAATTCTTTGTCATAATCATTTTATGCACTTTCATGTTTTTTATCTATTATCCATTAAGATTAATGTCTTAGTAACTACCAATATTTATGCCATGATTGATTTATATGATCTTGGATATGCAGTGTATGATATTTTAATATTTCTAACACTTTATCATACCCTTATGATCATTTTTATACTTACATATATCTTTTTTTACCTTATAGAGCATCTGTGATAGCCACATTTATTATTTCCATCCCCATTTCATGATGAAATATTTCATGTATGACATGTATAACTGGGTTTCTAGTATTGGAAAACCTAGTTAGAGAAAATTTATGTCGCATATGTTCCAATTTTTATGTTTCCATCTTTACCAAGGCACTATAGTAATACTACATTCCGGTGACGGTTGATGTAATTTTTTAAGAATTAAAAAAATGATGTAATGTCTATGTATGTTGATACTGAGTTTTTATTTTAGGTATCATAGAAAGTGTAAAATAAAAATTTTCAATCATGGATGATAAATATTTAGTAAACTACCTAAAGGTACTTTTTATGATATGTATATCTATGTCTCTACAGATAATTTGAAGGATAAAAAAAAGTATAGAGAATTGTCTTATAATTTTTTAATGGATAGAGTGAGTTGTTTATTAGAAATAAATCCCTTCCTAGATACTACATGTGGAAGTTGTTATAGAATAGATGTACCTAGTAGTAAAAACCCGAACAAGGTGTTTCAAGCCTGATTCGAGCGTAACATGGTACACAACAACATGCCTTACTATGTACCTGGTTTGAATCTTCTAGTTGATATGCATTAGGAATTCAAATATTCTTCAAGGGAAATCATGAATAATTTAATAATATGTTAGTTATGAATAATAATTGATAAAAATTAGCTATCGTATATTAATTAAGGTGTCATAATTTTGAGATCAAACATGTGGGTCATCATAATTATGTGGTTCCTCACTATGAAAAATGATTATTACTCTATGATTTTTGGGTTTAAGTTAGTGGTGGGAACCATAAGGAATAGGGTTAACGATGAATATTATAGAAAAAATGATTATTAGTAGTAAAATGAGATTATCACTAGAGTTATGGTTGTTTTAATCATTCCTAATAAATTTTCACGGAACATGATTAAAAACATGTAACTTAAGAAACACTTAAACTTTCCAAAGTAGATAAAAAAGAGTTCAATGAGTGTATGGGTAATAAAGAACATGAGGGAAAGAGGATTTAGTTTTATTTTTGAATAGAATGTGGAATGAATCTTCTAACTGAATGGATTATAGGAACAACAAAATGTTTTGACTCTAGAAAAGAACAAAATAAGAATGTAGCTGTAATGGAAAAATGAAGTGTTTGGTTAATGAAATAGATTAGAATATTACTCTCCATATAACATAATTAATGTTTAAATGATTTATTTGTTTAATGAATGGTCATTATGATATCAATTTCCTATATGGAAGGATAATCAAAAGAATCTCCAAAGTCATATATGTATGGTTTGTTCTGATGATGAAGAGACCACGAATAATGTAAGAATGGTTTTTGTTACTCTAATAATATTATTATGGAGCGTGATTAAATTGAGTTTGATAAATTATAAACAATGATTTGTATTTAATAATTTAGGAAGGGGAATTATGTAATAATTTAATGAATATTTGTTAATTATTTTATAATAAATTTGGATAAATGAAGTATTTATGTCTTTAATTTCATAGAATATGTTATACGAATATTGAAATATATATGTATTGTTATTATAGGGTTTTCATTAATTATTTTAATTGATATTTTGAATGGGGATAATGAAGTACAATAATTTATTTCATAGTAATGTGATATTTGGATTAAGGGAAGGTAAATATTAAAGTGTTCAAGATGGCTATAAACCCATTTTTATCATCAATAAAGAAATGATTGATTTGGATAATGTAAATTAGATGGTATCGATAAACGTATAACTAATAACGAATTTATTTAAAAATTTGTTTATATTAACAAATATGATGTTTAAAATGTTATATATTTAATGAATATATCCATAAGTATTTGGAATAAAGAAGAATTCATGTTTTCCGAAAGTATTTGTTGTAATTTATGTTATTACTATTTCTATTGAGAATATATGATGAGGGTATTGACATGATTGGAATGTGAGATCAAAGAAAAAAATTATAATTGATGTCTGAAAAATGTAAGCTGATTAAGTGACCTTCATTCTAGAGTGTTGGATTTTAATCGTTTAGAAGGTTTTTAAGGTTAACCATTAATGCTATGTTTATGTTAAACATCAGGTGAAGTTTTTGATATTATTGTATTATCACACCAAATGCGGAATTATAAATATTTGATAATGTCTTCAAAAATTATTTTTTTAATGGAAACTGAAGACAATCGAGAGTACTTATCATTGATACCATGATCTATTAGTTCTTTAGGAATATAAATTTCACCGTCTTCTTTTGTGAATGAGGCGAAGTTTAAATTTTTCAAGACACAAATAAATGGTGAGATTTTAATTTTGAAAGGAAATTAAATCAGGTAAGTAAATCTCCATATAATTTTTTTTTTCAATATTATGAAATGATTTTTAAAATAAAATCTTGTCCTATTATCATATTTTTTGATGATATCACTGACCTCTTTCATACTTTTAGAATTTAGGGTTTTTGGATATTTTAAAAATATCTAGAACACTGAAATTAATTTGATTAGTTATCTTTATCAATATCTATGATTACTTATGATTTTAATTAATGTCAATGTTTTTACTTACCACCTATTTTCTCTTATGTAGAAAACTATTTTTGTGTAACAATGGGTAACTGTTTTGTTTACAATATTCAAATTTAATGGATGTTTTAGTGTTCATTTTTACAATCATAGTTTTTATGAAAGGAACCTTACAGGATTACAGCTTTAATTACATAGATGAATATCGAGGGGGAAATTCATTATATGGTGGAAAAAATTTAACATACAAGATTTTGTCAAACCTTTTTCAAATAAGATATGTTATGATGTTGTGTTTTCCACGCTAGACTAATTTAATCATTATATTTATGATATATAAATTTAGTCCTTCACTAAATGAAACACTAACTCTGATAGAATTACACAGAACACTAAATTTCTATTAATAAATTAAACTATTAAAATGGGATTATAATTACATAGTTATTTGTATACTAATAATTTCATTTTTGATATAATTTATTTTTTATTAATATATATAAATTATATTGATAATTTGAAATAAAAGTTTATTAGTTAAGTATGTATATGTTCAAAAAAATTATATTTTCCTAATGAACCAATTTTTATGTCCTTCATTGTAAATTATTTTTAAAAAAATAAAATCATTTAGAAATTTAATTTGAAAACATAATATTAATTTTTTAATTAAAAAATAAATTATTATTTTAGGGTGAATTTTCTAGATTTTTCCAAAAAAGGTCAACTTTGTATGAATAATTAAAAATAATGAATTTAATTTCTAGTTCTTTTTTTTGAATTTATTTATATAGTTAAATTACATATTCATTTGGATTTAAATATATTTTAGTTTAATTATAAATATTTTATTCCATTTTTTGTCATTGTAATAATTTTTATATTTAATTAAGATATTAAATCATAATATTCTTCATAACATTTTCACTTTAAGAACACTCTATCGTGCCCTATTTTTGTGATTTTTATTTAACATAATTATTCCAATTCTGTGAATTGAATTAAAAAAATGGAAATAAACAATTTTAATCAGAATAATAATTATACTCTAATAAGATCAACGTATTTTTTCAACAAAAATTTTATTGAAATTGATTAGAATTCATTACACTGATTAATGTAAACATTTAAATAAATAAGGGTATAATCCTCAACCGTAATGGAACAAATGTAAAATAAACTTTTCTAACAACAATTTTATGCCCATATTTCGGTTATAAACATTTCATTATTAGGTGTTATTTTTTCTGGTTACTTTTTTGATGAAAAATCATTGGTATACATATCTTTTTATCAATAAAGCTATGTGTGTGCCCTCCCTCCCATGTAAAAGTCCATAATCTATATCCCTTCCTCAAAACTATCAATACATGTTGTTTCATCCAAAATCTACACATTAAAAATTCATAAATTGTTCTTGTACACTTTTATTCCTCTTTTGGGATAAAATCTATTCAAGGAATCCATTTGGTAACAAAACCAATATGATTTACCTAAAAAAGAGGCAAATACCATGATAAATATCCATTCAATTATTTTATTTCTCAAAAACCTCAATTTTTCTTATTACATACACATAAATTAACACCATATTCCACCTACCTATGATATTTTATTATTATAGTGGTTCTACCTTCACATAAACACACTGTTATCTAATGTGTACCAATCTTTCATTCATTTTTTTTAGAAAACTATCACCCCACGAAATGATGTTTTTCATTTTAACTATGCCACCAATAAATATTTGGAGGTATTATGATCAATCTATTTTTTACAATATATATATGATATTTATGATGTATTTATTCTTCATTAGTTTTTATGTAAATCCAACCTTATTTATTTCCAATTTGTTTGAGTACGATTATCATGTATGGAGAAGTATGTACTACCGCATCCTCAAAGACATGTGATTCATTCAAGTTATAAATAATATGTTTTAATGATGGTTTTATGAAAAAAATATGATACCTATAAAATAAAAATTATAATGGAATTAGATTATATATTTGAAAAAATATATTTAATTTACATTCTTTCTTACTATAAGATAATTAAAGAGAAGAAACATTCATGCGTACGTATAGCCTACCATCTCCCTGAAACGTTTATTCAGTATTCTATTTATATCTTTTATAAATTAAGATTAATATTTATTACATTAAACATGGAATTTATTCCACATTATTACATGTTTTATTATATAAAATTAATCTTAATACCATCCAAAATATCGATATATCTAGTCATTTTGGGAATTAGGTATATTTCATAACAACCAATAACAAGGGATACAACTCATTATAGAACAAATTATTTACTTGATCCTAATATTCAAATGAAGATAAAACTACATGGGATAACATGGGAAAAAGCATAATAAATGGGTGAAATGTACTGATCAGTAAGGGAATAAATAAAGAAAATCAGGATAAATATGATATAGGTCACACAATAGGCGTATCAATGGAGGAAAAATATTAGGAATCAAAAACACAAACAATGAGACTTGATATAACATTGTATTATAATGGTATCATGGGAAATGTGGAAACATCTTGAAACATTACAATATAAAATTTGGTCACTGTAAATCTAATGAGACCTAATAGTGTAAAAATTTCCATAAAGTAATAGGGTTCACTCCATATCCAAGCATGACATATCATGGTACTAATTTTTACCTAATTCATTGTAGTGGTATTTGGGTTAATCCATCCAATTCATTTCATTATCATTATTATGTGTTCCACACAGATCAAACATCATGGGTTCATTAATCATAACAATTTAATTCTATGATTAAGGAGTTTGGAATACATCTTATTATGTTTCCAATCAATAAGTATATGTGTATAAATATTAATACCTATGATGGAATAATGGTTATGGTATTCCATACACACTTATTTTGTCAATGAAAATAGCAGTGACATTTCGGCAGCATAACATCGTTACAAAAAAATCATAAAAATGGTTGATGAGAGAGAAAGGGGATAATCATAATTTAAAAACAAAAAGGGAATATAATAGAGAAATATAATGGAAATTTACCAACATTAGTAAATAGAAATAGAATTCATAAGTTCATAAAAAAATTTAATAAATAATAGAAGGTAAGGATCCCTTAAAGAATCTCAGCGTAGTAACAACATAGGTCAGGGTTCAAAAGGGGGAAGCCTAATGAATCATAATTAAAATAACATCAAATAGATGGCATGGGAGGAATTATAATGAATGAAAAAAAATATCCATTGTAAATTATATGAACACATTTCGTGGAAGGACCCTTACAAAATTTAGGCACGGTAACATGTGTAAATAATGGTTCACAAGAGGGATAAATTATAGTAAAACAGAATATCATCTTTGTTAAATCAAATTTAAATTAACGGGGATATGGGATAACACATAACAATATATAAAAATTTAAATTGAATGATATAGCATAAAATGTGTGCATGATAAACGAGGAGAGTCGAATATCCCTTTCATGAATGTGTTAATTTAATGGATCTAGAATGTCTTACTAAGAGAATGGGGGAACCTTGTGAGGAATATTGAGAGTTTAGGGAATAGTATGGATGATCTCAAATTATTTTTATTTAGGACAAATAGGTTCTTGGTGTGTTTATATAAGAATGGGAGATTTAATTATTATTTACATTTTACAATCTATATAATAACATATCCAAAATCACAAACCATACAATCAATTACCAATGGTTTCTACCAATTTGTAGTAGTTTACATTATTTTTTAAATAATGGGTCTGAACATATTAAAATATTATCATGGGTGATGTGTAGGTTAGTCAAACTCTTAATGAAATAATTTTTCAACAGTAAAATATTTATATTAATTTGGATGATTTAGAAAGGATTTATAAAATAAATAAACTAAATGTAAATTAATTATATTAAATTAAAAAAAGATGATTGTTAATGGATCCCATTAATATTACTTATTACAGCACATTATGTTCATTATGATGTCCTAAAACATGATGTATATTTATATGATATTGAATTTTTAACTGAAGAATCGACTGTCTTTGAAAATTATGAAAAATTATCCATTATATAATTTTAACCTTTTGATTCCAATAATAATAATAATAATATCTAAATAATTTTCTAAATATGAGAATTTTAATTTTTAAAATAATAATCATCATTTAATAAGAATGATAGGTTTTTAATAATAGAAATTTTTGAACCCGAACAGAAAATTACAATTGACATCATAAAAATAATATGATCATTTATATTTGATGAAAATTAGTTAATAATAATATTTTATTAAAATATTATTTATTTAATAATCCATTAAATCAAAAAATTATTAATTTAAGTTGAATAATTATCCGAAATATAATTGGTGCCTTATTATATAAAAATATAAATCAATTACAACGTAACAATAAAAGGATTAAAGTATATTAATTATTATGTGAAAAATAATGTATATACTAATATTTCATTGTTCTTGATACATATCCATTTAATACACCTGTAAACTACCTAATATCAAGATGGGTGATGGTGGAACATTAATGGGAGGTTTAGTGAACATGGTTTGGTTTGTGATCCTGATATTATTGAACATATCCCATATATAGTTTCACTCATACATAAATTTTTGGATATTATATTAGGGATGGTCATGGGAAGATCACTAAATGAAATATATGTGGCATGTTCAGATAAATGATATTTATTGGGTATATGAATACAATTTGAACCCAAAACATACCTTCATTATGTCAATTTGATTTGTTTTATTCTTTTATTTATACTAATCATGTGGTAACTTTTCAAAAACTATATTATCCATGGTGAATATAATTACAAATCTTTTAAATATAATATAATATAAAAATTAAAGTTCATGTTTTTTCTATAACTATTTTATATGATTATACTTTAAAATAAATCAAAAATTTAAATTTTATTTATTATAGTATGTGTCATTATGATATTCAACCTTTAATAAATTACTCCCTCATAATTTTCATTTCCCACATTAAATTCACGATGGAAACTACACATCAACACTTCCTCTAGTTCCCATGTCACTTCATAAAACATTTATGATTTACACAGAACATTGACAAGGTGCATTTTCATATTTCATATACCATTTTCTCTATGATCCAAGGTCTTCACTGGCTTCTCATCATAGGAATGGTCATTCTCCAATGGTACCACCTCAAGATTTAGTACATATGATGGGTATAGTATATAATTTCTTGAGAGGAAATCATTTAATACATCATGTACGTGATATAGGTTTAGTGGGATTGTTTATCAAAAGGTCTCTACTCTGATTCAATCTAATATATCAGAAGGGATAATGTACGTGGGACTAAGCATTACCTTCATCCTAAATCTTATCATTTTATGAAATTGTGATATGTGATGTATTACCATGTCTCCAACATCAAAATCATTATATTGTCAATTATTTTCACCATAGTTGTTCTATCAACTATGAGAAGTATCAATGTACTACTGAATAGTCTTAACTATATTCGCCATTTCCTTTACCATTTTAGGTCCTAGAACATTATTTCCCTTAACAACATCCCATGATATATGTGTTCTACGTGTCATCCATTAAAGAGATTCATTTGGATAAATTTGGTTGCTTGATTAGAAAATTTTGTGGTAAGAGAACTCGACCACAAGATGATATTGGTCACATCCACCTTTGATGTCCATAGAACATACATATAACATATATTTTAGTGTATGAATAGTCTTCTTAGATTAGACATCTATTTGAGGATTATAGTCTATGCTAACTATTTTCTATATATTTATTGCATGATGGTTATTTTTCCAAAACATTGATGTTATTCATGGTTCTTCATAGAATAAAATCAATATCGGTACTCCATTCTACCTTAAAACTACTATGATGTATATCGATGATAGTTTATCTAGTGATAAGTCATATTTAATTATGATAAGACAAGATGTATTTATAATAAAATCCATAGAAAAACCATGCGACATTATTTCAATCGATTTTTAGAAATCCGATGACAAATTCCATAGTGATTTTCTAACACTTCCATGTTGTTATGGGTAATGTCTACATCATCCTCTTATACTTATACCGTTCATCCACCACATGATAACATACTAGCAACATTGAATTATATTTAGTGATATCATTCATCATAATTTCCAATAGATATTTCTCATGGAGATCATGATACATCTTTCTTCTTTATTAGTAAATGGAGAAAGAAAAATTATGTGCATCATCCAACAACTATATCATTAACTCATGATTTGATGTAACACATAGTTTTGAACCAAATTTCACAATTCCATCTTCATCATCATTGATCTCTAAGGATTTCCATTTACTTATATTTTTCACTTTCTTCATCATTCCCACATCATTCATTTATGCATCCATTATATATTCCATAAGATAAAGTTGATCCCTCATTTGTAAAAGGATTGATTATGTTACCTCCATTATGATTTTCATGTCGATCCATTTAAAATCTATGAATATTGGATCCTTCACAAATCACACCATTGATGATGATGCGTGATCATTTTTATGTAGAGAATCTACCACATTATTTGATTTACTAGGATGGTAGAGGATTGATAAGTCATAATACATAATGATATATAACCATTTTCATGGTAACATATTATTCCCTTTCAATGTGAATACATATATGAGGCTATTGTGATCAGTTAATATCTCTCACTTATACTTTTATAGATAAGTTTGATGGATTTTCAACTCGAAGATCACAACTGACAACGCCAAATCATTTGTGGGATTGTTTTCTGGTGATTTTAAAACTCCCTTGGGGTTTAGAAAATGAATTTTTCATTATTCATTAACATACATCCCAGTTCCTTCTTTAATTCATCATAGAATACTATAAATGGTTCTCTAATTTTTTAGTGTGAGAATAAGGGTAGTGATAAGACTCAATTTTAACATCTTGAATCATCATTCACATTAATCATTACATGGAAACATGAATTCCCCTCTAATTTATCTTGGTAATGTAGTTTTATAATCATGAGAAATACCTCAAAAATGGTGATAATACCCCACAAACATGTTGAATCTACAGATATCTTTCATATATGTTGTACTCATTAATCCTTCAATTGATTCTATATTTTTTGGGTCCTAAGATATCCCATTACTTATGTTGATGGTCCCCAATAAAGATACTTCCTTGAACCAGAACTAAAATTTTGTTGTACTTGAAATAAATATTCTCACTTCATAAGGTTTTTAAGAGAATGCTCAAATGATCCTCATACTCCTCCTTGTCTATTGAGTATAATAGAATATCATATATAAATACAAAATTCAAATTATATTGTTAATCATTAAAGACACTATTAATCATTTCCATTATGATTTTTGGAGTATTAGTGGGTCTTAATGGGGTCACTATGAACTCAAACATCCAATACCATGTATAAAAAATGACTTTTGGTATATCTTCTTTCATCACCTAGACATGATAATATCTCATCCTATTATCCACTATAGAGAAGTATTTTCCTCCTTATAGTTGTTCGAATAATTCATCAATCCTTGGAGGAAGAGACTTGTTCTTTATCATGTTCTTGATGAGATCATGATAATTAATGCAAAGGCGCATTGACCAATCCTTTTTCTGAATGAAGAGGACTGGTTCACTCTATTATGAATAATGTGGGATTATAAACCCATTATCTAGATTTTTATATAGTTTTTTCTCTCGCGCCTCTTGTTTTAAAACATCTATTCTATATAGATTATTGGAAAGTTGAAATTCTATAGTAATAAGGTCAATTTAAAATTTGACATCTCAGCTAGGAGGAAGACTAGAGAATTCATTGAAAAAAACATGTGCATATTCCCTCTCAATATTGATATCTTCGAGGATTGTTCCTTCCTTAGAATCAATCATTTAAAAAAATTATTTTTGCTCATATGGTAAAAATATGAATTCTTTAGATGATGGTGATGATGTAGATTAATTATTCTCTAAGACCATGTACAGAATCTATGGTCAATTGTCCATATAGAGATTCATTTACTTCTCATGGAAATTTAGGTTGGCTCTATATTGGGAAATCCAATCCATGATCAAAATTAAATCAAATTCTACCAAAGAATGTATGACATGTTTATCTAGGAATTTTATACCACTAACAATGATTTTGGAGGATTTATATACTTAAGATGAAATCATTTCCCCATTTTCCATTTTCTATGAATTATCTAATTAAATTATTTGTGGGAGGTTTTGGATTATTCTATTAAACTTCTATGATATGAAGTAATCCATATAAATAGAATAAAAAATATCATTCAAAATTATAGAAAATAATTAGATTAAATGTCACCACTTCATTATTGGAATTTACTTCGATGGCAGTGATGGGAAAAGATCTCCTTTCATTCTTGGAGGTTGTTGGTTGTCTCCGAAAACCCTTGGCTAACATCATTTGTTTGAATGGTCCTTGGTTATATGTAGTTTAATAAATGGCCAATTCATGGGGGTTTACTGTATATTTCCATTACTCCATTTAATTTGAATGATTCTCCTATAAATAATTCCTAAATAGGTGTCCATCCTTCATGTAGCTAAATCATTTCTTTGTTTTTAAGGCAATTTCTTGGGTTTGACTTCCCAAACCTTGGAACAGATTGATGATGAAATTTCAAGGCACCATTAGATCTCTATATTGGAATTCCATAATTAAACAGTAATTTTCACTTCATATCCCCATGATATCTATGATATTCGATGATCAGTATTCCAAATTTTAGGGTAAATCATATAATTTTATCATATGTAACAAATTCATAGATCGCTAGAGATTTTTGTAAAATGGGTTTAATACTATAAAAGAATTCATCAACCATTAATATTAGGTTAATGATAAATCTAGGGGTATATCAGGCAATTCATGTGAATTTCTCCCTTTATGACCTGATAGATTCCTCATATTTCTTCACGAGTGAATAAAAATCCCATTTAATTATAATTTGGAGTATGATAGGATGACATTTTTCATTTTTTTTCTGAATTACTTCCACTCCATAAATTAGATTTCATTAATAGCTTTTTTTTATTGATCACTGTCCAACACAGATTAGATTCTCCTTCCATATGATAAAAAGATATTATAACCGTATCTTGTTTGAAAAAATTAACAAGGAAGTAGATATTCTCAATAGAGTTGATCCATTGTTCTGTGATTAAGGGATCAAATGATTCATTTAAGTTGGAGGTATTTGTTGCATGGATCTCTTTATTGTGTTCTTTTCTATATTAGGGTTGATTGGGAGTTCCAATTGTTCCTGATTTCAATTCAATACATGTGTTAGTGAGAGAATATCATGACAAAGATTGTGATTCCCAAACCAATTAGGTTATACATCTCATTGGGGTAGTCATAACATTTCATATTGCAATGATTGTTAACCTGATATCACATATTTCCGACTATTGGCTAGAATAAATGTGAAATTAAGGATGTGTGTCTAAAATTATTAATCTCATAAAAGGGTAATCCATGGAGTATAAAGGGATGCCTAATAAATTAGATTATTTTTCATAACATATGAATTTCTAATAGTCAATCTATGTTATCCATGATCGATTTCCTATAATATATTATTATTATGATTTTTTTCCATTATTAATGGCTCAAAATGAGATTATTAATTTACCATGTATATCCCCCATGAGTATCAAACCATGTGAATAGTAAGGCCCATTTTTATGTACCAAGTTATCCTGAGTGAGGCGCATAACAAATTTTCATAGTTATTACTCTAAGGAACATTAGTTCTAGAACTATGTCCACTCGTTGAATCCATACAGGGATGTTTTTTCATGATAAAACACTATATATATACTGAAAAACATAGGGGCATTTTCCTATATTTAGTTTTATACCTAAGTCTTTCGGAAGAGTTTTTTAATCTTAATCATAGTAATAACTGATCTATTCAGATGATACCTACAACAATAACCATGCTCTGTATTTCACATTAATACATGTTTTATTAAATAAATGTACACATAATACAAAAAAAATGACCATTAAGTATAATTTCATTTGTAATTAGGTAAATTAAATAATGACTTATAATCAGGGATACAACATATTATTAAGAGTTTTGTTATCATGATCATAATATTCTAATGAACTAAAAACATCATGGTATAACATATGAAGAACATTTAAAAGGAATGAGAAATAAAGCTCACATAGAGAGTAATTAGGTAATAACATTAAGAGGATGGTATAGGTTTGAAAATAGGCATATAAATGGGTTATAAAGAGAGTATGAATAAAAAACATGAACACATAGACATGATATAGTGTGGTAATCATTGTAGCATCATGAGAAATGTGGCAAAAACTGAAAACATTACATCATAAACATAGTTCAAGGATAAATATTCCAAAATATCATTGTGTAAACAACGCAATAAAGTAATAAATATCACATTCTATCCCAAAATGGCCTATCATGATACTAAAAATTACCCATGCATTAGAGCTCTATCTGGATAAACCTATCATATTCATATCATTCTGATTCTTAGGTGTGCCTCATTGATCAAACAATGTAGGTTAATTCACCATCATAATTTTTTATATTATTAAATTTTGTGGAATATATATAAATAATTACTCAATAAATAAGTATATGTTCATAATGGTGAAAACCATTGATAGAAAAATGGGTATGGTATTCACTAATCACATGTTTTGGTATGTAAAATCATGGCAATGTTTCTACAGCATAAAGAAATTACATTAAAATCATAAAAAAATTACATGAGTGAGAAATTTGTATTTAATAATGTAAGATTCAAATGGGAAGTAATGGTTACATGTAAATAAATTTCTAGAAACTGTTAAATCAATGTAAAATGCCAAAGTTCATAAATAATGATGAATAATGAAGAAAATATGTGGATACATTATGCAATTTATGCATTATAAAGGCTTGGGTAAGTGTCCAAATCGTAGAGGATAAATGAATCATAATTAAAAAACATAAAATTTATAGTAACTGAATTTTAATAAATTAGTGAAAATTTAAACATTATAAATTAGAAGAATTAATTTCTATGAAGATTCTTTAATTTTAAAGGAGGAGAGGAAGGTCCCTTAAAAATTATTTCTTGGTATTAACTGTACAAATAGGATTATAGGATGGATAAATTAAATTGATATAGGATCTCATAATATATAAATTAAATATAATGAAATTTGGATATGAAATATCATATCACATCATTTGAAAATTGATATTTTAAGATACAACATAAAAAGAGTGCTTTATAAAAGATGTGAGTGGAATATCCGTTTTAAGAATTTGTGAATACAAATGATTTATAAGGTCTTATTGATAGTGTGGGGAACCCTTATAAGGATATAAAGAGTGGAGGGATTATTTTGGACGTTCACCAAGTAGATTGAGTGAATGTAAAAGGGAGATTGGGTGGGATTATATAGAAATATAGGGGGATTTCATTATTATTTTGGTTTTGGACTGTACGCTATATGGAATCAAAAAACAAAAACCATCCCAGGGTTTTTTACCATTTTTCTTTAAAAATGGTAGAGGTTTAAATTATTTTATGTGCCCAAGGTCCTAAAACATTAAAATATTATCATTGGTGATGTGGAGGGGAGTTACTCTTTTGGATCAATGATTTTAAAACCTTAAAATATATAAAACGTTTTTGAGGATTCACAATGGATTTATAATACTAAACCAAATAAAAATAAAATCACAATATATTAATAATAAAACTTATATTTGGCCATGTATCCAATTTATATTACTTATTACATCAAATTTGGGTCATTATTATTTCATAAATCATAAAGTATATTTATATAGTATTTATTTTTTTCTAGAATGTCCATCTATCATAAAGTATTGAAAAAATCACCATTTGATAATTTCAACATTATGACTCCAAAAATAATATTCATTTTATCCAAATAATTTTTTAATTACATGAATTCTCAAATTTAAAATAATTATAGAAATTTATTGAAAATGATAGGTTTTTTATAATAAGTGTTTTCAAACGCTAATAATGAATTAAATTTGACATTATAAAAAATTATATGATCAGTTATATTTAATAAAAAAGTTTGCTAATAATATTTTATAAAAAGTTTATCTAATTCATGAATCTAGTAGTTTCTAAATTCATTATTTGACTATAAATATTAACCAGAAATTTAATTTATGCTTTATTTTTTTGAATGAAAATTATTTACAAATTAACAACAATAGGATGAAAGAATAATAAAAATTCAATAATAAATAGTTTATATACTCATATTTTACGGTCTTCATAAGTATACCATTAATAAAAGTAAAATGACCTATGATATATATGCATGATTGTGGGACATTCATGTGATGGTTTAGTGAATTTGGTTTGGGGTGTGATCTCAATGAGCATGAACTTCTACTTTTAACAGTTTCTCTCATTCTTAAGTATATGGGTCTAATTTTCAAATTGGTCGAGGTTTAACCCCATAATTTCATTCTCCTTCATAAGCTCAAATAAGTGGGATTTAAAGGTTGTGATATTATTGGTTGAGGCCATCACATCCTTTTTCCATGTCAAATGGATTTGTTAAAACACAATATATATACTAACAATGTGATCATTGTTCAATGACTATATTATCCATGATAATGATACTTAATGTTCATTTAAATCCAAAAATATATAATAAAACAAATGAAGTGCATGTTTTTTCTATAACCATATTACATGATGATAAATTTAAATAAATCAAAAAAAGAGAATTTTGTTAAGAATATTTAGGGTAGTTACATTTATTAACTGAATAAATATGATAAACAAAACATTTTTTAAATTTGGTAAATAAAAAAATAATTATATGTGTAAGTGGATAAAGAATAAATTTTCAAAAATATATGATAGACATAACGGTTACAACATAAAACACTACATAAACATGGCGTTGTAAATAAACGTGTAATATAATGAAATAAGTAAGACAAATATGGTGTTAGAAATTAAAATATGGTTCATTTTATGATTTATATAAAAGTTATGTTACCTATGGAAGATGATTGAGTCCCTACCATGTTATTCAGGACTTAAGGTAAGGTAATTTCTTCTACCATTATATTTCCATGAGATAAATGTCTTATTCAACACTAATATATTTTTTATGGTGTGTATACTACCCATGGATATGTATATGGATTATTGTACATAAGTTTATGTGTATTTAAATATATATTTTATGATCTGACTTTTATATGGTTTATGTTTCAAATGTTACCAAATCAGTATTGTAGTTTATTCTAGATTTTCTTTCTTTGAGACACATGACATGTTATGCACCTGTGCTTTACTTTGAGGGTTATATACTTATATTTACATGTTTTATAATGAATCGCTATTTATTAATGATAGGTATACCTTCATTTAATTTAATTCATTATATTGTACTAAATCATAATTACCAAGGTGGTAATAGTTTGTAGTTGTAATATCATTGTTTATCATGCTTTTTTATGATTATGGTTCTAATGAAGAAATATTATTGAACATATCTCATGATAAATCATGAATATTTTTACGCAATGTTTATCCAAGATATATCAAACTAATTTTACTAGTTTCCAGTATTTATAAATAAGATATTCGATAAACAAATTTATGCAAACCCGATATTGTTTTTCTTATATGTTGGAAATATTTGCTCTTTCAAAACAATGTCTTCTAAAAATGTTTAATATTATTTACTAATATAATATAATGTTTAAAATAAAATTTTACCCACGTATTAAATTTTCACAAAATTGTTTCAAAAATTATATTATTTTCATTTTCTAATAATGATAATTTTCTAAACCATTAATGTGAAAAAGGAATTTCTTCCAGGCAGAGACTTAACCACCATCATGACTATCATTTATTATCCAATTCCAATATATGTTTACATGGTTTTTATTTTTAATTATTTTATTTTAATAATATTATGGATATTTGTTTAGTTTAAATAGTTTTGAAAGGAAAAATGGATTTGAAAAGATGTTTTAGTTTAAAAAAATTGATTAAAATGTTTTAAAACATTATTTATATGTTTTCTTGAAAATTTTTCTTCTAAATCATTTCAATATAATTTAATAAATATTCATGGAATTTTATTTTCATATTTTTTTGTAGATTAATTTATACGTTCTTAATGAATTGTTTTCAAAGTTCTTTGAAGATATATTTTTAATGTTTTCATATTATTTTCAAATAAAATGTTTTCTGAAATGCTTTCAATAATTCATTAAGAGTTTTCATGGTTTATTCAAAGAAAATGTTTTTCAAATGATCTATGTTTTAAAAAGTGATTTTCTTGGAGGAAATATATTTTCCTCAAGAAATGATTTTTATAAAATTGTAAGGAATTTTTTATAAGAAATGGATTTTTGAAATTGTTTTATGAATATGATTTTCCAAGAATGGATATTTTACATATCAATGTTTTCATGTGATATTTCAAAGTCCTTATCCTTTTTGAGATTTCATTAATTGTTATATTTTATACTATATTTGGTACATGATCGAAGAATACCATTACTATTATTTATTGAATGGTTTATGTCAAAATAACTTGATGTTTGTGACACATGTTTCATTTCCACATGTTTTATTCTTTGGAAACCCAGTCCTCTTCAGATGTTATGATTCAGAAAAATTATTGTGAAACATATTTATTTTCGATTGATTATGATGTAATGGAATGTTAATGATAACAATTTCATGACATGGGTTATGAATTGATTTTTATGGAACCCATCAATTGTTATGGTTCATGACATTATTAATGTTTTATTATCTTTTGGATATGTATGAATGGATTAATTATATCATAGGTTAGACCTATATATCACTATAATACATTGGTAAATGATTTATATCTCATTGGATAATTATGGGAATCCAGTAGAAGTGCCTGATTAATTATGTAATGATGGGGAAACTTCATCCATCATAATGAAATGATTTTTACATAGAATGGTGGTTTGTCCCTTCTATTTGGTGTAGTCTCTATGAGGATGAAATATGGGGTAATTTGGTCAACTATATGAGGGTGGGGAATCCAAATCCACTATGATAATATGGGGAATCTTGATCAATTAAAAGGAATGAACTACGATTGGGGTTGGTTGTGTGTCCCACCCAGCAGGTGTAGTTTGCTTGAAGTTCCCTGATAAGCTATAGTAATATGTCTTGACTTATTTGGAATGATATTGCATGTTTTTGTATATTCCCCAATTCCATGTCTCATTCATATGTTATACTTTCATGTATAATGATTTGTTTTCCCTTATGATTCAAGTATTATGAAGTACAAATCATTATCCCATGATTCCTGTTTATGATATTTGATATAAGGGGTATAATCATATAATATTAGGATCATGTTATGATACCATTTTTCTCATGTTTATTCACACACTGTCCCATATTTACAGTTACTGGTAATATGGTCTCAACACATTTATTTTCCCTTCCATAATTTATTAAGAAATATTTTATTTATGATATGTGTAAGTGTATTTGTTTTACTAGAGAACCCAGTGGGAGATAATGTATTCACATATGTTCTAGTGTATATATCTCCATCATTACAAATTCACTAAACAAATACTTCCATTGGTTGTATGTCTATGTAATTTTTTAAGTATTCAGTAAATTTGATGTAATGTATATTCATTTTAACAATGGGTGGTTATAGTATGTATCCGAGCTGATGTTAGATAATCATTTTAATCTAGGACGAGAAATATTTAGTATGATTAATAAACTTATTTCTCTAATACAAGAAAACCACAATTCATAGTGGTGTGTCCCACCCAGTACGTGTAGTCCCAATGATGTTACCAGATAAGTTATTTCAATGAGTATTGACTTAGAGGGAATGATATTACTTGTATATGGGTGTTCCGCAATTCCATTTCCTATTCATGTGATATTATATATTAGAATATGAACTTGATTCCCTTATCATTCATCTATTTTGAACCACTACTATTTATTAAATTATTCATGTTTTTGAACATTGATGTGAATGGTATGACCTTCTAATGTTATGATCACATTTTCACCATAGCAATGTTTCCATAGCATGTCGCCCTAGCATTGTTTCCCTAGCACTGTCTCCCTGGAACCGTTGCCCTGACAATATCGCTCTGGCACCATCGCCCTGTAACCAATTCGAATTGGTGCTACATATGACCCATCGATTCCACTAATGCAATTCCTTTAATTTGGAAAACTCTATTCTGAGCCTCTAATGGTCAACAAGAAACCCACTACAACTGATGTTTTCCAAAGTAATGGTTCATGAGTGTCTAGAACATTACATCAGATACCTTTGAAACTATTATTCTCGACTATAATTCAAGACTAAACTTGAGGACAATAGAGGGGAACAAACGATCAACTCGTAAGAGACCTATTTGGGTCAAATAACCCAATAGATAAAATTTATAACAAAACCCCCATATATAGGTACACCTCTCCCACATATATCTCTTGAACTACTACAGTTACACTACGGACATTCTCCCCCATGTAACCGCATAATCATATAAATGTCATACCTTCTAGACATATGGGTTAGGGAGTCTCTTCTACCATGTAAATATACTATCCTCTTTGGGTCGTACTGACTCGGATGTATTGGTTTAATCGCATCCACCTTAATACATATTAATTTGGTATGAGGTTCTCCCATCCCAACAGTGAGTAATTTTCACTCATTTAGATAATAAGGATCAAAATCTTTCTTACGGAAAATAAGGGAAATCCTTACATCGCAGCAATGCCCAAAAAAACACAAGGTTAAAACTCCAAACATCTTATGGTAATAGGGACACATTTGTGCATTCTCTTCACAGATAGTCTTCTCCAGGCCACCATACCTCCACAGCACATGAACCAAGGGAATGGTTCTTCCATGAAGCAACTTCTCTCGACTATCTTGGTTCCATATAGATTTCTCCTCGAATTTCTTGTCATCATCGATATCTAGATCTCCCCATTCAAGGACATGTGAGTTATCATGTAGATATAAATGGAGTCGAGACACATGGAAGATGTTGTGGACCCTCTTTAGTGGAGGTGGTAGCACTAGCTGATATTCCACTTCACTAACTCATTGGAACACCTATAAGGGTCCGAAAAACATATGAGAAATCTTACTCCCCCTACCGAACCTCCATATCCCATGCGGAGAGGATACCTTTAAGAACATGGGGTCCCAAACCTCAAACTCCAAGGGTCTCCTCCCATTATCGACATACAACTTTTCCCAATCCTAAGCTTCCTTCATCCTCTCACACACAAGTAGATATTTTTTTGTTGTGATATGAACCACCTCTCAGCCAATAACACCTACCTCTCCAACCTCTATCCAGCATACGGGAAAACGAAATGGCCTTTCGTATATGGATTAGATCGGATCCATCCAATTTCTAGAATGAGAGAAACTATTATTGGAAAACACCACTCAATGAATGTGTCATGGCCATGATCCACTATAGTCTAAAACCCATGCCTGAAGCAAGTCCTCCAATGTATGGATGGTCCTCTATATCTGGCCATCTGTTTGAGGGTGGAAAGTCATGCTAAGGCATACCTGGGTTCCAAAATCATGTAGTAGTCCCCTACTGACATAGAAAGTATAGCCTGAATCCCAATCTGAAATGATGGTTCTACGAACTCCATTCATCCATAAAACTTCTCCCACGTGCTTCTATGTCATGGAATCCACTACAATCAACTCCTTAATCACTAAAAACTGAACCTATTTCTCCAACTGATCCCCCACTACCAAGATGGTATCAAAATATCCTTCATCTATGGGCAGTCCAACGTAGAAATCCATCGAGACATAATCCAACTTTTACATGGGAACATCTAAGGGGTGAAAAAGACCGCAGGGACAAGGTGTACACCCTTCACCTACTGTGTAAAAAACCCAACCTTCATTCCAGTTATGTTTTCCTTTTCTAGTCATTTCTGAGAAAAAGTGGAAATTCTAGAGGTCATGAAGGGGAGAACAGTTGGCACATGGTTGGTGCATGGTCTGAATAAACCCTGTAGCCAGCCCAGGAAAACGTGAAACCCTTGAGAGTGGGCTTAGCATGGCAGCACACGGTCTATCAAACAGTGCAGGAAAGCCATGCGAAATCCCTAGTTGAGATAGTGGCAACATCATGGTTGGCAAACGGTTTTCCAAACCATGTGGGGTAACCATGCGACCACATAAACATAGGGTGTTTATGTCCCGATCCACTCATTATTTCTCATTTCTTCTCCAAACTCTTTCCCACTCGAGCCTCACTCGGGATTTTGGGTTCTAATTGGATGATGGTTCTCCCCCACTTGTTTTGGAGGCAAATCGATGGGGATTATTGGTGGATTGAAGTTGGATCTTCTCGGGTAAGCCCCTCCACTTGTTTTCCCCTTGGATTTCCCTAGATCTTTTCTACCCTCTCTCTAGGTTTTCTAGATCAACATTCGTTTCATGTAGATCTACTATTGGGTTTTCCTTGGGTGTTGATTTTAATGCTTGTGGATGATTGGGAAATAGATTTAGAGTGATATTTTATGAAGCAGTTTCCCAGTTTTGTTGGTGCGGTCGATTGTGGATCGTTTTCTCTGAAACCCTAAAGGTAGGTGGCTTGTGCATTTTCATTGAATGTATTTGTGTATTATGTGCAATTATGCCAATACCCTTGAATGGGTTATAGTGTGGTTACCGTTTTACCCCTTTTTGTTATCCTACCATACTTTTAGGCTTGCGTAGAGGATGATTGGATATGAATAGGGTTGGATTTCTATGCTTTGGATGCATTGCACATGCATGTCCTATTTTCGACCATTTGGTCCTGTTTTACCAGTTTCCCATGCCTAGTGATTGTAGGATGGAGATTTGTTTTTATGACATGTTGTTGAGTGGTAGACTATTTATCCTAGTATTTCATAAGGTTTACCGTGGCCATATTTCATTGTTATGCTCGTTGAATTGCACAGGGCCGTGAGAACCTTGTGTTGTTGACTATTAGGGGATAGGCCCAGTGAGCATCCTCAGAGATTCTTTGGTTATTATAGACTATAAGGGGATAGAACAAATGAGCTTCCTCCGAGAGTCATTGATAATTATAGAATATTATGGGATAGAATGAGCGAGCTTCTTCAAAGAGTCTTTATTTACATTGAATTACCTTGAACCATCCTAGATTATAGGAGGAATTGACCGAGTGAGCTTCCTTAGAGTGTCATTGAATGACATGAGCTATAATGGGAATTAACTGGGTTAGATTCCTTATATAGTCCTTGACCTTGTGACTATAAGAGGAATCGACCATGTGTTCTTCCTTAGTGAGTCTCAGAATACCTTAAACTATAAGGGGAATTTACAATGAGTTCTCCCTCAGAGAGTCTTTATGAATTCGTATGACTGAACCAGAGGGTCTAGGCTGAGTGTACTACCAAGAGTATTTCTTGTACTTGTAAGGTAGGACTAGAAGGTATGGTTGTGTGTAATTCCCGGAGGTTTACCTTGTTTGTTTAGCTACATACATGACACATGGAATTGTTTACTTCTAGGTAATTTCCTGTTTACTACTTTCTCTACTTTTACCTTCCATATATTCACTGAATTTATGCACAGATCATGGCGTGGATTCATACTGGGATTTTTTCTGACACCCTATTTGGGTCAGGATTTTGGGCCCAAACTGATTATATTGTTGCAGGGATAGATAAGGGAAAACGCCCTTCTACATTAGGTACTTGACTTGCTGTGGAGAAGGAGATCATGGGAACAAAATTTGGTTTGCGATGATGATGAGTTATTTTTATAAATTTTCTTTGTACTTGGGTTTAGTATTGTTGTATTCCAGAATTGTGTTTTGTTTGTTTGTTTTCCTAGACATATGTACAATGCATCATTTATATATGTATTTTCTACAGAGGTTCCTTACTTTCAGTCTTCTGCTGTTTACTTTCATATGGATTATTTCTGCTTCCGCTATTATGTTTATTTTCATCCTCTGTTTACTCTTCGAATGATCCAATTGTTTCCCCACTATCACACCCAAGGACCTTTCTACTAGCCAGATGCCTCTGGCATTCATGGAAATGGGCTTGAGGTCATGTGACCAACCGGGTACGGGGTGCCTTTGGGTGGCTTCCAGAATTGGGATGTTACAAAGTGGTATCAAAGGATTTATTTTCTCTTGATTAAATATTTGGATCCTTTAGCCAGGGATAGGATGGAATCAGTACATGGTAATAAGACGTGCATAGGAGTAGCTAACCCTTGTAATAGGAAAAGACAATCTACCTCTTTATTGCAATTTCTTCTGGTTTATAATGTTTATGATTGATCTGATTTTCACTGATGGGTGACTTACATGTTTTGTGTTATTACTGTTGATGTTATTGAGGTTCTATTTCTGTCGCAACCTTATGAGATGAGGTTATTCAATGTCATGAATCATATAGGCACATGCTAGAAATCCCATGCCATGCATTTTTTCCTTGAAATCTAGGATGCATTTGTGATTTCATGTTATTGTGATAGATGTTGTGTACAATATGCATGACATTGTGATAGTTTCCCTAATAATAAAATACTCGTTGTTTGATAGGGTATTGTTTTGATTAAATTTTTTCTTGAATGAACGCCAAATATTGGTTCCTAAGGTGTTACAGACTCTCATGTACCAGAACATGGTGGATCATCGCCTTGTCTTTGCTTGTTTATAACATGTGTAATATTCCATGCATTGATTCATAGGGAGTATGAGCCCTCACTGATCGGAATTAGGCACTTTTAATGTTAATTTCATTGTTTCTCTGGGTTACGGAGTAGTTTCTGAGGCTTACTATCCGAAAAAACCCAGAATTAATGTCCTGTAATTTTGACTAGACTCCATGTGTTCCTCTATTCGAGAAGAAACTATTTTTCTTAATTACATGCCATGTACTTTACGTACATTCCGTGTAGTCACTGACCGTGTCATAGGCCATGTGGGTAGAGACACAAGATGGGGGATGTATAGTTGGAACACATAGTTTACCAGTTGAACACACTATGTAGTGTTGACCAAGTGTCCGCCCGTGTAACCAAAAACATGGATGGATAAGACCGTAAGCTATACACTCCGTGTACTAGTTGAACATGCCATGTAGTCTGACCCAGGTACCTGGCCATGTCACAAGCCAAATGGGTAAGTGTTACCCCTTCACGAACATGTCGTGTCTTTTCCTCACAAGCCGTGTAGTGTGAGCCACATGTCAAGTCATGTCGCTAACAACACAAGCCTGGTGGTGTGTTACCAGTTTGGAAGAAGTGGGTATACGAGTCCACATTGCCCGAGATACCTTGTAAAGTGCCAATCTTACAGCAAGATGGGTCACATTCAGTGCTTCTATCAGATCTTTTCACCAGCAGTTGGTGGCATGGGTTCTTCTATGAACTGCATTCTGGAGAAGCGCCACCAGTTTTTCACCAGTCTGGGAATTGGAGTTCTTCTAGCCATTCAGGCCGAGGTGGAGGTCGTGGTCATGGTATCCAATCACCCAGTCTTCCATGACATCAGGGTGAATCAACATAGAGTGGTCAGGCATGGTTATTGGGCAACGATACATGCCATACTTTTGTAGTGGAGCAGAACTAGCAAGAGCAGGATCCCAGACCTTCTCCCGTTCGAGGTAATATCTGAGTGGCCTTTGTTTTTGCTTCTTCTTTCTTTGATACGACGACTTCCCATAAATTTATATCTTTTTCTATTGTGGACAGAATTGGGCTATGTATATTTTTCTTTTATTGATATCTTGATGTTAGACAATGAATTGGGGAGGAGGACATCTAGGGTAAGTCAGTGCAAGGAGTGCCCTCTTGAGGTTGGTGGGTGTCACTTCCTTTTAGAGCTCTATGTACTAGAGATGACAGGATCTGATGCCATAATTGAAATGGACTGGTTAGTTCTCTTTCAGGCAATCGTTGATGGTTATCGTCGCACGATGAGTTTCATATCACCCGAGGGTGGATCATTCCTTCATAAGGGAGCATGGGATGTCGAGGCGAGCAGAGCGGGTCCAGATCATCATGGGTAGGGAGCAGTTACAGCCCAGATTTCTAGTCTTTATCTGGATGACCAGGGGACTTCACAGTTAGGATTTACTCCAGTGGAGGATTGTTTCAGATATGTCTTTCTAGAGGACTTTACATGTTTTCCTCCGGAGCGTGAGGTGGAATTCTCGATTGAGCTTGTGCCTAGAGTGGCACCGATTTCCATTCCTCCTTATAGGATGGTAACACCTGAGTTGAAGGAGCTCATGATATAGCTGAAGGAGTTGCAGGAAAAGGGTTTCATCGGACCCAGTACTTCTCTTTGGGGTTCAGATGTCCTGTTTGAGAAGAAGGAACACAACAACCTCAGGCTTTGCATGGACTATCGTAAGTGTAACCAGTTAATGGTCTAGAACTGATATCCCCTTCCTAGGATTGATGAACTCTTTGATTAGCTTCAAGAAGCCCGAGTGTTCTCAATGATTGACTTGAGGTCCAGTTATCATCATTTTCACGTTAGGCCATCAGATATACCTATTACAGCCTTCAAGAGCAAGTATAGTCTATACAAGTATTTGGTTATGCCATTCGGTTCCATGAACATGCCTGTAGAGTTCATGGAACTGATGAACCGAGTGATCCATCCATACTTGGATTATTTCATGGTGGTCTTCGTGGATGATATCTTGGTGTACTCACTCACTCAACAAAACCATGCTACCCATCTTACGATCATTTTGAGTACAATGAGGGAGTATCTGTTATATGCTAAGTTCTCAAAATTCCACATTTGGATGGATCAGATTCACTTCTCGGTCATGTTATCTCAAAGACAGGAGTATAAGTAGACATAGAAAAAGTGAGTATAGTAGTTTCATGTGAGTAGCCAAAGAACATCTTTGAGGTGCAGAGTTTTCTTGGGCTGGATAGATAATACAAATGATTTATTTAGGTATTTGCATGCTTATCAGCACCACTAACGGGCCTGAATAAGAAGGGTGAAAAGTTCTTGTGGTCATATACATTTGATTCTGTCATTCAGGAGCTGAAAGGGAGGTTGACTTCATCACAGATACATGTCTTGCCAGTTCCAGGCAAGATCTATACTGGTTATAGTGATGCTTCATGAATCGGTCTGGGAGTTTTGCTCATGTAGGGACATGGAGTTGTTGCGTATGAGTCTCGGTAGTTGAGACCCCATGAGAGGAACTACCCGATGCATGATTTGATGTTAGCGGCTGTTGTTCATGCCTTACGTTGTTAGAGATATTATCTTTTGGGGGATCAGTTTTTGGTTTTCACTGAACACAATAGTATCAAGTACATCTTCACTCAACATGATTTGAATTTGAGACATCGTAGAAGGGTTGGGTACCTAAACTCTTTTCACATTGAGCCTGCCTATACGCCTGGGAAAGGCTACATAGTGGCTGATACATTTAGTAGGAGGACACAAATATTGGCAGTTCAGGAGGCCCGTAGTTAGTGACAACTTATGGCTCTGTTCTCTACGATTTATTTGGAGGTTCATGACAGAATGGGGTAGACATTTCTCTATTCTTTAGTTGCTACCTCTACTCACCTTGATCGAGTGCGAATGAGGTAGCTATTAGATTCAGAAGGACTCGTCCTATGGGAAAGCTCATTAGGAGAGGACCCTATTACTGGATGGACTATAGGTGAGGATGAGATATTGTGCTTCCAAGGATTTGTATGGGTGATAGCAGATATAACCGAGGAGATGATGCAGGATTTTCAGTACACATTTTGGGAAGTTCATCTGGGCATCACCAAGATGTATCGTGATCTACACCATCAGTATGGTGGCCAGGTATGAAGAGGGACGTTGCTAGTTTCTTCATGAGTTTTTTCACTTGTTAGGAAGTGAAGGTGGAGCATTAGCGACTAGTAGGGCTTTTGCAGTAGTTACCCATTACTAAGTGGAAGAGGAATGACATCACGATGGATTTCTTGACCAGTTTGCCTAGTTTACCCCGAGGGAATGATGTTGTTTGGGACTTCATTGACAGACATACAAAGGTTTCTCACTTCATTACTATCAAGGGGAACTTCAGTGTTGATGAGCTGGGTCAATTGTACATCCGAGAGATGGTATGCCTTCATGGAGTTATACACTCCATAGTTTTAGATAGGGATGCATGTTTTACTTCTTGGTACTAGAATGGTATTCAGACAGATTTGGGTATTGATGTACGTTTGAGTACAACTTACCACCACAGACAGATGGATACTCCAATTGTACGATTCGAGTGCTTGAGGACATGCTCCGAGCATTCATTATGGATTATGGATGTTCTTGGGAGAAGCATATACCTCTTGTGGAGTTTGCCTACAACAATAGTTTTGCAGCAACTTTTCAGATGTCACCTTATGAGGCTTTGTGTGGTAGGCCATGCCGATCACCCATATATTGGTCGGAGGCCGGAGAGGCAGCTTTTTTGGGACCTCGTCTTGTTCAGGAGTCTATAGAGAAGATAGAGTTAATTCAAAATAGGATGTCTACTGCACAAGTTCACAAGATGTCTTATGTTGATCAGTGGAGATGACCTCTGGAGTTTGAGGTCAGGGATCAGGTTTTATTGCATGTCGCACAGAGGATGGGACACAAGAGGATTAGGATATAGGGTAAGATTTCTCCAAGGTATGTCAGGCCATTCGAGTTATTGGAGAGAGTTGAGCCGGTTTCCTATCAGTTTCAGTTGCCTTAGAGGTACCGGGCTATGTACGACGTCTTCCACATTTCACAGATTCAATTTTACCTTTTAGATTCGTCTCATATATTTTATCCGGAGGAGGTTGAGTTTGAAGTGGATCTGTCATTTGAGGGGAATCTTATCCATATTTTTGATCACGGTACTAAGGTTCTCTGGGGCCAGTTTGTTCCTCTGCTACGTGTTTCATGGTAGCATGGGCATGTACAACCTGAGAGTTGGGAGAGGGAGGAAGATGTACGAGCACAGTGGCCAGAATTGTTTGAGGTTTAATCTTCTACGCTGCATTGCTAGTGAAATTCGGGGACAAATTTATTTAAGGGGGAAGTTTTTAAGAACCTGCACCTTCTTTTCAGGTATTGTTTCCTTTTCTGGTCATTTCTGAGAAAAAGAAGAAATTCAGGAGGTCGCATAGGGTGCACGGTTGGAACACGGTTGGCGTACAGTCTGAAAAAACCATATGACCAGCCCAGGAAATCATCCAACCCTTAATAGTGAGCTCCTCATGGGCAGTTCATGGTCTGTCAAACCATGCAGGCAAGCTGTGAGAAATCCCTAGTTGAGAGAGAGGCAACCGCACGGTTGGCACACTGTTCTCCAAACTGTGCGGGGTAACCGTGCAGCCACATAAAGTTAGTATTTTGAATTCACAGGCCACTTGGGATTTCACATATCTTCACCAAAATCTCTCCCTCTTGAGCCTCACTTGGGATGTTGGGTTCTCAAAGGTTGAAGGTGATCCCCTACTCATATTAGAGGCAAATCGAAGGGGTTTCTTGGTAAATCGATGGCAGTTCTTCTCAATTAAGTCCCTCCTCTTGGTTTCTCATTGATTTTCTCTATATCTTATCTTCCCTCTCTCTAGGTTCTATATATTTACATCAATTGAATGTAGATCTAGTGTTTGGTTTTCATAGGTGTTGATTTTAAGGGTTGTGGATGATAGGTAATGAGATATAGAGAGGTCTTTCATGAAGCAGTTTCCCGGATTTTTGGATGCAGTTGATTGTGGATCATTTTCTATAGAACCCTAAAGGTAGGTTGTTTTTGCCTTTCTGTTAAATTTCATTGGGTATTATGTGTAATTGTGCCAATACCCATGAATTGGGTATTGTGCGGTTATAGTTTTACCTCTATGTTCTGCCTTCCATGCTTGTAGGCCTGCGTAGAGGTTCATCTGATATGAATAGGGTTGAATTTATATGCTTTGGATGATTTTCCCATGCATGTCCTGTTTTCGACCATTTGGTAATGTTTTACCTGTTTTCTATGCCTAGTGACAGTAGGATGGAGAGTTATTTTTCTGACATGTTTTTGAGCTGTAGACTATTTAGCCAAGTAGTTCTTAATGATTACCTAAGACATATTGCATTGTTATGCTTATTGACATGCATAGGGCCGTGAGAACCTGGTGTTGTAAACTAGAAGGGGATAGACTAAGCAAGATTCTTCAAGGAGTCATTGGGTATTACAGACTATAATGGGATAGACTGAGTGATATTTCTCAAAGAGTCTTTGAGAATTATAGACTATGATGGGATAGACCGAGTGATATTCCTTAGAGAGTATTTGGTTACTTTCAATTACCTTGGACCATCCAAGACTGTAGGAAGAATTGACCCAGTGAGCTTCCTCATAGAGTCATTGAACAACATGGTTTATAAGGAGATTAACAGGGTGAGCTTCCTCAAAGAGTCCTTCACCTTTGGACTATAAGGTGAATTGACCTTGTGTGATTCCTCAGAGAGTTTTTTACTACCTTAAACTATAAGGGGAATTAATTGCGAGTTCTTCCTTAGAGAGTATTTATGAATTCTTGTGACTGAACCAGAGGGGATATACTTAGTGTACAATCTAGAGGGATGCTTGTACTTGTTAGATTGGACCATAGGGGATGGTTGGGTGTACTTCCCATAGGTTTACCTTGTTTGTTTATCCACCAACTGGACATGTGGAATTGTTTACTACTGAGTAGTTTCATGTTTACTACATTCTATACTTTTACCAGCCATATATTCACTGACCATTAGACATAGATCTTGGGGTGGTTGGATTGTAGGATTTATTCTCAAACCCTGTTTGGGTAATTCTTTTCATCCAAAATAGATTATATTATTGCAGGGATAGATAAGGGAAAGCGGACTTCTACTTCAGGATCTTGACTTGATGGGGAGTGGGAGAGCATGGGACCAAGCTTTGTCTTGCGATGCTGAGGAGCTGTTTATCTATTTTCTTTGTACATTGGTTTAGTACTGTTGTATTCAATCATTGTGTTGTGTTTGGATATTTTCAAAGACATATGTACCATGAATCATTTATATATGTATGTGCTCAAGTTGTTCCGTACTTTCTGTCATCCGCTATTTTCTTTTGTATGGATTATTACATCTTCTTCTATTGCTTTTGTTTTCCTCCGCTGTGTATTCTGCCAATGAGGGAACAGTTTCCCAACTATCACACCCAAGGCACTCGCTACTAGTCGGATGCCTTTGGCATTTGGGAAAATATGCTTGAGGCCATGTGAACAACTGGGTACGGGGCACCTCAGGGTGGCTTCTGGAACTGGGATGTTACATGCTGATACATGAGGCACCCTTCCACATGCTCCACCACATCATGATTCTCCCTGGGCCACCAAAACTGACCCCTCAATCCTAGATACAACTTGGAAAATCTTGTTTGTAGAACCAGGGGTGAGTTATTGAACTCATAGAGAACTCTCTCGCACATTTCCAATTTGACAGACTACATTCCATGAAACACCATCTGATTATGAAAGTCCTCCGAACATCCTCCTAGATCATCACACTAGATAACCTAATCACATGTCACTTCAGCCTCTATGTCTCCCCATTGAGACTCCTCCACTTGTCCTACAAATTATGATTGTACTATCATCATAAACATACAAACTCTTCCATACTCCACTCTCATTATCAGTTATAAAGATATCAAATCCTCTATTGCACTCCAAGAATCTACTTACTCTTAAACCATGTCATTCTGTGACTTAATCATCAAGGCATCTTCCACTACGTTCCCCTTTCCGGAGGATTAGGAGATCGTAATGTTTTAGTCCTGTGGAAACTCCATTCTCCTCTGATACCACAAGTTCATGTCTTGCTGGGAGAAGAAATACCACAATCTCTTGTTATATGATTAGACCACGATGTGTTACCTGATTAGGTAATGTCATCCTAACTTCAGCGCAAAAACAACCTCTACCAGATCTAGGTCTCGGGTGGCATTGTTTCATTCATGATAACGTAACTTCCAAGACCCATAAGAGATCAGTTCCTGATGCTACATTAGCACCCACACCAATCCTAGACCAGAAGCATCACAAAATACCCCAAATGTTACACCATCCACTAGAAAAATCAGTAATGGGGAACTAACAAGTTTTCCCCTCAAATAATTGATTGCTACATAGAACTGCTCACTCCAAACAATACCCTAGTCTATCTTGATCCAGGCTATCAAAGGCGTTGCAACAGAAGATAATTTGGTAACAAACCACTGGTAGTAACCAACTAGACCCAGGAAAATATGAAACTCTACCTCATTTTTGGGTGTGGAACAAGAAACAAACAACTCTACCTTCAACAGGTCTAATGATATTCCCTTCTAGGACACGACATGTCCAATGAAGTGAACCTCTTGAGTCCATAACATGAACTTTGACAACATCTCATAGAGTTGGTGGTGTTGGAGGACTTCCAACACTATCCTCATGTACTCATCATGATCCTCCTCTTATACTGAGAAGATCAAGATTTCATCAATAAAAATGACAATCAACTAGTCTAGATATTCACAAAAAACCTAGTTAATGAGCACCATGAACATAGCTGGTGTATTTGTAACACCAAACGATGTTACCATGAACTCAATGTTCCCATACATGAAACTAAAATGCACTCTTCAAGATGTCACCTTCCAACACCTTCAACTGGTGATATCTCGACCACAGGTCGAACTTAGTGAAAAAACATGCACCCTTCATCTAGTCAAAAATGTTTTCGATCCTCGAGAGGGGGTAATAGTTCTTTACTGTTACATGATTCAAACAAAAATTGTCTAGAAAAATACGGAGGCCATTGACTTTTATCTTTGAAAAAAAGATTGGAGAACCCCATAGTGATGTGCTCAGTCGGATAAAACCCGTCTTCATTAGGGAATCAACCAGAATCTGCAACTCTCACAACTCAGAAGGCACTATCTGATAGGGAGCCATTGAAATTAGATAGATACTAGGATGAATTTCTATCATGAAATCAACATCACATCAAGGGGGTTGAGTCTCCACCTCTCCATGGGTGAAATCTCGGATTTCATTGACAATCATCAGAACTTTCACTATCTTTGTCTTGGTCAATTCCACTAATAGCATGGATAACATGGAAAAAAGTGGCTCTACACGCCGGCTGCCCTCCGGAAAACAACACCTGCCAATGAGAGCTACACATTGGCCTCCCACATCTGATAATACGACCCTCTTCAAGAAGAATTCAACAATAGCATGCATTGAAATTAGAGAGTCAATTCCCAATATGATATTGTATGGAAGAATTTACAGTAGAATGAGATCCCCATTCAATTGATGTTGACATAACATTAATATGCATCCTTGACAAATGTCAAACTGGCTGGTCTGATCTTTAACTACTGTGCTCAGCACCAAGGGTATGAATATTCTCTCTACATTTAGGTCAAATGCAGGGTTGGACCAGGTGAAACAATTTAGTGTGAATCTCTTGAATCAAACATGGAACAAGTAAGAGTACTAAATAGGCTGATCATACCTCAAACACCCTCTTCCCCTACCAGAACTACTAAATATATGGCATGTAAATAACCATTCCCAGCTCCTCTGGAACTTGGCTATCAGCCAACTCCCTGACCACGCCCCAGTCAAGTTCTTTGAGGGGCGTCTTGAGGTTGTCCTCCTCCGACACGGGCCACCCTCGATGGAGTGGTATCTCATTGACCTTGCTACTGCTGAAATGGTCTGGCTAGAAAATGTGGCTGTAGAGGTGGGAAATTAACCATCCCATCTCCACAATACTTCACTCCTTCTAGGATCTAATTCTATATATTCCCACAGCATCCACCGTTAAAGAACCATGGTCTTGGGCTCGTGGAGATAGGGTGAGATACGGGATATAAAAACTACAAATGTTGGGCCCTACTCCTCAGCGGTCGAAACCTGGATGGCCCAGATATTGGAGGCTACTGATAATGGCCTTTCCATTCGATAAGCTCTAATGGATCCCCTGATGTGGAACAATTCCATGTTTGTGAGTCCCCTCAACCACTTCGGCCTTCTTTTTTATCTCCAAGAACATCGATAAAATAAAAGGAGTAATAACGTACTGTAGGCATGGTTGGAGCACCTCCTCTAAGTGTCATTACCCTGATTCCTCATCTGGGAAGAGATCTAGAGTGAAATAAAGGATGTAATTGAACTTTATCACAAATTCCCTCACTCTCATACTCTCTGGAAGAAGGTAGAGTAGCGTCTTCCTCTTTTCAGCTTCTGCCTTGGAAGAATGGAATTCTTCTCATAAGTACTTCTTGAAGTCAGTCCGCGTAACCTCATCTAACTTATTCTCCATGGGATAGAGTAGCCACCACTAACGCACCAGCCCCTACATCTGGATCACGACCATTGGATACCAGTACTCTGTCGGTGCCTGGATCATGTTGAAAGCTATCACCAGCTCCATAAGGTGTCTCACCATCTTCATGTCTGAAATGATGCCCTCATACTTCCTGAGGGTCTTCCAATGAAAGTTAGAAAGTGTCTTCTTCAACTATTCATCATCCTCCTCTTGATAATTTTTCTACTAATCAGGTATATCATCCAAATGATCCTTGATTGACTGTATTATGCAAGGAATTGATCCATGTTCTATACCTACATGGTAAATAAGGAATGCCTTAGATCGAGTAGTGTATAATATCTGAAAAAATTTATTCACTTTATTTACCTGATACAAAAAATAAACATATGAAAACAAGTATTTATGATTCATTTACCTTTCCTAGGGTCTCTACCATTGCAACGGTGTACCCACACCTAGTTGTTCGGTAGGTCTAATGTCATCACATCATGTCACGGTGGGGCCTAATATCATATGTACTTCCCAATCTTTTCTGGACTATTTCACACACCAAGATTTCCTAAAAATGTTTACATAAAATCCCAATAATTCCTCACTATTCCTAACCCCACAATGCATCCTATATCTCAACCATCTCCTCTAATACCATTCGGTCATGACCAGCCTTGACGATGATGAGGTATGAGACAGAGAACTAGTCGACCATTCCTTATTCAAGCTATAGGAGAGATAATGATCCCCATGTCCAGCAATCAATAGGCCCTAGAGTGGAAACTAGCACCAATGGTATATAATCACACATAATATGGAAGTAATTACCATTTTTATAGAACCATGTCTAATGATAAGATGGTAAACCCCAATCAACTACAAAATACAAAATTAAAACTAAAGAAAAAATCCATTCACATATGTTTGTCCAAAAATAAACTGATACATAACACAAGACAACTCCGAAAGGAAGTACTAAAAGAAAATAATAGCTACAAAACCAATTATCCTGATGTTCAAGCTAGTATGGTCACGCACGGTCCCTAAATTCATATTGGAAACCAGAATGTAGTTTTATATATGCAGGCTGAGTATACAGGTATACTCAAGATGGAAAAATAAAATCCCATGCACACAAGTGGGGAGGCACTCTAATGCCCCATTAGAAACATATAGTTATCCAAAACATCGAGCAAGGAAACACTCCTCCCAGCCTCACCAAGGAACACTCTCCAAATAACAAAAGTCAGTAAAAGTAATAGTAATACCACATCGATATTTTGGAAACCCACACCACATTACCACTAATTAATTAGAACATACTACATGTCAGACCTCGCCCACATGTTTCACTGTAGTCCCACTACCACCCCAACTACAACCTTATAGACCACCACCACACATCCCACTCGAAGACACCAAGGCCACCACAACCACTCGTATCCATGCCCACAGACACCTGGTCCACAACAAAAACTACCATGCCTGAAACAATCTAGGCTAGAACAACCACAACAACTCTCATAGACGCATGGGCCTCATCAAGAAGACACATGGGAATCAAACCTACCCACACACACCTAATCCATGACCCGCAGCACTCCCTGCCGAAGGAGTCTTTGTCCATTTTAACCCTTTTGACATCACTGTCTGCATAAAGAATCTAGGGATAACTGGGGGAGAAATCATAAATAGAGTTAATAACCATCCACTCATAAGAATGTTTGAAAAAACAACCTCCCCCATACAATGGGGGTGTTTAGAACAATGTGCACAACATGGGTGGGGAGTGTATAATAAAACACCCTCAATGCATCAAAACATTTTCATTATTTAAAATATTCTATGTGGACGAGAAAAAAAATATTTTGTGAAATTAATTATCACACATTGTTCATATTTCTGATACAACTAATTATCAATCCCTAAAATCAAATGGGCCATGACATGTGTGAGAAACAATGGATGATTACATAATAATTCAAATAATATGATAGGGTCAGATAATTATTGAACACATGAGGTCTATTATTGTTGACTGACCACCAAGAGTTCCTTGTATTGGAGTGGTTTTGGCCACTCAGAGTAGTCATCATTATAATAAAACATGTCATAACACTTGGTCAAGATAAATCAAAAGGCCTTGGATAATTTAAAAAAAAGGGTATGTAGAATGTGTGAATCAAAATATATAAATTTAGGGACACAAGGAGAGGGGAGTAGTGATACATGGTTTCATATAACCACATTAAATGAAACACAAAATCCAAAGTGTTATCCTAGAATGGGTTAAAACAAAATATAGTTAACCACAAACCATATTTGAATCACTGAAACTATCTCAGAATCATAACCAATGTGTTTACATGATAGTGTCCCCTGAGGGTATGAGTGGAAATTTGGCTTGAGACCAGGATGATAGGGGTCTATTCAGAAATGGAATAAAACAATGATAAGAATATGACACACACAAATCCTGGGAATAGAGTGATGAAATATTCAAATGTTTTCCTAGATTATTGGAATTTTTACATCAGGTATTAGAACACATTGGTGTAAGCGCATTGGGATGAATGAAGATCAAAAAACCTTTTAGTAGAAAATCATCTCAAATTCTAATTGTCAAAAAATGGTGTGAACAATGTGGTAGATATCCAACATTGAGAATTGACATCTAACGTGAGAGACTAGATCATTTTATAGTTTTATGTCATAGAATTGAAAATTATGGACAATTTGTTTAATGTCTTGTGGCATAAAAAATGTGTTATGTAGTTTAACATAATTTGATTAAGATGTGTTCCAGAGTTTAATGTTATCTGACCAGGATGAAGCACACAGCATGTGGTCATTCTTCGGGGACCCTATTCAACATTTTTATTCACGTTACATGGATTAAGGTAATTTCTATTTCCAATATATCTGTTTGGATAAGAGGAAATAGACGTAATGTGAAAGTAGACAAATATGCTTTCGTAACACCAATGTATTATAAAACCAACGGATGCTGATGCGAATAAGGACCAAGGGACCCATGTCACACTAAACCTTCTGAGTGAGAGGGTCATATGTAGTTTGTAGACATGTGTGTACATATAATATTAGATAAATTTCATAGAGTTTTGGACCAAATGGAAGTATGCTTCCCAAAACATTTATATGGGGTGTGATATAGAGATATAACTAACTTGAATGATGTCATAGTGGGGGTCAATGACACAATGCATTTTCCCAATGAGGCTTTTAGATCAAGGTCATATAGTTTGGACCATGAATCCATTTGGTGGCTCGACCAAATTAGAATCCACCCTAATGGATCTTCTATTCCCATTTGAGCAATGATTGGTATGAGAAATATGAAATTATACAAGGGGTTTACCTATGATATGGAGTCACACATTAGGGGTAATACTAGGGGTATATATCTAACACAACACAAAATGTTGGAATGGAGATAAGTTTCATCTTTTGATTTGTATGAAAGGATGAATGGGGAGTAGGGCTCGACTATTGACCGTGTTCGAAACATAGAAACCAAAACCACACCAATAATGAATAGGGAGATCTAACATGTGATCAAAAATTGAATATGTTCAGAACATAGAATTTTTGGTTTTCTACCAGGGATTCATTAAGGAATTTTCCCAATATTGTATGTGAGACAAATTTGACATGAGACAATCACCCTTAGGGGGTCATTCTAAATTCTAAAAGTAATGGTAATACAAAATAAGAATGACTTGAAGTGTGAAATGGACATATCATGTAGTAATATTTGAGCCCAATTTTTATAAAGAGTTTATGGTGTTATTTCTTAGATTGTAGAACCATTTTTTAAGGTATTGATGATTATACCATTATTTCATACAATTATATGTCAGGAAATAAGGGCAATAAGATAAATGTTTCTTTTATGGGTCTATATGTTGAAAAAATATAAAACCTAGCCTGAATGGGTTCCAAGAGAGACCACATACCCCATAAATTCCATAAGATGAACTAGATATGGTTTGATGTCATAGTTCTTGTACTGTAACCGGTGCTAATGGGACAAATTTTTAATTGAATTGTGTTTGATCCTATATAAAATATTTCTGGGTTTCTCTATGTATCCCATAAGGATGGGAATGAATCTATACATTATTGTAGAACACAGTGTGTTAAGAAACCAACAATAGTGTAGTAAATACTCTTTATAAAGGAAACTGAGGCATCCTCATACTATCGTGAGGAATGAAAAAATTATTAAGGAAATCACTATAGTTTAACAGCATGTGTTTAGGACATTTCCTCTTAGTTTATTGTCAAAGTGTTCTGACCTGGGTGGTTGGTATCTCAAATGTGTATGTGTAGTTTGGGTTATGGGAAACCCAATGTGAATGTAGACCATGGAGGAAAAACACCATAAGAAACATCCTTGAGAATAATTTCATATAGTTTAAATTCATGCATCGTAGACTATAGGCTCCCAATTTAAGGTCTTGGTGTTCGGACCAATTCCAGGAGTCTCTTTGAAATGGGTATATGTGGCATGGAGGAGTAATAAATATGATGTGAATAAAAACTGAGGATAAATGATTATTGTTAGGACCACGAGGCTAGATACCCTGAGGGGTGGGGGTGAATCATGGTATGACAGATTAAAACAACTGTCACTTTTGATCTTGATTTGTGGTTAAAAAACCATCTTCTCACTACTTACCAGTGAAGTGTATTAAAAAACCTTAAACCATGCACAAGACAGAATGAATTTTACTTTCTTCACCCTCACTAGGATACGTCCATGTATCATACAATGATAGTGTGTCGATTTACCAATTCCACTATAAGTGACCTACTATTTACATGTTCGAAGAGGACTCACAGTCCCTTCTGTATTAAAACAAATCACGATATGAGATCTCACTACCCTCTCAACTAAAGTGATCTCACTGATTCTTTATGCAATCCACTCATAGTTTATAGACCTATAGTTATCTTCATTATCTCTAATGAAATCTACATCTTTAACTTTTGGTAGATGCTCTGTTGACATCCAACATTCACCCATAGATGAATTACTCTTTGCACTGGGTGTACCAGGAAACCCCAAATATTTTACAAAACCATTACTATGTCTTGCGTGAAACCTTAATGCCTTGCACGAATGATTCCACTTTTGTTCACGAAACACCCTTTGTGAACAACTTCAATCCTTCGTGTAACTAAAATCTTAGGCATAATTGTCTTATCTTGCGCACAACACAAAATCATTAATGCAGCTCCCTTTGCATGAAATTCTTACATGATCCAGTGCCCAGATTATTATTAAGTGTCGAGAACTTTTATTTTGAGAGGTCACTACTTATTTATAGACCACTTTGACCCCTATACGTAAAAACCCCAATGCATCACGCAAGATCCTGACATGTCGCTCAAAACCCCATTTGATGTCGCCTTATGTGTGCATGTTTCATTCACACAACATCATATATCACGCTCATTTCATAATCTTTCACACACATAATTCCTTTTCGATTTTTCGACATTATTCTCCCGAAACAATCCTTTTGTGAAACATTCCTTCTGGAAAATATAGCTTTCGCGCACATCTTCAAATCATTATCACTTCTTCAAATCTTTCTCGCACATCTTCAAATCTTTCACACGCCATATTATATTTCCATTTTCCACCTTCTGAACCCGAAACATGACATTCACGCAAGTTTCCAAACCACCCTAGATCTTTCACAAAACTTCCATTTCCTAAAACATGTTTCTCTATTCTCCGATTTTGTTGCCAAAAAATTTGGAAAACACTAGAAAACAGCTCCATATTAGATCTATTCTTTTTTAAACAGCCTCCAGATCATCCATTCCCTTTTCATCATTCTTTGTCAATATAGGTTGTCAATAAAATCTCTTGAACTCAAAAAAGTACCTTGTAATACCCCTTTCTAAAACAATTATACATCGTGGTCTTACTTATGAACAAACACATCCTGGAGTACATCTTTTTCAACAACCATAGTCTCCTCAAAAATGATTCAATGATTCCTTGAGGGATTTCTTCCAAATAATTATGTATCACATATTCATAAGGAGGATTTTTAGATTGTTCTTGTATAAAAATTCATAGAACAAATGGTAGGGAAACCTACTGTGAATGAGCCAAGGAGTCTTGTGTGCTATAAATGGGGTCTTGGTTGAATAAAAAAATTTGAATTTTTGGATGGCCTAGAAGAAAACATGTTTGGTAGTCACTATATATACCAATATGTTCAGAATCAATCCATATGTAGTTCTATAAAATGTCATGGTAGATGACCAGTGCCAAAAGAGATGTCCTCTTAGGTGAGAAAATCATAGTGCTATTCAATTTTCATGTATCTTGGAAAACAATTTCACAGTTTATTTTCAAGTGACAAGAATATTCCATGAATTTTTTATTTCATGTGATAGGGATTCTAGTTTTTATATAGTTTATCAATTTGAAACAAGGATAATATTTCCATAGCATAAGGTCATGTGATAGGGTCGGTCTATGTTGTTTTAACATCATGTGATAAACACACATGTTACTATGGAATTTAAAATTTTGTAACTAGAATAATAATTATAACAAATTTTACTAACATGTAACTATGATGATGGGGGACAGGTGTTTAGATTCTCCATATTTTCTTAAAGGAGATATGTACATAGTTTATATTCATGATTCATATACATGAGCTTATTTTTATGTTCCTCAATATTGGACCATAATCCTAGTGTAATTTCATGTTCTAGAGATGTAGAAACTTGTTATGTAAAGTGTTACTTGAGAATCTAAGAATTGGTTTGAGGAGCGAGGCACTATCCATCCATTGTAGGATATGAGTATGTGCTATTGGGATAGACCTTGTAAATGATGTATGGTGCTTCCCACATGGGATCTAACATTGGTTTCTTCCTGATTTGTATCATTTCCATTTAGAGAGCCAATACGATATCACCATAGAAAAAGGATTAGAGAAGAAATTTCATGTTTATCACCATATCCATCATATTAAGGTGCCACTCTAAATTTTTCATGGCTAAAAACCAATTATCATAGGGTGATTCCTCTTTATATAGATGGACATCAGATACATTTATATCATCTTATGATCGGAGATAGCTATTCGATGTGATGGTAACAGAATGTCAATGTGTAGAAATGCCTTTTTTGTGTCTATTATGGAATATATAGTCACTAAGGTGGAATTCAAAGTTTTTTTAGATAATCCCAGACAGTGTTAGGGATCCTTTCAAGAAATAATTTCCTTCTCTAGCCAACCATCTCTTGTAGAATGATTGAAATGGTTTTGTTTAATTTCATGATCTTACCATTTTCCAAAGGATGGTAGCAGGACATTTGGTTGGGCCAAATCCTATACATGTATTAAAACATCATCGGCTAAGAATCATGGAATATGGTGACGTTTAATGTTAATGTAGAAAGAGTGAATTAGGATTGATAAATAATGTTAGAGCTCATTAATTCAAAAAACCATAATGACTTAACCTCCTTGATAAGAATCACTTCTTGCTACTTATAAAAGAAATGCATCTCAGAAAGAATGAAATTTAACTAGTGATGTTAGTCTAGTGGATACGGCCCAATGACATCAAATCACAAGACTACAAATTTCCATGAATAATTTGTAATATGAAGGGGATATGGCAGCTAATGAAAAATGTTTTCATGAATCTTACATGGGTGGAACATCCGGGGAAACATAATATATTCCAAGTCTATAGTGGGATAGAATTATCCCATCATTCAAATTATGTGAGAGAGTTTTATCCTGACATAATGAAATCCATTAAAACAAGAATGAACTTCCAACATAACATGGGGAATCCTATATCATGGAATAAATGTGAGGATAATTCCCTAAATACCATGTATTTATAGAGTCTTCTCAAGGTAGGGACCATTTTGGAGGGTGAACTTCAAATGTGGGAAGATAGATTCTCTCATGATCTTATCTTTACAAAAGTAAAGTGACTTGGTATATGTACTCAATAGTAGTAGTTATCTAATTGATGGTTCCTTCTACTCGCTCAGGATCTGGAGGTTCTCATGTGAATTCACCACTAGACAACTAGTGTACCTATTGGTTTTCCTCCTCATCTGAGGTGATGAGAGAAACAACTCACTAATGTGACTTGTAAATGAACATATAATCCTATTAAAGATTTATATAAGACACAACTAGACAATAAAAGGCATCCAATTTTCCATTCTGTGATGGGGAATCATGAGTCCCTTCTATATGATAAGGGAACTGGTCCATAAAATATCAATTTCACTTAAATAAGGGTATGAGTTCTAGCATCCTATTGATTTAGTCAATACTGGTCCACATTATGACTAAATAATAATCTATCTTCATGTGTATGTGGGTAAAATCTATTTTGAGAGCAACCATGAGACTACTATTGATTTCCTGATAATCTGCCATATTGTCTGTGTAGCCTTCTTATAAAAAATCAATAAATCAGGACTACCTATATTGGGGTGTTGAAGAAAATCCCCAAGCCTAATCTATTGAGAAGGGGGTCATTGGTCCTTATATTAGATGACTCAGTATGTAATGATCAAAATGCATTTTCCATCGTGTCCTAGACTGATTCATGGAAATGATGACCATGTCTAGGATGTCATGGTCCAATAACTACATTATTATAGTCGTACGGCTGCCCAAGATGTCTTCCAATTCCTAAAAAAAATTGAATATCCTTGGAATAAATATGATGCTGAACTGTTGAATGATCACCTCCCAGTACACTAATAATATTGTCAATATGGGAAGGTTTTGTATATACTATTGGTGATCCCCATCAGATACCAACTATATTTCATGATATTGCTGGTAGTAAATAAACCATTGTACTATGAAAAATAGTTCAAGGAAACTCTTCTCAGAAAATGAGTATCTATTTTATATATTTAGTAGAATACTACTATAATAGTATAAACTATTCTTTTTCCCTTTGTTTTGTTTAATGTTGGTAGGGAATCGAGATACCATTCCAGGATGTTCACCTAAAGGAAAAATGGATTGCCTATGATGGGTGGCATCATAACGGAAGGCTATAGTTAGTAATTATTAATTTCTTATATTCGGAATGGGAACTCATCACCCCATTTATAGAACACAAAATATTTCCTAATCTAGTAGAATGGATTACACTTTCTGGACAAATTCGGGAGGAATTAGTGTATATATGATAACTTGTGTTGGATTCCTTAGAGATCTGGGAGGTTTATTAGAAGAAGAATATTCTAGATCAGTTTGATCATATTGGGGTTAATTTTGATGCCTATATAATTGATGAAAAAATAGAGAAAAATTATATAAGTAACTCTACGGGATCCCTTCAATGTATTCACATTTAAATGTTGAAAATAGAAGAAGATTAAAAAATTCTCAAGATCTATGAGATGGTCCAAGAATTTGTAGGATTTGACTGCCAATTCATCTAAATATAATTATATTATAATAATGGTATCGGTTTTAAGATGTGACGCTTGTCTTGCTTACAGTATGCTTGTACATTCTATATAATAGGCAGAATTCGCATATTATTGAAGGTACCTTGTGGAACTCTGAATGTGGTTGATTCCTCATTGGCTAGATCCATATAGATATGATTGTATTAATATTATCCATCCATGAAGGATTGATCATAGATCCTAGTTCTAGAATCAATAAATATATCTATCACCAGAATGGGAGGATCATCCTTCATGAAGTGGTGATTGGGGTCATAAAAGTTGATACAAACTCTGATCGGTATTTTCTTTTTACTAACAACAACGATGTTGTCCAGCCATATAAGGTACTAAAATTATTTGATGAAGTTGTATTTGATGAGATTATTGACATTGGACTCTATCATGGAACCATGGAAATGATACATTTTCTTGGGAGGATATTTGAACAATAAATGACATACTAGGATGGCGAGAAAATATATTGAAAACTGAGGGACTAGTCAAATAATCTCTTAGTATTTCTAGGAATATAAATAATGATGGTTATTTATGAAATCCACATATTGTTTTTTATCCTATTAAATAATATTTTAAATGATCAGCATTGGTCCCAGATCTGTCTCAGCGTCATGATTCACATAAACTAGGTCGTTAATGGTGGTCGATATGCCTTCTTCAAATACAAGAGTAGTGTCTTAAAGATCATACTTTCCATCTGAGGTATGGTGGTAAATTGGAGGAGATGGTTAATCCTCGACTACATATAATGGTGGAACACTGGTATCCATGTGGGGAGACACAAAATATTACTTGGTAATTCGTTCTCTAATTAAACATGATGATGGGAACAATTGACCTAATTCCATCCGGAATTTCAACCATGGGGTCCATACTAGACGTCAAGTCCATTGTGGTGGGTTGGTTTCTAGTGACTCAATCTATTCCTGAAAAATAGATTATAGTTCCATGGAATGGTGGTCCTTCAGAGAAAATCTCAATACTTTTTAGGAGTAGGGGTTTCTAGGATCACGTGAGCCTCTCCTTTTTTGGAGTGAAAGGTAATCTTAAAATGTTCATTGTACTTGTGGACAAGTATTCACATTTTTTTAGAATCAAAGAAGAAGTGTCCCAATTCTAGAATTGTTTCCTAAAACAGGTGAATTAGGATGATGAAATCATCATCCAAATTCATCCTCTAGTATACTAGAGTGGTCATGTGGTCAACCTCAATGGTATTTACTTTCTTGTCCATTATCTAGCTATAGATGGTGTCTATATAGATGGATTCACATGATTCAAAAAGATATGCGTAATCATATATAATTCCTAATTTACTATTGAAGGAGTACATGAGGAACTAGTTTTACGAGGATGGAAATGATACATTAATATAGAGCCAGGGCTAACCATCAGTGCATTGTATGTTCTATACTATGAGAAAATCATAAATTCAATGATTGAAAAGAAGAAACTCGACTAGGTATTTCAGATTATTCTTCTAAATTTTCTATGATAAATCCAATAAAACAATGATTCATTATTTCCTAGGGACACAACTCTACTACAATAAATCCTAACTGGTCGAGCATCCAGGTCAAGATGAGATTGATCCTGAAACCCTTTAAAAATAAACCATAATAGACATCCATTCAACTGAACTAGTCAATGATATACAATTTGTGGATGTTCTAATGCATGATAGGCCCCTCATCTTTTCTAGATAAATATATTATGTCCTATCACACTTCTCATTCGACTACCATGGAATAGAGGGTTGATGAAGATGTTTCCTCTTTCTCCAACAAGAGGGGGAATTTCAAGGTTTCTTGAAGGGTCTCATGTATATCTTTTGACATGTGGAGGGACTCAAGAATCTTGATACTTTTAGGAATGATGATGATGTATTTTATCACATGTTACATCCATTATAGAGACCCATTTAATTTTATATGGAGGTTTACTATGATAAAAGTGTCAAATGGCACTGCTGGTCAAACCATTCGATTCAAGAAAGTGATAGACATGCCTTAATAGTCATTATAAAAGTGACCTAAAATCACTACAAGATGATATATTCTAGTTTAGGTCTGGTCCAAGCTATATGTGGCTACCCATTATCGACCTACTATTTTCCCTTGTTAGTGTCTGCCATATGATAAATGCAGTCATGGGATCTCCAAGTCCAAGTTTCTATTTTTTCAGGGGAGTAAGAACACCCATATGATGGTCCACCTAATACTGCACTACCCTTATGGTGGGTCTTCTTCATCAAAGCCTTCAATAGTATAGTTTTCAATTATTATTCTAAGATTATAGATATTCAACAAGACTATACATGGAGGTTTATCCACAATACCACAAGGAAAGATGGGATTTAGAGGGATGGGACTGAATTGGAGATTAGAGTACTACCCATATCCCCAGATCAACACATGCGAGGATGCCACCACACTAATTTTGAAGAGAAATTTAATGATTTCGATGCATATTTATTGGAGGGTATAGTGCTAGTCATGTGAATTATGGTGTTGATCCACTGGGAGTGCCACAAACTCAACCGCGTGGAACTAATGATCAAGGTCTTAAAAATTATCATGGCAATTTGGGTAGATAAAATGATGCTTAGGAAGGCAAAAAAACATCTAACTAATTTTTTCGAGGAAATTCGTGTCATTTTTTGGGTGAGTGAATCAATAATGTAAATTTTTGTAATTAAATGTAGCCACTAGACCACTGAAAATTGATCAATATCTAGATGGTATCATAGGTTTCCCTACTTAGAAGTAGGGTCTGAATCATGGTTTGAACAACTTGAAAATGTTTCTAGTTGATGAGATGGTTGTGACGCTATTGTGGATTGGGGTGGTGAGGGAATAACTATAGGAGGATAAACTAAATTAGTTGACTGCTCACTAAATTCTAAGTTGTCTCTTGGAGGAGGTATTAAACACATCCTCGCATCCTGATAGAACTGGGTACCTACCAATAATGTAGGCATGCGGGTATCATTAGTAATCTATGGGTCTAGTATGTTATATTTTCCTATTAAAATCATGAATAAATATCCAAGATATCTAGTGGAGCTAGTGAATGAAACTATAAATAAAAAAGATGACTACACAACAAGACCCTATAAGGGAGATAAATATTCATCCACCTATATGTACCTCTGAATGGATTCACAGATATGGTGTATCTTACCTTCCTAAGAGATGAATTTCACAATTTATTCTTATGAACCGGTATATGTTGTAGATTTATGGGGTGAAGTCTCCATTATGGAATCCCATTAATCTTTATAATCATAAAATTGAATCAGATTTACTATGATTTGGATCTTTTGATCTTTTACCTTTAATAGATGAAGGTTCTTCCTTCTTCTCTCAAATAGTTCATTTAGGTATGGAGGTTCTTCAATATGGGGAGGAAGCCCACATCGATTGGAGTTGGAGTTAGGAGGACCTCTACTTTGGTAGACTGGGATATTGGTGGACCACCGTATTAGTTTTTGACGGTGTGGGGAGGACCCCATCCTAGAATTATATTATAGAGAGGAGGTATTTCACTATGTATGTTGACATAAAATGTATGATCACTTATTTGGTTTATTGGAACATGGGTAAAACCTACATGATGATATTGAGAGTAAAGAGGGTTTTGGATTTGGTGGGTTAAAGTGCGAGGAGGGAATTTTCCTTAATGTAATTGTTCAAGGGGAGGAACTCCATGTAGAGAAGAATGTGTTCAGTGAGGACCATCATACTGAGGGCCAAACACCCTTGTAGGACCTCTATTTTGGTTAGAGAAATCATAGAGAGGGCCTCCAAGATAGTCATATATTACAAAGGTAGGAAATCCATATTGTATAGTGTTGGAGTGGGGAGGGCCTCTACATGATAAAATACTAGCGTGAGGAGGACCTCAATGTAGATGGTCAATGATAATTTGATGCCCTTTTTCATTAATCATATATATTTGGAGGAACTCTTTTCTAGATGTAGAAAACAAAGGGAGGAAATCTGATTTGATTGATGCTTGGAACTTTAGAAGGACAACTATTTTGAGTGTGGGAGAGGGTGTGTCCTTCAAACATGTACAATATTGTATAGGAAGAGCCTTCATAATAGATATCATTGTCATAGGTTGTCTCATTACAACTACTGGTAGTTCCATCAATTAATATAGTCACCCCAGCTTCCCTATTAGTTGAATGAAGATTTTCTTTTTACTGGGAATGGATTTGTCAATGATCTACACAAGTTGGGATCTTCTGGACTACGTCACGTGTGATATGAGAAATTGGAGCAATGGAATATGATTCCCCATAAATTTCATCCACCTAAGTATTGTCCAAACTCATGTAGTAGGTCATTTGGATAGGTATTGGTGCATAAAGAGTGTAGTTCACATCCTCTTTATCCTAAGGGGCCTGCCATGGTTGGAATTGATGGGTCCTAGAGGGAGATAACCATGGTGGCTCTTGATCAGTAGTCAAGACCATAGTGACCTTGTATCTTCTACCTTCTTGGTGTATGTGAGAGATTTTTAAGATATATCTAAGGTGATGCTATAAAAGCAGTTCATTGTTTGATTAAGGAGAAGTGTCTCTATTAATGGTGCTTGGGGTGGCAGTGTAGGAGAGCCATATATTAATACCTGTATTGGAATCCCATTTCTCTTATGGGAATGTCCAATCCTACACATATCGTCGTATGATAGTGTCTATCATTATCATATGAATGATTTATAAGGGTGTTGACATAGGGAATGGGTGCCCAATAGATTTGGTCATATCCAAATTGATGGTGCTGATAGAGTCTAGAATGATTATCATTTCATGATTTCACATGCCCCTATGTCTATTGGTAGGGGAAGTTAATTTCATATAGCTTAGGTCCTCTAAAGAAGGAATATTCACTTATCATTACAGATACGAATAAATAAATGACCATTTCCCCATCATCATTCAATATTCCATGGTTGTTGATAGATAACCATGAAAATTATCTCAATAATCAGAATTGATAATTATTAACTGCAATAATTTCTTGTCAGTTCCACACCAGTACTATAATTTTATTTAAAGGACATGGCACCAGATATATGGATTCTATGAAATTCTTATATACTGATGTCTCAGACACCACTACTACCCAAGTTGAAGATATGACTTCCACCATGGGTTCACCATTTCGGTTTGTAATTCTTTCCTTATAGAGTACCACTGAGGATATCATCATTTGTTGAAACGTGTTGTTTCCCGACATTGTCTATTTACAAAGGTAGGTGACATTCATCACTCATGGAGATGATATATGCTTTTGTATTGAAATAGGACGACGAGTTTTCAGTTCCTCCTTCCATGCATGTCTCTGTGAATCTCATCACAAAGTCTAGTTCTCCCTCATTGATTAACATGTATTCATGAAACTCATTCAAGGTGTGATTTCTTTAGGTTGTAATGTGATGGGTTTCACATTTAAAATCTTGAATGGATAGAGTGGAACTGACTATAACACATCATGAATGTGGTTTTATGAGATACATACGAAGGAGGATGCATCTGGATGATTTACCGAGGGATGGATTAGAACGCCCCATGAAGGCAGGCGCATGGAGGTTTCTCCAAAAAAGTTAGTATGTCACACCATGGATGTTGATACGGACATAAATGGCGGTTTATCATGGTGGTGGTCCCCTGTAGTAGGTACAAGAAGGTTTACCATTTATTAGGATTTAACCATAAATATGCATCATACGTACCCTTTTTTTAGTGAAATGGATCAAAACCCACATAGTTCAATGGATTGTGCAAGGATTTTTCATGAATACATCCCATTGAAAGATGATTGATCTTTGTTTAAAAAAATTGGATTATATAGAGCTTACAAATTGGATATTCCCAGGTGCTTCTAGAAGTAGTAATGATGTGGATGGTGCATACATTTAGAAATAGTCCAGATGGGTGGCATGATTTTACAAGGATGTGGAGCCCAATGTAATGTTAGGGTGGATTGTAGATAAAATGGATAGAATGGATGGAGTGGATGGATTTTTAGGTTTGTACATAAAATAGGCTTCTTGTGTATCCCAAGAGATTAGAAATCACAACCCATGTAGATTGGCAAGGGGCATTGGGGATTTCAATTAAGAAGGAGTCCTAATGAGAATATGATTGGGGAATACACATGGAAGTGGACCATTGGAGATGGAAGGGTTTCATTGTCCCCACTACCTTTTAATCCCATGTGAGTAATTATTGGTGTGAAAAACAAGAGGAAGTAGTTGAGAAGACAGTCATGTCACAAAAGATGTTCCAACGAGAGATGGTGTATGGATTATAACTGTAATCAACATGAGGAGGATCTCATATTGTGTGAGCATGGCTTATGTGTGGAAGTGGATCATGGGGATAAATCAAAATAGGAGAAGGATTTGGTGTTGAGAGTGTAGGAACTTGAAAATTTCTATGTTCTCATCCTATATTTGTGCCTTCTAACTAGGGGAGGTAGTGAGGATAAAAGGAAATCTTTCATACAAAAAAGGATAACAGATAACACCATGAGGGATTCCCATGAGGATATCATTCACTATGCAGAAAATGTAACTCCAGTTGATAAGGATATCATTCAATGTCACTCATCCATGTGATCAACCTTTCTTTTCCATATACGGTCATATCATACATAAATGTCATGTTCTTAGGATGTTGGTTATAGGCAGTTTTATGTCATGTAGCTCAGATTTTAGGAACTCAATCCTCACCTCGTTGGCTTAAATAACTATATCTCATCCACCCTTAATTGGGGGATGCCCCAATCAATGCATGGATGGAACTGTTAAGAGATGCGGTAACTCATGAAGTCCATGTTATCATCACTATGTTGATATGCTAAGGAGATTGGCATACCTATACTAAAAATTATGAGGTAGGGAAATATATGAACAAGGGTAATGGGTGAATAATCATGAGGGACTAGGAAATTATTGTCTAAAAAATTGGAGGTTTTTTGCATGAGATTCAGAAAAGGGATGTGTTTTCCATTCAGGGGGATCAAACATTGTTTCTTAACAAAGGTACAATTCATGGAGCATAAATGATGTGGTCCACACAGTATTAGAGGTTTGTAGGAACTTTGATAGATGAAACAAAATATTTTACACACACCAAACATTGCATGAAAGATGTTGGATGAGGGTTAATCCACTGTTGTCCATCATGATGGAGGACACCCACAAAACATTTCACACAAGATCTTATACCTTCATTTTTCTATCTTGTGTGGTGTCACAGAATAGAGGTGTTGTGTGCAAAAGAGTGAAAAATACACTTTTAAAGGATCTACCTAATAAATGGTGGTGAAAGTCAATATATATATATATATCCTTTAGGAAGGGTGCTCAAGATTCTTGGTAGCATAAGTGGTCTTCCGTATAGCTGGTCCGAGTACGACTGTGAGTGATCTCTCAAAGGTCCATTTCACATCACATTGGTCATGGAAGAGCCTTGTGTGCTAATCACTTTATTAAACTCCAGAGAAAGCACCTGTGTGCAATGTACATTAGAATTAATAGTGGATAGGGTGGAATATTCCTATTAGATTTATCTCTAGGAGATAAAGGTATTTGCGCGCGGATTTCAATCTTGTAGAAATAGATAAAAAACATTCATTCACCTTCCATTGAATTTTGGAAACTTTCCATTGAGGAAAAAATTTTCTTTCAGTTTAACGAAATATGAACTATTGTGATGATGTTTGGGATTTAGTTCCATGAATAATATATCATTTTAGTTTTTTACGGTAATAATTTGATAACATCGTTTGTGAATGTGTGTACTACCACCTTGAAATATCGACATGACTAAATTTACATCACAACGCCACTTGGATGATATATATAAGTATATCTTATGAAATAATATGTTATATATGATATTATGATGATTCTAGATTAATTATATATTACATTACTCCTTGAAAAATTGTAACATTATTATTACATATGTAGGACCTACAATTTCAATGATCATAACTTACATATTTTCTCATAACCATATTTCATGATTATATTTAAATGTATAATTGTTGTATAAATATTATAATAATTGTACAATTATTTTTTTGATGGTTGAACTACAATATGTGCATTATACTGGGGATTTCAGTATAAATAATTAATAATAAGAAATCTATTACCACCCAAAAAATAAAAATACTAAAATATTATAAACGAATAGTAGTAAAGATGTTTTAGAAGGAACATATATGATATTATACATATTAATGAAACTCTATAATAAGATAATAAATTTTTTAAACAAATATAAATGTGGGTAAATTATGTTCAAACAATAGGATGTGTGAGGTATTGGTCTTATCACCTCAATTTTATTTCAGTGAGGTGTATTCCATATTGACCACTTATTCTATTATGTGGTGTATATAATGTCTCGTAACATATTTTATGAATATTATTCTTATATTTATTAGGAATTTCATTTTAGTTTTTTGATAAATTCTTCATGGGGTTTATATATTTAATGTTATAAAAGTGGTAATGGATTTTTGTCTCATTTTTCCTTCTCTGAGACTTATGTTATGTTATACACAAATTTTATTTTATGAGGTGAAATTACTTCTTCATTAACATGAAAAATTACTAATATCATTATTTTAATTATATTATGTATTTTATTAAGCAATATTCTTTCATGGGTATGATGATTCAATGTTACCAAAGTTGTACGATTTTTATGTTACAATTTCATCATTTATCGGGATTGTTTAATATTATGCCTCTAATGATGAAATATTATATTCTATATTCCGTAAAAACACATGATTTTTTTCCCTTATGATAATTTTTGGAGAAAAAATGTTTTCCATTCTATTTCATCTATTTGTGTCTCCAATAGTTAAAAAAATATAGTTTTAGTCAAAAAAATATTTTTCTCCATAAAAAATATTTTCAAAAAACAACTAAAAAAATATTTATTTATTTAAAATGAGAAATAATTTTTTCCTTAATAAAATTTAAATGAGTTTATTAATGGTTAATTTATAAGATTCCAATGATGATTTCAATGAAAAGGATTTTAATTTTTTAAAATGGTCATTATCAAAATGAAATGGTATTTTCCACAAATTGAAATTAATTATACCGTAATGGTATTTCCATTCATCAATGTTAAAAAACATCATTATTATTTATGTTCTAATGGGGATATTTTGTAATGATTCCATAATAATTATTTCTCCAGATGTTTTAATGTGATTTTAAATAGATTATTATGGAACACATTTCTTTTTAATAGGTTAGTAATATTTCAAAGAGATTGATATGATGTTTGTTTCCTTTCCAATAGATAACCATGTTTCAAATATATTTAAATTAAAACCATTTACTATGCATGTGTATAACAAGTTATAGAATAATATTGATTATTTATATGAGTTTTATGATGAAATACAAATGTAAATTATTCATGTTGTGGTACATGGACATTATATATGATGGGTGTCTCAAGATAGAGCCACATGATCTTATTACTACTTATATGATGGGTAAACCTAGAAAATTGTATTGTGTATTAGGTGATTATTATGTTATCTAGAGAATTATTTTGGAATTCATTCGCATGGATTTTCCAATTGTGATGGTTTAGTAATGGTTCTATAAGAGTTATATGAAGATGATTTTCCACAATACCTACACAGTTTATCTTAACTAAATTTTTATAATGATTCCTTTGATTATGATGGATATCACATGGCTCATGATTAATGATCTTTACTTCTATTTTCATTTTTAAATATATTTTCCATTTTTCAGAGTTTCGAATTAATGTAATAATGGGTATGGATTATTTTATGATTTTCTCAAGTACTATGACTATGTTTTGATACACTTATTAACTTCCTCTTAAAATTCATGACATTTAATTGTAAATTCTTAAATTTTCCTACACTAAAAATTCCAGATCACCATTAATATTCTTCTCTTTCCCCCTTGGTTATAATTATTGATTTTGAATGAATTACGTCTATAATGGATTTCATATTTATGATTATGATGAATTAATTTGAAATAAGAAAATTAGTCTTATGAATAAGAAATTATCATATAAAAATGGGTAATGTTTATATATGATTTTATCCTATTTCTCTATGAATCTAGGACAAAAGGTTCCATGAGCATGTAAGTGATCTTAATTATTTTATTTCATATTATATGATTTATATGGGAGAAAATTGGGTCACAATTATCATTATCGAATCTAGAAATGTAATGTTCATGATTTTACCAACGAATCCAGGAGTGTGGGTGCTGGGTTGTAAAAGTATGTATCAGGGGTCCATTTTAACATATTTATAGGTTAGGATGTTATCAAATGATGTTATAATAAGAGTTATTGATACCAAATTATGTTTATGATATTATGTTTGATAATAAGTTTATATATCTTACACACCCTTTTGAGGTTTTCAGCGATAAGATATTAAAGTGGTTACTGTTATATTAATAGATGACTTATTGGGATTTAGTGTTTGTAAATCTCTAGATTATTGTGATGTTTTCCTTTAAATTTTATGTGGATATGTTTTATGGTATTCTTAATGGTTTGGGAATATATGATGTTGGATATTCACGTAATTTTGTGAAAAAAAAATTTATCGTATAGATATCAATGAGATTGAAAACTAAATTTGTGAGTATGTGATTTATGATATAACAAAAAAGAGATATTGTGATATTTTTCAAATTAGAAGATGAAAGGTATGAGATAAAATTAATCATTAAAATCCATTTTAACTTTGAGTCACTTTTAAGAATGATTTAATTTATACAATGGGTAATATTGTTGATTTTTTAGGATTAATGTATATATGATTGTTTATTCATTTTGAAACTTATTTTTCCACATTCTAAAAATTTTAGATTTTTTAATGTCAAAATACAAATAGGAAAGAAATTTAACCCCTTTACAGTTATATGATTTCTTAATATTTTTTTAATGCCTCACACCTAAAAAATTCATCTTTATTAATCATCGTTTGGAGGAAAAGATATATTTCTGGTATAAATTTTATAATGTATGAAATTCAACATTTCCAGTAAATAGACTTCACTATGTTTTCACTCCATGTGGTGAGGAATTTTTAAAATATAGAGAAACATTCTTGAATGAAAATTGTTAACCGGGTAGCTTTATTTCTAATGATCAGATGTGTTTTTATGAGCATCAAAATTATATGGCTTTTAGGCCCTAATATTTCTAATAGTCATTCAAAATTGTTTTATTAATGAACTCAATCAATTTATTTAATTATTAATTCTTTTATTATATTCCCATTGATGTTTTCCTATTTGGGATACCCTATTACGTGTAATTAATTTTGACCATTGTACATAACATTCTCTCATAGTAAGAGGATTTTTATTAACCCTTTCTAAAACATGGGTTTACAAAAAATGTATTTCCATATTTCCTTCCATTGTTTACCTTGATAATGTTCAAATTGTGAGTATTAAGTCTATGAAATAGGAACGGGATGATGCAATACCATGAGTTTTAAAATGATGAAATTTATGTTCAATTGCATAAATGATACATAACACTGATGGTAATAGATAATTTAACAGCATATGTTTTTTTATGTATGTAGTTATTTTATATAAATTAAATTTATTAGATAGCTTCTAAATAAATGATATATGAGGTTCAAAAGAAACAGAATACATTTTAAAAATATTATTATCTAAACATTAACATTATAAAAAAACTGTAAAATTGTAGATTTTAATACCGGTAAATAAATATTTAAAATTTTTTAAACATGTATGACGTAAATTTTATGGTTATAAATTCATTATAAATAAAATTAAAACCATTTGAATGAGAAATTAATTTTTTTTAAAAAGAGTATTTCCCATAAAATTTTATTAGCCGCACATTGGAGACAAAATTTCAAATTTATTTTTACCATGTTTATAATTTTTTTAAAATATAAAATTCATTTTAAATTGGAATAAAAAAATATCTTAGGATGAATTTTAAGTATTTTTCTACAAATTTTCATTTTATTAAATAGTAATAAATAAAAAAATTTTATTTAAAAATAAATTTCATTTAAAAAATTTTTATTATTAATTTTTATTTTTAATTAATATTGTTGAAATAATAGGTCAATTTTATATTAATTAATCTTATTAATTTCATTAGATTAAATTTCATACTATATTTTGATTTAAAAATAATATTTAATTTGAAGATTTTATCTATAAAAGCATGCATTCTCGTTGTGTTTGCAAGATTAATAATTAACTAAAATTTCCCACTTAATTGATTTGAATATGTAAAATTGGATTTTATATTTGGAATATTATTTATTTTATATTTTAATAAGGTGATATTAATTTTACGAAATTTAATATTATAACTAGTAAAACTATTGTTTAACATGGTTAAGGTAAAATTGGATTTACTAAGGGTAAAAATAAACTGATATGAGTGGAAATGATATAAGATATTATCTTAATTTATTATTATGAGTTTATTTATTAAGAAGACTCTAAAGTTACTAAAATATGTAAATTTCAGGCCATGTTCCATTGAATATGACCCTTATAATAATTTATGTATTTAATAAGACAAAATATGAACCATCATTCCTTTTATTATTTATAGAGCATTAAGATAGTGTCAAAATGAAAATAGGATTAGTTATATGTATTATTTTGAAAAAAAATGGTTTTCTATCATCAATAATAATTTTTATTTTTTTTGAAATGAGATATTTACTTAATATTTTTATGAAAATTCATCGTAATAATTAATTAGTCAAAATCTAAATTAAATATAGAATTCTAAAAATACTAAATGTAAATTAAATTGAGTAAATTATTGTTTAAAAAAATTAAAATTATTAGATCATGTTACATAGGTGTGAATATAATATATTATAATCCCATATATTGATTGATATTTTTTATTTTCATATTAAATGTGTAAAGTGAAAATCGAAAATAATGTTATTTCAAAATAAATGATATTTTATTAAATAAGTTAAAACAACTAAAACAAATATCTTCTAAAAATTTATATATGTAAATAAAAATTAATTATTAAATATTTTTGGGAAATTTTTTACATTATTATGATTCTATTTACCATTAAATAGTAAAAAAAGTTGTTAGTATAGTCAAAGTTAAAATGGTGTTTTCACGTAGATGTGTTTGTGTTAAAATAAATTTTCTAAAAAAATAATTTTAATTTCATAAATTGTATTTCATATTTCAAATAAATGATTCCAAATTATATATTATGTATCATTTAAATTTTTTCATAATGGATAAATTAATTTTTTTAGAAAACTAGTTACCATAATGAAAAATAAAAATGGTAAAACTAAACAAACTTAGATGTTATGGTAAAGAAATGTTTAAAAAAAGAGTTTTGTTGTGTGCTGGAGGTTTTTATTGACCATATAATCAATAAAACCCATTATTTATCAATTTTATATCCTCATGAGGTATGATTGACTTGCGAATAGTGAATAATTTTGGGTATTTATAAATATTTCACGTCTTCAAAACTATTAAAGGGAACTCACTCCTATATCATATCCACACATATAAATGCATTAGAACTAGAAATTTAATTCCCAAATAATATCCCAACTTCCCTCCAATCATCGTAGAAGCCATATTGTGATAAAAAATTCATCGCATGATGGATTTAGTGAAAACAAAAGCAGGATAACTGATGAGAAGATAATATTCCTCAACAAGCATCTATATATTATTTCTTTCTTCATCTCCGTAATTATTATTAAATATTTATAATATAATAACATAAGTATATTATATAGAATATAATGTTTTTATAATAATTTTATTACCTTTAATAATCTCTACTACTATTAAATGTGTTACGAAATAATCAATTGTGTGTATGGTGGACTACAACCTTGTGAACAGATGTCATTAGTCCTTTCATTACCACATTTAAAAAACGGTATTATGATATATATTTTATATATATATATATATATATATATTATTTTATAACATACTTATACAAATGGAGTAATTTAATCACATATGCATTTTTTCTTTCCATTTTGCGGTTGATACGATAACATCCTATGTGTGTAGGGAAGACTATCATTGTATAAAGTGATGTGATTCCTTTTTCATTAGTAAAACACATGGATTGTATATATAAACATATTTAAACAAATTAAATGGAATATAATATATGATCATAATTTTTATAAAATAAATATTACATAACTTCTCAAAATATTGAAACGTTACTCATCCGTGTATATGAAATACTCTCTCTATAATCGTAATGCACTAGAGCATTGATATCTATATAACATGATTGTATTTAATAATATAATTGATTTATAAAGATTATATTTATTTCATGATTATAATTTTGGAGATGATGGAAGTATAATATATTTCTACAAATTGGTACTTTCATAGTAAATTAAAAATGATAAAACACCTAAATTTATGCTCGAATAATGGAAAATAAGGAAAGGATTATCAAAAAATGGTAAGAAGATGTTATAGAAGGATACAATATTATAATATAAGTGTTAATAAAGTTATTTAATAATTAAATAACATGTTTAAAACTGCTATATGGGATGATGAATAATTTTCAACAGAATGGATGCTCGATGCATGTGTTTTCTTGTGTCACTTTTGTTTTTATGATATGTATTCCATATTTATCACTGATTTTTATTTTTTACTATACATACTAACTATTACCATAGTTTATGATTTTTATTCATAAATTGATTTCAAATTAAAAATATATTTTCAGATATCCCTTTCATGGTATTTACGATATAATTTTACCAATGTGGTAATGGTTTTTTGTCTCAATTTTCTATTATTGGGATGTATGTTATGTTATACACCAATATTATTTAATGAGGTTTATATATTTAACCTTTGAAATGTTATATCATTAATATTCTAATTTTATTTATATTATATGGTTCATTTCATTATAATATTTCATGGGGATTATGATTCAATTTTACCAAATCTGTAAGAGTTTAATGTCACAACATCATCATATATCTAGATTATTTATGTTTATGCTTCAAATTATAGTATGTTTATTGTATATATCTCATTAAACTCATGATTTTTTTCTTTTTTTTATGTCATGATATAAAAATATTCCTCTTTATTTTCTTCTCTTTATGTACTCAAGATATGAAATGAACCTTTTTAAATTCAAAGACACTTTTCCTTCCAAAAACATTTAGTCAAAAAATGTTTTAAAAAATATTTTAAAAATATATTTCTAAATTGGAATAGTTATTTTCCTCAAGAAATTTTTAAAATTATTTTTACTTGCTTCCATTATTTTATTCCAACATTTACATCAAATAAAATTATTTTCAAAATTTTTTATGTTTAAAAAAAGCTTCAAAATAAAAATGGTATTTTCATCCAAACGTCATTAAAGGTGTTTTAATGGTATTATCATTAATCAAAATATAAAACACTATTTATTACTTATTCTACCATGGGGATATTTTTTAATGATTCCATGCACATTATTTCTATTGAATTTTTAATATTTTTTCAACAAAATTGTTATAAAACACATTTATTTTCCATATGTTTTTTATGATTCAAGGATACTGCTTTATAACCCATTTCATTCTCGTGGGTTTATAATGTTTCAAGGATAATGACATAAAAAACTTTTTTTCATTATTTAATTATTATACTGATGAATAAAGATTGTTTCGATGATTTATATGACAAAATCACTATTCAAATTATTCATTTTGTGGTTCTTGCACATTATATATGACAGGTTCACCTAGATTCCACCGAGTAAGCCTGTTATATTGTATATATTTGGTGAACCCAGATATCTCCCTAATTAATTAGTAAATGATTATCAAAATTGGAAAATTATATTTGATATTGGTCATATGGTTAATCTAATTATAAGGGTTCTATAAAGAGACCTATAAGTGTTCTATGAAGATGATGATCCAGGATAAGAACCCATTATATTCATGATTAATAAGGGTCTATAATATTTCCTTTTATCACAATTGAAATCCCATGGTTCATTATGAGTGATTCATATGAATATTTACATTATTAAATCATTATTATGTGTTTCATGATTTCTGTTTTAGGTATTGTAGGGTATAAGTTCTTTTATGATTCTCTATTTCACTTTCATTATGTCATCATATCACTACTCACTTATTTGTTTCATTTATGGTATAATGTTGATAATGATTATGTTTACCCTTAATATGAATTTTTGATCACCCATTTTATGTTTCTATTTCCCCCACATTATAAATAATGAGGTTAAATGTATTAAGTACTAGAATGAATTTCATATTGACAATGATGACGACATAATGTGAAATAATATAAGAAGGTTTAAGAGGTTTAAATGCCCATTTAATAACATGGGTATTTTTTATGCAGTAGCTTTTCATAATTCAATAAAACCCTACACCATAAATTTTCTTGAAAATGTAAATGAAAAAATGCCCTTTTGATTTTTAAGGTTTGGATGTGAAAAAATTGGTGCACAATTATTAGTATCAAAAAAACATGTAATGTTTATGATTTTGGCATAAAATCTGGGGGTTCAGGTTCTGTACTATGATTATTTTAACTCAACATTATTTTATTTCCTCTATCCATGATATATAGGAGAGATATTTGAATGTGTTTTCAAGGATGAATCTAATTTTATATTGTTGTCTATTATGTTTTACTTTCTACTCCCAATATAAAATAGATTTAATTAATTTATCTAGTTCTCCAAAACAACTAAAGTTATTAGTCGTTTAGAATTTGACCCTTTTTATATATTCCAATATAATATAGAATGAATCCAGCCTGAAGATACTGGTTTCGGGTTCACTATTGTAAATTTCAAAATGAATATTTTCAGTCATCAATTCATGAGACCATGAATCAACCTGCATAGAAATAATAATTTTTATCCTGAAATATGAGATCCCATCATATTGTAGGTGATAAAAGATTTTTATAAGCATCCATTTAATATCACTAAAAAAATATAATCATATGACAATGTTCTACACCATGGTTAGCTATAAACTAAGGCATTTAATATCCACCGTGAGGGCCACCACAATATAGAGAAACTATAAAATTCATTTCATATAATAACATTAGGTTATTAAAAAAATATACAATAATATTTAATTACTAATTTAATACACAACTAAAAATTTCCATTGTCTTAGTGTAATGATGGAAATAAATATCATTCAAAAAATAATGAAATATTCTATTTCAAAGTATCCAAAATAATTTCACTATGTTCAGGTAAAAATAAGTTTCGAATTTTTTAAATGAATTTTATTTTTAATTTTATAAAAAAACCATTACTTGGTAAGACCCTCAATTAATGTGCAGAATATAGGGGGACTTGAAGATAATAGAAAAATATTTCTATAGCAATAATATATATTAATGTGGTGTTACATTGTTGAATAGTTTATAAATTTGAAATAAATTATAACATAATTTGATCTATATAATTTCTTATGTTTATTTATGAATAGTTAAAAAATGTAAATATAAAATATTTATGTTAATGGAATATTTGGGAAACTTATTTTAATGTTTCCAAAATTAATTTGGGATGATTTTATTAAATTTATATGTAAAAAAGACGTATAATATTTTTTATGTAAATTTTTTTATTTAAAATATAAAATGATTATTAATTTATAATAAAATAATTCATTAAATGTCACATATTTGGAATATTATGGTGTTTTTAAAATCCATAAAAATGATAACATGTAATTTTTATATTGGATAAAATTAAATTTTTCATATTTATAAGGGGAAAAATTATATAAATATTTATAATTTACTTATGAACTATCCATAAATGTTTGTCTCGTATATAAATTTATGGATTAATATTTATTTAGTGTTTTTAATTTTTTTTCATTAATATTACTTTAATATTATGAATTTTGATTTATTATATTTCAAAATTCGATTAAAATGTGCCTTTAAGTTATCATACATGCCTTTATGATATTACTTACAGGGTGTGATATTATATTTATTTTTCCCTACCTTATTATCTTACACTACTATAATAATCCTCTATAACCACGGTTCTCAAAAAACTATGGGTATAGGGGTCTTTCGAGACATATACCCATAGTTATTGAAGAACTATGGGTATATGTGTCTCCTTTAAAACACAACCCATGTTTTTCTCAAAATCATTTGTATATATACGGGTGAAAATCTTATATTCATGGTTTGAGAGATCCTTGTGTATTGGATTCCCGCATAAACATGGGTAAAAATTCAAGAGAAAAAAAAAATTGTTAGCAAGGAAACCCTATACCAAATGTTTTCCCTCCAATAACCACAGTTTAGATTAATATATATATATAGTTTAATATAAATAAATATATAAATGCATAAGACAAGTCAGTGGAGTGGCAACGTGCTTGGACTGAGAAGTAGAGGTCGCAGGATCAAAAATCACGGCACATGTTTTTATAAAACCTTTACCCATGGTATTGAAAATCTGGTTATAGGGATATGACATGATGTAAAAAAGTCTATGATGTGGTGGAAGAACCTATAACCATGGTTTTCAGAATTGTTGGTATAGGGTGTAGAGTTATACTAATGCCTTGGTATCCAATGGTTCCCAAAACCATGGGCATAGGGAATTTTTTAAGTAGTGCTACTTTAATATGGTTTCATAATTAATTATGAAGTCAATTATAGGTTATAAAAATTAGGTTTTATGGTTTTTATGGGAACGATGTCTCTATAGAGAAAACAACTAATAGTATAGAGACGTTGGGTATGTCTACTCACTATCATAGAAACTCATTCCTTATCTAGAAAGTTATTGGTTGGAAACCTATAACTCCAATGTGTGTGTTGTAGGGATTGATGAATTCATACGATTACAAAAATTTATATTAATGGGTTTTATATGACTTATAAATCATATTCATTTGGGTATGTGTCTATATAATTTGATTTTAATTAATGTAAGAGACAAAATATATGTCTTGTGTAAATTGGTATACATTAATATTATCTGAACATAATGATTTGGTATAAGAATCGTGTATTTCAATTAAATCATTAAAATATAAAAAAATTAGATGGAATTAATCAAATAAGTTGGAGGGAATTGAATCACATTTATATTAATAAATTTTATATGTTGTCCAAATAAATCACTTGTTAAGACCCCTACCATAAAACTAGGTATGTTATAAAGAATTAGGGAGCCACTGGTTTATCTTGTGTACGGTACATATGTAATGAGGCAACCCTTGGATTTAATTTTATTTTTTCTACAATTTTCTAGGGTACATATAGTTGGAAAACTATTTGGGAAGATACTAGAAGAATATTGTTGAGAATATCCATATTATAGATCATGTAATGAGTTGTTTACCCAACCATACAAGATTCATGTAAGATATAACTAAAATGATTTATTTCTAAAAATGATTTATGCAAATTGGAATTATAATGAAAATTCAATTCTGAGTGAAATATGGTTCTTGTCCCACTATTGAAATATTATGCAACTTTATAGGGGAAATAATTATTTTTTTGTATACTTCTAATAAATATCCTTTTGAGAGAATATAAATCATTATAATCCAAAGATGAATGATTCTATTGTGGATATTATGGTATTATCATTATTATACTCACGACTAACATTGAAAGCTATCATAGATAATAAACAATGAAATACAAGTAATTCCTTATTCTAGTACCAAACCTTGAGACTATTTTTCATGAAGGAAGAAATATTCTATATTATAGATAATCCAATTTAATAGTAAACACATTCTGAAGAAGATTCTAAGGATGTTAATAATGATTATCATGAATTGGACTCTCATGAGATATTGATGTTAATGATTTTGTCTATGTGGTCCAAACTCTAAAAAATATAATAAATCATGGATTCCTTTGAGATGATAGATCACTGGAAAAGTATTGATCAAGTGCAAACTAAATATTAATGATACTATTATTTTAAATCACACATTTATTGTAAGATAGTCAATAGTAAGAATATGTATGTTCATGTTAAGATTATTATTGGTAATGTAAATGTCTTGGAGTGACATAAATATGTGTGTGTGTGTGTGTGTGTGTATGAAATGTCACCCAATATAATTCACAACAGGGAATCATGTGTTCCTTGATACACACTAGAGCTTTTATACTTTAAGAAATTACCTAAAGAGAACGTGTGAGTAGAATATTCTCATAGATCTTAGTGAAAAAATATAGAAAAATTACAACATGTATATAAATATATGTATGTAAGAGTTTTAATTCTAAATCACTGAAACACTAGCATGATAAAAATAATCACATGTTTCACATGGAATCATGGCCATGATATAATTATTATATTTTTCCACTTTTGTAACACCCTGAATCAAACCACTGGGTTCGATCAAGCATACCAAATGAAATCATTCACACCTCCCCTATGTATGAATTTGTAGACTACTAGAAATTGACTAAAAACAATATAGGTATATAGTTTCCTTGGTAAAAGGTAAAAAATAGAATAAAAATATGGATTCAATAACCAATAATAAAAAATAATGAATGATCAAATAACCATCAGTGTACCGTAATATAGAAATTATATTATACCAAGTTATATCAATATTTCATGTTAGGTATATAAATGAAATCTAAATATATGGATCCAATGTATGAGGTAATCGTAGTAAACAAAGTTGATACAAACATCGATCCTAAACTCCATCTAGATAATTATAACATCATTTAGTTAATAATTTCATTTTTCCAGCCTACAATTGTTTTCCTTCTTTGGATCTAACACTATAAAATCTACAAACACACTTAAATGAATGAGTATTATTTGAATACCAAACTCAGTTGGAAACCACCAGTGACTATTATCATAAGATTATAAGATAAAAAAGTGAATGATATAAATTTAAATGGAGTATAGATAAATATATATTATATCACAAGTGTACAATAAATTCAATGTTACTTCAAAGATATGTTCCACCTTTTTCATCTTCCTGTCGGATGGACGATCGACTATATTATAGGAAAATATCCCTTTATGGGATATCCCAAAAAATAATTTTCCATATCAAAATAGTTGGGACATGGAATGTAAATTATCATAAATTGTTTACTCATACCTATTAGGGGTTAGTATAATAGGCTTAACCAAAATTCTTAACAAAACATGTAATAAGAATATAACATATTATAAAAAATAAAAATGATAGATTAAAATCATATCATAATAGAAAAAAATAAAAATACATAAAAATTTACATTCAATGTAAACATCAACAATATATATCAATATGTCGCACACAAACACAAAAATATGCCAATAGTGAATCCAGGAAATCATAGAGAACATGCATAAATTTAAATGGTATCCAACATCAAGTATAACAAAAATCAAAGGATGATTTCAACGTCTATTTCAAGAAGAAGATCCAAATAATAAATCAAGGACACAATTATACAGGACGCAGAAATCTAGAACCAAGGACAAGGAGAAAACACACCAAAATAGTAAGGGAATTACAAACATAATGAAGGTGGTATGATGCTACAAATGACCATGGTCAAATTGATTCATAAAATCCTATTCCATGAATTTTGGTACCAATTCTATCAATAATTAACAAACCCCATGATAGACCATATGTAATCATTATATTATATCAAAATAATCAACGATATAATAAATCATGATAATTTATAAGAGAAGTTAATTGATCCCATTTGAGGAAGAACTAAATGGAATGGAAGAACATGATCTATTCATTATTGGTGTGTCAAACAGATGTTTTGGAATGGTGATTTTCACACCAAAATTGATAGAAGAAGTATACGTGGGGAATGTGGATCGATGTAGTACTAATTTATAAATAACAAGAAGTGAAAAGTGTATTTTAATGAAATTATCTATAATTTCAAGGACCCTACATGGCTTCGTCGGATGCAACCTTCTAGTCCGTGACCACCAAAAGATACCATGAGTGGTTTAGGTTGATATGGTTCTACCTGGGAGACTATTTTTGGGTCGATCTATTCTAGGAACATGTACCTTTATCTAATAGACAAGCTAGCATGGCACAGAAAATGTTGTGAATAGAAAATTTATAGCATATTGACATGCCTTTTCTAACCCCATTTATAACCACCCTATTCCGATATACCATACCTAGAAACATTACAATAATCATAAAATCAATAAAAAAGAAAATAGGAATACTTGATATTGCGATGTGACACCTTGGATTACTATATATACATGTTAACTATAGGATATGAATTTTCACATTTCTGTACTACTAATGTTGAGACAAACAACATGTAACAACGCAAGTTTTCAATGGAAATTTCCCTTCTTATAAATATGTCATAAAATTACATGAAAACACAACATAATCAACTACTAAGTGCTAAGTGCCCTTTAAACATATTTTTTTCATTTTTGTGTTTGGAATTTTGAAAATTTGATATACATGGTTGCAATGATTAAGTTATTTGGAGTCTTATAAGAAAAATATAATTTTTTGTGAATAGTAACCTACCCTTATGAATAGTAACATACCCTTATGAATAGTGAAATACACGAATGAATAGTATCCTTACAAATGATAGTCCGAAAATAATATTAATATGAAATTATGGTGTTCCTATATTTCAGAATAAGTAAATGAATGTTTTAAAATTGGTTTCTTATAAAAAATTATGATTATAATTCAATATTACATTAATCATATTTAGAAAATTATTATTTAAAAATGGACTTCTTTTTTGGATTATACATGTAGAAAAATTGATAGTGTGAATTTTTGGGATTTTTCTGAAATACTTGAATTTTTTTTATTTATAGTAAAATCTGATAATTCACAATAAATGCTAAATAATAGCTTAATTGTGTCATTGATGATGATCAGCTAATGTAAGCCCATTTAGTTCTAAGTCACATGCATTTATTACTGTTCTTGGTCATGGAATACTTACTATTCAAGTATTTTGAGTATATAATAAACTGATGTTTAAATATTTTATGACAACTATCCCACCTCCACTATAACCCCCCCCCTCATTCCCTCTTCTCTTCACTCCTCTCAAGCATTGTTCCTTTCCAATATTCTACCAAAATTTATCCCCAATATACTCCCCCATGTCCAAAAGCACATAACCTCTTAAAAGTACCAAAATCTCTTCCCTTAATAGGTACTCAAAGTAGGAAGTCTCAAGAGGTAAATTCCTCTTTCCAATTCCTTCTTTCCTTTTATGTACTTCACTTTTTGTTTCTTTCCTCCCCTCCCACCACCCGAATGAAATGATAACAACAGTAGAATAAATTTACTGGAATGATATTATGCTAATGGTGTATTTCATTATCTTCTCTCCTTTCAAAACCATTATTTTAAAGAAATGAAAGCACCATTTTTGATGCGCTAATTTACCACATTCAAGGAAAACGGTTTAACAATTTATAATATCACCATAAAATCAGTTCATGAAACCATATTTGTTATGGTTGAACTAGAATATAAATATTTAATATATCCTATTTTTATTCTGTAATCTTTTTGTTCAAATGGTATTATGTTATAAAGAAAAATATATTCGTTGTAATCAAACACGCAAATTAACAAAAACGGTTGTCACACTGGTTTTATATATTAATTTGAATTCACTCTATGTAACAAAATTAAATCTAAAACCATGTAATATCCTTTATGTTCTCTAATATCATAAGACTTAAATTATGTAAAACCACTTTAATCTTACATGATTATCAAAATGTGAATATAATTGAACCGGTCATTAAAACCAGGCAAATAAACAAGCCAGAATAATGAAATTAAACAACATAACCAATCAAAACGATTATTAATGAACATAAAATGACTATACTAAAAAAATTACATATAGAATAGTTTGTAGAATTATTAATTAATTAACGTACCTTTTTTATTCATTTCATTAATTACATGTAGATGACACCACCAGAATTAAGGTAAGGTATCCTCCCTATTTCTCTATTATTTCAAGAATGTCAACAATGTTATTCCATTTTATGTGTGATCCATATAGATGGGTTACAGTTTTTCACCTCCCCTTTACTTCACTGATGATTTATATGTTATTAGAAACCCCATTCTTTATCATGAAATGGATTTTAGGTCCTGATACCATACCAATAATCCCCAATAAATTTTACTAGAACCTCCTTTACTCCATCGAGTTTCTCTATCTTTATTTTTTCCCAAATGATGTTCTATTTTATTTTTATTTAAAAATTATGAAAAAAAATTTATATGCTCCAAACTCATGTTCAAATACCCATCCCTCATTATATTCTGGGAATATACATGTTTTTATATTATTAATTCCCACCTCGATACATCCTGATAAGCAATCATGATTTAAGGGAACGTCCAATTTTTTTTATCCAATTTCATATGCCCTATATCTTATGTTTTAATCCACCATTGTATTTATAAAATAAGTCTTTTTATTACTAAAATATTCTTGGTTTAATTATGGTTTTATAAATAATATTTTCCCCTTTTCTAGTTTAAATGCTCAATAGTATTTCTCTTAAAATAACACCAAAATGTTTTAATACCAATGTTTATCAAATACTTTTTCTTATATGTTGTCACTTCTGTTTGACACCACATACCATTTATATGCCTATTTTACCTTATGAATGTCAATTTATGTTATAATCCCTTCATATCATGGACACTTTCCTGATACGGCCATTGGTTATGATTTATGTCATGGTTTTGGTACCTAATTCATTCCATGGGTACAATTATGTTTATGTATGGTTGATTATGTAGGATTATTTGTGAGGAATGATTATATATGTGGCAAGAATATTCATCAAATTTTTTAGATGGGTGCACCCAGATAGCTCTCCAATGCATTGGGTAATGTTATGTCTCATGAGATGAAATGTGAAATGGGATTGCTGGTTAGCCATGACCCGTACTAAAATGGGAAACATGATTGGCGGTAAGCTGTCACCAATACTAATGAAATGTTTTATGAATATGCCACATTTATATGATTCCATGTTTATATGATCCCACACTTATATAATAGGATTTTATATGTTCCTTGTTTTTTTCATTATGTCATGCCTCCTAAATCATGTGATTAAGATGTATCCTTATGTTCATTCCATTACTGGGATTTCGAGCCTATTCCATTGATCATGTGTTTTGTAGGGTACCCTATGAATATGTAAGGTCTAAAAGGATGTTAGGATATTTTTATGGATATTAAATAAAGAATTGATTCTTCCCCCATGTTTTATTTTATATGTATCTAGTCTTCCAATACACTAGACATAAAGATCCTTGTCTTGTACTCTGATGATTAAATATTCTTTAAATCATGTAATGATATATGAAAAAACCTTGGGTTATTAAAGTTGGTATTAGAGTATGGCCTAGTTATTTTTGGAGATTAGAAATAGAGCACCATAGTGAGAGACTTAAGGATGAGATAATGTATAATAAAACATCCCTAAATTTTGGAAAGTATAGAGTATGTGTTTTATCATGAAAATACAACCATGTCTAGATATGAGAAGGTAGTGGAGACTTTGGCACAAATGTACATAGGAGTGAAAACTCAGACAACGAGTTTCAGGCTTGACCTGGGGTATCTTGGTACACGACAATGGGCCTTGTGGAACTCTTGGTTATGTAACTATTGGATGATATGACTTTTTCGATTAATGAGCATCGTACAAACTATTATTAAGGGACAAAAAAAACCATAAGAATATAAGTCAAGAAATAGATCAAGGAAACCTAGGTTTTAACCTAAGGAATAACAAGTTAGGATGTAATTATTCTTTATATGATTATACTTTTATGTTCACAGTTTCCTTTTAATTTTCAATAGCTATGTATTCAAGAACTCTAATTAAACATTTTTTCTCTTAGTTAAAGGATAGAAATAGAAGAACATGTTCCAAAAACCAATGTGATGGTCATTGTGAGGATTTCCCTAATGATATGCCTGATATGACGAGAGAGTGTTCTAAAAACATCATGATAGTACATTCTCATCTGGATCGTGTTATGAATAACAACTTGAATCATGGAGAATTCCATCCTCCTCCAAGGAAAGAGAATGTTTCTATATAATCCATAATGCTGAAATTGCATCCCATGTTTAACGGATCTTCTAAACCCATCCTCATGGAACAATGGATTAACTCCATTTAAAAGATATTCTTTGTTATCTAGTGCTCGAAAGAAGATAAGGTTGTACTAGTAGTCTATTGATTTGATGGGGAAGCTGACCAGCGGTGGACACTAATCAAGAATACAAATTCCCAAGAGGAAATTGTTTCCATGGATTTAGATGAATTCAAGATGATGTTTTTCAACATATATTTTCCTTGAACCCTCCATATCAAGATGGAAATAGAGTTCCTTAGACTCCTGCAGAAAATGATGAGTCCATCGGGGTATATGTATCAAAATTCACAAGTCCTGCATGGTAAGCCTCTGGCTTTGTCAAGAACATTGAAAGCAAGGTGGATCACTTCATTAGCTGACTAAAGGTGAGTCTATGAAAAGAATTGGAAATTAGAGACTTCGACAGTTATGAGGAAATTTTTTATTGTGGCCTAAAGGTAGAAATGGATTTTAGAGACTCAATGTGGACTCATGGTCCCAGTGACAAGATGAGGAAAGTGGAAAACCACATGGGTGGTTAATCAAACAAATCCCATGATAGAAAGAAGAATGAAATTTCTGGTTGTAAAAATTGTGGGAAGAAGCATCTAGGTAACTGTTTTGTGGGAACCAATAATTTCTTCAAATGTCGAATGTTTGTTCATTTGGCCATGAACTAGTGAAGGGATATAAAAAATCCATCTAATTTTGTGAAGAATGGAAGGTTATTATCAACACGCGTCTTGCAGTATATTGTTACAACTGCAAGGAGCATGGGCATTATGGGAAAAAATTTCTAAGATGAGGGTTATCAGAGGTAATCAAAAACTACCTCAAAGGTATCAAGGAATGGAATAGGATATCACTACTACTAATGTGGATCCAGACAATGATGTGGTGATAGGTACACTGGTTATTCATTCACGAATAGAAGACATGCTATTTGATTCTAGTTCTACGCATTCTTATATATCATACAAGTTTAGTAGATATATTCAAACACCACCTCAAAATTTGGAGGAAAGGTAGTCTGTGAGAACATTAAATGGGAAAATCACTGCATCTATAGTTTAAAACTCCTCCCTGGTTAATGTTTTTGGATTGATCCTTCCATAAAATATCAACATACATACATTAGTGGAGATTGACGCAATATTAGGAATAGATTGTCTATCTTTGTACAAATCCAACATCAACTGTCGAAAAAGGGATATCACTTTTTACATCCTGAAGAATCCTCTGATTCTTTACATGGGTAAAGAGAAAGACGAGTCACCTTTAGAATCTTTTTCTGAAGTGTTGATATTTTTTTCCTTATGAGCAAGCATACACTATGGGAAAATCTGATTATTTCAACGGGGTGTTTGCGATGAGGATAAATCCCGTCGCAAAAACTCCGATGAAAAGCGTATTTGCGATGGGGATATATTCCCATTGCAAATGGTCAGTTATTTGCGATGGTGATATAGGCACTGTCGCAATAGATATGGTGTGGTTTTCATTCCAAAACGCGGGAAGCCTATTTACGACGGTCACCTTCGACCCTTCGCAACAACCCGGTGGTGGTAAATACTATTTGTGACGGGACAATTGTCCCGTCCCAAAAAATATTGAGCAGGTATTATTTGCGACGGGGCCCATCACCAATACCGGCGGCGGGAAATAGAAATTTGTGACAGGGTTATCCGTCTGTCGCTAATAGTATGTCAGCAGGAAACGTTTTGCGATGGGCCCATCACAACAACCCTTTTACCCATCACCCATAATTAATCCGGGTGAAGGTATTTGCGACGGGGCCTGTCGCCATTACGAGCGGTGGTAAATATGAATTTGCGACATGGATACCCACCCGTCGCTAATAGTATGTCGGCAGGAATCTATTTGTGATGGGCCCGTCGCAAAAACCCTTTTAACTGTCGCCCATGATTAATGTGGGAGAAGGTATTTGCGATGGTATCCCGTCACAAATAAGACCGTCGCAAATATTCTAACCTATATATACCCCCATCCGTTTTTTTTTCAAATCATTCAGATCTCTCTTCTTCTCTCTATTTATCTTCCTGTTCTAAGTAGAAAATTTCCTTCGTTTTAATTTTTTCTTACGAGAAGAGGAGAGAAGGAGTTAGGAGGTGCAAACTACTTCAAAATATCGAAGGTATTTATATTTTTTTAATTGTTAAATTAATTTTAATTATTAATTTTATTTTAAATTGTTAATTTTATTTTTTTAATAGAATTTTTAGTAGCTATATAATATAATTACATTAAGTGGTTGTACCAAATAATCCTTGTCTGGATACGAACAAGTAGAGACCTCTCTGGCACAGATGAACCTAGGAATGAAAACTCTGACAAGGTGTTTTGAGCTTGACTCTGGGTATCCTAGTACATGACAACCGGCCTTGTTGCACTCTTGGTTCAACACTCCCGGAGGATGTTTTGGTAACAATTAGAATTAAATATATTTAATTAGAAATAGTTTGAAATATTTATATTTAATTATGAATAATTATATAATTTTCAAATAATTATGAAATAATTAGATTTAATTAGAATAATCATTAAATAATTAGGAAATAATTAGATTTAATTGATTAGAAATAATTACAATAATTTAAATAATTAAAATATTTAAAATAATTAGGAAACAAATAAAATAATTTAGAAACAATTAAAATAATTATAAAACAATTAAAATAATTAGGAAATAATAAAAAATAATTAGGAAGAAATTAAAAATAATTAGGAAAAAATTTAAAATAATTTGGAAGCAAATAAAAATAATTTAGAAATAATCAAAAATAATTAAGAAACAATTAAAAATAATTAAAAAACAATTAATAATAATTAGGAAACATTTAAAAATAATTAGGAAACAATTAAAAATAATTTGGAAACAATTAAAAATAATTAGGAATCAATTAAAGAAAATTAGGAAATAATAAAAAATAATTTGGAAAAAATTAAAAATAATTAAGAAACAATTAAAAATAATTAGGACAGAATTAAAAATAATTAAAAATAATTAAAAATAATTAGAAACAACTAAAAATAATTAAGAAACAATTATTAAATAATTAAAAATAAAATAATTAGGAAACAATTAAAAATAAAATAATTAGGAAACAATTACAAATAAAATAATTAGGAAAATTAGCAGGTGTGATTGACCTCTCATCTACCTCAATTTTATTTTCATTTGTGTGTTGAGTCTTGACAGGAATCTTCTGCCTCCACATGTAATATTCGGTTTTACTCTCAAAATTATCAACCTCCTCACCAGCATAGATGTGAGGAGGTTTATAATGTTGATAGTAAAATTAAATACTACATGTGGAGGTAGACGTTTCTTGTCAACCTCAACAAAAACATGAAAAGAAAATTGAGGTAGATGAGCGGTCAATCACATTTGTTACTAATTAGTATCATAAATAGTAATATAATTAGTAACATAAATAGTAACATAATATAAAATATTATATTACTCTAATATTAATAATTAAATAATACTTATAAAATAAATATTTTGTTAATATATGTTAAATATTTATAAAAAAATATTAATATTATTAAAGTTATAAAAAATTTATAAAATATTAAAATTATCAATATTTTTAACAAGTTTTGCTTTATTCTTAACATGTTCAAATCTTAAAGGGTTGTTAATTTTCAGGTCATGCCCAATAAAAAGTTTGCATCAACTGTGTGCAATATAGACTCTGTAGTTGTTCTTTCTTGGTTGATCACCTGACAAGTAGCGTTGCAATAGGACAACCCAAGTCATGTCTTTCTCATCTTTAAGAATCATATCACATGACTTTTTACACAGACCATTCTTTCTTGAAAAATTAAGGGAAAGATACTGAAGTTCTCTTAATTTTTCAAGTAAGAATGATCTATGTAAAGGGTCATGTGAAATGATTCTTAATGATTAGAACGAAATTATTGTGTCATCATATTGCAACAATACTTATGAGTTTATCAACCATGTAAGTACAATTATAGAGTTTAAATTGGACATGGATGACGCAATGATTTTATTGGGCATGACATGAAAATTGACGACTCTTTAAAATTTGTACATGTTAATAATAGTGCAAATTCTATTGGAAATATTGAGATTTGTAATAATTAATAATAATTAGTAATAATTAATCGAAAATCAAATAAATTCGACTATATGGTTATATTAATTTTCTATATTATTAATATTAGTATTATTATTATATAACATTTTATTATTTATATTCATATTATTATTATTTTTTGAAATTAATATTTAATAATTATATTATATATATTTCTTATTATTAATATTATAATAATATAATTTCTTTATATTATTAATATTAATATTAATATTATTTTATATTGATATTTCAATATTAAATTTTATATATTTTTTATTTATATTATAATAATATAATTTTTTTATATTATTAATAATTTTATTATTTATATAAAATAGTATACGATTTCTATTAATTATTTTATTTTATTCATACTATTTGTGATGGGGTGTCCCGTCATAAAAAATTTTTTACTGTAACATTTGTGACGGGAAGAATATCGGTCGTAAAAACAATTTATGTGATGGGCCATCGCAAATATCTACGTCGCAAATATTATTTAAATTTCCCATTTGTGATGGGTCAGAAACCTGTCGCATCTAATATATCTGTGATGGCCCGTCTCAAATACCTTTTTTATATGTAAATTAAAACCAATTTCCAACGGGGAAAAAATACCATCGCAAATACTATTTTTGCGATGGGACCACCACAAAAACACCTATTTCCCCACCTCCCTTCACCCAAATTAAATGATAAAAACAATAGAATAAATTTACTGAAATTATATTATGCTAATCGTGTATTTCATTATCTTATCTCCTTTCCACACACTTTATTTGAAATAAATGAAACCACCTTTTGAGATGTGCTAATTTAGCACATTCAAGGAAAACGGTTTAACAATTTCTAATTTCATCATAAAACCATGTCATGAAACCATTTTTGTTATGGTTGAACTAGAATATAAATATTTAATATATCCTATTTTTATTCTGTAATATTTATGTTCAAAAGGTATTATGTTATAAAGAAAAATATATTCGTTGTAATGAATCACGCAAATTAACAAAAACGGTTGTCACACTGGTTTTATATATTAATTTGAATTCACTCTATGTAATGAAATTAAATCTAAAACCATGTAATATCGTATATGTTCTCTAATATCATATGAATTCAATTATGTAAAACCAATTTAATCTTACATGTTTATTGAAATGTGAATATAATGGAACCGGTTATTAAAACCAAGCAAAACAACAAGCCTGAACATTGAAATTAAACCTCAAAACCAATCAAAACGATTATAAATGAACATAAAATGACTATACTAAAAAAATTACATATAGAATAGGTTGTATAATTATTAATTAATTAACCAACCTTTTTTATTCTTGTCATTAATTACAAGTAGATGACACCACCATAATTAAGGTAAGGGATCCTCCCCATTTCCTTGTTATTTAACGAATGTCCACTATGTTATGCCATTTTATGTGTGATCCCTACTAATGGGGTATATTATTTCACATCCCCTGTACTTCACTCATGATTTTTAACTAATTAGAAACCCCATTATATATCATTAAACCCCTTTTAGGTCCCGATACCATACCAATAATCCGTAATAAATTCTACCCGAAACCCCATTACTCCATCGAGTTTCCCTATCTTTATTTTTTCCCAAATGATGTTGTATTTTATTTTTATGTAAAAATTATAAATATTTTTTATATTTTCCAAACTCATATTCCAATACCCATCCCCCATTATCTCTTGGGGATATACATGTTTTTATTTAAGTAATTCCCACCTCGATACATCCTGATAAGCAATCTTGATTTAAGGGAACATCCCAAATTTTTTATCCAATTTCATGTGCCCTATATCCCATGTTTTAATCCACCATTGTAATTATAAAATAAGTATTTTTATTACTAAAACATTATTGGTTCAATTCTGGTTTAATAATAAATATTTTCCTCTTTTCTAGTTTCAAATCTCAATAGTATTTCTCTTTAAACAACACAAAAATGTTTTAATACCAATGTTTCTCAAATAATTTATCTTTTATGTTTTCACCTATGTTTGAAACCACATAAAATTTATATTCATATTATACCTTATGAAAGTCAATTAATTTTATAATCCCTTCCTTTCATGGAAACTTTCATGATACGGCCATTGGTTATGATTTATGGCATGGTTGTGGTACCTAATTCGTTCCATGGGTACATTTATGTTTATGTATGGTTGATTATGTAAGATTATTTGTGAGGAATTATTATATATGTGGCAAGAATATTCATGAAAATTTATATATGGGTGCACCCATATATCTCTCCAATGAATTGGGTAATGTTGTGTCTCATGAGATACAATGTAAAATGGGATTTCTGGTTAGCATTGACCCGTGCTAAAATGGGAAACATGATTGGCGGTTAGCTGTCACCAATACTAAAGAAATTCTTTATGATTCTTCCACAATTATATGATTCCATGTTTATATGATCCCACACTTGTATAATAGGATTTCATATGTTCCTTGTTTTTTTAATTATGTCATCCCTCCTAACTCATGTGCTTAAGATGTATCCTTATATTCATTCCGTTACTGGGATATTTAGCACATTCAATTGCTCATGTGTTCCGTAGGGTACCCTCTGATTATTTAAGGTCTAAAAGGATGTTAGGATCTCTTTATGGAGATTAAATAAAGAAGTGTTTTTTGCCCCATGTTTTATGTTATATGTACCCAGTCTTCCAAGACACTAGACATAAAGATCCTTGTCGTGTACTCTAATGATTAACTATTCTTTAAATCATATAATGTTATATGAAAAATGCTTGGGTTATTATAGTTGGTATTAGAGTATAGTCTAGTTATTTTTGGAGATTAGAAATAGGGCACCATAGTGAGAGAGTTAAGGATGAGATAATGTATAATAAAAAATCCCTAAATTTTGGTAAGTATAGAGTAAGTTGTTTATCTTGAAAATACAACCATGTCTAGATACGAGCAGGTAGTGGTGGCTCTGGCACAGATGTACATAGGAGTGAAAACTCAGACTACGAGTTTCAGGCATGACCTAGGGTATCCTGGTACATGACAATGGGCCTTGTGGAACTCTTGGTTATGTAACTATTGGGGGATATGACTTGGTAAATTAATGAGCATAGTAAAAACTATTATTAAGGGACAAAAAATCCCATAAGAGTATAAGTCAAGAAATAGATCAAGGAAACCTAGGTTATATCCTAGGGAATTACAAGTTAGGATGTAATTCTTGTTTATATGATTATCCTTTTATGTTAAAAGTATTATTTTTTATTTTCAATAGCTATGTAGTCAATAACTCTAATTACACATTCCTTCTCTTAGTTAAAGGATAGATATAGAAGAACATATTCCAAAAACCAATGTGATAGGCATTGTGAATATTTCTCTAATGATATGCCTGATATGACGGGAGACTGTTCTTAAAACATCATGAAATTACATTCTTAGCTGGCTCGAGTTATGAATAATAAATTGAATCATGTGGAATTCCCTCCTCCTCCAAGGAAAGAGCAAGTTTCTATAGAATATTCAATGCTGAAAATTCCTCCCATGTTTAACGGATCTTCTAAACCCCTCCTCATAGAACAATGGATTAACTCCATTTAAAAGATATTCTCTGTTATCCAGTGCTTGAAAGAAGAGAAGGTTGTACTGGCAGTATATTATTTTGATGGGGAAGCAGACCAGCGGTGGACACTAATCAAGAATACAAATTCCCTAGAGGAAATTGTTTCCATTGATTGGGATGAATTCAAGATGATGTTTTTCAACAAATATTTTCCTTGAACCCTCTATCTCAAGATGGGAAGGGAGTTTCTCAGACTCCTGCAGAAGGATGATGAGTCCATCGGGGCATATGAATCAAAATTCACAAGTCTTGCAAGGCACACCTCTTGCATTTTCATGAACACTGAATTCAAGGTGGATCGCATCATTAGCTAACTAAATCTGAGTCTATGAAAAGCATCGGAAATTAGAGACCTCGACAGTTATGAGGAAATTGTTTGTTGTTCCCTTAAGGTGGAAATAGATTTTGGAGACTCACAGTGGTCACATGGTCCCGGTGACAAGATGCAGAAAGTGGAAAACCACATGGCTGGTTCATTAAACAAATCCCATGATAGAAAGAAGAATGAAATTTCTGGTTGCAAAAATTGTGGGAAGAAGCATCTAGGTAACTATTTTAAGGGAACCAAGAATTTCTTCAAATGTTGAAATTTTGTTCATTTGGACAAGAACTACTGAAGGGATATGAAAAATCCATCTAATTTTGTAGTGAATGGAAGGTTTTTATCAACACTCAGCATGCAGTATAGTGTTACAACAGCAAGGAGCATGGGAATTATGGAAAAAATTTCCCTAAGCTGAGGGTTATCGGAGGAAATCAACAACAACCTCAATAGAAACAAGGAATGGAATATAATATCACTACTACTAAGGTGGAGCCAGAAAATTATGTGGTTACAGGTACACTGGTTATTCATTCAAGAATATAAGACACACTATTTGATTCTAGTCCTATGCATTCTTACATATCATGCAAGTTTAGTAGATACATTCAAACACCACCTCAAAATATGGAGGAAACGTTGTCTATGAGAACAAAAAATGGGAAAATTACTCCATCCATAGTTTATAACTCCTCCATGGTTACTGTTTTTGGATTGAGCCTCCCATAAAATCACAACATACTTTCTTTAGTGGAGATTGACGCAATATTTGGAATGGATTGGCTATCTTTGTACAAATCCAACATCAACTGTCGAAAAAGGGATATCACTTTTTACATCCCAAAGAATCCTCTGATTCATTACATGTGTAAAGATAAAGATGAGTCACCTTTAGAATCTTTGTCTCAAGTGTTGATATTTTTTTCCTTATGAGAAAGCATATCTTGCTGAAATGATTGAGACAAAAGATAGAATCACACTTGAATACATGCCCATCGTGAGGGATTACATAGATGTATTCCCTGAAGAGTGTTTTTCCTTACTTTTGATAGAGAGGTTCATCTCTCAATTGAACTTATCCCTGGATATCTTCCTATATCAAAGACTCCTCACAGAATGGACACCTTAGAGCTAGAGGAGCAGAAGAATTAGTTGCAGAAAAATATTGAGAAGGTTTTTATATAGGCGAATGCTTCACCGTGGGGTGTGTCGTTCCTATTCATCTAGAAGAAGGAAGGGTCAATGCGCCTCGTAATTGATAATCATGATCTCAATTAAATCACAATAAATAACAATTACCCCCTTTTATGGATAAATGAATTTTTTGATCAGCTTCGTGGGGAAAATTATTTCTCTAAGATGGACCATTAGTCAGGATATCACCAACTAATGGTGAGAAGATAGATATACCAATGACTTCCTTTAAAATGTGGTATAGAAAATATGAGTTCATAGTTATTCCCTTCATACTCATTAATTCCCCAGTAATATTCATGTATTTAATGAACATAGTCTTAAGAGATTACCTTGACAATTTAGTGGTAGTCTTAATTTGTGATATTTTGATATACTCTAAGGGAATGGAAGAACATGAGAGGCATTTTAAAAATGTGCTAAATACTTTAGTAAGGGAGAAGTTGTAGGAAAAGTACAGTAAATGTGAGTTCTAGATGGAGGAAGTATCATTCATGGGGAATGTTATCACCAGTAAAAGGATATCCATGGACCCTTCAATGATGATAGTAATTGAAGAGTGTCCTAGGCCAACTTCTGTAGTGGAGATCTATATCTTTTTGGGTCTAGCTAGGTATTATCGATGATTCATGAAGAAAATTTCCTTATTGTAAAAACCAATGACCATGATGACATGGATTGGGGTAAATTGTTTCTCGATAGAGGAACGTGAGGAAAGCTTCAAGGAGCTAAAGAGAAGGCGGATCGCTGCACCTGTGCTCACATTACCAAAATGTAGAGAATTTTTTGTGATATACAGTGATGATTTAAAGAATTTATTAGGTTGTGTACTCATCTAAAATGATAATGTGATAGCTTATACCTCATGGAAGTTGAAGATCCTTGAGAAGAATTACCCGACACATGATCTAGATTTGGTAGAGATAATTTTTCCTTGAAAATCTAGCAGCACTGCCTCTATGGTGATATGTGTGATATATACAGCGAGCAAAAGAGCCTAAAGTATATATTGACACAAAAGTAGATAAACATGAGTCAAATAATATGGTTAGAGCTAATCAAGGATTAAAATTTATAGATTCACTATCATACTAGAAAGGAAAACAAGGTAGCTGATGCTCTAAGTAGAAACAAACCTGCTACTCTATCCATGTTATGGATTGAGAATGACCATATCTTCCTGGATATTCAAAGAATGGATTTAGAAATCATAATGGTAGGGGATACATCCTACCATTCCCAGATGATTGTAGAACCATACATTCAAGAGAATATTAATTAAGCACAAAGGGATGATGTGGAGTCAAAAAAGAGGGTCAATGTTGTTAATAAAGTGAACCTGCAAGAGTTCCATATCAACGATGATGGTGTGAATTGGGTTGGATCGTGGGTTTGTGTTCTTTCATCACCCGGGATAAAGAAGGAGATATTGGAAAATGTACATAGCTCATAATTCTCTATCCATCTAGGGAGTACCAAGATGTATCGTGATCTACGATAAAACCTTTGGTGGGATAACATGAAGAAGGATACTGGAGAATAAATATCAAGGTGCTTGGTATGTCAGAATGTTAAAGCATAGTGGAAAAAAGACAAAAGGGATGATGCAACCATTGCCGATACCCATGCGGAAATTGGAGAATGTCACAATGTTCTTTGTCATGGGTATCCTGAAGATGTTGAATGGAAATAATGCGATATGGGTTGTGGTTGACCGAATCCCCAAGACTGCACATTCTATCGCTATTTGAGAAGACATCTCGCTTGAACAACTTACCAAAATATATGTACTGGATGTGGTGAGACTACATGGTGTTCCACTCTCAATTGTTTCCAATTGTGATCCAAGGATCACATCTAAATTCTGGAGGAGTCATAAATACACATTGTGTGCTGAATTAAATTTCATCACAGACTATCACCCCCAAACTAATGGCATATTTGAAAGGACTATTCAGACACATGAAGATATGCTAATAGCTTTCTCCATAGAATTAAATGGTTTATGGGATTAGAATATCCCATTAGTTGAGTTCTCATAAAAATAAAGCGTCCACTCGAGTATTCTGATGGCTCCGTATGAAGCTCTGTATAGAAATTGATGTAGAACTCCATCCTGTTGGGATGATGTTGGAGAATGAATGATACTTGGACTTAATCTTGTGCAAGAGATGATGGAGAAGGTTCAATTTATCCAGAAAAACATCAAAGCTACTCAGATTTGGAAAAAAATTATATGCTGACAACTGTCAAAGGGACATGGAGTTCGACGTTGGGGATAAAGTCTTCCTTCTAATATCACCACGGAAGAGAGTAATTCTGTTTTTAAAGAAAGGAAAGCTAATCCCAAGGTACATTAGACCCTTTTAGTTCCTTGAACTTATAAGATCTGTGGCCTATAGTCTTTATCTTCCTCTGAATTTGACTTGATTTCATGATGTGTTTCATGTATCACTCCTGAAGAAGTACGTACTTGATCCCTCAGATGTTCTAAACTCCGAGGTGGTGCAGCTAGATGATGATATCTCTTATGAGGAGCATTCGGTGATTATTCTGGACCAATGAGATAAGTTTATACGCAACAAGACAACCCACATTGTCAAAGTGTTGTGGAGGAACCAAATATTTGAAGAAGCTACTTGGAAACCACATGATGCGATGAAATAGAATTACCCTCACCTGTTTACGGCCTAGAATGTAAAACGAAATTTCGAGGGTGAAATTCCATGAAGGGGGAAGAATATTGTGACCCAAATATTTCCATGGAAATTTCCCATCTTATAATCATGACATAAAATTAAATGAAAACACAACATAATTAACAACTATGTGATTAGTGGCCTTTAAATATAAATTTGTCACTTTTATGTTTGGAATTTCGAAAATTTGATATACATGGTTGCAATCTGTATGTTATTTGGAGTCTGATATAGAAAACATAATGTTTTTTGAATAGTAGCCTACCCTTATGAATAATAACATACCCTTATAAATATTGAAATAATATAATGAATAGTAACCTTACCTATGATAGTCAAAATATTATATTGAAGTAAAATTATGGTGTACCTATATTTTAGAATATGTAAATGAATGTTTTAAAAATGGTTTTTAATAAAATATTATGATTTTAATTAAACATTAAATTAATAATTTTAAATAATTATTTTGGAAAAATGAAATTATTTTTTGGATTCTACGTATCAAAAAATGGTTATGGTGAGTATTTGGGATTTTTCTGAAATACATGAATTTTTTATGAATATTAAAATCAAATAATTCACAATAAATGCAAAAATAATGGATTAATTGAGTCATTGATGATGATCTACTAATTTAATCCAATTTGGTTCGAAGTCACATGCATTTATTACTATTCATGGTCATGGAATACTTACAATTCCTCGTCTTTTGAGGAAATAATAAACTAATGAATAAACAATTATGAAAACCCTCCTCTCCTCCACTATAAAACCCCCCTCACTCCGTCTTCTCTTCACTTCTCTCAAGCCTTGTGATTTTCAAATACTTTGCCAAAATATCCCCCCAAGACCCCCCCCCCCACGTCCAAAATCTCCAAGCCTCTTCAAAATAAAAAAAATTCTCCCTTTAAGATGTTCTCAAAGGAGGAAGTCTCAAGAGGTAAATTCAACTTTCCAATTCCTTCATTTCATTTTTGTTATTTTGTTTTTGTTTCTTTCCTCCCCCCATCACCCAAATGGTTTGACAGATGTAGTTACAAAAATTTCCTAGAATATTTTAATGCTAATGCTATATTTCATTATCTTCTCTCCTTTCCCCACCTTTTATATGAATTAAATGAAGTAACTGTTTGAGATGTGCTAATTTAGCACATTCAATGATAACAAATTATCAATTTCTATTATCATCATCAAACCTGGTCCTGAAACCATTTTTATTATGGTTGAACCAGAATATATATATATATATGTAATATATCCTTTTTTTATTCAATAATATTTTTGTACAAATGGAATTAAATTATAATGACAAATATGTTCGTTGTAATCAAACCCACCAATTAACAAAAACAATTGTCACTTTGGTTTTATATAACAATTTGAATTCACTCCAATTAACCAAATTAAATCTAAAACCATGTAATGTCCTGTAATTTCACTACTATCATATAACATTAATTCTATAAAACTAGTTTCATCTTACATATTTATCCAAATGTGAATATAAGTGAACCCGTCATTAAAACCAATCAAACAAACGAGCCCGAACAATGAAATTGAACCTCATAACCAATCAAAACGATTATAAATGAACATAAAATGATTATAATAAACCAATTACATATATAATAGGTTAGTAAATTCTTAATTAATAAACCTAATTTGTTTATTAAGGAAATTAATAACAAGTGGAGGACAACACCAGAATTAAGGTAAGGGATCCTCCCCATTTCACTTTTATTTCATGATTGTCCTCTATGTTATGCCATTTAAATGAGATCCCTAATGATGAGGTATTGTTTTTCACCTCCCCCATATATTTCTAATGATTTATATGTTATGATAACCCCCATTATTTCCCATCAAACACCTTTTAGGTACACCCGATACCATACCAATAATCTATAATGAATTCTACCTGAACCTCCTTTATTTCTCCTAGTTACTCAATCATTATTTTTACCGAAATGAATTTGTCTTTTATTTTTTTGTAAAGAATCTACATAAAGATTATATTCTCCAAAATTATGTTCTAGTATCCATCCCTCATTCTCTTTCAGGTATATACACGTTTTTATTTTAGTGATTCCCACCTTGATACTTCCTGATAAGCAATCTTGATTTAAGGGAACATCCCAATTTTTTAATCCTATTTCAAGTGCACTATATCCTATTTTTAAAGCCACCATTGTATTTATAAAATCAATCATTTTTAATTAAAACCTTATTGGTTCAGTTCTGGTTTTATATAAAATATATTAACCTTTTATATTTTAAAAGCTCTATAGTATTTCTCTTAAAACCGCCCAAATATGATTTAATGCCAATGTTTCTCAAATACAATATAGGTTGTTACTTATATTTTACACCACATACCATTTTATATGCCTATATTACCTTATGAACATCCATGTATGTCTGAATCCATTATTTTAATTGACACATTCATGATACGACCATTGGTTATGATTTAGGTAATATTTGTGGTCCCTAATTCTTTCCATGCGTACCCTTATGTTTAGGTATGGTTGATTGTGTATGATTATTTTTGTGGAAATATAATTTATGTGGCCATAATATTGATGAAAATGTTGAGATGGGTGAACCCAAATAGCACTTCAATTCATTGGGTAATGTTATGACTCATGAGATGCAATGTGAAATGGGATATGCAGTTAACGTTGACCCATACTAAAATGGGAAACAGGATTGGAGGTTAGCCACGACCCATACTAAAGAAATGTTTTATGATTCTGCCACATTTATATGATTCTATTTTATATGATCCCATGCTTATATGATATGATTTCTCATGTTTTGTGTTTTTTCTTCATTATGTCAGGCCTCTTAACTCATATGCTTAAGATGTATCCTTATTTCAATTCCCATAGTGGGATTTTTTCCCATAACATTGTTCATGTGTTCCCTAGGGTACCCTATACAGATGTAGGGGATAAAAGAATGTTAGGATATCATTATGGAGATTAAATAAAGATATGTTTTTTCCCCATGTTTTATGTTATATGTACCTAGTTTTTTAAAACACTATACATAACGATCCTTGGCTTATGCAGTAATAATTAACATTGATTAAAATCATGTAATGTTATATAAAAAAGGACTGGGTCACTATACCACACACCTGATCGCTAGAATGGTTGTAATACACCAATCTGATCATAATAACCCCCAAAAGTTACTCCACTTAATAAAAAAAATGGGGAACATTACCAACCACCATGAATCCTACATTCCAAAAAATGTAGAAATGATTTTTTCATGCACACCGTGGTGGTCATATAAGAGGTGAGAAATAAATCTAATTAGGAAACCCCTAATGGTGAACCTATAATATGAATGCAATATTGGTTCATAATACAGGAAAATTTACTCTTCACGGCGGTTATTTTTGGGAATGGAGGCTGTTTTAACCACTGCTAAATGCTTCTGTGGTGTTTTCAAAAAACCACCGCTAAATTGTGTTTTAGGACACTATTGTCGGTTGTTAAATCCATTTAGTGGTTTTTTATAGGAAATGTTATAGTTTTCAATGTTTTTTGTGGTTATGATGTTTTTTGAATGCGGTTTTCTTAGAAAAGGGGGACACTTTCTTCATGGCGGTTAAAACCACTGGTAAAAAAAAGACTGTCGTTGGCCGGTAAAACCACCACTAAATAAACATAATCATAGAAAACTGTGTGCGGAAGATGGGAATTTGTAGCTGCCGTTATAAACAATGATAAATTAATTACTATAGCGGAGGTTGTAACCACCGAAAAAATTATGCCCATTATCGGTGGTTAAAACCACAAATAAGTATTACTGTTACATTTAGAAGCAGTTTTAACCACTGCAAATTATTCTAGTTATGGTTAGCGGCTGTTAAAACCACCACTGAAAATATATTTAACCAAGAAAACAGCAGTTTCTGCTACTTCTGTACCAGTGCCCTAAAAAAAACCATTCCAATAATACCAAAAGACCAATAGAATACATACTACAGTTAATATGAAAAGAGATTCATAACTAAGGACAACCAATGGAATTTTGAATCATATTTAATAAAAACATGACTTGTGTTGTGAGAAATATATTTTTATAAAATTTCAAACTTCTTTTTGTGGCCTATAAATCTCTTCAGCATTATGCATAATATAAAAATTTCCACTATAATGAGTTTGATCATTTTTTTATATATGAATGTGCTTATGAATTGGAGACAAAATCGTTTGGAGATATTTTAATGATCATTTTTATGATAATAGTATAATAAATATCTTTTCTTATAAGTACTTGAATCTAAGATAGAGTGGTGGGTAGAGTACCGTTAGATATTCTAGAGAATCTTTCTCCCACATGACTTCCCAGAGATAAAAAAGTCTTATAGTGAGGATAATTGTAACATATTGGTTTTAATTTTTATATTTTTTTAAATTTTGACACTTGTTACTACAGTTGGAGGGAATTTTTAAGGCAATCACTATGTTTTTCTAGTGATTAAACTACATAGGAGATCATTTTCAGAATAAAGAGTGACATTGTGGTGATGATAGGTTAGTTATGGTGTGGGGGGGGGAGGTGCCTAGAAAGGATTTTGGAGTTACATCGATTTTTGTCATGGCCACATTGTAGATAAGGGCCACAACATTGACCTAGGAGTTCTATGATGTGGATTGGTAGGCTTCCACATTAGGGCTCATGGGAGTGTTTGGGTTATTCTTCCATTTTGGTCATGGATTAGGAATTGTCACCATGGTTGTGTTATGGTGTCTGAGGGTGGGTTTGGGGGGGGGGGGGGTGGGGGTTTTATCATATTTGGGGTATTGGAATAATGGATATGGATTGTGTCATAAGACCCCATTTCTAGTTGTGCTCTCTAAAATATATCTCGAGAATATTTCATGGCCCCTTATTTTATTTTATTAGATCTTCATCATAGATATTACTGTAATTCTCATAGGATGCCTCGAACAACTTCATTATGGAAAGGTCCTTCCCATAATTCCATAGACCCCTCCCTTTTCAATAATTCTCTAGAATTGTGTATGGTGCTGCATCAAGGAATTCTATTTTCAAGACCACCTATATATTCTAAAACACCCATAATCCCCCACATTCTTCCATCATTCATATCAGTTCTTAGATGACCCAAGTATACCCCTAAGGGGAATTATGGACCCTTTTCGTTAGATTTTAACCTCGATCTTAGGAGACCAACCATTTAAATTTATAATTTAGTTTCCCTCTTCAAATATCGTAATTTTCCCTATTCTTCAATATGGTAATGTTGTTAGAAAGAAAATAGTTAGTTCTATTAATGTTTTGGTATGGGAATGATATTGGATATTGTGTTTTTAATATGAAATGGGCTTCATGATTCCTCGAACAATCAATTCCACATCAATTTCCTTCATTGAGTATTCAGAGAGTTTTGGTATAGAAGGTTGGTTACAATGCCTCTCATTATATCTAAAAATTTTACTAATCACCCCAGAATCTATGAAATGTCTTTTATATATCCACATTATAGGACCAAAATCCCCATAACTAGTTTATAATACTTTGAAGTGGGATGTTCACCCAGGTCTGACAAACCTAAGAAATTTAGGAAAAACGAATCATCAAAAATGAATCATCACTATTAATAATCCACATATATGGTGCATACCACACTCAATAAATCAACACATAAAAGGAAACATCAGAAATTAATACAACAAATAAAAGGAAACATGTCAAATCATGAAAATGTTAAGTCATGAAAATATTTTGTGGAAAATATGTTCCACACAAGATACATATACAAACTGACGACAAAAACATATTTTCACCCTCTCCACCTCTAAAATTTCAACAATACATATAATCATTGTCCGATGATGAACACATATCTTCACCCTCTCCACCACCATCTCCACTTCCTACTACAACCTGTATGAACATTATATTGAATAATAAATAGTGTTGCATATTTATATTTAAACATAAAACCAATAAAAGTTTTCATCTTAAATTATTTTGAATTTTTATGATTTACCTGCTCACAACCAGTCAATACAGTACCACTTAGGGAATATATTCACATCTAATGACGTATATAAGTCAATGATTTTTGCAAAGGGAATATCTTATCCCCCTGATCTTGAATTGTGTTTTATAGAGAAATAATCTCTCTCTGAGCATCTCCGAGTATGGACTGGCTACAATAAGGAGTAGATGCAGCTCCAATCCCTGATATCCTGCAAAAAAATCCGATAGTATGGGTCTGAAACCCATCCCGTGCACTCTACCAGGATGCTCCTTCCTGAGGACATTAGCAACCGGGTCATCCTGGATGACTTTTTAGGGTATCCTAAGATTAGAATCCCATAGTTCTTTAATTTTTATGTTTAAATAAAATATCAATATATATTAACATAGTAAAAACTAATAATAAGTTACTATAATGAAAAAATGAGTTCATACCCCAACTTCTTTGGTAGGCTCATTAACAATACTTCTATCAGACTCTTTGTGAACATTCAACCACACTTTAGTTTGGGATGCTTCATGCCCTAAACATTGTGACTAAATTAATCAAAGATAAATCAACAATTTAATATATTAAAAAAATAATATTGTCTTATAAATATTTAATCAAATGAAAAGATTACCAGAGTCGATCAGCTTCTAGAAACTCTTATTGACCCCGTCGGGTGAGGGATGACTTGGTTAGCCCGACTTGATGTATTATTAATTGATTGATCCTGAAATAAATAAAATGATATTTAATAGTAATATATACAATGTCATCTCCTCTTCATATACATTTATAAATGTAAAATGAGGTTAATATAATAATATATATCTAAATTCCTTATACTTCTCATCATGAAGTCTGTCAAGAAAAACCTTCCACTATACTTTGGGTACCCGATTGGGTTTGTAACACACCAAGATTCCATAGTATGCTTCTCTTTGAATAATTCAGTAGCGTGCGTTTTACGCAACTTTGAGTTCTAACACAGACACCACAACCAATCAAACTAGCCGTTATGATTAGTAATACCAACTTTTTGAAATTTTATAATTTTTTTTTTCAAATTGGACTTCATTTTTGGATACGAAATATTGAAATTAGCTTAGGGTGAATTTTTGGTACTTTTTGGATAACTTTCATATTTTGATGAATAATGAAAATTATTAAATTATAATTAAAAACAACTTTTTAAATCGAATTAAATAATAGTGATAAATCAGGAATTTGAGTGATTTTAGAGAATAATTAGATTATATTTTTACCATTTAATCCAATGTTTTTCATTGGACATAATTTCACATTTAAACTGGACATAAGAAAGTGCCAATCTTTTGACAGTTATTATCCTTAAAAAATACGCTTTTTTTAACAACGGGAATTAATTTTAAATTAATTTCTTCCACTCCTGTGTTTTGAATTTAGAATTTTTTTTCCATATTTAGAATAAGTAGGTCCAAAATGTGTAAAAAGGTAAATTTTATTTTTATAAATTTTGAATAATTACTTCGGTAAATATTTTTTTTACCATGGTTATAGGGTAAATCTGGTAAATAAGGGTTAAAAATAATATTATAATAATAATAAATTACCCTAAAACGAGTCATAAACCTATTGGTTGATACATGTCCAACCATGGTCATCGTTGGGTCGATATTTGGACCCCATAGACCAACTTGTTAGTGATAATGACACTTTATATTTATTAAGTTAAAGTAAATATAAAAATGAAATAAGCATATATCTTTTAGAAAATGTTTTTACATAGGGTTACTTATGTTATATATTTGACTATAAATATTAATTAGAAAGATAAAAATATTTCATACATAATGGTATTTTATTTATAATTTTTATAAATTGAATAATTATATTTATTTATGACATAATACTGATGCAGTATTTTCCATATTAATGAATAAATAAAATAACTAGTATTATAAATGTTAAAATAAATATAATTTGAAAGTTTTTATTAAATGGAAAAATTTTATTGCTTAATATGACATGTTATGATATCTTAAATCAATTTTTTCAAATTAATAAATTTTTTATGACTTTAACAAAAATCAATTATAAAATTGTTTTTACATAGACATAAAGGAGTTTTTTAAACAAATATTATATTATTAATTGATATTATATACCTAAAAATCTAAGTATCTACCAAATGAATTATATAATTATAGTTGTATTATTATTGGATCACTTTGGGGTCTCTTATAAGTTTATTGAAAGTTTATTGAATATATAATATAAACCTTCAAAGAGACATGATAAATGTCAAACTATTTAACTAAGAGTTAAATCAAAAAGATAAAATTAATATAGGGACCCAAACATATCAAAATCCTATTGGATGAGTTATTTTCAATCTATACCCACCGTAAACTTTAAATGATCCTCTTTTGAGCCATTATAAACCGAATATGAATTTTTTATAAAATATTATTTCTAGCTTTTCCAAAGGTACCCCTCACCCGTCTTATAAAAGGGAACATACAATTCCATCTAATTCACACATTCAAATCCTTTTGGATTGAAAAAACCTTGCCCCAATATTCTTTCAACATCCCTCACTTCATCCTAGAGTCCTTAGTTTGATCATCAAGCCAACCTATGGATCCCTTTTGATCAAATCAAAAGATATAACCCGAAGAAGAGGTAATGTTTTCACCACCCTCTTTCAAGTTCCTTTCTTCTTCCACTTCTTCATTATTTGTTATTTCCATTAAAAAATATTAACTCTAGTATATTCTATATACTATGATGTTATTGTAAATATTTCACAACAATAATCATTATTCTATCCATATTATAAATGATAATGTCACCATGCGTGCGTATATACAACTTATCATCTCCACACCGTGGTGTAATTTGTTATTCAACAATATGTTATTTGGATAGATATAATGATGATTAATATGTATATTAATAATAGAAAATGATAATGTCTATGTATAATTAATATACCATCCAATTCCACAACTTTAAATAAATGTTATTGTCGCTCGAGCGTACGTACGGATTACCGTCTCCACGACGCGATGAGATTCATTTCCACATTCACCATTCATCGATGATTAAAAAAGAATATTACTAATATGTTTTTAATATATGAAATAATAAGTCTAGTGGAGATATATATATATATATACATACTTAAATATATATTATTCAATTGGTTTCGTTTAATACGTTATGAAAATTGAAACATCGTTTATGCGTACGTACGGACTACCGTCTCCATAAACGGTGTTTTCCATTTCACATATATATCAATTATAAATAATTATATTCTAAATATAAATGATATATAAATCATGTTTTATATTCTACAAGTATTTAAATCATGATCTAAGTGATACAATCAATATTAACAAGTTAAAACATGTACGATAATGAAAGCGATTATTACCCAAAATGATAATTTAACATGGCAATTATTATTAAATGGGTAGTAAAAAGCTATAAATTAATAATTTATGATATCATAAATATTAATATGGATATGGAATAATTTTATAACATACTACGATATTCATTCCATAGGATAAACATACCCTCAACTAAATGAATGTTCATGGTAAGAGGTTTTCATATCACTCCTTATTCCAGTGATATTCATGCCATATTGCCACTATTACCATTGGTGTGGTTTATGTACTTCACATAATTTTATTCTTTGTGTAATTCGATTTAATTTATGTTTATTTATATATTCATTTTATGATACCCCTTTAATGGGGTGTATGATTCCTATGTTACCAAATTGGAAAGGGTTAATTCCTCAATATCATTATTATCCGAGATTGTTTATGTGTAACTATTTACTGGGAAATATTGTCATCCATGAACATTTTTCATAAAAATGATTTCAAAATTAATATTTTAAGGTTTTGTGAAAGGTATTATTTATCATGATCAAAATGTTAACTGTTTTAAATATTTATCTTTCAAAATAGTTTTAATCAATGTCCATGTTTTCAAAATTATTTTAATGATAAATTTATATGGACATGAATGTTTTGAATTGATAATTCTATTAGAAATATTCAAAGTGGTATGAAACACTTTAATTCAAAAATACCATCTAAATTACTTCCTTTATAAATATGTGATTTTAAATAATTCTATAAAAATGTTATTACACTCAAAAAGTTTTACTCTTCATTTTCATCTTTATCCGCATCGTTTACTAAATTTTATTTTTGATTGAGGTTGATTTATTATGATACAAAAATTCCATATAGCATTGAAGGGTTTTTGATATGTTTTACTGTGGATTTGTTATTTTTATACCATTCATGTTTTATGGATAACCTATTGACATTTTATATGATAGTTTTAATACGAATGTTTATGTTATGTTTAAACCTTTTCATACGAGGAATGCATTGGACATACTAAGTGATGGGTAGAGCCCGTTATAGGTCCTTGATGCATCGGTAGTTCTCATGAGACAAACTAGTGGCTTGGAACAAGGCCTTGACAAAATCTTATTTGTAGTCTTGGCACAAGGCCTTGACTATGTTGTTATGATAGTCTTGCATTATTCATTCCATCATTGTGAAAGTTGTTAGTGATATCACATGTGATTATTCAACTAGTACAATATCCATGTGAATAAATAAATGGAATTACTTAATTTTATTTTTTCCATATTATGCTGAAGCTAATGTTTAAAAGGATTTTGTTTTATTTATACATTGCCTTAAATGTTTATTCTTATTTAACAATGTTTCTGCTGTATTATTATCCTTACTGAGCATCTAAGCTCACCCTGTCTATGTTTTATTATTCTTAGAATTCCAAGAAGATTATTGTGATTAATATGAAGGGTTAAGATATAAAGACATGTAAATTTCAAGGAAATGTTTTTCCTAAATTCTCTGGGATTTTACGAGTACGCAGTTTCTAACGGAACATGATTCTGAGGCCCGGTGTGCTAGGAATCAATTTCTGAAGATTAGCTCGGGTACGTTCAGTGAACGAATGAGTGTGATTTTCTATATTTTGAACCAGTTCTCAGAATTGAAATCTGTGGGCACCGGTGAACTCGTAACGCTGGTAATTGATAAAGAGTACTTTTACCGTAGATGCGTTTTCATGGGAGACGAAGTTAATTTTTGTGGTTTAATTGAGAGGTGAATAAAATTGTGGGAAAATTTTATTTCTATATCTTAAGAGGTTATAACCTATATGGGGAATTTAGGGTGAGGCCCACTAACATCTTAACTACCCATTTGAGGATAAATGTGATGTGGGGCCAACACGAGCCCCGACCCTTCACATTTCTATAATCCTCATAAACTCACCGTTAAAACTTGGTAACGCCCATTAATTAAGTAACTCTCCCTATCTCCCTCTTTATTGCATGCCAACACACACATTAATAAATTAATTGAAAATCTTAATTAATTAAAATAAGTGTTTGAATTTGGTATTTTGAAATGCATGGCTTGCTTAATTGAAATAAGGGATGACCTTATTTTTATTTTGGGGTTGGATTTTTGTGTGAGGATTTTGAGAGAGAGACATCGTGTGAAAGAAGGAAGGTCCTACTTCATTGAAGAATGTCATCCTCTCCATGAAGAATGACACCTCTTCGATGTAGATCACTGACTTCATGAAGAACAATGACACACAATATTCTCTTCTCTCCGTGACAAAAAAGTGGAGACGCCACTTCCTCCTCAGACACTCTCAGTCGACATCTTTGAATCCTCACCTCGCAACGCCGTCAACTGTGACACCGACGTTCGTCGTCATTGTTGAGGTAGGGGTTATTTCTTATTCAAGACCTATCATCATCCTTTTTTGTTTAAGATTTAGCCGAATTTTATCCTCGTAACGGGTAGAGATCAGACCGCATGAACACAACCAATTATCCTCCCCTATTCTTGTTGATCTTCGTTGATGTTTGTAGCGAAGGCGACGTGGTGCCATTGCACCACGTGAGGAAAAGAGAACCGCGACCAGATCATACCGCGGTGGTGGTGCGTGGTGTCGTCACGCCGCTCCGGTGAGGCTGAAGGAGGTTGTGGCTAGGAGCGGGCCGCGGTGGAGGGGCGTAGTGTCATCGTGCCGTGCCTATGAGATGAGCGTGACCTTAGGCCGCAATGGACTAGCAGGGGCAGCCGGCTCAGCCGACCTCTGGTGTCTCCAAAAGGCGGGACCCCGTCTAGGTCCCGCGGTGGTTCACAACCGGCCGACCATAAATGTCCGTCGTTACCTGGACAACCAGAGGGGTGTACCCCCCCCCCCCCCCCCGACCCGCTGCTAGGGCGGAACCCACTGGGTCCGCCGTTTCCTGAAATAGGGGTTTGTGCCCCCTTGGGGTTCTGCTCAGCTAGCGGTCGAGCCCCTCCCGGATTCCAAGTCGAATCATAGGCCGCATGGGCCGGGACAACCACATGCCAGGCTAGCCAAGTCGGACCTGGACCTGGTCTGGTTGACCCAGTTCGGGCCGACCCAGGGGGGTTGGGCCATGTGGGGCCGGGCCCAGACCCCCCACATCAGACTATTTTCGATCTTTTGTTCATATCATTACATATGAACCTCTGATCAATGCACCATTAGTTGTGTAGGAATCCTTGGACCAATATGGTCGTTTATTTATAATACACTCGCGGTTTCAACGACGTTTGGGTATGGCATGGTCGGTTTGAACCTGAAATCAATAGGGCCTTTGGAGCAGAAACACTTTTACGATATGGACTAGACATCCGAATGACATTCCGTCAATTAAGTTGAATTACTCTAGGTGAGACAGTTCATTTGGTATACTCCACATGAGGTTTGGACGCAGCTGGAGTACGGTAAGGTTGGTTTTCGCTTAAAAACCAATTGTGCCCCTAGGATGGAAAAGCCAATATCTCTCATACCAGGCGTCTGATTGACGTGCCGCCTATCACGTTGAGTTCATGTGGACGAGACAGAATGTTGGGATACAAAAACACTAGATTTTGTAACAGTTGATGTATCAACCATGTTGGATCATGGAGCAGACCCTCCCGAAATCAAGAATGCTATGTGCGAAAACCCTAGAGCTGGTTGCGACCGCGATGAAGATGATGATTGTACTGGGATCCTACGTGTGTTCAGAAGTGAGGACTATTGTACATGAATCCTCCATGGGTTCGGAAGTTATGACGACTGTACTCGGATCCTATGTGGGATCGGTAGTGAGGGTTATTGTACTTAGATTCTACGTGTGTTCGGCATCGAAGACTTCTGTACTGGGATCCTACGTGGATTCAGTAGAGGAGATGATTCAGAGGCTACATCTAATCATCTCCACCCCTCTTATTGAGTAGTATAGTTGTGTGAGCTGAGTCTTGAAATTCAATCATTATCTTCTATATGATTGTCTTGCTTTCCTGTGTACACTGAGTTGTGCTTTCCTGTGTGCACTAGGTTGTACATGGGCCATTCAGTTGGAGTTGAACTGGAATTGATGACTTAGGTATATGTATGGGAATATACCTAAGTAGAGTTGGTTGATACTTCTTGTTTGTATCTTTCCTTTGTGGTTTATCCTTTGTGGATTCTAGGAGGCCTTCAGGGGTCTCAGGATCCATTCTGAGTATCGTATACTCACCCATGCACAGGCTATGCCGGCGCGACATTTTGTTGGTTACAGATGACGGACAACGCTGACCGTGGTTGAGGATTATGGAGCGGGATGGTATCTGGTGGTGGACTATCAGGCGGGATGTACACGTAGCGGACACACAGATTCGAGGAGCTTAGGAGACCATATGTACGAACCCTTCAGGTGGGGTTTCCAGAGGACATCTCGGTGGTTGCTGCTTTACTTTTCACCTATTGTACTTCACTTTTCTCAGTTGTACTGTACTTTCAGTTGGGTTTGTATACTAGCCCATTTACATTCCAGCACATACTTTGGCACTCAGTTTACTTAGTGTTTATTACAACATGTTGACTCTATTGTGTTTGTTTACTTATATAATATAAATTCCTTTCCTTTTATAGGTATTTATGCCTTTGGTTCTAGTCAGCAGCCCCTAGCCAATGGGAGGTGGGCTTGGGGTAGTCACGGCACAGGCTCTGAGGATGGGTCGTGACAATTTGGTATCATAGGGAGGTTCTACTGTAGAACTCATGACTTTGATAATTTCCTCTGTGAAGCAATAGTGTTAAGGGTATTGAGTGTGGTTATCAGTCCAAGGAGTCCAGTGTTGGTGCAGCGACCCACGTATCATTACACCAGGACCTTGAATTCTGATTTCCAACTCAGTTCATGAAAACATTGATTGCATGTGTGTTTCAAATGTTTTATTTGTGATTACTTTGGGTCATATCACCAGGTATACATTATTAACCGTGACACACCTGTTTCTTTTCAGGATGGCCCCATGATGATAGCTGGCTAGGGTTCTGAGCCACGTGCGAGATGGAAGCCCACCGAGCGTCGAGGCCTCGGTGCAAGGCCCCGTTACAGCGGAGGCATCAGTTGTACCTCTACCTACCGAGCCACTGATTCCACCAGCCCCAGCAGCTAATAGTGCACGTCGACTGAGTGCACTGCATGAGTTTTAGCATCAGAGGCCACCCATGTTCTGTAGAGAGACGGACCCTAAGGCAGCCAAGGATTGGCTGGCGGCTATCGACTGAGTCTTCAGATTAGTAGGGACACCAGCTGACCTCATGGTGATCCTTGTGGAGAGTCTCTTGCGCGCAGTAGTAGGTATATTGTGGAGCCTAATGCTCTAGGTGCACGACGATGCATCCTAACTTTGGAAGGACTTCGAGAGCCTCTTCCACTCGGAGTTTGTTCCAGACACCCTTAGTGCGGTTCGCATCTAGGAGTTACTACAGCTTGGGCAAGGAAGCATGTCAGTATACCAATACTCGGCGAGATTTACTGATCTCTCATGCTACTCCACATACATGGTATGTGACCCATTCGTCCGGGCCCTGACCATCGAGCAGGGTCTAAGGAATGAGGTTAGGGATTTGGTGATCTCCCTCAGCATTCCGACCTAGGCATGAGTACTGGAGCAAGCTATTCTTGTGGAGAGCATTCTTTCTGAGCCTACACTAGTAGGGAGACCTACCGCAGGGCAACATGTAATAGAGTCTTTTGCAGCCGGCAGTACAAATATTTCGCAGTGGTCCAAGAGGACCAAAACATCAGGTGGGTGACCTCAGGATACTGGTTTGGAGGTACGGGGCACACATAGCAGAGCTAGTCATACGAGAGGAAGGTTGTTTTATGCATGCGGTGGGAAGGGCCACATGGCTCGTGAATGCCTGACCTGCTATACAAATAAGTAGTAGATGGTTGAGGGACTAACCAGGCAGAGGCACAGGTTCGACCATGGTAGTCCTCAAGGAGCAGGTAGATGAGGAAGAGGAGCTGGTCGAGCAGCAGGTGGTGGAAGACGCTTCTAGGCTCTACCACCACCACCACCAGGATGTCCAACCCGACCAAAGGGAGCTGGCGGACAGAGGCAGGCTCAACCTCAGGAAGTGGAGACTTATGACCAAGGTGCACCTGAGATGATTCGAGGTACTATCTGTATCTACACCACCCCTGCTGCAGTTCTTATAGACATAAGAGAGATTCATTCATTCATTTCTGCTTCCCTTGTTCAGATCTCGGAGATTCCGAAAGATCCGTTGTCTCAATCCTTACGGCTAGAGACTCCTACGGGAGCAGACTCGATGATTACGCACTGGTGCCGGAAGTGTGAGATTATTCTAGGAGGCAAGATCATCGGTTGAGATCTTCTTGTAGCGGCGTTGAGTCCTTACGATGTCATCTTGGTAATGGATTGGTTATCTACGGTCCATGCTCAGATCGGCTTTATTAGGCCCAAGGTTGGGTGTGTCTGCACAAATGGGAGCTGGTTCACCTTGACATATGAGAAGGGAGGATTTTCAATGCAATATTGACTCACACAGAGGAGAGGACAACTGATCACCCATCAGTTGGCTAGTCACATCCTAGGAGCAGATGATGTCTAGAGTCCGAGTTTTCCTATTGTAGTGGATCAGTATGGAGACGTTTTTCTTGAAGATGTTATAAAACTACCTCCTCACTGAGAGGTAGACTTCTATATTGACTTCTACCATGGAAAAAACCCGATATCAACTCCAGCATATCGGATGGATCCCGTTGAGCTTCATGAGCTAGGAGTACAACTGTAGGACTTGCTGGGCATGGGAGTCATCCGACCCAGTTTTCACCCTGGGCTTCTCCGATTTTGTTCACCCAGAAGACGTACGAGATCTTGCGACTGTGTGTCAACTACCGTCACATGAACCAGGTGACTGTGAAGAAAAAATATCCACTTCCAAGGATTGAAAACCTCTTTGATCAGCTCAGGGAAGCATGATGGTTCTTGAAGACAGACCTCAGGTCAGGCTATCATCACCTCATAGTTTGAGACGAGGATGTGTAGAAGATGACCTTTCGGTGTCGGTATGGCCACTATGAGTTCCTGGTTATTCCCTTTGTCATAACCAACACTCCAACAGTGTTCATGAGTCTCGTGAATAGGATCTTCAAGCATTTCCTCGATCGATTTTTCATTATCTTCATTGAAGATATAATGATTTACTCGACTACTAAAGAGGAGCATTCCTACGACTTGCGGGTTGTACTGGATACACTTCGAGAGTACCAGCTCTATGGTAAGCTCTTGAAGTGTCAGTTATGAATTCGAGAGGTCCACTTCTTGGGGCACGTCATCTCGGAGGTGGGAGTTGCAGTTGATCCTATGAAGATGGAGGCAGTACTAGCTTAGGAGCCACCTAAGAGCATGATAGAGGTGCGGAGTTTTCTACGTCTGGCTGGGTACTATCGGAGATTTTTGACAGACTTCTCCAGAGTTGCCTCACCTCTTTCAGCTTTGACAAAGAAGGGGAAACCCTTCGTGTGGTCAGATAGATGTCAGTAGAGCATCTAGGAGCTGAGACGGAGATTGACCAGTACACCCATCTTGAGGCTACCAGAAGAAGGAGTAGGGTACGTAATTTACTATGATGCATCAGAGACCGGACTCGGGTGTGTCCTAATTCAGGAGCGGGCAGTGATCGCCTATGGCTCCCGACAGTTGAGGCAGCATGAGAAGAATTACGATACCCATGACATGGAGTTACCAGTATTGGTCTTCACCTTGAAGATGTGGAAACACTATCTGATGGGTGAGTCCTTTATAGTCTACTCTGACCACTAGAGTCTCAGGTACATCTTCTCGCAGAAGGACCTGAACCTGAGCCAGCAACGATGGCTCGAGTTCTTCAAAGACTATGACTTTGAGATAGTCTATACTCTTGGGAAGGGGAACGTAGTTGGGTATGCTCTCAATAAGAGACCATGCATTCAGCTACAGAGAGAGGCAACATAAAAGTTAACCACATTATAGATATCCATCATGTATAGAGATGTGGGAACATTATTAGAGTCCCTCATAGTCACTCGTCCACTTCTTTAGCAGGTTAGAGAGGCCTAACATGTGGACATTGACTGTGAGATACGGTGTGCATAGATATCCACAGGACAGACACCTCATTGATTTTCTGTAAGAGGATAACACTTCATCCTTTTCAGAGGACATACCATGTTACCAGTTTCATTACAGGAGGAGGTGGTGAGGGAGTTTTACACTTCCCCATTGGCGGTACATCCATGAGCAAGGAGGAAGAACCAGGATCTATGAAGACAACACTGGTGGTTTGGTAAGAAGAAGGTTGTGGTAGACTTCGTTTCACGATGCTTCACCTACCAGCCGGTGAAAGCGGAGTACCAGGTACCAACAGGATTGGTACAACCCTTAGAGGTCCTGGAGTGAATGTGGGATGGGATATCCATGGAATTTGTGACGGGACTTCCACATACTTCTAGAGGACACGACTCCATCTGGGTGATCATAGAACGACTCACCAGGTTGGCCCACTTCATACCAATCAGAGAGTAGGGCTCAGTGGAGAGCTGGGGATGTCTCTACATTCATAAGATCTTACGACTTCATGGTGTTCCATTGTCTATCATCTCTGATTGAGACGCCCATTTTACTCTTACTAAGACTAAATTTTATTAAACTAATTTCCGATGTGGGTTTTCCTAATGGTATTTTCTATTTTCAACTTTTTATTTTTGAAAAATAATTTCAAATTGTGAGGACTCAATTTTTTGAAGGAGGGGATAATGTAACACCCCACGCTTCCATTGTAAACCTATCTTTCAATAATGCAGTAGCGTGTGTTGTACGCAACTTCAAATTCTAACACACACACCACAACCTATCAAACTAGCCGTTATGAATAGTAATACCCACTTTTTGAAATTTTATTCATTTTATATTTCAAAATGTATATCATTTTTGGATTCAGAATATCGAAATTAGATTAGGTTAAATTTTTGGTACTTTTCCGATAAATTTCATATTTTGAGGAATAATGAAAATTAATAAATTTTAATTAAAAACTGCTTTTTAAATAAAAATAATTAATAGTGATAAATTATGAATTTGATTGATTTTAGAGTATAATTAGATTATATTTGTACCATTTAATCCAATGTTGGTCATTGGACATAATTTCACATTTTAACTGGACATAAGAAAGTGCCTATCTTTTGATAGTTATTTTCCCTTAAAAACAAGCTTTTTTTAACAACATGAATTAAATTTAAATTAATTTTATCCACTATTGTTTTTTTAATTTAGAAATATGGATTCCATATTTAGATTCTGGAAGTCCAAATTGTGTAAAAACGTTACTTTTATTTTTATACATTTTGAATAATTAATTCAGAAAATATTTTATTTACCATGGTTAAAGGGTAAATCTGGTAAATAAGGGTAAACAAATACTATTATAATAATAATAAATTACCATAAAACGTGTCCTAACCCTATTGGTTGATACATGTATGACCATGGTCATCTATGTGTCGAATTCAGGACCCAATGTACCAACTTGTAACTGATAATGACACTTTATATTAATTAAGTTAAAGTAAATACAAAAATGACAAAAGTATATATCTTTTTGAAAAACAATTTTTACATAGAGTTATATATGTTATATTTATAACTATAAATATTCATTAGAAATTTAAAAATACTTCCTACATAATGGTAATTTATTGATAATTTTTAGACATTGAATAATTATATTTATTTATGACACAATAATGATGCAATATTTTACTTATAAATGAAATAATCAAATAATTAGTATTCTAAATATTGAAATAAATATAATTAGAAAGTTTTGATGACATCTAAAAAATTTATTGTTTAATATTACATGATAGTATTTCTTAAATGGATTGTTTTTGAATTAATAATGTTTTTATATCTTTAACAAAAAGAAATTATTAAATAGTTTCAAAAATGACATATCGATTTTTTGAAAACAAATATTATATTATTAATTTTTATTCTATTACTAAAAAACTAAGGATCGGCCAAAAGATATATATAATGATAGGTGTATTATTAATATATCACATTGGGGTTTATTGGAATTTTATAGTATGTTTATTGACTATAAAATAGTAAAATACAAAGAGACATGGTAAATGTCAAACAATTTAACTAAGAGTTAAATCAAAGTGATAAAGTTAATATAGTGACCCAAACCTGTATAAAATATATTGGTTGAGTTATTTTAAACCTATCCCCATCTTAATATTTATATAATTTGCTTCGGAGTGATTAGAAACCGAATATGAATTTATTATTAAAAAATATTTATATCTTTTCCAAAGGTTCCCCTCACCCCTCTTATAAAAGTGCACTTCCACTTCCCTCGAATTCAAACCTTCAAAGCCTTTTATCTCAGAAAAATCCTCCAGCAATATTCACTGAACTTCCATCAATTCAATTTATATGCCTTAGATTGATCATAAATCCAACCTATGGAGCTCCTTGGACAAATCAAATGGAAGAACCAGAAAAACAGGTAATGTTTTCACAACCCTCTTTCAAGTTCCTTTCTTATTTCACTTCTTCATTATTTATAATTTCCATTATAAAATAATAAATCCAGTATCATTTATATACTGTGATTTTATTATAAATATTACACAAATATATTCATTCTTATATCCATCTTATGAATGATAATGTAACCATGCTTGCATACATACGGTTTACCGTCTACACGCCGTGGTGTAATTTTTTATTCAACACTATGTTATTTGGATGGATATAATGATGAGTAATATGTATATTAATAATGAAAAAAACATGATAATGTCTCTGTAAAATTAATATACACTCTAATTCCACACTTTTAAGGAAATGATATTGTCACTCGTGCTTACGTACGGATTACCGTCTCCTCGACACGATGAGATTCATCTCCACTTTTAGCATTCATTGATGATTAAAAAAAAATATTACTAATATGTTTGTAATATATGACATAATAATTCTACTGGAGATATATATATCTATGTGTATGTGTGTGTGTGTGTACTTACATATATTTTATTCACTTAGTTTTGTTCAATACGTTATGAAATTGGAAAAAACGTTTATGCATACGTATAGACTACCGTCTCCATAGACGATGTTTTCCATTTCAAATATATATCTATTATAAATAATTATATTCTAAATATATATGACATATAAGTCATGTTTTATATTCTGGATGTGTTTAAATCATTATCTAAGTGACACAATTAAGAGTAATAAGTTAAAACATTTACGAAAAAGAAAGTGATTATTACCCGAAATGTCTATTTAACCTGTAAATTTATATTAAATGGGTAGTAAAAAGTCATAAATGAATAATGTATGATATCATAAATATTAATATGGTTCTGGTATAATTTAATTAAATACAATGGTCTTCATATATGATGTTAAACGTACCCTCGACTAAAGGAAAGTGCAAGGTAAGGGGTTTTCATATCAATCCTTATTCCTGTGAGATTCTTGCCATATTGCCACTGTTAACTTTTTTGTGCTATATGTACTTCCCATAATTTTATTATTTGTATAATACAATTTAATTTATGTGTATTTATATATTCATTTTATTATACCTCTTTCATGGGGTGTATGTTTCGTAAGTTACCAAATTGGTAATGGTTAATTCTTCAATGTCATTATTATCCGAAATTGTTTAAGTGTAAGTCTTTACTGAGACATTTTTATCATCCATGGCCATTTTTCAAAAAACTTATTTCAAAATGAATATTTTATGGATTTTTGAACGGTACTCTTTATCAAGATCATAATTTTAAATTTTTTGAAGATTCATCTTTTTAAATATTTTTAATTAATGTCCATGTTTAAAACATGATTTTAAGGATTTATTTATATGAACATGAATGTTTTGAAATGATAAATCTTCTCAAAAGTTTCAATGTTGTATGATACAATTTGATATATAAAATATATTTTAAATTACTTCATTTAAATATGTGTGAATTTTAAATTATTTTAAAAAAATGTTATTACTCTCAAAAAGTTTTACTCATCATTTTCTTCTATGTCAGCATCCTTTACTGGAGATTATTTTTTATTGAGGTTGATTAACTATGATACAAAACTTCCATATAGTATTGAAAGTTTTGTGATATGTTTTATAGTTGATGTGTTATTTGTATACCATTCATGGATTATGGATAAAGTATTGACATTTCGTATGCTAGTTTTAATACAAATGGTTATGTTATGTTTAAACCTTTTCATATGAGGAATGTATTAGACATAGTAAGTAATGGGTGGACCCCGATATAGCTCTTTGATGCTTCGGTTGGTCTAATGACACAAAATAGTGTCTTGGAACAACCCCTTGACAAAATCATATTTTTAGTTTTGGCACAAGGCTTTGACTATGTGGTTATGATAGTCTGACATTATTCCTTCCATCATTATGAAATTGGTTAGTGATATTGCATGTGATTATACAACTTATAGAATATCCATGTGAATAAGTAAATGGAATTAGTTCATTATATTTTTTCCATATTTTTCTGAAGTTCATGTTTAAAAGGCTTTTGTTTTAGTTATACATTGCCTTAAATGTTTATGATTATTTATGTATGTTTCCACTGTATTTTTATCCTTACTGAGAATCTTAGCTCACCCCTTTCTATGTTTTATTTTTCCCTAGATTCGAAGAAGTGTATTGTGATTGATGTGCAGGGTTAATCCAAGGGAATAATGGAATTCGTGAAAGATTATTTATGTTGTTTTTAATGTTAATAAGTGAAATGTAACATTCGTGTGTGTAATATATTTTCCAAGATTGCTAAACCAATCAGTCCTTCGGGGCTTCAAATCCTTATAATCATGCCAATGTAATAAAATAATGCACCAACTCTGGGTAACTGGGGTCGGGGTGTTACAACTGGTATTAGAGGAAGTTTAGAAATAACCTTAGAAGCTAGATTAGGATAAACTCTGATTAGATAACATAGACCTAAGATAGACATTGAGGATTAGTATAGAATAAATTTTTAAAATTTTTGTAATGTAGAGATTTTGTGATTTTTCCAAACAAATACATCCTTGTCTAGATACAAGTAGGTAGAGGCAGCTCTGGCACAATTGTACCTAGGGGTAAATCCTGAAAACCCCACTTTGAGCTATACTGGAACAAGAACTAGTGCACGACAACGGGCCTTGCTGCACTCTTGGTTACGACACTCCCTTGGGATATGCTTCAGATAATTTTCATTTTCTTCACAAATCATTATGAAGTGTTTATGAGTATGTACTTCCTCAATGAAAACATCGTTATGATTATGGATTATATCCATAAACCATTCAATTTACATTAGGTATTTTACAAGTTTGGAATTATTCATTGCAATTCATAAACTGACCTAGTTTATGCCATTTAATAGAAATGGAACTCAATTGATGGAATGAGAACTCCAGCAATAATTATTATCCAAAGAGTTAGAAGGATCATATCTTTCATATTATTAAGACAACATTTAAAAGGGAAATAGTTTCCCATGTCTTCTCATCATATGATGAAATAGTATCATGTGTTAATATTATAAGTAAAAAATTCTCTCAGTCCCATGGCTTTGAAGGGAATCAAGAGAAGAAAATGATGGACGAGAGAAAGATGGATAAAGGGTAGAGGGAAAATAAGAATTTTCCCATATGGGATAACTGTGGGAAGTAACACCCGTGGATTTTCCTAAAGGGAATTTGAGTTTGTTATAAGTTTGTAGAAAAAGGACACCATCTATGTGACTGCAAGGGTAAGAAAAAGGTTTCAAATGTACATTTCTTCATCTGTAAGGATTTGGGACACTACGTGAACCAATGTCAAAATCATCAGAGTATGACCCAAATGATGTTATTGGATAATAATCATGTTATTATACTACCACAGATGAGAAGGAATGATTAGAGTTATTATGTTGTTATTAGAGAATTATGCCATTTGAGTGTTGTATAAATATTATACTGGTTATAATAATTATGGAGTATATAAGGATTGTACTACAGTACTATTTCATTATGGACTTCAGATTGTGTGGAACCACGAAAAGTTACTCAATAACAGGTAAATTTTTTGGAAAATATATGGGTGAGAGAAAGATAAACCGTAATATGGTTCTGTTACCGAGGTCGTGATTTTGGAATAATACATGATTGATTTGGTTAAATTATATTTGAGATTCTGGACTACCTTGAAACTAATAAATGAATTTTATATTCCATCATTGTTGGAGTTTACAACATTTTTTGATAGAAGGAGTATATCCAGTATTAAATAAGGATTAAGGGATCATGAATGTAATCAATAAAGTTTTATGGAAATTCAGGATGTGGCAGTGTTTTAAAAAAAATAAATGACGAAGGTGTTCCCATGTTATACACCAGAAAAAGGATCTTCATTGTGTTTGCATTCACTATAAAATTCGGACTGCAAGTTTGGACAAAAGTATTTTTGGAAATTCTAGTTTGAGATTATTTTTGGATTTCTATAAAATGACAACCTGGAGGTCGGGCGACAACCCATCCCATATGGTAATGTCGTGAGACATGGACCTGCAACCGAAGGGAGATAACGGTGTATCACCTACCGCTGGTCCAAGTGATGTCTTGGATTTAATAATGTTTTTTTACTATAAAATTCTGGTTGATGAATTATAAATTATGTTTTTTTGAACCCTATACTAATAGGATAAATTGAATATTATTTTTATGTTCTATTATCCTTTAGAGTGAATGATTAGATTGTGGTAGAAAATAGTTAAAGGATGGGACTCTACTTGACAAGTATATATTTTTCTTCTTCTCTTATTCTATGATGATATTAATTATCATACATTACTGAAGTTATCTTAAAACCACAAATGTGTTATCCTAATACCATATGTTTTGTTGAACTGATGGTATTTTAAATCATAATAGATTGATGAATTTAAGGCCCTCAATTTTAAAATTGTTTGTGATTGATGACCTCAATCACTACCTATAAATATTTACAATTTTCCTCCAATTATATGACTCTAATTTCTACCAATGTTCTCTTAATCGACATCATACTTTTGTGGTGACCCTCTCATTCCCTTTTCCTCTTAATAAGACTAAATTTTATTAACCTAAATTTCGATGTGGGTTTTCCCGAAGGTATTTTCTATATTCAGCCTTCTGTGTTTGAAAAAAATTCAAATAGTGAGGACGAAAGTTATTGAAGGAGGGGAGAATGTAACACCCGAAGCACCCACGATATGCTTCTCATTGAATAATGCAGTAGCTTATGTTGTACGCAACTTCGAGTTCTAACACACACACCACAACCAATCAAACTAGACGTTATGAATACGAATACATAATTTTTGAAATTTTATACAAGTTATATTTCAAAATAGACTTTATTTTTGGATTTCGAATATCGTAATTAGCTTATTGTGAATTTTTGGTGCTTTTTGGGTAACTTTGATATTTTGATGAATAGTGAAAATTACTAAATTTTAATTAAAAAAACTTTTTAAATAGAAATAATTAATAGTTATAAGTTATGAATTTGAGTGATTTAAGAGTATAATTAGATTATATTTTTACCATTTAATCCAATGTATGTCATTGGACATAATTTCACATTTAAACTGGACATAAGCAAGTGCCAATCTTTTGAAAGTTATTAACTCTTAAAAACACGCTTTTTGTTTTAACAATGGGAATTAATTTTAAATTAATTTCTACCACTTCTGTGTTTGAATATAGAAAAATGGATTCCATATTTAGAATCAGGAAGTACAAATTCTTTAAATAGGTATGTTTATTTTTAATCATTTTGAATAATTACTTTGGTAAATATTTTATTTACCTTGGTTAAAGGGTAAATCTGATAAATAAGTGTAAAAAATTATATTATAATTATAAAAAATTACACTAAAATATGTCCTACCCCTATTGGTTGATACATATCTGACCATGGGCATCATTTGGTTGATTTCGGGACCCCATGGACCATTTTTTAAGTGATAATGACACTTTATATTAATTAAGTTAATGTAAATACAAAAATGACATAATCATATATATTTTTGAAAAACAATTCTTACATAGGGTTTTACATGTTATATTTTCGACTATAAATATTCATTATAAATAGAAAACTATTTATTGAGTAATGGTATTTTATTTATAATTTTTATAATTTGAATAATTAAATTTTTTTATGAAACAATAATGATGTACTATTTTCCTTATTAATGAAGGAATAAAATAATTAGTATTATAAACGTTAAAATAAATATATTTTGAATGTTTTGATGACATAACAACATATAATGGTTAATATTACATGTTAGGATTTCTTAGATGAATTTTTTTCTAATTAATTATGTTGTTAAGACTTTAGAAAAAATCAATTATTAAATAGTTTCAAAATTAACATAAAGATGTTTTTAAAACAAATATTATATTATTAATTGATATTTTATTCCTAAAAACATATTTCTCGGCCAAAATACATATATAATGATAGGTGTATTATTAATGGATCACTTTGGGGTTGGTTGGAATTTTATTGTATGTTTATTGACTATATTATATAAAAATACAATGAGACATGGTAAATATGAATCTATTTAACTGAGAGTTAAATAAAAAAGATAAAGTTAATATAGTAACCCAAACCTATCTAAAACATGTTGGTTGTGTTATTTTATACCTATCCCTACCTTATACATTAAATAATTCAATTTGGATCCATTATAAACTGAATATGAATTTATTATAAAATAATATTTCTAGCTATTCCTAAGGTGCCCCTCACCCCTCTTATAAAAGGGAAGTTCCCCTTCCCTCTAGTTCGCACCAAAAAAGGATTCTGGATCGGTGAACCCCTTCCCAAATATTCTTTCAACATCCCTCAATTCACCCTAGACGTTTTATTTTGATCAGAAAGCCATCCAATGGAGCCCTTTCGATCAAATGAAAAGGTCGAACCCAAAGAAGAGGTATTGTTTTCACCACCCTCTTTCATGTTCCTTTCTTCTTCCACATATTCTTTATTTGTTATTTAAATTATAAGATAATACCCCAAGTATCATATATATACTGTGATGTTATTATAAATATTACACAACTATATTCATTATTCCATCCATTATATTAATGATAATATCACTATGTGTGCGTACGTACGGCTTACCTCTCCACGTTGTGGTGTAATTTGTTATTCAACACTATGTTATTTCGATGGATATAATGTTGTGTAATATGTATATAAATAATTAAAATAACATGATAATGTCTCTATAATATTAATATACCATAAAATTCCACACCTTCAAAGAAATGATATTGTCGCTCGTGCGTACGTACGGATTACCGTCTCCACAACATGATGCGATTCATTTCCACATTCACCATTCATCTATGATTAAAAATATATATATTGCTAATTTGTTTGTAATATATTACATAATAATTCTAGTAAATATATATATGTGTGTGTACTTACATATATTTTATTCATTTAGTTCTGTTCAATACGTTATGAAAACGGAAACAACGTTTATGCATACGTACGGACTACCGTCTCCATAAATGGTGTTTTATATTTCACATATATATCAATTATACATAATTTTATTCTAAATATATATGATATATAAATCATTTTTTATTTTCAGGAAGTATTTAAATCATGATCTAATTGATACAATCAAGAGTAACAAGTTAAAAACATGTATAATAAAGAAAGCAATTATTACCTGAAATGTTAATTTAACATGGCAATTATTATTAAATGAGTAGTAAAAAGTCATAAATGAATAATGTATGATATCATAAATATTAATATGGTTCTGGTATAATTTAATAACATACTACGGTCTTCATACAGGATGTTAATGTACCCACGACTAATGTAATGTGCATGTTATGGGGTTTTCATCTCACTCCATATTCCAGTGAGATTCATGCCATATTTCCACTATTACCTTCAGTGTGGTGTCTGTACTGCCCATAATTGTAAACTTTGTGTAATTCACTTTAATTTATGTGTATTTACATATTCATTGTATGATACCTCTTTCGTGGTTTGTATGTTTCATAAGTTACCAAGTTGGTAAGGGTTAATTCATCAATCTCATTATTATCCGAGATTGTTTATGTGTAAGTATTTCCGGGGACATTTTTATCATACATGAACATTTTACATAAAACTGATTTCAAAATCAATATTTTAAGGATTTGGGAAAGGTATTCTTTATCAAGATCATAATTTTAAATGTCTTAAATATTTATCTTTTTAAATATTTTTAATTAATGTCCATGTATTAAAAATGATTTTAAGGATTTATTTATATGGACATGAATATTTTTGAAATAATAATTCTTTTCAAAAGTTTGAATGTGGTATGGGAGGCATTGATTCAAAAATTTCATTTAAATTGCGTCATTTATAAATGTGTGACTTAAATAATTATACAAAAAGTTTATATATCTAAAAAAGTTTTACCCATCATTTTCAACTATGTCAGCATCCTTTACTGGATATTATTTTTGATTGAGGTTGATTTATTATGATACAAAACTTCCATATAGTATTGAAGGTTTTGTGATATGTTTTTCTATGGATGTGTTATTTTTATACCATTCGTGGTTTATGGATAAAGTATTGAGATTTCATATGCTAATTTTAATATGATTGTGTATGTTATGTTTAAACCCTTTCATATGAGGAATGCATAGGACATAGTAAGTGATGGGTGGAGCCCATTATAGCTCCATGATGCATCGGTAGGTCTCATGAGACAAACTTGTGTCTTGGAACAATTCCTTGAAAAAAATATTATTTGTAGTCTTGGAACAAGGCCTTGACTATGTGGTTATAAAAGTGTGGCATTTTTCATTCCATAATTATGAAAGTGGTTAGTGATATTGCATGTAATTATTCGACTAGTATAAAATCCATGTGAATAAGTAAATTTAATTACTTCATTTTATTTCATCCATATTATGCTGAAGTTGAAGTTTAAAATGATTTTTATTTACTTATACATTGAAATTAGGGTTTATGCTTATTTATGAAAGTTTTTTCTCTATTGTTATCCTTACTGAGCATCTGAACTCTCCCCTTTCTATGTTTTATTTTTCCCAGGATTCCATGAATTGTATTTTGATTGATATGAAGGGTTAAGCAATGAGAATAATGGAATTCGTGAAAGATTATTTATATTGTTTTATATGTTAGGAATTGTATTGTAACATTCATGTATGTAATCTATTTTCCAAGATTGCTAAACTGATTTGTCCTTCGGGACTTTACTCCTTGTAATCATACCAATGTATTAAAATAAGGCACCGACTCTGGGTAACTGGGGTCAGATATTTACATGGTAAATTCTCATACATTTTTTGGAAGGTCAACGAAGTACCATTGACATCTACCCACAATATCCATTTGAAGTCTTTCCATTTCATACCATGATTTTTCAATGTCCACTTTTGTGCTATAACCTCAGCAACTGTAAAGTGGAAAAACATCTGTATAGAGAAATTTATTTTGAACATATTAATAACATGACACTCATATACACCATAATATATTAAAATTACATTTATTTGGGAATCAAAAACTTCATTTTCCAAACTTCGTGTCATTTGTCTCCAATCTTCATTAGAAATAGGAATGGAAATAGGATCCGCTGCCAGCTGGCCTAGAATTTTGCCATGTAATCCTGCAACTTCATCCTTAGAGACCCCATGTGAATTAAATGGGACAAATATCTTCTCTCCATTCATATTCCACACATATTAACTTTTTATATTTTTCTTCTCAGTTGCATTTTTTTCATATATAATGATCAAATAGTTAGAATAATTAAAGTGCTATAATTTTATTTATATTAAAATTTGTACCTATAAAAGTGACCCTCCAATAAGTCTATGATGAAATAGAAGTGGAACACCGCAACCAGAATGATGAGGCTACTGAAGGGGGAGTTGAAGACTCATATTCTAAAGGGACGCTCAATGTGGATGTGAGAGATAGTGTAGGGGGATATGGTGTAGGGGGCAGGTAGCTAGTGGCTCTGATCTCATAGGGAGGGAGACATATGGATCATCATATGTCGCTATTGAGGATTAAATAGTGTATCACTTCCTCCATGGAATTCCTATCATTAATCAAATAAAATTATTTTCAGAACATATATTTCAAAAAAAAATTACAGAAAAAATTTTAAAATTATAATAGATGCTCTGTACTAACAAACAAAATATTCATAACAATGATAATGAGTGATTGCACAAATGAAATAAAAGGTTTCTGAATGAATAAATAAATGTACATAAAATAAATTTCCCTTTCAATCATGTTTTTTTCTTACTCCATTACATCATCCACTTCATTCATCCTTTCTAGACTTATATTTTCAATATAATAAGGGACAAATAATTCTGCTTCTTGTTATTGATGAGATTCAATTTTAGTGGTCAAATATTCCACTTCATCACCCTTATCATACAAAACTCTTTGTATTATGTGAGAAACTACACTCAACACTTCATCCACAATATCATTCACATAATATGACATTTTTTCTTATGATGATAAGATATATGGATCATGCAGTTCATGATAACCAATATCTATCAAGCGAGAGAAGTTCACAGAAGTAAATTGAAAGGAATTTCTTTTAACACCTATGATAATATCAAACCAATTACATTTGAATAAAATAAATAAAAAATATCCATTATAGTATAATTTAATAAAATCAGTCATCTTTCCATAGTATTCCCCTCTATCAAATGAAAATATACCACTATTCTGTTTTTTAAAACCGGCATCTTGATTGACTGTATGAAATATAAAGTCATTCACGTTGTAAGCGTCAAACTTTCTAACTTGTTTTAGAGGACATCATGCAAGAAAAATCAAATCTTATGACACATCTACTTGATTATCAGTAATCATGATCTAAAAAACATATAAACATTATATGATTTACAAAATATATGTTTCAAACTAATATTCGTATTTATTGCAATATTTATGAACTTACACATTCTGCAAACCATTCTACAATATTTTTATTAACATATTTTGTTATATCATTCACATTTAGGGTTTGGCCTCTCATTCCTTTCTTTATTTGTGTCCTCAACACTTAAAAAAATTGATCTAAATTATCACTATTCAGCAGTACATATCTATGTGAACGTAATAATTCCAATTCTGTAAGTGTCACATTTGAGGACCTCCTCACTCATCGACCAATAAAAAGAAATATTTTTGATTTCTAATGTATTTGAGATTGATTCATTGTGTCATCAACACATCCAAATCGATTAAATCTTGTCTCAATGCCATCCAAATATCCAGAACAAAAGTTAAGACACTTTTCAACCAAATACCCTTCAGCAATAGAGCCGTCTGGTTGAGTTTTATTTCTCATAGATGATTTCAAATGCCCAACATATCTGTGAAATAAAATAAAACTAATTATTCATTTAATTAACAGACAAATTTTTTTTACGTAACTAAAAACATATAAATAACGTACCTCTAAATTGGATACATCAATCGATAATGAATGGTGCCTCCAAATTTAGCTTCCTCAACCAAATGCACAGTTAAATGCATCATTCCAGTAAAAAACGACATAGGAAAGATCATATCCATTGAAAAAATGGTCAATAAAAACCTCTCCTAGTGGTTGTCAAGATGAAATGGATGTATAGATTTCTCACATAGTTTTCTGAAAGATGTGTAGAATTGGAGTACAATAACAGTAAATGTTTCAGGGAATAATGCACGCAATGCCAATGGTAGTAACTGTTGTAACAAAATATTTGAATTATGATGTTTCAATCCATGTAACTTATAATTCATCAAGTCAACACACCTCAAGATGTCACTTGAATACTCATCAGATACCTTAACATTCATTTAAATTCGAAGGAATGTATCTTTATCCCTATTTTTCATTGAAAAAATTGTTGGAGGATACTATTAATTCTCATCTGGCCAGAGATCACATTTTATGTTCATTAATTGTAAGTATTTGTGAGCATTGAGGTGATCCTTAGACTTTCCAAGCTCATTAAGAAATGTGAAAATTAAATTTTCAGAGGAATTCTTCTCAACATGCATCACATCATGCTTATGTCGCAACAAATTAAATTCCCATTACGGAAGTTTGAAGAATATACTTTTTTTCGTCAATTGTTGCATTCGGATTTCGCATAACATTGAACTTCGAAACTTTTTCCCGCTATTATTCAAATGAAAAACCATCCAAAATTTGGTTTCAACATTCCCAAGTTGTGTTAATATTTCAGAACCAGTTAACAACTTTGGAGGTGGTCTACGATCAATGAAACCATTAAATTTTGATTAGTAAATCAGAAATCTATGAGATGCATCGAGAAATATTCAATGGAACAAGAAGCACCATTTTCTACTGTGAGGTAGCCATTTGAAAAAAAAAATAAAAGTTACAATTAGGAAAAATCAATCCTAGGTAAGTGTTCAAACTAGATAAATTCCCAAGCCAAGGGAATTCACTAATTGTCCACATTATAGAAACATGCATTTGGAACATTGTCTTAGAAGAATCATCAAATGTGTTAACACTGTTGATCCATAACTCATTTAATTATTAAATTAATGGATGAATGTATTCATCAATATCATTTCCAGGAATCTATTTTCCAGGAAAAATCATCGAAATTATAAAAGAAATTTGTTTCATACACATCCACAGAGGTAGATTGTCAGGGACCAAAACAACTGGCCAAATGCTATAACTGGTACTTAAATTCCCAAATGGGTTGAATCCATCGATACTCAATCTCAATCGGATAATCCCAGGATCAGCTGAGAAATCTAGATGTAATGAATCAAATTACTCCCATGATTGTGGATATCATGGATTTATCATTAATCCATCATTTTTATTATCTACAGAATGAAACTTCATGTGTTCTGGGTTTTTTGATGACATGAATATTCATTGCAATCAAATATTTAAAGGAATTTGACACAAAACCCTTGCAGGTGTGTTAATTTTCGTCTTCTTCATGAATGTATGATTATTCAGACATTTAACATCACCCATTGACTGCCATCTATAAGAAGAAGAATTTTTACAATCTGGTCTACTTGAATCCTCTCGCCAATAAAGCATACAATCATTGGGACATGCATGTAAATTTTTATAATTAATACCAAGCCTGTTAACAACATGTTCCATATCATAAGAAGACTTGGGAATGTTTGATTCATGAAAGTAATCATGTAACAATTCCAATATCATGTACATTTCCTTATTTGTAATTCCACATAGACATTTGATATGGTACAACTTCAACATAAAAGAATGTTTTGAATATTTCAAACATTCATGATACAACTCTTGATTTCCATCGTTAACTTAATCATGAAATTTATTTTTCTCAGTGAAGTTTTCTCTTACATTAGTCACCACATAGTCAAGAGGATGATGCACAGATATGTTACAATATTGATATGGTTGTCTTGTAGTCTCAAAAATATCACTTGTCTCATTGCTATTTGTAGCACCCTCATTTGGTTGTTATGATATGTTTTGATGTTGATGGTGGTCTCTTGAGGTGTTGAATGCATCATTTATAAGGTTTTCCATTTCATTTTCAATTATTGGCAATTTTGGGAGGTCATTCTATGGATTGAAATTAGTGATAAAACATTCAGTAACGTTCGATTCTGCTTTCCAAATCATACGCAAATAATTACTAGGGAATTTCTTTAATATTAAATGTTCTTAAACATAATTACCCTTCATCCATATTCTAAATTTACATTTAGGACATGGAAATCTTATTATCCCTTCAACAGATCGATTGTAAATTGAAAAATCTAAAAACACATTCAAACCCTTAATATACTGAGGAGTGTACCTCGGTAATGCGATGTAGATTTTATCGATATATATCACGATGTGCCTACACAATATTAAATAAAATTAAAACACATAACTATTACTAAATAGGGAAATATATTCATATATACTAGTTGAAAAAATATATAAATATGTTACGTAATGATATCCTATATAAATACATATGGTAAATCACCCACTAGAAAACCAAAGTACATATGTGCATCAATGTGTATTCTTATACACATGTGATTACAAAATTACATGAAGAAACAAGAATATAGTGAGTATTTTATTAGGAAAAATACATTTTAACTTTGTTTTTTCATGATCAGTAGTGGTTCAACATATTGAATCTTATTTAATCAATACATCAATTCACATACAAAATTTGGGTCTTGTTATTTTAAATCCCCACAATATGTGATGTTAATTTGGGACCCCCTATATTGAATATGTATAGCCTAAAATTGTGTAACTCCTACACAAGAAATTTACCCTAGAAGAAATTTGGAAATAATTGATGGTTTCTATATATTAAATATACTTGAATGTAAATGAAAAATTTTCTCTCCCTATCATTGATGATGTAGTTAGAGGGACTTTGAGTAGCAATTATTACATTGTAGTCTGAAACATTATAAACAAGCAATGTAAATATGAATCTAAACCCTATGAAAAATTAAATTTAATCTAAAAGAGCATTAAATTTGGAGGATGAAGAGAATCGGTGAATCTATATGATCTATGAAATAAAGGAACATTAATTTATTATATTCACGCTATATTGAGATGGAAAAAGTGTTCTTGATGGAATTTAAGGAAGGATTGTAAGAAATATTCTTCAGTGCTATCATTTACAAAACTACAAAGCATTAGAATAATACTATTTGAATTATCCTTGAATAGAATAATAAGCATAACAAAGTGTTCTTGGATGGTGCATAGTTCATAAATGGCAGAAATATAAAAAACTACGTATAATTCCACAACTCGTTTGAAGCCCAATGTCTAGTACATTGAAGATTATAAATTTACCATTGGTGAAGTAATTTTTATTAGTGGTGTCATCTAATGTATTACCACCACAAAGAATAAAAAATAAATTAAGATATTAGGGTGAGTGAAAAAATTACAACCACATTACTCAACATAAAAATGTTAGAGGTTCCCCTCTCCCATTAAATTAATTAATTCTAACAATTGTTTGAGGTGGCCCAATATTTAGGGGGAGATATGATCTATGGGGCAGATGTTCTAATAATTTACATGTTATTCAGCTTAATGAAGATCTGATTAAATCTTAAAAATTAATTAAATAAGTGATGCAATAATTATATCAAGTCTCATTTGTTATAAAATATGATGAAAACGTGTCATGTATGATCTTGACTTAGAAATTGGTGTTAAAAAACCACTTTTTACCCTCAAAAAATGATCTAGAAGTTTCATGCTAATGTAAAGTCACTCATTGATTGTATAATTACATAAAAAGGTATTATTCTAGAATAAAAGGAGGTTTCTATGCCTTAACTAATAGAATCAATGATTACATTCGTGCTTTTCTCATGGGACATCAATTTTTTAGAAAAAGGGATAATATAAGATGCAAGATTGTATTTGATGTAGATGGTGGATATTGGTATAGATGTACAAGTATTATATGGAGATCATGCTAGATCCGTTTGCAACATGAGTTGCATTGGTTCTTTTCTAGAGGATGTTCATTGTTTAAATTCATAAATTTGGGAATTCATGTTTATTATTAATGTTATTAAGTATCATAGGGTAAAACATTATAGTTGAATGAATTGTTATTTTTTTGCACATAGATATTAATTAAATATATTTTATAATTTATCTTCAAAGAGTTTGGGATGGACATTCACAAGGTATTATATATGATGTCATATAAATGGAAGTTAATGACAAATTTATAAATGTGTTTCAGAAGATATCCAAAAATTATTTTCGGATATGGTTTCACATATTATTATACATGATACAATATAAGGTGAAATGGATCTATGTCTATGAGGGTTTAGGTAAAGTAGGATATTGAAGGATATATTCCTGAAACCCATACACCTATGAAGAATTCATGGTTACATAATATTGTTTGGTATAATAAAAACAAGGAATATTATATTTCCTATTTATTTTTAGTCATAAATAATGTTTATGATTATATATTTATTCCACCACATAAGATATCATTAATTAAAGAGAGATTAAATGTTGTTTTTACATGATAATTATCCATAAACATTCCATCAATGGGTTGCAAACTGAAGTAATCATATGTTATTTAATAATGTGTTATGCAATGTATGAGTAAATGTGTGTGACTTTGGGGACATATCTAATATATTATATAAAGGTTGAGGGTCAAAAAAATTATGTGTATAATTCTTGTGTAATGTCATGAATGAATACCTCATATGATTTAGTGCTCTCTTTCATATTTTATCCTGAAACTCAAGAGATACTAGCATATCTTGGATGGATGGAGAGTACCATCTGAATGTTAGGTGACTTTGTTCAACCCATGGATACACTATGTATAGGGGAATATAATGGATACCCTTGAGTGATACTTATCACACGTAATGAATAAAGATAATGTTTTAAACTCTTCAATGTATGGAATATAATAGTTTCTTCATTTTATTTATTGTTTTTCTTTGGGTATCACGCATGGTTATCATTGGTTTTTTGTTTCTTATTTACTATCACTACTTAGTTTAAGTGTTAAACTGCCCTAGAAATCTTTCATTACCCCTATAATCTTAGAAATAAAAAATAAAACACCAATCAAATTGAAAATATTTAAAATAAAACCCAGTCCATAATTCATGTAATTTCAATGCATAACAAATGTATGAAAAACAAATATAAAAAATAAACTCCTATGAAAATTAATTTAAAAGGAACTACAAGCCTCACAAGAGAAATGTGTACCTCATCCACCAAATCTCTTGTATATTCCTTTAAAACATATTTATATATGTGGGAGTGATTAAATAATTATACTTGATAGGATAATCCTGAAAACCTCCCATGAAAATGTGAAATGAGAATTGTAATTCCTAAATGAATAAACATATGAGCTAACTCGCACCTATATTAGTTTAACTATCTACCTCGTGCACTAAGTTCCACTCATAAAATATAACATTCATAACTCTATGCACGAAAATAAACATTTTTCTTAATAGTGGAAGAACCAAGAAGAGTATAACATAATAAAATTAATCAGAAAAACTCATAAACCAATCCATCATATAATCAGGACATAAAATGAAAAACAATATACCATATACAAGATAAATCAGAAATAATATCCTAGATGAAAAGGCTAATACACAATCATCCAAATGAATAAAAAAACATGAAAAACCATACATACCACTATGTAAACCTCTGGTGGCATGGGAGGGGAGCCGACCATGGGTGGGAACTCAAAGGGGTCGGGGGGAGAAGGTAGTGTCGCGGGTGTCGGGGGGAGAAGGGGGGCTAGCGTTGATGGGCGATGAGGTCATCAGTGGCAAGGGAGGGGAGCAGACCAAGGGTTGGGGCTCGACAGGGTTGGTGGAAGAAGTTGCATTGGGGGGGGAGGGGTCGGATTGGTTGTGTTGAGGGGGAGGTGAGTGTCACGTCTATAAAAAAATAAATGGCTTTAGTGGAGGTTTTGAAAAAATTGTCGCTAAATCCTTTTAGGAAAAGGTTTCATGGAGGTTTTGTAAACCACCGCTAAAGACCGCTGTTAAATGTGATTTATGGGTTACTGACACTTGATATATCATTCTTAGTCAAAAAATAATGATAAAATTAATAATGAAATAAATAGGGCTAATTGGATATAAAATATCAAAATATTTAACATCAATTTTTAGACTGACACCCATGGTAAATGATCCAACACTCTTGAATAAGACATACGATTTATAGAATTTGGTTCACTCAACCACACAAGATCAGACATATTACCTAGTATAAAAAAATACGTCTATAATTCAATCATGTCAATAGTCATAAATCCAAATCCAAGAATGTTTCCCTAGGCATAAAAACCCAAACACATCTATTAAGCACTAGGACCCTAATAGCAGGATGTGTAATATTGATAGGATAATAAATGTAGAAATAATAAGAGAACCATTAAGTGACCTTATAGTCTTGCAAACAATCCTTGAAAGTAACCCAAAAAATAGGTTTAGTCAATATCTACAACCGCCACTCATGGGAGGAAATTGCACTGAAAAGAATAATTAAACCACTTTATATGTTAATAATCATCTCACAAGACCTAGGTCTAAAAATAGTGTTATCAATAATATCATGGGGTTGTTCACTCATCAAAATCATCAATGAACTCTCTATATCCATATACTACAATCCTACAAATAGAGGAGAGGATGTACTCAATCAGAAGTCTAGTGTACAATTTTTTTTAAAAAAAATAATCCAATGTTATCCTATCATATACAAAAATGAACTAGAGATTCTTAAAAAGATCATAAAATATTAAAAATAATTTGTTGGTTAATACCCGAAACTATTATTCAAAACATTAAAAACCAACAAAGGCTAACATATATTTCAATAGAGCATGATACACACCCAAGAGTTACCTGGATCACATCCATCACAAAACATGACCTGACATAGACATAGGAAAATCACCATGTGACTTTGACACCCAACCTATCTATGATCATTAACATAACTATATGTGAAAAATATAATATTAATATGAACATATGAGAAATGGAATCATGTTCCTAAAATACTACACAATGGAACTAAACTATAACCAATTACACAAGACATCAGCCCAACACAATGACTCATACAGAAGTAATCTTCGGAAACTGAGTTGATGGTAACATATAATAATTCAATATATATTACTTTATGTGAACATTATAAAATAACACACACTAAAAATCTACAATCCCTCAAGATAAGATAACTTTAATGCTCATAACCACCACCTGGGACATAAAATTCTCATCCAAACTTATACGAGGATTATAAATAAAACATCAAGTACATCCTCCCACAAAAGAAATCAACCAATCCAAATTTCCAACTTGATGGAATCACAATAAAAAATTAATTTCACCATAATTACCTACAAAAAAAATATTCATAATTGACCACTCATAAGTATAATTCTGACTCTATTGGGGAAATGAATTGAGAAACCTATTTGGAGGGATTACAAATCATGTGCCATTAGTATACAATGTGTATCCTCTAAAAACCAACATGGATAGGTACCATTACAAAACCCAGCATGTATATTCAAAACTAAAATGAATATATACATTGTAATAGAAAAATAAACCACACGGGGTATATGAACAATTATATCTCATGAGATTAGTCTATATATTTCTCATGGCCTCTGGTCATGTGACTCACATGGGGTCTCACTGTGTATTCTTCACAACCTTGTTCCACGACATAGGGATTTTGGACATGCCCCATACCACACCTTGTGTTAATATATGTTACATGAACTGAAAAATAATTATGTGTAGTCATCATCATCATACCTCCACTGAAAATGAATAACACATGGTTTGTGGTCTTGAACGACATGTTGTGTGGTCTGGTTTTCAAGATTGAGAAACCAAATATGTTTTTATAAAATACACGATTCTTCCAAAATACCATTTTAATGACAATAAATGGGTCTCCAAATACTAGAAAAAAAATTCAAAATAAAAACCATAACATAAAAAATTGATATTTTAGAATACATAAAATGGACTACATTTGAGTATAAAATAACATTGTTTTTTCCCGTATATGAACCATGCCTATACTGAAACCGCATAACACTCCTTAGATAAACCATATAATGTGATACACTTTCCTATCCACATATCCTCTCTCAAAAGAACTGATGATATAGTGGAGATCCCCTCTCACCTAATTATCCCTAAATGGGGATGAGTAAAGGAAGGACAAAAAGAAAAGGCGAAAAGGATAAATCAATGAAAAGAAAATGAAGATGACCACTCATTCTATTTAACCTAATTCGTTAAATGTGAAGTGATTTTACACCTCATATCAGAAAAATGATTCATTTTAAACACAATTGAATATTCAAAATCCCAGTCTGATGCTCTGTAAAAAATATGTCATAGTATGAACATGCATAAAAAATAATATTTTATTGATTAAATATTAAATATTTTATTATAATAATAATTTGTAATATTTCTAGGAAAATATTATAATTTGGTTAATGTAATATGTTATGATCATAATTTTTTCTAAATAATGTATCCAAGTTCATCTTAACGAATAGATTATAGTTTTCCCCTTAAAACCACTCAGAAATGTAATTTAAATTTATTATTATTTTATCAACTCCAAATTAAATTATTCATCCAAACCATTCAACCATAATTATTTTCACCCTTAATGTTCATTATTTTTCAACTAGATACTAATATTTACCATAGACACAAGTGCCTAAAATGCCTCCTCATACATCCACTGATCATTTTTATTGTTCCCCCAACGCTTCAACCATGCGGTTCATTCATCTATAAGTAATGATATATTTTCCAGAATTATAGTATCCTTATCATCATCAAATAAACAAATCACTAAACTCCCATACATGATTCATAAACATCCAAAAATAATTATCAAGGATGGCTACACTACTCACATTTGAGAAACAATCTAAAACAACAACCATCAACCATCCTTAACTCCTTGTGAATGATTATATATTTTATTAAATAAAAAAATAAAAATATGGTAACCTCCTTAATTAAAATATGGTGCACTCACAACCATATATATTGTCCTATGAAACCCCTCAATCACTGATGTCAACTATTCTACCATGACCACATAACAATTTCACAACCCAACAAATACCACACATTATAACACACTCTGACTTACTCTAATGACCCAAAGTTTTACATGGAAATTTACCTTCTTATAAATATGTCATAAAATTACATGAAAACAAAACATAATGAACTACTAACCACTAAGTGTAATTTAAACATAATTTTGTCACTTCTGTGTTTGGAACTTCAAAAATCTGATATACATGGATGGAATCTGAAAGTTATTTGTAGTCCGATAAGAAAAACATAATATTTGGTGAATAGTAACCTACCCTTATGAATATTAACATACCCTAATGAATAGTTAAATACCCTAATGAATAGCAACATTACCTATTATAGTCATAAAATAATATTCAAGTGAAATTATTGCGTACCTATATTTTATAATAAGTAAATGAATGTTTTAAAACTAGTTTTTAATAATAAATTATTATTTTTATTTAATATTATATTAATCAATTATAGAAATATTTTTTAGAAAAATGGTCTTTATTTTTGGATTCTACATGTTGAAAATTGGTTAGGGTGATTTTTTGGGGATTTTTCTGAAATCCTTGAAATGATATGAATAGTAGAATCCGATAATTCACAATAAAAGCTAAATAATTGATTTATTGAGTAATTGATGATGATCTGTTGATGTAAGACCATTTGGTCCTAAGTCACATGCATTTATTACTATTCATGGTAATGTATTAATTACTATTCCTTGTCTTGTGAGGAAATAAGATACTAATGAGTAAAAAATTATGAAAACCTTCCTCTCCTCCACTATAACCCTCCCCCCCCCTCACTCCCTCTTCTCTTCACTCCTCTCAGGCCTTGTGACTTGCCAATATTATGTTCAAATCTCTCCCCAAGATCCTCCCCCACGTTCAAAATCTCTTAGCCTCTTCAAAATACCCAATCCTCTCCCTATAAGAGGTTCTCAGTGAAGGAAGTCCCAAGATTTAATTTTCACTTCCCAATTCCTTCTTTTCTTTTATGTTCGTTTCTTTTTGTTTCTTTCCTCACCTACCTTCACCCAAATTGTATGATTTATCTAGTAACATACATGTACTAGAATGTTTTTATGCTAATGATATATTTCATTATCTTCTCTTCTTTCCCACCTATTATTTGAATGAAATGAAAGCCCCGTTTTAGATGTGATAATTTAGCACATTCATGGACAATGGTTTATCAATTTTTTTATCATCATAATACCTGGACATGAAACCCTTATTTTAATTTTTGTACTAAAATATTTATATATATATATGTAATATAGCCTATTTTTATTCTTTAATATTTTTTTAAAAAATTGTATGAAGTTATAAAGAAAAATATGTTCATTGTATTCAATCCCACCAATTAACAAAAACGATAGTCACCTAGGTTTTATATAATATTTAGACTTCACTCTATGTTACCAAATTAAATATAAAACCATGTAATATCTTTTATGTTCACTAATATCATAAAACATAAATTCGGGATTAAAAAAACTTTCATCTTACATGTTTATCCACACATGAGCGAACCAGTCATTAAAACTAAGAAAACAAACGAGCCCGAGCAATTAAATTGAACCTCTTATCCAATAAAAAAAATATAAATGAACATAAATTGATTATACTAAAAAAATTAAATATAGAATAGGTTCTTTAGTTATTAATTTTTAAACCTAATTTTATTATTCATGTCATTAATAACAACTGGAGGAAACCACCAGAATTATGGTTAGGGATCCTCCCAATTTCACTTTTATTTCAAGATTGTCCTCGATGTTATGTTATTTTACATGTCATCACTAATGATGGAGTTTTGTTTTTATCCTCCCTTGTACTTCTATAATGATTTTTACGCTATGAAAAAACCCATTCCTTCTCATCAAACCCCTTTTAGTTTCACCTGATACCATTCCAATAATTCGTAATGAATTCTACCCAAACCTCCTTTTATAATTCGAGTTTCTATATCACTCTTTTTACCCAAATAAAGTTGTCTATTATTTTTATTTAAAACATCTACATACTATTTATATGATCCATCTTCATGTTCCAATATCCATCCACATTCTCTTTCAAGGATATACATGTTTTTATTTTAATGATACTCACCTCAGAACTTCATGATAAACTATCGTGATTGAAGGGAACATCCCAAATTTTTATTCATTTTCAATTTCAGTATATCTTATATTTTAATCGACCATTATCTTTATAAAATCATTATTTATATTATGAAAAACTTCTTAGTTAAATTTAGTTTTTATATAAAATATTTTCCTCATTTCTATTTTAGAATCTCTATAGTATTTCTCTTAAAATTGCACAAAATTGATTAAATGTTTTTAAAAATCGTTATCTTATATGTTTTCTCATATGATTAACACCACTTACAATTTTATATGCATATTTTACCTTATTAACAACCATATATGTTCTAATCCCTTCCTTTCATGGACAAATTCATGATATGTCTATTGGTTATGATTTATGTCATAGTTTTGGTACGTAATTATTTCCATGGGTACCCTTATGTTTATGTATGATTGATTATGTATGTTTATTTTAGTAGAATGATTATTTATGTGGTAAGAATATTCATGATAATTTTGATATGGGTGTGCCTAGATTGCGCTCCAATTCATTGAGAAAAGTTATGTCTCACGATATGTGATGTGAAATGGGATTGGCGGTTAGGCTTGACCCTTACTAAAATGGGAAATGGGATTGGCGGTTAACCTTGACCCATACTGAAGAAATGTTTTAGGAATATGAAACATTTATAAATTCCATGTTTATATTATTCCATCTTTATATAATCCCATGATTATAAGATATGATTTCATATGTTCCATGTTTTTTTCATTACGTCGGGCTTCCTAACTAAAGTTCTTATGATGTATCCTTATGTTCATTCCCTTTCTTGGATTTTTAGCTCATCCCTTTGTTCATGTGTTCCCCGAGGTACCTTAGGCAGATGTAAGGGCCCAATGAAATTTTAGGAGCTCTTTATGGAAATTAAATAAAGAAGTGTTTCCCCATGTTTTATGTTATATGTACCTAGTCTTCCGAGAAACTAGACTTTGTATTCCTTGGCTTGTACTATAATTATTAACTATGATTAAAATCATGTAATGTTATATGTCAAAGGCTTGGGTCTCTATAAAACTCAATCAAAGTAGTAAAAATAATTCAATAAACAAATACACATAAATGTACTCATGATTTAAAATTCTAATACCTAACATTTTTGGGAAAAATGCATATACAAATTGGCCATACACACCATGAATATTAGTTCCTACAATCAAGATAACCATTATAGATCCTTTGAAAAGATGATTCATCTCCCTAATTACAAAATGAACTAGAAATCCAAAAACCAAATGATGATTAAGAAGAACATAACCACATAACCAATCCCCCATAACACCAGACAATGATTAACTAGAGGCAACTAATATAGAAATAAGGGAACGAATTCCCTTTCATACCATCAATAACCATAAGAGTACTCACAGATACTATCTTCTAAATATATATGCAACCTTATTCCAAACCACAACTTCTTCAGAGAAACCTAAACATTAAGGAAACACGATCCATGTTCAAAATAACTCTCAGAAATACATTCCCCTATAAAGACACTAAAAGTAACAATGGGTATTCAAAATCATGTATTGTCCCTCTAGGGTCTTACACATTCCTCAATGAAGGGACTACCTAACCATCACTAGAGAAAACATCGCTATTGGAACCACATAATATTTCCTCATAATAAAATATATATTCCCTAAAATATAGTATAAATCAACCATGAAAATATATGTAATAAAACCATATATACAATTGTCAAAAAATTAAACTAATAAAGCCCCCTCATCAATGAAATAACACACAAACTAGAATATTTCATATGAATCTATGTGCATAGAATGATTCATCTACACTGATATATTTTCTGTTGTCCATGATAAAAAAATAAATCATAAATCATAAATCCATTAACCATGTACATATACTAAGGTGATATCATACAATTATGTCACCGAAAACATAGAATAACAGTCCCATGCCTCATAAACATGGACATACTATTAAAAGTATTATCTAAGAGCAGTAGTCCGATATCCATCACAATATTAAAAAAATTAAATACCTCATGTGTACTAACATTATAGACCCTATGTAAATAAAGGATATGATACCATTTTTCTATTAAATGAAAAGGATTGACTAGGACCATCTCTTGGCCCAGCTTCCATAAGGGCATCAATAACACCCCCTTAATCGTGAGAGGCCATTGACTAATATTCATAGCCTAATGAGACATTATAGAGAGACAATAAACCTTCATTGGATTAAAATAATTGTGTAAAATAACTAAACACATAGACATCCATAAATATTAGCGTGTTAATAAAAATTACTAAAACCATAACATGTTATAACTAAATAAATATTGCACACAAATTAATGATTATAATATTCTCATAAACTAGTCTATCAATACTTCATTCAAATACACATAAAATATATATAAGAAACCACTACTATCTACAATCCATGTCCATCAACAATGAATCCTATAGTCAACCTAAAAGTATACATAAGGAAAAGACACAGACTAATGTGCTTGTATATGTGATTGGAAATAAATAACTAAAGGATGAACCAAATAATAACCAATAATATACTTCCATATGCATGTTCATGAACATGTTTGATTTCAAAACTATTCAAAAACTATATATATATTATTTAACCTAAAGAAATATTGATACAAAAAATAATTAAAAAACAATGAACATCATGTTCAACCTCGAGTCATGAGGGAAATCTACCAAAACTCCAGCTAAGGTATATGATTCATATATCATGGCTCACACATTAATGAAATGAAATGCATGTCTGAAGAAAAAAGAGCTACATATGTATATAAAATCAATAATCATGAATCTGAATCCTAGTATCACATCTAACACATCCAAAAAAACAGACATATATCAGGCTGTAGAACTCCAATAGTGTGATCAAAACTGGCAATGAGAACCTCTAGATAAACATAACTAGTGAACCTTTCTATTTTCATGATGTCTTGTCAAAATATTTGGGCTATGTGATCTAAAAAAAGGTTCACTCAACATGCACAAAAACCAATCTAGAGATAAAACTAAACCCATTAGTAAAATTAAAACACATTGTGTGTGTTTCAAGACATCATGATCACTAAGACCCAATAGATGGGTAATAAAAACATTTAGTTGGGGGGGGTATTGTGCATTTATCCAGATATCTCATTATCTCCCTATATTTGTATAAAACCATCCAAATAGAAATGGAGATCACATGATCAATCTCAAAAAAAACCTCAATCCAAAATATTATTTTTATTATATCACATCACATAAAAATTATAATATGAAATACCAAAAAATTTCATCATCTATAAAAACACACGGTTTGTCCAATTCCACAACTAGTTATCCTAAACCAATAAAACTAGAACAAACCATCTCAAAGGTCATTAAATATTGGGGAACCCTAAACAATTCCCTATATAAAATCAATATATATACCCAATGCAATACATACATCGAAAAATAAACTACTGAGTCTGAAACCCAAGACATCTATTATCATTTCGTTACCTGTAAGGGAAACCATGAAGATAAACATTACCAAAATGGAATTCTCAATTTGTCCCTTAGAATCACTGAATACTACACTCAAGAACAACTAGACATACTCAATATCCCATGATGAAAATACATCTCAAAGGCTTTAATAAAACTAAACCTCAAACAGTAGAGAAAACAATCCCATCGAAGAATCTAGTAATTTCCATGTATCTGAAATATCAGAATCATACCAATATAAAAATATTTTCAAACAGTAATTCCATATGATCAACATGCTCTTAAAACTCACCTAATACATGTATCACACATACTATCTATTTCATGGATCCCAAATTAAAACATCATGTAAGTCCCCATTCTAAGGATTTCCCAATCAAAATAATTATGTAGAAGTCCACATCATTCTACATGGATTATAATATAATTATGTATTTGTAAAAATCTTTTAATGGAATACCCACAAGTCCAATGTTTACTGAATGGTAAAAAACAATTGAAACACCTCCAGTGAGGTAGTACATAACATGTACCATAGTTAAATGATTTTTACCCTCAATACGTATGATCCAAAGAGTAAGAAAGATCATATATTTCATGGTATTAAGCCAACATTTAGAAGTGAAATAATCTCCCATATATTCTCAACATATGAATAAATAGTATCATGTGTTAATATGATAAGTAAAAAATTCTCCGAGTCTTATGGCTTTGAAGGTAATCAAGAGAAGAAAATGACGTAAGAGAGAAAGATGGATAATGGGAAGAGGGAAAAGAAGAATTTTCCCATATAGGAAAAATGTGGGAAGTAACACCCTTGAACTTTCCTGAAGGTAATGGGAGTTTGTTATATGTTTGGAAAAAATGGACACCATCTACGTGACTGCAAGGGTAAGAAAATGGTTTCAAATGTACAATGCTTCATCTGAAAGGAGTTGGGAGAATATGTGAACCAATGTCCAAATCATCAGAGTATGTCGTAAATGATGCTATTAAATAATAATCAAGTTATGATACCACCATAGATGAGAAGTAATGATTAGAGTTATTATGTTGTTATTATAGAATTATGTCATTTATGTGTTGTATAAACAATGTACTGGTTATAATAATTATGGAGTATATAAGGATTGTACTACAGTACTATTTCAGTAAGGTCTTGAGATTGTGTGGAACCAATAATATTGGCTCAATATTAGGTAAATTTTTTGGAAAATATATTGGTGAGAGAATGATAAACCATAACATGGTTCTGTTACCGAGGTCATGATTTTGGAATAATCCAAGATTGATTTGGATAAATTATATTGGATATTCTGGACTACGATGAAACTGATTAATAATTTGTATATTCCATCATTGTTGGATTTTACAACATTTTTTGATAGAAGGAGTATATCCATTATTCTATAAGTATTTACAGATCATGAATGTAATCAATAATGTTTTATGGTAATTCAGGATGTGGCAATGTTTAAAAAAAATACATGATAAAGGTGTTCACATGTTATACGTCGGCAAAAAGGATCTTCATTGTGTTTGCATTCCTTATAAATTTTGGAATGTGAGTTTGGAAAGAAATATTTTGGATAATTCTAGTTTGAGATTATTTTTGGATTTCCATAAATGTACATCCCAGAGGTTGGGCGACAACCCATCCCGTCCGGTAAGGCCATGAGACTTGGACCTGCAACCGAAGGGCTACAAGGGTGTATCACCTACCACTGGCCCACGTGATGTCCCATATTGAATAATGGTGTCTTTTTTAAAAAAAATAGGGTAGATGATTTATAAATTCACTTTTTTAAACCCTATACTAATAGGATAAATTTAATATTATTTTTAAGTTTTACTATCTTTTAGAGTGAAAGATAAGTTTGTGGTAGAAATTAGTTAAAGGATGTGACTCTACTTGACAAGTATATATTTTTCTTCTTATATTATTCTATGAATATATTAATTATTATAATTTAATGAAGATATCTTAAAACCAAAAATGTGTTATCCTAATACTATATGTTGTGTTGAACCGATGGTATTTTAAAACATCATAGATTGATGAATTTAAGGCCCTCAATTTTACACTTTTTTGTGATTGATGACCGCAATCACTAAATATAAATATTTACGGTATTAATCCAATTATATGTCTCTAATTTCCACTAATATTATCTTAATCGAGATAATAATTTGTTGGTGACCATTTCATTCCCTTTTCCTCTTACTAAGAATAAATTTTATTAACCTAAATTCTGATGGGGGTTTTCCCGAAGGTATTTTCTATTTTAACCCTATTTTGTTTGAAAAAAAATTTCAAATTGTGAGGACGCAATTTATTGGAGGAGTGGATAATGTAACACCCCAAGCTTCAACGGTACGCTTCTCATTGAAAAATGCAGTAGCGTGTGTTGTACGCAACTTCGATTTCTAACACACACACCACAACCAATCAAACTAGCCGTTATGAATAGTAATACCCACTTATTTAAATTTTATACATTTTATCTATCAAAATAGACTTCCTTTTTGGATTCAGAATATCATATTTAGATTAGTGTGAATTTTTTGTAATTTTCGGGTAACTTTCATATTTTGATGAATAGTGAAAATTACTAAATCTTAATTAAAAACAACTTTTTAAATCAAAATAATTAATAGTTATAAATTATAAATTTGAGTGATTTTAGAGTATAATTATATTATATTTTTAAAATTTAATCCAATGTTGGTCATTGCACATAATTTCACATTTAAACTGAACATATGTAAGTGCCAATCTTTTGATAGTTATTATCTCTTAAAAACACGCTTTTTCTTTTCACAACGGGAATTAATTTTAAATTAATTTCTTCCACTTCTATGTATTGAATTTAGAAAAATGGATTCAATATTTAGATTCAAGAGGTCCAAATTGTGTAAATATGTAACTTTGTTTTTAGACATTTTGAATAATTACTTCGGTAAATATTTTATTTACCATGGTTAAAGGGTAAATCTGGTAAATAAGTGTAAATATTATATTATAATTATAATAAATTACCCTAAAAAGTGTCCTAAACCTATTGGTTGATACATTTATGACCATGGGAATATTTGGGTCGATTTTGGGAACCCATGGACCCACTTGTAAGTGATAACGACACTTTATATTAATTAAGTTAAAGTAAATACAAAAATGACATAAGCATTTATCTTTTACAAAACCAATTTTTACATAGGGTTTTATATGATATATTTTCGACTATAAATATTCATTAGAAATATATAACGATTTCTTAAATAATGGGTTTTTAGTTATAATTTTTAGACTTTGAATAATTAAATTTATTTATGACACAATAATGATGTAGTATTTTCCTTATTAATGAAAGAATCAAATAATTAGTATTATAAATGATAAAATAAATATATTTTGAAAGTTTTGATGACATAAAAAAATTTTAATGGTTAATATGAAATGTTAGGATTTATTAGACGAATTATTTTCTAATTAATAAAGTTGTTATGACTTTATAAGAAATCAATTATTAAATTGTGTCAAAATTGACATAAAGGAGTTTTTAAAACAAATATTATATTATTAATTGATATTCTATTCTTAAAAATCTATGGCTTGGACAAAAGACTTATATAATGGTAGTTGTATTATTAATGGATCACTTGGGGGTCTTTTGGAAGTTTATTGTAATATTATTAACTATATTATATAAAAATAAAAAAAGACATGGTAAATGTGAAACTATATGACTAAGAGTTAAATCAAAAATATAAAGTTAATATAGTGAACCAAAACTATCTAAAACATTTTGGTCGAGTGATTTTATACCTATCCCCACCATAAACATTAAATAATTCACTTTTGATCCATTAGAATCCAAATATGAATTTATTAAAAAATAATATTTCTAGTTATTCAAATGGTTCCCCTCACCCCTTTTATAAAAGAGAACTTCCCCTTACCTCTAATTCACACATTAAATGCCTTTTGGCTCAGCCAACCCCTGCCCAAATATTCTATCTCCTTCTCTCACTTCACTGTAGTGTCCTTAGTATGATCACAAATCCAACCTAAGGAGCCCTTTCGATCAAATCAAATGGTTGAACCCGAGGAAGAGGTAATGTTTTCACCACCCTCTTTCAAGTTCTTTTCTTCTTCCACATCTTCTTTATTTGTTATTTCCATTATAAAATATAAACTCAAGTATATTCTATATAATGTGATGATATTATAAATATTTTACAACTATATTAATTATTCTATCAATCTTATTAATGATAATGTCATTATGCGTGCGTACGTACGACTTACCGTCTCCATGTCGTGGTGTAATTTGTTATTCCAAATTGCGTTATTTGGATGGATATAATGATGCATAATATGTATATAAATAATGAAAAAAACATTATAACGTCCATTTAAAATTAATATACCATCAAATTACACACCTTTAAGGAAATTATATTGTCGATCATGCCTACGTACGGATTACCGTCTCCACGACGCGATGCGATTCATTTCCACATTCACCATTCATCGACGATTAAAAATATATAAATTACTAATTTGTTTTTAATATATGACATAATAATGCTACTGTATATTTACATATTAGTGTGTGTACATATATATATTTTATCCACTTAGTTCCGTTCAATACGTTATGAAAACGGAAACATCGTTTATGCGTACGTACAGACTACCGTCTCCATAAATGGTGTTTTACATTTAACATATATATCAATTATTCATAATTATATTCTAAATATATATGATATATAAATCATGTTTTAAATTATGGACGTATTTAAATCATGATCAATGTGATACAATCAAGTGTAACAAGTTAAAACACGTACGATAAAGAAATCGATTATTAACTGAAATGTTAATTTATCATGGAAATTATTATTAAATGGGTAGTAAAAAGTCATAAATGAATAATGTATGAAATAATAAATATTAATATGGTTCTAGTATAATTTAATAACACACTATGGTCTTCATACAATAGGATAAACATACCCACGACTAATGTAAGGTGCAAGGTAAGGGGTATTCATCTCACTCTTTATTCCCGTGAGATTCATGCCATATTGCCACTATTCCCTTCATTGTGGTGTATGTACTACCCGTAATTGTATTATTTTTGTAATACACTTTAATTTATGTGTATTTACATATTAATTGTATGATACCTCTTTCATGGGTTGTATGTTTTGTAAGTTGCCAAATTGGTAGGGGTTAATTCCTCAATCTCATTATTATCCGAGATTGTTTACGTGTAAGTATTTACTGGGAAATTTTTATAATCCATGATCATTTTTCACATAAATTATTTAAAAATGTATATTTTAAAGATTTGGGAATGGTAGTCTTTATCAAGATTAGAATTTTAAATGTTTTAAATATTTATCTTTCTAAATATTTTTATTTAATTTTCATGATTTCAAAATGATTTTAAGGATTTATTTATATGGACATCAATGTTTTGAAATGATAATTTTTTTCAATAGTTTCAAAGTGGTATGGGAAACTTTGATTCAAAAATGTATTTTATATTACTTCCTTTATAAATGTTTGACCATTAAATAATTTTACAAAAAAGTTATTTATCTAAAAATGTTTTTCTCATCATTTTCAAATATGTCAGCATCCATTACTGGATATTATTTATGATTGAGGATGATTTATTTTGATACAAAACATATATATATTATTGAAGGTTTTCTGATATGTTTCACTGTGGATGTGTTATTTTTATACCATTCATGGTTTATGGATAAAGTATTGACATTTCGTATGCTAGTTTTAATACGAATGTTTATGTTATGTTTAAACCTGTTCATATGAGGAATGCATAGGACACAGTAAGTGATGGGTGGAGCCCGATATAGCTCCATGATGCATCAGTTGACCTCATGAGACAAACTAGTGTCTTGGAACAATGCCTTGACAAAATCTTATTTTTAGTCTTGGCACAAGGCATTGACTATGCAGTTATGAAAGTATGGCATTTTTCATTCCATCATTATAAAAGTTTTTAGTGATATTGAATGTGATTATTCAACTAGTAGAATATTCATGTGAATAAGAAAATGGAATTACTTCATTTTATTTTTTTCATATTATGCTGTTGTTCATGTTTAAAAGGGTTTTTTAGTTGTACATTTCCATAAGGGTTTATGCTTATTTATGAAAGTTTCTTCTCTATTGTTATCTTTACTGAGCATCTGAGCTCACCCCTTTCTATGTTTTATTTTTCCCAGGATTCCAAAAATTTTATTTTGATTGATATGCAGTGTTAAGCCAAGGGAATAATGGAATTCATGAAGGATTGTTTATATTTTTTTGTATGTTAAGAAGTTTAATGTAATATTCATGTATGTAATCTATTTACCAAGACTGCTAAACTGATCAGTCCATCGGGAATTGATTCCTTGTAATCATGTCAATGTATTAAAATATTGCACCAACTCTGGGTAACTAGTTTCAGGGAATTACATTGTAACTTCTCCTACATTTTTTGGAAGGTCAACAAAGTATCATTAACATCTCCCCGCAATATCCATTTGAATTATTTCTATTTCTTACCATGATTTTTCAATGTCCACTTTTGTGCTATCACATCAGCAACTATAAAGTTGAAAAACATATGTATATAGAAATTTATTTTGAACATATAAATAAAATTACACTCATATACACCATAATATATTAAAATTACCTTTATTTTGGAATCAAAAACATCATTTTTTGAACTTGTTGTCATATGTATCCAATCATCATTAGAAATGGGATGGGAAATGGGATCCTTTACCAGTTGGCCTAGACATTGGCCAAGCAATCCTGCGACTTCATCTGTAGAAAACCCATGTGAATAAAATGGGGAAAATATCTTCTCTCCATTAATATTCCACACATCTGAAATTTTTATATTTTTCTTCTCAGTTGAATTTTTTTAATCTATAATGAACAAATAGTTAGTATAATGAAAGTGCTATAATTTTATTTATATTAAAATTTGTACCTATAACAGTGACCTCCAGTAAGACTGTGATGAACTATAATTGGAACACAGCCGCCCGAATGATGATGCTGCTGAAGGGGGGGGGGGGTCTATGACTCAAATTCTAAAGGGACGCTCAATGTGGATGTGAGAGATGGTGTAGGGGGAAGGTAGTTGTTGGATTAGATCTCATAGTGGGGGAGAAATATGGATCGTCATCTGTCGCTATAGTGGATAAAATAATGTATCGTATCCTCCTTGGCATTCCTATCATTAATCAAATAAAATTATGTTCAGAACATATATTTCAAAAAAAATTATGCAGAAACAAAATTTAAAAATTATAATAGATGCTCTGTACTAACAAACAAAATATACATAACAATGATAATGAGTGAGTGCACAAATGAAATAAGGTGTTGACGAATGAATAAATAACTGTACATACAATCATTTTCCCTTTAATCATGTTTTTTTCTTACTCCATTACTGCTACACTTCATTCATCCTTTCTAGACTAATATTTTCTATATCATGATGGAAAAATAATTCTACTTCTTGTTGTTGATGAGATTCAATTTCCGTGGTCAAATATTCTACTTCATCAACCATATCAAACAAATCTCTTTGTATAACGTGAGCAACTACACACCACACATCATCCACAATATAATTCACATAATATACCATTTTTTCTTGTGATGAGAAGATATATGGATCATGCAGTTCACAATCACCAACATGCATCAAGCGAGATAAGTTCACAGAAGTAAATTGAAAGGATTCGCTTTTAACACCTCTAATAATATCGACCCATTACATTTGAATAAAATAAATAAAAAATATCCGATGTAGTTTAATTCAATAATATCAGTCATATTTCCATATTATTCCCCTTCATAAAATGAAAATATACCACCATTCTGTGTTTTCAAACTCTCTTCTTGACTGACTGTATGAAATCTAATGTCATTCAAATTGTAAGCATCGAACTTTCTAACTTGTTTTAGAGGACATCAAGAAAGAAAAAACAAATTTTATGACACCTCTACTTTAGTTACAATATTCATTATATAAAAAATAGATAAAATTTATTTTATTTACAAAGTATATGTGTCAAAATAATATTCGTATTTATTGCAATATTTATGAACTTACACTTTCTGCAAACCATTATAAAATCTTTTTATTAACATATTTTTTTATCATTCTCATTTCGTGTTTGGACTCTCATTCCTTTCTTTATTTGCATCCTAAACTCTTCAATAAATGGATCTAAATTTTCACTATTCAGCAGTACATATCTATTTGAACGTAATAGTTCCAATTCTGTAAGTGTCACATTTGAGGACCTCCCAACTCATCAACCAAGAATACGAAATATTTTTGATTTCTGATGTATTTTAGATTGATTCATTGTGTCATAGACACATCCAAATCAATGAAATATTGTCTCAATATCATCCATGTATCTAGAAAAAATGTCAAGACAGTCCTCAGCCAAATTGCCTTCAGCAATAGAGCCTTCTGGTTGAGCTTTATTTCTCATAGATGATTTCAAATGCCCAATATATCTGCTAAATAAAATAAACATATTTATTCATTTAATTAAGAGAAAAATATTGTTTACTTAACTGAAAAAATATAAATAAAGTACCTCTAAATTGGATACATCAATCGACAATGAATGATGCCTCCAAATTTAGCTTCCTCAACCAAATGCACAGTTAAATGCATCATTACAGTAAACAACAACGGAGGAAATTTCATATACATTGCACAAAGGGTCAATACAAACCTCTCCTGGAGGTTGTTAAGATGAAATAGATGTAGATATTTCTCACATATTTGTCTGAAAAAGTTGTAGAATTGGAGTACAATAACATTAATTTTTTTAGGTAATAATGTATGCAATGCTAATGGTATTAACTGTTGTAACAAAATATTTGAATTATGATGTTTTAATCCATATAACTTATAATTCATCAAGTCAAAACACCTCGAAATGTTACTTGAATACCCCTCAGATACCTTAACATTCATTTAAATTCAAAGGAATGTATCTTTATCCATATTTTCATTGCAAAAATTTCAAGAGGATACTATTCATTCTCATATTTCCAGAGATCAGATTTATGTTCATTACTTGTAAGTCTTTGTGAGAATTGAGGTTATCCTTCTACATTCCAAGCTCATTAAGTAATGTGAAAATTAAATTGTCACAGAAAATCTTCACAACATGAATCACATCATGCTTATGTTACAACAAATTAAATTCCCAATATGGAAGTTTGAAGAATATACTTTTTTCTTCAATTGTTGCTTTCCGATTTCGCTTAACGTTGCACTTCGAACTCGTTTCCCACTATTATTCAAATGAAAAACCATCCAAAATTTTGTTTCAATATTTCCAAGTTGTTTCAATATTTCAGAACCAGTTAAAAATTTGGAGGTGGTCTACGATCAATGAATCCATTAAATTTTGATTAGTTCATCCAAAATCTATGAGATGCATTAAGAAATATTCAATGAACAAGAAGAAAAATTTTCAACAGTGATGTAGCAATTTGGGAAAAAAATAAAAGATACAATTAGAAAAAATGAAACCCTTGTAAGTGTTCAATGATGATAAATTTCTAAGACAAGGGAAGTCACTCATTGTCCACATTAAAGCAACATGCATTTGTAACATTGTCTTAGAAGAATTATCAAATGCGTCAACACCGTTGCTCCAGAACTCCTGTAATTATTCAGTTAATGGATCAATGCATTCATCAATATCATTTCTAGGAATCTATTTCCTAGGAATAATCAATGAAATGTTAAAATTCGTTTGTTTCATACACATCCACAGAGGCAGATTGTCAGGGACCAAAACAACTGGCCAAGTTCTATAACTGGTACTCAAAGTCCCAAATGGGTTGAATCCATCGGTACCCAATCTGAATCAGACATTCCCAGAATCAGCTGATAAATCTAGATGTAATGAATAAAATTTCTTCCATGATGGTGAATCTAATGGATGTCTCATTAAACCATCATTGTTATTATCTACAGAATGACACTTCATTTGTTCGGGGTTTTTTGATGACCTAAATAATCATTACAATCAATGATTTAAAGGAATGTGACACAAAACCATTGCAGATTTGTTCCTTTTCTTCTTCTTCATGAAAGTATGTTGATTCAGACATTGAACATCACCCATTGATTTCCATCTAGAAGAAGAATAATTTTTACAATCATGTCTACTTGAATCCTCTGGCCAATAAAGCATATAATCATTAGGACATGCCTGTATATTTGTATAATTCAGACCAAGCCTATTAACAAATTGTTTCATATAATTAGAAGACTTGGAGATGTTTACTTCATGAAAGGATTCACGTAACAATTCCAATATCATGTACATTTCCTTATTTTTAATTCCACATAGACATTTGATATGGTACAAAGTCAACAAAAAAGAACATTTTGAATATTTCAAACATCCACTATACACCTCTTGATTTCTATCGTTAACTTAATCATTAAATGTATTTTCCTTAGTAATGTTTTCTCTTACATTAGTCTCCACATAATCAAGAGGATGATTCATAGATATGTTACATTTTTGATATGGTTGTCTTGTATTCTCAAAAAAAATCACTTCTCTCATTGCTATTTGTAGCACCCTCATTTTGTTGTTCTGATATGTGTTGATGGAGATGGTGGTCTCTTGAAGTTCCAAATGCATCATTTATAAGGGTTTTTATTTTATTTTTCATTGTCGGAAATTTTGGAAGGTCGTTCTATGGATTGAAATTAGTGATAAACCTTTCAATAATGTTTGATTCTGCGTGCCAAATCTTACACAAATATTTACTAGGGAATTGCTTTAATATTAAATTTTCTTAAACATAATTCCTCTTCAGCCATCTTCTAAATTTATATTTAAGACATGGAAATATTAGTATCCCTTCAATAGATCAATTGGAAATTGAAAAATCTAAAAACTCATTCAAACCCTTAATATACAGAGGTGTGATCCTTGGTAATGTGATGCATCTCTTATCGATGTATATCACGATGTGCCTACACAATATTAAAAAAATTAAAACACATAACTATTACTAAATAGGGAAATAGATTCATATATACTAGTTGAAAAAATATATTAATATGTTATGTAAGGATATACTATATGAATACATAGGGTAAATCACCCACTAGAAAACCAAATTACATATGTGCATCAATATGTATGTTTATACATATGTGATTACAAAATTACTTGAAGAAACAAGAAGATAGTGAGTATTTTCTTTGGAAAAATACATTTTAACATTTTTTTTCATGATCAGTAGTGGTTCAACATATTGAATCTTATTTAATCAATACATTAATTCACATAAAGAATTTGGGTATTGTTATTTTGAATCCCCACAATACGTGATGTTAATTTGGGAACCCCTATATTTAATATGTATAGCCGAAATTTTTATAACTCCTACACAAAAAATTTACCCCAAGGAAATTTGGAAATAATTGATGGTTTCTATATATTGAATATAGTCGAATGTAAATAAAAAAATTTCTCTCCATATCATTGATGATGTAGTTAGAGGGACTTTGAGTACCAGTAATAACATTTTAGTTTGAATCTTAATAAACAAGAAATTAAAATATTAATATAAACCCTATGAAAAGTTAAATTTAAACTAAAGGATAATTAAAATTGGAGGATAAAGAAAATGGTGGAATCTATTTGATCTATGAAATAAAGGAACATTAATTTATAAGATTCACCCTATTTTGAAATGGAAAAGGTGTTCTTGATGGAATCTAAAGAAGGATTGTATGAAAAATGATTAAGTGGTCTCATTTACAAAACTACAAAGCATTAGAAGAAGACTATTGGAATTATCCTTGAATAGAAAAATAAGCATAACAAAGTGTTCCTGGATAATGCATAGTTCATAAATGGAGGAAATATAAAAAATTAAGATTACTCCCGCAACTAGTTTGATGCTCAATGACTAGTACATAGAAGATTATAAATTTACCATTGGTGAAGAAATTTTTACTGGTGGTGTCATCTAAAGTAGTACCACCACAAAGGATAAGAATTAAATTAGTAGATTATGGTGAGTGAACAAAGTACAACCAAATTACTCAACTTAAGAAAGTTATAGGTTCCCCTCTCCCATTAAATTAATTAATGCTAACCATTGTTTGAGGTGGACCAATATTTAGGGGGATATATGTTCCATGGGGTGGAGGTGCTAATAATTGACATGTTATTCAGCTAAATGAAGATCTGATTAAATCCAAAAAAATGAATGAAATAACTGATTTGATAAATATTTCAAGTCTCATTTGATATAAAATATGATCAAAACGTGTCATGGCTGATCCTGACTCAGAAAGTGGTGTTAAGAAACAACTTTTTTCCTTCAAAACATGATCTATAAGTTTCATGCTAATGTAAATTCACTTGTTGAAAGTTTAATTACATAAAAAAGGTATTATTCTAGAATAAAAGGAGTTTTCCAAGCCTAAAATAAGAGAATAAATGATTTCATTGGTTTTTTTCTCATGGGACCTCAATTTTTTAGAAAAAGGGATAATATAAGATGAATGATTGTATTTGATGTAGATGGTGGATATTTGTATAGAGGTAAATGTATTATATGGATATCATGCCAGATCCCGTTGCAACTTCAGTTGCATTGGTTCTTTTCTAGGGGAAGTTCTTTGCTTGCATTCATAAATTTGGGAATTCATATTTGTTGTTAATGTTATTATGTATCATGGGGTAAACAATTATAGTTGAATGAATGGTTATTTGTTTAGCACATAGATATTCATTAAATCTATTTTATAATTTATCTTGAAAGTGTTTGGGATGGACATTCAAAAGGTATTATATATGATGTGATATAAATGGGAGTTAATGACAGATTTATAAAAGTGTTTCAGAAGATATCCAAATTTATTTTAGGATATGGTTTCACATATTATTATATATGATACAATATAAGGGGAAATGGAACTATGTATATGAGGCTTTAGGTAATGTAGGAGATTTCCGGATATATTCCTTAAATCCATACACCTATGATGAATTCATGGTTACATCATATTGTTTGTTATAATAAAAACAAGGAATATTATATTTCCTATTTATTTTTAGTCGTAAAGAATTTTTATAATTATATATTTCTACCACCACATACTATATCATTAAATAAAGGAAGATTAAATGTTGTTTTTATATGATAATTATCATTACTCATTCCATCAATGGGTTTCAAACCGAAGTAATCATATGTTATTTACTAATGTGTTATGTAATTTATGAGTAAATGTGCGCGGCTTTGGGGACATATCTAATAGATTATATAAAATCTGAGTGTCAAAAAATATGTGTGTATGATTCTTGTGTAATATCTTGAATGAATAACTCATATGCTTTAGGGCTCTGTTTCATATTTTATCCTAAAACTCAAGAGATACTAGAATATCTTGGATGGATGGAGAGTACAATCTGAATGTTAGGTGACTTCGTTCAACCCATGGATACACTATGTAGAGGTGAATCTTATGGATACCCTTGAGAGATACTTATCACACATAATGAATAAATATAATGGTTGAAAATATTCAATGTATGGAATATAACAGTTTCTTCATTTTATTTTTTGTTTGTATTTTGGTATCATGCATGGTTATCATTGGTTTTTTGTTTCTTATTTACTATCACTACTTAATTTAAGTGTTAAACTGCCCTAGAAATATTTCATTACCCCTATAATCTTATAAATACAAAATAAACCACCAATCAAATTGAAAATATATAAAATAAAACCCAATCCATAATTCATGTAATTTTTATGCATAACAAAAGTATGAAAAACAAATATCAAAATTTAACTCTTATGAAAATGAATTTAAACAAAACTACAAGCCTCAAAATAGAAATGTGTACCTCAAAAACCAAATCTCCTTCAGATTCCTTTAAAACATATTTATATATGTGGGAGTGATTAAATATGTATACTCTATAGGATAATCCCCAAAACCACCCATGAAAATGTGAAATAGGAATTGTAATTCCTAAACGAATAAACATATGAACTAACTCGCACCTACATTAGTTTAACTATCTCCCTCCCGCACTAAGGTCCACTCATCCAATATCATATTTATAACTCTATGCACAAAAATAAACAGTTTTCTTAACATTGAAATAACCAAGAAGAGTATAACACAAAAAAATAATCAGAAAAACTCATAAACCAAACCATCACATAATATAGACATTAAATGAAAAACAATATCCCATATACAAGATAAATCCTAAATAATATCCTAGATGAAAAGGATAATACACAATCATCCAAAAGAATAAAAAACATGAAAAACCATACATACCACTATGAAAACCTCTGGTGGCATGGGAGGGGATCCGACCATGGTTGGGAACTCAATGGGGTCGGGGGGAGATGGTAATGTCGCGGGTGTCAGGGGGAAGGGGGTCAGCGGTGATGGGCGGCGAGGTCACCAGTGGCATGGGAGGGGAACTGACCAAGGGTTCGGGCTCGACATGGTTGGGGGAAGAAGCTGCATCAGAGGGAGTATGGGGTCATATTGGGTGTGTTAGGGGTGAGGTGAGTGTTGAGACTATAAAAAAATAAATGGGTTTAGTGGCAGTTTTTACAAAATTTTCACTAAACCCTTTTGGGAAAAGGGTTCGTGGCGGTTCTGAAAACCACCGCTAAAAGACCACCGCTAAATGTTATTTATGGGTTAGCAAAACTTGATATATCATTCTTAGTCAAAAACTAATGATAACATTAATAATGAAATAAATAGGGCTAATTGGATATAAAATATCAAAATATTTAACATCAGGTTTTAGTCTGACACTCATGGTAAATGATCCAACACTCTAGACTAAGTCATAAGATTTATAAAATATAGTTCACTCAACCACACAAGATCACACATATTACTAGGTACAAAAAAGGATGTCCATAAATCAAACATGTCAATAGGCATAAATCCAGATCCAAGTATGTTTCCCTAGGCATAAAATCCCATACACATCTACTAAGCTCTAGGACCCTAATAGTAGGATATGTAATATTGATAGGATACTAAATGTAGAAACAATAACATAGCCATTAAGTTTCCTTCTACTCTTGAAAAAAAATCCTTGAAAGTAATCCAAAAAAATAGGTTTTGTCAATATCCACAACCACCACTCGTGGGGGGAAATTGCACTGAAAAGAATAATTAAACCACTTTTTATGTTAATAAGCATCTCATAAGACCAAGGTATAAAAATTGTGTTAATAATAAAATCATGGGCTTGTTAACTCATCCAAATAATCAATGAACTCTCTATATCCATATACTACTATCATACCAATAGATCAGAGGACATACTCAATCAGAAGGCTAGTGCAAAAACAATTTAAAAAAAATAATCCAATGTTATCCGATCATATACCAACATGAACTAGAGATTCTTAAAAAGATCATAAAATATTAAAAATAATTGGTTTTTTAAAACTCGAAAATAATATTCAAATCATAAAAACCCATAAAAGACTAACATATATGTCAATAGAGCATGATAACCACCCATGAGTTACCTGGATCACATCCATCACAAAACACGGCCTGACATAGACATAAGAAAATCAACATGTGACTTTGACACCCAACCTATCTATGATCATTAACTTCACTATAAGTGAAACCTATAATGTTAATATGAACATATGGGAAGTGGAATCATGATCCTAAAAGACTACAAAATGGAACTAAACCATAACCAATTACACAAGACATCAGCCCAGCCCAATGACTCTTACAAAAGTAATATTCAGAAAGTGAGTTGATGGTACCATATAATAATTCACTAAATATTACCATATGTGAATATTATGAAATAAACCACACTAAAAATCTACAATCCCTCAATATAAGATAACTTTAATGCTCATAACTGCCACCTGGGACATAAAATTCTCATCCAAACTTATATGAGGATTATAAATAAAACATCAAGGAAATACTCCCATAAAAAAAATCAACCAATAAAAATTTCCACCTTGAAGGAATCACAATGAAAAATTAATTTCGCTATAATTACATACATAAAAATATTTATAATTGACCACTCATAAGTATACTTCTGACTCTATTGGGGAAATGAATTGCGACACATATTCGGAGGGATTACAAATTATGTACCATTAGTATACAATGTGTATCCTCTAAAAACCAACATGGATGGGAACCATTACAAAAGCCAACATGTATATTACAATGTAAAAAGACATATAAATTGTAATAGAAAAATAAACCACATGGGGTACACGAACATGTAAATATCATGAGATTAGTCTATATATTCTACATGGCCTCTGGTTGTGTGACTCACATGGGGTCTCACTGTGTATTCTTCACAACATTTTTCCATGACATATGGCTTTTGGACATGCCCCATACCACAACGTGTGTTAATCTATGGTACATGAATTGAAAAAATATTATTTGTAGTCATCATCATCATTCCTCCATCGAAAATGAATAACACATGATTTGTGGTCTTCAACGACATGTTGTGTGATCTAGTTTTCAAGATTGAGAAACCCCTTATGTTTTTCAAAAATACATGATTCTTCCAAAATAACATTTGAATGACCATAAATGGGTCTCCAAATACTAAAAAACACATTCAAAATAAAAACCAAAACATAAAAAAAATGAGTTTGTAGAATACATAAAATGGACTACATTTTAGTATAAAATAAAAATGTTTTCCCCGTATATGAACTATGCCTATACGGAATGCGTATAACACTCCTTAGATAAACCATACCATGTGATACACTTTCCTATCCACATATACTTTATCAAAAGAACTGATGATATAGTGGAGATCCCCTCTCATCTAATTATCCTGAAATGTGGATGAGTAAAGGAAGGATAAAAAGAAAAAGTGAAAAAGATAAATCAATGATAAGAAAATGAAGATGACCACTCATTCTATTTAACCAAATTCATTAAATGTGAATTTATTTTACACCTCGCATTAGAATAATTATTTATTTTGGACACAACTGAAAATTCAAAATCACAATCTGATGCCCTATTAAAAATATGTCATAGTATTAACAGGCATAAATAATTTATATTTTATTTATTAAATATTAAATATTTTGTTAGAATAAAATTTTGTAATATTTCAAGGAAAATATTATAATGTGGTTAATGAAATATTGTATGATCATAATTGTTTCTAAAAAAAGTATCCAAGTTCATCTTATCGGATAGATTATAGTTTTCCTATTAAAACCAATCAAAAATGTAATTTAAATTTATTCTTATTTTATCAACTCTAAATTAAATTCCTCATAAAAACCATTCAACCATAATTATTTTCACCTTTAGTATTCATTTTTATTCAAGTAGATACTAATATTTACCATAGACACAAGTGCCTAAAATGCCTCCTCATACTTCCACTGATCAGTTTCATTATGCCCCCAACTCTTCAACCACGAGGTTCATTCATCTATAAGTAATGATATATTTTCCACCATTATAATATCCTTATCATTATCTAATAAAAAAATCACCAACATCTCATAAATGATTCATAAACATCCAAAAATAATTACCAATGATGGCCACACTACTCACATCTAAGCGACAATCTAAAACAACAACCATCAACCATCCTTAACTCCTTGTAAATGATTATATCTTTTTTTAAAACCACAAATTAAAATATTGAAACCTCCTTAAATGAAATATGGTACAATAACCACCATATATATTGTCCTATGAAACCCCTCAATCACTGACATCAACTATTCTACCATGACCGCATAACCATTTCAAAACCCAACTAACACAAAAAATTATAACACACTCAGAATTACTCTAATGACCCAAAGTTTTCAATGGAAATTTCCCTTCTTATAATTATGTCATAAAATAAAATTAAAATAAAACATAATTAACTACTAACTTCTAAGTGGCATTTTAATATAAGTTTTTCACTTTTGTGTTTGGAATTTCATAAATATAAATACATGGTGGGAATCTGAAAGTTATTTGGAGTCCGATAAGAAAAACATAATATTTGGTGAATAGTAACCTACCCTTATGAATATTAACATACCATTATGAATAGTTAAATACCCTAATGAATAGTAACATTAACTATTATAGTCATATAATAATATTCAGCTGAAATTATAGCGTACCTATATTTTATAATAAGTAAATGAATGTTTTAAAACTGGTTTTTAATAACAAATTAATATTTTAATTAAATATTATATTAATCTATTTTAGAAAATTATTTATAAAAAATGGTCTTCAATTTGGATTCTAAATGTCGAAAATTGGTCAGGGTTATGTTTTGGGGATTTTTCTGAAATACTTGAATTTTTTATGAATAGTTGAATTTGATAATTCACAATAAATGCTAAATAATCGATTAGCTGAGTCATTGATGATGATTTTCTGTTGTAAGACCATTTGGTCCTAAGTAACATGCATTTATTACTATTTTTGGTAATGTAATACTTACAATTCCTTGTCTTGTGAGGAAATAAGAAACTAATGACTAAATAATTATGAAAACCTCCCTCTCCTCCACTATAACAGCCCCCCCTCACTCCCTCTTCTTTTCACTCCTCTCAGGCCTTGTGCCTTGCCAATATTCTATCCAAATATCTCCCCAAGATCCTCACCCACGTTAAGAATCTCTTAGCCTCTTCAAAATACCAAAAACTATCCCTATAAGATGTTCTCAACAAAGGAGGTCTCAAGATGTAAATTCCACTTTCCAATTCCTTCTTTTCTTTTAAGTTCATTTATTTTTGTTTCTTTCCCCACCTCCCTTCACCCAAATGGTATGAAAAATCTAGTAACATTAATGTACTGGAATGTTTTTATGCTAATGGTATATTTCATTATCTTCTCTCCTTTCCCACCTATTATTTGAATGAAATGAATGCACCATTTGAGATATGATAATTTAGCACATTCAAGGACAATGGTTTATCAATTTTTTTATCATCATAAAATCTGGACATGAAACCATTATTTTAATGTTTTAACCAGAATATATATATATTTAATATATCCTATTTTTATTCTTTAATATTTTTTCAAAAATGGTATGAAGTTATCAAGAAAAATATGTTCATTGTATTCAAACCCACCAATTAACAAAAATAGTAGTCACTTAGGTTTTATATATTAATTATACTTCACACTATGTTACCAAATTAAATATAAAACCATGTAATATAATTTATGTTCACCAATATCATATAACTTCAATTCGGGAATAAAAAAATTTCATCTTACATTTTTATCCAAATCTGAGCGTACCGGTCATTAAAACTAAGCAAACAAACGAGCCCGAACAATTAAATTGAACCTGATAACCAAGAAAAAAAATTATAAATAAACTTAAATTGATTATACTAAACAAATTAAATATATAATAGCTTCTATAATTATTAATTTATAATCCTAATTTTTTTATTAATGTTATTAATAACAAGTGGTGGACACCACAAGAATTATGGTAACGGATCCTCCCAATTTCACTTTTATTTCAAGATTGTCCTCTATGTTATGTCATTTTAGGTGTGATCACTAATGAAGAGGTTTTGTTTTTCTCCTCCCACGTACTTCAATAATGATTTATAAATTATTATAAACCCATTCTTTCTCATCAAACCCCTTTTAGGTTCTCCCTATACTATGTAATGAATTCTTCCCGAACCTCCTTTTATTCTTCGAGTTTCTCTATCATTCTTTTTACCCAAATGAAGATGTATTTTATTTTTATTTAAAAAATATACATACTATTTATATGATCCATCCTCAATTTTCAATATCATTCCAAATTCTCTTTTAACGATATACATGTTTTTATTTTAATGATACTCAGCCGGAAACTTCCCGATAAACAATCTTGATTGAAGGGAACATCCCAAATTTTTATTCAATTTCATGTTCATTTTATATTCTATTTTAATAGAACATTATCTTTATAAAATAAGTATTTTTTTTAAGAAAAACTTCTTAGTTAAATTCTAGTATTATATAAAATATTTTCCCCATTTCTTGTTTAAAATCTCTATAGTATTTCTCTTAAAATTGCACAAAAAATATTTAATGTTTTTGAAATGCATTTCCTTATATGTTTTCACATATATTTAACACCAATTACCATTTTATAAGCCTATTTTACCTTATTAACATCCATATATGTTCTAATCCCTTCCTTTCATGGACACATTCATGATATGTCTATTGGTTATGATTTATGTCATGGTTGTGGTACCTAATTCTTTCCATGTGTACCCTAATGTTTATGTATAATTGATTATGTATGTTTATTTTAGTGGAATAATTTTTTATGTGGTAAGAATAATCATGATAATGTTGATATGGGTGCGCCCAGATAGCACTCCATTTCATTGAGTAAAGTTAAGTCTCACGAGATGTGATGTGAAATGGGATTGGCGGTTAGGCTTGACCCTTACTAAAATGGGAAACAATATTGGTAGTTTTCCTTGTCCCGTACTAAAGAAATGTTTTATGATTATGCCACATTTATAAATTCCATGTTTATATTATTCCATTTTTATATGATCACATGATTATATGATATGATTTCATATGTTCCATGATTTTTTTTCATTACGTCAGGCTTCCTATCTAAAGTTCTTATGATGTATCCTTATGTTCATTACCTTACAGGGCATTTTAGCTCATCCCTTTGTTCATGTGTTCCCCGAGGTACCCTAGGCCGATGTAGGGTCCCAATGGAATTTTAGGAACTCTTTATAGAGATTAAATAAATAATTTTTTCCCCATGTTTTATTTTATATGTACCTAGTCTTCCAAGACTCTAGACTTTGTAATCCTTGGCTTGTAATCTAATTATTAACTATGATTAAAATCATGTAATGTTATATATCAATGTCTTGGGTCTCTATACAAACTCAAATAAATTATTTAAAATCATTCAATAAACCAAAACACATAAATGTAATCATGATTAAAAATTATAATACCTAATATTTTTGGGAAAAAATGAATATACAAATTGTCCATAAACACCCTGAAAATTAGTTACTACAATCAAGATAACCCTTGTAGATCCTTTGAGAAAATGATTCATCTACCTCATTACTAGATGAACTAGAAAACCACAAACAAAACGAACATTAAGAAAAACATAACCATATAAAAACTCCCCCATAACACCAGAAGCAGAATAACTGGAGACAATTGATATAGAAATCTGAGATGGCATTCCCTTTTATACCATAAATAACCTTAAGAGTACTCCTAGATATCATATTTTAAATACATATGCATCCTTATTACAAACCACATCTTTGTCAGAGAAACCTAAACCTTAAGGGAACATGATCCATGTTCAAAATAACTCTCAGAATTCCATTCCCCTATAAATACTCTAAATGTAACAGTGGGTATTCAAAATCATGTTTTGTACCTCCAGGATCTCACACATTCCTCAATGAAGGGACTAACTAACCATAACTAGAGAAAACATTGCTATTGAAACCACATAATATTTCATCATAATAAAATACACATTCCCTAAAATATAGTATAAATCAACCATGAAAATATATGTAATAACACCATATATACAATTGTAAAAAAAAGTTAAACTAATCAATCTCCATCATCAATGAAATCACACACAAACTAGAATATTTCATATGAGTCGATGTTCATAGAATGATTCATATACACTAATATATTTCCTATTGTCCAAGATAAAAAAACAATAAATCATAAATCATAAATCCATTAACCAAGTACATATACCAAGGTGATATATTACAATTGTTTCACCAAAAACCTAGAACAACAATCACATGCCTCATAAACAATGAGAGACTATTAAAAATATTATTTAAGAGAAGTAGTCTGATATCCATAACAATAATAAAAAAATTCAATACCTCATGAGTACTAACATTATAGATCCTAAATAAATAAAGGATATGATACAATTTTTCTATTAAATGAAAATGTTTGAATTAGGCCCATCACCTGACCCAGCTTCTATAAGGGCATCAAGCACATCCCCTTAATCGTGAGAGGTCATTGAGTAATAGTCATAGCCTAATGAGACATTATAGAGAGACAATACCCTCACATTAGAATAAAATAAAAGTGTAAAATAACTAAACACATAGACATCCATAAATAGTAGTGTGTTAATAAAAATCACTAAAACCATAACATGTTTTAACTAAATAAATATTGAACACAAATTAATGATTATAATATTCTCATAAACTTGTCTATCACTAGTTCATTCAAATACACATAAAAAATAAATAATTCACCACTACGAATTACAAGCCAAGTCCATCAACCATCAATCCTATAGTCAACTAGAATGTATACATAAGTCCAAGACACACACTAATTTTATTGTATATATGATGTAAAATAAATATCTAAAGTATGAACCAAATAATAAACAAATTATATACTTCCATATGCATGTTCATGAACATGTAACATTTCAAAACTATTCAAAAACTATATATAGATTATGTAAAAGAAAAAAATATTGTTACAAAAAAATAATTAAAAATGTGAACATCATTTTCTACCTCGAGTCATGAGGGAACCCTACCAAAACTCTAGCTAAGGTATATGGTTCATATATCATGGCTCACACATTCATTAAATGAAATGCATGTATGAAGAAAAAAGAGCTAAATATATATATAAAGTCAATAATCATGAATCTAGATCCTAGGATCTCATCTAACACATCCAAAAAACAGACATATATTTGGATGTAGAACTCCAATTGTGCGATCTGAATTGGAAATGAGAACATCTAGATAAACATAACTAGAGAGCCTTTCTATTTTCATGAAGTCTTGTCAAATTTTATGGGCTATGTAATCTAACAAAAAGGGTCACTCAACATGCACAAACACCAATCTAGAGATAAAATACACCCATTGGTAAAATTAAAACACATTATGTGTGTTTCAAGACATCATGATCCCTAAGACCCAATATATGGGTAATAAAAACATTTTGTTGGGGGGGGGGGGGGTCAAGTGCATTAATCCAGATATCCCATTATCTCTCAATATATATATATAACCATCCAAATAGAAGTGGAGATCATATGACCAATCTCATGGAAAATTCTCAACCCAAAATATTATTTTTATTATATCCCATCACATCAAAACTAGAATATGAAATAGCTAAAAATTTCATCATCTGTAAAAACTCATGGGTTGTCCAATTCCACAACAAGTTATCCTAAACCAATAAAACTAGAACAAACCATCTCAAAGGTCATTAAATCTTGTAAAACCCTAGAAATATCCCTACATAACATCAATATATATACCCAATGAAATCTAGACATCAAAAAATAAACTAATGAGTCTGACACCCAAGACATCTATTGTCATTTCTTTACCTCTAAGGGAAACCTTGAAGGTAACCTTTCCCAAAATGAAAATCTCCAGTTTTCCCTTCGAATCATTGAATCCTACACACAAGAACACCTAGTCATACTCATCATCCCATGATGAAAATACATATCAAATGCTTTAATCAATCTAAACCTCAAACAATAGGGAAAACAATCCGAGTGAAGAATCTAGTCATTTCAATGTATCTAAAATATCAGAATCATATCATTATAAAAATATTATCAAACATTAATTCCAGATGATAAAAATTCACTTAATACTCACCTAATCCATGTATCACACATACTATCTCTTTTTATGATCCAATATTAAAACATCATATAAGTCCTCATTCAAAGGATTTCCCAAAAAAACCATTATGTAGAAGTCCACATCAATCTACAGAGATTATAATATAATTATAAATTTATAAAAATCTTTTAATGGAATACCCACATGTCAAATGTTTACTCAATGGTGAAATACAAGTGAAACACCTCAATTGAGGTAGTACATAACATGTACCATAGTTAAATGATGTTTACCCTCAAAATCCTTTCTAGTCATGTACCATGACATGACCAGCCATGCTCTTTATGAAGTGCAATACAATCCTACCTCCTTCAAGTTGTGTTCCCTATAATGGATGGATAGAAATATATCTATATATGCACAAAAAAGGAACATTTCATATATTCCACATGATATTTTAACATATTGTGGACCTTGGTTGTAGTTGTGTATCTGAAACAGTTATGTTCATCGGTATGAGGATTTTTACCATGTCAATGGCTACACATGAAGATTCACTACACATCATGTATCTAAAAGACAATATCAGAGTGTATTCATCATATTAAACGATTTTTGAAAAACATTTTATGTTAACATTGTTACATGGAATAAAAACTATGTACATGATTGTTAATAATGAGAAATCACTTCATAAGGCTTCAAAACCCTAAATCTCCAATAAACACTCAAATAATACCCTTCATAGGTCCCCAATAACCCAAAAACCATATTTAAACTACTAATTATCAATTTATAATATTAGAATGATGTAAAACAGAAAAATATTCTACATCATAATGTGAAATTCCAATTCATAACTATCGGTTTCATTGAAAACTCTAATACAACCAAATTTTACCCTTCAAAAAACATGGATGGGAAAAACACTACCCCCTATCATTTTACCCTATATTGGGAATATTAAAAATATGGGGATAAATTCTCACATAAGTATAAATATATTTGTAAAAGGAATTAAAGTAGAAAATAAAAAAATAAAAATAAAATGGAATGAAAAAAAATAAATGGCACCTTAAAGTGGATCGAAAAATATCTGAGAACTCGAAGGGAGTTTACACCTCTACTATGAGATACCTAGCATTCTAGACGCAATATCCCTGTTAGAATACAAATTTTAAGTTTTGTTAAAATGAAATCACAAAATGAACACATGTGAAAATGAATATTTAATTAATTGAATATTAAATATTAAATGAAAATGAAGACAACTAATAATTCCACTAAATACATGACTAGGGTAATTTACCTATTACAAACCCAATTTGAGTGGATATAAAAATTACCTAAAATCATACAAAATGATAAATTATTGTATTTACATTAAAAACTAGTTTAGGGAAAATAAGAAATTATCATGACCTCCTCAATGAGTAATGATGTGAGTCATCGCATGTTGGACATAGTATAACATCTTAGGGTAGATATAGTAAAAGAATTATTTATAAAACAACATATATGATTTTTATTAGTATTTTAATTTTAATTATTATATGAATGAGTTCAAAAAAATGTTTCCCATTCTCCTCAACATGTTGAGGATATTTGGGAAGGACATAGGAGGTCCTGTATTGAGTGTGTTGATGATGGTATATAAAAGAAATGGTAAGGGTTTTTTATTTAAAGAAAAAATCAGAGGCCATAGAGATCCTACAGCAACATCTAAACCATTGGAATTTAATTTGGGGGTGGGGGAAGGTCTTTCACTATTGAAACAATATCCATCGGAGAAAGAAAAAAATAGAACACTAGAAAGGCTTATAAGACTCTATATACTTCTCACATAAGTTATTGAAGTTTTATATATCAATTTTTATATTTATAATGTTAATTATACTAATTTAATATTATATTTTTTTAACATGTAAAAGTGTTTAAAATGAAGAAGGATTCTTGGATGTAGCATAAAGTATGTATTTGACTAATGGAGAATGTGGTTGTTGCATTTAGTAGTGGGATGTGGTGGATTACATTATGACATAAATGAATCTAAACATGTAATTTATATTTATTTTTATACTTATTTGATAAGATAATATATTTTAAAAATAGATGTTCTCAATAAAACAGATTGTGTTTCAATAAAAAATATTATATTTTGATTCAATTATATATCATATTTGAATATAATAAAATTTTAAATGTATTTCAATCTATGACAAAAATTTTATCCTTGTAATTTGAATAATGACTATCGACTGATTAACCACTGCCTTCAGGTAAACATTCAAATGAATACAGTCTTAATTATAATTCTCCAAACTTATAGAATACCTTATAAGATATGGACACACCAATTTATTAGATAAACATTCACAGTATTGTGAATGAATTTTATTTCCAAACACAACAGAGTTTATGATTCTTAACATGATATCATAATGAGTATATAGATTCCCCATGGAATGTTGATGTATGATTAGACTTAGGTACGTTTATGTATTACTAATTAAATATTATAATTTTCATAGTTTAAAATTTATTTACATATAATATGTTTCCCCCTAAAATTATAAAGTATTACTTTTTATTCAAGATTTTTTATGACATGCAACACCAAGTGTACAAAGGGAATATATTATCCTGATACATTACAATATTAAATAAATATAATATCTTCCTTTTCTTATCACACATGAAACACTATGTTAGATTTCATCACATGAAATAGAATCCTTCCTTGATAGCTTTCATTACACAGAAGACTGGCCAACCTTGATAGCTTACATTACACGCAACATTAAGTTTCAACAAATTAGAATGTTTTATTAAAATATTTTTATATAATATAATATTTAATAATATTTTAATTATGTTAGAACTTATTAATATTTTTATATAACATATAATAAATTTTTGGTTTATATAAATATAAAATGAATTCATTTGTTACCAATTAAAAAGAATAAAAAATAATAAACAATTGGATATGAATTAAAAAATTATTATTATTTTTTTTATGATTCCAATGGAGTTTTTATATTAATAAACATAATTACTCAGAAAAATTAAATGAATTCAATGAAATATATTTGGTATATATTAAATAAAATATTTTTTATATTCATCAATTTTATTGGTAGGCATAGGATAATAACAAACCCAATTTCACACATAGAATCCTATATTTCTATAAAGGTAATTTTACCACCTTTTAATCGATATATAGCTAATAATCTCTATTTAACACATTAATTGACTAAATATGTGAAAATAAACATCTTATTTGAAATTTAAACATTTAAATTTGGTAAGGGTGAATTTTTTATAATTTTCAGAAACATATAAATTAATAATGAGAAGTTAAAAGTACTTAATAGAAGTTCAAAACCAAATTTTCATATAATTAATTTATATGATTAAATTATAATTCCAATAACTTTTAATTTTTAATTATATCATATTTTTAGTAATTAATACACATTATTTCATTGAAATGAATTTTACATAGAAATTGATTATAGAAACATAGCAATCTTTTAGACCATTTCTGATTAATAACCTCAACTATCATCACACTAGAGGGATTAAATTTAAGTCAATTTATTTAAACTATATTATTTAAATTTGGATGTTTGAATTACATATTTATAATTAATATACTTTCTAAATTTAAATTATACCATCATTTTTATGAACAACAATAATAGTTAAAGTTATTTAAATTAATTAGAATATTTATGGTTAAATTAATATTAATAAGGGACTAAACCATAAACCTAATGCCAAAAATACCAATAAAGATGAACAAGAAATATTGGATGGCCATATATAATCCCTATACTATCTTATATGAAAATTGGACCATTATTGGATACACTATCAACATGGAAAATGTGGGAACAATTCCTCTGTCAAAATATTATGAGTGTTCCACTCCTCATTAACTATAAAAAACACCACTTCTCCCCATTACTCACACATCTAAAAACACATATGATTTTACATGATATTACCTAAATACATCAAGATAGACCTACCAAAAAAATTTAATCCTCTTTTTGCAAATGAATCCTTCCACATAATACCTTAGTTATAACCATAAATAAGTTCCCTGATTATTTTAGGTATCAGTTTCTAATGATATATTTTATTTCATTTAATACTCCACCACAAATAGTATATTTAAATATTGAGTATATAATTTAAAAAATTATCCTATATATACATTTCTGTTGTCTTATTAAGGTTCTGACCTACACAAACACATGCCTATATCTAATGGGTAACGAATATGTTGTTTTCGTGTAGGGCGAACAATTGCCTCACGAAATGATGATTGTTAATTTTTCGTATAAACACCTATCATGGGGGATATTATGATGTATAATATGTTTATATATGATATATATGATATTTATTATATATTTATAATTATTTAATTATTTTTTAACACATACATTTATTTCACCCTATTAGGGATAATATGATAAAATCGATTTAGGTAGTGTGGGCTATCACCCCTTGAAGCAATGTGTTTTGTTCACACTATACATGGAACATATTAATGATAATTTTAATAAATATACATGATACATTTTCCATTAATAGGTTGATTTATTTATTATATACATGTACATAATGATCAATTAATTTTAATTATTTTGAAATACACTAGTTAAATAATGGTAAGATTCATGTGTATATACAGTCTACCATCTCCATGAATGGTGTATTTAATTTTATATCATAAAATATTACTAATTATTATAGATACATATATAATTGATATATATTTTATTAAAATCATGTTTTATATTCAATAGAATATTAAAACAATATATAATTAATAAAAAGTTAAAACATACACCAACTACTAGGCAATTAACAGACGAAGTAGTTAAAATAATTAAAGGTTATTAAAAACGGGTTATAAGATAATATAATAGGACAATATATGATACCATATGTATTAAAATGTTTCAATAAGAAGTTATTAAATTGTTTTAAATTATAATGCATGATTTTAAATGATTTCTACTGGAATTTAAACATGATTTAAGGGATTCTAGTCTCATTTTTATTCCATGAGACATATATAATTTATGTACACCTAATTTATTTTATATAGTTTATATACATCCCATTTTTATATTTAATACAAATAAAAAGTATATCTCCATGGTATTTTTAGTTACAACATTAATTGTATGTTTTAAGGGTATTTGAGTAAAAAAATACCAATTAGAATAGAATTTAATATATCAATTTCATTTCATTGAGTTATATTACAAACTTCATTTAATTAATAATATAAAATTAGTTGTGTAATGATTTTTTCAAATATATTTATTGTATTTAAACTTATATTATATGTATATGATGTTGATAGATAAAATCTATACGTTTATTAATTCAGTCTTTAACGTTATATCTCTTTCAAGGGTATATTCCAAATCTCATTTTACTCATTATTTTTTACATGGATTTACATTCATGTAAATTAGTGGATAATTTTTAAATAAACCAAATAATTTTAATCTCATATGGTTATTAATGACCTTTATCGAGTATTTGTTACATTTGTTTCACTCATTTGAACTCATTTGTTTTAAAAAATGTTTTATTAAATCCCTACTTCATTTAACCATTTAGTTAGTGAACCAATTATCCTCTAAAAATAAGTTATACTTAAAATGATCTTGTAAAAGGTTTTTAACATTAAATTAGTGGGTTTTATATTAATTTAACCCCTTTTTTCATTTATGAGTTCTTTTAATCCTTCTTAACTATAAAATGGAATAATTTTTTTTACCTCAAATCACATGTATAGATTTATGTGATGTAATTTCATTGATGCATCATTTTCAAGGTTAAATGGTTTTTTTAAATAAGGGGTTTAAATTGGGTTTTTAAATGAAAAAAAAATTCCTTATATTTTACAAAGAAAGTGATATTTTCCACAAGAATATTTTTTTAAATTATTCTTTTCTTTCATCATTGACTACAACTCTATATTTTTACTACACTTTGGATTTTTTTAATATATGCCATCCATAACCCTTAACTAGATTATTTTTCCTTGATTTTTTCATGTAAATTATTTATATTCACTTCGTTGACTTCCTTGTTAGTCCCCTTGAAAAATAAAACCTTCAATCATTATTACACATTGAATTTATAATAAAATAACGATTTAATTTAACATAGAAATTATTATTACCTAAACCATATACCATTTAACATTTTCTGTATACTTCAATATTTATTTTATTATTTGGGGAAATATGTATAATTTTATATTCTTTATTACATACATATATTTTATAAGGAATATTATTTATTTTTCATATTCTATATGAGGAATCCTTTAGAAAATAAATAAAGGGTGGAGCCTAGATTTTATATATCTCCCCAAATCATCTATATATTCTCATGAGAAAAATATGTTACAGATATTTATTTGGTTTCTAACCATAACTTAAACAATATTTTGATTGTTCTTGATGGTATATGTTTTCATGTTCTTAATTAATTATGTCCAATAATTAATTATTTCCATCATTTTTACCAAGTGATTATTATCCATGATATTTTTCATCAATATATCTATATATTCATTTCTATGCCATTAAATTTATTATGAAGAATGTATTTTCTATTTATCACCTTTCCAAATTCAAATAGACTTTTATTGTTGTTTAAATGTATTGTGTGTTTATTTATTTACCAAACTATATTAATTTAATCTCATTGATTTATTATTTCTTCCACTATGATTTACTTCACTTTGTAAAGAATTTGAGTTCATAAATGTTTTTTCCCTATCCCAAGGAATCCAATAAAAGAAAATATAATTATATTGAAGGATGTGATAGATGTAAAAATGTTTTGATCCTATAAAAGAAAAGTTGTAGAAAATAATCATCATTTAATTAGTGTATTAATTTATAATGAAAGACTCATTTATGTATTTAGTTTTCCTGGACTGGTAATCACTTTGTTCCTTCATGGCATGATTCATTGTAATAATGCCAATATAATTGATATCAAACACTATCTTATGTATTCTAGGATTGGTTCACTATAGTTTCTATTAGAGGAAGATTGGTAGAAACCTTGGGAACTATATTTTGGTAAACAAAAATTATACAATACAACCTTATGGTATAGATTTAGTGTATGAATAGACGAACATCATACTGTTTTATTAAGGTAGATATTATTTTAGTATTCCATTAAATAAATCCCTTTAATGATTATACAAGTAGTTATGGTTATGGAATATATTTATTTAGGTGTAATAGCTATGGAATGTAATTCAATGTCTTCCATAGGTTTACCTTGTACATTAATACGGGATTTACTACCCACCTAGTTTGACACTCCCAGTATATATTATTATGATATCCAATGATTTCTTTACAACCCATTATTAATAATTTGAAAATATAATCAAAAAAATTAACTATTTTAAACCTAATGTGTTTTTTAATTAAAAATAGTCTTTCATGACATAGATATACTATTAATGGTTATATAAATTTCCCATTATTACTAACATTGCTCACAACATTCTATCTAGTTTTAGTCAACCATTAGAAAACAAATCATTCGTGTTAACATTGAACTTAAATTAAAATGTGATGTAAAAGGGAAAACAATGTGGTGTAGAAAAGAGTGAATGATATCTAGTTTATGAAAAAATAGTTTTCTAGAAATATGATTAATAATATATAACTTTACCAACATATAAAAAGACCAAAGAAGAGAATGATGGAGGTTCCTAAGAGCTCATGTTGTGGATACTACAATGAAAAAAATGGTTTATGAAATTTGATAGGTTTTGAAAGAGACACATAGTAATATGTCATAATTTAACAAGAAAATTATTTATGTGTTGGAAATAAGTACATATTGAAAATTATTTCCTAAAAAATAAAGAATATGTTAGAAGGTAATGAAACAAATCCAATGGTTCCATTTATAGTTTTTTTTCCTTTAATGAAAGGATCATTTCCATTACTCTATCCAATACCCACTCATGAAATATATAACCTAGATCATGGAGGGTTATGTGTAGGAAATAAATGGATTAAATACATATGTATTGAGGATCTATTGGAAACCATATTTAAGGGTATATTTAATTTTCAAATTTCTATGATTTGTGTTAGATTTATTTTTTATATTATATTAATATTATTTTATAAAAATAAAACATGTATGTTGGGTGACTACCTTTAAAGTCTTGTATGGCCATGACTCTTGAACCCACAACCAAATGATGATAATTGTTCACACTAACCATTTATCTACACAATGTCTTGAATAATTGTTCTTACTTTTTAGTTAAAAAAATTTATGAATAAATGTTAATCATGAACAAGTTACAAAAAATTGTAGGAATACAGATTATTCTATTTAAAATATTGTATTTTGAATATAGTTAGAGACAAATAGTTAGTCTGGTGAACCTTTTATAGTAATTATGATCATTTAAATGATTTGTTTAGAGCTTCTGGCGTAATAATAATTCATTATTGGTAATAAATTTTAATGAGTAAATGGATAAATCAAAAATTTTTCAAAGATCAGTAAAATGTTATGATTTTTCATATGACTTTGAAACATATCAACTACAAATATTTTATTATATTCATAGTCATTAAAATCATTACAATCATTTGGAAATGACTAAAAAATAAAATGTTGTAATTATTACTTAAACGGATGGCCACTTAAATCATCAACGCTCTATGACTATGAGTCCCTAAAAATTTTATTGATTATTTACCTGTTTATTATTGTTTAACTCATTCAATCCATTTAAAATTTAATGATTTTAATCTATTTTATTATTTTCACTTTCCAATAATGTTCTCCTACATAAGGACCTAGTTATGTGGTAGTCCATGTGACCTTTGTGTTTCCCATTATCTCTTTTCTAGAGGATTTTTTAGGAATCTGTATAATGATGTGGGATTACATTGTAAGAAATTTCAAACATAATATTACCAATATAACGTTTAAATTGAGAGGATGCAATATAATAAAGTTTGAGAGAATGTAAAAACCTATTATTCTAAGGTACAAAATTGTATTCAGTAGTGTTTATAAAATGCAACACCAATTATGAAATGGGAATATATTAACCTGATACATTTCAATATTAAATAAATATAATATATTCTATATCTTATAATTCATATAAAACTAATTTTCCTTGCATCACATGAAATAGTGACCTTCCTTGATTATTTTCATTACAGGCAAGACCGACCATCCTCGATAGCTTATGTTACACACAAGATCAAGTTTCACAAAATAAAAATGTATTAATAAAATATTTTTATTTAATATAATTTGAAAAACAATTAGACATTATGTTATAGGTTTTGAATAGTATTAACTAACTTCTTATATTTTCTCTTTCTATATATAAAAAATCAATTCATTGGTTACTAATTAATGAGAAATAAAAATATGATCCAATGGGATATAAAAAAGAAATATTTTTTATTTTAATGCTTCGTGAAGTGTCTTTTCATAATAATTATAATTAGTTACAATTACAAAATTATTTTAATGAAATAAATGTGTTATATATTTAATAAAATATTCTAAATTTTGAACAATTAGGTTTGATTGTGAGAGGAACAAAACAAACACACATTCAAACATAAAAACCTATATTTTAATAAAGGTAATTTAACCACATTATACTAGTAAGACCCTTTTAAATATGAGGATTGACACATTAATTAAATTAAATTTTCAAAATAAAACTTATATTTTGAATAGAAACATAAAAATTAGATTTCGGTGAATTGTTTATATTTTCGGAAATATTTTGTTTTTTAATTAATTATTAAAAAATAATGAATTTTAGTTCAAAAATGATTTTCATTAATTATTATATATGGATAATTTATGATTTTAATTGGTATTAAAGTTTAATTAATTAAAATTTTAAATAATTTATTCATTATATGTAATTGGAAACAGTTTCACATTGAAAGTCATTATAAAAAACTTGTAAACCATTAAACATTTTAACATTAAAAACAATGATTGTAGGGTTTCCTATGGGATTAAATTTACATCAATTTTGGCCGCTTATAAGATTATATTTTTTAAAAATGGATTAAATGTTTATAATTTGTAAAATTTATAATTTCTAATAATACCTAATTTTTTAATCCCAAAATATTAGTAAAAGTGATTAAAATTATTAACAACGATTAAGGTTAAATTATAATTAATAAGGGACTAAAACATAATTGTAAGGAAAAAAACGACCTACACACTTATAAAAGAGCTATTTTAATTCCATATATCGACCATATCCTATCATTGCTCTAAATTGGACCTTTATTGGAACCACATGATATATGAAAAACGTGTTAATGATTCTATTATCAAAATATTACAAGACTAGAACTCCTGCATCACTATAAAAGACCACTATTTATCCTCATTGCTCACACATCTAATACAACATCTGTTTGACCAAGATCTAGACAAATAGCTTTTAAATATCCATCCCATAAACCTTTAATCCTCCTATATTGAATAAATTCTTCCATGGAATCTCTTTTGTATAAAACATAAGGAGTTTTCTATTTTTTAGCATAGCATTTTCCAACGATCTCCTTTTTTATATATGCTTAAACCATTACATTATTTTAAAATAATAAATATATTATAGTAATGTCCCAAGGCGTGGATCATTAAAAACATTTCTAGAAGCTTGGTTCTATCAAACATTTCCACTGAAATAGTGGCACCAGTCATGGTTACAAACCGAAAAGGTGACACTACGACGGTGGCACCGTGATAGTGTCACCACTTATGGTGTTAAATAGAACTGGTGGAACCGTGATGGTGACACTATTATGGTTTCACCATGATGGTGGCACCACTTACGGTGGCACTGTGACTGTGGAAATATTATGGTGTCTCACCAAATGATGTCCCATGCTTCGTTCTTTTTCCAGTAACACTCCCACAACGTATCTTTTTATGTAGGAGTTTTTTTAATACCCCCTGTCAAAGCATTTTAAAGCCCATAAATGATATCTAAAATCCCCTAGGATTTAAGTGACCATTGACATACCAAAATGTGTGGATTTTCCTCGGTTTCACACCCTTTTTCCTATTCTATCTATTTATGGACCTATTGTTCGTTTTCCTCTATTTAAATAAAACCCTTTAACTCCCAGCCATAATGGACACCTCTCCAATAATAATTATTAAATGAAAATTAATTTCATCATGTGTATCCAACTAACCATGTGGTAAAACCATGACCCCCTTTAAATCTATTCAAAATTCTTATCCCATAATTCTATGATCTTACCTATTTATTGCACGAGAATTCATTCTTTCATTCTTCTTCTTCGTTTTCTTATTATCCTTTACTTGGTTTAGTTGGAGTCCCCCTTCTCGAGGAAAGTTCTCCACTTGTGATGGATCTTTTCTGATAACTATTTCAGTCCTCAGAGTTCCCCCCATATAATTCAAGCATCCCTAGTTCTTTGCATGTGAAGAAAAACATCAATCATTGATCATCCAAGTAGGTATCTTCCTTCATCTCTCTATATAGTGTATCATGCAGGGTGGGCATGATAATGTTTCTATAAGGATAGATGAAACCAAACCTTAATGAAGATAATAAACAGACTTTTAAAGTATAAAGGGGTGATTTTGATGTTTCTTCTATACACTTTTATCCTTGATTATATGTTTTGGATTTTATGGACTTATGTATACTAAAAATCATGGTCATTGGTGGTCCTTCCCTGTTCACTAAGGATCCTCTATTTTTTGTTTTATTCTATGATTGAAAGGGTGTAACTCTTGAACTGGTTAATCACGTGAACCAGGTAGACTGAATGGATGCCCAGTGAATAATAACCCCTTTTTTGGTCACCCTGGTGAACCAAATGATGAAATAAATATTAATTAAATATGTGTTTGAATCTGAAACCTCCCTTTCTCTATCATGGTAACATGTGTAGTTGATCTACATGATTCATGTGGTGTGAAAAGGGTGGGGATGTGATACCCTATTATGGTGATGTTGGTGGTTTGTGGATCTAAGTCCATTTAGGGATGTATGGTGAGACATGGTTTGGTTATAGTACTTTGAGGGATCCCACAGATCCCTTTTTTTGATACATTACCAGAGAACCGGGTGTGAATGCTTAAATTTCATCTTGGCTGTTTTTCATTCCTTATCTTGTGGCTATGCCTGTTAGTTACTCGGTGGTGAATAATTACATAAATGTAATCACTTGAATATGAAAACCAGAATGGGTTCATGGGGAATTGTTTTTTTGGAATGATTTGTGACTTGTTTGTGGTTGTGGTGCTTCTTAGAAATGAATAGTAACGACGGTGTTGGTGTATGGGATGGTTTTGGAACCCCTAGGTTGGGAAGAGTGCTTGATTACCTATGTGTATAATTAAGTTCTTATGTTTCTTATTTTTTCCCCACCCATGTTGAGAACATCATGATGAACACCCCCATGTCAATGGGGGAGGGTTATTTTCCTAACACTCCTATGAGTGGAAGGTTATTAGATCCTTTCATCCCCATATCCCGACTAGCCCTTGAATCTTCGGGCAGTCTATGATGGAATGAGGTCCATTATAGCCCAAGATTATTTGGGCTGAGAATGTTGTGGAGGTTATCCCAGGTGGGTGTGGGCATGTTGTTTCCCTAGTGTCTTTGGGATGAGGATCATGTGTCTTCGGGCTTGGAGGTAGTTCTTCTGGCCCCGGTGTCTATGGGTGTGGTTGTGTGTGGTTATGGCCTCATTGTTTGCGGGCAGGAAATTATGGTTGTTGTAGCTCAGGTGTGTGCGATAAGGGTATGGTAGTGGGACTGCGGTGAAAATGGAGAGAAAGGTTTGACACATAGGATGCCTTCAATAAGTAGTGGTGAAGTGGTGTGGGGTACCCAAACATCGATATGTTGTTACTATTCACCTTACTAGACTTGCGTTATTTTGGGAGTTTTTCTCAGAGATGTTTGGGTGTATAGTTTCCATATTTGGTACATGGTTATCTTCTTTTCTCACAGGGCGTTAGAATGCCTCCCCACTTGTGCACGAGAGATTTTCATTTTCTCTACTGAGTATACAAGTATACTCACCCTACATATATAAAATGACATTCAAGTTTCCATGAGGAGTTAGAGGACCCTGTCAGACCATACTAGTTCAGACGTTGGGATAGATTCTGTTGCTTTATTCCTATCTTTGGTATTTATATTTGGAGTTTCCTTGTATTATAGTACTTATTATATGAAACATGCATATGGGAAAGGATTGTTTGGGATTTACTTTTACTTCATTTTTTGGTGTTCTTTGAGGATTACTATATTATCTCTCAATCATACTATATAAAATCTGTAATGCCTTCCATTTTGCATATGATTCTATACCCTAGGTGATATTCACCACTCTAGGACCAATTGATGGTGGGTATCGGGGGTCATTATCTCTCCTTCAACTTGATGTAGGAAGGGTCTGGAAAATCTGTTGTCCCTTCCCTCACCTCAGTGAAGGCGTCTCATAACATAATTATATTAGAGTGGAGGGTGAGAAATATAATGGAGTTTGATGTTAGGAACATATAGGATTTCGTGGGATGGTAGAGAACATATTTTAGGAAAATCTTGGTGTGTGATATAGGCCAGGGAAGACCATCTAGGACATGGGATTTTAGGCCCCACCATGATCTGATGTAAGGACTCTAGGCCTACCGAATGACCAAGTAAGGCTAAACTGATTGCAGGGTAGAGACCCTATGAATGGTAAAAGCATCATAAAAACTTGTGTTCTTGTGTATCTTATGTTTTTTTTGGGGATTTATAATGAATTAAAAGTCCTTGAAAAATTAAGAGCAATCTTCTAAACAACTCGGGCTTACGCATTCCTTATTTACCTTGCATCTATAGAACACAGATGAAAACCATGAGTAGTGTGGGAGAGAGAGGCACAAGAGGTTGATTTTTTGATTGGAAAAGGGATGACCGAGAGGAGGAGGATGATAATTTGTAGAGTATGCTTCATTTCTTTCAGTGGAAGACCCTCGGGAAGTATGAGGGAATCATATTGGACATGGAGACAGAGAGATGGCTTGAAGAGTTATTGATAGCTTTCAACTTGATTCGGGATCTAACTGAGTACGAGGTTCCTCTGGCTCTGAGCCAGATGTAGGGAGTAGTTCTCTAGTGGAAGACACTCAATCTCGGGGAGTAGAGGGAGGCTATGGTTATGTGGGCTGACTTCCAGGGAGAGTTCCATGCCACATTCCTCTCTTCCACAATGAAGGCTGAGAATATTCAAAAGCTACTCTCTATTCAAAAGGGGAGTGTCATAAAGAGGAAGTTGGGGATTAATATCAAAGATCTCCTTTGCTTTTCTCTGGACCTCATTCTCAATGAGGAGTCTTGGGAGAGATGTTTAATGGAGGAACAATATCCTTCTCTTTATCATATTGTTACTCCCTTCAACATACCGACATACATGGAAGTCCAGAAGAAGGTTAAAGTGGTGGAGAGGATGCACACACTTGGAGGTGTGCCGTAAGAGGGGGGATAGTTGTGCTCGTCAAAGGGAATGGTCGTCCACCGTATGCCTCTAGTATTAGGGCCTTCTAGGTTTCGGCTAGTGGGGAGCAGGCCCCAGGAGTTTCAGTTTCGATCTCCCTATCCTCACCCTTTCCTTTTAGGCCCAAGACCGATATTCTTTATCTGTGGAAGCTGTGAGAACCTTTGGAATTAGTGCCCGGATTGAGTAAAGTACAGTGGGGATGGGTGGTCCCACACCCATCTCAGTAGCAGCCGTTACGAGATAAGCCCATTCAGCGGCAGCCAGAGGGATAGTGAGCTCATGCTGGTCCAAGAGAAGAAGTTTCTGTAGGAGACCAACCTAAGGGAACCCCTCAAGGACCTCGACCATGGTGTTTTCAGGTAGGTGGCCGATGAAGGAGGGGCCGAGGAGCTGGGTGAGGGTAGTTACATACCACAGAGGCAACAGTACCAGCAGGGCTAGATGTCATTCAAGATACAATCTATCTCTTCCACACTCTTGTATCTTCCTTGTTTGATTTAGGGGTATAATACTCCGTTTTTTCACCCAGTAAAGCCCATACTTTTTTCTAGACATAGATAGACTTCTCGTACCCCTGGTTTTGAGTACACCTGTCACATGTCAGACTAGCTTGTCTCATGTTTCTGAGAATGTAGATTGATGATGGGACAACATTAGTCCAGTGGGGACCTTCTTTTGCTGCAAATTCAGCTATATGATGCCATTCTAGGTATCGACTAGCCACTCTCTATATGTGATTTTATCAACTATTTTTGAAGAAGGAGTATGATTTCATATGTCGGTGGACAACATGTGATCTTTGTTGGAGAAGGGGTTTCCAGGATTGTAGCCGGCAAGTGAAGCGCCTTCTTTCATTGTTAGCCGAGCTGCCTGTAGAGTTGGAATATATAGAGATGTTGGATGTCTTGTGGATTTTCAGTGAGTTCATGGACATCTTCCTTAAAGTGGTGGTGACTTTTCCCCCTTGACATGACATTGATTTTAGGATAGGCTTGAAACCTGGTGCCCATCCGATTTTGATGGCTCCCTATAAGATGAAACCTTTGGAGCTATGAGTGTTACGGATTCAGATTGATGATTTGATGAAGAAGGTTTTTTTTGACCATTCATGTCACCATGGTGTGCTCTAGTCCTATTTTCGAATATGGAATATGGTGGTCTAAGGTTGTGCATAGACTACCAGCGACTAAATCAGGAAACGGTCAAGAACTGTTACCATTTGACGAGGATAGATGGCCTTTTTCACCTGTTGAAGTGAGAAGAATGGTTCTCCAAGATCAACATATGGTCAGGATATCATATGTTGGGGTTGAATGAGGGTGAAATATTTAAGATTACCTTCAGGTGAAGATATGCTACATTGATTTCATGGTCTCGTCATTTGGAGTTAAGAATGCGCTAGCTGTGTTCATATGGCTCATGAACTCTATCTTCTGTGAATATCGTTACCAATTACTATTCATTTTTTAGAAGATATCCACATCTACTATAGATCAGATATGGATCATGCTGAGCATCTGTGGAAAGTTTTAGAGGTCCTCGGACTACACCATCTCTTTGATAAAATGTTCAACTGTTTGTTTTGGAGAAGAGAGGTGCACTTCCATGGACGCGTGGTTTCCAAGCAGGGAATAGTAGTTAATCTGCCAATGGTCGAAGAAGTTGTATCTTGGGTCATACCCAATAACGTGGTAGAGGTTCATAGATTCCTAGTTCTAGCAGGATACTGACGAAGATTTGTACACAACTTCTCCTGAGTTACAGCACCTTTGACATCCTTGACCAAGAAAGGCTACACTTTTGTATGGAGTGAGAAATAACATGTAGCCTTTAGTTATATGAAGTGGAAATTAGTTAGTTCCCTAGTGATAATGTTCCTAGAAGTCGGGGTGACTTTTTTGGTATTTATTGATGCTTTAGGACAAGGATTGGGGTCTGTGATGATGCCAGAGTAGGTGTGATCTCTTATGGGTCTAGGCAGTTAAATCCCAAGAAGTGTAACTATTCCATCCACGATTTGAAGCTTGCAGAAGTTTTCTTCACACAAAATTTGTGGCGGAAGTACCTCAATGGGGAGTGCATTGTGGTATTCATGGATCACAAGAGCTTGAGATTTATCTTCTTCCAGCGGGCCCTGAAAGTGTCGAAAAAGAGCTGGATGGACTTTCTTTAGGGCTACAAATTTGAGATCTCTTACATTAATGGTAAGGGGAATGTGATGGATGCTTCCTTGAGTAGGACTTCTCAGAAGGATGCAGTTCGAGTGTTGGCATATCCTTGGAAGGCGATAGAGGAGTTGGCTACCCAACACCTGGATGCAAAGGTGGATGATGTAAGAGTTTATCTATTCTAGATGAAAATGAAGTCCTCTCTATTACAGTAGGTGGAGGAGTCTCAATGGGGGGACATAGAGGATGAAGTGATGTGTGGTTGTGATATCCATGGAAATGCTCTAGATGGATGGTCGTAAGACAGGAAGAATCAGATTATGTTTCATGGGACGTTGTTTCTCCTGGTGGAAATACACAATAGAATTTTTTGTGAGTTCCATAACTCACCACTGGCAGTGCGCCCAAGAGTTTCCAAGATGTATTGGGGCTTGAAGGGTCAGTTTTGGTGGCCTGGGGTGAAGCAGGCATTGGAGGCGTTTGTGGTGAAGTTCCTCGTATTTGAATCGGTGAAGGATGAACACCACATTCTAGGAGGTCTATTACACCCTTTAGTTGTCCCCAAGTGGATTTTGGACAACATCTCGATGGATTTATTCCCAGGATTACGTAGATTTCAAGGGTTTGCGATGCTGTCTGGGTAGTGGCAGACTGGCTGCCGAAATCCACTCAAATTCTAGAAATCAAGGAGTCGAGTGCATTGGATTCCCTAGCATAATAGTAAGTGGAAAAAGTGGTGCGGTATCATGATGTTCTATGGTCCATAATATCATATTGAGATACCCGGTTTACCTCACGGGTCTGGAAAGGATTGAAACATTCTTTTGGTACCCTTCTATGCTTAAACACTACATTCCACCCCCTAGACAAATGGGAAGACAGTGCATACCATCCTAATATTGGAGGATATTCTACGGGCATTTGTTTTGGACATTAGGGGATCATGGGAGCGACACTTACCTCTAGTAGTGGTTTCTTACAACAATATATATCACTCTACCATTGGTGTGTCACCCTTTAAAGATTTGTACATGAGGTTTTGTCGCTCACACATGTGTCGAACAGAGGTCGAGGAAGTAGGGGTTCTAGGCCAAGAAGTTGGGTAGAGCATGACGAAGAATATTCATCTTATACGAGAGTGGATAAAGGATGTTCAGGACCAGCTTAAGTCGTATGCTGATAGTTGGAGGAGACCCTTGGAGATCGATGTTATGGATGACGTGTTCAGAAAGGTGCGCTTCAGTGTAGAAAACAGAGGTCTGATAGGGGTAGTAAGATTTATCCCAGGTTCATCAGACCCTTCATGGTGTTGCGGAAGCTCGAAGAAGCGGCTTATCTTCTAGCGCTACCACCATTGCTACTGAGTGTGCACGATGTCTTCCATGTGTCGCAGCTCCGTCAGTATCTCCACAATGATTAACATGTCCTCAACATGGGAAGGATGTATATCAAGGACAATGTGATATTTGTAGATATACTTGGTATGATCGATGTTCATGAGGATAAGGTGGTTCATGGATGAACCGTACCCTTGGTTCGTAGGTTATGGAGGCATGGTGGCCTCAAGGAGAATACCTAGGAGCGGGAGGCCTAGATGCATGCCTAGTACCTAGATCTGTTTTGAGTTTGGTTATGTATTTCATTGTAAATGTTCATGATGTAGTGCTTATCCTTGTTAACTATGAATTTTTCATTTTCCATGTACTCTAAATGCGTGTGAAAGGTCCTAATGGTGAGGATGGGTGTACCTGATCCCTAATGAAAATGCATTATAGTGGATGCGATTAAACCCAAGCAGTCAAGTTAGTGCCGCTCAAAGTAGATAGTATATTGACATGGGTAAAAAGAATCCTTGATTAATTTGTATGTATGGTAAAACCTTTATATGTTTTTCTGGTTTCAATAAGGATAGGTTTCCCTAGATGTTGATGGGGTTTACTCTTGAGAGGTATCATTCGAGGTGGTTGTTCGGACCCCTCTCTTCCCTTCTAGTATAGTTTTGATTCTTGATGTAGAGAAAACATATAGAGGTATATGATGTAACGGCCGAGGTAGTGTCTCATTATAGACTTTTCCGGAATCTCGGTTACATCAAAAGGCTCCAACGAAATGGTGGCATCATGATTGTGGAACTGTAACAATGTCTCACCGAACGATGTCCAACCCATAATTCTTTTCCCTTTTCCTCTCTCGCAATGTATCTTTTGAGATAAGTGTGTTTCAATACCCTATTTCAATAAATTTTAATTCCCATAATTAATATCTAAAATTAACCATGATTCTGGTGACCCTTGACTTACCAAAACGTGTGGCTTTCCTCAATGTCACACCATTTTTCCCGTACATTCCATTTCCACCAATTTTGGGCATTTTCATCTGTTTAAAGGAAACCAATTAACTCAAAAATGTTATAGACACCTCTCGAATTAGAATAATTAAATGTATATGAAGTATGTGCTGAAGATTTTCTACTTACTTATATAGTCCTCGGAGTTCCTCCCCTGCAAGTCATGCATCCCCAATTCATGGCACGTAACGAAAAACATTGATCGTTCATCATCCAAGTAGGGTTCTTACTTCATCTCTCTTTACTGTGTATTATGCGGGGAGGCTATGATAATGTTTCTATGGGGATAGATGAAACCAAATCATAATGAAGATAATAAATGGACTTTTAACGAATGAAGCAGTGAGTTTTATGTTTCACGTGTACTCTTTTATCGTTGGTTATAAGTATTCTTTTTTGGTGTCTTATGTCAACAAAAAATCATGGTCATTGGTGGTCCGTACAAGTTCACTAATGATCCATTGTTTTTTGGTTAATTATATGATTGAATTGTTGTAACATGGGAACTAGTTAATCACAAAACCTAGTTGACTAATGGTTTCCTGGTGAATAATAATCCTTCTCTGGTCACCTGAGATATCCAAATAGAAGAAGAAAAACTAATAAACGATGTGTTTGAATTTGAAACCTCACTTTCCCTATCTTCGTAACATGTGTGATGGATCAGATTGATACTTGTGGGGTGGCATGGGTGGAGATATAATCCCCTATTGTGTTGTAGTCATTTTTTGTGGATCTATGGCTGTGTGGGGTCGTATGATGGGGGCTTGGTATGGTTCCAGTACTTTGAGGGATCTAAGATATCCCTTTTGTTCTTTTGACTTTACATGAGAACTGGGTGTGAATGCTTAAATTACTGCTCGGCTTTTTTTCATTCATTGTCTTGTGTCTATGCCTGTTAGTTCCCCGGTGGTGAAGAATTATTTAAATTGATTCACTTGAATATGAAATCAATAATAAGTTCAATGGTTAATTGTTTTTTGAGGATGAGTTGTGACTAGGTTATGAATGTGGTGCTTCTTATGAATGAATAGTAATGAGGGTGTCCATGTATGTGTTGGTTTTGAAACCCCTAGGCTTGGAAGAGTGCTTGATTACTTATATGTATTATTTAGTTCTTATGTTACTTATTCGTTCCCAACCCATGTTGAGTATATCATGACGAACACCCCCATTCCAATGGGGGAGGGTTTTTTTCACAATACTCATATGAGTGGATAATTATTAGTTGCATTCTTCTCCATTTACGGAGTAACCCAAGTCTCTTCAGGCATGCTGTGATGGCCTGAGGTCCATTATATCCCAACATTCTTTAGCTAGAGAAAGATGTGTTGTTTATCCCATGTGTGTGTGGGCAGGTTGTTTCCCAAGTGACTTCGGGTAAAGGCCCAGATGTCTTCAGGCATGGCAGTAGTTGTTCTGGCCCATGTGTTTGTGGGTGTGGTAATTTGTGGTTGTGGTCGAGGTGTTTCGGGTGGGATGTTGTGGTTGTGGTAGCCCCGGTGTGTGCAGGATGGGTATGGTAGTGGGAATGCGGTTAAAATCATGGGAAAGGTCTGAATCATATGATATCTTCAACAACCAGTGGTAAAGTGTTGCAGGGTAATGAAAAATAGATCATTTATTACAATTCTCCTTACATGACTTGCGTTATTTGGGGAGTGTTACTCGGAGAGGTTTGGGAGGATAGTTTTCTTATTTGGTTCTTGGTTATCTCCTTTTCTCATAGGGTATTAGAATGCCTCCCCACTAGTGCATGTGAGCTTTCGGTTTTCCCAGATGAGCATACCCGCACACTCACCCTACATATACAAAAAAACTTTCAGGTTTCCCGAAGGACTTCGTGGACCGTGAGTGACTATACTAGTTCGGACATGGGGACAATAGATGTTTTTTTTACTTTATCTGGTATTTACATTTGGAGTTTTCTTGTATTGTAGTACTAAGTATTTCTAACATTCATATGGGAAAGGATTGTTTGAGATTTACTATTACATACATTTTTGGTGTTTTTGAGACATACTATCTTATCTCACGATACTACAAAATAAAAAGGGAAATTCCTTCCATTTTTCATATGATTCCATACCTTTGGTGCAAGTCGCAACTCCAGGACTGATTGAAGGTGGGTCTTGGGGCCATTATCTCTCCTTCAACTAGAAGATGGAAGGGTCTGAAAAATATATTATCCATTCCCTCACCTTGGTGAAGTCAGGTTCTGAATATAATGATAATGTTTCGTAAATATACTATGATGTTTTTGGTTAAGGTTTCTACCCAGACTAGCACACACTTCTATATAATGTGAAACAAACTAACAGATTACGTGTATGGTGAACTACTGTATCATGAACCGTTGATTGTTTATTTTTACTATTACCATCTATCATGGTGTCCATTATTACGAAAAATAAGTTTATATATTATAAATATATAAATGATATAAATTATGAATTTATAATTATTTAAAACATTTATAACATGTACCATTAATAATTTCCATTTTTTGTTAATGTGATAACATCGTTCGAGGAAGTGTGTATTACTCCACCTCGAAGTAATGTGATTCATTCACACTCTACATTGATATTATTTTGGATTATTTTGAAAACACTTATATGAAATATATTACACAAATATGGTACTGAAATAATTATATAAAAATATATACATATCATTTACTTTTAATTATTCTGAAATATGACTATGAAATAAATGTAGTGTTCATGCGTATATAAAGACTACCGTTTCCATGAATGATCCATTTAATTTGTTATCTCCAATCCTTATATATTATTATATGGACATATATAAATGATATATATGTTTTTAATCTTTTAAAAAAATTAGAGATGAAGAAATAATGATATATTTTATAATAAAAATAAATAATAAGCTAAAACATACTCGATATACTTGGAAATTAACACCATAAATAGTTAAAATAATGAATGGTTATTAACCAACATGTATTATTATATTATAAGAGGATGACATATGGTTTAATAAGTATAAATATGGTTTCTAAATAAGTTTTAACATGTCTGAAACTATTATACATGAGGTTAAATGATGTCTACCAGAAAGTAAAAAATGGTAAGGGATTCTTGTCTCAATTTCATTCCATGAAGAAAACATATTTTTGCATAGATAATTTATTTTCTATGGTGTATATAATTCCCATTTTGATATGTATTATTATGAAAAATTATATAATAATGGTATTTTTATTTTCAACAAGAATTATTTATTTTAAGCGGATTTAAGTAAAATGTTACCATGTGGAATAGAATTTCATAACATAATTTCTGTTCATTGAGTTATATTATATTCTCATTGTCATTAATATTATAATATCATGTCTGTAGTAATTTTTTAATTTATATTTTATTATTTACACCTAAATTATGTGGATTTATAGATGATACAAAAAATCTATATGTTGTTTTATTATCACATTTACATTATATTATTTTCAAGGGTTCATTACTCAATCTCATTTTATTCCAGATTGATTGTACATGAATTTTTATTTTGGGAAATTATTGGATAATTTTTAAATAAACCCTATAATTTTTATATCAATTTTTATTCATTACCATTTTCTTGTTTTAGTGCCATATTTCCACTCATTTTTATTCATAGGTTTTAGAAAATTTTTAAGGACAACCTGACATCATTACTCTATTGCGTGAGAGAACATATTTTCTACTAAAATACATTTCTTCAAAAGGTGTTTTCAAAAAATAAATTAACCCTAAAAAAATTATTTAATAAATAAATATTTACACTTTATTGTCATTTATGACTATTTTAAAAGGAATTTTATTATTTTTCTTCCAATAAAGGAATTTTTCAAACTCTTTTACTTTCAAAATGTAACGTTTCATTTTACCTCATACAACGTATATAGATATATCTACCATAATTTATTTGAAAAATAATTTTTAAATTTAAATGGATTATTTTTAAATATTATTTTTAAAATAGATTTTCTATGAAATATATCTTTAATATTTTATCTAAAAAATTTAATTTCCTCAAGAATATTTTTTAAGTTGTTCTTTTATTTCATCAATGTAAATGCCCCTATATTTTAAATCCACTAGGAATATTTTTTATTGATACCATGCATACCCTTTATCTAGATGATTTTACATTTTATTTCCAAGGAACATATTTACATTCACTTCCATAACTTCCTTGTTAGTCCCATTTAAAAATTAAATATCCAATGATCATTAAACATTGAATTTCACTAAAATTATCAATTTAAATTATCATGGATATTAATATTTCATAGATATATACCATTTTACATATGGTTCCTACAAATGAAATTTATTTGATTATTAGGGAAAATATTTATAATTTTGTATTAATTATTCAATATGGATCTTTGATAAGGTAAATTATTTAATTTTTTTCTATTCTATTTGAGGAAAACATTAGACATGATAGGATGGGTAGAGATTATACATTATATAGATCCTCAATGCATCAAAACCTTCTTAGTAGAAACATTTAATGAATTTTTTTTGAGTTTATACCCCAATTTTAAACAATCAAATGAATGGTATTGATGCTATATGATTTAATATACCATATACATGACATCTAATAATTAATAATTACCCTAATTTAGATTTATTTTTTATTATCCATGAGATTTTTCATCAAAATATTAAGTGTTTCATTGCATTTTCCATATATTGATTTGGTGGCATGTGTTTTTTTTCTCATCATTACATATATACTTTTTATATCAAGTTGTTTAAATGGAATGTGTGTTCAATTATTTACCTTACCATATTAATTTATTCACATGAATTCATTATTTTTTCCACTATTTATTACTTATCCATACTGGTCAATTTAGTTCACCCTTATTTTTTTTCAACTACCCAGGAATAGAAGAAGTGTACTGAGTTTTATTATCAAGGATACAATAGTTGGAATAATTATTTTAACCTATAAAGGAATTGGAGAAGGAAAAAAATAATGTTGTAATTAGTGTATTATTTTGTAATAAATGACTCATGCATGTATCTAGTTTACCAATACTACTAAAATATTCACTCATCAGGGTTTGATTCCATGTAATCATGCCAGTGTAATTAATAGTAGACACCGGATCTGAGATTTTAGGGTCAGGTCGCTACATAATGTCCTAATAGATTGTTTTTTTTAGTAATTAAAAATGTAAATAATTATATTTAGATCATATAACATAGTAAATCTCAATTTATCTTAATATATCAGAATATTTATTTCAAAATGTAATATAATATATTGGTACACATCTATTTTCTAAAATGATCAAAACGAAATGATTTTCCATGATAATAATTTTAATTTCTCTGAACCAAATACTTTAAATGACACCTTGATACCTTGTGCTAATATCCTTGTAGTTGTAACTAACCCCCAATGGTTGTTTAAAAATACATTGTATAATCATATAGAATTTTAGAAAAAATTTACCCACATTGATTGATGTTGTAGGACATATATATTTTATACTAGAAATATTGCATGACCCTTTTATATGTTGTATTTATCAAAATAAATTATAAAATTATAAGAAAAAAATATATCATGGAATAATCAAAAGAACAAAAATAGTTAAAAACCATACCAAAATGAATATATACAAGTACTATCAGTATAAACAATACAATGAAAAATGTATATAAATATGTACATTTTAATAAGGGCATATTAATGGGAAGACTCATAAAATAATAAGTGATTCTCCAAATATGACTGAAAACCAAATATAATTGTTCTATCAAGAATGTTGTAACCAATGACACATCCGCACTTGACATGAATAAATATATAATGTATTAAACTAGTTATTAGAACTTTTAAATTTTAAAAATGTATGTAGAGATAAGTTTCAAGTCTATAGGGGTCTTTATACACAGTGATAGAATGAATAAAAAGTAGGGAACCAACAATGAAATCTAAATAAAGTAGTGATATAAAATATTCATTTGTAAACATATCCATAAATTAACATATAGAAATCTGTAAATATATGTTTGAAAAAATCATTATATTGCATCAAAAAAAATATTGAGGTATATGATCCAGTGATGTACTTTTAAAGTGAATGTAATATATGGATGGAACTCCCTATACTAGGAGGATCTATATCTATTGCACATAGTTTATGATTTATGTTAGGATATAAGATAAGTATGACCATGAAATCATTCTTCATTTCATATTAATTATTTAAAAAATAAATTTGGTAAAACACCTATTCCATAGGTCCTAGGGGATCATATATGATCTTGTTAGAATTATCATCCAGTTTGACCCATCGAGAATAGAAGAGTGGGAATTATAGAGTCATGAAAATCTTATATCATTTACCATATGACATATTTAGGAACCAATAAGTGGGTTCCAATATATATAGATAACATAATAATAATATTAATCTAAGTACCACCCATGATTTTATTTATTCAATTATTTGAAATATCATCTTTTACTTATTAACTAGTATTTTTAGATATCAATTTTTTTTTTCAGTAATCATGTAACATTACTAGTTTCACTAAATAAATTACTCAATAATAATGATCTCAAATATTTAATAACATAGAAAATTAATGGCATTTTTGACATAAAAAAATACATTTAAATCATTGCAACAAATATATTAATAAATAGTCTAATTACTAGAATTAAAATTATTACTCAATACAAGGATAGAACAACATGATATAAAAATATATTTACTCAATACATGTAATCCATAGATAATATAACCAATATAGAGTATATAAATGTAAAATGTGGCCGAATTGACAAAGAATAGGATACAATAAAAAGGAAATGAAAAAATACTACTCTAAAAGAAAATGAATAATATTTTTAAAACATACCCGACTTCTAAGAACCACTTGGAAGATATCATATTAAAATATAGTTATCATAAAAAAGTTAATTTCTAAAATGTTTTTATATAACAACCAATTTTTCAAATAAGTCTTAAAAATAATATTAATTATAATAACGTAGGAAATCCATAACATTTATTTTGTGTAATATATTAATAATTAGTTATTTAATATAAAGATATAGTCTCAATGTCCATTTCTAATAAAATACCCAAAACTATATATTTGAAATCAATAAATGATAAAAAATAATCTAATTAAGTGAAAATGTTTCAAATGGGAAAATGGTTTTTCATATAAAACAATATTATTTTTAATAAAAATTAAAAAAAACTGAGGTAAAGATGATTAATTTCAATTAGAACTCACATCCCAAAATAACCACTCCCTTTTTATGGTTTTCAAAAATATTTATAAATAATAATATTACCCTTCATTTTTTTCAATTGTCAAGGTTTTATAAATACTAAATCCATTAGGTTACGATTAATGAATCACTTACTGCCACATATAAAACCTAGCTATATCATCACTATCGAAACACTCTTGTAACCTTCTGTTATGTATACTTCCATAACTTATAAATCATTCATGTTTGGGTGGGAATATTTCTCTATAATCATATAATATTTATGGTACTCATGAAATTTACAAGATTTATGAATAACGAAATGATGAAGGTTTAGGAATGGGTGGACTCATCGTTTAAATGTTGCCCATAACGTTGTGTTTTTCTAACATCAAAACAATGTTAACTACTTCAACCCATGTCTAATATTAAGATAAATACCAAAACTATTTGAGATAAGGTTTTATTTACTAGACATAATGAATGTCTTCCAAACCAAAATACGAAGGAAGAGTTAATAAGAAGGAAACACCATACTAGAAACTCATGAAACCAAAGTCCATTATTTTAATGTTTTCATGGAAATCATTAGATAATGGGTCTTTTCTATATATATATACTACAAAATTGAATCAATACATTTATAATAATCATAAATACTATGGTTTAAATAAATTAATTTATAACTTTAAAATATATATTATCATAGTTTTTAGTTTAAGAATAAATATATGTAGGCATGTTATAGGCAGAACATGGATATAAAAGGTGAAGTCAAGTCTCCATTTCATCAAGATAACCTTAATGAATATCTAATGACACAAAAATCATATCATATAATCATCTAGAGTCTCCAAAATAAATATTTCATAATAAATTTCTTTCAATTTTTTATAGGGGAATATAACCATACTATGATAAAGAAACATATTTATGACCTATGTATAATACCCCCAATATTATTCTAATCATAAATTATTGGATATAAATAAATAAATATAAATGAATTAATCCTAATTTTGTTCCACAAATGAATAAAACCCTAATGAAACTTCTTATAATACAATCTAATCAACACATTTAACAATGTTTATTAAATAACTAATTTAGATTTATATATCCCATCCATGAATAACCTAATTCATAAATTTTTTTGACACTATATATTGTGTGAAATTGAAAATATAAGGAATGTATTTGTAGTAGTGATGAATACGAATTTCATGATAACATGATAGGTAAAAGTAAAAAACTTTCTTTAAGCCTTAACTATGAGGAAAACCCCCCTTTATAAGATCAGTCATAATGAAAGATGAAACCAACATGAATAGGGATCTAATAGAGCCTTAATAGTGTATTTGATTAATGAAAAATAAGATATATGTGAGTGATGTTCAATGGTTGAAATAGATTTAAGAAAAATTTAAAAATATCTTATTAATGAGAATTTATAAAAAATATTCACATGTGGCCACTAGACATAAAATGGAACAGTAGTGCCTATATACAAACATGTTATCCCATATACTTGTTGTATACCTCAAAAAGAGTTTTTATATTTTCCAAACCATTATCCCCACTCTATTTTCCTCATACAACATCACAAAACACACCAAAACCCCACTCCATGCATCATGTTGTTATATGAATCCTAAAACAAAGCTCAAAAAATATTTGGTTACATATCCTGAATCACTAAAAGATAAATCTAGATGACTAAAAAAATATGACTATTAATGAAAAAAAATATTTTAAAAATAATTTCAATTTAACCATCCATAATTACCCCCATTAAACATTTAAAAATAATAACTAGAATATAGGTCATTTCAATGATAATAAAGTAATTCTAAAAAAATATAAGAAGATTATTTATGTTATTAGTATTGAAATATTTTATATTGGGAATTTGAGGAGGTTGAATACTTAATTTAAAGAGTATAATATTATGAATATTACTGATATGGATCTCCATTATCCATAACTATCTAATTCAATAATTAATTTTAGTGATATAGTTTTTATGATACTCACAATGAGTTGTGGTAGGAATAACATAAATATATAGTAAGTATAACACCCCATTGAAATTTAAGTGATCATAAGGCCTATCTGGTGGTAAATTATATGATATTTTATTATACAACCTCTTATGTATGTTTATTTATTATTCTTATAAGAGTTTATGAATAGAAAATCTATCATATTATATAATAAGTTATATGTTCTTTATCTATATTTGAACTATGATAAATATATTATGAAAAGTTAAATCATAATTGAAATCTCAATGTATAATTTTGAGTTATAAATAATTGATATTCATCATGGATTGTTATAAGATAAGTTTAAATGTTTCTTTTAAGACAGATAATATTTTTTAAACTGGTGTGGGATATTATCATGTGGCATAAAATGGGTTTTGTGCATGAGATAACAACCATGTATAATAGATGGAGTTTCATAAACTTTGTATGTTTTATTCTATTGGTGAATTAATCACATATATTCCTACAACCAATGTTTAAATGATACTTTTCAAAAGAATAATCAAACGTTGATAAATTTCTAATGAAATCATTGATTATTGACTAATCATGGAGTATATGTGTATATTACATTTCATATCATTATTTGAGGATTGATAAAGATAGTGTCCTTCCTCTCATATAAAGAGATTGAAATTTTTTAACTCGTTTGAGATAGTCATAAAAAGTGTATAACCTAAATTAAATATATTTGATTTCTATTATTATCTCTCATGATGAGGGTAATATGTTGTGATTATCTAAAAATATGAATGTCATGTGTTTTATTCATCATCGTATACAATCAATCATTTCGTAATCAATAACATCTTTATTTTATATAGAGGATTAATGTACTATATGGACCTAGGTAACATGATGTTAGGTGTAAAGGAAATATATGATTACACCTACTTGTATAAGATACCCCTGGTTGGTATAGGTATGGGGATACATGAGTTTGGTAAAGATCATATCAGATCACAATATTGTTTAAGTGTCGTTAACAATTTACTACAGGAATATATTTTTCTTCATTTAAAAATTCAAAAAAATCTCAATTATTTTCATTATAAAGGCCACTGGGATCCCAAATTTTTTTTGTGTAAATGATGATCGTGTTTATGATTCATTGAGAGATACACAAAAAGTGTTTTTAATATAATATAAAGAAGTTTTTGATGTATTTTAAATTTTTTAGGTAAAATATAACTTACGGGGAATATGTATTAAGTAATTTTGTAAAATTAATTTTCAAATATTAAAAATGTGTTTTGGAAATAGTTTTAAATGTTTTTACATGTGATGTGTAATAATTTAATAGTGTAGTAAGTCTATGAGGATATAGTAAAAGTGGAATATTATTTGAATTGTGTACTAATTGAGCCACTCTGATAACTTAATTTAGAAAATATGATCATTTTACTTAGTATACACCAAAATGTGTTGAGTTTCACCATGTTACAGTGATTTTCATGGGTATTATCACATTATCATAATAATGATGGTTTTATTATTCCCCTACTAAAAATTTTATCATTTTAATTTCATCATTATAAAATGATGACTATGAGATGTTTAAATAGATAATTTGACTGTTTGAATTCTAAAAATTCAATAGAGTTATTAAAAATAAAATATTAAGGTAATTGAAATATAGGAACTTAAGGTGAAATGTTTATTGAAAATAATTTTGAGTCAGACCTATTATATCTTACTATTCCATTCCATTAGATTTGTAAATCAAATACACTTTCTTAAACCATGTATAAAAACTTTTTATGGACCAGTATTTTAGTGTGAAATTTTTAAACATTTTATCTTTAACCATACATAGAATAAGTTAAAAATATTATGAATATAAATGTTAAATTAGATATTTTGATCATTATATTTGGAATATGTATGATATATCAGACATTCTATTTATCAGACCATGGGTTAGAAATTTCTCTTGTCTCTCTTAATAACAAGAATCAGGACCATCCGACTGATACTAGTACATAAAAAATAAGACTGAATATCATATTGATATTCTTATTGAAAACTGATATGGAAGTCCATCGAACTAACTAATTTTTACAACCATAACACATAAAAAAATTTATTTTGTAAGGAATTTATTTAACATTATAATTGTGTTAATCAATATGACAATATACATTCATTTATAGATTTGTTTGAATGATCTAATTGTCTGAAGAATTTGCAAAAAACATGAAAAATTACTATTTTCATATTTCAATTAAATTTATATTAATTTGAAGTGTTCGAAATTGTTATATTGTTTATAACTGAAGGAATATGAAGATTGAATAGATTAAACTACTCATTCATAAAATTTCTATTTCATTAAAGAGTTGATAGTTATAATGAATCATTTTTAGTATTGATTCATTACAAAAAATAATCTTGTGTAATCATGTTCAACCATGTTTACTATTATTATATTCCTGGGATATGAAGATAGTGAATAAGATCCATCAGATCCAGGTATTCCAGGTATATGAATACCAATATCAATCCTAATATCTAAGGCTTCCGAGGATAAGAAGAGTGAGCTAAATCATATCATTATATCTAGGGATAACCAAGTAATGAACTACAAACATTATTGTATGTATAAAACAATGGATACATTTATTATTGGTTATTGAATACAATAATTTTATTTATAAAATATGAAAATAATTCAATATTTATTATATGGAATTCTTACAAATACATATATATTATATTTCTTTTTTCAATTGTTTATTCCATTGCGCATATAATCAAAAATGAATTGCCATATTCAACATTCCATTATATCTTTTTTTCATAATAAATAAGAATATCATAATCAAACTCTAATATAAATCAGAACCACTATGATTCCAATTTTTTTACATTCATATATTATGATTGATTTATAGTTGTAATTCATTGACTCGAATTATTAGACAGAGTCTAATTTTGATAAATTTACTATAAGAATGTTTTGTTTTTCATTAAAGCATAAATTTTGGTATATATAATTTTAAACATCAATATTCTCCCTCTTTTATTTATATTGATAATAATATAAACATACTATCCAATAATTAGTTTTTGTAAAGGTTATGAAATTTATACTTACGGATTTTGTGTTTCATAAATCAAAAACAAATTATAAAAATATTCTTTATAAACATTATGGTTATAAATATTTATACACTAAAATGTTTTTAGAAAAAAGAGATTCAATTTTTTTAAGAGATATGGACTTAATGTTTGTTCTATATATAATCTAAATCCAAATAGACCACCCATCATTGATGGTGTTGATTATAAGGACTCGATAGATAGGAATAAACATTTTTTTATCAATAATGGAGTTGATACTTTTCTAATGATTACATGAGACTACAAGATTCATAATCTGGAATTTATTTCATTTATAAATAAAACAAATATTAGCAAAAAAATATAGTAAGGAATACCTTATTATGTTCAGTGACAAGAATAATATCGAGTCCGATATCTTCTTCTAAAGCTGGTAATAGTATATGAAAAATGCTTGAAGTCAGACACATAATTACATCTAATTTTGATGAGACAAATAGATATATTCATAGTTAGAATAATAATAATTTGGTTTTTTACCAACATAATTAGTGAATGTGATAAACTAGAGGTTCATAAATGTCATTAAATTTTTACAATATATTGGTGAAAAAGGTGTTGAGGATAAAATTCTTATAGAAAATATTATTCACATCATGACCAATTAATAGGAATCAAGAGGAATAGTGGTGTATGAGACATGAAATCCTAATAATCATAAATTTAATGATATTTCTGAAAATTATATCCATTATTAATGTCAAATCAACTGAGATACTGATAATCCTAGGAATTAAAATAGAGGTGTTTCTTTTTCTACCACTACTACTCCAAAAAATGTTCAAATATATAACAACCTTGGTCTTAATTGTACATTAATTCATGATTTATTACAAAAATGTACATTGATTAGAACCCAATGGAATGATAACTATTATGAATTTTGGATTTATGAACATAACATAACTATATGAATTTGTGATGTAACGACATTAGTGAAAATCTCCTTAACATGATTCTAATAGTCCATGGATTTAAAAACTACACAGGATGACATTGGAAAAAACATAAGAAAGGATTAAAAAATAGATCTTAGTAGGGGAATACAGATGGAATAATTTGATATAATTTAAATAATAGGAATATCAATGGGTAATAAAGAGAGTATAAATCATAAAAATGAAAATTGCGACATCATATAAGATGATAACCACCACTACTACAAAATCAAGCTTTATCAACACTCAAAACAGGCTTTAACAGCTCTAACAAAGCATTGTAAAGCTCAGTGATGATAAAGGGAGCCTTTTTCTACACTAAAAAGTCATGGATAAAGGATACCTTTATAAGCTCTAAAAAAGAGCAGAGAAATGGTTTCATTATCAACGCCTTTTAGTGCTAATAAAGGCTCCCTTTATCAGCGCTAAAAAAGATATGATAAATGCACTGCCTACTGTAATATAAAATTCTACAGCAGCACACCCAAACAAGACCTACAAAAAATCATCAGCATAGCATATATACCCATACACAATTAACACATAATTTATAAGGGGATATCAGCAAGTATACCCATACAACAATTAAACCCTCACACAATTAACAAATAATTCATAAGTTAATTAAATACGTAAAGAATTAAATTTTTAATTCAATGGGTTCGGGGATGTTCAAGGGTTTGGGGGGCTGTCCATGGGGGTGTGGGTGTCCAGGGGGTGAGGGTGTCTTGGGGGATGGGGGTGTCCGGGGGGATAGGGATGTCCAAGGGGGGTGGGTGATGTCCAGGGGGAGGTGGGGGATATCCATAGGGGTGGGGTTGTCTAGGGGGTTGTGGTGTCTTTGTGGTGGGGTGGTGTTGAGGAGGGGTGGGGAAATATAGGGGTGGGTGCCCTCCAGTGGGATGGTGGGGTGTCATGGGGGGATGTCCATAGTGGTGAGGTGGTGCTTAGGGTGTTGTGGGGGGCGTTATGGGGTGTGGGGTGTCCAGGGGGTGGGGTGGTGTCTAGGGGGTTGGGGTGGTCCGAGTGGTTAGTGGGGATGTCCAATGGGGGTGCGTGGTGTCTAGGGGTGGGGGTGGCTATCCAAGGGGGTGGGGTGTCTAATGGATGGGGGTGTCCAGGTGGTGGGGTAGTGTCTAGGTGGGGTGGTGTTGTTGTGCATGGGTTTTGATGGTGTCCGGTGGGTGGCGGTGTCTTTGGGGGGGGGGGGGGGGGGCTGTCCATGGGAATGTCCAAGGGGGTGGGGTGGTGTGCAGGGGGTTGGGGGGCTTTCCAGTGGGTGGGGTTGTCTTGAGGGGTGGGGGTGTCCATGGGGTGGGTTCGGGAAGTCCAAGGGGGTGGGGTGGTGTCCATTGGGTGGCGGCGGTCTAGGGGTGTCACGACCCTTCCTCGGGGCTCGTGCCGTTACTAACCCAAGCCCGCCTTCCATGGGCCAGGGGCTGGTGACTATCACCAAAGGCGCAAATCCCGATAAAAGGGAAGGAATATTCTTTATTTAAGAAAGAAAACCCCACAGAGTATGCAAGAAGAAGTAAATACTCAGTAAATTGAGTACAAAAGTGAATGCTAGAATGTAAATGGGATAGTATACAAACCCAACTGAAAGTACCATACAACTTAGATAAGAAAGTACAATAGCTGAAAAGTAAAGCAACATCCACCAAGACGTCCTCTGGAACTCCCACCTGAAGGGTGAGTACAGATAGTCTCATATTCTTCTCGGGTCCAGCCATCCACACCGTGTACGTCCCACCAGATAATCCACCACCATATACCATCCCGCTCCTCAGGCCTCAACCACGATCATCATTTTTCGTCGTCTGCAACCAATATAACGTAGTGCGTGCATAGCCCGTGTAGGGGTGAGTATATGATACTCAATAGGGACCCCGAGACCCCTGAAGGCCTCCCAGGCTCCACAAAGGATAAATCAAAAAAGACAAATACAAAGACCCTGAATCAACAAACACTACTTAGGTAAATTCCCATACATATACCTAAGTCATCAATTCCATTTTGGCTCCAACTTCTGAGCCCAAGTTCAACCCAGTCCACACTGGAATGTACAACCCAATCCACACAGGAAATCTAAACCCAATCCACATAGGAAAGAAAGTCAATCATGTCGAACATAATGATTGAAAGACAAGACTCAACTCACACAGGTATAATATTCACAAAGAGGGGTGGAGATGATTAGATGTATCCTCAGAATCATCTTATCTTCCAAACCCACGTAGGATCCAAGTATAGAGGTCGTCGATGCCGATCCCTTATAGGATCCAAGTCCAGTAACCATCACTACTGAACCCACGTAGGATCCAAGTACAGTTTTCATCACTGCCGAACCCACGGAGGATCCATGTACAGTCGTCCTCGATGCTGAAACCATGTAGGATCCACGTATTGTCACCATCGTCGTTGTAGTCGCAGCCACCTATACAGTTCCCACACACTGCATGCTTGATTCAAGGAGGGTCACTCCACAAGACAAGGGATCGACACACCAACTATCACGAAGTCCAGATTTGATATATCCCGATGTTTAGTCTCGTCAATAGGAACTCCTCTTGACAGACGTCGCGTCAATCGGACGCCCGGTCTGAGAGTTATTGGTTTTTCTGTCCAAGGGGCCTGGTAGGTTTTTAAGCTTAAACCAACCAGAATTTACATTATCATCATCCAAACCTCTAGTGGAGTAAGCCAAAAGAACCGTCCCACTAAGAGGAAATCAACATAATAGACGACACGTCTTTCAGACATCTGGTCGTTAAGTTATAAGAGTTTCCGCTCCAAGTGCCCGGTTGGTTTCGGGTTCGAACCAACCCGGTCGTACCTAAGCATTACCGAAATCTTGGGTGTAATATAGCAAAACGACCGTCTCAATCCAAGGATCCCATCACAATTTACGGATCATCAATCGTAGGTTCTTAGCCCAAGATATGGGTGTTTGAACGAATCTGTTCAAAAATAGGGGGTTCGGGCACTGTCCGACAAAGCCCAATACCCCCTGGGTCGGCCCAAACTGGGGAGACTTGACTCGGTTCTGGGTCCAGCCCAGATGGGCGTAGCACAACTCGGTTGGAGCGACCTAGCCCGGCTCGGATTCCGGCCGCGACGCGACTCGCGGCCGAGCGGGGCGCAAAGGGGGGCGCTGCCCCCTTGATTCCGAAATGGCGGACCCCTATGGGGTTTGCACAATGCGCTGGCAAGGGGTTTCAAACGTTGGTTTTTCAGGAGAATTCCTGGACATTATGGCCATCCGGTTGAGAAACCTAGCGACACGTGGGGGTCCCGTCTACTAGAGCGCGGGCGGACGGCTTGGCCAACCGCCCCCTGCTGAACCGCCGCGGCCTAAGGTCACGACTCTTCCCTGACCGGCGTGGCACGATGGCGCCTTGCCCCTCTTCCGCGACCCGCTCCAGCCACGACCTCCCTTGGTTACTCCGGGGTAGTGCGATGGCGCCGTGCACCACTGCCACAACCCGCTTCTTCCGCGGTCTTCTTCCTTCTTGCATGGTGCAACAACACCACACCACATTCGTCTCAAACTCCATAGTTAAAAAACAAAGAAACGGGGAGGAGAATGGGTCTTGTTTTTGCGGTCAAATCTCTTCCCGTTACATCAGTAACATTTAGTAAAATTAAATGAGATACGTCAATGATATAAGAAAGCACATTCTTAATTCACCAATATTGTATTTAACCCCTACCTCAACAAAAGTTGTCGAACAACAGGCATCACGGAAAACGGCGTCGCGGGGTGCGTTTCAGTAGACGTCGACGGAGAGCGTCCGAGGAGGAAGCGGCATCTCCCCTTTTTGTCATGGATATTTGAAAAGGAGGCCCGTCTTCATCCATTGTGGATTTGGCATTCTTCGACGAAGTGGATGGAGTTATTTAAAACTCAAAACCTCTCTTCCCTTACCCTCAACACCACAATTTCCAACCAAAACAAAATAAGGTTCCCCCTTATTTTATTAACTCATTCCATGCTTTACAAAATTAAAAAATTAAAATCCTCTTAATTAATTAAATTATGCGTAGATTAATTTAATTAAGAGGTAGGTTGTCAAATTAAATTGGAAGTGGAAGAGTTACATAAGTAACAGGGTGGTTAAAAAGTTTAAAGGGGGAGAGTTAAGTGGTTAGGGAATGTGAATGGTTGGGGATCGTGAGGGACCCACCTCACAAATATCCTAACATGAGTAGTTAGAAATTTTTGGGTCCGACCCCATTTTCCCCATGGAGATTAAAACCACTTTAGAAAAATAAATAAAATTGTAACACAATTTTATTTTACATTTCATTTAGTCCAAATTTTTTTACAACACCTCCAAAGAAAACGCACCTTCGGTAAAGGTCATCTTAAACAATTACCAGCGTTGTGGTTCTATTGGTGCCCTCAAATTTTAATTATGAGCAGTGGTTCAAAAGATAGAAAAACATTCTCATTCGTTCACTGAACGTACCCGAGCTAAACTTCAGAAATTGATTTCGGGCACACCAGGCCTCGGAATCAGGTGCCGTCAGAAACTGCGATCTTTTAAAATCCAAAAGAATTTAAGAAACATTATTCATTGAAATTTATGGGTCTTTACAAGGGGGTTGGTGGGACTATCCAAGGGGGTTGAGGTGGTGTCCAGGGGGTGGGGTGGTGTACAAGGGGGTGTGGGTGTCTATGGGGTGGGGGCATCCAGGTGGTGGGGTGGTGTTTTAGAGGGGTGGGGGTGCCATCCAGGGGGTTGGTGGGAGTACAGGGGGTGTGTCCATGGGGGGGGGGGGGGGGGTGGGGTCCATGGGGGTGTCCAAGGAGTTGGGGGTCCTTTCCAAGGTGGGGTGTCCAGAGGGTTGGGGTGTCTATGGGTGGGGTTGTATCAAGGGGGTGGGGGTTGTCCAGGTGGATGGGGGTGTCCCTCTAAGGGGGTGGGGGTGTACAGGTGGTGAAGTGGTGTCTAGGAGGGGTGGGGGTTCCGTTCAGGGGGTTGGTGGGTGTCAATGGCATGGGGGTGTCTAGGGGGTGGGGTGGTGTCCAGGGAATGGGTGTCCAAGGGGTTGGTTGGGCTGTCCAATTGGGGTGGGGTGGTGTCCAGGGGGTTTGGGTTTGTTATCCATTAGGGTGGGGGTCCAGGTGGTGGGGTGGTTTCTAGGAGGGTGGGGGAGTCTAGGGTTGGGAGGTGTCTAGGCGGTTGGGGGCGTCCAGGGGGTTGGGGGTGTCCATTTTAAACAATAGAGAGACTTTGAGTTATATAGGCCCCTCCATGCCTCGGATTGAGGCGAGGTTGAATTATACAAGTCAAAAATGACCAATGGATTGTTCCCCTCAAGTATCAACACAATCCGAATGTGTTTTGTTGATTTTTTTATGTTAGTTGTTGTTTTCACTTAAAATTATGTCCATTTTAAACAAATTAGTTACACTTTTAGTGATACCAGCTACACCACAACTAGTATTTATGCGAGGTTGACTCGTACACATCATAAATGACCCATGGATTGTTCCCCTAAAGTATCAACAAAATCCTAATGCATTTTTTCATATTTAGGTATGTTAGTTGTTGTTTTCACTTAAAATTCTATCCATTTTAAAAAAAAGAGAGACTTTGAGTGATACAGGCCACAACATGCCTCATATTGAAGCGAGGATGACTCATACACATAAAAAATGACCAATTTATCATTACCCTAATGTATAAACACAATAAAAATGTTTTTTGTATGATTTTCGTACATCAGTTGTTGTTTTCACTTAAAATTTTGTCCATTTTCAACAAAAGAGTAACACATTGAGGGATACCGACCACACCATGAGTCGAATTAAGGTGGTGTTGACTCGTACACATCACAAATTATCTTTGGATTTATCTAATAATGTATCAGCACAATATAAATGTGTTTGGTCAGATATGAAGGTATTTTGGTGATTTTACTAGTTTTTCTTAACCAATGCCCAAAGAAAAGAGGTTCATCATTTCTACATGTTGCTGGTGAATTTCATCTGTTAAGATGGGAAAGTTAATCATTAGAGAAAGTTTGTTTTATTTAATAACAATTACATTTTTCCTATAAACATTTACCTAAAACAATGTTTCATCTTTTGATCCCCCTAACCCCTATCAAAAATTTCTACCAGTTGTACATGTCCCCAAGTCAGATCTTCATTCTATTTGTGTACAATCATCCATCATGTACGCAGCCCACTCATTTCTGAACAAATCTATATCATCTTGTGAGTATGAGGTTTTTTTATAGTTAAAGTAGTACTTATAAATGTATAAAGGAAGAATTCATAAATAATTGAAATGAAATAATAGTTGTTTTGGAAAATACATATTTATGGATTCTAGTTTGTTGATGAAAAACGTTCTCTTTCGTAAATTTACAAACATAATAACCACAATAATTATCTTTTGTTTATTTTGGACAATGCAAAAAATTTATCTTTAGTAGAATAAGTAACTTATGTTGATATGTGTTTGTATTGTTAAATTTTATTATATATACCATGATATTTTTTGAGACATAGTACTTTCTCGCCGCCTTATACTTAGTCGTTGTCCTCATTCTTTTTTAAGATGATATTGATACACCGCCCTATCAATACAGAATTCTCAGTAAAAGATAATATAAATTATATTAAAAGATGTTTAGAACTAAAATTTCAGATGTAATGTCTTACAGATTAACAAACTGTGTCATGTGTGGTTGTTTTGTTGGATATCTTTGAATTGAATATAGAAAATAACTCTTTGAAGTAGCCCAGTTCACCGCAATTAGCAGCTAATGTTGCATAAAAACATAAAAATGAAAAAATAATAAAATAAGTTAAAATATAATTGATATGCTTTAATCGTAGAGTTTGACCCCAGCAAGTTTGGTATTAGGAAGATTTTGTCATCTATAATTCTTCTTTCAAATTTTTTCAGCAAGCCTTTCACAATTTCATCCATTGTTTGATGGCTCTAATTTCAATAGTTGTGTTGATTTGATATGAGGACTAACAAGTCTAAAGTTTGTTTAATGGGAAAATTCCTTCAAATGTTTTTCATATATACGTTTTTCAATAATATTAAATGTATTTAGTCATAATTTTCAATTTATATTAGCTTTTAGAATATCAATTCATGAAAACACACAACATAAATAAATTTACAATTATGATGCCTAGACAACTGTATTCAAGGATCTCATTTACATTTTCAGTAGCAATGAAATGTTGAACTTCCTCTCCATATATATTCTTTTCAAAAACCACTATATGAATTCTACCACCTCTTAGCTTTGTATCCACATGATTCTTCAATGCTAGTAAATGTGGATAGAGAACATGTGGTGTTATTGGGATTTCAGTATCTCTTTGGGATCAGTTGGTCGATCCTCTAGATTATTTTGAGCTGATGTTTCTTTTCACCCCTTTCCCTTTCTCCATCTATAATAATAGTAATTGGTTTCAGACCCCTTTTTCATTAATTATTAAAGTTTTATATTGAAAAAAATTGAATATAAATACCACTTTTTCCATATGTACTCGTACAAGTTGTGACGGCCATGCAATGATTTTCCTGATATCCGTTTTGACTGTATAAATATAATCATCATCAACTAGAATAGGTAGCTCTGAATTTTTCCCATGAGATATAATAATCGTCTCTTTCAGATGATCTTTTGGATGTGGTCTATTATGCATCTTGTCTTCTGGGATGTTGAACACCGTAGCCATTGCTACAAGGTGATAGGTGGGTGTTGACATATATAAATCACAGAAATTATCACCCTATAGAATATCAATACAGAAAAAGTATCAGTGTTTTTATGATTCACATTTTATTGGAACAATTATTAGAATATTTATTTCCATGGCTATGACAGTTTATTGAGGGGAATGTCTCACCTCAAAGTTGGTGGGGGGGTGGGGCGGGATCTTCATGCGCTGGTTGTTCCGGAGTTGTGTCTTTTCCTTTCTTCCCACCCATAAAATTTTCTATCAACTCTTCCTGCCATTGAAATAATACTTCCAGTGTTTCTAGTGTTTTGATCATTTGTTTCATTTTTCATATCTACCATCTATTTGTTTTTTTTTCTCATTATATACTCTGGGTGTCACCCTAAACCCCACACCTCTGACACGATCATATTGTTCTTTCCACATCCAAGCCATCGATAATAGGTCTGCATCCGCTTTAGGTGTAGCTGATTCCTATGAGTGTCAGATATATGAAAATAACTAATTAGTTTTATGTAATAGTAATTTTAAACAAATGTTTTTATCATGTCATACATACACATATTTCCCACACTTTTTGTGTGTTTTCATCTACATGCTTCACTTCCTTATTCAGACACGCCTCCTTCCATAACACATGATGTGGGATGGAAGTGTCTTTAGTTTTGACTCATCAATCTACATATAAATATATAAATATAATTAATTTGTTGTTTCTTGGAAACTAACAATATTTCTTTAAATTTAAATGTGTACAATTTTCGTTTCTAGTGTAGTGTACCCCATGCTTGCTTTATGATAGGGGAATGTTGGTTATGATGCGCATTCCTTATTTTTAGTACTAAGTTACTATTGTGTATAGAAAATGTTGACAATCAAAGTAATGAATACACATATCATCAAACAACGTATTATCAACCACAATGATCCTGAAACTTATCATCCCCATGACAGAAAATAAATCCATCTCATGCTTCTTGGGATATCAGGTGAGCATAGTCAAAGGGTGGATGTGGGTTTATTTTACCGTTGAAATATTTCAGGTTTCATTTTGTTAAAATAGTGATAAAACCTCGATGACACCTCCTTGTAAGCCTTAGTACATAACTCTAGTGCGAATAATCTACTATATATGTACTCTTCAAGATATTGAGAAGAGTAAGACACCATTTCAATATTTTTTTTCTAGTAAATTAAAGAAAAAATATCCAAATTTTACACTGATATTTTCCAAGATCATAACCTTCAGCCTAGACACAACAAATTTCCATGAGTCTACATCAATTGGCATGTGTTTCTGAGGGAAAAATTCAATGTAACTACTTATCATCGCCTTGTTGGGATTCAAATGTTGACCTCATGCATTCTATTCAACATTAAATTTCATGCCTTTTCCTTTCGCCATAAGGACTTTGGATAACACTGTCAAACTACGACGCACTTGTGATTTCTATGATGATGGTCCTTCATTCCCGACCATTTCATCATTATCAAAATCATATATATGTTCATCTAAAATGATAGCAATGCCATGTGCTGATGGTTGTTGAACCTCAACACTAGGTGCAGCAATAGGTTCAGAAACATGTTGTTGCACTACAGTGTGAGCTTCAGTAGTAGTAACAACAACAGTAGTAGAAACATCTTGAAGGACTTGTTCAACCATAAGGTTAAGAGCACCAAAACATTCAGAAGTTATTATTCGCAAATGTGGGTGAACAGTTAATTTATATTACATAAATTCAGTATTGATTAGATAATAACATGAGACAATAATAACTATATTACAAAAAATGTAACTTTTTTATTGAACAACCTTTCTTTTTTTCAAAGGGTGAATGGATTTGATAGCACTAATGATTATCCAAATATCTTCATTGTGGTCACCTCTAACATATAAAACATCATCTACATTGGGACCACTAAGAAATTATTACGACATTCCACTGAAAGGATCATCCTCAGCTGAATTTTCATCAGACCCTTCATTAGTTTTGGATCATAATATAACAATCGACCACTTTCAGTTTTCTGGATCTGGAACATAAAATACTTATATCTCTTCTGATTCCATTATAAACTATCCGTCTTTGTACCTTTGTTTACTAAAATAAACATTCCCAATTCCCAATTCATCTATTTTAACACCACTATTGTCATCAACCCATTTGTATTGAAAAGTAGGCAATTGGAATGTCATATAATCCAAAACCCATATTTGTTTTATAATTCCAAAGTATGACATATTATCATAAATTCTATTTATATACTAACTTCCACAAACATGCATCTCATAAGCCACAAGTGTAACTCCACTGTTTTTCATGGATTTGTCTTCATCTCGTTAATCACTATAGAATGTATAACCATTAATTACACAAGCATTGTAAGATAATACATACACACTGGGTCTGATGGATAACCACCAATGTCGTTCTGAAATTGAATTCAGATTTTCATCTAACTCTTTAAAAATATGGTCCTGAAACCATCCTATAAACAGGTGATTATGTGTATTTGAAATTCATTTTTCCCTTCATGGATTCAACTTCCTAATAATTTTTTTGTGGGTTTCAATATATGGAACAACCTCCAAATTGTTATGAAAAACATAATGTTGGGCTTGCTCCCGATCTGTAATATTGATTGTCATAACATTTCTTCCAGAAATTCCATCACCGTAAATGCGTCCAGTGTGACGAGATTTCGAGAGACCATTTATTTCCACATTAGATAGGTATTTAGTATAGAATTCAATGGCTTCCTCATCAATATATGAATGCACTATACAACCCTCTGGCCAACGTTTATTGTTGACATACCATTTCAAAATGATCATATGTCGTTCAATGAGGTATATCCATCTATATTGAATATGGCCACAAAGTCGAATCTCTCTCACCAAGTGAAGCATCAAATGAACCATCATATCAAATAATTTTGGCGGGAAGAACATTTATAATTCACATAATTTGATGAAATGATCTCTTTCCATAGATGGAAATTTTTCCGGGTCTAAAATATTGCTATATATTGCTTTGAAAAAGAAAAAATGTTTGGTTAATGTATGAAGAACATTCATAGGAAAAATGCAATGTAAAGCTATAGGAATTAAATCTTGAATCAAGACATGGAAGTCATGTGATTTCAAAACAAATAACTTCAAATAATTCATTGGAACAATGTTCTTGATATTTGATGAATACCCCTCTCAAACATTTACATCATTGAAGAAGTTGAAAAACTGATATCTCTCCTCCATTAAAGAGTGTAAGCAGCTGGAGGAAGAAACATTCAATTTTCCCCCTTCACGGGAGCCATCTCTTCTCATATTCCCAAGTGAACCATGTCCAACCATGCCTTAATTTTATCTTTTTTCCATTGAAATTTAGAAACGTTCTAATAACTCTGTCACATACATTTTTTCCACATGCATCACATCATGAAAATGTCTGACGTACAAATACTTTCAGTATGGTAATTCAAAAAAAACTGATCTTTTTTTCCAACGGATTTTCATATGGTTTTTTGAAAATGGTTTACGTAAAATAGTGTTCATATCTTTTACTTTCTCAAATAGATGATCACCTGTTAGTAGAGACGATGTTGTGTGTTGTTTTAAACTTCAATAGAATGATGTCGTCCAAGATCGGTACTTATACTGACAAGGTAGAAATGTACTATGTCTTTGAAACACAGTTTTCGATGAATGTTTCATCTTAATTCATTTTGTATATTATTCACACACGGGAATCCATTGAGTTACTTTAATGATGTATACTATCAAATTTCCATATACCGGGAAATCATTTATCGTCCCATTCGACATCTCTCTCAATGTGAAGTATTCACATTTATAAGCATCATACAACCAAACACCTGAATCCCATAATAACATCAAATCCTTTTTCAAAGGAGACCAATAAACATAAATTTCATTACATAGTTTTTTTGGTCCTGATCTAAGAATAGATAAAATGATAAATTTCAGATTCCTGCTTATCTAGGGTGGCGAGTTATAATTTACCAACATAACAGGCCATGTACTATGAGTGATGGTTTGAAAACCCAAAGGATTCACTCCATCTGTAGATAACAGTAGACGAGGGTTTCTCAACTCTTTTTCAAATTCAGGATACTCATGATCAATTATCATCCATTTAGGAGAGTCGATCGGGTGACGTAATTCCCCATCCTTATTTCTTTTATCTGCATTCCACGACAATTGTCTTGAAATTTTGTCACTTCCATATAGACACCTAAACCTCAGAATGATTGGAATGTACCATACAACTTATGTAGGAATACATTCATCTTTCTTGTATCGATAAGCACCCCACTTTGGGGATTCTATAAGTGATTTTTGCCCTTGTGAAACAATATACATTCTTTTGGGAAGGAATGTATTCCTTCAGAAATCATACCCATGTAGTGTAGAAATCGTTTAACTTCATATGTCCGGTTTGGGAGCCCATTATCCTCCAAGAGCATGTAAGTCAAGAGAGCAAGTGGATCTGTAAAATTGAAATCACTCCTTCTATTTCCTTCATTGAATTTATACAAATTCAGTACAGCTAACAATGCTGTATATTTAGTGCAACCAGAATACAATGGCGTCTTTTCACAACTCTTTAACTTATCAAACAATTTTGGGTAATCACACAGTTCCTCTTCAACCATCCTTTTCATTTCCTCAATAAAATCGTAATAATCATTGACATATGTAATCACATCCTCCATACAGTCTTCTTCATTATAAATATTTTTATTCATATCTGATGATCCTTAAAACATAGTTTTATCCCAGCCAGTAGAAACATTCGCTTTTTCTCCATTTTTATTACAATATTTATAACTCCAACCTATTCTGTGACATATCAAATTTTCTTCCAAATACTCTTGAGTAATTAGTCTAGAAAAACAACAACATAAACACAATCAAATGATTTGAGAATAATCCTTTACGTGCTCCCTTGAAAACATGATGAACTATTTCACTCCATTCTCATACTCTATTGTCAAACGATTAACATCCATCAAATCATTATTCATCTCCATCATATTTGAATATAAAATATTATTTTTTATGATTTAAATACACAAAACAAGACTGCCAAACATAGTAGAATAGAACCACTTCCTTGTAAAAATAAAGATTAATAGAGCCTAAAGATTTCCAATAAAGATTTGGAAATCAACAGAACTTGGATAAACCCCCCCATCAAAATCAAAAAACATTCCAACCCCATTACCAATAGTTCTAGCACCCACCACCCTTGCAGAAAAACATTATACATCCTTTTAACCACTATACTAGCCACCTCATTAATAATATTATAATAACATTAAAGAGCCCAAAACTAATGAGAAAACTAAAATAAAATGAAAACAATGATACAATTTTGATGAGAAAACTAATATACTGGATATATTTCCAAACACAAAGGGGTTCCCTGGGGAAAAAATAACCTCGGATTATCCAAAATTACTATGGAATATCATTGGTTTTTTTATGTTAAGTAAACATAAATTCTATTATGAACATCTAAATAATATTCAATAAATCTCCCTCACTAACATGGGGCTCTACCAATGCCTACAATATACCTAGAAAATAATTTAAAAAATAGGAAAAATAGTTTCTTATACCTATTTCTATTAATATCACAAGAAAAGTATAACGAACAAACATCTTACCTCCAAACACTCCTAGACCCTCCTGGTATAAAGACGTCCGGGACTACAACTATCTGAGATTATAACCATTAACATCCCATTATAGGATTGGTATACTTTGGGGTAGTATTAGTAGAATCAAACCAATGTTCCATTCACCTCATGCTGCTCCCCGATCACCTCTATCACTTTAGTGTTGTACGTACCTCCTATCTCCAATTCCTCCATCTACCTAGGATATCCTTCGACTGCCTCTTTGACTGTAGCGTTATGTAAAGAAAATGAAATGTGATATTTCTATACCTATCAAGATCAAATTAAATTACTTGGAGTAATGGGTTACCATTGAGGTTACTATGAATGGCAGTGCCTCCATAGATGAGACTTTCAACACACACCTACTGTGGGTGGGGGTTGCTAACCCTACATCCTAGAAGATCACTATCTTAAAAGATTATGTTATCAACTCAAACCATATTCATAATAATATAACACTAATATAGCCATCCAAATCTTAGTATTACATGTTGAATTCCCCCAAACCACAAGAGGTCAGTCTATGAATTGATCAACATTAATTAATGGATTTAATAAAAATAGTTGTAATATAATCCAACCAGCTGAAAGGCATTTACAATCTCGTGATAATCAATTCATCCCCCATCATGTAATCAGGTTCTCCATTGTGTAGGTGTACTTAACCAAAATCACATGGCTTGCCATCGCAAGGGTTGTTATTTACTAGAGTAGTCTATATTCAAAATAACATTCTTGACACCCATAATAGGTATCAAGGATGAATCACTATATATCCAATAATGTTCATGGTGTCTCCCCATTTTCATGGAAAAAAATTCTACACTGGCACATAGGAACAACATGTCATAGTGGTTCAGCAAGTTGAGACCACCATTAAATTATTCGTGACATAAAAGAATGTTTTGTGGAATTTACCATTGATCGAATTCAAGAAACATCCCACCATCCTAAAATGAATTAACCACCGAAATAAAACTACTCACAAGTTTATACCACTATCTAAACCCAAATCCTTTTTCAAAATAATACCGTTCACCTTTCCATGGTTGCACTACTTTGATCACCTCTTCTTATATGGCCCTAGAGCATGAAGACTAGAAGCCACTTCATGAATCATGGATTAATAATAAATGAACCTAACTGGATTATAGTCTCCACTATGAATCGTCTCAATGAGAGATCAAATTTAGAACACTATAACTTCACAAAGACACAAATCATATATGGTATACGGGTTAATGCATACACCATATCCTTACCAAGAGATTACCATAAGTCTCCCTTACAAAGCATTCCAGAATTCATCGAAATTCATAAAGAAGAAAAGTATTCTTCTTACACACATAAAATAAAACCATGATCACCAACTAAGGGAAATATAACATAACATTTATAGGTTTGGATACATTTTATATATTTGAGGGGTCCTAATCACTATCATAAAAAAACCTTCCCCGTAATCACAATCACCAGCACATCATGACACCCAGAAAGTGTAACCAATTAATACTGAGGTGGGAACTATCAAAACTATTCTTATTCATGAAGGGGTTTAAGAAAAGTCCACTTTACCCAGCATAGATAAACCCAACAGAAGGATGAGGAAAAAACAATCAACATTAATAGAATATGAATGTATAACGAGGTCTACCTTGTGGTTGCACCACAATATCAAACCCTCATAGATATGACACTTGGTGAAAAATGAATTATAGTTCCATACATCATATGGACACATGGGGAATCATAAAAAAGTCATAATTTAGTTCAAATCGTCTACTAATCGAGTATAAGAATCCACTATGTGTGTTATTTCTAGACATAGACTGTTTAAACTCTATGTTGGTTAGCATCTAATCCATGGGTGGTGATCATGGAGAAGAATCAAAACATCACCCTAATAAAAAATACTCTTACAAAGTCTATCTAGAAAAAATAAATGTAAAAGGATAAGTGGGAGACTTACCTGGAGTAGATCGCACCCACGATGGAGGGAGAGAAGACGCGTCGACCGGTCAGCGAGCCTTCTGTACTATATCGGTAGGGGAAGGCACGACTGCGAGGGGGATGTGCATGGGAGGAGCCACCACCACTGTGAAATGGATGATTAGGGTTCTTGGGGAGTCCAGCAGAGAGGAGGAAGTATGGTTTGTGGGGAGGGGGATCCACAGAAGGGGTTCGAGGGGGAGGAGAAGGAGTAGGGCTAGCGGTGGAGCTCTGGCAAAGAGAAGATCACCGGGGGAGGGGAGTTGTCACAGGGTTACATCACCATGAGGCCTTGAGGGCATGATAAATAGAGGATACATGGCATTGAATTTTATAAAATATCGGACTATGGTTTTATCAGTGCTAAAAAAGTTCTGATAAAGGATACCTTTATCATCGCGAAAACTTTAGCGCTGATAAAGGAAATCTTAATCAGTGCTAAAATTTTAGTACTGATAACGGGTTCCTTTATGAATTCATTTTTCTTAGCGTTGATAAAAGTTTTCAGTTCTCTTTCCCGTCATTGTAGTAGTGCACAACCTGAAAAATGTGCAAAAAACCTAAAACACTACATCATAAAGATAAATGAATGATAAACCAAAAAATAATCCTAGTGTAAAAATCCCAATAAATCAATATGGTTCACTCTCTATCCCATCATGAAATATCCTGAGACTAAACATTACCCAATTTATTGGAGTGATATAAAATTCTGGGTGCACCCACCACATTCATTTCATTCTCAAGCTTCAGTGTGTCACATAGATCATAAAACATGGAATGATTTATTGTCAAATTTTATTACAAGAACATATAGGGTGGAATAAATATATGTCTGTACAAATTAAAATTGTTATATGTGTATAATATTGAACACCCTTAATAAGAAATTGGTCTTGGTATTCCCTTCATAATTATTTTGGGACGGAAAAATATGGGGAAATTTCGACTACATTACAACTTCACAATAAAATTTATAAAAATTTTTAATGAGGGAAAAATGATTATATATTTATTTACACTTAAAATTGAAAGTAATATAAATATGTAATGGAATATCCTGATATTAGGAATTAGAAAATGAAGTAATAATATAATAAATAAACTTGTATAAGGAAGACAATGTGAGGACCCCTTACAAAATTTTGGCATGGTAATGGGTGTACATAAATGTTCTTTAGAGTGATTAATGAGATTAAAAGGATATATAATTGTATATCTCTAAAATGGGAAATAATTGAGATATTTTTGAACATTACCAAAAATGAAAAAAATTAAAATTGAGAGGCATAAAAAAAACGATAGAATTGAAATGAGAATAGATAAATCCCTTACTTGAGTGTGGGACTCAAAATGCTTAAGAGGGCATTGTTGAGAGAATGTGGGAACCTTGGGAGGACTCTAGAGAGTGGAGGATAAATTATATATGTTATAAAATTAGTTTGATTGAAGTGGAATAACATATTTTGTGGATTTATATTGGAAACTTGTGGGAATTTTTTATTATTAGGTATTGGACTCTACATTAAAAAATAATGAAAAAAAATCCATCATAGGGTTTGTTTACCATTTTTTCTTAAAATGGCTATGTTTTTCATTATTTTTTAAGTCCAATTTCAAATATTAATAAAATAATACCTTTTATTATTTGGTGTTGAGTCATAAGATAATGAAATTGTTTTTAACAACATAAAATATATTAATGGATTTGGGGGATTCATAAAAGATATATAAAATTAATAAAATTAACATAAAATATCATTATTCTAAATATATAACAAATATTTGGTCATGGGTCCCATTTATATTATATATTATATCACTTTTGGGTCATTATAATTTAATAATACAAAAAATATATTAATATGGCATTTAATTGTTACCCAAAAATTATATTGTCTAAAAAAATCTGAAAAATCCCCGATTAGATAATTTCAATGTTCTAATTCAAAAAATAATATTAATTTTCTCTAAATAATTTTCTAAATATTTTCAACTTTCATTTAAAATATTATTCAATATTTATTGTGAAATATAAGATTGTTTTAACAATATCATTTTTTAAACCGTTATAAAAATTTCATTTGACCTCATAAAAATTATATGATCATTTATATGAAATAATAAATATTAAATAACAATAATTTTTAAATAATTTTTTTATAAATCCATTAATTCATCAAAATATGTTCCATATATTAATTTTAAAATTACCCAAAAATACTATTTTTTATTATTTACAAATTAATATAATTTATAAAGTATCTATAACAGGATTAAAATATTTTCATCATTATATAAAAAATAATGTACATAATAATAATTCTAGGGACACAATACACACCCCATTAATACCCTAGACAACACCCTATGATTAATGTGCATGATGGTGAGACTTTCATGGGGTCGTTCAGAGTACATGGTATTTTCATGATCTCATTTTTCTTGAATATCTGTTTTAAATGGTTTTACCCATGATTATGTTGTTGGATCTCAGTAGAGGATTGGTAATTGGAAAATACCAGTGATACTATCTTCCTTGGAAGATCTAATAAATGAACTTCATAGGGTGTGATCCAAGTGGTTGAGGCCATCACATCCAATTTCAATGTCCGTTGGGTTTGTTAAAACCATATATATATAGTAATAGTGTTATCACTATTCAACCACTATATTATTAAAGGTAATGAAAAGTAAAGGTACTTATAATCCAATTGACATAAAGAAATAAATTAAGTGATTGGATTGTAAATATCCTTATTACATAATAATATATTTAATTAATTCAAAAGGTTAATTTTATTTTCAACAATTTGGTTCATTACAGTCTCCCCCTTAACAAATTTCACCCTAAAAATTTTAATTTCCATGTTAAAACTTATGAGTGTACCGATTTTTGATCACATCCTATAATTACAACTCTACTTCTTTAAATGTATCATTTATGCATAGCAATTTGACCAAGATCATTGAATTATTTAATTGAACATTGTCTCAATGATATAATATCATCATCAACTTCTCCAAATATGAATGATCATTACCAAATGATAGCACATCTGGATTGATTACATGAGAGGGTTTGGGTATGTACTTTCTCAAGAGGCATAAATGGAATATATCATGTACATGAGATAAGTTATGAGGGAGTGAAATTTTGTTGTCCAACACTCAAATGTGATCCAGTATATCAATGGGGTCGATGTCTCTTGGGATAAGAATTCATTTATTTGAAAATCACATCACATTATTCCATAGATATTAGTAGCTTAATACCATATCTCAAAACGATAAGTCCACATTGATAATCAGAAATACTCTTAAATTGACTCTGATCATCCTTCATGTGCTACTGAATGGTTGTAACCTTTTCTAACATTTCCTCGATAGTTTCAGGTCCTAGTTGTTTTCTTTACCCACCTTCATTCTAATATGAAGGTGTTATAAAATGTTTCCCATAAATTGATGCATAGGGAGACAATTGGAAACATGAGTGTATTTTTGTAAGATAACTCCAGGAGAGGAAGATGTTGTTCCTATACTCCATTTAGGTAAACCATATGAATAGTCTGCTCATATATGCTATCATTTTAAAGATAATTGGAAATAAAAAAAACATATAAGAGTTTAGAGTATGTAAGACAATTTTCACTAACATGGAGGTGAACCTCATATAGAAACCAGATACAATCAATAGATGTATTCCATGTAGCTTTACCAGTTATATGATGTATATCCATTTAAGTTAATCTATTGGAACGTCCTCTTGAAGTGCGGTATAGTGAGATGTCATTATAAGATGATCCACTACAACCCATATATAATTGTTTACCCTAAATATCATTTGATGTATAATAATAAAGTTTTTTTGTGATTTTCTCCAAATTCTATGTTGTTATTGTTAAAGGATGCATCATTCCATGATACTTATACCTTTTAAACAGCACTTATTAGAATTATAGGTTCATTAGAGTATATTCAGCAATCACATTTTTAATATTATTCCACCAAAAATGCTCATATAGATATTTATACATCTTTGTTCTTACATGGTGAATAGAAAAAGTAGAACTATGTGATTCATCCAATAGTTCCATCATTAAAAATGGATTTTATGGACACATAATATTGACTCAAATATCAAAATTCCATAAATTATTATCGTGGATCATTGATGATTTTTTACATTATTGTATCAATGTAACACCCTGAGATTTTATGAGAAATATGATTTTGATGTCTTGTGTTGTACGCTGCACCAAGATTATCTTGTACTATACGCAACACCGTATTAGCTTGTAGTATACGCAACACTATTCTTGGCTAGGGTTACACACTATTTGAAGTTCGTTTTGTGGAAATTAATCTACACAACATTAAGTATAGATTTTGTTTAATGTATAAGTGAAATATCTTTTGATTATGTTATTCTCAATACCAAACGAAGATCTCACTACACGTAGCCCTGACTTGGCTTGCATTACACGCAATCAAGACCTTCTTCGATAGCGTGTGTAGTACAGAATACCATGTTTCACTAAACGAGATATTATTATGATATTATTATGAACTATCCATTATGAATATTAATACCCACTTTTTGAAATTGTATCATTCAAAATGAACTTCATTTTTGGATTCAGAATATCGAAATTAACTTAGGGTGAGATTTTTGAATTTTTATGAAAACTCTAAATTTTTGATGAATAGTGAAAACACTAGGATACTATTTAAAAACCGACATTATATTTAAGTAATTATTTATTTTTTTAAATTTATTTTAGGTAAAAATTGATTCATAATACCAATATAAGTACAATGTAATTTATTGGAGTCATTTTATAATAATTTTAGATATATAAAAATTTTATTGAACTTTTCACCGTCTTTTACCCACCTCCTAGGAGAATTTGCAAATTAACATAAATCATAATTTTACCATTTCTATGAATTGAATTTCAAAAATATGAGAGACACGGTTGATGTTAGTAAGTAAAATGTGGTTCAATGAGATAAAATTAATTTTTTGTGAATAGTAACTTTTTACTTTTATTTACCACGGTTAAAAGTAAATAGGGTAATTAAGGGTAAAAATGATATTATTATTACCCTAACGCATGTCTTAATTATATTGGATAAGTTTAATTCTACCAAAAACAACCATAGGAATAAAATATGACAATTTAGGCCCACATGGATTAGAATAGGACATTTATTATTAATTTATTTAAAGAACGGTTAAAATAGTTAAAATCAAAGTTTAATAACTAAATCATGTTTAATATAGGTTTATACAGAAGATAAATTCAACTATAAATATTCATTATAACAATAAAAATCTTTCCTACATAATTATGTTTTATTTATAATATTTAGACCTTATATAATTTAATTTATTTTTGACACAATGAAGATGCATTAATTATCTTATTAAAGAAATATTGACATAATTGATGTTATAAATACAGAAATAAATGTAATTTGAGACTTTTTATGAATTCTACTAATTATATCGATTAATATGACATGTTATTATTGATTTAGTTAACTTTGTTCGAACTAATCATTCTGTTCGGAGTTTCACAAAAATCAATTACCAAATAGTGTCAAAATTGACATAATATAGATTTTAAAACCAATATTATATTATTAATAGTTATTTTATTCCTAAAAATATAAGGTTCGGCCAAATGACTTAGATAAGGTTATATATATTAATAGTAATCATCTTGGGGTTCTTTTGGCTTCTTATAGTATGTTTATTAACCTTATAGTGAAAACAAGAAGACACGGTAAAAGAAAAATTATTTAACTTAAAGTTAAATCTAAATGATAAGGTTAAAATAGTAACCTAAAATTGTCCAAATTCTATTGGATGAGAGGATTTTGACCCATCCCTACCATATCTTCGAAATAAATAAATTTTTCACTATTAAAAACCGAATATGTCTTTATAATAAAATAATATTTTGAGTTTTTTCAAAGGTGCCCCTCTCCTACCTTATAAAAGGACACATCATCCCTCTCGTCCTGACATCACATTAAGCCCTCATGCTCGGACAACCCCTGACAATTTCTCTTCTCCACTTCCTTAGAAACATCGTAGAGGTTCTGGTCTTCTTCAAAGACCAATCATAGTGCCCTAAGAGGAGTTTTCAAAAAGGCGTGTTGAAAGAAGAGGTAATATCCGTTATCGATTATTTCAACTTTATTTCTTCTTAAACTTCTTCTTCTTTAGATGTTTCATTATGAAGTAAAAACATAAGTATCAATCATATACTGATATGTTATTATAAGTATGAAATAACCCTATTTCACCATCTATCCATCCTACGGAATAGGAAATCATCGTGCGTGCGTACGTACAGAATACCGTCTCCACGCCGCGATGTAATCTGTTTTCAACCACCACATTACTTGTATGGGAATAATGGTGTAAATAAATAACTATACATGATTATTGAAAAGTGATATTGATTCTGAAATATTATACATACACTTCATTGCAATTCCACGATTATTGGAATGATATCATCGCTCGTGCGTACGTACGGACTACTGTCTCCACAACGCGATGAGATTCATTTTCCATATTAACCATTCATGAATGATTTTAAATTATATATAATAAGTAATCATGAAATATATGGAATAATAATGATACTGTATTTATGTATATATATATGTATGTCATCTACCATATTCCATTCAATTCAATAAGGAAAAAAATAGCGTTCATGCGTATGTACGGCCTACCGTCTCCATGAACGGTGTATTTCATTCCATTTATCGATCTATCATATATATATATGTATATGCTGAATATATATTACATATAAATCATGTTTTACATTCTAGAATTAAGTAAATCATGATATATGTAATAATATCATGAACAACAAGTCCAAACATGTACGATAAATGAAATGATTTTAGCCAAAATGCTCTTTAACATGGAATTTACAAAAGAACAGGTAATATAAAGTCATAAGTGAACCTTATATGATATAATAACAATGAATATGATTCTATAATAAGTCAATGACATTATTTAAATCATTATACAGGAGGTTCGGATCCATAAGAAGCATATCATACCTAAGGTAAGGGATAACTTTACCAATCTCGTTTTTATCCGAGATTGTTTATTTGTAAGTATTTACTGGGGTTATTTCTATATTCCATGTCCATTTTTATAAAAAATTCTTCATGTATCTTTAAATTCCTTTTTACCCATTTTTGACTTTTACTACATGGTATGGAAGGAATCTTTCTTTTGTTTACGTTACGAGGTACTTTTTTGATTTTTTCTGCAAATGTATGAGAAGAATGTTTTTTTAACTTATACGACACGAAAAGTTTTTTACGGTTTTATAAAGCCTTATATTCATGAAGCATACTCTAAAAGATTTCATGACCATTTTCAACTAAAACATATTCTTTTATAATTTCATGGAATTTTGTGAAAAGAAAATGATTTTGAATAAGAAAGGATATCTTCCTCAATAATTTATTTCAAATGATTTATCCAAACAATTTTCCATCTATGATGACATTATTTCATATGTGTATGTTTCAAGTATAATTTCTATATGATTTACATGGATTCACTTTTCTTATTATGAAATTATATACATTTATTTTATATAGATTATGTGATGATGGGATGATGTTTATGAATCCCATTTTATTCATTGGGTTATTATGAATGATGTATGTTTATTTTGTGGCACAAGTAAAAATGATTTCATTATGAGATGGGTGGGACCTATATCTCCCTCCAATGCATTGGGTAAAGAATTATATATCATGAGATAGACATGGCTAGAACGGTAAGTTAATCAGGTTCAGTGTTACAGGACTGAAATGAGTAGTGAAATTGATTTAGAAAGGGACTTTGTCCACTAAAATGGTCTTGGCAGCAATGTCTTGGCTACTATGGAAATCATAACATGTGCTGAATGGTTTCCACAAATACATTTTTTATTCCCATTATATTTTATCGTGGATTATGTTCCATTATGATATATTCCTTACGTACTTCCAAGATTTATGTCTTTTCTCATGATTTTGATGTCTAAATTTCATGTTCATGTTTTAGCTTTCAAATGTTTATGGATTGTTTTATGTTCTCTATGTTTTCCCTTACTGAGCATTTGAGCTCACCCTTTTTATGTTTTATTTACCCCAGGAAATAAAGAAAGGTTTTAGGAAAGGAAACAAAAAGGGGAAGATCATTTATGGGAGTTGTTGAAGATATTTAAATAGGATTAGATGATTATATTCTGAGTTTCCAAAGACACTAAACTATTACGGTTCTTGTGTGTCTGTTTTTGTTATGTGTTAAGTATTCTGAAAAAGTATTGTATTGTCCATGTACTTCAAGTTTTGGGTCTCTACAGTTGGTATCATAGAAAAGAATTAGTCAACCTTTGGAATCTAGGATGCGAAAACTTTAGTGAGTTCCCTAGAGATATTTCTAAGGTATTTATTTGGATGTACCTAAGGTTAAGTATAATTATATGTTAAAATCCTAGAATTATGGTAACGATCTTAGAATTAAATCTAAGATGTTAGATATTGAAGGTACTCCCCCTTTATTATGTTGTCTTCCCTAGAATGATTTTTTCCTCTCACACAATTCTTTTTGGATTTTAGATGATGGATGGAACGAGAAGGAACCATGTTGATCAATGTAATGGACAATGCAATGACTTTCCTCCTGAACAAACCAATGTTATAGTATATGTAGTGTAAAATATTATTTCTATACATACACAAGATATGAATCATTCTGGACTTCCAAATGAGTAGAGAAGGGAAAAATATTCTATTGAGTCCTTCATGAGGAAACATCCACCTTCCTTCAGTGGGTCTTCCGATCTAGTTGTAGCTAAACAATGGATTAGTAACATTGAAAAGATATTTTCATTTATTCAATTTTCTGAACATGATAAAGTCATCTTAGCAGTATATCATTTGGAAGGTTGAGCTGATCAATGGTGGAATCTTATCAAGAATACGAGGCCAAGAGATGAAATTGAGTCCATGGAATGGTATGAGTTCAAGAACTTATTTTTCAATATGTACTTCCCTCGTATTCTTCAAACAATGATAGACAAAGAGTTTCTTGAACTAATGAAAATGGATGATAAATCTGTTGGTATATACGAAGCGAATTTTACAAGGCTTGAAAGGTATGCATCTGGCTTTATCATCCAACCTGAATGTAAAGTTGATCGATTTTTTAGTGTCTTAAAACCAAATCTTATAAGGGAATTAGCTATAAGAGACTTCATTAGCTATGAAGAAATTGTTCGTTGTGCTATCAAGGTAGAACTAGAAGTTGGTGTCACATATCCATCTCATGGTTTTGACAAGAAACTAAATATGGAGTTCAAGGAGAAATCTCAGAACAATGGTGAAATGAAGATGAATGATTATTTCTGCTCAAAGTGTGGAAAGTATCATGGTGGATATTGCCTAAATGGTACAAGAAAATGAATTAAGTGTGGAGAATAAGGTCATCGAGCAATTGATTGTTGAATTAATTGGAAAAAGGTTTCTAATGATGTGAATAGAGAAAAGACTACATAGAACTCTCCACCAACACTTAAATGCTTCATGTGCCAGGAAATGGGGCATTATGCTAATAAATGCCCTAATCCACGGGTTAATGATGATCAACATGAGAAAAATCTTAAAGAAAAGGATAAAGGTAAGTCTTATGCGATCACTATTTGTGATGTTGAGTATCAAAATGATGTTCTGTAATGATTAAGAGTTTATGTAATGGGATTTCAAAATAGTATATTGTGGAATTATGGAATATCTATGTATTGGTTTTCAATTATTATATGGTACTGGTAACCATGAAAAAGTGATTGAAATATTTTTGGAAATCATATGAAATGCGCATATTGAAGGGATAAAGAGAAAATAATATGATAGTAATCATGAGCTCATGACTAAAATAAGGAAAAAGTTATATCATAGTTTGAGTATAGAGAAATTTTGGGATTTTGGTATGTGGACAGAGTTAACTTTTGACAACATTCATGTTTTCACTAAGGTTAAATGGGTATTCATTTTTCAAGAGAATACATGATTAAGGTATTCACATGATTGGAATGTGATCAACAACATATATCGGGGATAAATGATGGTATTCACATGCTCGGTATATGACATTTCTAGTAATTGTTTTCATTATATTATAATCTTGGATTGAAGTATTTTGGATAAGCCTAAAGATTTGAAATGGATTATGTTGATCATAAGTTAGTTTAAGGCTAGAACTATTTTCAATATTATCGATGGAATGTCATAATGATGTAATTTTAGAAAAAGGACAGCCTGTAGGATGGGCGACAACCTGTCGCGTTGGACAATGCTGTGGGAATCGAACCCACAACCGAAGTGAGACTGGACTTTATCGCATAGCACTGGCCTACAGGAAGTCCCTAGTTTGTAGAAACTAGTTTTATTTTATTAAGAGGTATGATAGATGAAGTATAAGTCCATTTTTGGAATCATATCTGACTAACCTCACCATACATGGACTTATGTATTTGATAACTTTTTTTATCCTTTTATTTTAGATAGATAGAATGACCCATCATTCTATCACATGATCTGTTAGCACTTCAAAAATAACAAATTCAACTTCATTTATTTATGAGATGAAGTGTAAATTGTTTAAAGCACCAACAACAGTGAGATTGTACCAAAATCAAGCAAGTATTTCTTCTAATTCAAAATTTTAAACTTTAGGGAAATGATATTGAAAACCAAAACTTTTGTCCAAGTGCTCTTATTTCTGACGAATCAGATGGTACCTTAGATCATCACAAATATATGGCTTTGTGATTGTTGGTTATTTCATAGCCATGTTCTCTACCACTCTCCATCAGAACACGATGGTTAGATTTCTCTTCCAAATTAATATTTTCACCTATGTTCTCCTATGTGGAAACCCAGTGATGAGTTAAACTGGGTAACCATTTCATTTCTGACATTCCTTTTTAAAAAGAAGTTTTAGTATTCTTTATTTTACGATGTGGGTTTCTATGAAAGAAACTTTCAAGTAGTAACCCATTTACAACCCCGACGAATTTCGAGGTCGAAATTCATTTTAAGGGGGGTAGAATGTAACAGATCGAGATTTTATGAGAAATATTATTTTCATGTCTTGTGTTGTATGCTACACCAAGATTAGCTTGTACTATACGCAACACCGTATTAGCTTATAGTATACGCAACACTATTCTTGGCTAGTGTTACACACTATTTGAAGTTCGTTTTGTGGTCATTATTCTACGCAACATTAAGTATAAATTTTTTTAAATGTATAAATGAAATAAGTTTTGATTATGTTATATGCAACACCAAAATGGAGATTTCACTACATGCAGCCTTGACATGGCTTGCATTACACACAATCAAGACCTTCTTCGATAGCAAGTGTAGTACACAACAACAAGTTTCACTAAACGAGATATTATTATAATATTATTATGAACTAGCCGTTATGAATAGTAATACCCAATTTTTGAAATTTTATGTTTCAAAATGGACTTCCTTTTTTCATTCGGAATATCGAAATTATCTTAGGGTGAAATTTCGGTGTTTTTCTGAAAATATTCAATATTTGATGAATAGTGAAAACACTGGGTTACTATTTAAAAACCAGACTTTTCATTTATATAATTATTTATTTTATTAAACTTTATATTAGTTAAAAATTGATACATAATACCAATATACGTTCAATTTAATTCATTGGAGTCATTTTATAATAATTTTAGATATATAAAAATTATATTGAACTTTTCACCATTTTTTACCCACCTCCTAAGAGAATTTGCAAATTTACATTAAACATAATTTTATCGCTTCTATAAATGGAATTTCAAAACTCCTAGAGACACGGTTATTGTTAGTAAGTAAAATGTGGTTCAATGAGATAAAAATAAATTTTGGTCAATATTAACTTTTTACTTTTATTTACCATGGTTAAAAGTAAATAGGGTAATTAAGGGTAAAAATGATATTATTATTACCCTAACACATGTCCTAATTATATTGAATAAGTTTAATTAGACCAAGAACAAACTTTGGATTAAAATATGACCATTTAGGCCTACTTGGAATAGATTAGGACATTTATTATTAATTTATTTAAAGAAGGGTTAAAATAGCTAAAATCAATGTTTAATAACGAAATCATTTTTAATATAGGATTATACATAAGATAAATTCGACTATAAATATAAATTAGAAATATAAAAATATTTCCTACATAATTATGTTTTATTTATAATTTTTAGAAATTAAATAATTTAATTTATTTATGACACAATGATGATGCAATAATTATCTTATTAATGAAATATTGACATAATTGATGCTATAAATACCAAAATAAATGTAATTCGAGAACTTTAATGAATTAAAATAATATTATAGGTTAATATTACATGGTATTATTGATTTTTTTAACTTTTTTCGAACAAATCATTCTGTTAGGATTTTCACAAAAATCAATTACCAAATAGTGTCAAAATTGACGTAAAATATTTTTTAAAACAAATATTATATTATTAATTATTATTTTATTCCTAAAAATCTAAGGGTCGGCCAAATGACTTAGATAAGGTTATATATATTATTAATAAACAACTTGGGGTTCTTTTGGCATGTCATAGTATGTTTATTAACCTTATAGTGTAAGAAAACATGAAGACTCGGTAAATGAAAAATTATTTAACTTAATGTTAAATCTGAATGATAAGGTTAAAATAGTGACCTAAACTTGTCCAAATTCTATTTTATGAGAGTATTTAGACCCATATCCACCTTATTTTTTAAATAAATCAATTTTGATCTATTGAAAACCGAATATTACTTTATAATAAAATAATATTTTGAGTTTTCCCAAAGGTTCTCCTCTCCTCTCTTATAATAGGACACATCCTCCCTCTCTTCCTCACACCACATTGTGCCTTCATACTCGGAAAAACCCTGACCATTTCTCTTCTACACTTCCCTAGAAACATTCTATAGGTTCGGGTATTCATCAGAGACCAATCATAGTGCCCTAAGAGGAGGTTTCAAAAAGGCGTGTATAAAGAAGAGGTAATATCCGATATCGATTCATTCAACTTTATTTATTCTTCTACTTCTTCTTCTTTAGTTGTTTCATTATGAATTAATAAAATCAGTATCACTCATATACTGATATGTTATTATATGTATGAAACAACCCTATTTCCCCATCTATCCATCCTACGGAAAATGAAATCACCGCGCGTGCGTACGTACGGAATACTGTCTCCTCACCGTGGTGTAATCTGTTTTCGACCACCACTTTACATGGATGGGTATAATGGTGTAAATGAATAACTATATATTATTATTTACAAGTGATATTGATTATGAAATATTATACATTCAGTTCAATGCAATTCCACGATCATGGGAATGATATCATATCTCGTGTGTATGTACGGACTAACGTCTCCACGACGTAATGAGATTCATTTTCCATGTTAACCATTCATGAATGGTTATAAATTATATATAATAAGTAATCATGAAATATATAAAATAATAATGATAATGGATTTATGTATATATGTATATATTTCATCTACTAAATTCCCTTCAATTCAATAAGGAAACAAAAACAGCGTTCATGCGTAGGTACGACCTACCGTCTCCATGAACGGTGCATTTCATTCCATTTATCGATCTATCATATATATATATATATGTATATGCTGAATATATATTACATATAAATCATTATATAAATCCTGGAATCATGTAAATCAGGATATATGTAATAATATCAAGAACAACAAGTCCAAACATGTACGATAAATGAAACAATTTTACCCAAAACGCTCTTTAACATGGATATTACAAAAGAATGGGTAATATAAAGTCATAAGTGAACCATATATGATATCATAACAATGAATATAATTCTTTAATAAGTCAATGAAATTATTTAAATTATTATATAGGAGGTTTAGATCCATACGAATCATATCGTACCTAAGGTAAGGGATAACTTTTCGAATCTCATTTTTATCCGAGATTGTTTATTCGTAAGTATTTACTGGGGTTCTTTCTATCATCCAAGTCCATATTTTATAAAAGTGTTTTCATGTATGTTTAAATTCCTTTTTACCCATTTTTGACTTTTACTACATGGTATGTAAGGAATCTTTCTTTTGTTTATGATACGAGTTACTTTTATTGACTTTTTCGGCAAAAGTACGGGAAGAATGTTTTTTTTATTTATATGACACGAACGGATTTTTACAGTTTTATAAAGCCTTATTTTCATGAAGAATAATCCAAAATATTTAATGACTATTTTCAACAAAATAATCTTCATTTAAAATTTCATGGAATTTTGTGAAAAGAAAATGATTTTGTATAAGAAATGATATTTTCCTCAAGAATTTATTTCAAGTGTTTTATCAAAACAATTTTCCATCTATGATGACATTATTTCATATGTGTATGATTCAAGTATAATGTCTCTATGATTTACATGGATTCACTTTTCTTTTTATGAAATGGTATCCATTTCTTTTATATGGATTATGTGATGATGGGATGATGTTTATGAAACCCATTTTATTCGTTAGGTTATTATGAATGATGTATGTTTATTTTGTGGTACAAGTAAAAATGATTTCATTATGAGATGGGTGGGACCCATATCTCCCTCCAGTGCATTGGGTAAAGATTTATATCTCATGAGATAGACATGGCTGAAATGGTAAGATAATCTGGTTCAGTTTTACAGGACGGAAATGAGGAGTGAACTCAATTCAGAAAGGGACTTTGTCCACTAAGATGGTCTTGGCAGAAGTGCCTTGGCTACTACAAAATTCATAACATGTGCTGAATGGTTGCCACAATTACATGTTTTATTCCCATTTAATTTTATCAAGGTTTTGATGTTTAAATTTCATGTTCAAGTTTTAGCTTTCAAATGTTTATGGATTGTTTTATGTTCTCTATGTTTTCCCTTACTGAGAATTTGAGCTCACCCTTTTTATGTTTTATTTTCCCCAGGAAATAAAGAAAGGTTTTAGGTAAGGAAACAAAAAGGGGAATATCATTATGGGAGTTGTTGAAGATAATTCAATAGTATTAGAAGATTATATTCCGAGATTCCAAACACACTAAACTATTATGGTCCTTGTGTTTCTGTTTTTGTTATGTATTAAGTATTCCACAAAAGTAATGTATTGTCCATGTATGTCAAGCTTCGGGTCTCTACAATCAACTTTCTAATGAATTACCAAATATTTTATTTTCTCGTTCTTTAACCTCTATAGAAGAGACCATCGAACAATATTTTTTGGAATAGATTGATGATGTTCCTTCCCTTATGATTCCCATGTCCATCCTTTTCAAATAAAAGAATATTAGATCACTATCAATTGACATCCATTATATAATAGTGTGATTCTATATACATAGAGCATATTCCACTCTATTTTAATTCAAAAGATTTTAGTGTATTGAGTAGTCATATTCCATGATCACCTCTAACCATATTCATTGGAACATATTTTTATCTTTCTATGTGAATATATACTTGGGGGTTTTCTTATCAATTTATATTTCACACTTATCCGCAAAGTTATATTTCCATAATATTTTCATTTCTACGATCATTTTAGCTAGCACTAGATCTTATGATGCGTGTCTCTATTAGTGAACATTCTTAAAACATTAATAATAGTCTATGAAGTTTTCATCCTTCATTAACACACTTCTCAATCCCTTCTTCAAAGAATCAATGAATGTCACAAAACTCACTCCTCTTGTGGGTATTGTGAGAATAGGTGAGGTGACAAGTATCCATTTTAAATACTTTAATCTCCTCTTCAAAGTCATCATTCCAAGAGATCATTCCTCTATTCTATGTTTTCTCTGTAATAGGGATTAAAAAAACTATAAATTTCACCCAAATAGAAGAAAATACTTATCTAACCCAAGGGATATGCGGATAGCTATCTTGGATATTGGCCTCATACATCTTTCAATTGTTTCAATTTTTAAAGGGTCCATAAATATCACATTTTTAATAATTATATAACCTAATAATGAGACTACCTTCAACCAGACCTCAATTTTTTCTTACTTGGAATAGAGCATATCATTTTGTATGGAATTTTTCATAATTCTTAAATTCTCATCACGATTCTAATTGCATGCAGAATATATTAAAATATCATGTATAAATTTTACACAAAAAACAAGGAAATCTCTAAGTACCCTATTCATTTAGTCCATTAGGATTGCTAGAGAATTTGTGAGTATTAATGGCATCACTATGAACTCCTAGTTCCCAAACCATGTAAGAAAAGAAATCTTGGGGATATCATCCATCTTGAACCATACATGGTAATATCCCGACCACAGATCCACCTTGAAAAAGTATGGATCTCCATGTAGCCTATTAAACAAGTCATCAATCCACAAATGAGAAAACCAGTTTTTATCGTGATTTTATTGGGTAAAACACGACGATTTTGTGAATTATTATTATTAATGTCTTAAAATTAATTTCATATTTTTGATATTATTCACATCACACAACACTGGATATAAATTTGTTTCATATTATATTATATCACTATGTTTAGATAATGTTATACACAACACCATGTTAAGATTTTTCTACATGCGACACAGACATGATATGAATAACACGTTACACTGCGTTTTTGTGAAACAACAAATTCTTATTATAATTATTTAAATGAACTAGTAATAACCAAGAAATTAAATAATGTAATATGAATAATAATAACTAATTTTTAAATTCTATTTATAACGGTTTTATATAAATGAAATATATTTATAATGTAAATATAACTCTTTGTAAAGTCTTTATAAGTTTTACAAAACTAGTTTCATAAAGGAACTCCTTTTACTTTCATTCAAAGGATAATTGTAATATTAATTTTTGAAATTTTGTGAAATTTAATATGATAAAATAAACATTATTTTTAAATTGAGAATATAAAATTTATCTTAGGGTTAATAGTTTGGATTTTTTTGAGAAGTTTCATTTTCGTTGTCAAGTGAAAATTACTGCATTGTAGTTAAAAACATCCCTTTTATATAAATAAATATTATAATTTAATTTTTTTTAAAAAAATACAAAAATTATTAATATATTAATAATATTTATGTCATTCGAATAATTTATATATTGAATTGAGATATAAAAAAATTATTGAAATTAGAATGTTTTTTTTACCCACAATCTCATCGTGTATGCAGGATTAGTATTAAACATAATGTTACCGATTCTGTGAATTAAATTTTGAAAAATTGAAATACATGGTTTAAATTAGTATAAAATTTAAAATCTAAAAGTATCAACATAATTATGGGATGTTATGAATAAAATATTTATTAAAATTTTATTTACAATGGATAAGAGTCTATCAGGAAATTAATGTTTAAAATAATATTATAAAATTATATAATTAACCCAAAAAAATATAAATTTCATTTTTTGTTGGTTCTAAAGAAATTCAACATTATGATGAAATTATAACCACTCTAAGACACTTGGTAATGAATATTAAATTAATAATATTTTATTTAAAGATTATTTAAAAATGATATATGCATGTTTTTTAGTAAGTATTTCATTAATAAAACATAGATGTCTAAAAGGTAAAATCGACATTAAATATTTTATTTATTTATTATAAATTTATCTTCACCATGATAATTTCATTTTAAATTTTAAATAATAAATAATTATGTTAACGAATTTAATAATAGTGATGCAGTAATTGTTTAGTCATTGGAAATATTAAATAAATAATTTTATAAATATTAGAATAATTATAATATGACAAATTTAATGAAATAAAAAAATTAATATATAATATAGACATGTTAGTAAAATATTAAAAGTTTCTTGGGATGTTATCAAGTTTTTATTATATTTTAAAGAAGACAAATAATGAATAGTTTCAAATTTGTCAAAAATGATACTTTAAAATAAATTAAATGATATAAAATTCATAATAATATATAATTCATCAAAATTACTAGTTTAAGGATAAATATGTATAAACACATCCATTTTGGGTTCTTTTGTAATTTTATTGGGACTTTATTAACCCATAATTATTAAAAGATTTGTTTTTACAATAATAGTTAAAGGGATAAATTAAGGATTAACTATAAAACATAAGGGCGCAAATATGACCTAACCATGTATAGATGTTATTATTCTATAGGATTTTTGTCTATAATATTTTTATATTCGATATAAATCACATAGTATCGATTTGTAATTAATAATTAATTTATTTTTAATTATTATTTTAGGAGTTTCCAAGAGTGCCCCTCTCCCATCTTATAAAAGGGAACCTCTCCATCTCTTTTACTCACACTGATTAAGAACTTTTAGTTATCCATACTCTTCCCAATTATCCTACCATATTACATTCCATAATCCTAAAATCCTTAATTATTTCATAAATCCAACCAATAGAGTCCTTTAGAAGAAATAAAAAAAGAGATACCCAAAAAAGATGTAACATTCATCAACAAAGGTTTTTATATTATTTTTTTCATTTCAATTCTTATATTTATTTATTTCATGTTTATATAATATAATATGTATCCGAACTATACAAATATGTTTTTATATTAAGGTTTTTACATACACTCACACACATTTTTGTCTAATCTGTAATGAACTTTTCATTTTTATGTATGATGAACTACATCCTTAAGAAATGGTGTTCTATATTTTTTCATTTTCCACATCTCATGGTTGTGAATTTTGATGGATAATATGTTTCTATATTATATTTATGACATATATTATAAAATTTTACATCTAATATGATAATATAATTTCTATATTTTCTTACCATAGAATATTTTTGAAAAATGATAACATCGCTCATGTTTATGCATTGTTTGTTGTCTCCATGAGGCAATACGATTTATCAGTCACATTTATTTCATGAATGATAATAAGGATGACCGTTTAGGAATATCTATGTTATCTATGACATGATAATTATTTTTAAATGATAATATACCATATTATATTCAATATTTTAACCTCAAAAGAAAATTATAACTTCGTTCTTGTGTACGTACGACTTACCGTCTCCATGAACGATGTATTTCATTTTTAATCACCAACTATTATGAATCGCATTTGAGAAATATATAATAAATATATATATCATATTTATATAATTATTTTCATTATATATATTATGAAATAATACCTATGTAAGAGACTCAGTAATAATAAGTGAAAACAAAGCGATAATTGCATGAAACGTTGCATGAACAAGGAACAATTAATAAATGAGTATTATAATCTCATAAATGTATCATATATGATATTATATATGTGAATATGGTTCTATAATATATATAAATAATATAAATATATTAATTATAAATGAGTTCTTCACTAGTATAATAATTTCCATACATAAGGTAAGGCTTAGGATCAAATCCAGGTTAGGGAGAATTTCCTGATTTCTATTATAGTGTAGTAGCAGTTATTGTAGAAGTTGAAAATATTCTTCTGATTTGTGTCATGGTGCCACAATTTTGGGCCTTCCGGTAAGAAGTCCTTAATAACAACAATATTCTTTAAGCTGCAAGGCCTTTTGGACACTAATGGAATTCGAGACACCTGGTTGAATGTGACCATAATGATCAAAAGCAGACTACATAGGAGCAGAACCAAAAGTGAATTTAGAGAATTTAGAATCCACTAGAGCAGAGAGAACCAAATTGGTGGAATAAAAGGGTATGGAAATTACCAAAAGTACCAGTTTCAATACAGCTATGCACAGGGAAAAGCATACTGATCATCCATTCCAAGTTGGAATCTTGGGGAATTTAATGACGCAGAAGCTAGGGAGGGTACATCCAAAGTGTAGTCATGTCATTGGCCATCCAAGGTAATGTATTAGGCCTTTTTCCACTGGTCCATCTGGTCATGTGTGATATTTCTGCCACTAGGCCTATGGTTCAAGTACGGGTTCCCCATTAACAATGAAAATGTGGTTTGTCTATTTATAAATTGAAATAATAGGCCATTGGGATTTTAGGGTAAGACATAAGGTAATGGAATAAAGTATCACTTTTATTTTATATGAGATATATTCTCTATTCAACACCAACATATTATATGTGGTGTATATACAAGCCTTGAATTTAATTTATGAGTCTTATCCTTAAATTCAAGGGTATTTACATATCCATTTTATGATATATATTTCATGTGGTTTAAGATTCAATATATACTAAATCAATAATGTAATTTTGTCTAAATTTTATTTTATTAAGGAACATGTTATATCTTGAACATATATTATTTTTTAGGTGTATACGATGCCCTTTTAATTGTAGTATCAGGAATATCCTAATTTTTCATATATCATATGTTTCATGTAATGATATTCTAAATTCATTCATAAATCCTCGTTCCTTCAAAACAGCATTTTCTAAAAAACGTTTTAAAGTGTTTTATATGATATTTTAGTAAATTTATAGAAAATTCATTTCAATTATGGTCAAAAAATTTCAATTATTTCTTTAAACATTATAGGGTTATTTTGAATAGAAAATTTTTAAGAAAATTTTTTACGATTTAAAAATCGTTTTTCAACGTATGACGTTTATTTTCTTCTAGAATTGTATCAAGAAATATCTAAAAATTAATTTCCATCCAAGATAACATTATTTTCTAATACTTATATTGTATTGGGGTTATGATTAAATGATATTATTATTATTCATTCTCTTAATATGTTATTTTTAAGATGGATTGATGTCGATGAATTGTGTTTTACTTCCATGAGTTATGCTACGATGAAATTATTTTGAAATACATTTCATTCCATGGGTTCACATATGATACATGATTTATATACTTGTGGAACATATATATATATATTATTTAATTATGATATTATTGGGATCTATATCTCCCACCATTGAAATGGGTAATGATTTATGTCTCATGAAATATACATAATGGACCTTTTCTTCTATGATGGACTAGGGACTGAACCTTGAAAAATAAGATGGTTATAAGAGTGAACCCAGACTACTAATATGGTTATGGAAGTGAACCAAGACTACCAAGATGGTTATAGGAGTTATAAATTACAACCAATATGGTTATGTTAGTCAACCATGGATACCATTATGGTATGCAGAGTGATTCCATACCACTGAGATGGCCTCAGTTGCAATGCCTTGACTACAATGGAAATCATTTTATATTATTATATTTCATTAATGAATTTCATGTATTATTCCTATGTTAAAATATCTTGGATTATATTCTTTATTTCCTCAAGACTTATGTCTTATTAATTTCAAATATTTAAATCATGATTACTATTTTTGATCATTAATATTTTGGGTAAGATCTTTGATATTCATGATCATGTTCTCATACCCTTATGCTCGTGATTAAGATTACTTGTCTCCCTTGATTATCCATATATAGCATATTAGCTCACCATTTTTATAATTTTTTCTTTTTCCCAAGTTATTAAGAAATTTTTTATTTAGGGGTACTAAAGTGGAAAATATTTATGGTAGTTTTTTATGAACATTCACCAAATTGGAATAATTTGATCCATGTTTTTACGACACTAAACTGATATGGTCTTTGGGAGTATATTTGTGTAATGTATTAAGTAATCCAAAAAAGTTATTTATGTATACGTATGAAATGAATATATTTTCATGTGTTGATGTTATGATAATCAATGGAAGGGATCATTGAACCATTATTCTTCTTGATTAGGATAACTGGTGCACCCAATAATGAAGCACTTGGTAAAGTGAGCGGTTTATTAGGATTATACTATAGTTGTTTATTTGGATCCTCAAGATCCAAAAACCCATTTTTCATAGATTAATATATAATGGAAATACCCCATGTATAATCTTGATTGATAATTCAACCTCTCTTCTAGGAGGAAGACCATTAAATTCCTCAAGAATCACATTATCATATTCCCTCAGAATAACAATGTATTAATTTATGGTTCATTCTATATAATCAATCATTTGAGCTAGATACACTTGTTCATAGGTAAATACTATCCTTTATTATGATATTGTTTATAAATAAGGTCCATCTCCCTCCACACACTAGTACAATATTAGGTTTCATTTGCAATACAGAATTTTATTTCTTTCTCCTAAAAATTTATGTTGGATCTGTACTTATAATGCCAATCCATTCCCAGGATTGCATAAATTTACTCCAAAGAGGGTATAAAAATGTTCTATAGTAATTTAATCCCAAAACAATTGATAGGGAGGAGTTATATACTTCTGATGTAATAATTTATCCATTTTCCATTTTTACCAACATCTCAACTTCAATGATTCGAGGTGGTGTTTGGATAGTTTAAAAAATTAATGACATACATGAATGTGAAGAACTCTAATCAAAATTTATGTTCACTATTCATGAATTAATAACTATCGTATCAATCCATACTTAATTTTTTATATCCCCCTCATTAGTTTTTCTATAATAAACCCAACCATTCTTCCATGTAGTTTGTGGTTCTCTGAGAAACCATATTGTTGTATTGGTTTTAGAAGTTACTTTATTCTTTGTAGTTGAACCAGTGTACAATGTGTTGAGGTTGGAATGTAGAATTCAATTAATGTATCACATTACACATTTTCTCCTACTAGAAATCAATTTCTAGGATCCATTCCATTCCTCACCTAAATCATTTCCTAATTCCCCTTATGAAAATTCCCTGTCAATAATTTTCTAACATTCAATAAGGGGTGTGTTTCAATTTAATTAAACCATTATATTTACCTATTGGACCACCATAATTGATATTAACTTTAATATTCTTATCCCTATGATACCATTGATATTTTATAACATCTATTTCATCATTTAGGTCACATCGGAAAATTTAATCATTGCTATCAATGTATCGAATCTCTTTGTCTTGTATCAAACTATGTTTTATCCCAAAAAATAAGTTGTAAACCCTGGATTCAGGGGTAATGACAATGATATAGGTCTATAAGTAAATTCACGTAATTTTTTCCATGTATGTCATGATAGATTCCTTATCCTTTTTCATAAGGTAATGCAAATATATTTCAATTTAATGTTAGAGAGTGCATGGAAAATATTTATCTATTTTTTTATATAATTCATTCCCCCACATCGCTTTGATCTCTTTATCAGGATTAATATTCTTGATCATTGTCTAAAATTGATCAAATTTACATCAATAAAACAAATAAGCATTAGATCCTTCTCATGTTGATAAAATTGATGTATGGTGAATATATTCTCAATAGAGTCGATCCACTATTCAGCGAATAAGGGATCATATGACCCATTGAAATTATGAGGTCGTTGTCACACAAAGGTCTCAATCACAACATAATATATTTTAGGGGGATTTGGATGATACTCTTAATCTATGATGCTATTCTTAAACTGGATCAACTAACATAGTATCATCATAATGTTCGCGATTTCGACTCTCATCGGGTAAGGAATTTCATTGGTTCAGTAATCAAATTTCCCATCACATTGAATTTTTCCCTGATTCTATATATTTCTAGCCGTTGAATAGAATAAAATAAAAATTAGGGATGAGTATAATTGAACTATTAAACAAAAAAATGAAAAATTTATTATATTAAAGGGGTAACATATAACATTCATTTATTTCTTTAACATATGGATTTATAGGATTAAATCAATGTTATTCAAGATCTATTTGCAAAAATATATTACTATGGGAAATTTTTTATTCCGTTAATAGCTATTCATAATATGATTATGAATTTACCAAATCATATCCCCTGAGATTGTAAAATATGGTTTATAGTAAGTCCTTTTGTCATGTATTATGTTACCTCGAGTCAGGCCCAATACACATTAAGAGAGATGATACCCCTTGGTACATCAATGATAGAACTACATCCAATTCAGTATCCAAGAAAGGATTTATTTTCAAAATAAACAACTTACCCTATTATTACCAAAACTTGTTTATGACTTCTTATATATAGTCTTATCCTAATGTCTATCTCTAGAGTGTTCAAATCCTATTTAAAAAAATAATGAAATTATTTCTCTGATACATACAATAACAAACCTACTTTTAATTACACATTAATTCTTGAGTTATTATATAAAATTACACATAATACATCTCAAATGAATTTCAAGTCGTTTGTATTTGGGAATTAGTTACATATCATAAAATCATGAATATGGGATACAACAACATTATTTAGAAATTCATCAGAATGATTCTAAATATAGATTCCATTTAAAACATCATGATATAACCGAGGAAAAAACATAATTAAGTGTTGAGATATTAATCAATGTTAGGGAATAAACATTTAGTAAGGTGAAACATGATATAAAATAGGAATATAAATGGAGTATAAAAAGATTTCTAATCATAAACATGAACGAGGAGACAAGATGTATCATGAGAATTATATCATGGAAAATATTGTAACAAATTACAATAATGCATCATAAAAATTGGTCAAGAATAATCCACTAATTTATCTTTATAGAGAATTAAAAATAAACTAATTTGCATTACTCCATTTAAACACATGAAATATCATGAGACAAAACCTTACCCAATGCACTAGTGTGCGGTATAATTCTCAGATCACCCTTCAATTTCATTTAATTATCATGATTAAGTGTTATACATATATCATCAATCATGGAAATCATATTTTTTTCTTAAAACATGGAGTTTGAATGAAAACATTTATTTCCAGAGTAAAAAAGGTATATGTGTATAATGTTTTAAACCCATGAAACTAAATGGGCATGGTATTAACCACACAACTATTCTAAAAATGAAAATCATAGTGAAATTTCAACACTATAATGAAGTCACTTAAAAATTCATAATTTTTTTTATGAGTGATGAAGGGTTGTATAATAATTTGGAAATAAATTGGGTAGTAATAAGGATATAAAAATATATTTCTCATATTAGTAATGGTAAATAGAAGTAATAAGATAACAAAAAAACTTGAATAATGTTAAGAATTTGAGGATCCCCTACTAAATTTGGGCATTTTAATGGGTGTACATAAAAGTTTATGGGAGTTAATAGTGAGAGTGTAAGTGGTATATAATCATATTGAAATTTGATTAAATGTAATTTGGATATGTAAAAACATATCCTAATATTAAAAAATGAAACTGAGAGATATAACATAAAAGAGTTTCTTGAATTGAAATGAGAATAGATAAATAATTTAAATAAGTGTGTGACTCAAAATTCGTGATATTAGATTCATGAGAGATTAGGGAAAACTGTAAAGGACAATACAGAATATAGGGAAGATTATTGACATTCTCCAATGAGTTTTATTGAATTTAAATGGGTGTTTGGGTTAGTTTATATAGGAAAAGGTTGTGATTTCCTTATTATTTAGGTTTTAGACACTATATATTAAAAAAACCAAAATAAAAAACCATTCCATGGATTTACCGTTGAATCTTCCAATTGGAACTGTCTATCATAATTTTATAATGTCAAGGGACGAAATTAAAAAAAATATTCCCTTCATTGGGTGGAGGTGAGTAGTAATCTTAATGAAATGGTTTTATAACATTAAAATAGATTAATGGCTTTTGTGGACTCATAAGGGCTATATAAAATTAATCAAATAAACATAAAGAAACATTATATTCAATGTAAAACATATATATAGTCTTTTATACCATTTTTTTTATTACAACACTTTTGGGTCATTATGATTTCAGAATACACAATGTATATTTATACAATATTTAATATTTACCTAAAAATTCTACAGACTCATGAAATTTTGAAAAATTCACCATTGGATAATTTTGGCATTTTGATTCAAAATAAATATTAATTTAATATATATAATTTAATATATATGGTCATTTTAACTTTTAAATAATTAATTTACAGTTATTGAGGAATGGAGTTATTTTTTACAGTAATATTTTTTGAACCTTTATAAAAATTTCATTTGATTTCATAAAAGGTATATAATCATTAATAGTTAATTTAAATTTTATATAAAAATATTTTATTAAATTTTTATTTTTTTTATTAAATATTTTAAATTAATCAAAATATGTTCATTAATTGATTTTTTATATTTCTCAAAAATACGAATTTAGTTTCATTGTGTTATAATTAAACTCATTTATTAGTTGAACATAATAAAATGAAAATATAATCATCATTTAATGAAAAATATTTTACATACTAATTATTATAGAGTGTTGATACATATCCCATTCATACCCCATAAAACCACCTATGAGTAAGATGCATGATTGTGAGACTTTCATGGGGTGCTTCGATGTACATGGTTTGGGACAAGATATCAATGATCTCGAACTTATCCAGTTATGATATTTTTGACATTCTTATGTTGTCAGATCTCAGTTCTGTATTGGTTAAGAGAAAATTCAAGTTATTCAATCTACATTATAATCTCTAATAAATGTGCTTCATTGAGTACGATCCAACTGGTTTAGGACATAACATCCTTTTTCTGTGTCAATTGGATTTTTTAAAAACATATACTTATACCAATCATGTGATCATTGTTTTGGGACTATACTATCAAATGTGATTATAATTAATGGGTTTTCAAATCCAATATGATATATTAAAACAAAACAATTTCATGTGTTGTATATAAAAATGTTATATAATAAAACATTTAATTAAATCAAAAGGGGAAATTTATTTATAACAATTTGGGTTGTCATAAAACACATAATAAAATTATGAATTTTTTTAAAAAAATAAGAATATTTTTGTTCAATCCAACTATAAAACCTTATAATATTTTGAGAACGAGTTAGAGAATATCGTAATAAAGGAAAATAAGATATTTAGAATGCAATATTTTCAATATCGATAAAAAACAACTCATAAGGTCAAAAGTTATAAAGAATGATTCAAAAGTAGAATTATCTGGATATAAAAAATTGGGACATATCCGACATGATTTTAAATAAATTAATATGAAATAAAGTAAATAAATTAAATCATAAATAAATTTTATGATGTATTTCAATTATCATTTTAGGAATGTGCTAAATTATTTGGACATATAGAGTGCTAGTGGTGGTGATTTTTCTCAATGTTCATTAGATAATGTATGTTCTAGATAGAAGAAAGTAAATATCTTTTAATATCTAACCATTTTAAATCATAGCTTACTGGAAAGGTGATTAATTGATAAAAATACTCAAAATATGTATTTAAATGATAATTATCCTGATGAGATGGATTTTATATCTTCTTGTTTATGTTTTTAAAAAACCTGACAATAAAATTTAATAAATTTATGAGGATGATTCCAGAATAAATATTTTGACCAATGAAATTTCAAATCTTTATAAAGATCATGATAAATACATTTATGAAAAATAATATATTTTAATGTATTTCGAGACAATAGTTTATGAGAAGAAATACCATACTAAATTATTTTTAGAATCATTAGTTCTAAAACTTTTACAAATATGGAATCAAATTTAGTTTTAAATATAATGTTTTATATTTCTTGTTTGAAAGTATATTGGTTTTTCCTTTAAGAAGAAATTTTTGTACCAACAAAAAATTATTTTACACATTGATACTGGATATTCCAGGAACACAATTAGAAATAAATAATTCTTCATTTAGATAATAAAAATGAATAGTGTAGAGGAAACATTCAGAGATAATTCTGATGAAAATATTATCTTAACAGGTAACATAATTCTTCTTGAAAAAATAATTATTTGAAATTTTTTGATTTGTTATATGTCTTCAGCACAACTTTATTTGAATAAGTCAATTTTGTGATTAATGTTAAATTTTTATATTTCAGAATAATAAATGTCTACAATAAAATCCATGGATGAATTTTCTATTTATTCTTATTAGCATGAATTTTTTTTTTAAAATTAACATAGAAGAGATTATGAGATAATAATTTCCATTCCATAGTGAAATGGACGATCAATAATTGTTATTGAATAAAATATCAAGACACTGTGAGCTTTGAAAAATATCTATGTTTACTAAGAATTGAAATGTTAATTATTTATCAGAATATAGGTTTCATACTTCAATATTTTTTGACCCTAATTAATATATAAAGAAAGATAAGTCAATTTTTAAATCTATAAGTAATGTCTCAGCATCGGTTTATTTATAGTTAGTGAACATGGAATTATTTTATCCTACTAATACTGATGTTTTGTTGGAAAACACAATGTATATATATTAATTGATGATTACTTTAGATATACAGGGGGTTAATTTCACACAATGAAATATAAATCCTTTTTAAATTTTTTTGGCGAATGTAAAAATGTTATAAAATAATTCCATTGATAATTATCCATAATTATAATTGTATATAATTTGTAAATTCTAATATTGTAACTTTTTGTTATTTGAAATATATTGTATGTTACTTTTGAGTACTCAGAACCCCCCCCCTGACCAAAAAATGGTGTAATTGAATAAAGAAATATAATCCAACAACAAAATAACCTGAAATATTATGATTGAAGACATGGTTGCTAAAAGTTCATGGATGAATAATGTAGTACAACCTTCTATTCTATAAATATTATTTTACCTAGAAATTTTCTTACTAATACTCATTATGATTTTTGGACAATATGAAAACCAAAAGTTTCTTACTTCAATGTTTTTGGCTTCAAAGTATTCACCTAAATATGAAATATAATATATATAGATTTTAGATCCAGTCATATTAAGAAATAAATTTCGGTTGTTACACTACATATAGGGATTTTACTGTTTTTACGAAAAATTTATGTACTATTTTGAAAAAATTACATGTTAAGATTCATTAAACTTATAACAACACATCACTTTATTATACACTTAAAAATGATTTATTACATAAATATTCACATAAGGCAACTCTATGGATCGATAGGTCTAGTGTCTTTGGGGCTTATAAACATTACATGACCACATAAGACATAAAAATACAACACCTTTGTTGAAAAATTATTTTACCTGACCACAAAATTCCATTGTAGGTAACAATTCATGGGATAATATGGGGAAATACATAAGTAAATGGTGATATATAATGCCAGTAAGGGAGTAAACAAGGAATAAAATGAAGAATAAAATACATGTTAGGAAATAGGTATACCAATGGATAAAAACAAAAATTTGAACATAAATGCGTGATAGAGCATGTTTATCATAATGCTGAAATGGAGAAACATTATTTAACCAGATAATATCATGAGCAAATGATCATTGAAATTGAAGCATGAATAAACCCTCATTGAACCTGAGTTAGTATGATTAAACCCTCATTTTACTTGAATTGTCACTAGTAAACACTCATTTCAAATGACTTATCATTATAATATTCTTTATCCAATTCATTTGAGTGATTTCATGGAACACCCTCCTTAATCATTTCATTTCATTCATATGTGTGCCACAAGGATCATACAAAATGAATTAATTAAACACCATAATATATTCCCTAAATAAGATATGTGGAATATATAAATGGAATTCCTCAATCAAAAATTACATGTTCATAAAGGTGGATATCCTTCATAGAGAAATGGTTATGGTATTCACTTACATGATGATATTGGGATGGGAAATTTTAGTATATCTTCTGTAGCATAATGACATCAAATAGAAATTGTATAATGATGTTTTGATAGATAAATAGGTCTCTCATCATTTATACATGAAATGGACACTAAGGGGGTCATGGAACATAATATCCCAACAAATGTAATGGAATTTAGATAAATAATATAAAAGAATTGCCTAAATTTAAATGAGAAGATATAAAGTCCTTACAAAATTTCTACATGGTAATGGGTGTACACAGAAGGAATTAATCAGATAGAAAGAGGTATATAATAATTAAAAATGTGTATTGAAGTATGGGGTAGGTGGGAAATCATACCCAAAAATTTGTAATTGAAAATAAAAGTGTATGAAAAAAATTGAAATTTTGTAAAAAATTTTGAAAAAGAATAAATCCATTACTTGCACGTTTATCCCAAAGACTTGGGAGAGGATTTAGAGAGGCTTATAGGGAGACTGTGGATCCTGTTGAGGATTCTAGAGAGGGGAGGGGAGAGGTTTTTCAGATCCAAATTTTTTGAGTGAAGAGGATGTGGACACTGAATGGTTTTTTTGAGAGCATATGGAATTCTTTATTATATATGTTTTAGAAACCACACATCAAACTAATCAAAACCACAAATCACCACATGGTTTTCCCATGTGATTCCCAATGTGGAGTGGAAATCATTATTTTAAAATTAAAACATCTTAACTTATTAAAATATTAGGATTTCATATGTGGAGGTGAGTCCCACTATCAAGGAAATCATTTTAAAAAGAAAAAATGTTTTATGATTTTTAGAGGGTCCACTAAGGCACCAAAAAATTAATCAAAAATATATTAAATCATATTATTTTGAAGATAAGAAATTTATTCAACGAAAATTATTTTTATAGTATTTTATTACATAACTATTAGTCATTATGATGTCATAAAACACATTTTATATTTAAATGTTATTTAATTTTTTACCCAAACATCCGACTGTCTCAATTTTTTTTGAAAAATTTACTGTTAGATAATTTCAACATCGTGAATCCAGATTTTTAATTAATGTTATCTAAATAATTTTCTTATTATTTTAAATTTACATTTTATAATAAAAATTGGCATTTATTGAAAATTTATGGATTTTGAAAAAAAACACTTTCAAACATTAATAAAAATATCAATTGAATTCATAATAAAATATGTTAATTTATATTTCATAAAACATAATTTAGAAATAATATTTTATTATTATATTATTTAATTGAAATAACTAATAATTCATAAAAATAGATTTATTAACAGAATATTAAATAAAAAACTATTTGTGATTTAAAACCATTTACAAAGTAACAATAAAAAATAAATATATATTATTTATTCTATAAAAAATAATGCACATAATAATAGATCTAGGGCCTTGTTATATAACCCCTTATAAATACTCCCTAAGACACAAGGGTTTTGTGTACGGTGGTGACATACTCTTGGGGTGGCTTGAATATCATCACTTGGGTGTAATCTCTGTTAATGTTAACTTATCCAATAGGTTGCTCGATTCAAGATTAATGTGTTGAAGCATAGCATGTTATTGGTCAAGAGAGAATTCCATTGACGGTATCTCTTTTATGAGCTTTGAAAAATGGGTTTCATATGGAGGAATACTACTGGATGAGGCCACCGATTCATTTTTCAGAGTTAATTCAATTTGATAAAGCCGTTTATTTATAATAATCATTTGATAACTGTTCAACAACTATATTAGAAAAATTAACAATTCTACAATATATTTTAATATCCAAGACCATAATACTAAGGAAGTGCATATATCTTATATATCCATTTTACAAAATAAGACATTTAATCAAATCCAAATGAATTTTCATTAATAAAACATTGGGTCGTTAAAATCATCCCACCTAAAGAAATTATACACTCAATATTTACTTTTCCAATACTAAAATAGATGTGGGTAACTATGCTTCATCACATCCTCCAATACCCATGTTTCTTCATCAAACATGTTGTTTCTCCACAAAACATTGACGAGGGGAATTATAATATTTCATATAAATTTTTTCCTATTATCTATGATCTTCACTATCTTATTTTCATAGGATAAGTCATTCTCCAATGGTACCACATATAGATTGAGTTCATGTTATGGGTCGAGTATGTACTTCCTCACAAGTAATAAATGGAATACATCATTTACTTGAGACATGTTTTGTGGGAGTTCTAGTCAATATGCCACTTCTCCAGTGCGATCATGGGTCTAAAAAGGGTTGATGTACCTTGGACTATGCTTTCCCTTCATACTAAATCTCATAACTCTCTTCCATGGTGATATGAGGAGGAATATCATGTCTCAAACATCAAATCCTATTTCCTATTGATGATTATTATCACAACACTTTTTTCAACTCTCACCATCTTTAATGTGTTGTTGGATGGTCTTAAGCTTATCAACCATTTCATCAAATATTTCTAGACCAATTAGTTTTCTCTCCCTGATATCCTACCAACATGCCAGTGTTTTGCACCACTTCTCATAAAGGTCTTAATAAGGATCCATTTGGATTCTTGAGTCGAAACTGTTCTTGTAAGAGAACTCAAATAGAAAAATGTGTTGATCCCATTCTAAATTTTAGTTTATTGAGCATGCCCTGAACATATCCTCAATTGTTTTGATAGTCCAAATAGATTATAAATCAATTTGATAATGATAATTCGTACTAATTTTCATCTCAATATTTAGAGTGTGATCGAGACTCTTCCAGAACAGAGAGGGGAATATTGGACCTTGATCAGATACAATCGATTGGTATACTCCAAGAAGACTTAAACTTTTCTGATGTATATATGTGCTAGTTGATCCAATGAGAAATCATCCTAAAATGAAATTAGCTGTGTAGTCTTTGTAAGACGATCCACAATAACCCAGATAGCATGGTTTCAATTGGACATTTTCGGAAGTCCGGTGACAATGTCCATGGTGTTGTTTTCCCATTTATATATTTTTATAGGTAATGGTTGCATCATCCCCTTAAACTTCCTCCTCTCATACATCACCTTCTGACATACCATACACTTTGATGTATATTCAGAGATATCCTTCTTAATGTTTTCCCACAAATAATGATCTCTGAGATCTCGATACATCTTTGTATTTCCTGGGGGAATGGATAAAATTGAACAATGTGCATCATCCAAAATTTCATTCATTAACTCTGAATTTTATGGAAAACATATTAAACCCCCAAATATCACAATTCCTTCTTCATTAACATTGAACCATGAGGATTTCCCCTTCTTATTGTTTCCATATACATTTGAATTCCCACATCATCCTTTTGAGTGTCATTTATGATTTCCAAAAGCGATAGTTGAGAAATAATTTGTTAAATGATTGATGATATTCCCTTCTTTATGATTATAATTTCTATCTTCATAAAATCTAATAATATTTGGTCCTTTTAAATTCTCATAAATGAAAGAATCACTCGGCCATTTTTTTCTTAGAAGATCTTCCACCATGTTCGTTTTCTCAGGGTGGTAATGGATTTGTAAATCACAGTCTTTGATCATCTATAACCATATTCATTGGGGAATATTCAACTATTTCTATTTGAATATATATTTGAGGATTTTGTGATCAATGTATATTTAACACTTCTCCCCAAAAAGTTAATGTTGCTAAAATATTTAATGCAAATATTACTGCAGCCTACCCCAGATCATGTGTTGGATAGTTTTTTCTCATTAACATTCAATTTCCTTGATTCATAGGTAGTTACTTTTTAATTTTTCATCAACACAAAACCCATGCAATTCTTCAAATAATAACTAAATACAACAAAAAAATCTCCAAATGTGGGTCATATGATCATGGTCATAGTGATAAGCCTCCTTTTTAACTCATTAATGATATATTTTCATTCCTCAATCATCAAAAACATGAATCCCTTCTGAGTTAGCTTGGTAAGAGGGTTTTAAAATTGTGATAAATTTCTCACAAATCCACAATAATATCTAGATAACCCATGAAAGCTATGGATATATGTCACATATGTTGGCCTTGACCATCCATAAATTACATTTTTCTTGGATGGATCCTCAATTATCTCATTTCCTGTGATGATATGACCCAATAATGAGACTTCTTTCATCAAAAACTCTCATTTTTTTTAACATTACATAGATATTCCACTTTCTCAAGGTCTCTAGTATAGTGATTATATTTTCCTCATGCACCTCCTTCCTCTTGAAGTATATTAGAATATCGTGTACCAATACTGCCACAAATTTATCGAGGTATTCTCTAAAGACATTATTAATTAAGTCCATGAATATTTCTAGAGAATTTGTGAGTCTGAAAGGCACTACTATGAATTCATAGTTCCTGTACCTTGTACAAAAAATGTAGTATTGGGGATATCCTCCTTCTTCACCCATTCTTGGTAAAATCATGACTGCAAATCTACTATGGAAAAGTATTGTTCTCCAAATATCTAATCGAACAAGTCATCAATTTGAGGCATAGGATACATGATCATTGTCATGATTTTTTTGAGCTCATGATAATCAATGAAAAAACGCATTTACCCATCCATCTTCTTGACGAAGGGGACTGGTTCACCCCATGTTGAAGCACTTGGGCATATAAACCCTTTATATTGAATGTTGTACAGATATTCATATAGATCTTCAAGCTCTTCAACATACCTTATATATGGATTCATGGATATTGGAAAATCCCGAGATATATGATCAATCGAGAAGTCAGCATATCTTCTAGGATGAAGATCAGAAAATTACTCAGGAAACACTTCAGTGAATTCCCTCACAATAGGAATGTCTTCCAAGATGGTTTCTTTATTATAATAAATAATCTACGTAAGAATAAAACTCTCCTAGGGAATTAATATACAATTTTGAGATGATTTTTCTAATGAATATTCACCTCCTCCATGCACATGTACAAAATCAGGGGTCGATTCTCCATATGGAGATTTATTTCACTATCATGGAAATTTTTGTTATATATATATAGGTAAAGTGAATACATTCCAATAATTTCTTCAAATTACACTAGGGGGTTATGATGAGGTTCACTGGGAAGTTCAAACAATAAATTTTGATAGGGAAGGTTTTATATTCAGGGGATGAAATGCTTACCCCATTATCCATTCTGACCAACTTATCAAATTGCATTATTTTTTATGGTGTTGGGATTATTCTACAAACTATTAGATATATAAAAAAATGTTTAAAACGTAAATCAAACTGTATGTTCACCATTATTGAATTAATAACTAGTGTACCAGTCGCTAATTTGTTTTTTGGATCCACTTTAGTAGCAGTGATGGAAAAAGAACACCCTTGTAGCCTTATAGGTTATTGGTTGCCTCCAAAAATCCAGGGATTAGGACACATGGTTGAAATGTTCCCTGATTCATTACATTTTAAGCAATGAACAATGCGATGATGGTGGAATAGAGAATTTCTCTCCTCTTTCATAGAAGCATGTTTTTATTGTTGGAAATGAATGTCCAGGTTCCCTTTTAATACACACCTATTGAATTTTCTCATCCCCTTCTAGCAATTTCCAGGGTAATTCATTCCACATGTTTGGAATGTGGGGAGATGGAATTTCTTTGCAGTATAGGATTTTTCCATTGTACTACCGTAATTAAAATCCACTTTCTACATCTTATCCCCATGATACACACGTGAACCTCTAATCAATATTTTGATAGTGATGGCACATCAAACAATTTCTTCATAGCTATCAATGTCACGAATACCTAGGGATTTCCATATTCAAGGTTTTAGAACACCAAGGATGTTTTCAACCTTTCATTCAAAGCTAACGACAAATCCAGAGGCTTATCATGCATTCCTTGTGATGTTTGCCTCATATTCTATGATGGATTAGGAGTCTTTTTTCTGGAGGTCATTGAAATCCCATTCAATCTTATGTTGGAGGGTGCATGGAAAATATTTATCAAAAAAATTCAGGAAATCCTTCCATTCCAATGCCTCTATATCTTCCTCATGCTTCGTATTTTTTATCAATGTCTTCCATTGATCAGATTAACTATCCATATAATAAAAATCCAGACGAACATTCTCTTCTACAAAACATGTATTCTTTTAGTATATATTTTCAATGGAGTTGATCCATTGTTCAGTGATTGATGGATCAAATGATCCCTTAAATAGAGGAGTCCTTTATCTCAGGAAGCACTCGATTGCAACTTGTTTGTTCTTGGGGTTGGTTGAACGTTCCACTTTACCCGTGTTTCTAATCAAAACATGAGTTATTGGAGAGTGTATCATGACAATGTTTTTGATTCCCGCTCCCATCAGGTTTTTCATCTCATTAGAATAGTTATCAGATTGATATTTTCCAGGGTTGTTAGCCCAAGTCCTCCTATTACTGGCTATTGACTGGAATAAATGGAATGGTAGAGGTAACACATAAAGGGGAATCCAAAAACAAAAAGGGCTTACTTTTAAATTAAATTTATTTCCTTAACTTATTAATTTATAGGCTTCAATATATGTTATCCATGATCTACTACCCACCATATATTGATAGGGATATTTTTTATTCCCATAATAATGGTTCACTCTGAGCTCATGAATTTTGAAAATGTTTTCCCCAAGGAGTGTTGTAACTAACATTGTTGAAAGGACCATTGTAGTACATATATGGATGTATTTACTTTATAAAACATTGTCTATATAATAAAAAAAGATAGGGATGTTTTTATTATACATAGTTTTATCCCAAAGTAATTCAGAATAGTTTCCTAATCCCAATCCCAAAAATTACTAAACCTATCCTTTGATACCAACTATAACAACTATGCTTTTTATTACACAACTAAACATGATTTATTACATAAACATGCACTTATCTCAACTTTGATGATCGATATGTCTAGTGTCTTTTTGGAATAGGAACATTACACGATAACAGAAGACATAAAAATACAACATCTTTATTAAAAGAATATTTTACATTACCTCAACAATGATTTGTACTTAGCATTTTAGGGGATAACATAGGGACATACCTAAAATAAATTGATCTATAATGCCCCTTTAAGGTAGTAAAAAAGTCATAACATGAAGAAAAAAATACATGGTATCAATTAGGAAAATCAATGTTGCATAAGAGAAACATGAAAATAATGGAATTATATAGCATGATTATAGTAATGTGGAATTGTGGGAACAACATTTAACATGATATTATCATGATCCAAGGCTCTTTGCACATGGGGAATGAGTAAACCCTCCTTAAAATTGAATTTGGATGAGTGAACCCTCATTTCACTTGACTTGGCATGAGTAAACTCTCACCGCACATGATTTATCAAGATACTATTCTTTACCCAATGCATTAGAGTGCTATACGGGTGCACCCTTCATAATCATTCCATTTCATGAATAAGAGTGCCACATGGATCATGAAAGCTAGATACATTAAATGTCATAATTTATTCCATGAATAAGATACATGGAATAAATAATTTTAAATACCCAATAAACATGTACATAGTTATAATGGTGTATAACCTTGATAAATAAATAGGTATGGTATTAATTTACATGATGATTTTTCATGGGATATTCTGTTATAACATCGGCTGCTTAACATTGTCAAATAGAAAATTGTAAAATGGGTTTATCCCTTATAATATATTTAGAATGAACAGAAAATTATTTTTTTTGAATGTAATGGTATTTTGAATGATTATTTAATCTTTATATAGGATACATCATCATTGAAACTTAATAACATAAAAATCCATGTCTCAAAGAACCAGCTCTATCTGACAAGAATTAATTTGACACACTCTGTGATGATTTTAAAAAATAGGTTAAAACAAATCATTATAATAAAATTAGAAATATAATCATTATATCAAACTAATGAGTCCATACCAATGATAATATAATAATTTTGTATCATAAAAATCAGAAATTTTATTAGGATTTATATATTTCTGATTATAATAGAAAAATAAGTATGTTTACATCTGGCCACATGAAAAAATTTAACACTAGGTTTTTTGTCATAATTATAATATTGAATTTAATATAACTGCTGTTAAGATTTATAAAGAATGATTTTTAAGGCTAGATATATCATAACCAATGTTGAATGTGTTTCATATTATATTGTAAAAATAATTATGCAATACTATATATTATAAAAAATATTTTTTAAAAAATTATTATCTGTTTTCAAACCCACTGATTTATTGCATGAATTATAGACATTTTCAATCATTATTTTAGCAATTATTTTCACATATTTTCAACCTAAAACTCTATATTTATTTGTTAAAATTGTACTTTTTTATTATATTTGTTAAATAATATTTTGTTATAAATTTTATTCACTAATTTAATTATTTATAAATAAATATTTTTCATTTATAATTTTTTGTAGTTAAAATTAATTTAAGTGTATAACAATTTTGGGATTATAATTTTTTGGTGATTTTGGTATCATTTAGTTTTGATTTTATTGGATTTTATTTATAATCATATATATATATATCAATTTTTTCTTATCATAATTTTTTGGTTAAATTTATTTATTTTTCAATATTAGGGTTCATTTAGATTTTTTTAATATTTAATTACTTTTTAATAATTATCATTATAAATTGTTTTTGGTTATAATTTTTTTAGTTATAATTCATTTTCCATTTTCAAAATATTTTTTGTAATTTTATTCTTGTTTATATATATAGGTATAATTTTTTTAAATATTATTATTTATATAGATATTTTTATATGATTATATACATTGAGATATGCATATATTATATAGTGGCATTAGGCAATTAATTGATTACAATTTGATCAACACATTAAAAACATGTGATAATTATTAGAAATGAGTTTCCAATTTTTTTGGGGAATTTTAAAAATAAATTATTAGAATGAATGTAATTAATTTATATCAATTCCTAATGACTTTGAATATGAGAATCATTAATGAATAGGGATGTCGATGTTTATGTTATTTTAAATGGGTTTAATCATTATAATACCCATTGGATCTATCAAGTTGAAATAATAAAGTTAATATCCTTTGATAATGAAGATGTTCATTATAATATATATGATCTTCTAAAATATTTAATCCATTATATAGTTGTTGAAATCATTGAATGAAAATAACTGTTGAATGATATTATAGAGATATGAATAAATGACGTTTCTGATGTTATATAAAATTTATAGTGTTTCCAGTAATGTTGAGACCCTTTAACCTTAAATAGATAAAAAAAATTTATTGATTAAATTTTGAACTCATTTAATAAAAATCATCATTAATGTTGGAATATATACATAGTGAAAAATGATTAAGGTTATAAATTACTTATAATGATGTATGTATTATGGAATGATACATTAGACCAACCCACTCTACCTTCTTCCATACCCTCATGAGCTTCTTCCTCACCCCATCAATCACGATTTTTATCCTCCCTAATAACCTATTCCATTAACATTTCCACTGAAACTATCACCACCCTACTCTAAAATGTCCACCCCATATCCCTATGATCCTCATCCTCATCCAACGCGGACACCCCACCAACACACTTATTCTACTTCGATGATTCTCTGACATGGCCTCCCCAACTCCTCTAATGATGAACCACCAACATAGTCACATAAACATCATGTGATCATCCATCTCTTCAATGACTCTAACAAGTCTTCAACATTGCTACGTCATGCATCTAACCCAGCCACCATATCTCCATAGATCATCCTCATGTGGTGTGGACACACGTGATCATTAACCTCCAATGTCGTGACCCCACCATAGTGATTTTTTATTCAATATAAGAGAGACACTCATGATACACCTAATAATATGATTTATCACTAACCCCATTCAGAAATCCTTAGATAAATAATCCCTTCGATGATTTCTCTGGACAAATCTCTACCTATGACTCTTCTATTGAATAGAATCTTCATAACTGGTATGGGGACACTTAATTTCATTTTTAAACAGATTTTTTTCTTCTATAATATTTGTTTAGTTATAAACATAATAATTTTTATTTAATAAACATTCAATTAATTTTTTTCTCCCGATATTAGTAATTTATTTATATCAAATTATATAGTTGCTGCATAATGTTTTTTTAGTTTTTACATTGTATCTTCTAGAAATGGGGATGAACTTGTTTGTTTAAGGTTCAAACTTTCAAATCGGTTTCTAATGGGTTTATTCATGAAACCAGAATCACCCAATGATTCTATAACCATTTGGACCTACATTCCAATGTTAGGAGCTCATTATTTGTGGACTGAAGATGCTTAATAATTGGCATTGGTCGAGAGGATGGGAGGTCAGGCTGATCACACCTTTTTGGGTGTAATTATTTTCTATTATGGGACTCTCTTATATATTTAAGTTATGTTCATTAATTTTTATTAATTCCCCAAGCACTAATATGAGTTCATGTTTAGATTTAGCAATTGATGATCAATATGTATGGGATTTAGAGAATCTTATATATATATATATATATATATGGTTCTTCATCGATAGAGAATCGTCCATATGTATTAGAGATCCTATGTCACTGGTATCCTTCAATACATTATATTGAAATATCTTGGTCATTATGATGACCATACAGGTTTTATAGGCACTTATTGTGGCACTTGTAGTTTATTTCCATTTAGAAAGATAGGGATTATTTTAGAGTTGTGATTGTACCCACAGATGGGCTACCTACGTATCCTTGTTAAAAAGGAATCAGAACCCACATACTTCGATAAGAAGGATGTAATTTAACTTCATATGGGATGGAAAAGAATTAATGAATGATAATCTTGAACATTATAAAGGATTCCTACGTACTATAATAAAAAATAAGATATCAAATTCCACGTAGTTTGTTAAATAAATATGTGGCTTATGCATGGTTAATGGCCCAAGAAGAGATGTCGTGATTACTTTTACACCCTATGCTCACATGAGTCATGCTCGGTGTGAGAAACAAGAGGTATCCGTAAATTTGATGATGGTTACATGAATTATGTAGTCATGATAAATGATATGGGGCTTACGTATGTATTATGACCCATGTAAATGAAGACCAGGGCTTAGGAAAGAAGCCCAAGAGCAGGGTCTATAAAGGTATTTGTAATTTATAAAGATTTGGAAGTTTATCCCAGGACATACTCCTCAAAATCATTCCCAAATTAATAGGGAATTATTATTGGGTTTTATTCATGAGAAGGAATCCCAAATCAAATGAAAATAAGATTAGGTCATAGTCCTGAAGAGGATTCCCAATGATAAAGGAAACTATAACTAGGGATTACTCTTGAGAAGGAGGCCCAATTTAAGGGGACATGTAACTTGGGGATTACTCTTGAGAGGGAGGCCCAATGTTAAAGGAAATTATGACTGGGGATTACTCCCTTGAAGGAGTCCCATGTTAAGGGGACTTGATAATTGGGGCTTACTCGAGAGAAGGAGGCCCAAATCAAAGTATCTTCTTATCTCAACAGATGAGGTTATAAAAAAAACCCCTAACTATGGTGACATAAAGCATGTAAGTGACCTGTTTTTGGGAGAGTTTCTCACATAATTCCTTTCATATAAGGAAGCCAACAAAAGAATAATTCCAAAAATGAATTTGAAGAGGGTTTTGAAGGCTATATCTTGAGGAGGGGAGGTGGATTTTAGGAAATGAGGTGAATATGAAGGAGGCATGGAAGTATTATTCTGGCACACAAGTCCTGGTCGTGCAAGTAGTCTTACACGACATGAGTCACCTTGGGCGATGGAGAATCTATAGGGTAATACTTGGGAGACTTTGAACTCAAGCCCTTGGTATCATCCCTAGAGGCTTCTAGAAGGGTGGTGCGCAAGTTCCCTTTAAATGGAAAGGTAGTGAAGAAGTGTCTTCATTTCCCTTAAGGTATGGACACTGAGGCATGCAAGTATTTATGTGTTCTTAAACTTAGGCATTATTATTACTCTTTATAACTTCCCTTCTAGGTAAAGAATTTCCTTGGAAGTGTTCGGAAGACGTCAGACAAGGACTTGGGAAAGAAGAGCTTGAATCTGAGTTTTGGAAAATTCCTCCTCGAAATTGGGGACCCACAGGGTCTATTTATAGGCCACTGGGAACCTTAAAAAAATAATAGGGCCCACATGTGACTTTCGCGGCCAATTGGTGGCACGCAAGTGACTTGCGCAGCGCACAAGAAACTTGTGTGAATCCCTCCAAACGGGTTCCTGACAAATGCCTTTGGAATTTTTTATATTCTTAAAAGGATGAATCACTTTGTGATTAAGGTATTCCCCTTTTACATCATTTGGACTCAGTGATGGAAAGGATCGTAATCAAAAGTCCCCACTTAGAGTTGGATCCGAAAAATGAAAGCGGATTTGACTCTGAGGAAAAAGAGAAACTAGGGTCCAACGGTCTGCAGGTTTTAGGCACGCAGGGATACGGCATCGCCTATATATATAGGCGTCACATCGTGCAAAATATACATTTATCAAGTTGGGACATGACTTTTATTCAGAGTTCCTTTTACAGGTTTCCAATTTAATAAGTACCCTTTCTCTTGTTGGCAGTTTAACGTCATGCATATCATACATAAAAAGGCTAATGTCCAAGGTTGAATAGCTTTGACAGGATGGATTAAAATTGAGTCAATTCCTTGATAATTTGTTTGAAAACATATTTTCAGATTCATGTATCGTGGAAAACATGTAAACTATGACTTAAGAAATTTTTAATCTGATGGATGATATGAAAAAATGGTTTAAAGGAATTATAGGAAGTATTTACTAAGAGTGAAGTTACCACTATTTGAAAAACCCATTAGGGAGATGAATTAAATAGAGACACTTATGGGAATTAGATGCATAGTAAAATAATAGCATCTATTGGCTGATAGGTCTGTTATGTAGACTACATATGCAAGGCCACCTAAGCGCACATGCCGCATATTTAGGAAAATGAACTCTAAAAAATATTACTTTTATATTGCTAAAATCCAGTGAATGTTTTTAGCGATTCAAATTTCAAAAAGCAAAGATTCTGGTGTATGGAGAGAGGTACTTGAATATGGAGAGGATATTCCCAATAAATATAGTCAAATAATTGAATGAATGTCACTTCTGCAAAGGATAGACCCAAACATAGAAAAGGGAAATATAAACCATAGACATGAATACTTTCAGATCATGAAAATGGGTACGGGACAAATATGTTAAGGATGGATGTTTTTAGAATCCCTACATATCGTCGTTAATACCAATAAGGACCAAAGTAGTTTCCCCCCAAGAATGAAGTTACCACTATTTGACAAACCCGTTAGGGGGCTTGAATTATATAGGGCCACCCAAGTGAATTGGATGCATAGTCAAATAATAGAATATTTTGGCGGACAGGTCCGTTATGTAGACTATTTATGCAAGGCCTCCTAAGGGAACGTGCTCTATTGTCTGGAAAAATAATTCCCAGGTATCAGACATTTTTTGACCAGAAGTCAAGAAAAGGGTTATGGATATCAGGAAGTATCTATGGATAGGATTATGACACATAAAAATGGGTATTGTCTAATTCATGAAGGAGATACATAGACCAATGATTACAATAATCTTGTTGGGGCTGGGTCCTGAATTGAGATGTATGAGATCACTACATATCTCATTAGGATAATAATCAATCCATACATAGTTCTTGAAAAACATTTTAACATCATATGGGATGAGAGTGTATGATTTAATAGTTTAGGGTTGTAGAGCTCGGACCATAATGATGGAGACACATTGTGTATTTGTTATAAATCTAATGTGAATAAAGACCAGGGTTTCCATACCACATACATGTGCTTGTATGGGGACTTTTCTGCTAAGGTACTGAAAGTGGAGTTTGAGGTTTTTCCTAAAGGCTTGGGGCTATATTTGAGGGATGCACGAACGTTCCTACATATCACATAGGGATGGGAATAAATCCATACATAGTTCTTGAAAATTCCTCTATCCAGATTTGGTTCGTACACGTGATGGGTGAAAGGGGACTTTACTGCATTGATGGTTGGACCTAAGATTAAAGGCTCAGGCATTGCCATGTTTGCATGTAGTCCTTGAAAAATGGCATGACTTTAGATCAACGAAAATAAGGATTCCCTATCAGGTGAGGGTGTCAGAGACTGTTGTAGTTTATTGTCGTAGAAGACAAAAGTTCCAAAATATTAAAGTCATATGCATGGACCGGTGCTGCATAGTTTAGCATCATGAAGCTAGGACGTATTTATATATAGTTTAATTTCTTGAACCGAGGAAAATAGGGGGTTGTATAGTTTAATGTCATATAGAAAGGCTGATAGTGAACCAATGTTAAGATATTGGTAGGGGTTTCACGGATCATCATCGTATGAGATGTAGGTGAACCGACGTGAATATATTGGTTTTGGTATTGACCCTTGGGAGGTTTCCTACGTACCCAGCTTAGAAGGAAAGGATCAAAGTCTACGTAGTTCTATTGAAAATGAATTGGTTATCGATTTGTACTTGAGGACAATGACACAAAGATGGTGTTGGGACTTACGTGCGGTTAGTGGCCCAGAGAGGGTGTTTTGTTTGAAGCTTACCCTAAGCTCATGTGAGTCATGCTCGGTGTGAGAAACAAGAGGTAGCAACAACCATAATGATGCACAGTTTAACGTCATGTGGGAGAAAAGGGTGATGTACAGTTTAGCATCATGTAGCTAGGATTTATTGTTGTGTAGTTTAACCTCATGTGGGAAGAACATGTACAGTTTAACGTCATGTAGGATGTATAAGGGATTTTTTATAGTTTAACGTCATGCAGGACAAATGCACAGTTTAACGTCATGTAGGACAAAGGGTGTTGTACAATTTAGCATCATATAGCTAGAATATATTGTTGTGCTGTTTAACGTCTTGCAGGACTGGTGTACAGTTTAACGTCATGTAGTACGTATTAAGGGACTTTTTCATAGTTTAAACGTATTGTAGGATGAACATGTACAGTTTAACGTCATGTAGGATGTATAAGATACTGTTTACAGTTTAATATCATGTAAGATGATATGATTTTTATTACAAAAAATATTTCTTCTATAACCTGGAATTGGTTGGAGTCACGATGAGTTCTCCATTCATTGAGATTAAAGAATAATCTCCATCGGAGTAAACCTTATGTATTGAATAAGGTCATTCCCACTTTGGCTCAAGATTTGGTGGTTTCCTTCCTGGTATCACTAGAGTTCTGAGGACCAATACCAATTCTGCTATAATTATTGAACGAAGACGATTTTTTTATTGAAATCTCATGCCATTCGATTATGATAGACATCCAAGTGGTGTAGGGTGCACAAAATATTTTCATATAATCAATGAAATTTATCAAATCACTTTAGAGATTGTTCTATTGTGGATGAGTGATCACAAATGGCTAATCTGATTGAAGGTAATTGAATCTAGAATGTTAATGAATACTTCTGTTCCATATACCAATGAATATGGAGTTGATTGCGTATTAGTGAGGGTGGTGGTTCGATAAGCCCATAAAGCTTGAGAAAGTATATCAGGCCATGATTTTTTATCATTATTAACCATATTTTGCAGTATGTTTGAAAGTGTCTTATTTAAGGATTCTATTTAGCCATTGGCTGCTGCATTATACTGAGATAAATGGTTGAATTTGATGTTGTATTCTTGATACAACATTCTCACCACGGATAAACAGAAGTTGGTTCCATAGCCTCTTAATATGGTATGAGGGACACAAAATCTATTAGTAATGTTAGACTTGATGAAGCAAACAATGCCTTTAGATCTAACTTCTTTTAGAGGTATTGCCTCTGCACATATAGAAAAGTAGTCTGTAGTAGTAAGAATATACTTACACTATTTGGATGTAGCCAAAGAATATGGTCCTACTACATCCATTCCCCATGTAGAAAATCGCCATGAGTATTTATCTGTATTAAGAAAATCTGGGGGTTGATGAATGTAGTTGGAACATACTTGGAATGAATGAAACTTATTAGTGAAATCAACACAATCTTGTATCATTGAAGGCCAGATGTATCCATGTCTTTAAATTTGACCAGAAAGTCTATGTCTAGACTTGTGGGCACAACAAACTCCTGCATGAACATCACTCACGACTGCCATTCCCTATCCTCCATCAATACATCTAAACATAATTCCATCAAAACCTCACTTCTAGATAATTTTCTAGTGATATGGGTTGTCATAATGATTAAAATCGACCACACGTCACCAGACTTGTTCTTTCCCAGCTCTATTAGGTGGTAGTGTTCCATTTTGAAGGTATTCCCCGACAGGTGTCATCCATCCTGTAGTATGACCATATTTTTCATAAATGTGACTGATTTCATTGATTTCCCCTATTATGATTTGAACAAAAGGTGAAACTACACGACATTGGGAAATACTAATGATTGTTTCATCCCGGTTTTGATCTGCTAAGGCTGTGGCTTCATTAGCCAGTGCATCATTTTGGGTATTTGTAACCGCGGGACATAAGAAAATGTCAGTTCCAAATGAAATTCTGCAATTAACTCTCTAATGTAATCACAGAAATGGATTAACTCTTCCTTTTTGATGGAATAATCCTCATTGATATGATTTATTACCAAATCTAATGCACCTTTTACCTTCATGTGATTCACCTGTTCCTGAAGCACAAATTCCAAGCATGCGATGAGAGCTTGATATTCTTCTTTATTGTTTTTACCGCCTTCCAACAATAAGAAGGAATAGGGTATCACTGCCTTTTCTTAGTAAATAAGAAATATTACCAACCCAACATTGTTGAATTTAGGATCTTCAATTTTCTTCCCTGTTGGACTTTTGGAGGCACCATCAAAGTATATTTCCCATGTTTGAGGATTATCTAGAATAGAGAAGACTTCGTCATCAGGATGTTCAATATTTAAAGTTGTATCTTCTACAGGTGGGTGTTTAGAAAGGAAATCGGCCAGATCTTGGCCATTTATTTCCTTTTAAGACACATACTGGATATCAAACAGCTGCAAAATAACTTCCCACCATTCTAGACATCTTGTAAGCATTGGATGACTAAGGATAAATTTGATCTGGTTATTGCGAGATACCTATTGGACCTCATGATGTTGCAGGTAGTGTCTCAATTTCTTAACAACAATGATTAATGCTAGGTAGCAATTTTCAATACTTGAATATCGAGTTTTTTCCTCAAGCATAGTCTGACTGAGATATTAAAGGCTATTTTCATTCCCATAATTATTCTTTTGGGCAAGGAAGGCACCAAATGATCACTCTAAATCCAACACATAGAGAATAAGTGGTCTTACATAAACAAGTGGCGTTAATACCGTTGGACACAAGATATATTTCTTGAGGATATCGAATGCTTCTTGACATTATTTAGTCCACTGATCAGTGACTCCCTTCTTCATTAATCTGGTGAAGGGTAAACACTTGTCATCCAAATTGGCAACGAAATGAAGAATATAGGACAAGTTTCCTTGAATTCCTCTTAATTACTTAAAATTTCTAGGAGGTGACATGTTAAGTATTGATTTTGTCTTCTCAGGATAAACTTCAATACCACAATGGCATATAGAAAAGCAGAGAAATTTTCCTGAGGTTACCCTGAAAGCACATTTCAAGGGGTTCATCTTTAAATTATGTTGTCGAAGTATGTTTAATTTGATTTCTACATCGTCCAAATGATTAGAACATAGACTAAATTTAACCACCAAATCATCAACATAACATTCAACAAATTTCCTTAAAAAATGGTTTGAAGATATGGTTCATGGAACGTTGATATGTTGCACCTACATTCTTCAGGCCAAAGGGCATTACCCGATATCAAAACACACCTTGAGGAGATCTGAAAGCTTTATAATCTCCATCTTCTAGGGCCATTTGTATATGACTGTACCCAGAATAACCATCCATGATAGAAAGAGCTTCGTAGCTAGTTGTTTCATCAATTAAGAGTTCTATGATCGTAACTGGAAAATCATCCTTGGGAAAATACTGATTAATATCTCTAAAGTCAATGAAAACTCTAATTGTTCCATTATTTCTTTTCACAGGGACATTATTGGCCAATAGTTTGGGATATTGATCTTCTCTGATGATGTTATCCTTGAAAATCTTATCAACATCAGCATCAATATTGGAGGCATAAGTTGGGAGTGTTCTTCTTGCAGCTTTCTTGAATCCTCGATGTTCTTCTGGAAAAACCCAACTGATGAGTGGCAACATTGGGATCAAGACCTGGCATTTCTGTATAATTCCAAGAAAAAACATCTCAATTTTTCTTTAGAAATTAATTATAGATTTCATTCTCTTCAAGAGTCATGGTTGCACTAATTAAAGTGGGTGATGAATCTTCTTTTGTACCCAGATTTATTTCTCCAAGTTCATCCACAGAGGAAGAGATACCCTCTTCAACTGCTGGAGGAGCATCCCTGTGATCTTCCTCTTCTTCTAAAATATGTGTTACTTCCTCTATTTCTACTTTCATAGTAGATGAAGAGGAAGAACTTCTATGGTCATGGGAGAAGTTTAAATTTGAACATCTTGGAGAAGAGGCTACCATTTCTAACCCTATTGATGATGGAGGTTCTTCCTGGGAAGATAGAGAGGTGATGATGGATTGAGAATTGACATCATTATTTTCCTCTGGTATCGCAGTAACATCTTCTGATCTGGTCGATGATGTACAGAATTTCTGGATTATTATTAGATGAAATGAAGAAATCTCCATCTATGATTTCATCATTTCTTGGTGAATCAATAATTCATCCCATGTTGTCTGGCTGGATTTCAGTAACTGACATTATAGAATTTTCTATAAGTGTGTTTGAATTTAGGTTTATCCTGTCAATTTGACTAATAGAAAACACATAATCTATACTCACATGTATGAATTTGTTTACTAGAATATTTTCCAAACCATTTAGAGCATAAATTTTGGTGACCTTCTTCGTCGTGGATTTTTCCATTCCCTCCATGTGATAAAATTCTGCCACAATGTACTAAGATTAACTTGTTCTAAATAGGGCCTCGTCACTATACAATTTCCCAATTTGACAATTGAAACAATATTTGAGACATTGATGGTATGACCAAGGTACAACAACATGTTGATGTAGCGAAGTTCGTCCATGAAAAAGGATGATGGTTGTGTCATGATGACCAACCATGAAATATGAATTAGATACAACTTTTGCAAACTGAATTCTGAGTGTAATGTCACCCAGTGGTTATTTTTCATTCTTATCATATCATTGAAAAATCAATGTATAAGGAGATAAAAAAGATTAGATAAGGCCCAATCGACGAAGAGTACTAATATGAATGAGATTGAATCCTGAGCCATTATCAATGAAAGATCTTCAGATGTCTATATCATTGAATTTTCCAGATAGATACACAAATATAATATGCCCATGTACAATATCATCTTCATCTTCATCTGTAAAAGATATCACTACATGAAATTCTGCAAAATCATTTTCTATATGGTATACTTCAGCCGCAAAAATTTCAGTTTCGAATTCATTAGGACTTGAAAAAACCTCAATAAGTGCCTCCCAAAAATCTTTTGATAGAATAAAGGCATCCATAATTCATAACATGGTTAGTATATGGGCCAAATGATTCATGAAATCATACTTTTGGTCCAAAAGGTTGGAATTTCCAATCAGGAAATGTGGTTTTGCAGGTGCCTTGAAGATGATGCTTTGGCAGTAAATGCATCCTGTATCGAGGTAGGAGTTGGAAATACTCCTGGCATCGGTCGAATAGACTTACTAGGACTATCTATTTGCTAAGAATAAGAAGGTGTGACCTCTAACCAGTCTTCCAAAATAACTGCGTTAGGACCGAATCTAACATGTGTGGAAGAACATTCTTGTTCCTGTTGAGCCTGCTGAACAGATTTTCCATGAGTTTCTACTGCATAAACGGTTCTACCGGGGGTAGTATTGAAATAGTGGGTTCTGTATTTTCCAGGTCTTCCCTTGTATCAAATACCTCTCTCTCTTACTCTAATTCCTCTGTTAGATAAAGGGAACTTAGGCTCATCATAATCGAAACTTTCCTTGGCATAAGTATCGGTTAAATAAATCATGTTAACAGAACCAAAGATCAATTCTTCATCTGATGAAGATTCTGCCTGATTAACCACATCATGATATGCCGTTTGGTAGGGTTTTTCCCATTCTTTTGAAGCATATGGAATAAAATTTTCTAGAGTCAAAGAAAACATAGGGTTTGACATGAGCTCGGCTTCTTCTGAATTCTCTTCTTTCTTAAAATTATGCTGCCTCTTTGAGGATTTTCATTCTGATAAAGGGTGTTTTATTGTGGAAGATATAGTAGAGTACACAAATGGTTGATTCAATTATGTTCGTAAAATTACATTAGATCAGTTGATTGTTTTCCTGACCATCCAATCATCATATTTTTGCTCATTTTTCGTTTTGAATTCGTGCCTCCCACCTTCTACTTATGGATCAGTAGTAGTAACACATGCTACCCGGGATGAAAAACCATTCAGTTTTACCTGTCCAAAGTCCACCATCTTTTGTAGGAGGTAATTAAAGTAAAAACACTCTTGAAGGGGATTCCACAACATCTGATGAAATTTGAAATAGTTGGGGAGGTCTTTATCTCCTTCCTTGTTCGGCCTTTTAGGCCTTGGCAACTGAACCAAATTGTTTTCTAGAGCTGAGATAAAGTAGCCAGGAACTTTTTCATTTTGAAAAGAATAAATTTTTTTATTAAAATATTCAAATTATATCTTCCTTTGATCTCATTGATCATCTTTAAGAGTCATCCATTGTTGTTGATGCTTAGTAGGTGGATCCCCTTGATGTGATGAAGGTTTTGAAGTGGAAACAGACTCATGTGCTTGTTTAAGTGTAACTATAGTAGTATCTTCTATAACTATTCTCCTTCCGGGAACTGATGGAATTACATGAGTTTTAGCCTTAGTCTTTATAAGAGTGTCTTCTATCTGCTAAGTGATTGAAGTAAGTTTTCCAAACCCTCATGCATATTTCACTGGGATCAATGGTGTGCGTAATTAATCACGCATATTTTCCACACAGATTGGAATCAACCCTTCTTGAGGGAGTTGTAAACATAAGGAATATGTTAATCCCTTCCAGAGAGAAATGAAATCTAAAAATATTCCATTTTCCCTTTTATTAAAATTGGTATGATAAAAAACTATCATCTTTGGGAATGTGGACATAAATTGAAGAAGTAACCTTTGATGGAGATCTTCCCACCCAGTAATTGACCAAGATTGCAAACTTGTATACTAGACAAAAGCATATCCTTGTAATGACTGCACAAAACACCTCAGAATAAATGCTTCTGGTTGTTGAGGAGTTCCCATAATAGTATCACAATGAGAAACCAAATGTGTTAAGTGTTGTTCTAGATCTCCCGAACAACTAAAAATTGGGAATGTGTAATTCACAAAATTTGACGGGGGAGGGATTTCATCTACCCATTCAGGGTAAGCTCTCTTTTCTGGTTGAACATGTGCACTCATTCCTTCCATAGTTTCCAACCAACCTATTAATGACTCAATGGTAGTCATTACATTTTTAGAAACATCTAGTTGAGCTTGGGCCTGAGTAGGTCTGATAACTGGAGTTTGGACCGGTGTGGTGACTGGTACTACCACTGATGGTAGTATTGCTCGTTGTTGTTACATATGACCAATAGGATTGGACCTATGAGGGTGTACTTACAAAGGGGGATATTATTGATCCATCCCAGTAGCTGTAACAACTTCCATATATTGATTAACTCCAGCATGCTTAGGAGAAAGACTACCTTGAATTGGTTTGCCTTTAACATCCTTAATTCCTTTATTTATTCTTCTTGCTATGCAATCCTTTCCTCTAATGAGAGTGATTGGCCTCTTCCATAGGTAGGGTGTAATGTAACATGACTCTTACCCTTTTCCTTGGCATGTGCCTTTCTAGAGTATCAAAGGGCATTAACCCAAGGAATGTCTTTCCCCTAGGAAACCCTTTGTCTTCTGGTTATCACACCTCCTTCATTTATTTTCATGTGTACAACCTATTGAATAGAAACTTTTTTATATTATCCCTATGAGTGAGCCTCATATACTGGGGATTAGTGACAACGACATTGATGACATTTTTTGATGCATAACGCATTGCATCCCTTCTATAAGCGCTTCTGTGATACTGTCTTCTTCCATGTCCTTTATGAGACATTTCCATTTGTTTGGATGATCCCTCAGGAACTTCTTTCTAAACCATAATTTGGAGAGAATCTCATTGTAATTAGGCGATGGGTTCCTCTTGTGGAATCCTCCCTAATTTAGAAAATACTGAGTTTCACTGAGGAAGTGATTGAGAATTTGAAAAGGTCCCCAGTCCGGTGGATTGGCGTTGTTCATGTTTTCCTACTCAAATCCCCGAATACTGGTTGTTGATCCCTAGGGATAGATTAAAAGATTCCCTAGCCTAGAACGATGAGGTGGCTGTTGAGCTACTACTTCTGAAGCTTTCTTAAAATCCCTCCTAATTTTACAGATTTTAGTCCATAAATTGGTCGAATGCATCATCTAACATCCACTCAAATCACCTAGCTCATATTATTGTTGGAATATTTCCAACACCTCATTCACGTAATGATGTACATGCTCTAAATGAGAATCCAATTTGATAATCTAATTGGATTGATGAAAGAGTAATTTGACAACTTGTTCTTTATCTATTTGACATTGGGAAGAACTAGTTGAGGCATGTTCTTGAGCAAGCCTTTGACTACACACAAAACCAGTTAGATGCATGTAGCCATGGGAAATAACATTCTATGAGACAACTTTTGGTGGGAGTTTTTGAATGGAGAACACAGTGAAATGCAATTCTCCATGAACACCCTACCCACTAATATGAATACCATATGGGGAATTGGTAATTAACTAGCGCAACCTTTTTAATGCACCAAGGGATGAAGGATAAAGGGCTTTCTACTGATTTTCATCCTATGGAAGTCGGGAAACTGAGAGAGATTCCAAGTCAATTTGGCATTTCAACCCTTTTATTATCTTGACATGGTTTTGATATTCATCATAAGTAAATATTATATCTTTTAAGTGACAAAGAGTTTTCCATATGTTGAGATGAATATCGTGAATACAATCTTCTGTCAACATTTCTGGAATATCATACTGAGAGCTTGCCAAAGGCCATAACATGACTGGTATTTCACCTTTCACTAGTTGTTTTCTCATATTCAGTAGTTCCTCTTTATAATTTGATGAAGATTAATCTACATGATTGGACCGAAGCTGGTGCTTCTTTATTGATTCATCATATTCAACAGGATTGGTAGAGAATTCATTTGTCAAATTAGAAGATGAATGTCCCTTGGGTTGTTCGGAGAATGACCTACAACCCAAGCTATCTTCTGATTCAGAAAGTATTTCACCTGCTAGTAGTAAGGCATCATACATGACTGGCATCGCATTGGGAAGATCCTAAAGATAAAAGGTCTTTCTCATTATAGCGTTTTCCATTGATAAATTTTCCAAGAAATGAAAATTACTACTGCGGAGAGGAATTTCATAGCTAAATTCATCATCATGGGGAGGACCACCAAGGTGGGTTACAACAAAAGATGAAACCTCTTCCTTCTTGGACTTCTGACCATGCAGAGGGTTATCGTGGCTCCCATCTGATGATGATACTTTAAGATTGACCAAATTGTCATAAAGAAATCCTTCATGAGGAAGTGTCTGATGAAGTCATTTGGAATTATTGTTGTTACTTCCAAAATCTAGAAATGAGAGAGTATAATCTTGAGTTTCAATAGGAAATTGTATGAGGGCTTCAAGAACTCCAAAATTGAGAAACGATATATTGCATATTGGCTCATGATTTTTCAACAGTGCTGGATTGGTCATTTTCTAGGATGACATCTTACTCACTATGGAACCCAATTGATGATGAATGTGGATATTATGTGTAGGTGTATGTTCCTTCTCAGATGAAATGTTCAGGTTAGGCTGATTATCTCCATTTAAATCAAGTGAATGTTCCTGATTTGGTTTTCTGTATGACATGGGGGAGTATGCCCCATGACCCTCCTGGACTGGAACAGAGGTGTGTATCTATTTTGGAGTTACATGTTGAGGAGTCACTGCACTAATAGGGATAGATTTATGATTCATTCCCTGTGATGCTGCTGAAGTTGTTATAATATTCTGATAGATATCCAGCATATGTGTAGTGATTTTCTTCTACTCATTCACAATTGTCAGAATGTGCTTGGTGACTTTTGCTGCCGGAACGAGAATAATCATCCATTACATGTTCGTAGAAGGAGTATGATCCAGATCCTATCCCCTATTTCCCATCAGTGAATTCTGGCAATACTCATGTGTGGGTACATAAAGTTTTGTCTGCCTCCTGTTTGTCATTAGAGCTTTCAAATTGATATCTCTGGTAGCTACTAAATGAGACTCTTGGTTATCTTGATGAATCACAGGTGTATGTGACTGCTGATTTTTCTCCACAAAAAGTTATTGAAGAACATTCTTCAATACTGGTAGACGAGACTGCTGGCAAAATTGATGATAGTAATCAGGTGTCTGTGAATGTTTACAGGTCCTCACCACATTTGATTGGCGAACTTCTTTGGTTGATGTCAAACGTACCTGTTAACTGGCTAATGAATTATGAATAGGTGTATGTGCCTACCTATAGTACTCCACCCGAATTTCTGGGCGGGATAGATGTGTTACAGCCAGATGAGTCTACTGGGTAGTGAAATCAGGACGGACGGGTGTATATTCCCGCTCGTTGTTTTCCATCAAGTTAGATTGATAGACTTCTCAGAGGGGGGAGAGGTAACAACGTTCTTTTTGTTGACTTAATATTTACTCTGATGGTTTTTCTTGCATGCTCGGGTCTGAGGAAGATGATCTGAACACCTAGAAGTGATACCTTCATCATGATGAGGGTGCACAACCACATGAGTCAGGCATCGATTTTTTGTGGGAGTCCTTCGGAAGGGCTTTGATATTCTTGAACTGAGTCCTTGAGAGAACTCTTCATTCACCTCCCTATAATATGAGAGGGAATGGATGTTGTGTTCCAGGGATAACGACCGAAATGGTTGGAGATGGTGGTTAGAACCACCTGCTTCTTGACCACTGGTTGTCACTGTCCGAAAATCCAGGGTGCGTTGTTAACATGGAGGTCTGTCGAGTGGCCTACAGATCCGGGATGGTATCGTGTTTATAGTATTACCTCACCAATGAATTCGAGACCCATCGTTGAAGACGTTGATTAGGTGATGTCGTCCTCAGAGGGGATGAGGATCCAGCAAGAGTAGCGGTCGAGGAATTCATAGGTGTGAACTTTAAAGAATCCATTCTGTGTTGTAGAGAGATATTGGAAAAGAGTTCATGTTTAATATAGCATACATAATCAAGATAGATTTGCCCAGACTACATCTATTGGATGAACACATATGTGTGTGATTGCTTTTTGGACCTCAAATAGAGTTTAATAGGGGCCTAACAAATCAGTAAAACATCATTTATCTTGGTTAAGGATTCACATTGGGTTCACCATTTTATGTTTCTTCTAGAAATGGGGATGACCTTGTTTATTTAAGGATCAAACCTTCCATTCAATTTCTAACGGGTTTATTTTTATAACCAGAAACACTCAATGAATCTATATCGATTTGGACCTACGTTCCAAATGTAGGTTTTCATTAGTTTTGGACTGATGAGTCTTAATCATTTTCATTGGTCGAGAGTATGGGAGGTCAGGCTCATCGCCCCTTTTTGGGGGGAATTAATTACTACTCCGAGACTCCCTTATAGATTTAAGTAATGTCCACGAATCCTTATTAATACACCAAGCAAGAAAATGTGTTTTCCTTTAGATTTGTCAATCGATGATTGATATGTATGGGATTTAGAGAATATTTTATATGTATTTTAGGTTCTTCGTCGATGGAGAATCATCTATATGTATTAGATATCCATAGTCAATTGTATCCTTTAATACATTATTTAGAAATCTCTTGGTCATTATGATGACTATACTGGTTTTAAAGCCACTAAGTGGGGCACATGAAGTTCATTTTCATTCAGAAAGGCAAGGATTCTTTTAGATTTGGGATCATACCCACAGATGGTCTATCTACGTATCCTTGTTAAAAATGAATTAGGACCCACGTAGTTCGATAAGAAGGATATAGTTTAACATCATGTGGGATGGAAATGAATTAATGAAATATGGGTTTGAGCCATATAAAGGCTTCCTACGTACTCTACTTTTAAGGAATAGATCAAAGTCCGCATAGTTCGGTAAAGAAATATGGGGTTTATGCATAGTTAATGGCCAAAGAAGAGATGTTGTGATTACCTTTACACCCTATGATCACATGAGTCATGATAGGTTTGAGAAACAAGTGGTATTAGAAAATTTGACAATGGATCCATGAAAGATGAATCCATGATAAATGATGTGGGGCTTACATATATAAGACTGTCAAAGTAAATGAAGACCATGAATTAGGAAATAATCTCAAGATTAGGGTCCATAAATGTATTTTTACTTTAAAGAGATTTGGAATTTTAACCTGGGACTTACTCCTGAAAAGGAATCCCAAATTAAGAGGGGCTTATGATAGGGGTTTATTCCTAAGAAGGAAGCCCAAATCAAAAGAAAATAAGATTGGGGATTACTCATGATGAGGATGCCCAATGTCTAAGGAAACTATGACTAGGGAATACTCCTAAGAAGGAGTCCCACGTTAAAGGGATTTGTAACATGGGGCTTACTTCTGAGAAGGAGGCCCAATGTTAAAGTAAATTATGACTGGGCCTTAATCCTGAGAAGGTGGCCCAGGTTAAGGGGACTTGAGACTTGGGGCTTACTCCTGAGAAGGTGGCCCAAATCAAAAGATCTTCACATCTCAAAGGATGAGGTTATATAGTAAACCCCTAACAGTGGTGACATAAATATTGTAAGTCACGAGGTTTTGGGAGAGGTTCTCATAGAATTCCTTTCAGATAAGGAAGCCAACAAAGGACCCATGCCATAAATGGCTTTGAAGAGGGTTTTGAAGGCTATTTCATGAAGAGAAGAGGTGGATTTGAGGAAAGGAGGTGACTAGGAAGGAGGCACCCATGTATCGTTCTATAAAGCATGTTCTGGTCACGCCAGTAGACTTGTGTGACATGAGTCACCTTGGGCGACGAAGAATCTATAGTGTAATACTTGCGTGACATTGATTTCAAGCCCTTAGTATCATCCCTAGTGGCTTCCGGAAGGGTGGCGCGCAGGTTCCCTTGAGAGGGCAAGGCATCGCACAAGTTTCCTCATTTCCCTTAAGGAATGGACACTTAGGCACGATATTATTGATGAGTTCTAATACTTAAGCCTTATTCTTCCTCTTTAGAGCGTCCCTTCTAGGTAAATAATTACCTTAGAAGTGTTCGAAAGAAGTTAGACAAAGACTTTGGAAACCTGAGCTTGAATATGAGGTTTGGAAATTCATCCTCGAAATTGGGGGGCCACATGGGATATTTATAGGCCACTGGGCACCTTGGAAGAACAAAATAATAGGGTGTTCAAGTGAGTGGCACGAAGAGTAGGAAACTTGTGTGACTCCCTCCAAAAGGGTTCATGGTCCATGCCTTTGTCAATATTTATGTTCTTCAGTGGATGAGTCTCTTTTTTCTTAAGGTATTCCCCTTTTCCATTCGTTGGTCTCTGTGACGGAAAGGAGCATCAACATACATCCTTAGATTATATCAAATGTATGAATTTTCTATATTACATAGTATTCCATGTCTATATTTATGTAAGTTTATTTTAGTGACTAACAATCATATTTTTTTATGTATTCTAATGTGATGAAACCCAACATGAAATTGTACTAATATTACATATAGATTATATTTTAAATAATGTTTCAATGAAGTAATTAATTATTTTAATATAGATAGGTTTTATTTTATATTTCATGATAAAAACAACAATTAAAACTTATCGATTATTATAACTGTTTTATTATAAGTGATTCATATTGATGAAATCATTTCCTATAACTTATTTATGCCAATTTTTAGTATATAAAAAACATTTCTTAATTTTCAAATTGATTACATTATATGATAAGTGTGTTAATATTTTTCAATATGGTAATTCAAGAATACATTGAGTACTTTTGTGCTAATTTCATAATCATTTAATAATTTGTATAATTAATTTTTTTATGTTATAATAGACTATAAATATGGTGCATACATTAATTATATTTTGATATATGATATTTTTCATGAATTGTTGATAGTTTTATTTTACTTTTTATTTGATATTTTTAAATTAATCCTTATTATAGTATTTATTTTCCATAGTATGCATTTTAACATTTTGAAACCTAAAGACTTAATAATTTTATGATTTTTTTCATTTTCCAGGATACAAGCTTGTGTAACATGTAATTAAAAATATATTTAACAATTTATTAATTAATTGGGGTATTTTATTATCACAAAAAATTATACAGAATTATATATATTATAATGTTTAATATTCTCTTATTTATTATCATTCAAGACTTTTCATTTTGTTTGTTGTTTATTATAAATTTATAACACATTCAATATTGTTAAATAATTTATTTTCAGAAACTTTAATATGATTATAATGAGAAGTTTTAATGTTGTATTTTCATTTAAAACAAACATAGAAGAATCAAATTTCTTTAACATTTTTATTCACTAGTTGAAATTATTATCATTGTGTGCTGAAAAGTTTCAATGTTTAATAATATATAATTTTTACTTAACTTCTATTTATTTTCAAAAGATATTCCAATCCTTGTTTGTTGGTGTTTTTGGTCTACGGCATTTGATGAAAAATTTATTATAATGATATAATATAAGATCAATGGATTATTTCCAATCAATTATAAATTTTCGGTTTTTTATATGATTCTTTTGGTTTTCTATTACTGTATTAATTTTTTGAGGGAAATTTCAAGTACAATGGTTTATTATTTCAAAATTATTTTTTAATGTGAACCATTTTTTTGTGTAATGTGATTTCTAATTTCTTTCCATTATTATTTCAATATTTTTTTAGGTTTTAGAATTTGATAAATTCATATATATTTAAATGATTTTCTAATTCTCTAGTGCTAATTATTATAAAATAATCGATCTATTTTTTTATAACACTATTTTTTTGACTTAATTCTTATATTGAGGATGAATTTATTTGATTAAAAAGTGTAATAATGGAGATATTATTATAATATAGATGAATAATATGTGTTTATATCCACTAATGTCAAAAATATGACTAGTCATTAAATCTGACAAACAAATTATTTCTTTATTTGGTGCTGCTTTGGATGTGAAATCCTCAACAAATAACTAATATACTATGTCAATGTTTTAATTTTACCTAAAAATACGAAATTATTTATTCCATATATCATTTACATCAATATTACAATTTCATTGAATGATATTCCATTAACATTTTCTTTCTTTTTTAGATATTACTGTTTTAGTGATTATATATTTAATTTCTTCATTGGAATATGTGTTTTCTGTAATTTTTTTGGAATTGTATCAGCATATATGGAAATATGTTTTAGAACATCGAGGCCATGAAGGCCATATATTAGTATGTTAATTTTACCAAACCAATCATTACCAAAATTTTTATTTAAAAACATTCCCAATTTTTATAATTAACATGAACATTTCACAATTTATAAATGATTTATATATGTATTTATTTGTTAATATAGTTTATATGTCTATAAAATTATATTCCAATACTTGTAAAATGTATATACAAATTATATTTTTAATAAAATTTAGAATTTTATATCTCAATACACTTTTAATTTTTTTGAATTTAGGTATTAGAGAACAAGACCTATACATTACATGATCATATATATCTATTATATTTAAAAATATATATTTTATTGATTCATCCCAATGATAATGTTGATATCATGGACTCTGTAGATCTTTCTCACAGTGACAGAATTGATTCATTACTCGTTTATTATTCTTTGGATGTTTACCTTTATTATATTTCTTTTAACATTCTCAGAATGGATTTTGAAGTGTCCAATATTGTAGCTAATGACTGATTACATGTGGAAAATGTTATTATTTATAGTTGAAAATTTGTAAAATGATAAATATTAATTTTTTCCTAAACGTAAAAAAATATTTTTGATTTTATTTTCTAAAAAAAATAATAAATTTTAACAAATAAATTAAATTTTTTGTTTCCTTAGATATTTTAGTCATATAGGAAATAGTTATTTTAATTTAGGATTGTATATTAGGTATTCAATATTTATCATGGAATGTTAATTTAAAAATGATTTTATATATTTTTTTCTTAGTTGGGATATTCAGTGTTCTTACAATTGATTTTAACTTTGTATTCATGTGTGGATAATAACATTGATAATATGTCAGTAGGAAATAGATTTATTTAAGTGTAGTTTAATTGAAGTCCAGTACTTATAATATAGTATATGTGGGGTATCATATGGTTTTCGGATATACAATGATTGAAATATATTTATAAAAATCCTTTTAACCAAAATATAAAGTATTTTCATAGGTTTAAATCTATATAATTATACATTAATATTCAGTACCATAATCAATATAAAAATCTATTTTATATTAAAATTATGAATTATTTGGAGATTATTTGTAATTTACTAAAAGAAATGTTATTTTTTCAAGATTCTAGATACTTGAATCTAATTTCCTAATTATAATATTAATATATATAAATATAAATGATATATTTAGTAATAATGTTAATCATTTCAATGATATTTCATATTTTTGTCCTTTTAAATTTAGTAGGTACATCAGGTTCTCTTATAGAATTTCGGATGTAACATTATAGTTCTATTGAAATTTTCATTCATCCCCATATCATCTTGTCTAAATGTCATGAAAATGTGTTACAATAATTCATGTTTAATTTATTCTTATTACTCTAGTTATATAAGTGGAATTCTTTTATCCAATCTCAATAAGTATATATAGCTGATTTCATCCCACAATTCACACAGACAAACAGAAATCATTATTTTTAGAGTGTTTTCTATGATATTATTGAACCAATATAATGTATATTTTAAATGAATATTTAATGAAAATATTTAAATTATCATAGAGTGTGTAGGGTTGCCTCATGAAATAGTGCTAATGTTGGAGTCCTTTTATAAGCTAGTAATTTTTACATTAATAAGGTGTCATTATAAAAGAACATGATTTATTTTCCCAATTATAGATACTTATTCTTGTGAGTGAGGGTTTCCCTTGAATATAAGATGGCATAGGTTATAAAATATTCTTACAAATGGACATGGTATTGTACATTATGTACTAATTGTAGAAGACTCCCTCTCATGGACAATAGAAAACATCATATACAATTGGAAAAAATAATCAATCATAGGACAAACTGTCATAGTGGTTATTAAGGATTATTTTGATCCCACCCTTCAGTATCATGTATTCACATGGTCTCACATCAATCCTAATATATTGTTTATTAGTTCCCCTCAATATATTGAAGTTTAATTTGATTGTTAAAATAAAAATTATTCTATATTAACATCTAATATATTGTTCTATCACAAAATTAAATATCACCATAAATGTTTTGAGGATCTGTAATAATAAAAATTATCAATAAATTCTATGCTTTATAGACATTTCATCCTTCTATGTTATTAAAATATTGGATCCCATTTAATAGTAATGTTATAATTATGTTAGGGTCTCATTGATGTTGTATTGTATATTGTTGTAGGGCCTTTCTAAATTAGATGTTCATGCTAATGAAGGATATAATTGGTTGAAATTTTGTTTTATAGATTTGATAGTATTGTTGGGGTGAAAATGTTTCTTGAGATAATTCATAACATTAAAAGTGTACTTAAGTGATAATTTTTCATGTGTTTAGGTGATATCAAGGTGTGTCCTTGTTTTTTGAGTTTCTATAAAACTATTTTGGGTCCACTTAACTAGGATCCTACATGATTTTCTAAAATATCATATTTTAAAAGGGCATTTGAGTCTATCAAAGGTGGTCATTAATTGTATAAATTACCAATAAACTAAATCAAAGTACTCCTCAGTACACTTGTCTCCTCCGCGTAAAATCATAATCCACTACCATTTTCACTTTTCCTTATCTAGTATCCCAGATTATTGTCTCCTTTTGATTTTCCACCATTGAATCATGAACTTAATTTTTTTTCTAGAAACCACTCCCTCCACAATCCTGATTAATCCCTAACACAATCCACCTACGATCATTCATGAACTCCCCTCTAAGAAATGATTATATTTTCAGGGTGAAACCCATCCACTGTGTGTGATTTCAATTATTTTAATCCTAAATACACAGCCTTCCATATTTTTTCTTTATCAATTAACATCACTTTCAATGAGTTCATCTATAAAAAAATGAAATTTAATTTTTTTGAACTCAGGGAGTCTCTATTGTATGTATTATAGAAATCCATACTCTACATTCCAACAAAAAGCTATATATTTTGTGTTTCCTCTTAAATAACATTATCAAATACCGAATTCTTATGTTTAACATTTACTTTTTAAGAATCCAAAATTCATTATTTTATTCCAATGTGAGAAAACTAAAATTTATTTAGATACTAGTATGCTGAGGAGTCAGCCCAATTTGATAAATGGAAGGGATATAAAAGAACCTACATACATCCAATCCTGATAGCACCATTAAAATAGGTGTGGTTGATATTTGGGTATTTAGATCAATCAATGAAAAATTATTTTGATTGGAGGATCTATGTATTATCAATTTGTATTTGACCACTCTGTAAAATTTAATTTCTCTTTCACATTCCTGGTAGTATTCTTACGAATTATATGAGGATTCGATTTAAAACACTTCAAACCCACCCTTTTCAAAACTAAATTGGCAGAAACTCCCGTTATACATTATCTTTATGGTCTAACGAAGTTCAATTGAAAGAGTTTTTTCACATGAATTCTATCAGGGTTTTAAACTGATATTTAAAGATATATTACAGCACTGATATTTGAATAATGCATATAAAAAATATTATTAACCATCCTATTATTATTTGACTACATCAAGACACCCTGGAGTAATGTGTTAACCTATAAAATATATTATGTTATATATATAACAACATTAATTGAATCTCACATTTAAATTTCATGTTCATGTATTAGAACGTGAAATTCATCTTAAAAAAACTATAATATATTGTACCACCTTTGTAATGGTGTATGAATTTCTATAAAATGTTATTTTTATAAATATTAATTTCAAACAAATGATAGTTGTTAATATATAATCTATTCAATCATGAATTATTTATTTATATCATTATTTTAGTATATCCAAAATATGCAACATTAAATATTTGAAACAAAAAATTAATTCAGAATCTACATCATTTTCATCATAGATTATGTTGACAAAATTTATTTTATGATTATATTAAGGTGATTTCTATTTAAACCTTTCAATTTTTTTCGGTATAATTTCTTTCTTCCTTAGGAATTGTGGTTATACTCCCCACTTCCAATTTATCCTTTTTTACTCTTCATAACTTATATCACTCTACCCTAACGTATATGAAAAAATCGTCTTATTTTAACTATATTTGTGGTTTAGAAATTTTATATGTAATTTATATTTTAAATTCACTCTATTTTTCATTGATTGAAAACCCATGATAGTTTAAAATATCAATTATTTTCAACCATGGAATTTATCTCTATATGTTGAATCAGTTTTCTTTCCGATTTTATTACATTCAAGAAACTAAAAATCCAATTTTCATCTTAATTATTATTTTTGTCACTAATTTGGAGTGAATTTAGTTTTTTTATTTTATTTAGCTATGAAATATGTTTTATTTAAAATTAGATATATGTTTTAGATATGTTATGAAGTATATTAAAAAGTACAGTTTTTTTGTTTTTGTTGGGATTTTTAGTTGACATTTTATTATATAACAAATATAGAATATAGAATCGTAACAATATAAATGAACATGATGAATGTCTCACAAACATTATTTTATTATTTTAAATTAATTTCTATATTATTCTTGATTGACTATATTTGTTTGTGGAATGATTTCATGAAATTTGGTCTTTTGAGTTATTAATTATATTATCTTTTTTAGTTGGTAGAATTTCTGACCACCATGCTTATTGGAGGAATGATTATTTAAAATGAATGTAGAAATTGTAACCTTCCTATAAATATAATTGGGATTCAATTCCATTTGTAACCATCTATCGACTATAATCATTTGATTAATTCAAATGGTATTTAATAGTGTTGGAATCCTACCTACATAAAAATTTAAGTAAAATTTGTTACCTACATTATTATATATAAAATCTGAAGAATATCATATATTTATAGAATCATAATTTTCCATATATAATAATATTTATAAGAATATATTTATTTTATTTATTTTAGACACTTTTTCGATATCGTACTCGATACACAACAATGAGAATCTCTGAAATTGTACGGTTCACATAACATTGAGTTATACCAAAAAATATTATTATTATTATTTTAAAAGTTAGGTAACACCAATCCGTTGTTTTAGTAGGAATGGAAAAAACAAACAAAAATATTACTATACATTTTTTAAATGTTTTTACATTTATCCAATTATTTTTAGAGGCATAAAATGAGAATGAATCCAATTTTAATTATCAAATACTCTAATTGTTTTTAAAAGATTTTTTGATTTCCTTTAGAGGGAGAAATATTTTTAAATAAAGTTTTTTTCATTTTTAAATTTTAAATGTGGTAAAATAAATTTAATTTAAAAATAAGAATATGAAAATTTACATTGGATGAAATTTTGGTATTTTTCTGATAAAATTCATTTCTTATAAATAGTGAAAACATTCCTTTTTAAATATACTAAATTTTAATATAATATATTTTTATAGATATATTGTTCAATTAATTTGTTTTAAAGTGTAATTGTATTATGTTTTATTCATTTAATCTAATTTTGATCATTGGAAGTAATTTTCCATTGAAATTGGACATAAACACATGTTAATATTTTTCTAGTTATTATTTCATAAATAGTCGTTTTCTGTTTTTGACAAAGAGGAATAAGTTTAAGTTAATTTCTACCAACTCGGTATTTTTAATTAAGAAAAATTGATTTCATATTTGGAATTATATGTTCCAAATTATGTAAATAGGTACCTTATATTTTTTGATATTATGAATATTAAATTCAGTGATTTTTTTACCATAGTTAAATGGTTATTCTGGTAAATAAGAGTAAACAATAATATTATATTAATATAAAAAATAACCTAAACGTTTTCTAAAACTATTGGATGAGATATTTATGACCATTGGATTTCTTGGGTTGATTTATAGACCCCATGGATCCACTTGGGAGTGATAATAACATGTTATATTTTTTAATTTAATGTAAAGAGAAATATAACATAAACACGTATCTATTATTAAAACAAATTTTATATGGAGTTATATAATATATATCTTTGACTATAAATATTAATTTGAAATATAAATATATTTCCTACATAATTATGGTCTATTTATAATATTTAAACATTAAAATAATTAAATTTAATGACGATACAATGATGATGCAATGATTGAAAAATTTATAAAGGATTCGAATAAATGATATTATAAATATTACAAGAAATTTAATATGAATATTTTGATTCTATAAAATACATTTTTAGATGACATTGTAATATTATCACTGATTTAATTCTTTTGGATCGATGAAATCAAGTTTTTATGAATTTGAAAAAAGTGATGTATGAATAGTGTCCAAAATTGACATAATTCATAAATTAAAATATAAAATAGTTTTTTGAATGATATTAAATTCAAAAAATATAATATTCGTCCAAATGGTTAATATAAGTCCTGTAAAGACCCTTAAATTTCAAGGAAATTTTTTTTTTCTTATTTTTCATTGGAATTTTACAGGAGCGCAGTTTCTGACGGCACCTGATTCCGAGGGCCGGTGTGCCCAGAATCATTTTCCGAAGTTTGGCTGGGGTACGTTCAGTGAACAGACGAGCGGGTTTTTCTAACTTTTGAACTGGTGCCTGGAATCGAATTCTGAGGGCACTGATGAAATTGCAGCGCCGATATTCACCTAGAAACAGCTCTTCCGGAGTTGCTATTGCTCGGGTGTGGTTTTTAATATTCGGGCTTAAAGTTAAGAAATAAAATAATTTTACGACAACTTTATTTTATTTCAGTTAAGCCACTTGGAAGCCACTTGAAGCCACTTACCGACGGCTTAAACTGAGTTGATCTGGATAGGATGCTATCCGGAAATATCCTACCCTCTTGGTAGGATATTTGTGAGGTGGGGCCCGCACGAGCCCCGCCATTTCTTTCCGCTAAGTAACGCACCCGCGAATTCCCGTCATTATGAAAGTCAACTGACGCGTTTTCTTAATTTCTTAACAGACCTTTTAATTGGGTGGTTTATTTCGTAAATTAAATGATCTGTTTCTTTTGATGAATTAATTCAACGAATTGATGGGTCGTTACTTACCCGTTTTCGTTTGTTGTCATAATAATAAAATAAGACCAACCTCTCTTTTTTGGAGGATTACTCGTTGAGACAGAATCCATATATCTTCTTTCTCCTTCGTGAAGAACACGATGAACGCAAAGAACGCCGTCATCCACGGAAATCGACGACGCCCAAATCCGAGACGTTCTTCCCTGCCCCGATCTCCGATCACCAACCATTTGAGGTGAGTGATTTCAGGTTTCTTCTAAAAGCTGTTTTGGGTTTAAAACGAAACACAGATTTAATTATTTATAATTTTAATCTGTTGTTCTTGGTTCGTTGAGTTTTCCGACTCAACGCAGGATTCCGCGATGACGCGACGCCTTCCCGCGACGACGCGACGATCCCCCTCTTCCGCGACGAGCAATTCTGCGAAGAACGCTCACGCGCGACGACATCGAGGTAGGGATTTATTTTGGAAATTACCCCTTTTTTTATATTCCCGTAAATGTTTCTTTAAAAAGTTAATGAACTGGTTTTGTGAATAATTTTAATGTTATTAAAATTTATGTTTCCGTTCAAATAAGGAACCCATTTTATGAAACAATTTTATTTCATTAAAAATTGTTTCGGATATGCGTTCATGTGTTGAACGTTAATTTCTCCCATTTTTTATATCTAACGTGGAGAGTGCGGGCCAAACGAACACGGCCCGACCACCCTCCTCCGTTCTTCGTTCTTGTGCGGATTTGACGGGCGACGACGGAACGTGCCGCAACGGATGTTTGATGATCCCGCAGTGAAGAACGAGTCCCGGGAGGAGAAACGGCGCAGACGGGAAGAAAAACGTGCCACCGGAGCGACTCCGGCGGCCTGCGGAAGACGGCGGCGGCGTGGGTCGCCGACACGGTGGCGCTGGCGCCCGGAGGCGGTGGTTCCCGGCGCGCCGCCGGACAAGACCGCCGCGGCACTGGCCGCGGCGGCTGCGTCCGGCGCCAGGGAGACACCCCGCGGGTGTCCCGCGGGTGTCCCGCGGGTGTCCCGCGGGTGTCCCGCGGGTGTCCCGCGGTGTCACGCGGGGGCGGCGGCTCCCCCCGCGTCACTCGGGACGCAGCTTCAGCCGCGTCCGGTTGTCTGGCCGATACCCCGCGGGTGCCGCGGGGGTGTCACGCGGGGCGGCGGCTCCCCCCGCGTCGGCCACTCGGCCGCCCGGCCGAGCCGGGCCGGGCTGGCCAAGCCAGACCGGTCCGATCGGGTCGGATCGGGTTAGGCCGACCAAGGGGGGTCGGGCCGGGTCGGCCCGGGCCCGGACCCCCCGTCTTCGGACGGTTTTCGTTCAAATGGTCGTATCATGAGCTACGGGCCTCGAAACGACTCACCGTCAGCGGCAACGCGATCCTTGGATCGAGGCGGTGGTTTCGGTATATCGCACTCATGGTTTTGGAGTACATTGAGTTCGGCCGGGTTGGTTCGTACACGAAACCGACCGGGGCCTCGGAGCGGAAACGCTCATATCTGGAGCTACGGAGGTCCGATTGACGTTCCGTCAGCTTCGTTGAATTCCTCTAAGTGAGACGGATCTTTGGGCACACTCCGCCCGAGGCTTGGATGCAGGTGGAGTATGGTCGGGTTGGTTTTGCCTTAAAAACCAACCGGGCCCCTAGGACGAAAAAGCCAATAACTCTCAGACCGGGCGTCCGATTGACGCGCCTTCTGCGACGTTGAGTTCCTGTTGATGATACAGAACTTTTGGATACATCAACTTCGGTCATTGTGGCAGTTGATGTATCATCCTCTCGGCTCGTGGAGCGGACCCTCCCGAACGAGTTTGCTGTGTGCGGGAAACCTAGTGCTGGCTGCGACTGCTTCTTCGACAGCGACGACTGTGCAGAGATCCTCCGTGGACTCCGACGATGATCGTGCATAGATCCTCGGTGGACTACGGTGACGACTGTGCAGAGATCCTCAGTGGACTGCAATGACTACTGCACTCAGCGATCCTACGTGGATCAGTGCTACAGGTCCTGTGTGGGCCCGATCCTGTGTGGGTCTGATCCTGTGTGGGTCAGCACTCAGCGGTTCTGTGTGAGCCAACGCCTATAGGTCCTGTGTGGACCCGATCCTGTGTGGGTCATTGTGGCGGTTAGTTACCTATCGACCCTTTGTGGGTCCGATGACTTAGATTGGTCACTGATCATCTTTATCGTCATCCGAAAAAGTATACCTGTGTGAGCTGAATCTTGTGTTCTTCTCCTTTGTGGATCGTGTTGAGCTATCCTGTGTGGATTTACTGTTTACTCTCCCTTGTGGATTGTGTTGATCTATCCTGTGTGGATTTACTGTTTACTCTCCTTTATAGATTGTGTTGAGCTATCCTGTGTGGGTATACATTTTTCTTTCCTGTGTGGACTGGGTTGTGCTTGGGCTCGGACGTTGGAGCCAAACAGGAATTGACGACTTAGGTATATGTATGGGCATATACCTAAGCCGTGTCAGATGTTACTTCGTGATTGTATCTTTCCTTTGTGGATTATCCTTTGTGGATTTCAGGAGACCTTTTGGGGTCTCGGGGTCCCTACTGGGTAGCTTATACTCACCCCTGCACGGGCTATGCCCGCACTACGTTGTGTTAGTTGCAGACGACGGACATCGCTGATCGTAGTGGAGGCATGCGGAGTAGGACGATACCTGGAGGTGGACCACTGGGCGGGGCATACTCAGAGCGGTCAGGTGGACCCGAAGAGCAGTGGAGGCTATCTGTACCCACACTTCAGGTGGGACTTCCAGAGGACGGCTCGACGCTATAGTTTTTCCTTTCAGTTGATGTTTTTCCTTTTAGTTGTACTTTACAGTTGGGCTTGTATTTCCGGTCCCTTTTACTTTTAGCACATCTTGTACCATTTTTACTTAGTGTTTACTTTTCTGCTTTCTTACTCTGTGGTGCTTGTTTACTTTTCAAAGGCAATGCCTTCCCTTTTTGTTGGGATTTACGCCTTGGTGCTAGTCGCCAGCCCCTGGCCTATGGAAGGCGGGCTTGGGGTAGTCATGGCACGGGCCCCGAGGACGGGTCGTGACAAATTGGTATCAGAGGCGGTCGGTTCTACCGCAGACTCTGATCTTTCTTCTATGTGGAGCAATAGTGTTTAGCGTATTGAGTATGGTTATCATTCCAGGGAGTCCAGTGTTGGTGCGGGGGCCGACGTATCCATAGACCAGGACCCTGATTTCTGATTCCCGACTTAATGCACGAAAACATTGATTGCATGTGTGTTTCTAGTTTTCTTTATGATTACTTGTGTCATCTCACCAGGTATACTGTTCTGACCGTGGCGCACTTGTTTCCTTTTCAGGATGGCCCGACAACAGCAGCCAGCTAGGGTTCCGAGAGTAGAGCGCGGCGATAGCTCGCCGAGTGACGAGGCCTCGGTACAGGGCCTGTTGACAGCCGAGGCACCGGCGATACCTTTACCTGCCGATCCCCCGATGCTTCCAGCACTGGCAGCTGACGATGCACGACGCCTCGGAGCTCTGGACGAGTTCCAGCGCCAGTGACCACCCTGGTTCCGTGGGGAGACGGTCCCCCAGGAAGCCGAGGACTGGCTGGAGGCGGTCGTCCGAGTTTTCAGACTAGTGAGGACACCAGCAGACCTCATGGTGATCATCGCGGTGAGCCTACTGCACGCAGCAGCAGGGCGATGGTGGAGCTTTATGCTCCAGGTACACGATGAGGCCTCCCTTATCTGGACGGACTTCGAGAGCCTCTTCCGCTCAAAGTTCGTCCCGACCACCCTCCGTGCGGTGCACATTCAGGAGCTTCTTCAGCTGCGGCAGGGCATCTTGACGGTCGCCCAGTACGTGGCGAGGTTCTCCAATCTTTCTCGCTACTCGACCGACATGGTACGAGACCCCTTCTTCCGGGACTGGACCTTCGAGCAGGGATTTAGACACAAGATCAGGGCATCGCTGATCTCCCTCAGCATCCCGACCCAGGCAGGAGTGCTGGAGCGAGCCCTTCTGATCGAGAGCTTCCTGGATGAGTCCACAGCGAGACCTACCGCAGGGCGGCAGGTAGCAGAGTCTTCAGCAGCTGGTAGCCGATGGATGACTCAGGGTTCCAGGAAGACTAGACCTTCCGGCAGACGACCTCGGGACACTGGCTCGGCAGTGCGGGGCACACAGCGCGGGGCCAGTCTTCCGAGAGGCAGGCAGTGCTACTCCTGCGGCGAGCAGGGCCACATGGCTTGTGACTGCCCGACCCGCCGTGCCGAGGAGCAGCAGACGGTGGAGGGGCCACCTAGGCAGAGGCAGAGGGTCGACCATGGCGGTCCGCAGGGAGGAGGCGGACGAGGAAGACGAGTTGGCCGAGCAGCAGGTGGTGGGCGACGCTTTGAGGCTCTGCCACCACCACCACCAGGAGGCCCGCCCTGACCACAGGGAGCTGGCGGGTAGAGACAGGCATAGCTCTAGGCAGTAGAGGCCTACTACCACGGCGCGCCAGAGATGATTCGAGGTACAATCTGTGTCTATTCCACCCTTTCTGCAGTTCTTATAGACACAGGAGCGAGTCACTCTTTCATAGCCACTGCCCTTGTTCAGAGCTCGGAGATTCCTACAGAGTCGTTGGCTCGATCCCTACGGCTAGATAATCCTATGGGAGCAGACTCGACGATTACGCACTGATGCCGGCAGTGTGAGCTTACTCTATGAGGCGAGATCTTCGGCTGGGATCTTCTTGTAGCAGCGTCGAGGCCTTACTATGTCATCTTGGGAATGGATTGTTTATTTACAGTCCATGCTCAGATTGACTTTTTTAGGCGCAAGATGCGATGTGTACGCACCGATGGGAGCAGGTTCACCTTCACCGGTGAGAAGGGAGACTTCGCAGCATAGGAAGGACTCACGCAGAGGAGAGGGCAGCCCATCACTCATCAGTTGGCTAGCCTCATCCTTTGAGCAGTTGACGTGCAGAGTCCTAGTTTTCCTACAGTGGTGGATCAGTATGTGGACGTCTTCCCCGACGACGTTCCAGGGCTACCTCCTCGAAGAGAGGTAGACTTTTATATTGATATATACCCCGGGACAGCCCCGATATCCACTCTAGCATATCATATGGCCTCCGCCGAGCGTCGAGAGCTATGGGTACAGTTGGAGGACTTGAAGGGAAATGGGTTCATCTGACCCATTGTTTCACCCTGGCCTTCCCTGATATTGTTCGCCAAGAAGGCAGACAGGAGCTTGCGACTGTGTGTCGATTATCGTCGCCTGAACCAGGTGACAGTGAGGAACAAGTATCCGCTACCGAGGATTGATGACCTCTTCGATCAGCTCAAGGGAGCACAGTGGTTCTCGAAGATAGACCTCCGGTCAGGCTATCATCAGCTCAGAGTTCGAGATGAGGATGTGTAGAAGACGGAGTTCAGATGTCGGTATGGCCACTATGAGTTCTTGGTTATGCCTTTCGGCGTAACCAATGCTCCAGCAGTGTTCATGAGCCTCATGAACAGGATCTTCCAGCCATTACTCGATCAATTTGTTGTGGTCTTCATCGACGACATTTTGGTGTACTCGACGACGGAGGAGGAGCATGCCTACCACCTACGGGTTGTACTAGACAAACTCCGAGAGAACCAGCTTTATGGAAAGCTCTCAAAGTGCCAGTTCTGGTTACGTGAGGTCCACTTCTTGGGGCACGTCATTTATGAGGTGGGAGTTGCAGTGGATCCCGTGAAGATCGAGGCAGTGCTAGCTTGGGAGCCACCCAAGAGCGTGACAGAGGTGCGGAGTTTCTTGGGCCTAGCCAGATACTATCGGAGATTTGTGCCGGACTTCTCCAGAGTTGCGGCCCCACTCTCAGCGTTGACGAAGAAGGTGAATCCCTTCCTGTGGTTAGACAGATGTCAGCATAGCTTCCAGGAGCTTAGGCAGAGGTTGACCCGCGCACCTATCTTGAGGTTGCCTGAGGAGGGAGTTGGATACGTAGTCTACTGCGATGCATCAGGGACCAGTCTTGGGTGTGTCCTGATGCAGGAGAGGGCCGTGATTGCCTACGGATCATGTCAGTTGAGTCCTCATGAGAAGAACTACGCCACCCATGACCTGGAGTTGGCAGTAGTGGTCTTCGCTCTGAAGACATGGCGGCACTATCTGATGGGTGAGCGCTTTACAGTCTTTTCTGACCATCAGAGTCTCAGGTACGTCTTCTCTCAGAAGGACCTGAACCTGAGACAGCAGAGATGGCTCGAGTTCCTCCAGGACTATGACTTTGAGATAGTCTATACTCCTGGGATGGGGAATGTGGTAGCTGATGCCCTCAGCAGGAGGACGGGCATCCAGCTACTTGAGGAGGCGACAGAGCAGCTAGCCGCATTGCAGATATCCTTCGTGGATAGAGACAGAGAAGCCTTCCTTCAGTCTCTCATAGTTACCCCTCCACTACTGCAGTAGGTCAGAGAGGCAGAGCGTGAGGATGCTGACTGTGAGACGCGGCGTGCACAGATATCCTCGGGACAGGCACCTGATGGTTTCTCCCTTGGAGCAGATCACGACATCCTTTTCAGAGAACGTACCCTGGTATCAATTGCTTTACGAGAGGAGGTTCTAGTAGAGTTTCACACTTCTCCTTTGGCGGTACATCCAAGAGTGGCGAAGATGTACCAGGACCTCAGACGACAGCACTGGTGACCGGGCATGAAGAAGGCTATGGCAGAGTTCGTTTCACGGTGCCTCACCTGCCAGCAGGTGAAGGAAAAGCATCAGGTACCAGCATGCCTGGTATAGCCCTTGGAGGTCCCAGAGTGGAAGTGGGACATGATATCTATGGACTTCATGACTGGACATCCATGCACTTCCAGAGGTCACGACTCCATTTGGGTGATTTTTGACCGACTAACCAAGTCGGCACACTTCTTACCCATCCGAGAGCATGGATCAGTGGAGAGCTTGGGGCGTCTCTATGTCCCTGAGATTGTACGGCTTCACGGTGTACCATAGACTATCATCTCTTATCGTGACGATCGCTTTACTTCCCGGCTTTGGAAGGGGTTGCAGGAGGCGTTCGGGACACGGCTACATCTGAGCATCGCCTTTCACCCTCAGACGAATTGTCAGACGGAGAGGACCATTCAGACTCTCGAGGACATGCTCTGCGCATGTGTCCTCGACTTTGGTTGTAGCTGGGAGGACCACTTACCCTTGGTGGAGTTCGCGTACAACAACAGCTACCACTCCATCATCGAGATGGAACCCTACAAGGTGTTGTACGGAAGGACTTACAGATCTCCTTTGTGCTGGACAGACCCTGGGGAGTCAGCACTTGTGGGACCAGAGATGGTTCGGGCCACGAAAGAGAAGGTCAAGGTCATCCAGGAGCGGATGAGGATAGCACAGAGCCGGTAGAAGTCATATGCTGACAGGAGACGGAGGCCACTAGAGTTCGAGGATGGCGACCACGTCTTCTTGCGGGTCTCACCTCGATGTGGTTTGCGGAGATTTGGCCGATGCGGCAAGTTGTCTCCACGCTTCATCGGGCCTTTCCAGGTCCTCTACAGGGTTGGCGAGGTGGCTTATCGCCTGGCTCTGCCACCTCAGTTGTACCGGGTGAACGACGTCTTCCACGTATCCCAGCTGAGGAGATACGTGCACGACACGACACACATCATTGACTATGGGGAGCTAGACGTGGATGATGGGGAAACTTTTGCGGAGGTCCCGGTGGAGATAGAGGATCGACAAGATCGGGTCCTACGTGGGCGATCGATTCCTCTTGTGTGCATCAAATGGCAGCACGAGAACCTCCAGGAGAGCACATGGGAGAAGGAGGCTCAGATGCGTGCTCAATACCCACATTTGTTTCCCAAGTTTTTGATGTATCTTTATGGGGACGTAAAGCCCTGAGGTGGGAGTAATGTAAAGACACATAAATTTCAAGGAATTTTTTTTCTTAATTTTCTTTGGAATTTTACAGGAGCGCAGTTTCTGACGGCACCTGATTCCGAGGCCCGGTGTGCCCGAAATCTTTTTCTGAAGATTGGCTCGGGTTCATTCAGTGAACAGATGAGCGGGTTTTTCTAACTTTTGAATCGGTGCCCAGAATCGAATTATGAGGGCACCGATGAAATCGAAGCGCCGATATTCTCCTAGAAACGCCTCTTCCGGAGTTGCGTTTGCTCGGGTGTGGTTTTTAATTTTCGAGCTTAAAGTTAAGAAATAAAATAATTTTACGACAACTTTATTTTATTTCACTTAAGCCACTTGGAAGCCACATGAAGTCACTTAAATACGGCTTAAACTGAGTTGATCTGGATAGGATGCTATCCGGAAATATCCTACCCACTTGGTAGGATATTTGTGAGGTGGGGCCCGCACGAGCCCCGCCGTTTCTTTCCGCTTAGTGACGCACCCGCGAAAACCCGTCATTATGAAATTCAACTCACGCGTTTTCTTAATTTCTTAACAGACCTTTTAATTGGGAGGTTTATTTTGTAAATTAAATGAGGTGTTTCTTTCGTTGAATTAATTCAAAGAATTGATGGGTCGTTTCTTACCCGTTTTCGTTTTTTGGCATAATAATAAAATAAGACCAACCTCTCTTTTTTGGAGGATTACTCGTTGAGACAGAATCCATGTATCTTCTTTCTCCTTCGTGAAGAACGCGAAGAACACGAAAAACGTGAAGAACGCTGTCATCCGTGGAAATCGATGACGCCCAAATTCGAGACGTTCTTCCCCGCCCCGATCTCCGATCACCAACCGTTTACGGTGAGTGATTTCAGGATTCTTCTAAAAGCTCTTTTGGGTTTAAAACGAAACACATATTTAATTATTTATAATTTAAATCTGTTGTTCTTGGTCCGTTGAGTTCACCGACTCAACGCCGGATTCCGCGACGACGCGACGCCTTCCCGCGACGACGCGACGATCCCCCTCTTCCACGACGAGCAATTCCGTGAAGAACGCTCATGCGCGACGACTACGAGGTAGGGATTTATTTTGGAAATTACCCCTTTTTTTATATTCTAGTAAATGTTTCTTTAAAAAGTTAAATAACTGGTCTTGTGAACAATTTTAAAATTATTAAAATTGTTTTTTCCATTCAAATAAGGAACCTGTTTTATGAAACAATTTTATTTCATTAAAAATTGTTTCGGATATGCATTCATGTGTTGAACATTAATTTCTCCCGTTGTTTATGTCTAACGCGGAGGGTGCCGGCCAAACGAACACGGCCCGACCACCCTCCGCCGTTCATTGTTCTTGTGCGGATTTGACGGGCGACGACGGAACATGCCGCAACGGATGTTTGATGATCCCGCAGTGAAGAACGAGTCCCGGGAGGAGCAACGTCGTAGAAGGGGAGAAAAACAGGCCACCGGAGTGACTCCGGCGGCCCGCGGCTCGTCGGCACGGCGGCGCCGGCGCCCGGAGGCAGTGGCGCCCGGCGCGCCGTCGGACAAGACCGCCGTGGCACTGGCCGCGGCGTCGGCGCTCGCGGGACGCGGCTGAAGCCACCTCTGGCCCCAGGGAGACACCCCGCGGGTGTCCCGCGGGTGCCACGTGGGGGAGGCCGCTCCCCCCGCATCACTCGGGATGCAGCTTCAGCCGCGTCCGGTTGTCTGGCCGACACCCTGCGGGTGCCGCGGGGGTGTCACGCGGGGCGGCGGCTCCCCCCGCGTCGGCCACTCGGCCGCTCGGCCGAGCCGGGCCGGGCTGGCTGAGCCAGCCCAGTCCAACTGGGTCGGACCGGGTTCGGCAGACCCATGGGGGGGTCGGGCCGGGTCGGCCCGGGCCCGGACCCCCCGTCTTCGGACAGTTTTCATTCAAATGGTTGTATCATGAGCTACGGGCCTCCAAACGACTCTCCGTCAGCGGCAACACGATTCTTGGATCGGGACGGTCTTTTCGGTATATCGCACTCATGGTTTCGGAATACTTTGTGTTCGGCCAGGTTGGTTCGTACACGAAACCAACTGGGCCCTCAGAGCAGAAACGCTCATATCTTGAGCTACGAACGTCCGATTGATGTGTCGTCAGCTTTGTTGAATTCCTCTAAGTGAGGCAGATCTTTTGGCACACTCCGCCTGAGGTTTGGACGCAGGTGGAGTACGGTCGGGTTGGTTTTTCTTTAAAAACCAACCGGGCCCCTGGGATGAAAAAGCCAATAACTCTCAGACCGGGCGTCTGATTGACGCGCCGTCTACGATGTTGAGTTCCTGTTGACGATACGGAACTTTTGGATACATCAACGTCGTACTTTGTGTCAGTTAATATATCAGCCTCTCGGCTCGTGGAGAAGACCGTCCCAAACGAGCTTGCTCTCTACGGCAACCCTAGTGCTGGCTGCGACTGCTTCTTCGACAGCGACGACTGTGCAGAGATCCTCCGTGGACTCCAACGACGACCGTGCAGAGATCCTCAGTGGACTGCGGTGACGACTGTGAAGAGATCCTCAGTGGACTGCGATGACTACTGCACTCAGCGATCCTACATGGATCAGTGTTACAGGTCCTGTGTGGGCCCGATCCTGTGTGGGTCCGATCCTGTATGGGTCAGCGCTTAGCGGTTCTGTGTGAGCCAGCGCCTACAGGTCCTATGTGGGCCCGATCCTGTGTGGGTCATTGCGGGGGTTAGTTACCTATCAATCCTTTGTGGGTCCGACGACTTAGATGGATCAGTGATCATCTTTATCGTCATCCGAAGAAGTATACCTGTGTGAGCTGAATCTTGTGTTCCTCTCCTTTGTGGATTGTGTTGAGCTATCCTGTGTGGATTTACTGTTTACTCTCTCTTGGGGATTGTGTTGATCTATCCTGTGTGGATTTACTGTTTACTATCCTTTGTGGATTGTGTTGAGCTATCCTGTGTGGGTATACGTTTTTCTTTCCTGTGTGGACTGGGTTGTGCTTGGGCTCGGACGTTGGAGCCGAACGGGAATTGATGACTTAGGTATATGTATGGGCATATACCTAAGTCGTGTCAGATGTTACTTCGTGATTGTATATTTCCTTTGTGGATTATCCATTGTGGATTTCGGGAGACCTTCGGGGGTCTCGGGGTCCCTACTGGGTAGCTTATACTCACCCCTTCACGGTTTATGCCCACACTACGTTGTGTTGGTTGCAGATGATGGACAGCGCTGATCGTGGTGGAGGCGTGCGGAGCAGGACGGTACCTGGGGGTGGACCACTGGGCGGGGCGTACTCGGAGCGGTCAGGTGGACCCGAGGAGCAGTGGAGGCTATCTGTACCATCCCTTCAGGTGGGACTTCCAGAGGACGGCTCGACGCTGCAGTTTTCCCTTTCAGTTGCTGTTTTTCCTTTTAGTTGTACTTTACAGTTGGGCTTGTATTTCCGGCCCCTTTTACTTTCAGCACAGCTTGTACCATTTTTACTTAGTTTTTACTTTTCCTCTTGCTTACTCTGTGGTGCTTGTTTACTTTTCAAAGGCAATGCCTTCCCTTTTTGTTGGGATTTATGCCTTGGTGCTAGTCGCCAGCCCCTGGCCTATGGAAGGCGGGCTTGGGGTAGTCACGGCACGGGCCCCGAGGACGGGTCGTGACAAGTCCAAATATGTCATAAATATATTTTTTGGGTTGTTGTACATTATATGGTAAATACAATAACACAGAATGTGAAAATAACATTATAACACAGTTAGAATAAAAAGGGAAAATTAAGGTATTAACCCAAAAGATAAAGATAAGAAAATTTTATAAACATTTAAAAAAATTATTTTATGATAGATAATAGAGACAAGATAATCTTATATTTTAATTTAATGAGTTTTGATTCATTTGTATTAGAAATTGAATTTATAATTAATTAATATTTCAAATAATTCCTAAAGTCCCCCTCCTCCATCTTATAAAAGGACACTACCTCTACCCACATAATCACACCTCTCAAGCCACTTGGATCATCCATATTCTACTCAAATAATCTTATAACATCCCTCCCTTCCTCTTTGTAACATTAACTTGGATAGAAGTCAATTCAAGAAAGCCTTTTGGATGAAATAAAAAAGAAGTTTCCTAATTTAGGGGAAATGTCTTCTATCATGTAACATTACATTATTTTCATTATCCACTCCCTATTATCCTATAATTAATAAATTACAAAAAAACACTTGTACCTTAAATATACTAGGATTTTTTATAATTTTTTAACTACACTTAGACACAGGTTTATCTAATGGATATGAACATATTTTTCATGTGTACGATGAACTACTGCCTCACGAAACGATGATTGTTCAAGATTCTATACCTCCTATCATGGTGGAAATTATGATGGAACTATATATAAAAATGACACATATTATATTTATATTGACTATATTATTCTATTATTCTATTATTTTTATTTACATCATACCTTTTTTCATTCCATGATGTCTATATACGATAATTTCATTTGAGGAAGTGTGGACTGCTACCCCCTAAATGTGATATGACTCATTCATTCTATATATGGAATGTATAATTGATTGTTTTATTAATCTTCTGAGAAATAAATTACATAAATATCATATTGGTATTATAATTTACATTTATATAATTATATTATTATTCTTTTAGTATGTTATTGAAATTAAAGTGGCATTCATGCGTACACATGGCCTACCCTCTCCATGAACTGTGCATTTCATTTCATATCTCCAAATGTTATGGATATTTAAAAATATATATATACCTGATATTTATTATATTTAAATATTGAATATAATTATGAATATTATTTACTTTTTATGACATGTAAAATTTATACCAAAATAAGGTTATTTTCAACTCAAGTACCGAATATCAACAAAATGATGAACATTAACTTAAATAATTATATAATATTTATAACATGGTAATAAGTGGTATAAATGAATAAAAAACATGAAAATTTTTATTAATAAAGTATAATTTATCTTAAGTTTATTATTCAAGAAGATCAATGAACATATGTGACGAGTCGGGCTCATGATAAGGGACATCGTCTCAATCTCCATTCAATAAGGCATATTTTGATAATATACACATCCTTTCTTTAGTTTATAATAAAAACCCATTTATATTAATTTAATTCAAAGGTAATCTTTTTTTATAAATCATTTTACTAATTTACAAAAGGAATTTTTCTTTTTAATGTATGTGGTGACAATGACCTCCCTACTGACGTAATTGTTTTTTGATATTTGGTTTCCTCTATATGTCTTAATGTTTTTAAAGGATACAAAAACCCTTTTACCTTAATTGCTATTTTGGTATTGAAAATGGATTTTGAAATGGATTGAGTATTTCAATATCTTGAAATAATATCTTTTGATTGTGAATGAAATGTTATTAGTGAAATGTTTCTATTTTCAATATTATATGTGTTATGATTATATAGTTAAAATAGAAATTTGATGGGTGTTTATGTGATAAACCAACGATGGATGTTTACGTGAAAAACTCAATTATATACTATTCGGTGATAAAACATCTACATGTGGTTATTTTATAACCTCCAATTCATTTTTTATGGAAGTTAGCCATATGGCTATCCCATTTAGTAATATATGTGGAAGTCGACTGTAAAGTTCTTTCATTTATCTCTGTTTATATCCCATGTGGCCTTTATATGTTATATGTTTATTTATATGGAATTTATGGTAATGTTTTGGTTACAATATGGGTAAGAAATGGGATAATATTTACTAAAGTATATTTATGAATTCTAAATGTAGAAAAATACAACGTTGGGATAAAGTATTCAAGGTTCTCTTGTTATCACAAGACTAACAATTTTATTTCATTATGTATACGTTACTGAGATTTTTATGCTCATACAAGGTTCTGAAATGTCTTTTGTAGTTCTTACGGAGGTGTAGAGTCAAGGATGGCATCAAGGAAAAGTTATGCTGTAAAAACATGAATTTTTTTCATGATTATTTTAAAAACATTTTTGTTTTACGAAAAATGGATATTGAGTAAAAGGGTCTACATGTAATATTCATGATGATATTTATATGTTAGGACCTAATTATATAAATAACTAAACCTAAAAATAACCTCAATGTCAATTAAAGTCAAATTATTGACTTATCACAAGATTAAGCAATATTTAAGGATGTGGCCTTATAGTGGGTATTAGAGGTCATTTTATTAAAAATTAGGAGTTATAATATTATTAATTGAATGTCAAAAAATGATTTATAATGATATAGTAAAATTGAAAATGTATATAATTTGAATATGGCTACATTTCTTTGACTATGATATGTTTTATCATATTGGTTTTCTGTAGAGAAAATAGGGAAGCTGTGTTGGGAGGGCATACAGAGGGAAATAACCTTCCTAATCAACATCCTAAGATTGTATGAATCTGAACTGAATAGTTTTTTCAAATAATGGCTCAGTTGAATCAGGTGATATATGGTCATGGTGTCCATGCATGAGAACAAAAATACCAACCATAGGGGAATATGTCGATCGTAGAGCATTTCATGAGGCAATATCGCCCATCATTCAGAGGATCATCTGGCCCTGTTCAGGCTTACGAATGGATTGAAGCATTAAAAAATATTTTCGATTTAATGGTTTTCTTATAAAATAATATTTTTATTCATGCAATTTATTATTTTGAAGGATAAGCTGATCAGTGTTGGTCGATGATTAAAAATATCAGAGGAAGTGAAGGGATTGAGGCCATGGAATGTGGTTAATTTAAGAATACCTTCCTTGAGAAATATTTTCATATGGCTATTAGAATTTTGATGGAAAATAAATTCAGGGAATTGAGACAAAATAAGGACGATTTTTTGGTTGTATATAAAGATGATTTTACTCATTTTTCAACGTACAAAACAAATTTTACCAGGGATATTGATAGTAAGATAAATTGGTTTTACTCAGTATTGAAGGTGAAATATCAAATGGAATTAGCATCTCGTGAGATCATGATCTATAAGAATATTTTCCAATGAGACGAGAATGTAGAAATGGAGTATTTAATGAGCATGTGTTCCATGACAGATAATAGAGGATGTTATCAAGTTTGCAGGAAATCGGAAAGAACTCATCAATGTAGATTGGAGGTATGAAAACAAAAATTTTAACATGTGAGAATTGTGGTAAAAATCATCCTTTAGAATGTCTCTCAATGTATGAGAAGTTCTCCTGATATGGTAAGATTAGTCATGTTGCTCATAACTGTAAGAAAGATGATTATGAAGACAATGAAAAAACAATTGTATGATTCTTTAGTTTCAGGGAGTTTGTACATTATTATAATGTGTGTACAATATTGATTACGAAGGGTGGAAACTATATATATCCCATGAATAATGTAATGGATAAATAATTTTCTACTACTAAATTTTATGTGGTACTTTCAAAAAAAGAGTTGAAATTCATGTTACAGATTTCTTCCAAATATGCCAATACTCTACTTAACTTTGGTTTTTCAAATTCTTTCAGTTCTGAGAGCATTTTAAGTATATTGGATATAGAACCTCATGAAAGTCATATGGAACTTTTGGTAAAAATTCCATGTGGGTGTATTAAAAACCCATGATATATAATAATCTTTCTATTATCATTAGTGGGATAGTCTTTCTATAATATATTGTTGAACCTTCCATTTTTGATTTTCATATCATTTTGGGTATGAATTAGATTTCAGTTTATCATTCTAAAATATATTTTAATGTCAAGAATGTATTATTCAATGATTTTATAACATTCGTAAGAGATCAATAAGAATATATATTGATTAAATATGGTAGTTATCATTATCTGGATCATGTTGTTGAAAACAAAGAAAATTTTCTGATTGGTGACAATCCGGTAATGTAAAAATTCACATATGTTTTTCCTTATGAATTTCCTATTATTATTCCCAATCAGGAGGTCAAATATACTATTTATTTTTTTCCGGATGAAAACCTTATTTCTAAACACCCTTATAAAATGGATCATGTAGAACTTGTGGAATTAAAAATCTATTTCAAGAATTACATTATTAAGGATTCATTAGACCCAACACATCATCGTGGGGTACTCTAGTTTTATTTGTGAAAAAATATAGAAGATTCTATTATACTATGTATTGATAATCGAGACTTGAATGACATCACTATTATTAATAAGTATGTGTTTCCTCATATCAATGATTTGTTCGATCAGCTCTTGGGAGCTCAGTATTTTTTTAATATTGATTTGAGGTCCGGGTAACACCAACTAAAGGTGAAGGAGGAAGATATTCAAGAGAGAGATTTACGAATGAGATATGGGCATTATGAATTTGCAGTTCTTCCCTTTGGGATTTTTGATGCATCTTATATATTTAAGAATATCATGAATGCAGTCTTTCATCAGTTTCTAGATCAGTTTTTTGTTGTTTTTATAGACGATATATTGTTATATACAAAAATCCTAGAGGAACATGAATATCAGATAAAGATTTTTTTGAAAACCATAAAATAAAATAAATTATATGGAATTTTTAGTATGAGTGATTTTTTTTTTGAATAAAATTTCATTCCATATTCATGTTGTTTCTAATAAGGACATAATCATTTAACATTCTATAACAAAAGTTTTTGAAGAGGGTCCAATACCTACCAATATCACATAGATTCATAGTTTTCATAGATTAGTGGGTAATTACCGAATTGTTATCGAAAACTTTTCTCAGTCATCTATCCCACAAACTAATCTAACATGTAAGGGAGTTATGTTCATCTGTACAAATGAATGTGATGATTGTTTTTAGGAACTACAGAAAATATTGGTAAATGCTCCAATTTTGGACTTTCCTTCCAGGAATGGTAAATTCTCTATCTATAGTGATTGATCATTGAAAGGAAATGGTTGTGTTATAATTCATAATAATCAAGTAATTTATTATTCTTAATGAAACATAAAACCTCATGAGTTAAATTTCCTAAAACATGATTTGTAATTTTCTACTATTTTTTTCATTAAAAATTTGGAGGCATCATTTGTATGGTGTAAAGTGTGAAATATATTCTGATCACAAATGTTTGATATATATATTCACTCTTAATGAATTAAATATGAGATAGTGAAGATGTCTTGAATTAATCAAGTATTATGATTGTATAATCAATTAATATCCAATAATGGAAAATAATGTTGGTGATGCTTTGAGTTGAATGAGTGATGCTACATTAACCATTCTATGCTTCAAAAAATATCTTTTGGAATCTAATTTGATGAATTTTGGACTATAAGTTTCTGGTGTAAGGAATACTTATGTTTTTTTTAAGGAGGAACAACAATCATATCTATCAAAAAATAACTACGTGCATATATAAGACAATGAGTTGCAAAAAAGGGTAGATTTGGTTCAGAACAGTATGTTACCCAAATTTAACATTGATAGAGATTGTGTTTTGATATTAGGAAAGAGATTATGTGTGTTTTGTGACTAACAGTTGAATAATGATTTGTTATGTGAAACTCAAAGTTCTCTGCTTTTAGTTCAACTTTCTAGTACAAATATATACAGTGATCTTCTAAAGTATTTCTAGTGGGATGAAATGAAAAGAGATATTGTTGTCATTATTATGATGTTTTTGATTTGTCATTAGGTTAAAGAGGAGTGAAAGTTACTGAAGGGAATGATTCAGCCTTTTCCATTTCTATAGAGGATATGGGAAAATGTTTCCATGGATTTCTTAGTGGGGTTACCAAATAGATCATGATGTAACAATACAATATGTGTTATTGTTGACCGATTGACTAAATATTCTCATTCTCTTCATATTTGAGATAATATGTCTCTAGATCAACTTTATCGATTGTATATTAATGTGATATTCAGGTTACATGGATTTCTCATATCTATTGTATTTTATTGTGATCATAGGTTCACTTATAACATCTTGTAAGGCCTTCAGAAGAAAATGGGAACTGAATTAAATTTCAGTACAATTTTTCATTTTTAATCAGATGGGTTTTCATAAAAAAATGACGCCTTGGAGACATGCTACATGATTGTTCAATGGATTACAAGGGAATTTGGAATCAACATCTTTCTTTGATTGAGTTTTCTTATAATAACAGCTTTCATTCTAGTATACATATGTCACCATTTGAAGCATTATATGGAAAGTCGTTTTGACCTCTTTATTTTTTGGATGAATTAGAATAAAAGAGGTTAAGGGGACCATAATTGGTATAAGATATGGAAGAAATGGTTTAGTTGACTTTGAGGCACTTGAGGAAAAAATAGAGCAGACAGAAAGGTTATGTGAATAACCGAAGGAAGGATCTTTCTTCAAAAGTAGGCGATCATGTTATTCTCAATGTTTCTCCATGGGAAGGTGAAATGTGTTTCTGTAATATAGAAAATTTGAGACCATGGTTCATTGTACGTAATGAAATCATTGATAATGTTGTATAAGTTGACTACAAGGTAGCTTTACCTCCACATTTATTTTAGGTTAAAAATGTGTTTTCTGTTTCAATGTTGAGAAAGTATATGTCAGATCTATCTAATGTTTTGATTCCATAGGTAGTTCAGTTGGAGGATAATATTTATTATGATGAACATCCAGTAAAAATCCCTAACTATAGAGATAATGTAATGTGGAATAAGGTGAATAATAAGGTAATGGTTTTGTTGAAAAGCAATATGGATGAAGAGGCAATGTGAGAAACTAAAAATGCTATGAGGGAAAAATACACTCACTTATTTGATATGTAAATAAAATTACAGAGACACAATTTTGAAAACAATGGAATGATGTAGAATCCTAGGTAATTAAAGAATTGTACTTTTCATATCTATTAATATTTATTAGAAGATATTAATTTTATGTTAAATAGAACACTTTTTTTGACAGCATACTCTACACGCAATAATGGGTTTCTCTGAAATATTTCATTGCACAAAAAATTTATTTATACCAAAAAATAATGACAATATTTTTTTAAATGGCAGTTAATTCCTTTCCATTTTATAGGCAGTAATGAATAGAACAAACTATAATATCATTATATATGTTTGTAAATTTTTTTTACATTTAACTAATTAATTTTGGAGGCATGAAATGTGAATGAATCCAATTTTATGAATAAAATATTGTAATATAATTAGAAGGTTTCTTTAACGCCTTTTGATGGGGAACCCTTTTTAAATATATTTTTTGAAACCTTTATACATTCAATTGATCAAAAAATATTTCTTCTTTAGATGTAGAATATCAAAATTTACTTTGGATGAAATTTTGGTATTATTCGGATAAAATTCCAATTTTTAGATGAAGCGTAAAAAATAATGCTTTTTAATTCAAAACTTCTATTTAATATTATTAATATATATAGTTAGATTGGTATTTTAATTTTTTTTAATGTTTTATCAGATTAAGTGTTATAATTTAATCAAATTTTGCTCATTTGATGTAGTTTCCCATTGAAATTGGACATAAGCACATATCAATCTTTTGATAGTTATTATTTTTTAAAAACCTGCTTTCTAGATTTGACAACAGGAAATAATTTTAAATTAATTTATTCAAATTATTTATTTTGTATTTATAAAAATTTATTTCATATTTTTAATCATAAGTTCTAAATTATGTAGATAAGTACCTTTTATTTTTTGACATTATGAATAGTAACTTCAGTAATTATTATATTTCCCATGGTTAATGGGAAAATCAGGTAAATAAGTTATAAAAATAAAATTATAATAATATTAAAAATACCCAAAAACATGTCCTAATTTTATTGGAAGAGATTTGCCCAACCATGGGCATCCTAGGATTGAATTTATGCCACATGGATCATCTTGGGAGTGATAATGATAAGTTATATAAATTAATTTAATGTAAAGAGAAATATAAAATAAACATGTTTCTTTTTATAAAACAATTATATGGGGTAACATAATAGATCGCATCAAAAAAAAATATTAATTAGAAGGAACAAAATATTTCATACTTCATGATATAGTATTTACAATTTTTAGACATTATATAAATAAATTAAATTATGACACAATGCTGAAGAAGTTATTGATTCATTTATTAAGGATTTTCATAAATTATTTTATAAATATTAAATTTAATATATTTTTATTATTTTGATGTTATCCATGAATTTAATGGGAGATATTGACATATTATATTTGATTTAATTCTTATTTTTTAAAGGAATTAATTTGTTATTAATTTGAAAAAATATCAAGTATGAATACTGACTAAAATTTACATAGTTCATTTTTTAAATTATAAAATAGTTAATAAAATTATATTAAATTACTAAACCTATTATATTCTTCCAAATGGTTAATATAAGTCCAACTATATAGAAAATATCTTTTTTGGGGTCTTTTAACATGATATGGTCTATTTGTAATCAAAATGGAATTTATAATAAATTAATATTTCAATCATTTCCTAAAGTGTCCCTCCTCCCACTTATAAAAGGCCTCTACCCCTAGCCAAATACCCACACCTCTCAAGCTCTATGGAAGATCCAACTCTGATAAAATATTCAAAAATCCCTCTCTTCCTAATAGAATCCAATTCTTGATTATAATGAAGTTAAACAAAACCTTTTTTCCAAAATCAAAAGATATTACCTGATTGAGAGGTAATGTCTTCTCTCAAGTTCAATTCATTTATTTTAATTCTATCCTCCCATATGCTATTATTATTCTTTAATTACATAAAAACATATATCATAAATATAATAGGATTTTTTATGAGATTTATTTGAAATAAATTCAGTCTGACCTCCATCTAATGGATATGAACATATTGTTTCTGTGTACGGCGAACTACTGCCTCACAAAACGATTATTGTACGATTATCCCATACCACCTCTCATAGTGGCCATTATGATGGAAATATATTTTTATATGATATATATAATATTTATATTGTCTCTATGATCCTTTAATTTTAATTTACAATGTACCTTTATGCTTACCATGATGTGTAAATACTATAATTTCGTTTGAAAAAAAAGTGCGGACTACCACCCCATCAAAGTGAAATGAGTCATTCATGTTATGAATTTAATGTATAATATAAGATTTTAATAAATCTATGAGACATACATGACATAAATTATATTAATGGTATTATAATATTAATTTATATATATTTTTTATTATTTTTTTAGTATGAAAAATAAATCAATGTAATGATCATGTGTAGGTACGGCCGACCATCTCCATGAATGGTGTGTTTCATTTCTTTTCTCCAAATGTTATGGAAAATTATAAATACATATATACTGGACATTTTTTTATTTAAATCATTAATATAATTATAGAGATTATTTACTTTTGACTACATGCACAATTTATATCAAAACAAGTTCATTTTGGACTCATGTAACAAATATCATCTAAACGACAGATATTAACTTAAATAATTATGTAATTTTTATAACATGGTAATAAGTGATATAAAAGAAATAATAAACATCAAAAACGTTATGAATAAAGAATAAATTAAATTATGTTCATTATTCAGGATTAACAAGGAACATCAGTGACGAGTCAGACTCGAGGTAAGGGACTACGTCTCAATTTCCTTTTGTTGAGGTATATTTTGATAATATACTCCTCCTTATTTCATACGGTGTATAATAAAACACTTTGACATTTAAAATCACTCAAAATTAATATTTTTTATACCATGTCTTTCAATAAACTTAAAAAAGGGTTGTTTCATTTTAAAGTATGCGGCGGCAATGCCCACCCCACCGTAGTAATAATTTTTTGACTTTTGGATTCCTCTATATGAATTAATATTTTTAACCGGAAAAGAAATACCTTTTTACCTACTTGGTTGTTTTGGTAATGAAAATTATATTTGTAATGCATTGAGTATTTCAAAATCATGAAAATATTTCTTGTGATATAAATGAAATGTTATTAGTTAAATGTTGATATTTGAAATATTTTATGCATAAAGATTATATAATGGTACATGGAAATTTTATGGGTGGTTACATGAGAATACAATGATGAGTGGATACTTGATAAACCAAATGATAGGTGGTTCCATGATAAACCAGGGATGGGTGGTTACATTATAACCTCAAACACATTGGGTATAGAAGTCGTTTGTATGTCTAGTATATTTAGTTATACGTGTGGAAGTCAATGATATGGTAATTCCATTTATGTATGTTTATATCCCAAGTTACCTTTATATATTATATGTTGCATTCTATTGGATTTATTATAATCTTTTGGTTATAAATATTGTAAGCAATGAGAATATATTTAGTGAGTTATATTTACTACTTCTTAATGTTTAAAATTATTACATTATAATAAATCATTCATGGTTTTCATGTTAACTCGAAACTAATTGTTTTCATTCAATATGTATCACATAATGAGATTTTTATGCAAATCCAATTCTCAACATTTGTTTCACAGGATTAAAGATGAATAGATTCAATGAAGGGATTAAAGAAATTTTATGATGTCAACCCATGAAATGATGTCATGTTTCTTTTTAAAGAGTTATTTTATGAAAAAAAAATTTAATACTGAGTTCATGTGTATACTAGTAATATTCATGATTTTATGTATAGTTTATGACTTAATTCTATAAATATCTCATCATGAAAAGATCCAAAATTTGAATTTAAGTCAAAATATTAACTTATGTCCAGATTAAGCGATGATTTATGATGGGGACTTATAAAAGACGTTTTAACATGCAATAAATTTATATGATTCTATAAATTATAATCTTGAAGATGTTAAAGTTAATGGGATTCAGTATCATCTATAACAAAGATTCCTTACACGTGGATTTCATTTATATTATTCCAGTATTTATTCTTAAACATCCTAGTTACCATAACTAGGGATCAAAATATTTTATAACATGTGTTTCCTGTAATGTAATTTCAATATGAAATCGTCATGTTTCTCTATAAATGAATTTCAACTTTTATTAATTATAATAGACTAAATTCTACTCGCATAAAGATTAACCTCCTTGAAAATATTCTTTCCTACATTCTATTTCAAGTAGGAATCTTTTTACATATTGTAAATATATACTATTATAAGTGGAATTCATATATGTAATTATTTGTTTCATTTATAACCTACAATTCAATATTCATTGGATTTAGAGAAATTTTTAACCTTTAGTCATGTATATATAATTCTTAATTTTAATTATTCTGTATAAATGGACACCCAATATGTAGTAAGAATTTCATACTGGAAAATTTTTTATAGTAAAATCAATATAATATCCAATCTACATTCTTAATTTTTATTTTTGGGTTTGGATTGGTATGTAATACAATATGCAGCTATAGTTGATCGTTAATGGATGCATCACTTCTTAAAATTTATTAAAAATTCTCATAAAATAATTTCATGAACTATTGTTTGTTATATTTAGTGATTTCAGATAACTATTTCATGAGAATTAACTAGATTTAGTAATTATTAAATTTATTTGGGGTGTTTGTGTGTGTATTATTATATCCTTTTAGAACCATGGGTTTGGATTTTCAATCCCAGGGGTCATAGAATATTTTTAGACTACAAATATTCATTCAATTTATTATTAGAAGGTATTACGTAGGGATATACCATAGACCTTGGTTTTTTCAACATGTATATAATAATTGTAAAATATTACCGCCTTAGTGTTTTGAAATCAAAATTTATATAACATTATTAAAAATTTAACCTACTATAATAGAATCTATATTTGTATATACTAATATTCAATAGTATTAAACTATAAATGAGTATCTTCCTCTAATGTGATTGTTGATTCCAAAATCTGGGAAGAAGAGGATCAAGGGAGAAGGCCCAGAGGCTACCCTGTGAAGACCTTTTGAGGAGATCCATGGCCCCAAGCATGCCACAGAGTAAGTATGCGGGATGCTCCACGAACGGATTTGACATTCCTGAGACCGCCACAAATCAAGGAGGTGGGATGCTCTGCGAACGGATTTGACATTCTCGAGCCTTCCATAGATCAAGGAGGTAGGATTCTCTATGAATGAATTTGACATTCGCTAGCCCGCCGCGGAGCAAGGAGGCAGGATGCTCCTCAAATGGATTTGACGTTTGTGAGCCCACCAAGGAGAAACCTCTGTCTTCATGGCGAAAAAAGATCTTCTTCGTGGTTCCTATTTCTTATAAATACGGGCTCCCCTAGATCCCAATGGACGGATCATAAGACCTTTCACCTTCTATGATATCAAATCACGAAGCACTTCTTGCTCTGCAAACCTTGAGCTTCTCTATGTACTTTTGCATTGTGAAGTGCCTCCCCCTTTTCTTTAATTCAACCCCTCATCTGATAGGGATGCCTTTTGCGAAGCCCATGGGCCTTCACGAAGGAAGGGGAACCCCACGGGGACTTGGGTCATCAGGGAGCATTTATTCTTTGCGAAACACCCTCCATGCACATGTGACCCACATTCTATGGCAGAGTTACTGTGATTTGTGAAGCACATTTCATCACAACACATTGCTTCGTGAGGTAACCTTGCTTCACGAGGCAATACTTCGTGAATGCATTTCCACTTCACTAAGATCCTCTTATTTTCACCTATTCCTTATGCCTAGGCTAGTCCACTTTTCATCGCAAAGAATACCCCTTCATGAATCCCCTTCACTACATAGAGCACCATAGATCAAAAAGTATTCTACTTACAAACTCCTTCACCCTACAACTCCTTTTACTGTTCAAACCTCTAGGCTTACATGATGTAACATGAATGTCCCTTGGGTGGTGCTTTACCTTGCATTTTTTCACATCATGCTTCTTCTCATAGGCACTATAACAAATATTGGTTATTCACATAGCCATGATAATTTGGACCCCCAATTGGATCACTTCCCATCACCCCCCATTTACGGCATTGTCGATGCCTTGCTTCTCTCAAGGGTATGTGGGTATCAGTTATGTACATCTTAAGGGTCCGGAGTAAATATTCCTTGTCTGAGATTCATGAAATTAAACTAACAAGTGCCATCGTCCTCAACACACGACGTTAAACTTTGACCATGCCTCGTGCGTCAGACGTGGGGTTCCCCCACCTTTTACATTCTGCATGCCCACTGGTCTCCATGGGAGGGAGATTATTACTCCCATGGAATGAGATCCTCTTTATCAAAGTGGTGTCTATCCGCAGGGAAGGGAATCCAACCTGGTTTAGGCCCATAGCTTTTTTGGTAGGAGGTAGCACCCCTGCTCTGCCTCTATTCTTGGATACCAAGTCCCTCCCCCACTGGGATTTGTCACCATCTGAGCCTTTATCCTAGAGTATGTCCTAATCTCCTCACCAGGGGCAGCTAACCAAGTGTAATCCCTTATTTCCTCTTTGGGCCGCTAACCATGTGTATGCCCCACCCATTCCACTTCCCACAGATGCACGTTTTGCGACGTGATCATCAGGCCTTTGCTGCCTCTTGTTTATCACACTAAGCATGGTTCATGTGGTCTTAGAGTAAGCATCGACCATGACATCCTCTCTTCGAAGAATAGTGTGTAAGACCCAAACCCATCATAAACTACGAGGTCTTTGATCCTTGCTAAGGAAAGGTATGTAGGATTCCTCCCTGAGGATCAAGCCCAACAATCACTGGTTCCGACCCCCTTCACATCGGACCACCTTCTTCCCACATGACTTTAAACTAGATGCCCCCCTTTTCTTCCTGAAACACAGTAAACTACATCCACCAAACACCATCCGAACTACGTGGTCTTTGATATTTTCTACGTAAATGTACGTTGGAAGCCTCCCTAAGGCTCAAGCCCACCACCCATTGTTCCCTATCATCATCACATCGGTTCACCACAACAACCTGAACTATGAGGTCATTGATCCTTGTCATGTCAAGGTAAGTAGGAAGCCTCCCTGAGGTTCATTCCCACTACCCATTGGTTTCTCTGACCCCCTTCACATTGGTTCTCCAACCTATTGTGGATTATGTGGACTTTGATCCATTTTATGGCTAGTTACGTAGGAATCCTCTCTAAGGTTCAAGCCCATCGCCCATTCGCTCTGACCCCCGTCACGTCATCTCGCCAACCTATCTTGAACTACGAGGTCATTGATCCTTTCTCAGGAAAGGAACTTAGAAATCCTCCCTGAGGTTCAAGCACACCATCCATTGGTTCTGACCATCATTCACGTCGGTTCGCCATACTCATTATAATAGTAAGCCATTGTCACCACCATCCAGCAGTAAGCCGTCGTCAACCCTATCCAGTGTTAAGAAGTTGTCAACCCCATCCAATGTTAAGTCGTTGTGACCCCATCCATCGGTATGTCCTTGTTACCCCATCCAGTGGTAAGCCATTTTCAGGTGAACTGTGAGGACTTTGATTCCCTGCCACATGGATACATAGGAGGTCTCCCCAAGAATCAAACCTAATATCACTATCATCCTCAAGTCAACTCCATCTCATTATCCACACACTTCACCTAGACATACTTCATACATTTTGGTTCGTACCAGGGCCGCCACATCCCATTGGAATCATGCCCCCCCCCATTCACTTTAACAACCATTGGGTAGATTTGAATGTGTTAGCCCCAACATAGGTGTTCTCTCCTGAACTTTCACCCACCTAATCCACTCTAGTCAGTGTTCCGATTAGTCTGATCCATCTCTACTAGATGTTAAACCTGAAGCATACCATGTGTTAAACATAGGAAGCTGATGAAAATCTCAGATACATGCCTATGATATAAAAATCTTTATGTCTAAAGTAGGATGCCTCAGGATTCCATGCCCTCGAGAATCCCTATAATAAGGGGAAGAAACAAAGACGTACCCGTGTTCCATCATCCAGAAATGTCAGTGATGTCCAACATGACTACCTACCTGACCGCAGGATGCTGCCCTGACCAGAACGCTTGGAATTTCTCTACAAAAGTAGTGTAATTAACTGTTTTCCATGAAGATATGGCATTGTGAAGAGTTTCACGAACAACATCTTAATATTTAAGGGATACCCGGGCTAGATGATGAGTTTCGTGGAGGAATCCATGGAAGGAAGAACCAAAATCCCATCATCTCATTTTAGTCATGGAGAAAACATCTCTAAACAAGGAACATATGTCGGCCACCATTTGAAAGCGGGAATGTGGGGAAACAAACAACATCGTCTTCCTTGAACAGACGGATGCGCGCGCCCTGATGAAAGTGTCGGAAATAGAAATGGTGAACCTGATGGGAATGACTTCTTCTCAATATGGAGACTTGTAGCATTCAAGACATCAGTGGATTAGCATGTCGCCGAATCCAGTTATCTTAGGCCGGGTCCTTCCAAGAAAATAGCTGGTTAGGCGTGAAAGTCAATAGAAGATGGGGTATTTGAAATGTTGGACATCCCAATCAGGGACATTGTCATTGTTGATCCCTCTTACCGGTTAGGAAGATGGAATCAGGTTGTGGAAGTCGTCATTGATTCCTATTTTATTTCATCACTAATGAGTTAATCTCCCTACTTTCAAGGAACTATGATGCGGAACCTATATCTCAATCACCACATGCCCACCGACGTAGGGGATGGGGTAGTACTAGAGAAACAGACAGGTGCGGTTCCACCTCTTCTGTGACGGTCCCAACAAACTCAACCGCTAGGTGCCTCCGCCCCATATCTACCTCAAAGGTCATCAAACTAATGGTGATCAATGACCTCGTATGCCGGTTCGATGAGGAGGGTATTTTCTCAACTCAGGATATGTCCCACCTAGATTTAGAGGCATTTGCGGCACATCATTAACACCGCCGCTGAGGTCCACGCATGGAGCCACTTCTACCCTCTCTAACATATAACCATTTCGGGAGCCTCTCCCCAGAACCTCTCGACAACTCCCTACCCTAAGCCGATGAGGTGGGGGATATCTAGGTCATCCAAGCCATGATCCAATTCCAAGGGCTCCCATCAAGGGCTCCCACTGGGCTATGTTAGCGCCACCACTCAGTCTTTCTAGTCGAGGTGAAGGTAAGACATGTACATGAACCACTGGCTCTGGTCCGTCTAACTCGATCCCAGCATTGGGAAAAAGCTGAAGAGGACCTCCACCAAGGGGCATCAATTTCAGCGGCTACTGTGACCTAAGACAACTCTGACACATATCACCAACTCCATGTGTACACTAAGTAGGGACATTCATATTCCCGACCTAGATCGACGCCCCATCCACCCCATGGACATGCATGATCGACTCCTCAGGTGGCTGGCAGAGGCAATGCCTGTCGTGGAGTAACACGCAGTGATTCCACCTTGTACGAATGTCCTCCTCGTACCAATACCAAGGATAATGCTAGCCTTCCACACTTCTAGGCGATTCATGGGCGTTAGCCCTTTGCCACCTTCAATACAAATGAGGTTCCTCCCCGTGGCAGTGACTCTTCGTACTGAAGTCTCTCTTGTGCCCAATACACCAGATTTGGAGTCATTCCTCCCTCCACAGACTTTTGGTATGGGGACGTTGCACATCTGGTCACTATCCAAAGTGGGGAACCTCCTTGTGTCCTCATAACAGCTTGAGAAGGTCCTCCGTGCCCCTGGAATTAGTGGAGTGAGGGATGGAATCACTTCACCAGTGCCAGCATGGAGGTCCTACCCGTGTTCATCTCGACCAGTACGTGGACCCTGCTCATACTATTGTCACCAGGGGAAAAAGAAAAGAGGTCCCCCCACTCACTCTTACTGGGTCTAGCAAATTTCTTAACCGCTCCAGCACTACCCACGGAGGCCCTCCCCATATTACCTTTGATATTCATCCTGGTGCTCCTCACACCCCAACATACTCAGGCAGAAACCCTCTCCACCCAGCACAAGTACGGACAAAGGGCCTCCTTGTGTTGGAAATCATTTTTGCTCTGAAGAACCATCCCAGGGAAGGAGGGAGGATCATCACCCCCATAAATGTAAAACTAAGAAGATTCAAACTGAGATCAAACTAGTTTCCTTCTCAGATTCTAAAGCTCAATACGTCCCAGTGATGGAACTATCGCCCAGGTCGTTAGTGTCAAGGGCATGGGCAGAAATGATGTGTAATAGCCTTGTACTCCCAGAATGGGTGGTCCACCGAATTCATGCCTCCCTCCATATGTACATCCAGGAGGATGAAATCTTGGCGTTTCCCCAGGGACTAACCACGAAGTTTCCATCTTCATCACCAGAAGCACCCTCCACCTCTACTACAGACTATGGAGAGCTATTATGGGGAGCAATGGTGGAAGGGCCACAGAGTAGTATACCAGTGAACGTAGATGTTGTGCCAGAAACCCTGGTCCCCATCCCATCTAACCGCGACGTAGCGGCCATGTCACTACATTCTTCAGAGTACAACCCGTGATTTGGAGGCTAGTCAACCCGTTCTCCATATTCCCCACCGGCCATCCTATCATTCTTGTAAAGACCCGAAGCTTGACGTACATTACATTACATTTGCAGAATACATAGAACATAAAAAAACACACACACAAGGACCGTAATAGTTTAGTGTCTTTGGAAACTCGGAATATAATCCTCTAATCCTTGTGAAAGATCTTCAATATCTCCCATAAAGATCATCCTTTTTATTATACCTAAAACCTTTCATTATATCCTGGGGAAAAGAAAACAGAAAAGGGTGAGCTAAAATGCTCAATAAGGGTAAACAAAAGAAATATAAATCACATCATTTACATAAGCACATAACTTTTTGGAAATCATAACCTGTAAAAGAGATCATAATTTCATAACCTGGGATAACTCATGGCAGTGAAATGTAATCCCAATAATCATAACTTAAAACATTATACATTGTGTCATACACACATAATCATAGAGAATCATTTCTTATTAGTCAAGACTCATTGCCAAGAATATCTTAGTGGACAAAGTCCCTTTCTGAACTGAGTCACCCTCGTTCCAGTCCTGTTTCACGGAACCGGTATAACCTACCATTCCAACCATGTCTATCTCATGAGATATAAAATCTTTAACCAATGCATTGGAGGGAGATATAGGTCCCACACATCTCATAATGATACCATTCTTATGTGTGCCACAAAATCATAAATCATACATCATAGCATAACCCATGAAATAAAATGGTATTCTTAAACATCATGCCATCATAACATAATCCATAAACAATTGATATCATTTCATCATAAAAAAATTGAATCCATTTAAATCATGGAGAAATTTTACTTGAAACATACACATATGAAATAATGTCATCTTAGATGTAAAATAGTTTTGACAAAACACTGGAAATGATTTCTTGAGGAAAATATCCTTTCTTCTTTAAAATCATGTTCTTTTCACAAAATTCCATGCAATTTTAAAAGATAATGGTTTTATTGAAAATAATCATGAAATCATGTAGAAAAATATTCTTGAAAATGAGGCGTTATGAAACCATAAAAATCCGTTATGCCGTATAAGTTAAAAATAACATTCTCCTCGTACTTTTGTCGAAAAAGTCAAAAAGTACCTTATATGGTAACCAAAAGAAAGATTTCATTCATACAATGTGGTAAAAAGTAAATAAAGGGTAAAAATGACATTAAACATCCATGGAAGAATGGTAAAGATTTTATGACATCATTTTTAGAAATCATGGTCATGGATGATAAATGTAACCCCAGTAAATACTTACGTATAAGCAATCTCGGATAAAAATGAGATTGAAAATTTATCCCTTACCTTAGGTCCGATTTTCTTCGTAAGTGTCCAAAACTCCTGTATAATGACTTAAATAATGTCATTGACTTATTACAGAATCATATTCATTGTTATTATATCATATATGGTTCACTTATGATTTTATATTACTCGTTCTTTTGTAAATTCATGTTAAAGTAGTGTTTTGGGTAAAATCGTCTCATTTGTCGTTCGTGTTTTAACTTGTAATTATTCATATGATTACTTAGATCATTATTAATTAATTATAGAATATAAAACATGATTTATATATAATATATATTCATAATATACATATATATAATGGATCGATAAATGGAAAGAAATACACCGTTCATGGAGACGGTAGGCCGTACGTACGCATGAACGCTGTTTTTGTTTCCTTATTGAATTGAGGGGAATTAAGTAAATGACATACATATATATACACATAAATCCTGTAGATTTATAAATTCATATATTTCATTATTATTTCTTATATATACTTTATAATCATTCTTAATGGTTGACATGGAGAATGAATCTCATCGCGTCGTGGAGACGGTAGTCCGTACGTACGCACGAGCGATGATATCATTTCCATAATTATTGAATTGAATTGGAGTGGATGATACAATATATCAGAATCATTATGATGTTATAATAACTATTTATAGTTATTCATTACACCATAATACCCATCCATGTAAGGTGTTGGTGGAAAATCAGATTACACCACGGCGTGGAGACGGTATTTTGTACGTACGCACGCGCGGTGATTTCGTTTTCCGTAGGATGGATAGATGGTGAATTAGGATTGTTTCATACTTATAATAAAATATCAGTATATGAGTGATAATGATTTTATTACTTCATAATGAAACAACCTATGAAGAATAACTGGAAGAAGAAATAAAGGTGAAATAATTGGTAACAGAAATTACCTCTTCTTTGAAGCGCCTCTGTGAGACCTCCTCTTAGGGAACTAAAATAGGTCTTTGAGGAAGACCAGAACCTCTAGGATGTTTCTAGGGAAGTGGAGAAGAGATTTTGGCATGGGTTGGCCGAGCTTGAAGGCTCAAAGTTGTGTGAGGAAGAGAGGGAGGAGGTGCCCTTTTATAAGGGAGGAGAGGGGCACCTTTGGAATAACTAAAAATATTATTTTATTATAAAGTCATGTTCGGTTTTAAATAGCTCCAAATTTATTTATTTAGAGGATAATGTGGGTATGGGTTGAAATAATCTCATCCAATAGAATTTTGACAAGTTTAGGTTCCTATTTTAACCTTATCATTTATATTTAACATTAAGTTAAATAATTTTACTTTTACCGTGTCTTCTTGTGTTCTTACACTATAACATTAATAAACTTACTATAAGAAGCCAAACGAACCCCAAATTGTTTATTATTAATATATATAACCTTATATAAGTAATTTGGCCGAACCTTAGATTTTTAGGAATAAAATAACAATTAATAATATAATATTTTATTTTTAAAACTATTTTATGTCAATTTTGACACTATTTAGTAATTTATTTTTGTGAAAATCATAACAGAATGATACGTTCGAAAAAAGTTAATTAAATTAATACTAACATGTCATATTAACGTAGACAATTATTGGATTTCATAGAAAGTCTTAAATTACATTTATTTTGGTATTTATAACATCAATTATGTCAATATTTCATTAATAAGATAATTACTGCATCATCTTTGTGTCATAAATAAATTAACTTATATGATGTCTAAAAATTACAAATAAAATACCATTATTTAGGAAATCGTTTTATATTTCTAATGAATATTTACAATCGAATTTATCGTATGTATATCCCTATATTAAAAATGTTTTAGTAAATAATCTTTGATTTTAACTCTTTTAACTCTTCTTTGAATTAAATAATAATAAATTTCCTAATCTAATCCCAGTGGGCCTAAATGGTCATATTTTATTCTTAAGCTTGTTTTTGGTCGAATTACACTTATCCAATAGAATTTGGACATGTTTTAGGGTAATAATAATATCATTTTTACCCTTAATTACCCTATTTACTTTTAACTGTGGTAAAAAAAATGTTAAAAGTTACTATTCACCAAAAATTTATTTTCATCTCATTGAAGCACATTTTACTTACTGACATCAACCGTGCCTCTCGGATATTTGAAATTCCACTCACAGAAGCGGTAAAATTAAGTTTTATGAACAATTCAGTTTTTTTTAACTGCCACTTAGTGGTTTCACTATTCATCAAAAATTGAATGTTTTCAGAAAAATACCAAAAATTAGGCCTAAGCTATATTTGATATTATGAACTCAAAAATGATTTCTATTTTACCAAATTCAAAACATATCAGTTTCATTAACTAATTTAAAAATTAATTCCCGTCATCAAAACAAATAGCGTGTTTTTAAGAGATAATAACTATCAAAAGATTGAAACTTGTTTATAAATGGTTTAAATGTGAAATTACATCCAATGACCATCATTGTATTAAATTGTAAAAATATACTCTAAATATGCATTAAAACCACTAAAATTAATAATTTATCACTATTAATTATTTTGATTGAAAAAGTTGTTTTTAATTAAAATTTAGTAATTTCCACTATTCATCAAAATATGAAAGTTATCAGAAAATTTCCAAAATTTCACCCTAAGATAATTTCGATATTCCGAATCCAAAAATGAAGTCCTTTTTGAAAAATAGAAATTACAAAATTTCAAAAAGTTGTTATTACTATTCATAACGTCTATTTTTAATAATATTTTAATAGCATATCGTTGTTTAGAAAAACATGGTGTTTCGTACAACACACGCTATTGTGGAAGGTCGCGATTGCGTGTAATTCAAGCCAGGTTAGTGATGTGTGTTGTGAAAATTCCTTTTTTTGTATCGTATAACACAAGACATTAATGAAATTAAAACGAATATTTTTCATAAAATCTCAGGGTGTTACATTCTACCCCCCTTAAAATGAATTTCGCCCTCGAAATTCGTCGGGGTTATAAATGGTTGACTACTAGAAAGTTTCTTTAATAGAAACCCACATCGTAAAAAGGAATACCAAAACCAATCTTTAAAAACAAAAGTATGAAACGTAACGGTTACCCAAATAAACTAATCACTAGGTTTCCACATAGGTGAAAATATGGATATGGAAGAAAAATCTGACCATCATGTTCTGATGGAGAGTGGTAGAGAACATGGAAATGTAAAAGCCATCAATCACAAATCCATAAATTTGTGACGATCTAAGGTATCATCTGATTAATCAGATATAAGATCACTAGGACAACATTTTTGGTTTTCAAGATCGTTTCCCTAAAGTTGAAGAATTAGAATTAGAATAAATCCTTACTTTATTTTGGTACAATCTCACTGTTGTTTGTGCCTTGAACAATTTCCACTTCATCTCTTAAATAAATGAAGTTGAATTTGTTATTTTTGAAGTGTTAGCAGATCATGTGATAGAATGACGGGTCATTCCATCTGTCTCAAACAAAAGGTTAGCAAAAGTTATTAAGTATACATAAGTCATTCTATAATGAGATTAATCATATATGGTCCCTAAAATGGACTTATAATTCATATATCATACTGCTTAATATAATAAAACTAGTTTCTACTAAATAGGGACTTCCTGTAGGCCAGTGGTAGGCGATAAAGGCCAGTCACACTACGGTTGTGGGTTCGATTCCCACGACCTTGTCTGACACGATGGGCTATAGCCCGTCCTGCAGGTTTTCCTTCTTCTAAAACTATATTACTATAACATCCCATCAATAATATCGAAAAAAAATTTTATCCTTAAACAATACTAAATTATTTCCAACATAGTCCATTCCAATCTTTAGGCTTATCCATAATACTGTCATCCACTCTCATAATATAATGAAAATGATTACCAGAGATTTAATACCATCGTTGATCCCCATATATCATAAGATATGTCTTGTTGGTCACATTCCAAACATTCAAAGGCCTTAATCAAGTGTTCTCTTTAATACCCATTGAACCTTAGTGAAAACATGAATGCAGTTAAAAGTTAACACTTTCCACATACCAAAATCCTCAAAATTATATATACTCAGACCATGATATCACTTAGTCCTTATATCAATCATGAGCTCATGAATACTGTTAAACATTTCATTTTCTCGTTTTCCCTTCATTATGCGCATATAATCTTATTTCCAAAAATATCTCAATCACTTTGAAAACCACATTAGACAAATACATAAATATTCTAATACTCCATGATACAACATTATTTTGGAATCCCATTACATGAACAATTAATCATTCCACCACATCGTTGTCATATTCAACATCACCAATAGTGATCGCATGTGACTTCCCTTTGTCCTTTGCCTTAAGTGGTTTCTAATGTTGATCATCACTAACCCTTGTATCAGGGCATTTATTAGCATAATGCCCCATTTTCTTGCAGTTGAAGAATTGAAGTGTTGGTGGTGCATTCTCGGCAGTTTTTGCTTCATTTACATCATTAGAAACCCTTTTTCCATTACTTCGACACTCAGCTGCTCTATGACCTTCTTCTCCACACTTAAAACATTTTCTAGTCCCTTTAAGACAATCTCCACCATGCTTCTTTCCACACTTTGAGCATAAGGAAACATTCATCTTCTTTTCACCATTATTCTGAGATTTCTCCTTGAACTCCATCTTTCCTTTCTTGTCAAAACCATGAGATGGATATGTAACACCAACTTCCATTTCTACCTTGATAGCACAACGCACAATTTATTCATACCTACTGAAGTCTCTTATAGCTAATTCCCTTCGAAGACTTGGTTTTAAGCCACTAAAAAATCATTCAACTTTACTTTCAGGTTGGATGATAATGCCAGATGCATACCTTGCAAGTATTGTAAAATTCGCTTCTTATATACCAACGGATTCATCATCCTTCTGCTCCAGCTCAAGAAACTCCTTTTCCATCTTTGTTCGAAGAATACGAGGTAAGTACTTACTGAAAAACATGTTCTTGAACTCGTCCCAATCCATCGACTCAATTTCATCTCTTGGCCTCGTATTCTTGATAAGATTCCACCATTGATCAGCTTCACCTTCCAAACGATATACTGCTAAGATGACTTTATCATGTTCAGAACATTGAAGAACTAAAAATATCTTTTCAATGGTACTGATCCATTGTTCAGCAAAAAGTGGATCGGAAGTCCCACTGAAAGAAGGTGGACGTTGGCTCATGAAGGACTCAATAGAATATTGTTCCCTTATCTGCTCATTTGGAAGTCCATAATGATTCATAGCTTGTGTAAGTATAGAAATAATATTTTGCACTCCATCTCCCATAACATTTGTTTGTTCAGGAGGGCAATCATTGCATTGTCTATTTCATTGATCAACATGGTTCCTTCGGGTTCCAGCCATCGTCTAAAACCCAAAAAGAATAGTGTGAGAGGCAAAAATCATAATAAAGGGGGAGTAACATCAATATCTAACTTCTTAGGTTAAATTCTATGATCGTTACCGTAGTTATAGGACTGTATCCTATACGTATACTTATCCTTAGGGACATCCCTAGACATACCTTATAAATATCTCTAGGGATCTCACTAACGTTCTCGCATCCTAGTTTCCAAAGGTTGACTAAACCTTTCCTCTGATACCAACTGTAGAGACCCGAAGCTTGACGTACATTACATTACATTTGCGGAATACTTAGTACATAACAAAAACACACACACAAGGACCGTAATAGTTTAGTGTCTTTGGAAACTCGGAATATAATCCTCTAATCCTGGTGAAAGATCTTCAACATCTCCCATAAAGATCTTCCTTTTTATTATACCTAAAACCATTATTTATATCCTGGGGAAAAGAAAACATAAAAGGGTGAGCTAAAATGCTCAGTAAGGGTAAACAAAAGAAATATCAATCACATCATTTACATAAGCACATAACTTTTCGAAATCTTATCCTGTAAAAGAGATCATAATTTCATAACCTGGGATAACTCATGGCAGTGAAATGTAATCACAATAATCATAACATAAAACATTAAACTTTGTGGAATACACACATAATCATAGAGAATCATTTCTTATTAGTCAAGACTCATTTCCAAGACTATCTTAGTGGACAAAGTCCCTTTCTGAACCGAGTCACCCTCGTTCCAGTCCTGTTTCACTGAACCGGTATAACCTACCATTCCAGCCATGTATATCTCATGAGATATAAAATATTTACCCAATGCATTGGAGGGAGATATAGGTCCCACCCATCTCATAATGATACCATTCTTATGTGTGCCACAAAATCATAAATCATACATCATAGCATAACCCATGAAATAAAATGGGATTCTTAATCATCATGCCATCATAACATAATCCATAAACAATTGATAAAATTTCATCATAAAAAAATTGATTCCATTTAAACCATAGAGAAATTTTACATGAAACATACACATATGAAATAATGTCATCTTAGATGTAAATTAGTTTTGACAAAACACTTGAAATGAATTCTTGAGGAAAATATCCTTTCTTCTTTAAAATCATGTTCTTTTCACAAAATTCCATGAAATTTTAAAAGATAAGGGTTTTATTGAAAATAATCATGCAATCTTGTAGAGGAAGCTTCTTGAAAATGAGGCGTTATGAAACCGTAAAAATCCATTCACGTCGTATAAGTTAAAAATAACATTCTCCTCGTACTTTTGTCGGAAAAGTCAAAAAGTACCTTATATGGTAACCAAATGAGAGATTTCATTCATACAATGTGGTAAAAAGTAATTAAAGGGTAAAAATGACTTTAAAAATCCATGGAAGAATGGTAAAAATTTTATGAAATCATTTTTAGAAATCATGGTCATGGATGATAAACGTAACCCCAGTAAATACTTACGTATAAGCAATCTCGGATAAAAATGAGATTGAAAATTTATCCCTTACCTTAGGTCCGATTTGCTTCGTAAGTGTCCGAAACTTCTGTATAATGATTTAAATAATGTCATTGACATATTACAGAATCATATTAATTGTTATTATATCATATATGGTTCACTTATGACTTTATATTACCCGTTCTTTTTTAAATTCATGTTAAAGTAGCGTTTTGGGTAAAATCGTCTCATTTGTCGTTGGTGTTTTAACTTGTAATTATTAATATGATTACTTAGATCATTATTACTTAATTATATAATATAAAACATGATTTATATATAATATATATTCAGAATATACACATATATAATGGATCAATAAATGGAAAGAAATACACCGTTCATGGAGACGGTAGGCCGTACGTGCGCATGAACGCTGTTTTAGTTTCCTTATTGAATTGAGTGGTATTAAGTAAATGACATACATATATATACACATAAATCCAGTATCTTTATAATTTCATATATTTCATTATTATTGCTTATATATACTTTATAATCATTCTTAAATAGTTAACATGGAGAATGAATCTCATCGCGTCGTGGAGACGGTAGTCCGTACGTACGCACGAGCGATGATATCATTTCCATAATTATTGAATTGAATTGGAGTGGACGATACAATATATCAGAATCATTATTATGTTATAATAAATATGTATTGTTATTCTTTACACCATAATACCCATCCATGTAAGGTGTTGGTGGGAAAACAGATTACACCACGGCGTGGAGACGGTACTCCGTACGTACGCACGCGCGGTGATTTTGTTTTCCGTAGGATGGTTAGATGGTGAATTAGGATTGTTTCATACTTATAATAACATATCAGTATATGAGTGATACTGATGTTATTACTTAATAATGAAACAACCTAAGAAGAAGATGTGGAAGAAGAAATAAAGGTGACAGAATTGGTAACGGAAATTACCTCTTCTTTGAAGCGCCTCTTTGAGACCTCATCTTAGGGCACTAAAATAGGTCTTTGAGGAAGACCAGAACCTCTAGTATGTTTCTATGGAAGTGGAAAAGAGATTTTGGCAGGGGTTGGCCGAGCTTTAAGGCTCAAAGTTGTGTGAGGAAGAGAGGGAGGAGGTGCCCTTTTATAAGGGAGGAGAGGGGCACCTTTGGAATAACAAAAAATATTATTTTATTATAAAGTCAAGTTCGGTTTTAAATAGCTCCAAATTGATTTATTTATATACTAAGGTGGGGATGGGTCGAAATCCTCTCATCCAATAGAATTTAGATAAGTTTAGGTTCCTATTTTAACCTTATCATTTAGATTTAACATTAAGTTAAATAATTTTACTTTTACCGTGTCTTCTTGTGTTCTTACACTATAAGGTTAATAATCTTACTATAAGAATCCAAACGAACCCCAAATTTTTTATTATTAATATATATAACCTTATCTAAGTCATTTTGCCGACCCTTATATTTTTAGGAATAATATAACAATTAATAATATAATATTTGTTTTAAAAACTATTTTATGTCAATTTTGACACTATTTAGTAATTTATTTTTTTGAAAATCATAACAGAATGATAAGATCGAAAAAAGTTAATTAAATAAATACTAACATGTCATATTAACCTATAAAATTAGTATAATTCATAAAAAGTCTTAAATTACATTTATTTTGGTATTTATAACATCAATTATGTCAATATTTCATTAATAAAATAATTACTGCATCATCTTTGTGTCATAAATAAATTAATTTATTTTATGTCTAAAAATTACAAATAATATACCATTATGTAGAAAATCTTTTTATCTTTCTAATGAATATTTACAATTGAATTTATCGTATGTATAACCCCATATTAAAAATGTTTTAGTAAATAAACTTTGATTTTAACTCTTTTAACTCTTCTTTGAATTAAATAATAATAAATGTCCTAATCTAAACCAAGTGGGCCTAAATGGTAATATTTTATTCCTAAGATTGTTTTTGGTCGAATTACACTTATACAATAGAATTTGGACATGTGTTAGGGTAATAATAATATCATTTTTACCCTTAATTACCCTATTTACATTTAACCGTGGTAAAAAAAGTAAAAAGTTACTATTCACCAAAAATTTATTTTCATCTCATTGCACCACATTTTAATTACTGACATCAACCGTGTCTCTCGGATTTTTGAAATTCCACTCACAGAAGCAGTAAAATTATGTTTTATGAACAATTCAGTTTTTTTAACTACCACTTAGTGGTTTCACTATTCATCAAAAATTAAAGGTTTTTAGAAAAATACCAAAAATTAGGCCTAACTATATTTGATATTATGAACTCAAAAATGATGTCTATTTTACCAAATTAAAAACATATCAGTTGCATTAACTAATTTAAAAATTAATTCCCGTCATCAAAACAAATAGCGTGTTTTTAAGAGATAATAACTATCAAAAGATTGAAACTTGTTTATAACTGGTTTAAATGTGAAATTACATCCAATGACCATCATTGTATTAAATTGTAAAAATATATTCTAAATATACTTTAAAACCACTAAAATTAATAATTTGTCACTATTAATTATTTCGATTAAAAAGCTGTTTTTAATTAAAATTTAGTAATTTCCACTATTCATCAAAATATGAAAGTTATCCGAAAATTACCAAAATTTCACCCTAAGATAATTTCGATATTCCAAATCCAAAAATGAAGTCCATTTTGAAAAATAGAAATTACAAAATTTCAAAAAGTGGTTATTACTATTCATAACGTCTAGTTTTCATAATATTTTAATAGCATATCGTTGTTTAGATAAAACTTGGTGTTGCGTAAAACACACGCTATCGTGGAAGGTCGCGATTGCGTGTAATTCAAGCCAGGTCAGGGATGTGTGTTGTGGAAGCTCTTTTTTGTGTAGTGTATAACACAAGACATTAATGAAATTAAAAAGAATATTTTTCATAGAATCTCGGGGTGTTACAATTCTAGTGGTCTTCCTTCGTACTATTGCTAGTTCCTCAGCCTCCCCCACTCGACTAATGGGGAATCAAGGTGCAGACCCTAAATCTAAACCAATGATCTTATAGAATATTCTCATAGCCGACCACTTCCCTGAGATGATCGAGCTAGTTGCAGTTCTAAATTTTAGTGTGCCAGAATCCCTTACCCAAGAATATTTTTGGATGTTATTTTCAAACACACTAGATGATGCACTTCCGCCTTTGTCACCAGTGAGTGGTTTATCTGAAGATCCAAGCGCATTTATAGGACAATGGAGAGCAATTCCATCTGGTCGACGTGGCTACACTCCCTGTGGCCCAATTTCCTAAGTCACCAGGCCGCCGTAAGGCCATACAACAACAATTCATTCAATGTTTCAAGGTACGATGCATGATTATCAAGGAAGATTCCCCCCACATGCAAATCTGTGGCTGGGGGATGCATGTGGCCCCCCTCTTCAATCGTATATGAAGACATCCCACTTGCTAGGAGATATTGAGGACATTCCCCCTGGTAGGGTCACAGTCAACATGGCTGACATATTGAATGTGGATAACGAGTTGGAACATATTGATGGGGAATTACCCTATGAGGTCATGCCACGACTACTAGATCCATTGGGAAGAGTTACTGGTTAGTAGAGAAATCTACTAGCTCTCCCTATTCCCACTGAGGTGTTAGTTCTCAGCCACAATTTTGGTAAGGGTAAAGAGCACCTCGGAGCTGCCAAACACCCTAACCCATCAACCTTAGTGGAGAAGACGGAGGAGAACCCTGAGAAGGCCGCGTTGCACCCAAATCTTGCCGAACAGAAAAAATTGGTCAATGACCTCCAGACTGAACGCACTATGGAACAATGTCCATATAATGGGGATCCCCGACCGGTATAGTAGGGTAAAGAACAACATCAAATCGGTGAGCTGCCTCTAGGTGACCCTGACCATCCTTCCCATTCAGATAGCGATGAAGCTAACATACGGTAAGAGGAAATGGTATGTCTCGCCAAACCCTCCTGAACAGCGCGACAATACATGTGACCCAGCTCGGGTTCCCTCAGCTTCCCCGAGGGTCATTCCACAAGCCTCTCCATGAACCACTGGGATTTCATAACATGTTGAAGACCCACCAACGCACTCATAGTTATGGATCCCCATCAAGACAAGGACCCCTGCCCAGATGATCCAATGGCGGCAGTCATTTCCCTCCACGAGGCATTAGAAACGTGACAACTGGCACTCCGGCCTGATGGAAAGCCATATTCATCATGTGTGGATGAAATGCCAGCACCTCTAGGTTTTGTTAATCCAGTTTTTCCCCCATCAATGGGATAGGGGACCTGCCACAACATATGGCCCACTTTACATCAAGTGGTGGCCCCATGTTGGGAACTCTGGTGCAGCAGGAGGTTGCCAAGCTCTGATGTTTTGTGTTGAAATTAGATGGGTCTGCTTTTTTCTGGTACAACCATCTACACATAAGATTAGTAACCAACTAATAGGACCTCTATTGGAATATTCTCTATCATTTTAGTTCAACCATGTAGAAGATGAGTATCATAGACCTCTTCAAGTGGATGTAGAGGCCTGATGAGTGCATCGCCGACTTTGTCACCTGATGGAAAGGACTCATGTATTCCCTTGACATGGCACTGCCTCAGGAGAAATTGTAGAAAATGTGCATAGGAAACATCATGACCGAATTGGTTCCCTCTCTGATGACCCAGAACTATCCTGGGGGGTTTCAAGTCTTCTCAGATAAGGCCTAGTGCCTTGAAGAAGCCCTGCAACAGGCCAGCCAGGCACGTTCATTGTCTCCTGCTACTCATACAAGGAGGTATATCAGAACCAATCCCGCCATAGTGGCCATAATAGAGGTATACAGACAGCTGTAATTATTACCAATGGAGGTGTCTCTATATCCTCACATTGGCCCGCCACCACAGGCGTAGCTTCCAACCCAACAGCGGCCGCCTCAAAATCGGCAGCCGCCCCCACATAATGTGCCACCACCACCTAGGGAGGACAATCAGGCCCCTCTTCCTTGATAGGATGCTATAGCCCCTCCTCAGAATCACACTCCATGGGCCCATTTTCTAGAAAAAGGAAACTGGACTTACTCATTCAATGAGAATCTGGTTTCTGCCGATTTCTGAAGTGCCTTGGAATAGGGGACTGTACGTTTTCCTGAGTGGTGAAGGCCAGAAGAGGCGAACCTCACTGATCACTCAAAGTACATCCCCTATCATCGGATCCTGGGGAACACCCTAAATAAGTGATATGTGTTTCAATATTGTCTCTATGACCAAGTCTATAACAACATAGTCAGGTTGGGCCAGACCCTTGGAGAAGTGGCACATGTCATCATAAAGCCAGCTAGTAACAAAGACAACGAAGGTGAGTGGCAGTAGGTTTCTAACTGCGGTTCCCAGAAGTATGATGACTAGATGACTTGAAATATGGTCACCTGTGCGCATGGTATCATCTGTGAATTCATGAATTGGCCAAAGCCTCAGAATACACAACTACTAGTTTTGCATCATCATCTCAAAAATCCCCTTCCCAGAAAAGTAATCATCGACAGCATAAGGGAAAGAAACATGAGCCACCAATACCATCATCATCCCTTACTCTCAATGACTTCATTCACCTAGATATGCGGATTCCTTGCAGAATCTTCCTAGCAGTGTATGATTCTTTGAGTGATAGTAAAAAGTTTGTTTTTATTATCAATGTGGAGCTGGTAAACCCCAACATGACTCCCGACAACGGGGAGCGCCAGATGGATCCCCCCAACATCAGTGTTTGATGCTAATGTCGGAGGAGCCGTGGCAATATGGGTAATCAACGCACATCAGTTGGCACTTCCAGCCCAGCCGTGCATGCTACTGAGTCCAGATAGCAGGCCCAACATAGAGCTCAGCACAAGCAGCCTCCTCATCTTGTGTCATCAGGCCTGCCTCTAGTGCCATTCGTTCTACTAGAACAAGTAGAGTCGCCTAGGACTTATCGTGATCAACCATACTCCACCCAGACTAGTCCCAGACATCTAGCCCCAGTACGATAGGTACTCCGTATGCTTCGCATATTCGGCAGCGGGACATTCCAAGCACTCCTCAGCCGCTGGTCCAGCCGAAAGGGGCCACTGTACATTCTATCAAAGAGCGACCTCATACAAGAAGAAGTTCACACCTGGAACGGATGTACGATGTTATTTATCATCTTTATAAAATTCCATCAAGACTTTCCTCCCTTGAATCCTACCACCTATCAGTAGATATGCGTGAGGCCCTCTCTGAGGCTTTAACAATCCCGCTCCAGTTTGAGACGAATGTAGTCGTTGCAGAAGTCTTTAATGAAGAATCTATAGAGAATGATGAATTTTAGGTAATCAACTCATTTTATAGAGAATATGAAGTTTCTCCCATACATGGGAACATTCTACCACTATACATCACCATCCAATTCAATGGTGTGGAGGTTTGCTGCAATCTGGTTGACACAGGCTCTAGGGTGAACCATATCGGGACACAAACATTGCGGAAGCTGGGATTATCCGAAGGTGACAAGAGTCCCTCTGACCTAAGAATCTAGGGATATGACAAGACATTATAGACCTCAGTCAGAAAGATCCATTTGTTGACCCAGTTTTGGGGCCTAGTTTCCAGCACTGAGTTTATGGTTGTCTCCCAAGATATCGTGTAAAATGCATTGATGGGTAGACCATGGAACCACCTTCATGTAGCAGTTCTTTCATTGTATCACCAGTGCCTTTTGTACTCCTTCAATGGTCGAGTGGATATTCTCCAAGGTGACACATATCCTTTTGAATGTTTTGAATCCCGCTACATGGATGTCGACTATTAAAAGAGCGAGGACAAGAAGATTCAGGCTAGAGAGGTTGAACCCATTGTGGTTGCGACTGGCCCTAGGGCAGGTCAGGATGATGCCAACATCTTCTTGATCAATCGATTTGAGGACATAACCCCCTATATGGGGAAATGTTTTGTTGTCTCTGTACAAGGGGGAATCATATTCTTAGGTACAAGGGAGACTGGGAGATCATTTCATATTCTTATACGAATCTGGCCTTGGTGATCCCTGAGCCCCCTACTCCCATAAGGTTTCGAGATGTCTACCACATGGAAACGACAATATGTCATAATAACCTATTTCATAAAGAAATAACCAACCGACTCAAGACGGAACACCACTATTGCTTTGATATCATTAAACGCGGCCCCTTGGGCCCAATAGTGGACATGATTGGATCGACAAACTTCTTTGCATTGGTTTCGACAGCACATTAATCTCTTGATGTAATGTCCCCTGCCGCTCAGGCTTGTACCAGCCTCTCCCATGTGGCTATCGACCATGAGTATGCTCCTCCTGCTTGGGACTCCCCCTATATAAGTGATGAAGTATATTTAAAGGATTCTCCACAACCCCCCTCCTTGGAGGATGACGTCTCTGCCATGGTTGATGAACTGGTACAGCTGAACCTCAGTAGCGAGTCAGACCCAGACCCACATGGATTAGCGTTGCCTTGCCTCGTGAGGAGCAGCAGTGGTACATAGAATTCTTGAAACAATATTGTGATGTGATCACGTAGGGTAATGAAGAGATGTAAGAACTAGATCCTCAAGTAACCATCCACTACCTCGATATCCGTGCAAATAATTATGGGTTCAATCAGCCTCCCAGAAAGTTGAATCAGTCTCATGACACCATGGTATAGGTGGAAGTTTATAATATTGTCAGATACAATTTAATTAAAGAAGTCTTGTACCCTAAATGGCAAGCCAACAATGTGCCGATCAGGAAGAAGAACAGACAGATCAGATTTTGCATCAACTTCTGGGATCTCAACCATCACTGGAAGAAAGATGATTTCCCCCTTCCTGTGACAGAGTGGGTGATTGACTCTACAACTAGATTCCAATCTCTCTACTTTATGGATGGTTACTCTAGATACAACCAGATCCAAATACCCCCATGGACGATTAATCCACATCTTTCAGGGCACCACAGGGTACATTCTATTACTATGTTTTGAACTTCGGACAAAAGAATATAGGTTCCACCTATCAGTGGGATATGGATCACATATTTAAGACAATCCTCATAACATTTTTTGGAATGATATGTGGACGATATGGTGGTTAAATATTTCCAGATTTAGAACCATCTCAATGTCCTTGAGAAATTTTTTATCTTTCTCTTTTCTTGCCCCTTGAAGATTAACCCATTGAAATGTGCATTTGAGGTCACCTCTGGCATGTTTCTGGGCATTTTATTCAGATATAGAGGCATCGAGATTGACCAAGAGAAGATCAAGACCATCATCCAGATGCGCCCCCTGGGCAATATTCGGGAGCATCGACATTTTAAAGGCCACGTAGCCTACATACTCGGATTCATTATGAATCTGGATGGCAAGTGTGAGCCATTTTCTCAGCTCATAAAGAAAGGATCTACATACAAATGGGATGAAGAGTTCTATACCGCGTTCGAGGAAATCAATAAGTATCTGCTCCAGCCTTCGGTCTTAATGCCACATGTCTCTGGAAAACCACAGGTAATTTATGTGACTACCTTGGAACAATCTCTTGGCCCCCTTCTCGCCTATAAGAACAACTAATGGATGGTGGACAACATTTACTACCACAGCCACATGCTCCTCGATACAGAGACTATATACTCTCCATCAAAAAGAGCTTCCATGCGATGATATTCGTCGGAGAGAATATGTGACATTACATGCATCACCATGAGTTATAGTTTTTGTACTGAGTAGGCCCACTGAACTACATCCTAAACCACCCAATGGTGATAGGCCATCTAGCTCGGTGGGTAGTGATTCTCAAGAATATTGAAATAATGTTTTTCCCTCAGATGTATATTAAGGGGCAAGCACTGGCATACTTCATTGATGCCCATATGGCTCCTGCTATCTAGTCCTTGGATCTCAATTTCCCCGCTGAGGCTATCCTCTCAGTAGACAAAGCCATGTCGTGCTGGCAGATGCACCTCAATGATTCATCTCAAAGCCCCACTGGTAGAAGACTCAATGATCCCATACTCAATAGAGTAGGAATGGGTATCTTCTTTATTAACCCAAAACAAGCCATGATTCCATAATCATTCATGTTGTCAGAAGTATGCACCAAAAATGAGGAAGAGTATCAGGATATCATCACTGGGCTCGAGCTAGATATCATGAATGATGTGCCCCATTTGCATGTCAAAGGGGATTCCGAACTAGTCATCATGTAGATCGCAGTGACTACATCGTTAGAATGACAATGCTTGTAACATTATTGGAGCGCAATCTATAGCTAATGGCTTAGAACCCATCTTGGTCGAAATTCACTCATGTCCCTCTATCGTAGAATAGTCAAAACGATGCACTATCCTACATCACTTGTAGAACCTGAGTAGGATAAACTGATTATCCATGTGGCAAATCGGAGAGTCCTTTATCCCATTACCCCAGATGACGACGAAGGCCTACATGTGAGCCGTCATACCACTGGATCCTCCACTTCTGGACCCCCAGATGCAGTGGTTGATGTTACTCCATACAAGAGTGCCCACTTTTTCATGTATCTCCAAAATGGTTACCTCCCAGCTAATCAGGCCAAGCATGAGAAAATACAACATCGCGATTTGTAGTTAACCATCTAGAACCGCCCAAGCCATGAGCAGATCCTCTTAAAGCACAGATTTGATGGGATCCCCCTCTGTTTCATTCATGGAGTTGAGATTTCTCATGTTATAAAAGATGTCCACACCAGTTCCTATGGGGCTCATCAGATCGGGCCAAAGCTATCATACCAGATCTAGAGAATGGGGTACTTCTGGCCCTCCATGATCTATGACTACATCGAGTTCTCCAAGAGATGCCATGCAGGAAAAATTCGTGGAAACTCTATGCATCAGCCGCCAGAGGCTCTCCACTCCACCAAGCACTCTTGGATATTTATAGTGTGGGGACTCGATGTCGTGGGACAATATCCACCAATGACAGCTCGCCAATCCAGATTCATCCTGACAGCTACAGATTTCTTCTTCAAGTGTGAGGAAGCACTTCCACTCAAGGAGGTCTTGGCATGTTCCATCGTTGACTTCATGAGATACAATATATTCTACCGATTTGGAGTCCCTCACACCGTCCTTACAGATAATGGCACCAACTTCTAACCAACTGAGATGAAGAAATTGTAAGATAAGTACATCATCCGTTCTAACCACACCTCTCGCTACCATGTGCATGAATATGGAGAGATTTATGTGTTAAAAAAAATACTCTCTAACATTATATAGAAAATGGTTGTTCAGAATAAGATGAATTTTCCGTACAAGATCCCCAACACCCTCTGGGATTATCGGATGATGACTCGTAATTCCACCAAGGTGACCACATATTCACTAGTATATGGAATAGATGCCGTCATACCCATCAAGATTCCATTTCCTTCATTACGCACAGTGGTTTAAGAACATCAGTCTCCAGATAAGGTAGCTGATATCTGCTTGGATGAGCTATAAGCGCTCGGAGAGAATAGTCTTCGTTCCCTACACAACATGGAAAGATACTGGAATAAGATTGATAGATATTTCAAAAAAAAAATCATCTCTTCTCCTTCCTGTAGGGCGACTTGGAATTTTCCCTCCAGACACCAATGATACCTAGAAGGAAACCACCCAAGTAGAAGCGCAAATGGGAAGGATCATACATAATTCACAGGGTTTACGCTAATAGATCATACTCACAGGTAACCATGGATGGTGAGCATATAACTCCTCCCACCAATGCCAAATTTATCAAGCAATAGTTGACTAAGACAGCTGGTCCTGCATGACCCTAAACTGCTAGGTCCTGTATGACCCTAAACTGCCTCCTCTCGCACGACGTTAAACTATTCGTCATCACACATGATGTTAAACTATTCCTTATCATGCAGGACATTATACTATTCGGATATTCTAGAACTAAATAAGGCTTTATTCGTATCATTATTGTATATGTAGGAACGCTCAGATGCTCAGCCCTGAGTCCAGTCCCAGAATCTTCCCTTCAACTATCCCCCTGGTAATAGTTCTATCATAGGTCCCTTGCATGGTATAGTGTAGGATTAATTATCCCCACTCATTTCAGGATTATAGCGGTCACACCATGTTCCCTCTCCCCGTTCTCCTATCCTCCCACATCCTCACCACATGATGTTAAACTACATGGCCTTCAAGAACTACGTATGACTTCATTCCTATCCTCATGAGATACGTAGGAACGTACTGAAATTTTGTCTATCGGTCAAGCCCCAAACTTCATAATCTCCCCTCGAGTCAAGGCATATGGTGTGGTGTTGGATTTTCCACAATTCACATCGAGTTCATCATAGCCCTGCAATGTATTCCACTCCCTAGAGACTTCCACCTCTTTCATCGTCCTGCTTGACGTTGAAATGCACATGCATAATTATTCTTCAATCGCGCTACTTGGTTGGGACACCATCATCGTTCTTGTCTAAAAGGGCCTCAAATGGAATGGTTTCTCATCCCAAGGGCCCTCATACCATTACAGTCCAACACCCTCGAGGATTTTGAATGAAAAATTGACATGATCCCCACATTGTGAATATGGTAAAATGGCGATCCACATTTTTTGTTCCCATTCCATGTCACATGATACAGATTTTGTGTTTCAGACATGGTCAATAACTATCCATTTTCATTTTTGATGCTCTAATAAATCCCAAATATTGAGTGTAGTGGCTCATTCTGCCCCACTATGTCTTCAAGCCATGGTCTCCCTTAGTTGATTTCAGCTGTCTGAACCTTATGTGATGGGGAGAGAATAATACTTCTCCATGTATCCCACACCAAGCATTTCTCACATTGTCTTAGGATCTATGATGAGGTGAAGCCCGCATGAGAGTCCATATGGATATAGTTTGTCAGGACACCCAGTCTCATGTCCCTCGACCCCTTCGCCCCCATGGTTCGAGTACTCATTTATGATTGTGGGGTACGCTATATACTCATATCCTCATTTGGTACGGCTATTTCTCCATGCCACACATATACCCTTAAGGCATCCATCCCTTAATTTATGGTCCATCCCGTGAGTACGGACCCAAGCATGTTTCGGGAATCCCATCGTTTGGGCTTCCTTCGTCATCCATAACCAAAAGGGCCCCCAAAGGGCATGGATGCTCGGCCCAAGGGATCTCTAAATATTATTGACTATCACCCCCGAGGATTGCATGTGACAAGTTGATAAAAGTATCGTGTTGTGAATATGGTCACCGATTAATGCTCAATTTCTTTCCCCTATCATCGGTCACACAAGGGTAGATACTTTGTTCCAAACGTGGTCAACAGTTTTCCTCTATCATCGTTGCCACTTTGTGGTCTTCCATAAGCATGATGATTCTCCCTCTCTATCCCACACATATAAAATTTAACTAGAAATCTACGGGCGGAGTTCTATGTCCCTAATATAATATATCCTCCATCCTCACTATAAGATGTTAAACTACATATTGGCCATGAAATTTTGTTCATGGCTCAGCCTCAGGCCCCTTGGCCTTTTCAGGCCCCTGGTCCATGTTCTCAATTAGGGTTTTACGGTGTTGTGTGGGATTATTTCTTTATTCATGCCGAGTAACTCATATTACCATATACATCCCTTGATGAGATACCTTTCCCCTATCCTCTTCCTTACCACACGATGTTAAACTGCACGACACCCCAAGAAAAACATGTGGCTTGATTCCCATCCTCATAGAATACATAGGACCACCCGAACATTTAACCTTTGGGTCCAACCCCATATCTTTAAAACCCGCCTATAATGTTGGCCCCCCTGGCCTGCATTCTTCTAGGAGAGGGGTATACAGTCTGGTATGGACAAGGTCCTCATTCATGTTGGGTTTATAACAACCACCCCGCATACCTCTTTCTTATGAGCAACATTCTATCCCTTTCCATACTCTCATCTATTTGAGTCAGCTGCACTTAAGTCATGTCCCTTGACCCTCTTCATTGATTCCCCAATGTGTCCAAGAGTACTCTTGTTTATATCCTAGAGTGTCCTGTTCCTCTGGGATGTACTTTCACCCATTTTTCAGGATTCATGTTCCCCTAAATTTTGGATTCCATTATCTTTCACATCTGAATGGACCCCCAAATGGAATGGATGTTATGCCTAAGGGTTATGCTAACATTATGGGCCAATGTTGATGAGGGGTTCAGACTACAATTTGATACAAGTCCCACGTTGTGAATATGGTCAGCGTTCGATGCTCATTTGTTGTTCCCATTTCAGGCAACATGATACAGTTAAAGTGTTTCAAACTCATTCATTAGTTATCCCCCATCTTCATTCCATCCCCTTCAATCCTTGAATGTTAGAAACATGATTCAAAATATTTTCCACCCTGTCATGTACAAATGGAATTTTAAAACACTTGGATCTATCCTTCAGTGCAAGTTTTCACATTAGGAGGAAAAAGTCGCAGTAAGGGCAACAATTGGGGCTCCGCACTGACTTCCCTTTTTTGTGTGTACCAAGTATTGTAAGAATAACTTCAGACCTTGTTTCCCACATTGATCATGAATAATATGGGCTTAGGGATCTGGTTGAGGACAACAGTGACATTGAAGGATTCTATTCCACTATGGTATGACCTCTAATACCATAAACTAAGATCTCTTTTAAAATACATGTGGATTGATTCCCATCCTCAGGTGATATGTAGGATCACCAGGACATCTCGTATTTGGGTCCAGCTCATGTTCCACCAATTTAATTCTTCAATTCCGTCTTCTGGGCCCTGACTCTAATAGGACCGCGTGGTATGGTGTATGTGGGATTATACCCTCATTCACGTCGGGTTTGTAATAGCTGCACCACGTACGCCCCATTCTAGGATTTATCCCCCTCTACATCTTATATTTCATGTCATTAAACTGTATGTTGTCCTGCACAACCTTAAAATCCACCTTCATGAACTATGTACGACTTGATTCCCATCCTCATGGGATACATAGGAACACCAGGACATATCGTCTTCGGGTCCAGCTCAACAGGGGGATAGCCTCTACTATCCCATGTCCTTTAACATATGTAGGCCCCTTGGACCAAGGTTAAAACCTTAGTATTTCACACAGTATGATATATACATCATCCTTGTTCATGTTGGGTATGCTTCATCACATTGTGCACAGTCCCTCTGGAACCTCATCTCTCCCATATATATATGAGTCATATGACTTTAAACTATGTTTCCTATTCCCCCATGACATTAAACTCTTACATCTATTCCACACGATGTTCAAATGAATTGTTAGTCCCCTCACATGACCCTAAACTGTGACATTATCATCATGGACACACGATGAAAAACAACACTGCATAATGATATCCTCACTCTAGGGGGCCTCATGTCTGGTATCAGTCATACGTCGTACCACTTGTCAACGCCTGCATACGACTTGATTTCTGTGGCATACCTAGATGTTATATCCTAGTTACATCGTGTAAAAAACATTCATCCTAAAGGACAAACAAGACCTATCAAACACTGTTTCTTCCGGTGCAAGGGCCAGACCCACACGACCTTATTTTCTATGGAATAGGTATCCTACTATGCCATCCAGAACTATGTATAGCTTTATTCTCACCCACATGGGATACATATGACTTCCCACACACTTTGATTCAGGTCCATTCTAACCTTTGTTTTCATTAGGTTTATATCTACCACACCACGTACTCCTCTTTTGGGATCTACCCTTTCACAGTTTTTCCTACCGTGTGATGTTAAAATACACAGTCTCATATGTCCATGATGCACAAAATTAAGCTACAATATTACCCTGAATAAGTTCAGGATGCCCTTTGATGATCATGGGATGCGTCAGCTTCCTCGCTAGAAGAGATTTCCCCTACACGTATTTGTCTCTAACTTTGCTGTGTTCAAGAACTACGTATGACTTGATTCTCATTATGATGAGATACATAGAAACCCATGCGTTACGCCTCGAGTTTATCCCTAGGAATCATAAGTCTTGTTCCCCCTCTTGTTTTTGTCCTTGTCCTGAACTCTTTGGTGGAACCATGAAATTGCAGCTCTACGCTGAATAAGTTTGCGTTTCCCCATGACAACGCTGGGAAGCGAGAGCATCCTCCCGAGAGAGGTCCTATCTATAAGTAAGAATGATCCAAGATCAGACCGGTGCTCCCACCTGATATGTTTCCATAATGGTGGCATGATATCAAGAGTATTGGGTTATATTCAAACAAGCCATCACTCTACTATTCATTCTTTGTTTTCCCCTTATTCGGACCCTCTTCCTCTTTCAAATCTAAAAAATGACCCCCTAACAGTACGGATGCTCAGCCTATGGATTTCCTACTATATTAGGCCATCGTTCTGGAAGACCAATGGATGAAAATATGAGTCTGGCCCCGTGTTTCATACATGGTAATCAGTCTTCCCTCGTTTGTTTTTCCTATTTCAGGCAAATGCAATACGGATGTTGTGATTCAAGCATGGTCAATAGTTATCCTATATTTTCACACCACCCCCACAGTGTTCTGAATATGGGGTATCATGATTCACACATGTCACTCCCTTATTTTCCAATTTATTTGCAATGCCCCGACATTACCCCACTCATGCCCTAGATAAAATTGGGAATTTGGAAATTCGATTTTCCGGAGGTCTTCCTCCTCATGTCAAGCCTCTCCCATTTTCTCCAAGTAATTTTGATCAGCTATTCAATCCATCGGATACCTGAATCCTGGTTTTCACTCCCACCTTTTAATGGACTAATATGGTTGTCAGCCATTGATTCACACATCAGGCCCGAATAATGTGATCATAGGGAATGATCGCCGGATGCTCCATGAATGTATCATGAAAGAAAGAAACCAATACCAATAATGGAACTCATTCAAATAGTTTTCATAAAATATTGAATCCTGAAAGTAAGTTTAAAGGTTACATGCATTAAAACACCCTAGGATCGACCACTCCCATGGATGGGTTGACCCCATCAAAGGGGAATAGCTCATCATAAAAAATCTAGGACCCCTTCAGGATGGTCCGGAAAATAATCCTTTCTTCAGAGGCTCACCTCATTCCCTATTCATCCTCTTCCATCTGGGCCTTTAATCACAATATTAGCTCCGAATGTGCATTGAGGGAGGTTGAGTGCTCGTCTGCCCGATTCTATAACTGCTGGACCTCATTTTCATCCTTCTAGAGACTCTTGATGTTCAATGATTTCCTATGTTGCTAGCCCACACCAAGGATACAGTCATACCCTCAATTCTTCTCTGTCATATGTTCTAAGACTAGCATGTTGCGATACTAGGCATCCACTCCCCCAGCACACAGTTCATGAAGTCTTGAGCGAAGTCTATCAATTTCATCCAACCATAGTGCTTGGAGGAATAATCGATAAAGCGCTTGATCAGCTTCCACGATCTACGATAGACTATCTTGATATCCTCTTCTTCAGAGGTTGTCTCGTCCCAGTCGATGCGATTGGTAGGCTCATATGAGAGGAACACCCCCAGGAACTCGTCAGCAGGGTCCGCGTCTGGTGTTTGATTGGTCATGGGGGGACTAGGGATGTCTCTTCAATCCTCATCATCGATCCCCACTTCAATAATCTCAGGCACTGCGCTGCTGACAGCCCCACCAGTGATCGAGAGAAACGCATCATGGTTCGTCTGAATATCAGCCTCCAAAATCACCAGAATTCCCATGGGAAAGTCAATATCGTGAGTACCAAACGACCTCACTAAGGATACTGAAACCATTTGGAGAACTGTGCATTCCCAAAGGGTCCAGGAATGTTAGTTATCATGGTTAAGGGCTGAAATTCATGAATTTGGTTAGAGACATACAAAGATCAAATTTCTGATCTAGTTCTTGGTTTGATGACGTCGGGGCCCCATGGTGTGGCCCTCTGTATATTGTCGGAATGTCTGAAAACTCTGGATCCACCTTGAGCATCCTGGCCCCTCCAGACGTACTAATCATCATACTGGCAGGTGTGGATCATGAAGGCCCCACAACTACATCCATTTAAGTAGAAGAACGGGTTCTGTGTATGAGGTCCTCCTGCACTATTTCGATGTTAATGAGGAGTCCAAAATGTCCTTGAAACATACCCTATAGAAGGGGTTTGGGATTTTACCTTGAGGGCCTCTAAAAAATCATCAAGATCTGAGCCTTTATTGTCAACTTCACCCTCCTCTAATGGGCTCTCTCTACCGGCCTCTTCCTCCTTGGAGGACTCGTTCGATTATTCCAGTAGAGGGAAGCACTCTCTCAGTTCAGCGGCAGAAAACTACAGAGGGAATATACGATCCAGCTGCACCTTGACACGGTCTCTCATTGGGAGTGGGGCACCTTGAGAATGAAAAAAGTCATCCAACTCTACCAGGTATTTCTCAACCTCTGCTCGAGACACCGCAAATCCAGCCCTGATAGGACCTATCCCCACAAAATCCATCCAGAGATGGTTCGTGTATTAACACATCTTAGATGGGCCGTGAAATTTCCGGTTGACATCCCAGATGTCCCAAGCCTTTAGGAAGACATCATTCTTCAGCATGCCTATATGGCACAAACGCTTCCCCATAGCCTGGGTGGATATCATACGGTATCATCTTGGTGGCCACCCCTTGGGATAACCCATTCCATCTAGGACCACCTGGTTCACTACCGCTGCTGGATCTACTGACACTTCCTCCCCCCTCAATCGGTGTGGGACTCTCTGCCTTAGTAACCCCGCCACTACGAGATTCCCTTTCCACCTTCCAGCACTGACCCTATGGTTGGCAAGGCTGAACATCACTGACTCGAAGGATTGGCTACTTTAGCATCTCCACTAGGTTGGTCTCCCCCAGCTTTTGGCATAAACATTTACCAACATAGAAACAACTGTTGGTGGAGGTAGCTCATTCCACATTTTTGCTTCTTCCCATATGAACATGTGAATCATCTGTCTCATCACACATGGGTGTTCCTCATGGCGCACCACTAGATAGACCTGTGGGGTCAATCATTGCCAACATTGAAATTTCCTAGAAAATGGGTGCGGGGTATACAGCTCGCAGATGGGATCACGGTCCACCATGGCCACTGGTACTCCACCCTTAAGGGAAAATAGATAGGACCAGTGCTCTTCTATTCCTTGGTTTTCATTGGTAAAATCACCCGTTAGAAATGGAAACCATTGAATGATTAATTCCAACAACTTCCACACCCTGTTCAGTACTAATGGTGTGGTCAACTCACCCGGAAAGCTTCCCATGGTGTTCATGATTGACAAGTAGGAGTTTCACCCTAGAAGAAAGATGGGGTTTATGTATACACAAATCCCCCTAACATGGGCCTCTATCCACCAATACATGAGGTGGAATGGACTGCATATCATATGTGGCCTCTTCCCCTCACTGATGTTCCACATCATTTTATATAGTTTGGTGAGAAACAAGATCCTGAGGTTGAATCACCCTCCCATCGTGAGCGTGGATTCCATGATGAAGGTTCTTGGTCACACACGCATGTTTTTATCCCTCACCGGTAGGATCTAGAAACAGATTAGCGGCGCGATGAATGCTACCATCCAAACTATCTGTTTCTGCTCGTTGTTGATGCTAATTCCTCAGTTTTCACATTGGTTGTCATCTAAGAGTCGCCAGTATGAGTGATCCTTGCCCCATTGAACCACCTTCTGGAAAGTCTGCGGCCTCACTGGAAACTGTGACTATTTTGGAAAATTTAGAAATTGCATGAACAACTGCCTAAAATGGACATCCTTCACTGCTTCCTTGTCCTCTCAGGGCACCAGCCTCATCAATTCCATTACCAGCGGCGACATCTACTCCAAATCCTCTTATGCACCCATAATAGGGAGGAATTCATTGTACATCACCCCCAATATCGGGACCCCTGAGATGTGGTGCACATCCTACAAGATTATGACAACCTCCATGTGGTTCAAGTGGAAGGTATCGGTCCTCGATGACCACCTGTTCAACAATTTCTTCACCAGCATCTTCAGATGGTAAATTTTGAATTGGGAAGCCCAAGATACCTCATATAGACACTTTCTTCTCATCTCCACCATGAACTCCTCACATGAGTCACCTACCCAGTAGGCCTAGGCCCAGTCATCTATGAAGTTTCCACCCCAGCGCATGTACCACTTTTCAGACCATCCCCTCCTCAGGTTCCTGAACTAGTAAGGTGTCTTCTCTCTACATGATTCAATAATGAATACGTCATCCCTTAGAACAAATTCATAAAAATAAATCCATTTGCAGAGCGAATAGTTCCTACGGCTCTCCGATAGCAGCTCCTCCAATAAACCCCGGTCAGAATGGATCTGTATTAACTCCCCTAGGCCCAAGATATTCTCCATCTCCTCCCTTCGGGTAGCGTCTGTAAGGACCCCACTAGAAACCTCTCGCTGATCCATTCAGTTTTGAGTTTCGGTGTTTTTTGGGTATGATTTAAAAAGATCATTCGTGGAGATCATCTGCTGATCACGTTTGTGATGACTGTTCGCAAAACCATGCCACGACCTACTAATTCCCAGACACAAAGTTCTCCGACATGAAGTCAAAGGCATGATATTAGCAATGAAGTAGGAGACCCGATTCATAGAGATAAATCGTAGAGTGCACAGGAGCTTCGTGAATCAAGAGCGCTAAAAATGATATTTGCTGAGGAAGGACAGGAAAAAAGAGAGGCAATCTCCTGAATTTATAGACGAAGACCTTCAGAGCTTCGTGACACATCCATACCGTGCCGAGAATTATGTGGTGGTCAGCCTGCACATCACATGTCCTCCATGCGAGCCCACTACATGAAATAGAATCGTAGACGGTGGATGGATTTTGGTGATTTACCCCCAGATTTTGACCCATGATTTCTCCTAGGCTCCATGTCAGAGTGGGGCATTTCATGACGACAAAAGTTGGGAAGAAGAAGAACAAGAGAGAAGGCCATGATGATGCCTTACGAAGACCATTCACAGAGCTCGATGGCCCCAAGACTGCCATGAAGCGAGGAGGTGGGATGCTCAGCGAAAAGATTTGACCTCTGTGAGCCCGCCACAGAGTAAGGAGGCAGGATGCTCCATGAACTGATATGTCGTTCAAAATCCCACCACGGAGCAAGGAGGCGGGATGCTCCATGAACGGATTTCGTGTTTGTTAGCTCACCGCAGAGCAAGGAGGAGGAATACCCCATGAATAGATTTGATGTTCACGAGCCCACCACATATCAATGATGCAGGATGCATTACGAACAGATTTGACGTTCACGAGCCCGCCGTTGATCAACCTTTGACATCACACTGAGCGAATATCTGCTTCGTAGCACCTCTTTCCTATGAATAGATTCTCCCCTTGAGCCCAAAAGATGTATCATCTATCCTATCACCTTCTGCTCTCTCAAATCACGAGGCACTTCTTGCTCTATGAACAATGAGCTTCTCATGTTACTTTTTCATTGTGAAGTGCCTCCCACATTACATTAATTCAACCGCTCTTCAACGAGGGATGCCTTTCACGAAGCCCATGGGCCTTCACAAAGGAAGGGGATGTCCACTGGGACTCGGGTCATCACAAAGAATTTATGCTTCGCGAAATACCCACCATGCACACAAAACCCCCATGACACGGCGGGGTCACTATGATTCGCAAATCATACAACATCACAACACAATTCTTTGCGAGGCACCCTTGCTTCGCGAGGCATTAGTTCGTGAATTCCTTTCCACTTAGAGAAGCTCCTCCTTTATGTACATGTTCCCTATGCCTAGGCTAGGACACTATTCTTTGCGAATCATACCCATTCCTGAAGCCCCTTCGCTACATGAATCTCTGAAGCCCTAAAAGAAATCTACCTATAAACTCCATTGCCCTGCAACTCCTTTTCCCATGAAACACTCTAGGTTTACACAAAGTAACTTCAATTTCCCTTGGGTGGTGCTTCACATTGCATTACTTTTCCTTGTCATTCTTTTCATAGACACTCTAACAACTATAGATGCTTCACATAGCCACGCTAATGTGGATTCCCTTTAGTATCACCTCTCGACACCCCCCATTAAAATACTTGATGATTCCTTCCTTCCCTCAAGGGAGGGCATGTATTGGTTTTGTAACTCTCGAGGGTGTGGAGTGAACCCACCTCTTCCGAGCTACAAGATTTCAAAATCCCAAGCACCATCATCCATAGCACATGATGTTAAACTATGACCATTCCCCATGCGTGAGATGTGGGCTTCCCCCACTTTGGACATTCTGCAAGCCCACTGGCCTCCATGGGAGTGAGATCATTCCTCATATGGAATGAGATACTCTTTATCAGAGCGGCGGTTATCCATAGGGAAAGGGAGACCACCCTAGTGTAAGCCCCTAGTTTTTCGTGAAGGAGGTGGTACCCCTGCTTCTCCTCTCTTCCTGGGCGGCAAGTCCCTCTCCCGCTGGCCTTTGACACCATCCAGGCCTCCATCCTGGATTATGTCCCAATCTACATTTTCTCGGGATTCTAACCAGTTATAAGCCCGTGTTTCCTCTTTGGGCCGCTAACCACGAGTAAGAACCCCATTCCACTTCCCATGGATGCACCTTTCACGACATGATCATCAGGTCTTTTCTTCCTCTTGTTTCTCACACCGAGCATGAATCATGTGGGCTTAGAGTAAGAATCAACCATGACATACTCGATGTGTATCTTAGAGTGTAATCCCAAAAACCATCCTACACTATGAAGTCTTTGATCTATACCAAGGTAAGGTACGTAGGAAGCCACTATATGTTTCAATCCCAACAAACACTGGTTTCGACCCCCTTTCACGTCGAACCGCCTTCATCCCACATGACTTTAATTTGTATTCCCCTCTTTTTGTCTTGAAATACATTAAACTGCATCCAACAAAATCCATCTCTACTATGTAGTATATGATTCGTACTAAGGAAAGGTATGTAGGAAGCATCCCTAAAGATAAATCCCACCACCCATTAGTCCTGACCATCTTTACGTCCGTTCACCACCCCAATTTGAACTATGATGTCATTGATCCATGATATGGGAAGGTACGAAGGAAGCCTCACTGAGGTTCAAGCCCACTACCCATTGGTCAGTCTGACCCCCTTCACGTCGGTTCTCCAACCCATTCTTAACTACATGGAATTTGATATTTTCCAAGGATAGATATGCAGGAAACTTCTCTAAGGATCAATCCCAATACCCATTTTCTCCGACCTCCTTCATCATGGCTCACCAACCCATCTCGAACTACAATGTCTTTGATCATGACAACGCAAGGTATGTAGGAAGCCACCCTGAGGTTTAAGACCACCATCCCTTGGTTTCGACCATTATTCATGTCTGTTCAACAAAATCATTCCAGCGGTAAGCCAATGTCAACCCCATCCAATGGTATGCCACTGTCAACCCCATCCGGTGGTAAGCTGTTGTCAACCCCATCCAGTGGTATGCCTTCATAACCCCATCTAGCTGTAAGCAATTGTGACCCCATCCAGCAATAACTCGATGCCATGTGAACAATGAGGACTTTGATTCCCTTCCACAGGGATATGTAGGAGGTCTCTACGAGACACAATCCCAACATAACTGTCATCATAGAGTTGACTCCATATCATCCTCCACCCACTTCACTTAATCTACCGTCATCCATTTTGGTTCTTACCCGGGCTTCCACATCCTGAGGTCATCATGAAACCCCATTCACATTAACAATCATCAATTAGCAGACCTCGTGTTATCCCCAACATCAGTGTCCCCCCCAGAGTTTGAACTCACCTGATCCACTCTAGTCAGTGTTCTGATCAGTCCGATCCATCTCAGATAGTTGTTAAACCAGTGGAAACCCCTATGTTAAACTTAGGAAGTAGAGGAAATCATCATATACATTCCTACCTAATAAAATTCCTTGCGTCTGATGTGGGATGCCTCGGGCTTCCGCGCCCTCGAGAAGCCCTATAATAAAGGGAAGAAACCCATACGCACTAGTGTTTTAGCATCCAGAAACGCCAGTGATACTCCACATGACTACTTCCCTGATGGATGGTTGGTTCCCTAACCGGACCCCTTGGAATGCCTCGATAGAAGTAGTGTAATTAAATGATGTCCATAAAGATATGGCATTGGGAAGTGCATCATTAAAAATGTCTTAATCATTAAGGGAGACCCGAAATAGGTGAGGAGTTCTAATAAGGAATCCACAGATGGAAGATCCGATATCCCATCATCTAGTTTGGATCAAGGAGGAATCTACCCAACACAACGAACAGATGATGCCCGCATTTGGATAGTGGGAATGCGTGACAACAAACAACATCATCATCCTTGAACAGACGGATGTGTGCGCCCTAGTGAAAGCATCAAAAATAGTGATGGATATTAGATATCATATTTAAATAAGACATATATTAGTTCTCTCGTCGATGAAACATGTATGATGACATTTTAGTAACAAATAATTTTTTTTGTCATTTTTATTCTCATGGTTTTCTTGAAAATGATTTTTTAATAGTTGGAAGGTTTAATAAGTTGGTGAAAAAATAATTATATTGATGATATGATATCAATTTTTTAATTCATTTTTTGAATGCCGTGTAAGAAAATTTCATTTCTTTTAAGGTAATTATTTCCATTATATCCATCAAAATTAAATATATTTCTATAAATAAATTAATTTTTCTTTTTTTTGTAAATAATTTTCTATATATGTAATTTTTGAGGTATATAATTTGAAATATTAATCATTCAATTTTTTTGATTATACACATTATTATACATTTACCTAAACAATAATTATCTATTTATCCAATATTTTGATTCACATAACATTTCACTTAAATGTTCTCTAAATTAAATTGTTTTTATATATACTATAAAACATAATGTGGAATAGGTCATGCCTTTTCATGGGAAAAGTAACAGTTTTTTTAGAGACTGTTATATGAACATAAGTAGTTCACATAATAAAAAATCTCTGTATTATATAAAATAAATATGTAGAAGTTGAATTTATATGATCCATTATGCCCCATATGGAAGATTACTATAATGGACTTCTCATGAAACCGAAAAACCTTCCCAATCAAGGAATTGTGATCATAAAAAAGATAAAAAAGTACAACAAATGTACATTTCAAGATACGGTGTGGGAAACATAGGGATTCGATGGGCCAGTACTGCAACTCTCTTGACCATGTAAGGTCAAAATATAGGGAATATATAGTGTGGCTGGTGATGTGTTAGACTAGTACACTAATAATAAATGTATTGCCATGAATCATCATTTAATATAACAAAAATAAATGATATTTAATTAATAAAAAATATTTTTATACCTTATAAATGATATGAAAATATGAAAAATGAGATTTCTAATTTGATTCACTGAAATAGATACCGTGTTAATTGGCCTACACAAAATCTAGGGATAATTCATTTACATGTTGTGCACTAGGGTACAGACTATGGTATACAGTTCTAAGATACATGGTGTGTATCTTGTGAAAATATCATATTTGATATTTTAATGAAAAAAAATTTCATGTATTTAATGCTTATAGGATATATTACATCTGATTTAGAAGATTATAAAACTTGTAGTTGAGTTTTTAAGAACATGCCAAATTCTTTATTAACATTATGTATTATGAATCATTTTTCATCATTATACTCCATCTTTTCCATCAGTTCTACCCATGTATGACCTCTTAAAACCATAATCTACCATTAATATAGATTCACCAGTGGCCTATTTATATACTTATTTATGGAAATTGTGTCATCAGTCAAGTCATGTCTTAGTCCATAAGAGGATTCCTTGTTCTCTATGAGTTAGATGGCCTATAGCTTTCTCATAGACATGGAATGTGTTTATTTTTGAATTATGGACTTCTTATATACTATTTAATGAATTTAATTTCTTAAATTGGTTTACTTTATTGTTAATTAGTTTAATTTGCAACAGATAGATTTGTTTACTGATTTTTTCATTGGTGATCATGACCCTAAATTATTATATAGGGTTTGAACTAAGATTGGGCATGTTTTAACTACTGAACTGGATGAGGAAAGTTGTATATGAAATCTATAGGATAAATGAAAATAAAATAATGATTTAAAATGTGTAAATAATTCTATCAAATGAAGAAATAATTGGAATAATAGTGAATATAACATGTTGGGTTTAAGGGTTACATTACTTATTGAAATGGTATTTACATGTTGAAATTTGTATTTAAAAGGGATAATCATTTCAATCCTACCGTTTTGGATTAAAATCATGTCTGATTGAATTATACGAACTCTTAAGCTATCTTAAGATGATTACAAAAATCTCAGAATAAAATTTTATGAGTACAATGTGGTAAATATTATTATTTAAATATCATAGTGTGATTAGGGTATTTGGAATATGGTTGATATTAACAAAGTGAAATATTGGTATTCATAAAATTATATGCTCAGTATTAAAAAATACTAGATATTGTTACATTAATTGATGTTTTTATGTATATTAGTTTGCAGATATTATGATCTATAATTTATAAAATAGATTTTTACATCTATTTTTATATCAAATCATATGCAAGTAGAATAAAATGAAAAAAATTGTTGTCCTGGGAAACAAATGATATAATATGATGTGGGTTTCATTTTTTATGTGATATTTGTCACTAACCATGTCTTTATATGTCTAATCTATGATAATGGTCACTTATTGATGTCTTATTGTGGGGTATTATATTGAATACCGTGGTAAGAGAAACATTTACTTAAAGGTTATTATACAATTTTAGCATTACAAAAATATTTATATATTTAAATACCAACCTCTTGATTTTATAGAGTTTGTTTTGGTTTTTGTTATTGTTTTTTCCCTCACATTTTAAAAATAGAACCATTTATAAAAAAATTGAATTCATGATGTTTTATAAAATGGAATGTGGCATTTTTACATGGGAGTTGGTTTCCAATGAATGTATTATGCTAAGTACACAGTCATAAAAATTTTTAAGGAGTGGGTTTACACACCCCATTCCATTATCTTTCTCCATTGAATTGCTTAAGTATTTGTACGTATGACTTACCTTGGGGTATATTCTGACTACTTTACATATGAGTTTGTGTCATTATATTAACTCTAGAATTCGTTAGTGAAAGTAACTGATAGAAATATGCAATAAACATCACTATAAAACAATAGTTATATGATAATTTCTTGTTATCAAATTCCAATAACATTAATAATGATACACGTGCATCATGATTTATATAATGACAAAGAATACATAATTTATTATGGAATTATTTAATTTCATCTATTTTATGTTAACATAAAATAGCTATACATTATTTTGGGATTCATGAAATATATTTCTAAAAGTGTATAAAAAAATTTAAATTGTAAATATTTTATGTTGTAGCTAGAAATGATATGAGTTCTCAAAGGTTATAGGGTTGATTGTTTTCTGGAATGTGGAGGATATATACACAGTTTATACCCATCTAAATAGAATTAGTTTCTTCTTTTTTAATGTGGCTACTGTCATAATTATAAGGTTATAAACCTTGGATATAAGTCATGTTTTAGCCAAAGTCTGCAACCATGTCAATATGTATACTACCACAGTTAAAACTAATGCTATTGACATATTTCCATTGTATAAAAACATGTTAATAAGTCTATGTCGAGGAGGTTATATGCATTGTTTATAACAACAGATATATATATCGATATATATGTTTTGAACACTAAAAATATAGAAATATCAAGGGTCCTAAAAATGGTTATAGACTCTACCCTATTTCTACATCAGTATAATCCATATTTTCCAAAATGTGTCTACAAAAAATATAATATTTTGGAAAACATAGCTATATCATTATTTTACAGTAGTGATGCTTTACAAGAGCTCTTTTCATTAGAAAATGGGATTCAAAATTCCAATTATGAGGGAAAATATTTTATTCCCAATGGGTTGGAGTAATAAATATATACACAATATCATAAATATTGTGTTAAATATATGATGAAATATAAAAGTATATCAGAATATCATAAATGTTGGAAATCAGGATATAAAAGAGATAAAATACCAAAATATAACTCAATGTAAACTATAAACAAAATACCTCTGACTATAGATAGTTGGAATCATCAAATGATTCCTCATTTGGAGAATAATTTGAAAATTCAAATAATGAAGAGGTGATTATATTTAATATATTTTTTTCATCTCTAGTGGAAAAAAATATCATCCATCAAATTCAAACTAATGGAATGTAATTAATAAAAACTCCCAGATATTATAAATAAATATAGAATATTATAAGAGGAATTTTTACAAATATAATGAATATTTATTGATGTCTTAGTAGACAAAATATTTCAGGAAATTTTATATTGGTTGTTGAAAAATTAACCCCACTTGTATATATAAATAGAAAATATATTATGATATGCCTGATTATTCTAGACAAGAACCACACAAAAATGTTATTAATGGTTATATATCATAATTGATTACCTTTTTGAAATTTTTAGTGGAGATAAGTGTTAGGATTTTAGATGCATTCAAAAAAGTGTTTTCCTTTTGTATTCTATAATAATTTTTAATATTATATAATTTTCTACACAGATAATCATATCTGGATTTAGTGTTAAATGAAATAAAGTATATCAATGTTTCAAATATTAGAATATATGTCATCAATTGAAAATTGGAAGAAATAATGTTTATATTTTTAATTTGATATATTGGATAATATATCATCCTTATCAAATATTAAAATATTCATGTAATCATTCACAAGTGTTCAATTTTCCCCGCAACCACTTTTAGTTTAAGAGAAATACATCATGGTGAAAAAATCAATTTACATTTCGATTGAAAGGATATTATAGATTGAAATCAAATTCATATATGTAATATTCTATATTAATCATGTTACCTTATTTAATATTTTTTTTGTAAATTAATAACATTAATATTATTCATGTTGTGAGAAACATATGTGATAGTTTTATTCCAATAATATTATACAAAAAATGAAATGATTAATATTGATTACAAACTATACATAAATTAATAACCATAGGGATATGTTTGGAGTGGAAAAAATATTTCTCCTTAGGTTGTCACACATTAAGAATGAGAGGGATGATAATTTTTGTAAATTTTCGAATAGTATTCAAGTATTATATGGGTTTTCTAGAAATGTGAAAAAATTGGTGTCATTAAAGGATTTAAAGTACTATATGTTTTAGAGATTAATTCCTTCTTTATATTTCGTTAAATATAAATTAATTTTCTACCATATTTTTTTATATAATGGTTCATATAATTATTCATTTATTGTGAGATATTAGAAAATATGAGATGAATTATTTATTATCGATGTATCTCTCAGAAATATATATCAAAATATTAAATTGAAATATTAAAATCCACATACACCAGTCGAATATATTCTTTAAAAATATATTTCATAAGAACCAAGAGTGTTTCGTAATGATTATTTATATGATGTATACAATTTTGGTCTACCGAAATCTTTAAATTAGATATTTATTATTAATGGAAAGGGTATCCATAGAAAAAATTGAAATTTAATTCCCTATGATAATGTTCGGTAAAAATAATTATATGTTTTGAGAAATATACTTATGTTTAGACACAATATATCATAACATATTTCGGGATTGAATGTATGATATATAAAAATAATTGATTATTGGTTAATGAATGTTCATAAGAATACATCTATTTCATGGTTTAAGGGTAAATTCCGAATATATATATATATATATCTACATTAGAAACATTGAATTTGACAATATGGGGATTAAGTGAAAATGTAATCAAATGGTCTAGTTTTGATATTAATGGTTAGTTATTTTACATAAAATGACTTGATTAGATGAGTACCATTAAAATGGTTATCAGTGATGCACTATATTTTTCGATTACAAATGATAAAAACCAAATTTCTATATCAACACCATATTTTGGAGTTATTAAAGATATATTTGGGAAATATTATAAAACATTTGGTGTACCTTTGTATAAGTATTAAAAAAATTGATAGTAAAAGTGGTGTGAATCCAAATGATTATGTACTTAAAGTCATTATTTTGATAATATTTAGTTAAAAAGTTGATAGATTTATAATGATGAAACATGGGAAGTTGATATTTTTATAATATTTAACCATTTAATGATATGTGGTCGATAATTTCAAAAGACAAAAGTTTCACTTAGGAGATAATGATTTAGATGACATTATGGAATTATGTATGGGTTCTTAATGAAATACATGACCACATGATGATAACAAATAATATGATATAGACACACTCATTGATATTTGAAATGATCAAAACAATGGATTATTGGAGAAAATATACTTAGTGTCTTAATTATTAATGTAAATTTAAATTTTTTTTAACCTATAAATGAATTTTTTTAAGTTGAATATTGAAATATATATCTTTTTATCATTTCCATTAAATTAATTTAAATTATTTAACATGGAAAAAAATCTAAATGATGAATCTTGAAATGATTAAATTTTTGAGATAAATTTACACATTTTGAGAACACTTTTTGAACATTAGATTTTTAATCAGTATTTAATGATCATTTCTACCATTTTATGTTAATTTATATATTTATTTGTTTTAATTTCCTAATATTTTGATAATAGGACCGAAGAAAACAATTTTTATGAAATGTAAATATAGAAATGAATTTTTTTTAACTAGTTATTTTTGTTATTATTTTATTTTGATAATCACTTTTTCAACAATAATATTTAACATAAAAGATATAATATTAATGTTTTATAAAAAATTAATCCTTTTATATATAAAAATCATTAAATATTCATAACATACGTGCACATATAATTTCATTACATTCATCTATTTAAATGATAAACACATATACAGATGAACCTTTATTGAAGTCTGTATCTGTTCTTATAATAATAAATATTAAATTATTAAATTATATAATGAAATGTTTTTTTGTAATAATTAATCGATGAACAACTAGTGATAATCTATCGATATAGAATTTGATTTTTTTATTATCTAGTGAATAAATTGGCAAGAGTTTGTATACATGGGATTACACGTTTACAAAAAAAATCACTTGTTCATGGGAAAGAGATGAATAGAAATTAATTTAATGATAATAAAAGAACATGTGGCCCATTTGAAATGAATTTCAGCCATCACATGGCCATCCAGATCTGTTTTAGGACTATCATTTTATATCATTATTAGATTTCCACTAAAATGATTACAACCGATCTGATATGGGAGTCTGTAAAAGTAAAATATTTAAATTAATTTATTTATTTCAATTATTAAAATAGTATTTATGTCAAATTATAATTATTTAAGATATTAAATTATAGATGGAATTATAGTTCTATGAAATGAAAGAGATTAAGAATGTGAGTTATCTTTTTCATTAGTTTGATATGGATATTTTAAATCAAAATTTTCTATTGGTTTTTTTAGGAGAGACAAAATAAAAAATCATTCCATAAGTATGATATTTTAAATGAAGATATATATGTTAAATTTCTCACTATACTTATGGCCAAAACATCTTGTATTATAATTACTATAATGAAAATTAATATGTAAAATTAATTGTTTATTCCCCGAAAAATTATTTATTTTTATATATTTAATAGGCCTATATGAGAACACGTAATGAGATCCGGTTGTAGAATTCTTACCCACATACATTATCACATGAATGGTTTTATTTAATGTAGGAGAAAGTGATTATTCTATTATTTTATTACATATGAACAAAACTACTAGTGGATCTAAAGATGTTACTTTTATCACTCAATCATCCCACGCTCTCCCTAAAAAATAGAAGGAGATAATATAGAAAAAATGGAATTTTTATTATGATTCCATCAAGATAATTAGCCGAAAAATTTGTATGAAATAAATTATAATATTTTTAATATTAGAATTTTGTAAATTAATAAATAATAAAAAATTTTAATAAAAAATTTTCCAACCCCATTTAGGAGAAGGATACATTGTAAACAATATGCCTGAGCATAGGATAAAAATGTTGGCTAATTCATTAGGAATGAAGGAACACTTGGATAATTTAAGATGATATTTTCAAGGTATTAGAAACATTTATGTATTTCCATCATACAACATCGAGGATGGTAAAATACCAAGGGGAAATAGTTTATTTATAGATGAGAAACAAGATATAAAACAACTATTATGAAATTGAAATAAAATTTAATTATATTCTATGTTTAGGTACTATATGATTTCTCCACAACCTGCAAAAATTGCGTATAGGGTTCACACACATCATAATTTGTTCTATATCTTGTACAATATGTTTATTTAATGGATATCGATATGAATATTGTAATATACAGAATCACACATAATTTATCAAATATATACATCCTCAACTTATGCATCTAGGTCATTTCAGAGTAGTGGTATGTGAAATTAATGATCATAATTATATATTATCATTTCCTACAAAGGAGACTCCTAGATTTGGAGAATGTGTGACTCATTTTTTACTCTATCCTGATATAAATCTTTATCAACTTAAAAATATGGAATATAATTTTTTTAAAATTATATTTACATTTTATTTCAAATTAAAATTTATTTTTTTATTAAATATACTGTATATCAGACTTCCAAAAATCAAAAAATAAAATATTAAATAAAAGAAATGTCTCATGAATCAGAACCTTAAGAAATATCTCATGTTATTGATTAGAAAATAATTATTCTTATATATTCTTTTTTTTCTTTATTATGAGTTTCCAATGATTTCTGATGTCTAAGTGAGAGGATTTCCAATAATAATATTCAAAAAAGATGTCATGGATCATGTTAATATTTAAAATTTATCTATACTAATGTTGTTTTTTGTTTCTATATAATCGTTATTAAATTTTATTTCTATATTTTATTAAAATTTATCTTATAGTTAATTTATTTATCATCTAATTAGGAGTCTCTACATTCATTACATACAAAACAAGAGAACATTCATTTATGATTTTATGGATATAGATTATATTATAATTACTATGTAATATATGAGAGATAATATTCGGGATAAATATATATGTGAATCATTACAAAAAATAGATATTCAAAGTTGTTTTCTTCCATTCTTGATATGTAAGAACTCTATGATATAGTTATATATTACTATTCATTATAATATAATTAATTTTAAAAAATTTAATTTTATTTGGTAATTGCATTTCCTAATTATTTATCCCATATAAATGATTGATATGTTTGTTTTTGACTTTAGTAGGCTGGGTTTGTTAAAGATTAGAAAAATAATTCACTACTGGAAAAACGGCCTATACCCACGGTTCAAAACCGTGGGTATAGCCTCCAAAACCGTGGGTATAGCCTATACCCACGGTTTTGGGAACTGCGGGCTGGAACGCCATCGGTATAGGTCCCCAGCCTATACCCACGGTTTTGGAAAACCGTGGGTATAGGTGTCCTGCCACCGTGTCACCGAAACATAGAGAATTTCCACAGTTTCAATGGCTTTTACCCACGGTTTCAAAACCGTGGGTATAGGTCCTAAAATAATGCAGGCGCCGAGTTTCGATCCCGCAACCTCTTCGCTGCAAACACCGCGTCTAACCACTACCCTAACTTGACATATATGTATATATATATCTATTTAGTTAAATATAGTTATAAAAACCGTGGGTATAGAGGGAAGAACCGTGGGTATAGGGTTCCCGCCAAAAAAAAATTCCTTCCCGCGGAAAAAAAAAATTTCCCACGGACACAAAAATGACCTATACCCACGGTTTTGAAAAACCGTGGGTATAGGTATTTTATCCCAGACCTATCCCCACGGTTTTCACCAAAACCGTGGGGATAGACCCCCCCTATACCCACGGTTTTGGAAAACCGTGGGTATAGGTGAATTTTGATGACCTATACCCACGGTTTGCCAAAACCGTGGGTATAGAGCCCCCTATACCCACGGTTTTGGAAAACCGTGGGTATAGGTCATCAAAATTCACCTATACCCACGGTTTTCCAAAACCGTGGGTATAGGGGGGGTCTATCCCCACGGTTTTGGTGAAAACCGTGGGGATAGGTACATTTTCCAGTAGTGATTGAATTTTTAAATTTTATTTAATTCTTGATGATTTTTAATCTAAAAAGTTTTATTGTTATACATGTTTTTTGTAATTGATTTGTACAATTATATGTAAAACACGGTGATTTAAAACCTATAATTATACCATAAATAAATAATTATCTTAATACCAATTTCCAATAACAAAAAATTTTTAAAGATAACTCAAATATATTTTATTAAAATTTAATAAGAACATTATATAAAACATCATTAAGAAAATTACCCGAAGGTTAAAACAATTTTTAAATATAAATATATTATTAAATTAACATTTTTTCATATTAAAACCATTATTCAAACTGCGTACATATTATTATTGATTTTATAGAAGGATTTAATATTAATTAAATCATATGACATGATTAAATTAATTTAGTATTGAATAAATACTCCATGTGACAGGATTAAAATAATTTAATTTTAGTAAAGGATAAATTTCAATGAATTGTTTTAAGAGTATTGGGTGATTTATATTAATAAATTAAAATAGAAATTATAAAAGAATAATTGTGATAATATTTAATTTTTAAAAGGTGTATATAAATATATTATTTATCACGTAATTTAAATCTTTTATGGAATAAGATTAATAATACTTACAATTTAAAAGTGTTATTTTTCCCTAAATTTTGTTTTAATTTATATATTTCTTTTTATTTTGAACTTAAATTTTTGAATTTTAGAATTCCAATTTTGGTAAATTAGCTTCATTATTTAATTCATAATGCCAAAATATTTGGAGGATGAATTTATCTCATTTTTCAAAAATGGATATTTATTGGTGAAGAGTGAAGAATAATGTTTTTTATAGACATTCATTTTTATCAAGTAACCTTGATATAAAAATGAATAAAACATTTTTGTGATTTCAATGAACAAAATATATTTTAATTATGTTAAATAATTCATTTAAAAATATTATTTTGACTTTAGAAACCTAAGATAGACCTTTTGAAACATAGTGAAAATTTTATTATAAAAAAAGAACTATTTTTATCATTTTATTTAATTATGTAATTAAAATGTATCATTTAGTTTTTTATTGATTATAAATTAAATTAACTATATTTTTTTTAATTTATAATCTAATAAATTCAATGATAATTAACCCTAAACAAGATTCCTGTGTAATTTTTTTTATTCTCAAAATGACATTTCACAAACAGAAAAATTATTTATTTTTAAATATTTAAATTAAAATTATTTTTTTACCATATATACAAATTTAATTGTATATAATTAATTAAATATGTTTTATTTAATGATTAAAATTCATTAAATTGTTATATATTTATTATTATACATAAATTTAAGTTAACTTAGTAAAACATAGCCTCTATAGTAAGTGTCGAATTGGTTAAAGGGATACAAAATTGTGATAAGGTCATAAATATCACAAAATATAAATATAATATAATTTTATGAGTTTATTTTTAACTAAAAAAATCCTAAAACCGATTTTGGACAACCGTTGAACCCATTGAACTTTTGAAATTTAATTATATTATTCTAATGCTAAGATCATAAACTGGGATTCCACTCCACTCGCTTATAAAAAGATCTCGTCACCCTTTCACTTCCTCACCAACATTGAGAATATTTTCATGACAAAGATCAAATAAAAAACCACTCAACACACTTATATATTACATAGATTTTCTTTTAACACCAAAATACCAAACCAATATGGCTTACATTGGGATCCAATAAAGGTTACCTAAGGATGAGGTAATCAAAATCAGCTAGCTTAGTCAAATATCATTCTTCATACAAATCATAAAAATATATAGTATAAATATAATAATATAATGATAGAAGTATCACTATAATACAAAACTATTATAATATTGGTGAAAAACCTTTATTTACTTCCCTTACATCCAACAGAAAAAGAAAACATCCCTTGTATGTACGTGTGGTCTATAATCTACATAGTCAACATATTTTTATTACTAGCTAACATTTATAGATATAAATATGAATTTAATCATTAAATATAAAATATATAAAATTAATATGATTTTATAATGACTAAACATTATCTTTTTTTCCCTCTAATCCATTAAATAAATGATAATTTCACATGTGTGTATGTGAAGACTACCACCATGATAGACAAAATATTTTATATTTCATAACTTCTGAATAAATATTTTCATAAAAATTAATTCAATGAATAAAAAAAATATTTATAACATTCTTGATAATTTATTAATGTGATATTTTCATTACAGAAGTACATTTTCTTTCTTAATCAACAATTTCAACATAATCTGGTGCTGGTCGGTTTTACAAACAATATGAATATTTATATAATTATTTTGTCCTGAATGACTATGTAATTCTATCTACTAATACTATAATGTAAAAATATTAAATTTATAATATTTTTAAAAATTTATAATTTTAATATATGTTTGTATTTTTTTAATAAACCCAATTCAATATGCGAAATAAAAACATATAAAAACGAGTTTTTATGATTTATATATGAACAATTAACATATGAACAAAAAAATATCTATAAAACTCAATGATTATATAGAAAACATATTATACACCATCTTGAACTATATAGGTCAATTACCAGATATGATGAATAAAAACATTCATCGAAGTGTAATTGTTAACATAGAAATGTATAATTTATAAATGAGCTATTAGAAAATGGTAAGTGGGAAATAATAAATGAATGTTATCTAGTATGATTAATATAAATTTTTTACTTTAAATATGTATAATAAATATTATTTTATCTCACAATTAATTCATGTCGTGTATGACATTGTGGAGGTCCAATATCTATGTTCCTCATCTCAATCATCCTTATTTGAGGCAGAATTCCTATTATGAATATATTTTCACTTATATAGTGAATTTGTTTCATATATAAAATATTATATCATTATTTGATAATTATTACTACTATTTAAAATTCTATTTTATGATCTCTCTTTTATAATGTTTTGATTCAAATACCAAAAAAATCAACAGTATCTCGTTCTATAATTTTCAATTTCTGGAGATATGATTCATGTTTCACCCCATGGTATATTTTATATATCGTACATACTGAAATATAATTATATTTTGAAGTATTATTTCATGAAACCCATTGGTTTCATATGAATCTTTTCATGTCACTTATTTATGTTATATTTTATTCATTCACTACTAATGTCATAACTATTACCTCATTTGAATTTTCCCTTCATTGAGATATATTATATATTTACCATTTTATTACGCTGTGTATAATACATAATGAATTTTTTTCATTTATATGATTTATAATTAAAACTAATGAATGTTAAAATAATTTTATTTATATCTCATTAATGGGGGACATGAATTTATCTAATGAAATGTGTTTTATTAAATGTTATATATTTAAAAAGTTGAAATTATTCTAACAAAACTATCATTCATCCATGTCTGTGGTCATTAATCCTCTTTAGGAATTATATTTTATAATCATAAAATATTTATTAAATTTATCTTTCAAATACATTTATATTCATTAAATGGGTTTTTAGTCCTTAACAATTACCACATGTCACACTTCTAGATCGCTTTACGAAGTTATAATTTTTTTAAAAAATCCCTCCTGATCACTTTTTCTGATAACTATGTTCATTATTAATTATTTATTTTAAATTAATACAATATATATATATATATATATATTTTAAAAAATAGATTTATTTTTTTTGTTAAAATCTAATTGTTAAATTTTAATAAATTAATTGTCTACTTCCTCAATTTTACCAAAGTTTAATTCAATTGATTCAATTTATATTTTTTCACATATGTAAATATGATTCATTTTTTTATAATTTCCATAGGGAATTATCTACCAAACCCATACATTTTCATTATGGTGCTTCATTGATGTTATCATGAAAATAGTTTTCTCACACTAGATAATTATAAAATGATTAAATTGAAAAAAAATTAACAGTTTTATATTGAAGAGTGAATGATTGTCGGATTAATTTCAAATCTAAGTCAATGTGAATCATAGATGTTTATGGGAGATCCATGTATATTGGTATTTATATCATTTGATAATTAATTATTCTCCATAGAATGAATGTTTCAATTAACTAAGTAGGTTATTCCATTTTATGGTGAAATAAATATACTTTCATATGATGGGTTCTTGGTTTTTCTATGATAGTTATGGTTTTTAAATAGAAATTTTATGATTTCATAAAATAATAAGTTGACCAAATGATAAATGGGAATTTTTCAACATATCAAAGGTAAAAGGTTATGCTTTTCCAATATTATTATTCTTGTGTTATGCTTACATGGAATAAAATTGTTGGCTCATATCTCCACATTTAATTGATTCTTGTATTATATTATGAAAATACATATTCGATGATCCATGATTTATGACTTATGAATCATAGGGAATGATTATATTTTGATATTTTTGTTCACATTTAATATTTTCTCATAGCCTTATTCTCATTTAATCCCCACTTATGATATTTCAATTCTAATTTCTATATTAAACATTTCTATTTATTTTTTCCACGCCTTCTTTTGATTCTGTTTATAATGGTTATAAATATGAGCATTATATAGAAATTTTTTAGAAGGTTATCATGTGTGAATAATTTTTTATATATTTTAACTAATTTTTATGGAATTAATATCCCATTTTAGTGGAAAAAATGTTTATTGAATTGAGAAAGATACATGTTATGTGAGTAAAATATTTATAATAATTCTATAAAATTATAATCCTAAAATATCCTGAGTATGTATGTGACTCCATATTCAAAAATTATATTTTAATTATAGATGCTAAAATATGGTCTACCATATATTTTTCAAAGGGGATATAAAAAATATATTAACTTTTCACTACATCGAAGTGTACGGATCTAAGATTTATATTAAAATTCATGGAAAAGGATTAATAATTTTCACTTAATGATAATGAATCTAAATAAAAATTCATACGTTAATATGAAATTAGATAACTAATATATTATTTGACACCTATTTTTCTTTCATATATAATGAGTTTTTATTTACAATGTTTTTATTTGTAACTGTATGTCATTGTGAATAAACATTTAATGAGTTTGTCATGATTTTAGAATAACATATGAGAATATCATGACTAGAATGGTTAAATATTTTTTAAATGAAATTTCCATTTCAACTTTTATTTTTTACACTATTATATTATATTGTTAATTATAAAAAATTCACTATTTTATTAGGTTTTAGATGATGTTTCATAATATGAAAATGAATAATTTAACTGTCCTTGAATGTTATTCAAAAACTACTATATATGTATCTTTAATTACAAACATATATATCTATGAAATCTATATATCATTATTTATCAACTATTATTACTTAAATAGAGAATTATTTTATTTTTAGGTTGTTTTCTATAATATTCTATTATAATATCATATTTGTTGTACTGAAATTCATGTTGAATGTTTAAGGGTTATGTATTTTAATAATTTTTTTTGAAAAATATTAATTCTCTGTTTTTATCATCCTTTTTAAAAAATATGAAATTTAATGTGTAAATAAATCAATTTATTATAAGAATGGCCATTTTTATATCCCAGAAATCGAATGTTAAATGTTCGTTTAAATGTTATCATAGAAGAAAACCAACAATGAAAAATACATTTAATCAAGTTTTTTATAATTAAAAAGTTAAAATCATAATACAAATTATGTAATAGTATTAACACCAATTTTTTCATAAATTTACAATGAGATTATTTTTTAACTGTAGTATAAAATAACCATCATTAAAACTATTCCTATTATCTTTAGATTATGCGATACAAGTTTTTTAAAAAAGTTTTAATTTAAAATGAAAATGTTAACAATATTTTTCCATCTAGTGTCATCTCATTGCCATAATGGTGTATTAATATTAATTGAATAAGGGGTTAATTAAATATTTACCCAATTTGATAGATTTTATTGTTGGATTTTGATATAGAATATTGTTTCTTTATTTCACTTTTTTGTATTTATTGACCATATCCCAAATAATTTCTTGTTATAACGGAATTTAAAACCTATTTGGTGTTAGTAATAGTTTAAATTTTATTCTAAAATTAACCCATAATCATTATTATAATTATTAAATTGATAAGATTGTCTAAAATTCCATGGATGTACATTAAATGGTGGGTTTTTATGATCTCAATTTGAAGAATACAAAGGAAATATTTGAATAACTTGATGATATTATGGGTTTCAAATAATACATGACAATATATATAGTAGAATCATAATAAATCATCCCACAAAAGAGCCTAGAGTTTTTTGAATTTAACAATGTATGTTATTCCATCTAAAAACGAAATGTTCTCATACGCAGTCTACCCACATTTTTTATCTTGAAAACATGATATAAAAATAACACTACCCTAAACCCAATAATAAGGAAACATATACCAATTACTCTATTTACAATTGAATGTTGGGATAGGTTCACATACTATAGGTGTTATAGTTACCAACACATGAGCATAAGTATACAATACTAAATACTATGCATGTTAACGGAGGATTTTTTCGAAACAAAAGACCCTTTCACAATCCTATATTGTCTACAACCCTAACATATAGAGAAAATTGATCCCACCACACACCCACGATGCTAAATCATCCTATTTTAATGACCAAATATTTCATTCTGCTAATTTTTATTTAAGCTTCCATGACACATCCAAAAGGGTAGGATCCTATCCATAAAATTAGGAAGCCAAACATTAGACATTCATGCATGGGGGAACCCTAAAATCTTCTAAAAACTAATTTACTTAATTAATTTTTTAATCCTATAACAATACGCCTACATAGAAGTGATCTCTTAAATTTAGTAAGTGGAAAATATTTCTCATTTTCTAAAATCATATTAGGGAAGGATGTAATAGAATATAATGATATTTTTATTAATGATGAGAGGGGTCGATGAAAATGTATGGACCAATATTATTGAATCCTTATATCAATATGTTTCCCCTATTAATATTTTCACCTTAGAACATTTTATTATAAATGTATTTTCTAAAAAAATTCACCAAAATTCAAATCACATGAAAAATAATAAATAATAAGGGAACCCAACACATCATATTTTCACAATATTCTCATTCAGGGTGTGTAACTATATCATTACAAGGATGGAGTGAAGTCCAATACATAATTATTCAACTAATATTTTAGTTTTAATACACAAGTGGTTGGTATCTTACTTTATGAGTAATGATTACTCTCGATAGTATTATTTACCCATAATATGTTTCTACACTAGTTCCCACTTTTTTATATTGGAAATCCAAAATATAATAATGAACATTATATCAAGGTTTCAAAAGGATATCACAACATTAGGATGATATATCATTATCCTCAATAAATGTCCTTGACTACCAATACGTAAACATTTAAAATATCAATAAATAATACCATTTTATCTATATACTAATTTTAAAATGATTAACATATGAAAATAATAGCCTCTTTATTATTTTATTATTCCCCATCACATTAATACCTTAGTGAAATTACTCTTATAAATGCTGAATTAGCATGTATGACTTATCTCAATTTTATAATTCTTCAAAAGTCTTAACATAGAAGATGCGTAGTGTATGTATTTAGAGCACCACCATTCCGCATCATGGTATTTATTATTCTTCTTATTTTTTATATATTATGATATAATTGAATAATATAATGGAATAATATAATTTTCTTCTTCCATATTATTCATTCTTATAAAATTTTTATGATGATGGGATATATAGAATGAGTATATCATCAACTTATCATAATCTCGTCTTCTAATTTTCTTATTCTATCATATATACATGGAATAAAAAACCTTCAGCAGTTCCTATAATAAAATTATGGGAATCCAAATTTAGGAACAACTCATTATTTTATAAGTTGAAATCCCCTCAACTTATTAGGTGGGTTTTTTCCCACTATACTCAATTCATAACAACATCATTACGAACCAAATAGATACTCATAAATACCTTATTCTTCTACATATTGATCATGTGGGTATGTTCCTTCCTCCTCTCATAATATTCATCATATAATTTTCCCAAATAATCCAAGATCCCCTCATTTAAACTAGTTAAAATTATTTCCCATAAATCCTATATTTTTAATATTGGTTAATGATTCTAGATATTGATTTTTGAAATAAAATAACTATTAATTAGAGGTCTCGTTAATATATTTTAAAAACATCACATGCCCACTATCATTTTATAATTATTAGAAAGGGATTCTAGTGATTTATATGTTTGTAAAAACATTCATTGATAATTACCATGAATCCTCCCTATAACAGTGTAGTCTTCATTTGTGGTTTTCATGGTAATGGAATGTTACAATAAATTGTATCATAATCCATAAATATAAACAAAGGAAATGTGGTTATTAAATTTCATAGGTTTTAATGAAAAGGTAAATCCATACCACCAACATCACTTCCTAAAAAATTATGTCATGAGTTAATCTCTATCATGTGATTGTCTCTTTTTTATATAACCAATGATAACCATTTTATTATATGTATCATTCATTATGGAATTTTTATCTTTTTTCCGACACACGATTTCATGCCCAAATATTTTTTAAATAATAACATGATCCATAATGAATTTTATTTCTAACCATGAAGTAATAGTTTGAGAATCATCATATTTACAGATTTATGACTAACCAATTAAAACATTTCACTATAGAGAAATTACAATTTTACGGCAGTTATTTTTTGATATGGTAGTGGTTTAAACGGCTGTTATATGCTTATGCCCCGATTTTTAAATACTGAAGAAATATCTTGTTTTGGGAATCTATTGGTGGTGGTTAAATCAATTTAGTAATGGTTTATGGGAACCATCTTAGTTTCCCCATTTTCATGGCGGTTATAAGGATTTTAGTGGTAGTTTTTCCGGGCAGGGGATTAATTTTTTTATTGACGGTGAAAACCACCATTAAAAAATTATAACAGCCGCGAAAAAAGCATGTAATATGGGACTATTAAGCAATGGAAATAACAACCACTAAATTTAAGACCGTAGCAGTGCAAAAAAACCACCTCTAATAGAAAAATAGCGACATTTAGCGACAGTTTCAACTGCCATTAAATATACATGTTAATGTTAGATGTGGTTAAAACTGTCGCTAAAAATAGACTTATAAAATCAATAGTTTCTAAATCCTCTGTACCAGTGCCCTGAATTAAAAACCATTCCAAGAATACCAAATGACCAACCGAATATATACTATAGTCAATATGAAAAGAAATTCTTAACGAAGAACAACCAAATGCAACGTTCATTGTGGAAATGAATGATGATAAAAATATCAAATGACCATTAGAACTTTAAAATAAATTATAAACAAGCATGTATTTCATATTTCATGAAAACAATGCCAAGCCTATGTTCAATATATTCCATCTATACCAGTTCCAACACTGACCTATCCATTCTTATCAACATACATCCCACTATCATTGGCACAAACTATTCAAAAATCTCAGGCCTCCATACCTATACCTCATCAACCAATAATCTCCCCAAGATCACATAACATTATATATAAAGGCCTACTTCTAAATAAATAAGAAGACAAAAACCATCAAATAGAGTCAATATGGAATCATGTCCCTAAAATAACAATCCATCCATCATAAAAAAATGGGAAAACTCGACACCATAAATTTATCTTTATTGATCTAATTGTTCAATTGAATTCTTGGATTAATCAATTTATTATTTATGAATTACTAAAATTTAAAAAATAAATTATCTATAATGTCCACAATAAAATATTTGTGTTTAAATAAAATTTAAAGAAAAAATTCCCAATAATAGGCCTCTAATATTAAAAACAACATAAATTTTTTGGTTTATTATCTTTATCCAATTCCATTAACATATTGATGAAAAATTTATATAAACAAGCATTAGGCATCAATTTATTTCCATCAAATTAAAATTAAGAATATATTAGTAAAATATCGAGATTTTATTATTATGGAAACCAATTATAAATAAAATTACATTACACAATGATTTTCCTCATATTATACTTTAGGGGAACATAGGTTGATATCCAATCCTTGTTTAAGTTCCTATGAAAATATAACTATAATTCAATTAAAATGACACATTTTTATTCTCTATATAGTTGGATGTTTCATTCACTAATATGTTAGCATTTGGATGGGTGGATGTAATTATGGGTCATTTGTAATTTTAGAGGAATTTGTGAGATTCTACTAGATCAAGAACAATTTAATCACTTCTCATTTAAAATAGAGATCATATTATAATTGTAGGAGGCAACACATGGAATTCATTATGGGTGTTTGTGTTTTATTAAGGGAAATTCTTCAATTAGGAAATAAATGATTTAAAAATCAAAGGATGTTGGAACCAAAGTTTTTTGGGATGTTCGTGATTATCAAGAGGGTCATTATAGTAGAATTATATATTTAATTTTATCTAGAATTTCAAAGAATGCGTGATTTTTTACATGTACCTTATATTAAGTTATACATTCTTGATCAAAATTATGTTATCAACTATGAAAAATTTCAATTGAAGCCTTACCAAACATTTGTGGGGAGCTCGGTGTGAAACATAGACAGTAGTGAGGAAATTTTTTGAAGGAAGATGGTGTCACTTGATATAGTCATATGGGAGCCTGAACGTATACGTGAAGAGTGTTAAAAGTGATAATATAATGTGTGAGCTCAATAGAACTAGTTGTTTGGGTGTAAAATATAGAGTCACTACTCAAGGATGATAATTCCTCAGAGGGGGAGATTATAATGATTGGATGTTTTCCAAGGGCCTTAAGCCTTACATTATAACCTAATCTAATGGTTTCTGGGATATTATTTTATTGTGTGAATTCTTATGTTGATTATTTTTGGGTTTTATGCTTTATAAAGGACTCTATATGTTTTCATGATAAGAACATGGTAATGGGAAACGATGTGGTTCTCCCAAGAAAAAGATGTGGATTCGTTAAAGAATGATACTAGGTAGGGCACGGTTAGAACACAGTTAGAGATGATCATGAATCATTTACCTTGAAATATATGTATATTGGAATAGAGGAAAAAACTATTGTTATCACACAATATACCAAATAAGAATATTCATTCATTAGCATTATGCAAGAATCTCATACTCAAATAAGGAAGAATAGAGAGAAATGAGTCTCAGAGAAAGTAGAAAAGACCAATATTATCATAAATAACATATAAAGTAAAAAAAATTGGATGTTCAATATTTTTAAATGTTATAAATGGAAATGTAGTAGTAAATACATTGAGCGTGAAAATTTAGGGTCAGTTATTATAATGGAAAAATGAATTTAAGAAAAATGAATCATAAAAAATGAATCATCACAATAAAGAGTTGACATATATGGTGCATACCACACTCGATAAATCAAGACATAAAATGAAACATCAGAAATCAATAAAATACATAGATGGAACCATGAGAAAGCAAGAAATGTTAGGTCGTGAAAATGTTTGGTGGAAACTATTTACCACACATGATACCTATAGGAATTGACTATTAAAATATTTTTCCAAGATATCAAAAAAACTACAAAACATTGTCAGATTACGATCACATATCGTCACCCTCTCCACCTCCATCTCCACTTCTTGCTACAACTTGTAAGAACAATATATTGAAAATTTAATAGTGTTGCAAATTTTTATTTAAAATTAAAACCAATAAAAGTTTTAAAACTAAATGATATTGATTTTATTTTATTTAACTTCACACCATCAATCAATGCAATACAACAGGGGGTGTATCCGCTCATCTACTAACGTATATCAGTTAACGCATTTTGTAAAGCGAATACGAGAGCCCCCTGGTCTTGAACTGTGTTTCATAGAGAAAAAATATATCTTTAGAAATCTATGAGTATGGATTGACTACAGCCTGATGCATATTTAGCTGCAATCTATAGTGGCCTTCCAAAGACCTCAGATGGTACGGGTCCCAAACCCATCCTTATAAGTCTACCAAGATTCTCCTTCCCAAGGACATTAGCAACTATGTCATCCTCAGAGACAGAGTAGGACTACCTAGTATTGGCATCCCAGAGTTCTTTAATTTGTACTTATAAAACAATTATCAATATATATTATAATTTTAAAAACTGATAATAGGTTATTAAAATGATAAAATGAGTTCATACCCAAACTTCTTTGGTAGGCTCACTAAAAAGACATCCTTCATTTTTTTGTAAACATCCAACCACACTTTAGTTTGGGATGCTTTGTCCCCTAAACTCTATGATTGCATTAAATAATGATAAATCAATAATTTAATATATTAAATTGATAATACTATCTTATAAATATTTTAACTGATGAAAATATTACCAGACATCATCAGCTTCTTGAAAAGATTTTTGTCCCCGTAGTGTGAGGGATGAATTGCATATCCTGGCTTGACGCATTCCTTCATGAGATATCCTGAAATAAATAAAATGAAATTTAATAGCACGGTATTCAATGTCCTCTACACTTCATATAATTTTATAAAATTAAAATGATGTTAATATAATAATATATATTTACATACCATCAACTTCTCATCACGATGAATGTTAAAAAAAACTTTTTTCTATTCATTTGGTACCCCAGTGTATAGCTTCTCGTACATCTTTTGGATGGTAAACGAAGTATCATTGACATCACTCCAAAATCACCATTTGATGTCCTTCCATTTCGTACCACAAATTTTCAACATCCACTTTCATTCTATCAAATCATCAACTTTAAAGTTAAAAAACATCTGTATACAGAAATTATTTTTGAAAATATTAATAACATGACAATAAATTTCACTATAATTTATTAAAATTACTATTATTTGGTAATCAAAAACTTCATTTTTTCTATCTTGGTGGCATATTTCTCCAATATTCATAAGAAATAAGAAGGGAAATGGGCCCCGCTATCAACTGGCATGTAATTTGGCCAAGTAATCATGTGGTGTCATCCATCAGGACCCCATATAAATCAAACGGGACAACTATCTTATCACAATTAATATTCTACACATATGCACATTTTATATTTTCTCCATAGATTCATTTTTTCATTTTTAATGAACAAGAAATTAGTAAAAAAAGGTCATATAAATTTATTTATATTAAAATTTGAACCTATAATATTGACCCTCTAGTATGCCCGTGACGTACTAGAAGTGGCGCATCGATGCCCCACTGATGAGTCTGCTGAAGTGGGAGTTGACTACTGAACTTCTACCGGGATGATAATAGTGGGTGTGAGAGATGGTGCAGGGGGTAGGCAGCTGGTGGTTCAGATTCCATAGAGAGGGAGATATGTGGATCATCATCTATTTTAGTAGTAAATGAAATAGTGTATCACTTACTCCTTGGAATTCATGTCATTCAATATAATAAAATTAAATTAAAAACATATATTAAAAAAATACAGAATTTGTTTTATTAATGATAATAGATTCCCAGTACTGACAAACAAAATATACATAACAATGATAATGAATGGCTGCACAAATGGAATAAGTGGTTATTGTAGGAATAAATAACTGTATATTCTATCATTTTCCACTTCATTCTAGTTGGTTTCCAACTCCATTAATTCATCCAATTCATTCATCCTTTCATGACTAATATTTTCAATATCATGGTAGAAAAATAATTCGGTTTCATGTGGTTGATGAGATTCATTATTTGAGGTAAAATATTCCATTCCATCACACATATCATACAAGTCTCTTTTTATTATGTGAGAAACTACACTCCACCATTTATCCACCACAGCATTCACATAATATAACATTGTTTTTTTCATGATAAGATATATGGATCAAGAAGTTCACAATTACAAACATCTACCAACCAAGAGAAGTTAACAGAATTAAATTTCAAAGAATATATTTTAATAACTCTAATAATATCGGCCCAATTATATTTGAATAAAATAACTGAAAATTATTGTGGTAGTTTAATTTAATAATATATGTTAGCTTTCCTTAGTATCGCACTTCAGAAAATAAAAATATACCACTATTCTATTTTTTCAAACCCACTTCTCGATTGATTCCATGAATTCTAAATCCATTCATGTTATAAGCGTTGTTCTTTCTAACTTGTTTTGGAGGACCTCAAACAAGAAACGTCAAATCTTCTGAAAAATCTACTCGAGTATCAAAATTCATGATCTAAAAAAAGAAATATAATTTATTAGATTTACAAAATTTATTTTTCAATCTAATATTTGTATTTATTGTAATATTTATGAACATACACGTCATTCATACCATTCTATAAACACTTTATTAAAAAAATTCATTATATCATTCTCGTTTCATGTTCGGCCTCTCATTAATCTCATTGGTTGAATCATAAAGTCTACAATATATTGATCTACAATTTCACTATTCAGCAGAACATATCTATTTTTGTGTAATAATTCCAATTCTAATAGTGTCACATTTGAGGTCCTCCCAACTTATTGGCCAATAGCATGAAATATTTTTTAATTCTGATGTATTTGAGATTGATTAGATGTGTCTTCATGACATCGAGCTTGATTAAATCTTTTATCAATATCATCCAACTATCTATAACGAAAGGTAAGACACTCCTCCTCCAAATAGTCTTTACCAATAGAGCCTTCTGCTTGAGCTTTATTTCTCACCTTTGATTTCATATTCCCATGATATCTATGAAATAAAATAATCATAATTATGCATTTATTTAATTTCCCAAAATTATTTAAATAACTTAAAAACATATAAATAATACACCATTAAATTGTATACATCTATTAATAATGAACGAGGCCTTATAATTTAGCTTCCTCAACCAAATGCATATTTAAATGCATCATTATATTAAAAAACAACAGAGGAAAGATCATATACATTGCACAAAGTGTCAATACAAACCACTCTTATAGGTTTTCAAGATAAAATGATGTAGATATTTCTCACATAGTGGTCTAAAAAATGTGCAGAATTTGATTACAAGGGTAGTAAAATTTTTAGGTAATAATGTATGCAATGTCAATTGTAGTAATTGTTGTAACAAAATATGTGAGTCATGACATTTCAATAAATGAAACATATGAATCATCAAGTAAAAACACCTATATATGTTACTTGAATACCCATATGATATATTCACATTCATTAAAAATCAATAGAATGTTTCTTTGTCCGTATTTTTCATAGTAAAAAATGATGGAGAATACTTTTCATTCTCATCTGGATAGAGATCCCATTTTATGTTCATTAATTATACATCTTAGAGAGCATTGAGATGATATTTCGACTTTCCATGCACATTAATCATTGGGAAAATAAAATTTTCACAGAAATTCTTCTCAATATGAAATAAATCATGATTAGGCTGCAAAAAATTAAATTCCCAATATGGAATTTTAAAGAATATACGTTTTTCTTACATTTTTTCATTCTGATTTCACTTGATGATGCACTTAAAACCCGTTTCCCGCTATCATTCAAATGATGAAGATTCCCAAATTTTGTTTCAACATTTTCAAGTACTGTAAATATTTCAGAACCAGTTAACAGCTATAGATGTGGTCAATGATAAATGAAACTATTAGATTTTGATCTGTTCAGCCGTAATCTATGAGATGGATTGAGAAATATTGGATGGAACATGAAGCATAATATTCTAATGTGAGATATTCGTTTGGGCTCAAAATCAAAGTTACCAATAGGACAATCCAAACCCATGTCAATGTTCCAACCAGATAAATTCCCAAGCCTAGTGAAGTCGCTAATGGTCCACATTTAATTAGCATGCATTTTGAACAATTGTTTAGAAGAAGCTTAAAAAGTATCAACATCGTTGCTCCATAACTCTGGTAATTCTTTAATAAAAGGCATCAAGTATACATAAATATCATTTACAGTCATTTGTTTTCTAGGAATAGAAATCAAAATGATAAAATATGTTTGTTGCATACACAAACACATAGGCATATTGTAAGGGATCAAATCAAATGGCCAAATTCTATAACTGGTACTCAAATTCCCAAATTGGATGAATCCATCAGTAACCAATCCCTATCTAACATTCCTAGGATCGTCTCAGAAATCTGGATGTAATGAATCATTTTTCTTCCACGATTGTGAATCTCATGTATGTCTCATTAACCCATCATTGTTAGTATCTATAGAATGTCAGTCCATGTCTTCGGTGGTTATCGGTGACGTGAATAATCTTCGCAATCGAGGCTTTAAAGGAAAGTAATGCAAAACCATTGAAGGTGTGTTCCATTTATTCTTCTTTATGAATGTATGATTATTTATAATTCCAACATCACCCATGGACTACCATCTAGAAGAAGAACACTTTTTTCAATTCTTTCTACTAGAATCCTCTCACTAATAAAGAATACAATCATTGGGACATGCATGTATTTTTGTATAATTCAGACCATGCATATTAAAAGTTTTTTTGATATCATAAAAATACTCGGGGATTTTTTCTTCAGTAATGCATCATGCAACAATTACAATATCATGGACATTTCCTTATTTGTAATATCACATAGACATTTGATGTGGTACAACATTAGTAGAAAATAATCATTGAATATTTCATACATTCACTGTACATATTTTGATTCCCATCGTCAACTAAATCATGAAATATAATTTCCTTAATGTTGGGTTCTCTTACATTTGTGTCCACAGAATCAATAGAAGGATCCAATGATATGTTACAATCATGATCTGGTTGTGTAACAGTCTCAAAAACATCACATGTCACGTTGAAATTTTTAGCAACCTCATCTCGTTGTTTTTTTATATTTTTATGTTGATTATAGTGTCATGCAGGGCCGAATGCATCATTTATGGGGTTTTTCATTTCATTTTCCATTGTCGATGAAGATGGGAGCTCATTTTGTGGATTAACATTAGTGATGAACCATTCTGTAACGTCTGATTCTCCATGCCAAATCCAACAAAAATATTGACTAGGGAATTACTTCAGTATTAAATGTTCATAATCTTCATCTATCTTCAACCATATTCTAAATTTTCTTTTAGGACATGGATATCTTATTCTCCCTTCAACAGATCTATTATAAATTGAAAAATATAAAAACTTCTCAAAACCCTTAACATACAAAGGCGTGTTCCTCTGTAATGTGATCTAACTTTTAGCCATGTATATCACAATGTGTCTATGAAATATTAAAAAAATTAAAAGACATTGTTACTACTCAATAGGTAAATATATTCATTTATACTAGTTGAAAAATTATATTAATATGTTACAAAAGGATTTCCTATATAAATACAATTGGTAAATCACCCACTAGAAAACCAAATCATGCAAATTAAAAATATTTGTAAAATAATATGAGAGCAAGGATCCCATCCCAGTAGTATTTTTAATGTCGTGCTCCGCCAAAATAGATGGAGAAACTAATGATTCCATTACCTTGATATCACTACTATAAGGCCTTGATAAATCATATAATAACTGAATAGAAGTTGGGAATATGAAATGGAAACAAACTCTAACCTTACATTAGTGGCTTTTAATTAAGATTCAAAGAGTTGGGTATGGTATGAGGTTGAGAATATTAGAACATGTGTGCTATCATGTAAAATGTTTATGGGTATCAACGTGTTGTGACCCTGTGTGGGAATAATTTTTTCAGATCTGGGGTGGATCATGGAACATCAATGGGGGTTGAAACATATTGTGGACCTCTATCAAAAAATATATAGTTGGCCATGTAATGTTTAACTTTTAATATCTATGTATATAGGTAAGTATACAATGTATTATTTGACCCATTGGTGGGTATGTATATGTGGAATAACAAGGATATGAAAAATCCATGTCTTCATTGAAATATTGAGGTTGGGTTTTCTTTTTTGTTTCTCTTTGTCCTAGTGCGGATTGTCTTGGCATGGTATTGATGTATTACTATGGAAATAGAAATTGATTAGAATACATTGTTTGAATTGGAAGTTATTGTGTAATGTTGAAAGGTAATGTTGAAGAATCAGATTTTTAACTTTTTTCATGGTGTTACTAGTAAGAGAGAATGTGGGCCATGTGAATTTGAAATTGACCATCATGGATTCATTCGATTTGATCACGTGTCATGATAGAAGTACATGTAATAAAAATTGCCAAAACTACATGATAGTTTATGATTACAATAACATAATATAATAATGATGATCCATTGATCATAAAGTAGGAATTTATGAGTGTGGATTATGCATTAACATTTAAGAGTGAGTGAACTATATAATTATTAAGTGATAATATAAATAGTGGAAAAGGATAATTCATATTTTATTAAATATCCAAAAAATAATTAGATATTTTGGGTAATGAAATTATAGTTAATTTTATAATACAAGTTAATGATATACCCTTTTCATTGCATCCATCATGGTGATTCAAGTTGTTCATATCGGCTTAGGTGATTCTAGATAAAGCCAAGGGTTAAATTATCAATTTGTGCGGTGAAACTTATATATCATGTGTCCTTTTCTATTTTATTTATATAGTGTGTGTGAGTTAAGTAATTAGTTTTCTCACTCTAATATATAAATTATTTTTACATCACAAGAAATCATAAAAAGAGAAATATATTACTATTCACCAGTTCAAATCCATCTTACATAAAAAACTCTATACCCGGGTCCATCACATGATGGTCTTGAGAATAGTTTATTTTCTCATAGAACAGCTACACCATCTTTATCATTCACTTGAACAAATTTGGTTTTAGACTAATTAACTCTATAACCTCATTCCAACACAATAGTGGTATGAAAGAACACTCATAAGATTCTTTAAATAGAGTTTTACAAATGTTTAATCAGTAGTTATTATCATACTAAAACTCAACCAAATGAAAATTTTTCACCCAAGAACCTATAAAATTAAGAATAAACATTTCCAATACAACCATTAGCATTTGGATCATTCTCTATTTATAACCTTCTATCTGAGGATGATAAGTACTACTTATAAAAAATAATGAAAAAAATCATGCTACAAAATCTTCTACAATTGGGAGGTAAATTTAGATCATGATCATAGATGCCCATTATTGAATCTACATGAATCCGCACCACAATGGGAACCTATAAATGGAATAACATACCACAAAAATCATGATTGAAAATCTATAATTAATATTCTACCAACTTTAAAGAAACCAACCCAAAATCATGCCACAATATCACTATAATGGCATACAAACCTTCATAGATGGACAAAAAAGCTTGTCAACAAAGGTGATGGGTTGTGAGATTTGATTTGGTGTGGTTAGAAAAATATAATAAATTAAATTTTTCTTTTTATACCAAGGTCCATCACATAATGATCTTATAATATTGTCAATTTTAAAGATTTTTCTTTTTATTAGTTTCTTTTTGTTCCAATGTAATTCAATCAAACCCCTATTCCCATTTATTCATGAAATATAAAAACAAAAATATAATAAAGTAAATTTTAATATTGAGTGATTGATATTATATATCTTCAAGAGATAATTATTAGGTCAAACCCTATGTTCTACTCCGTAAAAATCACAAATATTTTTAAAGTGTGTCGAAAAAACATCAAAAAATTATCATCATTTCTGAGTATACAAACAAATCAATACATATTTCATTTCACATTATAGATATTTTTTTCATTTCAATTAAAATTTATAAATATAAAATAAATGAAACGATTGATTTATTATCCCTCGCCAATGGAATAGATTTTTTACCTATTTTCTAGGCTTGAGAGGGGGGTCTTGAGCTCAAAATATGAAGAGATTGAATTTAAGGAGCAGATTGTTGACTTAACGGAGGATCTAAAAAAATCAATTATAAAATCCTTAACTTCCAAACTCAAATAATATTCTAGCTACTTTTCAATGTTCCATAATTAGGTGTTTGAGGCACAAAAATCCCAGTAATAATAACTTTGAATACAAAATCAAAGAGGTGGAAACTGAACTACTGAAAAATTCCCTCCTAGAAAATTCCACAATCCTCCTAGATTCCCTAAATTATGAGCCAACTCTTGATGTTGATCAATTAAATAGAGCATGCTCAAAACCAGATTTTGTTATTTTTTATTTTATAATTTTTTTAAAATCCAATTCACAATCCTAATTAATCTTTTCTAGAATCAACACATATATCTTTTTTGATGAGTGCTGGCGAAGAGTATGATGTTAGAACCATCAAGGAGAATATATTAGTGGAATTTGATGATGAGTATGTTCTAGAGGTAGAGAATTTTGATTTAAAATCCCATTACAATTAGGTTCATCATGGATATTTTAATTCATCATGTTTTAATACTAATCAAATGAAATTGTTGAAAGAATTTTCAAATTATATTTTCGGTATAATTAGAACTTTTGGAATCATTCATGGGAGGCAAGCTAGGGCTTCAGGGGGTTGGTGGCGATGGGCGGAGTGGTGCGCTGATGGGTGGTCGGGAATGCTTATGTGCGGCGAGGTCTCCAACAACACGGGTGGGGAGCTGATCTGGGGTTCAGGGCACGCTGGGGACAAGGATGAGAAGGTTGCATCTTGGGGTACAATTAAATATTGTGTATATTAATTATTTTTTCATAATATTTATGTTATTAGTGGCCATGTATTAGGATTCAAAGTGTTGGGTATGGTCTAGGGTTGAAAATTTTAGAACATGTGGGGTATCATGGTGAAGTGTTATGGGTAAGAACATGTTCTGACACTGTGTGTGACTAAAATTTTCAAATATAGGGTGAATCATGGAACAACAATGGCGGTTGACACATAATGTGGAGCTTTGGGTGGATCATAGAACATCCTTGATAATCCTGTATAGTCTAGGAGGGGGTCCACATTCTCCAACCAACACTTTCATTCCTGGGAAATTTTTATATTTTACATTTGATTTTTAAATATACATTTCCTTTTCCACATAGATGACTAGGAAATAATAGAGGTGAGTCATTTGGGAATGTTTCTTTACACCCAATCATTAAATTTCTAAAATATAGTTCAATATCATATTGATGATTCATTAATTAATTTGGACTCCTATATGGTAGGATAAACTCTAAAAAACCTCATTCATTATTATAATCTTTTTGTTTAATGGAATATTACTCCAAATCTCTATCTTTGGTATTTTTATAGGTTTTCAAATATCTATTGATTGAATATAAATAGAAAGACTATATTTTAGGGGTTAAATTATAATGATAATTAGTAGGTGATGGTTAAATGTTTTCTCCATGCATTATTTGTTTTCTATTTTATCTGGTATATAGATTTTGGAAATTTTGAAGATACAGATGCAATCTATTTGTGGTTGGAGAAAGTGTTTGCAGATGAAGAGATGATAAAACACTACTTAGAAAATAATGAATCAATTATCCTGTGAAAAACTTGTTCATCTTAGGTTCATGAAGATGGAATGAATATAATAATAATTTACTATAAGTCTATAATATACTTTTAATACCAGTTATATGTTAATAGAAAAAAGAATAAACAATACATATATAATTACTAGTGATTTGTAGGTTTTTTATTCTAATTTGATATAGGCATGAAGGATTATAAATCACTGTGTCCCTAGGGAATGTATTATTTGGATGTCAGAGGCTATTGAATAGACTAGTGAGAAGGAATGTATTATGCATGGAGTGGTTTTCCCTTTAATAATCAACTATGGAAAAATATTAAAGTAAATCAATAAATAATTGTAAGTAGTATATGTAAAAGAGAAAAATATAAATTGATGTATGAATCTGAATCTGTTTTATTCAAATTAAGAATTAATCAAGGGTATATATAAAATACATCCCAATTAAAAATTTCATATTCAATAAATCTAAAATAGGTAGAAAATAATATAATAAAATCCCCAAACATGACAAAAAACTTATAAAATAAACTTGATTATGTCTCCTAAAATCATCTCATACCTATTTTGAGTTTTTACCCTTACCTACATCACCATGAATTTAATATGTATTAACTCAAGTTGCGTACATAAAGGGTGTAAGAAATAACACCAATAAACCCTTGAATTACCAAGGAATGAAATTTTTTAATTTTATCATATATTATAGGGTTAGCCTATTAAATTATTTGATAAAATCATAAAAACATGATCATCAAGGAATTTTTCATAGACCAAGTCACCCATAGTACTTGTATACCAATATTTGCTAATGAAAGTTGATACTATAAACACCCACCAAAGAGTATGGTACTAAAAAAACGAATCATATAACTTTTATTCAAAACACATGGAAGATAATATATCCCTCTAAGACATTGGGAATATAAAAAACATGCTACCAAACACAAGGCCCGGCTAAAATAATGGATGAAATCATGTCATATATTGTCAATTCCAAATTCATTTCCTCTGATAAGAATAAAAATATCATAGAAAATAAACAAGGAAAAAACACTTTACCATTAGAGGTTCTGAGGTGCACTGAGGGGCGGAGAGGTGTGCTGAGGTTATCCGAGCATGGGTCATGACCGGCGAAGGTGTGACGAGCTTGGTCAGGGGTGGTCAGGGGGGGGGGAGCATAGGTCTTCGGTGGCTGTGGGGGTCAAGGGGAAAAGAGGCGGCGACCTAGGTCTTCAGGGATCACATAGGGGAGAAGGGGGGAGAAAGGGGGTCTCACAGGGGTCAGGGGAATTTTTAGCACTGTAAAAAAAACACGGTTTAATGGAATTTTATTAAAAACCACTGCTAAACCATTATTAAAATAAATTAGTGTCGGTTTAGTAAACCAACACTAATATACCACCTCTAAGCCCTATTTTTGTTGTAGTGTTTATATCACATGGAACATTTAGAGGTATCATACAATGAATAAGTGGAATTCTGTTTAATTTTGTGCAATAAAAGTGTTATTCATATATGATATCAATGTATTATGATGTTTTCAATGAAAATATTCAGTTTATATGATGATACAAATATTATTTCCTTCTATAGTTGTTTTGAACTCCTAGTTATTTTAACATAATTCCATTATATTCTTATGAAACTATAAATAAATCTGATTTATCCTTTTATTCTACTGACATCATTATATACCTCTTATAATTATTCTTATGGATCACATGTTTTGTGAGTTTATTCATACATAACATTATAATTTCAAATATAATCATATTTAGTTCCTATTTTCATGGGTTTAATATAATGTATATGCTGATTAACTTGAGATGATTTTCAAAATCCAAACATTTTTACACAATGGTTCATAACATTATAGTTATTCACAGGTATGAATTCCAATTTAATCATAACTATTCATATAAACTCAAAATAACTTAATATAAATTAAACCCTTCCTAAATCATCTATATACTCATTAATTGTCTTTTAAAATTCATAATAATTTTTTCTAATGCTGTTAAACATAAATTTAAAAATACTATAAAAAATTTAATTTCATTTTAGTAATTCAATTTGACTTTAACTATCTTAATTAATTACTCTGTGTTTTCGATCAAATATGATTAATAATTATGATTTATTAAATATACATAAACTCATTGTAAGAGTCACAAAATAATATATCAGATTCTATGGTAGTTCAAGAGATATCTAAATGTGGTGTAACATTGATCACTGAAAATCTAAAGGATGTATCTTCTAAAGTTCTTTAAACAAATATAACTCTTTACAAGCATATGAGATTCATTTATATTTTCAATTTCCAACTTCTACAACTCCATAAACTAATGCACTTTATATAGATTTGATCATCCATAATAATGTATCATTGACTCATGTAATGTTCATCTCTACAATCATCAATTATATATTAATTTATTTCAACGAACCAATTTATTAAAAACCAGAAAGAAACAACCACATCACATTGTAAATATTCCAAAACAATTTATTGGATATCTAATGTTAAATGATATGAAATAAGTTATATACTCCAAATTAATTTCAACATGTATAAAAAATCTTATAACACTTCATTCATTATGTTCTACACCATCACTAAGACGTATTGAAAAAAAAAATTCTAATCAATTTCATATACAGTCATCCCAACCAATTGATCATGTAACCAACTTTCTTTTAGGAATTATTATTATTATTATTTTTATTTACGTCAAATATTTTAATGAATGTATCCCTATTATTTAAAAAGTATTTAATCATTATTATAAAATTTGACCAAAAAGATAATGATGAAAACTAAATAAAACTTATTCATTCATAAGTGGGATTTTAAAAAAATCATATAAAAATAATTATTTCAAACCAAATATTATTAATCACGATGGATGACATATATCCATTGAGTGTATATAAACCCACGTGGTACATTAGATATAAAAGAATTAAATTTCCCAGATAAGGATTCTCCTAGATCAAATTCTATCTTGAGAATCACAGATATCATGAAAACCAATAACAAGGATGAAAATTAAAAAATGATAAATCGGTATATAAAATATATAATATGAAATTATTAATATTACTCTCAAAGTAAGTGTAAAATGAAATAATGGTTTAGTATGTCTATATATTGAAATGAAATCTCCCAATTATAAATATTGTTGTTTCAAGTAGGGTAATTTCAAATATGGTTGTTAGTCATATATCTAATAGGTATTCTAATGCCATGTCTGATTAAGTATTAAATTTAAAATAATACCATTCAATACAAAAATATATTATATTTAGATTATATATGTGTGTGTGTTATTTATCATTATAAATATTAATAATATTAAAATATTATATGTTGCATATATAAAATTAAAATATGTATTTTAACATCAATAGAGTAGTAAAATATAATTTCATAATATTAATAATTAATTTTCAAAGGTAATTATTAAAGCATATTTAGGATAAAAGAAATATGTATTTTTTCAGAGAACCTTTTTGATATGTGTTTTATAAATTATCCTAAAATATTAAACGAAACAATTTTATTTTAATATACTTTAATTAATATATTATCATCATTTACATTTGAAAATGATATGAAATAATATTATGAACACTTAATGTTTAAAAACAAAATTTAAAAAAAAAATCTTATATTTTTATTTTAATGTAAAAGAAAGATTTATATGTTTTAGAATCATAATAATACACATATTACATTTTTTATTTATGATTTCCAAAAAACCATAATATTATTTTTTATTATTTTTCATGAATTATTTTTTTTTTTGTGAATAATGAAAAATACTAGTTTGATTAATACATAAACATTAATGCAATTGTAATACATGAAATCTATGAATTTTTTGAAATCCTACATTCAATAAAAAATAACTTTTTATAAATTGAGAGTGTGAATTCAAAAATACTATGTTAACACATACAACCCATAGTAAACATTCAATAAAAATTGGCAAATGTTTAAAAAAAAATATTTTTCATTTTTTTCTCAAAATAATAGTTTCACATTGTGGAATTACGTTTTTCATATACATAAATTCCAATTATAGCTTCATTAAATAATTCTAAAATAATTAATTCATAAATAATAAATAAAATTTATAATTTCATCCTACATAAAAAAATTCTTTATAGAAAAATATATTTTTTGAAAAGGGGTTTTGGAGTGTTATATGAGATAATTATAAATTGAATTTAAAATATTAAAAAATTATTTCCAAATCTTATAAAATTGATCATCTTATTTTTAGGTATTAAAGATAAATTACTTATATAAAAAAAATTATATGAAAACTAATATGAGTAAATGACTTCCAAACATGTATAAAATATGTGTAAAAAAGAGTGGTTGATTATTTCATTACCCAAACCATTACCATATAATGTTATTTTCCTCTTTTTATTTCTATTCCATGTGAAAAATATTATCTCTTTTAATTAAAGAGATATATGTTCCAAATATACCCTTCTTATTAATAGAAAATGAAACCACCACAAATCCACCTCTCTAGACCTCCAAATAATATCAGGATCAACCAATAATATTTTATATTCATTCATAAAACCTATCCCAAAACACTCAAATATTTTATCTTTCCATGAAACCATGATTAGGATCCTTATGGTTTTGACCAAAGGGGAGCATCTGAAGTGAGAGGTAATATTTTCCACAAAATATTCTTAATTCTTTTCTATATCATCCACAAATTACCTACTATATCCCTGCCTATATGATAAAAATGATTACTAATGAAAATTCATTTCATTATACTACTATAAAATCAATATTTTTCCTTCCTCCATAATCATTTATAAAACATAAAATATCATCATTTGTGGGTGTCGATTATAGGGTCCCTGATAGATGTGTTATATTATTCACTCCCACCATTCATGAATGGTTAAAAAGATAATTTAATAATAAAATAGTATATTTAAAAACAAGTAAATAATTTTGATATAATAGATATTTTATTTCATACCATTTTTTATTCAATAAATCCAATAGTGTCTTCTGTGTGTACAAGTAGACTGCCACCTCCATGTCATGATTTTTCTCATTATTATTCTATAAAAAATAACATGAGTGGAATAAAACAGGTTTGAAATGTATAAAAAGGATACATAATAAAACAATAATATTTTGTAATGAGAGTATTATACATTCAATATTTGATATTAACAATATACAATTATAGTAAATAAAGCCTCTAAAATGGATATATCAAACTACAATTTCTAATTTTAGTAAATTTATGGGAACCCTATTTACATGTATAAATTATGATCCAGTGGAATAATAAAAAAAATATATAATTCCTAGGGTTATATAAATTTTATACAATACGTCATCATTGGTCAAAATGTCATGAATAGTTTTTATAAATTGACCAAAGAACATCAAGTAACTGACATAAGTATAAATGATACAATAAAATGGTGATATGTGATGATAAAGGAAAAGTAAAAAAATAAATATATATGTACAAGTTTTAAATAAAAATTATTAGAATACATAATTTTGTTTTCTATGATATTAATTTCATGTGAATCGGTTTTCCAAACACATTGAAAGAATTTATGTCTCAATCACCCAGTATTAAAGAATGGTATTATATTAAACACATTATTTTTTGTATGGTGTCAATACTACCCATTTATTTGTAATATAACAACTCATTGCTAGATAATAAAATATAGATTTAATTAATTATCTACTTATTTAGGTCAATGATTATTGTCTTCCATAAATTACTGGGTTCTTTTATGAATCAATATACTTTCTTGGTTTATAATGATTCGACTTGAGTTTTGTCTCTCTTTTCAATTGGAATACCCTATTCTTATCTTGCTGGAATCAATTTTGATTATAACAATACTTGTTGATCAATTTGTTTCCTTCTTTTTAATGAAACAATTTAAAAGTTATTCTCATCTTCTTATAAGACAGTTTCCCCTCTATACCCATTATTTATATCCCATTAATGTTCTTTTTTAATACGAAACCTTAATATAGGATACCATATTTAACATCCTTATACACAAATTATATTTTTAAAAACATTTTTAATCATAGTTTTCTCACTTTGGAATTTCATCTATAAAAAATTGAATTATATTTCATTACATTATCAATTGTGATTTCATATTTTTCACCTTCATTAATTTCTTGTTACCCATTTTATTTATTTCTATCCCTTTTATAAATATATCACTTATAGAAATTTTGATTTTATATATATTTCCCTTAAATATATACCTTTTAAATATTATTTACATTGATGGGGATATATAGGTTTTTTCGAATATAAATTCCCCTTTTTATTTAAATATAATATAATTAAACTGGCATATTTGTTGTCCATTTCAAGAATCTCTAATAATTTGTTCAGTACATTAGTATTATATAAAAAACCTCATAGTTTTATTATGAATCCTACTAGTTCAAATATGGTTTTATGGAAATAAAAAAGGTCTTCTAATCATTAAAAATATTATTTACTATTTTGAATCCTCACTTTTGGTACATTTTTATTATTTTTTTCTCATAGATTCTTATCAAGAGATCTTAATATTAGAACTCAATGATCAATTAATATTTTTATATAGGAAAAATAAACATCCCAAATGATTTAATTACTTAATATATGGGGATTAATTATGATATTTTATTTTTTTCCTTGAATCCAAATTATAACTCCCAATTCAATATCATGGGGTTTTTTTATGCCTATGAATTATATGTGTATTATTTACCTCATGTGGCATTCATATGTATGATTTCAATTTATTTTACTTGATTCCATAGTATTATAAAACCATCTAGGACAATAGGAAAGTATTTATATCTCATGAGATGTCTTGTAATCCATTAAAGAGTAAACCTAATCTATATTGGGAGATTGACCAATATGTTTATGGTAATGGGGATTGAGTCCAATCTATAAGGGGACTTTTTCTTATTTATGATGATCTTCATAGGGGTGACCCTAAATTTTCTTTATTATTTCATTTATAATTTGTTTTAATATATTCTATGATTCAATGATATAATTAATTAATTTCTATATTCAACATATGTTTTTTATGATATTTATTTTTATGATATCATGTTATAACACTTAGCTCTCATGTTATGGTCTATATCTTTATTTATTCCCATACTAGGAATTCATTCGCATCCTTGACCTTTGGAATTTTTCCTAGGATATCCTATGAAGTTTTATAATATTTGTTGCTATAATGAGAAATATGATGTGTTTTAAATAAAGATGATGTGTTTATGATTAATACGATGAATTTTTGGGACTAATCCAATGATGAAACCATACCTTTTTATCCTTGGGTGGTATTTTTTTTAAAATAATAATTAAATTAAATTTAATATAATATGATTAAGGCATGTGTCATGACAGTTGGTATCAAAGTATGTTCTATAAAATTTTGGATATTATAATGAAATAACTATAGGGATAACCCTAGGCGTAAGTCTAAGGGATAATCCTATGTATAAGATCATATCCTAAAATATTATCAAATTATATATTGTGTTGAATTCCAAGAAATTATATACATATCAAGATAATATATAATAAATATGGTATGTCACACATTGTTATTAAGGGATTACGTCCCTAAAGAGGGAATGTTATGTATTATGTCAAACATATCCTAATTAATGATATATAGGGAAAACTGTACACAATGATAGAAACTGATAAGGGGGGTTATTTGGTTAATCAATTTATCTTTATGGTACACTATTAAGGATTGAAATACATGTAACATTATGTCACTTGGTTGATCTGTTTAAGATAACCCAACATAATGTAAACAACATTTAACAAATATTGATATAGTTTAAACTAAATAAATTATAATAAAATGTGATAAAAAAAAGGTTAAATGAATTTATGATTTATTAAATTTTATATTTTTTATTATAATAATAAACCAATGATGTTAAATTTTCATCAATCATGTTAACCCTGTTCGTTTGAGAGATAGATGGAAGCAAAAGGATCAGAGATAACCTTACTTGTCAGGGATAATTTGATGATTACCTAAATAATCATCTCATTTTAATGAGTGATTGAATGAGGAATATGATGATTATGAAAAACAAACTATCATAAAACATGATAAAAAATGTAACCATATCTTAAATAACGAGTACACTAATGAAGGTATAGATAGAGGCTTATAAAAATTCAGTCCATGAAGGCGATGAAAGAAGGGATATTCAAACATCTATATATAAAAAACGAGGAATTAATAAACAAGGAAATTTCATCAAAGGGACACAATTTTTATCTAAATATGGAAGAATTAGTCATCATTAATGAAACATATATATGAATCTAAAGTGTCTAGTCATCACATTGGGAGTGGAAAAAATTCATCTATAATAACCACTAGTAATGAAATTCTTTATGTGTGGAATAATTTTATTGAAATATGAAAAATGGATTCTATATTTCAATTATTAATAGTTTATATTATCTTATATTTTCAACATAATTATTGACCCAATATAATAGTGTAAATAGTAATCATTCTATAGTTGGTTACGGTAAAAAAGTGGTTATTATGGGTTAAATTACAAAGTTAATATTCCAAATAACCATAAAAATGTATAAAATCCATTTTATAACCATATTTAGACCCATTAAGAAAAATGAATTATTATTACTCCATTTTCAATATTTTTTCAACACCATAATGTGGATAAAAATATTTCATTAACAAATATTACAACATTTCCACTCACCCCACTATAGTGTTCACCCATATCATCTATGATTAACACCTTATTCAACTTTTGGTTTGGAAAATTAACTCGCAAATACTCTTCCAAAATCACTCATATCAACCAATAATACTTATTTTTTTCATAAACCCATTCATGGAAAACTTTTGGTGCAAACCTAATTATAATACCCGAAGAAGAGGTAAAATGCTTGAAATATAATTTTAATTTAATTTCCACTAACACATACTTATATTATTATTCAAACCCGATGATATAATAAATTCATATACGTCCTTATAATTATATTTTTTTATGTTTAGTTTATTACCTAAAACCATATATAATTACCCGAAATGGGTTACGAAATCATCATTTGTATATATGGAGGACTACTGCCACATGAACTAAAAATATTAATATTTACATTACCACCTCTCACATTTGGGTATGCAGATTTATTGAAATTATATATATGATTTTATATATATATAACATATTATTCCTATATATTAATTATATCATATAAAACATTTTACCATCTAAACTTTATAGGAAACAATAATGCCACTTATTTCTATGGAGGACTACTCCCTCTTGAAGCAATGTGATTCATTTTTTAATAGTACAATACATGAAATATAATAAGTATAATGTTAATGAATATATGGAATATAAATGATAAATTTTTATATTAATGAAATATATATCATTTATATTTTATAATATATCATTTTATTTTATATATTTTACTCACTGAATGATGATTACATCATCTATGTATTTGTGGACCACAGCCTTCATGAAGCGATGTGACATTATTTTTTCAGAACCAACAGATGTGAAAGATATTTAAGACTATATTTGACGAAATAGTGTGATATTTATTATATTATTATAATTATAGAAAATTAAATTATTACTTAAATCCAATATATAATGATATTTTAAAAATTGAAACTTTACTCATGAGTACATACAACACACATTATCATTGAATGTAATGTACTTCATTTATTTAATATTAATAATTATTGGTATTAAATATATAATTTCTATTAAATATTGAATTTTTAAATTATAATTATTATTATAGAGATATTAGAACCATGACAAAGAAAGAGGACTAAAAATAAAAAATTAAAACATATATAAAAAACAATGTGGTCATTACGAGAAACATTATTTTAAAAATGAATTGGTATTTAAAGACTAATAATTTGTATTAATTTAATCATATAGGATATAATATATATAATTATGGTTTTATAATATATCTATAATAAATTGATATTTATTATATATGATGTTATAATATGTATGAATAATGTTGACACTTAAGGTCATAGTTCACTAGTCTATCTTTTATTTGTGGGAGACATATGAAAATTAACCACTTTTCTCATTTAGGATGATATATTATACCATTTAACATGTTTTAAAATTAATTCCCTCATTTTAATGATATTTTAACTTTCATTTAATGTAATTATTTTTATGGTATTTCAATTCAAAAGATTATTAATGTGGTAAGGGATTTCTGTCTAACATTTATACATCTATAAGTCACATTCTATATTCAAAACCTATATATATTTTTTGTGTATATACTACCCATTAATATATTTTATGATGATTATCCTGAAAAATATGGTGATTAATTATCCATATTGGGATATTTATCATTCAAAGGGATTATTTTTCAGTTTATTATTAACGTGGTAACAAATTTATGGTATAATGTCATCATTTATGAATATTTTATATGATTATGTCTTCTGTAATGAAATATTATGTTCTAATAATAACTAATTTTCATTAAATTTCATATCCTATAGTTATTAATGATTTTTTTATGTAACATTACCATTCATCAAATATTTGTTACTAAAAATAAATAATAATAGTATTAAATGGAAAATCTTCTTTATTTATCTCTTCAGTCGATAAAGATTTTTCTTACAAATGCTTATTTTTCATTTTTTCAAAAATGTATTTACGATTCTTAAAATAAATTATTAATTATCATTTAGCCCATGTTTTAATTGTCATCAACATTATTGAAAGAAATATTCATGTTCTTTTCTAAATAATCAGTATTTGGATTTTTCCAAAAGAAAAGTAAAAGGGGTCTTCATTTTGACATGTCCAATAAGAATGTAATTTCATGACGCCCAGACCATTATTTGAGTTAAATATTCCATTATAAGTTATTAGGTTATTTCCAAAGAATATTACTTCAAAATGATTTATGAATTTTTAGTTTTAAAAAGTCATATTCAATGAAATGATATTTCCCTCATAAAGTGTTCTAGGAAATCATTTAAAACAATTCTCTATCCAAGATGACATCTTTTTTATATGACTTATAAATTTCTAGTGATATAAAACAAGGATGTCATTATTGTTATTTCATTGAATTTTTTTAATGTATCAATGATTATGTAACATTTTTATCGTCAATGGGTTATTCCATGATAGAGTTGTGATGAAGCCCACGTGTTTTTAAACGAGTTATGCTCTGACGAAATAAAATGAAACCTAATCCATTATACATGTTCTAATATGATTATATGTTTACGAAACCCATTTAATTTCATTATTTATGATATGATGAATGTTTTATGACATTATTGCACACATATGTATGATTTTTAATATGTGTCTAGTCAGACCTATATTTCCCTCTAATGCATTGGGTAATGATTTAAATATCATGAGATAGACATGAGTAGAATTGGGAGAGAACATGGTTTATTAAGTGAATTTTTCTACTTTAATAGTTTTTGGATTGAACCCTGACTACTTTGGTAGTTTGGGGATTACTTCTATTCCACTATGATTTCCGTGCCAACAAGCCTTGACTACTATGGAAATGATTTTCTATGTGTATGGGTATTCCATAATTTCTATCTTCTGCCAATGTTAATCTCTAAGGGATCATTTTTTCGAATTATATTATGATTCATGTCTTATGAAATGCCAATATTTATTCCATGAATCAATATTATGATCTTTTAGATAATTGGTATTGTTTTCATATTTTATGTTGATGTTCTCATACCCATATGTTCATAATATGCCTATTTATTTTGAATCTATATCACTAATATGAACATGAGCTCTCCCATTTTAATTTTTCCCTTCTACAGGTTATGAAGGATGGTTTAATGTATGTTATGTTTGATAATACTGGCAACAGATAATACCATTATGGGATATATTGATTATTTTTTCACTAAATGAAGTGATTGTGTTTATAGTATCCATATATAGTAAAATATTACTTCCCTAGTGATTGTGTTTGAGTAATTTATTATATATTCATCTATGCATAACTATTTTCTATTTTTGGAAATCTTGGTTCACTATAGTTTGTTTCATAGGAAATGTTTAGATGACCTTTGGACTAATCGATGGGAATGCATTAATTATATCCTTAGAGGTATTTCAAAGGATATTTATTGATACATATAAGGATAAATCTATGAATTGGTAATATAATACAAAAAATTCCAATAATTTTGTTAAATTATAAAAAAATTTGGTTCCGAGTAATTATATCCCCATTTGGATACTAAAAATTCATGTGGATATGGAACAAAGGTACCCATGGGAAATAAATCTAAAAATATTTCATTGAGAAAGACATGATTGTCTCCTACTACAGAACAACGGGGCATTCTGCACACCATGTTTCATAGTCATGCATCAAATTCTTTTGAAATTCACAAACACTTTATAAACTATAATAGTTATTAACCTGAACATCTTGATTCATTTCTAAACACATAAAAATTTCATTTCTGGCATCTAAAAAAATAATTGTGAACAATTTTTTCCCTCTAATCCATTAAACATTAGAATTAAATATTATTTCACATGTATAACCTAAAAAATTAAATTATTATTGTTTTATGGAATTAGGATAAACACTCAATGACTTGGATTCATAAAAAAACAATTTCATAAAGATCTAAATTATATCCCAACTTAAGTAGAATTTATTATTTTCAAATAGGTCATCAACATAATCCATGTGGACTCATTATACATAGAATTCATTTAACATATTTCACAATAACCTGGGGAAAATGAAATAACAAGGTCAACCTCAAATTAATATTAATGGTAAATAAATGTGATGTAAATTTTTGTATAAGTATAACATGAAAAAGAAAAAATATGGGAACATGAGATCGTATTTTGAAATATTTTACTTTTGAATGAATGTTATTAATATTAATTGATGGAATAAACGTTGAATTTTTATATAATACGATCATTATAATAAGTGAATAAAATAAAAAATAAGAATATAAAATATGCATAAAATAGTTTCTGATGACATACAAAAAAGTGTAGAAAATTCATGGGTGGAATTTTAAGTACCTGGACATTATTTAAGGTATGGATCCTTAGAATTTTAGTTTAATACTTTTTTTCTACCTATAATGGATTTTTGATGACTTCATCAATGTTCTACGGGTTCTAAAGGCATAATCGGATCCTTGAACCCAACTTTTGGGTAAAAGAATATGAGCCTCAAAGTTAGTAGAATCCTTTTGACCCAAGCCGCATGGTTTGGTAGAATAGTGTGAGGCAGTACAATTCTCTAACTAGAGGAACGCAGTTTGAGATACCATGCTTCAGGGGGACACACCCAGGTTGGAGACCCTAAAATTCATAGCATAGGAATATCAATTAGTTTTTGAAACCATGCACATAAATCATTCAAGGTTCCCCTTGAAGTAGAGAATGGAGAAAAATTTGCGCAAATTTCATTCAATATTGTGGCCAAACTATGCGATCTTTAAATATTGGGGGAAGTAACTAAAATTAACATAATGAGGTAAAATTTTACCTTATTCATTATTTTTTCTTTCGAGTTGATTGGAGAGCACTATGTCTCCCACTTTAGATACCAAAATCCACTATGATTGACTTTTATCTCGACTATTTGTTCAACGTCTAATTCATGATGTCACGAACCAATCCATTTTGGGCTCAAGGTATAATTACACCATGCTTTTTTATATAGGACATGGCTAGTGAATAGCTCTAAGGGCACAATAATATTTTGGAGGTCTTTTTCTAAAAACATGTACACACAAACAAACATGGCCAACACAATGCAAAAGTGAACATGGAAAGGAAAAAAATGGTCAACACTACTATAGAATTGAAACCAAACATGCATTGACCTCTAAAAAGTGCAATTATAGAAAGGTAAAATGAAAGGGGAAAATAGAAAATATACATTCCCAACAAGAAAAGTGACACAACTCTGAAAAAACTATAAAATTAAAACAACTAACAGATCCCAACTCATATATCCCAAGCTACGACAATCATACGTGGTCTAAGAACCTCCTATCCCATTTCTCCAATAATTCCATAGTCAACATGTCCATCGTCTGTAAGATCACATCAACACTGGGAAAACCGAAGAAAGGATTCATTTAAAAACACATAGTTGGATTCTCTGATGGATTATGGGGGCAGTTAATGATGTAATTAATAGGATAGTAGTAAAAATAATTAGGTACAAGAAATGGAGTGGAGCACAACCCAATAAGAGGGTGAAGAAAGATCATCCAAACAAATAAAGCTATAGATTATGGGAAGATAAAATTCACATCGAGTCATCACTACCAATTGTGGGAGAGAAGAATTGTCTAACCATGAGAAACTAGGAATTGAAATCACATGGAATTCCATGCATGTCTTTTACTATACTAGAAGAAGAGTATAAGAATCCAAAGGAGAGGGCACAAGTAATGGAATATATATATATGATCAATAAAATAATCTCAATAAGAGAGTAAGGGGATCTCAATATAACACATCATCCTAAAAAAGGTGAGTATCCATGTAACTTCCTAACCGTAGAAGCCTAGAGTCAGTGCATTATTATGTATCATTGGAAAGATCACAAAAGATCATGTCTCGAATGAACGAATAGTTTAGTAGCCTTGTAAGTACTTGATACATTAATAATGTATACATTACCTCATAAAATGGAAAACTAAAACAACATTGTTTCCATGGACAACATGAAGATCCCATAAACTATCCATGTAGGTCAGTCATAATATACTTCATCGCATCCAGGAAAAAATATAACATAGAAAGGGGTGAGATCAAATTCTCAGAAAGGATAACAATATAGGGGAAACGTTCATAAATAAGAATAAAATTTAAGGCAATGTATAAATCTAAAATAAAATCCTTTTAAACATAATCTTAATCATAATATGGGAAATATAAATCAAAATAATGCCATTCACTTACTCACGTGGATATTATACTAGTATAATAATCACATGCATTATCAATAGCCACTTTTATAATGATGGAAAGCATAATGACATACTTTCATAACCACATAGTCATGGCCTTATGGCAAGACTACAAATAAGATTATGTCAAGGCCTTGTACCAATAAAATAGTTTGTCTCATGAGACCAACCGATGCATCGAGGAGCTATACCGGGCTCCACCCGTCACATACTAAGTCTAATTAATTCTTTATATGAGAATATTGAAACATAACATAAACATTTGTATTAAAACATGCAAACAAAATGTTAATACTTTATCCACAAACCATGAATGGTATAAAAATATCACATCCACAGTCAAACAAAACTAATTCGATACAATATGGAAGATTTTATTGTAATTGATTAAACTTAATTTATAATAATTAAGGTTATTCACATAGATGAAACTAATCATCAAATATATTTGAGAGAAATATCCCCCTTTTCTTGAAAACATTTAAATGTCAAAATATTTGTCAAAAAGATATTTAAAAATATATTTTTTAATAAAAGTGTCCCATACCACATTGAAAATTTTAAAAGGAATTTTAATTTTAAAACATTAATGTCCATATAAATAAAACCATAAAACCTTTTTTAAATCATGGACATTAATGAGAAAGATTTATAAGAATAAAATTTTAAAACATTTAAAATGGTATTTTAGTTAGTGTTACTATCCAAATGAGAGATGATTAAATACAAATAATTGAGGTAATAAAACCTTTATAATACCATGAGAGCAAAGGATTTCATATATAATATGTCAAAGAATAGTATATTCACAATATGAAAGTGAATTGGTGCATAAAAACAAAGAAGTCTTAAAGGAATGTAAATTGAGATGAAATCCATTATAAAGATTGTATCGTTAGGTAAAGGATAAATCAACGACATAATTATGTTTGACAAATATAAATACACTATATATGATTGTATATTCAGTTTAAATCAATCATAGGACATTCACACATATTCTTGTAAAAACAACACCAATGACTTGGATGTTTAACTTAATGAATGGAAATTGAGTTAAGATCAAGTATATATCAATGTCTCAAGAAATTATATTTGGATAGATTATGTGTTTCAAAAGTAAATACACAAAAATGGGTGTGTAAATTACTACATAAATAATAAATAGTGATTACACACATAATATTGGAGTAAAATTATATGTGATGTATGTGTAAAGCCCGCTTAGTGGAATTTAAAATTTAAACTTCCCTTACCGATTTGGTAACTTATGCAACATACAACCCAAGAAACATGGATCATACAATGAATATGTAAATACTCATAATGTAAAGTATATTACACCAATAATAAAATCAGGTACAGTATATATGCCACAAGAAAGAAAATATTTTCCAATATAGCATGAATCTCACGGGAATAAAAAATGAGATGAAAAACCCGTACTTAGTTGTAATCAATCGAGTCGTATGAACAAAACATAATAACCACAAAATTAATCACATAATACCATGAATATAAAGAGAATGATGATAATATTTATCAAATTGTAGACCAAAATACACCACATGCAATAAATAAGTGGCTGATAGTGGAAATCTCACAGAATTAAATGTCAAATAAGAAACCCCTTACATTTTAATTTTTCTTTGGTTGAGAGTATGTTAATATATTGTATAATAGTGAAATAATTGTTATTAAATTATTAAATAACCATATACATTAATATGATATCATATATGATCTTCTAATATTGATATTTTAGTATAATCGTCATTTCAGGTGTTAACTGAATTATTATCCTTTATATATATTTTTATGTAAGACATGTTTTTAATTGATGGTATGTAACTTATTAATATTCATAATTACACTAAGTCTTAAAAAAATATTTGTAATCATCAAATGAAAATTATTTTTGAATGCATAGTGTGGGGAATTAATCTCATCGTGTTCGTGGAGACGGTAATCTGTACGTACGCACGAGCGACAATATCATTCTTTTGATATTAAAATCATATATAATTGGATATTATATCATATATACATAATAATTATCATTTTATATTTATTATATAAACCAATTATACATTATTATTATACTCATCCAAATTCTATTGTATTGAATAACAACTACACCACTACGTGGAGACGGTAAGTCGTACGTACGCACGTATGGTGACATGTCATTCAATGGATGGATAGATTAATGAATATGGTTTTAACATATTTATATAAAAATCATAATATATTTAAGATACTAGAGTTATTATTTTATAATGGAAACTAGAAAGAAAGTGGAAGTAGAAGAAGTAATTAACTTGAAAGAGGTTATGAAATGTTTACCTCTTCTTCAGGTTCTTCCTTTTGATTTGATCAAAATGGAAAATTGAGATGTCTTTATGGATAAAATAAGGCCTCTAGGGTGTAGTTAGGAGAGTTGGGATGATAATTTGGTAGGTTTTGGCCTATCCAAATGGCTTTGAATGTGTGAATTATAGAGAAGGGGAGTGCCCTTTTATAAGAGGGGTGAGGGCAGCTTGGGAAAAGCTAGAAATATTATTTTATAATAAAATCATTTTTGATTTATAATGGATCCAAAATAAATTATTTAATGGATAAGGCTGGTATGAGTCAAAAAAAATCAAACAATAGGTTTTAGACAGGTTGGGTCACTATATTAACTTTATCTTTTAGATTTAACTCTTAGTTAAATAGTTTGACATCTACCATGTCTCTTTGTATTTTTATACTATATGGTTAATAAACGTACTATAACCTTCCACGAGAACCCTAAGTAGTTCATTAATGATACAAGTATTTTTATATAAGTCATTTAGAGATCCTTATAATTTTATGAATATAATATAAATTAATATTATAATATTTGTTTTAAAAACTCTTTTATGTCAATTTTGACCCTATTTGGTATTTTGTTTTTTCTAAATTCATATCACCATTATTACATAGAAAAAAATTCATCTAACCAACCCTAACATGTATTATTAAACTATAAAATTAGTGGAACTCATAAAAAGTCTCATATTTCATTTATTTGGACATTTATAATATCAATTAATTTAACATTTCATTTATTAGGTAATTACTACATGATAATTATGTCATAAATAAATTTAATAATTTAATGTCTAAAAATTATAAATAAAATACCATTATGTAAGAAATTTTTTTATATTTCTAATTAATATTTAAATTCAAATTTATCTTATGTGTAACCCTATATTAAAAATGGATTAGTTATTAAACAATGAATTGAACACTTTTATCTCTTATTTGAATTAAATAACAATAAATGTACTAATCTAATCCATATGGACCTAAAGGATCATACTTTATTACTAAGGTTGTTTTTGGTCAAATTAGACTTATCCAATAGAACTAGGACATGGTTTAGGGTAATAATATTATTATTTTTACCCTTAACAACCCTATTTAATTTTAAGCATGGTAAATAAAATTTAAAAGTTTCTATTCAACAAAAATTATTTTAATCTTATTGAACCACATATTATTTACTGATATAAACATCATCTCTCGTATTTTTGAAATTAAACTCACAGAAGTGGTAAAATTAAGTTTTATGTAAATTTACAAATGCTCATAGGAGGTGCGTAAAAGACGGTAAAAAGTTCAATAAAATTTTATACATCTAATTTCATAATAAATTGAATCACATGAATTATATTAAACATATATAGGTATTATATATCTATTATTGACTTAAAATAAATTTAAATAAAATTATTAATTATTTGAATAAAAATTTTGTTTAAGGCTATAACACAGTGTTTTTCACAATTCATAAAAAATTTAGTGTTTTCAAAAAAAATACCAAAAATTTACACTAAGATAATTATTATGATCAGAATTAAGAAAAATTCAATTTTACCATATTCAAAACATATATTTTTAATTAAATAATTTAAAATTAATTCTCGTTGTCAGAAACGATAAGCGGGTTTTTAAAAATTAAATACTATTAAAAGATTGGCATGTGTTTATGTCTAATTTTAATGTGAAATTATTAATAATAAAATAAATTACATTAAATCAAAAAAATATAATCTAATTAAAATTCTAAAACATTCAAATACATAATTTAACACTATAAATTATTTTGCTTAAAAATGGTGGGTTTAACTAAAATTTACTATTTTCATGTATTCATAAAAATATAATAGTTATTAGAAAAGTACAAAAAATTTATCCAAAATAAATTTTTATGTCCTGATTCTAAAGAAGAGTATATTTTCATTATATTTATTATTCAAATGTTGAAATATTGGTTTTAAAAAGGGATTTTCATTTAATGGTGGTAAAATTGATTTTTTTGACAAAACTTCTTTTGTTTGAAAAAATGAATTTGTTTTTATATTATGTCTAATAAACACATAATATGGATTCCAAAATTATATATAGTATATAAAATTATAAATTTAGTTAATAATATTCCTAAATACTTTTGAACGGCTAGTTTGGTAAGTTGTGGTGAGCTCGAACTCTATGTATCATGTAGCACAAGCTATTGAATTATAAAAAATATCATAGTATGAAATGTTGGGGGTGTCACTTTCTTCCCCCATTTTGGAAATTGCATCCTCGAAATTTTAAATTTGGTTTTGGGTACTTCATTTAAAGTCCCACATCGGAAAAAGAGTCAATAGAACTATCCATTTAAAAGAATTAAAGAGAAATACAACGGTCACCCAATATAAACCACACTAGGATTCCATTGTTGAAAACATGGTTATGGAAGATAAAATAAGTGTCATGTTCTAGATGAGAGTGATAGAAATCATGATTAGGATAAATTTAACAACAACAAAACCATAATCTTGTAAAGAGATAAATGTTAAATAGTTTCCTAGTAGCAAAAGTAAACAGATAACATTTTATGTTTTATGTTCCATTTCATAATGTTGAGTAATTAATTTATGAGATTGACTAAGAACATAAAGAGATATACTTACTTTTTAAGTGGATTTTCATCCTGTAATAAATATCTACCACTAACTCGTCATTTTTTTTCAAACGATGAGTATTCAAGATGACTTGTTCACACCTGAATCTCTAGAATAAACTTCTTGAGAATCACATAATCCATAAAGGATAAAATATATATATTTACCTTGTCTTGAGAGATTATCCAAAACCAAAATGGTTAGTACAAGATCAGATGATCCCCAAAAAGGATAACCCTTTAGAGAAAGAAATACTTATCGTAATTTCTAAAAGTAAACCAAAAATACCAAATGTTCAATAAATACCATTTCATAAATAGTTGTCCTTAAAATGAATCAATATAATCCAAACTAATATTGAAACCCAAAACATAGAAAAATTTGATTACGTTGTCATCCACATTAAATTGTATTTCTAAATAACATCGACTACTCTTAATGTCACATACTTAAAAGTAATTAACCTCATCACATATTCTCTATGATAGGTTAATTATTCCCATAAATAACACAAATTTCTGTAAATCAAAAATTAAAACATAGATAAAAATCCACAATTACTCTTCAAATGAAATCCCATGGTATTATATTTTCCTTATGAATATAGTATTCCCAATAGAGCGAATTTCTTCCAAAATAACATTTATCATTCAATCCCCAAATAATTTTCCTATACTGGGGATATCCATTTTATAAGACATAAGATCCAAAATCAACATATTATTGATCAATAAAATCATTTAACTAAAAATAATTAGTCACACTAACCAGGAACTCACGTAGTCTAGTGGTATGCGATAAATCTTTATCGCACTATGGTTGTGGGTTCAATTCCTGCATCTTTATCTGAATTGATGGGTTTCCACATGGTCTACATGTTATCCTTTTTTTAAAAACTATATTTTATAATGTTCCCCAAATGAGATAAATTCCTCTAAATAACTATAAAATAATTTCACCACAAATGTTATCTAATACATATCATTTTCATCCCAAAATTTAATAACATGTAATTTCCTCAAATTCAAAGATCATATAAACCCAAATGGTTATTTATAACAATATCCACAATAGGAAACATAAATATTCCTAAAATATAATTTTCACTTAATAAACCGTAGTGTTACATATAAGAGAAAAGTCTCCCAAAGAAATCCCATCAACATAGATAACTAATAAATTTAAACATTTGACCATCAATTTATATCCACATAGGTTCTTCCTTGACCAAGGGGTTATCATATAGAATACGTCATTCAATCAGGTAATTCCAAGGTCCCCTACATTTATGGAGAATTACTGTAAATTGATTATTGGGATCATTTTTATTTTCATCCATAGTAATCTTTAATTTTCCTCAGCAATTGATTACATTATTTTATTCTTTCCCACACATAAATCATTTCACTGTTCCATTATGACACTTCCCTAGGTGTCTCCTTCCACATTTCCCACATGATAGAAATTGATATTTCTTTTCTCAATGGTCTCCACTACTGGATTTCTTATCATTCAATTCCTTTCTATTCTTTGTTGAGTCCAGGAGTTGGATAATATATATGTTTTTTATTATATTTTTGAAAAATTGATTCAGTATGAACATGATTTCTTTGACACCTATCAAAATTCCATTTCGTTGCTCATTTCCTCCACTGTTCACACTATGTACATCATGTTCAATGTTACTATTAATTCCTTGGAATCCATCCATTGACTAATAGAAGAAAGAATAGTGTGAGTCTTAAAATCATTTAGAGAATATCATAACACCTTACTTTCAGTCTAAAACACGTTAGGATTAATGATGGTTATTTATTCTCATGTTATATTAAAATACATCAAATCATTTTGTAATGAAAAGTGAGTTATCTTAATCATATCCCTTTGGAGTGTCGAAACCTGGAGTGCATCAAGTCCGGTTTCAGGCTCCAATTCCCATTTGAGTCTAGCTCAAAGCGGTGTTTTCGGGTTTTACCCCTAGGTACATCTGTGTTAGAGCCTCCTCTACCAGCTCTTATCCAGACAGGGTTGTATTTCATGGAAAACTCAGTTAATATCTACAGTACCAAAATTCTAGGAAGTTCTTATATACTATTCCTCAATGTCTATCTTATTCTATTTGTTCTAATCAGAGTTTATCTAAATTTAGTTTCCAAGGTTTTTACTACACTTCCACTAATACCAACAATAACTCCCCAAACCTAAAAGCCCAGAGTTAGTGCATTATTATGTATCATTGGCATGATCACAAAATATCATGTCTTTAAAGACCGATTAGTTTATTAGCCTTAGATATACTAGATACATTCATAAGGTTTACATTACATGATAGAATGGAAAACTAAAACAACATTGTTTCCATGGAAAACACTAAGATCCCATAGACTATCCCTACAGGTCAGTCATAATATACTTCTTCGCATCCTGGGAAAAATATAACATATAAAGGGGTGTTCTTAAATTCTCAATAAGGATAAAAATATAGCAGAAACATTCATAAATAAGTATAAACATTTAAGTCAACTAATAAAACTAAAACAAAAGACTTTTAAACATAAACATCATCATAACATGGAAAATATAAATCAAAATAATTCCATTTACTTACTGAAATTGATATTCTAATAGTTGTATAATCACATGTAAAATCAATATCACCTTTCATAATGATGGAATTCATAATGCCAGACATTCAAAACCACATACTCAAGGCCTTGTGCCAAGACTATAAATAATATTTGGTCAAGGCCTTGTGCCAAGACACTAGTTTGTCTCATTAGACCTACATATACATCAAGGAGCTATAGCGGGCTCCACCCATCACATACTACGTCCAATGCATTAAACATATGAAAAGATTAAAAAATAACATAAACATTCGTATCAAAACTAGCATACAAAATATAAATACATTATCCACAAACCATGAAAGGTATAAAAATAAAACATCCACAGTCAAACATAAATCATTAAATACAATATGGAAGATTGTATTGTAATAGATTAACCTCAACTGAGAATAATGAAGGATATTGACATAGATGAAAATAATCATCAAAACTATTTGAGAGAAATATCCCCCTTTTCATGAAAACCTTTAAATGTCACACTATTTATCATGAATCCATTTAAATGTAGATTTTTAAATCAATTTTCCCATACTACTTTGAAACATTCAAAAGGGATTTTAATTTTAAAACATTAATGTCCATATAAAAAAACCTTGAAACCATTTTTAAAACATTGACATTAATGAGAAATATTTAGACTAATATATTTTTAAACCATTTAAAATGGTATTTTAGTTAGAGTTACTATCCAAATAAGAGACAATTGAATACAAATAATTGTGGTAATCAAAACATTATAATACCATGATGGTAAATTATTTCATTATATAATATGACAAAGGATAGTATATACATGATATAAAATTGAATTGGTGCATAATGAAAAAGAAGTCTCAAAGGAATGTAAATAGAGATGAAATCCCTTATAAAGACAATATCCTTAGGTAAAGGATAAATCAATTACATAATTATGTGTGATAAATATAAATAGAGTCAATATGATTGGATATTTAGTGTAAATAAATCAGATTTCATTCACATATATTCTTGTGAAAAAACATCAATGACTTGGATGTTTAACTCAATGAATGAAAATTGAGTTAAGATCAAGTTTATATCAATTACTTGAGAAATTATCAATGGAGTGATTATGTGTATCGAAATTATGTCCACATAAATGGGAGTGGAAATTACATCATAAATAATAAATAGTGATTCCACACATAATCATGGAGTAAAATAATAGCCACCTAAAATTCCCCCACACAAAATCAATGTTTGTCCACAATCAATCCCATGCCTTATTCTCTTTTAAAAACATTAATGTGTAAATTATTAAGATCACACTATAACATTTCCAGCAGTCAAAATCAGAGGACAAAACATAACTGCTGGCATGGAAAATGAATCAATCTTATGAATCATTCCTATAACAAATACTCATGGCTAATTAAGAAATATATGAGTCAAAAAGAAATTAAGATGGCAAGCTTCATATGTGATAAAACGTAATGAATCACATCAATCGAGGCATATTTCAAAGTCCAAGAATGATAAGAGGTAAAACATCAATGGAATTAAGTCCTTAACTAAGGAACTTTGTACATTGACTTTTTCAACTAGGTTCCAAAAATAAATATATATTTTTTGTGAATCACCTAAATGATACAAACTAAATGACTCCCATATAAACTAATTGACCCCTTCTTCATTTGGCGTTCATCATTCTTCTCATCTTAATGAGCTCATTCTTTACCCTAGAAACCTTATTTATTTTATATGATAAATCCCATATAAATAAATTTTCCCCTTATTCATTTGGTGTTCATCATTCCCCTAACCATAATGATCTCAATAGCACATCCAAACTGACTCCCATATAAACCATTTGACCCCTTCTTCATTTGGCGTTCATCATTTCCCTCACCTAAATGAGTGGAAATTGAAAGTAAAAATACCCTTACAGATTTGGTAACTTATGAAACATACAACCCATGAAAGGGTGAACATAAAAGGAAGATTTAAATACTCATAAATTAAAGTATATTACACCATGAATACAATCATGGGAAGTACATACTCCACAGAAAATGATAAAGTGTCCAATATAGCATGAATTTCACGGTAATAAAAAGAGAGATGAAAAACCCTTACATCATTGTAATCAATAGAGTTGTATGACAAAAATTTAATAACCAAAAAATGAATCACATAATTCCATGAATATAAATATAAACATGATAATATATATCAAATGACAGTACACAATACACCACATGCAATAAATAAGTTGAATACAATGGAAATCTCAAAGAATTAAATGTGAAATTAGAAACCCCTTACCTTGTACATTTACTAGGTATAGGGTATGTTAATATCCTATATTATGGTTAAAACATTGTTATTAAATTATAAAATAACCATACACATTAATATAATATCATATATGATCTTCTAATATTTAAATTTTAGTATTATCATTGTTTCGGGTGTTAACTGATTCGTTCGCCTTTATATGATTGGTTACATAAGCCATGTTCATTATAGATTGGACATATATTATTAATATTAATAATTAATTATGTTTTTAAAAATTATTTTTAATAATCAAGTGAAAATTATTCTTGAATGGATACGATGGCGAATGAATCTCATCTCGTTCATGGAGATGGTAATCCGTACGTACGCACGCGCGACAATATCATTCTTTTGATATTAAAATCAAATATAATTGGATGGTATATCATATATACAGAATAATAATCATGTTATATATATTATTTACTCCAATTATACATCATTATTATACCAATCCAAATAAAAATTTATTTAATAACAACATCACCACAACGTGGAGACGGTAAGACGTATGTACGCACGTATGGTGACATGTCATTCAAATGATGGATAGAATAATGAATATGGATGTACCATATATATAATAAAATCATAATATATATAATATATCATATTTATTATTTTATAATGGAGAGAACCAAGAAATAGTAAGTTGAAGATGGAAGGAACTTGAAAAAGGTGATGAAAAATTTATCTCTTCTTCGGGTTCTTCGTTTTGATTTGATCAAAAGGGATCAGTAGGTTGGCTTTATAACAAATGTAAGGCTCCAGGATTAAGGGATGCGATTTGGGACAATATTTTTGTAGTTTTTGGCTGAGCCTAATGGCTTTGAATGTGTGAATTATAGAGAAGGTTGAGTGCACTTTTATAAGAGGGGTGAGGGGTACCTTAGGAAAAACTATATATATAATTTTGTAAGAAAATAATTTTCCATTTATAATGTATCAAAAATGATTTATTTAAAGGCTATGGTGTGTATGGGTCGATAACCACTCAACCAATAGGTTTTTTATAGGGTTGGGTCAATTTATTAAATTTATAGTTTAGATTTAACTCTTAGTTAAAAAGTTTGACATTAACTATGTCTCATTGTATTTTAATATTATATGGTCAATAACGATACTATAAACATAAAAGCGAACACAAAGTGGTTCATTAATGATATAAATATTATTATATATGTATTTTGGCTGATCCTTATATTTTTAGGAGTAGAATATCAATTATTAATATAATATTTGTTTAAAAAAACTCTTTTATGTCAATGTTGACACTATTTGGTATTTTATTTTTGGTAAATTCATAACAACATTAATAATTTGAACAAAATTCATCTATCCAACACTAAAATGTGATATTAACCTAAAAAATTAGTGTAATTTATAAAACTTCCTCAAATTACATTTATTTGGATATTTATAATATCAATTGATTTACCATTTCATTAATCTGGTAATTACTATATCATCATTGTTTCATAAATAAATTTAATTATATAATGTCTAAAAATTATCAATAAAATTCCATTATGTAGGAAATATTTTTATATTTATAATGAATATTTATTGTCAATTTTATCTTATATGAGACCCTATATTATAAATTGATTAGTTATTAATCATTGAATTTAAAACTTTCAACTATTCTTTGAATTAAATAATAATAAATTTCATAATCTAATCCTAGTGGATCTAAAGGATCATATTTTATTTCTAAGGATGTTTTCGGTCAAATTACACGTATCCAATATGATTAGGACACGTGTTAGGGTAATAATAATATAATTTTTACCCTTAATTACCCTATTTACTTTTAACCGTGGTAAATAAAAATAAAAAGTTATTGTCCAATTTTTTTTAATATTATTGAACCACATTTTCATTACTAGTACAACTGTTTCTATATGATTTTTTAAATTCAACTCATTGAAGAGGTAAAATTATGGTTTATGTAATTTTGTAAATGCTCGTAGGAGGTGGGTAAAAGACGGTAGGACGTTTAATAAACTTTTATACACCAAATTTTATTATAAAATGACTCCAATGCATTATATTGAACTTTTATAGGTATTATATATCTATTTAAACTTAAAATAAATTTATATAAAATTCATAATTATTTAAATAAAAAGTTGGTTTTTAACTCTAACACAGTGTTTTTCACTATTCATCAAAAATTGAAAATTTTCAGAAAAATACCAAAAATTTTCCCTATGCTATTTATAATATTATAAATTCTAAAATGAATTCTATTTTACCAAATTCAAAACATAATAGTTTCCTTATTTAATTTAAAATTATTTCCTGTTGTCAAAACCGAAATGCGGGGTTTTAAAAAAGTAAAAAATATCAAAAGATTGACATGTGTTTATGTCCAATTTTAATGTGAAATTACTTGTAATCCCCAAAATTGTATTAAATGATATGAATATAATCTATTTATAATTCCAAACCATTCAAATACATAATTTAACACTATATATTATTTCAATTAAAAAAGTTGTTTTCAACTAAAATTTAGTATTTTTCAGTATTCATCAAAATATAAAAGTTATTAGAAAAGTACCAAACATTTGTCAAATATAAATTTTTATGTCCTGATTCTAATGAAGAATTTAATTTCATTAAATTAAATATATAAAAGTGTAAAATATTGGTTTTAGAAATGGATATTCATTAAAAGGTGATAAAATTTCATTTTTTTGAAAAATAGTTCTTTTATCTGAAAATATGGAATTATGTTCTTATATTCTGTCTATGAAACCCATAAAATGAATTATAAAAATATATGGAGTATATAAAACTCAAAATTCAGTTACTAATATTCATAACTACATTGGAACAGCTAGTTTGGTAAGTCGAGGTGCTCTTGAACTCGGTGTTGTGTGTAGCACAAGCTATTGAATTAATGAAAATAGCTTACTATGAAATATTGGGGTGTTACAATACAAATGTTTTATAAGTAAAAACCATAGATTCCTAGATTACCACATGTCTTGTATATACTATAAATATACGGGAGTATATCACTTCACCATGATACTATCCACTTTGGGAGGCACTATCTCACCCACACAGCTATAGGTCACATCACAAGGACGCATCCCAGTGTCAAATTCACCCCTATTACTCATGAGTGAATGTAATTTCAACCACAGGTCATCAATGTGCCCCTTTGCTGAGGGATCACAAACACATAGTAGAGGACCCATGCCTAAGAGTGTTATGATGATTCTAATATAAATTTCAATGTAGAGGATCCAAACCATGATGTGTCATGGGGACTCCAATATTAGTCATCGGGGACCCTTGACCTAGTTCATCAGGGGGATTCCACTCGGATGTAGCTGGTAGAGGACCCACTCCCATTTCATGAGGGGATTGCAGTCTTGAAATAGTCCTAGAGGAACCATACCCTAATGTGTTTTGTGGATTCCTCTTTTATGCACCAAGGATCCTATACCATGTGAATCCAATGGATTTCACATAGAAGTTGCCAGTATATGACACATGCCCAAGACAATGGGGGATTATACTCTCAATGTAGTCAGAGAGGACCCACACCCATGCCGATGGGTCATTTTACTCTAGGCCATCGAGGAACCAAACCCTAACCATTCATGGGATTTCACTCAAAATATATCGAGGAATTATACAGGACATTCCTTATAAAATGTACCTCTCCAAAATAAATGAGGAACACTGGATATCCATATGGGCTATAACCTCTAGAAAATATTTCATTGTAGTCATTGGGTACTACCCCAGATTGGAGTCACACAATGAAAATCTCATATAGTAACACTAAAGCCACAATAGAGGGAACCATAGTTTTATATATGAAAAAACACATAGGATAGGCTACTCACATGCCAAAATTTGTGTCTATAAGATAGGTATATTGAGGACTGGCGATTTGTAAAGTGGTACACGACATGTGTGGGGACATTCAAAACGTTCAACCCCTCCTCATTACCTATCTTTTTTCCTAGAAATTAGTGGGTACACAAGAATGATGAATTACCCTTGGGAATTCTAGTGAAATCCCAGAGTACACAATATATATACCCAAAAATATATTGAGTGCACAATGCTCGATGTTGATTCAAAGGTAGAAAATGTAATTTATTTAATACCTGTCCTCAAACGGCACAAAAAATTTGACTCCATCTCTCCATATATCTTCTCATATATCATTAGAGTCAAAACAAACAAAACCCATGGTTTTACTTCAAAAACAAGAGTGGAACATTCCACCAATATTTATTTCATTTTTCGACGTTTAATGATATTGCGAGAATGGATATTCAAGTCCAATTTGACAACACCATTGTGATCCTTCCAAAAAAACATGAAATATTTACTATTATTTCACCCCAATTGAACATACAATGGAAAATTTTCATTTAACCGCAAAGCATGTGAACCAAGCCCCATAGGGCCCACAACATGAATTTAGATTAAACATGAAATAGTCATCTTTAAATGTTCTCCCAAGGACCAGGGTTACAATAACACTAATAACATATAAATATGACATCCCACGTAGGCACCACATTCGAAAAAAGAAGCCCAAATTATAACAATTATATTATTATTATTAATCACATGTACTTCCTTTAACTGAGTAACAAGCCAGAATTCTTAAATTTCCAATGTGACCTAAAAAGTCCAATATCTGATGTTGGGTTACGTAACTGCATGCAACATGTCAAACATGCGCTCTGTTTAAGAGATTTTTCCTTTAAAAGGATTCTTAATAATAAGGATTATATGATTATTATTTAAACTTAGTAATTTAGTTTTATTGAGCCCTAATCCATGAATTGAAAGTCTCGAATGGACTGTTATATGGAGAGGGTCACATCACTACTGAGGAAACATTAATCAAACGTCACATGTAGGAGTTATGGTGAGTAAATGATTTAATAATAATATTAAATCTAATTTCCCTGTAGCATTTCAAGTACTCATATCATGGATTGACGTAAATTCTCCAAAAATGGTCTGAACATTACCTTATTTAGAATGGGGTTACATCGCTACTGACGGTGCATTAAATGTACTTCCCAACCAATAGTTATGATTGTTTAAAGAATAATAATAATATTATTATTATTATTATTATTATTAGTATTATTTTTTTATTTTTATTATTTTTTTCATTTTATTTCCTTTTCCCTATTTCATCTTGGTTTTCCACTCCCATCATTGGCTATGCATGCCTCTGGTCCTCCTCATCAGTGTGGAAGACATGTATCATGCAGCTTCCTACTGCCTAGGTCACCTCGCCTGACTATGACCCTGCTTAGCCTCACTACTCTACTCAGACACGGTTCACCAGCTCTTCCATAATGCACCTACGCACCACCGCACATCTTGATCCATCCACTAAACTACTACTCATCATCTTGTATTCTTCCACCCTCTCCATCCATCAACTCTCCTAATCTCCAGAGGCCTATGAACCCGGTTGTGCCACTCGCCATGTCGGAAAACTCCCATGGATTCCACATCCATGGGTCCCTCTATCGCTATGTGCCGCTTCTGGTTGATGTGCCGATGGCGCTCTGTTGGTCCCTTCCACGGACCTTTGGGACTCTGTCAGATGATTTATTTTAGGTTCAATGGTATATTGATGACCCCCATGATTATAACTACACAATGCCAACCTCTGATCAATGATCTGAGAACTGGTTAATGCGTCCAAAAAATAGAGATTAAATCTATGAATAACAGACATATTTTTGGATAATATTATAGGTTTGAAAAATGGATCACTGGATGTGTTAGTTTATCCATAAAAATTGATAATAAAAACAATGAGACAATTTAGAAAAGTATCAAATTTTCAATTAAACCATCAATCAGAGGTTCAAAGGAATGAAATACTTTATTGATTCAGTCCTCTCGATGCCGCCAACATGTTTTACTCAACACAGATTCAATCCACCAATGATCCATTCTTGATTTTTTGAAGAATAGATGAGAGAGAGATTATATAAGGATAGAGGGAGAGAGTTTGTATATATTGAATGAGAAATAAGGGTTAACCCAAAATAAAATTCCCTATATCTCTATTTATATGAGTCTCACTTGGTGTGTAATCTAAATCCTCTATGCCCTCTAATTTTATGTCAATCATAGATAATGAACCACATTATGAACGGAATGTAGGACTCAAATTTAAAATCTGAGTCCATGTTTGAATGTTATTTGCTTTGGAATTGAAAATAAAAAAATTAACATTATTTATTTTATTTATTATTTCCCTTTTGTGACTTTTCACATATAAATATAGACAAAACAAAACTTATACCCCACCTATAGTTTACACCACATTCTAGACTCAATAGTGGCCTTGGATTTGTGATCAAAGTTACTTTTTGAATGATATCTCATTTCAATCCCGTTCATTGTTTGAAATATACTTAACATTTTTGTATAATTTATTATGGGAACACTGGGCCATGGAATTGCATGTTGTCTCAGTTCCCAAAACTATAAATGTATGTCCAAATTTTCTGATGTATTACAAGGAAAAATATATATATCCAGATCATTACCACCATCATTATTTTCACTCCCATGAAGAAAGATTGGGAAAAAATCTCAGGATACAGGGCCCACATTTGGATCTCATGCTCCCATGAATAACGTTCACATTTCTATATTGGAACAACACATAAACAAAAGGGACGGTTAATTATTTCATGGTGTTCTCATACCGATGATGTGTATAGGAACATACATGTACCTCCTCAACTATAACACATGAGAGACATTGTCTTCTCACCCCAGCTATTAGGGGAAGGGAAATGTAGTAGGAAACCACAAAATCTCTTTTCATAATCTTGAATAACCCAACAAAACATGGGTATTTTATTCCTTTCTGACCAATCCTCTATATCAAAAATTGTAATCATAATCCCTATTTTCCACTGGAAAAGGACCTCATGATTCCCTATTTCAGAATATCAATATGGTGAAACACCTAAGGGAATTTTGTTGTACTAGGTTTCATAGTCGATGTATCACAACAGAGACTCTCTTACATGATTGAGGAGAGAATGAGTCAACACCATCGATTAATGAAAATCTTAAAATCCTGCTCCACAAGGTCTATATAAATTTAATATAACCACTCCAAAACGTTATTCACAATGAGATCATTGGACTTTTTGATAAGGACTTTGGCTATAATGTTACACATTCCCAGAGTACAGACTATCTTGAAGTCATAGTCCTACAGAAAGTCCAACTAGCATTTCCACCTCATTTTAATGTCTCTATAGGAGAAAAAGTTACTTAGACATTAATGGTATAAAAACAAAAAAGTTCTCTCCCATAAGGTAGTGCCTCCATATTATCAAGGCGGAGACTACCACAATCAGTACTGGGTTGTGATTCACAAATTTTTGTTCAAGGTGTCTCCATGAACTCATCCTAAACTTAATGATTATTGTAACATAGATGATAATAAGAACATAAGGTAACAATGAATATAGAAGGTGAGTAAAATCATACATCCACAAGAAGAAAGAAATGTAAAGCATGTGGAATACCATGTCTGTCATCTAATCCTTTGGAAGGAGGGTAATCCCCAAACTAGATACTCCGCTACATGCACTAGAGACATCTGATGAACAATGATTCATGAACGAAAAACTATATCGTCATGGTGAGGACCTTCTCTGACATTACATCACACATCATATCCCTAAAAACAAAATTTTGAGGGACTCTTCATCCTCAACATGATACTCTATAATTTGGTTAGAACTAAATCACCATCAATGTTTTTCTTATGTCAGACAAAAAATTCTTAGTTGGGGAAGGACCCCTCTTGTTTGTTCATTCATGGTTATATTTAACAACACCAGAATAGAGTTACACTAACACCGCACGTTACCCTTATAAAACATCAAGCAACGAGTAGGGAGAAAATAGTAGTACAAATATTGTTTAACATGTTATATAGAACAAATAGAAAATACATATGGTGTAACTCTTACCATCTAGTTTTCTGAAGAACTATAACCATCCAAAGCATGATTCAATCCATGGCATCATATTAAAGGTTCCTAACCTGATGTGGGATTATTTGAAGGGGTGGAGAGACCCCCTAACTTCGTCCACCACCTAATTATCCTCTTTCTCCTCTGCCAATACCACATCCTTTGGTACCATCCTGATCATGGATATGTATCTACCATTGTGGTCCACTCACTGCTTGCATGGAATTCTTAGCATGTCTAGTCAAGCAGTCTCGTGCCATGTGACCTCATCCAAGACAAGCATAACACCGATCCACTCTATGATATCCTCGCACTTTAATTTACCTCATACCTATAAGAGTATGTGCATGAGACTGATTATGGGAGCATTCTTGTGTCACAATCTTGTCATAAAATGCCTACTAACTACGGAATATGTCTCAAATCTATAGTGAATACAACCACAACTAGTTGAATGGCTCCCCTCTGATAGAAATATCTCTATCACCCACACTTTCTGCAGCACCTCGACATACGTGGGGATGAAAAAGGGTAATATGATAGCACAAAACTCTATGCAATGTCCATGCTTAAGATATTGTGCTCAGAATCAATCATCATGGATCATGTCATAAGATTACAATGCAATTTTTATGAACCTTGACATATACTAAATCACTAACATCCCTCCCTACTGAAACTAAAAGAGATCACGATGTTGAACTAAGAACAAGAAGGATAGGTAGTAATCATCATGAAAAAATCTAATAGATATTAACCTATGATAGTGAAAACTCATCGTGTGTGTGGGTAACCATGCTCCACCGCCTTCTGGATACTATGTGGTCATGGGTGACAGCCAAATTGACCATTAAATAATTCGGTGCATGTGAAATCTTGAAGAGGTGGACTACTGAATCTAGTAAAACCTCTACTTCATGAGTATATGTCTTAGTGTAAAACCATAGTAGTCTCTGACACTGGAAGTTGCAGAGTGTGCATTTCCAACATATGTCCCAAGACTCCTCCACTAGGACTAACTACTACACAAATGTGGAGGTGATACTACCAATCCACCTAGAGGAAGGGGAATCATATAATGGGTCATAAAATTCGGCCATGTCCCTCACAAAATCGTCAACATGAAACTAATCTTGTATCCTACCTAGATGTCATCACATAGGTATCCCAAATATATCATGGAGTACTACTTTCATTGAGATTATATATGTAAAAAAATGGGGAGCTTACTCAAGAAGAATTGTAAAATAATTAATCCTATATGATGCATATTCCATTGATCAGTAGAACAAGTGTATCATAATGAAAAGTTGAAAAGTGAGTATACATGGTCTTGGGGAATGGATATGTTGCCCACAACACCATCACTAGACTCTCTGGCATGAGAGATTCTCTCAAGAAACATTGACACTACTTCCCTAAACCCAAAAAATACCTTTTTAGGGAAACATCTGAACAAAAACACTAGGACAGAACCATCATTGATACCACTTTTTCACGACCCAACCCATGTTGGGATTGAGCTAAAACTACCCCAATTCTGCCTATATTGGCCAGGGGTGGCGATTTGCAATGAAGGAACAAAAAACATTGTAATCCCTTTCCCTAGGAATCTACAAACAAACACAACTAAATTAATAAAAAAGTGAATAGGTGAAGGAAAATAAGATACAAAACTACTGTAGAATGGAAACAAAACATACAACATCCTCTTAACAGTATAAATACTTAAAGGTAAACTAAAAGGGTAAAATAAGAAAAATACACACTCAACCAAAGAAGTGCCACACGCCAGAAATAAGTTGAAAAGTGAAATATCTTAGAGATATTTTCTCACATATCCCAATATAATACCACCTCATGTGTTTCAAGCATCTAGTATGTTTGTGTTCTTTATAAATCCTGATGAACCTATACATTTTTACCAAGTAAACACCTAGTGTGGGAAAATCCGAAGATGTGGTGAGTATAAAAATACTCTACAAGAACCCCCTAAGGATTAAGGGAGCAGAAAAAGATGTGTGGAAGTTGGGAGAAGTATATAGAACAGGGGACAGTAAAGAGAGTGTAGCTCAACCCAATAACATGGTGGTATTAGCACATCTGAACCTAAATATCTATAAAATATGAGAATATGAAATTTTCATCGAGTCATTGCTACATATAGCATGATATTATACTCTCCCAACCATGAGAATATAGATACCGAATGAACATAGAATACCCCATGGATATGATGGTCATTGATTCAATACAAAAAAGATGATGAAAAAGTATCTAATATGTAATGGAGGGAGTTTAAATATCTTTTCCTATAAAAATACATTCTCGTGACCATCCAGTAGATATGGAAATTCCATTTCTGAGTCGGATGAAATAGAATGGTGAGAATGTCAAAAAGTATGAGGAAAAATATACAAGGTTATCAAGGCATAAAAAAAATTATATACATAACCAAATAAGTAAGATTGATCGATTATTTGTTGGGTTAAAACCATTTCTCTATTGAGCAATATTCCTAGAATCCTTCTCATCATACAAAGATATAGTCTCATGTGCAATCAAGATAGAAAAAATAATTCTCAAGGACTTATGACTTTAATGAAAAGAAAGAGAAGAAGAGATATGTTGAACACTCAGGAAATGGAAATTAGGGGAAGAAGGGAAAAGTTGAATATCTATCCTATAGTAAATTTGAGAAGAAACACCTCGATACGTGCCTGAAGAGAATGGGAGTCTGTTACAAGTGTGGTGAAAATGGCCACCAAGATTTTGATTACAAGGTAATGAAAGAGGTTTTCAATGCTGAAAACTACACTTTTAGAGAAATGGGTAATTATGCAAATGAATGGCCTATGAGCCTATGAAACTTTCCAAAGAATAGGACAAGGGATCAGGGCCAATATTATGCGATCACTACTGCTGAGGTTGAAACATTGAATAACCTAGTTCTAGGTAATTTAATGGTTTCCTCAAGATTAGTCAATACCTTATTTGATTCTAGATCATCACATTGTTTCATATCTTCCCAGTTTTCTATGAAAATTTGATATTTTATGTTTGATTTATCAACGATGTTGTCAGTAAAAACTCTTAATGGAAGAATCATTGCAACAGATTTCTGTTAATCTGTCCCCATTATGGTATATAAAAGTTTTTTATCTGCAGATGTCATCATCGTACCCATGATTTAATTTTATATAATCCTTTATATGGATTGGCTTTCAGAACAAGATCTGTAACACCCCGAACCTAGAATCCAGGAGATGGTTCATTATTTTAATACATTGGAATGATTACAAGGAATCAAGTCCTGAAGGAAATATTAGTTTAGTAGTCTTGGAAACAAGTTAAATACATAAGTTCAACATTACAACGTGAAAGGAAAAACTACAATAATTTGTTCATTTAGAAACATCCAAGCTTCCAAGATTATTACTGCAAGTCACACATAACTAACTTTTCGAATCCTGGGAAAATGATACATGATAAAGGGGTGAGCTCAAACACTGAGTATGTTGAATAAATACAATAGAAGATAACAGAAACATTAGGCATGGTGAATAATTGAAAACACTGGCCTTTACAAATAATAAACATGAACACTTTGTGGAAAGAATATCCACTAAGTAAATAATTACATAATAAAACATAGTCAAGGGTATTCTACTAGTCGAATAACCATATGAAATATCAATATATATTCTCATAAGGATTTAATTCATAATGTCAGATATCATAACCACATAGGTACGAAATTGTGCCAAGACTAAAAATAAGATTTTTTCATGGCCTTGTGCCTAGACACTAGTTTGTCTCGTGAGACCTACTGTTGCATCGAGGAGCTATATCAGGATCTACCCGTCACTTACTAAGTAGAATTCATTCCTCATATGAAAATATTGAAACATAACATAAACATTCGTATTAAAACTATCATATGAAATGTCAATACTTTATCCAAAAACCATGAGTGGTATAAAGCTAGCACATCCACAGTCAAACATAACTCATTCCATACAATATGGAAGATTGTATTGTAACACATTAACCTCAATCGAGAATAATGAAGGATATTGACATAGATGAAAATAATCATAAAAACTATTCAAGGGAAATATCCCCCTTATTATTGAAAACATTTAAAAGTCACACTATTTGTCAAGAATCCGTTTAAAAATAGAATTTTCAATCAAAGTGTCCCATACCACTTTGAAACATTTAAAAGGAATTTTAATTTAAAAAAATTAATGTTCATATAGATGAATCCTTAAAACCCTTTTTAAAACACGGACATCAATTAGAACGATTTAGAATAATAAATCATTAAAACATTTAAAAAAGATATTTTAGTTAGGGTTCATAACCAAAATAGAGACAATTGAAGACAAATAATTGAGGTAATAAAATCATTATAGTATCATGAGAATAAAGTGATTCATGATATACTTTGTCAGTGTACATTATATACAACATATAAAAATGATTAGGTGTATATCAACAAAGAACTCTCAATAGAATGTAAATTGAGATGAAATCTCTTATAAAGACTCTATCCTTAGGTTAAATATTAATAATTGAAATCATTATGTGTGAAAAAATACACTCAATATGATTATATAATCAGTGTAAATCAGTCTGAGGGCATTCACACATATTGCAGTAAAAACAACACCAATGATTTGGATATTTAACTCAACAAATGGAGATTCAGTTAAAATTACTCTTATCAAGTTCATATCGATGACTTCATAATTTATCAATGGAGTGATTATGTATATAAAATGTATATCCATAGAAATGGTATTGGAAATCATGTCTTAGGAAATTGAATATTGATTCCACACATAATCTTGGAGTAAAATAATCAACGAAGTATGCGTAAAGCTGAATGGGTGGAAATTGAAATTTCGAATTCCTTTATTGATTTGGTAACTTACGAAACATGCACCCATGAAAGAAGGGTCATAAAATGATGATGTAAATATCCATAAATTAATTTATATTACACAATGAATAAAATCATGGGAAGTACACACACCACATGAAATAAATAGGTGGTGAAAATGGATATTCTCAGGGAATTAAAAGTGAGATAAGAAACCCCTTACCTCATGTCCGACTTGACCCGTTCATTCTTTAATATGCTGAATAATAATCTAAAGATAATTTCTACTTGATTAAGATGATTTTTAGAATTTATTATTCCTTTTATATCACTTTTTTCCATGTTAAAAATATTATGTAACCATTCTTGTTAATAATGGTCATTTTGTCGATATTTGGTAATTGAGTAAATCAAATGAACACCATATATTTACAAGTTGTCCATGTGGTCAATAGTCCACTATATCCAGAATGATATTCATTTTTTAGATATCATATATATCATACATATCCAGTATATATATATATTAATAACATTACATATCATTTGTAGGTAAGAAATGAAATGCACCGTTCATGGAGACAGTAAGTCGTACGTATGCATGAACACTACTTTCATTTCTATATCGTATTTTAATTGAATTAAAACAAATTGATAAATAGTTGTATTATAATTCAATTATAATATCATATATAATATCATTAAATCCATCCTTTATACTTCCCACATAAGGCTTGAATGAGTCATATCATTTTGAGGGGGCAGTAGTCCGTACTTCCCCGGATGAAATTATAATGTTTTACCCCTAATGAAAACCATAATTTAATGATATAAATGGAAAATACACAACCTTAAATAAAACATAAACATAATATATATATATATATATCATAAATATAAATACAGTTCCATCTTAATGGCCACCCTGAGAGGTGGTAGGAGATAATCGAAAAATCATCGTTTCGTGAGGCGATAGTTTTCCATGCATAGAAATAGTATGTTCTTCACCCATTAGATGGAGGTGTGTGTTAGTGTAGTTAGAATCCTTATCATAACTACATCCTAGTATATTGAATATAATGGTGTTATTATAAAATAAATTAACAAAAAGAGTTTAGGGTTTGGAGAAGTAAAACAAAATAAAACAAATGAATTTCAGAGAAACTATTAACATTAATTTGTGTAACTCATTCTGGTTTGAACTAAAATGGTTTTTTGAAGTTCCTTTTACCTAAGTTAAGGCTTATAGGAGGAGGAAAGGGATATAGGGAGATTAATTGTTTATTGGTTGGATGATCCAAAAGGCTTGAGGGTTGTATGGAATTAGACCGAAATGATCGACTTTTATAAGGGGGCGGAGGGGCTCATTACGAAATTGTGAAAATATTATTTTATTATATAATGATATTCTGTTTCTAAAGGGAAAAAAATCATTAATGATGAAGATATGATGTCTCATGGTTGAAATAAATTCATCCAACAATAATTTTATAGTTTTTGGTTGTTATATTAATATTTATAATATATTTTAATTAAATCATTTATTAATGAGGTAAAAATTGCACAATTATTGTGTCATAAATAATATAATTTATTAAAATTCTAAAAATTATAAGAAAATACTATGATTTAGGTTATAATTTTATCTTTCCAATGAATATTTTTAGTCAAAAAAATAACATATCTAACAGCATGTAAAAATTAATTTACAGAGTGATATTTGTTTATGTTATTTTTGACTTTACATTAAATAAATTAATCTAAAGTGTCAATATCACATCCAAGTGACTCCATGGGGTCCTAAAATAGACCCAACGATTCCCTTGGTTGGACCTGACTAATCCAATAAGTTTAGAACAAGTGTTGAGGTAATTTTGAATAATTAAAATATTCATTTTACATTGATTTACCCAATTTAACTATAACCATGGTAAATAAAAGTCAAAATCTACTATTCACCAACAATTATTTTCATCTTATTGAATGGAATTTTACTTCATGATATTAAACATGTCTCTCATATTTTTGAAATATAACTCAGAAAAGCAGAAAAATTTAATTTAAATGAAAAAGTCAATTTTTTAACTACTACTATGTGGTTTCAATATTCAACAAAAATTGATGTTTTCTAGAAAAACACCAAAAATTCCTTCAAAGAATTATTTGACATTTATAATTCAAAAAGGATTTCTAAATTTCCAAATTCAAAACATAAAAGTGGAAGTAATGAATTTAAAATTAATTTTTGTTGTTAAAATAAATAGACTGTTTTTAAGAAATAATAACTATCAAATGATTTATAGTTGTTTATGTCCAATTTCAAAGTGATATTACTTTCAATGAAAAAAATTGGATTAAATGGTTAAATCATATTCAAATTACACATAAATAAAAAGTAACAATATAATTTAACCATATAAATAAATTATATTAAAACATAGTTTTGAATTAAAATACAATATTTTTCCATATTCATTACAAAACGAACAATATCGGAAATATTCCAAATATTTACACAAAATAAATTTTGATGTATCAATTCTAAAGAAAGATTTTATTTGGTAAAGTAGAATGTATTAACATTTCCAAAACTAGGTTTAAAGAGGGTTCACCGCCAAAAGATTGTAAATTGACCTTTGAATGTAAATTATGCTTAAAATTAGATTCGTTCATATTTTGAGCCTATATATTTTATTAGATAAATGTAAATACATTTAACAAACATATATAATCATATTTTAGTTAGTTTTGTTCATTAACTCCAATACAACATCTATGAGTCAACTACCATTTAAAATAAAAGTATTATATTATTAGTGTGCAACGTATGATTTAAAAGAAACTCATTGTTGTGTATCGGGTACGCTATTGAACATAGAAACCCATTTATTGTAAAATTAACATTTAATTCAAAAATATTAGAAAATACGAAATATTTCTTTTTTTTATCGGGGATGTTACATCCTTCCCCCCTTTTGGGAATTGATTCCTCTCAATTTTAAAAATGGTTTTGGAAACATCATTAAAAGTCCCACATCAGAAAAAGAGTCAATAAAACTATGACTTTAAAGGAAAGAAATAGAAGTACAATGGCTACTCGAGATAACCCATACTAGGATTCCATGCAAGAAAACATGGATATAGATGATAAACTAAGTGTCATGTTTTAATAGAGAGGTATAGAAAACGTGATTTGGAGAAAGATAGCAATAAGAAAATTAGAAACATGTGATGGGATAAATGGTCATTAGTTTCCCAGTAGGAAAAGTAAACGGATAATGTTTTTTTTTATTTTAAGTTCCATTTAATAATGTTGAGGAATTTATTTGTGAGATTGACAAAGAAAATAATGAAATATACTTACTTTTTATGTAGAGTTTTATACTTTAATAAATTTTTACCACCAACTCATTGTTTTTTTTCTAATGATGAGTATTCAAGATGTCTTGGTCACACTGGAAGAGATAGAATCAACTTATAAAGAATCACATGATCCACAAATGATAAACAATATATTTACCTTTTCATTATAGATTATCCACCACAAAAATGGTTAGTAAATGATCAGATGACCCCCAAAAAGGATATTTGTTTAGAGAAAGAAATATTAATCTTAATTTCTAAAATTAATCCAACAACACCCAATATTCAATAAATACCATTAGTTGTCCTAAAAATCAATCAATATAATCTAATATAATTCTAAAACCCAAAAAATAGAAGAATTGTTTACACCGTCTTCCTCATTAAATTGTATCTCCAAATGACATCAACAACTCTTAAAGTCACATACTTTAAAGTTATTTATCTAATCACATATTCTCTATTATAGGTCAATAATTTATATAAATAACCCAAATCACTATAAATATACAATAGAAAAAATAGATAAAAATCCAACAATACTCCTCAAATGAAATCCGATTGTAATCTATTTTCCATGGTAAAAGAGTGTTCGCAAAAAAGCTAACTTCTTCGAAATAAAATTTATCACCTAATCACCAAATCATTTACTTATAATATGGGTATTTATATGATAAGAAATAAGATCCCAAATCAACTAATTATTGATCAATTAAATAATTTAACTAAAAATAATTAGTCACACTAACCGGCTACTTTAGATAGTCCAGTTGTAGGCGGTAAATTCTAATCGCACACTAGTTGTGTGTTCGATTCTCACAGCTTTGTCCAACGCGGTGGGTTGTGACACGGTCTGCGTGTTTTCCTTTTTCAAAAACTATATTTTATAACATAACCAAAATGATAAAAATCAATCAATATAACCATAACATAATTTAACCACAAATATTTTCTCATACTTCATCCGAAAATATAATAACATAAAATTTCCTCAAACCCAATGATCATATAAAACCAATTGGATATTTATAACTATATCCACAAGAGAAAATATAATTCTTCCTCAAATGTCATTCTCACTTGAAAAACTGAAGGGTTATAAATAAAAGAGATAATTATTCCAATGTAATGCCATCAACAAGGATCTCAATAATTTTAAACATTTCTCCAACCATTTATTACCATGTAGCATCTTCTTTGACCAAGAAAATATCCAATAGAATATGGAATTCACTCGGGTATTGGCCAGGTCCCCTACATTTATGAAAAATGACTGTAAATGGATTTTTGGGACCATTTTTATTTTCTTCCATAGTACTCCTCATTTTTCCTCAGCAATTCTTAACTTTATGTCCTTCATTCCCATATGAAAAGAATTTATTTATTCCATTAACACACATTCCTGGGTGTCTCCTTCCACATTTCCTGCATAATGGAAATTGAGGATTCGTTTCTCAAGTATCCACTAATGGAGCTCTTATCATTCATCACCATCCTAATATTTATTCAGTATGGGAGTTGGTTAATATATATGTTTTTGATCATATTTTTTTAAAACTTATTTGGAATGAACATGATATCATTTACCACTATCTACATTCCATTTGGTTGCTTATTTCCACGACCGTTCCAACCTTGTACATCATTCTCAATGTTACTATGACTTCCTTGGAATCCAGCAATTGACTAAAACCAGAAAACATTGAGTGAGTAAGAATAGTGATAAAATTATTTAGAAAATATCATCACACCTTATTTTCAATCAAAAACACCTTAGAATTAACACATGTTATTTATTCTCATCTTATATTAAAATCCTTCAAATTGGATTGTAATTAAAATTTAAATTATTCTAAGTATATCCTCAAGGAGTGTCGTAACCAAGAGTGCAGCAAGGCCCGCTATCATGCACCAGTTCCCGTTCAAGTCTAGATCCAAGCGGTGTTTTTGGGTTTTACCACAGGGTACATATATACCAGAGCTGCCTCAACCTTCTCGTATCTATACAAGGATGTATTTCTGGGAAAACTCAAAAAATCTCTACAATAAAAAATTTTCAGGAAGTTCTTCTATAGTAATCCTTAAAGTCAATCTTAGGGATATCTGCTCTAATTAGAGTTTATCTAAAAATAGTTTCCAATGTTTGTACTAAACTTCCTCTGATAACAACTGTAACACTCGGACCCCAGATCCAGGAGCTGTTGCATTATTTTAAAACATTGGAATGATTACAAGGAATCAAGTCATGAAGGGCCGATTAGTTTAGTAGTCGTGGAAATAAGATACATACATAAGTTCAACATTACAACTTGAAAATAAAAACTACACTACTTTATTCCATTATAAATAACAAAGATTCTAAGATTATTCCTGCAATTCAATCATAACTAACTTCTTCATATCCTGGGAAAATGAAACATGAGAAAGGGTTGAGATAATACGCTCAGTAAGAGTAAGAAATACAAAAAAAGATATCATAAACAATAGGCACGATGAATAATTGAAAACACATGCCTTTACAAATAATAAACATGAACACTTTGTGATAGGAATATCAACTGAGTAATAATTCCATAATAAAACATAGTCATGGGTATTATACTAGTCGAATAAACACATGAAATATCAACAGCTTGTCTCATAATAATTGAATGCAAAATTCTGGACATCGTAACCACATAGTCAAGGTCTCATGCCAAGACTGCAAATAAGATTTTGTCATGGCCTTATTCCAAGACACTAGTTTGTCTAATTAGACCTACTCATGCATTGAGGAGTTATATAGGCCTCCCCTCGTCACATACTATGTTTAATGAATTCCTCATATGAAATGTTTGAAACATAACATAAACATTCGTATTAAAACTGGCATACAAAATGTCAATAAATTCTCCACAAACCATGAATGGTATAAAAATAGCACATCCACAGTCAAACAAAACTCATTCAACACAATATGGAATATTGTATTGTAACATATTAACCTCAATCACGAATAATGAAGTATATTGATATAGATGAAAATAATCATCAAAACTATTTGAGAGAAATATCCCCTTATTCTTGAAAACATTTAAAAGACACACTATTTTTCCAGAAGCCATTTAAAAATATATTTTTGAATCAAATTGTTCCATATAACATTGAAACATTTAAAAGTAATTTTAATTTTAAAACATTAATGTTTATATAAATAAATCTTTAAAACTATTTTTAAAACATGTTATTAATTAGAATAATTTATAATAATAAATCGTTAAAAAATTAAAAATGATTTTTTATTTTGGGTTCCTAACAAAAAGAGAGATACATGAATACAAATAATTGATTTAATAGAAACATTATAATATCATGATAATAAATGGATTCATGATATACTATGTCAAAGTAAATTATATACACCATATACAAGTTATTTTGTGTATGACAACAAAGATCTCTTAATGGAATGTAAATTGAGATGAAATCTCTTATAAAGACAGTATCCTAAGGTTAAGGATAAATAAATGACATAATTATGTCTGAAAAATATAAATACACTCAATATGATTGGATATTCACTGTAAATAAATCAGAGTACATTCACACATATTCTTGTAAAAACAACACCAATGATTTGGATATTTAACTCATCAAATAGAGATTGAGTTAAAATTAATATTTTCAAGTTCATATCGATGACTTCAGAATTTATAAATAGAGTGATTATGTGTATCAAATGTATATCCATAGAAATGGGAGTGGAAATTATGACATAATAAAATGAATAGTGATTCCACACATAATCTTGGAGTAAAATAATCAATGAACTTTGTGTAATGCCGAATGAGTGGAAATTAAAATTTCAAATTCCCTTATCGATTTGGTAACTTACGAAACATACACCCATTAAAGAAGGTTCATAAAATGATGATGTAAATATCCATAAATAAAATTATATTACATAATCAATATAATCATGGTCAGTACACACACCACATGCAATAAATAGGTGGAGAATAATGGAAATTCTCACGTATTTAAAAGTGAGATAAGAAACCCATTACCTTGTTTCTAACATGACCCGTTCGTTCATTGATATAATGAATAATAAACTAAAGTTAAATTCATACATGATTAAGAAGATTTTTTGAGCTTATTATTCCTTTTATATCACTTATTACCATGTTATAAACATTATGTAATCATTCATGTTAATAATGGTCGTTTTGTCGATATTTGGTACTTGAGTAAAAATGAACACCTTATATTTACAAGTTTTCCATGTGGTAAATAGTCCATTATATAAATAATTATATTCATTATTTAGATATCATATATATCATATATATCCAGTATATATATATTTATATCAATACATATCATTTGGAGGTAAGAAATGAAATGCACCGGTCATTGAGACAGTAAGCGGTACATATGCATGAACGCTACATTCATTTATATTTCTTATTTTAATGGAATTAAAACATAATTATACATAGGTTTATTATAATTATAGTATAATATCATATATAATATAACTAAATCTATCCTTTATACATCCCACATAAGGATGAATGAGTTATATCATTTTCAGGGGGCGGTAGTCTGCATTTCCCCAAATGAAATTATCGTGTTTTACCCATAATAGAAACCATAATATAATGATATAAATGGAAAATAAAAAAGAATAATTAAAACATAATCATTATATATATATATCATATATATAAATAATGTTCCATATTAATGTCCACCATGAGAGGCAGTAGGAGAAAATCGAACAATCATCGTTTCGTGAGGCGTTAGTTTTCCATCCACAAAAACAGTATGTTATTCACCCATTAGATGGAGGTGTGTGTTATTGTAGATTGAATACATCTCATACCGAAATCCTACTATATTAAGGATACTTTTTTTGTTATAAAATAAAGGAATAAAAAGAGTTTATGGGTTGGATAAGTAAAACAAAATAAAACAAAAGAATTTTGGAGAAAGTGTTAACTTTATTTTGGGTAACTCACTTTGGTTTTAACAAAAATAGTTTGTTGATGTGCCTTAATACTAAGGTAATACTTCTAAGAGGAGAATATTTACGTTGGTAGATTAATTGGGTAGATTTTGGATGATCCAAAAGGCTTGAGAGATTTGAAAAATTGGATAGAAATGGTCTCTTTTTATATGGGGGAGGATGGGATCTTTAGAAAAGTGTGAAAATATTATTTTATTATATAATGATTATAGGATTAAAAAGGTCTAAAAATCCTTATTGTTGAAGATAAGATGACTCACAGTCGAAATAAATTCATCCAATTAGAATTTTAAAGGTTTTGGTTGTTATTTTAATATTTAGAATCTTATTTAATTAAATCATTTATAAATGATGTAAATACTGCACTATTATTGTGTCATAAATAATATAATTTATTCGATCTCTAAAATTTATAAAAAAATACGATGATGTAGGAAATAGTTTAATATTACCAATGAATATTTATAGTCGAAAAAATAACTTCTCTAACACCATTTAAAATTTAATTTATAATGAGATATTTATTTGTCATTTTTGTCTTTACTTTAACTTAATTAATCTAAAGTGACAATATCACTCCCATGTGGCTCCATGGGGTCCCAAAATTGACCAATGTATTACCTTGGTCATACATTACTCATCTAATAATGTTAGTACAGGTGTCAAGGTAATTTTCAATAATTATAAAACTATTTTTACCATGAATTACACTATTTACCTTTAACCACGATAAATAAAAGTCAAAAGATAATGTTCACCAAAAATTATTATCATGTTATTGAACCAAATATTAATTATTGATATTAAACATGTCTCTCAGATTTTTGAAATTCAACTTATAGAAGCGGTAAAATTTAATTTAAATGAAAACGTCAGTTTTTTAACTACTACTATGTGGTTTCACTATTCAACATAAATTGATGTTTTTCAGAAAAATACAAAAAATTCAGCCTAAGATATATTTGATATTCCGAATTCAAAAATGATGAAAATTTTTCCAAATTCAAAGCATAAATGTGGAAATAATTAATTTAAAACTAATTTCCGATGTTAAAACAAATCACTTTTTTTTAAGAATTAATAACTATCAAAAGATTGATAGTTATTTATGTCCAATTTCAAAGTGAAATTAATTCCAATGACCAAAATTGGATTAAATGGATAAAATATATTCTAATTACACTTTAAAAACAATTAAAATGATAATATAAACATATATATAAATTATCATAAAAACAGTTTTGAATTAAAATACAATATTTATTATTATTCATTAAAACATGAACTTCATCGGAAAAATTACAAAAAATTAAAAAAGTAAATTTTGATGTCCCCATTCGAAAGAATGATTTTATTTTGTCAAATAGAATGTATTAAATGAAAAAAAACTACATTTTAATAGGGTTCACCATTAAAAGGTGGTAAATTGACTTTTTAATGTTAATTATGTTTATAAATAGATTCATTCATATTTTAGGCCTCTAACATTTATTGGATAAATGTAAATACATTGAAAAAACATGTATAATCATATTTTCATTAGTTTTATTAATTCCCTTCAATAAAATAGCTACGATTAAACTACCATTTAAAATAATATTATTATATTATTAGTGTGCAACGTAAGATGTCAAAGAAACCCATTGTTAAGTATCAGGTACACTATCGAACATAGTAACCCATTTAAAGTAAAATTAATATTTAATTAACAAATATTAATAAATATGAAATATGTATTATTTCTTTTTTTACTAGGGATGTTACATGATGTGATTGTTTATTGTGAGAAGAATGAGGTTGCAATTTTCAATGATGATAAGGAGTACCTTATCTTTTGAGAAGAAACGTCACCACCTAATTATTTTCTAGATCCACCCCTAGTAGCTCTACTAAATTCAATTATTCAGGAGGAAGAAAATGAAATAACTATGGGAGAGGAGAATAATGTTCAAATAGAAGAAATATCTATGGTACAAGAATATGTTGATGTGTTTCTAGAGGATTTACCTACACAACCTCTGGAATGAGAAATTGAGTTTTCCATTGATTTAATTCTAGGTTCAATGACCATATTGATGGCCCATTATAAAATTCACATTGTGGAATTAGTGTAACTATATTATATAGTAGATTAATTGAGTAACAATGGATTTATTCTCCCTAGGGTTTGTTCGTGGGGACCCCCTATTATTTTTGTTAAGAAGAATGATTGATCTATGAGGTTGTGCATTGACTACAGGGAGATCAATGTTATAAAAAAAATAAAAAGTATCCCCTACCTCAGATAGATGATATATTTGAACAACTTCATGGAGCTCAATATTTTTCAAAGATTTTCCTTCGATCTGGATATAATCAGTTGTGTGTCAAGAAGGAATACATTCCAAAAACAATATTTCGAACCAGGTACGAGCATTACGATTTTACATAAATGCCTTTTAGACTGACTATTTCACCCTATGTTTTCATAGATCTAATGAATATAGTTTTCAAAGAATATCTTTATGACTTTATAGTGGTATTTATTGATTATATATTGGTATACTCAAAAATCTACGAAGATCTGTAAAATCAGTTGTGCAGTATTCTGAAAACCCTCAGAATAAATAATTTATATGGGAAGTTTAGCAAGTGTGAATTCTAGATTTAGGAGATTTCTTTTCTAGGTCATATTGTCTATACAGATGTATTCTCTATTAATATTTCAAATACCAATGTAAACCAAGATTGGGTAGTACCAACAAGTATAACTGAGGTAAGCAGTTTTATTGGTTTCGCAGGTTATTATCAGTGCTTCATCCATAATTTTTCTAGATTGGATAATACATTATCCAAGGTCTCATGTAAAGGGGTTAAATTTTTTTTGGACAAAAGTGTGTGAATAATTTTTTAAAGAACTTAAACGAAGATTAGTCAATGCTCTTATATTGACTCTAACATCAGGGAATTATGGGTTTGTTATTTATAATGATGCTTCAAAGAATGGGCATGGTTGTGTCCCTATGCAGAAAGATAGAGTTATTGCCTATGCATCACGACAGTGATAAATTCATGAAAAAAACAATCCCACTCATGATATTGAGTTAGCCGGAATAATATTATCTTTGAAGATATAAAGATACTCTCCCTATGGTAAAATATTATAGATATATGTTGATCACAATATTTTGAAGTGTATTTTCTCTCAGAAATAACTCAACATGAGGAAAAGACGATGTCTTGAGCTACTCATGAATTATGATTTCATTATTCAATGCCTCCCAGGGAAGGTAAATAAGGTGGCAGATTCTTTGAACAGAATGGATCATAGAGTTTGGAACAAGATAATAGTTGAAAGGGACCCTATGTTCATGGATCTAGTAAAGATAGATATGGGAATAATCATGGAAGGTGAAAACTCAATACTTTTTCGAATAGTAGCTAAACCATATTTACTATAAAATATAATAAGTTATCAGACTAATGATGAGGAGTTTCGAAAGAAAAATTATAGCTGTAAACGATGGGAGATTGATTAAATTTGTATATGAAGATGAAATTTTGATATTTTGGAAGAGACATTGTGTTTCAAACATACCTAATCAAAAAAGGAAAATTTTTCATGTTTCTCATAGATCCAAATTATCTATACACCCAAGTAGCACTAATATGTATAGATATTTTAAGGAAGATTTTTTTGGGAAAACATGAAGATAGAGATTGCTGATTATGTATCAAGATGTATCGTTTGTGAAATGTTAAGGCTGAAGACAACATCCTAGAGGGTTCGTGATACCTTTTCACATTCCTAAGTGTAAATGGGATGATATTATGATGGGCTTTGTCTTAGGACTATGAAAGACTATTAGAAGGAATGATGCAATATGGGACATTATTGATCGTCTTACCAATTCAACACATTTAATTTCTATAAGAGAATATTTAACACTTGAATGTTTAGCAAGACTATATATTAATGAAGATGTACATATTCATGGAGCACCCCAATCGATTGTTTCTGATCCTCATCCACATTTATCATCAAGATTCTAAAAATGTCTTAGAAAGGCTTGGATACTAAACTATGATTGGGCACTACCTACCACCCTCAAATTGTTGGACAATTAGATCAAACTATTCAAACAATAGAAGACATGGTTAGATCTTTCTCACATGACTTTCATGGTTTGTGGAATCAATATTTACCACTGTTAGAATTTTAATATATTAATAGATTACATTAAAGTATTTATATGGAACCATATGAAGCGTTATATGGAATGAGATGTCGCAGACCAACTTGTTGGGATGATGTTGGTGAAAGAAAAACTCGTAGTCCCAGAACATGTTGAGGAAACAATGGAAAATGTGAATGTTATCCAAACCCACATCAAAGTATCTCATGGTAAGAAAAATATCTATGTCAATAACAGATAGAATGATATTTAATTTCAAGTAGGAGATCATGTTTTCTTGAAGGTATCATTATGGTTGAGTGTTATACAATTCGGTAAGAATGGAAAATTAATTCCCTGGTACCTTGGACATTTTGAAATTTTATAAAAAATTGTAGTTCTAGATTATCATTTGGAAATGCCTCCAAGTCTATCAAATGTTCATGACGTGTTCTATGTATCATTGTTAAGAATATAGATTCCTGGACCAATGCATATTCTCACCTATGAAGAAATTAAACTAGAACCTGATTTGTCTGGATGTGAAGTGTCTTTCAAGATTCTAGATACAAGAGAACAAGTGTTGAAAAACCAGATGACTCATCTGGTAAATGTTCTATGGAGAAATCATAAGATGGAAGAGGCAACGTGGGAACTTGAGGAACTTATGATGATGAACTATTCGAATTATTTTATGCAGTAATATTCTAGAATCTTTTAGATTGAAATTATTTGAAATAAGGGATAATGTACCACCCCAAGCTTCCACAGCATGATTCCCATTGAATAATGCAATAGCTTGAATTGTATGAAACGTAGAGTTTTAACACACCACGACCAATCAAACTAACTGTTATGAATAGTAATAATTTTTTAAATTTTATAAATTTTAATTTTCAAAATGAACTTCATTTTAGAATTCAGAATAATGAAATTATATTTGAGTGAATATTTGGTAATTTTCTAAAGACATTTAATTTTTGATGAATACTGACGAACACTGTTTTATTGTTTAAAACCAAATTTTTATTTAAATAATTATTTATTTTATTTAAATATGAATTAGGTTGAAATATATACATAATACATATATATATTCAATGTAATTCATTATAGTACTTTAATAATAATATTATATATATATATATAATTTTATAGAGCTTTTTACCGTCTTTTTCCCACCTTCTAGGAGTATTTTTAAAATTTCATAAAACGTAATTTTACTGCTTCTGTGAATTGATTTTAAAAAATATGAGAGACATGGTTGACATCATTATGCAAAATGTGGTTCAATAAGATGAAAATAATTTTTGGAGAATGTTAAATTTTGACTTTTATCAACTATAGTTAAAAGTAAATAGGTTAATTAATGGTAAGCAATGTTATTATAATTACCCTAAAAAATTTAATAATTCTATTGGATAAGAATATCTTTACTAAAACCAATATTATGAATTAAAAATGATCTTTTTGGTCCACTTGTATTAGATTTGGACATTTATTATTATTTTATTTAAAGAAGAGTTTATAGTGTTAAATTCAATGTTTAATAAATAAACCAATTTTAATACAGGGTTATAAATAAGATAAATTAGACTATAAATATTAATTAAAAAGAATAAAATGATTTAATACATAATGGTATTTTATTTATAATTTTTATAAATTATATAATTTAATTTATTTACTACACAATGATGATGTAGTAATTAAATTATTAATAAATAATTAAGAAAATGGATATTATAAATTTTCAAGTAAATGTAAATCGATATTTTTTATGAATTACAATAATTTTATAGGTTAATATGAAATGTTATGGTAAATTTAATGAATTTTTTTAGAAGTATTTATTTTTTATGAAATTAACAAAAACAAAATACCAAATATTGTAAAAATTGACATAAATGAGTTTATAGAAGAAATACTATATTAATAATAGATATTATATTTCTAAAAATATATTTATCTTCCAATGGAATTAGATAAGGTTATTTATATAAATAATGAAAATATAGGGGTTCTCTTGGCTTTTTATTGTAACATTATCAACCATATAATATAATAATACATGAAGACATGGTAAAAGTAAAACTATTTAACTAAGAGTTAAATAAAAAAGATAAGGTTGATTTGGTGACCTAAACCGATCTAAAACCTTTTGGTTGAGGGTTTTTCGACCCATCTCCATCTTATCATATGAATAAATCATTTGGGAGAAATTATAAAATGAATATGATTGTATAGTAAAAAAATATTTCAAGCTTTTCCTAAAGTTAACCTCACCTTTCTTATAAAAAGGTACTTCCCTTTCTCTCAAAATCACACCTCCAAATCCATTTGTCTCAGCCAGAACCTGACCAAATATCCTCCCAACTACACTCAAATACACCTAGATTCCTTAATATTATCATAAATCTAACCTAAAAATCCCTTTTGATCAAGTCAAATGGAAACCTCCGAAGAAGGGATAAAAATTTCACCACCTCTTTCAAATATCATTTCTTCTTCCACTTCTTATTTATTAGTTGTTTCCATACCAAATTAATATATCCAATAACTTATAAAACATTTTTTTTATTATAAATTTGGTCCAACCATGTTCAATGTTCTTTCTATCCTATGAATGACAAGTCTCTATATGTTCATACGTACGGATTACCGTATCAATGTCGTGGTGTAGTTTTTATTCAAACAGATCATTATTTGGATGGGTATAATAATTAGTGTAATAGATTTAAAATAATATATATATAACATGTTAAGGATTGTGTATATATTATATACCATACTATTACATACATTTTCACCATAAATATAAGGATATTGCTGCTCGTGTGTATGTATGGATTACTGTCTCCACGACCACAATGTGATTCATTCTCTATCATAATCCTAAAAGAATAATTTACATTTTATGATTAAAAATAATTTTTAAGAACTTAATATCATTTTTAATATGAATCAAATATATCTTAACCGTAAAAATCATGGCATACATTACCAAGAATATAATGTAAGATGAATAAGTTTACACCTGGAATGATGATACAACTGAAACATTATTAGAAAAGAAATATTAGAAGATCATATATGATATCATATTTATTTATGTGGTTCTTGTATAATTAAATAACAATTATTTGACTATTATACAAGTGGTTAACATAACCTCAACCAATGAAAAGTACAATGTAAGGGTTAATTCTACAATCTCTTCATTATCTGAGGTTGTTTATACGTGTGTATATACTGGGACCTCTTTATCATCCACATATGTGTTTCATAAAAATGTATTTGAAAACATTTTTACTATTTACTAGACTACTAGTTAAATTAATTTTTTCCATTTTTTGACTTTTTATAAAATGATTATAAAGAAATCGTTTATTCATTTTCCGAATGAGGTCCTTTATGGCATTTTCAACAAAATTAAAGAAAGAATGTTTTTTTAACATAAATGGCGAGTTCAGCTATTGTCTGTCATTATAACTTCTTCAAATATTCTCTTACAAGATTATAAGAAAATGTTCAATATAAATGATTTCTTTTATAATTGTATTCCTTTATATTATATCAAAATATAAAGAGATATTTATCTCAAATATTGTTGATTTCATCTATGTCAAAATCTTTTAAAAGATTTTACACATGCTTGATTTTTTTACTGTGATAAAATCATTCATATTGGATTGATGGTTTTGGGATATTTTTAACTGTGGATGTGTAGTTTTTATACGATTCATGGTTTATAGTTATAGTATTAAAATCTTGTATGCTAGTTTTAATACAAATGTTTATGTTATGTTTCAACATTTTCAGATGAGGAATGCATTGGACTTAGTAAGTGATGGGTTATTCCCACTATATCTCATTGATTCATCGGTTGGTATCATGATACAGATAAGTTTCTTGGCACAATTCCTTGACAAAATCCTATTTGTAGTCTTAGAATGAGGCCTTGACTATGTGGTTATGAAGTCTTTAATAATGCATTCATCACTATGAAATTGGTTATTGATATTTAATATGATTATTAGACTAGTAGAATATCCATTTAAATAAGTAAAGGAATTATTTTATTTATATAAGCCACATTATGATGATGTTTTAAATTTAAAAGGCTTACGTTTTAGTCTTTTACATTTCCTTAATTGTTTTCTTATTATGAAAGTTTATGCTATATTATTATCCATAATGAATATCTGATCTCACCACTTTCTATTTTTTATTTTCCATAGGATGAGGAGTAGTATATATGGTTAACCTATAGGGATATGATAAGGGATATATGTGATATCAAATAGAACAAATGTTTTTGTTTTTTTTATTTACTGATGTAATTTCAATATTATGTATGTATCTAGTACTTCCAAAGAAACTAAACTAATCGATCAATAAATATTTGATCTTTTGGGATCATGCCAATGTTTTTTAATAATGAACCGACTCTAGGAAACTAGGTTCAGGGCGTTACTATTGGTATCATAGTAATTTTACTACAATCATTAGAAGATAGAATTAGAAAAACACTGATCAGATAACATTACCCTATGATAGAATTTGATGATTGGTATAGAAGAATTTCCAAAATTTTTGGTAATGTAGATATTTTTTGAGTTTTCCATGCAATTCATCCATGTCTAGATACAGGTTGGATGAGTGGGATCTTTCACAAATGTACCTAGGATTGAAAACTCCTATAAGGAGTTTCGGGCTTGACCTAGGGTATCCTGGTACATGACAATGAGTCTTGTTGCAATCATGGATACGAAACTCCTAGGTGGTATTCTTTTGATAATTAAAATTTTCATTGAAAACCATTATGACATATTTATGAGTATATACCTCCATAAAGGAAACAATTTCATGGTTATTTATTATATATATAAACTATTAAATTTATGTTTAGTGTTTTACAAGTTCGGAATTATGTATTGTGATTCATAAACAAATCTACTCTATGAAATTGTTTAGGAATGGCTCCTAGTGGAAGGAATGGAATATATATCAATGCATGAAATCCATTTTGGGATTTACCTCCTACTCAAGATAATTATAGTGGATCTGGTGATTCAACTGATGCGGATTAGCTTATCACCGAACTAGGAAAACTCATTCAGGTTATGAATAATAACCTTACCCATATGAAGCACCCTAATCCACAATGTAGAGGATTATTGTAATACCGCTTCATGATCAAACAACCACCAAACATTCAATGGGACTATAAATATATTTGTAGCCGAGTAACAGATATGTTTCATAGTGATAATATTTCATGATTTGGGGAGTTATGAAAGTGAAAAAGTTATCCTGGCATTTTATCAACTCACAGGAGATTCAGATCAATAGTGGTCATTAATTCAAAGAATAGAGGAGGATGAATAATTATCAAATATGGAATAGAGGGAATTTAAAGTGATTTCCATAGTATAATAATTTCCTCACGACCATCATGTGGATATGGAAAGACAATTTCTGAGTCTGAGGTAAATGGAGGATGTGAATGTCGCAAAGTATGAGGCTAAATTTACAAAGATATATAGGCATGCAGCTGATTATATACAAAACCCAAGGAGTATTATTCATCAATTCATTGATGGGTTATAACTATTTATCCACAAAGAATTAGTCTCACAATCCTTCTCATCATATGAAGATATAGTATCATGTTCTATCATGACAGAAAAATGAATTCACTAAGTCTTACAACTTTAAAGAGAATCAGGAGAAGAAGAGATCTTCTAAAGTCACTAGAAATGGAAATAAGGGGAAGAAGGGAAAATTTGAATATCCATCATGATGTAAATGTTGGAAGAAACACCCAGATACTTGCCTTAAATGAATGTGAGTATGTTACATGTGTGGTGAAAAAGTCCACCAATCTCATGATTTCAAGGGATAGAGAGAGGTTTTCAATGTTGAATGAAAAAATTGTAGATAAATGTGGAATTATGAAAAATAATTTTTTATGCGCCTAGGAAACATACCTTAGAAAATTCCAAGGGATCATGGCTAAGCATGTGTGATCACTACTACTGAGGTTGATGCTCTGAATGGCGTAGTGGTAGGTAATTTAATGGATTCCTCATGATTAGCCAATGCTTTTTTTGATTCTGGATCATTGGAATGTTTCATATCTTCCTAGTTTTCTATGAAAATTAGATATTTTCAATTTGATTTTACAAGGAAGTTGTCAGTGAAAACAATTATGGGATGTATCATTGAAACAATGATTTGTGAATCAGTCCCCATTAGGGCATATAAATGTTAATTATCTGCTGACCTCATCATCATAACCATGATTGGATTTGATATAATCCTCAGTATAGATTGGCTTTCAGACCATGATGTGAAAATTTATTATAAGAAGAAAGAGGTTACAATTTTCAATGGTGATAAGGGGTACCTTATCTATAGAGAAGAAACGTCACCACATGATTCTTATCTACATCCAACCCAAATTTCTCTAATAAATTCAGTTATTAGGGAGGATTAAAATGATATAAATATGCATGAGGAAAAGAATTCTTGAATAGAGGACGTATCTATTATACCAGAATATATTGATCTGTTTCCAGCATATTTACATAGACATCCTCTAAAATTAAAAATTGAGTTTTCCATTAATTTAATTCATGGTTCAAGGACCATATCGAATACCCCTTTATTTAATGGCCACTGTGGAACTATTGGAACTAAATAAACAACTAGAGGAATTGATTTATAAACTAATTAATTTCCCTATTGTTTGTCCATGTGGAGCCACTATTCTTTTTGTTTAGAAAAAAGATGTATATATGAGGTTGTGCATTGACTACCTAGAGATCAATGTTATAATAATATAGAACAAGTATCACCTACATTTCATTGATGATTTATTCATTTAACATCATAGAGATCAGTATTTTTTAAATATTAACATTGGATCTAGATATCATCAGTTGTGTGTGATGAAGGAATACATTCTGAAAATAGCATTTGAAACCAGGTACGAGCATTACGAGTTTATAGTAAAGCCTTTTGGTCTGACTAATTCACACTCTATTTTCATGGATCTAATGAATAGAGTTTTCATGGTATAATTTGATGAAATTGTAGTGGTATTTATTGAGGATATCTTTGTATACTATAAAACTATGTATATAATGAAAATCACTTTTCACTATTCTGAAAACCCTCAGAAGAAATTAATTATATGTAAATTTTAGAAAGTGTTAATTCTGTGTTCAGTAGATTTATTTTCATGGCCATATTGTCTCTAAGGATGTAATCTCTATTGATACTTAAATTACCAAGGAAATCCAAGAATGGTTGGCACCGACATGTATAACTGAGTTACACAATTTTATTGGTTTAGCTAGTTATTATTGGAACTTCTTCTATAATTTTTCCAAATTGGCTAACCCATTAACCAAGCTCATATGTACATGGGTTAAATTTGTTAGAAAAAAAGAGTTTGAATACTATTTTGAGGAACTGAAGATAAAATTATTCAATGCTACTATATTTAATCTACCATCAAGGAATGATGGCTTTGTCATATCGAGTGATTCATAGAAGAAAAAACTAGGTTGCTTCATTATGTAGAATGATAGAGTTATTTCCTATACATCACATAAGAAAAAAATTCATTAATAAAACTACCCCACTCAGGATCTTGAGTTTTTAGTTGTAATCTGTTCTTTGAAGATATGGAGACGCTATCCCTATGGTCAAAAATGTGAGATATATACCAATCACAAGCTTTTGAGGTATATTTTATCACAAAAAGAACTCAACATGAAGTAAAGAAGATGGATTGAACCACTCAAGTATTATGACTGAACTATATACTACCACCTGGGAAAGGCAAATAAGGTAGAAGTTTCGTTCACCAAAATGGATAATGGTGTTTTTGACAAGATGAGAGTTGAAAGGGAACATTTGTTCATGGATATAGTAAATATGTATATGGTAATAATCATAGAAGGTGAAATATCAATATCTTTTCAAATGGAAGCTAAACAATCTTTACTAGAAAGGAATAAAAGTTCTTAGACTAATAATGGGGTGTTTCAAAAAAATTAAAGTTGTAGAGGATGAGAGATTGATTGACATCATATATGAAGTTGAGATTGTGAAATTTGGGAAGAGAATGTGTGTTACTGACATACCTGATATAAAAAAGAAATTAATGGATGATGCTCATATATCTAATTACACTATACACAATGGTAGCACTAAGATGTATATAGATTTGAAGTAACATCTTTTGTGGGACAACATGAAGAGGGAGATTGGTGATTATGTGTCATGATGTATGGTTTTTCAGCTGGTTAAGGCTGGAAGACAACATCCTAGAGGAGTGGTGGAACCTCTTCCCATACCTGAGTTGAAATGGGTTGATATTATTATGGAATTTGTAATTGGACTACAAAATACTCCTATAAGGAATGATGCGATATGGGTCATTATAGATCTTCATACCAAGTCATCACATTTTCATTCTATAAGAGATGATTTAAAACATAAATGTTTACTGAGACTATATATTAATGAAGTTGTAAGACTTTGTGGACTAGCACTATTGATTGTTTCATATTGTGATCCCCATTTTAAATCAAGATTCTGGAAATGTATTTAGAAGGCCTTGGATACTGAACTTCATTTGAGCATAACCAACCACCCTCAAACTGAGGGAAAATTAGAAAAAACTATTCAAACCATAGAACACATGTTGAGATCTAGCTCACTTGAGTTTCCAGGAATGTGGGATCAATATTTACCTATAGTAGAATATTACTATAACAATAGCTTCCATTCAAGTATTCAGATGGAACCATATGATGCATTATATGGAAAGTGATGTCACACAACAACTTGTTGGGATGATGTTGGTGAATGTAAACTCGTAGGCCCAAAACATGTTGGGGAAACAAAGGAAAATATGAAGGTTATCCAAACTCCCTACAAAGCAGCTCAATGTAGACCAAAGTTATATGCCGATTACGGAAGGAAGGATTTGAAATTTCAAGTAGGTGGTCTTTTTTTCATGAAGGTATCTATATGGAAGGGTGTTATATGATTTGATAAGAAGGGAAAATTAAGTTCCAGGTACATTGGACCTTTTTAAATTATAGAATGAATTGGAGTTGTAGCTTATATTTTGGCAATGCCTCCAAGTCTATCAAAAGTTCATGATGTGTTCCATGTATCATTGTTAAGAAAATTCTTTCTAGACCCAGCGCATGTACTCACCTATGAGTAAATTGAACTGGAAACTGATCTATCTTATTGTGAAGAGTATGTCAAGATTCCTGATACAATAGAACAAGTGTTGAGAAATTGGATGAATCGTCCTGTAAACGTTCTATGGAGAAATCATAAGATGTAAGAGGCAACATGTGAACCCAAGGATCTAATGACGAAGAAAGTTCCGAATATTTCTATGCAGTAATATTCATGAATTTTGGAGGAGAAAATTATTTTATGGATCATATAATGTAACACCACAAGCTTCCATAGTACGTTTCCCTTCGAATAATGCAATATTTTTCGTTGTACGGAACATAGAGTTTTAACACACCACAACCAATTAATATAGACATTATGAATAGTAATACTCAATTTTTGAAATTTTATAAATTCTATTTTTAAAAAATTAATTTATTTTTGAATTCAAAATATTGAAATTATCTTAGGGTAAATTTATGGTATTTTTCTAAAAAATTTCAATTTTTGATGAATAGTGAAAAACACTACATTATTATTTAAATCCGACTTTTTATTTAAATAATTAGTTATATCATTTAAATTTATATTAGGTAAAAATAGATACATAATACCTATCTATGTTCAATTTAATTCATTATATTCTTATAAGAATAATATAAGATATATTAAATTTTTTTGATCTTTTTGCTGTCTTTTACCCACCACCAAGGAGAATTTCAAAATTTGAAAAAAATGTAATTTTTCTGCGTCTATGATATAAATTTAAAAAATCCAAGGGACACGGTTGACATAAATATGTAATTTTTGGTTTAATAAGATGAAATTAATTTTTGGTAGAAATGAACTTCAGACATTTATTTACCATAGTCAATGTTAAATAGGATTCTTGATGGTAAATATTTATATTGTAATTACCCTAACACATGTCCAAATTCTATTATGTAAATGTATTTCGACCAAAAAAACATTATGAATAAAATATGATCCTTTTTCCCCTTGGATTAGATTAGGTAATTTATTATTATTTAATTTAACGATGAGTTAAAAGTGTTAATTTCAAAGTTTAATAACTAAACCATTTTTAATAAAGGGTTATACAAAAGTTAAATTCGACTATAAATATTAATAATAAAGATCAAAATATTTCATATATAATGGTATTTAATTAATAAATTTTAGAAATTAAATAATTTAATTTAATTATGAAACAATGATTATTGCGTAATTACTTTATTAATCAATAATTAAAATTATTGATATTATATATATACAAAGAAATGTAAATTGAGACTTTTTATGAATACAACTAATTTACTAGGTTAATATGACATATTAGGGTTGATTAAATTAATTTTTTTAATTAATCATGAAATTATGACTTTATCATTAACAAATTACCAAAACCTATAGTAAGAATATTAACCATATAATATAATAATACAAGAATACAAGGTAATAGTTAAAATATTTAACTGAGAGTTAAATCAAAATTTTAAGGATAATATGGTGACCTAAACCTGCGTAAAACCTACTAGTTGAGAGGATTCAGACCCTTACCCACCTTAAACTTGAAATAAATCATTTTTTTCCATTATAAATCGAATATGAATGTATAATAAAATAATATTTCATAATTTTCCTAAAGTGACCCTCACCTATATTATAAAATGTTACTTACCTTCTCTAAAAATATCACCTCCAATCCCATTTTTCTCTACAAAACCCTGCCCAAATAGCCACAAAACTACTCTCAAATATACCTATTGGACTTAATTTGAACATAAATCAATCCTAATAAGACTTTTTTATCAACTCAAAAGGAAACACCAGAAGAAGTGGTAATAATTTCCCCACATAATTCAATGTTCTTTTCTTCTTCCACTACCCCTTTCTTTGTTGTTTCCATACCTAAATAATAACACCAATACATTATACATACTATTATGTTATTAAAAATATGGTAAAACCATATTCATTATTCTATCAATCCTATGAATGAAATGTCACCGTACGTGTGTACGTATGACTTACCCTCTCCATGTCGTGGTGTAGTTAGTTATTCAAACACTTCCTTATTTGAGTGGGAATAATAATGAGTGTAACTGATGTTAATAATAAATATATCATATTAAGGATTATTTATATATGATATAATAACCAATTACATATGATTTCACCATCAATATAATTATATTGTCTCTCATGCGTATGTACAGATTACTATCTCCAATTAGAAAATGAGATTCATTCCCCGTCAAAATCATTCAAGAATAATTTAAATTTAATTGTTAAAAATAATGTTTCAGAACTTTATATAATTCTGTATATGAATCAAATACATCCAATCCATAACAGACATGGATTACCTAACCAATCATATGAAGGAAAATAAATCAGCTAACACCTGAAACGATGATAGTATTGTAATATTATTGACAAAGCAATTTTGGAAGATCATAAATGATATCATATTTTTTTATGTGGTAAATTTATGACTTGATAACAATTATTTAATTGTTATACAGGGGGTTAATGTACCCTTAACCAATGAAATGTACAAGGTAAGGGTTAATTCTATTATATCTTTATTATCTGAGGCTGTTTATACGTCAGTATCAACTGGTACCTCTTTATCATCCACATTCGTGTTTCATAAAAATGTATTTCAAAACATTTTTATAGTTTCATAGACTTTATGTTAAAGTAATTTATACATTTTTTTAAATTTTGATAAAAATTATATATATGAATATTTCTGTCATTTTCCTAACAAGGTCCTTTACAACCTTCTCGAAGAAATTATGGAAGGAATTTTTTTTAACTTATATGAAAAGTGCTCCTATTTTAATTCATTATAACATCTTTGAAACTACACATATAAGCTTATAAGAATATTTTCAAAATAAATGATTTATTTTTTAATTTTGGGACATTAAAATCATTTCAACATATAATGATATATTTCTCTCAAATATTTTTGACAAACTAAAAAATAACTTTTTATTATAAAATATATTTTTAGGAAAAGTGGGAAACCAGTCCTAGTTAATCCAGAGGTAAAGCCTCATAAGAGAAAGAAAATCAATCAATGTGTTGCCTTAACCTTTTATGGTTTTCCTCTCTGTAAAGATTCCAGTTCATAATCCATACCTTCGTTGTCGGTTCATTTCCAATAACATCTTAATGATGACATGCCATTTTATCCCAGGTACGAACATATTCTTCTTTGCTGATTTTCCCATCATTGAAGCCTCTCATCAGGATCATATCTTGTTTTTTGATCCAATTCGCTTGCTCGCTATCGACCACCACTTGAATAGGTCTCCCCATCATCTCCACCTCTTCTTGTGGTATGTTGACATAAATAAATCCCTCCAATATCTCCTCCTTAGAATAGAGGATAGGTTCTTTAAAACCATTTTTCAATCTAGTTAATTTATCCTACATGCCATTTTCCTGGTTTAAAACATGAGGCTTCTCCTGCAAAAAAAACTGTGAGGGCCGTAGACATATCCTTCTCATATGATTTAGATTTTTTACCTGATATTGTTTCTATAGTTTTTGGAAAATTGGAGTAGTCCTTGCGCCCTTTCCCCTTTTTCTTCCTAGGTGTTTGCTTATCCTCAAGAGCCTTAGTCTCCCCCTATGACTCCACACCATCTGTAATTCCTCCATCCGGGTCATCGGTTGTATCATGAATGGTATCATTGGTTTCCAAACACTCAATGTTGTTTTGAGTGTGAACAACACATTGAACTATAGCCTTCCCCGCTGTTTGAAAGTTGACACCCGAAATACTCTACTTTTTTTGGGTTTTTTTTTCCACCCCTTCTGACCAAACCTCAATTTCCTTCCCAGGTAGACTCTTACCTTTAGCTTGAGATGCATGCGGAGGGGATTCAACAGTCCGTACTAAAATACCCAGGTCTCGGTCTCTCAAATCCTCATTAGGAAGATCAAAATTCCCCAATATCGTGGGTTCCTCAACTTGATTTACCATAAGACTATTTTTCACTGTCCTACCCGCCAAGTGATTGTGTTGTATAGCATTGTTCTCCTTCCTCCCCTACATTGTCACATTTCCCTAATGACCATCCCGTCTGAAAACTGCAGATGAGTGACCCAATCTTCTGCAAGTCGAGCAAAACTACAACCAATGATCAAAAACCACTGGTTGTTTGATCCGAACTTCCTCCCCAACTTCAATCCACACTGATTCAACTCGCAGCCTTGAGGCATGCACCTCTACACACATGCATGGGTTGATTGGATGAAAAACAGAAGCAGTACGCGAATCCACACAGTGGAAACGACCCACAAGATTTCGTATCATACGTAGAATTGAGTGATTCTAAAATGGTAAAGGATGTTGGGGAAGACTATCCCAAACCGAAACTATAGTAGAATCGCGATTCAGTTATAGGTCGTAGATCCCCCAAAATAGATAGTAGCTGCATCCACTGCATTTCCTGGGCGCACGCGATTGATCAAGCACAATGTCTGCCGACAAAGCATGTTGCACTATCAAATTCCATTTATCTTGAAGTCCGACAATAGCTCGTTCTTTTAGACCCCAATTATCGAAGACAAACCTTTTGAATTCATCCACCGAAGGCCTCTTGTTTCTAAATAGGGTGACCAGTGTTAGATGCAGTATGATCTCTGGCTCCGTAATTTCCCGAACCGACAATAGAATCATGGGGTCACCTTCCAGAATACCAGGGACCTTCGGGTCGAGGTTAATCACAGGAAATTCCAGAATCAAATCTGGATCGATGAAGGGATAGGAAATATGACTCCAGCCATGATGAGGAAGTCCAGAATCTTCCCCCCTCACACCGACAAGTGGCGGAGGGGGAAGCGTCGTTGATCCCATTAGGGTTAAGCCATCGCCGCGTCGAGCTCCCGCTCCCGATCCAGTTCCCCAATTTATCTATCAAATATTTTTGATTTCATCTATTTAAACATTATTTGATGGATTTTATGCTTGACTGAAGTTGATTTATAATGATAAAATCTACCATATTGTATTGATGGTTTTGGGATATGTTTTAATATGGAGGTGTTATTTTTATACCATTCATGGTATATGGTTATATTATTAACATTTCTTATTCTAGTTTTATTATGAATGTTTATGTAATGGTTCAACCTTTTCATATGAGGAATGCATTAGACTTAGTACATGATGGGTGGAGCCCGATATAGCTCTGTGATGCATTGGTGGGTCTTATGAGACAAACTAGTGTCTTGGAAGAAGGCATTGAGAAAATATTATTTTTAGTCATGGTACGTGGCCTTGACAATATGGTTATGAAGTCTAGAATTATGCATTCCATAATTATAAAATGTGTTATGGATATTGCATGTGATTATTCGACTAGTAGAATATCCATGCGAATAATTAAATGGAATTATTTGATTTATATTTTCTATATTATTCTGATGTTTTAAATTTAAATTTATTATGTTTCAATCTTTTACATTTCCTTAAATGTTTATGATTATAATGAAATATTACACTTTATTGTCATCCTTACTGAGCATCTATGCTCAGACCTTTCTATGTTTAATTTTTCAATGGATGTGAAGAGGTATTTAATGTTTGACCTACATGGATATGATAAGGTATATAAATGTTTTCAATTGGGAAAAAATGTTGTTATTGTTTTTATTTTATGATTTAATGTAAAACTTATATATGTATCTATTAGGTCCACAGGTACTGATCTAATCGGTCTTTCAAGACTTGATATTTTTTGATCATTCCAATGTTATGTAATAAGGCAACGACTCTGAGAAACTAGGATCGGGGAATTACACTATCCCATAGATAATCCTAAGGGAGGTGAGTAGCCAACAGTTGTAGAATTAACCACCATTGATTCCTAGATTCCCAAATGACTTCTCTGAACATTATGTCATTGGGGCTCAATCACCGCACCTTTATATAATCATATTTGTGATGAACAATCACATCCATACAGTTTTAGGTCACATCACAAGGACACTACTTTGTGGGAAAACCACCCCTCTTACTCATGTCTCCAAAGTAACATAAATTTAATCTCGTCATTATGACACATAGCAAATGAATCACCCAATCATAGTAAAGGACACACACCCTAGTTCATCAGGTGGATTCAACTCTAATAGTCATCATAAAGGATGCACACCCTGGTGTGTCATGGGTATTCCACTCTTTTTCAATGAGGAACCTCACCCTAGTGCATTAGGGTGATTCCAATAAGATGTTGCTGGAAGAGGATCTCTGTTCATGAAAATTGGGGATTTCACTCTCTTAGAAGTCATAGAGAACCCCAAGTCAGATGTGTTTCATGGATTCAACTATTATTTTTTGATCACACTCTCCCAAGTTAATCGTAGGTATTTAAATCATATGTAGCTTGTAAAGGACCCACACCCATGCCAATGGTGGATTCAACTCTCTTATTAGTAATTGAGGACCCACGTCCATGTTTATGGGGATTTCACTCTAGGTCATCGAGGACTGATGCCGTACTCAGTTGGAGGATTCCGTTTGACAAGTATCATGTAATTACATTGGCCACCCCTACTGGATTGTACCTCTCAGAAATCACTAAGGAAAACTGGCCATTCCCGTGGGATGGGACCTCTTGATAAGATGTGTCAGTAGTCATCGGTTTCTATCTCGGATAAGCATCGTTCCCAAATTATCTTGTATCTTTACTCGAAATACACTATGGAAGGCACCATCATGTTATAAGAAAAAACACTCAGTATTGGATACATGCATACCAAAATATGAGTTTAGATGATGGAGATATGATGGATTGATGATTTTTAATGTGGTACATGGTGAACAAGGGTCCCACACAACATGTGAACCTACCCCATCTTTTGTCCATGTACCTATCCATTATTGGGTACTATACTATGATCTAGTACACATAGGAATATCATTGTACTCCCATAGGACATAGCATATCCAGAAAACAAGTGTATAAAGATCACGATTCAGGATGATTATTCAAGGGAAGAAAGCATAACTTCACTAATACGTCTCCTCAAACGGCCCCAAAACATTGGACCACATTTCTTCATACATATTATTTACTCTCACAACATTTAATTATGACCTAAGCCATGAGAACTCTTCAAAAAAAAAGATGTATCTTCCACTAATATTAAAATCATGTTTCCACATATAAGTAGATTATGAGTAAGGATCTACATGTCCAAATGGACAACACCATTGTTGGCCTTTTAGAAAAACATGCACGATCAACTATTCATTCAGCACAATCTGAAATCTGATGGAAAATTTCATTTCATAGAAATTATAGCGAATTGGGGCCCATGGGGTTTATACATAAACACTAGTTTAAACACCCAAAAGTAATCATGAAATGTTCTCCTTAGGACAAGGGTATCACTATTGATAACAACATATTAATCTAACAACCCATGTAGGTTCCAAGTCCAATCAAGAAACCGGAATAATAAATATCTTATTATTATTATTATTTTTATTATTAAACATACTCTCATTTTTTAACCAAGGAAAAATCCATAATTCTTAAACATCTAAAATGGCCTAAAATGGACCATCTCAAATGTAGGGTTATGTCATTGAAAAGGGAAGGTAAAAAGATAACACTATTTAAGAGATGTGTCTATTACAAGTTTTCATAATAATAATAATTATATTATTATTATTTAAACACATTAATTTAGTCTAACTAAACCTAAAATGAATAAATAAATTTCTATTATTGACCATCATAAAGACAGGGACACATTTCCACTGACGACACGTCAATTGAACTTCTCATGTAGATGATATATAAGGTCAAATATTTAATAATATTATTAAATATAATGTCTCAAAATATTATCATTAGACCATGTTGTAGGTAGTGGTAAATTATTTGAAATGGTTTTAGAATGATTGTATTGAGAATGAGGTTATGTCACTACTGACGGCGTGTTAAACAGACTCCCCAAGTAAGTGTTATTAGGGATTAATGATTAATAATCAAAATATTATTTTTATTACAATTTTTTCATTATGTTTATTTTTATTATATTTTCTTATAGGTTATTCCTCCTCTCACCACATCAGCATGCCACTTGTCTGCCTCATCAACGCTGCACACCCCGAGTTATTTAGCCTCCTTCCACTCGGGTCACCCATCCTTACTGTTACCCCACATCACTATGTCATGTGTAGTCTCACGATATTATGCCCTCACATAGCCTCCATCCACCTCCGAACCCTGCTGCGTTTCTCGCCCAATCGGCTAGCTCAAATGGCCTCTGCCTCTACATTGCTTGCGACTGCCTCCACACGGCCCACCACTACAATGTTCCATCATCAGCTGTTGTGTCAGCAACACTTCAATGGTCCCTTCCACAGACCATCAAGACCCTCTGGATTCCCACATTCATATTCTTGGGATGATTGGTGAAACCCTCTAGGAGACCTACGCAATTCCATCCATCGATCGATGATCTGATAGTCTATTAATGTGTCAAAAAAGAGTAATCAAATCTAAAAAATAATGTATTGTTTTTTGGATAAAATTATTGGTTTGAAACATGGATCAGTTTAAATGTTTGGTAGTACATTGGAAATGATAATCAAAATAACAAAACAATTTAACAATGAATATATTTTGAAATAAAATATCAAGTTGATTATTAAAGGAATGAAACCCTACCATGATTTGATCCCCTCAGCAATGCCAATGGTTTCTCTTAACTTTAGCTTCAATCTGCTGATGATCCCTTTTAAATTCATTGATGAATGTATAAGTGAGCGATAAGAGATAGATATTGGAATTTAGTATTGAAAAATAGATAAATAAGGGTGTACCGAAACTCTAATTCCCTTATTATCTATATATAGGATTCATGTGCAGTGCAGAATCCCTGACGTCTATGCCCTCTAATTTTATGTCACCCTTAAGTAAAACACCTCATTCTGAACTCAACGATGGCCTTTCATTTCCAATCTGATTCACTATATGAAATTTATTTTCTTCTTCATTCAAAATAAAATAATAACATTTAATTATTTTATTTACAATTTTCCCATGAGTGTATTTTCTCAAAGAAGTCATGTGCTGAAAAATGTTATAAAATTTATGGTAAATTCAATGTTTCCAACTCAACTATGGCTTTAGATATCAAACATAAATTTCTGTTTAAGATATATTTTTTTCCATCACGTGAACAGTGAAAAATATACATAATTTTTTTTATAATTTATTCTAGGCACAAAAATCCTTGTAATTTCATCTTGTCTTAGTTCCTAGGTCTAGAAATGTATGTAGAAATATTCCAAAGTCTGACAAGGAAGATACTGGGTCTCTACACATGAACTATCATTCTTATTGGATAAGTATTGATAATTTCATCATTCTTTTTTCCTTATTCTCTATTGGTATTCCTCTCAATGGAGTTATCTAGGTGTTGGATCATATAAACTATTTTACGGAGTTATTATTTTCATCCAATTAATTCCAATCTAGTACAAAATAATGAATTATACTGGACAAGGAGGGTTTTACCAGTATGAGGTAGGAGGTCTACTAATTATTCTATTGTGTTATGAAGTTTCAAAATATGAAATCTGAGATGCACACCTATTTCAAATTATATATCTCCCAAATTGAATCCGTAATAAATTATTTTCCATTCATGGAACCAAATGACATGTTTTATCCCCATTCATAACTAGAATTATCTACAATGTAGTGATACATTCCTTTTTGATGTGTCGTCCTAATTCTTAATTTGATTCTTGATTGTGTATCCAAATAACCTTTTATTGTGTGTTGTTTTAATTCTAAATAATGGTATCATAAATTGTTAATGGATCAATTATGTTTTGTAGGATAAATTAAAACTATGATTTATAATGAACCAAATTTATTATAGGTTACTGGTAAACACACGTCACCTAAATAAATGGGCAACAGTTACACCACTATAATAATTTAATGTAAATGAAAAATTGATTATACCTTGGATCATATTAAATCCAATTCTCATTTATCAATGATAGGATATATGATCATAAAGACCCATAGTAATTATAATTAATTTCAATGATGTCTCCTATATATTACAATGAATTGGCATGGTGACCGTAATGCATGTATTAAAAAAATTGTAATAATGACATGTATTAAAAAAACTATATGGGAATGAAAAAACTAGTTATATAAAAATAGGCATGAATACCATTATATGAATTTTATATTATCTAGATTTCAATCTCTAATGATTCTATATGAGCCTGATGTACCTTGTGATATTATACTGGCACGACCCTTACTGGGATAATATACATGCATGATGTCTGTTATGATATTATAAGTGTATGATGACACTAACAATAAAAATGTGTATGGAATCCATATATTATGAGTTTGGGCATGGAATACCATACTAGTATGATTCTAGGCATAGAATCCCCTATAATACTTTCATATTGGGAATGAAATACCATGTAAATGTTACACTGGGTATTTTATCCCATGATCCTTATACAAAGATATTCTGGCATGGACCGAAGTAGGTAGTGTCTTCCTGACTTCCTTAAAGAACATGATCTGACCCATTTATTGTCAGTATTAATAATTTAGGTTATTATACCCTTATACATCCATTTTTTATACACCATCTTGATATTAATAAACCTCATTTTTAGTGGTTTTCTTAGATTTATCTCAGACCCTATCTTGGCAACCTATGGTACTCGGGAGGACTACATTTTTTATATCTCAGAGAAGGAGAAGTGTACACTTGTGGATGTGTGAAATCATGAATGGATTAGGATGGAGAATTGGTAGTGGTTTAGTATGATGTTTCTCTATATTCATGGATAAAAATTTGTAATTTTTTTACCATTTGATTAACTTGCATTGTAATCCCCCATACTGTTATAAATGATATACCCTTATTGATTTAATTTAATTTAATATTTTGTAATATGTTTATAGAAAATTTATTAATTTAATTTGTTATATCTTTTTGGATTTAAAGTACCCTTATAAATCATTATCATTGATAATATAGAAATTGAAAAGTGATCACATGATTTGTATAAATATAAGGCTTTACCAAATCCAATTGACACTGAAAAAGGACTTGATGGCCTCATCAAGTTGGATTATACCCTATGAAGCCCCTTTATTAGAGATTTTGATAGATATATTGTCTCTAGAATTTGCTATTGACAATGCACAAGCTGATATAAAACAACATAAGAATGAGTGAAATAGTTTATGATATAAGTTTGATCTCATCAAGATCACGACCCAAATCATGATCGCCAAACAGCCCGATGAATTTATCAATGTCATGAACCTTACTCTGGGGTTATATTCCTATGCAACAAAGGAAAAATTTAGATGAAATTAATAATATGAATATTCATATTTTATAGAATACTTAATTATTTTAAATTTTTATTGTATCTTCAACAATTATTTTCAATTTGATTCAATTAAACACAAGTTTTATTATCGGGTAATTTTAAAATTCAATTAAGGGGTTTATTTTGATGAATTAATAGATTTTTGAAATATATAGAATTTTAATAAAATTTTAGTTTTAAATATGTATTTTTAATTATAAATGGTCATTTAATTTTTATGATGTTGAATATATATTTTATAAGGGTTTAAAATTTTTTATTGGTAAAAAACACATCATTTTTAAATTAATGTGGAATCATATTTCAAAAGTGTAAATGAATATATTTTGAAAATTATTTATATAAAATAAATACTATTGTTTAAATTATAACATTATAATTATCTAGTGGTGATGTTTTCATAACATTTTGAGGCAACTAAATTTTCGGTTAAAAATAAAATACTGTATAAATATGTTGTGTGTTTTATGAAATAATAATGTCCCAAAAATTATTTAATAAATTCTATAATGGGTATACTCATAAAACTAATTCTTTTAAACTTACTAAAATATTATTTTAAGTTTATTTTATTAAATTTATAATTTCTTTATGAATTATCTAAAATATATAATATATTTTTTTTATTTTTAATTCATATATTTAAAAGGGTGAATCACCTCCGCATAAGAAAGGGTAATATTTAAATATGGTCATCCCCATGAATAATTAAATAATTAATACCTCCCCACTCTGGAAAACCACATTGGAAAAAACCATGGTATGGTTTGTAGTTTTGAATAATTTATAATATAGACTCTAAAACCTATGTTTGTGAAATATTAATGAATTGTCCACCAATTTTCTATAAAATAAATAGAAGAAACCACATATATTCACTAAAAATACTTTAATCACGTCTTAAATCTACCCTTACCTCTCTATAATCTTCCCATGTTACCCCAATAGCTCAATAATCCCTTTTGAAATCTTTTGGAGCCACACACTCATATAAGAGTTCTTTTTTATCATCTTTCTCCAAATATCATTATCTTGTTATTACCTATTATTAATTAATAATGATTGGGTATGTTTTTCTCACCTCCACCATACCACACTTATTATTTATAAATGATGAGATATCCCTATATCCTTGATTATTCCCTCCCATGTATAATCATTACCATGCATAAATTTGGTAAGCATCAGTTCCATTCTCTTTTTATTCATGTTTACTTATTATCATATGACAATATTTTATTATTAAATATAGGTGTACGTGTCCATAAATGTCTCTAATACTATACAACTCTTGTTGAGATGATGGTAGACCCATTTCACTCACATCAACCCATTTTATGAATATTTACATGATGTTGTTTTGCTGCCGAATTTTCACTATGATTTTACATTCCATACCAATTGTGTATTTAATATCGTACCCATATCATATCAAGGGTTTTCACATTAAAGAACATATAAATTTATATTAGGTACTTATATGTGTTTATTTCAAACTCCGTGATCATGGAATAAATTAAGATGAGGAATTAATTCATGTTTTATGATCTATTTGTCACTATTAAGCAAGAAAATGAAATGAATGTGACAAATGTGTCAGGATTATATAGCACTAAACTGAATTGGGTAGTGATTAGAATCAAGATAAATCAGGTTTGGATAGAGGTATACTATATTCGATTGTAGGACATTGACCACCATGATGTCATGGTTGTTTATCCTTCACCTATGTTTATGATGCACTGTTTTATATTATTGGAACATTCCCCATGTTATGATTATCACTCTATATAAGGACATATTATTAATGTTCCTTTATGAATCATTGTAATACCATCTATAAATTTTATTTTTATGTTCGTTTTATTCCATGTTTATTACCTTACTGGGATTTGTGTATCACCCCATTCATAGGAATTTCCCCAAGTTATCAATTGTAGTTTTGAGCTCAAGAATGTTAAGAACGTTTTCAATAAATATGTTTTAATTTTTATTCAAATTTGTTATACAATTTATTAATTCCAAAATATACTAGAATTATCTAGATTTTTTTTCTTTAATAAGTGTAATTTTATTTAATTAAATAAATTATTAATGTGTAATAAATAGAAGGGTTGATATAGTTGGCAACAAATGATATTATTAGTATATTTTTTGGGATTATGATTATAAACATCCAGAAAAAATCTATAGATATAACATAATGTGTATGAATAGATCCATATAACATTGGTGAGTATATACTATGTGGTTTAGAAATAAAGTACAACAATATTTGGATAATATAATTGGATTTGGTTCTAGTACAGATGTACCTAGGGGTAACAACCGTGACATGGTGTATCGGGCCTAACTCGATGGTAACTAGGTATATGAAAACGAGAATGGATACACACTAGGTTTGAAACTCATAGGGTATATGCTTTGGTAATTTCATAATCTATGTACAAATAATTATTAATGGAAGATAAAATTCATATTAAAAAACATGATATGAAATAGACCATAGATAATAAAGAATACTTATTAAAAGTTCATAGGTTAATGAAATATATGTAATTTATATTTTATCCGATTAATGACATTGGATTTTCTATTATGTGATTAATATCATTAAAATAATCATTCTTAATTTTCCTTTTGTTCTAGCTAATTTCCAGAATTTAGTGGAATCATGTAAATACTATTTGTTAATGGAAATTTGACGAATGCCCCCAATGAGATGCCCAACCCAATAAGAGTTGGTATCATGAAAATCGTGTTGATACTCTCTAAAATGAATTAGTTTTAGAATAGAAAAAAAGATCATGCATTTTAAAATCCTCCAAAAATAGAACAAGACCAAATTAGGATCCACATTCAAGAAAATGAATGCTAATTTCAATGTATATCATGATCCCTTAATCACCAAACAATGGATCAAATATATTGAAAATGTAATCTCCATCCTTCAATGATCTGAATAAGAGAATGAACTTTGGGTTGTTTATCATATCGAAGGTGAACCTGATCAATGGTCAAAATTTATAAAAAAAAATATGAAGCCTAAGGAGGTCATTGAGGTGATGGGATGGCACGGATTCAAAAAAATAATTTTTGACAAATTTTTCCCCAGAATCCTCTAACATAAACTTGAAATGGATTTCGTTACCTAATGAAAAAAGGATTACAAATATATTAGGGCACAAGAAGAAAACATCAGAAGCCTTACATGATATTCCTTCTGCTTTTTCATTACCCCAGAGTGAAAATTTCACTACTTCTATTGTTGGATAAAACCTGCCATATGGAGAGCCATAGTGATTTGTGACATTGATAGCTATGAGGAATTTGTCTAATGTTCCCTCAATTTTGATATGAATATCAGAAAATCTCAAGGGTTTCAAGAGGAAAATACGTGGAAAGAGGATATCAATTATGGATGTGTGATAGAGATATATAATGGTACTATGAAATTTAAACATCCCACTTTCTAACGGTGTAGAATGGAGAAACCTAAAATTTCCTTGAAGGGGGTGAGAAAATTCATTAATCATTTGATAAAAGGGCACCAAGACAACAATTTCTAGTAGGAAAAAAATTCTAATCTGATGGAGGAAATGAATGCCTTAGTCAACCATTAGTGCATTTTTCATTGGTACACATTCATGGATCCATGTTATTATCCCAACTAATTCACTAAGATATTGGTTTTCGGAGACATCCAAAACCACCAAGGCAGAAAGGGGGAGCTTATTTCGATTAAAACTATTGAATGATATCTGAAAAATGAGGTGGTGACATGTATGTTAGTTATTAATTCTATAATAATGAAAAAACGTTATGATTTTGGTAATACAAATACATTTAAATATTTTTTTGAACAACTACCAAAACACCATAAAAAACCATGGAAGTGGAGATATGATGGAAAATATGAAATGGGAAAATTATTTCATCCTATGTATATAACTCTACCCCTATCACAATTTGTGCGATGAAATTCTCGGAGAACAATGTCATACTCCTTTTAGAAGAATTTGGGGAAATTATAGGCATGGATTGGAATTCCATATATAGAGTCAATATGAATTTCCATTAGAAGTAACAAACTCTTCGTATTGATAATTGTCCCTTGATTATATTCCAGTGAAAAGATGAGAATGAGTCTTCTTTAGAACCAATATCTCATGCATGGACATCATTGCCATATGAGAAAGTGTATCTAGGTAAACTGATTGAATCTAAGGAATGAATCATCCTAGTAGACAATCCCATTGTTTGGGATTATTCTAATGTGTTTCCCAAGGTATTGGACTGTCTTCCTCCTAGATGATATGTTGAATTCTCAATCGAAATTATTATTTGGGCTTTACCATTATCTAAGAATCCATATAGAATGATTCACATGGAACAAGAGGAGATGACTAATTACATACAATAGAATCTATAAAGTGGTTTCGTATTCCAAAATGCTTCATCATGGGGTGTACCAGTAATCTTACATAATAATAAGGATGGGTAAATGTTCCTTTGAATTTACTATTATGAGATCAATAAGATCCTAAGAAAGTACAAGTATCCTCTTCTACGGATTTATTACTTGTTTGTTCAGCTACACAGAGAACAATAATTTACCCAGGTGGATATGTGGTAGATAGATTTCCAAGTCAAGATGAATAAGGATGGTATCCATAAGAATGATTTTTGTACAAGGTTTGAGAACTATGAATTCATAGTAATTCTATTCAAACTCAATAATGACCATGTCATCATCTTGGAAATGATGAATAGTGTATTTAGAGATTACCTCATAAAAAATTTTTAGTCTTTATGGATGATATTGTGAAATACAGTATATGGAAGTAGGAATATGAGATAAATTTGAGTATTGTGCTAAAGGCCATGGGAAGGAAAAAGGTTCATGAAAATTAAAAAAATGAGAGCTCTAGTTGATGTATGTCTCTTTCTTGGGGAATATCATCATACAAAGAGGATATCATTATACTCATAAAAAATAAAATCAATTTATTGAAGGTTGTTACCAAAATCTGTCATAGATATATGATGTTTCTTAGTGTTTGATAGGTATTATCACTATTGTATAATAAATTTGTTTCAATTTCCAAAGCATCTTACCAAGACAACTCTGAAGGGAGTCATGTTATCTTGGAATGATGATTCCGAATAAATATTCAAGAATTTTAAAAGAAGGCTTATCGTTATGCATTTTCTCACACTACTCATAAGGGGAGATGCCTTTTTTGTATTCAATAATTCTTCGATGAAGTGCCTAGGATGTGTGTTCATGGAGAATGAAAAATTAAATGCCTATGTTTTAAGTTAGTATAATTTTATTCAATAGAACTACCCAAAACATGATATATAGTTCCCAAAAGAAATATTCTATTTTAAAAATTGATGGAATTATCTCATTGGGGATATGTGTGAAATATATATGGATCAAAAAAGTATCAAGTATATATATTAACATATAATTATCTAAATATATGGTAATTATGATGGTTAGATATGATCAAAGTCTATGACAGGTCAATTCACTAGCATATTAGAAAATAAAAATATTGCGGAAGATTCTCAAAGTATAAAGGATCTATCAATTTTGTAATTGATGATAATTAGGAATGATCCGATCTTCATAGCCATAAATATGATGGACATGTGAATAATAAATGAAGAAGATAATCAATCATTTCCCAAATTATTTCCCAACTTTATTATCTTTTGAGGATATAGTATGTGCAAAGGGATGAGTTGGGAATTCAGAAGAAACATGAAACTAAAAGAAAAGAGAAATCCATAGTGTTTAATGCTAATGAATAAGGTGGTGTAAGAATTTGGTCAAGAAAATGTGTACCATAAAATCATATCTAAATGGTGTAGAAGCTAGTTGGTACATATAGACAAACCTTCTCTAACAATCCGGGAATCACAATGATGTATCGAGATCTCAACGAACACAATTTATGGGAAAATATAAAGAAGAATATCATAGAATATATATCAATATGTTTTGTATGATAGAAAGTGATGATGGAATGGAAACAATAAAATGGAATTATACAGGCATTACACATACCTTCATGGAAATGAAAAAACATCGTTATAGACTTTTTTCACTAGGATTCCCATTAAATCAATAAAAAACAATGGTATCTATGTTGTGGTGGATCATCTTATAAAGGTCGCACACTTCATTGTAATTCGAGAGGATTTTTCATTTGATTAAATAACATGGATAAAAATTAGAGAAGTAGTGTGGAAATAAGGAATACCATAATGGATTATATATTATTGAGATCAATGGTTTACCTCTATGTTCCAGAAGAGTCTCCAACACAATCTGAATACCGATATTATCATTAGGATAGACTATCACCCAAACAATGATGTCCAATATGAGAAGAATATCCAAAAACATTATGAAATGTTTAAATTATTCTAAATGGACATAAAATGATTTTGTGATCAACATAATCCTCTAGTTTAGTTCTCATACAACAACAACTTCCACTCTAGAATTCAAATATGTCCCTATAAATCCCTTTTATAGGAAGAGGTGTAGAACACCTATATACATGTAAGAGTTTTCATAAACAAAATTATACATCCTATAATGGTTGAGGAAATGGTGGAGAATTATATGACCATTAATCTGCAAATCAAGGTTACACAATGTCATCAAAAGAGCATTGCTAAAAATTGTCGATGAGACCTAGAGTATCATGATGTAGACATGGTATTCCATTACATATCTATCCCGAATAATGTGGTGAGAATTTTAGACAAGGTAAATATTAATCCCATATACATCAGCCCTTTGAGATCATTGAGTGCATAAGAGTGTTGGCATACCAAGTAGCATTCTCACCATCTCATTTACATGATGTATTGCATATATCCTTTTGGAGGAAGTTCATAGCAGATGCCTCACATGCACTCAATCTCGAGGTAGTACCACTATAGAATGTCCTCCCTTATGAGGAGTGGCAAGTTATGATCATAGATCATACAGACAAATCTCGACAAGAGAAGACAATTCCCCTGGTTAAATTGTTATGGAGAAAGCACATGTTTTAATAAGAAACATGGGAACTAGATGATGTGATAAAATATAGTTACCCTCATATGTTTTTATTTATGAAATGAAAATTTTGAGGGAGAAATTTCTTATGGGGAAAATAATTTAATGACCCAAAAAATTGTAACTGAGAATCCCCTTTTGATTTAATTAAATGTATTATTTTTTAATATGGTTATAGAAAAAAAGAATTTCCCTGGTTATATCATAAGGGATTTCAAATACCATTAAGAATCATTAAAATTGATAATATAAACATTGAACAATGACCAAATAATTAGTATAAATATTTGTCTTTAAAAATTCCAATTGACACAAAAAAAGGAAGTGGTGGTCTCATATAATAGGATTATATGCTATGATGCCCATTTATCAGGAATTTGAGCGATATATCATCCATAGGATTTTTCCTTGACCAATACCAAGATAAGATTCAACAAATAATGATTCCAGGAAACATATTAAGTAATATGTTCATTCTCATCGAAATCACAACCTACACCATGTTGACTAAAAGACCCCTGAAAGTCTCTCAGTCACACAACATACACTTAGGGTGTACACCAGGGTACAAAGGGATATATATCAGGACATTAATAGTAATATACGTATATGGTATATAATAAAAAATTAATTTTAATTTTTTTGTTACATTATAAATTATTTTTATTTTCATTGAATTAAACACAAAATATAATTTTTGGCCATATAAAAATTAAATTAATCTACTTATTTTGATGATTTCATTGATATTTTAAATTAATATTATTTTAATAAAATGTTATTATTAAATATTTTTTACTGATTATAAATTTTCATATAATTTGTATGAAGTGAAATGAAATTTTTAAATGGGTACAAAAACTCTAATTTTCAATAAACCAAACCTTTTTAAATAAATGATGAATATTATTTTAAAAGTGAAGATACAAATATATTAAACAATTATTTAGATAAAATTAATATAATTTTTGGAATCTTATGATCGAAATTATCCAATGGGATATTTTCACAATTTTCAGAGATTGTATAATTTTTTGGATAAAAATAAATAACTTATAAAAATACAGTTCGTTTTATGACATCATAATGGCATAGAAATGAGATAATAAATAATATAAAGGGTATAATGAGACATTTAAAAGTTTTACCCTTAAAATATTATGAATTTATGATTATTTTATTAATTTTTTTATGCAGTTTTGAATTCTCCAAAATATAAGATATATTTTACGATATAAAATTAATTTATTTAAAAGAGTGACTCACCTACACATATAAAAGGGTGATATTTTAATATGTATGGACCATTAAATAATAATATAATGAATAAATCACTAATTTTTATAAATCCATGGGCTGATTTTTGGTTTTGAATATTTTATTATGTAGAGTTTGAGAAATATTAAACAATTCCCTTCTAATTTTCTATATACACCGACCCAATATCCCATTTCTCTTAACTCAAAATCATTGAAGAACATTATTAATTTGACCTCCCCTCTATATAATGCTTCTCAAAGGTCCCCAAGATCTCACAAATAACCTTTTCATGATTTAGATCCACACACCCAAATAAGGGTACTTTCCTTTCTCATAATTATCCATGTCTCTTTATCATGTTATTCCCATTTATTTTCAATTACTAATTATGAGATATATTTTAATACCTCCCCCTTATTTCCATTATTATGTATAATTGATTTTTTACCCTTTTATCTCTCATTAATCAATCCCATGAGCACCTCTTACCATGCTGAAATATCATATGCATCATTTCCTTTCCCATTTTATTCAAGAATATTTATTATTGTATACCATCATTATATAATTATATATTTTTTGAAATCTCCTTACATGTCCGAATTATTTTCTTCTCTGTGTTAAAATGTTGGGTGTCTCATTTCACTATCACAGACCCATTTTATGAATTTTTATTTCATGCCATTATGCTGATGATTTTTTATTATGATTTTCCATGAAAAACCAGTTGTATAGTGAATACCATACCCATATCCTATCAAATATGATCAAATTTACCAAAATATTTTTTTTATTTGGAAAATATATGTATTTATTAAACACTCATTAATCATAGAATAAATTATGATGATGAATGAATCAATGGTTTATGATATTTGTGGCACACATAATTCGGGGAATAAAATGGAAGCGATGAGTCCATCATACATTAAATAGTGCTACAATGTATTTGGTAATGTTTAGAATCACGATACATCATGTTGGTATAAGTTTGTACCTGATTCATTTATAATACGTTTTCCAAAATGAAGTCTTGTAAATTTATCCTTGGCCTATGTTTATGAAATATTTTATTTTATTTACAAATATCACATTATGGATGAGTAGTAACTGACATACTAGGAAGGAATGAAAAATTAAATTAAACCATACCACATTTCGAAATTCAGAAATATTCTAAACACCTATGGAGATCCATGATAATCTCTTGTGTTACCCAATTTCTGTCACCATCCATCACTATCATTATTATCTCTATCATGAGTTATAACTATTGACATCACTATCTGTAACTACATACTCATCACTTCCCAACACTATAAAAGACATCAGAGACCATTGGAGCTTCCATAAAAATCACACTGAGTATTCATTATTCCCCATTAAACTAGTAACAAACAAATCAAAAAAACCATGAATTATATAATAGAAACCACCAAACCCTCAAAAAGATATCGCATCAAACTGAGTCTTCATTGACCCCCATTGAACTATATAGAATCCAAATAATACTATAGAGAAATCTCACATCCATGAGATATAAACAAAATAGTATGATCAAGAGAAACCCTACGACCTCCACCAAGTCAGACATGAAAAAAGTGAAAAAACCACAAATTGAACACTAGTTAGTAGAAATAAATAGTTTGACAACTAAAATCTAGAAAAATCCATCATTTAAATAATGAGGAATAAATATGAAAAAACCAAGTCATCAATGAAGACCATGAACCTATAGAAATTAATAGATTTTTTTTGAATGAAACGCTGCGATGGGAGAAAACCCTAGGATGGAACCATGGGGTAAAACCCTATATGAAGAATAATGGATCCTTTGAGAAGAACCACATCTTCTAAACTAATTATCCAAAAATGTCAATGTTTCTACCAAATAATATCCAACCTGCAGAGGAGATATGGAACATGCTGGCTGTGTTTAGTAAAGGAATGCAAGGAGAACGAGAAGCACTATCATAGAGAAAGGGGAGTTGAACTGAGGAGATGAGATCCAAAATGAAGAAGGATCCTAGATTGAGGGTAACCCGAAATAGAGAAACTGAAGTAGATGAAATAGTTAGAGGATATCAGAAAGAAGGATTGAATGTTACAGGGGGGAGAGAGAAAAAACATGATGGGGAATAAGATATGAGAGATGAGATCCCCTAAACATATGTTTATGATGTAGTTTTTTAAATTTTTTACACATTTGGAATGTTATGATTATAATTATATATCATGCCTTGTTATTCATGTTCCTTTATGATTCATTTTTATACATTTTATAAAATGTATTATTATCTTCATGTTATTCCATGTTATTTCCCGTAATTGGATTTATGTATCACCCATTTCTTATGTATTTCCCAAGGTTATCCAATATAGTTTTAACCTCAAGAATGATAGATTTTTTTTTAATAAATATATCATAATTAATATATATAGATTTACTCAAATGTAATTATTTCCCAAATACAGTAGACTTCTTTATATTTTGGATTTTATCTATAATTTTATGTAAGTAAATTATATATTAACTTGTAATAAAGATATGTGTTATTATCTTTATAGTATTTATTTAATATTACTTGTATCCATGTTCTCCATTTTTTGTAAACACATGAAATTATCCTCAAATTTATAGTACTCCATTTACTACAATTGAATATTATTAAGTATTTAGAAATTAATTTATGTTTACACTACATGTTCACTATATTACTTCTTATGCTACTTATCTATTGATTGTACCATTGGGGTACTTGGGTAGTAAGAGAGTAGTCTCATAAAAATACCCCTAAGGACCTCGATACTAGTTAGTAGACTCGTGTGTTTGGGGAATGCGCTTGAGGTCATGTGTCCAACTGGCATGGGGACACTGTTTAGTGGCATTCAGGTCAAGGTATTCACAATGTTGTATCTCAGGGTTTCTCCACATACTTTAGTATTTTGTGTCAATATAATAGGGATGATAATTTCAGTGGGATTTTTAAATTAGTAGTTCTTATGAGTATCTAACGCATCTACATAGACAATACAAATTATATAGAATGATAAATTCTATTTTTAATATTTTTCTTATTAAAATTGATATGATATCATCATTGGGTGATGCACATCAATTGTTATATTGTTATTGAATTGATTGAGGTTCATATATTATTTCATTCCAATGATATATGGTTGTTGCATATCATGCATCAACGTAGGATCTTTATAATAAATTCACATTATATTCATATAGGATCATTATGTTGATTTCATTTCATGTGAATTCAGTGAGTTTGTTGATTACTGTAAATAGAACAGTTTAATCCAATGATTGTAGGATGGGATTGAGAGAAAATATTTGGAAATTAGAGTGTCTTTTATAACATAATAGGGTCTTCTTGTATTGTCTATAATTGATACCCTTAGTATTCAACTATGGATCCTTGAGTCATGGACCATTAGTCTCATGGACTGGAATGTTTTATTGTATAGATTTGGTTGAAAAAAAATCAATTCCTAAGATATATATGTTCCATTATTTATTGGAAGAGGTAATTTATGTATTTCAACTATTTAAATAGAATAATGATATAATTATGAAATTAAAAATGAAGTTGAAACTCAAGAAAGAATGATCATGACCTAGTCCCGACCATAGTAGTGATAAGTTGGTAGCACCTCTGTTGTTCTTTATAAATGTTCCTACAAAACAGACATGACTCTTTGAGAATGATTAAGGGAGTGTATATTGTATTGAATGGATTTTTACTGGATATATTTATATAACTGATTATTATGCTATTATCCAAAATTATTTAAGACATGTTATTGGTATTTGTATTGTAATGACACAATGATGTCATTCAGTCATGCTGTAGGTGGACGGTGACGGTCATACCCAATAGGTGGTGAATCTTTTGATGTTATATATAAATCATATAGTTCCTCATGTAAAACTTCTTCTTATTCTAAGCGTAGATAAAGATTCCATGTTTTGAGGATACGACATGTGGATCATGTAGATGTTACAAGGATCCTCACACTCTATAAATTCTACAGAAGAGATGAAAAGGGGGTTCAACTAGAAGCATCCACCCATGTTTCTAGGGACGGGGCACCACATACTATAGATTTATAGATTTATATTGTTCAATATATGATTAAGAATTTGGAGAAATATATTGAGATGATAGTAATATTGGCTACATATAAGCATCACAGATCCTCTAAGTGTTGTTGGGATATTCTAAAATAGGCTGGTCAATATAATGACCTTATATTTCCATTTAATTGTTTTTAAATATATGGGAAATTTACGAGTCCATGAAATCATATGGAACGTGATTCCGAAGACCGGTGTGCTCAGAATGATCCGTCGAAGTATTTTTAAGCTTAAGTTAATGCACCTAAGTAGTTTTCCTGAAAAAGAAGAATAACACTTAAACAGGTACTCAGATCAAAAATCTGAGTGCACCGTTGCGCTCTGGATGGAGGGTTAACCCTAGGTGCGACTTAATATTAGTTGGCATAGGCCTCCTGTGAGAAAATCCATAATTGGAATAAGAGTAAATAAAATAATTAAATAAAATATTTTATGTTTCAAATGCTTATAACTCAAAAATGGTAGATCCGATTAAAAATCTAATACCACCGCTGAACTAATGATGGCATGCTTTATTTTTGAATTTCTAACTTTGGCCGGCACGAGCCACCAGTGAAAGTTAGATTTTGTCCGTAAATAAAATAATTAATTGAAAATTATTTTATGGTAATATTCATAACATTTAAATGGTATCAAGTATTGGAAATATGAGAGTACCATTGGGTCCTTTGGGTCTTGTTTCACTTGGGCAGAGCCTAACCTCGACCGACGCGGGTCGAGGGTGACTGTAAATAATTTTCTGAACTTTTTCTTAGGTACGATCAGTAAACGTGCGACCAAGATTTTATAATGTTTGAACCTGTGCTCAGATTTGAAATTATATGGAACCGTTGAACACGCAACACCAGTATTCAGTTAAGGAGACTTTCACCTTGACGACAGATGATCGAGTGTGAAAGTTAGTTTTTGGGTTTTTCATCAATGAATAAAATAAAAAAAATGTACTGTAGCTTTATTTTTATTATTTTTGTTAAACCACCATGTAGAAGTTGGAAGTGGTGTATACTGAAACTAAACCTCCATTAGGTAGTTGGATGAGGGGACCACCAGACCTTATCCTTCCAAGAGATGTTATGGTGGTGGGGACCACCCGAACCATAACCTCCCATGAAAGGTTATGGTGGTGGGGACCGACCTGGTCTAAACCCCGCCCCCCCTTTAATTGATAGAAACTCTCAACCCCCCTGATTAATATGTAGGATTCTCTTGACATCCTCCATATTAATTGTTCCAATGCACATACCTTTAATTGTGCCAGCATAGTTAATTGGCTTGCTGCATTTTTAAATTAAGTAAAAGTGTCGTTGGAATTTAGGAAGGTTCCAAATAAATGAACCATTATAAATTCCACAATCATTACCTACCTCCCTCCCTCTTCTTAATATATGGATCATGGGAGGAGGATTTGGGACATCTTCACCAAGAAACAAAGTGCTGGTAAAGTGACGTGATGCCCAACACTTGGAGGATTACGCTCCCCAATGAAGAACACTCTACCAACGAAGAACACCGACCTCCTTTGAGATTATTCCTCATAACATCCTTTGATGTAGGAAGTTTTCGTCTACAACGAATCAACTTCAACCTTCTCATGCCAACAACAACCAATATCGAACATGGTAGGGGATCTTTGTGGTTGATTTTATATTCCTGTGATTCTTTCCTTCTAAAACAAAGAATGCAGATCAACTTATTATCATGCTGATCCGCATATAGTTTCCTTACGGGTTGGGAATTTTCATTTGTGGGATGATGTGTGGTGATAGATTGAATTTATAATCTCTTATATTATTGATAATTCATTGAAATTTGGGATGGAATTGAACTGCTTGCTACCACCCAAAACGCGGAGGGTGCGGGCAAAACCAACATGGCCCGACCCCTCCGTTGTTCTTCTTTGTTTAGCAGTGTTTTTGGAAATAGAGGAAGTTGACAATGGAGATGAAGGCGATGAAGGCAATGGAAGCGCCCCTGTGGCCTCCAATACCCGTGCCTCCCATGTGATGCACCAGCTTCCCGGCCAAACTGGCCCCGCGCCACCACTGGCCAAACCGTCCCCGTGCCGTGCCACGCCCGGCAGCGCCACACCCCGGCCACCCCGGCCGCTCCGGCCTCTTGGATGAACATTCCCCGGTCGCGCCACCCACTGGCAGAACTGGCATCACGACGCCCTCCGACCCGAACTAGCCCCACGCCCTGGGCGGAGCTGACCACACAACGCCCTCTAGGATAAGCTGCACATGCGGTGCCCTCTGGCCTGAACCACCCTCACTCTAACCCACGATTGGTCCATTCCCTTGCAACCAGTCTGCGCCCTCTCGGCCATATAGGTCCCCTCACAGCCCCCTAGGCTGAACCCAACAGGCTGGGCTAGACCCAACGGGGCAGACCGGGTAAACCTGTATTGGGTCGGCCCAGACAGGGCTGGGGCGGGTTGGTCTGACCGAGTCGGACCAGACCCAGGTACACTACGACCCCCTTTACTTAATTTTGGGAATATCATTGGCACCATGCATCTATTTGAGGAATATTCAGTGGCCTTGGTAATCATTGAGCATGAAAACCCCTTTGAATATACCCCACTAGAGATTGGGGTATGATTGAGATACATTCGGGTTGGATCAGGCATGAATCTAAAAGGGCCACCGTAAATAAAAGACTAATAATTCATAGAACATGTGTTTGATTTACATGTCTTCTATTGTGTTTAGACCCCTATGATGTGGCAGAATTTTGGGATACTTCTTCATGGGTGTTCATGGCAGTTGGAGTATCGACCAGTAGCTTGTGGAGCAGATTCTTCCAGTGAGGAGGGAGCAGAATGTAGATTCCTAGTAGCTGGCTGAGACTTGATGACTAATAACCATTTAACTCAGAGAGACTCTACTATCCCAATGGGGAGTGCTTGGTTGTGACGTAAAAACCATGGTGGGGGAGCACTCTAGGTGACACGACAAACACATGGTACTCTACTGGAGGAGTACCTCTGCAGGCTACGAGGGGGAGCGCCTGGGTATGGCGGTAGACCAGCAATTGGGAGCACCTATGTGTGATGCAGCAGATCCACGGTACTCAATAGGAGGAGTACCTCAGAAGTCCATGGTTAGTGGGAAGGGAACTTGGTGTCACGGCATGCCCACTGCACTCGATAGAGGAGGATTTCTCTAGTAGCTCAGGTTTTGAAAATGTGTTTGGGAATATTACTTGATATTACCCCTAGAATAAATTCTTGGTTGAGCTGTGTCATTTTTTCTGTGTTTTTCTCATGATTGATATGTATCACATGATAACATAAGTATATGTATGAGAATATACCTATGTAAATTTATTTTTTGATTTCATACGTTGCGGATTATCCTTGTTTGATTTTGGGAGACCTTGAGGGTCTCAAGGTCCCTAATGAGTAACGTTATACTCAACCCTACATGGGCTATGCCCGCACTTTGTTGTGTTGGTTGAAGATGTCAAAAAACACTGACTGAGGATGAGAGTACCATGACTGGATTGTACCCAAAGGTGGACCTTACAAAGAGTCGACACACGAAGGAGACTTATAGATGTGGAGTGCTGAAGAGGCTATCTATACCTACCCTTCAGGTAGGAATCCCAGAGGACAACCCAAAGTCTCTTTTTCATTTCTTCAGTTGTAGTTTTACTTCCAGTTCCTTGTTCTTTACAATTGGGCTTGTATTTTTGGCACCTTTTAATTTTCATCACTATTTTTGTTATGCAGTTTACTTAGTATTTTATATCCATTTTTGTGATCTATTGTTCCATTTATAGGTTATAATGGAAATTTCTTCCCAGTTTTAGGGAATTAAACATTTGGTTATTGTCTCTAGACCCTGTCCAATGGATGTAGGGCTTGGGATAGTCAGGACACGGGCCCAGGGGGATGGGTCATGAAAAATTGGTGTCAAAGGAGCCGGTTCTACCACATAACATAGGACTCTAATCGTTATTTTCTAGGAAGCAATAGTGTTATGTGTAGTGAGTGTGGTTTTCAGTTCAGGGAGTCCTGCGTTGGTGCAGAAGCCGATGTATCCATACACCATGACCCTGATTTCTTATTACCGACTCAGTGTACAAAACACTGATTGCGTGTATGTTTTAAACAGTTTTCTTTAAGTCAACATGGTCTTCTTGGACCTCTGGGTCATCTTTCTGCTGCCAGATGGAGAAGCCTCTACTACGTGATGACTGAGAGTGGGTCTCGCTGCTGGTGACTTCTCTGCAAGGAAACTCTCCACCAAGAGGGATCTCTCTTACACCATGCCTGTGTCGAGATGTTGAGTGAGATCATCGCAGCCCTGATCTCCTGCATGAGCCCTAGTTCAAAGATCTGGGCCATGAAGAATGGATCCCACAACATATTGGTGGAGTATCATGAGTGGTATGTAAACCACACTGAGTACTAAGCTATAGTCATGCTGCCCTGCTGCATATTAATTTTCTCATGTATGCGCACTACACGGTGAGTTGCTGGGACAAACTCTGCACGCAACAGGCTCTTGAAGTCTTCCCAGAGAAGCGTCATCTATTCATGAACCTGTAGCATCATGCTCCACTATCATCCCACTGCTGCCTATAGAAGGCTGGCAGCAAGAATCACCATGAGATCTCCTGGTGTCCCTTACAGTCCGAAAAATATCAACACCCTCCAGCCAATCCTTAGCCACTTGTGGGTCTATCTCTCCCCTGAACCTGGGTGGCCTCTGGCGCTAGAACTCATGCAATGTGCTCAAGCGGCATGCGACGTCTGTTGCTGGGGAATGTGGCATCTGTGGCCCAATGGGGAGTGGTACCACTAGTGCCTCTGCTAGAACGAGCCCTGCACCGAGGCCTCGTCACTCGGTGGGTTATCTGTGCATACAACTCTCAAAACTCTATCTGGCTGTCTTCATGGAGGCATCCTGAAAAGAAACAGGTGCACTCCCATTAAATGGTTATACATGATGAGCTGACCTGGTAATCTTGGAGCATAATAGTTCCTTGGAGTATTCCCCACTGGATATTGGTGTATGGATGAGATACAGTTAGGATGGATCACGCATGAATCCAACCGGGACCCCAGGACTAAAAGGATAATAACTCACAGACCGTGCATCCGATTAATGTGTCGTATATTGCGTTGAGACCCCTATTGCATGGTGAACCTTTGAGATACATTTCATTGGAATTTTTCATAGTTAGAGTATCGACTTGTAGCTCATGGAGAAGATCCTTATAGTAGTGACATAGCAGACCCATGGTACTCAACAGGAAGAGTACCTCTGCATGTTACGATGGGGAGCGCCTGGGTGTAGCGGTTGACCCATGGTGGGTAGTTCCTCTGTGGGACACAACAGACCCATGGTACTCAATAGGAGGAGTACCTCTGTAGTCCGTGGTTAGTGGGAAGCGCTATTGGTGTCGTGGAAGGCCCACTGTATTCAATAGAGGAAGAGTTTTCCTCCACCTGATGTTTCAATAATGTGTCTAGGGATTTTACTTAATACTACCCCTAGAAAAAATTCTATTTGAGATGAGTTTGTTTTTTTGTATTTTCCTCATGATTTTGATGGATAACTTGATTACTTAGGAATATGTATGGGAATATACCCATGTACGGTTATCTGTTGATTTCATACATAGTGGTTTATCATTGTTGCATTTTGTGTGGCCTTGAGGGTCTTGGGGTCCCTACTGAGTATCGTTATACTCACACCTACACGGGTTATGCACGCACCTTGTAGTGTTGGTTTCAGATGACTGACATCACTAACTGAGGCTGAGAGTACCAAGACTGGACGGTACCCTGATGTGGACCATATGATGAGTTGGCACACTAAGGAGACTGACGGACATGGTGTGATGAAGAGGCCATCTGTACCAAGCCTTTAGGTAGGAATCCTGGAGGAAGACCCAACAACTATTTTTTTCTTTCTTCAGTTGTACCTTTACTTTCAGTTCCATGTACTTTATTATTGGGCTTGTATTTTCGGCTCCATTTACTTTTCAGCACTCTATTGTTATACAGTTTACTTCGTGTTTTGTATCCAGTTGTGTTCTCTGTGGTTCACGTTTATATGTTATAAAGGCAATGCATTCCCAGTTTTAGGTAATTACACCTATGGTGCTTGTCACTAGCCCCTGGCCTATGGAATGCGGGCTGAGGGTAGTCACGACATGGGCTCTGGCGGGATGGGTCATGACAGTCAACATTTGAAGTCTACATGGATGGATTTCTAGATGAGAATATTTGATTATTAATTTATGGAGAGCATGAGGGATGATCATACCAGGTATTTCATGAACCTTCAGTGGGGACTAATAAAATTTATGGACTATTTATCTCATTTTATCGATCATTAGTGCTTCACGCCTATATATACTACTAATAATCTATTCAATGAGATATTATTTGAGGATGGTATAAGGAATTGTATTCATTATCATGTAAATTTTTTCCGGTTTACTACCATATCTAAAATCGTGAACCTGACCCTTATAACCATGATGAACCTGATAGATATTGATGTTGTGAGCCAGAGAAATTCAGAACCAATACAGGGTAATGATTCAACTATTATATAGAATGATTAAATGAGAATGTGTGTGTGGGAAATAGATGCCATGTGAGACCGACTGATAGTTATGTAGTATTTAACATGAGTTGGAAGAGTGGTAATAAGATGAATCAGTGTCCAAAATAGCCATAAAGTGTCAAAGACGCAATAGATTTGGGTAATCTACATCAATTCTATAAGACATTATCATCTATGCCTAGTGGGGGTGGATATGTCAGGGCTCCACCTACAGGAGTCGGTTTAGTATCACCTCACAATGATGGTAGTTGGAGTAAAATCGTCTTTAAATGAAGAGGAGGAAGTCATGGTTGTGGTATCCATGATTTTCGTATACAGTAGTAGTAGAGGAAACCTACTCCAGGTGGTTAGCCTATAGCATAGTGTTAAGGATCAGACCATATATATTTAGTGATGCCTATACCAAAGGAGATAGATGATGGTCTATCTATTGATCATATTACTATTCTATTATCCTATACTATTGTTTCTTCCTTATTTGATAATGTTGCATCAGATGTCATTATATTTATGCATATTGTATAAAGACTCAAACATCCTAATGAGTAATCATTTGGAGTTATGACACTTGATACACCAATGGGTATATGATCAGAGAGATTGTTTATGTGTAAGGAATGTCTTGTGAGGATAGGTGGCCATATATTAATATATAACCTCTTCATAATCGATATGATATTATTCAACATCGTTATCAAGATGGACATGTTACTTCCCTTTTATCCCTATATATATTTTTATCTCTGGTGAGAAATGTTTACATCACTAGAGGGAAGTACTTATATTGAAAATGGTGATTGGGATCTCCCAGGTGATATAGATTGAACCAAAAAAATTTGGATAGGTGGAGTGATCGACTTGTAAGAAACCAAATATTCATTTCAGGTATGTTTCCATTTTTTGGTCGTTTATTGGGAAAAGGATAATTTTCTGGAATTTTTTTAAGTACACGTTGTGTAATTTATGAGTACATTCCATGTACTCGATAGCCGCATGAAGTCATTTTCTAGACATGTAATGTACAAAAACACGTCCATGTGGTAGTGACCTAGAGGCAACTTAATGCAGGGTAACGAATGGAAAGTACACACTGTGTACTTCCAAAGTACACGGCATGTATTTTCTTTTTTTGATTAAAAATATCAGGGTCGCATCTAATCTCCAGAAAGGCATTATTCTCGGCCAAGTTTGTATGAGAGATCATGTACGACTATGATCTTCCTCTAAGACCTCCACCAAGCATCTTATCTCCAATTCGACCATCGCCGATTGCATTGGAATCGCCACGGTAAGCTCTTCCTTCTTCTAGAGCGTCGTTTCATGATTCCATCTCTTTCTCTAGTTATCCTCTGTTGAATTTTTTTTGTGTTTTTTATGATCTACGGTGTTCATGGGAGATTCATGGCTTGAGGATCACGTATATTGATCCTATAATATTGATGTAGGTGTTTTGTGCCTTTCTGTTGAAAGTGTCTGAGTTATATGTTAAATGTTTTCTAATACCCTTGAATGTGGTATTGCGTGTTTACTGTTTTAGCCCTATTAATTTCCTGTCATTCTTGTGTGATTGAGTATATGTTACATGTTTATGAATAGGGTAAATTTCTATGCTTTGGTGGTGTTTTCCCATGCAAGTTTTGATTATGAAATTTTGGTAATGTTTAGCCTATTAGGATGGCTTGTTTTTGCCATACCTATTGTTGTACGATGGTGTGATTGTTGTTCAGATTCTTTGTTATGTTGTAAAATATTTAGCCTAGTTGTTCATGAGTTTTACTTTGGCTGATACATGCAGCTATGATTTATTGAATTACATAGGGGCGTGAGAACCTGGTGTAGTAGGCCAAAGGGAAAATGGACAGAAGGGCTTCTCCAGAGTGTCAGTTTTGGATTATGATGTTATACCACATAGGGAATTGACATAAGTTCTTTATCAGAGTGTATGTTGTTCCTTGTCACAGGCCACAGGTGGGAATGTGACATACGTGCTTCCCCAGAGAACCATTAGTTACTGATACGAGACTATAGGGGGAATTGACAGTGAGTACTTCCCCAGAGAGTCTATTCAAAATCTGAACTAGAGGGGTTAGACTGAGTGTACTTCCCAGAGGGTTTCTTGTGTAGCTAGGTAGGACCTAAGGATATATGCTTTGAATAGTTCCCAGAGGGTTACCTGTTGTGTTATCTACATGCTTGTGTTGCTAGGTAGTACAAGAGAGGATAAACTATGAGTACTTCCTAGAGGTTTACCTTTTGTGTTTAGCTTCTTGCTTGCATAGCTAGGTAGGACTAGATGGGATGATTTGTGAGTAATTCCGAGAGGGTTACCTATTTTTGTTTACCTTCTCTGGTTAGCTGTTGATTGATATATAGAATTGAATGCATTGAAACTGTGGATTGTTTACTATTGAGTGCATTCTTATTCACTGCTTCCTTTTACTCATTATCTACCATATATTCATTAACTATTAAGTATAGATCATATGGTGGTTTCCAATTGGTATTTAGTCACACACCTTTTTTGGGCCTTGCTTTTGTGCTCGAACAGATTATATTTCTATATGTATAGATAAGGGAAATACACCATCTACTTCAGGTACTTAATCTATGTTAGATATTCTCACCAGAATCTAGTGACAATGGTTCTTCAATGATTCCGTGTTCAAGAGTAGCGCCACTATTTTCTCACCAGTATGGGAATTGGAGTTCATCTGGTCGTTCAGGCTGAGGTGGAGGTTGTGTCCATCGTTTCCAGTTGCCCAGTTTTCAGCAACATCAGGGAGGATCATCTCAGAGTGGTTAGGTGGGGTCACAAGGCTGTGGTACAGGCTATACTATTAAAGTAGAGCAGACCCAGGAGGAGCAGCATCCGAGACCTTATACAATTCGATGTACAAACTTAGTTTCCTCAGTTTTAGCTTCTGCACTTTTCGATATAGGGTCTTCCAATAACTTTATATTTGTTGCGGTTGTGAAGATCCTTGGGATATTTATCTTTTCTCTTGATAATATCTATACACAGGACACTCCATTGGGGACTATAATAGAATGTGTGCATCAGTGTGTGGAGTTACCTCAAATGGTTCGTGGGTGTCACTTCTTCTGGGACCTCTTTTTCCTAGAGATGACAGGCTATGATGTCATTCTCGAAATGGACTTGTTGGTTCCCTTGTAGGTATTCATCGATTTCTATAACCGTAGGGTGGGTTTCACCTCACCAGAAGTCAAATTGTTTCTTCATGAGGGCGAATGGGATGCCCAGACACACAAATCCGGGACCCAAGCATCATGGGTAGAGAGGACTTACAGCCCAGATTGCTAGTCTTTATCTGAATGACCAGGGGACTCCACAGTTAGACCTTCCTCCAGTGGTGTACCATTTCAAGGATGTCTTTCCATATGACTTTTTAGGTTTGCCTCCAAGGATAGAGGTGGAATTTTCTATTGAGAACATGCTAGGAGTGGCAACGGTGTCCATTCCTCCTTATAGGTTGGTTACACCAAGGATATACATTATCAAGAAGCATTTGGAGGAGTTTTAAGAAAAGGGTTTCATCTGATACAGTACTAATGTATGGTGTTCACCTGTCCTATTTGTGAAAAAGGAAGACAGTACCCTCATCCTTTGTGTGGATTATCAGAAGTTGAACCAGTTGATGTTCAAGAACTGATATCCCTCTCATAGGATTGATGATCTCTTTGATTATCTTCGAGGAGACTGAGTGTTCTAGAAAATTGACATGTGATTAGATTATCATCTGTTTCACATTAGACTATCTGGTATACTTCTTACATCCTTCTAGAGCAGGTATGGTCTATACGGGTATATGGTTATGTCATCTGTTCTCACGAACGTGCCTCCAGTTTTCATGGCACTTATAAACTGAGTGTTCCAACCATACATGGATTATTTCATGGTTGTCATTGAGGATGATATCTTGGTGTACTATCACACTCTACAGAACCATGATCCCCTACTTGATATTGTTTTCTGTACACTGATAGAGCATCAATTATATGCTATTCTCTCAAAATGTAACTTTTGGACAGACCCGATTCACTTCGTGGGTCATGGTATCTCAAAGATAAAAGTATCAATAGACCTAGATAAAATGGGAGCAGTAGTTTCCTGGTATCAGCCTAAGAACGACTTTGAGGTACATAGTTTTATATGGATGGATGGATACTACAGACATTTCATACAAGAATTTTCACGCTTTGTTGAGCCACTGGCGGGCCTGACTAAGAAGGGTGTGTAGTTCTTATGGTCAAATTCATGTGAGTCAGCCTTTTAAAAGCTAAAGGGGAATATTGATTCCTCACTGATACTAGTTTTTTCAATGCCGACAAAGATCTATCTTTTTTTCTATGATTCTCGAGGTATCAGGCTGGGAGCTTTGCTTATGTAGGGAGAAGGAGTCATCGCATTCGGGTCTCGGCAGTTGAGGCCACATGAGAGGAATTACCTGATGAACATTCTTGATTTCGAAGATGTTTTTCATGAATTAATCTATTGGAGGCATTATCATTTAGGATATCATTTTGTGGTTTTCACTGACCATAAAAGACTGAAGTACATCTTCACTCAGCATGACCTAAATCTAAGACAACACATGTGGGTCAAGTACCTTCAGTCTTTTGGCATCGAAATTGCCTACACGCCTGTGAATGGAAACGTTGTGGATAATGTGTTGAGAATGAGGACTCAGATACATGCATTTTAGGAGACCAGTAGTGAGTGGATTATTATAGACCTGTTCTCTAAGATTCATTTTGAGGTTCATGACAAATAGGGGAAGAATTTTCTTTCTTATGTGGTTGTTAACTCTACTCTTCTTGATCAAGTGAGAATGGGGTAGCTACAATATTCATAAGGCCTTGCCCTATGGGAAATATTGTGAGGAGATGAACCTATTACTAGATGGGCCATAAGAGAGGATGAGATCTTGCATTTTCATGGTCGTGTATAGGTGTCTGCAGAAACGCATGATGAGCTGATGCGGGACTTTGATTCCTTAGTTTAGGTAGTTCAACTTGGTGTCACCAAGATGTATCATGATCTATACTATCATTAATGGTGTACAGGTATGAAGAGTTATGTAGTTGGTTTTGTTATGAACTTTTCCAACTATCAGCAGGTGGAGGCAAAACATCAGCGACCATAATAGATTTTTCAATAGTTACCCATTCCCGAGTGGAAGAGGAATGATGTCGCGATGGATTTCATGATTTTTTTACCGAGGTCACCTTGAGGGAATGATGTAGTTTGGGTTTTCATTGATAGACTCGCGAAGGACGCACACTTATTTCCGATCAAGGAGACCTCTAGTGTTGATGATCTTGGACGGTTGTACATCCGAGAGATTGTACGTCTACATGGGGTTCAACACTGCATTGTTTCAGACAGGGATGCATGTTTTACATCTTGGGTATAGCAGAGGCTTCATAATGCTCTATGTACACATGTACTTTTAAGTACATCTTACTATCCCCGGACATATGGCCAGTATTAGCATACGATACAAGTGCTTGAGGACTTGAATTGTGCATGCATCCTGAATTTCGGAGGTTATTGGGAAAACCATATACCTCTTTTAGAGTTTTCATATAATAATATTTTTCACACAAATATTCAGATAGAAACTTATGTTACTTGGTAGTTTAGGCCATGCCGATCACCCTTATTTTGTCTGGAGGCATGGGAGGAAGCTATGCTAGGACCTCGTCTTGTCTAGGAGACCACATAGCATGTAGGGTTGATTCAGAAGAGGATGGCTACTGCACAGTCTCGACAGTAGTCTTATGCTGATCAGTGGAAACTACCGCTAGATTTCGATGTTGGCGACCAGGTTTTACTGCATGTCACACTGTGGTTGGGGCACATGAGGATTTAAAGACAAAGTATGATTTTGCCGAGGTACTTTGGGAAATCTGATGTTTTGGATAGAGTTGGGCAGGTTGCCTATTGGTTGTAGTTACCTTAGAGGTACCAGGCTGTGCACAACGTCTTCCACATTTCTTTGCTCCACCATTACTTCTCAGACCTATCTCCTGTCTTCCAACCCGTAGAGGTTGAGTTGGATGTGGATTTGTCTTATGAGGAACATCCTATCTGGATTGTTGATCGAAGTATGAAGGTTCTCTATGGGAATTCTATTCCTCAGGTATGAGTGTTATGGCAGCATGGACGTGTACAGGATGAGACTTGGGAGATGGAGGTAGACGTACGATCATAGTGGTCAGATCTGTTCAGGGATTCTTATTCTACACCACCTTTGCTAGAGAAATTCGGGGACAAATTTATTTAATGGGGGAAGTTTTTAAGAACTCGGATATTCTTTTCAAGAATTTTTTCCTTTTATTCTCTTATTTTGAGTGAACGGGGAATTTTAAGAATTTTTTAAGTACACATTTTGTACTTGGTTGCTACATGACGTTGTGTACTAGCCATGTAATGGCCACACACACAACCATGTGGGGTGACATGGAGGCCACCTAATATGGGGTACCGAAAAGGCATGTAAACTCCGTGTACTTACAAAGTACACGCCGTGTATCTTCTTTTTCTCATTAAATGTACTGGGGTCACGTCTAATTGCCAGAAAGTCCTTATTCTCGACCTAGTTCGTCTTAGAGCTCCAGTGCAACTGCGATCTTCCTCTGAGCCCCCGATCAAGCATCTAATCATTGACTCGACTACTGTCGATTTAATTAGTATTACCTCGGTAAGATCTTCCTTCGCCTAGAGCTTCATTTCATGATTCCTCCTCTTTCTCTAGTTATCCTCGGTTGAACATTTTGAGGGTTTTTTATGATCCATGGTGTTCATGGGTGATTCAAGGATAGAGGTTCCATATATCGATACTACAACATTGAGGTATGTGGTTTGTGCCTTTATATGGAATGTATTTGAGTTATGTGTGAAACATTGTCCAATAACCTTGAATGGGGTATTGTGTGTATACTATTTTAGCCTTGTTAATTTCCTTCCATGCCTGTTTACTTGTGTAGAGATTAATTGATTGTGAATAGGGTACATTGATGTTCTTTGGAGGTGTTTTTCCATGCATGTTTTGGTTATGACCTTTTGGTACTGTTTATTCTTTTAGGATGCATTGTTTTTTCCATTCCAAGTTTTATAGGATGGTGTGACTGTTGTTCTAACATGATGTAATGTTGTAGACTATTTATCAATGTAGTTATTGAGGTTCACTTTGGCTAATATGTAGTTCTATGCTTTCATGACTTACACAGGGCTGTGAGAACCTGGTGTAGTAGTCCATTGAGATAATGGATAAAAGGGAATATCTAGAGTGTCTGTTTTTGCTTACGATGCGAGACCACATGTGGAATTGATGTATGTGCTTCCTCAGAGTGTTTGTAGATCATTGACGCAGGCCACATGGGTAATGTGATGTAAGGGCTTCCCCAGAGAACCATTATTTACTGATACAAGACTATAAGGGGAATTGATGGTGAGTTCTTCCCTAGAGAGTCTATTCTAAAGAAAACCCAGATGGGTTAGACTAAGTGTACTTCCTAGATGGTTGCATGTGTTTCTAGGTTAGACCCAAGGGTATAGGCTGTGAGTACATCCCAGAGGGTTACCTATTGTGATATTTTCATGGTTGTGTTTCTGGGTAGTACTAGAGGGGAAATATTGTGAGTACTTCTCAGAGGGTTAACTTTTGTGTTTAGCTACTTTCTTGTGTTGGTAGGAAAGACCAGAGGGGATGGGGTTTGAGTACTTCATAAAGTATTACCTATTTGTGTTTATCTGCTTTGGTTAGCAATTTCATGATATATAAAATACAATGCATTGAAACTGTTGATTGTTTACTACTGAGTACTTTCTTGTTCACTACTTCCTTTTACTCATTACATTGCATATATTCACTGACTGTAAGGAACATATCTTGTGGTGGTTGCCTACTAGGGTTTAGTATCACAACTTATTTGGGCAATGAATTAGGGCCCAAACAGATTATAATACTCTAGGTATAGATAAGGGAAAGCACCATTTTACTTCAGGTACTTCATTTGTGATGGAGCTGGAGAGGATGAGACCAAGCTGAGGCTTGCGATGGTGAGGAGGTGTTTATCTACATTATTTTATACATTGGCTTAGTACTATTTTGTATTCTAACATTGTGATTTGTTTGGATACATTATTAGACACATGTATCATCCATCATTAATATATACATGTTCTCTATTTTATTATTTCCAATCATCATTTGTTTACTTTTGTATCGATTATTACTACTTCCACTATGGTATATCTATTTATTTTCCGTTGTGTTACTCTTCCAATGAGGTCATAATTTCCCCACTATCACACCCAAGGCCCTCGCTGCAAGTTGGTAGCCTCTGGAATTAGGGTAAATTCATTTGATGCAATGTAACCGACTTGGTTCGGGGCAACTCAGGGCGGCTAATCGAACCAGGACGTTACACCACTAGACATTTATCCTTTCCATGAATGATCAGAGACTACATCGGAATGAGTTCCCTCATATGGTCGATCAATTATTGTGTTTATTCCTTGAAAAGATTTCATAACTACCTCCAAAAAGAGATATAGTGTTTACTATTGATAAAGTGCATGGGACAACAATAGTATCCACTACTCATTTTAGGATGGATACTACTACGTTATTGGAGATCAAGAGGTAGCTAGAGGATTTAGTGGAAATGGTTTTGTATGGTTCAACACATCATATTATGTTTGACTCGTCCTTTTCATTAAGAACATAGATATAAACATCAGTTTTTACAAGGATTAATATAATTTGAATAATCTTATAGGGATAATCTGGTATCCTTTAACATTTAGGATTATTTTTACAATATCAGAGGAGAAAGTATATTCTAATAAATTATCCGGGGATATAGCAATTATTAGGTTCAATTCTAAAATTTAGATATTCCCAGGTCAATATTCCATAGTTCTCGTGTCTTATATAAATATATTTTGATAACATTAGTTTTATGGAATTAAACAATCATATTTTATGGAATTTTTTATTAATGATTTCCATTCATATAAAGGTTCAATTTTTGTATTCTTCATACATTACATATTGTTTTATTCTCTTACAAAAAATGATCATGCCACTAATCATGAGATCTTTTTGAATAATATGATAGAGAAGAATATGTATTCTTAGTTTAGTAAATTTAATTTATGTATTGAAAAATTTCAATTCCTATTTAACATTATCTTGTGTTAAGTACATTCATTTGACTCAAAGAAGGTGAGCATTGTGGTTACTTAAGAGAATCCCAAGAAGTTCATGGATATATGTATTTTATTTGGGATATTTAGTTACTAAATTAATTCTATATATGATGTACCATGCTTAGAATCACATCTTATATTCTTGAAAAATAATATTGTGATATTTATATGTGTTTAATCATACAATGAATCCTTTTATGATATGAAATGGAGATTGACTATATCACCAATCATGACTCTATCAGAGGTGGCTATGATCTATAAAATTTATTGAGATAAATCATGTATTAGAATAAGAGATGATTTGATGCGTGAAGATAGATTCATTGAAAACAGATTGTAGGAGTTGATGAATCATAATAAAAGTTACCAACACCTGATCTTGATTTATAAACAATGTTTTTCACATTTTGATCGAGGTATTAGTTGGTGGAAGTGAATTCTTCATGTTTCAAACAAAAATAGCCTCAGGTATATTTCTCAAAGCCATCAAATTAATATTAGGTAGAAACTATAGGTTAAATATAAAAATTCATTTTCCATTGAGCTAGCCTATATTCCATGGATGGAAAATACATTTACTGATGCACTAAATAAAAGAACTAAAACACCATAAGATCAGTAAGACAATAGAGAATGAAGGATTATGAAATATTTTCTATGATGTACTTAGAAGTCGAGTCTCGTCATGAATTATTTGTAATTGCATCACAAATAGAGATCACTTCACATCTAGAGAAGGATAAGATGTTGTAGTACTCAAATCATGGTGGCCACTTCCTACAAACGAGTATTTGTAATGTGGACTTTCCTTCAGATTGTTAAATTTATTATGAATACATCCCATATATAACTGATTGTATATGGGTTCTCACTTATATGACATAGGTTAAAATTCCTGAGTCATATGCTTCTTAGTGAGATTATAACAAGGGTATCATCAATATGCATCAACACATGTGACAACAAAATTGGTGTTCTGTGATAAATTGTAAGATAACGTGTTTTATAACTACATGTTCCACCGTAAGATAATGAAGGCAAAACACTACTGATCCTATTTCTTTCTACAGTCATTAACAGTAATAGAATGTAAATGAGAGGATTTTTATATGGATTTTTCTTTTGGATTACAGAAGTTTCTTAAAGATAGTACCGTAGTTTTAGTATTAATGGACTGACTAAGAATACTAGCACACTTAAATCCTATATGAGAGACATTATTAGTTGATGAGGTAGAAAGATTTTATTTATGTGAGATCATATGTCTGCATAGGGTACCTTTCACATTAATTTCATATTGATATGCACACATTAGATAATGTTATTTTTCATGGATGTGAAAATTTATGGGTACAATAGTGCATCTGGCATATCCTTCTATCCTCAGACAAATAGTCAGTCAGAATAGACAATTCTGGGTCTAGAAAACATTCTCCAAGAATTCATCCTTGATTTTAGAGGATCCTATGGGATGAATATCTATATCATATATTTCTCTTATAATTATATTTATTATGAAAAGTTACAGATGGATCACACTAAGAACCTATATTTTAGGTCATGTTTTAAACCTATTTGATGGTTAGAGGAAGGAGGTGTTGTGATACTAGGTTCTAGATTATTTTATGAGACATCAGAGTATGTTCAGCTTACAAGAAATTTGATGAATATTGATCATTATATATAAAAATCTTATGTCAATCTCCACTAAAACCCATGGTGTAAGAGGTCAGGGATCCAATGTTTTTATAAGTATCACCAATACATGGTAATAGGAGAATACATAGGAAAGGGAAGCAATCAATGTTAATTTTCGGGCTATTAGAGTAACTAGATAGAGTCAGGCCAATAACATATCTTTTACTTTTACATTTTATGTATTATTCCTTGCACGACGTCATCTATATTTCATATCACTATTAATATAATGCTAATCCATATCCAACATTTTCTCTAAAAGGTGATGAGCTGGATGCTCATGTTTCTTTTTAGGAGTATCATTTACACATCATTGATTAGATCAAAAATTCTCTCTGAGGGCGGTATTTCCTCCTAATATAGGTGGTGTGGCACAAATATGGGTATATTTCATGTCATGGGAGTGAGAGGCTGATGTATGTCCTCTGTAGCTGAAATTATTATCACATGACATTCTACCTCCTTGGATGGTTAACATAGGGATGAGTTACTTTAAGGGGTAATGACTATAAGAACCTAATCATTAATAAATGTAATAATTGTATTGATTTCTATATAATACCTTATTTGGACCTAAAATGAATTCCGAATGACTTCAAGAATTTTCTAGGGGAATTTGGGGCTTTTTGGTTCTAGGAACACATCATTTTTAGAAATGTTGTGGATCCAAAATTTTATTACAAAAATAGTGACCCATCCTATACAGTTTGGAAGAACCGTGTGATGAGACAATGAATCTATCCAGAGTAAAATGGTTGAAAACCCAGGAATTATGGGGAGGACACCCATCTGATAGAACATAAAATTTGTTTAGAGGAAGATCACAAGTTTAGTAAAATTTTAGTCATACCATATACACTAACCATGAATGATACCCTTTGATGGATGTATGGTTGTATAGTGGGTGCATGTTTTTGGAAATCCTTGTGGGAAATTGTCCATCCTAGACATTTTGGGGTAAAATGACCAAAATGATACTAGGAATGGAATCCCTTACTAATATGATAATCAGAATGGATACCTCTATAATACTATGATAATGGACATGAATTCCCTTTTAAATGTGATACATGGAATTGAATCTATCGATTATTCGATAGAGAAATTTTGTAATTGGCTGATGTAGGAAGTGGCAACCTAGTTTCCTTATAGAACAAGATATTGACATTTTATAGTTATTATTAACACTTTAAATTCATATATCTATACATTGTCATGTTATATTTAAATATTCGATATTTATAAACACCATTGGTGGGGAACTACAATGATTTATCTCACACTGTATATGTGATCCAAATGGTACCAGAGCATAAAACATAATAACTAATATAGATTAGGGTAATCATCCACTTACTGATCTAGGAATTCTTGCATGACTTATGATGGTGTATTACTAAAGTTTATTTTTTATTTCATCAAAAAAAATATATATTTTAATTGAATATGACTATATATTTCAACAAATTGCTTTTCATATTCATACATCCTATGTTAACATCTAGATTATAAAAGTCAATATTAAATTATAATATTTAATTGTATGTTTATGCTAGGTTTCACATATCATGAATTCTATCAAACGTAATCTTCCATATTAAAATCATGGAATATTAATTTATAACCTACATTAAAAAATTTAGTCCCAAAAATTATAACGCAGACTCTATATCCCAGGGGTTTGGATATTTATGATACATTTTTCTAAATCCCACTTCTGAAAAAGTGTCAATAGAACATTCACTTGAGGGGAGATAAATAGAAGTATAGAGGCCATATGAAATATAAAATGATATGTTTCCATATAAGAAATCAATTTTAAGATTTTAAGGCATGTATATGTATGGAAAAAATAATTCCCATGTACTTTTAGAGAATGACATATAATATGGTCTTTATAAAGTTAACCATCCCTAAATTGTAAATATGTTATTGGCTAATATGCACTTGATTTCTCAGAAGGAAATGTAAATAGATAAAATTTTTATTTTAAAACAATTATTTCTACAGTTTACAAATCTCTAAAATAATACTAAAATACAATTATATGATATATATAATTTTATCCTTAAATTTCCACTTTAGTCTCTAATTTTTCCTCATATAGTTAGGGTTCAAGATGAAATTGTCATGCATAAAGCACTAAACTCAAAATTTAATGAATAAAATAATCCAAAATAATATAATCCTCTTATATTCAGTAATTATCCCAAACTGTTATCAATTGGAAATATTATCCCCAAAATAAGTTATTCTTGAAAATTCAATAGTAGTACCCAGAGTTCAACATAAATCATTTGATAAATATCATCATTAAATTTCTTTGATACATTCCTAACTACAATTGGAACAAAAAAATTCGATGGACTTGATCACATAGTATTCCAAGATAAATATATTTTTTTATCTCAAAATAACATAAATAACACTTAAATTCTAAAAAAATAATTAATCGTTCTAATCATATTATATTTAAGATAGGATTATCATTTCTAAAAATGACCAAAATAACTATAAAACCATTAAAAATTTATATATGATTGCAAAAGATAATTCTAAATTTATTCATAATATATATTTATATATTATTTGTTTACCTTACTCAAATAATGTAACATGAAACAAAATAATTATAAAAATAATTTCATACTAACCAAGACATCTTCTATGATAGTGTTAAGCAAGGCACTATTATCTCCCATCCGTTTTGAATTCATGTATCGTGAATTTTATTTATATGACTGGTGGTTTCATGGCATGTGGGTTATAATTATTATAAAAATAAAATCCTAATAAAATAATAAATGTTATACCTATTCTAAAAAATTATTATTATTATTATGAAACTAATGTTTTAATCTCTATGGTTTACTATTAACCTTCATTTTTTATCCAAAAAATATAATAACCCAGAAGTACCTAAAAATTAATTATCATATACACCATAATGGTTAACTTGACCTTTAAAATTATTTACATAATAATGAAGATATAATTCATTCTCAAATTACGCTTTTCACATGATTATATAATGGGTTATATATACCTAAAAATCAATTAAATCATCCCCCCAAAGTATTATTATTCACTTAATAATTCAATCACTTATATCCTGAAAAAAGGGATGTAGGACTCTAAAAGTATTATAAAAATAAAAATTATATACCGATGATGATATATAACACAATTAATATAACCTCAAATGAATTAATCCAAATATATAAAAATATATAAACCCTGATCTGAAAACAATTGTAATATCCCAGAACCCACACATCAATATTTAGTGCTAAAAACAGAAAATTTACATTTTTATAATTGTTACCGATATATGTGACTAAATATATTTATTTTTCAATCCATAACATATTAAATAAAATGAAATATTAGGTTATTATCTTACCATAAGACATTTTTGGTTAGATGTTTTATGGAATTAGGAAAAATACTTTTCAATAATAATTCATATACCACTATCTAATAATGTTCAAAAATATCTTCCAATATATATATATATTTTATTATTTCACAATAGGTCATTAAATTAAAATATGTTTATTACATCTATACTTAATTAAGTCAACTTTTTTCTACATATCATGGGTAAAAAACATAATAATGGTGAGAAAAAATGTTATCTTTGTGTATATAACTAAGATTTCAATTACCATATAAGTATAACAAGAAAAATAAATGATATGGGAACATGAGATTTTAAATTCACATAATTTCACTAAGAATAAACTACCTTAATCCTGAGTTATGATATAAATTTTTGTAGTTATGACATTACAGTCATAAAGCATGAAATCAACACGATCCGTGAAAATATAACATAGGAATAAAATATTAAATTTTGGAAGACTCAAAATTATAGTAATAAATGGGTAGCTACACCAAATGGGAAGGAAACAAAACCATCCATTATGGTATACATTTTCCTATAGTGGAATGTGTTCACTCCAAAAACAATCACAGTAGTCATGGTTCACCCCCAAGGCTATAATAGTGGAATAAGTTTCTTACTAAATGGAGATCACTCCACATTCTAATCGTGTGTATCTCATTGGATATAAATATTTACCAAGTTTATTGGAGGGAAATATTGGACCCACACATTTTATAATTAAAACTGAACATATTGCTTCGAATATAATATAAATAATTCATTATATTAGAATTAATTAAAGTTAATAGGATTCATTATCACTTTATTATAGCATAACACATGAAAATGATACAATTTTCATTAATATCATGCTATCATAAACATTTACCAACCATTTAAAGAGTAAGAATGGTATCCTTCCACAATATTCTTTTAAAAAAAATAAGTAACATCATTTAATGTTATATTAAATGGATTTTTTTGAATGATCGCATGAAATAATTTTGTGGAAAATATCATATCAATTTTGAAATAATTTATTTTTAAAATACGTGCAACTATAAAAGAAAAAAAATTGTAATATGAACCTTTTGTGACTATAATTGAATATAAAATCATTTATGGAGTCATGGTGTTTGAAAAAACTACCCATTTAGTAAACTTAAAGAAAACATTCAATCAATATTTTTTTAATAAAAGAATCGATGAAACATGTTTAGAATATCATAAAAGATTCCTTTTAAACATTATGATGTAAAGTCATTAATTAATAAATATTATTTTAAAAAAAATTATGAGAGTATTAAAACCCCCAATCATTCTGATAAAATGTGTAAAAGGAATATAAATACTCCCCAACTGACACATAAACATAAACAGTCCCAAATAATGATGGGATTGTAAATGAATAATCGCACCCCATAGGTAAAATTTATTCGTAATACCTGTAAAAGAATAAAATTAAATGAGACATATAATATAATCGAAAAAATTTTATTCATGATATAAAATGTCAAATGTTTTTTAATTACATCTCTATATGAGATAGGTTCAAGATGCAACATATCTCTTAAAGTATAAAAATTCAGACAAAAAAACACTTACCTCTTTTTTACCCTTTGAACTGTAAACCTCGTTAAAGAGAGATCATAAAATGGATATTTAAATCCCTATAATTTTCTATATATGAATAATAAAATTTATACATGGGTTATATATATATATAATAAGAAATATTAAGTGGTTTATATTGAATAAATCCCAAAAAAAATTATGAGGAAACCATTACCACTTTGTATTTATATTAATTATATTCTCCCTGACTGAATAAAATTTAAAATAATATTAAATATAAAAAGAATAAATATCTTCCCGATATAACATGTAATGTTTTCTTATATAAACCATGTGAAAGAATATATGGGCATAACATAAATTTTTTTCAATGACTGAAAATTTAGATAATGTCTAATAAAAATATCATATCATTAATGTGGGTGTCAATGAAAAGAATATATTATATTTATTTCATAAAAATAAAAATACTACTGGATATATATCATAATATAATAAAATTTAATTTCATACATGGCCTCTTCATTATTTAATCAATGAAGTATAGGTTTAACAAAAAAAATTAATTTATTTAGCAATTACATTACATTATGTTCGACTTCTATCAAACGTGTTCAAACATCATGTATAATGGTTCTAAACATGCTATTAATGTATAAAAATACAACATTTATATGTATAACACAATATATGATCATTTAATAACATATGACGACCTTAATAGTGAAGTGGATTGTAAATTGATGATATATTATTTTTATAGAATCTATATCATATAATATGTATTAGGTATATATCCATAATTTAGATCATTATAACATTTCATGTAAAGTGGTGAGGAGAAATGGATTTCACCACTTCATGGATATGCAAAGCCCTACAAACATACCTGTGTTGCATTCGTTTTTCATATAAATTTAACATTAATAAAACCAATAAGAAATATAACATAATAAAAATATTATTTAATGCATGAATAATATTTCATATGAATTAGTAAAATTATTTTTTCAACTTAACTATTTAATTTTTTTTAATTTAATATTTTAAATATCATCTATTTACTTTTTCTAATAATTGAATAATTAATAAATCATCGTACTCTAAGAATTTTTTATGATAATTTAATAATTAAAAATTACAAATAAATTAAAATTATGTATAAAAATATTTCTACTTCAACAATACAATTTATATATGAATATATCATATGGATGGATCCTTATTATAAAATTTATAGTTCTTATTAACATGAATAGGACATATTTGGGATTACATTAAGTAAAATATTATAAGGGTCATAAAATAATCAATATAGACATAAATAGCCATATAACTGAAAAATGAATTCTTACGGATAAATATTAAACATATAATAATATTTTAGAATTTTAAGGATCATTTTATAGTCCTTATCATTTTATTTTTGACTTTTTCAAACATATTAACCTTTTAATAAATTAAAAAAATTATAATGGAAACTATTCGTATTGAAAAAATACAAGGTACCATTTAACTAAATTTTGACCTCACTAATCCATGTATGGATTAATGTTTTCTATGTTCAAAATAAATAAGTGGTATAATTTTACTAAAATTTAATATAATAAAATGAAAAGAAAAATTTAATTTTTCACAGAATTCCTATTTTATTGTACAAATGTTTTTTTACCAAATTGAATCATGACATTTTTTCCAATGATAATAATAGGGTTATCTATTTTCCATCAATTAATTATTTTTAACTATTTTCGGGAAAATAAATTTTTTCAGTTAAATCCTAAAATTTCACCCTAAGATAATATTATATGACTATTTTAAAAATGATGTTATTTTTATAAAATAAATTTAATTTTTTTTAAAATAATAATTTATATTTTCACACCAAATTTAATATATATTAATTTTAAAGAAAAAATATATTTGATGAATAAAATGAATATACCAACAATGTATGTTTATTTATTAAGAATTAATAATCAAAATTATATTGAAATTGAAATTCCTAAATATTTCATAACATAGTTATTCGTATCCATTCCTATGAAATTAACATCCAGATTATAATATTCATTTTATATAAAAACATTTCATTATTCATTTTAAATAACAACATTTCTTTATTCATTTTTGATCTGTGTTGCATATCCTTCACAATATAAAACATTTAATTTTCTATTAGAGTCATATGATATTACATAATCCATAATGAAGTATTTAAATAGATTTTGAATAAGAATAAACTTGGATTAACATAAAGTGTCATATATTACGAACATGTTGTCAATATGTAGACTTTATTTAAGTGATTTCCATGAATATTTAGTTTCACATTATGATTACGATTTATCATAACATGTTTTTTGGTTTTAGTAAATAGTGGGAACCTAAAGGAATAATGAAAAAATTGAATGTTTCCAAACAATTTCTTATGGGAATCTAAATGATATGATGATTGGAGTGATGGATACATTGTGTATGAATAATATATTATCACGAGGATTGATTAACAACATTTACTTTAACAAACATTAGTACTAACCAATGTAGTGTAAGATAGTGTTTTTTGAGAGTTCAGGTAGTGGAAAATAAGAATTAATGATGATTCTGTTTCCTATATTTCAATAATATGGTACTAATGACCCAAGGGATTGTCTCAGAGAGAATATAATAGGTTTTGTGTGTGTGGAAAAGTAATACACCATGCAAGTTAATATAAAGTAAATATGAATAGTTCACTTAATGAAATGGATGGGAACAAGGGCCTCCCAATGGTATCATTGACTATTGAATGTTTAAATTGGAAAAGTATGGGAATTATTCAAGTTTATGTACTGAAGGGAAATATAATGATGGGGATCAGAAATGTTTTTTGAGTAATGGCTATATTTCGGTTGATGAAGAGACTACAAATGACATATAAATAGAAAGAACGGTTAATGAAAAAAATAACGAATTATAGTTAATGGCTTGTATAAGAGGTAGGATGATTGAATTTATAATGTAATGGAATTGAAAAATTATGTTATATAAATGATGACACATATAAATATTTTTATTATAAGATTTTTATAAAGGATATGAAATAATGTGTTAAATAGTACTATTAACCTATAAGAGAAATATATTGGAAAGGTAATGTTTTTCGAAAAACGCATGATTAAGGTATGATACCCCTTAATATGTTTTCATGGTTGGGAATTTTTTGTGTGTAAAGATATGATTTATATGGATAATTTAAATTGGATAATAGATATGACCTCAAATCAAAGAAAGGATTTTTTGACAATTTGGTTTTTGTAATCATTCATGGTGTTTAGAACACTATTTTATCTATTGAATATGTTCGATAATATATTTTTTTATTCATGAAATAATGATGAATTCAATTTTACATTGAATTTTTATTGTAATTATACATATTAACAAGCTTCTAGAGAATATATTACCAAGGAATTCACAAAGTTGTCATGCAACTATTAAGAGATGCATAGTGATATTCAGATAATTAATTTTTAGTTATGAATATTTTTTTGAAGTTATTTATAAAATAATAATTTTGTAATTTTTATTAGGTTATCCATTCATATATTGGTTTATTTTTATCTTTTTAAGAGGTTTGAGAGATTAACGAATTATTTCACGATATGACGGTGTATCCTTGTTGGATAACGATTGATAACCATTTTTAAATAGAAATATAAAAAATTACTTATCATTATTTTATGGATTTTACTTAGTTACCATGCATGAAAAACATTCTTCTCTTATATTATGAGATGAATTGTAAATTTATGAAGGCATATCTAAATGATGAAATTTTTTGTATAATAATAAAAAGATATCTAGTATGTATTTTTTCATCAATATTAAGGGAAATGTAATTACCAAAAATTATGAAAATTATATTTATTAAAATAAATTCCATATATTTTTATATTTGATGACATCTATTACCATTTTAAAACAACTTTTTTAACGATTTTGTGTTCTCTACCCTTCCCTAGGTCACAAACATTCTTAGGTCCAACGATCTGTATCACTCACTATAATTATTTTATCTTTTCTTACATGTCCATATCTTCATATCCCAACTATGTTATCTTATTTGGAAACATTGGTATTTGTTACATGAAATATTATTTATTTTCCCATCTTTCCCTTTTCAATGGATTTTTTATTATTCATTTGTATAATGAGAGCTTCTTTGAACGAATTTTTAAATTATAAACATTTGATGATTGAGATAAATTTTTAGAGAGAAATTCATTTTTAATAAGGGAAAGATGTAACATCCTGAGATTTTTGTGAAATATTTTTTCAAATAACCTTAATCTCCTTGAAATTAATTTCAACAACATTCATTCTGTTTAACTGTTTTTATGTGCATCACTGAGTTTTTGTAATGTTAAATGCAACACCATGTCTAAACGAAACATGAAATACTATAAAAATTTTAATATTTAATATGATAGTTTTGACTTATCCATTGTAATGATGTGTATAAATAGCGTTACATTAATTAAGAATATATATTTTTTACACATGAATTTAAAAAAAATTCTATGTTAATGAATTATTGAAAAAATAATAACAATCAATTTAAAAAATAAGGACTTCTTTTTCATAAAAATTATTTTTATGAAAAGAAACATGTTTGACCTTAATTAATTAAAAAAATTCGTGATTTATTTTAATTATATATTTATATTATATACTCAATAAAATAATTAACAGAAATCAATTTTTTTTTCATGAAATGAGAAAAGAATAGATCCAATATTTTCTTAAAAGAAGTCATTTTATAAAAAAAATGTGTTTAATTTTAGTGAACTTATTTTAAAACTATTTATCTAAATTTTATGAAATTTATATAATAGAATAAAACTAATTTTTAAATTATTAAATAAAATTTTTCTTATGGATAATTTGTGAGATTTTTCTAAAAATATTATTTTATCATGAGTTGTGAAAAATAATTAATTATAATTAACGAATTCTTTTTTGATAAATTAATTTACAAATATAAATAAATTAAATATTTGATTTAAATTTAAAATATATTAATTATATACTGTTTATTGTGATTTAGTTCATTTAAACCATTTACATTATTATTTTTATTTGAAAAATTTTATAATCATTGGATGATTTTATCATTGAAACCCATGTTTCTCAGTGCTTGAGTGAGATGAAATTGGAATTACATCTTTACACTACTGTGAATTTAAAAAGAAAAAATACATTACATAATTTTAATTAGAATAATTTATTTAATAAAAATATTTCAACCTAATTTTTGACCCAATGAATAGTGAAAATATTAAAAAATAATTTCCACTATTAAGGTAAAAAATGGTTTACTAGGGTGTTCCTATAAAATCATAATTATTAAAATGATATGATTTTTAAAATATATTTTATGTATATAAGGCTTTGTTTTTGTTTCTATGTCTTGTGAATAATTATTTTTATATCCTTATATTAAGAGAAATATTTGGGTAGACATTTGTTTAATAAAACTACAAGAGTGACTCTCACCTAAAATATAAAAGTCCACTAACTCTATTATTATACCGACTCTGTAAAACAATATTATTTTATCTAATTTATGAAAAAATAACTCACCAAATTACCTCTTATAATACTTATTTACATAAGTTTTACAAAAAGATGGTCCATTAAGGCTTTGTTCCAAAAAGGGAAGATAACCAAAGAATATTTAACATTCTTCATTTAGAATTTTTATTTTATTTCTTCTTCCACATCATTAAATTGTTATTAAAACACTATGATATAATAACCACACTATATGAAATATTATTATAATATTAATAGTATTTTATTTACCTTCAACTATTTACACTTCCATCAAATGGGTTACAAAATCACCATTCTTATGTAAGATGGACTCCTTCCTATTGAACTGATGTCATTCATTTTTTCCATTACCACCTAACTTGGACTGGTAGTATGATTGATATAAATTATATAACACCCCTTTATTTTCATAAATTAATATTAAATAACTTTTTTAAAATAATTAATGCATTTTACAAAGAGACACCTAATGACCATACTAGTCTAGTACTTTGGAATCATGGAAACATATACACTGAAACATAAGAGAACTACATTATCTCCCACAATGTTTTCCATGACTAGAACCATTATTATAAATGTCAAATATAATATATATATATTCATAAATATGAGATGTAAATTAAAATGGTGTGATATTTGGTTCTCAGTATGGTTAAACAATAGATACATGTAAGAACAGACATGAGTATAGGGGTTTAAGAACCTAATCATAAAAAAAAAGATCATTCCATGAATATCTATAATCATAAACATGAATCACTGAATAAATATTAAAATTTCATAAGACATGAACCATAAGGAGATAAATAATATAATCCCTGAAATAATAACATAATAATAAAAATTGTAATTGTGGTAGACAGATAAGAATATAAAATGATATCCATATTAGTCAAGGTATTTTTTCCACGTCCATCTTAGTAGAATAAGTTCATTCAACATACCATATTATTAGTCATGGTTCCCAATCATGTTCACATTATTATCATTATTTCACTCATTATACCATATTGGTTATAATGGTTCACTCCAATTGATATCATAATAGTCAAGGATCACTCCAAAGACCATCTTAGTATGTCTCATGAGATATAAATCATTACCCTATATAGTAGAGTGAGATATATGTCTTACTTATATCATAATTAAATCATCCATATCTGTGCCACAAAATCATAAAAAATCATAGCATACCCCATGAAATGAAAAAGGTATCATAAAAATGTAATTCTATCATAACATATGGAAAATGATACATGTTTCATAATCATTTCATCAAAACATTAACCCATGAAAATAAGTCTGTTTCAAAATAATATAACTCATGAAAGAAAAAAAGGATTCCAAAACATTATGACATAAAAACATATACCATTATGAGAAATTATATGGATTGAAAAATTTAATTATTTCCCAAAATAGACATTATTAACCCAAATGAATGTCATCTCATATGGGAAATATTTTTTATAGATATTTAAAATACATTTCTTGTGAAAAAAATATATTTTTAAATCATAAAACATTTTAAAAACATTTTCTAAGAAATTATATGTGGAACATTTTGAAGTAATATTTTAAATAAATAATTTTTTTATAAATACATTTTCCATGAAAATGATATTCAAATATAATTTTATTATTTTGGACAACAATGTTTATGAAATAAATCACATTCTTGCACGAGAGAGAGGTAATGTCATGGATTCTTAAAAAACCTCATTAACTATTTTTGTCATGACCCCCTCCCCAAAAAGTGTACCCCTCCTGAGCCGGCAATGTGAGAAGAGAGATAATGACCCCTCGAGTCCCGCCTCCATTAGGCCCCGGGTTGGCGACTAGCACCGAGAGTATAATAAACATACAAATGGGAGGCATTACCATCTAAGAGAACACATGCATAAGAGAGAGATAGAATAGACTCCAATCAACTCCAACTCAGAACTGAAATATAAAAGAAACCCAAGTACATATATGAAATGTCATGCAGACGTACTACAACTGAAAGGGGAAACTAAAAGTACCCAAACGGAAGTAAAACGGCAGGGACTACAAGCCCGAACATCTCCTCCTCCAACTGCATGCTAGTAGTGACCCGCTTGATCTCTAACCTGCTCCAAGTTACCTGAAAACCAGTTTATATATATACATAGGGTGAGTATAACAGTATACTCAGTAGGATCCTCCCCAAGCCTCTCATGAAAAAGTAAAGAAAGCATGCTAAATCCCAGTGAACCTTAAGTGAAACTAACTCGTCACCTAAACAGGTATACTAAGTTCCCAACCTCACCATGGATACTCTCAACAAGTAGCGCATACAAGAATATATCATATAGTAAAGAATATCAATGGTACCCCGCTACTACTTCCCCACTGGTTTTCCGCTTTTCCCCAACGACATACATCATGTGCATCTCTCTCAAAGGCTTGCCCGCAGACACCTGGGCTAAGCTCCACAATCTGCACCTCGTGCACCACATACAGACACCTGGGCAAAGCACCACACCGTCCTCACAACCAAAAGTAACCAGGTAGTTTTCGGGAGCCACCACAAATCTCATAACATGTATCATACGTCGGGTATAATACCTCAAGCCATTACAGCCCATACTCCAAGTAAGGATCCTCAATCCATCATAGCCTATACACGTTACACCTATAGTAGTCCATAGGATACTATATCCAGAATATATGTGAGTGAATAAACACAAGCCATAACAGCCCTCTACACACATATATGGAGTAACTAACCGATGTGCCTCATGGCACAAGCATCTACCAAGAGAATAGAGAGGGGCCAAAGGGGGTAGTCAGCCATTGACCTCCCATCAGAATGTTGGGGAAAACACCCCCCAGGGCTCAAAATCCCCAGGGTGTCTGTTTCCCTTACCGACAGGGTGGAGTAGCATATAAAAACGCAAAAATTACAGAATATGTATCTAACTCACATCCACACTATGGGCATTACCTAGTCTTAGATAAAACTGCAGCTAATGTCTCTCAGACTCCAGGCTGCTGCTTCTAAGACTAGGTCTCCTGTAAGCACACAAACATTTTATGGGATTTATTAGATTACTCCGTTCTCATTTTATCAGTTCCACTGTACGTTAATTAATTCTTTTAACATTAATTAAGAAAGAACAATTCCACATTAAACTGAATTGGCATCACATTCAGTACCAACTTCTCTTTTTTAAGGTTCACATCACCTTTTAAATTCTAGTATCTCTATCCCTGTGGATTTTCACCATTTAATCAAACATTCATTACAGAATTAATTTTCCATATTCCCAGGCATTCTAGAAAATCATCCTATGCTTCTAAACACAAAGGAGGCTCAACACGGTGAGTAGATATACTACCCATCGAGTCTTTTCCGCCTATAGAAAGAGCATAGACCCATTATCCCTCGAGAGGATAAACACGGAAAGCACTTGGCATACCCCGCGCGTCTTCGCCTCCTTCGGAAGTAGGGTAGAAAGACCAGCTTCCTTGAGCAGTGGGGAAAAGCAGAGAAGATTAACATTAAAAGAAAAACACATGCATCCAGCAACCTCATCCATCCCATTCCATCACCCCTGGTGTCCTCCCCAACACCCACATGCATAAACTGATGCATCTCGCCACTCTAGGCGTCATCTGATGCCATAACCACAATCATCCATGCCTCCACATATCTCAATAGCCATCCAGGGTCTCATCACAACACAAGCAGCAGGAAAAAAAACATCACATCATGGGCTCTTGACCCTTTAACAAACAAGAGGATAACTCAGAACCCTTTTAGAAATTCCCACATAATCTGTTCATTAATCCATATTGAATTAGCAGATTTGTTATGCGTAGGTTCCAATTACAGGATACCTAATTATTAAGCTATCACAACTAAATAACCATTCTTACTTCCTAATTTTATTATCCTCAAATTAGAACAACTACAAAAACGAGAATAACCAGATTAATTTACATTCCTCTTTATCTTTAGCCTATTAATTAACACAATTACTTCCGGATTTACGTTCATTATCAATTTCTATCATGAACGAATAACAAATCAAAGAAAAAATAGATATCACTCTATCTAGCAAAACATGAGGCAACTGTTATCACACTCAGCTTTACACCGAGTGTTATATCATGGAAGGTTTTTTGTTCCCTTGGCGATGTGAGAGACAGTTCTCTGAGAGTTCCATAGTTCACCCTTGTCAGTACATCCTGGTGTGACGAAGATGTATCAATCCTTAAGGAGTCAGTTTCGGTGGCCTGGGATGAAACGTACGGTTGCTGAGTGTGTGTCTCGATGTTTAGTCTGCCAGAAGGTGAAGACCGAACACCGTGTTCCTAGTGGTCTTCTCCAGCAATTAGAGATTCCTCAGTGGAAGTGGGAGGACATCTCAATGGACTTTTTTATAGGTTTACCTCGAGCTCCGGGAGGGAATGATGCTATATGGGTGGTAGTGGATCGTTTAACAAAGTCGACCCACATTATAGAGATCAAGGAGTCGAGCTCAGTGGATGTTTTGTCGAGGCAGTATCTAGAGGAGGTGGTGAGACTTCATGGGGTACCTAGGATGATCATTTCTAATCGAGATCCTTGTTTTACATCCAGTGTGTGGAGATTTCTCCAGCACGCTTTTGGATCTCAACTGTGCCTTAGCACTTCTTTTCATGCTCAAACAGATGGTCAGAAAGAGTGAACCATCCAGACACTTGAAGACATGTTGCGCTCTTGTGTTCTTGATTTTGGAGGTTCATGGATGAATCATATAACCTTGGTAGAGTTCACTTACAATAATAGGTTTCACTCTACCATCGGTATGGCGCCGTTTGAAGAATTTTATGGCCGGCCATGACGTTCTCTGTTGTGCTGGAATGGGGTCGGAGAGTCAGCAACTCTCGGACCAGAACTAGTGTAGAATACAACAGAGATGGTTCAGGTGATTCGTGAGAGGATTAAGACAACGCAAGATCGTCAAAAAATCATATGCTGACCAAAGAAGGAGACCCTTAGAGTTTAATTTTAGGGATCATGTGTTTCTGAAGGTGACTCCCCGTCATGGGCAGCGAAGGTTTAGTCGTGGAATTAAGAATTCTCCCCAGTTTGTTGGGCCTTTCAAGGTGTTAGCTCGTGTTGGAGTTGTGGCGTATCGAGAAGCACTTACCCCTCAGATGAGTCTGATACATGATGTTTTCCATGTATCATAGCTCCGCCGTTATCTTCTTGATGAATCTCATATTATCGATTGGGGAGAAATCGATATTGATGATGATGCAACATTCGAGGATAAACCTATGGTGATTCAAGACCACAAGGAGAAGGTGTTGCATGGGTGTTCTATCCCCTTAGTTCGTGTCTTGTGGCGACACGGTGGCATGGGGGAGAGTACCTGGGAGCGTGAGTCACAGATACGTGCTCAGTACCCAGAGTTGTTCAATGTTTAACTCCTTTCATGTAATGATATTTCCCTTATGGTTAGACCTTTCATGTTTTATTTATGTACCTTTGATGTGATGTTATGATTGAATTGTTTGGATGTGGATTGTTTGTTCCCTTGCTCTCGGATGTCGTAGTTTTGTTCCAGCATTCGAACAACTCATGGTGGTTTTCCCCTGAGAGGTGTCTTATGGGGTGGTTGTTCGGACCCCTCTTTTCTTCTGGGTTGGTTTTTAATTCTCGAGGACGAGAATGTTTTGAGAGGTATCTAATGTAATGGCCCAGACCTCTCCTGTCCATTACATTGTGAAAATTTGGTGTTGGAGGTGTTCCGGGAGTTCAAGGTGACTTATCCCCAACACTTTTCCAAATTTCCAGTTCTGTGAACAGTGTTTCCCGTTTTATGAACAGTAACTGATCGGTCTCACCGATCGGTCTCACAGATCAGTCTCACAGATCGGTCTCACAGATCGGTCTCACAGATGGGTCTCACAGATCGGTCTCACAGATCGGTCTCACAGATCGGTCTCACAGATCGGTCTCACAGATCGGTCTGACAGGTCGGTCTGACAGATCGGTCTCACAGATCGGTCTCACCGATCGGTCTGACAGATCGGTCTCACAGATCAGTCTCACAGATTGGTCTGATAGATCGGTCTCACAGATCGGTCTCACAGATCGGTCTGACAGATTGGTCTCACAGATCGGTCTTACCGATCGGTCTGACAGATCGGTCTGACAGATTGGGGTCAGAGATCGGTTTCACAAATTTGTCTCACAGATCGGTTTCACAGATTAGTTTCACAGATCGGTTTCCCAGATCGGTTTCACAGATCGGTTTCACAGATCGGTTTCACAGATCGGTTTGACAGATCGGTTTCACAGATCGGTTTCACAGATCGGTTTCACAGATCGGTTTCACAGATCGGTTTCACAGATCGGTTTCACAGATCGGTTTCACAGATCGGTTTCACAGATTGGTTTCACAGATTGGTTTCATAGATGGGTCTGACGAACCGGTTTCATAGATCTGTCTGACGGATCGGTTTCACAGATCGATTTCATGTACAGTAATGATGGGTGAATAGTGTTTCCAGACTCCTACAGTTTTTCCCTTTTTGACGTTTCTTTTGATGTAAAATACATTTAATGCCTTATTTTAAGGACTCTTAAGGCCAATTCAAATGCCATAAATCCTATATTAATTATTTCTAAGGCTTGGAATGTTTTACTTGGTCAAACCGCATGGGTTAATGCGATCAGTTTGTAATGGAGAATTAACCGGATCTTAAACCGTCGCCCCATTAAATCATCAAAAGGGACGAGATATAATTCTCCCTTGTTCCTTCCCTTTTTTCTCAACTAAGAGGCGCTAGAAACTTTCAACCTTTCCCATAGGAGTTGCACAATCAATCATTACTCCTAGGATTGGTTCTGCTCTGTTTTGGATGCAACCGAACTGTGTCGGTCAATCATCCCAATAAGGTATGTTTTATCATCATTCCTTTGGGGATCATCTTCTCTTGTTTCTCCCTTCTATATTATACCATGTAATTTCCACGATTCTAATGGGTTTTTCTTGAGGTTGGTTGGTACTGTCGTACTGTGGCATCCTCTGGTGGATGCAGTTGTAACGAGAGGAGGATTGTGACCCGTGGTGTGGATAAAGGATGTCAAGAACTCTTCCAGGTATGGGATTCATGGCTTCTCTAATTATATATGTGCAATCGTAGAATTAGAATGATTTATCCCTTTGGATCATAATGAAATTTACATAATTAAATACTTGAACCAGATTAAGAAAATTGGTTGATCGCATGTTGTTTCTTTATACCGTGATAACAGATGCCTCATGTTTTTCTAGATAGAGTTATATCTATGTTTTCTTTTATTTGTTATTCGTTCATGATAGAAATTGATAATGAACATAAATCCAGAATTAATTGTTAATTAATTGGCTAAAGATAAAGAGGTATGTAAATTAATCTGTTTATTACCATTTTTGTAGTTGTTCTAATTTGAGGATAATCAAATTAAGGAAGTAATCATGGTTATTTAATTGTGATAGCTTACTGATTAGGTGTCCTGTAATTAGAACCTACACATAACAAATCTGCTAATTCAATATTGATTAAGGAACAAATTATGTGGGAATTTCGAAAAGGGTTCTGGGTTACCCTCTTGTTTGTTAAAGGGTCAAGAGCCCATGATGTGATGTTTGTTTTCCTGCTTCTTGTGCTGTGATGTGAGCCTAGATGGCCGTTGTGATATGTGGAGACATGGATTCTTGTGGTTATGGCAGCAGATGACACCTAGAGTGGCGAGATGCATCAGTTTATGCATGTGGGTGTCGGGGAGGACACCAGGGGTGATGGAATGGGATTGATGAGGTTGCTGGATTCTTGTGGTTTTCTTTCAATGTTAATCTTCTTTTCTTTTCCCCACTGCTGAAGGCAGCTGTGCTTTCTACCCTTCTTCCGAAGGAGGCGAAGACGCGTGGGGTATGCCACGTGCTTTCCAAGTTTAGCCTCTTGAGGGAGAATAGGTCTATTCTCTTTCTATAGGCGGCAAAGACTTAACGGGTAGTATATCTACTAACCGTGTTGAGCCTCCTTTGTGTTTAGAAGCATAAGGTGCTTTTCTAGAATGCTTGGGAATATGGAAAAGTAATTCTGTAATGAATGTTTGATTAAATGGTGGAAATCCACAGGGATGGAGATACTAGAATTTAAAAGTTGATGCAAACCTTAAAAAAGAGCAGTTGGTACTGAATGTGATGCCAATTCAGTTTAATGTGGAATTGTTGAATCTGAATAAATTTTTAAAGAATTAATTAACGTATAGTGGAACTGATAAAATGATAACAGAGTAATCTAATAAAGCCCTTCAAATGTTTGTGTGCTTAGAGGATACCTAGTCTTAGAAGTAGCAGCCTGGATTCTGAGAGACATTAGCTGCAGTTGTATCTAAGACTATGTAATTCCCATAGTGTGGATGTGAGTTAGATACATATTCTGTACTTTTTGTGTTTCTATATGCTACTCCACACTGTCGGTAAGGGCAAATGACACCCCGGGAATTTTGAGCCCTGGGGGGGGGTGGTGTTTTCCCCAACATTCTGATGGGAGGTCGAATGGCTGACTACCCCCTTTGGCCCCGCTCTCTTCTCTTGGTAGATACTTGTGCCATGAGGCACAACGGTTAGTTACCCCATATATGTGTGTAGAGGGATGTAATGGCTTGTGGGTATTCACACACATATATTCTGGATATAGTATCATATGGACTACTATAGGTGTAATGAGTATAGGATATGATGGCATGAGGATCCTTACTCGGAGTATGGGTTGTAATGGATTGAGGTATTATACCCGACGTATGATACACTTTATGTGAGATGTGGTGGATCCCAGAAACTACCGGGTTACTTTTGGTTGAGGATGGTGTGGTGCTTCGCCCAGGTGTCTGCAGGCAAGCCGATGTTGTGCACAAGGTGCAGATTGTGGAGCTTAGCCCAGGTGTATGTGGGCAAGCCTTAGAGAGAGATGCACAAGACGTATGTCTTTGGGGTAAAGCGGAAAACCAGCGGGGAAGTAGGAGCGGGGTACCCTTGAAATTCTTTACTATATGCTATATTCTTGTATGCGTTACTTGGTGAGAGTAGCCATGGTGAGGTTGGGAACGTAGTATACCTGTTTAGGTGAGGAGTTAGATTCACTTATGGTTCACTGGGCTTTAGCATGCTTTCGTTACTTTTGCAAAAGAGGCTTGGGGAGGATCCTACTGAGTATACTGTTATACTCACCCTTTTTATATATATAAACTGTGTTTCAGGTCATTTGGAGCAGGTTCAAGATCAAGCGGGTCACTACTAGCTTGCGGTTGGAGGAGGATCTGTTCGGGCTTGTAGTCCCAGCCGTTTTACTTTCTTTTTGGTACTTTTAGTTTCTCCTTTCAGTTGTAGTACTTCTGCATGACATTTCATATATGTACTTGGGTTTCTTTTATATTTCAGTTCTGAGTTGGAGTTGATTGGAGTCTATTCTATATCTCTCTTCTGCATGTGTTCTTTTAGAGGGTAATGCCTCCCATTTGTATGTTTATTATACCCTCGGTGCTAGTCGCCAACCTGGGGCCTACTGGAGGCGGGACTCGGGGGTCATTTTCTCTCTTCTCACATTGCCGGTCCAGGAGGGGTACACTTTGTGGGGAGGGGGTTGTGACAATTTTATGTTCCAAAGAGTGAAGAAATCATACAAATATATTAATATATATTGAATAAAAAGAGGGGAATAAAATTCATGAGAGTTATTGTGAAACTTAAATTATATTTCATCAAATGAAGCATATACATAAATAATCTTGAAAAGTGAATAGATTGTTTTAATAAACACTTATCACTTGGTAACGCAGGATCATATGATCCAGGTAAGTAAAAAAAGTTCCTGAATTTTAAAATATCATTAAAATTAGTATATTAATGATATAACATGTTAAATTTATTTATATAAAACTTCAAAATAAATTATCGTTCATACCAAAACATTATTATCAATGAAAGAAAATTGAGACAAAACTATCTTACCAATTTGGTAACATTTGAAACATTATCCCTATGAAATAAAGATCATAGAATGGTTATGTAAATTCTCATAAATTTATGTATAATAATCCTATAACACATTCAAGGTTAGAATATGAAAAAGTAATGAGTGTTGAACAAGGCATGTATCTCAACAATAGAAAAAGTGAGACGAAATTCCCATAAATTGGGTCTTGACTCTCTTTGTACTTATACAATCTTCCTGTATTATTAATATAAATTTATTATAAATATTTTAAGGAAGAATATTTTTATATATAATACCATATTTATTTATTATGATACTATATAACCCACATGTTATAAATTATATTTTATGGTTTCACTGCGGGTAATAACCGCTTTGTTCCTCGCATGTGTCATAACTAGTTATATATTTTTTGATTCTACTTATATCATGGTTTCAATATTGAAAAAATGATATAAATAAAAATAATATTCATTATATGTGTATTATAATAATATATAGGACATTTAATTAAAAAATAGAATACACTGTTCATGGAGATGTTCGGTTGAACATATGCATTAACATTGTTTATGTTTTGTTGTCATATTAGAAGAAATTGAGTAAATGAAATATAAGTATAAGTATATATATATAATTATTATAATATAATTATTATATCATATATATCATATAAGTTCAATATAAACATCCAAAATACATTTCATGTAGTGTGTCAATGAATAATATCACTTTAAGGGGAAGTAGTCTGTAATACATCAAACAAAATTATTCTATTTAGACTAGATGGAATGTATACAGATATTTTTTTAAAAAAATGATATTTAATATTATAGATATTATTAATATAATAATTATAATATATAGAAATTATGTCCATTGTGATTCCCAAACCTGAAAGAGGGTGACAGTAAAATGAACAGTCATCATTTCATGAGGCAGTAGTTTGATGTACATGTAAACTATATATTTGTTACCATTTAGATGGATGTCGATTTAATTGTTGGTAAAATCCTTAATATAATAGCATAAAAATATATTTAGGATACTGGTTTTGTTATCTAATCATTGAATAATGATAGTTAGGGCGGAAGATAAAGAATATAAAAGAATGATGTTTGAGACACTATGTTACTTCTTCATTGGGTAACTCGTTTTTGTTTTCACAAAAGGGATTCTGTGGATTCATTTCTTATAAAACTGTTTCTTCAAAGATGAAGGTAGGGTTTTGGGAATTTTATGTTTTAGGTCATGGGTTAACCTCGGTGTAATGAGAGGTGTGAAGACGAGGGAGAGGTGGTGGAATTTTATATGGAAGGTAAAGGAGACAGTTGACATTTTTTAAAACAAGTTAATTTTACCATGTTTTGTTAACCAAATGTCTTAAAAAACAAACCAAACTGAATAATGGAATGTTTATGGACGAAATATGTCCATAAAATTGGTTTTGGACCTACGTTAGGACATTTAGACCCTATATTAACGTCTATCCCATTATTATGCTCAATTTTACCATAATTATTGTAATTAATTTTAATTAAGTTCACTATTATTTAATGTCAAAAAATAATGTTAAATTTATTATAAATTATAAATTATTCTTATTCAAATTATGTATTCCATTTTTTAAAATTTTAATCATTCATTTGGGAGAAATTAATTTAAATCTAATCCCTATTATGGGATAACACTACTAGTTTTAATGTAAAAACATTCAAAATAATTCTAAATTTTTATAATAAAAAATCCTAGTCAAAATGATTGTAATGTCATTTATGGGAATAATTTAAAAAAATAATCTAATTAAAAATTTAAAAATTTAAAATTAAAACTTATCCATATAAATAAATTTGATGAAAAATCAGTTTTGAATTTAAAATATATATTTTCTAATATTCAACCAAAATTGAAATTCCTCTTAATAATCAATAAATATTTACCCTATGATATATTAGACATTCTATATTCCAAAAGTGAAGTATATTTTATAAGATTAAATTTAAATCTAACCATGAAATTGATTTCATTATTTTTTTAAAAAGGTCATGAAATAAATTTTAATTTAGAAAATAGTATTTTTAAACATATATGGACCCAACCAATAATTTTATATTTTTTTTATCAATATATTTTTTTTATATAAAATAATTATAAACAATATTTTAAAATTTATTACTACTATTCATATCACTAATTTTAATATCTAGTTTAAAATTATCTAGTTTATGTAATTAAAAAATTTATAATTATAACACATAGAAACATGGTATTCTGTGTAAAGTAATCCATGTTTGTGTTTCATATAGCATGAGCCATGTTGGTTTATTTTGAAAGGAATATATAACTTATTTAAATTCAATATATGAATGAAAATTTAATTTATTCGAGAAAAAATGTCAATAAAAACTAGGTGTTATATTCTTCCCCCTTAAATGAATTTATCCCCAAAGGTAATTATTCAAGTAAAAAATGAAGATAATTTTAATTCATCATATCCTCAAGTTCCCATCTAGCTTCTATTAACTATAAATTTCTCTATTAATCACTAATCATGTGACATGTCTTGGTTTTTAGAATATTTTTTTGATCCATAATTTCAACTGGTTGTTCCTCATGAGATTGACCATATGATGCAGTATGAATTCAACGTTCTATACAAGTGAAGGGCTAGGCACATAATTCCTCAGAAGAGATTCATGGAAAACATTATGTATTGAGAGAAATTTGGAAGAATTTAAAATATTTTGGATAACATCCCGTTATAATCAAGAATCTCAAAGGGACCATTATAACTAGGAATTAGTTTCCATTTCATTCCAAACCTCATAACCATTTTATAAGGAGAGATCCGTAGAAATAACTTCCTTCCAAATTCAAATTTTATATCACATCATTGGTTTTCAGTATAACATTTCTATCAAAATTGAGCTACATTGATGTGTTGCTCAATGGATCCAACCATCTCTCCTATTTTTCAGTGATCACAAGCTGCAATAGATTTCATTATCCAACCACATCTCAGCTCATTGGAGCCCTATATTTCTTCACATTGAGGGAATAATAAGGTTCTATCTAAATTCCAGAGTTAATGTTATTTTTCTTTGGAAACCCATCTATATAAAGGTATTGATCTCATCCTCCTTTGAAATCCAGAGAACAATATCTCAACATGTCTTTTAAGGTTTTAATTGTTCAGTTAGACTAAACACTTATATGAGGATGAAAAGTAGTGTTGAATCTCAATTCTATATTATGTTATTGATGAAGAACTATCTATAACACAGAGGTGAACCATGAATCCCAAACCAATACAACATAATGATGTACTCCATGTATCCATACCACTTTTTAATGTATATCATTGAAATATGATCAAGAAATAAGTCTTCTCTAATAGAGATAAAGTTTGTTTACATTTGAAGGTGATCGACTACCACCCAAATATTGTTGAATCCTTTTAATATATTGGTTAGTCCAAAAAGAATATCTATAATTATGTTCTCCCATTTCCATTCTGGTGTGGGTTATAGATGCAACATCTCCTTTGACAATTGTCTTTCACCATTAAGTTATTGGATAATAAATCACCAAGATACAAAATCTACTATATTTGTCTTCCTTCTATCTAATTAAATGTAGTCATTCACGTCCATGTACATCTTCTTACTTCCTAGATAAATAGAAGATGATGAACTTTGAGCTTCCTCTAATAACTCCTTCTTCAAATCAAGATTATAAGGATTACATATAGAGTTCCTGAATCATAACATTTCATCCTGATTAATGTTAAACTCAATAATTGTTCAATGTTTTTTTATAGCTCTGTTTCCTCTGGAAATGGGGATGACCATGTTGATTTAAGGTTCAAACATTCCAAGCAGTTTCTAATGGGTTTGTTCATTGAACCATAAACATCCAATGATTCTATATCCATTTGCACCTACTTTCCAAAGGTAGGTTCGCATTAGTTATGGACTGATGAGACTTAAGAATTTTCATTGGTCGACAGGATGCGAGGTCGGACTCATCACACCTTTTTTAGGGGAATTATTGTCTTCTCTAGGAATCTCTTTATAGATTTAAGTTATGTTCGTGAATCCTTATTAAATTACTAAGTATAAAATGAGCTTTCCTTTAGATCTGACAATCAATGATTGATATGTAGAAAATTTAGAGAATCTATTATGTGTATTTGAGGTTCTTCATCGATATAGAATCGTCTGTATTTGCTAGAGATTCTTAGTCAATGGTATACTTTAATACATTATATAAAATTTTCTTGGTCATTATAATGACCATACTAGTTTTAAAGACACTCAGTGGGGCACTTGAAGTTTGTTGTCATTCAGAAGGACGTGGATTATTTCAGAGTTGGGATCGTACATGATGATGGGATACCTACGTATCCTTGTTTAGAAAATGATTCAGAGCCTCTCTAGTTTGAGTAAGGGAGTTTGATGTTTACTCATGATTGATGGCTCAAAGAAAGATTTAATAATTACATTTACACACTTTGATCACGTGAGTCATGCTTGGTGTAAGAAACAAGAGGTATTGGTAAAACCAGACAATTGTGCCATAAAATATGCAATCATAAGTGATGATATGGGGCTTATGTATGTATGACTTCCCAAAATAAATGAATATTAAGTTTTTTTTCGGGGAAAAACCCATGAACATGGCCAATAAAGGCATATGTACTTTATGGAAATTTGGATACTCTAACTGGGGTTTTACTCCTGAGGAATATGCCCAAATTAGGAGGTACTTATGATTGGGTATTATTCCCGAGAAGGAAGCACAGATCAAATGTAAATTAAGAATGGTTTAGAGAAATTAATAATGAGGCTAACTCCTGATAAGGAGGCCCATGTTTAAGGTATTTCAAAATTATGTAACATGGGACTTACTCCTAAGGAGGATGCCCATATTTGAGACTGGGGTTTACTCCTGAAAAGGAATCCCATATTTGAGAAATTATGGTTGGGGATTACTCATGGGGAGGATGCCCAGATTTGGGAACTTTTGAGATGAGGTATTATTCCTGAAAAGGAATCCCAGGTTAAGGGAATTATGACTTGGGTTACTCCTAAGGAGGATGCACAGATTAGGGGACATGGGGCTTATTCCTAAATAGGATGCCCGGATTAAGAGAACATGGACTGGGGAATACTCCTGAAAAGGAGACATAGGTTAAGGATTTTCTAATCTTAAAGGATGAGGTTGAATGTATTAAATCTCAAACATTAGTGATATAATGATATTTAAATCACTAGGTTTTAAGAGATGTTTCATAGAAATCCTTTCAGATAAGGAATTCAACAAGGAAATCATTCCATGAATGACTTTAGAGAGAGTTTTGAAGGCTTAATCTTGATGAGGGGAGGTGGATAGGAATAATAGAGGTGAAATAGGCATGAGGGGCACCCAAAAAAACGAGGAGCACGCATGTACTGTGTGGGCACGCAAGAACTGTTCGTGCAGGTGTACCTGTGAGACACATGGGTACTAGCGTGAAGATAAAACGTTAGGGTAAAACTTGGGCGAGGCTTGGCTAAATCCATTAGTACTATCCCTAGAGGCTTCCAAAAGAATGGCGCGCATGTTCTTGTGATGGGGTAAGTCGGCGCGCAAGTGTGGCCATTTCCCTTATAGGATGGCCACCTAGGTGCACAAGTGTTGATGCGTTTCAACACTTAGGACTTACTCCCCCTCTTATGATCTTCCGTTATAGGTTTGAAATTACCATATAAGTTTTAGGAACCTTTGAGAAGAGACTAGGGTGTCGGGAGCTCAAATCTGAGTTTCTGGAATTTTTCTTCCTTGAAATGGGGGGCCCACCGGGGGTATTTATAGGCTGGTAAAGACCCTGGGTGAAATTCAGATAGGGTGCGCAAGTCACCTTCACGACCACTATGCGGTGCGCAAGTATAATTGTGCGACCTTGGTGGAACTTCGCAACCCATGTGACAATGAATCCTCGTTCATGCCTTTGTCAATTTTTGATGTTTCTTCAAAGGATGAATCACTTTGGGTTCAAGGTATTTACCTTTTCATTTTTTAGACTCTGTGATGGAAATGAGTGTCATCAAATGTCCCCCCCTCTGAGATGGATCCGAATGAAATGAGGAAGTGACTCTGTGGAAAAGAAGAAAACCAAGAAACATGTGGCACATCAGTGTTGAGTGCGCAGATGGTGGTGTAAAAATGTGAGCCGCGTGGGAATCGGTGTGCAATGGTGGAACACACTGGCATGAGACATGAAGGGTTGTGGCATGGCCTATATATATGTGGCTATACTCGCGCAAATCATCCATATTTGAAACTTTCTAGCACTCTCCATGCAAGTTTCCTTCTCCATTGAAGTTTATATTTTTTCCACTATTTATTTGATGTCGTGCTGCTGTAGAGGTATTTTGGCTTGCGCGGTGAAACCTACGCAACATTACCTCCGCGACAATACCTGCACGACACATTTATACTTGCACGCCAAAATAAGACATGTGTGCCATAATGCCTTTGCCATTTTTTCAAATTTCTTCGCAAATTTTTTGAAAAATAAATCCTTTTATGTGTTAATTTTTTCATCTTTTCTGCGGATTCAATGGCTCTGAGGATAATTGGAACTGCTGATGAACTGGCTAGCAAGCGAGTTGATGATATGATGAGCATCATTGGCCATGATTATTATGCTGTCTGCGGCAGCACTCATCCATATTTGGAAAAGTACCTGTAGAAGTATCATCTTGACTTCCCATAGAGAATTTATCTACCTCTGTACAGTTATGGTCATCTGTGAGAAGTTAGTATTCCATATAAAATAACTATCTCCCAAAGGATTGGTTTCAAAATTACAGCAATTTTTCTTCAGAAAATATCTCAAGTGGAGGAGAATTTGTGAATGCTGGAATAGTGGAGAAGGCCTACATGATGCATCATAGCCCTTGTACGCTATATCTGAAACCTCACATGCCCATGTTGCAACCACATTATTATCTTTCAATCTTCTGAAATTCTCAGATGGATCAATCAAAAGGTTGTAAGAAGAGCTGGGACTTCTCTCCTGGAGGATGTGTGAAGCCAACATGTATATGGGCATAATCGGTGCGACAAAACTGTGTAGAGTTTGTCGATGATTTGAAAGGAGTTGCGATATTTGAAGCCGTCTAGACTGGGAAAACATATGTTTACAGGCATGATAATTTCGTGCCTAGATACTAAACCATTAGAGCCTAGAAACTAATTCATTCCATCTGACTCATGGAGAAGTAGGAATCAGTCTATGGGATGTCCACATGATCTCAAGGGCTCCAATTTCGGGTGATATGTATGATGAATGCATCCCCCCAAGGTGACTTGGAATTATTCGGAGAATACCCTTGCTTTGGCTCATGAATTATTGATAATCCATCACAAGCTCAAGAGTTCAGAGACCTCCTTAACTAATTCTAGAATGGATATTCATCCAGAGGAGTGGATGAATATGTTTCTTACCAATAAGCATGAGAAGGATCCGAAGGATATGGGATCAAATGAGAAGGAATCGAAGGGGAAGGGGCCCAAGGATAAGGGGCCCACTCGTCCTACCACCTTCCCCAAAACAGAGAAGAGGGGAGCTCCTCGCACATTCTGGATGACTCTGGAAGAAGGAGAATTTGAGAAGTGGGGATATGATGTAAATGAGAGGATCCCAAAAAAGACTCGTCTGGAAGGCTTTTTGGCCGTGTGTCTCAGTGTTTATCTTTTTCCAGTCAGAGATTCAAAGGGAGGCGTCAGTCAAGAGACCTTCGTTGTTGCAGCCAAGTTGGATGAGGGAAAATGGTTGGGTTGGCTACCCCCATTTTAGAAAACATTCATAGGATCTTACTCCATGGCTTCATGGGTATGTCTCCTATGAGAATAGTGGGACCATTGAATGTTTTGTGGGGATGGATCACCACTAACATCAGGACGTATAATGTACAGAAGAAAGTACAGGTTCATGGAGGTTCTTTCAGGAAATCAGTGCAAGAATTCTCTAGAATTTCTCCTCTAGCTCTCAATTCCAATGACATGAAGGTGAGGCTGAGAATGCTTAAGGAATTAAATTTCTTTCCTTATGGAAATTCACCAACTGGGAAGTTTGTTGATGATGGAACAGTCAGCCTGGAATTGAGGGCATACAAGATGGCCTGTAGAGATTGTGTACTGGCCATCAGGATTGACGAAGAGATTATATCTAAGGCCTATGCTTCATATATATTTTCACGTCAATTCAAGTGTTTACAAAAGACTGTTGTATCTCCCCCTATGCACGTCAGGTCAGATCAACATCCGATGGTTTTCCAACAACTATGGTTGCTGACATCGATGGAGAAGACCGGGGCAGTGTTTGATCTACTAGTTGATAAAGCGGAAAATAACTTGACTACATGGTATTCCAAAAACTAGATAGCATCAAACCCTATATGGGTACTGAATCACCCGGTTTATCAGGTGGGGAAAAGGAAAAGAACTGTAGAGAAAGAAACCCTTACTCAAAAAGGTGACACTTCCTCACCTGGAGTCGATTCACCAGATTTCTCATCTAGGACTGACTCCTCTGATTCCAAAGATGGGGTTGATAAGGCACAACAAGTGGAAAAGCGGCCTCATTCCCCATATAATCCTCCTGTCGGAATCAATAGACCCACTCCATTAACTCCGAGTGAGTTACCTCATTGGGAAAATTTTAGTCACTATTACTTTATAGAGTAACAAGTTCATTTTCTTATTATCTATCTGTAGTTTTAGGAGTTGGGAAGAAGATGAATTATATGTTTGTAGGACCCTCCTTGTAGCCTTCTGGTACAGATACTGAATATCTAAGACCATAGGCTGTCTAGATATGGCAGAATTTATACTGCGATGCTGAAACTACTTAACTAGATTTATGCAAGGGGCTATACCTCCATAGAATAGGGTGTCTTCTGGCTTCTCTAAATATATGTTTTGAGGATAACCCTGATTATGTGCGGGCTTACATCAGAGAGATGGAAATTTTCAAATATTCCACCAGCGATTACATTCCTGTCACCAAGAGGGTGAAGGAAATGATAGATCACGACACCACTGAGGGGATTGGTGCTTCCAGAGATGAGGAGTGGCACGATTACGTGGCTCCTGAAGATGTAAGTCTCTTTACTTATTTTCATTTCAATTTGATTTCAGTCAATGATTTTTTACTCAAGGAAATTATTTTCTTAATCCTGCTGTTTGTAAAGAAAGGAACTACTGAGGTTCCTTCACCACAGTATAGCCCTGGTGGTACTTCCATTGAGGCAGCTTCTAAATCTCCACTTGAGTCGGGCGAGATATCTCTAGGCTAGCAAGCCGTGGATGAGGAGTTCGATATGGATTTACATTCTCCAATTAATGTAATTGTAAGGGAGACTGTCGACACTCCAAAAAAATCCAAACATACAAAGGCATCAAAGGAATAAGTCCACAACTAAATGCTTCATCAGTAGTGGTAAGTTCTTCGGATAATCATGAGTCATAACCCATGAAATGGGTGCTTATTTTTCTTGGTATTGCAGTGGATTATTCTATTTCCCCTCTGAGGAAGAGGATTGACCCTCCTTTGAGAACCACAGAGGGTACTGGTGAACAATTACATGTTCATGATGTCTTGGGTGCTCGTGGAGAAGAGCCAACATCTGTTACTAGTATCTCTCTTTCTGTTGTTGCAAGAAGAGAAGAACCTGATTCTGGTAAGATAACAATGATTCATAAAATGTTTAATGAAACATCGAATGACTTCCATTCAGTAATAATTTAGGTAAAACCCCTACACTAGAGCTTTTGGCGGCCATTTCAACTAACACCACTACTTTATCAGAAGAATCTATCCAGGGTCATAGACTGCAGGATGAAGGTTGCCAAGAATACATATTGAATGCTCCCACAATTGAGATTAACTAGTATTCTGAGATAACATTGGATGAAATGAAGGAACATGGCCCATCTTTTGATTATTTTTTATATCATGTTAAATTACCATGTAATTTAGAAGATTACGGATGGGATTTTTAACCTTCATCCTGTTAAAAATAACTTCTGATTGCATGTCTGATCATGATAGGTTAAAATATGCAGTTCTATCTGAGCAAGCTGCTGAACTACCAATCCCTTAAGGGGGTACAAAAAAACCTACTATTGTAGAGACATTAGCGCAAGTGGTGCCGAATCCCGTAGAGATTCCATAAACTCACCCTAAAAATCATGTTGAAGCTAGAAAAGATGGGGAGGATCCTTCTCAAGTAATTGATATACCTTTGGGTAATGGATAACAATTTTTTCGATTGTACTTAATTTGATAGATAACCAAATAACTTTTGTTATCCTTTGAAACTAACCAAATATTTCAATTGATTATTCAGGGACATCAATTTCAGTGGCTAGATTTGGAGGTGAAGCATCATCCTCCACCCCAACGGGAATAAAAAGTGAAGATACACAGGTCTGGGGGGAAGGAGCGGAACATGGAACTTCTTTAAGTGCATTAATCCCAGATTACATTCCCCCATGTTACATTGATTCTGAGTCAGACACAGAAGTACAAAATGTGGTCTAATTTTCATGACGCAAGTCATGGAAAAATATCTGGAAAATCATATCTGAAGTGCCTCTTGAAGATCTGTCATCGAAGATCACAGACTGTCATCCCTATTTGTCATGTTGGGACTTGGCGGTTTTGGATATCAAAAGATCCATGCCGTAGTAATACATTTCATACTATAAATGGAGCAGGAGTTGAAATACCATCAAGATTTGACCAGGGTGAGGCTGTCAGCCAATATCAATGAATTTGAAGCTACGAAATCCCGAGTTGAGGCTGATTATGCTTCCATGTCGAAGGAGACGAAGCATAAGGTCAAATATAAAGTCGTCCAACAGATTCATCTTCAGCAACAGTGAGATTTTGTTACTGGGGAACTTGACCAACTCAATAATTGACTGGAGGGATCTCAAAAAATGGTATAAAAGCCATTGAAGATGCCAAGGAAGCACTCTATCAAGCTGAAAAGAGTGAAGTTGATCGAGTGAATGAGCTTCAAGTGGCTGCTGATGATGCTCGGGATGTTTTACATCAAGTGAAGACTTATGTTGATAGCCTCTTGTAATTTATTTTAAAATAGATGAGAATCCAATCTATGCATGTCCTCTTAATTCGTGTGCATCAAATGAAAACCACGTTCATCTTCAATCATTTTTGCATGCCTTCTTCCTACTACATGCATTAAATTTTTACCTAATCCAATGGGTCTAGTAAGCGTAGTTTGACTTTTACTAGGATTATTATAAATAACCCTACAAAAAATGAATCATTTAATTTCTCAATATTACCTAAATCATACGAAATGTATGTTTAGTGATCTAGGACATGGCTTGTATTCACAGTTCCCTTGACTTTTGTGGGAAATTTAAATTCATGCACATCAGACATAAAAAGGCTAATGTTTATGGTCGAAATAGCTTTGATTGAATGGATTAAGAATTTACTCAATTCATTGAAAATTTGTCTGAAAACATATTACCACACTCAAGTATGGGGGAAATATGTAAACTATGACTTAAGAAATTTTGAATCTGAGGAATGATAAGAAAAAGGGATAAAAGGAATTGGAATAAGTAGTTCCAAAGAATCAAGTTACCACTATTTAACAAACCTGTTAGGGTGTTGAATTATGCAGGGCCTCCTAAGGGCATTGGCTGCATAGTCAAATAATAGCGTCGTTTGGCTGACTAGTCCATTATGTAGACTTCAAATGCAAGGCCGCCTAAGGGCACGTTCTGCATAGTAAGGAAAAAGGACTCTCAGAAATTTACTTTTCTACTGCTAAAAAACCAGTCACTGTTTATGGGGATTCAACTTTTCCAAATCACAGAGTTTGTTGTATGGAGAGAGGTTCTTGAATATGGAAAAGATATTTCCAAACAAGATTGTCTAAGAAGTAGATGAATGTCACTCCTATGAAGGTCTGACCCAAACGTAGGAAATGGAAACATAAACCATAGACTTGAATACTTTCATATAATGAAAAATAATATGAGACAAATATATTAAGGATGACTATTTTTGCGGATCCCAACATATTGTCGTTAAGACAACTAAGGAAAAAAGAGGTTTTCACCCCAAGAATGAAGTTACCATTATTTAAAAAACCCGTTAGGGGGGTGAATTATGTAGGACCACCTAAGGGAATTGGCTATAGAGTCAAATAATAGCATCTTTTGGCTGACAGGTTCTTTATTTAGACTACATATTCAAGGCCTCTTAAGGGAACATGCTGTATAGTCAGGCAAAAGAAATCTCATAAATTGGTCATTTTGTGACTAGAAGTCAAGAAAAGGGTTATGATGATCTGTAAATATTTATGGTTATGATTATGACACATAAAAATGGGTATTGTCTAATGTATGTAGAGATACATAGATCAATGCTAACCATAATCATGATGTGGCTTGGTCCTGAATTTAAATGTTGGACTTCACTACGTATCCCATAAGGATAGGAATAAATCCATACGTAGTTCTTGAAATACAGTTTATCATCGTGTGGGATGAAAGTATGAGAGATCTTAGTTTAAGGTCATAGATCTCGGATTATAATAATGAATAAACATTGTGTGTTTTCATAAGGAATTTTCAGCCAGGGGACTGAAAGTGGAATTTGGGGTTAGGCCCAAAGACTTGGGGCTGGATTAGAGGGACACTCGAATGTTCCTACGTATCCCATAAGGATTGGAATCAAGCCGACATAGTTATAGAAATACCCTTTTTACAGATTTGGTTTGTATTTGTGAAGGGTGAAAAGGGAAATTTAATGTAACAATGGTTTGAACCATGATAAAAGGCTCAGGCATTTCCATGTTTGCGCGTAGTCCTCAAAATCTAACATGATTGGATATCAATGTAAATAATGATTACCTCTCAGGTGAATGTATCAAGGAATATTGTAGTTTATTGTCGTACAAGACAAAAAATGATGTACAGTTTAACTACATATTGCAAGTATAAAGGTGAACTAATGTAAATATATTGATTCTAGGAGTGTCTTCATGAATCAACATCATATGAGATGGGGGTGAACCGATGTGAAGAGATTGGTTTGGTATTGAACCTCGCGAGGTTGCCTACGTACCCAGCCTAGAAGGAACAGATCAAAGTCCACATAGTTTGACTGAAGAATGAACTAGTGATCAAGTTGTTATTGGGGACAATTACCTAAAAAAAGTTCTGGGACTTATGCATGGTTAGTAGCCCAGAGAGGGTGTTATGGTTGAATTTTTCGCTAAGATAACATGAGTCATACTCGGTGTGAGAAACAAGAGCTAGCAACAACCCTAATGATGCACAGTTTAATGTCATGTAGGACGTATTAAGGGAATTTGCAGTTTAAAGTCTTGTAGTGAGGACTATTGGTGTTACACAGTTTAATGTCATGTAATAGGGACAAAATACAGGTTAACATCATGTAAGACAAATATAGGGACACACTTTATTGTCATGTTGGATGTGAACACAATTTTTCATCATGTAGGACAATAAGGGTGTTTTATAGTTTAGCATAATGTAGCTAAGAAAACGGTGAAAATATAGTTTAATGTCATTTTGGACGAAAGGGGGACTGTGCAGTTTAATGTCATGTAGTAAGGACAAAGAAAACACAATTTAACATCATGTTGGACGTATTAGGGATTTTTTCCACAGTTTAACATAATGTTGGACGAAAATAATGCAAATAGTTTAAGGTAATATGCATGGACCACAACTGATGGTGCAATTTAACGTCTTGTTGGACATTTACATGGTTTAACGTCATGTTGGACGAAAATGGGAGATACAGTTTAGCATCTTGTTAGATGATGGTGTGAAAAGCTTAATGTCATATGCATAGATCGTTGGTGGTGTATTTTGTGTTTATAAAAAATACTTCTTCAGAAATATGGCAATGGTTGGAGTAGTGATGATTTCTCCATCCATTGCGATTAAAGAATATGCTCCATTGGAGTAGACCTTTTGTATTGAATATGGTCTATCCCATTTTGGCTCCAGCATGGGATATTTCTTTCCAGGTATCATTGTAGTTATGAGAACCAATAGAAAATCTCTCTAAGCGAATGAACGAAGATGAAATTTTTTGTTGAGACCTCGTGCTATTCGATTCTGAAAAACATCCAAGTGGTGCAAGGTGCACAATATTTTCTCGTGTAATCGTTCTAATTCACCCAATCGCTTCTAAGATTGTTCATCTGTAGATGACTGATCAAAAATGGCTACTCTAAGAAAAGGTAAATGAACCTCAATGGGAAAGACTACATTCATTCCATATAACAGTGAATATGGATTTGACCGCGTTGCAGTGCGGGTGGTGGTCTGATAAGCCCATAAAGCATGAATGGGTTTGTCAGGCCATGATTTCTTATCTATATCCACCATCTTTTGCAGTATGTTTGAAAGAGTATTTTTGAATACTTCTATTTGGCCATTGGATGCTGCATGATACTGATATGAATGATTGGATTTGATTTTGTATTCTTGATACAACTTCCTCACCACGGATGAACAGAAGTTGGTGGCATTTTCCGACAATATGGTACAAGGGACACCAAATCTGGTAATGATGTTATACTTGATGAAGCTAACAATTCTTTTAGAACTAACTTCATTGAGAGGGATTTCTTCTGCCCATTGGAAAATAAGTCAGTAGCTGTAAGAATATATTTAAACTGCTTGGTTGTAGCTGAAGGATAAGGTCCCACCACATCCATTCCTCGTGTGGTAAATAGTGACGTGTATTTAGCTGTATGAAGTAACTCTGGGGGAAGATGAATAAAGTTGGCATGTACATGGAATGAATGACACTTCTTCGTGAAATCAACACAATATTGTATAATTGAAGGCCAAAAGTATCCAAGCCGTCGAATTTGATCAGATAGTCTATGTTCAGACAGGTGGGCACCACAGACTCCTACATGCACTTCCTTAATGACATCCTTTGTCTCTTCACCATCAATACATCTGAAAAGAACTCCATCAAAACCACGCTTGTACAGAACTTTCTCTAGGTGATCTGGGCTATCATAAAGAGTAATATTGACCACACGTCACCAGATTTGTTCTTTCCCGACTCTATCAGGTGGAAGTGTTCTATTGTGAAGGTACTCCCTGATAGCTGTTATCCATCCTGTAGTATGACCATATGGTTCAGGAATGGGACTAATTTAATTCATTTAATCTGTTCTGGTTTGAAAAGAAGGTAAAATTGTACATTGGTGGGAAATACAGATGGTTGTTTTGGCCCGATATGGATTTGCCACAGATGTTGCTATATTAGCCAGTGCATCATCTTGGGCATTTTGTGACTGCATGACAAAAGAAAAAGTCAGTTTCGAAGTAAATCCATCCATTAAATCTCTGATGTAATCATACAAACGGATTAGATCTTCTTTTATGATTGCATAATCCCCATTTAATTGCTTGATTACCAGGTCTGAATCACCTTTTACATTTAGGTTATTCACTTGTGCTTGAAGCGCCAAATCCATGCATGTGATGAGTGCTTGGTATTCCGCTTCATTATTTTTACCGCCTCCCAACAATGAGAAGGAATAGGGTAACACTGCCTTTTTTGGAGAAATGATCACAATTCCAATCCCAACTTTGATGAATTTAGGATTTTCCATTTTCCTCCCTGTTGGACTTCTAGAAGCACCATCAATGTACATTTCCCATGTTTGAGGATTATCTTGAATAGAGAAGACTTCCTCATCAGGAATTTCAATATCTTAAGATGTATCTTCTACTTAAGGGTGTTCAGCAAGGAAATCATCCATAGGTTGGCCCTTTATTGCCTTTTGAGACATATACTCAATGTCAAATTGCTGCAAAATAACATCCCATAGTTCCAGACGTCCTTTAAGAATTGGACGACTAAGGATGAATTTGAGCGGGTTATTGCGAGATAACAATTCGACCTCCTGATGTTGCAGGCAATTTATCGACTTCTGAACTAGAAATATTAATACTAGGAAGCACTTATCAATACTTGAATATCAGGTTTCTTCTTCATGCATAGTCCGACTGAGATAGTAGAGGTTGATTTCATGCCCAAAAATCATTTTACTGAGCAAGAAAGGAACCCAATTATATCTCTAAATTTGTCACATAATGGATATGTGGTCTTCCTTAAACAGTTGGCATAAGTACTGGTGGACTCAAAAGGTATTTCTTGGGAATATTGAATGCTTCTTGACATTCTTCAGTCCACTTGTAAGTGACTCCCTTCTTCATAAATATGGTTAAGGGTAATCTTTTACCTACCAAATTGTTGATGAAATGTCGAATATAGGATAAGTGTCCTTGAAGTCCTCTCAATTGTTTCAAATTTTGAGCAGGTGACATACAAAGGATTGAATTTTTCTTATCAGGGTCGAATTTGATACCATGATGGTGTACAACAATGCTGAGAAATTTTCTTGAGGTTACCCCAAAAGAACATTTTAAGGGGTTCAACTTCAAATAATATTGTCGAATCTTGTGGAATTTGATTTCCAAATCAGCCAATTTATTAGAATGGTTTTTTGGATTTGACCACAAAATTATTCACATAAAATTCATTAAATTTCACTAAAATGGGGTTGAAGATACGATGCATGGAACGCTGATTTGTTGAACCTTCATTCTTTATGCCAAAGGGCAATACCCGATAGCAAAACACACCCTGAGGGGTTCTGAAGGTAGAAGATTCTTCATCTTCTGGAGCCATTTGTATTTAATTATACGCAGAATATCCATCCATGATGGAAAGTTCTTCGTATCTAACTGTTGCATCAATTAACAGTTCTGTGATCGGATCTGGAAAATCATCCTTAGGATAATGCCGATAATGATCTCTGAAATCCATGCAAACTCTAATTTGTCGGTTTTTCTTTTTCACAGGGAAAATATTATCCAACGACTTGGGATATTGAAATTCTCTGATGAATATTGCTTTGATAAGAATATCCACTTAAGCTTCAATTTTGGAAGCATAAGTTGGGTGTTTTCTTCTCGGGGCTTTCCTGAATCCTCGATGTTCTTCTGGAAATCCCAAATGATGAGTAGCAACATCATGATCAAGTCCTAGAATCCTTGTATAGTTCAAAGAAAATATAACTAGATTTTTCATTAAAAATGAAACATAAATCTCTTTCTCTTCAAGAGTCATGGTCGGACTGATTTATGTGGGGCGTGGATCTTCCTTTGTACCTAGATTTATTTATCTGAGTGCATCCACTTTGGTAGAGATACCCTCTTCAAATACTAGAAGAGCATCCCTGATATCTTCTTATTCTTTTTCAAAATGTGATATTTCTTCTGTTTCTAATTTGATAGTAGATTATGAAGCCGAATTTCCATTATCAAAAAGATGTTAAAATTTGAACATCTTGAAGAAGAGGCTTCCATTTCTGACCCTATTTGTGATGAATGGTCTTCCTTTCGTAATAAATAGGAGATGATGGATTGAGAATCGACATCATCGTTCACCTATGACATTTCTATAACTTCTTCTAGCCTGATTGGTGATGTATAGACTTGATGGGTTTCAACAGATGAAATGAAGACATCCCCATTTGAGGTTTCATCATCGCTTGGTGAATCACTAATTTCTCCAATGCTGTCTGTTTTGATTGCCATAATTGACATTATGGAAGTTTCAATAAGAGTATTTTGATTTGGGTCTATCTTGTCAATTGGTCTAACAGGAATCACATAATCTATACTCACATGTGCAAATGGATTTACTGGAATCATTTCCAAACCATATGAATCATTAACTTTGTTAATATCCCTTCTTGTGGATTTCTACTTACCCTTCATGTGATATAATTCCGCATCAATGTACGGAGATTCACATGTCTTGAACGGGGACTTATCACCATACAATGTCCCAATATGACCATCGAAACAATATTTGATACATTGATGGTAGGATGAAGGGATATCCACATGTTGATATAGCCAGGGTCTTCCAAGAAAGATGTTGAAGGCTGAGTCTTGATCAACAACCATGAAATATGAATTGGGTACAAGAACATCAAACTGTGTCTTGAGTGTAATCTCGCCTAGTGGTTACTTTTAATTTTTGTCATATCCTTGTAACATCATAGTAGAAGGAGATAAATCAGATTCCGTGAGGCCCAATCGAAGAAGTGTACAAATGGGGATGAGGTTGACTCATGAACCATTATCAATGAAAGATCATCCGACGTCTACGCCATGGACCTTTGCAGATAAGTATAAAGGTCTAATATGTCCATGAAAGACATCATATTCATCATCATATGGGAAGATGTAACTATATAGAATTCTGTAGGATTATTCTCTACATGGTAGATTTCAGCTGCAACAATTTCAGTTTCAAACTCATGAGTACTTGAAAATTCCTCGATAAGTGCCTCCTGGAGATCCTTTGATAAATTCAATGCATCTAGAATTGATAACTTGGCTGGTACTTGGGCCATGTGTTTCAATACATCATACTTTTGATCCAAAGGTCTGCGTTACCCAACAGGAACATGTGGTTTAGCAGGTGCCTTGGAATTTGATGGTTTGGAAGTTGATGCATCTTGTATTGGGGTAGGAGTTGGTAATACTCATGGATTTGGAAGATTAGACCGAATAGGTCTATTTAATTGAATAGAGGAAGAAGGTGTAACTTCCAATCGATCTTCAGGAATAACTATGCCAGGACATAATCTACTATTGGTGGAAGAACATTCTTGTTATTTTTTAGCTCGCTGAAGGGCTCTACCCTGAGTTTCTGCTGCATACATAGTTCTAGCATGGGTAGAAATGGAATAGTGGCCTCTAAAAGATCCACATATTCCCCTATACCATGAGCCTCTGAAACATCCTATGATTCCTCTGTTTGATACAGGGAATTCTGGTTCATCATGATCGAAACGATGACTAGCATAGGGATCTGTCAAGTGAATCATATTAACAGAACCGAAGATTAACTCTTCATCCGACAACGACTCTGCCGGATTAGAAAGTTCCGGCTGTGCCATTTTGTGGGACGGTGCCTGTTGCTCTGAGGTAGATGGCATAAAATCTACCATAGACAAAGACAACTTGGTCTTTGACAGATACTCATCTTCTTCTGATTCTTCTTCATTCATTGAATTATACCATTTCTTTGAGGATTTTCCCTCTAATAATGAGGGGTTTTCTATGGAATTCACGGAAGAAGACACAATTGGTTTCATTAATTGTGTTAAAAAAATATCACGAGTTTTGTTGGCCATTTTTCTGACCATCTAATAGTCATATTTTCATGAATTTTTGTTCTTGGCTTCTTACTACTCGCCCTCCTGCACTGGATTTGTAGCAGTAACACATGCTACCTGAGCTGAAGAACCTTTCAATATGACTTGTCCAGAGTCAACCATTTTTAATAGGAGGTCCTTGAAGAAAAAACACTCCTGAATGGGATGCCCCAACATTTAATGAAATAGGAAATAGTTGGGATGGTCTTCATCTCCTTCCTTTTTCATCCTTTTGGGCCTTGGAAATTGAACCAAATTATTTTACAGAGCCGAAATGAATTAGCCAGGAACATGTTCATTTCAGAAAGTGTAATCTTTTTCTTTTCAAATCCTAAAATTGTTTTCTTCTTTGATATATTTGATCATCTTGATGAAATGGCCTCTTTTCCTAATGCTCAAAAGGTGTATACCTTCGAGAAGATGATGGTTTTGATGTAGAAGCAGGTACATGTGCGTGTTTAAGCATAACCGTAGTAGTCTCTGCTCTACCCATTCTCTTTCCTGGAGCTGATGGGATTATACGAGTTTTATCCATTTTCATCCTAAGAGAATATTTAATCTGTTGAGCGATTGAAGTATGGTCTCGAAACCCCCTGTGTATTTCACATGGATCAACGGTGTGCGCAACTCATCACGAAGATTTTCCGCATAGATTGGAAACAATTTTTCTTGAGGGAGTGCTAAGCTCAGGGAATATGTTAATCCCTTCCAGCGAGCAATGAAATCTGAAACACTTTCTTTCTCCCTTTTATTATAGTTTGTAAGATAAAAAACAGTTTTCTTTGGAAAATTTGAGCTGAACTGAAGAAGAAATCGTTGACAGAGATCTTCCCATCTAGTAATTGATCGGGATTGCATGCTTATATACCAGATAAAATCAGGCCCTTTGTATGATTGTACAAAACACCTAAGCTTAACTGATTCATGTTGCTGAGGAGTTCCCATCGTTGGATCGCAACAAGAAACAAAATGTGTTATGTGTTTCTATGGGTCTCTTGAACCATTAAATATTGGGATTGTGGTACTTGAAAAATTTGATGGGGGAGGAATTGCATCAACCCATTCAGGGTAAGCTCTCTTTTATGGTTGAATTTGAGAACAGTTTCCCTCCATATCTTCCAACCGAGTTGTTAATGAATCAATAGTAGTTATTAACTTTTTTAAAACATCCGGTTGAGATTGGACCTGAACAGGTGAAATGAATAGAGCTTGGACAGATATGGAAGCTAGTTCTTGCAACTGATGATAGCACCATCGATTGTTGTTGCATCTGACCCGTAGGATTATACCTATGAGGGTGTATTGATAGAGGAGGAAATTATTGGTCAATATCAGTAGCCGCAACAAATTCCCTTGGCTGATTGACTCCAAAACGTTTAGGAGGAATACTACCCTGAAGTAGTTCTGCATTCATCCTCCTCAATTCCATCATTTCTTCCTCCTGTTGTGAAAATCATTTCTCTAGTGAGAGTGATTGGCCTTCTCCAGAGGAAGGGTATGTAACCGAATTCTTCCTATTCCCCTTGTTGGATCCCTTTCGGAGAGGGGGAAGTGGGTTACTTGAAGGAACACCCAAATTCTGGGTAAGCCTTTGATTTCATGTATGCACACCTTCTTCATTTGTGTCTGTGTGTACAACTTCTTGAGTAGGAACCTCTTCATCTGACCCCTCTAAGTGAGTCTCATCTGGTGGATCAGAAACAATAACACTGATGACATTAATTGATTCATAATTCATTACATCTTCTCTATCGGCATTTCTGGGAAATTGTCTTCTTCCAAGTCTCTTATGAGACATTGCCTTTTGTCAATTTGATCCTTCAGGAACATCTGGACAAACCATAATTTGGGGGGAATCTCCTGACAATTTGTCTATTCATTCCACTTAGAGATTCTTCCCTAATCAAGAGAAGACTGAAATTCTATGATAAATGGATTGAGGATTTGAAAAAGTCCCTAGTTCGATGGATTGGGGTTGTTCCTGTTGTTCCCGCTCAACTCCTCGAATCATATTTGTTCATTCTGAGGGATGTGTTAAAAGAGTCCCAAGTCTAGAAAACTGTGGTGGTTCTTGAAATGCTATATCTAAGACTTTCTTGTAAGATCTCATGGTCTTGTAGACTTTAGTCTAGAATTTCTCTAGATGCATCAACTTGTATCCACTTTTACCAACCGACTCAAAAGACTGTTGGATGATTTTTGACACTTTTTTCACTTGATGATGTGCTTCCTTCATATGAGATGCCTTTTAAATATTCTCGTTCACTTGACACCAGAGTAATTCAACAACAGTTTCACTATATGCTTTATTTTGAGAAGAACTAGTTGAAGCATGTTCTTTGGAAAGCCTTTGATTACAAACAAAGCCAACTGACTATAGCCGGCCATGGGAAATAACATTACATGAGACCATTATAGGCAGGCTTTACTGGCCAGAGAGCACTGTGAAATTCAGTGCTCCATGAAATCCCCATTCCTTGATATGAATCCCAAATGGGGTTTTAGAAATTAACTGGTGCAATATTCTTAGTGTGCTAATTCATGAACGCTGAAGGGATCTCTGCTACTTTTCAGCCTTCAAATATCGAAAAACTGAGAGAGATGCCAAGTCAATTTGGCATTGAAACCCTTCTATTATCTTGATATGATTTTCATATTCATCATAAGATAATATTTTCTTTTTCAACTAACAAAAAGTTTTCCATATGTTGAGACGAATATCATGAATTCCATATTCCGTCAACATCTCTGGAATATCATACTGAGAGTCGGCCAAAGGCCAAAACATGACTGGAACTTCACCTTTTTCTTGTTGTTTTCACATATTCATCATTTCCTCTTTATTATTAAATAATGATTCTTCCACTTGATTAGACTAGAGTTGGTGCTTCCTTGTTGTTTCATCGGATTCAACAACATTGGTAGAGAATTCACTGATCAAATTAGAAGATGAATGACCCAGGTGTGGTTCATAGAATGACCTACACCCCAGTCAATATTATGATTGATAAAGTATTTCACCTGCTAACGATAAAGCATCAGACATGACTGGATTCACATTTTCAAGTGCCTTAAGATATGAGGGCTTTCTCATCACTGCATTTTCATTTGAATAATTTTCCAAGAAATTAGAATTACTGTTGTGAAGTGGACTTTCGCAGGTAAATTTATCATCATCGGGAGGAACACCATGGTGTGTCACAGCAAAAGATGAAATATTTTTATCCTTGGTCTTCTGACCACAGAGTGGGTTCCTGTGGCTCTCATCTGAATATGAAACTTTGAGATCGACTGAACTGTCATGAAGCAAGAAATTATGCGGAAGTGTCTGATAAAGTCCTTTGGAATTAATATTCCCACTATTGGGAAATGATGGAGTAGAATCTTGAATTAGAACAGATAATTGTCTGAGTGCATCAAGAACTCCAGAATCGAGTAAGGCCTGATTACCGATTGGCCCTTGATTTCTTGATTGTGCTGGGCAGGTCTTCTTATTGGATTCCTTATTATCAATATGGGAAAAACTTGTTGATTAACATGGTTATTATGGGAAAGGGTATGTTCATGTTCAGGATAAATGATCAGGTTAGGATTATTATCTCCGCTCAAATCAGGTGTATGATCCTAACTTGGTTGTCCGTATGATATGGGGGAGTACGCCCCACAACCCCCTTGGACTGGAACAAAGATGTGTGTCTTTTTCGGAGTGAACTGTTGATGTGTCACTCCAATGGTAGGGATAGATTTATGTGTCTTTCCTTGAGATGCTGCTGAAGCTGTTATAATATCCTTGCAGACATCCAGAATATGAGTAGGGATTTTCTTCTGCTCCTTCACCATTGATAGAATATTCTTGGTTACATCAGCTGCCGGAATGGGGATATACGTCCATTCTATGTTTGGAGTTGGTGTGTGTGCCTGCTCATATCCTCCATTTCTAGTTAGTGAATCCTGACAGTACGCAAGTGTAGGGGCAGAGAGTTGATTCGGCCTCCTGATTATCACCGGAGATTTCTCACTAACTTTTCTGAGTGCTACTAAATGAGACTATTGGTAGGTTTGATCAATACTAGTAGGTGTATGATTCTACTGATTGAAATTCGTCGAGTGTGGTTGATGATCTTCCTTCAATATTAACAGTCGAGGCTGTTGGAAGGATTGATGAGTGTAAGAAGGTGTATGTGCATGTTAACCAGTAGTCAATACATTGGGTTGGCCAGATCTATCGTATATAGTCAGACGAGCCTACTAACTGGATGATGATTTATTAACAGGTGTATGTTCATATCTATAGTACTCCTCCATAATTTCCTGGTGGGATTTGAATGGTACTAATAGATGAATCTACTAGAAACTGGAATTAAAACGGACGGGTGTGTGTGCCTGCTCGTTGCTTGCCACCATGTTAGGATGGTGTACTTCTCTGGAGATGGAAGAGATGAGAAACTATTCACTGTTGACCAGATTTCACCTCTGGCGATTCGCCTAGCCTTCTCGGGTTGGAGGAACCTGAGCCGAATGCCTGGGGACGATACTCTCATCATGTTGAAGGCACACTGCCGCACAAGTCTGGTGGCGATTGTTGATGGGAGCCCTCGGGAAGGAATCATGTCTCCATTAAATAAGGCCCAGAGGGACCTGCTCATTCACATCCCCATAATATGGAAGGTAATGGTGATTGTGTTCCGGAGGTAATGTCCCAAAACGGTTGGTGATCATGGTTGGAACCAACCGCTTCTTGATCACTGTTCATCACTGTTCGGATGACCAGGGTGAATTGTTGACTTGGAGAGCTTGTCGAGGGGCCTCGAGAGTCGGAATAGTGTCGTTTGGATGGTACACCTTATCCAATGCATTTGATACCTATCGTTGAAGAAATTGATTAGGTTATTTCATCCTCAGAGCGAATGACGATTCATCATGAGTAGCAGTAGATGGATTCATAGTATAAGTATTCACAGCAGAAGTATTCATGGGTGTCAACTTAAGAGAAGCCATTTCTGTAACACAAAAGATCTTGGAAAAGAGTTCATGTTTGATATAATATATCTAATAAAGAAATGTTCGGACACTAAATCTTTTGGATAATAACCTATGTTATGATTGTCTTGTTGGCCCTGTCATTGAGTTTAAATAGGGGACTAAAAAATTTGTAAAACATCCTTTTAACTTTGTTCAAGATTCACACCGGGTTCACCATTTTTTGTTTCCTCTACAAATGGGGAAGACCTCATTGATTTTAGGTGAAAAAATTCCAAACGGTTTATAACGGATCTGTTTGTAGAACCGGAAACATCCAATGATTCTATATCCATTTGGACCAACTTTCCAAATGTAGGAGCTCATTAGTTATGGACCAATGAGACTTGAGAATTTGCATTGGTCGAGAGGATGGGAGTTCGGACTCAGCACACATTTTTTAGGGGAATTATTTTCTACTCCAAGGACCTCTTTATAGATTTAATTTATGTTCATGAATCCTTATTACATTACCAAGTATAAAATGAGCTATCCTTTAGATCTGATGATCAATGATTGATATGTAAAAAATTTAGAGAATATTTTATGTGTATTATAGGTTATTAATCAATATAGAATCATTTGTATTTGTTATATATTCTTAGTCAATGGTATCATTTAATATATTATATAAAAGTCTCTTGGTTATTATGATGACCACACTGGTTTTAAAGCCACTCAGTGGGGCACTTAAATTTTGTTGTCATTCAGAAGGACATGGATTATTTCAGAGTTGGGATCATACCCACAGATGGCCTACCTACGTATCCTTCTTTAGAAAAGGAATATGAACCCACGTAGTTTGAGTAAGGGAGTATGATGTTTATGCATGATTGATGGCTCAATAAAAGATGTCACAATTACATTTTCACTATATGATCACGTGAGCCATGCTCGATGTTAGAAAGAAGAGGTATTGGTAAAAACATACAATTGTTCCATGAAATATGAAATCATAAGAGATGATGTGGGGCTTCTATATGTATGACTGCCCAAAAGAAATGATGATTAGGTTTTACGCCAGGGAAGAAATCCAAGAACAAGGTCCATAAAAACATATATACTTTATGGAGATATGGATACTCTAACATGGGGCTTACTCTTGAGGAAGATGCCAAAATTAAGAGGGACTTATGATTGGGTTTTACTTCTGATATGGAAGCCCATATAAAATGTAAAATAATTCTGGTTAAGAGAAATTAACACTGGGGATTACACATGAGAAGGAGGTCTAGAATAATGGGATTTTAAAATTAAGGGACTTGGGGCTTACTCTTAACTACGATGCCCATATTTGAAAATGGGGAATACTCTTGAAAAGGAAGCCAATATTTGAGAAATTATTGTTGGGGCTTACTACTGAGGAGGATGCCCATATTTGGGATCTTTTGAGACAGGGGCTTATTCATGAAAAGTAAGCCTAGTTTAAGGGAATTATGACTGGGGATTACTCCTAAGGAGGATACCCAGATTAAAGGACTTGGGAATTATTCCTCAAGAGGATGCCCATATTAAGAGAACGTTGACTGGGGTTTACTCCTGAAAAAGAGTCCCTGGTTAAGGATTCTCTCATCTTAAAGGATGAGGTTGAATGAATAAAATATGTAACCTTACTGACATAAAGATTTGTAAATCACTAGGTTTTAAGAGATGTTCCACATAATTCCCTTCCGATAAGGAAGCCAACAAGGAAATGATTCCATGAATGACTTTGGAGAGAGTTATGAAGGATTAATATTGAAGAGGAGAGGTGGATTGGCATAAGAGATGTGAAATAGGTTGGAGAGGCACCCAAAAAAAGAGGGGCACACAAGTCCTGCATGGGCGCGCAAGTACTGGTCACTCAAGTGTACCTACGCGACACATGGGTACTTGCGTGATAGTCAACAATTAGGTTAAAACATGGGAAAGGCTTGGCTCAAGACCTTAGTAACATCCCTAAAGGCTTCTAGAAGAATGGAACACATGTTCTGCTGAAGGGGTAAGGCGGCGCGCAAGTGTGGCAATTTCCCTTATGTCCTGGACACCTAGGCGTGGAAGTGTTGATGAGTTCCACCACATAGGCTTACTCACCCTCTTAATATCTTCCTTTATATGTAATAAATTTACTTAGAAGTGGTTGAAAGCATTGAGAATAGAATAGGGCGCCAAGAGATCAAATCTGAGTTTCAGGAATTTTTTGTCCTCGAAATGGGCGGCCCACCAGGGGTATTTATAGGCTGGTGAAGACCCTGGGTGAAATTCAGACAGGGTGCGCAACTCACCTACGTGACCACTGGGTGGCGTGCATGTATACTTGCGCAACCTTTGTGGAACTTGCACGACCTTGTGAAAATGATTCCTTATTCTTTCCTTTGTCAATTTTTGATATTTCTTCAAAGGATGAATCACTTTGGGTTCAAGTTATTTCACTTTTCATTTGTTTAGACTCTGTAATTGAAAGGAGTGCCATAAAGATCTACATCTTCCTTCTGTTCCACCTTAATCTTCACATAAATAAAGGGATGAACAGTAATTTTAGAAAGATATTATTTTCCCCTTACTTCATGATTTCTTGTTTCATCCTTTTCAAATGAAGATATATTGGATCTTTTCTGATCCTCATAATGGATAAACTAGCCCGATCCTTTCTACTCAAAGTATCATGCACCTTATTCTCTTTCCCTAAGAGATAATGAATTTACCAATCATAATCCTTTTTCAAATCAGACCACCTTATCTAGGACTTCTTCAACTACATCTGTGTGAATATACATTTTAGTCTTTTTTGATCATTTTATATATCATATTTTTCCTCAAAAAGATAATTCCTCAATATCTTTAATGAAAAAATTACTCATTCTATATCCAAATAACGATTTTGGTAATTTTTTTCATGAATCATCGACTACCGTGAAGAATAATTGAGAATCATGTTATTCTTAATAAGAAGGCATAGCAATAAATTTTTGAATGAAATTATATACTAAAAACTCATATCCAATAAAGTGTAATGTAAGAGGAGGTAGACTGACTAATGTTATTTTCATTTCCCTATAATTTTACTCCATTTTATCAATCTAGAGAAACTTGGCACCCATCCTAGTTAAATTGGTTAGAAGACTAGATATTTGTAATAATTCCTCCTCAAACATTTGAAAATATCTTGACAAAAAATGAATCATATGGATATTTGTCACTGTGGTTGTTCTAGGAAAGTATTAAATAGCCTATGCCTTTGATGGATCTACTGATTTATCATCTATTGAAATTAGGTGGCCGAAAAATTAAATTATTTTCTACCAAAATGCACAATTTTTTAATATTTTTTATATTCTCTCCTTCCTTAGAGTATTTAGTATAGTTTTAAAGTGATGAGAATTCTCTTCCATTATCTTTGAATATATGATAATATCATCTATAATGATTAAGAAAATCTAGAAAAGCTAATATCTAAAGACTAATTTTTATATATATATGAAGATAGAAGGAGAATTATTAAGAATAACGACATCACAATATATTCATTGTATCCATACCTTTCATGGAATGTTGTCTTTGTAACACACTCCATCTTGACCAATAATAGATGATATCCAGAATAATGGTCAATCCCGAGAAAGTATTGACCTCTACGTAGTTGATAAAACTATTCATCAATATGAGGGAGTGTATACATGTTTTTTATCATGATATTATTCAACCCAAAATATTCAATGTGGAGTCACATATATTCATATTTGTTTTTCACAAAAACCAATTGTGCATCCAGTGGTTACATACATGGTCAAAATAATCCATTATCAAGGTATTCTTTGTGTTTTTTTCTTCATGTCCTATAACACAATCGGTGAAATTCTCTATAGAGTCATTGAAATTGTTGTGGAACTAGGTATGAGTTCAATTTTTAAGTAAACATTATTTTTAGTGAAAGGCTAAGCAACGCTTCAAAAAAGCATCTAAAAAATTCCCAAACAGTAATAATATCATCAATTTAACTTTTTTCCACAAATATTTAATATAATAATCAATTTTGAGTTTGAATTAATATCCATACAATGAATCTAATATCCATACAAATTTTACAACCATCATCAGATTGATGTGTGATATTAATAGGGTTTGAAATATGCCATGTAAATCTACATCCAAAAAATTGATTTTGGATATATGAAAATAAATCCAATCCTTGTCAATGATGATATAATATTCAAAAAAATATAGAATTAAAAAAATTTATGTATGCACATTCCAAAAAATAATAATTATAAGAGGTATCACATACATGGGAAATGATCATATTACCATTAATGGTTTTCAATAATAATTCTACATATAATTTTTTAGAATCATAAAACAATAAAAAAAATTCTTTATATAAGAATTAGTTGGTTGTTATAGAGTCAAATAAGTCAATATTGGTTCAATATTTGATAGTACATCCACCGTTCACCGCATAATTATATTACACATCATCAGAAATAGAGAGTGTATTAGATTTACCCCTATCCCTCATATTAAGAGGATACATACAACATTTATCATCACTATCCATTGGTCCTAGAATTGGTTATCAATATATCCATTTTCCAAATACATTTAGTAATGAATTGTGAGAGGTTCATTCAACATCACTTTTTTCCATCCACACTAATATCTCACTTCTTACCATCAGTTCAGAAATATAATGCCTAATGGAATAACTGCAATAATTAAAACATTTATTATACCACTTACAAAAATTTTCCTCATTTATTATTCCCACACATAGATCATAATGAAAAGATCGTATTCTTATCTTAATGGTTTTCATATTTTCCTTTAAAATCCATCATTATTTTCATATCAGAATCCTAATATTGACACATGATTCCAACATCAATTTATCCCGGATTAAACAACACAATATCTTTATAGAAACTATAGTATATTATATCCAATTCTCGTTCGAGACTTTTATTTAACCTTCTGATGAACCTATTAACATTACTTTTGTGTTGGTTGATAATTCCTAAAGTGTACCACTCATGTCATGTAATATTATCCCTATAGGTACAAATATATTAATATTCCCTTTGATTAAAATTAATGTTATCTTTCTCTATCTTGGTATGAAGAATCTATGTAATTTACATATTTAAAAATAAGTTCTTGAACTCGTCCCAATCAATGGATTAAATCTCATATTGATGCCACATATTATATATAATTTTCCAAAAATTGAGGTTCTTCACCTTCTAAAAAATAAATATAAATAATGAATTTATAAAGCTTCTAATACATGAGAATAAAGAATATCATTTAAGTAGTACTGATCCATTGTTTATCAACAAGAGGTTAAAAATAACCTTTAAAAGGGGGTGGACATTGTCTCATAAAATAAATAATAATACATTTTCCGTTATTTTTCTCAATATAAAGTACACCATGATTTATATAATGAGTAATTAGGGTGGGCATAGAAATTATATTTTTCAATACCAATCCCATTAAATTTGGTTTCTCAAAAGGATAACATTTTCATTTTCCATTTCATTTACCATTAATGTGTTTCATTTGGGTATCATCCAATGACTTAAACTAGAAGAATACACAATGAAACATTATCATAATGAGGAACCACATATTCATTAATAGTCACTTATATTATGTATAAATTATGAAAACTTCTTTAATCAATGATACCATAAGCTTATCTAAGGTTATCAATAGCCAAAATCTATTTAAAATCACAATGATGGTTTATTAAGAGTTATTAAATTCTCAAAGCATATCCCCAGTTGTGTCAAACGAGGTGTGCAGTATGGTCTGTTATAATTTACAACATTACACTGAGTAAGGCCTGGAATATATTGTCAGATTAGTTACTCCTAGTAACATATGTTAATGATTCACATCAAATTGAAGTATCCAGACATGGATGTATTTCTCGGAAACCACATAATCTATCATTTAACAAAATTATAAGACATTGTTCAAAACATTTCCTTATACATATAATTATATCTTGATAAGTACCAAGGGTTCTCACTGAGGTGCTCTCATCCTGGCTTGAAAATGTTAACTAAACCATTCCATCAATACCATCTATAATGACCCCACATCTTTTCATACATTAACAATACATCAACTTTTCTGAATTCTTGAAACATTATAACAATAGAAACCCAAGCACTGTACTAGTCTGTTTCCTTTGGAAACATGGAAACATAAACATTGGTGTATAACTAAGATACATTATATCCCACTTGGTTCTTCTTTAATATGAACATTCAAATAAACATAAAAGATAACACACATCTTTCTGTCCTGGGGAATAAAGAACAAATAAGTGATATCATATTTTTAGTAAGTGTAAACAAGGTATACTTGTAATAATAAACACGAGAATAAGGGAATGAGAACATGATCATGAAAATAAAATATCATACCTTATATATCAAATATCATAATTAAAAATATAGGAATAAATATTCGAAGATTATAGGACATTCATAATAAGGAAATAAATAACATAATACATGAATTCATAACGTATGAATAATACATGGAATTTCTCCACACACATAATCATATAAAATGAATCTTAAATTATTCATGTAATTTCTTCTATGGAGATATTAGTAGTATGGGATCACTCCACCCACCAACTTGGTAGTCATGGTTCACTCCCAACATTATCTTTGTATCTTGATTTCACTCATAATACCATCTTGTGATTCATATATCACTCAAATGTCAATTTTAGTAGTCATTTTTCACTCAAAAGACCATCTTAGTCTATCACATGAGATATAAATACTTACTCAATGCATCAGGGGGAGATATAGGTCCCTCACATATCATAATTAATTCATCTATAAATGCAAAAAGTATTGATATAAAATCATATTATTACAAATCAAATGTGAAGGGTATCAAAAATATATAATAATATCATAACCAATATAAAATGATACATTTTTCACAATAAATTCATGAAAAGAATAATTTTTTAATAGAATAATTTTTTAAAAGTATATAACTAGTGAAATAGAAATGGGTTTAATAAAAAACATTCCATAAAAACATAAAACATTCAATGAAATAATATAGATGTAAAAATTGAATCATTTACCAATAAAGGAAAGAGAAAACTCATTGGATTTCCTCTTACGAGGGAAATATTTTTGATAGATCTTTTAAAAACTGTTTGTAAGGAAAAAAGTATTTACAAAACATAAAACATTTTGAATACACTTTTATTTGAAAATAGATTGGAAAAAATATAATTGAACATTTAAAAACAATAAAAAATATAAAATCCTTTTTACGTGAAAATTTTCGTCAAAATATAATTTGATAACATTTCTTAAAACATGGTTTTCGAAATAAATTAGATTTTCTACCAAAGAGAGAGGTATAGTTGATCATTTGTAAAAACACTTTAAAAACACTTTCATGAAAAAAATAGTAGGAAAATGGTACCAATATATGAATATATCATGAATAAACAAATCATAATAATACTCAATATAGTTCACAAGATGCAGATCATTAGATTTTAACAAAGGAATCTTAAACATAAAAAATATTGAAATGATGTGAAACTATTTTAATAAAGTATTATCACTTCGTAACAGGGAGTCACACTCTCAGGGAAAGAAATGGAAATTAAATTAACCAAATAATATAATTAAAATAATGATATTAATAATATAACAAGTATTTTTTATGTATATACACCTCTAAAAATAATTTCAGTGCATAACAAAACATCTTTCTAAAAAAAAGTCTAACTGAGAAAACATTGACTTACAATTTTGGTAACATTTGAAACATTAACTCAATGATATATCGATCTCATAGTGGATATTTAAATAAAAATTAATTTCAAAATAATAATACAATAATAAATTGTTTTTAATTAAACATACTATGAAAAAGAAAAGAGTGTTGAACATGGCATGTATATAACATATATAAAAATTGAGATGTAATTCTCTTATCATGTGTCTTGACTCTATTCATAATCCTAAAATCATCCTATATAATAAATTTATGTTTATTAATAATATTTTAATGAATTATATTATTTTATATAATACTCTATATGGTTTTTTTATATTATATTACCCTCTTGTTTGAAATTCTATTTTATGGTTTCACTTTGCGTAATTTCTACTTTGTTTATCCCATGTATCTTAATTTGTTATATCTTTGGCCCTTATACTTATATAATGAATTGAAGAATTTGAAACAAGATATAAATTTAATTTATATTAATTATATTTACATTAATATTTTATATAAGATATATAAATATGAAATGGTATACACTGCTCATGGAGATGGTAGGTCATATGTACGAATGAATGCTATTACTGTTTTATGGTCCTATTTGAAGAAAAAGTGTAAATGAAATATATGTATATGTATATGTAAATAATTATCAAGTTAAATTATTTAATCATATATATTTTATAAGTTCACTAAAAACATTCTCTATACATTCCATGTAGTGCTTGAATGAATCACATCGCCTCGAGGGGGCGGTAGTCCACACTTTCTCAAACGAAAATTTTATATTTACACAAGATAGAATGTTTGAAGATACCTCTTTCAAAATAATTAAATATGTTTAATGAAATTATAAATATGATATATATCATATATACACAATTTTTCCATCATTATTTCAAACCATGAAATGAGGAAAAGGAAAAATGAATTGTCATCTCTTCGTGAGGCGATAGGTCACCGTATACATAAACATTATGTTTTTATCCTATTAGATGCCTGTATATAGAGGTAGAAGTTTTAAAAAACTAATATAACATGTCATTATATTGAGGATAAATTTTTTAATATATGGTCAAGTAATAAATAGTGTTTTGGTGTGTGAGAAGAAATGGAAAAGAAAGAAGTTTGAGGGAGGATATTACCTCTTCTTTGGGTAGCTCTTTTTGGTTTTCACGAAATGGATTATGTGGATTTTTTTCATACCTAAATGACTATTTATAGAAGAATTAATGGATTTTTTGAAGTTTATTCGACATTTCTTGGACTAATCTATATGTTTGTATAGGATTGAAGTAGTAGGGAGGTGGTGTCCTTTCATTGGAAGGGAAATGACAGACAAAAAATCCTTTATAACAAGTAAGGTGTACATACATTTTTAAATTAAAAACATCATACTGGAAAAACAAAAAATAAGGTTTTATGGATGGAATATTTCCAAATAATGTGTTTTTGATATGTTTCTAGGTCATCTAGGCTCTTATGATTAATGTTTAGTAACTTATTAAGCTTAATTTGAACCTAATCACTATAATTAATTTTAATTACATTCACTAATATTTTTAGTAAAAAACATTGTTGAACATATTATAAATAAACATTTATCATGATTAACAATATTTAATCCATTTTTTAAAATTGAAATCGCATAATTGGTAGAAATTAATTTAAATTTAATATGGTTGATGAGACGACATAACATGTTTTTAATTTAAAAATATCCAAAAGTTTACTCTATTTTTATACCCAACATCTATGTGAAATTGATTGTAATAAAATGAATTTTATTAATATAAAAAAACTATATAATTAAAAATTAAAATAAATTTAATATATAATTCATCGTTATAAACATATTATATGAAATATAAAATTTTAATTAAACTTTTCCATCTTCCCATTTTCATCAAAAAATGATGTTTCTAAAAAAAATTAATTCACCCAAATATGAATTAGAAATTTCAGTTAAAAAAAATAATAATATCTTATGAAATTAAATTTATTCGTGTGTATAAAATTAATTTTATTATTAGTCACAGATGGACATAAAAAGCAGTTTATTTGAAAAAAAAAAATTTTAAACATATAAGGACATTAATAAAAATATATATATTTCATTATAAATATGTTTTCTTAATATAAAACAATTAAAAAAATATTTGAAATGTATTCATTACTATTAATATAACAAGGTATTACATCTTGGTTATAATTTTCATTTTTAAATAATTATAATAATTAAAATGATGTTTTGCAGAATATCGGTGTTCCATGTAAAGTATTCCATGTTAGTGTAGCGTGTAGGGAATGCCACGTATGTGATGTAGGAATGGAATTTTGGACATTGTGAAATGCAAGATATCAATTGTATTTTAATTAATTTATGAAAAAAATTCAATAAATACTCATGGTGTTATAAATATATATATGATATATATAAAATAATAATAACATTGTAGTAATTATATCAAATATAAATTTTTACCTACTATTTCATATGGGATATGAAATAATAGAGCATCTGTATGAACGAGGGACGCCTCATGAAATGATATGATTCATTTTTCCCTGACACGTTACATATAATATAAAAAGGATAATAATAATGAATATATGTGATATAAATGAACTAATTATAGTATAAATGAAATAATAATAATTCTAAAAATGGAATATAACATTTTTTTACTTTTTACTAACTGAAGATGATAACATCGTTCTTGAACATGTGAATTACTGCCTTCACAAAGCGATTTGACTCTCTATTTTCATCACACACTTCATTTCTAAAAAACCATCATTCATTATTCTTATTATAACAATAATTTTTGTCGAAATATTTTATATTTTTAGTATTATTTATATTTAAATTATGGATCCATAATCAATGTAGGTGGGATGAAAATAGAAAATCATACAATATATGAAAAAAGAAGTTATTTAATGAAAAGAAATTTTAACAAGGAATTTGTAATACATAGGTAATATACTGTCATAATTAAATCAAATGTGGTATAATCTATTTATTTATGGTAATATAATATAACTAAAATATTCTTATACATATATTATATAGGAGGTTTTATAATGTATGAAGGATTCCAAGACATAGGGAAAGATATTTCAACTCTCTCCTTTATTTTTATGAGGAATATAAAAACTCACCATTCATATATGTTTTGTGGTGCATATACTGATCATTTAAATGTTATATCATGATTCTCCCCATTTAAATTATATTTTAGTTTTCATTTTATTATATATTTTTATTGGGTCCTACAATTCAAATGATTACTAATGGTATAATGGTTTTCTGTATGACTTTTTTTACTAATGTGAGTCACAAAAAATATTCACCTCTTATTTCCTTCAAGTTTTCTATTTACTACCCCATCAATTATTTTGTTATGGTTATCCAAAAACATATCAAAAAAAAAAATAAACATTTTGGGATATCTTTATTTTTTGGGGATTAGTTTTCAAATGATTGCCGTAGTGGTAATTGATTTAGGTTTTAATCTCACCATTTTCTAGGATTGTTTATGAAGAAATATACCATGTTGAAATCTTATGATATACCTCTCTATAATTATCATTAACTTTCTTCTCCTATGGTTATAAAATATATTTTTTATTAATAGTATCCTTTTACCACTATTTGGTATATAAAATAATTTTGGGAATTTTTTTACGTAAAGGCATATTTATTTGTCTCTTAAGTCGAAAACTCTTTTTATTCAGATGGAATATTTTATAAGAATTATTTAAAAATGTTTTTAACAATGATAATATGATTTGATAAATATATTCATATCAAGTTATTAATTTGTATAATTTTTTTTAAAGGAATCATCATTTCATTTTCAAAACAATTCATTTTTTCTTTAATCAAAAATATGAAAGCGGTCATTGTTTTAATGTGTGTTACATGAAAATAATTTTCATCCACCAGTAAAATTATTTCATTTGAACAATAATTTATTAATTTTCAATATTCATTTCATATAAAATTATTTGAAATTTTTTTAAGAGTTTGTAGATTTAAAAACTGATTTTCAATTAAAATATACTTATCATCAAGAAACGTTCAAGGTGATCTTTAAAAATCATTCTCCATAAAATATGAAATCCTTTAATGTAACATATGACCTTATATTGGTATGCACAAATTTTACCATTAGTGTTATTTATCTTAATGGTATATCCCAAAATGTTTTTATGAATCTATTTTATCATCCATAGGTTATACCATGATAAAATTCTAATGAATCCCAATTTTTTTCACAGGTTATACTATGATGAAATCAATTAATGATTATGAATTATGTATCTTTTACGTAGTTTATGATATGATTAATTGATTATGAAGAAACTTTTATTTCACGGGTTTTGATATTATGACTTTTTTATAATCTTGTGATAGACATATGTGTCATTTTCATTTATTTATGGGTGGGACCTATATCTCCCTCCAATTCATTGTGTGGGGATTTAATCTCATGAGATTGACAATACTGTCGTTGGGATTAAACACGTTTTAGTTAAAAAATTCATCCACAATGATGGTCATTAGAGTGAATGTTGACTACTATGATGTTTTAGCGTGTGAACTCATTCCACTATGATATCCTTGGATGGTCTCCTTGGATACTACAGAAATGAATTTCTATTCTTATGTGTTTTCAATGATTCATTATCTTATAATAACGTTATGATATCATGATCCATGTTTTTTATTTCCTTTTAATTAATGTCCTCTAAACTACCAATATCATTTCCATGACTCAAGATTCTTATCTTTGATATATAGGGCATGGTTTGCAAACGTTATTCTAATGTTCTCAAACTCTTACATTCATATTAAACTAACGTATCTCCATTTATTTATCCTTATTGTGAATATGATCTGAATATTTCTTATGATTTCATTCCCTATGTAATGAATAATCGATTTATGTAGGGTACGTTTGTGCAGATTAGTAAAGGGAAAGATCATGTGGGTGATTTTTAATATCTTTAACCAAATTAGAAAATTGTGTTCCGTTTCTCTAAACAAAATAAAATATTTTGGAATTAAAGTGTGTGATTGTGTAACGTGATAAATATTCATATAAAAGGATGTATTATACATGTATGTAATGTGTGGGTCTCTGTACCCATGGATCAACATGACCCTCCCTTAACCCACACACATCACTTCACTCTCACTAAAAAATAAATATTGTAATACTCTTTATCCATATGATCACATACCCCAATATAATAATGTATATCCAACAATAAACGTCTCAAAAAATAACCCAAGATCCACACTCTCTTGTGACAAATAACTGATCATAATTCATTATCCAAGGAGATTTTAATCTCTAAATTTATGCCCATGTGGTAAATTAACCATCTATTCAAACATAATAGCCCATAAAATATAATTAGAAAAGAGTAATCCTTGAGGATTTTTTTTGAAAATCATTATCTATATCATAAGTCAAGTATAACACTTGATCACCCTTTATCTGGTGAGTTTTCTCATGATAAAATGTTCGTATCAATGATCTATCTTGCGTAGCTCCATCCATCTTGGTTCAATTTATATTATCAAAAAAAGATAATTCCAAAATTTATAGGTTCAATAATATAAAAGATACTTCCCTTTAAACACCACCATAAAACCAAAATATAATCACTCTGCCACATCACTTAAGAGAACACCCAAGGAAAAACCTTGTGTTTACAAAAGAAAATTATTTCACCTAACATTAGTCAATTGAATAATCAAAAGAATAAACATACAACCCACATATAAAAAAATCCACAACACTTGTGTAACCTCCCTCACCACTCACACCAACACCACACTAAAATACATAGTCCTAAAACAAAGGTGACTATGCTCTCACACATTCCACTATTAATGGTGTCACTCTTACCATCATTTTGAAATTCAATAAATATAATGTTTTGAGGAGAAATACATTCCCTAGGACCCATATTCTTATAGATAAACCAAAATTTTTATCCTCACTACGTGGGAAGAAATCCAATCTAGGGTCTGACACAACCATAAAGTCATAACCAAAAGAGATCATAAGTAACCAGGTACATAGAAAATCCATAAAACCTCAATGTCACAACCCAACTAAAGAAAACAATTACCACATCCTACTATATAGGACATATAAACCCATCAAGTTCTCACAACACTTAAAAAAGGATGTTACCACATAGGCTCTATCTCTACCATGAATTACCAATAAACAAGTTCATGTTATAAACCCTAAGGGTAATTGTCATAATGGACCATATATATTATTCATTTCTCATTTTTATTTAATTAATATACACTTTTTTAATCACATTAAAAAATATTTTTAAAACTATTCACTTCCCAAAATTTAAAAATTATAATCTTTATTGAGTTTCACTATTTATGGTTTTCCTAGATTAAATAATATTCACAAGTTATATAGGAAAACATATGTGTTTATTACTGTTAGTTTATTTAACAAAAAATATTCCATTAATTTTTATTTTTTATGGGCCTATAAAATATAATTTATCTAAGGATTTCATTAATTATAATGAAAAAATAAATTTATATATAAACAGTGAAATTAAAATAAGCAAAATTAAATAAGAAAAGCCTTTAAATTATTTATAACTATAGGATGATATAATTTACCATCATTCCTAATACACATACAATAAATAAATCACAAGTAAATGTGAGTCTCAAGAAAAAATAATTCATATGAAACATGTGAATGACCTATCAACATTATATTCCTCTCATGATACATGAACAAAAACCCTATTGTCTCACAATAAATGTGTAAAACCACATAAATTAGTAACATCAAACCCAATTAATACACTAAAGGATTAAATAAATCAACAATAAATGTGCAATGCAAGGAAAAAACCCAATCCAATGAAACTCTTATATTCCCCAGTACATGGGTTAAATGGAACCCAACAATTAGCTCATGAAAATATATATGATAATATCCTTGTCTCCTTGATACCATGGAATAATTGTAAGGAAAAATAAATATGGATCTAATACCACATTATAATGTAACGATATTGATTACGCTATGAATTGTAACCAAACTAGTTCACTATATGATCTCAAGTATTTATCTATGTATGAGGGTTTATTTGAGAACATAATGATCACCTGACATCCATATATAACCATTCAGATTCTAGGTGTTTATGATTTTAAATAATTTTTTGATGTATCAATTGGAATATTAATGATCATCCCAGAATTTCCAGTATTCATGTATCATATTGAACTAAAATGATCATCATAGAATTATCATAGTACTTTAGATCTCATTATATTAATCCCCTTTCATCAATCATCACACAGAATCCAATCACACAATCAGTAATTCAAATGGAATCTGGGTAGTCATCCTAGCATTCTAAATCACTATGTATCATATATGGTTTAGACACTTGTCCATGGATTCCCAAGGTATTTAAATTACATATAATATAGGCTATCAACCTATAAATACCTTCCATCATATATCATAAGGATTTTGGGTACATATCCTTGTATTCTAATCCATCAACAATCATAAATAATAATAGAAATCATGCTCATTGGCCCCATTTTTGGTTATTTAGTTCATTCAAATTTTAAATTTCTAAGGCATCAATATAATATACAACCACACTTACCATAGATGACTTTTTCACTTCTAAATATATATTATTCAAATTACTTAACAAATCACCATACATATAAATTATAATTTAACTAGATATATACAATTTTATATGACACAAAATTTAGAAAACCAATTATTTATTACGGTTCCATTATAGGAGAGACTTTTTAGAATGTATCATAAAACATTCTGGATGTTCCATTCTAATTTAAAGGTATATCTAATGAATATTACAATGGTTGTGAAATTTCATTTTACGACAATGGGTTCAAACCACACTTCATATCAAACCATTTAAAACCTTAATAATATACTTAATGACATAGTTCAATTCATGTTTATCCCCCCACCACAAAGAGTTCCCTTGAAATTATCGGCAAGTAATGTATATTGAATTTCAAATGGGATATTAAAATAAGAAAAAATCAAACTCAATTATTAAATTAAAAAAGTATTAACACAAGGTGATTCCAAATAAATCACAACATGGAAACACTTGAAAAAAGTATGGAGTATGTGTTAAATTAAAATTGACAACCTATTATAACCTTATAAACAACCAATTATAATTTCTCGGCCATTGGTTCATCCTTAATCGATATAAAATGAGAAATATTAGAAATTCACTAAAAATATGGAAGAACCCATATAAATTGTAGGAGAACATTTCAAAAAAAACCCTGATAGGTAGTTACAATCCTCCAAGACTCACCCTTATACTAAAAAAACCATGAAAATGTTAAATAGACTAATATTGTAGGTGATCTGCATTTGAAATGATAAGGGAATGAGAGATCCTACGCACCTATAAAATTTCATCAATACTGACCACTTTTTGTTTATGAATAAAGGAGGAGGGTGAGAGATAACATTTTATTCCATTTATAATATTACATTATAATCCATAAATGGTATGGTATTATGTTCAATAACATTCTAGTGAACCAAGGTAGAACCTCTATCTATCTAAAAGGATACCAACTTACTAGTGGAAAAAAGTCCATCTAGATAGCATGAATGATGTACTATGGATGCATGAACCAGTCACCTCCTTAGATTTTTGAGTTCTCCCGATGCCCATGAATCCAATATAATCATAAGATGTCGGAAAAATAATTTGGAGGGATTTCAAACCATATAATTGAAATTCAAAAGTTAGTATAAAAACAAATACCCTCCACAAAATGAAAAATTATACTTTTTCCATCAAATTAAAACCCACTAATGTACATGGTGTTTTACACATGGGTGGAATGAAACATGTATATAATGTGTAAAACGGTTATTTATTAGGCCATTAACATTACATAAAGATTATATTAGATAATATATTAGTGTTACTAATAATAAATTATTATATTAAATTTAGATATTGAAAAGTATATATCAAAGTACCTCTGATGATTTGATTTTATTCATAAAAGCCCAATTTTCATGTATAAATTATTTTCTAATATAATAGTAATATAAATAATAATATTATATTCTGGATATTATGAATCTATTTAAAAAAAATTGAACTTTGTTAATATACCTTTAATGTGTCTAAGAAATTAACTGATGAGATTAAAATGACCCACAAAAGTGGAAATGATGTAATAAACTCATGATACATGAATATAAACGGACGTTTCAGAAAGAAATATAGCTATATAATGTTATAATAAATGATTATAATAAAGTTAATTTCATAACATATAATGTTACTATTAGGTTTAACATTCAATCATATATGCGGTAATGTTTTCAATCTTAATAACCCTTCATTGAGGCATGCTTTGATATTAAGAAATAATCATCATTATTATGATTTACTTTTAGAAACTAAATTATTAATATGAAAAATTATTTTTGAATAAGTAAAATTCACTTCTTTTCTTTCAATTCCAATTTTTAGTTTATAATTGATGTCTTTCTTAAAATTATATGGTTCTTTTATAACCCAATATTTTTTATTGGGCTATAATATTTCCCATTGAGTTTTACATTTCATTTTATATTATATAACCTATTTCTCTCTTATGGGATTTTCTATTTACTAAAATATTTCATATTTTTCAGTTTCACTGTTTAATGGATTTGAAATTCTATTAAGAACAATTTCTAACCCTTTAAAGAGTGATTTATCCTCCTTGACAATAATTTCCCTTCCCACAAATGTTACTGTTTTTAATTAGAAAAATAAAAATGGTTAATATTATGTGACCTTCATAATTTTCTTTTTATATTTTCAAATTAATCTTCCATCATCTCTTTTTAATTTTTTTTTTGAAAAAAAGTATTTTAATTTTTTTTTCTTTCATAGCCATCTATTGGATATTACTTAACACATTTTTTTACTTAAAAGTGATATGATATTTTTATTTTTCTCCATTTACACAATCTTATAATCATTAACTTCATCCATTTTCAAATATATTTCTACTAAATATATACGTAGTAAAATATAAATATAATTTTTTGGGATATAAAAGTTTTAAACCCCATAAAAATTACCATTTTGTTTAATAAATAAATTTAAGGGACATTTCTTATTTCTTGTCTCTTGGAATTAACCAACCCTATGAAATGATTTTAAAACATAAATACATTCTAAAAAATCACGTTATTTATAAAATATCTCTCGTGGATCAATTTTGATTTATTAGAAAATAATTTTTTCATACCTTCTATGGAATTTTCTATTATTTATAATTATCCTCCCAAGTGATACATTTTTATTCGTTCATAACCAATATATTTTTCATGAAATCTTTATTTTGAAACTCAAAATTTTTGTAACTGTGTTTTTTTTAAAATATAAAAACCATAAATGAATTCATTATTTATTCTCTATTGAATAATAATTATTTATCAGTCATTTATGAATTAAATCAAAAATTTTAATCCCAATTACTTCACATGTGATTGATCATGAATATAATTAATGAATGTTTATTTTCAATTAAGGCGAAAGATACATATTATTTATATTTATGTGATGACTAGGTCAATATTCATATATAACTATAATGAATTGGGTAGATTTTAATATCATAGGAAATGTTATTTAATGGATTAGAGAGTGAATAAAATAAACCATGGGACTGTGTCCACTACGATTATGGGAGTGGGGAGTGAAAACAATCCACCAAGGGTCATGGTCTACAAAAAGATGATGATCATGAGAGTGAACCATGATTATGATTTTGATCTCTTGTGTTATGTCATTTCCATATATTCCAGGATTCCTTGATCATATTATTTTATTTCCTTATACCAAGTTTCTATTCTTTTTATCATTCTATCTATGATATAATATTATGCATCTTGAATGTCATGTTTTTTTGTTTTTCTTTTCTTAATACCTTATTGGGATTTCAATCTCACCATTTTCATTATTATGTTTTCCAAGGATATCCATGGATGTTTTAGAAGATCTATGGGATTTTAGTAAACTTTTTGGAATCTTAAATAATGATAATGTTTTTATGTTTAGTATTATGTATTTATATGACTAATATTCTAAATATATTAGGACTCTATATCATTTTATTATATTTATTGTAAAATATTTTAAGATTTATAATATAATTAAATATTATAAATTTGTTCTCCATAAGACTCTCCAATACATCACATGAACTACTAGAATTATTATCTATAACAACTCCCAAATCCCAACAATTTTACAAAGCCAACGGGATATGTCACTAATACCAATGTTTTTTAGAAAACAATTCAGAAATTGTATTGTATAATATGTTCTCCCAACTGATTTCAAAAACTGCTTGGAAACGGTGTCAAAATGTTGTGTTCCCAATGGGATTTAAAAACCATTGGGATACATTGGCCCTATGCCAATAGTTAACAATATCCATTGAAATAGGATTTTAATAATCAGTTTACGCATATGGTTTTTTACAATGAAAGGAATATAACATGTTTTCCAATTGTTTTTAAAACTCGATGGGATAGTTTTCCCCAAATATAGTTACCACCCCCACCCTATTCAAGATCAGATTAATTTTTCCCTACATGAGCATTGTTGTCTCCCAAGTATGAGACCACTCATCCCCATTCAACAACATATCCATCATAGTTTAAAACATCCAATTTCTTCCACTAGAAATTGGTGAGTTCAAGTTATATATTCTTCCTATATTAATTTTGTATTTTTGTATGCCATGTTTTGGTTATTTCCCCATCGGTGTACAATATCTAATTAATTAGGGTTTTAATTTGATTATTATTGAATATGAAATTATCATTTTATTAATACTTATCAAACCTAATAATAATAAATTTTCCTTCCTAAACCACACAACCCCCAGTTCTAATTTTTAAAGGTATGTTACACAATGTTAGTGTTTTAGGGGAACTATATTTTCTTCTATTGGTCATGTTCCCATTAATATTTTCATTTATTTTACTGTGTAATCTAATTCCATTATTAGAAAATGGAGTTCCAATAATTAATTTTTAAATTTTTATGTAGTGGTTTATTTTTTAAGAGATTAGTAGAAAATACATTTTTAATAATACTATTCTCATTATTCATATATAATGACGAATATTTGACCTAAAAATGTGTAAAATGTTCTTAAAAGATAATAATTATTAATGTGTTAATAACACATTACCTTTTTTTGTCTTGACACACATTTCCCTGTCTCATTTTCATTGGTCGCCACACATTCACAAATATTTATAGTTCATGTGATTTGGATTAATATTACCAATATTACCCCTATTATATGTTTTTTTATTTACTATATTTTGATGTTGGTCCATTTATGTTTTAAATATGGGTAACTATAATGTATATAAATGGTGATATCTACACAATGTTTCCCACATATAGTTGCACTATTTTGAAATATTTGGGTGAAGTAAATCGGCTATTCTCGTAACTTTTTAATGCATCATTTATCTTTGAATTGAAATTATTGTTTTACATAATGGGAAGTGATCTCCAAAATTAATTTTGGGGAAATGAAATGTGTGAGTCACATGGGCAATGTAACCCATGTGAGGAATATTTTTGAAGTGACCAATGGGATGGACTTGGGAGAAGTGACTTGTGTGAGGAACTTGGTAATAATTCATGACTTTTTTGAAATTAATTACACAAGATACACAACCCACTTGAGATATAATTAACCCAAATTTTACCCACATTATAATTTACTCAATGATAAATTAAAATAATTACACTGGTACGAATAAAATATATTATGGTCATTTTCGGTACATCTAATGAATTAGAAAACTGCATATATTTTAGATGAAGATGTTGATTCATGCATCTATAAAATATTGGATATTATGGTACCATGATATTTCTTATAATGTGACCTCATACGAATGAACCTTGTGAATCATTTGAAGAAATATAATTTTTCTATCATAAGGAAAAATAATTAATATGATATGAACACAGAGTTATTATGATGTTCTCATCCAAAAGTGGGGCATCCTTTGAAACTATTGGCTTGTATTTGAGTAATGTAAATACAACACATTGGGGGTATAACATAAAGTCCATAAACCCTTTAATTACTCATATTTATGGCTTTATATCATATTTTTGTGGACTTGAATTTTTTTACTTCATTACAAAAAATTGATAACATTTAAATAACACCCCATATTAAAAATATATTTGATCACCAATAAAAAAATGACATTATTGGTTAAAAATATATAATTAATTATGTATTATAATGATCAATATAAATTTAGACTTAATGCCAACTGTTTTCCCATAATTATCCTAAAGGGTTCATTATATATTCAATGATTTCCCATCATATCCACTATATTTCAATTCTATATCATGATTTCATATTTATAGTATTTAGTTATATATATAGTATTTTGATATCATTCATAATATGATACTCATAGTGTGGTGTGTTAGTTATGGTTTTATATAATGTAAAACATTATTGTTTAGTAAAATTAATTTTCTATTAAAATTGAACAGTGGTGAATTTCTTTTATGATATTTCTAATTTTTTTTTAATAGAATGGATTAAATTTGGATGTATGAAATCGATCAAAATTCATGAAATTTTCAAAACAACTTGGATAACTTTTGAAATATTTCATTTGATAATTTATCTGATAGTAGTAATATACATTTATCATGATATAATTTTTCTGGACATCCTTGGATGATCCATGAAGAAGGTTTCTACCAGATAACAATATATACTCTTCAAAAAAACTAAAAAAAGTGGTACCATAATTGGGAGAAAATGAAATCTCGAAATTATGATTAACCAAATGCGTTGACTGAGTCAAATAAGATTTTATATGACTAGTTTCCATTTATTTTACATCATTAGATGGAAAGGATTTTGACCCATTAAGACATTGATACGAGAACGCATGAATTGTATAATGAAATGAATTTGTGGACAGGGTGAGAAAATTGAATGGTTCTATCACAACTCTAGTATATAAACAATATTGTAAAATGATATAGATTTAATTTTTTATACAATAATTTTATGACAATAAAATGATTGAGATTTATAATACTTATGTCAGTTACATTCATACATTCTTGAAGTATATACTTCTAGATAATGTAGATATTCCATCAAAACACTATATAGGATAAATGTTAATTGAGGAACATTTATTTTGAAAAAAAAAAATTCATGCTTTCCTGAAATATTGGACATTATATAGGGAGGAAACTGATGAATGAAATCATTATATAAAATGAAGCACATCCTAATGGAATACAGAAGCTAATAGAACATTCTCATGTGTTCCACATAATGTACTGTAGAACATTCCTCTAATACATAATCTCTAGAGTATTTTCAGATGTGATAAAATATAAATAAAAATTTAATGGTGTGTTTTGAGAGAATATAGAATAATGAGGAGTTGTTTCACCATACAACTAGATTTTTATGGCAGAGATTCGATGCATGATATCATAATTTCACAGTTGTCATGCCTAATGTGAGGTTGTGTATGTCACATGAAGGTTTTAATATGTTTTGATGGATTATTACTTTAAATATCACATGGCCAGATTTATACACATTTATAACCATCCCCTATGGTTTTATATGAAAAAATCATTCAATTTCATGAGTAAACTCATATACATCCATTCTGATCCCGATAGTGATATAGATATATACATAAAATATGTAAAAAATAGCTGAAACTTCTTTGAGATGTGGGTGTTCTAACAGACAATGCTTGTTAAAATGAAATATTTCATAAGTGTGATACACTTATGTGGAAAATCAATGATTTTTTTCCTAGGGAAGTTTTTCTTGTATGGAGCCTGAATGGAAAACTATCATGTACAATTTTTTTGAAGAATACAAGATCTTGATGTCTCATATATCATCACAACTTTAGTTTTATTGGACATCACCAATTCATTCCAATAGACTATATATATATAAATAATCATCAAATATTTTAAAATTCCATGTAGAATGATGATTCACCTTAGCATATGTCTATAAATAATGTACATAATGAATTGAAGTATTTCGGTTTCTCATTGAGGAAGTGTCAAATTAAATCCTCAATGAGGAAAAATTTGTCCAATTAAAACTATTATAATTAAGAGAAGATTAAGAAGAGTATCTTCTTTGAGTATCATTATGGGTCAACCAATTTGTTAAACAATTGTTTATATATAATGTATATTGAAAATAATATATGTGAAATGTTGCTTTCAATTCATTTAAATGTAAGGGGAAAGGATAGAAAGATGATTTATGATTACTATGTGACTTGGTGGATTGGGGGATCAGATCAATGCTACTTTATGTGTATATCATTGTAAAAATGGAATGTTCCATGTGATTCTTATATGATGACACCTGCATTAAAATATCAATTTATTGATATATTAGATACTATTAAAGAACCTAATGTATTTTAAAGCAATCTATCAAAATAATTCGACAGAAGATAGTTGAAGATAAAATATTTTAAGACTCTTTATTATCACAACCTTCTACAATAGTTGATTCCAATATAAATCCATCATATTTTTTCCAATAATGATTGGGTTTTAGTTTTTTGGTTGTGTAATTTTATTAGATCTCTTTTTTCTATGATGTTTTCGAAGGCATTCTTCCAATGGATGTTAGGAGAGAAACGATTTATTTTTTTTGTGTTAGAGAAAATAATTCTTCCACAATTTTTTCACAAGTATATTGCATCTGACTATCCATCTTATTACACAAATAATTCAAAGAGGACCTATTTATTTTCAATGGAAGTATCCAAATGAAATAAGTATGAAGAATATAAACACTTATGTCTGTAATAGGATTCATGTTGAGGATTTTATCATGAATGGCTTATTTTTTTAATGAATTTATGGATTTTTTCGCCTTGTATATGTACAATATTACTTAGAGAATGAATAGAACAATGAGAAATTAAGAAGAACAATATGAGAATATTCATCCCAGTTATCCATCATATAATCTAATAAGAGGTATTACAAGATCATAGACATTGAAGATATTAATCCTTTGAGAGAGAGAGATGGCACATCCCATAGTTTTGTTCATCTATGATTTTTTTGATAAATAAATCATGTAAGTAAAATGATCATTCATATCATATATCATCTAATGTAAGTTTACATTCCTATTAAAAATTTTAAATTCTTTTTTATATGTAACATATTGAAATGGAAAATAGAATTATTTTGTCATTATATATGAGAAGGATAGAGAATTTTCATAGAAAAGTGTTTTCTTTGTGGATGAAATTCAATGTAGTAATATTATTGTAATCAATTAATAAAATTTATATTTAAATATGTTTAATATTAAATTATATTTCAGTTTTGAATTTTTCTACTGAGTTTGTCTTTGAGGAAATAAGAGCTTTGGATTTTTTTCCTAATATAGTGGTTCGTGAAGGTAAATCAAATGTGATAAATGGGTACAGATTTATTATCACTAAACTAGGAAGGAATGTGAGAACAGAAGATGAAAGTGCTATTCCCATTTTCACAAAAAAAATCTATTCTGGTTCATCTGATAATAGACCTTGATTTGAAAATGTAGCATATTATGGAGTAATTGAAAAAATTATAATATTGTATGCATACTCTCATGGTTGAGTCCATATGATAAAATTCTGGTGGTTTAATTCAATGATAAGGCATGGAACATTTATTGATGATTATAGATTTCATGATATTAACATGACTCGCACTCATTCTACCAATGAACCATTTCTATTGGCGTCAATGAAGAAATAATTTTTTTATGTCAAAGATCATCATTGAAATAAATTTGGTGTCATGGTTAATGTAATTCCATGAAGTTTTTTTCATGATGGGGATGATTGAATTTACAGGATCCATGATCCCATTATCACCTATTCATTTATTACTTATGATGAATCCAATATATCAATTTTTATAGGTGATTATAAACCAGAATTTGTGGTAGGAAATATATATATTATCACATATATGCATTATTAGTTCGTTTAATTTATCTCAACATGGGTTTTAATGTTGGTACTATTTAAATTTATTTAATATTGATTAAAATTATTTTACTTCCAACTTTTCCATATGTTAATTTTCAATATTTATTGGTCACTATTTTCTTTGAGTTGAATTTTCTAATATTGAATTGAACTATATTCAATCCCATGAATCCAAACACAATTGTATAATTAAATTACTATAAAAACACAAGGAATTGAATTGGATATAATAATATTATTTATTTAAAAATAAAAAATATTAAAATATTGACATATCCAAACAAATAGAAAAATTACCTCACACAATATATGAACATAATGACCTAAGATATATAAGTCACATCTTATATTTTTTTGGTTCACATTAGTTATCTGTTTCTAATTAATTTAATATATTTTTCCAAATTTAAAAAATGAAACAATTTGAGATGATGTGATGAAAAAGGATGAAATATAATAATTATATAATGAATGATATCGACATTCCTCTAATAGTTCATGTTGTGATAATTTATGTCATATATATATATATACACACATATCAATAACATATAATGTCATGTGATTAATTTTTTCAATGTTTTATTAAAGACAATCCACTTAGGAAATCGTTATTTTAAGAGAATACTAGTGTTCCCAGTACAGAGGAATGTGGTATGATGGAGGGTGGTATAAGAGTTAGGAACTCCAGTCAGTGTAGCCAATTAGACCTTTCCCCTCCCACAATCTTACAATCTACAACACATATTAATCATACTGTTTCATTAGGATCACATGGGATAATTAAGTTTCCTATGTTTTCACCAGCCGTTACATCTGAGCCTCCTCAACCATTTTTATTGTATTCGATGATGATTCCCACTCCTCATCAATATGATGAATTTGGAAAATATTTCTCGATATCTCCCCTTCTGTATAATTACTTCTCTATAAGATTTTACATTTCTTCTTCTATTGCTCCATATTCTATACAGTCTATGCCTATGAAGCATACATTGGGACCCACTCCACCTATATAATATGAATATTCTTTAGTGCATGTGGATGTCATGGTACCCAATGATCTGACTAGAGTTGGTATATTAACAGAACCTTAATATGTTTTTTACAATAATTTATTTTCATTATAACATATATTGATATATTATATCATTTTCTTCTAAAATAGCTAGATCTACTGATTGGTTGAATCACCATACACGTATGCATGTAATGAAAAAATTCCATGTATAGTTGATGGTGGACTAAAATTAAGACAACAAAATGAATGAAAAAATAGAACAATAATGGTGGTGTTTTTTGGGCATGCTTGCAAATACTGTAATATCATTCCCATCAGTCTGCTCTCAGGGAGAAACATTCCAAAGGAAGTGAAGGAAATTTATTTGGCACATATAGGGGTAAAAAATATTTTGTATTATATGTTATATTATTATTATATATATATGAATTAATAGTTTGGTTGTATTTTTTTTAATATTTATGACGGTGAGTGTGAGCACCAAGAGCGCCTAATAGAAATAAGGGAGATATAGAGATATAATATGAATGAATTTTATATTATTTAGAATTGAAGAGTTGGGGATATATTTAGATGCAATAATTGTATGGAATTATTATCTTATTGAACATTATCGAAAAACTATTACTCACTGGAAGACTACCAAGTACATGTTATTAATCAAAATTAGGGGTTTTAAATGAAAATATTCATGTTTATCATTAATAATTTATTATTATTATTATATTTTATTTTGATTCATCGAGAAAAAATAATAAATTTGACACTAAAAAATAACTCCACACATTGGGGAATACTATGCTCTCAGGTCAAGAAAGAAATTATGTATGATAGTCATTGATAATTCTTCTTTAGGAATTTCGATTTCATTTATTTACTCGATTATTCACTGAATTTCAAAATTTTGGGTATAATTTTATTTTTGAAATTAATTATTAGTAACATATTTTAAATTATTTAGTCCTATATTCAATTTCATTTCATCAGAAGGTATTTAATGTTGTAGGGTGTGTTCCATGAAAAAAATTGTTTTGCTCTAGCATAAAGAAAAAATATAGAAGCACAATTAACAAACTGACACACCATAATATTGTAAGTTTTAATTTGCTAAAATAAATTTTTAATATCTATCTTGTAATGTATTAATCAATTTATATTTTTAATAGGCTTCATCGATTCTAATAGTTCCCAGGAACCTAAATATTTTGGGCCAAATGATCCCTTATATTAAGTTTTGGTAATGAGAACTCCGGCAGAGTATGTTGCCTACCTGGGATGAATATAGCCTTGATGAAGTATTGTCCCAAATCAAGTACATGTTTAGTACAACCATAATGGAAATGTTTAAGGCACGGTCAGAACACACTAAAAAAGGGTCACACCGTTAGAAGAACCAACTGAAAGGGGAAGGGATGAGTTTATAAAACTAATTTCAGTTTTATGTTTACCACATCCACTAGAGATCATTAATATATTGATGCATATAATTCATTGATGCATTTATATTTAGTGAACATAGTGTTAATAATTCTGGTGTCTGAGATGATGTCATTCAATGAGATGGTGATGGAGATGGTGAAGATGATGGCGAGGAGAAGGATGAGGCCAAGGATGATGGTGAGGTCATGGCCAAGGATGAGATAGAGTAAGAGTGAAAGGATTAGGATAAGGACAATGGGGAGGATGATGTAGATGAAGATGATACATATAAGGATGGGGAAGAGGATGGGGACTAGGATGAGGATGATGATGAGGTTGATGATGATAGTGATGACAGTGATACTGACATGGGATGGTCTGATCTGTTACATTTTTTACTGGTATTAATGACCTTTATGTTGGATAATTTTCAATGAATGATTATATGTGTGATATTTTATATGTTTTTTTCATATATTAAATCTATAAATTAATTTTTTATTATCATTATTCACATATGTTTTTTGGTATTTGAGGATGATCAATTGGATTCATTATAGTCTTTGTTTATTGAGGATGTTTTGTTGGTTTCATTATAGGTTGAGGATGTTCTTTTTGGTGTTTTTTTTTGCAATTAGCAGTTAATTTCTCTATTTACAATGTTCTATTTTGATTAATGGAATTTTTATTATGACTAATGTATATTTTGATGGTTTTATTTTATGTTCATTGAATTTTAGGTAGATCTATTTTTTAGGAATTGAATTATGTTCATATTTTAGGTTGTTTTGATTTTCATTGAAGGTTTTGAGCTGAATTTCATTTCTCTTTGTTCTTTATCATTCAGGGCATGATGAAATTTATTTTTTAAAAAATAGGAAAGAAAGGTCACCCTACCAAATTTTCACAAATAATTAATTTATATAGTGTTTATAGATTATAAATAATGTCTCTAGAATCCCCTTTAATTTTTAATAATACATAATTAATATTATATTAATAAAATAATTCTCTACATCTATTGAACCCAATTTCTTTTACCAATTAAAATAAAACTTATTAAATGGTTCATCATCTAATCATTCAACCTCTTATAGTGAACTATTGATATTTTTCTCACTTATATTCAGATCTAGATATGCACCCTTGAGACTCTAAATCAATTTGTAATGATCCTTCAATGAACAATGTACTTATAAAAAACCTAAAAAAATCTATATAAAAAACAAATATTTGAACTATTATTAAATTGTGGATATATTATCATTGGAAATGAAATCTTTTTTACTGATGTATTTCACCACGTTTGAGAGGGTTATGTCTTATAATCGTTTTAGCCATTAAAATCAACATAGAAATAAAAATGACACCTTGAAATAAACATCAATCAAACCTCCAGTATTTGAAAAAGGACACATTGAAATTACTAGATTACCTCTATATGACATCTGTTAACATTTATTTATTAACATAAATAAGGTCCCCTTGGGGGGGAATCCTACTGTTGGACAAGAGCTTCCCCAAAGAGGGGAAGAATCCCAATGTTTTAAGAGGGAACCAAGGTCCCCCACATGGAAGCAAGTGCATAGTTGAAAATATAGACCTAAAACTTTAATACCTTCCAAAATGTCATTGGTCCCCATTCTCTAGATACTCCAGCATCGAAATTCCAAAAATATAACCCTCAACATCCTATTTTTTTCATTTCTCCCAACCGCATGGAACCAATTATAAAGATAGTCATATACCATACTGGCAATCATTTTATCGACAATGAGCCAACTCAAACCACTCCAAATCATTTTATCTATCTCCCCATAAAAAAAATATTCTTCATATTCTCATCTTTTGAATTTTGGATTACATTGGAACATAAATGTGAATTGAACTCCTTTATATTGGATCACATTGTCAGTTTGAACAACAAGACTTAAAATATACCAGACTAAGAATTTGATCATTATTAGGGAATATTTAATTTATAGTAGATCCACCAATCATAAATATTCAAAATAACATCAAAATAGATTTCAGAATATTTCTGATATTAGATATATATATTTATCTCAATTATCATGAACACTTATATATTATATACTCCATGTTGTGTATTTTCATTCACATTGACTACATGTTAACGTCCTCATCACTATAAATATTTGAAACACATTATCAAAGTGTTTGGAAAAAAAGATTTCAGGTTCCTTTAACAGAAAAAACCATTAGATTATTTTATCTATAGTCTCATCTCATATAAAATTACCCCATAAATACATGGATGGTGTTTTCTATATCACGTTGAGTTAGAAATCTATGAAATTTCATTAAAACACTTTATTTAAAAAGGTATATATGAATCAGTACCTACCATTATGAACCTACTCTAGAAAATCATTCACGTTATGTAAATACTAAACTTGTCAATCAATAATTGAAAACAACCACCATGATAGATATCAATTTCTAAATCTATCTAGTGTTCTTTTTCCTAGTGTTCACTTTAGGGTAGATACCATAATTATATTAGTTGATATCATCCACTAAGGTTATAGGATAGATGTTTTTTATGTGCATTATAGGTGTAGGGATACTAACTATATAGTTATATTAGATTGTTTCCATTGAGTTTAGATTATACACTTTTCATTTAGGTTAAGAATTATTATTTTACAATTATTTTATAATTATAATCAAATGAAGAATTTTTTTAAGAAATGAATATATGTCCCATAGGTGGATAATAAAATATCGAAAAACAATTTATACTATAATTGAAATTCAGAAACTATATGTGTTTAGAATGTTGTACTTTCCATGTACATGTTTAATATTTCAACAGAAGTTTCATTTTGTTCTTTCTTGGGTGGTATTTTTTGGATTATATTAATTGTATTATAGTGTATTTTAAGATATAATCAGGTGTCATGATTTTCATTTTAGTGTGTTTATTTTCAATATCATTGTATTGTTTATTGTTTGTATTTTCAGGTGTATTTACTATGTTATGTTTTTTCCAGTGTTGTGTTTTATCAGGTGTTTTATTATTTTTTAGATGTTGTATTCATATTTATACTATTGTGTTTTTGATGATATTTGTAGGTTATTATCCAATTTTTTCAATATTGGGTGGTATTCTATATATTTTCTACATTTTTATTTTTTGAATTATGTAAATTGAATTTTATGTTGATGATTGTACTATAATTATAGAGAGGAGGCTGTTGTATGATGAATTCTGGAATTGGATATCTCTATATCAACAGTTTATAATTCATTGGGAACGATCTAAAATTTTTTTTAAACCTAATTTATTAATCAAACTGAGGGTAAAAAACCATAACAATTGTATATATACCATTGGTATTGATTTTAGAACTGTAAGTATGCCAACAAATTTTATAAAACAATTAGTAAACCTCTATATCAACAATTTATAAACCGTTGGTATTTTTTAAGGATCAATACATACCAATGGTTTAAACTAGTTGGAAAGTATATATTCTAATGGTTATTAATAAATAATTTCTATAGTGTAATTTCTTGTGTCATATAGTAATGGTTAAAGGATAACCATCAGTATATGACTATATGCATGCCACAACACCCAATTGATTGAAAAATATCGGTATATTCTTAGTTTCTAGTATTTATGAATTTTTTTTCCGCACCGATAAATAACTAAAATAAATCTCTATTAATATGATATCAGTAGTTATTTTTTTAACTCCCCCATATTGATGATTAATATGAATTATCTTATGGTAGGGGTGCTATCACACTTCACTTTTGTTGTGAGCCATAAATTATTTAACTATAATCCCACACAAGCTAGATTAGTATAGAAAACATCTTATTATAATATATCGATTAATTATTTTCAACAATTATCCTATTTATGATCATAACTCAAGAATATCAATCCATGGGTATTTTAATACGATTTTGAAATAATTTCATAATCTCAACTAAACAATAAAAATAAAATTATTCACACAAATTATTATTTCTCCCCATAAAGTTACTTTTCTTATCAACCAATATAAAAATTTATCCGTTATACTAATAATTGTTTGTTTTATCCAAAACAAATATGGGAAATGTGTGAAAATATACCACAAACTATTCTTTGTCCAAAACTTCCTATTTTTTAAATGAAATAAAAATTTATGGAACCTAATCTTGATAACTCCCTATAATGGAATATGATCCATAAATATTTATCATGGACGATACAAATTGATTTTTCATAGGGAAAAATTGAGCTAATTTTTAAATCAATACTTGGGTTTAGAAAAAACAAATATTTCTATTAAAACATTTTCACGTTTATCATATTCATTTATAACATTCAATTCCATGAAAATAACAAAATTATAAAAGTTATAGGAACATGTTGGTTTCTCATTTACATATTGATGATAATAATAGGGATATAATTTTCAAATTCGATTTGAATATATTCCAAATTCAGATTTATTTTTATGATTACTATTTATTCTTTGTCTACATTAGCACCTGAAGAAATGTTGCATTTATTCGTTTTCAAAATCTTATTATCATATGGAATTGAATTATTTACATCAGATAAAAAGAATAATTAATTAATTTTTTGTGATTAATATTACATTCAATCACTATTTATTCTATCTATATAATACATTATTTTTTCAGAATACTTCTTAGTAGTATTTTTATTCCCCTTTTAATGAAACAATTTAATATTGTTTCATTTATGTCTTCCACCATGAAAATAATTCAATTTGACTATAACATTGATTCCTTTAATTTTTTATTCTAGAATAATTATTTAAACACTAAGTTTAATTTATTTCTTATAATGACATATGATATTTTATTTTCTCCCACAGTAGAAGAATCTTTTTCATTCCATTGTAGCTTCATTATTAGAATTATTCTTAGCTATTATTATTTTTAATATTATGTTTTTATTTATTCTCCAAGAATATGTCGTTATTTTGACTCTAATTAAATTTCAGTTTTTTGTTATTGTTACACTTATAATATTTGAAACAAAATTGTTTCTTATGAGATATTCATCATGAAGGTGACAATTCATGTTAATTTTCTATAAAAACATTTTATGATTTGAAATATATTCACGATGGATAGACTTTCCTATTTCAATGTACATTTTCTCACCTTAATAATTTTTATCTAATTTTTAGATCATTTACACCATAATATAAGTATTATTTAAATTTATATTGTTGAAATATTATGACAACAATTATTTTTATTTCATCCAAAACATTCACATAATTAGGAATGGCCAACAAATATTATTGTTTTGAAATTAGTATAAATCTATATACCTTTTAAAATATGAATATTTTAAGATAATAAAACATTATTTTATGAAATCTTTTGAGAGATATTATTCATGCACATGAATACATTCACCCATAGTATAATGGTGGATTTAATATTAATATTCCACCAATATTTTCAAAATATTTCAGAGTAACCTAGACGTTTCATAAATATATAATTACAATATGTTGAACATTATAAATCAAATTGTACATTTTTATTTGAGCACATATTAGATATATTTAAATATGATTTAAATATCTTATTAACAATCGTATTTGTATTTTTTAAAAAATTATCTCATTGGGGAATTTTCTAGAATCGTGTATTAAGGAGACAAATACATTATATCCATGAATACCTCACAATTATTTAATAATTTTCAAAAATATATAATTAAAATACATGATCAAGGAAAATATTGGATATTACTTTTTAAAAACACGGATACATAAATACTAGTACTTAAAGGATCAAAAATATACTACAATGTGATCTTTACAACTATCTCCCTTTGAAGAAAAACAGAACATAAAGTGTTTCTACATATCATAGGGTAATGAAACATAATTAATGGTGAGAATAAAATTTTAGTAAGGGAATAAATTTGAGATATAAATTAGTGATCATAAGTGATAATAATATAAGAAGAAGAGTAGGATATAATTATTTTAACATTTTAAAATTTTAAATAATTATTATTTAATCTTAATCATGAATCATGACATAAATCATTTGTAATTCATAACAGATAAATATTGATATAGTCAGAGGTCATGATCATTGAGAATGTAAATTTATAACAAGAAAATATCATAAAAGGTTGGAATAATGTGTTCCATAATCATACTCATAGAAATATTATGTCATGGTTACCCACTAAGATAACCTTAACATGTTAGGTTTGGGATAACCACCCTTGTACCTTTATCAGGCATGGGATAGCATCCCATGCACCCTTTTATAAATAAGATAATATCTTTTTAACACATTTAAGTCATAAAAAATAACTACTCAATGAATTGGAATCCTATTACATAAACACGCACTTTATAATCATAATATTTTCATATTTATCACATTATATAGTGAAACCATTTACTATTTCATCATAATTTAATATGTTGCAATAAAAATTTGTTTCATAAAAAATATACCATTATTGTAATAATCCATATATATAGAAGATATAGTTGGTATCATATATTAAATACTCTTATGAATCAAAAGTCACCTCAAATGATTTTACAATATATTAAAAATTACTATAAAAGATAAATACAATATATATTCACGAAGATACTATTTTTATACAGTAGTCCAATATTTAAAATCTATTGAATTTAAAAAATTATTTAAAAAAATTATTTGAAAATTAATTATGGAAAAATGTAACATATGATTAAAATAATTATATTTAATGATGGTTAGAAATTCCATTACATAATTAATGTTAATAACATTATTATAATCAAATTTCAGATAAAAAAGTACCCCCTTCAGAAAATAAAAAAAAAGAATCCATTTAATTTTTTTAATTAACATTGACCATGGGTAAAAATGAATTTAAATAATTATTGGGTAAGTAAATACAAATTAAAGAAAACATATCAAAAAATATATGGAAATAAATGAAATATATTAATGATATAAGAGAAAAATAATATTGATTATCCTTTAGATAATTCTTTCCATCTCTTGAGTGCATAAATAGATAAAAAATAAATGAAAAATTGTAATCTCTAGAGATAGACATAAGAGTTTGATATTAATGATTTTTTAGATCATGGATCAAAAAATATCTTCACAATAAATTTAATAATGTTCAATCCTTATTAAAATAATATTTTATTGTAAACCCATTACAACTTTTCTAATTATTGAGTCATAAGTCCCAAGAAATAAATTAATTCAAATATAAGAATAAATACGCTAAAAATATTAATATTTATGATAAAACATATTTTTTATGAACATATACACTGGATAAAAATAAAATATGTGCATAAAGTAACATATTCCCTATAGAAGATAATTTAGATGAAAAATCCTAATCACTTTGGTTATTATTAAATCAAAAGCCCTTGGATGAAATTATATGAATGATAACTTTAAAAACCATGAATTAAGAGGGATACATGATATAAAATTTCAAAGGGGACTTATATAAACCTCATAAACATTGATATGTGCATCATATCAAACATGAATCAATGAAACAATATTGAGATGAAAACCCATTACCTAGGTTTAATAGATTTTTATATACTCTTAAATACAATATAATAAGTTTATATTTATTATAATTATATAATAGAACCATTTAAAATATTTAAATATCATTTTTTGTTGACTAATAATATTTTAAAAACCATTTGTAAACATTAATTTTTTAAAATCCTCATTTCTAGGTGATAACTGTTTAATTTGTAATATACGTTTTGATTCAGAATTTATGATCATTAATGAATTATCATGCATTCAATAGTGATCCAAAAATTACATATATAAAAATTACATATTATTTGATGAATATTCATTACATAACATTACAATTCAAACAATAAAAATAATGTTTTAGTGTCTTGGGAAACAAGGATATAATAATAATTGGTACAATAAATATTTACATCATCTCGATTCTTTTTTACACAAATAGTACTATTATAATAAACATCATACTTAATACCATAATCTATATTATATAGAAAATTAATGATAATAATTGTGTAAGATCAAATTCACATTATGGGCGATACAATGAGATATTAATATATAACAATATTAAAAAAATAGAAAATGTATAATTTTATATAAACATTAACATAACATAAAATATTCATATATAATATGTTAAATATATTATATATAATACCATAGAGTATGGTTTTCTCAATCAAAATACATATTTCATAAGGGGGAAAAATAATAAATAATCAATTGTGATCCTTGTGAATGTATTATATTTATAGTTAATATGTTTTTTGGAAAATATATAAGCATATAAAATTATTTCCATGGACATGTATCACTATTAAGGCTATCAAAGTGGAATGGGTTAACTCCCAATTATTTTATTTTCATTGTTAATATTCATTCACAATACTAAAATATTGGATAATTTCCCTTAATTAACAAGGTTAACTCCCCATTTCATTATTTATCTCATGAGATTTACATGACCACCCAATTCATTTGAGGGACATATAATTCCTAAACCATACAACACAAATATAAAATTATACATTTGTGTGTCACAATATAATTAATAATTCATTATATCATCATTTAAAACCCCCTGAAAAGGACATGAGATTGTTAAAGATCTAATCATCATAATTATAAAATATATATATAAGTAATAAGGATGGTATAATTGGTTCTTATTAATATTTAAGTATAAAAAATATTAAATGATATTATCATAGATGAAAAGAAAAATTAAAATATCATTAAAATTCTGTATTTGAAAAATTCTCGTATCATTGGCAAATCACGTATTAAAAATATAAAAATTTCAAAACTATTAAGGAAAAACATTCATTAAAATTAACCAATAAAAACCAAATGTAATATTAAAATATTTTAGTGTTTATAATGACATCTAATTTCATTATAACCATGTACATTAAAAACAAAGAATCCATTTCCATTTGGATTAAAATACAAGTGTACCACATTTAGGAAAGGGAAAAAAGTTTCATTTAGAAAAAAAATTTAGAGAGGGAACCATCAGAAAAAATTATATTAAAGCTTCACATAGAAATTTTAAAATAAATATTCTAATGTTTTTAAATAATATATTGGCATAGAATAAAATGACTCTTTACTAAGATGTAAAACAATGTTAGTTTTGTGTATGAGAATTCTTTCTATATTATGATTACATAATGATAGGAAAATAAAAAAAATCTCTATAGAAAACTAGAGGAAAATAATGAAAATATTAGTTTTTATGTGTGTATCATATAAGTTTCTCATAAAAATGTACGTATTAATTATCATAGTAAAAATTATATTGTATCATAAAACCCTTACTCCTTTTGGAAACATTTGAAACACATTCCTCATGAAATAAATAACAACAAATGAAACAATAAATTTAATAAATATAAATATATTAACTATTTAACATATTAAATGGGTAGTATATACAACACATTAATGATGTAATGGGTGAATTTGGAATGTGACTCATAGAAACAAAAGTGAGATGATAAACCCTATCCTCAAATTAGGATTTCTTCCAAAGTAATAAGACTTCAAGTATAATAATATAAAATTTATTATATATATATATATGACAAGAACATTTATATAATAATTATATCATGTATCATCAAATTATCCCTTTTTAACACCGAATTATTGTAATTTCCATATTAAAATTGATGTTTGTGATGTCAACATTTTTATTTTCATTATGAATGTTTTGGTTTGGTACTTCTAACCATATTACTTTGATCATAGTTAAATCACAAATCTAATTCTCATCATGATATAATTATCATATATATATTCATTTTACACATATTTAGTGCCACTAATAAAATTTTGAGATTTATAATTTAATACACCATTCATAGAGATCGTTGTCCATATATACATATGAGCATTGGTTACATTTTAGAGAAAAATAAACAAAGAAAGGAAAATAATATTTATCCAATATATATAAATATTTATATCATAAATATAATATGTAAATACTATATAATATAAAATAAACAACTATAACTTATGGGTCTCGAAAATGAATTATATATATGAATGGAGGTAGTAGTACAGACATACATATGAAAGACACATTTATTTCCCATTTGTTGACAAGTGGACATGAAATAGTGGTCTGAAAGTAATGATAAGATTTAATTATATAAATTATTATGAATTTAATATTTTATTATGAATACCATGTATTTAAAAAGTATAATGAAGATATAAATTGGAATAGGTTGGGTAATATGGTTACCTCTTCTTCGATAGACCTCCTTTAAATTAATTATTAAGGACCATTATAATGGTTTTAAAGAATTTTAGAACTTGTAATAAATGTAAATGTAATTTTATAATATATATTTATAGGTTTTATTTATATAGTTGTCTCCAAAAGGTGTAAATTATATATTAGAGGTGGTTCCCATTTATAGGTGGGGTAGCAGAGACCCCTTGGACATTTTAATTGATTAATATGATATTATGATATTTGCATGGAAATGGTTTCCGTAGAAAAATAAATTTATAGTATATGGTGATATGGTTTCATATAATTTAATACATTAATAATTAATATGAATAATTGTGGCTTTATCACATATTTTTAAACTATTTTATCAAAATTTACCCATTTAGGATCGTGAAAAATTTGTATTTTTTTACGATTACATTAAAAAACATTATATTGATAATATTAAAAAATATTAATTATTATGATTAAAAATTTATAATCAATAATTAAATATCCAATTTCTATAAATGGATGAAAATCTAATTAATCTAAACTTGCAGAATGTGGTGAAAAATGGTTTTAAAAAAATACATCTCTGCGAATAAATTTTTCTTTTTACAAAAATATGGAATAATGTTGATTCCAATGACATTAATTAATATATAATAATATATTAGAACAAAAAATATTCAAATATAATTTAAAAATTGCTATTTCAATGATATTGAATATGGAAGACCATTTTCTATATAATCAGTTTTTTCACTATTCAGTGAAAAATTAATCATTTTAGAATAATCGTGAAATTTTACAATAACATAACTAATATAAACTGATTTTACAAATTATATCCTTTTTTAAAATTAAATGTTTTAAATTTTTGTAAATTAATTATGTCACTCATGAATAAAATAAATTAAATCCCATTTTTGAGGAATAATATTTTTGAATAATATAATGACATTATTAAATATTGAGAAACTTATTATTATATATTAAAAATATATATTTACATTATATATATACATTTTATATTTTTTATGAATTAGATTATTCATTTTCATAATTCTAAATTAACAAATATGTTATAATTTTTATATTTGAATATTTATAATTTAATAGTATATGATGAGTTTTTTGGATTATGTGTTGCATGTAAAAATTTTATCAAATAATTTATGTTATTTTAAAAGTAATTAAAAATAATATCTGGGTGTTTTACATTTGATCCCCCCCTAAATTAACCTTTTCACTTGAAATTCCTTCAATCAAGATATAATAAAATTGGTATTTCTTAATTTTATTACATCCTCTGGTTCCTATGTAGCTTCATTAAATTTATAAATCCTCTGAAGAATAATAAAAATTATAGTATTATTGTCTCAAAAATTATATCTCTATAATCCATGATTTATACTACTTTATTTCTATAATATTGATCTTTTTATGGTGGTACAACCTCTCAGTTCTATACATGTGAAAGATCAGGTATGTACATCATCCAAAGAGATACATGGAACACATTGTGTACATATTAGAGGTACATTAGAAGTAAAAATAAATAAGTAACCATCCCCACTCTATTATAAATATGAAAGTAGTGAATATAACGAGGAATAAACATTACCATATTTTCAATTCTCATAACCTTTTTATATATTCAATTTTATAGTAATATATTCATACAAATTTCAATTTCCATATTTCTTGGATGATTGTAACTATAACATTCCTGTAGACTCTGAGATAAAATAATTTATAGTTAAATGTCTCTGATTATCTTTAATATTTCTGCATGTTTCTCTAGTACCAATAGAATTTTTTCTTTAACTCAATACAGGTACATAGAAGTTATACACATCCATCAATATAGGGATTATAATGGACCTATCTAGATACTATAGTGAATTCTATTGTTATAATATAATTCAAAAAGTGGAAGGTGTTGATATAAAACACCTCTAAGAAAGAGGGAACATGATCACACAATATCCTTAAGGGATTGATTGGTTACTCAGAATGACCATCAATCTTAGGATAATAACCTGTAATGATACACAACTTAGTATTAAGAGATAACTGTTGACTTATATATAACTATCATAGGTTTATCAAATCTCGATTAGAAATAACACAATGTGGTGGTCCATCCAACCATACCACTTTCTCGATGTATATTCATGCCTGATTATCAATTGAAAAATATTCTTCAACAAAAATAAAGTGTTATAAATTTATCAGGAGATACTCTAGAACCTAAATATAATTATATCTTTTTGATGTTATGGGGAGTTCAATAATGAAATAACTGGTGACATTTTCGATTTCCATTAATGTATACTTAATGGTTACAACATCACCTTATAATTCCACCCACAACCATTATGTTTCTCATATACTACATTAATATAAATACTCTTCAATATCTATTTTCATGTAGTCCCATATGAAATTCACTTTTATATAACAAAAAATATATAAAAATTTTAGATGACTATATATTGATGAGATATGATACCTCTCCATTAGATTTTTATTAATGTCTTGTATTTATTGCGATGTTACACATTACATTGACTTTATCATTCCATCATAGTCAATGTTTAACTCAAGAATATTTTATACATTAATTTTTATCACTACATCATCTCTATTTGCCTCTATAATATTCACATGGATATATGGTAGAAAGATCGATTGAGAATGATTTTATTTATCCCCTTTTATCAATATTTCCCATTATATCATTTTGAAAACTACAAATATTTTATCTTTTCAGATCCCAATCATAGTTAATCACGAGAGATACTTTTGACATAAATCATAGAACAATGTACTCTAGTTCTCATTGTGGTATCATATTGAGCAGACATAATTATTAAACCACTCTAAACTTTTTATTTGGTACATATTCAATAATTTCTAGGTAAATATATACATTAAAATTCAATGGTCAATGTATTTATGTCACAAATTTGTCCATAAATATAATTCATCTATATATTTAATGCAAAAAACCTACTCCAGCTAACGGTAAATCACGGGTAAGACAATTTTTCTCATGAACCATCAATTGAAGTTAGCAACGAACTATCACCATATCATAGAACATAAGAAATAATGACTATACCATCTTATATCAATCAATATGGATCAAAATAACTTATTTAATATACTATAATTTTAGAATATTTTCATTAAACAACGTTCATTTCATCTCATAGTATTTTTCAAAACATTCATTTTGTCAAATAAATTTGAATTCATTCTGATTTAAATTCTTTGTAAAATTAAACAGTAATGAGCAATTATATAAAATTATCCAATAATATCCATCGAAAACAATTAGTCAATCTATCATTGTCTCAATGGTTGGTCTATAATAATGATCATTAATTTCTATATTTTGTGGATCAATCAGTATACAATCTCTTTTGATTATATGACCTAGAAATAAATATTTCTATAGATAAAATTCACACATATTATATTTTTTAATCAACTTCCCCGTTATTTGGGCCTTAATTACTATCATAGAGTGATTTTCATTGTATTAAATTATCCTAGAATATATAATTATATCATCAATAAATGATTCCCCAAACTAGTTAAGGTAATATCTATTGTCTCTACTAATTAATTCCAAGAATATAATGAGGGAATTTACAAGAAATATTGGAATCCCTCTTAATTCATAGTTTTCATAAATAATATAAAATTTTAATGGGAATTTATTCAATCTGAAACCATAATTTATTGTATATAGATTGATAATCAGTATAGGAAAAATATTTTGATCCTCATATTTGGCCAAACAAATTATCAGTATGGGGAATATAGTACATTTTCTCTATTGTGAACAAGCTTAGTTCCCAATAATATATGTAGAGTTTAATAGACCCATCATTCCTCAAAACAGAAAGAATATGTGGACACTGCATTGAAAAAGTTGAACAAATGAATCCCATTATAATATTCTCTTCTTGTTATTTCTTACATCACTTTAAATCAATTACGTCAATTAAATATGTTCACAAAGAAATAGTTGTCCACTATATGTTTTATTGAAAACTACACATCACAATTTATAGGATGACTAAGAATATATTGTAAAATTAATATAAAAATTCTCCCATACAATTGGATTTTTGTTTATTTTGTATTTTCTCCACAACTATATGATACAACAACATTTTTATTGGAATTAGGACCCATATAATGGATAAAAATCACACAATAAGTTGATATTTATCATCTCACTATTGGAAAATCATTGGTTATTTCGGAATATAAAATGTAATATCCATTATTATACAAATTTGTTTATGATGTATATAATGGAATCCATTTCAATCCCAATATATAATCATGTTCAATACTGTAGGAAGAACATTCACACAAACATTAATAAGAGAAGTGTCGTAGACATAAGATATGATCATCATAACATTAGAAGTTTTGAATTATAATTTAACATCAAATCATAGATTACATGAATGGATATAACTACAGACATTTCATCATATAAATTAATTCATTTGAATGCGCATGTGGCATATAATTCAATATTTTAATGATCTATCAACAATTGAACTTCATCATTCTATATGCATTTCATTAATAAAAACAAAGTGGTTAGGGTGAACATGAAACATCATATTGGAGAATAATATAATAATTAAAGTCATTTATAGGATGTATAAATCTTGAAAAAAAAAATTTCTATGAAACCTTACCTTTAACCTAGGACATATATGGTTATTAGTTATTCAAGTCCATTATACTGATTGACTAAAAATAATCAATTTTTGTTATCAAAACACTTTTTAGGAGAAACTGAGAAACCAAAAATTCCATCATTACAACCAAAAAACCATTAAAAGGATAAAACAGAAGAAGGCTATATAATCTACTCCTCCTTAGAAATTACACCTTCTGACAAGATTCACCATTATAATACCATTTGACTAGCAGTATTATGTAGAATTGCACGGGCACAGAACTGATGGCAGAGCCATACCCTCTCGGACTTCAATTATACTAGTTTATATGGAAAACATGGATTAACCCATGTATATCCCCCATGTGTCTCTAGAACAGTGTTTAGTTTTTATACCACTAATTTTATACTGATGATGATAATTTTAATTTTAAATCCTCCCATTTTAGAGTTATTACACATAGTGATAAATATGATACAATTCCATCCACTTATTTTTATCCAGGTAGGGATGTATTTACATTGAAAACCACTCTTAGTTGTCTACCACTTCTTTGGATGTTCTCCTTCAATTATACATATCGAAATGGTTCCCACTAATGTTACATGATCATATATTCCAAATATAACTATAACATTTATCATATCAATTATAGTGATGGAATATTTAAATAAAAACATATTACATCATTTTAAATGAATATTCAATAAAAACCTTTATGATCCTTTTATGAACTATAATGTTTTAGTTTATTTAGAAAATTAAATTTATAATAATATGGTACATGGAAGATTTAAATCATCTCACACTAATTTATTCACAACTATCTTGCTTCCTATAAATGTAATACATAAAATAATTTTGTATATAATAAAGAAATGGAAGCATAATAAATTGTATATCAGATTAAGAGTAGTGTAAAACATAGGAAATATCAATGGATGTTTATATTCAGGATTGAGATAAGAATAAGTATATCATAAAATCATAAAAATTTAATATATTCCTACAGAATCATTCATTTTTTTGTTCATGAATCATGGTATATGTTTTCTTGAATCAAAAGACATAGTACACAAGATTAAAGAATCATTGTTAATCTATCTTGATCAATTATAACATATCACTAGAATAATATATATGGTTTTGTATAAAAATATGCATGGAAAATAATTTCATCTATTAGGTACCATGGATAAGGTGATCTCATTGGATCGGGTTCATGCCCCCGTTTTTGATTTCCTAATTCAAAATTTACGCCCAAGATTATCATTTTAGACTAATTCCCATATATATATATATAGGTTCACTTACTAGTCCAGTCCTTATTATTCAATGATATATATATATCAAAATCTTCTAAATTGGAGAGCTATATATTTCCACACACACCCATAAAATAATTAAAACTATATATATATATATATATGTTCCACAAGATCATAAATCAGTTTTCATATCATCATTTCATATCATGTGGATTAAAATGGGTTTTAAAAACATATCATCAAAATAATTATAAACCTTTCAAAAAATGAATAAATATGGTGAAACTGGATCATATACACAATAATGCATAATTAATAAATAATGAAGTTATCATAGATGAAAAATTCAATTAAAATATTATTCCAACATTTCTAAAGGATATCACCCTTTTCATTTTGAAATAAATTATTTAAAAGTTACAATTTTCGAAAATATTAGGGAATGAATTTCATTTAATAGAACCATTAAAACATGAAAATGAATGTTCAATGCATTAAGTTGTCAAAATAGTAATAAATTTAATTAATTCTCTCTATGTTATAATTATTATACAGTTGAAAAGATTATAAAAAATGAAAATAAATTTATACAGAAAAAAAAATTACATTTTACAATTCTAATAAAAATTAATACATTGGTAAAAATGGAATCCAACATTCATAAAACAAAACTAAATCAATTATTTAGATTTTAAAAAAGAAAATACAGACATGGATTAAAAAGATACTCGACTTAATAACAAAACAAAGAGTAATTTCCTTAAAAAATATTTTGATATGTTATATACGTAAATGTAATATAATTGAAGGAAAAAAATAAAATACCTATAAATAAATAGAGGGTATATAAAAATAATTATTTTTAATATAAATATCATATAAATTTATCACTGATTATTTATGAAAAAAATACCAGTAAAAATGACATTGTCATGTAAATCCATTACTGATTTATTAGATTTTCAATCAAAACCCTCACAAAAGTAATAACTCCAAATGATACATTAAATATCATGAATATAAAAATAATCATAAAATAACATTTAAAAGGTTTATTATATACACCATAATAAATAAACATGTTTTTAATATGACATATGTCACATAGAAACAAAAATGAGATGAGAAACCCTTAATAGATGTTCATCTGGCTTTACATTCACTTTAAAATCATTTATAAAAAATTATAATTTTATATAATTTTATATTATAACCATGTAAATAATAATAATACCAAAAAAGATATCCTCCTAACTTTTCATCAACCATATATTAATAATTCATTATTAAAAAATATGTTTATGGGTGTTAATTATTTTTTTCAAGAAATATTTCTTTCAAAAATATTTGAACTTATACATTAATTACGGTTAAATCATATCATTAATATTAATAGTGTTATAAAATTTTTATATATATGACTTATATATTTATTTATATATATATATAAAATATAAATATTTAAAAATTATTTACACCATTTTTTGAGAAGGTGGTTCATATGGATGCATGAAATATGTTTTCATTTTCTAAGGAAACAAATAATCAAAGATAAAAAAGTATATCATTGTAAAATGAAAATAATATTATAAATACCTTAAATAAACATTAAAACCATTATAATAACCAACAATAAATTTTGGTGAATGAAAATGGATTATATAGCTACATGTATGTGATAGTTTAAACGCACGCACAAGTGATAATTTTGTTTCCCATTTGTCATAAATGAAGGTGGATAATGGCGGTTCCATAATAGGAATAAAATTATTTTATATTTAAGAAAAAATATATTTTAGTTTATGATATATGACACTTATGTAAAGGTTATATAAGAACAAATAATTTAAATGAGGTTAGGTGTAATGATTAAAACTTCTTCGGTTGACCTCATTTAGATTTCTTCATAATGACACTTGGAATGGTCTTATAAGATCCAAATAAACTCTAATTCATGAATAAGAAAGTTTAGAAGATAATTGGGTATATATTTTTAAATCTAGATCATAACTAGTTGTAAATATAATATGGGATGAGGATGTCAATTATATGTGTGGAGAAGTAACACACCAATAATATTTTAAAGGATTAAAATATTATTATGTAATTTTGAAGGAACTGTTTCATATAAAAAATTAATGTTTTAAATTATTTTATTAAGGCATCAATCCCATAAATCAAGTATTAATTATAAATAAAAATTTTTTCCTTATCACATTGATTTAACATATGTCACCCAAATTTACAAATTTTTTTGGGTGAATTATTTTTCTATTTTTACTGTTAATTATGAAAAAATAAACATTAACATATTTATTAAATTTATTTATGAAAACTCTAAATAAGTAATAATTATTATAATATTTAATTTTTAAATTATGAAAAAATATATTCTCAAATAAACCAACAAATTTCAATGAAATGCTTTATACTGGAAAAATATATATATATATATTGGAAAAATAATAATAATACTAATTCTTATGAAATTAATTGGAATATATGTAAATGTAATAAACTAATGAAAGTTTAAAATCAAATTTAAATAATGGGGCATTATATAAATTGAATAGAAAAAACACTTTTATATTAAATAAATATATTCACACTATTCTCTGAAAAATTATTTTCATAGAGAAATAATGAAATTTTAGCAGAAGATAATTTTTATATGATGATTTAAAAAAATGATATAATTTTTATAGAATTGTATTTATAATATTTATATAAAAGATTTTTGTATTAATGTTGAAAAATAAATAGAAATTTTTTTTATGAATTCATATTTGTAATCATAAAATGACTTTATTGAAAATTGTTTAATTATTTATTATAAATAAATAAATAAATTTTCATTAAATAAAACCATTATACATATTTTTCACAATATATTTTTACTTCTTCATAAGACCAATTGAAAATATAGATTATAATTGTCACATTTAAATAATAATAATTAAATAGTATATCATTTTTAGTTTAAACGTAGTATTGAATTTAATAAATTATATTAAATACTTATAGATTATTTGAAATGAAAAATATATCAAATATTAGTAATTTAAAGATCCAAAATATCTATAATTTTATTCATGTCATAATGAACATATTTAATTATTGTATACAATTCTCTAAATTTTTTTTTAAAGTGGTGATAATAAATTAATTAGTTCACTTCATGGAGATGTTAGTATATAAATACTCTTAATTGATATTCCATTTTCTATATATATAGAACAAAATAAAATGGAATAATAATTAACCTTTATAGTATCATTATTTTTTCATAAATATAATATATATTCTTTATATCTTTGGTTATTACCATCCATGTAATGTTGGAATGAAAAATTAATCACATTGCTTCATGAAGGTAGAAATCTACACATATACAAATGTTACATAATAGTTTTTTAATAGAATAGAATATAACAATATAGATAATATATAATAATTCCATAATAATAATTATTTCATAAATAACATAGATAAATATCTAATCCATAATAATAACCAACCCTAAAAATTGTTATCGGTAATGAGTCATATTGATATGTCAAGTAGTTAGTCCACACTTACCCAAAAGTGATACATTAATTTTCAATTTATAGATAAGAGGTGGGGAAAAGTTGTATCATCAACCAAAAAGAATATTGTAATGTTTTTTGATACTAGATTATACATGTTTTAATGGATACAAATGGTTTGGGGAAGTCCGATGAAGAAATAAATTCAATGATCCCGGTTTGGATTTATGTCTCTATACGAGAGACCTCATATGGATTAAACATTAATCCATGAAATAGTTTTCTTAAAATAATATCTTGAGATCAATCATAAATGGGAGGAATATATGATTTTTTATGGAAGGAAATGTTTTATATAAATGGATGAAATTGTGTGAATAAGTGAGGAGGATAGGTACCCATTTATATGTGAGGGTATGGACACACATAAAATTACATAAAATATGTCAATAATATAAGGTCAAATTCCTTAGAAAATACAAAAATGACTAATAATTTAATGGAATGATATTATAAGTATTAAATATATTCATGTTTAAATAATTAGAAATGTTTAAGTGGAATTCTATCCATTGTCTCTTTTTTTATCGTCTCATAAACCCATTTTAACCATAACCTTAGTAAAAAAATCATAATCATTTTTCATTTAATAATTAATAAATATTAATTAAAAATATAAAAATTTAATTATTTATTATAAATACAATTATGTGATCCATTTTATTTTTTTATATGTAGCATAATTTTATTTTTAATATTAGGAGAATAAATAATGAAAATAATTTTTTTTTAAAATTCAATTTTAAGAATACTTATTAATTTACATGTAATACGTTCCATGTAAAAACTATAAAATGGATGTTAAAACATTAAATTCAATTTATAATATATATCATTAATTAAAAAATTAATCACCCTTTTATAATGTAATTTACTATAATAAAAACACATTCTACATAAAAAATAATTTTATGAAAAATAAATATACTTCTATTTAAATGAGTTTTTCTTCATTAATAACCATTAGATGACTGTTGTATGGATAATTATCTATCACATGAGCCTCATCCTAGTTGGTGAGGACTCTTAAGTTCATCCATGAGACCCAGGATCCAATACTGGTAGAGGCGCAATTCCTGGGGAACTATAGCAGGTATTGTAGCATCACTATAGCAGGTACAGTTTGATACTGTAGATGATGGTAATTTTACCCTGTTTGGGCCTTTGGGACACCGATTTGTACCTCGAGTCCATTAAGTCCTTCGCGCAACCCAAGCCTTTGTCCCAGTAAAGCTTTTGGGCCACCCCAAGGCCTTCGGTCCACCTTTAGATCAGATGCAATCTAGACAACCTACAAGGAACACGCTATATAGGAGGATGAAAAAGGAGCTTTTACCATAGTAGAAGCTACAAATATTGCAAGAATGAGAGGGTATGTAAACTACCCTTGGGACAAGCCTGTTCATGCATAGGATAGCCTATCCTAAAATCCATGCGAAGGTGGAGGGATGATTTCATGATGAAGATTCCGGGAGGAGCAGTTCCACGTAGTTAGTCTGGATTGTATATAATGTTTGTAGCGTATAGGAAATGAATTCCTTTAAGGCCTATAGGTCCATGTAATACTTACGCCTAAAGGCATTATAAGGGTTTAACCTCACCCCTTGAAAGGTGTATTATCCATAATCAATAACAAAATGAAGGCCTTCGGGCCAATGGATGGATATTGATAATTATCCATTTATATAAATATAATATTAATATAATTTATTAAGGAAATATTTTATAGTGGTTGACATTTTTTTTAAAAATACATAATATATAAAAAAGTAAATTTAGAGGAAATATAAGTCTATTACATGTTAAAAAAACTCTTATGAATTTTTTTTACCATACATCGTCATTAAACATATATTTCATAATTTCAATAATCCTCTTTATACCTACCAAACTAATGGAATTATTATAAATGATTACTATATCACAGTTAATTTCAACAATAGTTAGTTTGTAAAGAAATATTTTAAACAACACATGTTTATCCAGAAGAAAATAAATATTAAATCTCGGTGTTTAACTTAATATCCCCCATTAGAAAGAAATTATTCTTAAAATTTTTCATCACTCTAATACAAAATTTGGATATCTCTAATTCATCCCATCCCCAGGATCCACTGTTTCAATCATTAGTTTCTAATTAATCCAAAATACTTTAAGAACGTGATTTTTTTTATTCTATAGAACATTGTTTCTATTATAAAATATTTATATATATCATTACTTTTAATAAATATAAATATCTAGTTGTAAAAACAATTATTTCATTACATGTGATGAAAAGGGTATGTACATCATCAAAATGGAAGCATTTATCACATCATGAACATGAGAGTGGATATGAATATGTGAAAAATAATAACCAATAGTCTTAATATATAGAGATTCTAAAAAAACTTCATACTTTGGCATCATTATTCAATTTTTTTCAAAGCACATAACTTTCTTCCATGGAGAAATATGTAGGAACATTATCTCACTAATGTGGAACTCAAAATTTTCCAAATGGATTTTAGTATAAGTATTCTATCATCTTTGAGCTACCTTGATTTGTTTCAAATATATATATATATATATATAATTATCTTAAATTTCCTTATCTTTCACATCAACCAATATATCTATTTCTCTAAATTTATCCAAACATACTGGATTTCTCTACTTCATTCTATAATGATCATTATATGGCTGCATATAAATTCTTGATTAAAATAATAATAAAAAAAGTTTACTAGATGTTTTTTTAATTTAAATAAACTATCAAATCCAAATAATATGATATCAACATATCCAATAGTGTTTGAATGGTTTTCTAGTTGTGGCCAACAGTTAAAGGATGACATGATTTAATAAAAAACCATATATCAATATCTTTCTGAGCACTTAACCAGAAGTTCATGATTAACAATGGATATCAATTAGATACAATATAATGGGATAATCCCTTAAAAATAATAATATTATTAATATATATCTTGGAATATTGATAAAGAGTGAAATATTCTCTTGTAGGGAATAAGTGTTCTGACTTTTCAAGGTGACTAACTACAAACCAAATATTATTATATTCATTTAGATGTTTTAGGGGGTATAACTATGAAATATATAGTTATGTGTTCCCATATTAAACATACTATGATTAATATTTATAACATCCCTTTATAATATTTAATCATCGAATTAACATGAATACATACCAAACAAAAATATACCAACTCTATCATATATTTCTCTTCTTTTTCCAACCAAAAAAACTCAATTATATCACTATACAACTTTATATATCCTAGATTAATAGATAATGATAATATATGATATTATTCCAATATCTCCATCCTAATGTATGGTATTTGAGGATAAATAAACAAATCTTGGACCTTATAATTCCTTAAAAATCAAGGTTAAATTTATTATAATTTCTCTCCTTATTTCCTATCTACACATACTCCTACAATTACTCTATAATATTCACATATATATGTGATTGAAAACTCATTTGAGAAAGATAATTTTTCTCCCCTTCATGATTTAATGGATTATACTTTTAAAATACATAATTATTTTCTATTTATTTATCCTTATCATATATATGTCAGTAAGTTCCTTTTAACTCCTATAATAATCAACTTTGTTAACATTCCTATGATAGTAATGTTGTGATGAATAATAATAAATAATAACCTCTAACCACATTCAATGGTTCATATTTATCTATTTTTCGGAAAATATATACTTTAATTGTATACGATCAATATTTATGTCAATCTATTAATTGTAAAGAAAATACCTTCACAAACATAATGAAAACATTTCCATAGATAACTAAATTTAATGAGTCATTTAATTTTTCTCATGAAGACTCAATTAGGATGAGGTATATGATGTCAACATATAATATCACCAAAGAATCTCTCATAGCCCCTTCATTAATGGATTATTATATATCACAATACCTTCTCCACTATAATGTAGTTCTCGAATAGCTGCACTGTCCAATCTTCTCTTCTGTTCTTGTAATTTTTTTAAAATTCATTAGTACAAAATAACATCACTCTCATACTTGTATCCTTCATGTGTGGATTCAATATAAATAAAAAATTATAAAAAAATAATAATATCAACTAAATCATATAAAACTATGTATATAAGTCATAATTTCTGGTTCGATACAATTTTTAATAACTTATATCATTGATGGACCACCAATATACCCTCACATGACATTATATATCCAAAAAATGTATCCATTAGAAACCAAAATTCATTAATGGTATTTTTTTTGGAAACATTCTCCATCCTTATTGTCCTAAGTATAGTCTACAGGTGTTCCTTGGTTTGATTCTTTCTCTATTAATATATAATTATTTAATCAATAAATAATATCAAAAACTAATAAAAATTATATCTATACATGCTATTCCTTAAATCCATGATGTTAACAAAGGAATTATTAAGAAAAGATGAAATATTTTTAAGAACAATAATTAGGGAGTTTTTTCATATTACATTTTTTGAAATTTAAATTCAATGCTTGATATATCAATATTTTGGTTAATTAGGTATTTAGGGATAGATTATATTAGATATATTAAATTTATGAAATTAATAATAATAATTTTTTTATATTGTATAATCAATCATTTTTTCATTCGTTGATTAATGAATTAAATATATTTAGAATATTAATAGGACTACTAATTTTTGATTCTTAGATATTTATTTACTTTTGTGTTTCAGGTATTAAATAATTATGCACTTTTATTTTTGGGGCTAATATATTAAATTATTAATTTATTTAAAATTTTATTTATCAATCCATTAAACAAATTAATATTTAGTAATATAAATTTTTATTTAAATTCATTTATAATTTTTTCCAATTATTTGTTTTTTAATTTTTTTATCGATTAATTATTTTAATAATTTATTTTAATTTTTAAACTCTTATGAAAATAATATTGTGTACGAATTCATTTTGGGTTTATTTATGTTAATATGTAATTTTAAATTTTATTTTACTTCATTTTATTTTGGATGGATTAATTTTTTCAAGGTTTTTATAATTTTTAAAGAAATAATATTTTATGTTCTATAAAATTAATAATGGCCACATAGGATATTTTTCAAGAAGGAAACATATATAATTTCCATTGTAATCACTTATCCAAATTACATTTCCTTATCCACATATCCAAATTTCACCACCATCCATAAAGATGAATTTAACACTTGTCTCACATTTCAAATATAATAAATGGTAATTGACATTTTATAATTTCCATGTACCCAAAATTGAAATCCAAATTATTTAATTATTTTGTATAGATTATAGTGAACATAAAGGAAGTATAATGATAAATTAAATATCGAACCTGGATATGGGACCAAAGATCATGACCTATAAATCTAGAAATTAAATCGATGAGGGTTTATGGAGATGATGATGTTTGAGCCTTTTTTTCAATGAGTGAATTTTTTGGTTTCATAATATTCACATGAATCTAAATAAATAAAACGGGCATGGTATCTCATGGAGAAGATGATTAAAAAGATGAGAGGATGGTGATTTTTACAGAGGATGACTCCAACGAACGATTAATCCTTATATCCATAATGCATTCAACCTGATGGATGTTTAATTTTGATCATTGATTTAGTTTTAAGCTTAACTAAAGAGAATCACTACGTGTATTGATTAAAAAATACCAACCAAACAAATAATAATGAAATGATGTGTTTTTTAGTTTATGAAGAATATTCTAACTGATGGAGTTTTTTATACTAATGGTCACTGATGAAGAATTGTGGTTTCGATAATATCAATCTCACGGAAGACCACAGTGTGTTTTGACGATTATAGGCCAATAAATATAGATGAGATAAATTAGTATAATGCCATGATAAAGAAAATAAATAGCTTATGAGACCAATGAACCAAGATAGGGATTGTAACAATTTTTGTAATAAGGTTTATATCATGATGCTTATGAAGGGAGATAATCTGAATGAGTGGTTAAAGACCAACCAATCCAATCCTGGAATCAGTATAATTGATTTTCATGTACATGAACCGAATGATGATACTTAAGATAAGGAAGGAATCCACTATGTATGAATATTTAAAGCATTGATTTTCATGACATCATAATTTTTGGGTTATTAATGTGTTTTTTATGGCCAACCCATATCGGGTCACCCAAATTTATACGAGATTCTATGATTGATGAATAAATATTTTTGAAGTTGTAAGATTTTATATATATAAGATCATTGAATAAAATGAGTATGATGATAATGGGGCGTAATTGAATCTGAATTTTTCTCTTCCCATTATGTTTATTTATGAACACATGATAATTGATTAAATAAATATACGAAGTTAAAGCCTAGCAGTGCCTCTATTCGATGGTCACAAGATAATTGTATCTATGATTTAACTATAAGTAGAAAAAATTGAGCTATGGGATTAATATATTGATGATTTTATCTCATGATATCATGCTAACAAGGGCCTCATAAAGAGAATTTAACATCCTATGTATTCTGGTGAATATTTTTATAGTGTTTTTCTAGTGAGAAAAAAACAGTAACTGAAACATAGGAAGTATCTCTTTCATCTGTTGGTGATACAATTGGGTGTGTGCATGATGGATGTGAAGATAATAAATATATAAATAATTATTCTTTGGTCTGAGGGAGAGACACAAATTTTTTGGTATGATAACGATGAATGATATGTTGAAATAGAAGAAAAACACCATGGAACTTGTTTAATCATGGAATTGAGAGGAAATTTACATGGAATAATATGACTTTTAAATATATTTTCTTTTATATTTTATTATTACTTATCTATAATTCATTTCTTCAAATCAAGTGTTATTGTTTCTTTGATCATGTGTAAATAAATTTTTTGGGGTATTATGTTATAATTCATTGATATCATTGTTGCCTATGATATTATAATCAACTTTATATAAGATTGATTTTTGTTTGATATTATCATCACAATTTAGAATGATTTTATATTTTAAAATACTTTACTTACTAACGGGTGATAGAAATATAAACCTAACGTCTATTAAGCAAGTGATTTATCGATAATTATAACAGGTTGATGATACCCTTCTTTATTAATGAAAAAAATCATTTTTTTGATGTTTATTATAAATTCATTACTAAGGACAGGTCAATGAGAATACCTAAACTATTAAAGAATGTTCAATCATCATCACGAGTATATTAAGTCACTTGATTAAATTTTATCATCTTTTAGTCATAGGATAAAATTTCCTTAAAAATGAAGGGACGTTTGATTCCATAATTTTATATGTAACTGGCCTCACAATCTCTTATCTCATGATCATCACCATAATAGATTTTAAATTATTGTTAATTCTATTTTATTATTTTCCTTTTTTAGGTATCAAAATTATTACTTCCTTTTGTTTATTTTGATACACCTTCCTTGTCTTTAATATCAGTATTATGATTCAAATTAATTAAATATTACACATTCAAGAATGAACACACATCTATAAAATAATGATGTTGTTTCCAGGGAGGGTTTGTAAAAATGATATTTTCTTATTAAAAATATTTATTCTTTTTCTAAGGAAAATTTTAAAATAATTATACAACATATTTTAAATTTATCTTCTCTGTTTTTTTACTATTTGAACCTAAAATTTTATGCATACTGGTGGATGTGAATGTTTTGAAATTGAAAAAATAATAACTATATATAAAATAAATTGTTCAACCCCTAAAAAATATAGAAAATCTAAGATGTGGATTCTTAATAAAAATTAAAATTTAGAAGTTTTAGTGAGAGTGAGTAGGGAATAAAACTATTTTCTTCCCCATCATAGGAATGATTGTATTGAGAGGCATATTCATATGTATCTCTATGTGATGTCCTTTTCAATCAATCTATATTGGAAAAATTTATAAACATGGTCAAAAAATTATGAGATAAAGGAATATTATATCACTATGTTTCCCTCAATTAATACAGAGTATGGTGATGATTCATTATAGTTCGTCAGACAATTTTTTATCACAATTCTATAATTTCCAATTCTTGGGCTTTATGTGGTGTATCTAAAGCTGACATTATTTCCATTTTGAATAAAGGACATGTCTATAAGTCGTATCTACAACTTATTACAAAAAATATTTGATACTTAAGACCAACTCATTCATATGTATATATGATGTTTTTGTCCAAATAACACCACTAAGAAATTGTGGAATAAAATCCCTATAGTCATAAAAGATGATAACGATATATTTCATAAATAATGGTATATAATTATGCGACTTATTATATAGTTCCCCAACAACTCACTTTCTCATAATCCTCTATGTTTCCCTTTTTATTATGGTCACAAACAATAATATTAAAACACTATAAAATAGTACTTAAGTGGATATTCTTCTGATATACCTGTAGAGTAACTAAATTATGAAATTAATATATACTCCCTAAATTCCCAACACAGAAGTAAAATGAAATGATTTATTCATATTATTTACACTTATTCCAACAGTTCCATTTTTAATGAAATTTATATAGTGGTTAGTGCATCCATTGTGGGTTGTGTGATCATTACCAAAACTGGGATCCAACATTTATATATCTATGAATATTAATTAGAGAGCCCAATTTAATTTATTTTGTTCTAGTAACCATGCTTTCAATGATACATTTTCAATAAGTAGAAAAATGGGTACAAAAATCACCCAAATCTATCTTGGAGAGATCATTGTGCATTAAAAAATGTTTTTAGTCGTGCTTAATAATTTTAAAAAGGAATGATGTTAAAAATATTATTGGACCACTAAAATATATGTTGGAATTATTCATAATGGATTTGAAGATAATATGAAAACTTGGTTTACAATAATCTAGTATCATTAATTTTCATGTTTATAAGGTGAAAATGGATAGATACATAGAAGCAAGAGAAAATAATAAATTGATGAGAATTTATAAACAATATTTATGATATAATGTTACAAATACCACTGCCATATTATTTATGAAAACTGAAGAACAAGATAGTGATTATCCTAATAATGTTGAACATTATGTTTTTGATGAATCTAATAATTAATGCCTAGAAATAATATGTAAATCTAGAAAACAATTCCAATTATGAAAAAAACATGAATCATCCACTGAAAAATATATAGAACAAAATAAAATTAATTTTTAAATAATTAATAAATTAAATAAAATGTTCCATTCTAGGATTATGAGATTCATCTCCAATTCTTACAGAAATATATTCCACTCAACAAATTTCTATAATGTATTTAAAAGAACAACTATCCTATTTACATGATGATTCATTAGTTTTATATGATATTTAAATCTAATATTCATTTTTCATATTCATTGAGTATGTTCCCATCATATGATAAATTATATAAAATGTTTTTTGATAACAAAAGTTATTGGGGTTAGAGATAAATAGTATTAATAAATGAGGTGTGCAATGGAATTTTTCAAAATAATATTTCTCTAAAATTGAATGACAAAAATTTAATTTCAATATCTTAAATAATTAGTGTAATTGAGTAAATTAGGTGGTTTTTTAGATATACATGAGAATTAACCATATCCCTTACTCTTTACACATAATAATACGGTTTAAAGAGCATAACCAAGAAATTGTTTCTCTAAAACTATGAAAGGGTTTACTTTTCAATACATATGGTATGGTGGATGGAATATTATTTGATTTACAAGAACTATAATTTCCAAAATAATTCCTTATACATGAAATTAATTATTATAAAAAATTTGCCAATGATATTTGTAGCCTATTTTTTTATAGTTGAAGTTTTATTGATATTTTAATAAGAAAAATGAACCTTTTGGTTTGAATGGATGAAGATAAATCCAATGTTATCTAATTTTTCCCACTAATGGTGAGTTTTATGTCAATTTATATTGAACAAGATGTGTTAATATGTTATTTGGTAATGAAAAATTACCACACTATTGATTATTTTATCAGAGAGACTCTTAATGAACATTTTGTAAAATATTATTGTTGAATATGTGTCCAATAATGAGTTCGAATGGTTGGGGAAAATGTAGTTATATTAATAGACTCCTTTAATTCTTTCATAATGTTTTCTATTTATGACCAAATTTTCATGTTTAATGGTTTTCTCATACTAATTTTTCATGTTCCTTATCCTCTCTAGTTTCAAACATTAAAAAACTAATAATCCTTGAAAATTGAGAATTGTGTGTCTATTAATGATTTTCCCTCTAAAGTTATATATTTCAATAGTTAGGTATGGGTATTAGTCATCCATTATTTGCTTTATTTTGATGATGTGGTTCTCCAATCCATTGAGAGTGAGTTAGATGACTTTATAGGCATTTTGTATAGGTGAATAGTTTTTCAATCCCAATATAATTTCTTTTTATGCATGGTGAATTTTTTATCAATGACGGTGATGAATTATTCTAATATATTTAGGGATTATCCCCTAAACCACCAATGATTGTGGTTTCCAATTTTCATTTTTTTGTTAATAGTGAGATCGATGGGAAAACTCATTATCTTCAATATGTTTTGGTCTAATAACCAACTGTGGGGGTGAGTTTGGTTGACAATGTCTGTAGTGTGGTTGGTAATTTTAGTTATATTTTTTTAACTATATTATATACTCATAGATTCATTAAATAAAATTTTGGTTCTTGAATCAATTGGAATAATGGGTACTATTCAAAAGAAATTACTTTTTTAGTAGAATATTTTGGCATTAAATTTTACATAAAGTTATTAGTAATAGGTTTGAAATTTCTAAATGAAATAGCATGGATTCGAACAATAAAAACATAAAACCGTTAAATCAGAATGGTTAGAAAACCATAGGTGCCAATATTTGGAGGAAGAATATGAACTTAATATTTAATGGGAGGTAACACATGATTTTATTACCTTTCTTTCTTATTTTTGTTTGAATAACGTTCGCTTGATTTCTATTGTGATGGACTCTTACTTTACAAAAAAATAACACATTATTCATGCCCTCAATTTATAAAAATTGACAGAATATATTAAATCATTTTCCAATATTTTCTATTGTATTATTCCCTTGAAGATGATGGGTTTGAGTCAATTGTGAATGATTTTTTAGATTAAATTGGAAAAAAATCACTTAACTCTTCTCTATGGGGTTTTTATTGAAATTTAAATTTTGGAATTTAATTAATATATTTTATATTTTTTAGCAGTAGAATTTTTGGAAACTATAGGGACATAATTATATTTGAAATTGTTGAGGTGTCTCATAAATAAATTAAAGTGTTAAATCCCTCTTCCAGGGGATTATATATATATATGTTTATAATTACTTTTAATTATGTTTGAAAATAAAAAATGGATTGTCTCTTATATTTATAAAATAATTGAAAAGTGGAAATTTCAATTTTTTTTTTGTAATTCAATCATAAAAACCTCAATAGTACCTAATTCTATTTTGAATTATTAGAATGCATAATTATTTCTTTTTTATTCTCATATTTTTTCCTTTAATTACAACCATTTTCAAATATGATGTTTATCATGAAACCTATCTAAAATTTTATTTTATTTGTCTAGATTGATTATGAGTTAAGAATATGAATCATTTTCAATGTTGAGAATATTTTTCTATGTGTAAAAATAATTTTTAATCGTTGTTGTGACCCCAAACATTAGTCTTTCAATGATTATTTGAAAATAATTGTAAAAATAAACTGTCTTATATGTTTATCAACTTTAAAATTAATTAATAGGGGAATTTTTTGGGTTTTACATTTATTCGATTGGTATTTATATATTATTTTCTATATACCATTAGAACCCATCAAAAATAATTATTTTTTTAAAAAAAAATAAATTTTTAATGGTAACATTGGAATATTCATTTGGTAGGATATTTTTTTTAAATTTGAATATTGTGATGCCACTTTTAAAAGATTAACCATAATTTCGACTTATATTTTACTGGTTCAATTATTTTTATATCACTCTTTAAATAATATATATAATTTTTTTTGAAATTGTTATACAACATTTATTGACATTGAAATTTATAATTATAAGTTAACTCATTTATGAAATGATATCAGTGTTCCAAACTCAACACATAATTTTATTATTTTTGTTATGTTTTCCTAAAATTGATTGGATGGGTTATTTATTCCACTATTATATTTCCACTCAACTCTATCCAATATTGTGTCTATTTGTTATAGATTCTTAAATATGTGTGTCTGTTTTATTAGAGGTAATGAAAAATGTGGAAATTCATTTTCATATAAATTTATGTTTGTTAAAATATATTTAAAATTTCAATCAAAATTGAAAATTTCATAGCATTAACCAATTGTTCACCAATTATCGTTAATTTGAGATGGAATTCATGTTTTTCTACTTAAGTGAATCAATAAGGGAAAATATTAATTAAAATCAACTTTTTATGGAATATCATTTTTCAATTTTGATATTTATTTTATATAATTGGTTTTTATTAGAGAATTTCTTGAGGAAAAAATGTATTAATGATGGGAGAATTTTAGGTGGGTTTTAATTGGGGGTTTTGTCTATATTAATATGGTTGTATAAATTTTTTTTCTAATTCCTGACATGACATTAGCTGATTAATTTTGCAATTGGGATTAGGTTGTATTATATTTTTCTAATTTATTAAATTATTAATAATAATTTTACTTTTATTTATTAATCAATATATTATCATTAGTTGATATATTTATTAAATTGATTTTAAATTTTATTTTTTCTACTTATTTTTATATTCTTTGAATTTTATTTCCATTTTGGTTCTTAGTATTAAATATTTATCCATTGATATATTCCATATAAATATATTAGAGAAATAATTGAGGATTAAATATTAAATCACTTTACCTTAAATAATTTAACAAACCATGGACATTAATTTTAATTTCAATTCTTATATATTTTCTTATCATTTATGTATTTTGTTAATTAATTAATCAGTTATTAATTTTAACAAGATTGATTCTAATTTTTTTTGACAAATTGAAAATTTTAATTTTATTTTATGACTATTTCTGTCATAAATTAATTTAAAAATGAATTCATATATTTTATTTTCTATATAGATTATAATTTCATTATTTTTAATATTTTTTTGATCAAACATATTTTTTTAGAAATTAAAAATATTATACATGACTAGGCCCCAAATACAATTACCTCAACACTCATGTAGCCAGAATAGAATATCTTATCTACAAAACCAAATTTCATCGACATACATGTACCTATATTAAATTTCTAACTCATATTGCCAAATGAATTTAGTGGAAATAAAATTTCTGAATTTACCTGTACTCCAAATTTGAATGCCACATATCTGATTTTTCATGTACCGGAGTATCCATAGATATGAAATCATGTGCAAAAAGGAATATCTAATCTATGATGGAGACTAAGGATCATGACCTTCGAATCTCAAAATTGTATTGATAATGGTTTGGGAAGATTAGGTATTTTGATATTTCTTGATTAAGATTAGGTTTTTGGGACATCACATTTTCATCAAAATATGAATCAAGAAAACAAGTATGGAATATCATTTTAGAGATGATGGTTTTTTTGATTCAATGATGAATTATATGCAGGTTATGTCTAAATCAAGATTGAACCCTATATCTAGGATAAATGTTTTGAGATGGATGATGTTTTTTCGAATTATTTAATTTGATGCTTAGAAAATGAGCATCACTACATGTTTTTTTTGGAAAAAATCCACATCAATCCATAATGGTTTTTGAGCCGTGTATATGGCTGCTAGTGAGGGTAAAATCATTGATGGTATTTTTTAGGCATGTGTCACATATGAAGATTTTCATTTATGTTTCTAGCATATTCAAAGAATTTGGAGCTCTATTTTGAATAAAACCAATAACAAAAACTAATGAGATAATTTTCATGATGTTGTAATGAAAAAGATTTTTTGATTGATATATCCAAATATATAAGGCATGTATGAGAATGATGATAAAAAAAATGATTCATTTTATTTCTTAATACTGTAGAAGATCTGAGTGATTTGGTAATGGACAACCATTCTAATTCGGAAAGTAGGATTATGAACATTACGGTCTGGTAATCATTCAATGTTGTTGAAGATGATTGAATAGTTTAGGTGGTATGAAGATAATCTTAGATTTCTCTATGTTTCAGATTTTTGGTTTCTGAAGGGATTTCAATTCCCAACCAAAATAGGGTCACCCAAATATATTAATGAAATTGAGTTTGATTAATATAAGTTAATGAAGGTGTTAGATTATTTTTCCCTTGTGTAATATCATTTATAATGATGAAGACGGAGTGAAATATTTGTATTAGAATATTTTAATTGTTTACTGATGTAACACCAAAATTAGGACCAACTATAGAACTTAATATCATATTAATGTATGTGATGCTAATTAAAAGAGATTTTTTTGTGTGATAGAAACTATGATTTAAGGGTATAGAGTAAAATATATCAACTGACTATGAAAAAATATATTTTTTTCATAGTGGGTGTGAGTTTATCAAATACACAAATAATAATTCACCAAGAAAAGGAAGTGATAAATTATTCTAGAAGATCTGATAGAAGAATCTGAGCAGAAACATGTAATGAATAATGATGAATTATGAGAAGCATGGACTAAGGGGATATATAAATTGGCATATAATAATTATCTCTATATATTCATTCTTATAATATTAATTCACTATTGTATATTTTTTAATATCAATTGTTTTTGTTTTATTGATCTTGTATAAAAAAAAATTTCCTGGATATCGGATTTTAAAGCATTAAAAATATTATACTACTCTTATCTTATGGTCACTCTTATCATAATGAAATTTTTGTTTGATGAACTGGAGTTGTTTATTAATGAGTTTCAATTTTACATTACATTGTACAAATGTGTGATGTCTGAGGAAAATTAACTATCATTCATCGACTGATGTAACCAAAATTGGATAATGTTAATGATAACCTTCTATATTAAAGAATCAATCATTTGTTAAATATTTATTATGTATTCATTACTAAGGATACATCACTAATTATTTCAAAAAATTAAATAAAAGTTATTTTATCAACACATATACATTACATAAAATCTATAGTTTTTATAGATTTTAGTTAAAGAAAATCATTTCTTTTATTATTATAGTTTAGTACAATTATCTAATATTATGTACTCCTTCCTTTTATAATATATTCTAACAATCCCTAGCCAAAAAACATTTCAACTATTTTCAATTCACTATTTTTAATTTTTTTATATTATCAATATTATTATTTTCTTCTCTTTGGTTCAATGCTCTTACATAAACTACATGAATAGTATTAGTATTTAAACTAATTAAATTTTATAATTTAATTAATCACTACACAAGGATCATTCCATTATAAATTCATAGTGTTAATAACTCTAACATAATGCTATATTTGGAACATCATAACTTTTTACACATATATGATAGTATATTGATTGAATCTCAAATTTGTAAAAATATTGAGCTCCTTGTTATTGATCAATCAATTTATCAATATAGGGTTCATGATATGTATTATTTATTAGGATCTTGTTCTATTCTGAATAATCAATGTAGAGTCCCATTGATGAATTATTTTATAAAAAAAATTAACAGGTTCACCATATGGTGAGAAAATTGGCTATGTTTATCCCTTTTAAAGATTATCCAAGAAATTCTTTTTCATTTCATAAAACTCAACCATGGTTATTCAATAAATATTCATGGAAATAGGTATGGCAGTTGTTATGATTTTTATTGAAAACCCAACTACATGATTCACAGAGAGACTATGAAACTATTTGATCATGAAAACAAAAACTCCAATATAATATTCATATTATCAATATTTATTTTATTACTAATTAGAAAATATAGATACCCATTATAAATAGGAATCAATATCCCAAAAATAGAATCAATTTCCATTGGAATATTTTATTCATACCCATGATGATAAATGATCATATGTTCATTTTGAACATGAAATATCACGTCCCTTCCATGAAAACTGATATAGGATTTATATAAATAAATTCAATCCAAGAAAAAAATCACATAAAATTAAACTAGCGGGAGAGTACCATGATTTTTAGGATTCAAATTCCCAAATAAATAATTGTAGAATAATAATAGACATTATGTGATATCATCATAAAATTTATTGTTTCATTATTAATTCAATCTTAGATTATTAACTATATAAATGAACATTCATGGAGTTTTTATATTATATAATGGAATTAATATGACAAAAATAAAATAAAATACTTAAATATGTGAGTGTATCCATCACTACATCAGAATCATCATTATATAATCAAAACAATACCAAATCCAAAATGAGATGCATGACCATCAAGAAACACTGATCATAGTGATCAATATTATAAATGTAATACCATTCATTATATAACATAAATTATATCTCCTTATCTGATCCCATGAAACTTTATGTTCATCAAATATCTCTATGGATTATCATAATCTTTTATAGATACTATCCTCTCATTCATCATAATGGTTCATAATGAAATTGCGAGTTAACCAATGAAAATCCCCTAGCAGTGCATAATAAGTTGTGTAGTTTTATTCCCACTAATCATGAATTGTTTATGATCTAGATAATACAAAATAAACTCTATTCGTAGTTTTTATTCCATTGTGAAACGTGTCTATAACTACATCCACATGAAAATATATATGGATGGATATATATTTTAAGAAATAAAACTCATTTCCTTATTATCACATATGATGTTCTCCTGTACTATGTCATATACTAAGGGTTCTCAATAAAGTTTCCACATTGTATATTCCAAAAAAAATTCATATGATACAAAATTAAGGTAACCAAAACATTATATACATAAATATTACTACATTATTTTTAAATAGTCAATATAAAAAAGAAAATATACACACTAAAATTTGTTAAATTATTAGTGTCTTTGTAAAATTGCATACATGAAAAACATTCACATAAAAGTTCAACATCACCCCCACTATATTCTTTATAGTGAGAAAACATCATATACATGTCATAATTAAAACCATTATTCATATATAGTGGAATTGAAACATAATAAAGTTATATATTTGATTCTATGTATGGGAAAATGTGGGATATACCAATCAATTATCATAAAAGAAAAAAAAATAAGCTAAAAGATATGAGGGAATGATATTTACATTAGTAAATTATACCGAAAAATTAATATATCATAAACATGAATCATTAAAAAATGATTTAGTAGTTCATAAACTATGATGTGAATAAAACATCATGATCCATGAGAATATTACATTGGCATATGAAAATTTCTTAATAGAGTCAAATAAAATGGGGAATAATTATACTCATAGAAATATTATACAAAGGCTATGACCAAGACATTCATCACATGTTTTTCATGTACTAATAATCTGTGTACCTTCTTAGAGCATAGGGTAACCGCCCACATACTTCATGTTGGACACGGGATAATCTCATGTGTACCCTTAAATCTCATCATATATAAAACCTTACCAAATGTATTTGAGGTTAATAATAGACTCACTGACCACTTAATAATAATTCAGTCATATGTATGCCATAAGATCATGCGAAGAAACACTATTTCATTAGAACATAACTAATGGAAAATATAATAATTTTTAACTATATATTTTTATCATAATCAAAAAATGACTGGAGAGATGGTAAAAAGGCATGATATTATCATACCACAATGAATCATATATAACATCAAATTGAATTACCTTGGATTAAACTATAAATTATATTATCCCTAACATATTCCTATAAGAAACTATTTTTTCACAAGGAATCAGTTGTTTTATATATAAAAAATTATTAAATGTTAATTAAAATAATTTCAACCCAAATAACCAGTGAATCATAGAATTTATTTTGCTAATAATTTATCTATTATGAAATAGTTAAATTCCATTAATGTGGTAATGTGAAAATAATTTTTATTTTCACAGATGCATTAAAAATTTATAGGTACCTAGTTAAGATAAATAATAAATGTTTCCATTATAATAAATTTATTAGAATTTCATTTATTGGTATAAATTAAGTCAGAAAATCATTTAGGGATTTTAAATATATTTCTGAAAATGTTTTTTATAAAATGTGGATATGGAAGAAAAGGATTCCTGATCGAAGTACATAATAATGTTGATTTTACAAAAGAACAATACTTTAATCTTATTAGAACATAAAAAGAGGAAAATAATAGAAAAAATTCAAACTTTCTAAATTCCAAGAGTAAAATAAGAATATTTTATTTTAAAATCTATATCATATAATTTCATCATTGAATATTTAAGCCTAAACTATCCTAGTAATTGTTATATTGTGACCTAAAACCATTTCTACCATCATTAATTTTGATTCATAAGTTATATTAATGTAAAAATATGAAATGAAATATTAAATTCTCTGAAAATTGGGTTATTCAAGGAATAACATATCGATGGGATAGTGGATAAACCTCATAAAATATGATAGGTGTAAAACATAACATATTTCAAAAAGAAGAATGTTTGAGATGAAAAACTAATACCACATTGGTAGATTTATAATAAAAATGAAACATATAAAATAATGTTAATTTTAGTGTAAAATTACATGAATTAATAATAATTCATGATATAACATTTCAACCAAAAAATATATATATTATGCTCCTTATAAACAAAATTATGTGCATAACACCAGACATGTTTTAAGGAAACCATTTAAACATGAAGAAACCGTAGCTCAAGTCTGACTTGCTTCACATGTTCTATATTATTGTTATAATAAAATAAAATATATATTAATTCTATACATGAACCATTTAATTTATTATAATATCACATATATTCAATTATTAACATTTCAGAACCTACTAATTAATAATTACATATGATGGACCTCGTTTTCAGGTGTTAAATGTTTTTTTCTTATATATATCACTTCATTAATCGTGGTCCTACAACTTCAATCATGAATAAATGTTATGAATATTAGTAATAATTCCATATGTAACATATCTAATTAGTATATACACATCTATAACTACTCATATAATATTGTAATGACAAATTAATTACATCACTCAGTAGAGATTGTCGTATATATATATACATGAATGAAGTTTCCACTTTTTGATGAATGGAATGATATAGAGGAAAATAAAAATTCTCTCTTAATGAATCATTATTATATAAAATTTATAATATTTTTTCCTTAAAAATTACCTTAATTATAACCATGTAAAGTGAAAATGAAATGTGAATTACATCGTTTCATAGATTTAATAGTCCACATGTACATATAAGAAACATTCTCCTATTCTAATAGATCACATAGTAAAAATTAATATAATATATTAGAATTATAGTGTAATAATTACTTCATTAATATAATATATTATTAAAAAAATTATAATAATAAAAAATTACGAAATACGGTGGAGGGATATGAATCACATCTCGACATGTAGATGATATCACAAACATACTCTTGAGTGATGCATTAATTTCACAATCCATAGGAAAAAGAAGGTAATTTTTTTCAAAATCATCATAAGAACAAAAAATTTAAATAATTACGTTTACTCATCACATATATAATATTATTAGGGAAGTTGTATGATGAAATTAAATTGATATATCCCAGTTAATATTTAGACTTCTTCATTGAGAGACCACTTAGGGATTGCAACTAAAACCAAAAAATATTTTTTGTCAGATACGAAAATGGAATGAATGATTTAGGGAAAAGACATGGAAGGTTTTTAAGAATGTATTTTCTGATCTATATAATTCCAATGGTGTGAATAATTTAAGAAATAGGTCACATTAATAATTGTGTATAGGGATACAGAAGAAATTGAATAAAAAATTTCAATAATATACATTTGTTTTCACGGGAAATTGGAAAAATCGCCAATAAATCATAGATTAGATAATAAAATATTGATATATTATAAAATTATAATAATTATACAAGTTTATGAGGCATTAATACCCATATATCCACATTTAACACCTCAGTTAACCCATTTTAACAATAATAGTGGAAACAACATTGTATATTTTTTAATATTCATTAAGACCTAATATTATGTTGAGAATATTTTAATATATTAATTGTGATAATTCCAAATATTAAACCCAAATTACTAGATTAAACTTTTATACTGGAATATATGTAATTTTAAATATGTTAAAAAATAAAATGAAAATCAGTTTTCAGAAAAATGTTTATTAAAGTAATGAAATCAAATTAACTTTCATTGATCCTTTCAGAAAAATCACTAATTAACTTATATTTCTCATGAATTTTATTTTTAAATAATTTTTCCACTGTTTAATTTTTTATTATAAAATAGTATTTGTTTTTCATTTTATTCTTCTTCATTGATGATAGTTCTCCACATTAAAAACTTCTCAGTTAATTAAATATCTATATTGTAATTCCAAATTTTGAACTATTTTTTCACTTCCCATGAAAACATGATAAATTCATGTGTTCATATATAGAAACTCCAAAAAAAATTTATTTCTAAAATATTATTTAATTTTATAATAAAAATTAGAATGAGTTTCAATTAGAAAGGACTCTTCATAACATGAAGTAAATTCTTCAAGATGTTGATTCTTAAAAGATATGATAGATAAATAAAATAATTTATTACCATATACATTATTGTCTTCTTATTCTATTAATTATTCAAATTCATTCGGTTTTTTGTTGACATAAACAGTAATTTAATATTGAATGGGATGTAACTGAATTACTCATATGAGAAAACATGAAAACATAATGAAATATTCACATTATAAGTAACTGATAATAACCACTAGTAGAAAATTTAAAACCAATCATTGGTAAGGCCTTATGATTACATTGAAATTTTATTTAATGGTTATATTAATAATATAACTTTGTTGTTGAATCAGTGAAAATAAAATTTATCCAGTATTTTAAATTTTCAATTACTCCTCTTAATTATAAAAATAATTGACATGTTAAGATGAATGTATCTTCATAAAAATTTCCAAAACAACACAATATATTCAAATCATTAAATAAACCAGAGAACCATTATATCGTATATTTACAAGGTTTACCTCATAAGGTGTGTGATTATGCACTTTATGTTATTGTGTTATGTCAGAGACACAAGTGTTCTACTAATATGATAAATTGAATGAAAATTGGTAAGGTATTATACTATAACCAAATGGTTAAATATTTAAATCATTATTATCTAACGATATGTACATTATAATAGAAAACCTAGTTTTTATTGGAAAAAACATCACTTATGAATATGATCTTTGGTGTAATATTATATTTCACATTATCATGATTATATATGTTCTACATTAATAAATTTCTTCAAATAAAAATATATAATAATCAACAGTGTAATTCAGGTATACATTGTTTTATTTAACACAATTTTATAATGATTAACACATGTAAATAATACGCTCCTTTATATTTTCTCCCTCAGAATTAACAAAAAATAGTCGACAACTAGAATTTAATAAAAACAACAATAATACATTGGTTTTATTATTAATATTAGTAGTGTTATGTTTATAATTAATTAATTCCTCATACCCAATTGAAATCCTAATACCAGTATCCTAAAGAGATATTATAGAAACAAAGAATTAAAATGAAAAAATAACACTCTAAATGTTCAATGTCCACTGAAGAGTAATATAAACATCTATTTTTATCATATGTGGTTTATTAGGTTCCCATGATTTCCAATCAAAATACTCCCACCATTGATGGTATTGATAGTCTAATAATGAATCATTTGAAATTATGAAAGTCTATACATTCTCCCATTGATTTTCTAACATCACACAGTGAATATGTGGATGGTTAATAGAACATTAGGATTATGATCTATTGGATAAGATTTGGTCATGTCAAAGATGCATGTTATCTCATTATAGTACCCGTTTATTATAGTATATGAGTTTCATCCTTCGATTATATTTTATTAAATCATGAATTATGACACATGGGTTATAGATTCTTCTAGTAAATACATTAGATTAATGAATGGAACAAAATCGATCGTGTTGGATATCATGTAATAATAATTTAATTATTGATCATGTTGAAGATTACCTTGAATGACATATATTATCATATAACCTCCCAATCTATTAAAGTATGCACTAATACCTCCTGAATATTTTATATCATCGTATATTACACCAAAATAATATTAATATATATATATTTTTCATATCACAATATTTTTGTGAAAACATACTCTTAATACATTGCTTAAAGATACATTTGTTTTAATGTGTTATCAAGTTAAGCATGAGGGTAAATTTTTGACTGCATATAATCCATCTTCTGACTCATGTTATATCATCTTCTTTTATATACAACTTCAACTATAATTTAGTATAATATATTCGATTTTACCTTATATATAATCATAAATAATTATTTGTGAAATATTTTCCAAAAAATCCTTTTGGATATCTTCCAAAAACACATTTGAATGCTATCATCAACATGACTATGTTTCACATAATATGAAATATCTTCTCAATACCTAAAAAAATATCATTGATTAACTCAAAAATATTTTTAGAGAATCTGTCTATGTCATGATTTATATCTATTTAGTCACCCTGAATGTGTGAACCCATATTCCATGGTATCATTGAAAACAAATTTGAATAAAAAAATCTATAATTGTATGAAAGGCGTAGCCTCTAGAAATGAATCCACACAACCCATGATAAAATGATTTTTGGGAAGATATATAACAAACACATTCTCCTATATACCGACTACAACAAATTATTTTATATGATAACATACAATCTCAAATGTTCCCATTATCAATGACATCGATTGACCATGGGAAACATATTATTTCAATCCCATATAGATACTGCACATGTTCTCGGTTCTCTATCTATAAAATGAACATATCAATGATAAATAAAATTTCATTTAACATCACTTATGGGAACGTCACATTCTTTTATCATAATATAGAATAACATTTCATATACTATTTAGGTGTATCTGCACACTCTAAAAACAACGTTGATCGAGGAAACCAAAGTCATAGTTATCTTACCAGAGGAAAAATCTAATTTTGGATGACCTCTAACAGATGACATGGTAAATAACTTACCTAATAACTCCAAATTATCTATTTAAAAATTTATTTTTTTAAGAAATTTATTGAATTTTAAATGACATCATGAATTTTATTTTACCAATCATTTTGTTTAATGACTATTATATGAAATATTCACCCCTATAATACTCTTATAATAGTGTATAATGATGAATGTGGTATAAAGAGTGGGTTATACATTGCAAAAAAACATTTTTCACCCTATTAACATATATTTTACCCCATACAATAATTATACTCTTTCTAACCATAGTTTTATTTCATAACTTGTGACACCCAACGATGGTCATCCATTAAGGATAACTCGAAGTTTATCTTTTATAAGTAAATAAACATTTCATTTCTTGAAATATATATCAAAATATGCATATATGTATCCAATGTTAATGAATGATATTATAAATATAATCATTCAATAGATAGATTTTATATACATAAAATTATTTTCAGAATATATTGGAATACCTATTCATCGCAAACTATATATAATATCATATGTGATAAATTTCCTTACCAGGATTATGTTTTATTTATATTTTAGGCTTTTCATAACTCACAAACTCATATATAATTAATTTCAAATTTCTCTAATGATGAATAAAAAATTCCTCTCACTAAAAACATTAGTGGGTGACATTAACAAAGAATGTGTGTTTGAGAAATGGTGAGACTTAAGAATGATATTCATAATATATAACTCCATGACCATATTTATTCATATTAACTCTAAAACATTAATTATTATAATGTTAACATTATTATTCTAATTAGAAATCTATATATGATTGGCATCACAATCATTTGAACACTTTCTAGAAATCCTTTTCCATGAAATAATGTATCTATTTAGATTATTCTATTCCTTCCCAGACCAAACACTTTTAGGATGAAGTGAAATTCACATTTAATTTTGACTAATATAATCATTTAAGAAATCATGATATTACCTTTCACAATGTAACTAAATGTAACTGTTTATGTATTTAATTAACATAACATATCATAGACTATTTATGATATTAAATTGAAAATAATTTATACTAATATATTTTTCATTTTATTGTCTTTTAACATCTGCATTCCAAACATAGTCCCATTAACATCATAAACTCCATTTTTTTAAATCATGTTATGATAAATAAAATCCATTAAGTAGGAAAAAAATATTATTCTATCATAGTATGAATATTTAAATAAGAAACCACTATTTAAAAGAAATATATGTTTTATATGTGTTTGGATAATTTTCCTATAAAAATATATAATTTATCATAACATTACACTGATATATAACATAATAATATTCTCGCATATTTTATCAATCAAATGGATAAACAATTTATCCCATATAAACAATTTTGGCACATTTCTCCTTTCTAAACATGTAATTGAATATGAAGAGTCATATACAAACTTTATAAAATTAAATATGTAATTTTTTAATACATAAACATTGTTAATAAACAACTTCTCTTATCAAATAACAAGTATAAAATATAGATACAAATCATTAACTATTTTTTAACTGATCCAGATTAATTTATTTATATTATAATTATTGATGTAACAACAGTTTTCTTCAACCCTTGAATAAAAATATGTCTTCAGTAAATTACCCCATTTAATTTTTAATTGTTTTATATTTACAATAATTGTACAATATACATTAGCAATCAAACCCCGATTAAAATAATAATTGATTTCATTAACGATGAAACCCAACATTTATATTCCATGTAGTTTCATGAAATCCTTTTGGTATACAGAATAATTCCATCATTTGGAGTCATTACTCTGTATTCCTGATTTCAAATTAAGGTTAAAATGGCTATAACTAGATACATTAAGACCCATTTTTCAAGTCTCCAAATATATATTTTTTATCTAGTTCAAACATTTACCCACATTTACTATCTATAAAATACTAAAATCTAGTCATAAGTTTTTTAGTCAAATAATTCTGAAAACATATGAATATCAAGTTGAGTTTAATTTGATTCATTTATAAATTAACAAAATTTTCAGAGATATATGTTGAAAGTGTTTCTGAAAATGATATATCTGTGAGTAGTTGAGTCATTTACCTATATTATATAGACCATATATCTTGGAATATATATTCTTTCACTAAATTAATAGCATGTTTGATGTCTTTCTCTATAATAAACCATCAACTAAATTGAGTAATGAAATAATTAATTATAATTACAATATAGGTATTTATATATTTATATGACAATTATAAAACCTCTACAACTAAATAAAGAGATATTAACAAATTAAAAATGTTTATATTTAGATCATATATAATGAATATGATAGTTCATTCATAATTAATTAATTAAATTATTAATAAATTAAAATATTAAATTTTTAAAGATTATTATGATAATATATAATCTTTTAGTATATTTATATTTTAATTATTTTAATTAATAATTACTAAGAAATAATAATGTTGAAAAAAAATTTAAACAATTTTTTCAATAAAATATGTATTTCTTTATAAAATGTATTTCTAGTTAAACGATACTGTTTAAAATTTTACTATTTAATTTTGATAGAAGGAAGTCTATTTTAGGATTTTAGTTGTAAAAAAATTCTTCCAATGTATTTTTTTATAATTTTATGAATCTATTGATTTAGGTGAGAAATAAATAATATCATTTTTATTAATAATCTAATTATTATAACATTATAATGAAGTAAATGTTACATAAATATTTATGAAAAGTATTTCTCTAATAAAAATATTATTTATAATTTCTAATAAGTCAATTATGATTTCTAAATAGAATTTATAAAATAGATGTATATCATTCTGGAATCATAAGATATATTTTACTATAAAAATTGTATAAATATTTTTTAAATGAGTTATTTTGGTTTTAAGGTATTAAATCTATGAAAATGTGTTACACATTTTATATCAAAATGATTATAGTATGATATACTGTAAATTTTAACTACTAATAATTCATATATAGCCACAATAATAATCCATCCATTTTGATTTATACATCATGGATATGGAAAATAACCATGGTCAAGATGGTAGTAACTCTTATTATAGGAGAAATAGTTCAATAAACTTAATTTTGACCCTCGAAATATACCTATATCAGCAGTTTTACCCATGGAAACAGGCTTATTGATATAGTCATCACCAATGGTTAATTAATTTGTAAATCAGATATTTTATAATGTATAAAGTTAAAATAATAATCCTAGATATAACTTATTCTCATATAAATATACGATAGAAATAGCTCAGTATTCTAGGAAGAAAAAATTTTGTTCCTCAAACTCTCCAATGGAAAAAATAATTTCAATAAAACACCAAACAAACACATAATCCAATAAATAACTAAACATATTGAAAATTCAATAAATCACAAGAATAAATTTTACATCATATAAACTATAAAATATACAATATTACTTTCAGTATAATAAATGAAACTACATTAATAAATTCAACCTATAAAAAAGAAAAAAATATAAATTAGAAGTCACTCTAAATGTCAATATCTCTAGATCCATGAAAAAATCATCAATATCTTATACAAAAACAACATGACAAACACATCATATCAAACCACCAACATCATCATCATCATTGTGACATTCATTTTTATACTGTGACCATACGATAATTAATACCCAAAAAAACATTTTCAGGATATTATCTTGGTGTCACAATTATCTTACCATGTCTGAAAAGAACCCTTCTATGAATTTTTTCTCATAATACATGATATTTTTGATCATTTCAGCCCATTTTTTTGTTTTATATTTCAAATAACTCTCAAAATAAATTTATTGATAAATTACATAAAATCAAATAAAAAAATATTTCAATGTGTTATGTTCATTAAAAATTAATGAAATATAAATATACCTACTATCATTTCCTAGGAGAATCTATTCTACATTGTACCATCTCTATTTCTTCAACTTTAACTAAAATAATGTATAGCATGGAAAAAACCATCAAAATCAAATTCATTTTTCTAGGAAAACAAAGTAGTAATGAAATAGTCTCAGTTCTATATATAAGTTTCCACAATTAACCCGAGGTGGTATTATTGTTACGTTAGGATGAACATATTAAGGATTTATCCCAATTCATGAATTTGTGTTTATAAATTTGATATTGGGATTCCCTAAAACATTACATATAGAATTATCACCAAGCTCATCATATTGGTCTACTAATTTATCCTAAAAAATTAATTAAATGGATAAGATCTATGCATATTATAGAAATTAATGTATCCTTATAAGGTAAATTCACCTGAATAGTTTTTGACATTCAGAATCATGTATTACATTATAATCTAGAAGGATTAGTGCCATAGGATATGACTCATGTATGAGTTATTCTTCTTATACTATTAATGTTAAAAGTGGATTCCATATTGAATATTAGTGTTATACAATTGGAATCACCACATTTTATGGTTTCTCATTAAAGGAATTAATGTAATGTGGGTTATGATTGTTGTAGTTATCTTATATAAATCTAGTTGGGTGTATCTAGGTTTATGACTATTGGTTTCTTAACAACTATATATTGTGGTTGAATTATATTTTATATTATACTACACAAATTTTTAAAGATTTTTTAATATAGTATAGTTGATTTTTTTGTATTTATATACATCACTATTATATAATAATAAATATAGATACCCTTAGAAGTAAACAACCCAACATACACCCTTATATAACCATAATGAAATTCCATCACACCCTTACCTTTATGAATTAGTTCCCAATGAACATTATATAGATAATATTCCCCTATATCACATCCCTTGTGTATAAGAATCTCCCCCAACTCTCCACCCAAACACATCACTCCCACAAGATCCTTTTCTAGTATAATCTCCCCTTACACCATACCCTTATAAAAAAATTCTGATAACCTAACCATATAAAATACTCAAATAGGACCCTTAACCTTACACAAAAGAACCCCAATCTCCCTACCCTTAAAAATCACTCCTATAGGATCCTACCACTATAAATTACTCCCCATGAATCTTACCCTTACAATGAACTACCCCAGGACCCTTCCATTATGTATTAATCCCCTATGACTCTACCCTTATGTATTCCAATAATTAAATGATGAAAAATAAAAATATACATGTTAATTGAAACAATAACCCATGCTATATTAGGAATGGGTAAAAAACGTAGATTTCACAATATGATTCCCTGTCACATCTAATGGTAATAATGCCATATGGATGGTAGCCAATGACCTTACAAAATTATCATATTTAAATTAAATAAGGGATTATTTCTCTCTAAACATTCTCACCATGATATACCTAAGAAAAGTGATAAGACAACATGTAGTTCCATGGTAAATTTAAAATGATCTAGATCTGAGGTATACCATGAGGTTCTGGAGAAGTATTCAAAAAGAGATGGATATGGAGCTCAGTTTTAATAAATTTTATCACAATCATAATGATAATAATTTGGAAATAGACATAAAAAAATATAGAGGGTATTATGATATCATGTTTAGTAGATTTAAAAGGTTATTGGGATCAACACCATCCCCATGTGTAGTTATCATATGAAACAATTTTCCATTCTGACATTCAAATGGACCCTTACAAGGCTCTTTACGGGAAGCAGTGTCAGACTATGAAATGAAGGGATGAAATTAGTGATCAAAATATGATGATTATATATCATTCTTAAGAGATAAATGAAGAGGTAAAATCCATTATTTGTTATAGAAAATTTAAAAAAATCAAATAAGTTATTTATACAATCATAGAGGGGATCTAGAGTATGAGGTTAAAGAAAACATGTTTCGTATTTTTCATTGAGGAAGGAATACACGTGGATTAGAAAACATTTAAACATTAGGCCAAGATAATTTATCCCTTTGTGATCCATGGTCTTATTGAAGTTGTGTCTAATTAACAAATACTCCCACATAACACATATCAAGTATAAGTTGTCTTATTTGTATCCCTCTTGAGAAATTGCCAACTAAACCCCAAAAAAGTACTAAATCTAGAGATTATAACATTCAATATTGATATTTCTTATAAAATTAAGACAAATTTTTTTTATATCATAGAGAAATAGTGTAAGAACCTGAATCTTCATCTCGGATTTGGATCTTGTTTTCTAGTTTTTTTTGAGAAAAGGGGGGATTTTGTAAATTTAAGTTGTACAAGTCCCGTACTTAATTGTACATGTGTTGTACTTGGTTTCCGTAGGTAGTCGTGTACTGGCTATGTAACAGCCCAGTACATGGCCATGTGGGAAGACCTAGGGACTGCCAAAAGTGGAGGCTAATTAAGGCATGTACATGAAATGCACATTAAATAATTATCTATATAATTATATTTTTATTGGAAAAATTAGACCGGGGTCACATATCATTTAAAAAACACCATTCTTCTATCTTCGTCTCATCTAGGAATGAATCATATAGTAGATTATTTTCTGATCCCCTGACATACAGTCCGTGCTCTGAATCAAACACTATCAATTTCAATAGAATCACTACAGTGAGTTCTTCCTTATTCTAGAGCCTCTTCTCTTGGTTCCTCCTCTTTTGGGAGATATACATGGTTGAGTGTTTTGTATGTTTTTGTCAACTACCATGTTTAGGTCAATAATAAAGATGATGTTCAACTATATAGATCGTACAATGTTGAGGTAGGTGGTTCATGCCTTTTTGAAGTTTTTCATTGAATTATATGTGCAAAAGTTCCCAATACCCTAGTTTAGGGTATTGTGTGTTTAGGGTGTTTCACCCTCTCAATGTATGTCATTCCATTTTTTCTTGATTGTTGGTTTTTTATTGTAAATATGGTTTCTTACCTAGCTATTGATTTTGTTCCCATGTTTTATTTTGATATTGGCCATTGGGCCTAGAATTTCCTATAAGGTAGTTATGCTTTCCATGCCTAATATTGTTAGGATGGAGTTGATATTACATGACATGTTTGTGATATGCATTGTAGTTTTATAACCAAGTGGTATTTGTGATTTTATTTGGTGTATGAATATCCTTTGTGTATTAATTCTTCACATAGGGTTGTGGGAACCTGGTGTAGTGACACCATATGGGGAATTGATGTTGAGGGATTCCCCATAGTTTCTATTGTTATTTTCACTCTATGAGACCCTAGAGGGGATTGACGATGAGTTCCTCATCATTGTTTCTATAGTTATCATTGTGATACCATAGGAGGAATTGATGATGAGTGCTTCCTCATGGATTATTTAGTTTATCGATAAAAGACTATAAGGGTAATTTACTGTGAGTGCTTCCTCATTGAGTTTTTTTTTCATGCGACCAAAGTGGTTAGACTGTTTGAGCTGTCCCAGAGGGTCGTAAAATCATTTTTGATTAAATGTTATGTTGAAATAGTGGGGTTGGGATATGAGAACATTCCTATAGCGTTACAAGATATTGATTGGTTGAACTAGAGTGGATAGGTTTTGAGAAATTTCCCAGAGGGTTGCTTGTGAATTATTGGTTAAATGATTTATAAATTTAAATGAATGTAGTTGAAACTGTAGGATAGTTTAGTTTTGTGTAATTCATTGTTTATTACATCATTTTTCATATTCCATGTTGTATATATATATATTCACTAACTATTAGGCATACAGTTTTGGGTGGTTCCCTACTTGGATTCCTCTCAAACCCTGTCTGGGACAGGCTTTTGGTTCCAAACAGATTATATTATTACATGTATAGATAATGGAAATCACCCTTCTACTTCAGGTAATTCATAGCATTGATGATGGAGAGTGTAGAAACATTTTGAGGATTGCAATACAGTTATAGGTGACTATTTTTTTTCCATTATTCTTTGATTTAGTATAGTATTCCATCGTTGTGACTTGTTTGGATACCATCCTAGATACTCGTGACATTCATCATTGTTTATATATATACTACAGTTTTTTATTACTTCCAGGCTTCTGTTCTTTACTAACTGTAGGGTATTACTATTTCCTCTGTTGTTATACATTTGTTTCCACTGTGTTACTCAAACATTGATGGAATATATTCCACACTATCACCCCCAAGGCCCTCACATCTTGTTGGCAACCTCTAGAATTTAGGGAAATGAACTTGAGGCCTTGTGAACAACTGGTCAAGGGGTGCCTTTGGGTGGAACCCATAAATGAGACATTACAAAGTTGTATCATAGGAAATCTTTTCTTATCGAATTACTATATGGAGCCTATAGACAGGGATAGTATGGAATAGGTAGTTGGTAATATGTTGTTTATGGGAGTAGCTAACCCGTCTATGGGTAAATGAAAATTTATCTCATATATTAAAATTTTTATTGTTTTTCAATTATTATAGTTGATTTTAATTCACCATTGGGTGATTCAAATGTTTTTCACTTTTATTGTTCATATTATTGAGGTTATATTTATGTTGCAACCGGATGAGATAATGGTATTCTATTTCATGAATCATATATGAAATTGCTAGAGATCACATGTCATGCATTTTTTTCTGGTCATTTTAGGTGCATTATCGATTTCATGTTGTTGTGAAAGAGGTCGTGCTAGAAATTCATGTTGTTGTGATAGATGACTTGATATAATAAATACCTTTTTATAGGGTATTGATAATGTTTAATGATTCGTTTAAATAAATGAAAAAATTTGACCTCGGAGGCGTTATGGGACCTCGTGGATCAGAAATTGGTGAATCATGTGATTTATTTCACTGTTATACTTTCTGATGTGCACGAATAAGATGTCAAGATTTGATTCGTGGGGGGTATGGTCAGTCACAGATTATAAATTGGCACTGTAATGTTTTTTTCAGTGTTTTTATGGGGTTCCAGATTAGTTTATAAAGCATACTATCCAAAAAAACCCAAAATAGATAGGGTTTATTGAGGTGTACAAGTCTTGTATCATTTTGTTCCATAAGGAACAACTTTTCATAAGTACATTCTGTGTACTTTGTGTACACTCCAGGTAGTCTTTAACCACGTGACTAACTATATGAGCAGAAACACGGAGTTGCGAAACCATTAGTGGAACACACCATGTACCGGACATACACACTGTTTAGTCTAGACCGTGTATCCAACCATGTGACTAACAACATGGGTGGATGAAAATTAGGTAGTATAGGTCATGGAAATATTGAACCAGCTAATAGGAGTCGACCGTGTAAAGTGGATTTTGACTAATGATATGGGTTGGTGGATTTCCTTCTAGTACACATTGTGTGTATCACAAACATGCCATGTAGTGTCTTTTAAGCGAACTATGTGGTTTAGTTGTGTAGAAGATCATCGGTGGGGGGAATCGATTCATGTACATGTCATTTCCTTGGGAGGAACATGTCATGTTTTGGGAGGTACACATTATTAGTTGGGGTGTTACATGACCAGGTTTGAAAGAGGTATATTCCATGTTAAAATCCTATGGGAACAATTTGTGTACGGGTTATTCACACTGTGTACCCCAATTTTTAAAAACATGAATGTTTTCTTTATCTTGTTTCTTTTTTATGCTCTATGTTTTAGTCCATGATAATCTTGAACTGAGGTGCGTGCTTGATGTTGCAGAGTCATTCCATAGATATTTCCTCTAGATGTTCTCCAGATTTAGTGTAGTGATAAGACACTAGATATGGATGGCTAGAGACTACTAGCATATCCACTCTTCATTCTTATCTTAGAACCAACCGACATTCATAAATAGGTGAGCATGCCCGGTTCCAATAAGTCTTTATGAGGTTTATTCAGACCTTCGAGGGAGCACCATGTCCTTCCCCATCTATGGTAGAGCCGATGCAGGGTTTTCTACAGTATCATCCTCCCACATTCATTGGAGATAGGGGACCTCGGGCTGCAGAGTCATGGTTAGAATCCATGCTATCGATCTTTGTGCATCTCGAGATTCCTATAGAGATGAGGGTGAAACTCATTATGTATATTCTTTTGGACTCAACCAAGAGATGGTGGGATGTGATCTAAAAAGTGGGGAGTCAGAATGGTATGGATTTGGATGAGTTGAAGAATTCCTCTTATGATTACTTCTACCCATAGATATTGAGGGATGACCAAGATTGAGAGTTCATGAGTTTGGAGCAGGGTACTCTTTTGGCAATGGAGTATTCTTCTCACTTCACAAAGCTACATTGGTTCACACCCATTTGAGGGGTGATGAGTTATTCCTAGAGAGGTTGTTTTAGGCTGGTCTTTGGAATGACATCCGATATTAGATGAACATCTTTAGGTTTACGACCATATCTTTCATAGTCAAAGAGGTGCTAAACACAGAGCGCAACCTGAGGGATTATACTACTGTGGTCCAAGGAAGTTTAGCATCTAGATTTGGTGCTTCTTCGACTGATTGTATGAATCTCCACAAGAAGTATACTCGTTGGTATCTGAGTAGGTGGTATACTTCATCAGGTTTCCAAGTGGTGAGATAATATTTATGGAAGGGAGGGAATATGAGGTCACATTGCCCGAGACCCAGTTGGGTTCCAATCTTTCAGCAAGATTGAAAAACATCATTGTTTTTATCTGTTGTTCTCACTGGTAGATGGTGAAATTGGTTCTTCTATTACTCTTCATTTAGCAGAAACACCACCAGTTTCTCATCAGTATGGGAACAAGTGTTCTTTCAGTTCTTCATGACAAGGTGCAGGTCATGGTCGTGGTATCCAGTTGGTAGGCGTTCAGCGACAATAAGTTGGATTAGGTCAGGGTGGTCATGCATGGTTATCAGGCTATGATACGGGCCAGACATTTGTAGTGGAGCAGACCAAGAAGGAACAGGATCCCAGACCCTCTACATTTAATGCTATGATTCAAGGTTCTTTATTTTTATCTTTATCACATTTCAATATAGGGGCTTCTCATAGTTTCGTATTAGTTTCCATTATAGAGAACCTTGGGATATTTATCTTCTCTTCTGTGGAAATAATGAAACTGGAAACTCTATTGCAGACAAGAACAACTAGTGTACATTAGTGCAATGAGTTCCTTCTTGAGTTTGGTGGGTATCACTTCTTATGGGACCTCTATGTCTAGGGATAAAGGGATATGTTGTCATTCTCCTAATGTACTGGTCAGTTCCCTTCTAGGTTGTTGTTGATTTCTATTACCATAGAGTGAGTTTCACATCACCATAGGTCAGATCATTTCCACAGAAGGGTGAACCGGATGTCTAGGGAAGAAGAGCGAAACCCAAGACTCATGTGTTGGGAGAAGTTACAGCCCAAATTTCAAGTCTATATCTTGATGAACAGCGGTGCAATGCCCCAACCCGAGTTACCCAGGCTCGGTTCATTATTTTAATACATTGACATGATTACAAGGAATCACGTCCCAAATGACCGATCAATTTAGCAGTCTTGGAAAATAGATTACATACATGAATGTAACATCACACTTTATAATATTAAAAACAACATAAATAATCCTTTATGAATGCCATTATTCCATTGTCTTAACCCTGCATATCAATCACAATATACTTATTGGAATCCTGGGAAAAATAAAACATAGAATGGTGTGAGCACAGATACTCAGTAAGGATAACAATACAGTGGAAACATTCATAAATAAGCATAAACATTTAAGGCATTGTATAACTAAATAAAAATAATTTTAAACTTGAACATCATCATAATATGGAAAAAGTAAAATCAAGTAATGCCCTTTTATTATTCACATGGATATTCTACTAGTCGAATAATCACATTCAATATCACTAACCACTTTCATAATGATGGAATTCATAATGCAAGACTATCATAACCACATAGTGAAGGCCTTGTGCCAAGACTACAAATAATATTTTGTCAAGGCCTTGTGCCAAGACCTAGTTTGTCTCATGAGACCTACCGATGCATCGAGAAGCTATAGCGGGCTCCACCCGTCACTTACTAAGTCCAATGCATTCCTCATATGAAAAGGTTTAAACATAACAGAAAAATTCGTATTAAAACTAGCAGAGCAAATGTCATTACTTTATCCCTAAGCCATGAATGCTATAAAAATAACACATCCATAGTAAAACATATCACAAAACCTTCAATACAATATGGATGAGTTGTATCATAATAAATCATCTTCAAACAATTTTAAAATCCATCAAAGTGTGTTGACATAGATGAATATGATTTGTAAAACTCTTTGAGAGAAATATACCTTTTTCATAAAAACATTTAAAAGACACACAGTTTAGATGGAAGACATTTAAAGACATTTTTGAATTAATATGTCCCATACCACTTAGAATATTTTTAATGGAATTAACATTTTAGAAACATTCATGTCCATATTAATAAATCCATAAAAACCATTTTGAAGACATTGACATTAATGGGAAAGATTTAGAAGAATAAATATTTAAAGGATTTGAAATGATGTTTTTGTAAAAAAAAATGCCTTAAAAGAATCCCTTTTAAAACTCTTTCATGAATCATGGACATGGATAATAAATATGTACCATTAGAGACTTACGTAAAAAGAACCTTGTATAATAAAGAGATTTTGAAATTAACCCTTACCAATTTGGTAACTTACGAAACATACACCCCATGAGAATATAATTATACAATGAATATGTAAATAAACATAAATTAAAGATTATTACACAAGGAATACAATTATGTGCAGTACATACACCACAAAAAAAAATCAATAGTGTCAATATGGCATGAATCCCACGAGAATAAGGAATAAGTTGAAAACCCCTTACCTTGCACCTTCCTTTAGTCGAGGGTACGTTTATCCTCCTGTTTGAAGACTATAGTATGATATTAAATTATACCAGAACCATATTAATATTTAGGATATCATAAATTATTCATTTATGACTTAATAGTACCCATTTAAAAATAATTTCTATGTTATATTAATATTTCTGATAATAATCGCTTTCTTTATCGTACCAGTTTTAACTTGTTACTCTTGATTGTATCACCCAGTTCATGATTTAAATACTTACATAATATAAAACATGATATATATATCATATATATTTAGAATTTAAATATTTATAATAGACATATATATGAAATGAAGACACTGTTTATGGAGATAGTTGTCCGTACATACACATTAACACTGTTTCCGTTTTCCTATAGTATTGAACAGAAGTAAGTGAATAAGATATATGTAAGTACATAAATACTTAAATATATAAATATATATATATCTAGTAGAATTATTATGTCATATATTTCATACTTATTAGTAATATATATTTTTATAATCTTCTATAAATGGTGAACTTGAAAATGAATCTCATCGCATCGTGGAGACGGTAATCCGTACGTATGCATGAGCGAATATAACATTTCATTAAAGGAATGGAATTGGATGGTATATCATATATACAGAATAATTATCATGTTATATTTATTATTTACATCAATACACATCATTATTATAACCATCCAAATAATAATGTATTAAATAACAATTACACCACGACGTGGAGACGTTAAGATATATGTACACACGTATGGTGACATGTTTCTCAAAAAATGGATAGAATAATGAATTTTGTTGTACCATATTTATAATAACATCACTGTATATATAAGATACTGGATTTATTATTTTATAATGGAATCAAAAAATATAAAGTAAGTGGATGATGAAAGAAACTTGAAAGAGGGTGGTGAAAACATTACCTCTGCTTCGGGTTCTTTCTTTTGATTTGATTAGAAGGGTTCCATAGGATGGATTTCTGATCAAACTAAGGCATCTAGGTTTATGTGAGGGAAGTTTAGAGAATATTTGGGTAGGGTTTTGTCGATCCAAAAGTCTTTGACGGTGTGAATTAGAGAGAAGGCGGAGTGACCATCTATAAGAGGGGAGAAGGGCACCTTAGGAAAAACGAAAAATATTATTTTATAATAAATTAATAATCGGTTTATATTGGCTCAAAATTTATTAATTTCTATTATAAGGTATGGATGGGTCTAAATACACACAACCAATATGTTTTAGATAGTTTTGGATCACTTTATTAACCTTATATTTTATTATTCACTCTTAGTTAATTATTTTGACATTTACCATATCTCATTGTATTTTTATATTATATTGTTAATAAACATAAAATAAACTACCAATAGACCCCCAAGTTGTCCATTAATGTTAAAAAACTTTTTATATAAGTCCTTTTACGAAACCTTATATTTTTAGGAAAATAATAACAATTTATAATATAATAATTTCTTTAAAAACTCTTTTATGTCAATTTCGAAATTATTGGGTATATTGTTTCTGATAAATTCATAACATCATTAGTAAATTGAAGAAAATTCATATAACCAGTCCTAATATGCCATATTAACCTATAAAATTATTTTAATTCATAAAATGTCTCAAATTACATTTATTTGTGTATTTATAATATCAATTATCTTAATCATTCATTAATATGTTAAATATTGCATCATCATTGGGCCATAAATGAATTAAATTTTTTAATGACAAAAAATTATAAATAAAATATCATTATGTTGGAAATATTTTTATCTTTCTAATGAATATTTATAATATAATTTTTTCTTCTATATAACTCTATATTAAAAATGTTTTAGTTATTAATCATTGATTTTAACTCATTTAACTCTTCTATGAATTAAATAATAATAAATGTCCTAATCTAATCCAAGTTGAAATAAATGATTATATTTTATTCCTAAGTTTTTTTAGGTCGAGATACACTTGTATAATAGAATTAGGGCATATGTTTGTGTAATATTAATAAAATGGTTACCCTAAATTAACTTATTTACTTTTAACTGTGGTAAATAAAAGTAAAACATTACCATTCCCCAAAAATTAGTTTTATCTTATTGAACCAAATTTTACTCCTTGATATTTACCATTTCCCTTGTATTTTCAAAATTCCACTCACATAAGAGGAAAAATAATGTTTTATGTGAATTCGCAAATTCTCCTAGGAGGTGGGTAAAAGATGGTGAAAAGTACCATAAAATTTATATATATCTAAAATTATTATAAAATGACTCCAATGAGTTAAATTGAACATATATAGGTATTATGTATATATTTTGACCTAAAATAAAATTTAAATTAAATAAATAATAATTTATATAAAATTTCTGTTTTAAGATATAACTTAGTGTTTTTCAATATTCATAAAAAATTGAATGTTTTTAGAAAAATACCAAAAATTCACACTAAGCTAATTTAGATATTAAAAATCAAAAAATTAAATCCATTTTCAAAATTCAAAACATATCAGTTGAATTTATTAATTTAAAATTAATTCCCACTATTAAGACCAAAAGGCATATTTTTAAGAAACAATATTTACTAAAAGATTGACACTTTTTTATGTCTAATCTCAAAGTGTAATTACATAAAATGACCAACATTGGATTAAATGATAAAAATATAATCTATTTATACTTTCAAACCATTAAAATGTATAATTTAACAATATAAATTATTTTGATTAAAAATGTTGTTTTCAATTAAAATATAGTATTTTTTACTATTCACCCAAATATAAAAGTTATAAGAAAACACCATAAATTTATTGAAACTAAATTCTTATGTCCCAATTCTAAAGAAGAAGTTTATTTTGTCAAAATGAATATATAAAAGTTTCAAATATTGTATTTAAAAAGGGTTCACCATTAATAGGCGGTAAAAGATCATTTTTTTAAAAATACTTCTTTTATCATAAAAAATCAATTAGTTCTTCCATTATCTCTAAGAAACCCATTATATGGATTCTGAAATTATAAGGATAATATATAGTTTAAAATTCAGTTCATACTATTCATAATGGCTTTTCAATAGCTAGTTTGGTAAGTCCTGGTGCACTTGAACTCAGTGTTTCATGTAGTGCAAGTTATTGAATTACATTGAAGAAATAACGTACTATGAAATATTGGGGTGTTAATTTCTTCCCTCCTTCAACAAATTCCTTCCTCACAATTTGAAATTGTTCTTTGAAAATAAAAGGTTCAAAATAGAAAATTCCTTTGTGGGAAAACCCATATCAGAAATTGGGTTAATAAAATTTAGTCTTAATAACAGGAAAATGGAAATGAAAGAGTCACCACAAAATTATGATCCCGATTAGGAGAACATTGGTGGAAATTAGTTACATATAATTGGGGAAAAAACTTAAATCATTATAGGTAGTGATTGAGGTCATCAATCACAAACAAGTGTAAAATTGAAGGGCTTAAATTCATCAATCTATGATGATTTAAAATACCATCTGTTCAACAAAACATATGGTATTTGGATAACACTTTTTTTTATGATACCTTCATTAAAGTATAGGAATTCATTTCTTCATAAAATTAGAGAAGAAAAAAATATATACTTGACATGTAGAGTCCCATCCTTCAACTAATTTCTACCAAAAACTCATCTTTCACTCTAAAAGATAATAGAACTTAAAAAAAATATTCTATTTATACTATTCATATATGGTTCAAAAAACATTAATTTATAAATGATCTAAAATATTTTAAACAAAGCTAAATTATTCAATCTAGGACATCACATGCTCCAATGGTCTGTGATACAACGTTTTCGCCCTTTAGTTGCGGGTTCAAGTCTCACCGCCTTGCCGGACGCGACGAGTTGTCGCCCAGCTTCTAGGTTATCCTTTTTATGGAAATACAAAAATAATATCAAACTAGAATTATCCAAAATACTTTTTCCCAAACTCACAGTCCAAAATTTATAATATAGGTAAACACAATGAAGATCCTTTTTTCCATGTAATAATATGTGAACACCTTCATCTTGTATTCTTTTAAAACAATGCAACATCCCAAATTTTCATAAAACCTTATTGATTATATTCATACTCCCTTATTCCTTATAGATTACTGGACATACTCCTTCTATCCAAAAATTTTGAAAACATCTACAATGATGGAATATACAAATCATTAATCAAGTTCATGTTAATCAAGAATATCCAGTATAATTTATCCAAATCAAACATGTATTATTCCAAAATCAATACTTCAGTAACAAAACCATATTATGGTTTATCTTTCTCTAAATCATATATTTTCCAAAAATTTAACATGCTATTTAGTAACTTTTCTTGGTTCCACACATACTTAAGTCCTTAATGAAATAGTACTGTTGTACAATCCTTATATACTCCATAATTATTAAAACCAGTACAAAGTTGATATAATACACAAATGACATAATTATTTAATAACAACATAAGAACACTAGTCATTATTCTTCATCTGAGGGAGTATCATAACATGATTATTATCCAATTACATCATTTGTGGTATACTCTTATGAATGGGACATTGATTCGCGTAGTGTCTCAATGCCTTGTACATGAAGAATTTTACACGGGAGACTATTTCATTTCTAAATGTTGGCTTAATACCATGAATTATATGACCCTTCTTACTCTTTGGATCATACATATTTCTGGATTTCTCATTCCTTCTACTGGGTGCCATTTCTAAACAGTGGAATACATTAGGTTAGTTTATGAATTGGAATGAATAATTACAATCTTTTAAAATACCTAAGTTAAATTTAATGGTTTATGGATATAATCAATAATCATAAATATGTTTTCATTGAGGATGTATATACTCATAAACCCTTAATTATGATTTGTAAAGGAAATGAGAATTATCCTAAGCATATCTCTCGGGAGTGTCGTAACCAAGAGTACAACAAGGCCTGTTGTCGTGCACCAGTTCTTATTCGAGTCTAGCTCAAAGTAGTGTTTTTGGGTTTTTCCCCTAGGTACATCTGTGCGAGAGCCACCTCTACCTGCTCGTATCCAGATAGGGATTTATTTTCATGGGAAAACTCACAAAATATCTGTATTTCCAAAATTCTATGAATGTATTCTATACTAATCTTAAAAGTTTATCTTAGGTCTATGTTCTCTAATCAGAGTTTATCTAAATCTAGCTTCAAAAGTTATTTTTAAACTTCCTCTGTTACATACTATAATGCCCCAACCCCAGTTACCCAGATTCAGTGCATTATTTTATTACAGTGGCATGATTTTAAGGAATCATTTCCTGAAGGACCGATCATTTTAGCAGCCTTGGAAAATAGATTACATACATGAATGTTACATCACACATTATAACAAAGAAAACAACATAAATAATCCTTTATGAACGCCATTATTCCCTTGGATTAACCCTTCATTATCAATCACAATACACATCTTAGAATCCTATGAAAAATAAAACATAGAAAGGGGTGAGCTCAGATGCTCAGTAAGGATAACAAAACAATTGATACATTGAAAAATAATCATAAACATTTAAGACAATGTATAACTAAATAAAATTCCTTTTAAACGAGAACTTCAGCATAATATGGCAAAAATAATATGAATTAATTCCATTTACTTATTCACATGGATATTGTATTAGTCGAATAATAACTTGAAATATCACGAACCACTTTCATAATGATTGAATGCCCATTGCGAGACTATCATAACCACATAGTAAAGGCCTCGTGCCAAGAATAAAAATAATATTTTGTCATGGCATTATGCCAAGACACTAGTTTCTCTAATGAGATCTACTGATGCATCGATGTTCTATAGCGGGCTCCACCCATCACTTACTATGTCCAATGCATTCCTCAAATGAAAAGGTTTATTCATAACATAAACATTCGTACTAAAAATAGCATACGAAATGTCAATACTTTATCCCTAAACCATGAATGGTAAAAAAATAACACATCCATAGTCAAACATATCGCAAAACCTTCAATACAATATCAACTATTTGTATAATAAGAAATCATCTTCAAACAAGTTTAAAATCCATCAAAGGGTGTTGACATAGATGAAAATGATTTGTAAAACTCATTGAGAGAAATATACCTTTTTCATGAAAACATTTAAAAGTCACAAAGTTTATAATGGAATACTTTTAGAGACATTTTTTAATCAAAGTTTCCCATTACACTTTGAATATTTTGAATGGAATTAAGATTTTAAAAGCATTCATGTACATATAAATAAATCCGTAATAACCATTTTGAAAACATGGACATTAATGAGAAAGATTTATAAGAATAAATATTTAAAACATTGGAAATAATGTTTTTGTAAAAAAAAATTCCTTAAAATAATCTCTTTTAAAAAACATTCATAAAACATGGACATGTATAGTAAATATGTCCCATTAGATACTTACATAAACACAACCTCGGATAATAAAGAGATTGTGAAATTAACCCTTACCCATTTGGTAGCTTACGAAACTTACACCCCATGAAAGAGGTATTATACAATGGATATGTAAATACACATAAATTAAATTTTATTAAAAAAAGAATACAAATATGGGAAGTACATACACCACACAAAAGGTAATAGTGGCAATATGGCATGAATCTCACGCAATAAGGAGTGAGATGAAAACACCTAACCTTGCACTTTCCTTTAGTCGACGGTACATTTAACCTCTTGTTTGAAGACTATAGTATGTTATTAAGTTATAAAATAACCATATTAAAATTTATTATATCATAAATTATTCATTTATGACTTTATAAAACCCATTTAATAATAATTTCCATGTTATATTAATATTTCGGATAATAATCGCTTTCTTTATTGAACATGTTTTAACTTGTTACTCTTGATTGTATCACTTAGATCATGATTTAAATACTTCCAGAATATAAAACATGATATATATATATCATATATATTTAGAATATAAATATGTATAATAGAAAAATATATGAAATGAAAACACTGTTTATGGAGATGATAGTCCCTACATACGCATAAACGCTGTTTCCGTTTTCATAAAGTATTGAACGGAAGTAAGTGAATAAGATAAATATAAGTACATAAATACTTATATTTATAAATATATATATCTCCAATAGAATTATAATGTGATTTATTACAAACTTATTTGTAATATAAATTTTTATAATCATTGAGGAATTGTGAACTTGAAAATGAATCTCATCATGTCATGGAGACGGTAATCCGTACGTACGCACGAGCGGATATATAATTTATTTAAAGATGTGGAATTGGATGATATATCATATATAGAGAATCATTATCATGTTATATTTATTATTTACATCAATGACACATCATTATTATTACCATCCAAATAATATTGTATTGAATAACAATTACACCATGACGTGGAGACTGTAAGCCGTACGTACACACGTATGGTGATATGTTATTCGAATGATGGATAGAATAATTAATTTGGTTGTACCATATTTATAATATCATCACTGTATATAAATGATAGTGGTGTTATTATTTTATAATGGAAACAACAAAGAAAAAGGATGTGGAAGAAGAAAGGAACTTGAAAGAGGGTGGTGAAAACATTACCTTTTATTTGGGTTCTTCCTTTTGATTTGATCAAAAGGTATCCATCAGATGGAATTATGATCACAATATTTCATTTAAGTTTAAGTGAGGGAATTTCAGAGAATATTTGGGAAGGGGTTGTCCGATCCAAATGGCATTGATGGTGTGAATTTGAGAGAAGTGGGAGGGCCCTTTTATAAGAGGGGTTAGGAGAAACATAAAAAAAAACATAATATATTATTTTATAATAAATCCATATTTGGTTTATAATGGCTCAAAATTGATTTATTGATAGGATAAGGTAGGTATGGGTCTAAATCCACTCAACCAATTGGTTTTACACACGTTTGGGTCACTTCATTAACCTTATCGTTTAGTTTTAACTCTTAGTTAATTAGTTTGACATTTACCATGTCTCTTTGTATTTCTTATTATATGGTTAATAAATTAACAATAAACATCCAATAGTCCACCAAGTGTTGCATTAATGATACACCTATCATAATGTATATTCATTGGAAGAACCTTAGATTTTTAGGAATAGAATATCAATTTATAATATAATATTTGTTTTAAAAACTCTTTTATGTCAATTTTGACACTATTGGGTTTTTTTTTGATAAATTTATAACAGAAATATTAAATAAAAGAAAATTAATATAACCAATCATAATATGTCATATTAATCGTTAATATTTTATTAATTCATAAAAAGTCTCAAATTACATTTATTTGGGTATTTATAATATCAATTATCTTAATATTTCATTAATATGGTAATTACTACATCATCATTGGGTCATAAATAAATTTAATTCATTGATGTATAAAAATTATAAATAAAATAAAATTATGTAGGAAATCCTTTTATCTTTCTAATTAATATTTATAATCGAATTATCCTTATGTATAACCCTATATTAAAAATGTTTTAGTTATTAATCTTGATTTTAACTCTTTTAACTCTACTTTGAATTAAATAATAATAAATGCCTGAATCTAATCCAAGTGGACATAAATGATAATATTTTATTCCTAAGGTTGTTTTTGGTCGAGATACACTTGTCCAATAGAATTAGGACATGTGTTAGGGTAATATTAATATAATTTTTACCCTTAATTACCCTATTTACTTTTAACCGTGGTAAATAAAAGTAAACGTTACTATTCACCAAAAAATTTATAATCTTATTGAACTACATTTTACTCCTTGATAATAATAATGTCTCTAAGATTTTCTAAATCACACTCATAGAAGTAGTAAAATTATGTTTAATGTGAATTCACAAATACTCCTAGGAGGTGGGTAAAAGACGGTGAAAAGTTCGATAAAATTTTTAAATATCTAATATTATTATAAACAGACTCCAATGAATTACATTGAACATTTATAGGTATTATGTTTCTATTTTGACCTAAAATAAATTTTAATTTAATAAATAATTATTTAATTAAAATTTCTGTTTTAAACTATAACTTATTGTTTTTCAATATTCATCAAAAATTGAACGTATTCAGAAAAATACCAAAAATTCACCCTCTGCTAATTTCGATATTCTGAATCCAAAAATGAAGTCCATTTTACAAAATTAAACATATAGAAGTTTCATTTATTAATTTTAAATTAATTCATGTTGTTAAGCCCAAAAGGGGTATTTTTAAGAAACAATATCTACTAAAAGATTGACACATGTTTATGTCCAATTTCAAATTGAAATTACATAAAATGACAATAATTGGATTAAATGATAAAAATATAATCTATTTATACTTCTAAACCACTAAAATTTATAATTTAACACTATAAATTATTTTGATTAAAAAATCTTTTTTCAGTTATAATATAGTAATTTTCCCAATTCACCCAAATATGAAAGTTATCAAAAAACACAAAAAATTTATTGAAACTAAATTATTATGTCCCAATTCTAAAGAAGATGTTTATTTTTTAAAATTGAATATATAAACGTTTCAGTTATTGGATTTAAAAATGGTTCACCATTAAAAGGCGGTAAAAGTGCATTTTTTGAAAAATACTTATTTTATTTGAAAAAAAAAATCAATTAGTTCTTACATTCTGTATAAGAAACTCATAATATGGATTATGAAATTATAAGGAATATATATAGTTCAAAATTCAGTTAATATTATTCATAACCACTTTTGAACGTCTAGTTTTGTAAGATGTGGTGCACTTGAACTCGGTGTTGCGTGTAGTGCAAGTTGGTGAATTACAATGAAAAATAATGTACTATGAAATCTTGGGGTGTTACAAGGGGACTTCATAGATGGAATTACGTATAGTGGTGGAACATTATAGGGATGAAATTACAGAGGAATTCTCTAGTTTTCCTCCAGAGCGAGAGGTGGATTTTTCTGTTAATATTGCACTATGGGCAGCACCCCTGTCTATTCCTTCTTATATGATGGCTACACCATAGTTAAAGGATCTCAAGAAGCAGCTGGAGGAGTTCCATGAAAAGGGTTTATACCGACGCTATACATCTATATAGTTTTCTACTGCCCTATTTTCAATGATTGTAGATAATACCCTTTGTCTTTTAGTTGATTATCGAAAGCTGAACTAGTTGACAGTCAAGAACCATTATCCCTTACTGAGGATTGATGATCTCAGTGATCATCTTAGAGGATCTCCGGTGTTCTCGAAGATTGAATTCAGATCATGTTATCATCTATTGTGCGTTAGACCATCCAATATACCTCTTGCTGCCTTTCTAAGTAGGTATGGTCTATAAGAGTATGTGGTTATGTCGTTTGGTCTCAAAAATGTTTCTGCAGTTTTCATGGAACTGATGAACTGACTGTTCCATCCATACTTATTTTCCATCATGGTAGTATTAATGGATGATGTGTTGGATTACTATCACTCTAAGCAAGACCATGACACACATCTTGAGATCGTTTTGAGTTCACTAAGAGAGAATCACTTATTTGATATTCTCTCAAAATGACACTTTTGTATGGACTAGATTCACTTATTGGGTCATGTTATCTCAGAAATAGGAGAATTAGTAGACCTAGGGAATGTGAGAGTAGTAGTTTCCTAGGAGTAGCCGAAGAATATCTTTAAGCTGTAGAGTTTTCTAGGGATGAATAGTTACTACAGACCTTTCGTATAGTACATTTCACGCTTAGTAGTGCCACTGAAGGGCCAGTCAATGAAGGGTGTGAAGTACTTGTGGACATATTCTTATGATTTATCCTTTCAAGAGTTGAAAGGGAGGTTGATTTTGTCACCTATTTTAGTTTTTCTACATTATGGAAAGTGCTATACTATTTACTATTATGCATTAGGTATCAAGCTATGAGTAGTTCATTTGTAGGGGTAGGAGTCTTCACATACGGATCTCGGCTAACGAGGACACATGATAGGAATTACCTAACGCATGATCTTGTGTTGGCTATAACAGTTCACGATTTATGAAATTTGGGACATCATCTATTGGGATAGATTTTTTGTCCTTCAATGACAAAAAATGTCTCAGGTACATTTTCACTCAGCATGATTTGAATTTAAGACGGCGAAGGTGGGTTGATTACCTTCAGTCCTTTGAAATTGTGTTTTCCTATACGACTGAGAAATGAAACGTTCTGGATAATGCATTGAGTAGGAGTAATCCGATACAAGCAGTTTAGTTGGCCATCAGTGAGTGGATTCTTATGGCTATATTCTCTGAGATGCATTTGCAGATACATGGAAAACTGTGGAAGCCACTTCTTTCTTCTATGGTTTTTACCTATACTCTACATGATCGAGTAGCAAAGAGGAATCTATCATATTATAAATTCCTAGTTCTATTGGAGAGAGTGTCATGAGATAACCCAATCACTGGATGGACTGTGGGAGAGGATGAGATCTTGCATTTTCATCTGAGTGAATGGGCGTCAGCAGACATACATGAGGAGATGATGGGGGATTTTCATTCTTTGGTTTCAGCCATTCATCATGGTGTCACTAATATGTATCAAGATCTACATAGTCAGTATTTGAGGCGAGCTATGAAGAGAGATGTTGTAGGTTTTTTTAGGAGGTTTTCCACCTGTCAACAGGTGACTGCGGTGCATCAGCGACCAATAGAGATTTTTCTACAGTTACCTATTCTCGAGTGGAAGTGGAATGATATAGATATGGACTTCATGATAGGATATATGAGGTATCCTAGAGGTAATGATGCTGTTTGGGTTGTCATTGATAGACTCATGAAGTTTTTGAACTTCATACTGGTCAAGGAAACCTTCATTGATGATGACCTGGGAAGGTTGTACATCTGATAGATTGAACGTTTACATGGGGTTCTACACTCCATCATTTTAGAAAGGTATGCCCATTATACATTTTAGATATTTTTGGGACTAAATAAGAAATTAGGTACACATGTACTTCTGAGCATAGATTAATATATCCATACATACAACCAGTGTGAGTGTGCGATTATGGTGTTAGAGGATATGTTTTGAGCATGCATCCTAGATTTTGGAGGTTCTTGGGAGAATCACATACCTCTTGTGGAGTTTTCCAAAAATTATAATTTTTAAGAAACTATTCAGATGGCACCTTGTGAGGATTTATATTGTACTCCATGCTGATCACCCCTATGTTTCTTAGAAGCAGGATAGGAAACTATGTTGGGACCTCATCTTGTCTAGGAGACCACATAGCAGGTGTAGTTGATTCCGAAGTGGAATTCTATTTCACAGCCCTGGGAGAATTCTTATGCTGATATAAGGAGATGATATCTTGAGTTCGAGGTCGGGGACTAGGTTTTCCTGCATGTCACATCGATGTTAGGATATAAGAGGATTATGAGATAGGGTATGCTTCCACTCAGATAGGGAGAGGCGTTTGAGGTTTTGGAGAGAGTCGGGCCAGTTTCCTATCAGTTGTAGTTACCTCAGAGGTATCGGGGTATGCATATCATCTTCAACATTTCACAGCTATGTTGTTACTTCATAGAACCATCACATGTTTTTTAACCTGAGGAGGTTGAGTTGGAGGTGGAATCCTCATTCAAGGAGAATACTATTTGGATTGTTGATCGAAGCATGAAGGTTCTTCGTGGCATTTCTGTGCCTCTGGTACAGGTGCCATGGTTGCATGGGCGACTTCAGGACGAGGCTTCCGAGAGGGAAACTGTTGTGTGATCTTAGTTGAAATAGAAGTTTGATGATTCTTCATCTTCTACACCTTCTTAGAAAATTCTTGGATGAATTTATTTATGGGAGGAAGTTTGAATGAACCCATATCTTTATCATAGTTACAAATATTGTTTTCTAGTATTAATAGGGAAAATGGGAGATTTTAAAATTTTACGTTGTACAAGCCATGTACTTAGAATTACACGCTGTGTACCCAACTACCACAGGTATCCGAGTACTGGCCATGTGATGGCTGAGTACATGGCAGTATGGGGTGACCTGGGGACCGCCTAAATTGGATTCCAGTTAAGGCATATACACGGCGTGTACATTTAATTAACATGTCATTTACTTTTCTTTTTATTTGTTCAATCAGAACAGGGTGCATCTTGTTTACCGAACTTCGTACATCTGTCTTCATCTCGTCTATGATTAACGGATATCACTGATTCTTCTCAAAGATACTGACCCACCGTTCATGATCTGAATTGAACAATGTCGATTGCATTGGAATCTCCAGAGTGAGTTATTCCTTCATCTAGAGCCTCTTATCTTAAGTCATCCTCTTTCTTGAGATATCTTTGGGTGAATTGTTTTTTTGACATTTTTGTATATCTAAAGAGTTCTAGGTCGATTAAAATGCTAAGGTTAGACTATATCGATCGTAAAACATCGTGGTAGGTGGTCTGTTCCTTTCCGTACTTTTTCATTGATTTATATGTGCAAAAGTTCCCAATACCCAGGTTTATGGTATTGAATATTTATGGACATTAAACCTGTTAATATCTACCATGCCTTGTTATCTTGAGTATAATTTTTATTTTAAATAGCCTTATAGACAATAATATAGATGTGTTTTCCCATGTTTTATTTTTATATTGGCCTTTGGGAATAGAATTTACTATTAGGATATTATACTTTTCATGATTAGTATTTTTGGGATGATGTTGATATTATATGACATTATTGTGATATGTATTATAGTTTCTTATCTAAGTAGTTTTTTTGATTTTATTTGGTTGTTGAATATCATTTGTGCATGAATAGTTTACACAGGGCTATGGGAACCTGGTGTAGTGAGACCATTGGGGGGATTCATGTTTAGGGAATCCCTAGATGTTTTTTTACTTTTCACACTGTGAGATCATCGGGGGGGGGTTGATGTTGAGTGCTCCCTCAGAAGGTATATAGTTATTGTTTTGATACTAAAAGAAGAATTTACATTGTGTTGTTACTTAGCGAGTTTGTAGTTTATCATTAAATGACTATAGGGATAATTAACAGTGAGTGATTCCTCAAAGTGTATTTTTCTCACGGGACCAAAGAGGTTAGACTGTGTGACCAATCCCATAGGTCGTAATATCCTTTTCGATTACATGTTAAGTGTAACCAGAGGTGTTAGGCTATGAGAACATATCCAAAGGGGTACGTGAGATTGATTTGTTGAAGCACAGGGGATAAAATGTGAGGACATTCCCCAAGGGTTGCTTATGAATGTTTGGTGGAGTTATTGATAAATATAAATGAATGTAGTTGAAAATTTATGACTGTTTACTTTTGAGTACTTACTTTTTTAATAGATCATTTTTCATATTGCCTGTTGTATATATATTCACTCACTATTATGTACAAAAATTTGGGTGGTTTCCTATTGGGATTCATCTCAGACCATTTTTGTGTCATTCATTTCGGAAAAACAGATTATATTTTTGTAGGTATAGATAAGGGAAAACACCCTTCTACATTATGTACTTGATTTATGCGGAGTTGGAGAGCATAGGACCAAGCTGAGGCTTGCGATGCTGTTAGAGATTTTGACATGTTTTCTTTTGTACTTTGATTTAGTATTGTATTCCAGTATTGTGATTTGTTTGGATACTTTCCAAGATAATTGTTACATGATTCATTATTTATATATATTAATTAGTTGATTATTACTTCAGTTTTACAATTTTCACTTACTATACGGTATTAATATTTATGCTACTATTATACGTTTTTTTCATCTGTGTTACTCTTCCAATCAGGGATTATTTTCCACACTATCCCACCCAACCCCATCACTACTAGTTGATAGTCTCTGGAATTCATGGAAATGTTCTAGAGGCCATGTTACTAATCGGGTACAAGACACCTATGGGAGGTCCTCGAAATCGGGATGTTACATAGTGGTAGGAGAGGAATTTTTTTCTTTTTGACTTTCTATTTGGAGCCTATAGATTGGGATAAAAAGTAATAGGAAGTTGAAAATAAGATGTTCCCAGGAGTATCTTTCCCATGTATATTGAAAATCCAATTTACCTCATATATTGAAATTTTTCTTGTTTTTCAATTATTAAAGTTGATTTGATTTCCCCATTGGGTGATTCAATTGTTTTGTGTTTTTTTGATATTATTGTGGTTCTATTTCTATTTCAACCTGATGAGATGAGGTTATTCCATCTCATGCATCATAATGGAACTTGATAGAGTTTTCATTTCATGCATTCTTGTCACGGAATTTAGGGTGAATTATCAATTCCATGTTGTTGTGATATAGGATGTTCTAGAGATTCATGTAGTTGTGATAAATGCATTTATAGAATAACTTCCTTTTTATAGGGAATTGCAAATGTTTAATGTTTCTTTTAAATGAATTCCCTGATTTGATCCCAGAGGGGATATTGGTCCCCATGGATCGTAAATTGGTAGATCATGTGAATGATTTAACAATTATACATTGTGATATGCTTGAATAATATGTCAACATTTGATTCATAGGGAGTGTGGGCCCCCATGGATCAGAATTTGGCACTTTAATGTTTGTTTCATTGTTTTAAGGGGTTCTAGTGTAGTTTTTGAGGCTTACCCTCTGGAATAACCTAGAATACACAAGATGTATTGATGAATACATGCCATGTATCCTTATGTTTGGAAAGGAACAACTTTTCTTAAGTACACGCCGTGTACATAGAGTACACATCATGTAGTCTTTAACCGTTTGACTGACTATGTGAGTAGAAACACAAAGTTGGTAAATCATTGGTGGAACATGTTGTGTACCAAATGAACATGCCATGTCGTATAGACCGTGTATCAAGCTGTGTAACGAACGACATGTGTTGATGAACATCAGGTTGTACATGTCCTTTCCATCTTGAATACACCAAGGGGAGTCTTTTGAGTAACCAAAAGTGCGATTAATGACATAGTTCGAAATATTTCCTTCTCGTACATGCCATTTTTATCACAAACACACCATGTAGTATTCTTTTATGTGTACAGAGTGGTTTGGTCATGTAATATAACTCAAGCAGGGGGAATCGATTCAAGTACACTTCATGTCCTAGGGAAGAACACAAAGGGTGTTGCAAGGAACACACCATGTGTTTGGGGGTTATAAGTCAAGGTTTAGAAGAGGTACACACCATTTTAAAAGACAAAGTCAACACGCTTTGTAGGGGTTATACATGCCATGTACCCATATTTTAAAAATTTTGAATGTTTTATTTCTCCTATTTCTTTCTTCCGATTCTATTTTTTAGTCCCTGATAATATTGATCTAAGGTGTGTGCTTGACATTGTAAAGTCATGCAACTGAGATGCCCTCCAGTTGTTCACCAAATTCTGGTCAGCGATTAGATAATGGAAGTGGTTAGTCAAGGACTACCAGCATATCATCTTGTCATTCTGGCCTTGGTACAATCTGTCATTATACACATAGGTGATGACACAGAGATCTGAGAAGGCATCATGAGGTTTATGCATATCTTCTATGGAGTATCGCATCTTGCCCCGTCTATGGCAAAGTTGATGTGGGTTTTTTAGCAGAAGGTTCCTCTCACATTCTCAAGGGATGGGGGACCTTACACTGCAAAGTCAATATTAGAATCGATTTTGTCGATCATTGAGCATCTCGAGATGCCTCCGGTGAGAAGGGTGAATATTTCTACGTATAAGCTTTGGGATTATACCAAGAGGTGGCTGGATGTGATCTCACAGGTGGGGCTCCAGCAAGGTATGTCTTGGGATGAGTTCCGACATTCCTTCTATGATTACTTCTACCAGGAGATATTGGTATAAGACTGAGGACAAGAGTTCGTGAGTTTGGAGGTATGTACTCTATGAGCCATGGAGTATACTTCTCGCTTCACAGAGCTATAGTGCATCATACACATTCAGTGAGGTGATGCGCTATTCCTAGAAAGGAAGTTTTATGATGGTATTAGGAATGACATCCAGTCTCAGGTGAACATCATCAGTTGGATGGCCATATCTTCTATAGTCATATAGGCATGGATCACTGAGCACAACCTGAGGGATTCTAGAGATGTGGGCTAGGGCGGTTCAGCATCAAAAGTTGGTGCTTCTCATGATGATAGTAGGAAGTGCAGTAGGGAGTCTAATCATGGAGATTAGAGTAGGCAGGATACTTCTTCTAGTATCCAGGTGGTGTGCTACTAGTGCGGGAAGGGAGGGAATATGAGGCCACATTTCCCGAGAGACCTAGTTATGTGCTTATCATAATGCAAGGTGGGTCATCATCCGCGTTTCTATCAGTTCTTATAACTGGATGCTGGAGACAAGGGTTCTTCTATGACTCCATCTTCAAGAGGCACACCACTAGATTCTCATTAGCCTAGTAATTAAAGTTTTTTCAACTATTCTAGTCGATGTGGAGGTTGCAGTCATGGCAGACAGTTAGTAAGACTTCAACGACAATATGTTGGATCAGCTCAGAAGGGTCAGGTAGGGTTATAGGGAAATTGTATAGGAAAAACATTCTACAGTGGAGCAGACCCAACATGAGTAGGTTATTGGACCCTCGATAGTTAGATGTATGATTCTAGTTACTTCAGTTTTAGCTTTACCACTTTTTGATATAGGGGCTTCCAAAATATTCGTATATATTTCTTTTTTGGAGGGACTTAGGATATGTATCTTTTATTATGAAGATATATTCACATTGGACACTCAATTTGGGACGTGAATTGATAGCATACAATAGTTCAAGGAGTGTCCTCTTGAGGTTGCTATGTGTCACTTCTTTTTGTATCTTTATGTCTTCGAGATGACATGCTATGATATCATTCTAATAATGGAATAGTTAGTTCCCTTCTAGGATTTTGTTTATTAATTTTTTCGTAGGCGGAGTTTCATTTCATGAGGGGGAAGATCAATTATACATAAAGGTGAATGGGATGTACAGGAAAGCATTGCGGGACCCGAGTATCATGGGCTTGGAGGAGTATTGGAAAAGATTGGTATTCAATATATTGATGACCATGGGACATCACCGATAGAATTTCTTCTAGCGGTGAATCATTTATGGGATGTCTTTGTTAAGGACTATTCAGGTTTTCCTCTAAAGAAAGAGGTTGTCTTTTCTCGTGAGCGTGTACTTGGGGAAGCACTAGTGTCAATTAATCCTTATAATATGGCTACAACAGAGTTACATGAGCTTAATAAGAAGTACCAGGAGTTACAAGAAAATGGTTTCATACACCCTAGTAATTATCTTTGGGATTAATAGATAATATTATTGAAGTAGGTGGAAGGTAACCTTCGACATTTTGTGGATTATCGGAATCTGATCCAATTGAAAGTCAGGAACAGTTATCCATTACCGAGGATTGATGATCTCTCTGATCAACATCGAGGAGCCTGGGTGTTCTCGAAGATTAACTTGAGATCTGGTTATAATCAGTTGCATGTTAGACCATGCAATATACCTATTACAAAAATTTATAGTAGGTATGGTTTATAGGTGTACGTGGTTATGTTGTTCAGTCTCACAAACACGATGACAGTATTCATGGAACAGATGAACCGAGTGTTCCATCTCTACTTGGATTCTTTCATGGTATTATTTATGGACAATAGCTTGATGTACTCTCACAATCGACCCAACCATGTCACACATCATTAAATCATTGTGATTAAACTGAGATAACATCCATTATATGCTAAAATCTCTAAAAATTCCACTTTAGGATGGACTGGATTCACATATTAGGTGATATTTTCTCAGAGACAGGAGTTTCAGTAGGCCTATAGAAAGTGAGAAAATTAGATTCTTGGAATGATTTGATGAACATATTTGAGTTGCAGAGTTTTATATGGATGAATGTTTACAACAAACATTTCATACAAGACTTTTCACACCTAGAAGAGCCACTGACTGGCCTAATAATGAATGGTGTGAAGTACCTATGGACAAATTCATGTGACTAATCCATTCATGTAATGAATGGGATGTTGACTTCAGCACCCATTTTTTCAGATCAAAAAAAGAGATATACTATTTACTATGACGCATCAGGTATCAGGCGAGGATAAGTTCATATTTAAGGGGAAGGATTCATTGGGTACAAGTCTTGGCAATTGAGGCCGCATGAGAAGAATTACCTGACACGTTATCTTGAGGTTTCTGTAACTTTTCATGATTTACGGTACTAGAGGAATTATCTATTGGGAAAGAATTTTGTGGTTTCTACCGACCAAAAATGTCTCAAGTACATATTCACTCAGTTCCCTCTAAATTTGAGATAATGAATGTTGATTGAGTACCATCAGTCCTTTGACATTGATCTTGCCTATATTCCAGGGAATGGAAACCCAGTAGTTGATGCATTGAGCAGTGGGACTTAGATAATGGAATTTGAGGAGGCCAGTAGTGAGCTGAAGCTTATGCATATGTTATCTATGATGAATTTGGAGGTGTAAGATAGACAGAGGTAGATATTTCTTTCTTCTATGGATGTTACCTTTACTCTACATGATCGAGTACAAATGAGGTATCCTTCAGATTCTGAAGGCCTAGTTCTACGAGATAGTGTTTCCGGAGGGGATCATATCACTGGATGGACTTTAATAGAGGATGATATCATGTCTTTTCATGGGTGAGTATGGGTGTTAGCCTACATATGTGAGGATGTAATGAGGGATTTTCATTCTATAGTTTGGGTTGTTCAACGTGGTGTCACCAAGATTTATTGAGATCAACACCGTTTGTATTGGTGGCTAGGTATGAAGAGAGGTGTTGTAGGTTTTTTCATGAGGTTTTCAACATTTCAAAAGGTGAAAGTGGTGCATCAGTGACCAGTTGGGCTTTTCCAGCAATTACCCATTCTAAAGTGGAAGTGTAATGATGTCAAAATTAAAATTGTAATAGGATTACCATGTTCAGATCTAGGGAATGATGCATTTTGGTTTGTCATTGACAGACCCATTAAGGTTGTGCATTTATTACCAATCAAGGAGACCATCAGTTTTTATGAGCTGGGATGGTTATACAATAGAGAGATTATACGTCAACATGGGGTTCCACACCCCATCGTTTCATATAGGGAATCCAATTTTATGTCGTGGATTTGGTATAGACTATAAAAGGATTTGGGTACACAGGTACTTTTGGGTACATCTTACCATCCCCAGACAATTGTCCAGTATGAACGTAAAATTCAGGTGTTGGAGGGCCTACCTAGAACATGTGTCCTAGATTTTGGTGGTTCTTGGGAGAAGCACAAACCTTAGGTAATGTATTCCTACCATAATATTTTTCAAGAAACTATTCATATAAAACCTTATGAGACTTTATAATGTAGGTCATCTCGATTACCCCTATGTTTTTAGGAAGCAAGAGAGGTTGCTATGTTGGATCCTCATCTTGTCCAAGAGACTATAGAGTAGGCTATGTTCATTCAAAAGAGGATGGCTACAACACAGTCAATGAAGAAGTCAAATACTGGTAGAAGGATATGAACTATGGATATCGTGGTCGGGGACTAGGTTTTCATACTTTTGAAACTGCTTTTAGGACACCCGAGGATTAAGGGACATGGTATGATTTCACCAAGATACGTTGGGCCATTTTAGGTTTTAGAGATAGTATGTCTGGTTAACTATCGGTAGCAGTTACCTCAGAGGAACCAGGATATGCACAATTTCATCCGTGTTTCTCAGCAACGACATTAATTCATAGAGCAGTCTCATGTTTTTCTACCTAAGGAGGTTGAGTTGGAGGTGGACGCCTCATTCGAGGAGTATCCTATCTAGATTGTTGAACGAATCATGAAGGTTCTACAAGTTCAGTTTGTTCCAATGGTATGGGTACTATGTCAACACATGAATGTACAAGATGAGACATGGGAGAGGGAGACTAATGCGCAATCATAGTGGATAGAGTTTTTTTAGGATTCTTCATCTTCACTACCTTCTTAGAGATATTGGGGGATGAATTTTATTATGGGGGAACGTTGTAATAACCCAGATCGTCATCTCATATATGGATCATGTTTTTTGGGGTTTTTTTAAAAAAGGGGATATATTGGAAATTTATGGAGTACACATCATGTTCTTAGAAGTACACACTGTGTACTCGGTCGCAATGGGTAGCCACATAATGGCCGAGTACAAGGCTATGTGGGGTAACCTGGGGACCGACTAAGGCATAGGCCACTTCAGGCATGTACATGTAGTGTAAATTAAATGAATACAACCTATAATTTTCTTTTTCTTTTTTAAATCAGACTGGGGTTGTTTCTCGTTTACAGAACTCCCTTCTTCTGTCTTCATCTTGTCCTGGAGGGACATATATTATAGATTCGTTTCTGCGGCACCAACTCTCCATCCATGCTCTGAATCGAACAGCTTCGATTGAATTTTAATTTCAATTGTGAGATCATTATTCATCTAGTGCCTCTTATCTTTATTTATTACCTTTCTTTAGATATCTGTGGATGAGGATTTTTTATGTTTTTAGAAGATCTACCACATTCTACATCGATTCAATGGACGAGGTTCTACTATATCAATCTTACAGTACATAGGTAGGTGGTTGATGTCGTTCCATATTTTTCTTTGAATTATATGTGAAAAGTTCCCAATACCCTTTTTATGTTATTGCATGTTTATGGAGTTTAACCCTATTAATGTCTTCCATGACTTATTTTAATAAGCTTGTGTTTTTTGTTGTAAATTGGGTTTCTTACCTTGATATGGATTTGTTTTCCCAAGTTTGATTTTTATAATGTTCGTTGGGGCTTGAATTTCCTGTTAGGCTGGTATGATTTCAATGCCTAGTATTGTTAGAAAGGAGTTGATATTATATTAAATTCTTCTAATTTTCATTGTATTTGCTTATCCATGTAGTATTTTGGATTTACATTGGATGATAAATCTCATTTTTTCACGACTTCTTTACATAGGGCTATGGGAGCCTAGTGTAGTGATACCATATGAGGAATTGACATTGAGGGCTTCCCTAGAGTGCATGTTGTACATTTCATGCTACAAAAGTATAGAGTGGATTGTCATTGAGTTCTCCCTCTGAGTGTCTATATTTATCATTATGATATCACAGGAAGAATTGTTGTTGAGTGCTTCCTTAGAGAGTGAATAGTTTATCATTAAAAGACTATAGTGAGAATTCAAAGATAGTGCTTTAATAGGGAGTCTTTGTTTGCATGAGACTAAAGGGGATAGACTGTGTGAGCTATCCTATAGGGTCATAGAATCACTTTTTATTAAATTTTATGTTGAATCAGAGGGGTTAGGATTCGAAAACATATCCATAGGGTTACTTTAGAATTATTGGTAGAACCATAGGGGATAGGTTTTTGAGAACATTCCCAAAGGGTTGCTTGGGAATGTTTAGATGAATGATTGATAAATGTGAATGAATGAATTTGAAACTATTGGATTGTTTATTTCAAAGTACTTTATTTTGTATTACATCATTTTTCATACTACCTAAAGTATATATATATGTATATATATTCACTGAGTATTAGCCACATATCTTTTGTTGGTTTTTTATAAGGATTCGTCTGAAACCCTATTTAGGTCTAGCTTTTTTTTCAAAACATATTTTTTTGTTGAAAATATAGACAAGGGAAAGCACCCTTCTACTTATGGTACTTGATTTCTATGCAGTTGGAGAGAATAGAGCCAAGATGAGGCTTGTGATGTTGTTGGATATGTTTACCTATTTTCCTTTGTACTTTGATTTAGTGTTGTATTCTGGTATTGTGACTTGGTTAGATTCTTTACTAGATACTTGTGACAAGCTTCAATATTTATATATATGTTGTAGTTTTTTATTAATTCCAGTATTCCACTATTTACATACTGTATGGTATTACTATTTATACTACTATTATACATCTATTTCCATTGTGTTACTCTGCCAATGAAGGAATAGATTCCCTGTTGTCACAACCAAGGCCCTCGCTGCTAGTCGAAAGCCTCTGGCATTCGGGGAAATGAAACTGAGGCCATGTGACCAACCGAGTATGGGGAAACTTTGGGCGGCACACGAAACTGGGACTCTAAACAAATCCATATGATATAAGATAACTCACCTAGTTAAAGTACATTGGAGGAAACATAAGTTTGAGGATGAAAAAATTTGGACAGGAAGTGGTGATGAAATATAACTACCAAAATCTATTTATGAATATGAAATGATAGTTTTATGGACAAATTTATGAAGGGGGGTGAAGGTAAGGACTAGAAATCATATATATTAAATTCCACTTTATATTGAATAGATTCCTTATTATCAAATTCAATTATAGAAAACAACCACACTACATTGGTTATTTTATAATGTTATAAGTTATATCCTATCATATTTAAAATATCATTTATCATTATAACAATTGATAATATAGTTTTTGTATAGTGATCATAATTATTAGTATATATTATAGGATATTATAAATCCAATGGGTATTGAAAAATTTATTTATTTCCCTGAACATTAATATTATACCATGTGAATCCCATTAATTAGATATTCAGTGGGAAATTATATCAATGGTATTTTTACTTGACTGTTACAAATAAAGGATTCAACAAATAATGAAAGATAAAAATCATATACAGTAAGATTTCATGTTTTTCGAGTTCACAGCTCAAACAATGTTCATCAAACCACCCCAACAAAGATTTATCATTTCACACCATACAATCATAGAATAGTTTAGTGTAGTATTGGGTATTATATCTAGACTATAACTAAATGAATTGTTAAATTTTTCTTTTTATGAAGATAATGATTACATTTATATATTTTAAATACTAATATATAAATGATTATATAATATGTTTTATAAAAATAAAATTTTGATTTGGTGAATGAAAGACTATATTTTCAGGAATCATATAATTTCATTCAAGATGTAATTTTTTATGAAATAAATAATTTTTTAGATAGATTTTATTTTTATTAAATAATGTAATTAAATAATAGTTATTAAAACATATATGAAAATATAATTTAATTAAAAATTGTTATTGTATTGTAAAATAATGTTGTTATATCTCCTTTTAATTTTCTTATCTTGTTAATATACTTTAACAATGTCCTATGAAATTAGTATACTCTGGGACTGTATTATTTTTATCATTATGTAATAAAAATTGTATTATAGTGTAATAAATATATATGTTATTATAAAAAAATTATATATATTAAATGTTTTAATTTAAGATATAATTTTCTCATATTTATAAATTTAATTATATTATATGGGTATAATATTAATTTTCAAAATGAAAAAATTATTCCTGGTTAGTTATAATATTTAAAATAAAACATAGATTCTTAATTAACAATAATTTTCAAATGTATAAAAACAAAAATGTTAAAATGAAAAAAAATAACTAAAAGTTTTAAAACAATTTTTCAGACATGTGTGATAATTTTTTGTAGATGATTACATGACATTATATCTCCCAAAATATCATTATTGACCATGAATGGATCCATAAACTCTTGATAGTGTCATTATGTTATGAAAAAATTATGTCCACTCATAAAAGTACAATGATCTTCACTTATGAAGGGGAATCATATTCACCATTTCAATGGTTTTTTTAACTATTAAAATTATTTATAAAATACATGTTTTCCCTCTTAGTGATGTTATTTACACATCCTAAATTCCTCTATCACTATATCTTACACTATTAACCTCATTTCTATGTAATAACTTCATCTAGAAGGATACTTTCAAGAGAATGGTCAAGATCTCAACATATGATTTACTCAATCAATAAATATTTCTTCATAATAATTCCCTTCAAAATATACCATAACCATTGAAATATTATGAACTCAATATCCTTATTAATCTAATTTTTTATTAATTTAATTGAACAAAAAAATTTTATTCATTCCCAATAACTTATCAAGACAAAATAACATCGATAATGTGTATATTTGGACTACCTACTCCATGATGTAGTTTTGCATTTTTCATAATGATTTTCATTTTTTATCCAAAAAACATTAAATATGATTGAAAAACTGAAAAACCTAATACATAATATAATTCTTCATATTTTATAATTAGGTTACGAACGTTGTTAAACCAACACACTCATTTAGATATATAATGTTCTTGTTTAGGCTGATTTAGCCACATTAACTAATGAAATTATTAAAATCTATCATGGATGAATATGGGAACATAAAAAAAACAGGTCTATATTTTATTATGAATATAATGATTATATTATGGATTTATGAATTTTATATCATTTATTTAAATTGTAATTAAAATATTATATTTGATCACAAAATTATCGAAATAAGATGACACCGATTATTTTTCCAAACAATATAAAAAAAAATTATTTGATGGATATAAGAATTTTAAAATTCAATATATGTTATCTATTTCATAACCTTAAATAATATATTAATTATTTACATCATATCAATGAATTTATATTGAAATAGGAATTATAATGCTTTTCTAATTAAAACAACGTTCTGAATGTACAATACTGAATATAAGATAGGAATAACATATAAATTAATAATAAATGAATGTATGATATTTTTATATGATATAATATATATTATTATTATTATGAAATTTAATAATATGATAATTATTTTTTATTCATAAAATGATAGATCATATTCAATTATTTGGGGAAACTAGGTGTGAGTTTTCATATCTCAATTTAGCTTCTTTGAGATATGACATGTACTATTGAAGTTTTCCATATTTAAAGTTTATATATTGGTTATGAATTTTTAGTATCATTATTTTAAATACATATATTTGATTTAAAAATCCACCTCACATTTTCTTCTTCATGGTCTTTCGATTCAAAAGTTAATGATGTAGTAATTGTTATTTTTCTCTCCATTCAAATAAAGATATATGTCTGATATTTCACACCATCAATTGGTTTAGATGGTGAGTTCACTACCCTATTAACAAAAAATATAATTAATTTCATTAATTTTAGGATATTTTAATTTCCATATTTGGTAACCATCATTATTCTTTTTAATTATTATGTTTCCACTATCTTACATGTTTCCTCTTCCATATCAACATCAATCTGGGATTGTTTTGGAAAGAAAACCCATTTAAGTATTTTATTTTATTTTTAATTATACTCCCTAACCATAATAATTACATTATTTTATTTTTAATCGGGTTTTATATTTCTTATTAATATTTCATTTCCCCACTTGGCTCATTATATAACCATTGTAAGAAAACTAACCCTACCTCTTCATTTCAGGAAGGAATCATCCACTTGCATAGTCATATTCATTATATGCATTTTATAATGTCATTATCTATTCTTTAATAGTTTATTAAGGTAGTTTTGTAATAATTTTTGTAATAATTTTTTTAATAATTTTAATGTTTTTCATATGGGATTTGTTAATTTTTCATAGTATCACTTTTCAACATTGTTCACGTAAATGCATGATTCAATTATTCTTTTAGTTTTCTTGGAATAGTTCTACCTAAGTTTTATGTATTTTGTATATTATATTCAATTATCATGGATTTATTAAATTTTATCCCATAAATAATGTTGTAAAAAATTATTAATATTGTTTCTTAATTGTAGTTTGATTTTCTCAATGTTCCTAAAAAATTGTTTTTATCTAACTAAATTTCCATTAATTTATTTTATTCTTAATCAAGTAAATTATTTAAATAATACCATCCACCTTCATTATCAAGATTGAGTTTGTAATGTTATATTCTATCATACGTGTTATCTATCATTACCTGTTCCTTGACAATGAATCGACTATGAATAATCATAACATTCCCATAAATGCCATAAAATTATGAATACCATATTTTGATTTTAATTGATATAATTTCCCTGACCTACATACCATACATTTATTGATAAAATAAAATATTGATATAAATATATACCATATATAAATAAGGTATAAAAAACATATTCATTATTATATTTTTGGAAGGGTAGTTTCATCTAATTGTATTTTATATATTTGGATAATTGTTTATTTTGAATGTGTGTACCATGATATTATTACAGATTGAATTGGGAACATTTTACTTATGTGAATCCACATGGAAGCCATATAAAAATAATTTTATATTTGTGGATTATTTGTTATATTTTTAATTTTTAATTTCAATGGATAATCATTTGTAAGCACGATGATGAGTGTGGTCCAATATAACTATGTAATGCATTGGTTAAGGATTTAAATATTTAGAGATGGTGAGGAGTGAACATGTTTATATTTGACCATAAACATAACGGGTGGAAATTTATCAATATTTTAACAACATAAATAGTTGGAAGTACATGGTCTTATTAATAATATTTTCTATTCATTTACCTATTCCATAACAATATTATAATTTTTATCACTATGTTATTCCCTCATTGATCATGTTTATAAAGTCATGTCTCTATACACTATTATCTTATTTCTTATGTTGTCCCATTCCATATTTAAATAATCAAAATTTATGATAGACGTTTTTTGAGTATGATTTAATTATTTTCATTTCTTATAACTATTATTTAATCTTATGAACTCTTATGATCATTGACCATAATAAATTACATTTACCATTTATTGGAATTTTAGAACCCAATTATATTATGTTATCATTGTACAAGGTTATGAGGTCAATGGTAATTTATGAGATGTAAACAACGGATCTTGTTGTCGATCAATTATGGATAAATGTTATTAAGCATCCAAAAATAATTTCTTGTATATACGGGGATAAAAATCCAAACCTTCCCATAATGAGATTGTGTGTTTATATATGATATATAATTTGTATATATAGAAATTTTGTAAATGTAATGAAAGTTTTATCTCAATTTCAATCAAATATTGTGACTAATGAAAGTGTTTTTAGCACCATATCATAGAGCGTGAATTTTGGTAGATATAGTTATTGTCAAAATAATATATATATATTATTGGAGATTAGTTTATTTATTTAATATATTAGTATATGTAAAAATTATTAACAAAATTGCATTATTTTAAGTATAAGATACAATGTATAAGTATTTATAATGAAGAGATTATATTTTTTCTATGAAATAATATCCCTTTTTGGATAGTTTAACTAGATGTAGGATTTGAAATGGATCTAAAAAGGTCTAGAAACACTTAATGGGGAATATTAGGTATTAAATATATCATTACCTATTATTTGAATGATTCATAACTACACAATTGGTTTGTGACTATCTGGGAATTTTTTTTCAATCACATTATATTTTCATCCCAAAACATGTGATTTATTATGTAAGGAATTAGTATGGGGATTATGAGTGAACATTCCCTAAAGAATAATATATTGAATAAAAAATTATTATGGTTGAATTGAATTATATTAATATGGTTTAAAATATTAATAAATTTTTATGTTTAGTTACTGATCAGATTTTTCTTGTATTGTTTTTATGATTTTTTTATTCATCACTTATGTATACCCTTTTTTCTTCTAGTAATGACTAAATCCTAAAGAAACCTAGTCAACAAAAGATTCCATGAAAATTTTTAAGATTATCCTAATGTGTGACACAACAATATAAGAGTTGACGTGAGAGATCTTATGATTATAAAAAATTCATTATTAGTAATTATGATTAACAATTTGATCATAGTTATGTTTCCATATAAACTCAAAAGGATGAAATGGGAATCATATATAAGATTTAGTGATTAAAATGATTGAAGAAATAAGATTAAATTTCATTAATGTATAATTTTTTGGTAATGTAATCTATGGGATTGACTTAATGGAATGGAAATATTTTTTATCTATGGTAATGGTGGACATAGATAAAGAAACTGCCATGGAAAAATAATAATTTCTGTTGATGTATAAAATGAATGAATTATTTTTCTTCTATTAAATGTATAAAAAACAATTAGATATAAATTAATAATTTTTTTTACATTATTCTTATTTTTGGTTGAAAGTGATATGTATTATGCAATGGGTCAACAGATAGTTTTTCATGAAGGGTGTCGATGATTATAGTGGCACTGTATAGGGTGTCTAGGAAAATAATATAGAATTATTTTATGATGATATTTGGATACATCAAATTTATTTGATAATTATATAGAATATATATGTATTTTCTATTGGAATTTTTTCCTTTAAATTTTTGAGATATATTTATCATTGTACAAATACCCTTGAAAAGTGATTTTTTTGTATAGTTAATAATTTATGAGATAAATGGTGAATAAAAAAATATTTATAACAGATAAATCCAAGGTATAATATATTATAGATGGTTATAATATGATGTATTGATGAGATAAATGGTTTGTATTCTTATATAATGTTATATAGATAGTATTGGTAATCTCGAGAATGATAATTTATTTCATGAAAAGTGGTTCAGGAAATGTTTGGTAAAGTTACACATCCTTTGGTATTATGGTACATATTGTATGGTGTGTGATTTTGTAACTATATGGTTTTCATATTCTAAGGGTAAAATATAGAGTCAGTTTTTCATGAGACATCAGATTTCTCAAGGGATTTATGCATTAGAAATATAGGTTATCTTCAAATATATGATTAGAGTACATACATATTTTTTAATTTAAATAAAAATTATGGGTAAGATATGTAACATGAAATTTCATTAGATATTAATTAAATGTATCATTAGATGATCTATCATTATTTAAAACAAATTTTTTTATTTACATATTTATCATAGTTATTATTTAATAATTAAAAGTATGATGATAATGTTTCTATTTGGGGAAGAATTTAATGACCAATCATTTTTGGAATTTATTTTCACTCTATAAATTTATATCATGACCAATATATTACTTTAAATATAACTTTAGACTATGATAAGTCACCAAATATTTTATAAATATTAAGAATAAAAATAAATAAATCAATATATATATATATATATCGAAATAATAAAAATGATGACGACAAAAAATAAATATTAATAAATAAAAATAAAAATATGTAGAGAATATATAATTAATATGATTTTTTATTATAAATTATCTATTTTAAATTTTAATAAATTAAAAAAAACACTGGTAAATGATTATTATTAAAATATATAATAATTAAATATTTTAAAAATTGTTAATTTTTTAAATAAGAATTTGTATGAAATACTATTTAGAATAGATAATGATTGAAAATGCCTTTTTCTAATAGAAGAATATTTCCATTTTAAAATATATTTTTTTATAAAAGATAATTTTATAAATATCAATAATTATATTTTTTTAAAAATAGATCTATTTTTGGATTCATCATTTAAAGTTTAACTTAGGATGAATTTTTCATATTTTTGTTAATTATATTTTTAGCTGAATATAAAAATAACATATTTATGTGTACTCTTATGTTTAATTCATAATCATTATGAAAATGAATAATGAATACTTAAAAATCACTCATTATATAAATATATATATATATATATATTTGGATTAATATTATTCATTTAAATGTAATATATTGATTTTATAATACCCCTTAACTTTTTTATGGAATCATAAGTAATATTTATCCCTAAAAACAATTTTTATTTTCATGTATCAATAATTATTTTCATCACAGGTAAGCATTAAATATAATAATTGAATTTTATTTTTTATATCCATATAATAGTATTTTGTAATAATATAAAATTTATTTTTAGAAATAAATATAATACAACATGGAATAAATATAATTATTGTGATAATTATAAAACTTATATTCTCAATGATTTATTTAAATAAAATTGTGTAAATTTAAAAATAAAATAATTTATTGAAAAACAATAATTTATAATTATTTTTAATAATATGTATAAATAATTTAAGAGTAATCTAACTATTATCCAGTAATAAATGTGATAAAAAACATAGAATGACATAGGCCATCATTTATACTATACAAGAAATTTTATCCATTTTTAATTATTAGTTTAAAAGAAAAAGTTTTATTATTCAAAATTTGTAATAGATTATGTGGGGAAAAAAATTTCATTCCACAAACAAAATTTTTTTATTAGGGTTATTATATTTTTTTTCATAAAACATAACTTAGATAGTTAAAACCTTGTTATATAAGTAAGATACCCAATTAGTAAAATGTAAAAATAAAGTGGTAAATGGAATAAAACATGTTCAAAAATTTAGCAGTAGAGTATCTATAAACCATATCTCACCCCAAAAAATACGTGTACACACTTTTAGAGAGATTTACACATGAATAGTGTATTTCTATTATTGAAAAATATATCTTATTAATAAATTATATATCTTCTTCACATTCAAAAGGGGATCACTGCCTCCATTGAAATGGTAAAATTTCTGTACAATGTTACCTTAAACCGATAACATTTATTCCCCAAGTATATTCCCATGAACATCTTAAATGCCATGATAAGAATATTTTATTCTAAGACCATAATTTCCAAAGTGACTTTTAAGAGAATGGTCATGATTCCAACATTGGTATTACTTAATCATTCTATTTTTCATCAAAATATTTATCTTCCAAACACCAAAAAACCATATTAATATATCATTCTTAGTTTAATTTACATATTTATGTTTTATTAAATTAAAGGAAAAAATATTATTTATTCCTTCTTGTACATTTATAATAACTTAATAATTTCGATCATGAATTTGTGTGGACCACAACCTCCTTCATGTAATGTTTTTTCATACGGATTTTAATTACTTATACAAATAAATATAATTATGATTCACTGACCAAAAAAATAAAATAATATCATTATCCATGTATATTTATATAAATATATATTACACTACATTAATCATACTTAACCATTTATTTATATTGAGTTCTTGTTGGGGTTGATTTAACCCACAACCTAAACAATAATATAAAATATATCATGTATAGATATTTGGAAATAAATAGTAATATTATTATTAGTTTGTATAAAAATAATTAATGGTTTATATTGACATTTTTTTATGTTATTTAATTTACATATTATTAAAATGACATATTTGATCGCCAAAATTGTCGAAGTAATCCAACACTGATTCCATTTTTATGTAAAATAAATAAAACACATATGGAATGTCATAAGAGATTTATGAATCATTATAATTTGTCTATTTTATTTCCATAAATAATCTTTGAAAGAACAATTAGTGCAAGAATTATGGATATGATGTCAAAATCATAAAGCTTGCACAGAATCATTAATGTTAATAACCCAAAATGTTAAAAAATTTATATAACTATCTAATATTTTCATAAAAATTTATCATAAAAATTATATAAAAGTTAATACATATGAATAATACTATTAAAATGAATAAAAATGTTGTTATTTTTTTATAATAGGGTATATCACATTATATTAAAAGTGTAATCACGGTAATGGGTTTTTTACCATTGTTTTTTATTATTTGGATGTGATGCACGCTCATCCCATATTTCATTTTGGTGTTTTATATATTGGAAATATATTTAATTTATATTAATTTATTGATATATATGGTACATGAAATTATATCCCAATGTATATGATTCATGTTATTTTTAATCAAAACGTATATAAATAATGATGGTTATTTGCATCTATAATCAATTCCATGAGATATTGTTGATATTGTGAACCATAATTTCATTTATCTTGTCTACTCATTTTGATACTTCCTTAAAATATAATGAATATTATTAATTTCATTATATTATAATTTTTTGTTCATATACCACTATTATATTATTTAGACCGATATTTTAACTTTATCAAAAGGGTTTCTTATTAAATCTAAATTTCAAATTTGTTTCATCACTTAAAGACAATACTTATGGGCAATTTGCATGTTCTTTATTTATAAGACCCTCCATTATTTTACCCTGCTCATATTATTTTTTGGTTTTCATATATCTTCACAATATGTTATATCCCCCCTTGTCTAAATACATTCCAGTTATAAGGAAATCTAAAATACTATTTATTATAGGCTAGGAATCCTAATGTTCTATAATAGTATTCATTTAATGTTTTTATGAATGCAATCATCTATTCTTAAACAGTTTATTAAGCTAATATTATACTACATTATACTATTTAATGGTTTTATGAAATTTGTATCATTTTCATTATGGTTCATTTTAATTAAATTGAGAGAATCATTCTATTTTAACATTATCATTGAGAAAATAGTATTATTTATTTTCCTAACATTTTAATGAAAATTAATATCTATGTTTTCATTTTTATAAAACTAATTTTCAATATATTGTAATTAAATAATATGTCTTGTTAAATAAATGCTTTCAAAAGGATGAAGAATGTTTCAAATTACCTAAAGAATATTATTAAAGCTCATATAAAATGTTTTCCATCTTGGTTAACATGAATTGATATGTTTAATATTTGATAAATTATATTATTCAAATTATGCAATCCACCATATTTATTTGGATGAAATATATAAGATTCATTTCCATTATAGTAGTGATACATCACTACCTTTTTCTTTCCTAACTGTCCACTGTGAATATAAATAACATTCATTACAAAGAATTTAAATTATAAATAAAATTTAATTAATTTATTTTGTTGAGGTTTGTTCAAATATATTAAATTCATTTATTGATTGGGGAAAATGTTGACTAAAATATATACCCTCCACATATATGGTGTAAATAAATTATTCTCTATTATCTGGATTGGAGGCTTTTTTACTTATAAATTCAATAAATATAATTTTATACACATTTGTTATCCACATGTATATTCTGATATGAATTTTTTTAAAATTATTAATATTACATAAAGGTAATTATATTTCCATTGTTTCCTTGTCATATGATGAATGATTAATTTCATTTGGTATAAATATACAATGATAATGATGGTTGGGGTATTATATCACCCTCTAATTCATTAGATAAGGATTTATATCTCTTGAGATAATTATATGTCGATATAAATGTATTTTATCACAACGTAATAGAGAAGAAATTTTGGTAATGTATTGTATCAACAACACTGATTGAATATTTCTGATTTAGATGCCCACAGATAAACTTTTTTTTTAATTAATGAAATTTTTTTATGTATTTATTGGGATTATATTTCCTTGTATAATTAATCTTATTTAAAAATTAATTTATTTTTCAAAAGAATTCTAGATTTATTTTTCTGTACTTTGGAAATAGTAGTCATACCTTAAGTATTTAGTAGTAATTATTGATTGTGTACATTACATTTGAAAAAAATACATAAATCTAATAAAATATATATTTTGTAATCGTTTACCATACGATTTCATCTGTAACATAAAAGTTATCCATAATTTTGACATGGTCAGCTATGAGGTTTAATTTCAAAATACGTTATAATATTTAAGAAATTGTATTGACTAGACTTGTCACAAACCATCCCCCATGGCCTATGTTGTGACTACCCCAAGAAAGCCTTATATAGGTCAGGGTCTGGCGACTAGCAGAGAGTTGGCATATCCCAAAAATGTAAGGCCTTTTCCAGAATACTTGTAGACACACACAAAGCTCAAACTGTGGAAATTAAATTTAATGTAAACAAAAATATTCACTGAGACAACTAATGAGAGTATCGTCCAACTAAAAGTACAAAGGGACCTGAATACAACCCCAAAACCAAAAAGGAAAGTACAACGTCCATGGTCTATTCACACGAGACCCTATCTGAATAGTAGGTGAAGGTAGTAGTATGTAGCTGTACAGGTATGACTGTTTGTCCCATCTCCCCTATCACCAACCGGTCCCAGACATCCACGGTCTTCGTCGAAGCGTTGATCTCTAGAATGAGACCCGAAACATGTGGGAAAATCCTGAGCAGAGGTTAGTAACTGAATACTCAGTTGGGACCCAAAACCACAAAGTAAACACCCCAAATGAAGACCACACAACAATATAACACAATAATTCCACATGAAAAGGCAGCTCACAAAGCATTACCAATAGTTAAGACAACTCACACCAGGTATAAATCATAGTATAGAAAGTAATAATTTCAGTTATAAAGTTGAATCATCTTGTAAAGCTAAGTGGATCATCCCTTACAAGACCTTAAGATGTGTTCGGCCAATAGACCATTGAGTTCCACTTGTTTTCAGGACCTCTGAGGTCTGATCATCTCATGGACCACTAGGGTCCCCTCATTTGCAAGACTACTCAGGTTTTCTCATCTACTGGGCCACAGAGGTCCACTCATTTTCTGGACCACTGAGGACTTCTCATCTGCTACACCATTGAGGCATGATCCTCTACAATAGCACTAATGTTCACTCATCTTATGGACAACTATTTTCTGCTTATCTATTGTACCACCAAGGTCTAACTCATCATATTCATTGTGTCACATATAACTATATGAATTCTGATCTCTATGGGTCGTCTCGTCGAAATGGTCCCAATGTCGTAGGTGGTGTGTCAATCGAGTTCCTAGTCTAATAGATAATGGTGTTTTAGTAAACAACATTATGTTGCATCCATGCCTTATCAAAATAGGTCAGACTAACCTGACTAACCTGACATAAGGGTCCCATAGGAAAAGAGCCAGATTGGCTGACCCGAACCGTCTCGTTTTGGTCTAGGACGACCAGGTCCGGCCTGGCTCATTGATCTTTACTGGACCTGGCCCGGTTGAGCAGTGGGTCCATCCCACCGAGTCACCTAGAGACCATGTTCTAAAATGGTCATTGTCAAAACACGTCCCACAGGGCCCATGTAGTGACTACCTCAATCCCACCATCCATATGAAAGGGTTTGGAGACTAGAACTGTTTAAACTTCTCCAAAAAAAAAAGAGAAGTAAATTTCCTTTAAACCTCTATAGATGCACAAAGCACAAACTGAAAAATATAAACACAAAGTAAACCAAAATTGTCACTAAGACAACTACATAGTGCACAATACAACATAAAGTATACAGATGAAATTATACAATCCCAATACCAATAACGAAAAGTAAAACTTCCACGGTCTATCCTCTCGAGACCCTACCAAAATATTAAGTGATTGTAGCAGCCTGCATCCCTAGAAGCATGTTCGCCTATCCCGTCTCACTGAGCACCACCTGGTATCGGACCACCACGGTCTCTATCAAAAAATAAATCTCATTTACGAGACCCTACATGTGTATGAAAATCTTTTTTAGGGGTGAATAAAATAATAATCAGTAGATACCCCAAACAACTAAGGAAAGACCACAAAGAAAGACCACACAACACGATCTCACATCAACACCACAAACAAAGAAAACTCTCGCAGCATGACCTCAAGAAAAGATATATCACAACAGGTATAACTAATAGTATTGAAATTAAGATTATTATTCGTAATGATGATTCATCTTATGCTACTGAGGGTATCCTCTATGATGATCCACTAAAGACTATTTAGCTATGGGACCACTCAGATCCGCTCAGCTGCTGGACCACTGAGAACTACATGTCTGATGGACCACAAAGGCATGTTTTTCTACTAGACCACTAAGTTTTTTTCTTCTACTAGAAAAATGAGGTTCACTCGTCTTTTGGAACATTGAGGGTCACTCTTCATGTGGACCATTGAGGTGTGATCCTCTTCTGGAATTCTAAGGTCTGGTCAGATATTGGACCATTGAGGTACTACTTGTCATATTTTTCAAGTCACACCCAGTTGTAGGATTCCTACTCTCTAGTGCGGTTGACTCTGGGAGATTCTACACCTCATTCCATTGGTCGTATTTCTAATTACACAAAAAATCACTTATTGAATAATCAAAGGACTGTCTCGTCAGAATGGGTGCAATTCCATAGGTGACATATCAATTAGAGACCTGATCTGAAATATATTAGCATTTAAGTAAATAGTGGTTGTTTTCATCTGGGGCTGGTTCGATGTGGTCAGACCGACCCGACCAACCCAACATGGGGGTCACACCTGACCATACACATTTGGGCCAACCTATAATGACCCATACATTACATACATGGTTAATACATCAATATTGAATCATATTTATTACAACATAAAACAAAACCATTAAAGGACCATATAGGTATAGTGTCTTTAGAAACTGGGAAACATAAACAACTGGTTTATAAATCATCTACACCATCTCCCATTTATTTCATCATATCTATAGTCCCTTTGAGAATATCTTACTTAATAACCTTATTCTTGACTTGGGGAAAGAAAACATACACAAGGGTGAGCTCAAATTCTTAGTAAGGGTAAACAAAAGAAATATCAATCACATCAAATTTATAAGAACATAACATTTTGGCAATCATACCCTACAAAAGAGATTATAATTTCATAACATGGGATAAATCATGGCAGTGAAATGTAATCCCCATAATAATAACATAAAACATGAAACATTGTCTAATATACACATAATCATATAGAATCATTTCTTATAATTCAAGACTCATATCCAAGACTATCTTAATGAACAAAGTCCATTTCTAAACCGAGTTCACTCCTCGTTTCAGTCCTTTTTCACTGAACCAATTTAACCTTCCGTTACAGCCATGTCTATCTCATGAGATATAAAATCTTTACCCATGCATTGGAGGGATATATAGGTCCCACCCATCTTATAATGATACCATTTTTATTTGTGCCACAAAATCATTATCTATACATCATAGCATAACCCATGTAATAAAAATGGGAATCTTAAACATCATGACATCAAAAAAAAATTCAGAAAAGATAAAAGAATTCATCAAAATATTTCCATCATGACATAATCAAATCAATGTAATAATAGGGATATAAATAGGACCCTATATTATCTTAGATGGAAAATAATTTTGATAAAACAATTGAACTTCATTCTTGAGGAAAATTTCCTTTCTACATCAAAAACACTTTTCCATTCTTAACATGTCATACAATTATAAACTAATATAAGTTGATTAAAAATAAACATGAAAACTAGTAAAGTAATATTCTTGTAAATAATGTTTTAAAAATCCATTCATGTCATATAAGTTTAAAAAACATTCTTCTCGTACTTTTGTCGGAAAAGTCAAAAAGTACCTCGTACGAAAAACGACAAAAGATTCCATTCATATCTTTTACTAAAAACTCACCGAAGGGTAAATTTGGATTTAAATAATTGTAGGTGGATAGAAATAATATTACATATTTAGTAAACATGGATGTGGATGACAAAATACACCCCAGTAAATTCCAAAGTATAAACAATCTCAGATAAAAATGAGATTGTGATATTTCCCTTACCTCAGGTCCGATATGCTTTGTACGTGTCCGAAACTCTTGTATAATGATTTAAATAATGTCATTGACTTATTAAAGAATCATATTCATTGTTATTATACCATATATGGTCATATTTTTAGCTTCTTATTAGTAATATTTCATTACTACTTGTTATTCGGGTGTTTAATACTTTTTGTTCTTATGCGTGTTTTCTAGAATAAATTATTATTAATCTTTATAGGATATAGATACATCATTTAAAGAATGGTATTAGTTTAATATATATCATATTAATTCTTTAAATTAATTTATATAATCATTATTCAATGAAGATCATATAGAATGTGTCGCATCACATCGTGGAGATGGTAGGCCGTACAAATACACGAGGGATGATATCGTTCTCATGATTGTGGAATTGTATTTAAGTGTATGTATACTATTTCAGAATCAATATCACTTTACAATAATCATATATAGTTATTATTTACACCATTATACCCATCCATGTAGGGTGGTGGTGGAAAACAGATTACACCACGGTGTGGAGACGGTATTGCGTACGTACGCACGTGCGGTGATTTCGTTTTCCATAGGATGGGTAAGAGGTGAAATAGGTTTGTTTCATATTTATAATAACATATTAGTATATGAGGGATACTTATGTTATTACCTCATAATGAAAAAACTAATGAAGATGGAGTAGAAGAAGAATGGAACTTGAAGAAAATAGTAGAAGGTATTACCTCTTTCTCGAAGTGCCTCCTTTAATCATTCTCTTAAGGCACTAGAGTTGGTGTTTTGATAAGACCAGTACCTCTAGTAGATTTCTAAAGAAGTGGTGAAGTGAAATGGGCAGGGTTTGGCCGAGCATGAAGAATCAAATTTGTTTGAGGAAGAGAGGGAGGAGGTGCCCTTTTATACGGGAGGAGAGGGTCACCTTTGGAATGTGTGGAAATATTATTTTATTATAAACTTATCTTTGGTTTCAAAAGGTCAAAAAATCATTAAAGATGAATATAAGATGACTAATTGTCGTAATAAAATCATCCAATCATAATTGGACATGTTTTGGAAAGTATTTTAATCATTATAATCTTATTTATTTAAATCATTTATTAATGAGGGAAATACTTCATCATTATTGTGTCATAAATAATTTAATTTATTTTGTGTCTAAAAATTATAAAATAAATATCATTATGTGTGAAATATTTTAATATTTCCAATGAATATTTATATTCGAAAATATAATTTATATAAACCCTTATAAATATTAATTACTAAAAGATTTTTGTTAATGTCAATTTTGTCTTTTTGTTAAATTAATTAATCCAAGTTGTCATTGTCACTACCAAGTGGCTCAATGGGGTCCCAAAATAGACCAAAGGATGCCCATGGTCAGCCACTACTCATCCAATATGGTTTGGACAAGTTTCAATGTAATTTTGAATTATTATAATATTCTTTTATCCTTGAATTACCCTATTTACCTTTAACCATAGAATATAAAAATTACCATAGTTACTATTCATAAAATAAAAAAAATAAAAGTAACTTATTAACATTATTTGGACCCAATGATTCCAAATATGGAATCCATTTTTCAAAATTAAAAACACAGAAGTTGCAGTAATTAATTTAAAATTAATCTCGTTGTTAAGAAAACGTGTTTTAAAAGTTAAAACATTGCCAAAGATTGAAATGTTTTTACCAATTAATTCAATGTAAAATTAATTCTAATGACATACATTATATTAAATGGTAAAAATATATTATATTTATACTTTAAAAACATTCAATATTATAATTTAACCATATAAAGTATTGAGATGAAAAAAGTTGTTTTTAATTAAAATATATCATGTTTTACTATTCATTAAAATATGAAAGTTATCAGAATAATATGAAAAATTTATCCAAAGTAAATTTTTAACTCTTTATTCTAAAGAAGAATTTTATTTTGTCAAATTTAACTTATAAACTTTTCAAAAACTAGATTTAATGTGGGTGCGCCATCAGAAGGCTATAAAACTACATTTTTTGAAAAAATACTTCTTTTATCCAAAAAAACTGATTTTCGTTTCATACCTCATTCTAGAAAATGTATAAGATGAATTAAAATGTTATAAAATTCAAAATTCATTTAATAATATTCATAACGGCTAGTATTATAATATATCATTGTTTAGTGAAACTCGGTATTGCGTACGACGCAAGCTATCGAGGAAGGCTGCAGTTGCGTGTAAAGCATGCCAATCTAGTGTTGTGTGTAGTTAAAGATTCCTTTGATGTATTATATAACATAAAAACAAAATATTTGACATAAATATCTCAGGTTTCACATTCTACCCCCCTTAAAATGTATTTCTCCCTCGAAATTCGTCACTTCGTAACAAACAGATGAGGATACCTCTCCCTCATCATATCCTCAAGTTCCCATGTAGCTTCTTATAATTGGTGGTTCCTCTATAAAAATATCACCATGTGAGTGGTCTTGTTCCATATGACTTTTTCGCTACGATCCAGAATCTCTATTGGCTGTTCTTCATAAGAAAGATCTTGTTCTAGTGGTTCAACTTCTGATCTGAGTACATGTGAAGGATCAGGTATGTACTTTCTCAGGAGTGATACATGGAACGCATTATGAACTTGAGACAGATTCGGTGGAAGCGCCAATCGGTAAGCTACCTTCCCAACACGATCCTGAATTCCAAAAGGACCGATATATCTAGGGCTCAACTTTCCCTTCTTTCCAAATCTAATTACTCTTTTCTAAGGAGATATTCGTAAGAACACTTTATCACCCACTTCAAACTCTAGGTCTTTTCTTCGGCTGTCGGCATAACTTTTTTTTCGACTCAGAGCTACTCTTATGTGTTGTTGAATAGATCTGACCTTTTCTGCCATTTCATCAACAAGATCAGGTCCTAATAGCTTTCTTTCCCCAACTTCATCCCAGCAAGTTGGAGTCCTTCATTTCATTCCATACAGAGCTTCATAAGAAGCCATCTGAATACTGGAGTGAAATCTATTATTATAAAAAAATTCCACCAAAGGTAGATGTTGGTCCCAAACACCTTTGAAATCCATAGAGCATGCTCTCACCATATATTCTAGATTTTGAATTATCCTCTCAGACTGACCGTCTGTCTGAGGATGATAAGCAGTGCTGAAAGTCAACTCTGTATCTAGAGTATGCTAAAGACTTCACTAGAACATTGAGGTAAACCTCGAATCCCGATCAGATATAATAGAAAGTGGTACTCCATGCAATCTTACCACTTCCATTACATATATCCTAGAATGCTAATCTAGAGAAAAATCCTCTCTAATAGAAATGAAGTGTACAGACTTTGTATGATGATCAACTATGACCCAGATAGCATTATTTCCTTTGGATGTTTTAAAAAGTCCAGTGAAAATGTCCATAGTGATGTTTTCCCATTTCCATACAGGTATGGGTAATGGTTGTAACATCCCCTTAGACTTCTGTCTCTCAGCTTTAACTTCATGACAATCCAAGCATCGAGAGACTTATTCATCAACATATCATTTCATGCCATCCCACCAGAAGTACTCTTTCAGGTCCCTATACATCTTCGTGCTTCCAGGATGAATAGATAATGAAGAACTATGAGGCTCATCCAGCAGCTCCTTCTTTAATTCGGGGATGGGAGGAACACAAACCAGATTCCTGATCTTTATTATCCCATCACAATCAAGGTTGAATTCAAGAACATTTCTCACCTTCTTTTGTAACTCAACATCTTCTTTTTATGCCTCTTTAAATCCTCACATTTATAGATGGTTGATCATTCATTTGATAAAGATACTATTTTTCCCCTTTCATTATAATTTCAAGATCCATCCTTTGTAAATCCATAAATATTGGATCTTTTGTGATCCTCATCATGGAAAAGCTAGCATGGTCTTGTCGACTTAATGCATCTTCCACCTTGTTTGCTTTCCCAGGGTGGAAATTAATAGAACAGTCGTAATCCTTAATCAACTCCAACCTTCTTCTTTGGTTAATATTCAGCTCCTTTTGTGTGAAAATATACTTTAAACTTTTACGATCAGTGTAAATGTCTCAAATTTATCTATAAAGATAATTCCTCCAAATCATTAATGCAATGATTACCGCATCTAACTCCAAATCATGAGTTGGGTAATTTTGCTCATGGATTTTCAACTGTCGTGAGGCATAAGCTATCGCCATATAATTTTTCATGAGAACACATCCGAGCCCCTTCTTGAATGCATCACGGTAGATCACAAAACATTCTCCACTACAAGGTATTGTCATCACAGGTTCACTGGATAACCTTCTTTTTAGCTCTTTGAAATTTTTTTCACATTCATCTATCCAAAAAAACTTAACTCCTTTTCGAGTTAACATGGGGAGTGGGTTAGATAACCTTGAAAAATATTTCACAAAACTTCGGGAATATCAAGCCAATCCAAGAAAACATCGGATCTATGTTACTGTTGTTGGTCTCGACCATCTTTCGATAACCGATGTTCTTGCTGGATCCACAGATATCCCCTCTTTTGAGATTACATGCCCCAAAAATGAATCTTTTTGAAGCCAAAATTCACACTTGGTAAATTTGGCATAAAGCTTCTCCTTTCATAGGGTCTTTAATACAATTCTCAAGTGATCTTCATGTTATTCCTTACACTTTGAATAGACAAGAATATCATCTATAAAGACTACAAAAAACTGATCAATATAGTCTCTAAATACTCTATTCATCAGATCCATGAAGATAACAGGGGCATTAGTAAGACAAAATTGAATAACTATAAATTCATAGTGTCCATACCTTGTATGGAGAGTCATCTTTGGTATATCCTCCATTTTGAACCTTAATTGATGATACCATGAACGAAGATCAATCTTGGAAAAGTATTGAGCTCCGCGTAGTTGGCCAAATAGGTCATCAATGCATGGGAGAGGATATTTGTTCTTGATAGTGATCTTGTTAAGTTCCCGATAATCAATGCAGAGTCTCATTAATCCATCTTTCTTCTTAACAAATAGAACAGGTGCTCCCCAAGGTGACGCACTTGGGCGTATGAATCATTTATCAAGATTCTCTTGGATTTTCTTCTTCAGTTTATGCAACTCAATTGGGGCCATTCTATAAGGTGTCTTTGAAATAGGCAAAGCACCCGATACGAGTTCTATTGATAACTCAACTTCACGATTTGGTGGAGGACCTGGCAATTCCTCAGGAAAGACATCGTCAAACATTCGTACAATGGGAATATTATTAATCATGATTTTCTCACCTACCCTTTGAGATAAATAACCTTCATTTAGTGGGATCAAGACCCATAAGATGGAAGAAATTTCCACTAGAAGGTCATGTTCATCCATGCATCTATAGACGGTCATAGATTGATCTGGAATATGAAATGTGACTTCCCTTCTTTGGAAATTGATATGATCTCCATATAAAGAAAGCCAATCTATGCCAAGAATCACATTAAATTCCACTATAGTATGGATCACAAGATTTTCAGGAAGCACATTCCCACCAACATCAATTGGAGAAGAATTATGAACTTTTGATGCGACAGTTGTGCCATTAAGAGTTGTCACACCCAACTCGACATCTAATTATTGAGGTAATATGTTATACCCTTAGAAAATTCATCAAAAATAAAAGAGTGGGTGGATCCATAATCAAATAAAACATTTTCTACTTTAGAGTGGATGGTAAGTGTACCTCTAACCAATTCGTTGTCATACTCCACATCGCCAATAGTAATTTCATGTGACTTTCCTTTGTGTTTGGCCTTAAGAGTTTGTTGAAGTCGATCATCATCATCAACCCTTGGATTTGGGCATTGATTGGAATTATGCCCCATATCCTTTCACATGAAACATTGAAGTTTAGTAAGTTCATTCTGTGTATCCCTTCTTTTGTTTGCATCATTAGACATCTTCTTCCCATTATTTCGACATTCAATTTCATGATTACCTTCTTTTCCACACTTATAACATTTTCTTTTCCCCTTAATACAATTTCCTCCGTTTTTCTTTCCACACATTGAGAAAAAGGGAAAACTCATCTTCTTTTCAGTGTGGTCTTTTGATTTTCCTTTGAATTCAATTTTCCTCTTCTTATCAAACCCATGTGACTGACGGGTTACACCAATCTCCATCTCAACCTTGAGAGAACATGGAACAATTTCCTCGTAGCTATTGATGTCTCTTTTGGATAATGCCCTTTGAAGACTTGGTTTAATTTCACTAATGAATCAATCGATCTTACCCTCAGGTTGGATAATAATTCCGGAAGCGTACCTTACAAGTCTTGTAAAATTTTCTTCGTAGGTACCAACAGATTCATCATCCTTTTTCTTTAGTTCAAGAAACTCATTCTTCATCTTTGTTTGAATAATACGTGGGAAATAATTATTGAAAAATAATTTCTTGAACTCGTCCCATTCCATGGACTCAATTTCATCCCGTTGCCTCGTATTCTTAATAAGATTCCACCATTGATCAGCATCACCTTCCAAACGATATAATTCTAAGATGAATTTATCATGTTCAGAATATTGAAGAACTGAAAATATCCTTTCAGTGGTACTAATCCATTGTTCTACCACTAATGGATCATAAGACACACTGAATGAAGGTGGAAGCTGCCTCATGAAGGATTCAACATCATGTTCCTCCTTCCTTTGCTCATTTGGAAGTCCAACATGGTTCATATATTGGGAAAGTTGTGTGAGCATGGATATAATTTTTTTCATTCCATCTCCCATAACATTTGGTTGCTCAGGGGGACAATCATTGCATTGCCCATCGCATTCCGCATTAACACGGTTTCTTCGGGTTCTAGCCATTGACTAAAACCAAGAAGAATAGTTTGAACAACAATAATTATAATAGGAAAAACACATAATCAAGAATAAAATTTCACACATAAGGACTTATCATAGGTTGTTCATGGCCATTTATAAAACACTAAGATTGTGTTCTATGCTTAGACATATCCATAGGTTTCATAGTAAGTCTTTCACATCCTAGTTTCCAAAGGTTGACTATACCTTTCCTCTGATACCAACTATAATGACCCATTCATTACATACATTGTTAGTACCTCAAAATTGAATCATACTTATTAAAACATAAAACAAAACCATTAAAGGACCGTATAGGTAAAATGTCTTTAGAAACTGGGAAACATAAACAAATGGTTTATAAAGCATCTACACTATCTCCCATTTATTTCAACATATCTATAGTCCCTTTTTGGAATATCTTACTTAATAACCTTCTTCCTGACCTGGGGAATGAAAACATACACAAGGGTGATCTCAAATTCTTAGTAAGGGTAAACAAAAGAAATATCAATCACATCAAATTTATAAGAACATAACATTTTTGAAATCTTACCCTACAAAAGATATAATAATTTCATAACATGGGATAAATCATGGTAGTGAAATGTAATACCAATAATTATAACATAAAACATGAACCATTGTGGAATATACACATAATCATAGAGAATCATTTCTTATTAGTCAAGACTCATAACCAAGACTATCTTAATGAACAAAGTCCATTTCTGAACCGAGTTCACTCCTTGTTTTAGTCCTGTTTCACTGAACCAATTTAACCTGCCATTCCAGCCATGTCTATCTCATGAGATATAAAATCTTTACCCAATGCATTGGAGGGATATATAGGTCCCACCCATATTATAATGATACCATTCTTATGTGTGCCGCAAAATCATAATCTATACATCATAGCATAACCCATGTAATAAAAATGGGAATCTTAAACATCATGACATCATAAAACAATTCATATAAGATAAAAGAATTCATCAAAATATTTTCATAACGACATAATAAAATCAATTTAATAATAGGGATAGAAACAGGACCCTATATTATCTTATATGGAAAATAATTTTGATAAAACACTTGAACTCCATTCTTGAGGAAAATTTCCTTTCTACTTCAAAAACACTTTTCCTTTCTTAACATGCCATACAATTCTAAACTAAAAGAATTTGATTAAAAATAAACATGAAAACATGTAAAGTAAGATTCTTGGAAATAATGTTTTAAAAATCCATTCATGTCGTATAAGTTAAAAAAACATTCTTCTCGTACTTTTGTCGGAAAAGTCAAAAAGTACCTCGTACGAAAAAAGACAAAATATTCCTTTCATATATTTTACTAAAAACTCACCGAAGGGTAAAATTGGATTTAAATAATTGTAGGTGGATGGAAATAATATTACATATTGAGGAAACATGGATGTGGATTATAAAATACACCCCAGTAAATTCTAAAGTATAAACAATCTCAGATAAAAATGAGATTGTGATATTTCCCTTACCTAAGATCTGATATGCTTTGTACATGTCCGAACCTCCAGTATAATGATTCAAATAATGTCATTAACTTATTAAATAATCATATTCATTGTTATGATACCATATATGTTCATATTTTTAGCTTCTTATTAGTAATATTTCATTACTACTTGTTATTCGGGTGTTTATTACTTTTTGTTCTTATGCATGTTTTCTTGAATAAATTATTATTACTCTTTATAGGATATAGATACAACATTTACATAATGGTATTAGTTTAATATATATCATATTAATTCATTAAATTAGTTTATATAATCATTATTCAATGAAGATCATATAGAACGAGTCGCATCACATCGTGGAGACGGTAGGTCGTACATACGCACGCGGGATGATATCATTCTCATGATCGTGGAATTGTATTGAAGTGTATGTATACTATTCCAGAATCAATATCAATTTACAATAATAATATAAATTTATTATTTACACCATTATAACCATCAAAGTAAGGTGGTGGTGGAAAACAGATTACACCACGGTGTGGAGACGGTATTCCGTACGTACGCACGCGTGGTGATTTCATTTTCCGTAGGATGAGTAAGAGGTGAAATAGGGTTGTTTCATATTTATAATAACATATAAGTATATTAGGGATACTGATTTTATTACCTCATAATGAAACAACTAATGAAGAGGGAGTAGAAGAAGAATGGAACTTGAAGAAAATGGTAGAAGGTATTACCTCTTTCTCGAAGTGCCTCCTTTAAACTTTCTCTTAAAGCACTAGAGTTGGTCTTTTGATAAGACCAGTACCTCTAGTAGATTTCTAATGAAGTGGGGAAGTGTAATGGGCAGGGCTTGGCCGAGCTTGAAGGCTCAAATTTGTGTGAGGAAGAGAGGGAGGAGGTGCCATTTTATAAGGGAGGAGAGGGGCACCTTTGGAAAGTGTGGAAATATTATTTTATTATAAACTTATCTTTGGTTTCAGATGGTCTGAAAATCATTAAAGATGAAGATAAGGTGACTCATAGTCGAAATAAAATCATCCAATCATAATTGGACATGTTTTGGAAAATATTTTAATCATTATAATCTTATTTATTTAAATCATTTATTAATGAGGTAAATACTTTATCATTATTGTGTCATAAATAATTTAATTTATTTGGTGTCTAAAAATTATAAAAAAATATAATTATGTATGAAATATGTTTATATTTCCAAATAATATTTATAGAAGAAAATATAATTTATTGAACCCCTTATAAAAATTAATTCCTAAAAGATTTTTGTTAATGTCAATTTGGTCTTTACATTAAATTAATTAATCGAAATTGTCATTGTCACTACCAAGTGGCTCAATGGGGTCCCAAAATCGACCCACGGATGAACATGGTTGGACACTACGCATAAAATAAGGTTAGGACAAGTGTCAAGATAATTTTGAATTATTATAATATTATTTTATCCTTGAATTACCCTATTTATTTTTAACCGTAGAAAATAAAAATTACCGTAGTTACTATTCATAATATCAAAAAAATAAAAGTAACCTATTAACATAATTTGGACCCACTGATTCCAAATATGGAATCCATTTTTCAAAATTTAAAATACATAAGTTGCAGTAATAAATATAAAATTAATCCCATTGTTAAGCAAACGGGTTTTAAGAGTTAAAACATTGCCAAAGATTGAAATGTTTTTACCTATGAATTCAATGTATAATTAATGATAATTACATACATTATATTAAATGGTAAAAAATTATTCTATTTATTCTTTAAAAACATTAAATATTATAATTTAACCATATTAGGTATTTTGATGAAAAAAGTTGTTTTTAATTAAAATATACCGTGTTTTTACTATTCATTAAAATATGAAAGTTATCAGAATAATATGAAAATTTTATCCAAAGTAAATTATTATATCTTGACTCTAAAGAAGAATTTTATTTTTTCAAATTGAACTTATAATCTTTTCAAAAACTAGATTTAATGTGGGTGCGCCATCAAAAGGCGGTAAAATTGCATTTTTTGAAAAATACTTTTTTATACAAAAAACTGATTTTGTTTTCATACCTCATTCTAGAAAATGTAAAAGATGAATTAAAATGTTATAAATTTAAAAATTAAGTTAATAATATTCATAACGGCTAGAATTATAATATATCGTTGTTTAGTTAAACTCGGTATTGCGTACGACGCAAGCTATCGAGGGAGGTCGCGGTTGCGTGTAAAGCAAGCCAAGCTAGTGTTGTGTGTAGTAAAAGATTCCTTTGATGATTTATATAACATAAAAACAAAATATTTCTCATAAAATTCTCAGGTGTTACACAACCAGACCCCTCCCGGTTGGGTTTGGGCTATCCCAGTCCAGAACGGCCCATTGGCTAGCCTGGTTAGGATTTGCGGGACCCGGCCATGTTCGTTCATCAGTCCAGCCCCCTTGGTCGCATAGGGACACAATTCTCAACCGGTCAGGTCCAACATATTCAGACTAGTTCAAATTTTCCATGCAGTCCAGCGTCTCGTTTTCCCCTTCAGTTGGGACCACATCGACAGAACAATTCTACTCTAATCCATCCCACATAGGTGGGTGGATTATACTCCAACCCAAATGCCCTACAATGTCTGGTTCCTATAGACACCTTGTGCCAGGGTGGCGCCACCTCCTCGGCCAGCCAATCCACTCACGTGGATTGCTCTTTCATGCAAGCCATTGAAATAAACCCTCCCCATGCCATGGTCCATGGACCATGACTTTGCGATGTACAATAACTCAAATGGGGCTGGGTGGCTGCGTTTTCCTACCACTCACCGCCATCCTTCGTGCCTCCGTCCCCTATCGCCGCTACGGTGTGCTGCCAATTAACCACATCATGCATTCCACCAGCCTTAGTGCTGGTGGCTCATGTTTCCTCTACATCCTGGGTGTCGTTAATGGTTTTCGCGGCCTTGTGCCACTGATGTGTCCTCCATTCACTACTGTGGACATATGTCATGGACTCATTCTGATGTCGTGGCCCCCTGGCCACATCCCTTCTCACCTGATTTCGCCATCTCCCATAGCCTCTTATCATGGGCTGATGTGTCAATCCAGTCCCATCTGAATCATGGATACCATAAACAAAAAATAAATATCACCACGAAGAATAGAAAGAATGCAATGTAAAACCTCAAGCATCCACATTACTCTTCTATTTAAATAACGCAATAGCTTGCATTGTATGCAACATCGAGTTCTATCACACACCACGGCCAACCAAACTAGCTGTTATGAATAGTAATGACAACTTATTGAAAATATTTAAATTTAAATTTTCAAAATGGACTTTATTTTTTGATTCGAAATATCAAAATTAACTTAGAGTGAATTTTTGGTATTTTTCCGAAAATATTCAATTTTTGAGGAATAGTGAAAACATTGTGTTATTGTTTAAGACCAATTTTTTATTTAAATCATTATTTATAATATTTTAATTTATTTTAAGTCAAAATATATACATAATACCTATATATGTTTAATTTAATTCATTTGAATCATTTTATAATAAAATTAGATGTATAAAATATTATTGATCTTTTTACAGTCTTTTACCAACCTTCTAGGCACATTTTCAAATTTTCATAATGATTAATTTTACCACTTTTGTGAAGTGAATTTAAAAAATCCAAGCGACATAGTTGAAATCAGTAAGTAAACTTTTATTCAATAGGATGAAAATAATTTTTGTGAACATGGACTTTTTAATTTTATTTGCGATGGTTAATAGCAATTATGGTAATTAAGGGTAAATATGATATTATAATTATCCTAACACATGTCCCAATTATATTTGATAAGTTTATTTTGACAAAAATCAACCTTAGGAAGAAAATATGATCCTTTTTTATCCACATGAATTAAATTAGATCATTTATTTTTATTTTTATTAATGAAGTGTTCAAAGTGTAAAATTCAAAATTTAATATATCAACCATTTTTAATATAAGGTCATGCATAAGATAAATTCTACAATAAATATTTATTATAAATATATAAAAATTTCATATGTCATCGTATTTTTTTTAATATTTAGACATTAAATAAATAATTCTATTGATGACACAATAATGATGCAGTAATTACCATATTAATGAAATATTAAAATAATTGATATTATAAATATTTAAATTAATGTTAATTTAGAAATTTAATTAATTAAACAAATTTAATAAGTTATTGTGACTTTTTAGGGTTGATTTAATTTTTTTTCTATGTGATAATATTATTATCACTTTCACCAAAATAAAATAGTAAATGGTGGAAAAATTGACATAAATGAGTTTTTAAATAAAATACTATTTTATTAAATGATATAATATTTCTAAAAATCTATATAATTGGCCAAAGGACATAGATAAGGTCAGATATATTTACAATTTACCACATGGGGTTCTCTTGGATTTGTATTGTATGTTTATTAACTATATAATATAAAAATACAATGAGACAAGGTAAATGTTATATTATTTAACCGAGAGATAAATATAAAAGATATGGTTAATATGGTAAACTAAAAATGTAAAAAACCTATCGGATGATAATATTTCCACACATTCCCACCTTATTCATGAAATAAATCTATTTGGGGAAATTATAAACTGATAATTGTTTTAAAATAAATAATATTTCACGATTTTCTGAAAGTGACACTCACCTCTCTTATAAAATGGTACATACCCTTATCTAAAAATCACACCTCAAAACAATTTTTATCGGAATAAGCCTTGCCAAATATCCTCCCAACAATCCTCAATTCAATATATAGGCCTTAAATTTTTCAAAATGCCATCCTATGGAGCCGAATTTATCAAATCAATAGGAATCACCTAATAAAGAGGTAATAATTTCAGAATCTCTTTCAATGTTCTTAACTTCGTACACATAATCATTCTTTATTGTTTACATACCAAAATAATAAATCCTATTCCTTCTATAAATAAATATTTTATTATAAATATGGTAGAACAATATTCATTATTCTATCCATCCTATGAATGACAACGTCACCATATATGCGTACGTACGGCTTACCGTCTCCTCGTCGTGGTGTATTTTGTTATTCAACACTTCAATATTTGGATGGGTATAATAATGATGTATAATTTATGTAAATAATAAATATAACATGTTAATTATTATTTATATATTTTATAACATTCATTTACTTGTGATTTCACCATCAATAGAATGATTTTGTCGCTCAGGTGTACGTCCAGATTACCCTCTCCACGAACAAAATGAGATTAATTCCTCATCGTAACCATTCAAGAATAGTTGTAATTGGATGATTAAAAATAATTTCTAAGAACATAATATCATTTGGTATAAGAATAAAATTAATAATATCCATAATAGACATGACTTATGTAGCAAAACATATAAAGAATAACAAATCAGTTAACACCTTAAACAACGATACTATTGAAATATTATTAACAAAGAAATATTTGAAGACCGTATATGAAATCATATTTAAGTATGTGGTTCTTTTATAATATAATAAAAGTTTTTTCACCAATATATATAATGTAAATGTACCCTTTACTAAGGAAAAGTACAAGGTAAGGATTAATTTTACTATCTCTTTATTAATCTGAGGTTGTTTATACGTAAGTATCTAATGGTACATCATTATCATCTATATCTGTGTTTCTTAAAATTTTGTTTCAATTTTTATACTATTTACTAGAATATGGTTTAATTTCATTTATACCCTTGTTTTAATTTTATATAATGTTTTGGAATGATTCTTTCCTTCATTTTCCAAACATGTTACTTTATGACTTTTTCAACAAATTAATGTAAGAATGTTTTTTAACGTATATAGCAGGTACATATATTTTCTTTCCTTATAAAAACTTTTAAGCTTCCGTTACAATATTATAATAATATTTTTAAAATAAATATTATCTTTTTTAATTATGTGACATTTAAATGATTTGAAAATATAAATATATATTTCTATCAAATAGTTTTCATTTCATCTATGTCAACATCCTTTAATAGATTTTACACTTATTTATATTGATTTATTATGATTAAATCTATCATATTTTATTGAATTTTTTTTATATGTTTGAATATGGGTTTTTTATTTTTATACAATTCATGGTTTTTTGTTAAAGTATTAACATTTCATATTCTATATTTAATATGAATGTTTATGTTATGTTTCAACCTTTTCATATGAGGAATGAATTGGACTTAGTATGTGATGGGTGGAGCCCGCAATAGATCCTCGATGAATCGGTAGGTCTCATGAGACAAACTAGTGTCTTGGAACTAGGATTTGAAAAAAAATCTTATTTTTAGTATTTGCATGAGGTCTTGACTATGTGGTTATGATATCTGACATTATGCATTCCATCTTATGAAGTTAGCTAATGATATTTAATGTGATTATTAGACTAGTATAATATCCATGCAAATAATTAAATTGCATTATTTGATTCTTCTTTTACATATTATGCTGATGTTTATGTTTAAAAGGATTTTGTTTTAGTCTAATAAATTTCCTTAAATGTTTATTCTTATTTATGATAGTTTCTTTTATATTGTTATCCCTATTGAGCAACTAAGCTAACCACTTTATTAAGTTTTATTTTTCCCAAGATGTGAAGAAGTATATTATGATTGACCTAGAGGGATAGTCTACCGGATATGAGTGTGTTTAAAGGAGACACAATGTTTTTGTTTTCCATTTCATAATGTAATGTATATCTAATGTACGTATCTAGTACTTACAATGCTACTAAACTAGTTAGTCTTTTGAGACTTGATATCTTATAATAATTCCAATGTTATGTAATAATACCCCAACTCTGGGTATCTAGGATCAGGGAATTAGAGTTGGTATTAGAGAATGTTTAGTACAAACCTTGTAAACTAGATTTAGAAAAACTTGGATTAGAGAACATTACCCTAAGATATACATTGAGTATTACGATAGAATAACTTCATAGAATTTTGGTAATGTTGTGATTTTGTTTTTTTCCCAGAAATAAATCCATGTCTAGATATAGGAAAGTATATGTGGCTCTAGAACAAATGTACCTAGGAGTGAAAACTCTGACAAGGAGTTTCTAGATTGACGCGGGGTATCCTGGTACACGACAATGGGCCTTGTTGTACTCTTGGTTACGAATCTCCTTGGGGATATGCCTAGGATAATTCACATTTTCATTACAAACCATTATTAAATATTTATGAGTAAATAATTCTTCAATTAAAACATTTTCTTTCCGAATAAGTTTTAAATGAATAAAATTTTCAATTTATGGTAGGTATTTTTCTAGTTTGGAATTATGTATTCTGATTCATAAACTGATTTAGTGTATGATATTGTTTATAAATGACCCCTAGTGGAAGGAATGTAAACTGTTTCAATTTACATAATCCATGTAGAGATAGACCTCCTACTCAAGATAGTTATAGTGGAGATGGTGATGCAATTGGGGCTGATCAGCATATAACCATACTCAGACATCTCACTCAAGTAATGAATAATAACCTTACCAGTATGGAGCATTGAGATCCACAACATGGAGGATCAATGTTAGACTGCTTCATGAGGCAATAACCACCAACATTAGATAGGAATGAAAATACATTTGTAGGTGAGTAATGGATAAGATCCATAGAGAAAATATTGCATGCTTTGGGAGTACCGAAATGGAAAAAATTTCGATGGAAGATTATCACCTCATAGGAGATGTTAATCAATGGTGGTCATTAATTGAAAACCCAATTGATGATTAAGAAGTATAAGTTATGGAATGGAGGATGTTTAAAGATCTTTTATTAGAAAAATAATTTCTTCATGACCATTAGGCAGAAAAGGAAAGATAATTTTTTTAGTCTGAGGAAAAACAGGGTTGAGAATGTCAAAAAGTATGAAGCTAACATTACATGGTAAGAAAGCCATGCAAAAAATTATATATGTAACCCATGGAGTAATATTAGTCGATTATTTAATGTGTTAAAACCATTTCACTATTAAGCATTAGTCTCATAATCCTTATCATCATTTACTGTGTTAAAACCATTTCACTATTAATGTTGAATGCTACAATTGTAGAAAAATGGGTTATTATTGAAATGAATTTTCAAAGTGACAATGAAAAATACATCATAAAAGGACAAGGTGGAATGTCCAAGCTTATGTGATCACTACTGCTGATGTTCAAGCTCTGAATGATATGGTGTCATGTAATTTAATGGTTTCCTCAAATTTACAAGATCCATTATTTTATTCTGGATCATCGAATTGTTTCTTATCTTCCCAGTTTTCTATTGAAATTAGATATTTTTAATTAGATTTTACAAAGGAGTTGTCAGTTAAAACTATTAATATATGTATCATTCTAATAATTTTATGTTAATCAGTTCCCGTTAGGGCATATAAGTGTGATTTATCTACTGATCTCATTGTTATACCCATGATTGAATTTGATATAATCCTCGATATAGATTAGCTTTATAAAAATGATGTGAAAATTTATTTTAAGAAGAATACGGTTATAATTTTTGATGATGATGATAAAGAATACATTATCATTAGAGAAGAAACATCACCATCTGATTCTTATTAGTTTCACCCCTAGTAGCTCTACCAAATTAAATTATTTGGGCGGAAGAGGGTGATGTAACTATGGTTGAGGACAATATTGTTCCAATAGAGGATTTACCTATTATGCAGGAATATGTTTATGTTTTTCTAAAGGATTTACCTAGACATCCTCCAGAAAAAAATAAATTGATTTTTACATTGATTAAATTCTGTTTCAAGGACCATATTAAATACCCCTTATAGAATGGAGACTGTGGAATTAGTGGGGCCAAAGAAACAACTAGATGATTTTTTAAAAAATTGTTTATTCTCCCTAGTGTTTATTCATGGGGAGCCCCTGTTCTTTTTGTTAAAAAGAAATATTGATCTCTGTGGTTGTGTGTTGACTACAGAGTGATCAATTCTATAACAAAAATGAAAATGTATCTCCAACCAAACATTGATGAATTTTTGGATAAACTTCATTTAGGTCAATATTATTCAAATATTGACCTTTGATCTGAATATCATATGTTTTGTGTGAATAAGGAAGACATTCCAAAGATAACATTTCATACTAGGTATGGGCATTATGAGTTTACAGTAATGACTTTTGGACTAAGCAATGCACCCTCTTTTTTCATGGATATAATGAATTGAGTTTTAAAGGAATACCATGATGACGTTGTAGTGGTATTTATTGATGATATCCTGGTATAATCCAAAAGTTATAAAGATCATCAAAATCACTTGCGAGCTATCTAAAGACTCAATAATGAAATGATTTACATGGTAATATTAAAAAGTGTGAATTATGGATTCAAGATATTTAATATCATGGCTATATTGTCTCTAAGGATGGAATCTGTGTTGATCCTTCAATGAAAAAGGCAATCCTAGAATTTCCAGCACCGACGAGTAGAACATAGGTACCTAGTTTTATTGTTTTAGTTGGTTATTATCGATGTATTGTAAAAAAATTTACCTGATTAGAAAACCCATTAACCAAGTTCACACGTAAAGGGGTTAAATTTGTTTGGACAAAAGAGTGTAAATAATGTTTTAAGAATTTAATAGAATGTTAGTCAATGATCATATCTCGACTCTACCATCGGGGAATGATGGGTTTGTTATTTATAGTGATGATTCAACGAAAGGACATGTATGTGTCCTAATGCATAATTATAGGGTTATTGCCTATGAATCATGATAGAAAAAAATTAATGAACAAAACTATCCCACTCATGATCATGAGTTTGCGACTATAATCTTTTCTTCAAAGATATGGAGACACTATCACAATGGTGAAAATGGGAGATTTATACTGATCACAAGATTTTGAATTATATTTTCTCACAAAAAGATCACATCCTAAGGCAAAGGTGATGGCTTGAACTGCTAAAGGATTATGACAGCACTATACACTACCACACAAGGAAGGAAAATAAGGTGGTAGCTAATTTGAGAAGAAATTACCACAATGTTCTGAATAAGATGAGAGTTGAAGTTATACTATGTTAATGGAACTAGTAATGATGGATATGGGAATAATAATGGAAGGTGAAATATTAATACCTTTTCAAATGGTTGCCAAACCTTATTAACTAGAAAGGATAAATAGTTCTCACCTGGATGATGTGGAGTTTCATAAGAAAATTAAAGCTTTGAATGATGGTAGATTGATCACCTTCGTATATGATGATATAATTTCGAAATTTTGGAAAATAAATTATGTCCCTAACATTCAATATCTAAAAATGAAATTTTTGGTTGATGCACATATCTCCAATTTATCTATACACCCTAGTAGCACTAAAATTTATAGAAATTCTAAGGATAATTTATGGTTGGAAATCATGAAGAGGGAAATTTCTGATTATTTATCACAATGTATGGTTTGTCAACATGTGAAGTATTAATGAAAACATCCTAGAGGATCCATGCAACATATTCCCATAGAAGAGTGGAAATGGGATGATATTATGATGGAATTTTTCATGGAGATACCAAAGACAATTAAAAGGAATGATGCAATATGGGTCATTCTTGATTGTCTTACCAAGTAAGCACATTTTTTTCTATAAGATATGATTACAACGTGAACATTTAGGAAGACTATATATTAATAAAGATGTAATACTTCATGGTGTACCCCTATTTATTATTTCTAATCATGATCCCCATTTTACATCAGGATTCTAGAAAAATCTTTAGAAAGACCTGGATACTGAGCTTCATTTGAGAACTTCTTATCACCCACAAACTGATGAAAATTCAGAATAGACTATTCAAATCGTAGAAGATATGTTGAGATCATTCTCTCTTGACTTTCAAGTTATGTGGGATCATTATTTACCTCTGGTAGTGTTTTCTTATAATAATATCTTCCATTCATGTATTCAGATGGAACCATATGAAGCATTATATGGAAAGAGATGTCACATACCAACTTGTTGGGATGATGTTGGTGGAAGATAACTTGTTGGTCCAGATCTTATTGAGGAAACAATTGAAAAGGTGGAGATTATCTAAACCCACATCAAAGCAGCACAAATTTGGCATAAAATCTATTCCGATAACCGAAGGAATGATTTGGAATTTCAAGTAGGTGATCATGTATTCGTGAAGGTATATTCATGGTAAGGTGTTATATGAATCAGTAATAAGAGAAAATTATGTCATAGTTTATAACACCCCAAGGTTTTCTAAAAATAAATCGAATGCATGAATCATTGTTTTAAGTATATAATTATAAATATCATTTAAATATAATTTCACTTCTTCTATGTTGGGAATTTTGAATAATGGTTATCTGCAATTTTGTTCTGTAAGTCATTTGGATTCTAATGAAACCAACATTTTTTGGTGAATAGTAACATTCCATTTTGAATAGTAATATAACCTTAATAAATAGTAAATTGTGCCATTGTTTTATTTTTTTAAATCTTTAATATAATTACATTACTGTTAATTTTTCAATGTGATTTAAAATCCTTTATAGAATTTAAATTTTTTAATTTTTAAATAAGAATGGTTTTATTTAAAAATTAAAATAATTGTATTTAAAAAAATATTTCTAAAATATGAATCTCATTATTGAATATTACGCATTGAAAATTTGTATGGGAGAATTTTTGGTATCTTTCTGAAACAATTGATTTTTCTATGAACAGTAAAAAAAATACTGTTTTGAGTTTCAGTGTGTTAATGACAACATTAATGATGTAATAATCATATAATAAATATGGTCCACTTTTGTACATTAAAATAAGTAATTAGGAGTCCCATGTGTCTTATATCAAGGGCAAATACCTTGGGAAAACCCATGGTTTTTCAAATACCAATAATGAGGTGTCCCTTAGAAATTATTAAAATATTCCCTCACTTTTACTAAAAATACCAACACATTCCTACATTAACCACATTCCAATTTTTTCATAAATGAGTATATGGACTATATACCTCCCTATATTTCCTCCCAAGGTTTCCTCAATCCCCCAATGTCCCTACCTTCATGTTCTTAGAGTTACTCAATAATGTAAGAAAATTCTCAATTTCTTTCTTTTTCATTCAAGTTCTCTATTTTGTGGTATAACATTAAAGTTTTCATACCATGTTCTTATTTAATTCTTAATCATGATATATTATATATTTGGATTAATTTATGTATAATTGACCTTTTCCCCTCTTTTTTTAATATTTTCTAAAGCCATGTTGCATAGTTGTTAGGCAGCTGAATTATTTTAAGGGATTTTTCAATCATTCTTTGATTTTTATTTCCATTCTATTATTATTCATTCCTTGTCACCTCATAAAAAAGAGGCGTGACATCTCCAGAAATAATGTATATTTTATATTTTCTCATGTACATGGAAAAGTAATCATCATTTTTCTTCTCTTCTCCCACTTATTCTAGGAATAAAAACACTATCTGTGATGTGTTGAATTACCGACATCGTGGATGATGTGATTTCAATTTTCATTAATTATTTCATGTATGGTCATGAAACCATTTTTATGGTGGAAACAAGTTATAATATAAGTATTATGTCTCATCCATGGTTCTATAATTCATTTTACTTCAGGTTTTAATTTATAAGAAAAAATAAAGTCGTTATCTTCAAAGAACCACTAAAATGATCTCAACAATCATCATTAGTGTTGAACTTGTGATTCATCATCATATCCCAAATAAAAATATAAAATGATAAAAATTGTGGTACTATAAATATTTAAATACCATTCCATTACAATTCTATAGTTTCACTTCCAATCAAAAAGAAGATCCATCATAAACTAACCATTGAAATCATGTAAAGAACAATCCCAAAACAATGAAAGGGAAAAATACTAAAAATTAAAGGGTGAAATGAGGTTATTAAATGATAATAAAATATGTTATAAACACTAATATGTTTATGTAAAATAATAATAACATTCTTTTAACCATTATAATATAGGTTTAAATAATTTGGATGTAAGACAAACCTGAGGTAAGGGAATTCTTAATCGAAATTCCATTTATTTGGTAAACCAACTTCTTCACTATTTGTGTGGTATTAAAATTGATTGTGTGATGGATTTTGTTTATAATATGTTGAATTATGTCTATTTACTATTTATATACATATTCCATCCACTTTATTAGGTATCTCTTTAGTTTCATTATATTTATAAGGGGATTTTCTTTTAAAATCCTATTTTACAAATCTATTTTACAAAATTTAGAAGAAATTTTTTTATGAAATTATTCATGTTTTATGATTATGTTATGGTTCATGGGAATTTGTTATTATTAATGGGGAAACATATATCTCCCTCTGATTCATTGGGTATGTGTAAATTGGAGGTCAACCATATGGTTACTCCAAGTTTAACTGTGATGGTCACACAAATTTTAAGGTAGTCGTGTAAGTTAGAAATTATAAGGTAGCCGAGAGGGTTGCCATATTTTGTAATTAATACCCCGAGATACCATTATGGTCCTACTTATTTTCTTATGTATTGAGTAAAATATCATGTTTCCCAATTTAAGTATATATATTCAGGTGATATGTATGTCTTTTGAAAATGATTTCATACGTTACATGTATTAATGGACTAATGTGTTCTTTCCTTCATTTAATATCCCATAATGAGATTTTGTGCTCATCCAATGTTTTAAAATGTCTTTTACAGGTTATAAATATGTGTAGGACAATTAATGAAGCCCTGTTAAATTTTTTATGAATTTTCAATGAAATCATTTTTTAATCTTTAATGTTTTATATTTTAAAAAAATGGGAAATGTATTTCTAGTATCCACTCTATAATAATGTGTAAGGTTATGAATGTATTATATCCCAATTCTCTAAAGATATAACCATGAAAATAACATCAATATGAAATGATGTGTTTTCTTGACTAAAATCATGATTATGGAATATAATAAGGCAGTTTTCATATAGTTAGTATCATAGTATGGTTTAGATAACATTAAGGGTTAGGATGATGATAAAAAAATAACATAAAACACTTTTTCTCTATGATTAAATTGAAATTTTATAGAAATTAATCATTACCATGTTTCTTTGTTTAAGATATGTTTGTTCATAATGGTTTCCCACGGAAGAAAGAGGGAAGCTGAAGATGAGGGGCACCGACAGAATGAAAGCCTTATGAATCTACTGCTTGGAATATTAGGGATTATAACTGAGCATTTTTTGAAAATAATGGCTCATCTAACAAATGTAATAAATGGTGGGGGAATAAATGAAATAGAACAACCAGAGGTACCACAATGGAACTTGACAATAGTGAAACATTTTAGGAGACAATACCCTCATACTGTCAAACGATCTTCTGACCTAGTAGCGGACAAAGGATGGATTAATTCCCCTAAAAAATATTTTATGTAATGGGTTGTTCAAATAATAAAAAGGTATTTCTTGCTATTTATCATTTTGAAGGTGAATCTGATCAGTTGTGGTCAATGTTAATGAATATCAGGGATAGAGAGGATATTTATTCCTTTGAGTGGGGTTAATTTAAAAGTATTTTCCTCAAAAAATATTTTCCTAATGTGGTGCGACATGGGATGGATATGAAATTACCTGAATTGAAGTAAAAGGAGAATGATTAGGTGGCTTTGTATGGTGAAAACATCACTCGACTAGTGAGGTCTTATCCAAATATTATTATAGATATTGATAGAAAAATCAACTTCATTTACTCAGGATTTCATCCAAGGTATCGAAGGGTGTTGGCCTCCTGTTAATTCAAAAGTTATGAGAAAAGTTTCTGATGTGCTGAGAGGGTGGAGATGGAGTTTCACGATGATCACATTGATTTTGGAAATAAGGAGAAGAAGTGGTCCAGATGTCAAGTGATGGGTAAGAATCAACAAATGAAATCTGATGGTAATAAAATACAGTTTCTTGTTTGTGAAAAGTGTTTCAAGAAGAACCCGGGGGAATGTCATAGCAAAATTGGGAAGTGTTTTAAATGTGGCATGTTTGGGTATATAGCCTGAGATTGTAATGAAAATGATCCAAAGACAAATCCTAGTATGAAATCTGTAATGTTTTTTAAATGTGGAGATATGTGTCACAATGTAAATGCTGCCTAAAGACAGATCCAAATGATGCAAAGATGCCAGACTATAAGAAGAATGGTGTAGTGAGACCCTTTGTTACTATGTCAGTAGAAGTATTTCCATCCAATTAAGTTTTATCAAGTAATTTTCATGTTCACTCATATTTTGATAATGTTTTTTTTTGATTTGGGGTCTTCACATTCCTTCTCCTTTGGGAAATTATTGGGTAAATTGGAAATATCACATCAAAAAATAAAACCACTACTTGTTTTTAAAACACCGGATGGAATGTTATAAAAAATAGGAATTATTAGAATATTTATATTGTGGTCTATGGAAATACATTACCTAATAACCTTGTTTTTTACCATTAATTGAGTTTGATGTTATTCTAGGAATGGATTTTCTTTCTGTTTATCATGAAAATATTGATTTTAGAGCTAATGAAGTTGTTTTTCAAAAAGAGTTTCAGTTTTTACACAATAAAGAACCCATAAAATTGATAACATATCAAGAAGCTAAGAAACTATTGAAATATGGAGATGAATGTTATCATTATCATATTGTTGAAAATAGGGGAACTATTCATATCAATGATGTGCCAGTAGTAAATGAATACCTTGATGTTTTTTTTATGAGTTACTTGGTTCTATACCAGATCAAGAAGTCAAATTCACATTTGACTTTTTTTCTAATGCTAATGAAATTTCAAAACACCTTTATCATATGGATCAAATAATACATATTTAATTAAAAAATTAGTTTCAATATATTCTTTATATAGGATTCATTCGTCCCGGCATGTAACCATGGGGTGATAATGTTTTGTTCGATAAAATGAAATATGCTTCAATGATACTTTTCATTGATTATAGCTATTTGTACAGTTGAAATATTAAAAAATGTATTCTTTTCCTCACATCTATGACTTTTTTTATCAACACTAGGGAACTCAGTACTTTTCAAAGATTGACTTGAGATTTAGATACCCTTAGCTGATGGTGAAGGAGGACAACACCCTGAAAACAACCTTTCGTACTAGATATGGGAATTGTGAATTTGTTTTTATTCAACTTGGGTTAACTAATTCACCTGTTGTATTTATAAACCATACGAATAGAATATATCATGAGTTCTTGGATAAGTTTGTGGTTGTGTTTATTAATTACATTTGTGTAATTTCTAAAAAATAAAGAGGAGAATGAATAAAATCTAAGGCTTGTTCTACATACCATAGAAGAAAATAAATTGTACGAAAAATTTAACTAGTGTGATTTTTAGTTGCAAATGATTTCTTCTCATGGAAAATCTATAAATCAGGATGGAATAACAGTTGATCTAGACAAAAGAATAGTTGTTGATTAATGGATAAGACCTGCAAATTTTACAGATATTTATAGTTTTTTTGAATTATGTAGTCATTACCAACGATTTGTTAAGAACTTCACACAAATTTATAGCTGGAGAACTATGTTAACACGAAAAGGAGTTAATTTTGTTTGGATAGAATAATGTGATGTTTTTTTTAGGAACTAAAAATGCGATTTGTGAATACTCTAGTTCTGGCCTTATATTCCTGAAATGGTGAGTTTTTCATCTACAAAAATTCTTCTTTGATGGTACATGGTTGTGTTTTGATTAGAATGATCATGTAATTGCTTCTAAATCAAGAAAATTTTAAAAAATAATTTGATTAATCCCACATATGATTTGGAATTTGAAAATGTGGTTTTTTGCTTTGTAAAATTAGAGGCATAATTTATATGAAGCCAAATTTCAAATATATACTGACAATGAAAGTCATAATTTTATATTCACTCATATGGATTTAAACATGAGGCATATGAGATGGTTAAAAATGATAATGGATTATGATTTTACGATCAATTACCATCATAGAAAAGAAAAAAATGTGGCAGATTCCTAGAGTCAAAAACATCATGCATCATTACCCTTGTTACATTTGGGACATGATCCTTTGATTAATGATTTGATAAATTTTGGATTTGGAGGTTTTGGTGGAAGAACTACCTCTGTTTTTTCTTGGGTTGCAGTGCAGTCATCGTTATCAGACAGAATTAGGCTAGCGCATAAGGAATATCAAGAGCTACCAAAAAAGGAAGAATTGGTTAAAGTGGGTAAGTTTCCAAAATTTAACATTGAAAATGATTATATTTTATTATTTGGTAAAATGTTTTTTGTGTCTTATGATTCATAGTTATTGAAATAATTGTTTTGCGGAGCTCATAATTCTTCATTTTTATTTCATCCTAGTAGTACTAAGATGTACAAAGACATTCATGAGTATTATTGGCCAGATGGAATGAAAAGAGATATTGCTAAATTTACCAAGAAATGTTTGACATGTCAACAGGTTAAAGCAGAGTGGAAGTAACCAAAGGGGATGCATTAGCCATTTCCAATACTGTAGTGGAAATCGGAGAATGTATCCATAGAATTTGTGGTGGGACTACTAAATACTTCATGGGGTAATAATCTGATTTGGGTTATTATTGATCGGCTGAAAAAATATTCACAATTTTTTTCTATTGAAAATACAATGTATTTGTATCATCTTTCTCGTCTGTTCATATAGAATATTGTCATGTTACATGGAGTTCCTCTTTAAATTTTATCTGATCATGATCCTAGGTTCACTTTGAACTTTAGTGAGGGACTTCATAAGTCATTGGGCACAAAATTAAATTTCTGTACAACATTTAATCCTCAAATAGATGGGCAGTTAGAAAAAATGATTCTATCTATGGAGGATATTCTTAGAGCTTATTTAGTGGACTACCAGGGAATTTGGGATCAAAAAATTTCTTTAGTTGAGTTTTCTTATAAAAACAGTTTTAATTCTAGTATTCATACGGCAGTTTTTGAGGCTTTGTATGGGAAGCAGTGTTGGACTTCAGCCTTTTGGGATGAAGTCGGTGAAAGAAAGATTATGGGGCCAGAATTAGTAGATGAAGTGGCTGAAAATATGAAGATAATATAGTATCACATTAGGACAGATCAGAGCATGTAGAATAGTTATGCAGATAAATGAGAGAAATAATTATTTTTCAAGTTAAGTGACTATGTTTTCCTTAAAATCTATTCTTGTAAATGTGTGATGCTTTTTGGTATGAAATGAAAGCTAAGTATGTGATTCATCGGTCCATTTGAAATCTTGGAAAATTTAGACAAGTTTCATACTGAGTTGATCTGCCTCCAAGTTTGTCTTAGGTACAATTTTTTTTTATGTTTCTATTTTGAGAATGAATATGCCAGATTCATCACATGTCATGACCCCAAAAGTAGTTCATCATGAAGAGAACCATTCTTATAAAGAGAAACCGGTTTAGATTATTGATCGAAGGGAACATGTATTGTGGAATAAGGTAATCCCCTAGGTATAGGTTTTTTTGAAAAAACACATGGTTGATGAAGCAACATGGGAGTCTTAAAATTATATGAGTGAAAATACCCTCAGTTGTTTAATAAGTAAATAAAATTGTGAGGATACAATTTCTGAAATATGGGAACAATGTAACAACCCATGGTTTTCTATAAATAAATTTAATGCATGAAACATTATTTTTAGTAGATAATTATAATAATCCTTTAATCATAATTTTACTACTATTATGTTTTGAGTTTTTAAAAACGATCTAAAATTGTGTAAAATAACTTATTTGAAGTCTCATGAATCTGACTTGTTATTTTAGTGAATAGTAACATTACCTTATGAATAGTAATATGACCACAATAAAAAGTAAATTGTTTTTTTATTTTCTTTTTAAGGATTTAAGATAATTACATTTGGGTTAATTTGTCAATGTGATTTAAAAGCAGTTATATAATTTAAATAATTAATTTTTGAATGAAGTATTATTTTTAAAAAAAATTATATTAATAATATTTAAAAATTTATTTTAAAAAAAATTCTTTTTTGAATTATACACATCATAAAATTGTAATGGTTAATTTTTGGTATTTTTGGAAACAATTGATTTTTCTGTGAATAGTGAAAAATATAGTTTTGAGTTTCAGTTTGTTAATGACATCATTAATGATATAATAATGGCATAATAAATCTGGTCGTCTAGTGTATAGTAATACATGTTATTAGGTGTCCCATTTGGAATATACCATTGTAAAATACCATGGGCAAGCCCATGGTTTTGCAAATACCACTAATGTGGTGTCCCTTGAAAATTATTAAAATATTCTCTCACTTTCTCTATAAATACCATCTCATTCCTTCATTAACATTATTCAAAATTCCTCATCAAAAAAGCTATAGCCTCCATACATCCCTAGTATTCCTATTAAGGGTTATTCAAGCCCCCCAAGGTCCCAAAAATCATGTTCTAGGAGTAACTCTACAATGTAAAAAAATTCTCAATTTCATTCTTTTTCATACATGTTCTATTTTTTATTGTATAACCTTCATGTATTCATACCATGTTATTATTTTCTTATTATTTTTTATATATTATGTATTATGATTCACTTTTGGATAGGTGAACTTTTTCCCCTCTATTTTTAATATTTTCGAAAACCATGTTGCATTATCTTTAGGCTGCCGAATTTTTGTAAGGGATTTTTCAATCATTATTTTATTTTTAGTTCATTTCTTTTCATATTCATTCCTCATAACCTCTTACCAAAGAGGAATAAAATCTCCATAAATCATTTATATTCTATATTTTCTCATGATCATGGAAAATTCATCATCATACTTCTTGTCTGCTCCCACTGATTCAAGGAATAAAAACATTGGTTGTGATGTGTCCAATTACCGATATCATGGACGATATGATTTTAATTTTCATTAATTCATTCAAGTATGGCCATTATACCATTATTAAGGTCTAAATAAATTATAATATATGTATTATGTATAATCCATGGTTCTGAAATTATTTTGACACATGGTTTTAATTTATAAGAAAAAATGAGGTCGTTATTATCAAAGAACCACTAAAATGGGTTAAATGAACATCATTAATGTTTTAACTTACGAATCATCCTCATATCAAACATCAATATTATAAATGATATAAACCATGGTACGTGAAATATTTAAATACCTTTCCATTCAAATTATGATGCTTCACTTTCAATGGCCTTGAACATCCATCATAAACCAATCATGGGAATCATGTAAAGAACCATCCCTAAACAATGCAAGGAAACAATACTAACAATTAAAAAGGTGAAATGAGGTTATGAAATGATCATACAAGATGTTATAAACATGAAGATGTTTATTTAAAATACTAATAACTCTCTTCATACTATTATACATTAGGTTTAAACATTTTTTATGTATGAAAGGCCTGAGTAAGATAATTCTTAAACCGATTTCCATTCCTTGGGTTAACCTTTTACTTCGTTATTTATGTGGAATTAACATTGATTGTGTGATGTGTTTTTCTTATATTATGTTGAATTATTTCTATTTATAAATTATAAACATATTACATCCACTCAATTAAGTGTATCTGTAGTTTTATTATATTTATAAGGGGCTTTCATTTTAAAATTCTCTTTTACAAATAAATTTTACAATATTCTAAAGAAATCTTTTTATGAAATTATTCATGTTGTATGATTATGTTCTGGTTCATGGGAATTTTTTATGAAGAATTTTGGGACCTATATCTCTTTTGAATGCATTGGGTATGTGTATGTTATAGGTTGGCCTTATGGTTACTCCCAGTGTAACTGTGATGGTTAGAAAAATTGTAAGGTAGCAATGAGGGTTAGAAATTATAAGGTAGCCGAGAGGGTTATAAGATTATGTAAGTAACACCCCAAGATACATTTATGGTTCTAATTATGTTCTTATGTATTTTTGAAATATCATTTTTCACAATGTAAGTATATATATACTGGTGATATATATGTCTGTTGAAAATGATTTCATATGTTACAGGTATTCATGGACTAATATGTTCTTTCCTTATTTTTATATCCCCTACCGAGATTTTGTGCTCATCCCATATTTTTAAATGTTATTTAAATGATATAAGGATGTGTATGAAAAATAATGAATCCATGTTAAAATTTTGATGAATTGTCAAGGAAATTATGTTTTAAGATTTAATGTTAAATATTTTTAAATAATTGAATCTTTTTTATCGTATCCACTCTATAATAATGTGTAAGGTTATAGATATATTATGTCAAAATTATCTAAATATATAAACTTGAAAATATACTCAATGTATAATGATGTGTTTTCATGGATAAAATAAAGAATATGTAATGTAATAAGGTATGGTCCTTATACAGGTACATCAGACCATTTGAAATTCTAGATCTAATTGGAGTTATAGCATACTGTTTGGCAATGCCACCAAGTCTCTCCAGAGTCCATGATGTGTTTGACATATCACTGTTAATATAATACATTCCTGACCCAACTCATACACTCACCTATGAATAATTTAAACTGGAACCTAACTTGTCTTATTGTGAATATCCTTCCAGGATTTATGATACCAGATAACAAGTGTTGAGAAACAGGACGATTCATATAGTTAAATTTCATTGGAGAAAACATAAATTGGAAGTGGCAACATGGGATCCTAAGGAACATATGATATAAAAACACCCAGAATATTTTTATGCAGTAATATTCTAGAAATTTTGAGGATGAAATTATTTGATGAATGGGAGAATTTAACACAACAGGCTTCCATAAATGCTTCTCTTTGAATAATGCAATTCATTACGTTTTACTAAACTTTGAGTTCTAACACACCACAACCAATAAAACTCTCCATTTTGAATAGTAATACAAACTTTATTAAATTTTATAAATTTTATTTTTTCAAGTGGACTTCATTTTTGTTTTCTAAATAACAAAATTAAATTAGGTTGAATTTTTGCTATTTTCTTGAAAACATTCAAATTTTGTTGAATACTAAAAAACATTGCGTTATTCATTAAAAATGAGTTTATGTTTAAATAATTATTTATTTTTTTAAATTTATTTTACATCAAATTAGATACATAATACCTTTATGAGTTCATTTTAATTCATTGGAATCATTTTATAATACGATTATATGTATAAAATGTTATTGAACATTTTACCGTCTTTCACCCACCTTTTAGGCGTAGTTGTGAATTTTCATAAAACCTAATTTTACAGAATTTGTGAATTGAATTTAATAAATACAACAGACATGGTTGACATAAATAAGTAAAATTTAGTTCAATTTTATGAAAAAAAATATTTAGTGAATAGTAACTTTTGAATTTTATTTACCACGGTTAAAATTAAATAGGGTAATTAAGGGTAAAATGATATTATAATTTCAATAACACATGTCTTAATTATATTGGATAAGTTTATTTCAACCAAAATCAACCTTAATAATAAAATATGATCCTTTTTGATCTACGAGGATTAGATTAGGAAAATTATTATTATTTTATTTGAGGAAGATTTAAAAGTGTAAAAATCAATGTTTAGTAACTAAACCATTTTTAATATATGGTTTTACATAATATAAATTCAACAATAAGTATTAATTTGAAATATAAAAATATTTCATACATCATGTTATTTTATTTTAAATTTTTATAAATTAAATAACTAAATTTATTTTTTACACAATGATGATGCAGTAATTAACTTATTACTGAAAGATTAACATAAGTGATATTATAAAAATTAAAATAAATGTAAATTGGGAATTTTTATGAATTCAACTATTTTTATTGGTTAATATGATATGTTAGGGTTTATTAAATGATTTTTTTGAACAGATAAATGTTTATGACTTTCACAGAAATAAAATACTTAATAGTGTCAAAATTGACATAAATGAATTTTTAGTACAAATACTTTTTTATTAAATGATTAAATATTTATAAAAGTCTATGTTTCTGAACAAAGACTTATATAAGGTTATAGTTTTCATTATTTTACCATATGGAGTCAGTTTTATCTTTTATGGTATGTTTATTAACCATATAATATAAAAATAAAAGAGACATGGTAAATATTAAACTAGTTAACAAAGAAATGAATCTATAAGATAAGGATCATATGGTGACATAAAAATTTCTAAAACCTATTGGTTGAGAATGTTTCAACCCATACCCACCTTATCCTAGAAAGAAATCCATTTGTAGTCATTAGAAAATGAAAATTATTTTATAATAGAATAATATTTCATGATTTTCCTAAAGTGACCCTCACCTCTATTATAAAAATGCAATTCCCCTTCTCTCAAAATCACACCTCAAAAGTCATTTATATCGGCCAAAACCTACCCCAATATCCTCTCAACTATCCTTAATTCAACGTAGAGTCATTAATTTGATCATAAAGGCAACCTTTAGATCCATTTTGATCAAATCAAAAGGAAGCACTAGAAGAAGAGGTAATAATTTCATAACCTATTTCAAAGTTCTTTTCTTCTTCCACTTCCTCTTTAATTGTTTTTTCCATACCAAAAAAAAATTCAGTTACATGTAAAAATATGGATGTTATTATAAATATGGTACCACAATATTCATTATTCCATTCATCCTATAAATGGAAAAGTCATCATACGTGTGTACATACGGCTTACAATCTCCACATCATGGTGTAGTTTGATTTTCAACACTTCATTATTTGTATGGTTATAATAATGATACATAATTGATGTAAATAATAAACAAAACATGTTAAGGATTTTGTATATATTATATAAAATCCAATTACATATGATTTCACCATTAATAGAATGATTTTTTCACTCGTGCATGCATAAGGATTACCATATACACGAACACGATGAGATTAATTCCTCATCGTAACAATTCAAGAATAATTTTCATTTGATAGCTAAAAACAATTTTTAAGAACTTAATACCATTATTTATATAAATCAAATACATTCTATTCATAAAAAACCTGACTTAGGTAACAAAATATATAAATAATAACAAATCATATAACACCTGAAACTATGATACAATTGAAATATTATTTACAAATAAATATTAGAAGATCATATATGGTATCGTATTTATGAATGTGGTTCTTTTATAATTTAAAAACAATGATTTTACCATTATACAGGAGTTTAACGTACACTCAACTAAGGAAAACTACTATGTAAGGTTTAATTTTATGTTCTATTTATTTATCCGAAGTTTTTTATACGTAAATATCTAATAGGACTTCTTTTTCATCCACATCTGTGTTTCATAAAATGTATTTCAAAACATTTTTACTATTTCCTAGAACATGGGATAGATTCCTTCATACCATAGTTTTAATTTTAATAATTATTTTTGAAAGGAATCATTCGGTAATTTTCTAAACAAGGTACTTTATGAACTTTCCGAGAAATTATGGAAAGAATGTTTTTTTAACGTATTCCATAGGTGCGGCTATTTTCAACCATTATAACATATTCAATGCTTCCCATATAATCTTATAATAATATTTTCAAAATGAATTTTTTCTTTTATAATTATGTGACTTTTAAATTATTTCAACATAGAAACAGATATTTCTGACAAATATTTTTGATTTCATCTATGGAAACTTCCTTTAATGGATTTTAATCTTAATTGATGTTGATTCATTATGATAAAAACTACCATGTTGTATTGATTTTTTTGGATATGGTTGATTGTGGATGTGATATTTTTATACCATTCTTGGTTTATGGTTAATGTATTAACATTTAATATGCTATTTTTAAAATGAATGTTTATGTTATGTTTCAACATTTTCATACAAGGAATGCATTTGACTTAGTAAGTGGTGGGTGGAGCCCACTAAAGATCATCGATTCATTGCTAGGTTTCATGGGACAAAATAGTGTCATGGCACAAGTCCTTAACAAAATATTATTTTTAGTCTTGGCACGTAGCCTTGACTATTTGATTATGATGTACGACATTATGGATTCCATCTTTATGAAATTAGCTTTTGATATTACATGTGATTATTGAACTTGTAGAATTTCCATGTGAATATGTAAATATCAATATATGATTTATATCTACTATATTATACTGACTTTTATGTTTAAAATTATTGTGATTTATTATTATACATTACCTTAAATGTTTATGCTTATTTATTATAGTTTCTGTAATATAGTTATCTTTACTGATAATTTGAGCTCCCCATTTCTTTTTTTTTATTTTTCCTAGTATGTGAGTAAGTATATTATGATTGACCTATAGAAATAGTCTATGGGATTTGAGTTTTTTTAAAGGAGACACGATGTTGTTGTTTTTAATTTCATAATTTAATGTAAAACTTATTTATTTATCTAGTAAATACAACGCTAATAAATTAATTTGACTTTTGAGACTTGATCAATTGTGATCATACCAACGTTATATAAGAATTCACAGACCTTATGTATCTAGGCTTGGGGAATTACATGCTAGAATATGAGAGGGTAAGGATTCAAAAATATGAACACCGAATAAATGATCTGAGAGTTTGTTCATTCAGAACCATATGTGTTCTTGTTAGAAGGATCCTGATGAACAGAAAAGGGAGTAATAATAATTAAAATAGATATCTCATTTATCCTGCATCATTTACAACCCCACAATGATGATTGATTTTCATTCCAATTGGATTGTGGATTGGTCTGCATTCATTGTAGAATTCCAAGAATGGGGGAAAGAAATATTTACCTTACTAATGCATCAAATCCCCACCTGAAAAAAATAGATTTCATGATGTTGATCATTATTCATTGTCTGTAAATCTTTGTTCTCGAATACCCTCTCAAAGGTTTTTCTTGAGTTCATCAGATTTTCCATCATTCTTCATTGGAGAGGTTTTTTTGTCGTTCTTTAGAGGAATTATAGGATTATTTTTCAGCAATGAATTCTATGTTTAATTAAATAAGGAATACATGTGGAAATTGATGTGTCACCATGATAATTTATTAAACAGTTTTATTAAAGGGGATTCAACATCCCCTCGTTGCTTCACTACAACGCTGATGATTCGCTGCACCGTAGTGCTGACAAGTCACTATGTAACAAAGAAGAAAATCTAATAAAATGCATTTTTATGTTATTTTATCTCTCTTAAAAAATGTATTAAAAATAATTTTTTTGGTTGATCTGTGCCTGTCATAGTTAGTCCCTTCGATTGAGAATCTTGACACTTTGTATTCAATGGTGCCCTTAGAGTTTTGATCTTGGAAATAGTTTGTATATATGAAAAACCCACTCTCATGTTTATTTAAGGAACATTAAATATAGTCCAAAAGTATATTCTAGACACTCTAGGCCTCATAATTACATGTATTCTTAGATCCTAGTCTCTAAATAATCCCAATTAATGTTCAAAAAAATATATATTGAATTTTGGGGAATTACATTACTATCCATTTAGATATTAACATCCTCATAAGAAAAAAAATTTCTAATAAAATAATTGGGGGGTATTGAGCATGAATTTGAGCATCACGTAACCACATTCTCCTTGAAGATTCCCAAGCTACCAAGGATCATCTAACATAGGAATCAACCGTCCCGGATGGATCCTGTCATGTTGAACCACTATCTATAATGAGTACTCTACGAATGTCGACATTTCTTGATTCCCTAGCATACCATGGTTGATGATGTGAGAAAGGTCAAGAACATATCTCCTCATCTGGGACACATGGAAGTATTCAGGGACCCTCTCTAATTATTGCGGTAGATCCAAGTTGTACGCCACCTCTCCCCCTCTACCTAGTATTTATAAAGGTCTGATGAATCTCAGAGATAACTTCTTTCCCTGGCCAAATATCTATATCTCTCTTTGAGGAGATACCCGTATGAATATATGGTCCCCCAATTTGAACAAAAATGGTCTCTATTTCCTATCTACATATTACGTTTTTCTATTCTATGTAGTCTTTATCCTCTCTCGGATGACATGCACCTTCTCAGTGGATGATTTTTCACCTCTAGATCCCTAAGTGCTAACTCCCTTGGGTCTTTCTAGCATTACAATGAAATTCATGGTGGTCCATACAATGTCTTGAATAGTTTCATACTGATTGTGGTGTGGTAGCTGTTTTTGTATGAAAACTATAGCAGTGGAATCTGCTCCTCCCAACTATGACAAATATTGAGAATGAAAGCATGAATAATGTATTCCATTCTCTTTATGATCCGCTTAGTCTGACCTTCCATCTCTGGGTTAAAGGATGTGATCATGTGCAGTTGACTGCAAAGGTCCCTATACAATCCATTTCACATATAGGATGTAACATGTGCATCATGATCCAAGATTGTCCTAGATTAGACTCCATGGAGTAAAACTATCTCCTATATATAGAGGGGTCCAAATCTCTCCACTGAACCCTGTTCTATAATGGGTTGGAAGTAGACCAACTTTTTGAGTATGTCCACGTTAACACAGATGGTATTGTTCCCCCTGGACATATGATGTAAGCCCATAACAATGTATATAAATTACCAATCCCACGTCCACACTGGTACCTTGAAATATTTTGTACAACCAATTGTAACCTAGTTCTCAGTATTTAGTTGTGGAAAAGTGAGGCATTTAGATAAAAACTCTACCACTGCCTTCATCATCCCCAACCACCAGTACTGACATCGGAGGTCCTAGTACATTTTCACCACACCTAGATGTAATGAAAAATAGTTGTATGAAACTCCCTCAGCACCTTCTCATGTGATGACACGGGTACTATGGTTAATCCTCTGAAAAAGATGATGTTCTCCCTACCTTTATAATATCCATTAGGGGGATCCCTGGTATAATTTTTTGCACGTATAGTCTCACAGCTGTTATCTTTGTGTTACACCTCCCTGACTCGCTATAAGAGTGGAGGGGACAACTAGAATCAACTAATGAAAATAAATCTTCTCTATATAATTGAATGCTATCAAATATGTGGACAAACACATTTAAGACTCATTCCGTTTCTATGAAATCGATCTCCTATTGAGTAAATATTTTACCACATTACCCTTCCCACAAGTATAGATTTTATTGAAGTATTAGTCATAGTGGAACTCTAGACAATGCCACTATCTGAGGTTTATATCCTTCTGATAAAATATATTATTCAAGAATCTTGGGATCAGAGTAGACAATATATCATTCAGCCATATGGTAGTGTGGCCACATCTTCAGTGAGAAGACTACCGCTGCCAACTCAAGGTCATGAGTCGTATAGTTATATTCATGTGTTCTCAGTTTTCATGATCCCTAAGAAATTACTACTTTCCCCAGCATTATTACACAACCAATACTGATTTCTAATGCATCAAAAAACACCACGTAGTTAGTTCCCTCATATGGTAGCCTCAAGATAGGAGGAATCATCATGATCTATCTCAATTGATAAAAGCTCTACTTGCATTTTTCTCTCGACATTAAGGTTATTCCCTCCATTTTCAACATGTTCATGGGTGTTTTCGCACTGATGAAGTGAAGTAAAAACCTGTGATAGTACCTAGACAACATAAGGAAACAATTCAACTAGGTAAACCTAATGGGTTTTTTCCAAGAAATAATTTTCTCAATATTCTATGGATCCACCACAATTCATTCCCCTGAGATGACATGTCACAATAAGTGACCCTTTCATATCATGAAATCAAACTTCAGGTGATTTTTGTCATGTTGCTGCTCTTGGAGTGATTCAATAACCATCGCCATGTGTATCGTGTGATCCTCCTCACACACTGAAAACTCTAAAATGTCACCATTGAAGACCACTATGAACTAGTCTAAATGCGGCTGTAAGATGCTATTCTTGAGTTAAATGAACACTATTAGGGATTTCATGATGTCAAAAGATATTACTAAGTACTCATAGTGGATTTAGAGACATCTAAAATCTGCCTCCTCTATGTCCTCATCTCAATATTTTTAGCTGATCGATGAGGTCATTAGACCTTGGTAGAGGAATCATGTTATTCATGGTCACCTGGTTCAGGTTCCAAACGTCCACACATAACCTCATGCTTTTGTCTTCCTTCTTTTCAAACAACACTAGGTTTACCCATGTTGAAACACATGGAATTATGAACCCCTTCCACTGAAATATATCCAATTGTACCCTCATCTCCCAGAGCTCTACAAGATCCATCCGATATGTAGGTGTAGATATATGTGTTGTGATATGGTATAGATCAATGTAGGAGTCTACATCTCTATGAGGAAGTATTACTAGAATATCCTATTTAAAGACTTCCTTGTACTCATACACTACTATAGGAAATTGTTGACTCGTCTCATCCACTTCACAAAGGGTCATGCTAGACAACTAATTATTGATCAGCTGCACCCTCTAATGTGTGAGTCCACCTCGTGCTGTAAGTGCTCCCTTCACACCGGTGAAGGAAATATCAGTCCCATATCCATGAACACACTGCACTCTATGCCTAAAATAGTCAATCTGATCGTGGACTATTTATAACCAATCCATACCCAGAATGACGTCTTAAGGATTTGACACTACTACTAGGAGATCACAATTGAATCTCTCACCTTCAATAGTAAGATAACACTACCAGTACCTTTGGGTGATCATTCAATCCATTCCCATAGGCATCTCAAATAATATGTATTGTGCTGATAACATGATTGGAATTATCGATCTCCAAACAATGTTTTTGGAAAGTAAAGAGTGATTGAAACCTATGCCTATAAGAATTGTAGACAATGTGGATAAGACATAGATCATGCCTCATATCATCTATGGGACGATCTGATTGTATGCCTCAATTTCCTAAAGCTGAGACCTCCCCTATATACCTACTCATAGATACAATTGTGGACAACCTGGGGGTGATGGTTGTAGTACCACATATCTACTTCCACATTCTTCCCCTCATCCCACTCCTCTTCCACATATTCTGCTAGGCATACCACCCAGTTAATGCATCTACAACTGTCTTGGTGGTTTGTCGACCATCTATCGGTCCCTTGTGTGGAGATCTAGGAAATCGATTTTCATGTTCCCCTTCCCGCTACATGCATAGCATAGTCTCTTCCCCTGATGGATCCCTCTATCCCAGGAGCCTCATACCACTTACCTTGAGTTATATGGTCGTCTATTGAATGGTATAGCCTATTTTGGCCTATGTTTCATTAGTCGACTACCTTCCATGGATCACTCGACCACTCATCATCCATAGTTAGCTCCCATAATCAGTACCAACTCGGTGAGAGATCTCTCAACTAGTAGATCTTACTGATGCACCCCCTCCTATGTTGGGACGCTGTAGGAAATAATTGATGCCCTGATCTATAGTCAGAGTCCCTTCTCAAAAGTCCAGGCCTTGAATAATGGGTCCTACACTATATTTGTAGAGTAACTGGAGTTTTCTATAAATCTCACAGAGTACTCATCCACTATTAGGAAACCCTACAATAAGTGAAATAGTACATGTATGTGCACTAGAAGCAATGTTGAGGGGAATAACTCCTCCCTGAAAAATTGATCGAAGATAGACCAGTTGTGGGTCACCTCCTCATGTGGTTGGATTGTCAAATTCAACTATCTCCCAACAGATCCCTATAAAAGGCTCACAACAAGAACCGGGATCTGGTCAAGTGGTGTCCTCACTAAGTGGAAGACTCATGTCACTACCTCTATCCAATAATCTATGACCAAAGGATCTGTCTCTCCCATGATCATGGGAGGACTTTGTCATTGGATTCCATGCAAGTCAATGAGCCTATGTGAGTCCTCTACTGGTACAATCATTGTAAAAATAGAAAAATAAGTAGTGGTATCACTGGGACATTGTCCAAAGGTTCCATCTCAGGAAAAGGACCCATTACTGAAGGCTCATACCTCTGTGAACCATCCTCATTTCCATCCACTAGAATATTGGAAGGCTATCAGCATGGAGGAATCTTGAAATAGATCATGATTAACCACACTCAAAAGATTATACATGGTGAGCCGACATTAACTCATTTTTGTTGGGAAAAAAACTCAAAGACGCTTATAACCAGTACTTTCATGTACCGAGTCAAATAGTAGAATTCAAGGTCCTTGTGTATGGATATATCTGCTACCACACAGACACTAGGCTCCCTGGTAAGAAAGCTGAACTCCAGACACATAACACTCTTTCCCCATAAAAATATTTAGACCCTTAGTTCTTCTATTAGAACTGACCAAGCTCTGATACCACTTTCTCATAACCCAACCCAAGGTATTGTGTCATTACTACCGCAAAGCCACCTTCCATAGGCCAGGGGATAGTGACTAGCACCAGGTAGGAATATCCTAAAAGGTATGAAATTTTACATTAAACATGTAAACACACACAAATATCAAACATCATAAAGTAAACACAACTTAAACTTCAACTATCACTGAGACTACTAATTAGATTACAATACAATTGAAAATACAAAGGGGCCAGAATACAAGCCAAAAAACACAAAGGAAAGTAAAATTTCCACGATCCATCCACTTAATACCCTACGGGAAGGGTTAGTGAAGGTAGCCTCCTATAGTTGTGAAATTGTTCCCATATTTCATATCTAACTAAGCACCACATAGTCCCAAGCAACCAAGGTCTCTGTCGAAAAATCGATCACCTACACATGAAACGACATGTGTAGGTGAATGTTGTGTAGGGTGAGTAATAAAATACATTGTAGGGACCCCCACCAAAAATGAAAACCACAAATATAGACCACATAGAAAGACCACATAATAAGACTACAATAAAAGACTACCCATATAAAAATACCACAAGTATAGGAATCTCACACTATGTATAACTCAGATTATAGAAAATAAGAATTTCATTTGTGAATCTGAATTATCTTGCACTATTAAGGGATTCATCCCAGGTGATCCGTCAAGGTTATATATAGTACTAGACCACCAATGTCATCTCGGATATTTAACCACTAAGGTCCACTCGTCTATTGGAATAGTGAGGTCTGATCGTCTGTAGGACCACTGAGGTCCACTCATCTCTTGTACCACTTAGGTCCACATGCTTGTTAGACCACTGAGGTTTGCTCATCTTCTAGACCACTAACATCCCCTCATCTGCTAGACCACCATGTTCCACCAGGCTATTAGACCAGCAAGGTCCTTCTAGTCATATTTTTCATGTCATAGAGAGCTAAAGGATTCTTGCTCTCTATTGTTGTTGATTCTATGAGATTAAAATCCTCAAGCCATTTAAAATATTCTTAATACCACGAATACTCAATTAGAATATAATAAATGGACCTAATCAATACATGGGTCTAAACACTGTAAGTGTTTCATCAATCAGATGCCCAGTCTGAGTGATATTGTTGTATTAGTAAACATAGGATATTTTTATCCGAGAATAATATGAATTAGTCAGACCAACACGACCAACCATGCTTGGGGGCCACACATGATACGATCTGTTTATGATGAACTGACATGTCCCATTTGGTTCTGAGTTGGACCAAGCCTGTATGCCCCATTGTCCAGGCCCCTTGGGATTTGTTGGACCTGGCCCGGTTGGACTGCAGGTCTAGCCCATCAGGTCTCCTAGTGACCTGATTCACTAAAAGTCTTATCTGACTTGGTCAAACTGGTTCTAACTAGCCAAGCCACCCATTGGCCTGGTTTCCCCTTCATCATGGCCTGCATTGGTGGGTTAGATCTCCTCTAGCCCAGGCCTCCCATCGACCAGGTTTATTTCACCAGCCCATCCCATATCTGCGGGCTGGTTATATTCATTTCCGGATGACGTGCGTCATGTGGTTCACATAGTCATGCATCACAAGGGTGGCTCCGCCTCTTCTTCCAGATGGTCTTACCATGTAGACTGACCTTTTACATGACCCTCGACATCCCAAGGAACCTTCTTTTTGTAGTTATCAAACCAAGTATTTTTACTATGTGGTGCCTCTAAGGCAGTCATGTGGCCTCATCTTCCACCCTCCGACAACCCGCATACATGTCATTGGCCCCTATCATTTCCACATGTGCCACCTCCCACCAGTGTTGATGTTGGTCACTTCTACTATCGTTGTGTCTAGGGTGTTAGGGGTTGGTGATGCTGGTGTGCTTGGGGATGCATCCTAGAACTATCGCCGCGACCTCATGATGCTACTACAGCCTTGTGGTGTGGCATTTTTCCAATTCTGCATCCTTTCTAGCCGTGGCCCTTTCCGACCAATGTCTCCATCTCCCATGGCCTCCTACCATGGGCAGATGTGACGATGTGCCATTGTGGTCCTGCCTGGACTATAGAAACAGTCACCGCTGAATTCATTGTTCCACAAAGAATTGTAAGAGCACAAAAGCAGGATAGGGGAAGGTGTCTCACAAATGAACACCCAAATAATGATCCGGGTCTTTGTTCATTTATACCCAAATAAAATCTTGTTAGAAGAATGACAAATAACATAAATGGGTGGAATAATTATAAAAATAGATATCCACTTTATCCGGCAACATTAACCATCCTACAACAACCATCAGTTCTCATGAAAATTTAATTTTTGATTTGTCCGCATTCGTCAAAATTTTTCATAAACAAGGGAACAGAATAATTCACTGAAAAATGCATCAAATACCTAGCTAGAAATTTATATTTTTTGGATGATAATTCATCATCATCTATCGATATCTAATCACGAATCTTCTCTCCAAGGTTGTCATTATCGACGATTGATTCATTGGTGTTCATTATAAGATAGGATTCTATCGCCGTAAGAAATAGGAATGACAGGGTTGTTTGTCTACCATGAAATCCATGTTCAATTAAAATTGAAAGACGCATGCACATTACATCATTTCCACACATATAAAATGATAATGAAATAACTGTTTAAGTGATTTTATCTTTTCTCTAAAATGTATGAAAACTACCTTTTCGGTCATCTCAGAAAATTCTATGTTAGGCAGTTCCTAGTTGTTTCCTAGATCTATAAGATCAACAGTTCCCTTGGATTTTTTATCTAGGAACCATTTTGAATGTTATAAAAACCCACTCCAACCATTATTTAATTATCATTAAAAACTACATCAAAAATACATTCCAGCCACTACAGACCTCAGAATTATATTCTATCTTTAATCTGGTCTTTAAATAATCCCACATAATTGCCAAATATTTTATATGGAATTATGGGGTATTACGTGATTATTTAATATCTTTTTAAATTTAATTAAAGCTTAGTTCAAGGGATAATTTTCAAAAAACATAAATTTTTACTATTTAAAAATTAGTTATGACATTCTTGTAATCTTTTAATTTTAAATTATTGCAATTTTTTAAGAATGGTTTTTAGACCTATTTAATTTAAGGTAAGTCTATTTTATTATGTTAAATACCAAGATTTATTTCATTGAGAATAAGAGGAACTTCTGAAAATAATGAACATCTCTACTATTATGAAGAGCTACACATTGAGTACATACATGTCTAGGTAATTTATTTTTTACTCGGTTTCTATTTTTTTGGATTCTATTGTTCAATTACTATATATATTGAACATCATTTCTAACCAGGATATCTTTAAATTTGTTTTTTCTTGATGGTTTTTTTATGAATAAGATGATCCTTTATTTGTTATTTTTCTATGAAACTATAAGATAAATATTTGTAGAAATAAAATCAATTGATCTTGATTTATTAAAATATCAAATACCCTTACGCAGTCATAAAAGAGTTTCATATTCTAGTACTGTGAGATGCATATTTTGATTGCTAGTAAATGATCATGAAGTTCATATAAAATCCTTGTTATAAATATTTTATCTGCTTTGTACTCCATCGAAGAGGTCATATGTGTAAATGAACTCTTTAGCCAAAATGAGAAATCTTACTAAGACATCATTGGTGAAGTGTACTAGGGGATCCTTTTTTAATGATCCACTCAAAAAAATCATATTCATATTATCTATTTTTCCACTACATGTCTATATTAAATAAGGGAACACTATATATCTTCATGCCATATGAATATGAATAACATTTCAATCTGTTATGATTTATAAAATAAATAAATTCACCCACACTTTCTAATCATAATATTATTTCCACCTACTGATTTCTATTAGATGATTGTTTTGTGAAAATGAATTATAATCCCTAGAAAGGTTGATTAAATGGTCTATACAAAGATAGATATTGACAATAGAACTCAATGAAGGAATGACTATTTTATGTTCCCAATTTTTTATGTGTGATTACTATGGATTCCAGAAATGTCCCATGATTATTTATTTGAAGAATCATTTATTCAAATTTTACATGAATATTATCAATAATTACAAAATACATTGAAACCATAAAAATGATATGTTTTTGAAGATGTTAATTATGATATAACATGATCTATTAATGATATTATGTATTGAAATTATTGAGATTAATATAATAATGTATATAAATTTTTTATATCTTATCATATATGTCAAATATTGGTATTTTTTATGATGGAACTAAAAATGTCAGGAAGTTAAGTTACAACAACCCAAAGTATAAATTTTATACATTCTGAATATATGATGGTGAAATAATCACTTATATGAAATTAACATTTACAAAAAATAGTAAATGGTGTTTCTACCTTGGGAAAACCAATTTAATAAGTATGTCAATCCTTAAAATTTATAATATTCTTACCATCTATATAGAATGAGATATCTAGAACAATCAGATTATGTACCCCATGCGAAGAACATTAAAATAAAATAGTTAGATGTAACACTAATAAGGTATTAATGAAAAATTGAAAGTGAATTAAAAATATGAAAGGATGATATAAAGGGAAAATAACACTTTCAAAGTTACAACTATTAAATAAGAAAAGAAATAAAATTGGATTTTGTTTCGTCAAAAGAATTTAAATGTTCATATTCTGGAAAGGAACTTGCTCAACTAACCAAAATAATTATAAAGTCTTATAAGTAGAATAATGGATTGAAATATTTCATCAAATAAGTATTAGGATGTAAAGAATTAGTATTATACAAATGAAATAAATGGGGAATATCATACATGATATTCCAAAAATAAATGAAGAGAAAAAATGATCTATAATGAAAGAAAGTATTAGAATAGAAATGAATATGATAAAAATGATAAAAAATATATGAAGGATATTTTTAGGGTCTCTTAATATTCAAAATATAATTCAAAATCGTACCCATAAAAGATCCCATCAATATGAAATAAAATATTTTTTTTGGCTAAATAAAAAATAACATCCAAATTCATATTATTGTAATGCTTCTTATTATGAATTTATTAGTAATAGTAAATTATCTGGTTATTGTTCAATACATTTAGAGAAGTGGTGATCTATATATAAATTGAATACATACATAAAAAAATTCATAATAATGTTTTAAATTAAAAATATTTAATGAAAAAACAATAGTTGGACTTAAAATAGATAATTAAGAAATCGTCCTCAAATTCCAATCTTCATTAAAATTGAATTAATGATTTACTAGATTGTAGAGACCCATAGCCTGACATACATAGACATTACATTACTTTTTAGGAATACTTAATACATTACAAAAACAGACACACTAGGACCGTAATAGTTTAGTTTCTTTAGAAACTCGGAAAAAAATAATCCTCTAATAATGGTGAAAGATCTTCAACATCTCCTATAATGATCTTCCCCTTGTTTTTTCATACCTAAAACCATTATTTATATCCTGGGGAAAATAAAACATAGATAGTGTGAGCTCAAATTCTTAGTGAGTGTAAATATAGAGAACATTAAACAATCCATAAACATTTGAATGCAAAAACATGAACATAAAATCCAAACATCAAAATCTTGAGAAAAGACATAAATCTTGGATGTACGTAAGGCATATATCATAAAAGAACATAAATAATGATAAAATAGAATGGGAATAAAACATGTAATTGTGTAAAACCATTATGCACTTCATATTATTTCCATAGTAGCCAAGGCATTACTGCCAAGAACATCTTAGTCAATAAAGTCCCTTTCTGAATCGAGTTCACTTCTCATTCTAGTCTTGTTTCACTGAACTACATTAACATACCATTCCAGACATGTATATCTCATGAGATAAAAATCTTTACCCAATAAATTGGTTGTAGATATAGGTCCCACACATCTCATAATGAAATCATTTTTACGTGTTCCACAACATGAACATAAATCCTTCATCATTACCCAAAAAATAAAATGTGTTTCATAAACATCATCCCATCATAACATAATCTATATACAAAATCGATATAATTTCACCCTACGAAATGTTAAACCATGTAATTCATAGAATCATTATACTTGAAACATACACATATTAAATAATTTCATCATATATGGAAAATTATTTTGGTAAAACACTTGAAATGAATTCATGAGGAAAATAACTTTCCTTCTTCAAAATAATTTTCTTTTCACAAAATTCCAGGCAATTTAAAAATAAAAGGATTTTTTCAAAAATATTCATTAAATCTTGTAGATTATTATTCTTTAAAATAATATGTTATACAACCATAAAATTCAGTTCATGTCGTATAAGTAAAAAAACACTCTTCTCGTACATTTTCCAGAAAAGTCAAAAAGTACCTCGTATGGTAAACAAAATAAAGATTACTTACATACAATGTAGTAAAAGTCGGAAATGGGTAAAAATATATTTAAAGATACATGAAACAATCTTTATAAAACATGGACATGGATGATAAATATAACCCCATTAGATACTTATGAATAAACAAGTTTGGATAAAAACGAGATAGGAAAATTTATCCCTTACCTTATGTCTGATATGAATCGTATGTATTAGAAAATCCTATATAATGATTCAAATAATGTAATTGAATTATTACCGAATCATATTCATAATTATTATATCATATATGGTTCACTAAATACATTATATTACCCATTCATTTGTAAATTCACTGTTAATGCAGTGTTTTGGGTAAAATCGTTTCATTTATCATATGTGTTTCGAATTGTTGTTCTTGCTATTATTGCTTATATCCTGATTTACATAATTCCAAAATGTAAAACATGATTTATATATAATATATACTCAGCATATAAATATATATGATATATCGATAAATGCAATGTAATGTACCGTTCATGGAGACATTAGGTCGTACTTACGCATGAACGCTGTTTTTGTTTCCTTATTGATTTAATGGAATTATGTAAATGAAACATATATGTAATTTAATACATTATAATTATTATGTAATATATTTCATTATTATTTTTTATATATACATTATAATAAAACATGAATGGCTAATCATTGAAAATGAATCTCATCGCTTTCGTGGAGACGGTAGTCCGTACGTACGCACAAGCGATGATATCATTCCAATTATTGTGGAATTGTATTGATGTGTATGTATAATATTTCAGAATCAAGATAACTTTACAATAATCACTTATTGTTATTCATTTACACCATTATACCTATCCAATTAAGGTGTTGGTGGAAAAAAGTTTACACCACGACGTGGAGAGGGTATTCCGTACGTACGCACGCACAGTGATTTCGTTTTTCGTTGGATGGGTAGAAGATGAAATAGGGGTTTTTCATATTTATAATAAAATATCAGTATATGAGTGATACTGATGTTATTAATTTATTATTAAAAAAATAAATAAGAAGAAGTATAAGAAGAAATAAATTGGAATGAATCAGTAAAGGATATTACCTCTTCTTTGACGCGCCTCCTCTTAACCTCCTTTTAAGGCACTAGAGTTGGTCTTTTGAGGAGACTAGAACCACTATAATGTTTCTAGGGAAGTTGAGAAGGGAAATGGGCTGGGTTTGGTCGAGCTTGAAGGTTCAAAATTTTGTAAAGAGAAGTGGTAGGATGTGCCCGTATATAAGGGATGAGAGGGTCACCTTTGGAAACCTCAAATATAATAATTTATAATAAATGAAAACCCCAATTAAAAACTACCAAAATGACTCAAATCCGAACATATATGAGATAAGGTTGTAATATAATCAAAAAAATAAAATTTAGACCTGTTGGTAATTTATTTTAAACATTATCAACTTGATTTATCCTTATTTAATCTATTTAATTTTATTTGTGGTTACAAGATTCTATGTTATAAATTGTTATAAATAATTTCTTATGTGTTGTGAATTGTCCTTAATTGGATTATTTATGAAATTCTTGACCATATAAATTTTAATTTATAATTGTTAAATATTTTAGTTATTTTTAAACAATTTTATATTTTATTATTTTTATAAAATAACAATAGTGTCAATTTTGACACTATTCCTCCAAAGGCCTGAAGTCCTTCATTTTTTTTATTTTTAATTCTAAAAATATTCATTTATTTGAATTTAAATAAAATACACATAGAGGATATGTTCAAACTAAAATATTTAATAGATTCATGACATATCATATTTATGTAGAAAATTATTGGATCACATTAAATAGTTCGTATAATATATATTTTAATATTATTAAAAATATTTATTTGATATTTCAATCAATAAAATAATTTCAACATCAATATTGTGTCACCTTTAACGATAATTACATAATCCGTAAAAATTAAAAATAAATTCGATGCTGTAGATAATTTTATTATATTTATGGATACTATTCATGTTTGATGTTTCATGAAGTTTATCAATAAATTAAAATTATTATACTTATAAGATTTAGGAGAGTGACATGTTCTAACTTTCTTTGGTTTTAATAATAATTATATCATTTTCATGGTCAATAGTCCATGAAACGAATCTAATCCGACCATTAGGTGATATTTTTCAACGTTTATTCATCCAATAAAATTTTGGCAGGTGTTAGGGTAATTATATTATTTTATTTTTACCCTTAATTACCAAATTTACCTTTAACTGCAGTAAATAGAAATTATTGTAGTTACTATTCATAATATCAAAAAAATAAATGTAGCCTATTAACAAAATTTAAGCCCATAAAATTCAAATATGGAATCCATTTTCCAAAAATAAAAACACATAAGTTGCAGTAATTAATTTAAAATTAATCCCATTGTTAAGAAAACGGGTTTTAAAAGTTAAAACTTTGCAAAAGATTGTAATGTTTTTACTTATGAATTCAGTTTAAAATTAATGATAATGACATACATTATATTAAATTGTAAAATATTTTCTATTTATACATTAAAGATATTAAATATTATAATTTAACTATATAAATTATTTCAATGAAAAAAAGTTGTTTTTAAATAAAATATAGCGTATTTTTACTATTCATTAAACTATGAATGTTATCAGACTAATATGAAAAATGTATACCAAGTAAATTTTTATATCCTAATTCCAGAGAAGAATTTTATTTTTTCAAGTTGAACTTATAAATCTGTCAAAAACTATATTTAAAGTGGGTGCTCCATCAAAAGGCGGGAAGACTACAATTTTTTAAAAATTATTATTTTACTCGAAAAATTTATTTTGTTCACATATCATGTTTTAGAAAATGTGTAGAATGAATAATAATGTTATAAAAATTAAAAATGAAGTTAATATTATTCATAACGTCTTGTTCAAAATAATATTATAACAATATATCATTGTTTAGTGATACCCGATATTGCGTACAACACACGCTATCGAGGAAGGTCGTGATTGCATGTAATGCAAGCCATTTCAGGGTTGCGTATAGTGAACGGCTTATTGGTTTTTGCGTATAATAGAATAAAACCATATTTTATTTATACATTGAATATATATAAATATACACTCAATGTTGCGTATAATAACTACTATCAAACGAACATGAAATTTTTTGTAACATGATCCAAGTATAGTGTTACGTATACTGTAAGCTAATACGATGTTGCGTATAGAGAAATATAATCATTGTGTAACATAAAAATAATGATATGAAAGAAATTAAATGTAATATATCTCATTAAATCTCTATTAGTTACATTCTAACCCCATTAAAATGAATTTATCCCTCAAAATTCATCAGGGTTATAAATAGTTTACTACTTGAAAGTTTCTTTCATAGAAACCCACATCGTAAAAAGGAATACTAAAAATTAATTTTAAAAAGTGAAGTATGAAACATAACAGTTACCCAAATTAACTCATCACTGGGATTCCACATATGAGAACATAGGTGAAAATATGGATATGGAAGATAAATATAGCCACCATGTTCTAATGGAGACTGGTAGAGAACATGGCTATGAAAAATCCAAAAATCACAAAGCCAAAATATTTTGATGATTTAAGGTACCATCTGATTCATTAGATATGAGGACACTAGGACAACATTTTTGGTTTTCAAGATCATTTCCCTAAAGTTGAAGAATTTTAATTAGAAGAAATACATACATTATTTTTGTAGAATCTCACCATTGTTCATGCCCTAAACAATTTCCACATCATCTCTTAAAGAAATAAAGTATAATTTTTCATTCATGAAGTGTTAGCTTATGATGTGATAGAATGATGGGTCATTCCATCTGTCTCAAACAAAAGGTTTGAAAAAGTTATCAAATTTACAAAAGTCCATATATGGTGAGATTAATCGTATATGATTATCAAAATGGACTTATACTTCATCTATCATACCAATTAATAAAATAAAACTAGTTTCTACAAACCAATGAATTCTTGTAGGCCAGTGGTAGGCGATAAATTCCTGTCACACTTCGGTTGTGGGTTCGATTCCCACAGCCTTGTACGACGTGACGGTTTTTCACATGTCCTGCAGGTTTTCCTTTTTCTAAAACTCCATTATTATTACATTCAATCAAAACATATCAAATAAATTTCATGACTTAAACAATAATAACTTATATCCAACTTAATCCATTCCAATATTTAGGCATATCCAAAATACTTTTGTCCTATCTCTTGAGTTAAATATCGTTTCATCTTCAAAATAATTTTCTTTTCACAAAATGCCTTTCAATTTTAAGAGAAATATATTTTTTTTGAAAATATTTATTAAATTTTATAGAGTAGGATTCGTGAAAATAAGGCGTTATAAAACTGTAACAATCTGTTCATGTCGTATAAGTAAAAAAACCTTCTAATAGTAATTTTGCCGGAAAAGTCAAAAAAGTATCTCGTATGGTAAACAAAAAAAATATTCATTACATGCGATGTAGTAAAAGTCATAAATTGGTAAAAATGACTTTAAACATACATGAAACCATCTTTATAAAATAGGGACATGGGTGATAAATGTAACCCCCGTCAATACTTAGGAATAAATAATCTCGGAAAAAAACGAGATTGGAAAAGTAATCTCTTACCTTATGTCTGATATGATTCGTATCTATTCGATCCTATTGTATAATCATTTAAATAATGTCATTTACTTATTAAAAAATCTTATTCATCATTATGATATCATATATAGTTCACTTAAGACTTTATATTACCCATTATTTTGTAAATTCCATATTAAAGAAGCGTTTTGGGTAAATTCGTTTCTTTTATCGTATGTGTTTCGACTTGTTGTTCTTGATATTATTAATTATAACCTAATTTACATAATTCTATAATGTAAAAAATGATTTATATATCATATATATTCAGCATATAAATATATATGATATATCGATAAATGGAATTGAATACACCGTCCATGGAGACGGTGGGCCGTACGTATGCATTAAAAGTTGTTTTCGTTTCCTTATTGAATTAAATGGAATTAAGTAAATTAAACATATATGTACATAAATCCAGTATCAGTATTATGTAATATATTTCATGATTATTTATTATATATACTTTATAATCATACATGAATGGTTAATTATGGAAACTGAATGTCATCGCGTTCGTGGAGACGGTAGTTCGTACAAACGCACGGGCGATGATATCATTCGCATGATCATGGAATTGAATTGAAGTGTATGTATAATATTTCATAATAAATATCAATTTATAATAATAATATATAGTTATTTATTTACACCATTATACACATCCGTGTAAGGTGGTGGTGGAAAACAGATTACACCATGACGTGGAGACGGTATTCTGTACGTACGAACGCACAATGACTTCATTTTTCATAGGATGGATAAAAGATGAAATAGGATTGTTTCATATTTATAATAACATATATTTATATGAGTGATATTGATGTTATTGATTTCTGGTAAATCAATAGAATAAGAAGAAGTATAATAATTAATATATTGGAATTAATCGGTATAGAATATTACCTCTTCTTTGACGCGCCTCTTCTTAATCTCCACTTAAGGAACTAGAGTTGGTCTTTTGAAGACACAAGAACCTCTATAATGTTTCTAGGGAAGTTGATAATGGAAATTGATAGGGTTTGTGTGATCTTGAAGGCTCAAAATTGTGTAAAGAGAAGAGGGAGGAGGTGACCTTTTATAAGGGAGGAGTGGGGCGCATTTGAAACCTCAAAAATATTAATTTATAATAAATTAAAACCCAACTTATAAACTTCCAAAATGACTAAAATCCTATCATAGATGATATAGGGTTGTAATATAATCATCCAATAAAATTTAGACATGTTGGTAATTTATTTTAAACATTATCAACTTGATTTATCCTTATTTAATCTATTTAATTCAGTTGTGGTTATAAGATTCTAAATTTTAAATTGTTATAAATAATTACTTATCTGTGGTGAATTGTCCATAATTGGATTATTTATGACATTTTAGACCATAGAAATGTTAATTTATAATTTTTAAATATTTTTGGGATTTTTATACAATTTTATATTATGCTATTTTCATAAAATAACTATATTGTCAATTTTGACACTATTCAGTTATTCGAATTTAAATAAAATCCACATAGAAGATATTTTCTAAATAAAAGAATTAATAGATTCATAACATGTCATTTTTATGTATAAAATTATTTGATAACATTAAATAGTTCATATAATGTTTATTTTAATATTTTTAATACCATTTATTTGATATTTCAACCAATAAAATAATATCAACATCACTATTGTGTCACCTTTAATGATAATTAATTAATCCATAAAAAGTATAAATAAATTAAAATAATGTATATAAGTTTATTAAAATTATTTAGACTATTCATGTTTGATGTTTTTTGAATTTTATCACTAAATTACAATTATTAAACTTATAAGATTTAAGAGAGTGACATGTTGTCACATTTTTTTGGTTTTAATAATAATTATATCATTTTCAAGGGAAATAGTCCATAAAACGAATATAATCCAACCCATAGGTGATATTGGTAAACTTATATTCATCCAATGATATTTTGGATGGTGTTAGGGTAATTTTATAATTTCATTGTTACCATTAATTACCTGATTTACCTTTAACTACAGTAACTAAAAATTACTGTAGTTACTATTCATAATATCAAAAAAATATATAATTAAAATATTAACATAATTTGGAACCATTGAATTAAGATATGGAATCCGTTTTTAAAAATTCAACACACTTAAGTTTCAGTAATTAATTTAAAATTGATCCCATTGTAAAGAAAACGTGTTTTAAAAGTTGAAACGTTTGCAAAAGATTGAAATGTCTTTACTTATGAATTCAGTGTAAAATTAATGTTAATGACATAAATTATATTAAATGGTAAAAATATATTCTATTTATACATTAAAAACAATAAATTTGTTAATTTATCCATATAAATTATTGCGATAAAAAAAGTTGTTTTTAATTAAAATACAACATGTTTTTACTATTCATTAAAATATGAATAATATACGAATTATATGAAAAATTTATCCAAAGTAACTTTTTGTAACCTAATTCCAAAGAAGAATTTTATTTTGTCAAATTTAACTTATTAACCTATCAAAAACTATATTTAAAGTGGGTGCGCCATTAAAAGGTGACAAAAATGATTTTTTTGGAAAACACTTATTTAACTCGAAATATTTATTTTGATCACATATCATGTATTAAAAAATGTTTATAGATAATAATACTGTTATAAAATTAAAAATGTAGTTAATAATATTCATAACGGCAAGTTCATAATAATATTATAACCATATATTGTTGTTTAGTAAAACCCAGTATTACGTACAACACATGTTGTCGAGGATGGTCGCGATTGTGTGTTATGAATGCCAAGTCGGGGTTGCGTATAGTGCAAGACTCCTTTGTTGTTTCTTATAACAGAATCCAACCATATTTCATTTATACCGTGAATATATATATATATATACTCAATGATTCTTAGAATAACTACGATCAAACGAACATGAAATTGTGTGTAAAATGATCCAAGAATAGTGTTGCGTATACTGCAAGATAATACGATGATGTGTATAGAGCAAGATAATCTCGGTGTAGCATAAAATAGAAGATATGTAAGAAATTAAAAATAATATATCTCATAAAATCTCGGGTTGTTACATGGATAGAGTAGAGACAATTAATATTTCAGCAACTATTTTAACAAATTAAAATGAGTATCTTAATCATATATCTATATAAAAAATAAAAAAAATGGGATAAATGAAATATGTAGAATTTGATAAAAATATATATTATGTTATTTTTATTTATCAAATAGTTATAATAAAAAAACATATCATAAGTTATCAGTAATTTTTAGGTAATTAAAGGCCATTACTCTAAATAAAAATATTTTATAAATCCCAAAATAATAGGAATAAAATATTATTATCATTCTAGAAATATGTATGAATCTAGTCTCATAAATTTTAGAATAATAAAGAAAATCTTGTTACGCGATCTTTGATTGCTGAGGTAGTTAGACATAAGTATATTTGTGTACCGACAAAAAATTCTTTTTAAATAATCTATAGGAAAAGTATCAGTGGAAAAATATCTGTATGTTATATGGAAATAGATAATCAAGACACATGAGTGGAGACTCTTCTAATTTTAAATCTATATTAATATTATATAGAGGTCACATTACCTTCGATAATAATTTAAATTTTCATATATAGTTTAAGAATCATTTCTTATAAATATTGATGCAAATTACCCAGTTGATCACAACCAAAATCAAATAGACCACGTTTCAAATTCTATAGATAATGTAAGAATTCAATCAGATTAATATGATTTTGTAAATAAACTAGAATTTGATGACATTTAGTTTTTTCTAGAAGAACATGAAAATAGTGAACCGAAAAGTGTCTTCAAAATAAATCAAAATTCTATAAAGGAAAATCCATTAAAATATATTATAGGAAAATAAGATACATGGGTTATGAAAAGATATTTTTAGGGAATTTAGATGATTTCACTTTCTTCCCATCCAAATTAAAACCAAAAAATGTAGGTGAATAATTAAAAGATAAAATTTGTATAATGAATATATAATAATATATGAATTTGATTAAAAAAATCAATATTTCGGAATTGGTTGATAAGACATCTAATCATCCAAAAATATGAAAAAAATTTGGGATTAATAAATAAGATTAATGGATAAGGGATAATTACTAGAAATAAAGTAATAGTTGTAAATATAGAAAATAATTTGTAATATGTAATATATTATGATAACGTATTTTCACTTATTACTAGATTACAAATGTTATAATCCTTCATGCTTATGAATCACATATAAGTTTTATATTTTATTATATGGATGTAAAATCAACTTTTCTAAAATCGTATTTAAGAGAGAATATTTATATGAAAATACCACCTGGTTTTCAAAACTCTCACCTACTATATTCAGTTTTTATTTTAATAATTCTATTTATAGACTAAAACATTTTCAAATAGCTTGGAATGAAATAACATATCTTTTTTTGTTCAAAAAACTATTTTAAGTAAGATTGGAATATCTAACACTCTTTAATAAACTGGGGTTTTTAGAAAGTTGATTTGTATATATTTTATAGATGATTCTATTTTAGTTTAAACTAATAAAAAAATTTTCAATGATTTTTAAATTCATATAAAAAGAAATTTTAAATGGGTATGATCATTGAATTAAATGTTTTTATGGTTTTCATATCTATAATATGGATTATTGTAATTTATTATAACAAAGTAAATATAATGTGGATTTATTTAAAAAATTTACTTGAAAATAATAAAACATATAAAAAACTCATCTGTATCAATATAAATTATTTTATGATTGTAAAAACAATCTGAAATATAATTTTATAGAGTAATGATTAGAACTTTGTTATTCCTTACTTCTTGTAAACAAGAAATTATTTTTTCAATCTGTCTTAGTTCAATATTTTAGTCAAATACAAACTAATCACATCTTACTATTGGTAAAATAGTATTTATATATTTGAAAAGAACTATTTTTCAATATTCACTTTACACAAAAACTTCTAATTTTTATTTAATATTATATTCATATTCTTATTTTTGAGGATGTATGATAGATAGAAAGAGTACCATATGAACCTATAAAATTCTATGTAAGTCCATAGATTCATGCTCATGTAAGAAAACATTTTAAGTAGAATTTTTAATAACTAATGAAAAATATATACCTTCTCACAGTTACTTTGAACTGGTGTTGTGGATGAAACAAATATTATTAGAAATTTTACTAACTTTTAATAATATTCTTATTTTATTGGAAAATACATGTGTAATTAATATTTTGAAAAATATCTTATGTCACTCCAGATGTATGAATATTGATATAATTTATCATATTCTATGATGAAATATTCTATAAAGGGATATATCGATGTAGTTTTCTAATATTGAATATCCATTTTCTAATATTATTACGTAAACACTTCCCTCAAGATGTTTTCTAATTATTAAGGAAGAGTTTGGATATTAAATTATATTTAGTCTGTTAATTACATTTTAATTCATTTATGATTATTTATTTATTATAATTTATATTCTTCTATTTATTTTTTAAAAAATAATGGATTTATTATACTTTTAAAAAATTACATTTAAACATTTAATCTATGATTATTACTATGAGTATTTTAGCTCATGAAATCCAACAAAAATAAAAATCTTTCAGAATCTCCCTCTCCATTTATATTTCTCACAATATTTGTCCTTAATAACATTCAATGCTCGTAATTTCTCTCCCAAACAAAAAAATAAACATCACAACATTATATTTTCTTTAATGGAAAAAATTAAAGGATACGTGATGGCGGACTAAGTGTATCTAACTGAGAATACACTGCAAGGATCGATAGATGAGCCTATCAGTGGATGTTAATTAACAATGATTAAATTTTTTAGACTGACCTTCAAAAAATGAATGCCTTATATTTCTAAGGATTATAAATTCTCTTCAAAATGAAAATACATTTTTTTATATTATGATGGAAAATAGTTTTATGAATATTCCCAATTCATTTTTTGTGACATAGAGGATTTAATCTCTTTAAATGTAGACAAAATGGAGTTCAAAATTACATTATTAGTCATAGAAATGTTTTTAAAATCTTTTTATGAAGGGGTTTCTAATTTCAATATGTGGTTTTTTGGACAAATGAATCATATATTTAAGGATATTATCTATTTTATTTTTGGATCCACTTCAATGTGAAATTTTTTCTCAAAGATCCTGAATCTTATTAGAGGGTATTGGTCGAATCGATTCAATATGTAATCGTTCCAAGAGTTACTGAGTGAAAGAATACTATTTTTCTAGTTATTTATATCATGTATAATTTTTAAAGATATATAATGGGGTATATGCATAGTTTATATAAAATAATAGTAACGGATTTATTTTTATCCATAAGTACATATTATTTCTCTAAATTTGACCAAAAATAATAAGATTTTTGATAATTATATGAGAAGTGTATGTATTCATAGTAATGTTATTTCAATTGGATTATGAGGGTAATTTAAATTCCATTGGTGAACCTCAAATAGAAATATCATTCCTATTAATGTTGATGATAAATAAGTATACTTTTCCCATGATTAAGTGGTAAATGTAATAAGAAGTTATATTGGTCAATATGGATTTAAGGTGAAGAAGTTACTGTATCATTAATCGAGGTTGTAATTGAAGACACAAGTAGAGAACTCTGGTTTGATTCTAGTGACCCACCATCTGTAAGTGATATCCATAATTTTTTTAAATATAACTTCAAAGAAGAAAAAAGTGAGGGTCTGGTAATGTTTCATAGACAAAGTGAAGAACTTGATGTTCATGAATAAGATGATTTAGTTATAGAAGTTGAATTTTTTTGGAGTAATAACTTGTCCAATATAAATACCAAATATGAATATAGATGGGAATGTGTTCCAAAATAACAATAAGATTATATGGAATACTAAATTTTTTGAGAAACTGAACACACCAATGGTTCAAAATGATAAAAAACTATAAAATCATATATTATATATTAATATAGAAATTTTTTAAAAATATACTACTAAATATGGTGAGATGATAAATGTTCATGGTCTATTATCATCTTTAACAAGTTAAAATAGTAATGGTTAATCCTTAATATCTTAACTAGGACAACCAACTATAATTCACAAATATGAATCTTTTAACTGACCTAATCATAAAATTGAATATTTACTTTTCATATATATATAAAAAAGAAACAAGATAATTAAACCTTGAAAACAAGAGATAAAAGTGAATAAAAACCTTTATAAGATTTGAAGAATTTATGCTTCCCCAGAATAGAATTAGAATCAGTTCAATCTCAGTTACACACTCTTCAAGAAAATTTAATTTCAAGAAATAATTTTAATGATTTTAAAAGAATAAATTTCTCTAGTTTTAGGAAATTTATGAAATAATTATTTTTGAATAAAGATTTTTAATATTTAAATAAATAAATGAGATGAAAATTTGAATAAATAAGATGTATCTAATGTCTGGAAAGGGATTCTACTTATATTCATCCACCTTCTATATATTGAATAAGGAGGTTTGAATCTATTAATATGGTTCTATCTTAAATAAATGATCATATTCATATTCTTATGTTTGATAGTGTACAACATTACATATTTATGGACAATAATAAATATATTATTAAGATGTTTAAAATTGATGATCATGGAATTTAAAATCTTCTCATTTTGTTAAATGTTATTCTTATGATTTTCACCATCTTTAGAGACAATACTTGAGTTTTGAAATTTTAATTTCTATTAAAATTTTAAAATGTTAATGACTAAATGAAATTGAAGAAATAATGGTCTGACATGTTTAATAATAGTTTTAATGAAACAATGGAAGGGCTCAAGGATGTTTATCTGATTTTTTGAAGTTCATTCACAACTGAAAGCCTATATAAACATGAACCATCACCCTCATCAAATCCTGCATCATAACATTGTCAAGAAAAATATTTCATGTAATCATACAAAAAAAATTTATTTAAAATAATTCCATAACTATAATTATTTCATTATTTGTAATTATATGTCGTTGTCTATTGACTAAAAATTAATTATTTTTTCCTACCCTAAGAAAACATTTATTTCCTATTTTTTTCCATTAAATGTGGTATATACAATTTTTTATACTTTTTTGTTGATATCATAAAAATTTGGATCATATTTTTTATAGAATAAAAATATTATAAATATAACACATTAGATACTATGAATGAAATAATTTTAGTAAATTTGGTCCTTATTATAAATATCTAATGTTTAATTAACATAAATTATTTATAATATTGTATTTTTATGTATATTTTATAAAAAATTAAATGAGAACTGTATTATATACTCAATCACACTATGAATATATATTTTTTTTTTACAATTCATATATTTTTATATTTATTTGATATTTGTGTTTTTTGATCCTCAAAAAAGGAGATATTGTTGGGAATGTATTGTTTGAACAAAACCCTATGAATCTTCTAGATTTCGATAATCACAAATACAATTTCTTATTCTACTATTGAAACCAATTTAGGGTTTTTTATGATTATATTTATTGAGAAATTAATATTCTTTAAAAGTTAATATTTTTTATAATGTGTTCTGGATACTTTTTTATGTAACATGGAAACAGTTTTCATGCGCTAGGTTTCATGAAGAATATTTGGTTTTTATATACTATGTTCGGAGTAATTTTATGGATTAGATAACACATGTTTTGGTAAAAGTATGTATTAGGAACCATAGTTTTGATAATAAATTCTACATTTTTTTAAATATGTATAGTTCCAAACCCATCATTTTGATGTCAATTATACTTTTTCAACTATAGTATTGAAGATAAACATGTGTTTTACTTGGTCATCTACAATGTTTAAATTAATGATAATTTTTTTAGATATCTACAATGCTCTTGATGGGATTATTTAATCTCCATTTTAATATTCCTAAAGATTAGTTCACTATTTGGTGTTCAAAAAATTTATGTGTTACAATTTATAAGGGAAATTTCAACTTACACTGAACATTTTAAATATGAATACTAGTAATTATTAGTTGTTTTTTTGGTATATTATTAACTAAAATAAAATAAATTTCCTTATGTTAAATATCAAAAGTTGTATCATTTATAATAATATGATCATTAGAAAAGAATGAATGTAACAACCAAAAAATTTATTAATGAAAATTATTATTGGTCTATTTAAATTTCTTCTTATGGTTATGTAAAATAGATGCACTTATTTGGTTCTCTATTTGGGATTTCAAAATTCAATTTTGAAATGTGATCATTTGTAATATATCCCTTGCACAGTGATCAAATGATTAGTATAAATATAGGGCTCTAACAAATGCAATTTGCTCAGAAAAATGAAGTATTGTTCTCATCCAGTAGAATTTCCCCATACAAAGCCCATTTTTAGAGCTCAGAAAGGAGATGTCATCATTGGTCTTTACTCTAGACCAATCCCAAACCGAGCTTAAATACATTAGGCTCAAGCACAATTGCCTACGAGAGAAGTGGAATTTGATAGAGATTTCCAGTCGAGAAATGTTATCCGAGCCACCCTAAGAGTTTATCATCATCGTGAACCTTACCCTAAGGTCCTATTTAGTTTTTTAAGGAGATATGTAACAATAACCTGCTACTACTATTATGTACATTATTCTTATATGTAGAATATATTTTCCATTTATTATTTTAACTTTGTAAATAGTTTTTAAAGGAAAAATAACAATGATAATTAATATTCAACTAAGAAATATATTTTAATGAATTAATGGATTTTTGAATTAAATAATATTTTAATTAAATATTTATAATAATAATATTAAATTAATTTTTGTTAAATATAAATTATCATATAATTTTATGATTGAAATTGTAATTTGTATTAACGTTTTAAAGCAGTTTTTGTCAAAACCCATGAATTTTCGATAATTGTTTGTTTATTTTTTTGAAAGTAAAAATTAACATATTTAAATAATAATTTACATAAAATGAAGATTATTTTTGGAATTAGGACATTGAAATTATCCAACCATTATGTTTCATAATTTTCTAAGCCAGTCGGATTTTGGGTAAAAATTAAAAACTGTTTAAATATATAATGTGTTTTATGACATAAAAATGAACCAATTTTGTTGTAATAAAATACTATAAACATTATTTTCGGCCAATATATGTGTTACCATTAAAATAATGTGATTCTGGGTAAGTTTTTATTATTTTACAATGATTGTTTTGACCCTACAAGGAATATAAAACATTTAGTCTTTTTAAACTGTTTTCCTTGAGAGTGTGACTCACATCCACATGAGAAGCCCTATTATTTTAATATGATTGACCATTGGCCTTATAAAATACTATTTAATACTACCCTTTTCCAAAAAACATGGGCAAAAACCGTGGTCTAGTTTTTGGTTTGGATTAGTTTAATGTGGGGTGTCCGAAACCTAAATAATAATCATTCCCTCTCAAATCCTATATTAACCCACCCAAGATCCCACCTCCTCTACACTCAAAGCCTTTGTAGTTTGACCAAACCCTTTTTGACTCTCTCTATAATTCTCCCAAGGTTCCCAAAGCCTCCATGAAGAATCTCTGAAGCCTCTCTTAAGCTTTTGGAATCACACTTCCAATTAAGGGATTCTCACATTCATTATTTATGTACATGATTCCATATATTTATATGACCTTTTATTTTCAATTATAAATGTTGGGGTATGATTTCACCCCTCCCCCATACATCCCTCTTCATTTTTAAATATTTAGATATCCCCTTTCTCTTTCATTAATTCCTTCCATGTATACCCGTTACTGTGCCAAAATTCCTAAGGGAATTTCTCTCTCCTCATTCACATTCAAGAAATTCTTTTGTATCATGAATCTATATTTCATTTCAATAGTTGTTTTATGAATATATATGGCCACCATTATTGTATATTTCAGTTACATATGACGAGACACCCCTTTCACTCTCATCAACAATTGTATTTATTCTTCTGTCACGCTATTATGCTGTCGAAATTGCACCATGTTTTTCCAAGCCAAAGTCATTGTGTACTGAATACCATGTCCATTTTCCCTATCAAGGGTCTTCAACTTTATACCCATTTAATAATTGAATATTGAGTTTTATGTATATATTACACATTCGTTTATCGTGGAATAAATGATGATGATTAATGAATCCATGTTTTATGATCAATGTGCCACATTTATGCATGAAATGAAATGGTTAAGATAGTTGTGCCCTAATAGCACTCCAATGCATTGGGTTAAGTATAGTATCATGATACGTCATTTGAAATGGGAATTGAATTATGATAATTCAATTGAAACGTGGTTTTACATGTTCTTCAATTTCAATGAGGGTTTACTTATCATCAATATGAAATGAAACATGGCTCATGATACACTATTAGAAAATTTCCCTATTCCCACGGTTTTGCAGAAATCCATGGGTATATGGGTAGTATGATCACCTATACCCATGGTTTTTTGCAAAACCGTGGGAAAAGGTTTCTTTTACGACCTATTCCCACAATTTTGGAAATCCATGGGGAAAAATATCTATGTCCATGGGGTTGGTCAAAAGCATGGGAATAAGAATTTTTTTGAAGGTATATACCCACAGTTTTGGAAAAACCTTGGGTATAATAAAAAATTTCAAAGACATATACCCACGGTTAAAAAATCATGGTTATAGCTTTCCCAGGTTATGGTAGGGAAATAATTATACAGGACATTAACTTATACCCATGGTTTTCTATCCTATACCCATGGTTCCGATTACTATATATATATATATATATATATACAAAAAATAAATAACAAAACTTTCGTAGATGAGTTGGCGAGGAATTGGTTTTTGTTCTGCATGGTAGCAGGATAGAATTTTTTCAGATGCTTTTTTTACTAAAACTAGGAGTAATATTAATGAATTATTTGAATTATAGATATATAATGATATAATAATGTTTTCTGGGGTGGTTTGTCATTGGGAGTCTAATGGCGAGGTCACGGGATCGAAAACCGTGGGTTTTTTTCCTAATACAGGCATGGATTAGTATATATAAGGAAATATAGATATAATTAAATAGAAGATATGTAGTGTGTGTGGTGGGTTCCTACAATGTGAGATGCAGGTCACGAGTTCTAATTCAGCAGAAGTCTTTTTTGTACAAAAAATATACCCACGGTTTTAGAACAGTGGGAATAGGTCTTTGACATCATGGCGGGGAATAATGTGGCTTTGACAGCATGTCAATAAAGCTTTAGACATGGTTGAAATTTGTGGGTACAGGTTTCAAACCTATAACAATTCCTCTCAGCTCCATAGTTCCCAAAACTGTGGTTATAGGCTATACCCATGGTTTTGTGGGTTATGCCCACGGTTTTGAACTGTGGGTATAGGCTATTTTTCCTATAGTGATAATTCCTTGTTAAGTGTTGTTGCCACATTTCCATGTTATGATTATCATGATTTATCATGAATTTATGTTCATGTTTTTATTTTTCACTATTGATATTCCTATTGTCTAACATGTACTAAATTTCTCATGTTATTCCATGTTTAATCCCATACTGGGCTTTATAGCTTACCCTCTTCATATACATGTCCTCAGGATATCCCATGTAATCCTAAGTATGAGAGAATGTAGTGGTCATGTAAACATTGATCTCAATAACGATGTGTTATTTAATGTTTTATGTTTTTATTTAATGCTCCTAATCCCCAAAGACACTAGACCTCTTGATCTTCTATGTTGTATCAAGTGATGTTTATGTAATAAATCATGTTTTAGTGTGAAATAAAGAGCAGGGTTGCCATAGTTGCTATCAAAATATAGCTTTAGTTATTTTTTGATTATTATTATAAATCCCATGTTAACCCTTATGACAAGACTAAGTATAATAAAAAAATCCTCAAGATTTTTTGGGTATTGAGTAAGTGGTTTATCCAGCAAATACATCCCTCAATGGATACAAGAAGATAGATGAGGCTCTGGCACAGATGTACCTAGGGGTGAAAACCGTGACAATGTGTTTTGGGCTTGACCTGAGGTATCCTGGTACACAAAAAAGGGCCTTGTTGCACTCTTGGTTATTTCATTCATGGGGGTTATTAATTGGTAAATTCACAAGATTAGTATGAACCATTTTTAAGGTAATTAAAAAAATACCCTACGAACATATGTTGGATAACATAGATTGATGCCTATAGATTCATAAGTTACAAAAATGAAATCTATTTATAAATCATCTATTTTGTTGTTGGTTTACCCTATATGTGTTACCCCTAACTTTACTTTTATTCCAGACAATGGCCGGTAATAGGAGGATTAGGGCTAATAACTGATGTGAAGACCAATGTGATGATTAATCTAATAAGATGCCCAATTCTATGGGAGTGGGAATAGAAAATATTTTCATGATTCTATCTCAGTTATGTCAAGATTTTAATTGAAACATGGTTCAAGAGGAACGTTAAACCCCCCCTAAGAATGAACAAGTTTCTATCGAAACATTCATGAGACAAAGGCCTCCTAATTTTAATGGATCATCTGATCCATCAAATTCCACAAAATGGATAGACTACATTGAAAAGATCATCTTTGTCATTCAATGTTTTGAACAAGAGAAGGTTCTTCTTGATGCTTATCGTATGGAGGGTGAAGTTGATCAATGGTGGGAATTGATCAAAAATACAAATCCTAGGGAGGATATCAGGGCATTGGAATGGAAGTGTTATCGAAAAATGCTTCTTGATAAATATTTTCTGCACACCCTCTAGCTAAAGATGGAATGGGACTTCATTACACTAAAGAAAAAAGATGACGAATCTATTGGAGAATACAAGGCAAACATCACAAGTATTGCACGATACACCTCTGTCTATTTCGTTACCCTCAAATTCAAGGTTGACCACTTATTTGGTGGGCTAAAACCTAGCCTATGGAATGCCCTGGTGATCCATGACATCGATAACTATGAGTAAATTGTCTGATGTGCCCTCAAGGTTAAAATGGAGATCGGTGAATCTTAGGGGTATCATGGGGATAAGAATTTTAAAGTGGACATCAATCCTGGCAGTCTGATGGATAAATCAAATGGTTCTAATAAAATTTATCACCACACTTTCCAAAGGCATGGAAAGAAGCACCCTAGAAATTTCTAGAAGGAAATGAAGAAATGCTTTAGGTGTGGAAGAGAAGGTTTCCTAGCTATTAACTGATGACAAGAAAAACACATGACTATGACAGAAGAGAGGAATTCTCTATTTGAATGTCAATGCATTTTTCAATGCATCAACTGTAAAGAACCGGGGATTCTTTCAAATCATTTCCCTAAGACACGTTTTTTTGGAGGAAACCAACAACATCCAAGGCAGCAAGGGTGAGTTTTTTCAATCACTACCACCAAAGTGAACCCCGAAAATGAAGTGGTGACACCTGTGCTGGTTATTCATTCAAGAATAGTGAACATACTTTTGAATTCAGGTTCTATGAATTCTTTTAAATCCCGAGATTTTAGTAGAATAACCCCAACACCACCACTCTTCATGAAAGTAAAGTTGTCATAGTGTATAGAAAATGGGGAAATAATTTCCTCCCATGAATATAACTCCCCCCCATCATAATCGATGGATTGAACTTCCCAGAAAACCATATCATACTCCCTCTGGTGGAATTTGATGCAATCCTGGGAACGGATCGGAATTCCCTATATAGAACCAGCATAAATTGATGCGAGAGGAAAATCAATCTCCATGTGGAGAATTGACCCCCGATTATGTACAAGTTCAAGGAGGACGATGAATCATCTTTAGCTTCATCATCTCAAGCATGGATATTACTACCCTAAGAGAACACATATATGGATAAGATGATTGAGTCTAAGGAGGCAACAATCCATGAATATATGATTATAGTGAGGCAATTCACTGAAGTGTTTCTAGAGGAATTTCTTGGTATTCCCCAAATAAGAAATGATAAATTCAAAAATTATATTATATCTAGAGTGCAGCCAATATCGAATATTCCATATATAATGGATGTTTTGGGGCATAAGGAGTTGAAGAAACAATTATAGGAGAGTTCAGATTAAGGGTTTATACACCCAATCACTTCACCAAGGGGTGAACCAGTCCTATTTGTTAAGAAGAGGGATGGGTAAATGCACCTTTTCATCGATTATAGTGAGCTTAACAAAATCATGATAAAGAACAAGTATCCCCTAAAATAAATTGACGACTTGATTGATCAGCTTCATTGAGAACAATAATTTTACAAGATGGATTTTATATGGGGATATTATCACGTAAGGGTGAAGAAGAACGATATTCTCAGGAATACATTTTTTACAAGGTACGGGCACAATGAATTCATAGTAATGCCTTTTAGACTTACTAATGCTCCCACATTATTCATAGACTTTATGAATAGAGTCTTTAGATATTACATCGACAAATTTTTTGTAGTATTTATATATGATATTTTAATATACTCCCAAACCAAGGAGGATCTTGAGGAGCATCTAAGAATTGTAATAGTGACCTGGAAAAATAAGAATATCTATGAAAAGTACAGAAAATGTGAGTTCTAGATGAAGGATGACTCATTCTTGGTCCATATCATTACAAGAAATGGGATATCTATGGATCCCACCAAGACAACATCAATAGAGGGATGGATGAGGAAAACATAGATATTAGATATCTGTAGCTTCTTGGGGTTAGCTGGATATTATCAATGATTTGTGAGAAATTTCTCATGATTGTACAACCATCATACCAAGATAACTCAGAAGGGAGTACTGTTTTCATGGGGTGATGAATGTGAAGAAATATTAAAGGAGATTCAAAGGTGGATTATCACTATGCATGTGCTCACTTTACCAACAAATAGATAATTTTTTTGGTATTCAATGATGCTTAAAAAAGGGCATGGGATGTGTGTTGATAAAAAATGAAAAATTCATTGCCTATGCTTCAAGGAAATTGAAAGTTAAAGTATAGAATTATCTGACACATTATCTATACTTGGATCTAGTGATCTTCATTTTAAAAAATTGGCAGCATTATTTCATTTGGGATAAGTTGAAAATACACACATACCACAAAAGATTCTAGTATATATTCATAGTAAAATGTTGATCATGCTCCAATGAATATGGTTTGATCTGATCTCATACTATGACTGCTCAATTCATAACCACCCAGGGAAAGTTAACAAGGTGTCAGATGCCTTATGTAGAAAGGACCCAATGATTCTATCATTGATGAGAATTGAAAAGGATCCAATTATCTTAGATTTGATAAAGATGGACATGGGAATCATAGAGAAGGGAACATCATCAATCCGTTCACAAATGATTTCTCAACTATCTCTTTTGGAAAGCTTAATGGATGCTCAAAAGGATGATATGGGAATTCAGATGAAAATGGAATCTATTAGAAAAGGGAAATCGTCGGAGTTCAATGTTAACGAAGAAGGATTTTGGAGATTTATGAAAATACTATTTGTTCCATCATGTCCGAATCTAAAGAAGGAACTGTTGGATTATGCACATAGTTAAAATTTATCTATTCACCCAGGAAACACAAAGCTGTATTGAGATATTCGGGAGAATTATTAGTGGTATTATATGAAGAAAGATATTTTTGAGTGTACATCCAAGTTCCTGGTGTGTTAGCACGTGAAGGAATAGAGGCAGATATCTATGTGGATGATGCATCTATTTCCCATAACCGCATAGAAATGGGAGAACATCACCATGGACTTTGTCACTGGACTTTTAAAGAAATTCAAAGGAAACAATGAAATCTGGGTTATTTGGTATCATCTTACAAAGTCAGCACACTTCATTGAAATTTGGGAGGATTTATCATTGGATCAACTAGCATAAATATACATCAGCGAAGTGGTAAGGCTACATGGAGTACCACTATCTATTTTATCTGATTTAGATCCATGATTCACCTATATGTTTTGGAAGAGTCTCCGACATGCTATGGATACTAAACTAAACATTAGTATGGTCAATCATCCTCGAACTAATGGAAAATATGAGTGAAATAATGGTACACTAGAGGATATGTTAAAATCATGTTCAATGGAATTTAAAGGTGGTTGGGATCAACATCTTCCACTGGTTTAATTATCATATGATAATAGTTTCCAATCAAGCATCTGAATGAAACATTATTAATACGTGTATTGGAAGAGGTGTAGAACAAAAACATATTGGGATGAAGTCAGTGAGCGTAAGCTGCAAGGACCACAAATGGTCGACGAAATGGTAGAGAAGGTGAAAACCAATCAACAGCATGTCAAGGAACTCCAGAGTTGACAGAAGCTTTATGCAGATAATCATGGATGATACCTTGAGTTTATAGTTAGATACATGGTATTTCTATTCACATCTATATGGAATAAGGACATGAGGTTTGGAATTAAAGTTAAGATATGTCCTAGTTACATCGGCCACTTCATGATTCTTGATCATGTTGGGGTTGTGGCCTATATATTAGCACTTCCACCAACCATGAACAAAGTAAACAACGTCGTTCATGTATCCCATTTAAGGAAGTACATACCAGAACCTTCACATGTACTCTCTTCATAGGTAGTAAAGCTAGGGGATGATCATTTTTATGAGGAGAAACCAGTGATGTTCTTAGAACGTAGAGAAAAAGTTCTAGGAAATAAGACAATTCCCCTTGTCAATGCGGTGTGGAAAAACCACAAGTCGGAAGAAGTGATGTGGGAATCAGAGGAAGTGATGAAGAAAAGTTACCCAAATTTATTTTAGTGTGGAAAAAGGAAATACTGTGGGAGAAATTTCTTAAGGGGAAATATTGTAACGACCCAAAAATTTATTAATGAAAATTCATCTTGGTCTATTTTAAAGTATTCTTATGGTTATGTAAAACTTATACTAATATTTTGTTTTATCTTATGGATTTTAAAATAAAATTATGAATTGTGACTGCTAGAAATATAAATGTTGAATAGATCATATAATTAGTATAATTATAGGGCTCTATCAAATCCAATTTACTCAGACAAAGGAAGTGATGGCCTCATCTAGTAGACTTGCCACATACAATTCCCATTTGTCAGAGTTAGTAAAGGAGGTGGTTTCACTAGGCTTCTCTCTTCAAAAATCCTAATCCATCCTTGAATAAGTTAATATCGAGTGGAACCACCTATGAGAGAAGTGGAAATTGATATATATTAAGACTCAAGCAATGTTTTTCGAGCCACCCCAAGAGTCTGTCACCATCGCACACCATAACCTAAAGTATTATGCGGGTTTTTAAGGGGTTATGTAACAAGACCCCAGTACTAACATTATGTACATTATTCTTGTATATATAACATACATTGTTTTTATTATTTTTACTTTGTAAATAGTTTGTAAAGAACAAATATTATTTTTAGTTAATATTCAACTAAGAAATCTATTTTGATTAATTAATGTTTTTTTAATTTAATAATATTTTAATAAAATATTATTATTATTATTAAAATGATTTTTATTAAATATAAATTATTGAATATTTTTATGAATGCAATTGTCATTTTTATTATGTTTAGAAAGATATTTTTGTAAAAAAACCCATAAATTTTCGATAAATGACAGTTTTTATTTTAAAAGTAAAAATTCACATATTTAGAAAATTATTTAGATAAAAGGAATATTATTTTTTGAATAAGGATTTCAAAATTATCCAATTGTGATTTTTTTTAATTTTCTGAGACAGTCGATTTTTTGGGTCAAAATTACATACCGTTTAAATATATAATGTGTTTTATGACATCATAATGGCCAAATAGTGAGGTAATAAAATACTATAAACATTGTGTTAGGCCAATATATGTTATACCATTAAAATAATGTGATTTTTGGTTTGTTTGAATTATTTTACGAAGCATTAGTGGACCCTTCGATGCTTATAAAACATTTTGACTTTTTACATTGTTTTCCTTGAGAGTGTGACTCACATCCACATAAGCAATAATATTATTCTAAGTCATTAATCCATTGCCCATATAAAATATTGTTTTACACTCCACATTGGATAAACTATGGGCTAAAACCATGGTCTGGTTTTGGGTTTTGATTATTTTAATGTGAGGTTTCCCAAGAATAATAATAAAGAATTCCCTCTCATTTCCTATATAAACCATCCCAAGCTCCCACTTCCTCTTTACTCAAAGCCTTTGGAGTTCGAACAACCCTTATATTACTCTATCTATAATTCTCCCAAGGTGGTCCAAGGTCCCAATAAGCAACTCTAAAGCCTCTCCCATGCCTTTGGAAGCACACTTCCAAATAAGGGATTCTATGTTTCCTTATTTATGTCCATCGTTCCTAATATTGTTATTCCCATTTATTTTCAATTATAAATTTTGGGGTATGATTTATAACCTCCATAATACTGACCTCTTCATGTTTGAGTAATTATATATCCCCTTTATCTCTCATTAATGACTTCCATGTATACCTGTTACTATGCCGAAATTCCGAAAGGAATTTATCTCTCCTCATTTACATTAATGCGATTATTTTGTATCTTGAATCTAAATTCCATTACAATTGTTGTGAAATGTATCTATATTACCACTCTTACTATTTTCTTCATGTTCATATCATCAAACACCCATTTCTCTCTCATCAACCATTTTTTTATTCTTATGTCACGCAGTTATGCTGCCAAAATTGCACTATGTTTTCCCAGACAAAGTCATTATGTAATGAATATAATTCCCATTTTCTATATCTAGGGTATTCAACTTTACGCCCATTTACATATTTATTATAGAGTTTCATATAAGAATTAATCCTTCCATTATCGTGTAACAAATGATGTTTTTTAATGAATCAATGTTTTATGATCCATGTGGAAAACTTATGCATAAATTGAAATGTTTAAGAAGGGTGCGCCCGAATAGTGCACCAATGCATTGGGTAAAGTATAATATCATGATATGCCTTGTGAAATGGGTGTTGAATAATTATAATTCATGTGTAATGAAGGTTTAGTGGTGATTCATGAGAAATGAGGGTTTACTCATGCTCCATATGCAATGAGCCATGGCTAATGCTTATTCCAAGATAAGTGTTGTTGCCACGTTCCTATGTTATGATTATTGTGCTTTATCATGGATTTATGTCCATGTTTCCCTTGTGATCCATTGATATTCCTATTTTCTAACATGTATTGTATTACTCATGTTATTCCGTGTTTATTCTCTTACTGGGAAGTATAGATCACCCTTTCCGTATGCATGTCCTTAGGTTATTCCATGTAATGCAATGTACGAGAGAATGTAGTGGTCATGTAAAGGATGTTTTCAATAAAGATGTTGAATTTAATGTTTTAAGGAATTATGTAATGATACTAAGCCCCAATGACACTATAAATATCAATATTCTAGTTTGTATCATGTAAATTTTATGTAATAAATCATGTATTAGTGTATAATAAAAAATTAGGGTTGTTATAATAAATTTCAATGATATTTTATAGTAATAAACATTGGAGACATACATGGTTTGATATTGTGTTTTTAAACTGTTGTTCTATTATTATAACAATAATTCCTCTTGTTCTATATATCATATAGATCATTTTGAACTATGATATCTTTAAATCTACTCTTTGCTGAAGAAAATTATCTATATGCAATAGGAGCCATTATCTGTCAGTTACTACAACAAATGTGAGCTACATCTATTTATTAATAAAATAAATTAATATTTATTTTATAGAGTGTCCTCTGCATAAACTCACTCATAGTGGAGTGTTATCTTCTCATTCTCAGCTTTGGATATTTTATTTCATATAAAATAAATATAAACTTATGTAGAGAACTTCAGTTGATGTTTTAAACGACCCTCAAAAAATTGTGGATGTATTTGATAAGAGTTCATAGTTAGTGAAAATCACCAAGATTACAAGGAAAGCTTTGTTCACATAGAATATGAGATCCTTGTTCAATAAACAACTATAAAAATTGTTCTATTCTTATTCTCTATTTTTATCAAATCATGATTAATTAACAGAATGATTCAGATCTTCATAATTCATTATTAAAAATAAAATTTTAATCTATCAAGTTTGAAAATGAACAAAATTCTTCGTCTCGATAGTATCTTTGTATTATTCCATCCTAATAAAAAATTAGTTTATTTTTTCATAATAATATCTTATGGATATGTTTTCTCTATATCCATATTCTTATTCTTATGTATTCATTATGATCTTATAGATCATGTTCATCGACTCATGTTTCTAAAATATCTGAAATTATTTAATGTCATTTCATGACCTTTACTATAACTCGTGATTTATGAACTTTGTATTATTGGTTATTTGTCCATTATGTACATTTATTATACCAATAATTTTCCATTATGGATACTTTTTATCATTAACCAATTCAATTATGTTTACCCTTACTATGTGTTTGAACTCACCCATTTATTATATTTATATTTCACCATATTATGATGAATGGTGTAATTTATGATAAGTGTATATGAAAGTATATTTTATATCTATTTCAGAAAATTTTGAAATGATTTGAAATAAAACAATCTTACATAAATGATCATATAGTAATATAATCCTTATATTCATGTGATTGTGTACTAATTTGTGAGATTTAAATTTTAGCTTATGTAACTATTCAAAATAAATGATAGGTTAATCTAACTTTGGATAGAATAAATTATTTAAATAAGTTTTTTAGCACAATATCATAGTGTGTGGGTCTAGGATTCTGTATATATATATATGTCTATGTGTGTGTGTGTGTAATAATAATGAAAATATTAGTGGAGGATAAAATTCATTTGGTCATCTTTTACTTAATGTATTTACGACTGTAAGTTATGTAATCTATTTTTCTCACAATCATTAGATTGTAGCAGCCCTGGTTTGAGGTACATAAATTTTTAATTATTATTTGATATGACGAGAGTGGTTAGGTTGAATGGATAGAGGTTTTTAGATGGAGAAAGATAAGGGAATCTAAAATGTAGATTTATGAACTGGTTCATTCAGGGAGTTAGTATTCATGAGGTGAATGGTTTAGAGGTCAAAAACATTTATTTTATCTACGGTTGGAATAATTTATTTTATTTTCATCAAGATATTTTCTAACTCTATTCATTTTGTGAAATTTTATTCAGGATGTGAATTGGTTTACACGATTTCCAAATAATCTATATTGAATATCGGTGGATGCGGAATCTCAAAGGTCTAGAGTGTGAAATCATATATCACAATGTGAATGACGCCACTTCCATTTATGTTTATAATCTAATTTCCCTTTAAGACTCATTTTTCTAATCATTTGTCTCAAAACGAGTAATTTTCTATGTGATCTTCAACTTCAGGACACTGTATTCAAAAAATATTTTTATAGTGGTCCTTGGAAGAAAAAATTACATATTTTATTCGTCATTTTTGATATATATTAACACATTTACACATGACCAAAACTGTACACTTGGTTATTAATGTCCAGATCCATGGGACCAATCATTTTTTGGTCAATCCTTCATATTATTCATTTGTAAAACAGAAATAAAATACCATACATATAATATAATGGAGGGGTTTTTCGTGTATTCTCTTTTAATGATAGGTTGTTTTTCCTTTTTTCTATATTCTCTAGAGAATGGTAGATATTTATTTTACCAAATGTTTTTCTCCTAATTTTGGTTAAAAATAACATAATGAAACACTTTTAGAATTTCTCTAATGGTTTTTTCTCTAAATTCTACATTATCGGTGATTCTGAAAATATGTGGGACAAATCTATTAAATGGGTTATCTAAAATAACAAAATGTTTTGAATGTGTATTTGGTTTAGTGTGTGTATTCCATGTTTTCATGTTCATATTCAATTGATAATGGAATAATGTATCTTGATCATAGTTTTTATTTAGCATCCAAAATAATGGTCACTAGGTAATGACATAGTGAGGGAGGCCCCACCTCTTGTGTGTATAAGGATGTTCTGGTACATGCATGTGAGTGTGAGTGAGAGATATTTAGAACATGATTCAATTCTCCAAGAAGATTCTATTTTTATTTTTCAAAATATTTTAATGAAAAAATATATACAGTAAACTGATTTTTGTAGCATATTTCCCATTTTTATATATAAATTTAAAAAAAAATATTTTACAAATTTTGAAATTCATCTTATCATTTTTCTAAAAGATGTGAGATGGACTAATACTTGATTTAGTGGAACGTGGTAAAATTCACTCTGGTATATGTTATTGTGTATGGTTATTCACTCCATTTATATAGACCATTGTTCATATATAGTTATTATTTTCCATGATAAAATATAGGGTATGATTTTATATTTCTCTGGGGGAGATTCTTGAGTTTTTATTATTTGATATCTAGAGTTCTATATTTTATTTTTTTGTTTTTATAGACTGGATTAGTGACACCATTGTAAATGAGTCATGTTTTTGTGTCCTAGATGTCATATATTTTATTATTTGTCACACTAACATGATAATATTGGATTATGGTATTTTTGGATTGTATATTATACATTTCAATCATCATATAGATTTGGTTTTGTTGTTCCTGTAATTATATTGCATGTTTTTGTTTATCGAATTCATAAAATGTCAACCTATATTTAAAATAAACCCTCACAATTTATTTAAAATTAATGTTTTCCAATTAATATATCCTATAGTAAGTGTCACATAGTGTCTTTACCATCAGTTTTATTAGGATAGGTTGTTACAAATGGTTTCATTTTCACAGGACATACAATCAAGATTGTAGAAATTAGATAGAATGCATCTTGACCTAAAATTTATAGACTAAAAAGAAATAGATGGAATATATGTAATAAAATTAATGTAACCAAGGTGTCTGGGTACAAAATAATTCTAAGGAACTTAAATCCCTATTACTATGTCATTTCTATTGGTTTAGACAATAAGTGTTCAATGCCAATAATTATTAAAGAGACTTCTGACAATGATTGTGTTATCATTTGAGTATTTTATTTTAGTTTTTTTAATGTTTAGATTTGATATATGAAAATATATTTATTAATGAAAAATTGTGTTAATTAATTGAAAATTATTGATATAGTTATAGAAAAAAATATAACATATGTGGGGAATGAGGAACAAAAAAATGGTGGATCAAAGAATTTGGTTGCACCATGACTAATGGGTAACCAATATCTTGTATAATGTATTGTGACATAATTAGAATCTATTGAAAGAGGGCCTTTGGAAGAAGAAATTTTTTGTGTGAATCAATTCCTATAATTCAGTAGAAAAATTATATAAATATTTTATAGTCACTGAAGACATAATAATTTAGAAGTATGGACGGGTAGCCTGAAGAAAATAATTAACATCCTCAAAACTCTTGTTGGGATGAGTGTCAAGATAGTGACGTACATGATCAAAGACCTCACACTATAATGGTGGGACTTAATTATTCATGTGAAGATGAACCAGGAGATTACATGGAAGGAATTCAAGGTGTTTTTAAATAAAATGTTATATCTACACATCATCAAACTAAATAACAAGATAGAATTCCTCCAACTCAAGAAATTAAGTATGTCATTGGCTGATTTTTCTACATAGTTAATACACCTGGATCACTATTCAACTGAGGAAGTGACAAGAAAAAGGATAATGACATGAATTATTGAGGCAATACTAATAACCTGATATCCCCTATAAATTGGACATGTTATATATTTGATATTATATAGAGATAATTGTTAGGTAATTAGAGGGAGATATATACCTTGTATGGAATCTCAGTGGAGGGGAAAACATTGTACATACATATCTATTAGATAACTCTATGGTGGGGATATTTGGAAAAGGAATATCTATTCACAAGGATCTATGGAAACAATGAATAAATGAATGGGATTAGTCACTTATCTTAGTCATCATAAAAATATGACACATTACATTCAGTGTGAATCTCATTAACACATGAGTAAGGAATACACTGCACCTCCATGAAATTGTCAAAATTGTGGAAAAATAAAATATCACAAAAAAAATTCATTAGAAATCATAATTTAATAAGAGTATATTGTCGAAAAAGTCTCATGTATCTCATGTTCAATCTAAAGGATCTATTCAGAATAGTGGTATTCCTTATAAAACTGTGGTCTAGGATGAATCTAGAACACCTTGATTTTTATTACAATGTCAACAGAGTAAGTAATATTCTACATGAGAGAGTCAATAGTTATATGGAGGTGAGTGGGATATTTTGACTATGAAATTGTGTCCTTCAATGGTGTGAAAAAATAATCTTATTAACCCTACCCTTATTAATTCCTATTTTTTCACCAGTGAATCGTGTTATTTTAATTATAGTTTTGGTGTCAAACAATTTCTCTTTGATGTGGGAATGATGTCACATGTCACGAGGATCAAGACATATCACAACCAGTGGGAATATTGAGGTTTTATGATCCAATAATTTACCATTAACAATGATTTGATAAAATTTCTCCAGTATTTGTCTACCTTAGAGATGGATATATTAATTGTAATTATTGAAAAGTAATTATTTGTGTAATTTAAATCCCATGTTGACTGTTATTCCTATAATGATATAATCACATCAATGAATGTAGATGTGCATTTATTAAAAAGGAATTGGGATATGAATGATTATTGATTAGGATCATTATTATCACTATATGTAATCTTTTCTAGTCCAAAGTAATTAATGGATTCGAGTTTTTTAGATAAAACATGAGATATAACTCCACATATAAAAGGGGATCAATATTTAAATTTCTTTTCAAGGATTTCTATGCTCTATCTCGTGAATGGGAAATAATAATCATTATCAATCTACTCCTAAGAAGATCCCATATTTTACTTCCATCATATATAATGAATCTAGATATACATCTTGATGAACTGGAGGACACGAGATTCATCAGTCCTACGAAGTCAACTTGGGAAACCCTATATTTATAAATAAATTAAATATGGTTTATTTTATATATTTAATGAAAAATGTAAATTTAATCATGTAAAAGTAAAAAAATTGGTATCATATTCCTAAAATAGCTAATATATTGGGGCAATTTAAAGGATTCATGTCTCTCACTATGATTGATCTATAATTGAGATATCATGAACACGGAGTTAGAAAGATAGAATATTATAAGAAAGAAATTGTGTAGTAGATATTACCATGCTGAACACATTTTATTTTCCTTTATTATGATGAACTCGATAGTTGTTTACATGGAATTAATTAATTATATCATCCATATGTATCTTGATTCCCTTTTCATGTTGTTTTCATGATATTTTTTTACTCTCAATGAAGGAATTACCATAATAATAATTAAGATATTGTATTGATAAAATTCCAAAATCATAGAATTAATGAAAAATATGGTATTGAAAAGATCTTTTTCTCAGGAATCTCATTTCTATTAAATGAATTTTAATTGATCCAAAAATGATGGATGTAGTCATTTCATATATGAAAATCAATAGTGAATGTAATATCTAATGTATTGATGTATTATAATTGTACTGCCAATGATTTTAAAATATTACAAAACAATCCCTTCTCAAATGGATTCATTGATAAGGAAATTTATTCCATTTAAATGGAATAATTATTGTGAACAATGCTTTCTAATATTTTAATCTCCAATATTTTTGGAAGATATCCTAATCTTACCAAAATCCGAAGAAGGATATATTGATTATTATTATTTTTTGGATGGGTCATTGGTTGTGTCGTTATATAGGGATATCATATTGTGTCATATGGCTTGAAGTATTTGATAATTCTTAATAAAATTTATTAAATTCTCTAATGGGAATTAACATGAGTGATATATGAAAAAAAGATACATGGTTCTACTATCTATTTTGGTAAATTGTTATAATTTTCAATAATATTATATTAATGAAGTATATATTCTTTTAGATATAACTAAACATGAGTAATTGTTTTTGGATGGATTATTTGTACATTTCTTTTCTTTAACATTGTGTATACACCCAGTAATATGAATTTAGTGGTTGATTCATGAGTCATACGTGTTATAATGAAATGGATAGAGAAGAATATGATATATCTAAATTAGTGATAATTATTTCTAACATTCTTATAGATTATGTTGACCAGAATGAAAATAAGTTTTTACATATGGTCACTATTGTACGAAGATTTATAAACATAGACAATGAGGATCAAGAATAATATCTTGAAGGCAACACCATTACATAAAAACACACTAGTGGGGAGACCATGTAATCTTGGGAAATGGATTCGAATTTTGTGTTTCATTTTTAGAACCTAATTATGGTTACCCAATCATGTTGGGAACAAATTTATTCAGTGTATCACCATTCCAAAGGGGTTATTCTCTATGGTACCCATAAAATATAAACATACAAAAAATATAATTTATGGTGGTCCAATATAAAAAGATATATTATTTATTATATTATAAATTTTATCATATGAATCTAGGTCATGGATAGGAATTACTGTGTATCTAGTATTATACAATCTATGCGTAAAAATATATTTATATGGGAGCATGTTAGATAATAATTTTCAACTGGTATACCATAGATGGTGTGGAATCATTATGTAGTTTGGGTGATTGTGGATTAAGTCTCAATGAAGGAAAATATTCTCCTAATTAGAGAGAATAACATGGTAAATAATCTTGAAAAGATATATATTCATGATGTTTTTTGTTCATATTGTACCAACATCTTTTTTTTAGACATAGAACCTAGAATTTTTTTCTTAGTACATGGACTCTTTACAATTGGATCAAATAATGCAATTGAATATGAGAATTGAACAACATCCCTATATTTGTGGGTAGTAAAAATGTATAATTTAGATATTGGGAAAATGTGAATATGGATTGCTTCATGGAATTTAGTAGATCATTAGATGATCATATATCATTAATTGAGTCCTCTTATAACAAAATTTTTAAAAAAATGACATGTATGCATCCCTTCCACAAATTCTATGGTCAACATTTATGTTTTCATGTTTATTAGTTATAAACGAGAGATACTTCACTAATAATACCTCAAATTGTCCAGGAGGCAATTTAAATATTTAGATGATTAGAAATCAAATCGATATAGTTTATAACTAGTAGAATTTACATGATAATCATCATCATTTCTCATTTTCTTTTATCACAGTTTACTATCACTTTTTGAAAATGTTACCATGGTTGGGTCAGCACAAGTAGGCAAAATAGGGGAAATAAAACCTAGATATAGTTGAAATTTTGATATTTTTGAGTGAATCAGAAATTTTTTTATCAATTAAATTTAGATCTATGATTTTGAGTAGTCCATAATTACTTCAATTTATCTCAATTGAGGAAGTATAAAACAAATAATATTCATAAAATTACATGTTATAATGTGATTCCTAAGCTATATTCCACATTTATCCATGAACTTTCATGGATTTTGGACAGTCTAGAAAAGGCTTTGTGAGGTATAGTGTTTTCCATGAAATATGTATTATGATAACATTGTCAGATCCAATATAAAATATATTAAATAGATATTTATTTAAGAATTCAATATTATTTTATTTTTAAAGACACCACAATCCTCCATATATTTTTTGTAGGAATGAACAATGATGTGGTGAATGTATCTTCCCCATTTTTATGTACCCAATTTAATTATTCTATTTATTTTTTGATTAAAGTGTTTGAGTTTAATTTAAATAGGAATTACTATAGATAAATATAATGGAATATATATAGAGACTGTCACTTTTTATACATTAACGTTACATAATATTTTTGGAATACATAAAACATTTTAAAAACAGACAACTACTGGATGTACTAGTCCAGTGCCTTTAGAATCATGGAAACATAAAAACTTTTACATATGTGATATATATTATTACCAACATGGTTATTTTTGACTTGATGCCTTATTAGAAACATCAAATATATTACATAACGTCATAACCTTGGTAATGATAAATAATAAAAGGGTGATCTTAGAATCCCAATAAGGGTAAACAAGGGAGACATGTATGCATAAACATGAGCATAAGGATATGAAAACACAATCATGAAAATAGAAGATCATACCCTGTGTATCAAAGATCATATATAAGAATCAGAGAATAAATATTAGGTATTAATAAGTCATAAATCATAATAAAATGGAGAACATAAACCATTAATGCATAACATATGAATAAGACATTGCATTGCGCAGACACATAAACAGATAAAATGACTTCCATAGTACACAACACATTTCTTCCAATTCCATATTAGTAGTTTATGTTCACTCCCATTACCCATATGGTTGTGATAGATCACTCCCATGATAATCTTAGTAGGATGATTTCACTTTTCTTACAATATTGGTAGTCATCGTTCACTCCCATGGAAAACATAGTATTAAAGGTTCACTCCCAAGATCATCTTAGTCAATCTCATGAGATATAAATCATCAACCAATGCATTTTAGGTAGATATAGGTCCCACCCATCTCATAATGAAATCATTCATACATATGACATAAAATCATAATCAATCATATCATAACTTATAATATGAAATGGGTATCATAAAAATGTAATCATATCATAACCTATAGAAAAATATATAGGTTTAATAATCATTTCATAAAAACTATAACCCATGAAAAGAAGCGAGTTTCAAAAGAATATAACTAATGAAATATAAATGGGTTTTGTAATAATAATACCATAAAAACATAAACCATTTAGATAAAAAATATGGATATAAAATTTGAATTATTTACCTAGAAAGGATTGAGTAACAACAATGGATGTCAACTTAGATGAGAAATAATTTTTATATATATTTTAAAAATATTTCATGAGGAAACGAGATGATTTTTAAAACAGAAAACATTTTGAAATCATTTGTATCTAAAAATATATTTTAAAACATATAAATGAATATTAAAAAAATAAAAATACTTTTCCCTAGAAAATTAAATTCAAATATCATTTGAAAACTTTTCTTATTACATGGTTTTTGAAATAGAAATGATTTATGACCAATGAAAGTGGTAAAGTCAAACTTCCATAAAACACATTCTATAATATTTTATTTACCAAAGAGTTGAATAATTGTACATATATATGAATATATCATAAAAATTTATGGATACTAAAATTAATGAGTTTTATTTAGAAATCAATCATAATATTTCATCAAAGGAAGTATAAAAAAATCTCAAAAAATAATGGAGTGGTGAACATGGAATGCATCTCACAGATATAAAATTTTAGAAGAAATTCTCTTAAGTTGTGTCTTAACACTATTCATACTCATACAATATTTGTATATAATAATTTTATGTTTATTTTATATCTATTTAATTATAAAATTCTTATATATAAAACCATATATGGTTTGTTTATGATCTTATATTACGGACACACTCATGTCGTAGGGCATGAAAAAAGAGTATTTTTACGTTTTCCTAGTGACGAATAGAGGCTGACCAGGGTCGTCTCACTTGAGAAGATTTCTCAGTTCATTCATCTACTTAATCTTTTTCACCTAAATAACATATTTTTTTTATATTTTATAAAATAAATGGAATTTAATAAAATAAATGATATTCATAAATCAGATGAAACTAAAATTTAATTATAAATTACCTTGAAATGCTAAATATTATTTCATTAGATAAGAATGGATGTTCTCTCGAGGGAACTGTTAGGGAGCACCTTCATGGCCTGCTTCAAATATTCATAGTGAACACATTCCATCAGATGTGTGCACATTTTAGTCAACCCTGGTTATGAATAAAAAACCTACATAGCGATCATTAAGGACACCCTCCACCCGCATCCTCCATCGAGATAAAAGGGTTGTAGATTAAGAAGTTAATCTTTAGACAACCATAGTGAGGATTACACCCACTATAAATTATCAGTATAATAAACTCAAAGAATATTAAAAACATGTTCTTGGGATTGAGAACCTGATTACTACCTTGTGATATTCCTCGGATTAGTTACTAATCATCATGAGTATTATAGTTGACGATGGTAAGATGAGAGGTAGAAAAGAGGGTGGATGGGTAGACACAATAATAAATACAATGCATGAATTTATTTGAAATATAAATTAAAATTGAAAACTAAAACATAAATAATGAAAATAAAAAAATAAAAATGAAATGGGGAAGAATTTCAGCCGTTCTCCCTTAGTGGAGATCTCCTCCTTGGTTCCATGAAGAATGGAATGGATGATGGGATGATTTGTGACAGAGGTGAGAGCCTCCTTTTATAAGTAGGAATCTGTACCCAGAATGTTTGTGCATTATTGGCCCCTTAACTGGAAGTTCAACGATTTGACCCCTTATTCAACATTGTTCATAAATATGTTTTCCATTCACCCTCCAAATACCTGCTCCGTTGGAAACAGGATGAAAGTGTTATGATTTTTTCATTGGCGGTTTTGTTTATTTATGAAGCCTCTAGGAAGGTTCCTCCAAACATATGTCATTTAATGGCCACCTTAATGTCTTAAAACCTTCCCTGAATTTGTTTTAGAATTTTTCCTCCATATCCTTGTGCTATCCCTAGTGGAAAAACGCAGTTGGATGTTTTGAAGCCATGTTTGGGTTCTGTTACGTTGGTGGGGTCCACGTTGTCTACCCCGAAAAATTTCCAACGTCGATGAATTTTTAGTCCCTTTAGATGGATGAATCAGCTCCTGGTCCAGAAGAAAAATTTGTAGGAAATAAAATCTTAAATATATGAAAATTTTAATCACAAAATTTGGATTTATTTTACATGAAATGACTTAAACACCCTCGATGGAAAACTATGTCTACAATCGAGAAGTACTCATTTTTTCTCCATTTTTCTCATAACTCATCATAAATCCAATATTGAATCATATAAGCTCAAATTTATTATTTGGGATTCTTAAATCAACTTAAAGACATGCAATAAATGTGGAAAATATTAGTTCTATAAAATACCAACTTGTTGACAATTCTATGTCAAGGTTTCACTTCGGGTAATACCCTTTTTTGTTCTTCACTTGTGGCTTAATTTGTTATATATGTTTACCTTAATGTTATATCATTAATAAAAAAAAATTAATCCAGGATATAAAAATAATTTATTTCCATAATATATGTATTATAATAATATATTGGATATAGATGTACAAAATTTAATACACCATTCGTGGAGAAGGTAGGATGTTTGTACGCATGAACGATGCTTCAATTTTATTATCTTATTGGAAGAAAGCTAGTAAAACAAATATGAATATGAATATAAATATATGTGTATATATATCATTTATAAATTAGAATTATTATTTCATATATATAATATAAATTTATCAAATTCTTCTTTAAAACATTCCATGTAGTGTGTTCATGAATCACATTACATTGAGGGGGTGGTAGTTCACACTTCCTCAAAAGAAATTATCATATTAAAAAAGATGGAAACTATATAGAAATGTGTGGTAATATAATTACAAAGTTATAAAGAAATTAAAAATATAACATATATCATATATAAATATAATTTATATCAAAATTCACATCCATCAAATGCGGTCGAGGAAAAATTAAGAATCATTATTTCGTGTTGCGATAGTTCCCCATACATGTAAATAGTATATTCATTTACAATTAGATGGATATGTGTATGGGTGTAGGTCTAAACCTTAGTATAAGAAAATATGAGTTTATTTAGGATACCTTATTTATTATATAATCATAAAAAAATAGATTTTCATTGGTTGAAAAAGAAATAAAAAGGAGTTTATGGAAGGATGTTACCTCTTCTTTAGGTAACTACTTTTGGTTTTCACCAAAGGGCTTCCTTGGATTTCATTTTTCCCAAAGGGAGGACTCATGGAGTAAGGTATAATTTTTTTAAAGTATATTTGGAAGATCATGGATGATACAAAGTGGTATTATAGGTGTGAATAAGTGGGAGGGGTGGTGGCCTTTTAAAGGGAAGGGAAATGACACACATGGTATTTTTAAAAACAAGTCAGGTGTACCGAGGTTTTTACATAAAAAAATATAAAAAACATAAAATAATCAATAATGGAAGGATTATGGAATAAATATGGATTTTTAATGGGCTTTGGAAAAGTTTCAAGGTCATTTGGTCCCTTAATATTAATGTTTAGTCCAATATGAAGCTTAATTATACATTAAGAATTATAATTAATATTAATTACATTCAATAATATTTTTGGTAAAAATATATGTTTAACATATAAAACATTATTAATTATTGTGATAGAAAATATCAAATCAATTTTTAAAATTTCTATTCATAGATGTGCCAGAAATTAATTAATATTTAATCGCACTGATATAATGACATTGTGAGTTTTTAAAATAAAACTATTGAAAATATTTATATGTTTTTATAAAAAAAAATCAAATTGAAATTTTCTCTAATTACATAAATTGAATTATTTTAGTAAAATATTAGGTCACTAATTTTTTAAAAAAGTTTAAAATATAATCTTATTGAATAAATAAATTAGATGAAAACCCATATTTAAATTAAAATACATCATTTTCCACTACGCATCCAAAAATTATATTTCTCATAAAAGCCCTAAAAATTAACCCTGAGAAAAATTCGACATTATAAATTCAAAAAATTATTTGAATATATCAAAATTAATTTCTACGTGTGTTTTAAGGATTATTTTACTATTTTATCCAAGGTTGTGAAAAGTATTAAATTAGAGAATATAGTATTTTTAAACATATAATGACATTACCAAGGATTATATCATTTAAAATCAATATGTTTTATTTATAGAAAAATCATATTATAAATAAATAAAATGTACTTATTAATATTAATATCATTAATTTTAATGGATAGGTTATAATTTTCTTGAATAAATAATTGTAACAACTAAAATGATGCTTCATAGAAACTATGTGTTGCGTGTAACAAACTCTTAGTCGGTGCTACATGTAGATTATTCTAATTCAATGAACTATGAATGGAATGTTTTACATAGTGAAATTCATGATATTAAAAAAAATAATGGTCTATAAAAAAATTGGTGTGTTACATTCTACAACCCTTAAAATAATCATCACCCGAAATTTATCATTCATGTAAAAAATGTGGAATCTTCTACTTCATAATTTCCTCATGTTCCTAATAGGTTTATAAAACTAGTTATTTCTCCTAAAAATTTACAAGGTGAGAGCTAATGTTTCATAGAGCATTTTCTTCATGATCCATAATTTTAACATGTTATTCCTCATAGGAATGATCATGCTCTAGAGGTATGTCCATTGAGTTCATTACATTGGAAGATTTATGATTGTACATCCTCAATAGAGATACATGGAAAATCCTGGAATTGAGTGATATTTGGGGTATCTAAAAAGTGATGTCATACCGTACTAATATGATCAAGATTCTCAAAACAACTGATATACATTGGGCTTAGTTTACCAATTATTTCTAAAACCATAAACTTCATTCTGATAGAGATCCATGTAAATATCTTCCTGCAAAATTCAAAATCTATATCATGACATTAGTTATTAGAATAACTTTTCTGCCAACATTAAGATTCCTTGACAAGCTAATGAATGGATCTAAACTTCTCTACAATTTCTTCAACAATCACATATCCCAATAGTAATCTTTCTCCAGCTTCATCTCATAACATTGAAACTCTAATTTTCTTCCCATAGATGTATTGATAAGGTACCATCTGAATTCATTGGTGAATGATATTTTTTTAAAACTCAACTAGAGGAAGATGTGGATCTCAACCTCCTTTGATATATAGAGAATAAGATCTCAACATATCATATATGGTTATAAGTTTTCTTTTAGACTAGCTATTTATCTGATGACGATATGTTCTGATGAAACTAAAATTTGAATCATGTTTTTATTTAAGGGTTCACCAAAAGATAGAGGTAAACATCATATCTCGATATGATATAGTAGAATGTGGTACTCTATTAAAAATTACCACATACTATGTATACCCTGGAATTTTGATTTATAGATAATTCTTTTCTAATATTGATTAATTGTGATGAATTTTTATGGAGATCAACTACCACCTATATAGGATAAAACTCATAAGAGTTTTTGGGTATTCCACTAACAAAATCCATACTGATGTTCTCCCATATACAATCTAGTATGGCTAATGGATGTAAAATAAAATTTTACTTTTTTCATTTAGCCTTATCTTGTTGGAAAATATAACACTGAGATAACAATTCATTGATATATCTCTTCATTCAACCACAGCAGAAGTATTATATAATGTCCATAAACATCTTCTTATTTCTAGGGTGAATAGATAATGATAAACTATGAGAATCCTTTAATTAGTCCTTCTTCAAATCTGGTATTGAAGGAACCCATACACAGTTCTTTAACCTTACCAATCCATCTTAATGAAGGTTAAACTCAGGAATATTTATAACATTAATTTATAGATATACATCATCCCTCTACACCTCTATAATTATAAAATAATTCAAGGGTTTAACATTCATTTGATAATGATATAATTTTTCATCTTCCCATGGGATTAAAACTCTATAATTTGAAAATTTTGAAAATATTGGATCATCTATGGTACTCCAAAAAGAAAATCTTGAATGTTCATTTAAAATCAAAGCTTCATCCACCTAGTTTGATTTCCCATATTGGTAATGTATTCAGTAGTAATAATAATTTACCAACTCTAACTACCTTATATGGAACATATTAAATAACATATATGTGAATATATATTTTAGAATTTTATGATTAGTATATATGTCACACTTTTCAATATGAATGTAATGCCTCAATATATTTAATAAAAAATTACTACTACAAACTAAAAATCATGATTTGGAGTTGTTTTTCATCAATTTTAATAGATGTGAGGTATAAGAGATGACCATGTTATTATACATAACAACACATCCAAATTACTACATGGATTCATTTCTAAAAATTAAAAAACCATCATCACTATAGGGTAATGTAATAATATGCCTACTGACTAACTTCCTTTTTACTTCCTTGAAATTTTCCTCAATTCAACTATCAAGTGGAACTTGGCACCCTTCAATGATTAATTATTCGGAGGATTAGATAGTCTTGTGAAATCCTACACAAATCATTGATAATATATAGATAAACCAAGAAATATAAATATCTCATTAATTATGTATGGTCTATCCTATAATTCAATATCCATTATCGTTTATGGATTTACTAATATACCATATCTTCAGACAATGTGACTCAAAAATTAAAAAATTTCACCCATAATTCACAATTTTTATTTTATTTTTTATTTTTTTCCTTCTAATTAAGGGTTTTTAGTACAATTATAAAGTGATATTCATCATCATCCATTCTCTTTAAGATGATAATAATATAATATACAACTACTACAGAAAACTGGTTTATGTGATCGCTTATGAATATATTCATCAAATCCCTGAAGATAGAAGGGGAATTAATAAGACCAACAGGAATCACTGTACATTCATAGTGTCGATACCATGTTCTGAATTCCATCATTGTTATGTCCTCCATATTGATACTCACTTGGTGATATCCATACTGATGTTAAATCTTGGAGATGTATCTACCTCGGACAATTGATCAAACAAGTCATCAAACAGGGGATGAGATTCTTTTTCGTGATCTTGGTCTTGATCAACTCCTGATGATCATTGGATATTCTCACTAAAACATCATTCTTTTTTCCACAAAAGTAATAGGAGTAAACTAAGGTGAAACACATGGTTGAATAAATCCATTATCAATGTCTTCTATAGTTTCTTCATCAATTCTCACAACTCAATCAGGGCCATTATATAGGGAGTCTTTTAAATTAATTTGGAACTATGTATAATCACTATTGAGACCTCAACATTAGGTTTTGGTGAGAGGATATGAATATATTCTTGAAATACATCAACCAATTCCCTATGAATATGAATATCATTGATGTAACCTTTGTCCCCTACCATTTGAGATAAACATCTCTTCTAAATGGGAATTAAGTCCCATACACTGGATGTAATCTCAATAAGATTTTCATTTGTATCATGAAATTGAAGAATGATCATAGGATGGATTAAAAAATAAAATTTAACATCCATTCCTTGATTATTAATGTGGGATTTATGAATGGTAAGACAATACATGCCTAATATGACATCAAATTCAATCAAAGGAAGAATGACAATATTTGTAGGAATAACATTCCCACAAACATCAACTGAAGAAAAATCATAGACATGGGATGAAATGATCATACAATAATAGGATTTCACTAAAAACTCCACATCTAATCATTCTAGGGGAATTGTAACACTCTTATAAAATTCAATAGATATGAAGGATTGGGTAGATCTATATTCATATTAGAAATTATCACTTATATAGTGGATGATTTGTGTATCTTTCAGCACATCGTTATCACACCCCTCTTCAGAAATAGTGATTGCATGAGTTTACCGTGTGTTCCACAGCTTATGAGGTTTTTCATGTTTTTCATCAACACTATACTGTTGATTTGTTCATTAGTTGTCATAATTATCATTATATTTTCATATGTATCACTGAATCATGGTAGGATCATTTTGCAACAATTTTTCTCCTTTCAACCGTTAACTAAATTTCTCCCATTACATCAATAATAAAATTTCTGAAGGTCTTCTTTTACACACTTAACATATTTACTATAACCATTAAGTAAATTTATTCAATGCTTCTTTCCACACATAGAGAATAAAGGCAATATCTCCTTCTTCTCTTCATGGTTTTAAGATTTTCCTTCAAACACCGTTTTCAATTTCACATCAAATCCATGAGACTAATACGTGACTCCAACCTACCTTTAAACCATGATTTCACATCACACAATCTATTCATAACTACTAATGTATCTTATGGATAATTCTAATCTAATACACGGATTTATTCTACTAAATATCATATCAACTTTATATTTAGGTATGATGATAATAAATGAATCGTACCTCGAAATTCTTGTGAAATTATCCTCATATGTAGCTACTGATTCATCAAGCATTTACATCAACTAAAGGAACTCTTTCTCTATATTCGTATAAAGAATCCAAAGAATGTACTTATTAAAAAATATGTTTATTAACACATCCCAGTCCATGGATTCAATCTCATCATTCTTCATCGTATTCTTTATTAGTATCCACCAATAGCCTACTTCTCCTTTTATCCAATGAATATGTAGAATTAATTTATCATTCTTTGAACATTGTAGAATATAGAATAACATTTCAATAGTATTGATCCATTTTTCATCCACACAAGGATTAGAATTACCTCTAAAAGAAGGCAATATTCTCCTCATGAATAACTCGATATAATTCTTTCAATATTTTTTCAAATTAGAAAGTACACCATGAATCGTAACATAATATAAGTAGTTGAGCATAAAAATGTGATTTTTTATTCCATTTCCAATAGAATGTTGTTTCTGAAGATGAAACTTTTTGTATTATCAATTTAATCTACATTAATGTGGTTCTTTTGGGTTATATCCATTTACCAAAACAAAAATCGTATATTAAGAAACAATTATCATAATGAGGAACCACATAATCATTAAAATTCACTTATAAGATGTCTAAATTATGAAACCATCATTAATAAATGACACATTATGTTTATCCTATGATATTCATATATAAAATCTATTTAAATACATCATACTAGTTCTTGAAATGTTTTCCAAATCCCAAAGCATATCCCCCAAGAGTTTCGAACCAGTCTTGCAGTAAGGCCCATTGTCATGTACCACATTACCCTAAGTGAAGACCAAAAAATATTTTCAGAGTTGTTACTTCTAGGTACATTAGTTATAGAGTGAAATCCACTTTTAGTATCTATAATTGGATTTATTTCAATGAAACCACTTACACTATCCATTACTAAAATTTATGAAATTTTTCCTCTACTTTTCCTCATCCTTAGAGTTATCTCTAGACATGTCGTTAGGGTCCTCAATAATTTTTTATCATCCTAACATCCAAAGGTTAACTAATAATATTAATTGATACCAACTATAAATACCCTTTATTTTCATACCTTATCATGATATAAATTTTTTGGAATACTTAAAACATTATAAAAATAGACACCCAAATAACGTACTATTCTAGTTACTTTGGGAACATGAAAACTTATAACACTGGTGTATAAGAGAGCTAAATTATCTCCCACTATGTCTTTCTTGACTAGAACCCTTATTAGACACATAAAAATAATAAATATCATTATAACTATGTAAAGGAACATAAAAACTGGTGATCTCAGATACTTCGTAAGGAAATCTAGGAAGACATGTGACCAAAAGCCTGAGAACTGTGGTATGAGAATGTGATCATTAAAATAGAAGATCATACCCTTCATATAAATGATCATAAAAAAGAACCATGGAATAAAAAATATAAGTTCATAAGACATGAATCATATGGAATTATATAATATAATTCTCAAAACCATAACATGAGATTGAAATAGGGACTTGTGGATGGTACATAGGAATATAAAATGATTACCATAGTAGTCACGAAATTTATTTGAAGGCCATCATTGTAGTATGAGTTCACTCCCTATACCATCTTAGATGTCATGGATCACTCACACAGATATCTTTGTAGAATGATGCCACTCCACAAACAATATTGGTAGTCATGTTTCACTCTCAAGGCCATCTGAGTAGTCAAGGTTCATTCCCAGTACCATCTTAGTCTATATCAAAATATATAAATCATTATCAAATGCATTAGAGAGATATATATATCTCACCCATCTCATAATGAAATCATCCAAACATGTGAAACAAAATCACAAAAAATAATATCTTAAACCATTAAACGGAATGGGTTTCATAAAAATTTAATCATATCATAAACTATAGATAAATATAAAAATCTCATAATAATTTTTTCAAAACAATAACCTATGAAAATTACTAGGTTTAAAAACCATATAAAATGTGGATGGGAAATGAGTTTCTTAAATATCTTGCCATCAAAACATAAACCATTCAAATAAATAATATTTATTGAAAAATTGATTGGTTTCCCTATAAATGTATGAGTAAAACCAATGTATGTCATGTTAGATGGGAAATAATTTTGATAGATATATTTAAAACAATTTTTTAGGAAAAAATTATTTTTAAAACATAAATCATTGTGAAAATAAATTCATTGCAAATGGTTTGGAAACATAAAAATAATCATTCGAATAACTAATTTTTTTAATTTATTAATCCATTAAAATTTTCGTCAAGGATAATTTTAATACATATTTGAAAACATGGTTTTTGAAAAAAAAATATATGTCCAACAAAAGAGATATGTATAGTTAAAATTACATAAAAACACATTTTATGTTATATTATATACTAAATAGTGGATTAATGGATACAATATATGATAATATAATGAATAACTATTGTTTTAAAAAATTCATGATATTTTTTATTATATGGATCATAATGTTTCTTCAATGGAACTGTAATAAAAAACTATCTAGAAAAGTGAAGAGATTGTTTCAATAAACTCTTATAGCAAGGTAACATGAGATCACACTCTCCATGTAAGAAAAATAAATTACAGGAATAAAAAAATATCTTGAAAATTTAATATTCATTATATAACAAGTAATATCTAAGTATAAATATCTCAGAAAATAATTTTTTTTCATAAAAAATCATGTTTCTCAGAGAAGTGAAAATGAGACTAAATTGTCTTACTGATATGGAAACATTTGAAACTAAACCCCATGAAATTGAGATTATGAAATGGATATTAAAATACACATAAATATAAAATTATTAATCGTAAAATACATTCATGGTCATTATATACAACACTTAAAATAAATGAGTGGTGAACATGGTATGTTTCTCACATATATAAATGGTGAGATGAAACTCCATTATGTTGTGTATTAACACTCTTCATACTCGTACACGATTCATGTATAAAAAATATGTGTTTATTATAAATATTTAATGTAATTATATTATTATATATAATATCATAAATGGTTTTATTATAATCTTATATTCCCCTCTTGTTATCAATTCTATATTAAGGTTTCACATCAAGAAATATACACTTTTTTTATATGTGTCTTACTTTGTTATATCTTTGGTGCTTATAATTATATCATGATTTAAATAACATAAACCATGATATAAATATATTTTATATTAATTATATGATTTTAATAATATTCTATTTGAAATATAAGTACAAAATGGAATACACTGTTTAGGGAGATGGTAGGGCGTACGTATGCATGGACGTAGTTTCTGTTTTATTATCATATTGGAATAAATAGGTTAAACGAAATATATACATAAATATATATGTATAGATATGACTATAATATTGGTATTATTATATCATATATAAAATAAAATTTCATTAAACTTGTCATTAATACATTCCATGTAGTGTGTGAACGAATCACCTTAGTTTAAGGGGTGGTAGTCCACACTTCCTCGAATGAATGTATTGTATTTACCCCAGATGGAAAGTATAATGATATGTGTTGTAAGATAATTAGATTAAGATAAACACATTAAAAATATAAAATATATCATATACAAACAAAATTACTAGCATAATTTCTAATCATTAAATGGGGTAAAGGAAAAATGAATAATCATCATTATGTGAGGTGGTAGTTCGTTTTACACGTATACAGTATGTTCGTTTCCAGTTTGATTGAAGTAAGTGTAAGTGTCGGTATAAATGTTATAATAATAACAGTTCACTATATATAGGATATTATTTTTATAATATTATAATTTAATAAAGATATTTTAGGTGGTGGAAAAATAAAATAAAAGAATAGAGTTTGAGTGTGCTTGTAACCATATTATTCGGTAACTACTTTTGGTTTTCACCAAAGAGCATCCATGGATTTAATTTTTACCAGAGGGGAAATTAAAGGAGGGATGTATGGCGTCTGGGGATTGTTTTTGGAATATAATGATATAAAAAGTGTTTTTATAGGTGTTAAAAAGAGGGAGTGGTGGTGGACTTTTATAGGTAAGGGAATGACAGACAAAAAATTTTTAGAAACCAGTTAGGTGAACCAACATTTTTACCTAAAAAAATTTATTTTGGAACAAAATAACACCATAATGGAATGTTTTTAGTATATATATGTCCATAAAATGTTTTTTGAAAAAGATTATAGGTCACTTGGGAACATAAGATTAATTTTTAGTCCATAATTAATCATAATTTTTCCTTAATCATTGTAATTAATTTTAATTAATTTCAGTACAATTTTTGGTCAAAAACTATATTGAACATATTAGACATCTTAAATTATTCTTATTATAAGCATGAAATCCATTTTTATAAATTCCATTAAAATATGTGGATGAAATTAATTTATATTTATTCTCGCTGGTAGGATTAAACTTTGGGTTAATAATGTAAAAATAACCAAAAGTTTACTCATTTTATATACTCAATTTCATTGAGAAATTTATTATAATAACGTAAATTTGATTAATTGATGAAAATATGATCGTATTTAACATTTAAGTCAATTTAAAATACAATATAACCATGTGAATATATTATATTTCAAGTCAATATTGAATTTAAATATACAAATTTCCACTACTCATCCAAAAAATAACGATTCTTTGAAAAATCCCAAATATTACCCATAAGATAAATGCAATATTAAATATAAAAATATTTAGTTTATTTTAGTGTATTAAATTTAAATTAGTTTTTACAATTTAGTATAAATTATTTTTCATAGAAGTATATGAAATGATATTTATTTTAGAAAACAGTATTTTTAGTCATACAAAACCATTACCAAAAAGAATATTTCTTTACTATCAATATGTTTTATTTTTATAAAACAATTATAAAATTTATTTTAAAAGTATCTATTACTATTCATATCATTATGGTTAATGGCTATATTATAATTATATTTTTTAAATAATTATAAAAATGAAAAATAAGTTTCATTGCAACTTGGAGCTGCATGTAATGTATGAAAAGTCGGTGTTGTATGTATTTCAAGACAAGTCGGTGCATTGTGAAAAGAATTTTTTACATAGTGAAATGAAAGATATCATTGATAATTTAATATGATAAAGAAATAACTGGTCTATAAAAACTATGGGTGTTACAATATAGAATCTGGCTACGCGGACAAGTCAATGCCATGAAAGGTTATTCGTGGTGTGAATGGTTTCTGGGAAGACACAGTGAAATTTATTAAAGGATTTAATGATTTTTGGGTTTTTTTTGAAATTTTATCTTAGTCGATTCATGGAATGAATGTTTATTCATGAAATGAATAAGATGGTAAGATTTGATACTAAGGTGACTTGAATTTCAGCACATATTCTTACATGATGATTCGTAACGTGAACTCATTTTTTAGGCCACGAGTAATGTTAGATCACCTTATATTTTTAATACTATTGACCATTAAGAATATGTTTATATCCTCATTATAATGAAAGTAATCTACCCATTCAAAAAATAATTTGGTGATATCAAACTTATAGTATCTATATTTGAAGAATAATTGAGTGTTGGACATTATAGGAAAAAAGTAATGGGTCCACAATTCCATTATAATATAAAACTTCTTATTTTATATTCAATATAACTTGATGAGTTTTTTTTGGATGCATCTCTTTAAGCAATTATTTTTTCATCAAACCTTATGGGAATCATTAGATAAATGGAATCTAGAGACAAGACCTTTGTGTTTTTGTAGAGATTATTCATGTCAAATGTATTTGATGTAGGTTGCTTTCCCACATTCCATTTTCATTGGAATTTTAAGGATCTGTCATTTACTAAATTTATAACCTCAAAATTTGGATAAAAATTTATTGTTAATTGGTTTATTTAATTTCACTGACTTTTTTATTGTTAAAAACTATGTTATGGGTGATTCTAATATCATTTATGAAAAATATTATAAAAGTATTATTAAAACAAATAATGGTATTAAATGTGGACATTTAATAGTGTTGTTATGTCATGTGTTCAAGTTTATATTCATTGGACTATGAATCTAAGTATATAATTATAGAGACCCCTTTAATTGAAAATCAATGGTCACCAAGTGATGTATTGGTGATGAAACAATCACTACACATGAGTACATGGAGGTTAAAGTTCATGAATGTTTTAATATGTAAATTTGTGAATTTATATGGTTATATGAGGATGATTGTACTAATATTATTTTAATTATCATAAAATAGAAATGCATTCTGTTAAAACTAGTTGTGTTACCATGTTTGATTGTTTTATATATAGAAATAGTGAAAATTAATTTATTTTAGTGGATATTCCCCTGGTATAATTTTTTTAAAAATTTATATATTACTAGATGCATGTGTTTAGTTGAATGTGGGAACTTACAGTTAGGTATTTCATAATAGGTAGGTATAATCAACCCAATTTAATCACTTCGGTGTGTTTGAATACATTTTTTCCATGATACATTGAATCACAAGATTTTGTATTTCTTTATTGGGGATTAATGTAGATACATTATTGGATATATGAAAATTTTTATTTTTTTATCATGTATTGGATTCTAGAGCATCTTCGTTTTGGTTCTGGAGTATTTTATTACTATTTAGTTTCATAGTTGTTCAGTTTTCTTATTTCTAAAAGTACTCTAATAATATTTGTTTTGAGTGTTTTTAGTTGTATTTTTTAATCTTCATTCATTGTATCATTTATTTTTGGTTTTCTATGTAACGACATGACCCCAGAAGACAAGAGTGGTGAATTATTACATATCATTGGCATGATCACAAAAGATCGAGTCTCGAAAGACCAATTAGATTAGTAGCCTTGGAAGGAATAGATACATTCATAAGGTTTACATTACATCATAAAATGGATAACTACAACAACAGTGTTTCTATAGACAACACTGAGATCTCATAGACTATACCTGCATGTCATTCATAATATACTTCATCGCATCCTAAGAAAAATAAAACATTTAATGCGGTGAGATAAGATGCTTTGTAAGGATAAAAATATAGAAGAAACATTCATAAATAAGAATAAACATTTAATGCAATGTATATGACTAAAACAAAAACCTTTTAAACATGAACATCTGCATAATATGACAAATATAAAATCAAATTATTCCATTTACTTATTCACATAGATATTCTACTACCTGAATAATCACATGCAATATGGATGGCCACATTCATAATGATGGAATGCATAATTCTAGACATTGATAACAACATAGTCAAGGCTTTTTCACAAGACACTAGTTTTTCTAATGAGACCTACTGATGCATTGTTGTGAAATAGAGGGCTCCACCCTTCACTTACTATGTTCAATTCATTCCTCATATGAAAAGGTTGAAACATAATCTGAACATTTGTATTAAAACTAGCTTACGAAATGTAAATATTTTAACCAAAAACCATGAGTGTTATAAAATAGCACATCCACAGTAAAACATAAATCATTCAATACAATATAGAAGATTCTATTATAATAGTTCAACATGAATAGAGAATAATTTATGATATTTTCATAGATGAAAATAATCAGCAAAACTATTTGCGAGAAATATCCCCCTATATCGTGAAAACACATAAAAGTCTCAGTATTTATTTGGAAGCTATTTGAAATAGATTTTTGATTAAAAGTGTCCCATAGTACTTTGAATCTTTTCAAAGGAATTTTAATTTTAAAACATTAATGTCTATATAAATAAATCCTTTAAACCATTTTTTAAAAATGGACATTAATGATAAAGATTTAGAATAATAAATGATTAAAACATTATAAATTGATATTTTAGTAAGTGTTCCTAACCAAAAGAGAGACAGTTAAATACAAATAATTGAGTTAATCAAAAAATTATAATATCATAGGAATAAAGGGGTTCATGATATAAAATGTCAAAGTACATTATATACACCATTTAAAAGTGAATTGGCGTATAGAAAAAATGAAGTCTCAATTGAATGTAAATAGATATGGAATCTCTTATGAAGACGATATCCTTGGGTTAAGGATAAATCAACGAAATAATTATATTTGGAAAATATAAATACACTCAATATTATTGGTTATTAATTGTAAATAAATTAGTGGAAATTCACCAGCATTCTTTTAAAAACAACACCAACTAATTGGATGTTAAACTAAATAATTACAGATTGAGTTAAAATTACTCTTATCAAGATTATATTCTTGACATAAGAATTTATCAATGGATTGATTATGTTTATCAAAATAATATCCACAGAAAGGAGATTGTAAATTACTACCAAAATAATAAATAGTGATTCCACACATAATCATTGAGTAAAATAATCAATAAAGTGTGCATGAAGCTGAATGAGTGGAAATTGAAATTTGAAATTCCATTACCAATGTGGTAACTTACTACACATTCCTCCCATGAAAGATGGATCATAAAATGAAGATGTAATTTCTAATAAATTAAATTACATTACACAAATAATACTATAATTGGCCAGTACATACACCACACAAATGAAAATAGTGTTAGTATGGCATAAATCTCACAGAAATTCGAAATGAGAGGCAAATCTTTACTTCGTTGTAATAAATCAAGTCATATGACCAAAAGTTAATAAAAACTAAATGAATCACATAATACCAGGAATATAAATAGAATAATGATAATATATATATCTACATATATCATATGACAGTACACAATACACTACATTTAAAAAATAAGTGGCGAACAATGGAAATCTCCCAAAATTACAAGTGATATTAGAAAACCATTACTTTGAACATTTCCATGGATGAGGGTAAGTTATCCTCTTTTATAATGGTTAAAGAATTGTTATTAAATAATAAAAGAATCATATAAATTAATATGATATGAAATATGATCTTTTAGTATTTCTTTGTAAATAATATTTTAGTATTATCGTCGTTTCGGGTGTTAACTAATTTGTTTTCCTTTATATGATATGTTTCATAAGTTCTGTTTGTTATGAATAGGATGTATCTTATTTATATTCAATATGATATTAAGACGTTAAAAAATATTTTGAATCATCTAATGAAAATTAGCCTTGAATGGATTATGATGGTTAATGAATGTCATCGCGTTCGTGGAGATGGTAATCTGTACGTACGCACAATCGACAATATCATTTTTCTGATTTTAATATAATATATAATTGGATGGTATATCATATATACAGAATCAATATCGTGTAATATTTATTATTTACATCAATTAAAAATCATTATTATACCCATACAAATAATAATGTATTGAATAACAAAGACACCACGACATGGAGACGGTAAGCCTTACGTACGTACATATGGTGACATGTCATTCAAAGGATGGATAGAATAATGAAGATGGTTGTACAATATTTATAATAACATCACAGTATATAGAATATACTGGAGTTATTATTTTATAATTTAAACAAAAGTGAAAGAGGAAGTGGAAGAAGAAAAGAACATGAAAGAGGTGATGAAATATTTACCTCTTCTTCGGATTCTTCCATTTGATTTGTTCAAAATGGATCCATATGTTGGATTTATGACTAAAGGAATGCCTCTAAGAATAATGGAGGACAGTTGAAAGGGTATTTAGGTAGAGCTTGGACAAGACAACAGGCTTTGAAGTTGTGAATTTGAGGGAAGGGGAGTGTCCTTTTATAAGAGGTGTGAGGTGCACCATAGGAAAAGATAGAAATATTAATTTATAATAAAATCATTTTCGGTTTATAATGACTCGAAAATAAATTATTTAATGGATAAAGTGAGTATGGGTTTAAAAACACTCAACCATCTTGTTTTAGACAGGTTTGGGTCACTATATTAACCTTATCTTTTAGAATTATCTGTTAGTTAAATAGTTTGACCTTTACCATGTCACTTTGTATTTTTATATTATATACTTAATAAACTTACTATATATTCCCAAGAGAACCCCAACTGGTTAATTAAAGATACACCCATCATTATATAAGTCTTTTTTCCAAATCATCAGTTTTTAGGAATATAATTTCAATTAATAATATAATATTTCTTTTAAAAACTCTATTATGTCAATTTTGACACTATTTGGTATTTTGTTTTTTCTAAATTCATAAGAGAATTATTAATTCAAAAAAATATCATCTAACCAACCCTAAAATGTCCTATTAACCTAAAAAATTAGTGTAATTCAGAAAAAGTCTCATATTACATTTATTTGGATATTTATAATATCAAATATTTTAATATTTCATTAATTAGTTAATTACTGCATCATCATTGTGTCGTAAATAAATTAAATTATTTAATGTCTAAAAAAATATAAATTAAATAAAATTACATAGGAAACTTTTTTATTTTTATAATGAATATTTATAATTGAATTTTTCTTATGTATAACCCTATATTATAAATGGTTTAGTTATTAATCATTGAATTTAACACTTTTAACTCTTCTTTGAATTAAATAAAAACAAATGTCCTAATCTAATCCAAGTAGACTTAAAGGATCATATATTATTCCTAAGGTTGTTTTTGGTCGAATTAAACTTATCTAATGGAATTAGTACATGTTTCAGGGTAATCATAAAAACATTTTTACCCTTAATTTCCGTATTTACTTTTAAAAGGGGTAAATAAAAGTCAAAAGTTACAATTCACCAAGAGTATTTTTATCTTGTTGAACAAAATATTACTTACTAGTATCAATAGTGTCACTTGGATTTTTGAAATTAAATTCACAAAATTGGTAAATTTATGTTTTATTCAAATTTGCAAATGCTCCTAAGAGGTGGCTAAAAGACAGTTCACAAGTTTAATAAAATGTTTATATATCTAAAATTATTATAAAATGACTATAATGAATTACATTGAAATAATATATTTATTTTGTATATATTTTGAAATAAAATTAATTTAAATAAAAGAAATAATTTTTTAAATAAAAATTCGGTTTTATACTATAACTCAATGTTTTTCACTATTCTTAAAAAATGAATATTTTTTGAAAAGTACAAAAAATTCACCCTAAGATAATTTGGATATTCTGAATCAAAAAATGAAGTCTATTTTGAAGAATAAAATTAATAAAATTTCAATAATTGGGTATTAATATTCATAACAGCTAGATTGATTGGTCACGGTGTGTTAGAATCTTGAAGTTGCGTACATTTCAAGTTATTAAATTATTCAAAGGAAAACGTACCATGGAAGCCTGGGGAGTTACATTCTTCCCCTATTTTGAAAATTACATCCTCATAATTTATAAACTTGGTCTTGGGAACATAATTGAAAGTCCCATATCATAAAAAGAGTCAATAAAACTCTCACTTTAAAAGAAAGAATGAGAAGTATAAAGGAAACGTGAGATAAACCATACTAGGATTACATGTATGAAAACATGGATATGTATGATAAACTAGGTGTCACGTTCTTATGGAGAGAGATAGAAAACATAATCAAGAGAAAGTTAACAACATGAAAACCAAAAAATTGTGATGGGACAAATGGTCATTAGTTTCCCATTAGGAAAAGTAAACGGAAAACATTTTCTTTTGTTTTAAGTTACATTTCATAAATATGAGGAATTTATTTATGAGAGTGACAATGAAAATAAATAGATATACTTACTTTTTATGTAGAGTTTAATTCTTTATTAAATTTGTACTACTAACTCAATTTTTTTTCAATTGATCAGTATTCATGATGACTTGGTCACACCAGAAGAGATAGAATCAACTTCCAGATAATCACATGATGAACAAAGGATAAACTATATATTTACCTTGGTTTTAGTGATTAATCAAATCTAAAATTGTTAGTACAAGATCAGAAGATCCCCTAAAAAGATATTCCATTAGAGAAAGAAACACTAATCATAATTTATTTAATTAAACCAAGAATACCCCAATGTTAAATAAAGTCCATTCAATAAACAATTGTCCTTAAAATTATTCAATATAATCCAAACTAATATTGAAATCCAAAACATAGAATAATTTGGTTATGTAGTCTTCCACTTTAAATTGTATCTCCAAATGACATCAACTACTCTTAAAGTCACATACATAAAACTAATTAACCTAATAACATATTCTCTATTATAAGTCAATCATTTTCATAAATAACCCAAATCACTATAAATCCACAAGAAAAACATAGACAAAAATTCCCCATTAGTCCTCAAATAAAATCTCATAGTATTCTATTTTCCTTAGGTATATAGTGTTCCCAACATAGTGAATTTCGTCCAAGATAACATTTATCACTTAATAACCAAACCATTTTCATACAATAAGGGTAATAATTTAATAGGAAATAAGATTCTAAATAAAATTATCATTGATAAATAAAATTATTTAACTAAAAATATTTAGTCACACTAACCAGGGACTTCACATAGGTTAGTGGCAGGCGATAAATCCCAATCACACTCTGGTTGTGTGTTCTATTCCAATAGCTTTGTCCGATGTGACGGGTTTTCAAATGGTCTGCGTGTGGTCCTTTTTCAAAACCAATATTTTATAACATTACAAAAAATTAGATAAATTCCTCAAAATAACCATAATATAATTTAACCGTAAATTTTATCTCATACCTTGCATTTTCATCCCAAAATATAATAACTTGTAATTTCCTCAAACCCAATGATCATATAAAAGAAAATAGTTATTTATACTTATATCCACAAGAGAAAATATAATTCTTCCCCAATATCATTTTCACATGACAAACTGCAGGGTTACAAATAGAAAAGACAATTATTCCAAAGTAATCCCATTAACAAGGAGCACTAATACATTTAAACATTTTTTCAACCATTTATTTCCACATATCATCTTCATTGACCAAGAAAATATCCTATAGAATAGGATATTCACTTGGGTAATGTCTTGGTCCCCTACATTTACATAAAATGACTGCAAATGGATTCATGGGAACATTTTTGATTTTCCTCCATAGTACTATTCATTTTTCCTCAGAAATTCTTTACTTTATGTCCTTCTTTCCCACACGTAAAGAATTTATTTGTTCCATTGATACACTTTCCTGGGTGTCTCCTTTTACATTTCCTACATTATAAAAATTGACAATTCCTTTCTCCTTGGACTCCACTACTGGATCTCTTATCATTAATCACCTTTCTCTTTTTTTTCAGTCCAGGAGTTGGTTAATATAAATGTTTTTGATCATCTTTTTGGAATACTGATTTGGAATAAACATGATATCTTTTATGCGTATCAACATTCCATTTTGTTTCTCATTTCTACCAACATTCCCACCTTGTACATCATTCCCAATGATACTATGACTTCCATGGAATCTATCCATTGACTAAAAACAAAAAACATCGTGTGAGTAACAGTAGTCATAAAATCATTGAGAGAATATCCTAACACAATATTTTTAATTTGAAACACCTTAGGAATAACTAAAATAATTTATTATTATCATATATTGAAATCTATAAAATGAGTTTGTAGAGAAAATGTAAATTATACTAAGCATATCCCATGGGAGTGTCGTAACCAGGAGTGCAGCAAGGCCCGTCGTCGTGCACCAGTTCTCGTTCAAGTCTATCTCAAATCGGTGTTTTTGGGTTTTAGCCCTACATACATCTATTCTAGATCCACCTCTACCTCTTCGTGTCCTCATAGGGATATATTTCTTCTAAAACACACAAAATCTCTACCATAACAAAAATCATGAAATTTCTTCTATAATAATCCTCAATGTATATCTTAGGGTTATGTTCTCTAATCAATGTTTATCTAAATATAGTTTCAATGGTTTGTACTAAACATCCTCTGTTACCAACTATAACACCCCCACCCTAGAATCCCAGAGTCAGTGCATTATTATGTATCATTAGAATGACAAAAAAAGATCAAGTCCCAAAAGACTGATTAGTTTAGTAGCCTTGGAAGTACTAGATACATTCATAAGGTTTAAATTACACCACAAAATGGAAAACTACAATAACATTGTTTTCATAGAAAACACTGAGTTCCCATAGAATATCCCAACAGGTCAGTCATAATATACTTCTTCACAACCTTGGAAAAATAAATCATAGAAAGGGGTGAGATCAGATGTTCAGTAAGGATAAAAATATAGCAGAAACGTTCATAAATAAGCATAAACATTTAAGGCAATGTATAAGACCAAAACAAAAACCATTTAAACATTATCTTTGGAATAATATAGAAAGGATAAAATCGAATAATACCATTTAATTATTCACCTGGATATTCTCATAGTTGAATAATCACTTTAAATATCAATATCCACTTTTGTAATGAAGTAATACATAATTCCATACTTTCATAACCACATAGTTAAGGCCTTATGCCAAGACTACAAAAAAGATTCTATCAAGGTCTTATGCCAAGACACTAGTTTGTATCTTGAGACCTACCGATGAATCGAGGAGATATAGAAAGCTCCACTCGTCACTTACTAATCCTAATTAATTCTATATATGAAAATCGTTCAACATAATCTGAACATTTATATTAAAACTAGCATACAAAACGTCAATATTTTAACCCCAAACATTGAATGGTATAAAAATACCACATCCAATGTCAAACATAACTCATTCAATTCAATATAGTAGATTTTATGATAATGTATCAACCTCAATAGAGAATAATTAATGATATTTACATAGATGAAAATAATAATCAAAACTATTTGATAGAAATATACCACTTTTTCTTGAAAACATATAAAAGTCTCATTGTTTATCAAGAAGCCGTTTAAAATAGATTTTTGAATCAATGTGTCACATACCACTTTGAACCTTTTAAAAGGAATTTTAATTTTGAAACATTAATGTCTATGTAAATAAATACATAAAACAATTTTTAAACATGGACATTATTGAGAATGATTTAGAATAATAAATCATCAAAATATTTTAAAATGATATTTTAGTTAGAGTTCCTAACCAAAATAGAGACACCTGAATGAAAATAATTGAGGTAATAAAAAATTTATAATGTCATTGGAATAAATGGATTCATGATATACTATGTCAATGTACATTATATACACCATATTAAAGTGAATAGGCTTATAACAACAAAGAAGTCTCAATTGCTTGTAAATTGACATGAATTCTCTTATAAAGACTTTATCCCTATGTTATGGATAAATAAAAGACATAATTATGTGTGAAAAATATAAATACACTCAATATTATTGGATATTAGGTTTAAATCAATCAGAGTACATTCACACATATTCTTGTAAAAACAACACCAATGAAATTGATGTTTAACTCAATAAATGGAGATTGAGTTAAAATCACTCTTATCAATATTATATTGATGACTTGAAAATTTATCAAAGTAGTGATTATGGGTATCAAAAGTATATCCACAGAAGGGGGAGGGAAAATTACTACACAAATAATAAATAGTGATTCCAGACACAACTAGGTAGTAAAACAATCAATGAAGTGTTCATAATGATGAATGAGAGGAAATTGAAATTTAAAATTTCCGTACCAATTTGGTAACTTACAAAACATACATCACATGGATGATGGATCATAAAATGAAGATGTAATTACTCAGAAATTAAATTATATTACACAAATAATACAATCATTTGGCATTACATACACCACACAAAGTAAACTTTGGAAGTATGGCATAAATCTCACAGAAATAGGATGTGAGAAAAAAATCGTTACTTTGTTGTAATAAATAAAATCGTATGGACAAAAGTTAATAAAAAAAAGATGAATCACACAATACCATGAATATAAATATAATGAAATTATAATATATATATATATATATATATATATATATATATCAAATTACAGTACACAATACAGCACATTTAATAAATAAGTGGCGAACAATGGAAATCTCATGAAATTAAATGTGCGATAAGAAACCACTTACTCTATACATTCCATTGGTAAATGGTAGTTTAACCTCGTTTATAATGGTGAAATAATTGTTATTAAATTATAAAATATTCATATACATTAATATGATATCATATATGATATTTTAATATTGCTTTTTTAATAATATTTTAGTATTATCGTCTTTTCAAGTGTTAACTAATTCGTTTTCATTTATATGATTTATTTCATACGTAGTGTTTGTTAGGAATAGTATTAATTGTATTCATATTCAGAATGATATTACGTCTTTAAACATAATTTTTAATCATCTAATGAAAATTAGTCTTGAATGGATTATGATGGGGAAAGAATCTCATTGTGTTCGTGGAGACGGTAATCCGTACGTACGCACGAGCGACAATATAATTCTTTTGATATTAAAATAATATATAATTTGATGGTATATCATATATACATAATCATTATCATGGTATAATTATTATTTACATAAATTACACATCATTATTATACCCAACCAAATAAAAATTACTTGAATAACAATTACACCACGACGTGGAGATGATAATCCGTACGTACGTACGTATGGTGAAATTTCATTCAAAGGATGGATATAATATTGAATACAGTTGTACCATATTTATAATAACATCAATGTATATAGAATATACATGAGCTAATATTTTATAATGGAAAAAACAAAGAAATAGGATGTGGAAGAAGAAAGGAACTTGAAATAGGTGATGAAATAATTACCTCTTCTTTGGGTTCTTCCTTTTGATTGGATCAAAAGGAATCTTTAGGATGGCTATATGACTAATAAAAGGACTCTAGGATTAAGTTAGGACTATTGAGAGGGTATTTGGGCAGAGTTTTTCCTTGAAAAAAGGATTTATAGTTGTGAATTTGAGGTAGGGGGAGTGCCCCTTTATAAGAGGGGTGAGTGGCACCTTAGGTAAAGATAGAAATATTATTTTATAATAAAATAATTTGCGGTTTATAATGACTCTAAATTGAATTATTTAAAATTTAAGGAGTTTATGGGTCTATAAACACTCAAAAAAATAGGTTTTAGACAGGTTTGGGTCACTATATTAACCTTATCTTTTAGATTTAACTCTTAGTTAAATAGTTTGACATTTACCATGTCTCTTTGTATTTTTATATAATGTGGTTAATAAACATAATATATACTTTCAAGATAATCCCAAGTGGTTCATTAACAATAAAACTATCATTATATAAGTCTTTTAGCTGAACATTATATTTTTAGGAATAGAATATCTGTCACACACGGTTTTTTTCATTATATTGATCCGACCCATTGGAAATCATAATCATTCTCATGGGTATTTGGTGAGATTAATCCTGAGTGTGGAAGTTTAATATATTTCTAACCACTCTAATCTGGGGATCCGCATTTTTTGATAAGTAGTTTTTGAAGAAAGGGTGGTTACATTATGATTTGGGCCAACCGTGAGCTCATTCCCAGTTTTAAAAATCGAATTTGTTTCTTTTATAACTCTTTTTTTTCATCCTTCTTCACCCATTAAAATTCCCACTTGTCCTATACTGATATATTAAAATTTATTTATCCTTTTTTACCCATTAGAAATTTAAAAGCCGGGTGAATTTGGGTTACTCATTTAGGTATTGGCCCAGCCGATGGGCCCATTTCCTGTTTTAATAAAATAATTAGTTTCATTTATATCATTTTCATTTTTTAATATTTTTCGGTGATTCTACCACCCCCTAGAATCCAATATCCCTATCCCAACCCTCATAATCTATTTATCTCTTTGGAGCTCATATAGGTCGCGGATTAGGGAGAAACGTCTCAGGAAACCACAAATCATCCAGAATTGAAAAGGTAACTTTTATCAATCATAAACTAATCAATTATTACTCTTTTGGACACCAATCTTATTTCCATGGTTTTTCCAGACCTTAGGATTGTATCGAAGACGTTTCAAGCCATTTAATTCTATATAGTGTTGCAGATCTATTGGATGACGAAGAGTTTTCTAGGGTGAAAGGTGAGATTCCTTCTCCTTTCTCCTTCCTCTTCCCTCTCCTTTCATTATTTCGTGGTTTTATTTTATCCCATAGTATTGATCGACCTAGGGTTTTTTTATACCATGTTTTTTATGGGGTTTCTGTTTGTTTACGTCTGGTCTTTATAGTTTTATGGTTTATAAACCCGCGGGAGGTGATTTCGGTTGTGTGTTTCAATTACGCCAAAGATTTGAGGTAGGATATCCCTTTCACATGTCTTTATCATTCAAGTTTCATCATTTTAATATTTTCCTAAACTGATATAATTGTTTATTATTGTTTTTAATCCTCTGTATAATTTTCTTGGTCTCCAAAGTGGTTGTTTAATCATTGTTTTGTGAAAGGTAGTGTTTTTTTGTCAGGAAAGTGCTCAACAAGTGTTTGTTTAAATGTTCCGTTATCTTTTGAAATTATTTTGTGAGGTTTATAATCTGGTTTATGGAATTTTTAACATGTTACAGTATCTTGAATTAAAATATGGCATTCAATTGGTGTTTTATTCTTTTTGATGTACTTAAAATAAATTGTTTTGTTTAAAAAGGGCATGTCATGTGTTCGGTAAATTTCCCGGTTGGCTTTTATGTGTGATGTGTGATTTAAAAGTTATTTGTTTGGATTTATAAAGGAATTCGAAGAATGATAAATGGTATTTTGGGGTATTGATATGGATTTCCTATTTGGTTTTGTTTTTACAAACAAGTGTGTTTTGATTTACAACATATTTTGGCCCGAGTTGCCCAAAAAAGGATTGTTTCACATATTTATGAAAATGGTTGTGTTTTGAATATATACCCTGAGTATTATAAGAGATTTATGAATGTGGATTGATACTGTAAATGGTATTTATACAGATCCTTAATAAAATTAAAATGCATTCCTTCATCAAAGGTTATTTTTGAGAAAATGTTTAAAGGCCCGTTTGGAATTTCCTAGAAATGAAGGAGTGTTTTACTTGTACATAACAAGTTTTGCAATTGGGATTTTTATATGGTCCATTAAATGATTTTATTAAATGTTTATTGGGATGAAAAATATGATTTGGTTTGGTTTTTATGTGTTTTTTTAATTGAAAGTGTGTTTTTGAAAGAGCTTTATGTGCAAAGCCTCAATACACTTCATGAAATTGTTTTACCAAAATATTTAGCGGTTTGTTGATTAGTGTAAGAAATCTGAAGAAAGATTATGGTCTGTTTGTGTTTTTATGGTTTTGGAATGGAATGTGGATGTGAAATGTTTATTTTATAATACGTTTAACTTGATTGAGCACTAAAGGGAATCCAGGGTATCTAGGTGGGAGGACGTGTACTAGTATGCTAGTGATTCTGTGGGGGATGGCCTCTGTTTCACGTAGCAAGTTTGACGATGAAAACAGTAACTAAACTATGATGATGATGAAGATTGGGGAACAATAGGTTTTGGGTATGTACCCTACTACTGGATCATGCATGAGAACAAATATTTAGTATGGTTACATTCACCGAGATACGAGGTACCTGGGGCTCACAACTAACTAGTGCCTAGGGGTATTCCCATGACTAGTGCTCATTGGATATTTTGTACTCACCGTCGGCATACGGTGTGTATGGTTGGTAAATTCAGTACTATGTGTTATTTATTTAAAAGCTAAATTATTTAAATCATCCCTCTTGAAAACTATTTTCATTTTGAAGTTGCACCTCTTTGAAAACAATTGTTACTTGCATTTTTTTATTAATCATGCACGTTTTTGTCTGATAATTATTATAGCATGGAACCGCATTTAAAAACCATACTTTTATGTCTTTAATTTAAAATTATAAATTGATTTTTCTTTTATTTTAAAGGAATGCGCATTGGGAATAGAATATCGGGCTAACCTACTGAGTTTTAATACTCACGCCTATAGTCTTCTTCTTTTTTTAGCCCTTGTGCAGGTTTCATCATTAGTTCGATCACTTTGGGAGATATTTGATCATTGTGTTGGAGAGTGACCAGAAGTGTCACATGGATTTAGTTGTTCATCAGGATTATTCAGATTATTTTTTGGTTTTTTTCAACTTTTAGTTTCTTGTACAAATAATATTTAGTTCAATTTTTATATAAATTTATTTCGGGATGTCGGTTTATTTCTGCTATTTTATTGATTGTTTATATATGGGTGAATTCGTTCTCTTGTGTACTCTATTGATGCCCTTGGTGCTTCTCACCATACCAGGAGGATCGGGAACGCCTCTCGGGACTTGTTGCGGGCTGGCCGGGGCGACCGGTTCAGGGTCGACTAAGGTTGGTTCGTGACAAAATGTTATCAGAGGAGGTCGGCTCTTAGCAGTCCTTTATTTCTAGAGAGCCCTTGTTATTTTGGGGATGTAAAGGTAGATGGATTAGGATTGTTGGGACTTGAGGGGTAAGTGCAAGAAGAGCATCACAATCTCTTTCTTGTTCTAATCCTCAGGTTTCCATGGGAAGTACGGTTTTATTAGTGTCATTTGTTCTAGTTGATTTTTTGGGTTGGGATATGACAAGGGGAGTCTGACTAATGGCCTCCGTGAGCTCACAAGGCCTGACAAGAAATGCGGAGCTGGTTAATTGCCCTAATAAGTCTCTATGTGATGGTGTTTTGTTTGGCATATAGCCGCCAACCATATGGTCATGTCACCCACCGACAGTAGTTCCTATTTTCTGGGCCTCTTGAACCTTTCTTGAATTCTGAATTTTTGTTTTTAAAATCCTTGTGTGAGAATTGTGGAAATGGGTTATAAAGGAAGGATTATATTTTTTAAAGTGAAAAAGGGGGTTTTCAGAAATTAAATATAAGAATAGTTTTTGAAGGTTTTGTTTTTTTAATGGATGGAAGTGGAAATGATTTAAAGGGATTGGATTATCTATAATCTAAACTTGTGGTTTGTTGAAATAAAATGTTTTGAAATTGTGATTCATTTTGAGGTTATTCTGGATATTTGTTTTAAATGGGGTATTTTGGGATGTTAAAAAGTTTTTGATTCGGATAAATTAGTTTTGGAAATTAGTTTTGATCGGTTGGTGTTTTACTAGTAACATTATTGTTCTCAATGGACCTCAGATTATGAAAATATTCATTGCTGATTTTTTAAAAAAAATAATGGGAAGGGGTTATTTGGATTGGCTTGGTTATTTGAAAATTTATTATAAATGAAAAGTGGTAGGTTATTAAAGAAAATGGTTCATAATTAATTGTGGTTTTATTTGTGAGATATGAAAAAGATTTTTTGACTTGGTGGTTGGTGTTCCATATGATGGTAATTTTTTTAATGTTGTTGATTTGTTTTAGCCTCTGGTGTTTTCATGGGTGCTCACATGAATGGTTTTATTTATATCTAGAAAGATGGCCTATATGGAATGGTTGTTGGGTTCCTTGGGTTGAATGAAAATGTTCATGTGGGTGAGTGTTGATGAAACACCATTGGTGAATGTGGAAACTCACCAAGTTAGTTTGTTTTTTCTAAATTGTTTTGAGCTGAACAATTGTGGCCTTTTTTAAAACCAATGGTTATGTGGCTTGATTTTTCTATGTCTTAGAATATGTTTTTTATTTTGATAGCTTCCTTGTGATCTATAATTCATAATCTTGTTGTATCTTGAGATGAGATCTTGTTGGTGGCTCGATTTTGGAGAGATTTTCATTGGGTTTCTAAAGATGAGTTTGATGATGTGATGTGGCCATGGATAGTTCTCTGTTGGAAATATTTCCCGTTGATCAACCAATGGATTCCTTTAAAATTTTAAATCCACCTCTTTTGATGATGCCTCAACCTGTTTGTTGGTATAGATAGCTGTTTGGGATCTATTAAAAGTGCTTCTAGGTCGTGATAATTCTTTTGGACAGAGCAGTTGTGTTCGGTGATGTTGATGTGTTTCGTCGTATTCCTTGTCCATTCTACCACTCGTTTGGAGTAAGATAGAATTTTTATATGTGTCTATTTATTCCTATTTATATGAAGGTTTTTTTGGTTACCATGTGTGTCACGACCCGCCCTCGGGGTCCGTCCCGTGACTACCCCAAGCCCGCCTTCCATAGGCCAGGGGCTGGCGACTAGCACCAAGGCGTAAATCCCCGTAAAAAGGGAAGGCATTGCCTTTGTAAAGTAAACAAACACCACAGAGTAAGCAAGCAGAAAGTAAACACTAAGCAAAAGTAGAGTACAACTGAAAGTGCGGAAAAGTAAATGGGCCAGTATACAAACCCAAACTGAAAGTAAAGTACAACTCGAAAGGGAAAACAGCAACTGAAAAGTAAAAGCCGCTACGCCGAGCTGTCCACCGGTAATCCCACCTGAAGGGTGGGTACAGATAGCTCCACTGCTCCACGGGTCCCGCCGTCCGCTCCGAGCACGTCCCGACCAGTGGTCCACCTCCGGGTACCGTCCCGCTCTGCAAGCCTCAGCCAAGGTCAACGCTGTCTGTCGTCTGCAACCAACACAACGTAGTGCGGGCAAAGCCCGTGCAGGGGTGAGTATAAGCTACTCAGTAGGGACCCCGAGATCCCTGAAGGTCTCTCAAATCCACAAAGGACAAACCACGAAGAAAGGTACAATCACGAAGTAACAACCGACACTTCTTAGGTATATGCCCATACATATACCTAAGTCATCAAATTTAAATACGCTCCAACCTCCGAGCCCAAGTACAACTCAGTCCACACTGGAAAGTAAACGTATTCCACACAGGAAAGCGAAACGTAATCCACACAGGAAAGCAACAGGATTCAGCTCACACAGGTATACATCTTCAAGGACGATAAAGATGATCTCTGATCCATCTAAGTCGTCGGACCCACGAAGGATCGATAGGTAACTAACCCCCGCAAAAGACCCACACAGGATCGCGCCCACACAGGACCTATAGGCGCTGGTTCACACAGGACCGCTGAGCGCAAAGACCCACACAGGGTCGGACCCACACAGGATCGGGCCCACACAGGACCTGTAGCACTGATCCTCGTAGGATCGCTGAGCACTGTAGTCGTCGTCGTCGAATCCACACAGGATCTCTGTACTGTCGTCGTCGCAGTCACAATAGCAGTAGTAGCAGTAGTAGTCACAGTAACAATCGCAGCCAGCACTAGGGTTCCCGCACACAGCAAGCTCGTTCGGAGGGTCCGCTCCACGAGCCGAGAGGCTGATACATCAACTGTCACAAAGTCCAGAGTTGATGTATCCAAAAGTTCCGTATCGTCAACAGGAACTCAACGCAACAGACGGCGCGTCGATCGGACGTCCGGTCTGAGAGTTATTGGCATTTTCGTCCCCGGGGCCCGGTTGGTTTTTAAGGCAAAACCAACCCGACCGTACTCCACCTGCGTCCAAACCTCGGGCGGAGTATGACAAAAGATCCGTCTCACTAAGAGGAACATAACAAAGCTGACGGCACGTCGATCGGACGTCCTTAGCTCAAGATATGAGCGTTTCCGCTCCGAAGGCCCGGTTGGTTTCGTGAACGAACCAACCTGGCTGAACTCAAAGTAATCCGAAACCTTGAGTGCGATAAACCGAAACGACCGACTCGATCCAAGGATCGCATCGCCACTAACGGTTCATCAATCGGACGTCCAGTCTGAAAGATATCAGCCTTTCCGTCTGACACCCACCCTGGGAAACTTCCCAGGAGGTCACCCATCCTGATCACTACTCTTAGCCAAGCACGCTTAACTACGGAGTTTTAACCACGTAGGCTCCCGAAAAAGAAGGTGCGCCTTGAGTATAGTATACCGAAACGACCGTCTCGATCCAAGGATCACGTTGCCGTAGACGGTTCATCGATCGGAGGTCCGTGGCTCAAGTTATGGCCAAAAGACCGAAGTCGTCTCGAAAACGGGGGGTCCGGGTCCGGGCCGACCCGGCCCGACCCCCCCTGGTCTGACCCGAACCGGGTCGACCCGACCCGAACCCGACCCGAACCGGGTTGACCCGACCCGGACCCGACCCGAACCGGGTCGGACCGACCCGGTCCGCTAGACCCGGCCCGGCCGGTGGCGGCGTGGCGGCGCGGCCCGGCCAGCGACGGCGCGGTCCGGCCAGCAGCGGCGCGGCCAGGGGGCCGCGCATGTGCCGCACGCGGGGGGGGGGGGGGGGGGGGGGGGTAAACCCCCCCTTTTTTCGGATCTCGGCCGGCCTAAGGCCGGCCGTTTCTTTGTCACGCGGGACCCGCGGGTCCCGCCTCCTAACCAAACCGGCGGCCGGCGCGGCCGACCGCCTTCTTCTTCTCTGCCGCGGCCGTAGCCGCGGCTCTTCCTCAATCTCTGGCGGCCGGCGAGGGTGGCCGCCTTCTGGCTGCTCCGCCGCGGCCGTAGGGCAGTGGCCCTTCATGATCTCTGGCGCCAGCGGCCCGGCTGGCCGCCGGTCGCCTCCTTGTTCTGCCGCGGCCCGTCTCCGGCCGCGGTCTCTTTCGTAAACAACGACGTGGTGCGTCGGCACCGCGTTTCTTCGTCGCAGCTCGCTCCGGCCATTAATTCTTTTGTTCCTGCGCGGTTGCGACGACACCGCGCTGTCTCCGCTAAATTAACACGAAAGAATAGAAGGGGGAGGAGAATCAGCCGTGTTCGTGCGGTCCGGTCTCCTCCCGTTATAACGATATCAGTTGGCCAATCGTATAAACACAACAATGAATGTTTCACAATTTTTAATAAAATTTGGAACTACGCCCAACAGATTATTATTTCATGTTCGAGGGAATGAAAACACGTAATTTAAAAAGGACAAACCCCCTACCTTGAAAATTGATGTCACACGTCGGTTATCGTGGAGGAAGGCGTCACGGCGTCGAACGTAGATTCTGTGGACGTCGGGGTGCGTCCGAGGAGGGAACGACGTCTCTTCACATGTCGCTTAAGAAGAAGAAGAGAGGTACATTGTCGTTGGCGATGATTACCACGGTCGGCGACTTCTCCCTTGTCGAGGAGGAAGACGGAAGAATCTGGGACGCCGAGTCTCGATGGTCGTGGGATCGATGTTCTTTGTCGGAGAAGAACCGTTCTTCACGTTCTTCGTCGAAGACGAAGAAGATCTTCAAGTTTCTCAACGATTCTCCCAATCCTCTCAAGTAACAAAGGAACTAACCCAAAAATAAATAAAGCTTACACTTAATTTATTAACACAACCCAACTTTTGGAATTCAAGAGTTTGAATTTCAAAAACTCAAAATTAAACTCACTTATTAATTATACATGAGTTGTATAATTAATTAAAAGTTAAGTTGTCAAGCCTTTAAGAGGGAGAGAGGGGAGTTAGGGAATTTGAGGGTTTTTGGCACATTAAGTGCAAGGGAGTTTAAGGGGGTAGAAGAGAGTTATGGGGAAGTTGAATGGTTGGGGCTCGTGTGGGCCCCACCTCACCTTAATCCTCACTTGGTTAGTTAGGAACTTGTGATTCCACCCCAACTTCCACACTTAGGATATAACCACTTAAGAAGATAAATAAAATAAATATTGTATAACAAATTTATTTTACTCTTCATTTCATCCAGAAAATTAAACATCTCCTCCTAGGCAAACACAACTTCGGGAAAGGTCTCCTTAAGCGAATATCGGCGCTACGAGTTCATCGGTGTCCTTGAATTTCAATTCCGAGCACCAGATCAAAAGTTAGGAAATCCCGCTCGTTCGTTCACTGAACGTACCCGAGCCAAACTTCGGAAATTAATTCCGGGCACTCCGGGCCTCGGAATCAGGTGCCGTCAGAAACCGCGCTCTTGTAAAATTCCAAAGAAAATTAAGAAAAAATTTCCCTTGAATTTTACGGTTCTTTACATTACTCCCACCTCACGGCTTTACGTCCCCGTAAAGATATATCAAAAACTAGGGAAACAAAAGAGGGTACTGAGCACGCATCTGAGCCTCCCGCTCCCATGTGCTCTCCTGGAGATTCCCGTGCTGCCATCTGATGCGCACAAGAGGAATCGATCGCCCACGCAGGACCCGCTCCTGTCGATCCTCTATCTCCGCCGGGACCTCCGTAAAAGTCGCCCCATCGTCAACGTCAAGCTCCCCATGGTCAATGATGTGCGTCGGGTCGTGCACGTATCTCCTCAGCTGGGATACGTGGAAGACGTCGTGCACCTGGTGCAACTGAGGTGGTAGAGCCAGGCGATAAGCCACCTCGCCAATCCTGCTGAGGACCTGGAAGGGTCCGATGAAGCGCGGAGATAACTTGCCGCCTTGGCCAAATCTCTGAATACCACGTCGAGGTGAGACACGCAAGAAGACGTGGTCACCACCCTCAAACTCCAGTGGCCTCCGCCTCCTGTCAGCATAAGGCTTCTGCCGGCTCTGAGCTGTACTCATCCGCCCCTGGATGACCTGGACCATCTCAGGTCCCACAAGAGCTGCAAGATTTCTTCTTTGCCGATAAGAGAAATTTGGTCTCATCCCCTGGATGAACCACATTCTTCGCCTAATACAGTCAATCCTAACATGGATGATACTAATCCATACCAAGGATGATGTCGTAAGGCCTCGACGCTACTACTAAGAGATCCAACCGTTACTCTCGCCTCCAAGGGATGAGTCACACTGTCGGAATTAGTGTGTGGTAACTGGGTCTCCTCCAGTAGATGTCTCACAAGTGAGGGTCAAGTCAACAGCCAAAACTGGGACCTCTTAGTAACATCACGAAAGAGGACAGGAACGAAAATATCACAAAGGTATGCGTCTTTTATTATTTCAGCTCATAATACAAGACGCTACACAAATTCTACAAGGAACCAGAAGTACAAAGGATGTATCCACTAGTTCTGCTCCTGTCCATAGGATCCCAGAGCTCCATGATCGAAGGCCTCGGCTGCCTGAAGTTGAGCTCTCGCATGTTCACCTACTCCCTGTGGTCGGGGTGGACCTCCTGATGGTGGTGATGGTAGAGCCTCAAAACGTCACCCACCACCTGCTGCTCGGCCAGCTCCTCTGCCTCGTCCGCCTCCTCCCTGCGGACCGCCACGGTCGAACCTCTGCCTCTGCCTAGGTGGTTCCTCAACCGTCTGCTGCTCCTCTTCATGGCGGGTCAGGCAGTCACGAGCCATGTGGCCTTGCCCGCCGCATGCATAGCACTGTCTTCCACTCGAAAGACTGGCTCCGCGCTGTGTGCCCTGCACTGCTGAGCCAGTGCCCTGAGGTCGTCTGCCTGAAGATCTGGTCTGCTTGGACCCCTGAGTCATCCTTCGACTGCCTGCTGCAGATGACTCTTCCACGTGCCGCCCTGCGGTGGGTCGCTGTGCTGGTGTAGACTCAGCAAGGAAGCTCTCAATCAAAAGGGCCCGCTCCAGCACTCCTGCCTGGGTCGGGATGCTAAAGGAGATCAGTGATGCCCTGATCTCGTGTCTCAATCCCTGCTCGAAGGTCCGAGCCCGGAAGAAGGGGTCTCGTACCATGTCTGTCGAGTAGCGCGAGAGATCGGTAAATCTCGCCGAGTACTGAGCGACCGTCATGCTGCCCTGCCGCAGCTGAAGAAGATCCTGGATACGCACCGCACGAAGGGTGGCTGGGACGAACTCCGAGTGAAAAAGGCTCTCAATGTCCGTCCAAAGTAGAGATGCCTCATCGTGCACCTAGAGCATCAAGCTCCACCATCGTCCTGCTGCTGCGTGTAGTAGGCTCGCAGCGAGGATCACCATGAGGTCTGCTGGTGTCCTCACTAGCCTAAACACTCGTACTACTGCCTCCAGCCAGTCCTCTGCTGCCTGGGGATCAGTCTCCCCGCGAAACCAGGGCGGTCGCTGGCGCTGAAACTCATGCAGTGCGCTGAGGCGACGTGCATCGTCAGCGGCTGCTGCTGGAAGCATCGGGGGCTCGGCAGGTAGTGCTACCGCCGGTGCCACTGCTGACAAAGGGCCCTGCACCGAAGCCTCGTCGCTCGGTGGGCTGTCGTCACACTCGACTCTCGGAACCCTAGCTGGCTGCCGTCGTGGGGCCATCCTGAATAGGAAACAGGTGCGCCACGGTCAAACAGTATACCTGGTGAGCTGATATAAGTAATCACAAAGAAAACTTTGAAACACACACGCAATCAATGTTTTCGTGCATTAAGTCGGAAATCAGAAGTCAGGGTCCTAGTGTACGGATACGTCGGCCGCCGCACCAACACTGGACTTCCTGGACTGATAACCACACTCAATAAGCTAAACATTATTGCTTCATAGAGAAAAGATCAGAGTTTGCGGTAGAACCGAACTCCTCTGATACCAATTTGTCACGACCCGCCCTCGGGGTCCGTGCCGTGACTACCCCAAGCCCGCCTTCCATAGGCCAGGGGCTGGCGACTAGCACCAAGGCGTAAATCCCCGTAGAAAGGGAAGGCATTGCCTTTGTAAAGTAAACAAACACCACAGAGTAAGCAAGCGGAATGTAAACACTAAGCAAAAGTAGAGTACAACTGAAAGTGCGGAAATGTAAATGGGCCAGTATACAAACCCAAACTGAAAGTAAAGTACAACTCGAAAGGGAAAACAGCAACTGAAAAGTAAAAGCCGCTACGCCGAGCTGTCCACCGGTAATCCCACCTGAAGGGTGGGTACAGATAGCTCCACTGCTCCACGGGTCCCGCCGTCCGCTCCGAGCACGTCCCGACCAGTGGTCCACCTCTGGGTACCGTCCCGCTCTGCAAGCCTCAGCCAAGGTCAACGCTGTCCGTCGTCTGCAACCAACACAACGTAGTGCGGACAAAGCCCGTGCAGGGGTGAGTATAAGCTACTCAGTAGGGACCCCGAGACCCCTGAAGGTCTCTCAAATCCACAAAGGATAAACCACGAAGAAAGGTACAATCACGAAGTAACAACCGACACTGCTTAGGTATATGCCCATACATATACCTAAGTCATCAAATTTAAATACGCTCCAACCTCCGAGCTCAAGTACAACTCAGTCCACACAGGAAAGTAAACGTATTCCACACAGGAAAGCGAAACGTAATCCACACAGGAAAGCAACAGGATTCAGCTCACACAGGTATACATCTTCAAGGACGATAAAGATGATCTCTGATCCATCTAAGTCGTCGGACCCACGAAGGATCGATAGGTAACTAACCCCCGCAAAAGACCCACACAGGATCGGGCCCACACAGGACCTGTAGACGCTGGTTCACACAGGACCGCTGAGCGCAAAGACCCACACAGGATCGGACCCACACAGGATCGGGCCCACACAGGACCTGTAGCACTGATCCACGTAGGATCGCTGAGCACTGTAGTCGTCGTCGTCGAATCCACACAGGATCTCTGTACTGTCGTCGTCGCAGTCACAGTAGCAGTAGTAGCAGTAGTAGTCACAGTAACAATCGCAGCCAGCACTAGGGTTCCCGCACACAGCAAGCTCGTTCGGAGGGTCCGCTCCACGAGCCGAGAGGCTGATACATCAACTGTCACAAAGTCCAGTGTTGATGTATCCAAAAGTTCTGTATCGTCAACAGGAACTCAACGCAACAGACGGCGCGTCGATCGGACACCCGGTCTGAGAGTTATTGGCATTTTCGTCCCCGGGGCCCGGTTGGTTTTTAAGGCAAAACCAACCCGACCGTACTCCACCTGCGTCCAAACCTCGGGCGGAGTATTCCAAAAGATCCGTCTCACTAAGAGGAACACAACAAAGCTGACGGCACGTCGATCAGACGTCCGTAGCTCAAGATATGAGCGTTTCCGCTCCGAAGGCCCGGTTGGTTTCGTGAACGAACCAACCCGGCCGAACTCAAAGTAATCCGAAACCTTGAGTGCGATAAACCTAAACGACCGAATCGATCCAAGGATCGCATCGCCGCTGACGGTTCGTCAATCGGACGTCCAGTCTGAAAGATATCAGCCTTTCCGTCTGACACCCACCTTGGGAAACTTCCCAGGAGGTCACCCATCCTGATCACTACTCTAAGCCAAGCACGCTTAACTACGGAGTTTTAACCACGTAGGCTCCCGAAAAAGAAGGTGCGCCTTGAGTATAGTATACCGAAACGACCGTCTCGATCCAAGGATCGCGTTGCCGCAGACGGTTCATCGATCGGAGGTCCATGGCTCAAGTTATGGCCAAAAGACCGAAGTCGTCTCCAAAACGGGGGGTCCGGGTCCGGGCCGACCCGGCCCGACCACCTTGGTCTGACCCGAACAGGGTCGACCCGACCCGGACCCGACCCGGTCCGCTAGACCCGGCCCGGCCGGTGGCGGCATGGCGGCGCGGCCCGGCCAGCGGCGGCGCGGTCCGGCCAGCAGCGGCGCGGCCAGGGGGCCGCGCATGTGCCGCACGCGGGGGGGGGGGGGGGGGGGTAAACCCCCCCTTTTTTCGGATCTCGGCCGGCCTAAGGCCGGCCGTTTCTTTCTCACGCCGGACCCGCGGGTCCCGCCTCCTAACCAAACCGGCGGACGGCGAGGCCGGCCGCCTTCTGGTTGCTCCGCCGCGGCCGTAGGGCCTCGGCCTTGCTGTTCTCCGGCGCCGGCGAGGCCGGCGCCCCTGGCTGCTCCGCCGCGGCCGTAGGGCCGCGGCCCTTCATGATCTCCGGCGCCGGCGGCCCGGCTGGCCGCCGGTCGCCTCCTTGTTCCGCCGCGGCCCGTCTCCGGCCGCGGTCTCTTTCGTAAACAACGACGCGGTGCGTCGGCACCGCGTTTCTTCGTCGCAGCTCGCTCCGGCCATTAATTCTTTTGTTCCTGCGCGGTTGCGACGACACCGCGCTGTCTCCGCTAAATTAACACGAAAGAATAGAAGGGGGAGGAGAATCGGACGTGTTCGTGCGGTCCGGTCTCCTCCCGTTATAACGATATCAGTTGGCCAATCGTATAAACACAACAATGAATGTTTCACAATTTTTAATAAAATTTGGAACTACGCCCAACGGATTATTCTTTCATGTTCGAGGGAATGAAAACACGTAATTTAAAAAGGACAAACCCCCTACCTTGAAAATTGACGTCACACGTCGGTTATCGCGGAGGAAGGCGTCGCGGCGTCGGACGTAGATTCTGTGGACGTCGGGGTGCGTCCGAGGAGGGAACGACGTCTCTTCACTTGTCGCATAAGACGAAGAAGAGAGGTACATTGTCGTAGGCGATGATTACCACGGTCGGCGACTTCTCCCTTGTCGAGAGGAAGACGGAAGAATCTGGGACGCCGAGTCTCGATGGTCGTGGGATCGATGTTCTTTGTCGGAGAAGAACCATTCTTCACGTTCTTCGTCGAAGATGAAGAAGATCTTCAAGTTTCTCAACGATTCTCCCAATCCTCTCAAGTAACAAAGGAACTAACCCAAAAATAAATCAAGCTTACACTTAATTTATTAACACAACCCAACCTTGGGATTTCAAGAGTTTGAATTTCAAAAACTCAAAATTAAACTCACTTATTAATTATACATGAGTTGTATAATTAATTAAAAGTTAAGTTGTCAAGCCTTTAAGAGGGAGAGAGGGGAGTTAGGGAATTTGAGGGGTTTTGGCACATTAAGTGCAAGGGAGTTTAAGGGGGTAGAAGAGAGTTAAGGGGAAGGTGAAGGGTTGGGGCTCGTGTGGGCCCCACCTCACCTTAATCCTCACTTGGTTAGTTAGGAACTTGTGATTCCACCCCAACTTCCACACTTAGGATATAACCACTTAAGAAGATAAATAAAATAAATATTGTATAACAAATTTATTTTACTCTTCATTTCATCCAGAAAATTAAACATCTCCTCCTAGGCAAAAGCAACTTCGGGAAAGGTCTCCTTAAGCGAATATCGGCGCTACGAGTTCATCGGTGTCCTCGAATTTCAATTCCGAGCACCGGATCAAAAGTTAGGAAATCCCGCTCGTTCGTTCACTGAACGTACCCGAGCCAAACTTCGGAAATTAATTCCGGGCACTCCGGGCCTCGGAATCAGGTGCCGTCAGAAACCACGCTCTTGTAAAATTCCAAAGAAAATTAAGAAAAAATTTCCCTTGAATTTTACTGGTCTTTACAATGTGAGGTTTTTTTTGAGTGGTGTGATCCTTAGCACCTGACTGCGGTGCAACAAATGCTTCAAGAATTAGGGCTCCAGCTATAGGCCTCTGAGTGAAGCTTTTCACGCAGTCAAAAAAATTGACAGAGGTGTGGAGTTCTCGATTAGGATCCTTACTCCACTTTTTGGTAACTTAGTTTCCATTTCAATGTTTTGGTTCCTCATTTCAGTGAATTTCCCTTTGTCGCAACAAGTGTGGTGGACTTTACCCCTCACACAGTGTCTATGGTTATTCCTTAATGGATGTGGGTTTTCAATAAATGTCCCTGTGTGGACCTCCAGTAAAAATCAGGTGTAGTATTGCTATTAACTATTCATATGTGGAGGGTTTTGGGTAGTTTATTTGTTTCTTTTGTAGTTTCAGTGGCCAAATTATTGGGTCCCCTTCCCTCCCAACCCCAAGTGGCGGGGGTCCAGATTTGTGCTGAATGTGTTGGGCAAGTTCTTGTCTCCTCCGTTCGGGAGTGGGTGGTTTATATGTTCATGTTGTAACCTAATTAACATGGTATAGTAGCTTTTTTTAGGGGGGGTTTTTTGGGCTTGTGTGAGTGAGGCCCAATTCTACCTCACCTGGAATTCTTGTCTGTTCGTTGCTAGGTGGTTTCTAATGGTGGGGAGACCCACCATGGGTCTCCTGGGTTTTCATCCTAAGAAAATTTCTAGTGCTAGTGGATTCTTAATGGTAGGGAGTACATTCTAGAATCCCCTGGAATATTTTGTTTTTGTGAGTTCTCTTTGGTTAGGGTGATGGTTGGGTTCATTGAGAGAAGGCTCAACAATCGGGTTCATGGCTTGGTTGTGGAGGCGGTGGCTTCATCTTTCCGTTGATTCTCCAGACGTGGTTGTGAGTTGTTTTTTGTGTGGGAATGATTATTAAGTTGAATTGATGGTTATTGATATTTCATTATCTTTAGAGGCTGGATTATTTTGTTATGTAATCCTTAGGTGTTCTTTTTTTTCATCTGGAATGTGTTATGGCTTTCTGGGGGCGGAATGCTTTAATGGTGGGGAGAATTGTCACACACAGTTTTTTTTCTTTGTATTGATCTGGCCCATTGGAAATCCTGATCATTATCATGGGTATTTTGTGAGATGAATCGTAAGTGTTGATGTTTCATATATGTCTAACAACCTTAATTTGGGGATCTGCATTGTTTGATAAGTAGTTTTTGAAGAAAGGGTGGTTACTTCATGATTTGGACCAACTGTGAGCTCATTCCCAGTATTAAAAACCGAATTTGTTTCGTTTATAACACTTTTTTTTCATTTTCTTCACCCATTCAACTTCCCACTTATCCTATACTGATCTATTAAAATTTAATTATCCTTTCGGACCCATTAGAAATTCGTAAGCCGGTGAATTTGGGTTACTCATTTAGGTATTGGGCCAGCCCATGGGCCCATTTCCTATTTTAATAAAATAATTAGTTTCATTTATAAATTTTAAATTATTAATATTTTCGGTGATTCCACCTCCCCCTCGAATCCAATAACTCTATACCAACCCTCATAATCTATTTTACCTCTTTAGAGCTCATATGGGTCGCGTATTAGGGCGAAAATTCTCAGGAAACCTCAAATCGTCCAGAATTGACAAGGTAAACTTTATCAATCATAAACAAATCAATCTGTACTCCTTTGGAAACCAATCCTCTTTCACTAGTTCGTCCAGACCATAGGAGTGTATCCAAGATGTTTCAATCCATTCCATTTTCTATAGGTTTTCAGATCTAATTGAAGACGAAGAGTTTTCTAGAGTGAAAGGTGAGATTCTTTCTCCTTTCTCCTTCCTCTTCCCCCTCCTTTCATTATTTCGTGGATATATTTTATCCTATAGTATTGATCGACCAAGGGTTTTTATACCATGTTTTTTGATGGGGTTTCTGTTTGTTTAGGACTGGTATTTATTGTTTTATTGTTTATAAACCCGCGGCGGGTGATTTCGGGTGTGCGTTTCAATTGCGCCAAATATTTGAGGTAGGATATCCCTTGCACATTCCTTTATCATTCAAATTTCATCATTTTAATATTTTCCTAAACTGATATAAATGGTCATTATTGTTTTTAAGCCTTTTGATAATTTTCGTGGTGTCCAAAGTGGTTGTTTAATCATTGTTTTTTGAAAGGTAGTGTTATTTTTGTCCTAAAAGTGCTCAACAAGTGTTTGTTTAAATGTTCCATTATCTTTTGAAAATATTTTGTGAGGTTTATAATATGGATTATGGTATTTTTAACATGTTACAATATCTTGAATGAAAATATGGCATTCAATTGGTGTTTTATTCTTTTTCATTTACTTAAAATAACTTGTTTTGTTAAAAAGGGCATGTCATGTGTTCGGTAAATTGCCCGGTTGGCTTTTATGTGTGATGTGTGATTTAAAAGTTATTTGTTTGGATTTATAAAGGAATTAGAAGAATGATAAATGGTATTTTGGGGTAATTATATGAATTTCCAATTTTTATTTGTTTTTACAAACAACTGTGTTTTTATTTACAACATATTTTGGCCCGAGTTCCCCAAAAAAGGATTGTTTCACATATTTATGAAAATGGTTGTGTTTTGAATATGTAACCTGAGTATTATAAAAGATTTATGAATGTGGATTGCTACTGTAAATGGTGTTTATACAGATCCTTAATAAAATTAAAATTCATACCTTCATCAAAGGTTATTTTTGAGAAAATGTTTAATGGCTCGTTAAGAATTTCCTAGAAATGAAGGAGTGTTTTACTTGTATTTAACAAGTTGTGCAATTGGGATTGTTTTATGGTCCATTAAATGATTTTATTAAATGTTTATTGGGCTCCCAAATATTATTTGGTTTGGTTTTTATGTGTTTTTTTAATTGAAAGTGTGTTTTTTAAATAGTTTTATGTGCAAAGCCTCAATACACTTCATAAAATTGTTTTACCAAAATATTTAGCGGTTTGTTGATTAGTGTATGAAATCTGAAGAAAGATTATGGTCTATTTGGGTTTTTATGGTTTTGGAATGGAATGTGGATGTGAAATGTGTATTTGATAATATGTGTAACTTGATTGATAACTAAAGGGAATCCCGGGTATCTAGGTGGGCGGACATGTACTAGTATGCTAGTGATTCTGTGGGGGATGGCCTCTGTTTCACGTAGCAAGTTTGACGATGAAAACAGTAACTAAACTATGGTGATGTGTGATTTAAAAGTTATTTGTTTGGATTTATAAAGGAACTGGAAGAATGATAAATTGTATTTTTGGGAACTTATATGTATTTCCAATTAGTATTTGTTTTTACAAACAAGTGTGTTTCGATTTACAACATATTTTGGCCTGAGTTGGCCAAAAATGGACCATTTCACATCTTTACAAAAATGGTTGTGTTTTGAATATGTAACCTGAGTATTATAAGATATTTATGAATGTGTTTCGCCGCTGTAAATGGTTTTTATATTGATCTTTAATAAAATTAAAATGCATACCTTCGTCAAAGGATAGTTTTGAGAAAATGTTTAAAGGCTCGTTTGGCATTTCATAGAAATGAAGGAGTCTTTTACTTGTATATAACAAGTTGTGCAATTGGGATTGTTTTATGGTCCATTAAATGATTTTATTAAATGTTTATTGGATTCCAAATATGATTTGGTTTGGTTTTTATGTGTTTTTATAATTGAGCGAGTGTTTTTGAAGAAGTTTTATGTGGAAAGCCTCAATACACTTCATGAAATTATTTTACCAAAATATTTAGCGGTTTGTTGATTAGTGTAAGAAATGTGAAGAAATATTATGGTCTGTTAGTGTTTTTATGGTTTTGGAATGGAATGTGGATGTTAAATGTGTATTTGATGATATGTGTAACTTTATTGACCACTAAATGGAATCCCAGGTATCTAGGTGGGCGGACGCGTACTAGTATGCTAGTGATTCTGTGGGGGTTGGCCTCTGTTTCATGTAGCATGTTTGACGATGACAACAGTAACTAAACTATGATGATGATGATTGGGGACCACTATGTTATGGGTATGTTCCCTACAAGTGGCTCGTGCATGATAATGGATATTTATTATGGTTACTTTCACCGAGATACGAGGTACCTGGGGCTCACAACTAACTAGTGCCTAGGGGTATTCCCGTGACTAGTGCTCATTGGATATTTTCTACTCACCGTCGGCATATGGTTTGTTTGGTTGGTAAATTCAGTAGTATGTGTTATTTATTTAAAAGTTAAAATTCTTTAAAGCACCCCTCTTGAAAACAATTTTCATTTTGAAGTTGCATCTCTTTGAAAATAATTGTTACTTTCATTTTTTTATTAAACATGCATGTTTTTGTCTGATAATTATTATACCATGGAACCTCATTTGAAAACCATAGTATTATATCATTAATTTAAAACTATAAATTGATGTTTGTTTTATTTTAAGGGAATTTTCATTGGGAATAGAATATCGGGATAACCTACTATGTTTTAATACTCACGCCTATAGTCTTCTTCTTTTTTTAGCCAGTGTGCAGGTTTCATCATTAGTTCGATCACCTTGGGAGACATTTGATCATTCTGTTGGAGAGTGAACAGAAGTGTCACATGGATTTAGTTGGTCATCGGGATTATTCAGTTGAGTTTTGGGTTTTTTTCTACTTTTATCTTCTTGTACAAATAATATTTAGTTCAATTTTTATATAATTCATTTTGGGTTGTCCGTTTATTTCTGTTGTTTGTTTGATTGTTTTTATATGGGAGAAATCGTTCCCTTGTGTAATCTATTGATGCCCTTGGAGATTGTCACCATCCCAGGAGGATCGTAATCGCATCTCGGGACTTGTCCCGGGCTGGCCGGGGTGACCGGTTCAGGGTCGACTCGGGCTGGTTCGTGACAATATCAATTAATAATAAAATATTTGTTTTAAAAACTCTTTTATGTCAATTTTGAAAATATTTGGTATTTTGTTTTTAATAAATTCATAACACCATTATTACTTAGAAAACAATTTATCTAACCGACACTAAAATGTCATATCAACCTATAAAATAATTGGAATTCACAAAAAGTCTCAAATTACATTAATTTGGATATTTATAATATCAAATAATTTATTATTTCATTAATTAGGTAATTATTTCATCATCATTGTGTCATATATAAATTAAGTTATTTAATTTCTAAAAAAATATAAATAAAATAACATTATGTATGAAATATTTTTAGAATTCTAATTTATAATTTTAATATAATTTATCTTCTGTATAACCCTATATTAAAAATGGTTTAGTTATTAATCTTTGTATTTAAAACTTTTATCTCTTCTTTGAATTAAATAATAATAAATGTACTAGTCAAATCCAAGTGGACCTAAATGAACATATATTAATCGTAATGTTGTTTTTGGTGGAATTACACTTATCGAATAGAATTAGGACATGTTTTAGTGTAATAATAATATCATTTTTACCCTTAATTTCCATATTTACTTTTAACTGTGGTAAATAAAAGTCAACAGTTACTATTCACCAAAAATTATTTTTATCTTATTGAATGAAATTTTACTTACTAATATCAACTGTATCTCTCATATTTTGGAAAATAAATTCACAGAAATGGAAAAATTTATTTTTATTCTAATTTTCAAATGCTCCTAGGAGGCTGGTAAAAGGCGGTTAAAATGTTCAAAATGTTGTTATATGTAAAATTATTATAAATTGAATACAATAAATTACATTGAACATATATAGGTATTATGTATCTATTTTGACCTAAATAAAATTCAATAAATTAAATAATTATTTAAAAAAATTGGTTTTAAACTATAACTCAGTGTTTTTCACTATTCGTCAAAAACTGAATGTTTTCAAAAAAATACTAAAAACTCACCCTAAGCTTATTTCGATATTCCTAATCAACAATTGAAGTCCATTTTGAATGATAAAATTAATTAGATTTCAAAAAGTGGTTATTACTATTCATAACGGCTTGTTAGATAGGCCGTGGTGTGTTTGAATCTCGAAATTGCGTACAATGCAAGCTATTACATTATTCAAAGGGAAACGTTCCATTGAATCTTGTGGTGTTACATTATATATTATTTTTATATAAGTTTAAGTATGATTCACTGATAATATATCCGCCCATAGATCTTAATAATCCATTAGTACTAATTTCTATCATTTTTTGTTAAGGTAATGTAACCTATGTTCAATGAAACAATATATCAGTTTAGTCTAATAGTTGGTTTAAGGTTGTTTGATATATTCTATAATTTTAAAAAATTCAATACAAAGTTTTTTAGCTTAATGATTATTAACAAAAACTTATTTCATTGTATAAGAACAATTCATAATTTACATTTCTTCTGTGTTTCTTAAAATATGATTCCCTTTCTTATGGATTAATTTCAAATTGATGTGTAATGTACTATTATTGGGTTTCAGGTACTAATTGAACCCCTTTTAATTATTGTTAGTTTGGATCATCCCAAGCGATGATTCAAGTTGAATTTTTAAGAAAAGTATATTTTTCTGGTTGTTCATAGTTGGCGCATGGTTTTCCTAAACAATGTGACCACCCAGTGAAAAATATGAAACCCAGGATAGTGGGGATATCCATGGTTTGAATATATTTTTAAATATTGTGTAGCCAACTTGTAGGAAACCACACACTATATTATATAGGGACACAATTTGTGAGAATAGTTTTTCTAAGTGTGTGGACGGTACTTTTTAATTTCAATTTTTAAAAAAAATAATTACTGAATATTTTTTAAGTCTTCATTTTACCATAACAAACCCTAGATGGTTTAATAGGTCTTAGTGTCTCTCAAGAATCCCTTTTGGAACCTCTAAACCCATTACTTGGTGGATAAAAGTGTGAAAAATCTCATTTGATCCCTCTATGGTAAGTGATTCTCCTCCCAGTTTTCATATCGCATTCTCTATTTATTCCATTTATATATTTTGATAGATCATTACATGTTCTATAGACCTTATATCCATACTATTAAATACTTATTCTTTATTCAATTTATATTTCTCAATTATTTATATTGTTGATTTGAAAATATCATTATGGGTGGAGTGATTTTTTTATTACATGATTAATGGTAGGTGGTTCCTTTTGTGTTTCTACGAATAGTTAAAAATTTATTTTCATGATATAATTTAAATTGAATTGAATTGAATTATTGAATCCCAATATTACGTGAATTTGAATTGGAAATTTAATTAGTATTTTCTTTGAAATAAACCCCAATTCTAATGGAATTAGAATTTGGGGCATATTTTGAAATTGATGGAATTGATGATTTCTATTAAGATTTTATTTTTTGAAAATGTATAGACCTTATTTGGTAAAAAATTATGATTTGTTTCCTTGATAAATAATGAAGCGACGAAAAAAATTCCGTGATTTGGTTTTGAATTTGAATTGTAATTTTGAATATGGGAAAGTGGGAACATAATTAATAATGATGATATATTTGAAATGAAATTATTTTCCCCTTTTTAATTTGTTGACTGAGTACATGAAAGACCATGTAGTTAGTGTGTTATTTTGTAGAATCATTCTAAGACTATTATTAAATAATAGGTGCTTTTATGATGAAAAAATTAAGAAAAAATCATGTTCAGTGCCTCTTACCTCGATGGGATGGTGATGGGTCATATTCGTCCTGAGCATGAGGGACATGTTTAAACATCTTGTTGAGATCACAGAAAGAATATATATGAGGATCCCATAATTAGGAACCACCATACCTCCAGGAATATGACCATGGTTATTATAATAATAATTTTATATATATTCCATTGGACGTTAAGTTTTTTAGTCATGATATTTTATTTATATAAAATAAATTATATAAATTATTTATTTGGTCCATGTTTGAATGGTTTCCCATCATTTTGAAATGAATGATTGTTTTGTTTTCAATATGTAATTTAATTTTAATTTTATCTTTTATTGAAATTGAAATCATGATTTAGTATATTATTATGGAATCATTTTACAGAACACATGACGAGACCGTACTGATATTTTTTCTCTCACACCCTACCATTTACTTCAGAATTATTAACATTACCTTCTTCTAGGTCTAATAAATGGGAATGTACCTATTATATGTGTTTTTTACTTCTGACCCTCAGGGATTAAATTTTGTTTTACATTGGAATGATCGTGTTTTATCATTCCATTTTTTTAATAAATTGATGATTTACTGTTTTGGGTTTTCATTTATATTTTTTTTCTTTTTAGAACTTTCTCACATTAATGATTTTAGCATAGTTACTAGTATTTATTTATACAATAAAATGGAAGATAAATAATAAATATTTTATACTATATTATTCCTAGTCCTAGTCACCATCCCATGGAAATCAGGATCTTCTTTAGGTGGATGTGAGTTTTGTATCAAATATCAGAGGACTAGGGAATCTTGGCTGCTTCATGAAAAAATAGTATCAATTATAGGTTTTGAATCTTTCTTTGATGATGGTATATTGTCTGTAGTTTTCTTTCAATACATAGAAGGTATTTTTGGGTGACTTCCAAGATACCTCTTATCATAATGAGACATAAGTCACCATGGGGGATTTTAAAAGTCATATTGATGTATAATTTTTTCTACTTCTAGTGTTTTTCATTATTTTGATTTGGATTGTTGAAATCCTAATCATTTATCATATTAGATGGAATTAGTTTCCAAATTTATCTAATTTTATTTTTATCATATTTTTTAATATATGATGTATTCAATGTTTTTACCGAAGATGTGTAGTATAATTCCCCCAATAGAACATGTGCATAGGCCCCAAGAAAAAGATTCCGATGAACCATAATGAGAAAATCATCATATAGAACAGAATATTTTTGAGACTATCACAAATTCATTCCATGCTCTTAGACAGGCACATGCACCCATTCCAATTCAGGATCCAATGGTTGAACCATAGAGGGGTGAACTATGGAATCATTTTTTAGAGTCCCTTCAACTAATGCCACAAGTTTTCCAATGCTATAATAATCATCAGGATGATGATTATTTGTTGGGGAACATTGATCATTTGTTTGATTTCATAGTGAAGACTCATTTTATCAAGGTAAAATGTGTCACCTTCTAGATAGAGGGTCCATCTATGAGACGGTGGGAATCTATATTAATGGTAATTGAGAACAAGGGTTTATAGTGGGAAGATATCATGGTTATTTTCAATGATTAGTTAAATCTATATTATATAGTGTTTGATAAGGCTACAATGTTTTTTATACATGAGAAGGTTGACCTGACTAATACAGAATATACGAACTGATTCACAGAGCTTGTGTAGTTGTCACATATGGTTGTATCAAATTATAGATTAGGGACTCAAATATAACATATAGTATTTTGAACTAATATTTTTCATCAAGTTTTACTACTGAAGATCTCTTTTATGATGATGTTATGGATCAGGGTTTGATGTTTGAACTTGACCAAGATGGTATGTTAGTGTTGAAGTGGGTTTCTTTTTATCCTAAGTGAATTTCTTTTTTGGTTCCAAAAATGGGAAGAGAAATGGTGATAAATCACATGTTGGCTTATGATAGTAGGGTTATTCAAAATATACTTTAGTTCCTAGAATATTTCATTGTAATTGGATATATCATGGGCATCTTTGTCATTTAAAATGGGTTTGGGCCGATGTAATCAATATTTACAGCACCAATGGATGTTTCAGGAAAACTGTAATTTTATGTATTTTATGCACCAGGTAGTGTAATGAGATCATTAGAAAAAAAATCACTATGGTTCATTCAAATTATTGATGATATAGGGGGTTCCAAACATATGAATTCCGAAAGAAGATTCTTCACATAGTGGATGAGTCTCTAGAAGGAGGAGACACGGGTCTAGATACTGTGAGAGGTATCCTCACTATAGATTCATCCCTAGTGACTAATTTATCACATATTGGTGCTTCTAATTCATTTATATAAAAATGTACTATGAACATGTTATATATTCCTACCGATCTATTATCATATTGGATGGATATTACCACAACCCATGGAACAAAGAGATAAGAGGGTTTCCTTTGTCATTCTTGTTATTTTTCATTATCAAAAGTTGAGTTTTCTTAGAATTTTCTGGATCTTGACCTGAATCCTATTGATGTAATTTTTTATGGATTTAATCATTTATAATAATTTCATAATGCATATATATATATGATAGTTCTACTTTACCGAACTTATTTTGGAGTTCAGTATCTTTCTGGGAGAGTGGGGACCAAGATTGACTAGTGTCGTACCTTATTAACTAGTGTTGCGGAAGGTAATATTAAGGTTTTATTTTTGATCTGGAGTAGGAATCATGGATTATTGATCCCCCTCTTCTCTTCATCATTTTTCATTATTTTTTCCCTACTAACTTATCTAGTTTTCCAATGGTACGTGAATAACATTTTACATTAACAAAGTTTCAAGTACCCTACTATGGTCTATTCCTTCCTAAAACAGGTAACTAGATGAATTCAATGAGATTATGAGTTATATTGATGATAAATTTAAGAAATTATTTATATTCCCATGCATGTCTTCATCTAATGGTCATGTACTATTTTTTATGAAATATTATGGAACTCCTCACTTGTTTGTTAATTAGTGGAAACTCAACCATGTCATGGTGATGTGAAAGAGTAAATTATCAGGGATTTGTGATCTATTTGAAATAGTGGATTTGGTTCTCAAAGATTTATCTTTAGTTCAGTTAACACTTGTTGAGAATAAAATAATATAACCTTTAGAAACCCACCATCCAATGAATTTTTTCACATTATGATTATCTTTTAATTCAATTTGGTCTAACAATTTCTCATACAGTCTTTATGGATATGATAAATTGGGTCTTCTATAAGTATCTTAATTTCAATATGGTGGTATTCAAAGATATGATTCCTGTTTACTCAATGTCCAAGGAGGATAATTTGAATAATCAGACAGATGTTCTGTAACTGTTAATAAATCACTAAATTTCTTCCAAGCTATCATTATGTGATTTATAGATTGAGGAGGTAAATGTGTTGGTAAATGTATTCTATGAAATGATATTTCATATGATCTAGATAAGGTGAATTCTATTTTGACATGTGATCTAAATTGTAATTTTTTCTATATTTGTAGATTATTGGGTTTCAGTGGCATTTATTGTTGGTTTTAAAATGATTTCTCAATGCTTTCTTATCTGATGACCACACTCACTTGGATACGATAGTAATTTTCATGCGATGGAAAATGTAAGAGTTATTTCCTTGAGATGAAATTTATTTTGACCTCTACATTAGTGTTAACTCTTCTAGTGCTTGGGTTGGGATTTTTTTTATTTCTATGCTGCATGAGATATGAGTTTGGGTTCAATTCTTATATAATAAGATCATTGCATCACATATGGATCTTATTATCTTAGTCCAAAAAAGAAAAATTATCTCAACCATGACCTTCAAACTGCAGTCATGGTGCATACTCTTAATAATTTAAAGCATTGCCTTTCCAAAGAAATGTTTGTTGTATTTTTTGACCAAAATATGTTGACATAGGTATTTAATCAAAATTTTTGAGTATCTCCTAGTAGAATTGTGTTGAATACATTTATAATTTTGATTTCAACCTCACTGATATCCTGGGGAAAGGGAATGTAATTTTTTATGCCTTCAGAAGGAAACCTATGACCTACGCCCTTATATATTCATCTTAATAGTGTAACATGATTAACCAATTTTCAAATTTTCATATAGTAGTTCAAACATTAGGGATAAGGGAGTTTTAAATGGTGTTCAGTTAACCTCTTCTCTTATGATGCTTTTTGCTTCAGGGACACGAGGTGGACAGTGATTTCTATAGCAATATATACTCTCTTTATGGTGGGGAGTCCATTTTGGTGTGTTCGTTCTCCATAGAGGGTATTATATGTTTTCAAGATCATTTTATTACGCCATTATTTATGAAAATATATATTATGTTGTATTTCTATAATTCATAGTTGTTAGTGCAACTAGGAACCACAATGATGTTTAATGATATGTGTCTTCTGGTGGCAAAGTATGAGATTGGTCATTGATAATTTTGTCTTTCATTTTTATAGATGGTAACATGTCAAGGGAGAGAACCCGAGTCCTTCAGGTATGATTCATACACTACCAGTTTTGACATGGTAGTGGGATGAAACCTATGTGGACTTATTTTTTTGGGTTTCCACGTACCTTGGTAATGAAAAATGTGATGTTGGTTGTGAACAATAGTCAGACCAAATCATATCAATTTATACCAATTCATGACATAACAATTATGAGGAGTTGGTAAATCCCTATGTGAGAGATATTTTTCAATTTCATGGAGTTTTATATGATATATTATCTAAAATATATCTCAGTTTTACATATCACTTTTTGGAAGTCATTAAGGAGGCATGGGATATTAAGTTCATTTCAGTATGTCATATCATCCATAGATGGATGGCTAGTCAGAGAGGGATGTATATATTATTGATTTTAAGATTCATTCTGTCTTTTTTACCTTAGTGATGCATATGATGACCATTTTGGAATTTTTGAGTTTTCTTATTACAATATATATCAATCTGTGTTCAAAATCGATCCTTTTGAGGCACTGTAGGGTTGTCCTTGCAAATCTCAATTGAATTAAAGAATTATAGGTGAATGTTACATGGTATTACAAAGTATGGTTCAATATATGATAATAATGACTTAATTTAATATTTTTATAATTTTAATGGAAATGATTTGATAAAAATATTATGCCCATACTCATCATAATACATTTTATGTTTTAGTTGTGACCAAGTTTTCTTGAAATATTACCCTTGTTTAGGTCACCTATGTCTTGGAAGGCGAGGGAATATTTCTACACATTTTATGGGACTTTATAACATTTTCTAGAAGGAATGGATAATGGATTAACAATATAAACATCTTCCATAGTAGACATTGATATATAAAATCTTATATTTATCTCAACTATGAATGTATATTTCTTATTCATGTTATATTTGGAGCTACAGTGAGATCGATTTTTAGGATTTTTTATCTACTATGGAGCACCCAGTCATGATAGTGTATTTTTTTGACTAATTTACAACATTTTAGGATGATTCCTTTGGTATATGTGCTACGTATACATGGTTTTGATTCACATGATACAAGGGAGTGTGAGTAACTATTGGGATAGTATTGGCCTTATCCCTTTCATATAGACACATATTGGAAATATTTATAGTGATAAAATTATTCTATGGTGGGGAAACTGTGACATCCAACTACTTTTTCTTCATTTGTTCCATAGAACACTTCAATATTATTCATTAGTTTGATCCTGTGTATGGTTGATTTGGATGGATTTTATGAAAAAATAGAGGTTCTATTTACTATGCATAATTTTCACATGATTCTCCCAAACAGTGTGTGCAACCAGTGAAAATAAAGAAACCATGTATAGATGGTATTTTCATAGATTGTGTAGAGGTTTAGAAATCATGTGACCACGAAGTTGAAACCATTCCCCCTTGTAGGGAGGTGTCTGATGTGTACAACCATGTGTCCCTTTCCAGTTGTCTGTGTGGTCAATCCATTTTTATTATGATATTTCTAAACTTGTGAACCCTTTTTAAAAAGCCTCTGATAAACCATAACACAATCAGATATGATTGACTAGGTAATTGAGGCACTCAATAACCCATTTGAATTTATGACACAAATTCCATGGATGATATAAGCATGGATGATCACGTTTGATCCCTCTCCAAAGAGTGATTATCCACCTATGTGGCCAATCACAATATGTATTTCTTTACTCCATAGAGATTTATAGATCATATTGTGTTTAATTGATCTAATATCCTTTGAATTGAATCATTATTCTATGTTTTATTTCTATATCTCGATTTCCATTGTTCTTTATTCAAAAATTACTTCATGGGTTGTGTGCATTGTGATTATATGATTAATGGTAGTTTTTTTTATTGTCTATATAATTAATCATTTATTTGATTCAACTACTTCAAATTTCATTCAATTAAATATTGAAAACACACTCTAATGTGAATATGAATTGGAAATTAAATTGGAATGGATTTTTGTAAAAACCTCTAATTCTAATCGAATTTGAATTTGGGTATTATTTTGAAATTTATGGAATTTATGATGTCAGTTGAGAATTTATTTTATAAAAATTTATTAAATTTAATAGTTAAAAAATTATGATTATTTGTTCAGTTAGATGTCATTAAATGATGAAAAAAATAAAATTCCGTTTTGAAGATGAATTGGAATTCTTAACAGGTAAAAGTGTGAAATATAATTTGGAATATTGTTTGATTTAAAATGAAAAGATTTTCTATTTATAACGTGAATAATGGAGAAACATGTGATCCTAGGTATTATGTAATTATTTAGGTTATTTTAAATTGGTTTATTATTACCTAGAAGATGGATTGACGATGATACAAACAAAAACCTAGTGTGGCTAAATTTATCCACGATGTGATGATGATAGGTCATATTCATCCTGAGCATGAGGTACCTGTGTAAAAATATTCCTACGATCACTGATATGAGATGTGTGAGTATGATATATCTTGGAACAATCACACAACTTGGAATGTGGGAATGGTTCTTATTATTATTTTTTTGACACAAATTCCATTTATTGTGAAAATTATTTATTCATGCCAGTTAATATATATAAACTACTTTATATAGAATATTTATTTAAGATGTGTTTGAAATGTTTTTCCATCATTTTTAAATAAAAGACCGTATTATTTTAAATATTAAATTTTATCACAATGCCCTATTTTATTTAAATTGATTACATGAATTGTTTTATTATTATGTCATATTTTTACAAAAAACTTGGCGAGACCCTAAAAGTAATTTTTATCTCAAACCCTATGTTTTAAATTTGTTTTTATTGATTTCCTTCTAACATATATGAGCATAACAAAAGGGAATCCTGGAGGAGGTGGATGTTCTTGACCCATAGGTATTCTATTATTGAAACCTTTATGATGCTTAATTTTTTTCTTACCTATTCAAGAGTAATTTGATTATTTACTATTTAACGAAGGTACACGGACTTTCCTTGAAGATAATTAAAAAAAGTACTTTTCAGTCAGTTAGTAATTATGTACTATTTGGGTTTTGTATTACCTATTTAGTTTCTAGTAAATTCTCTCCCATGGAGCTTTTATCCATGTGAAAATTATGTGTTTATTTCTATTTTTTTGGAATATTTGTTCCATTTTTTTTATGATTTTAGGTGTCAGTCTTTACTCTATGGGTATTGGGTAATCCCTTCAATCTATTTCTAGACCGGGTTTGGTATCTGGGTACTAGGGTAGCTATATTGGATCATCAAATGAATATTTATGACTATTATATTAATTATCATCAAACTATTTTTATTCAAATGTATCATTTTTTACTACAACTTAATAAACTAATTTATTAATAGTTCACCCAGAAAAATGAAGATCCATATTGAATTTTTTATATGAATTAGTAAGATAAGATCCATATTTCAGTAAGTGATGAGTTATCTGGGTAATTATTCTCATCACATAGTTATTTAGGTCAGCCATCTTCAAAATAATATCATATTTTGTTCTTAGATGGTTGAGTAAGTAACTCATTAACCAACCCTTATAATTGATATACCTAATCTATTCCATTATTTTCCTAACTTTTAGGGATTTAAATGTTTCCAATGAAATGATAAATAATAGGATTACACATGAAAATCTAAAGGAACCTTGATATGGAATGAAAACACCAAGGCGGATAATATAGGGTCACCTACTACACCCCACCCCCCATATAAAATAAAATCTAGTGGTACTTTACTATCAAATGAAACTATCCAATTGGAATACTGAGGACTTAAAAGATGTTATATTAAATAAAACTACCAATTAGCATTTAGAATGGAAATTTATCTCCCTATTTTATCCCATTTTATTACTATATGTATGCAATATTCTAGAATTTTATTATTGGAATCCAATTACATCCACTAAATTAGTATGTTCAAACTATATTAGAGTGTTATTGTTCATACATCTAACAACTTATGGTACACATAAAATTATTTTGGGGAAAATTATGAAAACATATACCAATACATCTCATTCATATAGTATATGAAGAATTCATGTAAAATTTTAGAATTATAGAAAATTCTAAATTTTCACAAGAGTAGTCCCAGAGAAATACATAGAAAACATCAAACATTATAGAATAAAGAAAAAACTACATATGAAAAAAATGATACTCCTAGTCCCTCTCATTGAGGAATCATTACTCAGTGTTGAATATAACAAATATTATTTAAATATCGATCATATAAATCATAAAAAATTATTTGTTCTAAATAATAACACAAAAAAAACTAAAACTTGAACAGTTCAAATTATGTATTTTAAAAAATTCATATTTTTAAATTAGAAACGATTTATATTTTCTCCTTACTTTATAATTTATATACACTTTATTAATTACACGTATTATTCACTATATAAAAATTTTATAGAAAATTTATAATCCATTCCATGTCATATGTTAAAATGTATTTTGAAATATTAACATTTTAAATTTCAAATAAATATTAATAAATGATTTGTACAAAGTTAATATTTTTTAATAATATAATAAATATAAAATAATTTTTAAAATTTTATAAAATAAATAATAAAATAATAATAAAATTTAAAAAAATTTATAAAAAATTGATAATTAATAAAATTGTGGACGATATATTATGTTATTGGATAAATTTAGTGTCTACGCCAATGCAATGTTTATTTTCTTGCACAATTTAGTGTCATGATTAGTGGTTCACATAACTTTATCTCACAATGTAATAATATATTGTGATTTCAAAATATAGTAATTCATAGTTAAATAATGAAATCTATATAGTAATATAACAAATGGTAAACCATAAATATTTTATTAAATTATATGTATAATTGAATGTGGATGCCCCGAGTAGATTATGTCATCTAATGATTGTAATATGAATGAAAATATTGAAAATATGTTAACAAATAAAGTTGTATGAAATTAGATTAGTGAAAACTATGTTATTAAATAGTTTATATTACTATTTTATTATAGGTTACTTTTTTTCATATTCATATCCTCAAGTTCTCTCTTGAGATTTTGTTAATACCCAATGTAATGTATTGTTTTGGTTTTTGAATTCAAAAAATCATTTTTAAAAATATGGAAACATTATAAGCTCCAATACCATATATGGGATTTTTATATTTCTATTAAAACAACATAAAATCAATACAAACAATTATAGTCTATACTATATTCTACAACATCACATCAAATTGGATGAATATAAAGATAACTTCTTTTATTGGGAGTTTTAGTCAGGGTTTTTAGTTTTCACGAATTTATGAAAAACAATGGATGTATCCCTTTTAATAATCGTTTAGAATAATCTTTAGGTAATATTTCATTAACTAATTTATTATATCATAGGGGATAATGTTTTATCTTGTTCATGCATCACATGAAAAACCCAAAACATCTCTCTTATATTGTATCATATGGGATATTTATTTAATGATATGATAAGGTAGAATATTAAATTTTATGGAACCCTTATCATCTGTCCACCCAAAATAAAAATGGAAACATTATCATCTCATATATAATGTAATTACTCTGTATATTGAGCCAATGTATTCTCAAGATATGAATATAATGAAGATCACAATATGTTGGTGGGAAAATACACTTGGGATGTTTCAACAGGATATGTTGGTAGAAATGTATTCTCAAGGAAAGCATAAGTATATGTCAATAGATACAAATCCCCAAGAATAAGATTTTGGGAATATTATATATTACAAATGCCTCAATATATTCCTTCTTCAAATTTCTCAGCATACAAGACGTGTAGTGTCTACTGATGTATAAGTATTGACCTTCCTTTATTTTCATATCTATATTTTTCTTCAACCATTTTTATATAATGTAATTATATACTGATAATCTATAATATTCATTTTTATTGTTTACTTTAAATTATAATGAGATATTCATAATTGGTTTATCATCAAATTTTATTAATCTAAAAATCCATTCTTCTTCTACTCTAATGTATAAAAAACACAAAATTCCCTAAAAAACATTCATAATTAAAATATGTAAAAACATATTTTGGAAAATGTTTAAATTCAATAATTTTTCTTCACCTACATTAATCATGTTTGATATTTTATATGATCTCTATTTTTCAAAAAAATTCAAGTATTCATGTTGGTCATTTCAACATTATCATATTCTCCCTCTAACTGATCTTGTAAAAATTTACCTTACTTGTATCAAAGGATTAATCATATATTTTTCCACAATTAATAGTCAATATATAAATTAAATTATTTAATAATATATACTATAAATACCCTATTTTTTAAATATTTACCAATGGTTTCAAATAATTATATTTTATATCATAGAATTATTAATCACAGAAATAATCAATAAAATATATAGATATCCAGAATTCCCAATAATTTTTAAATACACAAAAATAATTTATAGTCATTTACATGTTCATCAAAACACACACATAACATTATGGTAACAGTACTAGAAATTGGACCTATACCAACTATTTGGAACCGTTGGTATAGGTTTTAAAACCAGTAGTATAGGCTATAATAATGGGTTGGGTGACTCTGGGATACTATGGAGTCGATATAGACCAATAACAATGGTTTTGGGAAACTTTTGGTATTTGTTATGTAAATTACCTATACCATCATGTCATTAACTTTTAACGACTCTTTTTAAAACTATGGGTATAGTTTTGAAAAAATCTGCGGTCACGATATTCGATGAATGGACCGCTGCTTTATTTTTCTAACCCCTAAACACTAAAATATTTCTCTTAGTAGTATATATATATATATATATATATATCAACACGGGTTATAGGTAGAAACCTATGGGAATAGGAGTTCTAGTGACATTTCATTTTTCTGCCACAAATTCTTTTCCCCCCACCATAAGAAAGAAAATCTGTACTCAAAGTCATAAAAAACCATGGGTATATATCTCCAAAAAACAATATATCGAAGTTTTTATAGATACCATGGTTATAGTACATGGAAAACAACCCTATACTAATAGTTTCTATATGATCTATGTTATAAGTCTTGAAATGCATCATATACCCACAGTTCTACAAGAAAAATTTGTATATGGTCTCAAATTAGAGTTATACCCACAATTTTGGAAAACCTATTGGTATAGGTGTACCTATACACTTGTTTTTCCCAAAATTATTGTTATAGAAAATATTTCATGTAGTGTAAAACCTCTATCTCATGGAGTAATGTACTTATTTAGGTATAAGTGCTTTTATTTTGGATCAATAAATTGTGGTTAAATCCATACAGTTATATAAATACAATATGAAACTTACATTTCATGGATTCTCATTATGGAATTTTGTTATCTAATAATAATCACCTCAACTGATACTATGATGTTACATTCTCATTAAAACACAAACTTTTATCCATTAAAATAACCAGATAAAACCAATTTCTATCCATATCATTTATTTTTATTGGATAATTGTTTTTATAATGCATTCTTTCCCCTAAAACTTATTCTTCAATAATATCATCACATATCAAGAAAAGTGATGTTTAACTAAAACAATTATTGAGTTCAATGTTTTCTGATTTATCTAATGAAAAAAATATGTTAATATTTTATATATTTAATAATAATCTAATAAAACCTTTAAATAATCATATTGAATCTAGCAGTTATCAATTATATCCTTTCATAATTATTGAATAATTTTAAATAGAATTTAGATAGTTTGGCTTAATCCTATATTTTTATAACTTATTATTATCCAATGAAATTATCATGGGTTTATTCATACATAATATCATAATTTCTAATCTAATTAAAAATAACTCTTGTTCCTATGGGTTTAACCAACCATAAATATTTTTTTATAACTCATATTTATGATACCGTATTTAATCATGTGTAGGTTTATAAAATTAAAGATATTCTCACATTTGAAATATAAACATCTTACAATAAATTTTATAAACATAGAACCACTTATAATTAACTAAATCCTTTATAAAAAATACCAAAAACCCTAAAATCACTTTTTTAAAGTCCATAAACATATTTAAAATGTTCTCAAACATAATTGATATAAAAAATATATCATTATTAAACTATATTTAAATATTATTATTTTTCATCAACTAACTCAATTAATTTTCATTTAATTTATTTAAAATATCATTAATAAATAAAATTTACTAATTATTGATGAATAAAAAACCAATATCATTAAAACATAACTCAATATATACATTCCTCTATGATAGATGCCAAAAAAATTTAGTTACATTAAATTTTGTTAATATAAAAATTATATTCTATAAACTACATTCAATTTTTCATCCTACATGCAATGATCATTATATTTTTTACTATTTTTAAAAGCTATTTTATCAAACTCAACATGATCTTACACATCTTAGTGAATTCGTCATCCAGCTTCACTATTAATTTATTCATGTTATTCTTATATTTTCAATTATCATATATATATACAAATTTTCATCTATTGATATGTTTATTCATGAAAATATTGAAAAAAATATTCCTTTTTCCAATATTCTATTCCAATATGAATATATCATAAATTTAAAATGGAATATAACAAATCCTATACTCTATAAGAACTTGAATCTCTATCTCATAAAATAACTATTTTTATTCAATGTATTATTCATCATAACATAATAAATTTCAGAAAACATATTACATATTTAAAAAAAATACAATCATATCAATCCATTGGGATCTATATAAATATTTGAAATAATATGAATATAAAATGATTCCATGTATATTATAATAAATTTCCCATATTATATGATTAATGATGTTTTACATTAATGTTTTTAAGTTTTATTCATGATATTCTCTATTATTATGAAACTTATTAAATAAAATGTCAAGGATGTATGCTGATCATTCAAGGGAGATCCATTATATTCCATGAGAATGAACTCTATTTATAATTATTTTTTTCAATTATGGATTAATTTTGATTTCTAGTGGATAATGTATAATTGATGACCATTCTCCCATCAATTTCCTCACAATGTTTTTATTCTATAATAGAGTGAATATTAATTTCATTATCTATCACCATACATGTAAAATAAAATGTAGTGACTTGGATAGTAATGTGTTGTCTAATAACTAGCATGAGGATATTAGTCAAGGATAATGTTTTTCACTATTTTGGATTAACATCACCTGATTAGTAGTCACACAAGTATTGATTCATGAACTTTTATGTGTTTCATATATATTTTAAGGTAAATAATCCATTCAAATATAAATATATGATCGATAGACTTAAAAAGGGTTAAATGGGAGAAAATTATAAAAAAAATCATGTGGGCATAGTCTATGATCAGGGATTCTATCATTGAGCACAAGTTGTAGTGAATGGTTTCAAATTATAAAAATGATAAGAAAAATTATAAATTCTCCCAAGTAATAGAAATTTGTACCACAAAAATTTTATTACATTAATTTTTTTATCCAACAAAGTCACTCATTTTATTTTTTTAATATTAATACCCAAAAAACCATATACATCCTAATGATAATTTTTTAGAACAGATATAAAATAGAGGAACTTAGTTTACAACTATAGTTAATTCTATGAGAATTAATAATGTTTTTCTAGTAGATACCATGATAATATTATTTCACAGTTATACAATCAAATTTTTTATCATATTATTTGTTTTAAAAATATATCACCAATAATTTTTTGTGTAAGGTGTCCCCATGTGATGAGGGTTTATACTAATAATAACCTTGGATCTATATAAAAATTAACTATTACATTTGGATGGATTCCCCAATTATTAATATTTTTATTCAACCCCAAAACTTACATCCCTTAAGTTATATATAATAAATTTGTATATGACCCATAATTTCTTGAAGCTCACATACATGACCATCTTATTACATGACCTCAAGAAAATATTACATTATAATATATTCCTAACACATTTATTTATAGTGTTTTAGAGAATTCCAATAAAAATTAAACCATTAAGACACATGTTGTTTGAATCAATTAGAAATTTTTCCAATATCAATGAAACTACTTAATCTATAATGTTTCCATAATATCTCCAACAAATTATTTACATTTTTAATTATTTTATGTAATTAATAGTTTTTATATATTCAAAACATGATGATATTGAAAAATAATAATGGCAAGAGTTCGGATTCTCAATAATCATATATATAAATTTTGAATAATAATGATATATAAGCTTTTTTTAATCAGAAAAAATGAAGATTATATAGCACAGAAGAAAGATTGGCATGACCAAATACATGGAAGAGCCAGTAAACATCATCTGTGGCATTATTACAGAAGAATGATAATATGAATCAAATCATGGAGCATCATTGATGTATGGAAAAAAATTAGTATAAGGAATAGTAGTCTTAAGATTTAAACCATCAGGTCCAACCCTTATAAGAAAAATAAAAAGATCTTTCACTTACATTATCTACTGAGATATAAAATCATAATCAATATATTGTTGTTGATATAAGACTCCACTACTTATTCATCTATACAAATGTGTAGAATATGAAAATAATTTACTTATCACAATGTAATGAACCCTGGAAAATATAGTGGGTTTAAATAAACATTCCAATAGACTTTATTCAGATTATATATAATATATAACCCATGGTATTAAAATGGATTTATTCTAAAAATACAAAAAAACCATGTAAATAATGAAGGTTTCAAATAATTTTTAAATTTATATACAGAAATAAATCATTAATAATTCTATAAACAATCCTAATATGTTAAACTCAATAAAAAATAATGGGTATCCAATGAAATTGAGAAATATTCATGGTAAATAAAATTCTATAAAGATAATAAATCATGTGGTATTTACACTGTATATACAATGGGTATGTGGTTTAAAAATATAATTTCTATCATAAATAGATTAATATAAACTAGTTGAATTCCCATCAATCAAAGGAATGAATAATATGCTACTCACAAAGGTATGGACTTAAGATAATAATTGGGTTTATAAACATTCCATGTCTTTGAATGCCAAAAATAATGATGTATCATTTCTATTATAGAAATGAACATTAAATAGGACATCAAGAAAGAGGTTGGATGATATCATTTGAATAATAACCTTATGAATCATAATATATTTCAATGTATTGTTACATGGATGGAAAACACTTTTAATATTTCATAGAAAAATCACTTTTAAAATAATAAATATGTTGATCTAAAAAATTATATAAATTTTTTTAAATAACTTGTTGAAAAAAAAACTCCATTAGACATGAAAATGTGGTGGTAAAACTTTATAAATAATTACATAGGAAAAAAATTACACATTTTCCATTAAATTCTAAAAATAAAATCTTTTCACATTTTGATGAGAATGACTGATAATAAAAAAAATTATTTAAAACCCTTAAAAGAAGACCAAGTTTTTGAAAATGAAATTAGTAAATTATTTAAAAATATTTAAAGAGACAATAAAATTATCTAATGATAATTGACATTGAAAAGGGGACGATCTAAAAAATATATATATAACGTTAGATTCAATTACAAGAAACAATTTAGGACAAATACGGGTCAAAGAAAAAGAAATTTTCAACGGACATGTAAAACCCCAATAATATCCAAGGAAAAATATTATCTCTTTTAATAATAATTAAATTAACTAGATTTTTTACAGTTTTCTATTAATATTTATTATAATATAATAATGGTGATTTAAACCCATACAATTTGAATAAAATTTTTATGCTGACCCCATATATTCTTTGTCAATTTTTGAATCGAATTCCATTTAATGAAGATAAATGGTATGGATATTAAAACCCAATTATTATGTTAATTTGTGTTAATTATGTATTAATCACACAATAATAAATTTTTCATGGTTAAAATTATGAAATATTTCTAATGTGGATATTTTTTTGAGAAAAACTTTGTATCTCTATTCACAATTCCAAGATAAGTTAATCAACCTCCAAAATAAAAAATATAAATTTCATAGTAAATGATTTTTGAAAAATATTATTAAATAAAATTATTATTAAATTTCATTTAGAGTTAGTAAAAACTTGAATATTAGTTTTCGATTAAAATGTTTCCCACATTGGGTGTTTATAGTTTTTTACTATTTATAATAGTTTCATATAAGAGGTGTCAATGTTAATTTTTCATCAAGTTATCATCATTTAATGATCATTAAAAATACCATAATGGATGAAATATAATTATTTATTATGTTAAAATATCATTTAATGAAGGTTTCATTATCTATCCATGATGATGAAATTGATAATAAGTACACTTCGGTGGTTTTCTAGACAAACAAATGTTGCTATTTGATTTTTGAGCTAAATATTGAATTATCCATTCGAAAAAAATTCACTATTTAAATATTTTTATAACATTATAACATTAATTATGTTTTCATGTTAACATGTTATATAATTTTTTGGTATTTTTCAAGTAGGTGGTCAAAGAAACCCAAACATGATGATGATATAATAAATGAATTATTTTGATGTTATTTAGTAGCTATATTATTATACTAGTAGCATAATTATGATTTATAGTATTTATTATATTTATATAGAATTATTATAAAGATTTATAATAAAATATAATTGAGGTTAAAATATTAATAAATATGAAATTTGTTTAACCCAATAGTTCACTTCATTAAGATTGTAAAATTTATAATTATTTTTACAATTAATATCATTAACAGTTTATTCAAGATTTATTACCAAAAGCATCTAAATATAATAATAAAAAAATTTATCCAGTTAATCCATTTTGATAACCATCCCGGAAATCCGGTAATGAAAACCATATCACACCATTCAATAGGGGTGGTAATATGTACAAAAACATCGATGTTTCTTTCTTTTTTACATAGAACATAAAAGAGAATTAATGTGGTATAAATGTTCATAATCACAAATAATTTTTATTTAGTATAATTATATGTTAAATTACCTTTTTTATTTCATCCATGATAGGTGTTTATCAAAAACTGAAAAGTTACTTTGTTGAAGCGGTAGTCCTCACACACATGCATGAATCACATTTTCATTTTTCATAATGGAAAAATAGAAATGTGGTTAATGACTATAATATAATTATAATAAAATATATATATTCTATTGATACTGATATTATCATTTTAATATTATTTAATGAAATTTTAAGAATATGTTGAACAAAAAATATAAATAGAAATATGGAGAGGTTAAGAATTTATACCTCGCTTCTTGTATGTTCTAGATTGAAACGTGGGTTAATACATTGATGCATAAAATTGATGAGAATAATAGATCCTATTTAATGAGTATATAAATGATTAAGTATATTTTATGAAGCTCTTGGGACAATCTATGTTGGTTTTTGAGTTAGGGTAATTGATTAGAGGAGTGTCCCCTATATATGAAAAAAGGATGAAATTTTTATAAATACCCATTATTGTTTAATAATGAGAAGTAATTATAAGGTATATTGGCACCCAATTTGATAAATAATTGATATAGGAAAAGATTATATAGATAAATTAATCATAAAAACATTTATAAAAAAATTGGAATGTTATTCCCATTAACTGTTATATTACTCATTTTTACACTTTTTTTATTTACCACAATTTTTATTTTTTACCTATGTGATCTATCAATTATTCCAAAATACACAGTGTTTCTTATTTAATAATGTTGAAAAATTCAATATAAATATTATGTTTATATTTTTATTAAAATTTTAAATGTGACAAAAATTATATTAAAATATTAAACATATAGGGTATTAGAAATCAAGATTTTTAAATGAAACTTATGTTTTAATATTAAAAATATGGGTTTATAAATTTTTATAAAATAAAAGTATAAAATCAATTATAAAATGAATACTTTTTAAAATTGTTTTAATTTATCTATTACTCAATAAATTTTTAAATTATTCATTTCACTTATGAAAAAAATAAATAAAAAATAAAAAACATATATATATATATGAGTTTTAAGAAATTATATGTTATTAATCATATGACGCATCAATTAATAATTAAATTTATGTAACTATATATCATTAATGATCATTAAAATTATTTCTCCATAATATCTTTAGTATCTTAATTATTTATAGAGAATGAAAATCTATTTTTTAGAAAAATATATTTTTTAGTATAAAATGATGTAAATCAAAAATATGTTTGAAATAAATTATTTATATTATAATATATTTATTTAATCAATAAATAAAAAATAAAATATTTCAATGAATGGTAAAAAATCATTCTTTTAATTATGATATTTTAGCAGGTATAAATAATTTATTTTATATAAATATAATATATTATTCATTATTATTATTTTAATAATATGGCATATAAACATACTACTATAAGCACATAATTCTAGTATTCTTATTCAAAATGATTTTATCCAATGACCATTTCTATGCTGACAATAATGGCAATGCTCTTGTTTCAAATAATGATATTCTATTTCTATATAATGTCGTATTAAATTTAATTATTTCATTCACACTTCATAAGCCACACATATTTTTTCTATAGATTTCATTTTAGATCTCACAACATGATTTATACTTTTGTGGTATTATTTCTCATCATAGGTATTGTTATACTAATATAGATTCATAAAGGAGACATTGTTATAGGGGAGGTAAATTGTCTAATAATATTAATTTTTCATTAAATTTTCTTATTTATTTCTTTTCAGTTATAGTATATATAATCATCCAGGATGTGTAATTATCTATAATACATGATATAAGCTTTCATGAAGCTTATAAATGTTTCATTTAAATTTTATAATGTTTCATTAGATTGGTTCACATCTTTTATTTCTTGATATCTAATCAACTGTTAATTCTATTGAATGAATTGGGAAAAAATATTTATAATTATTCAGAAACCAATTAATAGCTCTTAAATCCTATGATATTAAAATTTCACCCCTTCAATATATAGTATGTTCACATTTTTAATTATTATTTTCATAAATTTCAATCATTAGAATTAATATATTTTTAATTATTAGTGAGTTCTCGTCCTCACTTTTTTGGGTTTGACTAGTTAACATATATTTTCCCTTATAATAGTAAAATAAATAATTTCGACATTTTAATGAATCATTTGTAATAAATACACTAAATTATTTTAAAATATATATCATAGTCATCCATGTATTCATAAAATATTAAGTGAATAATTCTATATATGATTTTCCAATCCGTTCATTTATTATTATCATGATGGTTGATCCATGCCTAATAACTTATAAATTTGAGTAAGGGAATGATAATAGGAATTTATAGAGAAAACACTCTTGTAAAAAAGTATTATAGAGGGGTTCTATACTTGGGTACTGATTTTTGTATTCATAATTCAATATTTAACTATCTACATAGACCGTTAATGCTATTATGAGACTTTATATATATATATATAATTTTTCTGGATACGATACAAATCCAACACAAGATATGTATGTAGATGGTGTTTATTGTTACTGATTTCACATTGTTACCAAAATTCACTTCCATGGTTGTGGATTTGAATATATTTCCTTTTCACAGAAGATTTAACTGTATATCGTCATTTTTTTTCATTGGTCCAAGTTATTGACTTGAATAATATCTGTGTTCCCCGAATTAAAAATAGTGAAATAAAAGTTTCTCATTAGGATGACAACTTTTTTCCTTTCATAGTGTTCAATTCCCTACTAACATTTACTTGAATATTGGTTACTCTATTACCTCATTTACCACACATGAATCAATTACCATTTCATTAATATCTTACTCATTGTGATTCTTACCTCATTTTTGACATTAATAAATTTGAACATTCCTTACTTCATCATATTCATCGCCCGAAAATCTATATGACACAAACATTATCTAATATAGTGGGTTTGGAAGCTCTACTATGTTTTAATTATTAATTTTATTCTGTTATATCTATATTGGAATAATCACAAGACTTTTCACTCTATCTATTATTTTAATAGGTTGTTCATTGGGGTAGTGTATGTATTTTCTATAACATACAAGTATTACATGGATCTTGACGAAAATCATGAATAATTAAAACCAAAAGGAGTAAACAGTGAGGGACTAGTATATTTTTATACAATTCAATTAATATATGATAAATATAATAAAATTTGGGTAAAACAGATCATCCAATCTGACATTAATATCTTAAATTTCTATTAAACATAAATAACAGTTTCCCCACTCTATATAGGGATCCCTAATAATTATTTTCATAATTCATTATCATAATAACTCATTCATAATGTATTGTAAATATATTTTGATTAATAAATAATATCCTCAATGAACATCAAACCATGTGTTCATTTTTTCATCCTTCTCCAGAACTGTTTTATGATCATCTAAATACCATATCTAGCCCTTTTGGGGTTGTTACTACAATATATATCTATTATAGAGCCTAGATACTCTTTTAGTATTTAAACATGGATGGTATTTCAAGTAAAACCAAAAAATCTACAAATTAACAAAATTTATGCATTCTATCATATTCGTAGACATATCATTTGATATATCCCAAGGGGTTTTACTAAATATTTCATAAAAAATACAAAAAATATTCAATATTATATAAACTATAGTGAAGGGTAAAATATTCTATTGAAACCTTGATAAAATTAATTTATCCACTTTTAGGATACCCTGAACGAACTTCTTAATCATCAGAGTTATCTAACAACAATTATGATTCAAACAATATCATCCCATATATTTGTAAATCATACTAATTTAAATAATGATAATATATCATTACCCTAATTTTCCAACTCTGTTAAAATTTTGCAAAATTAGGACAAATAATTATCTATTTAAAACCATGTACATTATATCAATTGAATATATTTTAAATATTTAAAAAACAATTTAATCAATAAGGAGTATTAAAAATCATTCTAAATTTCTTAATAGAAGGAACTTTTATGTATATTCCACAAACTTCAAATATTTATACCTTTTCAAATTGAAACATAGAATTGTGGGATCTAATATGATTAGTAAGGGTAAATATACTTCATAATAATTATATATCATTAGTGAGTTATAAATGGGAATATGGGGATAATCCATACATATAACAAACATTTAATAATCAAATCATAGATCATAAATCATTGCATAAGGAGGAAAATAATATAATATATGATTGATTCAATAAACATGACCCATATGAGCTTAACATAAGAATGAAAATAAGAATATGACTATTTAAAATATATCAAAAAGGGGAAAAATTATTAAAAGATATATTACATTAATGAGAAACACTATTAATTCTCATACTTATATGATAATAGAATGGTATGCATGAATACTTTACCTCATGAGATATAATATTTTACTGAATGAAATTGAGGGTGATAAATGAGCCCACCAATGATTTTTACCTACATAAATGTTGTAACGTCCCGGTTCTGGAAACCACCCAGAGGGGCCACATAACTGGTTTTTCACATGGCCTCAAGCTCATTTCCCCAAACTCGAGAGTCTGCTGACTAGTAGCGAGGTCCTTGGGTGTGATTGTGGGGAAACTATGCCCTCATTTGCAGAATACATAGCTGAAGTAAACAAAGCATACAATAGCGGAAGCAGTAAACATCCAACAAAAATAAACAAAAAAATACTAAAACAATAAACAGTTAGAACACACAAGTATATATGAAATGATTCATGATACATATGTCTAGGAACGCAGCGAAACAATTCACAATGCTGAGTAAAATATTAAAACAAAGTACAAAGAAAAGGAAACAAATAAGAAACTCATCAGCATCGCAAGCCATGGTTTGGTCCCATGCTCACCTGCTCCAAAGCAATCAAGTACCAGAAGTCAAAGGGAACTTTCCCTTGTCTATACCTTCAACAACATAGTCTTCCTGGGCCAAAAAGCATGACCCAAACACGGTTTGAGCCAAAATCCTAGTAGGCATCCACCCGAAGATCTGTGCCTTATGGTCAGTGACCATATTGCAGGTAATAGTACAGTAAGCAGTAAGCAGTAATAGTAAACAGCAAGCAGTAATTAGTACCAGTAAAAGGAAAACAGTAGTAGGATGATATAAAACAGTAATCAATCCACAGAACAAGAAGAAGAAGAGAAGAAAATAGCTAACCACAATAGTAACCCTCTGGGATGTACTCACAGCCAACCCCTCTTGTGTTATCCACGAAGTACCAAAAACCGTATGGATAGTGCACTCAACCTATCCCCTGTGGTTTGGTCATAAGAAATTACAAGACACTCTGGGGAAGCTCGCTCGGTCAATTCCCCTTATATTCTAGGGTAGTCAGGGACTCTCTGAGGCAGATCACGTGATCTAACCCTCTAATAGCCCATGGTCTATAAAATCTATAAGGAAGTTCGCTCACTCAATTCCTCATATAGTCTCAAGTTTATCACCGACTCTCTATGGAAGCTCGCTCAGTCAATTCCTTCTCTATCTTGGATTGGTTTTAATGAAATTCAAAAAAGTAAAGACTCTCTAAGGAAGCTTACTCGGTTAACCCTCCTATAGTCTATAATATCTCATACTCTATGGGATGCTCCCCCATTCTATGCCATATAGTATATAATGTCAATGACTCTCTGAGGAATCTCACTCGTTCTATCCCCATATAGCCTATAATAACCCAGACTCTCTGGGGAACTCACCCGGACTGTCCCTTACAGTCTATATCACAAGGTTCACACGGTCCCATTCCAGTTAGTGCATAATAATGCTATAAGTCCAATGTACACCTATAAAGCTACTTGGATAACCAGTCTACAACATAACAATCATGTCCTGAATATCATTCCATCCTCCGGTCACAAGTCATGGAAAACAGGTATAACGGCCAAAGGAAAAAAATACCCAAAGGTCGTAACAAGAACAAAGCAAGGAAAAAAACATCCAATAATAGCAATTATCCACAAACATGATCATAAATCCCTATACACAAGAATACAATCAAGGAAGGAAACCAATAGAGTAATATAGGTAAACACGTAATACCCCGTTCTTGGGTATTGGTGGAATTTTCACATAAAACTCAATGAATTCGAAAGTTAAGACACAAATCACCTACCATGATTCTAGGAGATCAAAATACTAGATCCACGATTCTTGAATCACCTTAGAACATCGTAGATCTAAGAAAACGAACAAAATATTCAAACGAAAATAACTTGAGAAAGGGAAAAATATTGGAATGAAACTCAAGAAGAAGGAATAGCTCACTGCTACGGTTCCAATGCAATCGACGAAGGCTGATTCGGAAACCCGATGGCGGCTCGAGGACAGGGAAGATATTCATGGCTGTAAGGGTTCCTCTTGGTTGATGAACCTAGTGAAGAAGACGTTTTCATCGATTAAGCATGACCACAGTCTGTTTAGTGAAATATAGAAACTACACGGTGTGTACTTCTGGGGTACACGGTGTGTACTTAGCCTTTTTGTACACTTATTTAAGCTTACTCCACATCTCCCATACACACCGTGTGTGTGGGACGGAAACGACTAGCAGATGGCCTTGCGCTGCATTAAAGTACATGTCGTGTACATATAAAGTACACTGCATGTATTTTGAAAATTTCCAGATTTTCGCCTTTTTCTAAAAAATGATCAGAAAAGGAAAAAAATACCTGACATGAAGATCCTGGTTCTTAAAAACATCCCCCATTAATAAAATTTGTCCCCGAATTTCCTAGAAAGGTGTAGAAGTTGAAACCTCGAACAGCTCCGACCACTGCGATCGGACATCAGCCTCCATATCCTAGGTCTCATCCTTTACTCGCCTATGCTACCATAGCACCCGTACCAGAGGAACAGATCGGCCACGACGAACCTTCGCACTGTGATTGACAATCTGGATAGGATTCTCCTCAAACGATGCATCCACTTCAAGCTCAACCTCCTCGGGTTGAAGTACATGAGACGATTCTGAAAAGTATCTTTAGAGCTGAGAGACGAGGAATACGTCGTGCATAGCCCGGTACCTCTGAGGTAGCTGAAACTGATAGGAAACTGGCCAAACTATCTCCGTAACATCAAATGGCCCGATGTACCATGGTGAAATCTTACCATGTCTCTGAATCATCTTGTTCCCCAACCATAGTGCAACACAGAAGAAAACCTGATCCCCGACTTCGAACTCTAGAGGTTGTCTCCACTGATCAGCTTAAGAATTCTGTCGAGAATGTGTTGTAGCCATCTTATTCTGAATTATCTCTATCTGCTCTAAGGTCACCTGAACAAGATGAGGTCCTAGAAATGCTGCCCCTATTACCCCCATCTATCACAAAGCTGATCGGCATAGCCTACCATACAAATCCTCGTAAGGTGCCATCTCAATAGTCACCTAAAAACTGTTGTTTTAGGATAACTCCACAAGAGTAATATTCTTCTCCCAAGAACCACCAAAGTGTAGAATGCAAGCTCGGAGAATATCCTCAAGCACCTGGATCGTACGCTCAGACTGGCCATCTGTCTGGGGATGGTATGCTGTACTCAAAAGTACTTGGGTACCCAAAGCCTTCTGAAGACCGCGCTAGAAGCGAGATATAAAACATGCATCCCTTTCTGAAACAATAGAGTGTGGAACTCCATGTAGATGTAAAATCTATCAGATGTACAACCGCCCCAGCTCATCAACACAGAAGGTATAATAGATCGGTAAGAAGTGATCAACCTTCATAAGCCTATCGATGAATCCCAACCAACATCACTCCCTCTAGGAGACCTCAGTAACCCGGTCATGATTTCCATCAGAACATTTTTCCACTTCCACTCAGGGATGGGTAACTGCTGTAAAATCTTTGATGGTCGATGATGCTCCACTTTCACCTATTGACAAGTAGAACATCTCATAGCAAACCCAACTACATCTTTGTTCATACCTGGCCACCAGAATTGGCAGTGTAGATCATGATACATCTTGGTGACTCCAGAATGAACTACTAAAACAGATGAATGAAAATCCCACATCGGTTCCCCACGTATGTCTATTGGCACCCATACGAATCCCTGGAAACACAAGATCTCATCCTCACCCACTGTCTACCCAGGAAGAAGATCCTAGACTGACACACTCTCCCACAAGACTAGGCCTTTAGAGTCTCATAGCTACCTAAACCTCACCTGATCAAGAAGATTATATGTAACAACTATAGATGATAGGAAAGTTTGCCGCTTCTTTTCATGAACCTCCAAATGAATCTTAGAGAATAGAGCCATAAGTTGCCACTCACTGATAGCATCTCAAGTGCCAGAATCTGAGTTCTCCTGCTCAACGCATCTGCCACTACGTTGCCCATTCCAGGCAAATAGGCAAGCTAAAATTCAAAGGACTGAAAATACTCTACCCACCTACGCTATCTCAGATTCATAGCACACTGAGTGAAGATGTATTTGAGACACTTCTTGTCGGTGAAACCCACAACGTGCTCTCCCAGAAGGTAATTTCTCCAATAGAATAAGGAATGAACAACTGCTTCCAACTCCAGATCGTGCATTGGGTATATCCTATCGTGCGGTGTCAACTGCCAAGACCCGTATGCAATGACTCCATCTCCCTCTATAAGCACAGCTCCCAATCTAACACATGAAGCATCATATTAGACAGTATATCACTTTCCCGGCTCTGGAAAGACTAAAATCAGTGTTGTTGTCAATTTCCCTTTCAGCTTCTTAAAGGCTGACTTACATGAATCTGACCATATGAACTTCACAACATTCATGGTCAGACCAGTCAGCAGTGCTGCAAGGCGTGGAATGTTTTGTATGAAATTTCTATAGTATCCAGCCAGCCCTAAAAAAATCTTCACCTCAAAGAAATTCTATGGCTTCTCCAAGGAAACTATAGCTCTCACTTTCTCTGGGTCTACTGATACTCTTATCTCTGAGATATCATGTCCCAAGAAGTGATTCTGATCTATCCGAAAGTGGAATTTCTAGAGCTTAGCATACAACTAATACTCTCTAATTGTACTCAGAACGATCTCAACATGGGTATCATGGTTTGTCGAGTGTGAAAGTACACCAATATATCTTCCACGAAAACCACCACGATGGAATCCAAGTATCGATGGAACACTCGGTTCATCAGTACCATAAAAACTGCCAGAGCATTGGTGAGGCCGAATGGCATGACGATATACTCGTATAGACCATACCTGCTCCTGATGGTTGTAAAGGGTATATCTGATGGTCTAACACACAACTGATGAATACCAGACCTCAAATCGATCTTCGAGAACACCCATGCTCTTCGAAGCTGATACAAAAGGTCATTAATCCTCATAAATGTATATCGGTTCTTGACCATCAATTGGTTCAAATTTTGATAATCTATGAAAAGCCTAAGGGTGGCATATGCCTTTTTCGCAAACAGGAAAAGCGAAACCCAAGGAGAAGTACTGGGTTGGATGAAACCCTTTTCCTGAAACTCCTCCAATTGCTTCGTGAGCTCCTGCAACTCAGGTGTAGCCATAAAATAAGGAGGAATGGACCCCAGTGCCGCTCCTGACACGAGCTCAATAGAAAATTCTACCTCACGCTCCAGAGGCAACCCTGAAATTCCTCCAGAAAGACATCCCTGAAATGATCCACCACTAGAAGAAATTATAAATGAAAATTGCCTTAGTCATCCAGATAAATACTGGAAATCTGGATGGTAACTCCCCCTAGCACATGGTTCTCTAGTCCATTTCTACCCGCCCCGGACATCCCACTCGCCTCTATGAAGAAATGTTCTGACATCTGGTGATATGAAACTCACCCCGTGGTGATAGAAATATTCGATTACCTGGAAGGGAAATAACCAGTCGATACTGAGAATGACATTGTATCTTGTCTTCTCTAGGACATAGAGGTCTTATAAGAAGTGACACATTGGAACCTCAAGAGGGAACTCTCTACACTGACGTACGATAGACGTACTCATTCCCAACAGTGTATCAAGAGTCAACATGTCGTAAGACGAAAAGATACAGAGCTCAAGGCTCTCCACAACTGCAACAGAGATAAAACTATAAGAGGAACCGGTATCGAAAAGAGATTAAGATTAAACTAAGTCTACTATGATCATACCTCGAACTGTAGAAGGTCCAGGTTCTTGATCCTAATAGGTCTGCTCCACGACGAACGTCTGGCCTGTATCACGGACCTGCGCCCCTGGCTGACCACTCTGAGCTAATCCACTCTACTATCGTTGGTAACCTGGTGTCTGACTACCAAAACCACGACCTCCACCTCAGCCCAAATTGCTTGAGGAACTCTATTTACCATACTGGTGTGAAATTGGAGATACATATCCTATGTACATAGACATATAAAAACACCTACCACCAGCTGTAGGCAATAAGATCTGACAAAAATGCTGAAGATGGCCCATCTTGCCAAAAGATCAACACTCTGTTGGGTCTCTATGACATTGAGGCCTAGTATTCCCACTTCTACCACACTGGTACCATACTATTTTTCTTCAAGAAGATACATTATACCTACCATGATCTTCTTGAGTAGACTCCATGTGATGCTTCCTGCAATCAGTAGGAGGAACACTGACTCTGGATGTCGAACCGCCCTGGCTCACTACTCTTGAATCTATTAGATTGTTCTCAGTGATCAGTGCCTGGTTGACGACAGATGATATCGAAGTCAACTTGAAGATATTCACGTGGTAATGGATCTCTTGCCTGAGCCCATCCTCAAACATCCTAGCAAGGAACAACTCATCACTGGCTGGAATCAGTGTGAAGCGTTGCAGCTTGGTATAACAAGATGAGTACTCTATAACAGAAAGAGTACCCTACTCAGGACGCATAAACTCTCGGGCTCGGTCATCCCTCAAGGTCTCCAGATAAAAGTAATCATAGAAGATGCTCTGAAACTCATATGATGTCCTATTCAACTGGCTCCCAAACTGTGAGATCACCTCCCACCACCTCTTGGCGGTGTCTTGGAGAATATAAGTGGCAATATTTACCCTTTTCTCCGGAGGTACCTCTAGGTGATTGATGGTCATAAGAGTGGCCTCTATCCCCGACTCTACAGCCTGGGGTCCTCCATCCCCTAAGAAAGTAGGAGTATGATGCTGCTATAAAACTTGTGTCAACTCACCCATCGAAGGGGTAGGAGGCGATGCTCCCTGAAAGGTGTGCATCATCCTTTGGAAGTCCTCCCTGGATAGTGCATCGATACCTACAACGGGTATAACTGCTAGTGCCATGGTTGGCACCATAGAGGATCCCCAGGAGGATCTACAGGAGATCTCTGATCGGCCATATCCAGTGTCTGATCACCGTCTGGAAGATGACGCACAACCGAAGTACGTCTCGGAGGCATAGATCTAAATGATAAATAGCACACCATAGATCAGGATTATCAAGGAAAGAGAACAAAATAGCACAAAACTGGAATAGTTGAAAGGTACAAACATGTTCTACAAAACACGACTACTGGGGGTGTGTAAAACTACACGACATGTCCTCTTACTCCAGACACACGGGTGTGTACCTTTGCCACCTCGGGTGGTGTAACACCCCCAACTACATCGCGTGTTGTGCCCACACATGGCGTGTACTTGAACTCCACTCCCCTACCCAAGTCTGTTTACACGGCTAATCCACACGGTCCTTTTAAGCCTAGACTACCCGGCGTGTTTACTGAGGACATGTCGTGTACTAGACAAGGTTTCAGTGGCCTGTGTTGTTAGTTACACGATCGACTACATAGCTAACTCTTACACGGATTGTTCCGAACAAACATGTCATGTACAGTGGAGATAACACCTTCTCGTGTTGTTCGTGACACGGTCGGGTACCTAGATCAAGGATACACAGCGTGTTCATACCAAACACGGTGTGTACTGCACGAGGTGTCCCGACCTATGTTGCTAGTGACATAGCCAGGTACACGACTCACTACTACACGGCGTGTATCTACCATATACGGCGTGTTCTTGAAATATTTTTAACCACTCCTTGCTTCTTCTCACACATTCAGTGAAACGGTTTAACACTACAAAGTGTGTAGTCAAGTATACACTGTGTATTCTGGGTTTTTCTAAGCAGTAGCTCAGAAACTGCACCGATGCCCAAAAAAACCGCAAAAACCATGGAGGTGCCAAATTCCGATCCGTGGGGGCCCCTACTCACTGTGAATCAGTGTTTGGAATCTACATCATATCAAATACAAGAGAAAAAAGTCAATGATCCACCAAAATCTGATTCATGAGGGGCCATAACACCTCAAGAATCATAATTTGGCGTTAATTTAAGTAAAGGTACAATATAAAAAATTTCTCTATCAAACTGCAAGGATTCTATCAAAGAATCTATCATAACAACATGTATAATCTACACAATGTCTATCACAACAACATGTAAATGCTAATTCACCCTAGATGGCATGGCAAGAATGCATGGCATGTGATTTGAAACAAGTGACTATATGATGCATGAGATGGAATACCCTCATCTCATTGGATTTCAATAGAAATAGAACTGCAATCAAACAACAATATAAACACAAGGCTGGTGAATCACTCTAGGTGAAATCATATCAACCGTAAAATCTCAAATCATAAAACTGCAATAAACGAGGTAGATTAATTTTTCCCTTTACACGGGTTAGCTACTCCCGGGAACAGCTTATTACCAAATATAGAAATTTTCATATCCCTTGCTAATGGCTCCAAACAGTAAATAAAGATAAAATAATCCCTCTGATACCACTTTGTAACGTCCATGTTCTATAAGCCACCCATAGGAGTCCCGTACCCAGTTTTTCACATGGCCTCAAGCGCATTTCCCCAAATGTCAGAGGCAGGCGACTTGCAGCGAGGGCCTTGGGTGTGATAGTGGGGAAACAATGCCCTCGTTGGCAGAGTACACAGCTAAAGTAAACAAAGCATACAATAGTGTAAGCAGTAATCATCCAACAACAATAAACAGCCGAAGGATAAAATAATAAATTGCTATTGCGCACATATATATATTAAATGATTCACGATACATATGTCTATTAAATCAGCCATATAAGTCAAAATGTTGAGTACAACACTATAGTAAAGTACAAAAAAATATTAACAGGTAAGAAACTCATCAGCATCGCAAGCCTCATCTTGGTCACATGCTCTCCATCTCCAATGCAATCAAGTACCATAAGTCAAAGGGTGCTTGCCCTTGTCTATAACTGCAACAACATAGTCTGCTTGGGCCCAAAAGAATGTCCCATGTAGGGTGTGAGACTAAATCCCATTAGGCAACCACCCAAAGATATGATCCTAACACTTAGTGAGAATATGAAAGGTAATTATACAGTAAGAAGTAAGCAGTAACAATAAACAACATGCAGTAATCAGTAACAGTAAAAGGAAACATTAGCAGGATGATATACAACAATAATCAATCCACAGAACAACAAGCAGCAGGGAAGAAAATAGATACCCACAACTGGAACCCCTCTGGGAAGTACTCACAGCCAACCACTCTGGTCTTATCCAAGAAGCACCAATAACCCTCTATGCAGTGCACTATGCCTAAACCCTCTGGTTTGTTCATATGAAATGACAAGACTCTCTGGGGAAGCTTGCTCGGTCAATTCCCCTTATAGTCTAGGGTAGTCAGGGACTCTCTGAAGAAGATAATGTGGGATAACCCTCTCATTTCCCCAAGGTCTAGAAACTATCCAATGAATCTCTCTTGGTCAATTCCTCCTATAGTCTCATGTCTATCATAGAATCTCTAAGGAAGCTTGATCATTCTATTTCTTCTCTAGCCTGGAAATGTTTTAATGAAATTCAAAAGAAGTAAAGACTCTATGAATAAGCTCACTCAGTCCACCCTCATGTGGTCTATAATATCCAAGAATCTCTAGATAGATCCCTCGATCTATACCATGTATTCTATAATGTCTAAGGCTTTGTGAGGAAGCTCACTAGGTCTATCCCCATATAGCCTATAATATCCAAGAATCATTGAGAAGATCACTCAGTATATCCCTTACTGTCTATAGCACCAGGTTCTCACGGTCATCTGCCAGTTAGTGAATAATAATGCTATAAGGACAAAGAACACCTATAGAGCTACTTTACTAACAAGTCTACAACATAAAAAGCATGTGCAAAATATCATTCTATCCTATGATCAAAATGCATGGAAAATAGGTATAACAGCCAAAGGATAACAAGTGACAAGGATTGTAACAAGAACAAGGCATGGGGAAAACAACCAAGCATAAAAATTATCCATAAACATGATCAAATTACCTCTACAATATAATATAATAAAGGTGGGAAAACAATAGGTTCAAAATGGTAAACACGCAATACCCCGTTCTCGAGTATTGGTGTAATTTTCACATAAAACTCAAACACTTCGAAAGGAATGGCACGAACCACCTACCTCGATTCTAGGAGATAAAAATACTAGAACCACGATGCTTGATTCTCCTTATAACATCATATATCTATGAAAAATCACAAAATGTTCAACCCACGATAACTTGAGATAGAGGGAAAATCTTGGAATGAAACTCAAGATGAAGGAAGAGCTCACCGCTGCGGTTTAGACACAATCAACGATGGTCGATTCAGAAACTAGATAGAGGATCGGGGGATTAGAAGATGTTTTTGGCCATTAGAGTCACTCTCGGTCAAAGAACCTGGGGAAGAAGATGTTTTGGTCGATTAGGCTCGACCCAGGTCTGGTTAATGAAAAAAAGAAACTACACGGTGTGTACTTTACCTTCCCATACTCCACTTTAAGCGGCATCCACATCACCCATACAGACCGTGTGTTTGGCCTGGACGCAGCCAGCCCATGGCCCGGTGCTACATAAAAGTACCCTACATGTATGTATAAAGTACACATCATGTATTTTGAAAATTTCGAGATTTTTCTCTTTTTCTTTAAAATGACAAGAAAAGGAAAAACATACCCGAAACGAAGATCCGGGTTCTTAAAAATGTTCCAAAAGAAAATAATATAGTTATTACATAAAATATAACCCATTGAAATAATTTGGGTTTCATAAAACAATCATATAATACTGAATCACTTTTTATAGCATAAAAACCTCATTGAAATAGAATGTGTTTCATTCAAGATTTTTAATAAAATCGTTGAAGTGAAACTGGTTTGATATCATTTTAATTTGGATTCAATAATGAAAATAATATATAACTCCATAAATAATCATAACATGTTAATCATATGGAAATTATATGGGTATTAAAAGACATCACATAACATTCTATATAAATTACATTATATCAAGAAAATGATGAAAATGGTATTTAAAACATCTACAATTAGGTAATATGGTTAATTAAATAATGTAACCAATTAGTTTATGCATAGAACCAAGGTGAACACACATAAATAAAATTAATAAAAACAAGTTAATCATAGAGTGAAGAAATTGGAAGAAAATTTTCTTTTATAATCTATCCTTGACAAGGTATGGAAAAGTTATGGGTGTGTCATTTCTATGATATAAAATAAAATTTCAAAATATATTTGGAAAATGATGGCGTATGGATCACTAGAAAAATATCATTGATCAATTATAGGAATTTTCAATGGTCAACTTCATATATTGAAAACACATCACACGTGTTTTAGAAAAAACACTTTATAAATAAAAAATATTATTTATACCATAAAAAAATTTAAATTTAATATTTTATAAATGTACCATAAAAATAATTTATTTTTGAAAAATGAAAATAAATAGAGAAATTATATAATTATAAAATCTTTGAAATGAAATGTTCTCATATTAACAATTTTAATGAGAATCTTCTCACTTTTTGATGAAAATTACCCATTCGAATAACATAAGTATTTATCTAATGCTTTTAAAAGAAGTTCATTTAATTAAAAATGAACATAATGATATACTGATGTGTAGTTAAAGAAAATTAAAAAATTATCTAATGTGTTAGGATAATAAAAAAATAGAGGTTCCTAACTATGAATATGAGAAAAGGAATGTTTCACTTATAAGAAACACTTAGGGTAAATTATGAGTCAAAGTTGAATTAAATATTGAGGGGCATGTAGAAACCCATTAATATCAAATAATGATGATGAGGTTTTTGTATTGAATAATAATATATAATATTTATTATCATTATATGGTAATATTAATTCAAAAATAATATTGGAAATCAATGACCTTACATTTGAGTAAAATTTTAGTCAAATGACCTTTTCAAATTTGGTATCATTTGAAAATAATTTCATTTTAATAGTATAAATGAAATGTCTCTTCAAATTTCATAAGTATGGTAACAAAATTTCATTTGATAGTAAATATGACATATTAATAGTATTATGGTCAACATTTTTAAAGAAGTGTCAATATGTTAAATTTTAGACTAAGAACCAAATAAAATTACTCTTATTTCCTAATAAAATGATTCAAACTTGGGTATAAAAATACCTAAATAACCTAAAAATTAATAACATATCCATAATAATGCAAAATTTATTCATAAGATTCATTAATTATCATTATCTAAATGAATATATGTGGGGTTTTACTTATTTTCCCACATTTGGTGTCCATTGTTTTTGCTTTTGTAATAGTATCATAGAATTGGTTTCATAAATAATTAATCATACAATGTTCATATTTACAATATCATTACAGTTAAAAAAATTAATTATCCCAACCATAGTATCTAAAATAATTTTCCAACATTATTACATCGACATAAGATATATGAATCATACCTAATGGAATGAATATCATAGAGTTATTGGTAAACTAGATACATACATTAGGAATTCATTAGATTTTAATGCAAAAATTCCAACATGATTTTTTTAAAATATCATTAATAACTATAGAATATCTTTGAATTACTTTAATAGTTAACTCCCATGATTCCAAGGTAGGGTTAAAAAATAAGGGTGAGTTTAGATTCTTAGTAATAGGTGTGTAAAGGAGAAGATATAATGAGAAAATTAAGAATTATTAATAAATTATAATCAATATGGAATTATAAATAACTGAACACATATTCAATTTAAACAATGACATGACTATTATTAATTGATAATGAATAATAAATATAGAAATGTAAGGATATTACATGCATTCTGTTTAATAAAAAACACGAGTATCATTATTAAATAAGGGATAGTCAATATGGAAAGGTAAATAACTAAACAGACATGTGATATAAATAATGTTACTATCATGAGTAGATACAAAAAACCACTATATGAAGGAAAAGAAATTAAAACAAATGTAATTTAAATAACTGAAACTCATGAATAGATAATGAAAAATCAATATCGTAATGTAAATAAATAATAACAAATTTTATTTTAAAAATTTGACTGTCCTGAACAGATAAGGAATAATCAATATGAATTGGTAAATTACTAAAAATGAATTCCTTTTAATCAATAAGCCAGAGTTAAATACATTAAGAGATAATATAATTTTGAAATTAACATGTATTATAATAACTGTATTCATAATGATGGTAATGCTTAATTATTTTATGTCATGATCTCAAGTATCATGATACCTTGACATTCAAGAACATTCCCAAGATAGTATAAAACTATAGTGGGAAACCTATTTAATACCAACTTGATAATTTTATTCATGAGACAATCAATTCATTATTGGGATACATAATTATGGCCCCCACCCATCACTGAATTTCCAAATCATTCCTTATATATTGAATAATCAATTTAATTCATAATCAATGTGACTTTTCATTAAATATCTACATTGGGTAAAGAAAAAAAATTTATCAATATGTCCCTAGATAAAAAAAATTCAATTTAGAGCACATTATGTATAAATCATATGTGGTTTAACAAATAAATCTATCCATCGTAAATAATATGGTGTTAGGCTGTCACATATTACGGCTGTATATTTTAATAGGGGTGGGAAACCCACCCCCACCAATACACTTTGACATACTAGAAACGGTCATGCAACCCTCCTCCAAACATAAATGAAATTGCGGACATAGAGTATGTTCTCTGATCATCAATAAAAATATATTCCTTATTTTATCTTCATCCTTCTCTGCTATTATTTTTTTTATTCTCTAAAATTTGTTTTCTCAACACATTATAAGCATGAACACTAAAAACAGACAAAGCTAATTTTTTATTTTTATTTTCACTAAATAGTTTTATGCTTCAAATTATTTATATTTTAATTTGAATTGTGACGCTATGTTTGATGGTATATGTGGTTTATTTTAATTGCCACCATAATGGAATGTTTTCTAATTTTTTGGTCTATATAAATTTACTAATTTTTCCATATATAATTGGACACTATAATTAATAAATTAGTACACACAAGAATGTTTTAAAAGAGTAATGTGATATATTGATGTATTTATTTAAAATCCCCATGTAAATGATTTATTAATTGATTAGGATGGAATGTATCTATATATAATATTAAATGGTAAATTCATCTTTATTTTCATGTTTTCTATTTTTAATCATGTGAAATCTCACAAAGGTCAAATTGGACTCGCATAAAATTATTAGATGTAATTACATTCCATTGATAATGGATGTAAAAATTCATATCGAATCAATGGATCTCATAGTAATAATTAACAAAAATAATTTTCAAACCCTCAAAAAAAGAAAAGGTGATGATCATCCTCCAACGATATATTTATGAGGGATTTAAATTTGAATACCTCACAAAAAGAGATCCATACCATCTATAGAAGAGTTTGAAAGAGAGGTATGATCATTAAAAATAGGATTTTGTTCCAAAAAAAACCATGATGAATGGAATGATTTAAACTTCAAAGAGGTTATAAGGGTTAGTGATTACAATTCTTGCATGTAAAGAATTTTATCGAAGATCAAGTAGTGTGGTATTGGGATTACTAATGATGATATGCTAGAAAAGAAATGTATGAAATTTAATGCATCTCACATCAACAAAAAAACAATATCTCGTGGGAGGGTATTTAAAATATTTTGATCTCATATCATCATAACTTATAGTAGGGAAAACAATGAACTATTGTTTAAAAATAATATGTCTCATCCTATAGGTTCAATGATATCATTTCCTGAAGAAATTTCTATTTTTCAGAAAAATAATAATTCAATAATTCAAGGATGTGATTTTATTAGTGGGTGTGATTCTGATGAAAGTTGCAATTGAGGAAATGGTTGTGAGAATGGCATATGGACAATTAATATCAGAATCACATAAATATCAGCTCATATACATCAAGGAATCCTCATTATGCCTACTACAAGTTTTGTTCTAAGGAACATTGGTCTCGAGTTTTCCGAGCACAATGGAATTATAATAAGCTCTATAAATCATCTATTTAACAAAATAATGAACCATGATTTACTGTGATATCCAATAAATATAAATAAATGTATTTTAATTTTACTGAGAATCACAATCCCTAAATTTATAATTCCATTTAACTCGAAACGAGTGCTTTTACTTATGAATTTGATGATATGATAGCTAGAAGTAATTAAAAACATTTATAGTAGGTATTATATATAATATATCTTTTTATTTCTGTATGTTTTATCATTTAGATGTTTTGTTATTTGAATTTCACATGGTTTCTCATATAATATTAATCTTTTTTACATTGAAGAATTGATATGGATTGCTTAAATGTTACACATATTTTCATACCAGATAGTGGAATAACACACATAATTCATGAGAATAAAATATATATTTCTTGTCTTAAATCAATGACACTAATTGTGAATACTATATCATGTAATGAATATCTGATAAAAGGGACTGGTAAAGTGTGTTTTTCTTTACCCAAGGGGACACAACTACTTATAAAAGATTAAATTTTTTTCTGAAAATATAAAAGAGACATGTTATGTTTCAATTTTATATACCATAATTAGTATAATAATCAAGCTTGATCTGATATAAATGAAATTTACATGTGCATTACCATTAATAAATTTGGTAAGAGTCATATAGTTGATATACTACCAAAATTATCATCTGAATTTTATTATACATATATATGTGCAATCGAAACACTTAAGGTAGAAAAAATGGAACACAATTTGTTAATTTTTTGAATAAATGATGGGATAATCCTACTTTAGGAATGTTAATAACAATAATTTAATGTTCTCAAAGAAATTCAATAAAGTTACAACAAAACACTCCCTTAAGAAAAATTCCAGTTGAGGCTCGTAAGTTGGGAAATATGATCATGAGACCATATATCTGTAATATTAAGGCTGAAATTCTTTCCATTATATAAATATTTCAAGAGGGTATATGCGGACCAATTTATCAATCATGCAGATAATTTAAATAATTTATTGTATAAATTGATTCATCTAGGAAACGGTCACATATATGTTTTCACAAAACTCATAGTATTTAAGTTTTATGATTTCTCCCTAAATAATAATATTGACAACACAATTCCCTGATCATTTAATCAATAAAATAATGATTGATAATTCTAGAGTTAATCCTTATCATGAAATAAATGATTATTTTATGGAAATGAGGACTAATATGGAAAATCTAGTCATCCATTAACATAAAAATAATGATTTATATGAATCACTAAAAAAATGCCTGAAACTTATTGCAAGAACATTAATAATGAGGTCCAAGATGTAGTGTTATTTATGGAGCCTTGCAATATTTCATGCCATGACATTAATTCACATCAGAACAAGTTCATATCATAAACACTCTCCACTCTAATTGGATTTTTACCTAGATACTGACTTATCTAACTTAAGAATCATTGGTTGTAAAGTATATATACCAATTTAGCCCCCACAATGTACAAATTTGTGACCTCAATGGAGGTAGGGAATATATTTAGGATATAAATCCTTATCTATCATCCTATTTTTTAACAACAAATTGGTGATGTATTTTTAGTCATTTTTCTAATTTTCACTTCAATTAGGATGTATTAGCATTATTATGTGGAGAAAATAAACAAAAAGAATATGTCTCCTGGAATGTGGTAATTTAATCTTCTCTCGATCGTCCCACCAGCAGTGTGATATGGAAGTGAAGAATACTTAATATATTCATGAAATAGAAAATTATTTTCCTTATACAATTACTTATTCAATGGGAATGATTAAATAAAATATACTGGTTGTACATGCACTAGATAGAATTAATTTTCTAAAGACATAATTAAATATTGATATTACTTAAACTCTCAATAACACTCCTAATGTGTGGAAGTCCAATTGGATCTAAGGATTGAAATCCTTGAAAATGAAAAAGAGTGAGTATAATTGAGAATACAATTACTGAGTTACATGTTATATAATAAACACTAGATTTAAGTATTTCAAAAGGAACACATGATGAGAATCATGAAAATAGTTCACATGATATAGAAATATCTAATGGTTTTGGGAATTAATGAAATCTATATTGATTATACCACTAAAAAATATATCTATAACTAGAGTAATATAAAAATTATTGATGAAATATATTCATATTTTATGTCACATGTTATAAAAAATTAAGACCCTAAACCATTGTCTGTAATGGAATGTCAAAAACAACCTGATTAAAATAAATGGAAACAGACAATTCATGTTTAATTACATTCACCTAATAGTTGAATAGTTTTTGGACATGTCCTGATCACAGAAAATCCTGTGAATCCTATTGGATATAAATGGTTTTTATGTGTAAGTGTAATGAGAAAAATGATATTGTAAGATATAATGATTCTCTTATCACGTTGTGTTATTTCCAGAGACCTGGAATTTATAATGAGGAGACACATTCTCCAATTATGGATGCTATAACTTTTCGATATCTAATCAAACTTATAGTAGATTAAAAGAATAATATTTGTCTTATAGTGGTTGTTACAGCTTATTTATATTTGTGGATTAATAATAATATATATTTGAGAATTACATAATGATTCAAAATACCAGAAGTATTGAAATCAAAACGAAAAGACCTATATTAAATGAAATTTCCATAATCCCTATAAGGATTAAAATAATCTGGGAAAATTTGGAATAATCCATTAATTTAATATTTATCAAAAATGGTTATAAAAATAACCCCATATTCCCATGTGTTATTTTTAAGAAAACAACATCTGGATATGCAATCATTTTCGTTTATGTTGATGATTTAAATATCATTTCAATTTCATAAGATATCAATGTAGCAATGATATGCATAAAGGATGAATTAGTTATCAAATATCTAAGAGGAACCAAGTATTTTCTTCGATTACAAATTGACTATATTCCATGTGGTATACTTTTACATCAGTCAAATTACACTAAAAAGATATTAACACATTAATATGGACAACGAAACTCCATTATTTACAATAATGATTATTCAGTCTTTAAATTTTGAGAAATATAAATTTTTTCCCTCTGATAAAAATTAGGAGTATGTTGGTCTTTAAGATTCATACATCAATTTTATCTTTGAATTAATGTTTCTTGTTAAGTTTACTCATCAAATATATACTTTTATACTAATTTATTGTAAATATATAGTTTATCCCCTATAGAAATACTCTGGAATGGTATTAAATAAAATTTTCATTACCTTTATGGAACCATTAATTTGGGTTTATTAAATTATAACAAATTAAAATGTAATATAGATGGTTTTGGAGATGATGATTATTTATCTCATCCACATAATGTGCGATCATAAACTAGTTATGTGTTTAAAGAATGTGGTACTGCAATATCTAGGAGATCACAAAAGCCGACACTCATCACTACATCATCAAATCACGAAAAAGTTACATCATTACATGTTAAATGATGATAATATGTTTAGTTATGGTCCATGACTCTATACAATCAATAAGAAAGTCGATTTACTATGGATAATAGCCCAAAAAAATTATTTGAATTTATTATTTCATGATTAATGGAAATAAAGGAATGGTTCATCAATAGTAATCAAACAAAACAAATGCCAAAAAAAATTTTATTCTTCACACAATAGTTAATGAATAACAAAGATGTCAACATGAAAATTCTGAAGATTTATTTACAAATGAGCTACCTATAATTATATTTAAAAATATTTTATAATAAATAAAGTTGTTTATATTGAAAAAAATATAATTTAATGTGACATTCAGTGGGATTCTACATGACTGCACTCTTTCCCTTATTTTATTTTTTTAACCAACTAGGTTTTTCTAGAAATTGTTTTTAATGAGGAAGTATCAAAAAAAATATGATATTGGTATGTTTGTTCATTAAATGTGAGAGTATTAAGAATATACTGATTTTGGATACATATTTCAGTGGTGGTGGGATTCCCACCCCCAAAAATTCCTTTGTACTACCTATAAAATGTAATGCAACCTTTTCCCCAATATTGATGAAACTGACGATAGAGAGGAAGTTTTGTGAACATAAATAGAAATATATTTCTTCTTTTCTATTCATTTTTTTCAATTATTATATTTATTTTTATGATATTAGTTATTTATTTCTCAATTTATAATTATTAATGAGAAATTTAGTTTCCAATGATCATATAAAAGTGAATATTTCATGGGAAGGGTTATGACATCAAAAATATAACATGAAAGTGAATGTCAAAACATTCCTTGGTCAAAATTATCATAATCCATCCATTGAAATAATAAAATTAATATCAACAAAACATATTCGTAGTGGTGTATAAGTAAAATGAATTATTTTTTCTATTGATAAGTATAAATCCCATAAAAACATCACTAATGAAATTCTTCAGAAAAATATTTTTTCTTCTTGAAAATAACTTTTTAAAACAAAATGATAACAATGTATTTCTAAAATAATTTTCAATGGAAATTTAAATTAAATATTATAAAAAATTATTTATAACATTGAGTATTTAATAGGGATTGAAATTATGTTCATGAAATTCTCGTTAAAATATATATTCCTTTCTCTGTTTTAGTAAAATCTAAATTGGTATTTTTTGAAAATGTCCAGAATATTCCTATAAAACGTTTAATTGAAAATATATAATTTGTAAAAATTTCTTTATTATGATAATTTTGATTAGATAAAAAAAGTTATAAAAATTCAGAAAATATGTCTTCTGAAGAAAATGATTTTTGAATAAAGTGATAAATGAAGTTATATATTCTTAAAAAATATTTTCAATAAATCTATATACCAATGAGTGGAAAAAATAACACATATATATGAAAAATTTACAAAAAATAGAGTATAGGAAAATTTATTGGATTTACTAACCAATGATAAAATATTTCATACAATGGAAACTAAACCATTATCAATCCCTAATAAAAGGAGATACTAAAATAAAAAGTTAGAATAATTATAAAATTAATGTGATGATTAATCAATGAATTGATTACGTGTATTAAATGAAAATCAAAATAAAAAATTGGAATTAAAGAATATGTAAATTAAAATTAATTACTCACATAATCTGATAATATCATAGAAAATGAAGAATGATTATAACAATATTAGAGGGAAATGGGATATAGAATTCTATACCACATTGTAATATTGAAATCAAATCGCATTGATGAAATTATTAAAATTATAAGAAAAAATATAATTAATTATTAATAAATCATGAAATCACGTGTAAACTAGGATGTATATACACCATATAAATGAATTTAGGTTGATAATATTACAATACACCTCAATGAAGTCAAATTGAGGTTATATCCCTTACCATATGATCCTTTTTTATGAACATTTATTAAAATCCCTTATAATGGATTTAATAATGTCAATAAATTATAATAGAAGAATAATAAAAGTTGTAATATCTTATATTATCTACTTATTTAATCTTATAACTATTCATTAATAATGTTACATTGTTTTTATTATTTTAGCTATTAATTACCATCTTTCTCATGCATGTATTGATATGAGTGGTTCAATTATAACATGTATTATATAGAAACAGTAGCTAAAAAATAATATTAATTTTATATAGATTTTTTTCGTTATATACATTATTAGAGTAATTTTTGAAATTTGAACATGTATAATAGATCACATCACATCGTGGAGATAGTATGTTATACGTTGGCACAAATGATGTTATCATTTCGTAAATGGTTTAAAAGGAAAGAAAGTGTGTGAAATACTAATTTAAGATAATCAATATAATTTCATATATATAACATATATTGAATTTATTTATCTTTATTATCTTCCATTTTATGTATAATAGAAAAACAAATTTCATTGGTTTACAAGGTGTTAGCACATCGAACACAGAAACAATATTATTGTATTTTAAATGAAATTGAACATAAGAAGGTATATGCGATATCAAAATTTCATAAGACTAAAAATACCATAAATAAGATATAATATTTTTTAAAATCTATAATATTATCAATCATTTAATGATGGTGATGTAAAAAATTACATTGGGTCATGAGGTGGTAATCCAGTATAAAAACAATCATCAGATTCATTTCTCATTTGATAGAATTTGACATAGATATAGGTTATGGCCTTATATTAGTAAAATATTTATATATATAGTATAATGGGTTCATTATATAAGTATGGTTTAATATTATTTCACGGATTCATAAGAGGACAAATATATAAATTCATATTTAATAATGTTACCCCTACCTCAGACAACTTCTTTATGGTTTCATAAAATCCTTGATATAATGGATTAATGATAAAAAATGCATAAAGGATATTGGTATTGGATTAAAGAAGTAATTTGAAGATTTATTGACTTATTCAAATTTATTTTTGAATTCTGAAGTGTGGAGGAGAGTTGGGGGACATTCAAAGGTGGGGTAGACAACACAAATTGAATTTTTGAAAATATTCAATTACTACAACATTTTTATCACGACAAAATCCTGAAATATAGTTCCCTATAGACACGTATTGTTTAAAAGGTATACATATGGTCATAACAATGGATTTTGAAAATTACTATGTCTTTTTATGTCATATATTCTTAGTTTAACCCTCGATAAATTAGTTTTTACATTAACCATAGTAAATATTTTTTACATATTTTAGTAATCATAGTAGTCAAAAATTAATATGATATTATTATATAATATAAATTATGAATATTATAAATATTTAATACCTCCTTTAGAATAAAACTCATAAATGTTTTAGAATCTAATTTTGAATTATACTCACAGTTGTGACAAAAAAGAAGGTTTCTAAAAAGGAAATTCTCATAATTATAATAGATTTTAGAATAAAAATTCAATATGAAATTGACACTAATGATATAAATTAGATAAAATGTTTTTTAATGTGACTAATTATATAGTTAAACAAAATTAATTATAATTTAACTATATAAATAATTTAACAAAAAGGGTATTTTTCAATAAAATTATTATTTTCTGAATTAATCAAAAAATTAAACATTTTAGAAAAATTAAAAAAACCAGCATAAATATTTTTATAAGAATACATCAAAAATATATCTAATTTTATTTAATAATTTTTTTAAAATATATAAATAAATAAATTTATAGGATGTGTGTAAAGAATGACTATGGCATTTTATAAATACAGTGTTTTCAAAATAATTAATTTTCTTTTTAAATGAATATAATTTTATTTATAATAAAAATATGACCGTAATTTTGATAATTTAGTAATTATTATTAAAAAAATCCAATTTAATGACTAGGTTTTAGTGATAAACTATATTATGGTTCATTTATGATCAAGATTGTGTGTTTTGCAAGATATCAAAGCGATTAAATTTAATGATATATATTTCATGGGTTGTTAAAGATTGGTGTTTGTGTCTGTTATGATATAAAATCAATATCTCTTATTTTAAAAACATGTGGTGTTATAATCTACCCTACTCCAGAAAATTTTATCCACAAAATTTAAACATGATCATCGTAATCAAGTGGTTGACATTTTGAAATACCATTATTTAAAAACCAACATCATAAAAGGGTTAATATAATTTCTTCTTCATAATAGTGAACTGAAAATATGGTGGCCAACCAAAATAACACATAACATGGTTTTAATGTTTCATAAATTTCATTTCATGTAAATATTTTTATGGGAGAAAATTGAAACTAATTATAGAAAGTGATAGAGGTCATTATTTATAAGAAAATAAATAATAAATTTAATATTAATGACTTAACAATTGTAATTATATGTTGATTTAAAAGAAAATTAAATTTATCTTATATGAAGGTAATATGTTAAATTTTTTGTTTCATGATCCCTTAAATAATATTGAGTTATTATTTTTGTTTCTATGATTATAATGAAATATCACTACATGATATCATTCTATTTAATAAGCACAATTTCATCATTTGGTTGTGCCTCGATAAATTTCTATTTCATCATTTACTATAAGAAATGAATATAAAAAATTAATTTTTTATTCCCAATTCACTGAAAAACATTTATTGGATCATGTGATCCCCAAAAGAGTGAAATTTTGTTCTTGTTATCTGTAAATATTCCCCCAAACCAATATGGTTAGGAGAAATTATCCAATATATTTCAATAATATGAAGTTATAAATAGTAACAAAATTTTTTAATCACTAATATTTATTCATCAAATCATCTATGTGAAAAAAAATATTTTCTAAAACTTCATGTAGGTTAGTGGTGGGAATTAAAACCATGATGTCTTTTAGTTGGGAGATCATTCCCCATAACCATTGTCAGATGAAATGGATTATAAATTTTCCAAATCTATAAGAATATTATTCTTATATCATTGCAAAAATGAAACAACTGACAATTTATGTAACGTTAAAAATAAGATAAATCCTAAAGGATTCCATTAACATTAATCTTATTCCCAAAAAAATAATCGAATTCTTCCTTAAATATCTTTTTCCCTAAAAGGTATACTAAACCAATGGGTTTTATTGCCGTAAAATGTCCTAAAAAATATTCTTAATCATCTTATACACTAATCACAGAAAATATACATATGAATATTTATACCATCAAAATTCTGAACAAACATTCACTTATCAAATTAAGAAACATTATGTTTAACCATGGTCATTAGTGGTCATGATCTATTCAAATACTTTCTAACATTTTGTAATGGAAATTTGAATTATTAAAAGAATATCTCCTTAGAGTTTAAAACAAGGTGTGATGTATGGCCCACTTTTCTGTACCAGGTAACAATCAAGTCAATCCTAAAACACAATTTTTGGAGTTATTCCCTCTAGGTATATAATCTAAATAACCACTTCAACATGTAGTATCCATACTCGGATCTATTTATTTGAAAACCCATATAATATATACCTTACTAAAACATTAGGATGTTGTCTTACACTTATCCTCAATCTATATCATAGGGGTATGATCCCTATTATTTGTTTCATAAAAATAGTTCCAACGGTTTATAATAAATTTTTTTTATACAAACAGTAATGACCCTATCCCCAGTATCCCATATCTAATGTATTATTTACAAAATTAACATAAAATATAATTATTTAATCTTAAAATAGGGAACATCTTTTCAGCCTTTGTAAACATGATATATACTTCAGTCGTGGGTTACATTTGAATTAAAAATAATCAAAATAATTTTATTCTGAGAATGTCATTATTCACTCTATCATATCGTTACATGTTAATCATAGTACAATTCCAAAATTCAGTAGAAAGAAAAAATACAAGTGTGTGATCAGATGATCAGTAAGAGGTATGTAAATATGAATTAGTCTAGATTTATTGAAGAATAATTAATAAATAATAACCTATATGTATAGTTATATAATAGAATATGCATATCATTTAATCAATAACTCAACTTTCATAAATTGATAATGAATAAAAAATATGGAATGGTTCATATCTAACACAAATTACATTTATTTATCAAATTTAGTGTCATTATTATATGGGGAATAATTAATAAGGAATGGTATATTACTACAAACACATTATGCTAAAATAATTTGACTATTCGGAATAGACAAGGAATAATTAAAATGGAATGGTAAATAACCAAACACATATGTCAATTAAATATATTGAATATAAATAATAGATATGTAATAATCAATATATAATGGTAAATAATTGAATACATATTCTATTTTAATGAATTTGTAACTATTTATAGAAAATTAATAATCAATATGGCATGGTAAATAACTGAAAATCACTTTCCATTTATTTAATAACAAAGAATTAAATGCATCCAAATATAATACCATTTTGAAAAATTTATAGATAATAAAAACTAAATTTATATTTATGGAAATTCATTTTTTATGTGATGATCTAATGAATCATAATATCCCTACCATCATAACGTTTCATTAAAATAATGAAAACTAATCATTGAAACCAAAATAATGATAACATATTATTTGAACTCAAGAGACTATTGATTCACTGAGGGAAAATAAAATTCATGGTCCCACCCCAAACTTCATTTCCAAATAAATCCTTATATTTTGAATAATATATTTAATTCATGAACTATTCTCCTAATCATAATTTTTTTGTATTGAGTAAACAACATGGATATTTAAATATTCCCCCTGTTAAATAAATAAAATTAAATGTAGAAAAATGTCTGTATAAATGATATATAATTAAATAAATAAACCTATACATGATAAATAATAACGATAATTAGGATAAATATTATTTTCATTTATAATATGAAATTTTATATTTCTTGGGAATGTAAATGACTAAAAAATTAATCAAAAAAGTGAAAGTAAACATTTTCTTTGATAAAAATTATCATAATCCATCCATTGAATGAATACTTATGGTATCAATAAAACAAATCCCATTTAGAGTATATGTAAAATAATGTAGTTTTAATTGATTAAAAGAAATTTTATATCATGTTATTCCAAAATATCGCTGGGGATAATATCCTTTTGATCATGAAATCACATTCTAAAACATATGGTTCAAAAAAATGAAAAATAATTTTCACGGTAAATAACCATTTAGTAATATAAAATGAATAATGAAAGAGACATTCATGATGAATGTATATCCAATTCATTCTATACTTGTTAAACTAATACTCTTTTTAATTTTTCTCAAAAATGAAAACATTCCTTCTAATGAAAACTTCATGAAGATTCCATTAATTTATTTTTAAAATTCAAAATGTTTAATTTTTTTTAAAATAAATAATGTGTAAATGTATTGAAATTTTTTTGAGTTTTTTTTATAAAATTTGGATTCTTTATAGATAGGATTTCTAAAAAAAGAGATAAATTATGTTAGTTGATATTAAAAACATTTTCTCATCAATTTAAGAACTAATAATTTCAAAATATTTTAGTATGACATGAAGAATTCATTAATAAAAATTGGATAATAAAATTAAATGAGGGTTTTTTTAAATTACCAAATATTTTCATTCTCTATAAATTCAAGCACACAAAATCAGGACGGAAAATTGATTTTATAACAAACACTCAAAAAGTGTGTAACAATATAGTGAGAATTAATCAGTTAATCGATTATGTGTTTCAAATGTAAATACACCTATAGAAATTATAAATAAAAATTAATAAAATAAAAATTAATTACCCAAATAATATTAGAATATCAAAGTCATTGAAGATGTAATAGAACTCAATAATATGAATTTGAGTTATGATATTCCTTATCCCATGGTACCATTTATGTAAAATCCACTTGGATGAAATAATTAAAATTAGATGTAAAAATATCATAAATTATGAATGTATCATGTCTTTACATGTCAAGGCATATAATTTCACACCATATAAAAGAAATTAGGTTCATAAAATTAAAATATGCCTCAATGAAGGGAAATTGAGGTGAAGTCACTTACCTTACGCTTCCGCATGGATGAAAATACTTTCTCATCCTATATTATGGTTTCATTCAAGTTACTAGTTTATTAAAGAAAAAAATAATATTTAAAATATCATATATTATCTAATTATTTCATCTTATCACTGATACATTAATAATCGTTCATTATTTTAATGGTTTTTGGAGTTAACTGTTCATTTTTATCATGTGTGTCTTGTCATGAATATTCTGGTTCAATTTCTGATTATATAGTTACCTACTATAATGAATGAAAATAATTTTATAATTATCATTTTTTCATTATCTACATTTTTTTAATCCGTATTTAAATTATAACACAGAGAGTGGATCACAATATATTATAGAGACAGTAGGCCTTACATCTCCGTAAGTGACATTATTATTTCCAAAATTGGAGGAATGTTCAGGAAGTGTGTGTTATATTAATTTTAGATAATCAATATAATTATATATATATATAATATATTTACAAAATATATCATTACAACCTTCCATTTAAAGTGCAATATAAAAATAGATCGCACCAATTTTTGAGGCAGTAGTATGTCGTACAGATGAGTAATGTTATCATATTTTAAACAGAATGGACAATAATAACATATGTGTGGTATTATAATTCCATAATTATAATGTAATAATAAATATAAATTAAATGTTCTAAATCAATAATCATAAACATCCATGAAAGGTAGTTGTGGAAAAAAATATAATCTCCCTTGAGGTTGTAATAAATTATATACACAATCAGTGATTTTTCCCATAAGATGCAGGAGGAGATGGATATAAGTCATTACATTACAAAAATAACATATTGACATGTATAATATACCTATGATAGTATATAATAATGGTTTAAAAATATTTTAAGGTGGTGGAAGAAGACACAAATTAAAATGCTTCTCTAATATCCTTACAGATTCATTGGATATCATCTTTCGGCATGTACGAAGATCCTTCCTAAGATGACATTACGAGAAATAAAATTTGTATAAGATGTTTTAGGTGAAAAAAGTATTTGATTTGTATAGGTATTTTATTAACCAAATGTAATTGAATGTGTGAATACGGGAAGAGATAGGGTGACCTATTTTTATCATAATAAAAGACTCAATAATGGGTAATTATTGACACTTATAGGTGATAGGGTCTATATATAAAAAAATATTATTTTTTACTAGATTTTTGGTCATTTAAACCGTGATACTTTTTGTTTCAACCCCATTTAAAAATATTTTTACGTTAAGTTTGATAATAACTTTTTACTACTACTATTGATAATGGTAAAAATTTATGTTTAAATTTTTACTTCATATAAATTATTATTATCCCAAATATGCAATCCACTTTTTCAATTTCAATTCACATTAGTTGGAGAAACCATTTTAAAATTATACACGTAGAAACAATGAAAAACCATGTTTCCAAATAGAAAATTATTCTATGTAAATAAGATTTAATACAAATTTATTTATAAAATAATTTAATATTACCAAAATTTGTTAAAAAATATTATTAATGTTATTTTATTTTAAAATAAATAAATTTTTTTAAATTTAAATATCTGAAATGAAAATATAGATTTCAATAAAAATCAATATTTTTCACTCTTCATCAAAAAATGAATCATTCCATAAAATACCAAAAAAATCCATTCTTATTTTTGATGTCATGATTTAAAATATAACCTTAATTTTATAAAATTAATTTATTAAATTTAAAATATTAATTTGAAATTATGTGTTCACAACGTGACTAAAACATTTTTTAGAATAATATTCATTTTACGAAAACATATCTTTTGTAATGATAATTTTTTTACTTTTAATCAATAGATAAACATAATGACCATAATTTATTTATTAATATTAATTACCTCCAATTTGATATCCTAGTTATAATTTAATACAATATTATATTTCATTTAGGCTTGGGGTTTGGTGTTCCACTAGTTATCAAATGGATAAAATGTAAAGACATATATTACATTGGTTGTTTAAGAATTTTGTTGGGTGTAACATACAATATTGAATAAATTTTACTTATTTTAAACTATTTTTATATTAAAATTACATATTACTAAAACTGATTTAGGATGTCTCATTTTCAATTTATGAGTGTTTAATTATTAATCCTTGAACATGAAGTAGACAATAATTACAATTTAGTCATTTAAAAACTAATGAAATGATTTTTATTAATAATTGAGTTATGTATTTTTTTTCATTTAAAAAGTCAAAAAATATATTTTTTTATATCTTAGATTACCATATTTTATTTTTTCAATTTCATCTATTATATAATTTTGTGTAATTTTTCATGTAGTTGGTCATATCAACACAATAATGATCATACATTAATTAAGGAATTATTGCATGGTGGTTTAGTTTAAATATCATTGTAACAGTAGAATAATGATTTCAAATTATTTTTAATATAGTGATTAATCATGATTACCTGGATTTATAACAATAAGTTTTAGATATTCAAATATTAATTAATATAAATAAATACATTTTCCCTCTCAGTTAGCTTATTTATGATGATAAATTATATAATGATTTTATATCATTTACATCCTTCATTCGTTAATAAAAATAATTTTAAATACCATATTCATATCATAAACATAAAATTTATTACTTAAAACCATTTTTATGTCAATATTTTAAATGTTTTAATAAAAATTGTAACACATTGTTCCATGGAGGACCTAATGTGAACATATGCATGGATTGTGATTTTTTTTAATTTGATCAAGAAATAGTATTAAAATGATTTATCATATAAAAGAATTAATTTTTTTTATTTTAAATAATTATATTTCTTATTATATTTTCTAAACCATATATCTTATTTGGTGAATGATATCAAACACATAACATCCCTGATTTGGTAATTTTCCCACAAACACAAATCACATTTTAATTTTTCTTAATGAAACAAAATAAAATTGTGTTTAATGATTATAACATGATTTTATTAACATATAATTATAAATTTTAAACATATGTTATTATTTTAAAATTTATTAGTATAATTAACCCTGAATGAGTGCATAGAACATAATACCAATTGGAAAGAGAGGTTAAGAACATATAACACACATCTTGGATTATATCTTTTTCAATGTGGGTTAAGACCGTGAGATATTTCATTTTTTTAAAACTATGACCTCTAAAATGTGTAAATTAATGTTTTGCAGAGGTTTTGGATGATATTTTCCATAAATATGTTTCCTTTTGATTGATGGGAAGTGAGGATAAGAGTATATCATTTACAAGTGAAAAGGGATGACATTTTTTTAATAGCTATGAAATTTTAAAATTGTAATGTCACATTCAAATAAGGATAAACTAAAATTGTTCAATAATATAATAGTATTAAATTAGATAAATAAAAAACATAAACACCCAATTTTAAAAACAATTAACATGTTATCCACAATACCTATTAGTTTACTAATTTTTGACATTTTCGTTATCACTGTGGTAATATGTTTTTAACAATGAAAGTTAATCTTTATTCCCAAAATTATAATTTTCCTTAATATGTAAACTGTATATATAGATTATAATTTATAAATTAATTATTTATTTCATTTCTAATGTATATATATTTAATTTTTAAAATTCTATATATATAATTTATTTAGAACTTTTTTTAGAAATATATAACTTCTAATATAAAATTTAGAATATGAAATTGTTAATTGAATATTTTTTAATTTTTAAAAAAATTCCATTTTAACTTATAAAATTCATATATATTTTATGAAAATTGTTTTGATTGCCTTTCAAATTATACTTATAGACTAATAATTACAGAAAAGTTAGAATAGTTCTACAAATGGTGTATTCAACTATTATTCTTAAAATAAATATTTTTTAAAAATATAAAAATTTAGTTTGATGATAAAAGATCCACAGTAAATACTATAATTATATTAATTTTTTTACAATTTAAATTATAATATTTAAAAATTTAGAATTAAAATTAAGATATAAAATAAATAAAATAATTAAAACACCTATATTGAAAAAATTAGTTTTTAGAAATTATGACTTCCGGATTTTATTTGACAAAAATTACTAAACAAATTTTTGTTAATATATATCAAGGTATAGAATTATAATTTTTTATCATAAATATATAGTCTCATAGAAAATTCAATGAAGATGATTTTTTTATAAAAATACAAATGTTGTATAAAATGATCTTTTCCTAAATAAATAATAATTAAATATATATATCTTAATCATTTAATTTTATCAATATATTGATATTAAAAACATTTAATGAATTTTACAATATGATTCATTATATATAACATATTTATCACATTAAAAAAATATTTTATTTATATTTTTTTATTTTTCATTTAATATATCTAAAATATATCATTTAAACTCATTGAAAACAATATATAAAATTGGTATAAACATTTTAAATGCGTATATCCAATAAATATTTTTACAATTATCATATTTTCAATTGATATATTCTAGTTGAACATATTTTTATTTACTATTTTTTTAAAAGTCATATTCAACTTAATTGTAATTTGTTACAAAAATAATTCATTATATTGTAACATATTATGTTACATTTCTCAGTTAAACTATTTTTTTATGATCTAAAAACCTACTTTCTATTTTCATGGAATACTTTATTATTTTTTTCATATTAATGGTGATTCATAAAGGAAATGATAGCCGAATGGAGTTTCATATTTTAAATATATTATTATTTTCAATATTTTATCCCCTTTTTTCGAATTTAATAGATGTAATCATCCTTGATGTGTAATAATCTATTCAATGTGACAAATGGTTTCATATACATTTTCAATGCTTCACTATAATTGAATAAAGTTTCATAATATTGGTTCATTTCATCGATTACCCAATTTCTAGTCAAGTATTATTATTTTTTTATAGAATAGAGGAACACTATTTATATTTATAGGGTAAACATTTAATGGCTCTTAAAACCTTGGGTATTGCATATATCTACAATTATTACATAGTTTAGGATTAATAGTAATTTTTAGATTAATATTTCGTAAACTAAAATAATATAAACTCTCAGTCATCCATATTAATTTTGAAAAAATGAATAATAACCTATAAATATCAAATAATTAATTCACTAAAAAATCAATACATCTTATTTTATATCCACCTATGAATTATTAGCAGTACTATCTAGTGTTATAAAATCATTTATTATATAATCCCTTATATTATCATCCTCATCCATCACCACCATATTTAGTACTCTAACATGGGTATCTGGAGTAAATAAATAACATATTACCACAAATTATTTGATTGTATCATCTATAATCTCTAATCATTTAGGTTTTCAATGATCAATAAAAAATTAAAAATTGAAAAAATTATTTAATTCAACATATATATATATTCCATAATAGAAAAATTTTCCTTTTACACGATCCAAGAACATACATGATTTAATGATAAAAAGTGTACCCAATTAGTATTTTATTACGAATCATTCGAAATACTATTCATGCCTCATCTTCATAAAAATTATATATTTTTTAGAATCACCTACTATATTTAGGTTGGCCACTATATCATATATGAAATAAACAGATCATTATATTTTTTATGTGCATATAAACATTAGAATATGTATTTGTTCATCTATAACTAATCATTAACTAATTGTGGTTCATCTCAAATTCTAGGACCATGAGTAATCTACATCAAAAATAAAATTATCTATAAATATATCTAACATTATCATTATTATTTTCCCATATAACAACATAGATACACATATAAAGAAGTTTAAAAGTTTTTTTGTTAAATAATGTTTCTATCGTTTTCTTAATATATTCTCTATATTTGTTCACATGTCCCATCCTTGTTAAAATTCAAATAATTCCTAATTAATATTATTAAAATTGTATATAACGTTGTAGTTTATCATTTAAGATAAATAAAAAACTATTTGTTTAAATATATATTTATCTGATGCTATTTACATTTAAATGTACCTTGTTATTAATTTTAATTTCCACCTCTATGTAAATTTGGTTCATGAAATTTATAATCAAAGTACATTTAAAATATATGTGAAAAATTGAGTTTTAACAAAATATAATTTAATTTATCTTCAATTATAATACATTTTGTTAAATCATTTGATTATTATGTAAATTAATTTAATTTTCCATAAAAGTACATAATGATACATAAATAAAATTCATATGAAAACACATTATGGTTTAACACAGCTATTACGAAAAAAACATATATATAATATATTCATGGTCCCTTGATTTATATTAACTCCTTTATATCATGGGTATTGATATAATGAGGTTAATTTTTTATTTTTATAAATATATTTAATTTTTAGATTCCAAATCTCCACATATAAGATTAACTTCCTAAAATAAGACATAAATACATCCTCCCATAAAATAACATAATTTAAAATATGGAATACACAATAAGCCTATATTTTAGGATTTATAGTGGTTTAAAATTATATTACTTTGTTTTTAGAGAAATAAATCTAGTATAAAGGGATATAGAAAAGCAATTTCAGAATGATTTCACATCAAATAAAACAAAATAACAAAATATAATGAATAATTTTTATAAAATTAAATGAAAACAAGAAGATATATTTTCAAACCAATAAAATCTTATAAAATGAATTACTAAAAATGTTTATCACAATAGTTAAAATAATCCTTACATAAATTACCAAGTAAATATAATGATGAGAAACAAATCCCTAATTGACTCATCAAATATAACTCCCCTAGAGTAACTATAGACCATAAATAATATAGACTAAATTATTTCTATAATCTACATATTAACATATAATATCTACATATTAGATAAGGGAATGTATATATGGGGTTAGTAAATCACTATTCATAAGAATATCGAAAAAAAGACATCCATAATGTTTGATGAAAATGTAATATGAATTTATTATTTTAATATTATGTTCATTAAATGTACAAAAAAAATTTAAACATTTTTTTCAATCAAATCATGAAAAAATCTCTATACTATGGTTAATTAAATCCCCACTATATATATTTAATAAAAATAAATGAACACAATCATAATTTTCGTATAAAATAATCCAACTCCCATTACAATTTACATTTATTGAGTTTCTATACACAATTTAAAAATAAATTAATCCATTATTAAATACTAATAAATAATTATAAATTAAAAAGTTATTGTGATAATAATTACACATTTTTACACAGACACACATTCATGATGGGTCAAAATAATCAGGTTCTAATAGATGGTATATATTTTTTTATAAATCGTATGTCATATTTTAAGTAACAATTTTTAAATTAGTTTGTGTAGTTTGAACAAGTATCAGAAAATAAAACTAAAATATAGGGGTTATAAATATGATTTAAAATAAAAAATGAAAAAATAAGAATTGAATTTATATTTTTTTGGTATTAAAAAATTATAATGGATTTAAAAAAGGTACGGGGAGGTGATTATTTCATGTTAACTACAAAACAAGAATAGTTCATATTGCGACCCTTTCTTTTCTAACATATACATTACAAAACTGTTGTAGAATACTGAAAATATAATACAAAAAGACGCCTCAATACCATATTAGTTTAGTGCCTATGGAAACATGGAATAAAATTTTTATATCTTAGTGAATGATATTCATGGTATCCCAAATGTATCTTCTCCATTAGTTATTATAATTATAAAAAATTCTTCATAAACTGGGGAAATGAAACATAATAAATGGGTGAGATCAAATTCACATTAAGGGTAAATAAAGTATATGAATATACATATCATGAACATTAGTCGATAATAATGTGATTGTTTTCATTATAATATAATACTATGTATATCAACAATTATAAACAGGAATCATGTAATAATGATTTTTAGTTCATTTGATATAAATCTAAATAAATCAATAGCATAATCTATGAATGCATATCCTAGGAATAAGACATGGAATAGTGGAATACCTGTCACTGTATAACATAGTGATGATATAAAATTAGAAACATGATAACACATTATGTTAAGGATGTGAAATTAGGCCCCCTCATAGACTTATGAACATGCAACATGTCTCTATATAATTTTGTGAACATGCAAGCAGGATTATGCATGAAATTATGAACATGAAATCAGGTTCTCCAATAGAATTTTTAAAATATAATAAGGTTCAATAATTTAATTGTTAACATGTAATGAGGATCACACATAAAATTATGGACATTTCACCACATCCATTCATACCATTTTTAACATGTAACTATGTCTCTGTGGAACATTTATACTCATTATTCATCCATCCATACCCAATGCATTTGAGGGAGATATAGATCTCACACATCAAATAATAAAATCACACATGCATGTGTCAGAAAAAATTAAAGCATATCATAACCAATGGAAATGATATGGGTTTCATAATCAATTCTATAATGAAAAACCCATGAGAAGAAGTGGCTTTAAAAAGAATATTACCCATGGAAGAGAAACTTGTGTCATAAGAACTATCCCATCAAAACATAAACCATTAAATAAAGAATATAAATGGATCCATTAGATCAACTCCTATAATGGAATGATTAACATCAATGCATTTCATCTTAGATAGAAATAACCTGGAAATATATTTTGAAAACATTTATTGAGCACATTATTCTTTTTTCTATGAAAGTCATTTTAAAACATTAAAAACTTTCAGAACACATTTTCTTGAAAATAAACATGAAATCTTACAATGAATTATTTTAACCCCTTTTTGAAAAAAACTTCCTTCAAAAATATAATTTTATGTGGAAAATGTCTTGAAAACCATTATTTTGAAAATAATTTTCAAATATATAAATAAGTATTGAAAATCCAATGAAACCCATTTTCCTTGAAAACATATAAATATGATTTAAAACATTTTTAAAAGCATTTTTCTGGAAAATACATTTAAAATATATAAATACATAAAACAAATTGAATGAAATTTCATTGAAAATTATATTTATGAAAAATATCATAAAATGTAGTATTTTAAACATGCAAAAGAAGCTTTATAGAATTGATGATGTATAAATCTATACATGTCATTTGAGGTAAGAAGATCATTCCTTTAACATGGTAAAAGGTTAAAAATGACCTATTTGAAAGGTATAATAAGATTCCTTCCAAAAATATTCTAATGGTCAAAAAGTGAACAGTTTCCTTTTAATGATTATTTTAGAATAGTATAATATTATTATAAACCCTTTTTAGAAAACATGGTTTAGAACAAAACAATATTTCCTACCGAAGTGAGGATAATGTATAGATAACAAAAAAAAACATTCTTAACTATCATATATACCAAAGAGGTGAAAAAGTGTACCAATATGTGAATAAATCATGAATATCTACTGAATAAGATGATTCATGAATATAATATATATATGCATCCAAATATTTCATCAAAGGAAATGTAAACCTAATCAATCTTGAAATGCGATGATATTTTTCCATAAACTCTTACCACATAGTAATGTTGAACTAAACTCCTCGTGAAAGGAAATGCAATAACATGAAATATAAAATCTCATGAAAATAATTAGATTCACGATACATAATTTTAATGGAAGTTTATAAAACAAATGGATAAATATAAGTTGATAAAATTGCATTGTCACAAATAAGGAAATTTGAGACAAAATTATTTTTCTTATTCGATAACATTTAAACATTAGTATCAATAAAAAAATTCATCAAATAGACTTGTAAATAAAAAAATTAATTATCAGAATATTATAATACAACCCTAGGAATTATGAAGAGATCTCAAAAGTAATGGGTGGTTAATAATACTTGCATACTGAGAAAGTCCATGAACCAGCCAAAACTGGTCCCAAGAGAAATTTATTAAATAATGCAATAAAGAAAGATTCAGACAACAGAGGGATTATTACAGAATTGAGAGTACATATCACCATGTATATCTATATCCACCAATGAGTAGAAATACATAGGAGCTGTAAACCACCATGTCATATCCATCGATAGAATTACCTTCTTGGACAAAGCATCTCCCACCAGATTGGCATCCCTATACACATGCAAGACAATCAAATTTAGATGATTTTCCTGACTGAGAAATTCAACCCATTTTGAGAGTACCCACCAAGGAACATTCCTTATTCTTGTTTTCAAATCTTGGACTGCATGTTGAGATCCTAATTCAATCCATGTAATATTCCAATTATAATAGACATTATACCTGACTGCATGAACTATTTCCCAAAACTCAACTTCAAAAGCAACACCAATTCCATTAAATTGATAAAAACATCCTTTGACATTACCATGATATGTGCAGAAAACACCACCACACCTTGGAGGGCTTGGTGCACCAGAAGCAGCTCCATCCACATTGACTTTGAGCCATAGACTAATCGGCGGTATCCAGCGAATGTACCAGAGCATCTACGGCTTCCACATCTACCAAGAAACACCAAGTAACTGCATAATCTATAGGTCCGACACATTGTTGTACATCCAACCTTATTGAACATTCGAGCCAGTGTAAACCTCCTGATGAATATCCATCATTAAATCCTGAAGGTGAACCTTGTTTTTTGTCAAAAATTACAGCGTTTAGTGGGGACCATATGGTTGTAATCATAGCTGCAACAGCCATAGTGAAGAAATTGTGCACCTGTTCACCGCAGAATGCTTCGGAAAACCCTTCCTTAAGAACATGTAGTAGATTTTGGTGAAATTGCATCTAGAACAGGGTCCCAACATAGGCCCACAACTTCCTAGCATAGGCACAATCCACAAACAGCTTCTTGACATCCTCCTCTGAGCACATACATAAATGAAAGGTTCATGCATGATTAATCCCAGACCGCTAAAGCTGATCATGGGTGCGAACCCTATTTTTTAGATTCTCTAGATTAGGTAGATGCGAGAGTTCCGAATGAACAAAGTCCTGTATTTCATGAGCCAGGTTGGAGAGTAACAGGAACCCCCACAATCCATCTGACAGTAGTCCATACTATTAATCTGACCATTCTTATTATGTTTCCATACAAGCATATCAAAATCAATAAAATTATAATCTTTTATTTCCAGCTCCACTAGTGAGGGGATAATATTTTGAAAGAGATGCTTGTGAGATAAAAACTCAGCAATGGAAAAGTTCCTAACATCATAAGGAATGTCCTTGCTATCCAAAAGAGGTCGTTCAATCCATGTCATGCTCCAACTATTAAGATTAGAGTCACAACAAACCAGCATATTTTTATCATTTGTTATATGTATGATGGGGCACTTAATAGATTCTTATACAGATGTCATAAGATAGTATTTGTAACCATTAATGAGCCCCGCTTTGAACCGATTAGCCATGAAATCACCATAATTGTCTTCAGAGATCTAACCCCATGAGAACATCCCAATAATCCCCTCATTAAATGTTCTTAGATCCTTGAATCCAAGGCCTGAAAAGTCAACCGACATGACACATTCCTTCCAAGAATAAGTAATAATTTTATTCTCTTGAATTGACCCCTTCCACATAATGTTTAGGACCAGCCTTTGAATCTCCTTGACAAGTCCCTAGTCCAACGATAAATAGAAAAGGAGTAAACAAATTTAGATGAGATCACTGAGTTGACAAGGCACACCCTCCCATCCATAGACATTTGTTTCTGTTTCCAACTAGCTAGTTGATTAAGAATTCCATATTAGATCCCCTATAATTATTTCCTCTTCACATTTCCCCAAATTAAGGGAACACCAAGGTATTGAAAGGGAAAAGTCCCATGTTTTCACCCCAAGGTCTCTTGTTATCCTTTTCTGCTTCCCAATCATGACACAATTTTCCGAAACAATGAAGGATTTATCCCATCATATTTCATGGACAACCACCTCTTCATAATTTTGAAAACGATTCTAGATAGGGGAGATAGTTTTCCTTGAGGCATGCCCAAACAAGAGAATGCCATCAGCATACAACAAACGAGATGGAGCAAAGTCATTCATACCAGCCTGAATTTCCTTATAAACACCGATGTGTTCAAGTCCATTGATACATCTGCTTAGATAATACTCATAAATGGACAATGAAAGGCCAGAAATTGGGTCCCCTTATCACACTCCTCTCGTACAAGGGATGAATGCCCTGGGTGAACCATTAATGAGAATGGACAACCTTGATGTACAAACAATGGTGTTGATCAACATGATGAATGCTTTAGAAAATCAATACCTTTTAAGGACCCTAGACGAAATCTCCATTTTAGTGTGTCAAAGGACATTGATATGTCAATTTTTAGTTAAATGTTACCTTCCTTCATCTTCTTTCTCATGAGATTGACACTTTATAGGGAAGTAAAGAGGAATTATTGAATATTCCTTCTAGGAAAAAATACAAATTGGTTTGTAGTGATCATATCACCAACCATACATCCTAGCATGATCATGAAGATCTTACTGATTAACTTAGAGATATTATTCCCCAGATCCACTAGCCTAAAATCCTTTAAGTCAATATAATTGCATTTCATTGTTAAGAGGGAAATGAAACAAGAATTCATACCATGTGACAGGTAAGAGTGAGTAAAAAATCCATTATGTATAGGGCAATATCCTCCTACCAGACATCCCAATAATACACAAAAAAAATTTATTAGTCAATCCATCTATACCAGGTAAACTCTCTTCATTGAGAGATAAGAGAGTTGTTTGAATTTCCTCCTCGAGAGGAGCGGTAACAAGGAAATGGTTATCATGGTCCCTAATTTTTGAATTGAAGTTCCCCCACTATTCTATGTGTGTAGACCTGTCCATCATCTGATTACAGCCGCATAAAGTTCTCTACAACCACCAATGAAATCTCATTTTAATATTAAATAAATTTCCATTAATGTTGATTTCTTTATGTCTTGCTCGTTCTCTTTTTTCCTGAGGCACTCTATTAAAAAACAATGAAATATTGTCTCTATCTTTTAACCATCTACATTCAATTGAGTTCTAACGAATCTCTCCGTGATTGTTAGTTCATCATCCAATTAATTATGTGCCATTATATCTTCTCCTGATTGGCTATCCTGATGTTGATTGTGAATATGAACACATGACAGATCCTTATCAGTAGCCTTGATATCACAATTTATTTTAGAAGAAGACTTTCTACTCCATTCTTTAATGAGGTCATTGAGACATTTCAATTACCCAACATACAAATGAAGTGTGCTTACAATCAGATTAATCCTCCACGATTCTAACACCATTTTCTATATCCAGGATCCATGATCCACTCATTATTAAATAGGAAAGGAAAGGGGCCTGACCTTTCCAAATGTGTGTTATTATCCAGAAAAATTAGTTTATGATTTGATTGATGTCTAGGGAGTGTAAAACCATAAATCCCATATGAAGCATCCTGATCAGTCATCTTTACAAATCATCTATCAAGATTTCTTTCTTTCCTCCCATTACAGTTGTGTCTACACCAGGTAAACTCAGCTTCGGCAATTGGAACTTCAACATGATTACACTGATCAATACATATGAAAATGTAAGAAGCAATGGTTCTATTAAAATTCTCACCAGTTTTTTCCATAGGCCTCAACACCGTGTTAAATTCTCCCAAAGATCACCATGCATGATCCATCCACCCAAAAGTCTCTTTGAGATCCTTCCATAGTTCCCTTCTCTTAATATATGAATTAAGAAGCATACACAAAAGAAACTGAAAACTAATAATCATCTATGCCGCAAGATAGAAAAATACTCTGAGATCATTCGAAATAGGAATTGATATGGATGGATTCATGCCAAAACACCCACAAATAGTCCACCACATCTTCATGCATGTCATGTGAAACAATCCTATACCCCATGGAGTCCCATTTGAAACTATTCCAATTGAAAAATAAAAACTTTTGTTCAGCAATACCCACAAGCCTATGCTTCTGGGACATTATGAAATGTCTATGTTCTTCTCTCGTCTGGGAGTTTCCCAGCCCTTGACAGTTCCAAAAGAGAACCTTTATTGATGATGGGTCTTTCCCCTTGTCTGGGGCCACCCTGTGATGACATTGCATGTTGAAATTCAAATTTCTCCCTTTACCTTTCTTTCCCGGCCCCTGTAGAGTACTGCCAGCTCCAAGACTCTTGATAATATAATTTCTATCAACCTATTTGTCAACAATATCAGTAGCCCCGGTGTCACCAATCTGATGAGTCAGCAACTTCAGCTGACCAGAAGATACCACTCAATGGTATGAATTTATTATGAACCTCCAGATGAGATGGTTCACTACATACATGTTACTTGCTTTTGGAAACCTTGGAATGTGATGTCTGAAAAAAATTACCCCCCCCCCAAATCAGTAATAATAGATTCCACAATATCACCATCACCATTAGAAGATGGAAGAGGTGGAGAAGCCTCAACTGACTGAGGTGTGCCTTTCTCTATAAGAATTTCTTGTGCAACGGACACCATAGTGAAAAAATCTCTAGGCCAAGTCCCATATTCCATCATAGGGTCATCCACTTTGGAAGGCACCACAACTATATCTTGAATTGGAGTAGACCATCATGATTCCATCAGTTCCTGGCCTTCAAGAGGCCCACAGGTCTGTCATGAAAGAGACCCTTACTGGTCTAAGTGCATTGGTGTGGTCCCCTCTAGAACCCCATGGTTAGAAGCTTCCTCAATCTAGGAATTATATAAAGATTTCTTATCTCCCTTTCTCCTCCTACATCTGGCATCATTAGGACCATTAATTTTTCACACATTACATTCATTATTCCCATTACATTCGACCGTGAGATGTCCAAAAAACATGCAACCCAAAAAAAACCTAGGCTTCCGTTGATAGATAATGTCCAGCTTCATACTATTATCTCGTGTTGTGAGGATAACCTCCTCCACAAGAGTGCCTGACATGTCTACATCCACCAAAACACTATCATAATGCCCAAACCCCATATTGATTGTTTGTCGTTCCAGTCGAATTGGGTTTCCAACAGCTGAAGCGATATCCCATAAAATCCTTGGATGCCAATAGAACTAATTTAGCCTACAAATTCAAATTGATATCTAGTCCTGTGTGTTTTGGACCGTCATGAGATCACAATTTTGATCCCACTCGTGAATATTCAAAAAACCCAGGCATCAAAGGTATAATGACCTTACTCCATGCCCTTCTCATACACTCATCCGAGGGGAAAACACATGGTAGTACCCCCTTCCCATTGGAGTCATTCTGTAGTCCTCAAAACCTCACACCCCTGCAATCCTTTTAGTCATCTCATTAAATTTCCATATAACCTCGCCTTTGGGAATGAGGACATGAGCAATGATTAAGTAACGACAGAGGTTTCCAATTTCATCAACCGCCTCCTGGTTTTCTAACACATGGGTAAGACTCCCTTTCTTAATCACTTGACCAATTGGGGTGAAACAAAGTAGAATGCTGGCCCAGAATCTGCCTTCATGTTGTTCAAAAATTTCCTCCCTAGAACAATGTCCTCAGGAGGAGAAGAACCTAAATCCTTGAGGGGTTTCTTCATAAGAGAGGACATATTCTTATGAACAATACATTCAGAAGAGTATGCTGAATGATGCTCCTCAATTGCATCTTCACCCTAAACAATAACCAGAGAATCCTTTGGATCCCGAAGTTTAGGGTTTTCACCATCCTCTCCCTACAATGACATCCTCTATCTTCTAATAATACTTTCATATCAAAATAATAAAAAGTGAGATGATATCACCTTACCTTGTGTCTAAACACTCGTCGTACTAAGACACCGCTTTTATATAATAAATATAAATTTATTTTACATACTGTACATACAATTTTATTATATATAATTCTATATATAGTTTTATTATGACTTTATATTACCCACATGTAAATAATTTCGTGTTAAGGTTACGCTTCAGGTAATAATCACTTTATTTTTCACATGTGTATTAATTTGATATCTATTATATCCTTATATGTGTATCCTGATATAAAAAATACAAAACATACTATAAATAAAATTTATATTTTTTATAATAATATATATAGTATAGAATTGTGAAATATAATACACCTTTTATGGAGATTGTAGTTCATACGTACGCATGATAGTTATATCTGTATAATTGTCCTATTGAAACAAAGAATGTAAATGACATATATTTATACATATGAATATATATAATTATTCCAGTAGCATGATTATACCAGATATATCATATAATTTCACTAAACCCCTAAATAATACATTCCATGTAGTTTTTGAATGAATCATATCGAGTGGGAAGTAGTTCACACTTTCTCATTTTATATTATTGTATTTACACCACAAGGAAATTATAAATATATGTTTAATAAAATGATTAAATTATAATAAATATATAATATATATAATATATATAATATATTAAAATATATTCATCATAATTTCCACTATGAGAGGTGGTAATGGAAAAATGAACAGTCCTCATATTGTGAGGTGGTAGTTATCCGTACAAATAAACAGTATGTTACTTACCCATTACATGGGTGTGGGAGTAATTTTTGGGCTAAAACATAGAATAAAAACATCCTAGTAAATTAAGGATTCTGGATTTTTTATACAAGATTGGAATATGGAGAGATGGGGGAGTGTAGAATGAAAATAAAAGAAAGGGGGTAGATGGAGGGTGTTACCTCTAAATTGGGTAAATTTATTTTGTTAGAAACAGAAGGATTCCATGGAATAATTTTTACCTAATGGAAGGATTTAAGGAGGAAGGGAGGATTTTTGGAAGGATATTTGAGTATATATTTCCCAATCCTATGTGTTTTGAGAGGTGTGATTAAGTGGGAGGAGAGGATGACTTTTTATAATGGAGGAGGAGTGGCACACTTTTAATATTTTGATAATGGAATTCCATGAACATTTTTCACATATATAGTGGATATGATATAGGACCAAATTCGATAAAAGTGAGGATATGGTTGAAATATGACCCAAAAATAGCTATTGGACAAGTGTCTATGATGTTTTTTGTCTGAAATTTATGGTTTAGTCCTTAGTTAAATTTTATTTTACCATAATCTGTGTAATTAATTTTAATTACATTCAGTGATTTTTTTTAAAACATTTTATACCTTATTAGACATTTTAATTTATTTATATTTTAAATATTAAACCCATTTTTAAAAATTATATTCACATAATTTCTATAAATTAATTTAAATTTAATCCCACAATCGGGTCGACAATGAAATTTATTAATATAAAAAGTGATCAAATGTTTCCTGGGCTTTTATATCAAATTTCAAGGATAATTTTTTAAAAAATAAACACATTGGATTAATTGATAAAAATATTATATATTAAATATTTGAAACAAATTTTAAATAAATTTTATCCTTATAAATAAATTAAATGAAAAATAAATTTGGTTCTAAAATCAAGTAACTTTGACTATTCATTAAAAATTGAGACGTTACAATGAAATGACAAAATTTTATCCTAAAATGATTTTTTTTCATTTCTCTTCTAAACATGATGATTATATTTAAATTGTCCTTCCAAGCTCAAAACTAATATGGTGATCAGACCGGTGTGTCGTAAGACCTTAAGTGCATCTCCCCGAATGCCAGAAGCTACTGACTAGCCGCAAGGGTCTATGGTGTGTCTATGGGGAAACTATGCACTCATACTTCAGTGTTTGAAAAATTAGTAAAAATATAATATATACTGCAGAATCATAATTTTAATATATAATATAAGAATCTATAATAAATAATTTTCAATGTAGTAGAATTCAAAAATTAAAAATTTAATAAAAGTGGAAAACACCAATTTATACAATAGATGAATCATGAAACCGTAATGATAGATGACAGAAAGTATAAAAAATATACAATGATTTACAACATAATACTTTATAAAATGCCAAAAAAAACTTCCTGGGAAATATCCATGAGTATCATGGGCTCCATCTCGGCCCTTTTATCCTAACACCCAGGTATATTAAATGCAACAAACACACTAAATCCTAAAAATATAATGTCTACTAAGGTACCAGGGGTACCCTATTAGGGAATGAAATATAAATTTCATTAACCTAAGATGTAATACTGAAAAGATTATTTGAGAAAGGAAGAATATATAAACAAGATCCAATATTAACGTTTCATATAATGTATGGAATATCTTAGGGATTTTTATTTAACGTGGGGTCTAAATATGATTTCATCACATGTGTTAGATAGTAATATAATGGAAAATTATCAATTTCAATTATAATACAAAATAATAACGATTTATGCATCTCAGTTATTTACATTAAAAACAATCAATTCCTAAGGCAGAGCTCTAGCCCTTCCTAGATGTATCACTATGGTACATCCCCTACAAATATCCAATACCGCCAAGCTCGTCCAATGATATCCTTTTAAAAGTCCATGTACTGCTCGCGGTAAAGTTACTATGAGTCTTCCTTAGGTACCACATGTAAGGGACCCAATATCAATCTAGTCTTGGTATTGGGATCTCTTCATCACGTTCATCCTCAACTTCCCCTTAGGGAACAAGTTTCAACAACTAGTAAAGTAAAAAACCACACGGGAGACCTTGTCCAGTGTGCCTAAATCATTCCTTCACTAACACATTGTGTAGTAACCTATCATGTATGGGGAGTCCAACTGTGGGATATTAATATGGGTCCCATCTTCTCTCCCCATCCCGATTTCATTTCAAACAACAAGAGAAACATATATCTCTTGTTTAGAAATGTATAATTCTTAATCTTTATGGAATACGAAATAAACAATCTCAAGTCAGCACCTGAAATTGAATTTCACAAGATAGTAAGGATAACATATAATTTCATATGGTTAAATAAACTATCAAGGTAATAATCAATAATGCAACATACTTAATCAAGGAATTCTAAATAAGGTGTGTGGAATCAACGTACCTCTTACCAATATGTCATCAATGACATTTCATCATAATAAGATATAAATCCTAACCAAGTGTCACAATCCATCCAATGTAAGGATTACCAAACAAGGTATAATGAGTTCATTAATAGGAAAGGTAATCATGTAACATGAAATGAAAATGTTTTCATATAAAGGAAATTTCATTCAAATAAACCTCACATATGCCACAGGTATGAGGCACCACACATGGGATGAAGGATTATGTTATATCTTCGGAATTATCATGAGGGACCCAATTCATAATCCATTTATCATTAATCAATTAAAGGCATTATTAAGCCATCACAAACAACCCATTGAAATTACACACATTTTTATAATAGACACATAGTCTATTTAGGATGAATCACTCAAGGGTGGCCAAGGGGAAAGGTGAACACCCAAAACAGTTTTCACAATTATAGAATGATACAACATACATGATAGAACAAACCAGACAATTTGACACTCGATAAAATGGAAACAATTCATCATGACTATGAAATTCATTGATGAAATAACATTCTTTATGACTCATCAAACACAATTTCATCTCAAAAAATTCCCATAAACATGGAAAATGGTTTTAAGGGTTAATGTGTTAGTGTCACTCCATCCATTGAATGGAACTATCTAATTTAAGTCATCCCATAAAAAACCCTTATATCTTAACAAAAACCTTTTATTCATTAATGCATAGTATCTTCTAACATGCCTATGTGGGAAACTCCATGCCTAATTAGTAAAAACACATATGGGGTGTATTAGGTCAAATAATTTACACAAGGGTCAAGAGCTACACCATCTAAAAATTAAAATCAATATGATATTACAATAAAATGAGTACCAAAAAAATTATGTTTTTATCCACAAATTAAAATCATAAGATGTAGAAAAGCATCATACCATGAAAAAAATGAAAAGTCTACATTCTAAATTTTTAGTTTGAAGGAAGCACACCTTTGTTGGAGTGGTTTTATTATAAAATCAATACATTTTTTATCAGGCAATCATTTATCAGATTTAATACTTCTACCCGAAATCATACTCATTTGGAAATTAATATGTATTTATTCTAAATAATTTACAGTATCAATTAATATATATATATATATATAAATGCAATAATTAATTAATTAATTCATTATTATATTAAATGGGAAAATTACTGGGATACTACCTCATAGGATACCAAGCCTACACATCAACTCTTGATGGTTTCTAACTCAATGTTGTTGCTACCCACATGCATTCACACACATTTATACATATATATATACATGTCCTCAATACAATGTATATATATATCAATTTCTATGAGGAAATACAAACATTATGTACACACACATGTGTGTGTGTGTGTGTGTATTATACATAGTTAAGAATATGGACGCACACCATATATTGTTGATCAAAACTCACTAAAACATTAGTATTATCCCAAAAATAATGTTTTAAGGACCAAAATAACACAAATAAAATACTAAGGAGTCATTAAAAACATAAGACCATAATTTAAAAGGTGTGAATGAAATAAAAAAAATATAACCTCTCCTCATATGGTGATGGAAAAATTAATAAGCCGAAACACCTTGGATTCGGTGGCAGTTGCCGGAACATAAACATACAAGACCTAAAATAGCTTCTGTATTACCAAAAATTGATGGGAAGAACTAAAAATATTGGGTTATCCTCCACATAGGGTTTTTTCGAACCTCACGGGTTAATAAATGTATCAAAATAGGCCCCAAAATATAGGGGAGAATGAAGAGAGGGCCACACCTCATCGGATCAGTGAAGAAAAGAGAAGAACACATATCATATTCGAAGAACAAGGGATATCTAGAGTAGGGGGTCATGTGCATCGAGAGGCGGTTGAGGCGAGGGGGTCACATTATTAAGGGGTTAGGCTAGGGGTATAACTCAACAACGATTTTGTGTCCATGGATGGAGCCTAATGTAGGGAGAGATCCCCAAGTGGTTGTTCTCTTGTGCAAGATAAAGTGGAGGTGGGGATCATGTGCGGGTCTCCAGGGGGGATAAAGAAGAGAGGGAAACCACTTTTGGGTTTCCAAAAAACCTAAATACAAATAATAAAATAAAAACATAAAAAATATTATTATTATTATTATTATTATTATTATTATAGAATGTATTATTGTTATTTTTGTATTTTTAAAAACATTCTTTATTATTATTTCTCCCATTTATTTATCATTTTATATATTTTCCCTTTGAACATAAATTAAATTAAATTAAATTCATTTCTAAAAAAACACATGCAGTGTTCCCACTCTTAAAAAATCATTCAAAAAATTGGTTTTAAAAAGTTGTCTATCCAGTAAACATTAAAAATTTAAATTCCCCTGAAATTTTCATCCTTTTCAAAATGCGGGATGTTACAACAATCCCACCATTGAACATCCCATTATCTAGAAGCCTAAAAAATGAAAACATAACCCATCCTATAGTGGTCATGAAGACTCATTAAAATGGGTGTGTTGCATATCCCAAATCAAAACACACCATTAAAAACATCATAAATGTAATTCCCTCGACCCCAGAAGCCCGAAGACAGTTCATTAATATAAGATGTTGGAACGATTACAAGGAATCATGTGCTGAAGTAATGATCAGTTTATAGGTCTTGGAAAATATATCACATACATGAACATTACGTTGAAATTTATAACATAAAATAAAACATAGATAATCCATTGATAAATCCATTATTCTTATAGCATAAACCTACATATAAATCATAATACACTTCTTCGCATCCTAGGAAATAAAACATAAGAAAGGTGTGCGCTCAGATTCTCAGTAAGGGTAAATAATTTAGTGGAAGCTATAAACATTTAAAGAACGATGTTTAATAAAAAAATAATCTTTTAAATGTAAACTTCAAAATAATATAGAAAAACTAAATCAATAATTACCATATAAACATTCACATGGATATTCTACTGGTTGAATAATCACATTTAATGAGTAATTTCATAATGAGGGAATGCATAATGTCAGATATCATAACCACATAGTCAAGGCCACATGCCAAGAATACATATAAAAATTATGTCAATGCCTTGTACCAATACACTAGTTTGTCTCCTGAGACCTACTAATCCATTGAGATGCTATAACAGGCTCCACTCGTCACTTACTAAGTTCAATTCATTGCTTATATGAAAATGATGAAACGTAACATAAACATTCATATTAAAACTAGGATACAAAATGCCAGTACGTTAACCATAAACCATGAATGGTATAAAAATTGTACATCCACATTCAAACATATCATAACTCATTAAATACAATTGGGAATATTGTATTATAATAATTCAACCTCAATCAGGAATAATATCTAGTAAAGGATGTTAACATAGTTGAAAATGATAAGTAGAACTCTTTGAGAGAAATATTCCCTTTTGTGAAGTCATTAAATAGTAGCGCACTTAAAAAAGAAGTCAGATAAAAAGTATTTCTAAATAAAAGTGTCCCATACTACTTTAAAACATTTGTTAGGAATTATCATTTTAAAACTACAATGTCCAAATAAATAAATCCTTAATGTCATTTTTAAAAAATGTATATTAGTTAAAAATATTTAAAAAAATAAATCATTAAAACATTTAAAATGATTATATTGATAAATAATCCCTTCTAAAAAAATCTAATATTAATTTTGATAACATTTTTATGAAACATGGACAAGGATGATAAAAATGTCCTAGTAATACATACACTTAAACAATCTCAGATAATAATGAGATTGAGGAACTAACCATTACCTTGTACTTTCCTTTGGTCGATGGTATGTTTAACCACTTGATTAATGACCATAGTATGTTATTAAATTATAATATAACCATAACCATATTTATTATATCAAACTTTATTCATTTTGGACTTTATACTACCCATTTAATAATAATTTCTATGATAAAATAACATTTCGGGTAATAATAATTTTCTTTATATTTTGTTTTTTAACATGTTATTCTTGATCCTGTAACTTATATCATGATTTAATTGATTATAGAATATAATACAAAAGTTGTCTATAATATATATTTTTAATATAAATATTTATAATGGATTGATATATGAAATAGAACACGTCGTTTATAGAGATGGTAAGACTTACGTACGCATAAACGCCATTTCTGTTTTCATATCGTATTAAACAGAAGTATGTGAATCTGATATATGGATATATATATATATATATATTTAGTAGAATTATTTTGTTATATATTACATATTTATTAATAATATAAATTTTTATAATCATCGTTGAATAGTGAACGTGGAAATGAATCTCATCACGTCGTGAAGGCGGTAAGCCGTACGTACACACGAGTGATGATATCATTCAATTTAGGGTGTGATAGTATGTAATAAGATGGTATATTATATATTCTTAATATTTAAAATTTTATATTATTTATTTAAATAGTTTATACTTACTATTATACCCATCCAAATAATGATGTTTTGAATAACAAACTAGACAACGACATGGAGGCGGTAAGCCGTACGTACGCACGTATGGTGACTTTTTCATTCATAGAATGGATTTGATAATCAATATGGTGGTACCATATTTATAATAACATCACAGTATTATTAAGGTACTAGTGTTTTTATTTTGGTATGTAAATAACTAAGAAATACGAAGTGGGAGAAGAAAATAACTTTGAAAGAGGTGATGGTGTAATTACCTCTTGTTCCGGTTCTTCCTTTTGATTTGATCAAAATGGATCCATAGGTTGTCTTATAATCAATTTAAGTACATTAAGATTAATTTAAGGTAGTAGGAAGTATATTTGAGTAGGGTTTGGCTGAGAAAAATGTCTTTGGAGGTGTGAAATTAAGAGAAGTGGAAGTACCCATTTATAAGAGAGGTGAGGTTCACTTTAGGAAAATCATGAAATATTATTTTATTATAAAATAATTTTCGCTCTATATTGGCTCCAAATAGATTTATATAAAGGATAAAGTGTGGGTGGATCTAAATCCTCTCATAAAATAGGTTTTAGACTATTTTAGGTCACCTTATTAACCTTATCTTTTAGATTTATTTCTTAGTGAAATAGTTTAACTTTTATAATGCCTTCAAGTTTCTTTATAATAAATGGTCAATAAACATAGTATAAAATGCCCAGAGAAACTAAAGTGGTTAATTAATGAAATATATATCATTATATAAGTCCATTGGATGAACCTTATAATTTTAATAATTTTATATCATTTAACAATATATTATTTTTTTAAAAAACTCATTTATGTCAATTTTGACACTATTTAGTATTTGGTTTATTATAAGAGTTAAGAAACATGATTAATTCGAAATAAATATATTAAATCATCCCTAACATGTCATATTAAGCTTGAAAATTCTTGTAATGCATCAATAGTCTCAATTAACATTTAATTTTTAATTTATGTTATCAATTATCTTAATCTTTCATAAATAAGGTAATTACTGCATCAATATAGTGTCAAAAATAAATGTATTTATTTAATATCTAAATATTAAACATATAATACCATGATGTAGGAATGTTTTTTTATAATGAATATTTATAGTCTAATTTATCTTATGTATAACCCTATATAAAAAATGGTTTAGTTATTAAAATTTGATGTCAAGACTTTTAACTCTTCTTTAAAAAATATATATAATAAATGTCCTAATCAAATCCATGTAGATAAAAAAGGATCATATTTTTGAACTAAGGTTTATTTTGGTCCAAATAAACTTATCAAATAGAACTGTTAAATGTCTTAGGGTAAATATAATAACATTTTTACCTTTATTTACCCTATTTACTCTTAATCATGGTAAATAATATTCAAAGGTTACTATTCACTATGAATTATTTTCTTCTTATCAAACCACATTTTAGTTACAAAAGTCAATTTTTTCTCTTTGATTTTTGAAATTCAATTCATATAAGCAGTAAAATTATGTTTTATGAAAATTTGCAAATGTGTCTAGAAGGTGGGTAAATGTGACTAAAAGATCGGTAAAAAGACGTTAAAATGGTTCAATAAAATTTTATATATCTATTATTATAATAAAATGAATAAAATGACTTTAAATTTAATAATAAATTTATTATGTATCTATTTTAAGAAAAATAATTAATTAAACATAATTATTTAAATAAAAAAGTCAGTTTTTATGTACAATGAAGTAATTTTAACTGTTCATCAAAAATAGAAGATTTTTAGAAAAATAGAAAAAATTCAGTGAAAGATAATTTTGATATTCAGAATTCAAAAATGATGTCTATTTTTTCAAATTAGTGAAACATAAGTTGAAATAATTAATTTAAAATTAATTCTTGTTTTCAAAACCAGAAAACATGTTTTTCAAAAGTAAAAACTATCAAAAGATTGACATGTGTTTATATCCAATTTAAATGTGAAATTTCTTAAAATGACATAAATTATATTTAATTATAATAATATAATCTAATTACACTTTAAAACAACTCAGATTAATATTTTAACACTATAAATATTTTCAATTGAAATAGTTGTTCTTAATTATAATTTAGTATTTTTCACTATTCATCAAAATATAATGTCATCAGAATAACACCAAAAAATTTTCCAAACTAAATTAATATAACCCACTTCAAAAGAAAAAATTTATTTTTTCAAATTCAATATATAAAAGTGTCAAATATTGGATTTAAAAAGGGTTCTCCATAAAAGGCGGTAAAATTTCTTTTTCTGAAAAACACTTCTTTTATCTAAAAATTTGGATTTCGTCTTATATTATGTATAAAAACACATAATATGGAATTTAAAACTATATGGAGATTATAAAATTCATATTTCAGTTTATAATATTCATAGACACTTTTTAAATGACATGTTTGGTAAGTCGTGGTGCGCTCGAACACATTGTTGTGTGTGGCGCAAACTATTGAATTACTTCGAAGGGATAATATTTTATGAATTATTGGGGTGTTATATTAAACACACGACAAATATGATATCAATTCCCAAGGAAATGCTCATTTTCCAACCAAAACACTGAGATGACACTCACATAATCCTGTTTAGTAAGAGACAATATCACAACATCATCTAGTCAAACATATGGCCAAAGGAACTTCCCACCATTGGATTTAAATATAGAAAGGGTAAAATTATGATCCATGATTCCTTCCACCATCAGAAGTGCCTATATTATATTCCTTGAAGTGTTATAATGACACTTCTCACATGATTTCTAAAAAAGATAAAATGGTTAATTCCTCATCGACCTCAAATCCCAAGTCTATCCGTCTTTTCATTAAAATACCAAGACAACACAAACCACACTTAGGAAATCTGATGAAATCCTAGAAATAGTCCTTCAATAATCGATCCATTATAAAATAGATACAACTAGTTCAACTACTCTAACTGACTAAAAGATGCATGTCTTAGATGGTCGACGATTTATATGATGAACCATGGTGACTTCCCTCGTGGCATTTCATATTTAAAACAAACATGCACACTAAAGTCTATCACTTACCTATAGTGGTGTTTCTTGATCAATACATGATGGAAACCATTAATCTAGTATGAAATGCTAAATGAGAACCATAAAATAATCTCAATAAAATTTAAATACTTCAGTGTGTTGTAAGACCAATGCTCCCATAGTGCATCTTGGATGATGAAAATATAGGTTACAAGATAATATATTAAGATACAATAAACTATAAATATCCTAAATATTTTATGAAAGGAAACATATTAACATATACTAATCGATACCATTTAAGAAACTAGGTTTCACTTGCTAATGCACCATCATTAACTGATCACTGAGACTTTACCACCTAAGAGATCCCATGATTGACCAAACATAACAAAAAAATTACACCCACTACCAATGGATTCTATAAAATATTTCCTACATCACTAACCACACCAAAGTCATCCTTCTAGGAAATCACATACACGAGTTCACAAGACTCAATGGCATTAAAAAAACATTAACCAATTTCCAGTGGTTCTATAATGTTATATTCATTCTTCTAGGAAGGAAACACAATTAAAATAAAAAAATCAGACTCCCCACCTTAGGATTGTACTAATCATAAAAATAAGAGGAATACAACTCGCTCAAATTCATCCATGGTCAGAACCACAATAAATGGAAAGATTTGAACAATTATAATGGAAACCAGAACCAAACCAACGTCTATTTTAAAACACTGAAGTCCTTGAAGTCCATCTCGAGCATTGGAATGAACATGATTCTGTTATAGAGTGGCCATTATACTCCATGTATGACATTATACTGTACTCAATAAGAAAAGGCTCAACAATTACAATAAACTGAAAATGGATGATTCATCATTAACGTAAAGTCCCGTCTTTTGAACCTGGTTAAAAAAACCAATGTTTTTTCACATTTTCATTTAATGGATGGTTCAGTCATAAAACCAAGATTTGGGTTGATGTTTCACATGTTTGGATTTTTTAATCATGTTTATAATAAGCTTGGGGAAAGGTTCTAGGTGCTTCCCAAATGGCTGGATGGGTTTCAGGAAAACCATACCAAGAATAGGTGTTGGAACAGGTTTCTTACTATTAGTCAAACTATGTAGGTTAGCCTTGTGTGTTAAAACATGTGACCCAAAGCACTTGTAATGTCTACACATATACTATTGGACCATTCAAATTAAACCATGTGTCTTACCTAGTTTTGTGTTTTAGGTTATTTTATTAAATTAATATTCAGGTTCAGATGGATTTAATAATATATTATTAAATGGGGTATAAAAATTAAATTCATGTTTGAGATGAATTTAGTAAATTATTGAAACATAAGGATTTTATTTAATTATTTAACTTCTGAGAGAATTTAATTAAATAATAATTAATTGAAGATTTTATTTAATTAAATTTGTTTGAGAATAATTTAATTAAATGGCGTTAAATGGGGAATTTGGGGTTTGACTTAGAGGTGGATTAATTATTTATAATAATAATAATATAATGGAGAGTATTATTATTATAACATCAATTCTTTTATTTTATTATTTTTATTAGTTGATAGAGATAAAATACTTAAGAGGCATAGAATAGGGCGAGGAGCGACCCCCTCCCCTTGGCTCTCCCATGGTGGCACACTTCCCCCTCAACCCAGCACCATCTCTACACACTTGATTCACCTTATTCCTTAATGAAAGTCATCTATCTCAATGAGTAATTTCCTTCTCTATGAGTTTAATTATTCACATTCACTATTTCAGATCATGGTCACCAGGTCTCTTTTAGGACAAAACCCTATGATCTGGGATTGATTCGGTTTCTTTGTTTCTTCTGATTCTAGGGGAGACATATGATGTCTCGGGATGCATTTGTTCTTATTCCGATAACCACCACAGAAGGTGAGGAATTTCAGATCTATGGGTTCACTGCCATCATATTAGGGTAAGGATATAGACCTCACACCTAGTTTCACACACCTTCAATTTGGTTCTAATGGTTTTCTTGAGTTTCAGTTGATTAATTTGGCATGTGGTGGTTCCTAATGCACTATTCATGGGTGACGATTATTATTGAGATGTTGTTGGGATTAATTCCAAGTGTGTGTGTGCGATTTTTGTGCTGTGCATACACGAGAATATGATTGTTTATGTTGTAAATCTTTGGAATGACAAATTATTTGAGGTAGGGTCCTTATATTTTCTTATTAACAAAACACAGTATTTTTTTATTACAATTGTTGAAAAATTTGATTTCAAATGATGAATGAGTTGTTTTTTGTATTAAATGTTTGTTAGATTACAAAAACATGTTTTCTAATAAATCCCCTAATTTGTGGTTTGATTCCTATAAGATAAGTCATAGTGATTAGATTGATCTGTTTGTTTAGATTGATGTTGTGTGTTCTTCTACTGTCTCCCTTACATATTGACACGCTTGGGTTAATTGGTAATCATGAGTATTGGGAGGGATAAGTTGAGGAAATTAATTAGGGGTTAATTATGAGATATTAATTGGATATGTTGAGATAAATAATCAGGGGATTAATTATGAGATATTAATTTTCTAAGTTGAGATTAATAATTTGTGAATTTATTATATGTTCCTTGATATTGAAATAAAGATAATTAATAATGGGATTAATTTGGAGTATTTATTAGGATAAGATGAGATAATTACTTTTTTAATTAACAATGTGGTTTGAGATTATAATATAGATAATTAATCAAGGGATTGACTATAAGATATTGAATTGGCTAATTGGATAATTAACAGGTTAATTAATTGTGAGATGTTTTCTTATCTAAATTGATATAATTAATTGTGGATTAATTCTGTTCTTTTTTAGTGCTGATTGTGATAATTAATTGTGGAAATTAATGATGGGAATATGAGATTTGGATTTAGATAATTAACTCTAGAAGATTAATTTTGAGATGTGAAATGTGTATTTGATTATTTAATAGATTAATTAATTAATTTAATTGTGTAATTAGTTAATTGGGGGGTTAACTGATGGATTTCAGTATATATCTCTAATCATTGGATTAGTAAGGGAATTGGTGTGGATAATTCATGATGAATTAATTATTATGCCTCGATTTATTAATTTTTTAATTAATTAATGTATGTGATGGATTGGGTGATAGACAATGCATTCTAGATTGGTGATGATATACATAAATAGTTAAATGTAGTCTAAATGTGATTTTCTATTCCAGTGATAGATCAATTGGGGTTTTTGGTATGATTCATAGTGTTATACCCTAATAAGGTGTGAACATGGATGAGAATTGGGGTGTTTGACATGGCGTTCTACACCAGAAAATTGACATTAATGGGTTGGGAGCTGAACATGATTAAATGAAGAACAAATTATGAAATTGATGAACTCATATGAGAATAATTATAACATCTAAATGAGTTGAATCAGATACTTAGATATCATACACATTTAATATGTAGATCTCTGGAAAGAGTAAATGTAGGAACTATGTTATGGTATTACCTAGGGAACATATTCTGCTCCCACATGACCCAATGTTAGTATTTAGGTATGGGTATCCATGGTAACCCAGGAGAAAATAAATGATTAAATAGATAATAAATGGTAATGTGATGATTGATATTTATCCTTGATAAATATACTTTTATTGTTGTTGTGAAGACTATAATTCCGAATAAGGGCCGAAGAAGGTATCACTGTTAGGTGTTCTTTTGGATCCTAAACCTATTTTTTGTTTTTTATTAATTTCTATTTTCACTTTGATATATCTACACATTATTTAATGAATTTTCATTGTCCTGATTGTGTTATTTAACCAGTGGTCCTGCCCTACAGAGATTTATATCTCACACCGTATTTAGGTTTCCATTTCAATGGGGTACTTGAGTATACATTAAATGTTTTCAAGACCATGTATGTTTCTTATTCTTGTTTGATAGTACTTGGGAGTTAGGAGAAAAGGACCAAGAGGTAGATTTTGATTCCCATGGAGATCTCTCTTTGGGATTTGATACATTTCTGTATTTCTGTATTCAGATGTAAAACATGATGTTTTGTATACTTCTTTCAGATATGTATCACCATGACATGCATGAATTTTATAAACTGGAATTTTTCATTTTCATTATTTAGTTGATTATTGTTTTATATATGGTTCTACTTTTTTATGTGATTATTATATATTTCTTCCATGCAAAATGAATATGTGGGTATAGTCTCCCCACTACCAATCCATTGACCCACACTGCTAGTCTCTATCCTTTAGCGTAAAGGGAGATTCACTTGAGGTCATGAGGTGACCGGTCTAGCTACTGGTTCAAGGGTAAGCTAGGTCTGGACATTACAAAGTGGTATCAGATCACTGTTGTTCTTTCTTTTTTCATTACATTCTGTTTTTTACATGTAGGCATGAGAGTAGGAAAGTTTCAGTACTTGGTTTATATCTATTAATAGGACCGATCACCCCATGTATGGGAAATTACCAATTGGCCAGGTATTGGAATTCATGTATATATTTTTTGAGGTACAGTTTATATGATTTCACCTTGAGTTACTTGTGTATTTTCCACTACATATTGATTTTGTTAATTTTTAAAATTGTCCTTGGCCTAATATGGAAAGAATTTTTCATTACATGCATCCTCATATTCACTTACGTCATCACATTCCATGCATATGACATTCCATGAAGTGACATTAGTAGGATTCCAGGTAATATTGATTGTGTGACTTGGAAGGCAGGCATTTTTTATCAGATTTAGCATGCCTGCTTATATAACATGTTTAGGTGATTATATTCAATGATACCTCTAATATTAGCATGTTTTGTTATTTTTCCATGATTATATGTTATATAATTATGTTGTGTTACTTCTTATGATAACATTATAGAGATTTTTTTATGTGTAAATGGATACATGAGGTGAAATTTATTGATTGAATTTATGATGTGAGACAATTTTAGTTGTAAGGTGTATGGGAGACTTAAAATCGAAAGAGGGTAACCTGTGAATTTGAATGATTGAAAAAGGGATTCTAAAGTATTAATGTTAAATGAAAATATAGGGTGATATATGGAAGCCAAATCCCAATTGTAGGGTGTATGGGTGCCTTATTGATTGGTAGATGTACACCCATGTGACTGAGCCTAGTATAACTATAGGGTGTTTGAAAATGGTTACAAATGTTAAATTGAATTGTTTTTATAGAAATGAACTATTGTGGGATTGCTTTTTGATGAACCTGGATTGAATAAATGGGACCCTCATAGGTTTTCTCTTTGTTAAAAGGAATTTATATGCTAAATTTACTATATAAAATTAAATAGCAAAGAATGTTAACTATTTAAAGTGTAATTTTGATATATATTGCATGTTTTTTTCATGGGGTGATATTTAAAAACCAAGTTCTTTGTTGTAAAATATTACATATGGGCTGGTTATAATTTGTTCAAAAGTATTTTGGATGAAACGAAATAATGAAATGTAAAAAATTAAAAAAAGGGCTTTTGAGCCTAGTGAGATCCGTTTTGGGTGACCAAGAGATTGGTTTGGCTCATATTATTCATAAGGGACTAGTCATGGTAAGAATCACCCTTACAACTTGAGAAGCCTTGTTTCAATTGTGATATTTTTTATGTCGGTACCGATTGAGTGGCGGTGTTCTGAGTAGTAATTTTGGGTTTTTAGTAATGACACCCATATTTTAAGGGGTGGTCATTGTATATGGAATCTTTGTGTGAGAATAAGAATTAGGGATTGCTTGGTTTAGTATGATCGACATGCCTTGGGCATGTTCATCCTTTAAAGACACCCTTGGGTTAACTCTAGAGTAGAGTGTTTCAGTTTTAAGATATGTTCATCCTAATACTCAAGAGGACTTTTGGGACGTAGTTTTTTTGAAAATACTGTCAGTTTAAACATTCATCTTTCATGTGAGATGTTTACGTGGTAATCATTGTTTGTAGAATGTGACATGTTTGTTTAAGGTGTTTCTAAACTAGTGTACTTTTGGGAGATAGGTATTTTCCTTCAATAACATGGACACTCCTACAGTGGGTAGTGTCGAATTATTTTCAGTAGACTTCTCAGAGATTTCTTGGAAGCACAAAATTGATAAGTTTGGTAGTGTGCACAAATCATAAGAAATTTTGTATCTTTTTTGAAGAGTGTCAGTGCTAAGATATGGAAGAAAAATGATTCATTGGGTGATCTAGGCATTCAGATTCGGTTGTGGTCACATTGATAGGTGAAGCTGATATTTTTTTAACATGTAGAATGGTAGAATATTGAATGATCTTTTGGTAATATATGTCTATTATCTACGTGCTCTTCTGAACGAGACAAGAATGTCCCATATATTGACCTCATCTTGGAGGCACAAATATAGTGTTAGTATTACGTCGTCCAAATGTTTTAAATGTTTTTTGGCATGTTGAGTGGTTGTAATCAGGATTGTACAGGGGGTTTGTGGTTCTTCGGGATATGCCTTTGTTAATGATGTGGCATGAAAATTTTGAAATATCCTAAAAATAAATTAAATCAAGGGTGTCATTCGAGGTTGAATGAGGGCTTTTGTAATCATCTGGTTGGTGATGTTATCGTTTTATGGCATGTCGGTGATTTAAAGGAGAGTTTGGGTTTATTGTTTGATGATGTCCTTCATAGAAATAGTCGTTATATGGGATTTTTATCATTGAATGCTAAGACTATTCATGGAAAGAGAAAATGAGTTGGTGGTAGCGGAGACAATGGTGAGATAATGTCTCTAGTTATGTGTGATCAGGTATGCATCATTTCAATGTTTTTTGTTTGATTTTTTTAGCACTGGCTTGTGTTTTTAGTGGAATAAGCCATTGGGCTTGTGAAATTGTTAATGGTGGGATTGGAATTTCGGAATGAAATGTGGTTGTTCGAATGATAATTCATGACCATAGTGGGTTGTTAAATGTTGTATTAGTTCCTGATTTATTCTCAGGGATGATGTGTTTTTATGGGGGTAGATTGTAAAGACTCTTGAATTTGAACTTGGTTAAAAATATGAATGATTTTGAACTTTCTCATACAATGGATGGGTATGTATTAAAACCAATATTTGGGTTGATTTTTAGTGAGATTGTATCAGTTAAACATTTTGATAATAGGCTTAGGGAAAGGCTCAAGGAGTTTACCAGACGGTTGGATGGGTTTTGGGAACACTAGACTGGGCATAAGTGTTCGCACATGCTGCACAATGTTAGTCTAACTATATAGGTCAGTGATGTGTGTTAAAACATGTGACTAATATCATCCACATGGTCTCTATATGTTCTATCAAAATATAAAAATCAAAAAAGCGGCTAACCCATTTTTGGGTTTCATGATAATTGATTTTTATTAAATTCCATGTTGAGAGGTATTTAAGTAAATACTATTAAATTGGGGGTTTAATTAATTAAATTCATGGTTGAGATGAATTTAATAAATTCTTGTGAATCATGGGTTTTATTTAATAAAAATAATGTTTATAGAATTTAATAAAATTATTATGAAATGATTATTTTAGTTAAATAAATTGTTTTGAGAATATTTTAATTAAATGGTGTTAAAAGGGGATTTTCGGTTTTGTCATAGTTGTGTTTTAATTAATTGATAAAAAAATAAAATAATAATATTATTATTAATAATATTAATCCTTTTAGTTTGAGGGATTTTTTTTGAGAGAGAAAATGATAGAGAGGTGGACAGTAGGGTGAGGTGCGTCCCCCTTGCCTCGGCTCTCCCACGGTGGCGCACTACCCCATAAAACTAGATCCCTCTCAATGTTCCAGTTTCATCCAGTTCGTTCATAAAGTTCATCCATCTCTGCAATGTTAGTTCTTATACCTCCATTTTTTTTATTCACATCGACTGTTTCAGCTCTCTGTCGCCCGGTCTCTGTTTGGCTAAAACCCTATGGTCTAGGATTGATTCAGTTTCTTCATTTATTCTGATTCTAGGTGATCCAGATTACATCTAAAAACCTGCTAACCTGTATTTTGATAACTAGGCCATAAGGTGTGGCAGTTCTGCTTGATTTGGTTCATAGCCGTCACATTTAGATAAGACTATATACATGATCATTGGTTTTTTACCCCTTGTATTAGGGGCCTATAGTTTGTTGGAGTTACGGTTGATTAATTTGGAATGCATTGGTCCCCACCTCAATAATATTTAGTTTCAGTTTTTGTTGTTTGGCGTCTTAATTAACTTTGAGTGTGTGCACACTATTCTCTAGGTGTGTGTATGTTACCAGAAGACAGTTTAAGTTAGAATTCATTAACTCATCCAATTCCTTGAGGAAGTTACTCAACTATTTTTTATTAATAATACACGGTTTTCTCTAATTACTATTGTTGATAAAATTGATTTCAATTACTAAATGAGTTTTATTCTGGTTATTAATTGATTTTTAGATTACAAAATCACAATTTTTTTAATAAAACACCTCAATCAAGATGTGATGCCTTCAAACTAAAAACATAGTGATTAGATTGATATTTTCATTTAGTTTGATACATGTGTGTTTTTATATTTATGACCTTACATGTTGACACACCTTGGTTAAGTTTTAATTATGAGTATTGGGAGGGATAAATTGATAGAATAAACTAGGGGATTAATTATTATAAATTAATTGGCTAAGTTGAGATAATTAATTTGTGAGTTAATTATATTCCTCAAGGTTGTCATTTAGTTTTTTAAATTAGGAGATTAATGATAAGATAGTGAATTGGACAAGTTAAGATAATTAATTTGTAAATTAATTTTGTTCCTTGATATTTAAATAGAGATAATTAATCAAGGGATTAATTATGAGAATTGGGAAGGAGACTTTGAGATAATTTATCAGGGGAATAATTATATGATATTGAATTGGATAATTGAGATAATTAATCAGTGGATTAATTTTGATATGTTTGTTGGCTAAATTGATATAATTAAAGGAATATTAATTATATTCTATTGTAGTAATCATTTTGATTATTAGTTTTGGAAATAACATATGAAATAATGCGATTTTGATTTAAATAATTAATCGTTGAAGATTAATCATGATAAGTGAAATTTGTTTTTGGTCAATTAATTAATGTATTAATTAATGGAATTGTCCACATAGTTAATTGTGGTTTTAACTAATGGATTTTGGTATATATCACATGTCATTGGATTACTAAGGGAATAGGTGTAGATAATTCGGGATGGATAAATTATTGGGCATGGATTAATTAATTTATCAACTAATTAATGTCTATGATGGATTGGGAGCTAGACATGGTATTCTAAACTAGTAAATATATATATATATATATGGTGAAATGATGTCTAGACATGACATTTTATGTGTGTTATAGATCTATCATTGTTTTTTCTTGTGAGACATGGTGTTCTACACCAATGAGGTGTGTGTATGAATGAGAATGGGGGTGTCAGAAATATTGTTCTACACTCAATGTATGTATACATATTGGGAATGTAGGTCTTAGAGATGGTGTTCTACAATAGGAATATGACATTAAATGTTTAGGAGTTGAACATTATTAAATGAAGAATAAATTAGGAACCCTGAGTGATAGTATCAAAAGTGTATAATTCAAACTCAAACCTGGGTCAAATCTGTTACTGAGATATCATATGCCTTGAATACTTTTATATCCATAAAAAGACAAATCAGGTACTGTGTTATGGTATTACATTGGGAACACATCAAGCACCTACACAAGCCAATGTTAGTATTGAGGTATGGGTATCTATGGGAACCCTATAGAAAATAAATGATTAAATAGATAATAATTGGTAATGTAATGAATAATATGTATTTTGGATAAATACTTTTGTATGGTTCTTATGCAGACTCTTATTCTGGCTACTGGCCGAAAGAAGTTTTATTCATCTGGTGACCTTTTGGAACCTGTATGGGTTGTTGTTAGTTTATTCAGTTTTGTTATCACATTGATATATTTGCACACTAATGAAATTTCATTTTCTAGATTGAGATAGATTACTAGTTGTACAAAACTACAGTGATTTATATATAATGTAAGAACACAAATCTTCATTTGAGGTATGTTTTTTCCGTCTTCTAGAGTTTTTGGGAAAATAATATTTCTGGAAATTTTAGAAGTATACGTCATGTACTTTTTGAGTACACGCCATGTACTCTTTTCCCACTAGTAGCCATGTGTTGGTCATGCCCGGGTCACACAAACGGTGTGTAGGAGTGATGTGGAGGCCGATTTTGGCGGATTATGGAAAGACCCAGTACACGCCGTGTACTCTAAAAGTACACACCGTGTACATTCTTTTTTATTTCATTAATCAGACTAGGGTTGTGCCTAATGCTCATAAACATTTTCTTCTTCGCCTAACTCTGTCCAGAGCTTCCGAGGAGGCCGATTCTTCTCCAAGACACTGATCTATCCCCGGTTGTCTGAATCAAACTCCTTCGATTGCTGATGAATCACAGCGGTGAGTTTATGGTTCTTCTTTGGCCTCGTTTCCTGATTCTTTCTCTCATGTGATTTATCTGAGGTTGAACGTTTTAGACTTTTTGCAGATCTACTCTGTTATAGGCCGTTTCATGGGCCGAGGTTCATGTAGATTGATCTTTGAGGATTGAGGTAGGTGGTTTGTTTCCCTACGTTGAAGTTATTTGAGTTTTGGTTGCAAAAGTGCTGGATACCAATGTATCAGGTAACCCGAGTTTCGGATTTTGATCATATTGTTTGTTTTCTCGAGATTTCTTGTTATATTATGATTAATTATTCCTAATATATGTTTGGTTGCATGTTTGAGGATCACCCCATGGGTGTTTTCTCCCTATTTGGATGTTTATTGCAATTTGGATCCATTTTCTTGTGAGGAAAACACTATTACATTGCTAGTTTAAATGTTATAACTGTTTTCATGTGATGCCTGCTGTTTAAATGCTTTTGATGCAAAGTAGCTATTAGCTATGTAGTTTTTGAACTTTAATAGGGTTGTTGACAGTCGATTATGCATGACTGGACTGATTAGGGTTGTGAGAACTTGGTGCGGGAGATCAAAGAGGGAATATACAATTAAGTGCTTCCCTAGAGGGTCTGTTGGTTTCCGTTCATATGCATGACCTACAGGAATAGGACTTTGTGAATCCCAAGAGTGTTCTTAGTTTACCCATGCATTGATACAACGGGAGGAATTAGACGTAAGTGCTTCCTTAGAAATTTTGTATCTATCATTGCATGACAATAGGGTAATTTACGTGAGATATTCCTAGAGTTTCTATGCCTAGTTTGATTACTGGACTATAGGGGTCTGTTAGTTTGAGCCTCCCAGAGAGTCTGTGTGAATTTTGTTTGGTTGGTTGTGACAAGTCCACCAAGCCAAAGAACAAGCCTGGGTTTGTACTACTTGTGGTTCAAGTAGTCTTTTGAGTTACCTATTTTGATACTTTATTTACCTTGGAATATATAACATTGTAGTTTTCCTTTGTCGTTTAATTAAATAAATGTGAATGGAAATTGGTGGGATTATTTACTTGTGTACTCATAGTTCATTACTGTATTTATTCTGCTTTAAGTTTTCTATATTACTCACTAACAGTAGGGCACAAATCTTATGGTGGTTTCCTACTAGGATTAGTCTCACACCCTATTTGGGTCCTGCTTTTTAGCCCAAACAGATTATATGGTTTCAGGTGGAGATACGTATTGTGGCCCTTCTACCTCAGGTACTTGACTGCTGGTTGGAGATGGAGAGCATGGGACCGGGCTTTGGCTCGTGATGTAGCTGGAGTTGCTGTTTACGTTTAGTACTTTGGTTTCAGTTTTATTTCATCATGTTGATTTGTTTACTTCTTTCCATAGATACATGTACTGTACTGCTTCATTATTATATCATACATTGCTTCTACTTTTAGTTCAGTTGTTGTATGTTGTTTACATCTTCCACTATTGATTATGTTTATTCTCCCACTCCACACTTTACCAAATGAGGGCATAGATTCCCCACTAACTCACCGAGACACTCCCTACTAGATGGCAGCCTCTGGCGTTTGGGGAAACGTGCTTGAGGTCATGTGGTGAACCGGTTATGGGGCACCAGTTATGTGGCTCCGGAGTTGGGTCGTTACAAAGTCGTATCTAAGGTGTTTTATTTTTTTATATTGCGTTATTGTTTTGCGACAATAGATGGGGATAAGAAGAAATTGGTAGTTAGTACTTAACTGTACCCAGGAGTAAATAACCCGTGTACAGGGAAAATCAATATTACATCGTAATTGCAATTTTCAGTTTTTGAAAGTGTTACAGTTTATTATATTTCACCATTGGTTGATGCACATGTTTTGTGCTGTTATAGTTTATATGATTGTGATTTTATTTTTTGCAACCCGATGAGATGAGGGTGTTCCATCTCATGCATCATATATGAACTGGGTTTGAAATCACTTGTCATGAATTTTACAATGCCATCATGGGTGCATTATAATTTCATGCTTTTTTGATAGATGTCGGGATAGAATATGCACGCCGTTGTGATAGTTTCTGTGATATAAATACTTGTTGTGATGATAAAGTATTGTTTATTTTATAGACCTTTTAGCATGGATGCCATGCTCTGGTCATAGAGGTGTTATGGACCCTCGAGGATCGTAACTTGGTGGATCATTGGTTTGTTATGATGTTTATTTGTTATATGCATTGTTATGATGTCGTGATTTGATTCGCGGGGAGTATGGACCCCCACTGATCATAATTTGGCACATAGATGTTTGTTTTTCAGTGTTTCTGTTGTTCGTTGCAATTTCTGAGCTATTTCTTTGAAAACCCCAGAATACACAGCATGTACATTAGAAATACACGCCGTGTAGTTTTTAAACCGTGTTGCTAACTGTGTGAACAGAGGCACAGGGTGGTGGAAAGTCTTCGGGGACACGCGGTGTACCAGAAGTACATGTCCTTTGGTTTTGTTCTGGGTACTCGGCCATGCACTAACAACAGGGGTCGGGGAAACTCGTGTAGTACACACTGTGTTCTATACAGAAAGTCTATGAAGTTTTCTTCTTGGTACCCGTCCGTGTCATGAACAACATATGTCGGTGTTATCTATTCATATACACGCCGTGTTTGTTTGGAACACGCCGTGTAGGGGTCAGCCATGTAGCCAGCCGTGTAACCACTACACGGGTCGCCAAAACCTGTCCAGTACACGCTGTGTCTTTAGTGAACACGCCGTGTAGTTTATAATTAGGGGGACCACGTAGGTTAGCCATGTAAAGAAACTCATGCAGGAGATTTGAGTTCAAGTACACGCTGTGTTTTGGGACAACATGCCGTGTAGTTTGGGATGTTACATGACCAGTGGTGGAAGAAGTAAACATCAATGTAAATGGATTTAACAAACACACCGTGTAGTTTAAATACACGCTGTGTAGTCATGTTTTTTAAATGTAAGTGTTTCTCTCTTTTGTTCCCATTTTGTACCCTTGTGTGTTCTGTCATTGTTAATCCTAAATCGAAGGTGTGCTTTTGACCTTTCAGGGCTATGGCACCAAGACGTCCCCTCGTTGCACGTCATGAAACAGGTAGTGAATGTATGCCTAATACAAAAGACCAGGGACTACCAGTAGTTCCGCCGATCCATCCGGACAAGGTACCTGCATTGATTCCAGACACTGGTGTCGATGCACAGTTCAGAGAGGGTCTCATGAGGTTCATGCAGACCTTCCACGGAGCTCAGCATCCTGCCCCGTCTATGGAAAAGCTGATGCGACTCTTCCAGCAGCAGCATCCTCCAACATTCATAAGGGTTGGAGTACCTAAGTCTATAGAGTAATGTATAGAAACCATGATTTCCATCATAGAGAATCTGAAGACACCCCCAGACAGAAGGGTGAAGCTCTCAACTTACATGCTACAAGATTCTTGCAAGAGATGGTGGGATGTAGTCTCACAACAGTGCGTGAGAAGACTATGGCTTGGGACGAATTCCAGCATACGTTCTACAACTACATCTATTTGGCGAAGCTGAGGGACAATAGAGCTAGAGAGTTCATGAACCTGCACCAGGGTACTCTTTTGGTAATGGAGTATTCCTCCTATTTCACCGAGTTACAACATTTCAGTCTTATTCTGGGAAATGACAATCTTTTTTTGGCACGAAATATTAAGGAAGGACTCAAACCAAAGATCATATCACAGCTTAATGTATTATAGTTGACTTCTATTACAATGATAGTATACTAGGTGCTGATCACTAAACGAAATTTGAGGGAGACATGAGCTTTTGACAAGGGTGGTTCAGAAACCAAGGATGATTCATTTCATACTGACAGCAGGAAGCGCCACCGAGAGTCCACTCGAGGAGACTCGAGGAAGAAAGGTATTTCTTCTGGAAGATGTGATCTTTTTTCTGGAAACCAGGTGGTGTGCTATCAGTGTGGAAAGAGAAGGCATAAGAAACCTCAGTGCCCGAGAGATCCAGTGGAGTTTCTGGCATGCGATAAGATGGGTCATCTGCAACATTTTTGCAGGGTTCTTCTTCTAGCAGCTAGTGAAGGAGGATCAGATTCTACTCCTCGTACTGGAGTAGGACTTACAGTTCCACAATAGACTGGGGGTTGGATTTCTTCAGGTCGTTCAGGCCAGGGTAGAGGTCGCAGATGCGGTGGTCAGGCTCTGGGAGGATCAGCTCAGGGATATCAGGCTGCTGCACAGGGCTGCGATACTAGCCAGACGTTTGCATTAGAGCAGATCCATCTAGAGTAGGATCCTGGACCTTCCACAGTTTTACCTACGATCTTAGTAGCCTAAGTTTTATCTTCTGCAATTTTTGATACCATAGCTTCTCATAGCTTTATTTATGTGCACACTTTAGAGAGCCTTAGACCTACTGTATTTAGTTCTGAGGTTACGTTGGCACTAGACTCTCCTTTCGGACATAGAACTACTAGTGTGCGTCGGTGCAGGAAGTGCCCCTTGAGGTTGGTGGGTGTCACTTCTTGTGTGATCATTATGTCCTTGAGATGATGTGTTATGATATCATTCTTGGAATGGACTAGATAGTTCCTTTTTAGTACTTTCTGAATTGTTATTACTTCAAGGTGAGTTTCACGTCACCAGAGGGCGGGTATTTTCTTCACAAAGGTGAATGGGATGTCCAAGAAATTTGAGATGGACAAGAGCATCATGAGTTGTGTAGTGTTACAGTCTAGATTTCATGTTTATATTTTGATGATCTGGGGAGTTCTCAAATAGACATCTCTCAGGTAGTTGAGTGTTTTCCGGATGTCTTTCCATAAGAACTTTCAAGGTTTCCTTCGAAGCGCGAGGTAGAATTCTCTATTGAGCATATTCTAGGAGTAGTAATGGTATCCATACCTCCTTCTAGGATGGCTACGCTTGAGTTGAAAGAACTCATGAAGCAGTTGGAGGAGTTTCAGGAGAAGGGTTTTATCCGACCCAGTACTTCCCATTGGGTTCGCCTGTGTTGTTTTTGAAGAAGGTGGATGGTACATTACAGATTTGTGTGGACTATCAGAAGCTGAACTAGTTGATGATTAAGAACTGATATCCATTGCCGAGGATTGATGATCTTTTTGATCATCATCAAGGAGCCAGGGTATACTCGAAGATCGACATGAGATCCGACTATCATCATTTGCAGGTAATACAATCTGATATACCTCTCACGACTTTCCGAATCAGGTATGGTCTATAAGAGTATTTGGTTATACCGTTCGGTATCACGAATGCGTTGGCAGTTTTCCTTGCACTAATGAACATAGTTTTCCATCCTTACTTGGATTCTTTCGTCGTTGTCATTGTGGACAATATATTGGTGTACTCTCACACTCGACATGACCATGCTACCCATCTTGAGATTGTTTTGAGTACAGTGAGGTAGCATCATTCGTATGATATGCTCTCAATGTGCCACTTTGGGATGTATGTAATTTACTTCTTGGGTCATGTCATCAAAGAGATATGTGTTTCAGTAGACCTAGATAAGGTGAGAGCAGTAGTTACCAGGGATTAGCCGAAGAATGTCTTCGAGGAATGATGTTTCTTGGGAATGGATAGTTATTACATAAATTTTATACAGGACTTTTCACGCTTAGAAGCACCATTAACGAGCATGACTAAGAAAGGTGTGAAGTACGTTTGGTCAGAAGCATGCGATTCATCCTTCCAGAAGCTGAAGAGGAGATTGACCTTAGCACCGATTTTAGTTCTTCTAGAGCCGGGCAAGAGTTATATAGTTTTCTGCGATGCATCTGGCATCAGGCTTGGATTAGTTCATATGTATGAGGATCATGTTATTGCATACGGATCTTGGAATTTGAGGCCCCATGAGAAGAACTATCCTACGCACGACCTAGAGTTTGCTACAGTTGTTCATGCTCTGCGTTTTTGGAGACACTATATCATGGGAGAACATTTTGTGGTGTATACTGACCCCAAGAGCCTCAGGTAAATATTCACATAGTGTAAATTGAATATTAGGCAGATGATGTGGGTTGATTACCGACAGTATTTCGAGTTCGAGCTTGCTTATACGCTTTGGAATGACAATGTTGTGGGTGATGCACTAAGCAAGAGGACTCAGTTACTGGCAGTTCAGGAGGCCAGCAGCAAGTGGCAGCTTATGTCTCTGTTCTCTGAGATGCATTTTTAGGTTCACGACAGACAGCAACAGACAGATATTTCTTCTGTAGCTATTAACTCAACTGTTTTAGATCGAGTTAAAATGAGGCATCTATCAGACCCAGAAGGCTTAGTACCATAGGAGGGCGTGTCAGATGGAGACCTTACTCCGGGGTGGACAGTGGGCGATGATGAGGTGCTACGTTTTCATGGCTGTGTATGGGTTTCAGTGAACATACGTGAGGAACTGATGCAAGAGTTTCATGCTTTAGATTGGGAAGTTCATCCTAGTTTCACCATGATGTACCGAGACATACACCACCAGTATTGGTCACTAGGTATGAAGAAGGATGTGGCTGGTTTTGTTATGCGGTGTTCCACCTGTCAGCAAGTGAAGGAAGAGCATCAGCGAGCAGTAGGGATTTTACAGCATTTACCCATTCTTGAGTTGAAATGGAATAATGTCACGATGTACTTTGTGACTGTGTTACTGAGATCGCCTCGAGGAAGTGATGAGGTTTGGGTTGTAGTGGACATGCTCACGAAGGTTGCACACATCTTTCCGATCAAAGATACCTTCAATGTTGATGAGATGGGATGGTTGTACATCCGATAGATTGTACGTCTGCATGGAGTTCCACACTCCATTGTTTCAGACATGGATACATGTTTTACTTCAAACTACTGGCAGGGGCTACAGAGGGCTTTGGGTACATAAGTACTTTTCAGTACAACATAACATCCCCAGACTGATGGCCAGTCTGAGCTTAAAATCCAGGTGCGTGAGGATATACTCCAAGCTTGAATTCTAGACTTCAGTGGTACTTTGGAGAAGCATATCCCTCTGGTGTAGATTGCATACAAAAACAGTTTTTAGGCGAATATTCAGATGTAACCTTACGAGGATTTGTACGGTTGGCCTTGCCGATCATCTTTATGCTGGATAGAGGCAGGAGAGGTAGATTTGCTTGGACCTCATCTTGTTCAGGAGACCACAGAGAAGGTGGAGTTGATTCGGAAGAATATGGCTACTACACAGTCTCGAAAGAAATTTTATGCTGATCAGTGGAGACAACCTTTGCTGTTCAAGGTTGGTGACCAGGTTATCCGGCGTGTTTCCCTGAGGTTAAGAAATAAGTGGATTAGGAAACATGGGAAACACTCACCGAGATACGTCGGGCCATTTGAGATTCTGGAGATAGTCAGGCTGGTTTCTTACAGGTTGCAGTTAACTCAGAGGTACCAGGCTATGAACGACGTCTTTCATGTTTCACAGCTTCGATGGAAATTCTCAAACTCATCTCATGTTTTTAAACCTGAGGAGGTTGAGCTGGATTAGGATGCCTCTTTCAAGGATAATTCTATCAGGATTGTTGATCGTGCTGTAACGGTACTTCGTGGCCGGTTTGTTCCTCTGGTTGGGGTTCTATGGCATCACGGCCGTATACAAGACGAGACATGGGAGAGGGATGCCGATATGCGCTCGCAGTGGCCACAGTTGTTTGAGGGTTCTTCTCCCACGCCTCATTTGGGAAATTAGGGGACAAATTTCTTTATGGGGGGATGGTTTTAAGAACCCGGATATTTTTTTGAGGTATGTTTTTCCTTTTTCTAGTGTTTTTGGGAAAAATAATGTTTCTTGAATGTTTTGATGTACACACCATGTACTTTTTGAGTACACGTCGTGTACTCTTTTCCCGCTCGAGGTCATGTGATGGCCATGCCCGGGTGACACACACGGTGTGTAGGGGTGACGTGGAGGCTAATTTTGACGGAGTACATAATGACCTAGTACATGCCGTGTACTCTAAAAGTACACGCCATGTACTTTATTTTTTATTTTATTAATTGGATCGGGTTCGTGCCTAATGCTCATAAACATATTCTTCTCATCCTAATTCCGTACAGAGCGTCTGAGGAGGCCGATTCATCATTGATCCACTGATCCATCACCAGTTGTCCGAATCAAACTCCATCAATTGAATAAGAATTACAGCGGTGAGTTCTTGGTTCTTCTTTGGCCTCGTTTCCTGATTCTTTCTATCGTGTGAGTTATATGAGGTTGAACGTTTTAGACATTTTTGAAGATCTACTCCATTCTAGGCCATTTCATTAGCCGAGGTTGAATTATATCGATCTTCGAGGATCGAGGTAGGTGGTTTGTTTCCCTATGTTCAAGTTCTTTGAGTTTTGGTTACAAAAGTGACAGATACCCATGTAACAGGAATCCCGGGTATAGGATTTTGATCATATTAATTTTTTGTCCTTGATTTCCTATTATATTTTGATTAATTGTTTCTTATATATGCTTGGTTGCATGTTTGAGGATCACCCTGTGGGTTTTTTCTCCCTGTTTGGATGTTTGTCCCTATTTGGAACTGTTTTCCTATGAGGCAAATGCATGTCTAGTTTACTTGTTATAACTGATTTCATGTGTTCCGTGATGTTTAAATGTTTTTGATGCATGGTATCTATTAGCTAAGTAGTTGTTGAACTTACATAGGGTTGCTGACAGTAAATTACGCATGACTGGACTACTCAGGGCTGTGGGAACCTGGTGCGGGAGATCAAAGAGGGAATAGATGATTAAGTGCTTCCCTAGAGGGTCTGTTGGTTTTAGTTCATACGAAGGAGTTATGGGAATATGACATTGTGCTTCCCAAGAGTGTTCTATGTTTACCCACGCATCAAGACCACATGAGGAATCAAACGTATGTGCTTCCTCAGAGTGTCTGTAGCTTTCATTGCAAGACCATAGGGGAATTGATGTGAGAGCTTCCCAGAGTGTATGTGCCTTGTTTGATTACTAGAATATAGGGGAATTCTAGTTGGATCCATCCACAGAGTCAGTGTGAATGTTGTTTGGTTGGACGTGATGAGTCCACCAAGCTAAAGAAGAAGCTTTATTTTGTACTACTTTTGGTTCATGTAGTCTTTTGAGTTAACTGTTGTGATACTTTCTTTACCTTAGTATAGAGAACATTGTTAGTTTTCCTTGATCATTTAATTAAATAAATGTGAATGGTAATTAGTGGGATTATTTACTGGTGTACTCATAGTTCATTACTGTATTTATTCTTTTTTACTTTTTCAATATTACTCACTAACATTAGGGCACAAATCTTGTGGTGGATGCCTACTGGGATTAGTCTCACAACCTGTTTGGGTCCTTCTTTTCGGCACAGACAGATTATATGTTTGCAAGTGTAGATAGATATTGTGTCCCTTCAACCATAGGTACTTGATTCCTAGTTGGAGCTGGAGAGCATGGGACCATGCTTTGGCTCGCGATGTTGCTGGAGATGTTGTTTACGTTTAGTACTTCGGTTTCAATTGTATTTCAGCATGTTGATTAGTTTACTGCTTTCCATAGATACATGTACCATATTGCATCATTATTATATCATACATTACTTCTACATTTAGTTCAGTTGTTGTATGTTGTTTACTACTTCCTATATTGAATATTTTTATTCTCCTGCTGTATACTTTACCAAATGAGGGAATAGTTTCCCCACTGACTCACCAAGGCCCTCACTGCAAGTCGGCAGCCTCTGGCATTTAGGGAGACGCACTTGAGGTCATGTGGAGAACCAGGTACGGGTCACTAGTTATGTGGCTCCGGATTTGGTTCATTACATATCACAACGTATTCAGACTACCATTTCAATAGGGTACCCGATTTGATTTACGTGATTACAAGACCATGGACTTTACTTATTGCTTTTTTCCATTAATTGTGAGTTGGGAAAAAATGGCAGAGTGCGAGATCATAATGCTCATAGAGATCTCACTTGGGGGTTTGAGCCTTTTATATAATTTTTTACTAAGATGTAAAGTATGTTGTTATTTTTACTGATTTCATATATGTATCACCATGACATGCATGCTTATTATGAATTGGAATTGGCTATTTTTATTATTTAATTGATCATTGTTTATATATTCTTCTATTGTTTTATGAATTTATTATCTATTTCCAATGTGTAGTATGAATATGAAGGTATATTGTCTCCACTGACTATCCATTAACCCTTACTTCTAGTCGGTAGTCTCGGGAATACAGTGAGATGCACGTGAGGTCATTTGGATATAGCTCTATCTATTGGTTCGAGGGTAATCCAAATTGGGACATTACAATTAAGCACTTGTTGGGTACTATGTATACTGATTCATTTTACCAAGATATTTTATGAGAAATGGAACATCTTGAATACCATATGAATGTTTTCTAATCTATGGAATCAATAATTAGATGGTTTGTACAAATGAATTTACCTTGATTATGAAATACCAAGTCTTTCAACACATATGAAATGAAATATTCAAGGCACAAATGATACAGTCAATCATTCTTGAGGAATGTCTAACCAGTTCAATCCAATAATTGCTCTATGGTCACTCCCATAACTAGGAAAATGATAACATGACTACTCTTCCAAACAAGAGTGATATTTTAATCAAGGGGGTCTAACTAGAGATAATGAAATGAAATCATAAAAAGGTAGAAGATTCAAGGAATTTTTAGTGATTTGAAGTTATAAGGGTGTTACCTTCCATGGGATAGACACATAGGATGAACAATCATCAATACTAACTTCATGGCATGCTAAAAGAAGTCACTAGGATCAAAATCCTATCATATATTCTATTTTTATAAGAAATTTCACTTATAAAAAATAAGTTTTCATTCATTCGAAGGAAACTAAATCAAGATTTATATACCCTTACATGAGGCCTTAAACAGTTGAAACCATTACATGTTCCATTTCAAATCCCTTTTCATTCAAAAAAAATTCATAATACAACATGCATATGTTCATCATTCCATTAATTTGGGCATCGATATACCACTCCATATAGTGCCCATACACATTAAATGTGTAATTTGGATCCCATTTAATTGCAACCAATCCATTTATGAAATGTAAAAAATTACATCAAAACAAAACTAACATGTCATCACAAGAAGATGACATATGGAAGACATGTTATAGGAATATGAGCATGACATATTAAAAACTAAGAATTTTATACCAATACGAATGCAAATAAACATAACAATATTGAATGGAATTGAAGGAACTCAATAATATCAATAGGAAAACTATGAAGGCCACAACATTGAATGGATTATTCATGGCATATGTATCTATATGTTCCTTTTATAATGAATGTAATGCTTCAACCTTTCCTAAACATTCCAACGGTAAAAAACAATAAACTCCATAAATCCATAAGTAGTGTAAATTAAACCAACCAATCAAGGAGAAATCTTATCAAATGTAATATCGAAGAGCATGAACCTAAATACCAGTACATGTACACGTGGTCATATCCCATACATGAGGTGATCAGTCCTGAGCATGACTATTAACCAAGTGATGGCACCTTGCTTGTCTCTTGAATAGCAACCCAAAATAGTAAGACAATGGAAAATAACTACCTTTGATACCACTTTGTATGGTCTCGGCTCAACTCACATTTTTAATGATATTCAGACTGGTGGTTTACATTACCTCAAGCGCATCTCCCCAAATTCCAGAGTCAACCGACTAGCACCAAGGGTCTAAGAGTGATTGTGGGGAGAAAATTACTTCATAGATCATAGTATGCACAATGAATAACTATATATAATAGATAGTGGAGTAAAAATAAGAACATGTGTAATCAAAAACTATAATAAATAATTGACAAAGAGGCAGTAGAAAATAATTAATATTTTAATAAAAGGGGAAAACAACAGTTTATATAATAGTTGAAAGAATGATTAGGTTATGGTACATGATGGAATGTAGTAAAAATTATATTTTATAATAAAATATATTGTAATAATAAAGAAAATACATCAAATCCCCATAGGCAATCTCCATGAGTATCTTGAGCTCCAGGTCGGTCCATTTCTCTTAACTCCCAAGAAAAAGCAATACATCAATCAACCAAGATCCTATAAATATAAGCTCTACTCAAGTACCAAGGGTACCTGATCAATGTGTTATATATAAATCGCATTAGGCTAGATCCCATAGTGTATATCCCAATCTAGAAAATGCAATATAAATTAGGATGTGTGTCATATAAAATGAATTTATAGTTATAACATTTAATAATAACGAATTAGGCCAGGTTTTTAAATGGACATCCATCCCATACAACCTGATTCAGCCTAATATGATGGTCTGAAAACTATAGTTGAACAACGATGAATATATAAAAAAGTTCCAATAGAAACATGGAAAACCAATGAAGTTATATCCACATGCTTGTTCTTTTTCATGGGTTCTAAATATTATGTCATCACATAAGTAAGCTATTTATGTATAGGTAACATCTCAAGTGCAATAATAATACATAATAACAATGAAGGATTAATCTCAATCATTTATATATAAGACCATCAATTTCAGAGATGGAGTCCAAGACTATCAATGAGGTATTTATATGGTGCATTCATTCAAAATATCCAATTCCACGGAGCCCCTACAAGAAGATCCATATAAAATTCCTAGTATCACTCATGGTATGGAAACTATTAGTCCATATCTAGTGTCACTTGTAAGGGATGGAGTATCAACTGGGGATTGGAGTATCCATATTTCCAATGGGTCTGTCCTCGACCCCCTTAGGTAATTGGTATCACCCAATAGTATAGTAAAAAATTCAAGGTGTGTCATTGCCTAGCAAGCCCAAAACATTGCTTCCATGGAATGTAGTGTTGTAACCTATCAAGTATGGAGAGTCTAATTGTGGTTTATTAATTTGGGACCCACATTCCCCCTGAAATAATTTCATTTTAAACAATAAGAGGGTAATATATCACTGTGAGAGCAAGGTATCTGTCATAAGCTACCTAGAAGAAGCCTTGAGAAATTGCATGTCAATAAATAAAAATCAATTGCACAAGATGGAATGGTTATCAAAGAATTTCATATGGATGAAGACTCTATTATTGGTATAAGAATTAATGTAACTTTCATAAGAACATGATTATAAAAAAATATGTGGAATCAATAGGAATTTTACCAATATGTAATTAATAAAATTGCACCATATCAAGCTATCAATATAGAAAAGGTGTAACAATCCATCCAATCCATTTTAAAGGATCAAGGATGTATAAAAAACAAGGAATTAAGATTTCATTAATAGGAATGGTACTCATGTGATATGATATGAGTAATTTTTCATGTTGGGTATATATTATCAAAATAAACCTCAAGTAACACATACGTAGGAGGAACCATGCATTGGATAGAATATTATGTTCAATCCTAGGCATTGTTAATAGGGTCCAATTGATAATTAATTTCTCATTAATCAATTTAAGGTATTGTTAATGTTATTTTCAAAAACCCATTGAAATTTTTCAAATTTCATATAAAATAATCTTAATCCATTTTGGATGGCTCACCCAAAGAGGTGGCCGAGAAGTAAGGCAAACACCCTAAACAATCTTCCCTATAAGATAATATTACCACAGACATGATAGGACAAACCATAAAATTTAATAAAATATAACAACAAATCTATATATCATGACTAAGGAATTCATTAAAGATATTTAATTTGGTATTAGTCATCCTCCTCATGTTTATCTCACTCAATTCACCTAAACATTGAAAATATAATTAAGGGTTCAAGTGTCAAGGTTACTCCACTAAATGGATATAACTATACCATTTATGACATCCAATACAAACCCATTTTATCTTAACCAAAACCAATTATTCATTAAGTCAAGGTATCATCTCTAATTCATGCGTCGGAAAATCCATGCATAATTAGTCCAAACACCCATGGGGTGTCTAGGGATGAATGAATTACATAAGGTACATGGTCAATATCATCTAAAAAGTAATTTCATTCAGTTATTAAAATAAAATGTGGTTCTATACATGTATTTTGAAATCAATGGCTTCAAATAATAAGCAACACAAAAGCAAAAAACCATGTAATCACAAAAAATATACTTTATAAACATTTTTTTGATGTAAATGAAACTCCATTGGTGTTGTTTTATTATTATATCAAATCATTTCTTATCAAGAAATCATTTATCTCATTTATAACTTCTATCAGAAATCAAAGTCAATTTACAAGTAATATGAATTTAATCTTAAGAATTTAGTACAATAATTAAAATAGAATAAAAATGAATTATGAAATTAATTAATATATTATATAAATTAATGGGGAAATAGAATGGGATCCTACCTTAAAGGAGACCATATCAACACTTCGACTCTTAAGGACTTCTAGGTCAAAGATGTTGCTACCCACTTTCATGCACATAGATTCATATATATATATATATATATATACATGTAATCCAATGCATGTATTCCCATCACCAAGATAGAATAATCACATTTAGGATATATATATATATATTATATGTATACATACATATGAATATGAATTAATTCCCTAAATTATTGATCAAACATCATTACATCATTAAAATGAACAAAAAATTAATGCGGTAAGTACCAACACACATCAAATAGAATACCATGATATCATAAAAACTAGAAGACCCTAATTAAAATTGTAAAAAAAACAAAAAATAATAGAACCTCACCTCAGATGGCGGTAATGAGCCAAACATGTCAATCTGCCACTCATTTAGTGGTGTTCGTCAGAACATGAAGTAAAATACCTGTGAGACCCTCTTCAAATCCAAGCATCGAATGTAAGAATTAAAAAATCATGTTATCCTCCACCTAGGTTTTGGTCGAACCTTCAGGTATGACAAAATGACCAAATATGGTCTGAAAATAGTGGGGAGGAGGAAGAGAGGAACATACCTCGATAGATAGGTAGAGAAAAGTGAAGAAAACTTCCCAAAATTAGAGAACAATGGAGATCTGGAGATGGGGGTCACACACATCGAGAGGGATTCATGAATAATCGGTCACATTTATAAGGGGTTATGACAAGGTTGTCACACTGCGGGGTGATCATGGCTATGTAAGGTTCATGCTACTCAGAGAGATCCCAAAGGGGATGGTCATGTAAACAATGTAAGGGGGAGCATGGGTTCACATTCTAGTCTCCAGTGGGGAGAAAGAAGAAAAGAAACCCCAATATGGTTTTCCTAAAAAACTAAAACATATAAAAAAATAAAAACATATAAGTATGATGATAATAATAATAATTCACATTATCGTAATCATAATCATATTATAATAATTATTAAAAATTTACATTATTACTATTATTATAATTTAAGTATCATTTAATTTATCTTCAAATTTAAATTAAATTTAATTAAAATAACTCGCCTTTTTAAACCACCTGTAGTTTTCTAACTCTTGAAAAAGTGTTCTGAATGTCAGTTTAAAAAAGTTTTCATTCTGTAAATGCTAAAAAATTAAATTTCCCTTGATTTTTTTTGTTTCCAAATTAGTGATGTATAAATTTTAAAATTCGAAATCTTTATAATTTCTAAAAAAAATGTATTTAAAACGTGATCACTATTAAAAAGGTTGAAAAATACCTTTATAAGAAATTTATATATTTATGAATAAAATTTCGATTGTTGTTATATTATGTATATTTATTCTATTAGATGAATATAAAAATATTTTCTTAAATATATAAAAAATATATTGAATTAATATGATAGAATAATTGAAGTTAATTTTATTTAATATAGTAAAAAGCATTGTTACCAAAAAAAATAACAATTTTTTACTTTATATAAAATATGTATTCTTGTAAATTTCAAATTATTTTGAAACCTATGAATTCATATTATATTTTAATACACCTTATATTTCCATAAATTACATTATACTATTCATAACTTCTAATTTATATTCTATTTTTCATCATATTATATTAAATAATTACATTTTCATGTTATACTATTTTTCTGTAAATCTTGGACATATGTGTTACGCACACCATCGAGGAAATATGTTGTTGCAAGTAATTCAATCTAAAAATGGTGTTCATTATAGATCAATCCAAAATTTATGTTATGTATTGTGTATGAATAACTTTTTGTTGTGTATTACAAAATCCAAACATATTACATTAATATAAAATAATATATTTACAGTGTTGTAAGAATTGGAAAATATCTAAAAGAAAAATAAATTAAAAGAGAAGTAATTCAAAAAATATCATGCTATTACATTCTACCCCACATGAAATTAATTTTCCCTAAAAAATCATCTAGTTTATCAGAGTCTTAATACATGAGAGTTTCATTCATAGAAGCACATTTTATAAAAAAGAATACTAAAGCTTCCCTGAAAATGGTAATGCTATAACCATAATTGTTACCCAAAGAAACTTGTAACGAGATTCCCACATAGGAGCACATAGGTGGGAAGTGAAAATTTTGACATGGAAGTGTAATCTTACACTCATTCGGGTTGCGCAGTATCTCGTCGATCCAGATGGATCACAGAAGCACTGATCATATAGATGGAGTCCCAGTCATTGTGGTTTCTAAAAAAGAGATCTAGGAAGTTGTGGTGTTTCATAATCAATCCTTAGTGGCTCTTTTTTGATTTGTTGAAACCATCGTTGGAAGTGTTCAGGGACTTTGTGGCATCTTGGGGTCTGCATTACCCATCAGATGTTTCAGAAGATTATATGTTTTCATTTTGCATTCATCTCTCCAACAAAGATGATTCTGTGTAGTAGTGGGAATTGGAGGAAAGGCATTTTGGTTTCAGTCGGTTTACTCTATCTCGCTGGTCTTGGGAGTTGCATTATGGAATAGAATCCACCATGGTTACGGTCTAGATCAATCTTCAAGGACACCCACTTCCTTTCCATAATCCTTCAATATTGGATGTGGTGGGTGATTCCCTGGGGATTTTTCATTGTTCTGATCTTAACACGGATGTGTTACTGGATATAACCAACCCCCACATCTGTGTTGAGATGCACCTAGCAGTGAAATTTCATTCATGACTGCTCATAAAGTCTCCGTAGGATTTTCAAAGGTAGAAGCATTTTGTGTCCCAATAACCACAAATATTTTGTTCAGTTTGTGGTTTTCAAGGTCATTCAGTTGAGTTATGTAGAAAGGGGAAGGCAAGGCCTTTGAATCAGGGGTCCCTCATTTCCCATTTTGTTCATCTGACATCTTCTTCATCAGGTGATGAGGGTTTCTCTAGTGGTAAGACAGCCTTATAGGGAGTCATTGGCACAAATTCTTCATCATGGGATTCTTCGTCTCCCTCCTCAAAGGTGGTGGAAAAAGTCAATGAGCCAGTGAATACATTTTAATTTTCTAATGTGGTTGAACTGGTGGAATAATTATTTAACAATATCAATGAGGATGCATAGATGGGTGTCTTTTTGTTAGAGGAAAATACATTGTCCAAGATTTTACTGTTTCAACCCTCTGGACCATCAACAGAGTTCTAAGAAGTAGGTTTGGCAGAGCTGAACTTTTCAACGATCGCTTCCATACTCTCTAAATGAATGAGTATATTCCTTGAATGTGTGGTTGCAAGCATACTCAAGGAGTAATTTCCACCTTATACAGTTTCTTAGATACCATCTCCTCTTTTTCCTAAGACAATTCAATAATACCTATTGGAAGATATAGCTTATTCTATAGATGATAATACAAACACCTCGAGGCGCACATTACTAGATGGGGTAGTGAGGGAGATCACAACATCACATATGTCCCCTCTACGGTTAGTTATGGACAGACTACATCAGAAGGAGGCAGATACACTGTCTCTTCTTCATCTATGAGGAATTGGATCTCATTGCTAGATGAATGTGATAGTCTATTGAATAAGAGATTCTAATTCTTAATAAGGTCACTTTTTCAAAAGGATCTTCCAGGCCGATTACTCATTCAATGTCCAAGGATGAGTGTTGCATAGCATTTTTTGTGATGATTCCTAGTTGAAATGTCCATAGGGCCCATAATTCCATCATTTAATGGTTTCCTTGATTACATGGAATGCTCATGATCTGGAAGTTCATGAAAAGTGTTCCTTATTCGCTTTTGTGTCTCGAAGATGTGGTGGTTCATTAGCTGTGATTTAGGAACCTAGATAGGATGTCCATAAAATTAGGTATATAGCAAAGAAAATGGGTTTTAGTCATTTCATGCATGGCCATCCCATGAATAAATAATTATTATTATTCTGCAAATGGAACATACAGGTGGACTTAATGCATGAAATGAACCGGTGTATAACAGTGAAGATTAGGGCCAATGGTATTGAGATATAATTTTCCATAATTTATTCTAGAAATGATGTTTCTGAAATGAGGGTCATGTGGTAGTATCTGGATGCTACTGATTCAACGAGATTACATTGGTTTAGTATTGGGGACCTCAATACAATTGTTGATGTTTCAGAAAAGATAGCTGGATCTGAGAGTTCAATCAGTGGTATTGTGGAATTCAGGAATTTTATGTTTTATAAGGGATTTATGGATTTGGTATTCAGTGGATAAAAAATATACCTAGTGTAACAAATGAAATGGTACTAGGTTCATATGTAGTCATCTGAACATATGTCAATCCAACATCCAATGGTTATATTCATTTTCTCTATCTTCTGTCTTGCACTTATCTCGTGTTGTCTCGGATCATGCCCCACTACTGGTTGAGCATAAATGAGGGGCCAGAAAAATGGGTCTCTAACGTATTCGTCCATCTAGCACGGTTTGGAGGATTTTTTACCAATTATGAGGAACAATTGGGATCATGAGATTTATGGGAGTTCTTGGGTGGGGCTTGTTTGATGGTTAAAGTGTCTTAAGGCAGATATTTCTTATTTGTTGATTAGTAGTCCAATCACAGATATACCATTGTTTTATCTTCAAGAAGAAATTGATAATTTTGTGGGACAACACTAGAAGAGATGGGATGAAGTTATCTTCATTCTTTTATGATATAATCATGTCTTCTTGTGCCGGAGGTTACTTGAGGTTGAATGATACTATTGGTAGCGTTCGATGGTCAGATGGCTCAAATGAGGTGATCTCAATACTGATTTTTTTCATTGTTATTTAAAGGATCTATATAATTATAAAATCAACATTAAACATATATATAGATCTTACACATCTAATGTTAATATAGCAGGAGTTTTATCCTTGAAGCACTTTGATATGTTATATGCTTGTGATAATCAGGGGGACCCCGGTGGATGGTGTTTCAGTGGAGGATTTGGAGGATTTCATGGGATCTATTCATATCATACATGAATTGGAGGATTAAAATACCCTCATGGTTACCATGGTAGGTGATGAGGTTTGAGAAACAATTCACATCATGTCCCTGGATAGTGCACCTGGCCTAGATGGCTTTATAGAGAGTTTCTTTTTGGAAAAGTGGGATTTTTTTGGGATACATGTTACTAAGGCTACTTAAAGATTTTTTATAGGGGAGGAGCGATTAATTGAAGCACATGTTCCTCAAGAGTTTTTCTACTACCGATAGTCAATGTCTATTCCCCTATTGACCATTTTAGATGCATTTTTTTGTGTAATTTCTCTTACAAGATTTTGGAATGTCTGCTTGCTAGGAGGATGAACATGATGATCCCGAAAGTGGTTTCCCAAGAACCACATGGAATTATCAAGGGTAGATGCATCCAAGGGTGATTGAAGTTTCCAAATAATTAGTGGAAGATGTTAATAAATGGGTCATATGGCCCAACATCAACTTCTATGTCTATCTGGAAAAGTCATATGATAAGATTAATTGGAGTTTTATTATCCAGTTCATGAGAAATGTGGGATTTACTGAATGGATGTGTGACCTTTTCTTCTGTTTTTATTCATCCCCATGGATTACCATATCTCTTATGGGTATGGACTTTGGATATTTCAAAATTGTTCGGGGAGTGAGGAAGGGGGATCCTTTGTCTCCTATAATGATTATTATTCCAAAGGAGGCTCTTTCACAAAATTTACATAGAGGCATTATGGAATGTAGGATCCATCCTTATCACTCAAAATCATCGAATGGTTCTCTTTCACACCTTATTTTTTCTAATGATATTATAATTTAATTGAATGGAAGGGGAAATTTTATTATTAGTCTTATGGGAATTATGTAGGTCTATGATAGGCTAAGAAGACAACATATCAATGTGAGGAAGAGAAGTATTTTCATTTCAAATAAATGTTCAAGAAGGGGGGCTCATGATATCCAGGACATTCTGGGAATATAGCAAAAGAAGTTTCCAATGATTTACCATGGGGCACCTATTTCTAATGGGCATGTTAAAAATTTATTCTTCAATGAACTTATCAATATAATTATGGGGAGGATTCTTAGTTTGACGAGATTATTTCTATGCTTCGTTAGTTGTTTTTCATTGATTAAAATTATTCTATATTTAGTTCTGTGGCATGTAATGTATGTTATATATCCACACAAAGGCATTATTTCATTGGGGGAGAAAACAATAAATTGATTCTTATGGGACGATAACCCCATAGTTAAGGATCATTTGTATTCATGGAGTCACATTCAAAACCCAATCTAGGAGGGAGGAGTCAGTCACCAAGATATATCAGTAACAATGCAGTCCATATAGGCTCGCTTGGCATGAGAATTTATTGGTGGTGATATGTTGTCGTCCAATGTTCTCTGAAGCCAATATGGTCAAAATTGAGAGAAGTAGGGAAGAAATAAACATTACATACTAGAGAAAATCATCAAATATCATATGGAGATTCTTTGGGACTCCTCATATTGGGTAGTGGGGAGAGGAGAGATCATTTTATGGCATGATAACTTGGTCAGTGAGATGCTGTTTTTTTCTATTCTTCCATGTCTCTAATTTGATAGTTAAGGAGGCTTCTCGGTATCCCCAACTTATGGATTATATTTTGAGTAAGGAACATATGTTCACCTTCATGTAGATATTATTTTAAAAGAAGGCTGATCCATTTTTCTTTATTGGTTTGGCTTCAAGATAGTTTATCGGGTATGATTATAGGATGCTCCTTCAGCTTGGAGGGGATCACAATGATTGAGATGCTCGGTTATGGTGCAAATAGGTCCCAACAAAAAATAATTTTCCTATATGGAGGTCGTGGAATCATGAATATACAATGGAGGATAATATTCAGAAGAAGGAAATTTACATGGCCTCGTGATGTTACTGTTGTACAGACCCACAGTTTAGGTCATCACTCAACATTTTTATAAAGATAGAATGGGAAATTAGATTGTGGTTTATTATGTGAAACTGGGGACTGTATAACTCATCCTTCAATTCCATGAAATATTTTATTAATAGCTAGTTTTTTGGAGTGGGATTCCAATAAATGGAATTCATGAGTTCTGGCAGCATTGTGATTTCTATTTTCTAGTTAATATAAGAGGAAAGGAACAAGGTTAGAACATAGGTGCAACTTTAGATATCCTTTATACATGTTATAATGAAGAGACTTATATATGATACTGGTTATTGGGAGACATCAGTCTCATGTTATTTTTAGACTAATCAATAGGCCCCTTGTTCTGCCGAGTTCTCAGGGAATCTGGATCAGATTGAGGCAACCACATCATGGATATAAACATAATGTGAATAGTTCATTTATTAATGTAAAAATTTGTGGGGGAGGTCTTTTTTAATATTTGTATGGTTTGGTATTTTTCACATTCAACATCATTTCTGGTCCCTGGAGTTCACTGGGTGTGGAGATGAAAGTGATTCACACTAGTATCATGCTTTGAAAGAACGTAGTGTTGTTGTGTTCAGAGGTGTAGTTAGATTCTAAAAATGATGTGGGTTTCTTAAACGGATAGATGGATCCTCATTGGAACCTGAAATAAATAGTTTTCAGTATCTCTACGGAGCATAGACATAGTTTCTCAGTTCATCACATGCATAGGGGGGGGGGCAACTTGGCTGTAGATGCCCTCTCTCGGGGGAGTAGCCAGGAGGGGTCGTTGATCATTTTTTCTAGTTTGGGATCACTTCATCATGACTGTAATAATTTTTTGCAAGGTTATGCCCTTGGATTACATCATATTTGGTCGCCATGCTGGTGTCATTTCTTAATGGGCAGTTTTCATATATTTAATAATATTAAAAATAATCAATTTTTGATCGATAGAGAACACGGGTAGGATAAAGTTGACAATTATGATTCCATTAATCCACGATGAGCTAACAGACCCGATTCTTTGAAAACGATGGTACTAGGAGAACTTTTTTTATTTCAATATAATTTTTCCAAAATTTGAAGAATTTTTTGGAAAATTTATATGTTCATTATTCTAGGATAGTGTCAACCATTGTTATTTGTTGATCCACTTCACCTCTATCTATAAAACTGAAAGTGACATTTTCATTCCTAAAGTACTTACAGATTATGAGATCCATGATATTCCATATTATTTTTCATTAGTTATCATAAACACAATATAGTTTTAACATTGTATCCTATATGCATAAATCCTTATATGATGAGATAAAATATTAATCTTACTAACTTTGTCATTTTTTTTCTTAAACATTCCATAAGTAGTTAACCTTAACACCATTATGAAATATGAAAACTCAATGATTTAGAAATAATTTCATGAGATCGTCTTAATATTGATAAACCATATACCAAAATGTACCACTTCATTTTACAATTCAAAAAATGTGAATACCCACATTGTACATTCCCCTGAAACAGGTTAACTACCTTAATTACCTAAAATCCTTTTGGAAAAAATACATGGTTCCTTATTTAAATGATTATTGGACATATCCATTAAATTAAAGAAGTTGTAAACTTCATCCTTGATTTCATAGAACTCATTAAAAACAATTAATTCATGGGTAATTCATACCGTCTAATTTACTTATTCACATATATCATATTGTTATCCAAACATCATTATATCAATGTTAGGAATTATTTAAGGTTTTCATTCTCTTCATAAAAATATCATCATTATATGTAGTAATTTTTATAATTTCTTCATCAATATTAAGCATGTCCTTTTCAATCCTTAATATAAATTTTTACTCAAAATAATTATATATTTCATTATTCATATAACATAATCTATGAATTCCAAGACATAAATACATCAATCATTCAACATTATACTTATACCATTACTCAGGCTTAGTCCAATTATTACATAATACATTGTTCCTATAATATGTTTGATGAATCATTTTTTTGTGCTTCCTTAAAATCATTTTTGTCTTTTATATTATTTTTAATGTAATAAGAACATATCATACCATTCCTATGTTGTTGTGGTATTCTTATCAAATGATGTATAACTAATAGATTACCACCTATATAATTATATTTTTCATATTTAAATTTGGGATATGGATTGATATAATTACCATACTATACATATCTGAAATATTAAATGTCAACCATTTTTCTTATAGTTCTATCGATAATCAATAACAATAAATCGTAGTGTGAGAAACATTTATCTCATTGGGATACCATATAATCATGAAAAATTACATATAGGGTTCCAAAATAATGGATACTACTTCTTGAATCTATAACACCTGACATTTATAATAGGGTATTCATAGAACTCACCTTTTATAATATTTTAGGATTGTTTGTAAAGAGTTTTTAATTCCTTATGAGTACCTCCCAGGAGTATCAAACTAGTTATGTAGAAAGGATGATTGTAGTGTACTAGAGTACCACGAGTCAAGTCTGAAACATAATGTTGGAGTAGTTACCCCTATATACATATGTTTTATTGATACATCCATTTATAGTACCTAGAAAGATATGTATTTATATAAAACCACTCACTATATCTTTTAGTAGAATTCGATGAGATTTTCCTAAACACTGACTCATTGTTATACTTCTCCTTATAGACATCCCCTGACATATCCTGGGAAATAAAAATAGGGATATCACAATATATTTATCATTCTAGTTTCTTAAGTTTATCTAATAATTTTCTATGATTCCAAATTTAGAAACCCTTTCTCTTCATACATAGACATTACATAACTTTTTTGGAATAAAAAATACATTATACAAACATATGCCCAAAGACTATATTAGTATACTGTGATTGGAATCATGAAAAAAAAATATTATAGCTCACTAAAAGATTGTAAATGTTTCAAAAAATGATCTTACCCATTATTAATTATAATTAAAAAACCATTATTTTTAACCTAGGGAAATTAAACCTAAGAAATGAATCATCTCAAATTCTCATTAAGTGTAAATAAATGAAATGTGTATTCATATCTTGAACATATGGGTATATGAATGTGATCATGTATTTTATAATATCATTCCATGTATATCACAAATCATAAAGTGGAATCGTGTAATAATTCTTTGTACACCAGAAGACATTAATCATAAGTAAATGAAGAGCATAATACATCAAATCATAACAATCGAATAAGACATGTAATAGTGTCTTACACATCACCATATACAAAATTTAACAAGTATAAGTAAAAACATGTTCAGAAATTATGTTAATTACATGAAACCAGTCCCTCACATAGACTTATAGACATCTATGTGGTCCACACATAATGTTTTGAGCATGAAATGAGGTTCACACATATCATTGTGAAAATGAAATCATGTTCATTAATAATATTTTGAACATATTATAAGGATCACTTCTAATATTCTGAACATCTAATTTGATTCACACATAATCCTTTGAAAATGATACTATGCCAATGCATAATATTTTTAACATCTAATCAGGTTCATGAATAATAATTATACACATGATTCATCCACCATTACAAAATGAATTATAGGGAGATTTAGTTCCCACCCATAACATAACAAAATATTACATCCATCATCCACAAAGCATTCATCATATCATAATATTCAAAAAATAGATATGTTTTATAATCATTTCATTAAAGCATGTCCAATGAAAAGAGTCAAGGTTCAAAGGAATATAATTCTAGGTAGTGAAACAGGTGTCATAAGCATCATTCCATCAAAACATAAATCATTCAAGAAATAATATTAATATAACCATTAAATAATTTCCTAGAAGATCATGAGTAATATCAATAGATGTCAACATAGATATAAATAACCTGGAATGCTATATTGAAATTATTTATTCATTAAAATATACTTTATTCTTTAAATGTATATTTTAATCCTAACAACCTTTTAAAAAGCATTTTCCTGAAAAAAATTAATGAATATATTAAAATATTTAAAAACGTTTTTGGAAACATTTTTCATTGAAAACATATAAAACTAAATTGAAATATTTTTTTAAACCATTTCATTGGATATAATTTTCAAACTTATTATTAAGTCTTTAACTTCACTTGAAAACTATTTTCCATGAAAACATATAAAGATGATTGAAAACATTTGGAAAACCATTTTCCATGTAAATTTCATTAAAAAAATATAATTCATGAAAAAATTTTAAAAAATTTCTCTAAATATTACTTTTAAAAACATTCCCATTAAAATAACCGTTTTACTAATGTTATGGAAGATCCACAAAAATGACGGAATGTAAATCTATACAAGTTGTATGAGGGAACACTACTGGAAATTTAAGGTATACTAATGGTTGAAAACTGTTGGTATATGGTGGAGAACCGTGGGTACAAATTATACCTACAATCATAGAAACCGTAGCCCAGTAAGTCGTGACAATAGATATATACAAACGATTTGATATAAACTGTTGGTATATTTGAAGAAATCTACTCTATAGAAAAAGTTTTATAAAACCGTTGGCATAGAGTTATTATAAAACACATATTCCAACGGTTTCAAAACCATTGGCACATCTTTTTTAGTCTTCTATTCACCCATATACCAATGGTTTAAACCATTGGTAAAGTGTTTGTACAAACGGTTCAGAACCGTTTGTAAAAAAACATACAGAACCTACACCAATGGTTTAAAACCATTGGTATTGGATTTGTTGTACAATTCACTCAATAGCCTGCTCTGTGTGCTCCTATGTGAATTTTACTAAATACATAAATTGAAATACATAATAAGGATACATAATTAAAAACTGATAATTATAAGGATACATAATTTAATAATAAATTATTAATATAGTAAACTAAAAACTGAATACGTAATTATATGTGATATAGAATTAAGAATACATACAAAATTTCATTTTTATAACACATAAACAATTGAATTCAGAAATTAGAATCTAATAACCCAAAATAATGAAATTAATAAATGAATTCAACCATAAACAAATATAATGTCATGGTTTTGGGCGGGTGTCTTTGAACATGGTGATGATGATAATGGGTGTGTATCAATGAGCTTGTGTGACATAGGAATTATAGTTGTCCTCGGCGTATTAAATGTCATGTGTTTAATAATAAGGGTAGGAGTTCCTCACATGAGAATTGGATTGTGTGAGGTTCTACCATGGATTGTTTTGCTAAAGTATCAACACAATCCGAATACGTTTGGTCGGTTTTCTATATGCCAGTTGTTTTTACTTAAAATGATGTTCATTTTAGACAAAAGAGAGATAGTTACAGTGAAACCAGCCACACCGTTCCATTTAATTAGGAGAGGTTGACTTTTGAACATAACATATGACCCATGGATAATTTTCCTAATGTATCAATACAATATGAATGCTTTTGGTTGGTTTTCCATATGCCAGTTGTTGTTTTCACTTAAAATATTGTCCATTTCAAATAAAAGTGAGACACTTTGTGTGGTATCAGACACACTGGGCCTCAGATTGAGTCTTTGTTGACTCGTTCATGTCATAAATGAGTCATGGATTTTTTTGATAATGTATCAACACAGTCTGAATATGTTTTGTCGGTTTTCTGTATGTTAGTTGTTTATACATAATAAAGTGTCCATTTTAAACAAAATAGAGACACTAAGAGTGCTACAAGCCACATCGTGCCTTAGGATGAGGTAGGGTAGAGTCTTACACATCAAAAATGACCAATGGATCGTTTCCTTACTGTATAAAGACAATCCAAATGTGTTTGGTCGGTTTTCCGTATGCTAGTTGTTGTTTTCATTTAAAATGTTGATCATTTCAAATAATGGTGAGACACTTCAAGTGGTACCGGCCACACCGCACCTTAGATTGAATGGAGGATGACTCAAACACATAAAGAATTACTCATGGATCATTTTCCTAAAGTATCAATAGAATCCAAATATGTTTAGTCCATTTTCCACCTTCCAGTTGTTGTTTTCACATAAAATGATGTCCATTTTAAACAAAAGAGGGACATTTAGAGTGGTACTGGACACACAGTGGCTCAGATTGATGCGGGGTTGACTCGTACACGTCAAAAATCTCCCATGGATCGTTTTACTAATGTATCAATACAATCCGAAGGTGTTTGGTTGGTTTTTCGTATGCCATTTGTTGTTTTCACTTAAAATGTTGTCCATTTAAAATAATAGTGAGACACTTTGAGTTGTACCGGCCACACAACGCCTTGGATTGATGCATGGTTGAGACATACATGTCACGTATGACCAATTGATAGTATTTCTGAAGTATCAACACAATCCATATATATTTGGTTTCTGTATGCCAGTTGTTTTTACATAAAATAGTGTCCATTTAAAAAAAAGTGACACTTTGAGTGATACCAGACACACCATGCCTCAGATTGAGGCGAGGTTGACTCGTACACATCCCATATGACTCATGGATCGTTTTACAAATGTATCAACACAATAAAAATGTTTTTGGTCAGTTTTCTATATGCTAGTTGTTGTTTTCACTTAAAATGATGTCCATTTAAATCAAAAGAGAGACACATTGACTGATATCGGCCGTACCGTGCCTCAGATTGATGTGAGTCTGGCTCCAACACATCTCAAATTTCCCATAGATCTGTTTCCTAAAGTATCAACACAATCTGAATGCGATTGGTTGGTTTTCTTCATTCCAGTTGTTGTTTTCCCTTAAAATGATGTCCATTTTAAACAAAAGAGAGACATTTAGAGTGGTACCAACCACATTGTTCCTCGGATTAATGCAGGGTTCACTCATACACATCCCAAATGTCCCATGGATTTTTTTCCTAATGTATCAACACAATCCTAACACGTTTGATTGGTTTTCCATATGCCAGTTGTTTTTACTTAAAACAAAATCCATTTTAAACAAAAGAGAGACACTAAGAGTTGTACCGGCCACACTGTGCCTCAGATTCATACGGGGTTAGCTCGTAAATATCAAAAATTTCCCATGGGTCATTTTCCTAAAGTATCAACACAATCAAATGAGTTTGTTTGGATATCTGTATTCCATTTGTTGTCTTCACTTAAAAATTTTGATCATTTCAAATAATGGTGAGACACTTTTAGTTTTACCTGCCACATCGTGCCTTAGATTGATGCGGGGTTTACACCTACACGTCAAAAATGTCTCATGGATCATTGTGATAATGTATCAATAGAATCCAAATATGTTTGGTCTATTTTCTCTATTTTAGTTGTTGCATACACTTAAAATATTTTCCATTTCAAATAAAAGTGAGACACTAATAGTGGTACCGGCCACACCATTCCTTGGATTGAGGCGTCGTTAAGTCGTACACGTCATATATGGCCCATGGATCATTTTAATAATGTATCTACACAATCCAAATACGTTTGGTCAGCGTTCTGTATGCCAATTGTTTTTACATTAAAGGGTGTCCATTTTCAACAAAAGAGAGACACCTTGAGTAATACCAACCACACTATGCCTCATATTGCGTCGGGGTTGACAAGTACACGCCACATATGACACATGGATCATTTTCCTAAAGTATCAACACATTTCAAATTCAGTTGGATGGTTTTCCATATGCCAGTTAGACAAATCGTGCTACAACAATCATAATATCTTATAATAAAACTATAGACAGTGTGAATGATGTGCATCCCCTGCTGCATGGTTTGGAAAAATCATACACAATGCTTCAAATATAAATCCCTATATGGTTGGTAGATACCTGTTGAGATGGAAATAAATTTTTTACTCACCATTATGCAGAGAGGTTTTCTACACCGACCAGGTTTCTAAGCTACGAAAAATCCCCAGAAGCCCCATAAAACATTATAGCATCATTAGGCTTCCATTTTTGATCAAAAATATAGAGTTATACTGAATTCAAAAATATATATACCAAATTGAAAAACCATGTTAGAAAATAAAGATTTATACTGAATTCAAAATTGTAACGGATCAATATGCCCCTGATCACCATCACCATCACCATTATCATCATCAGCCTCATCCTCACTGCCATCTCTGTCTTCTTCATCTTCCTCGTCATCATCCCCATTCTCATCCTCTGCCCCATCCTCTCCCTCAACCCCATCCTTTCCCTAATCGTTATCCTCATCCTCTCCTCGTCCTCTTCATCATCCCCATCATCACGAGGAATGCCAACATCTCACCTACCACTAGAACTGTAGCATGGTGCATTCGATAATTAACCCATCGATGACATATATGTTTGACAAGCCACGTTGGCCTTTGGTGGAAGTGATGAAGATAAATCTTTGATCAGTTTCATAAATTCATTCTCCCTCGTATGAACCTATTCTTCTAACTCTGTGACCCTTTAATCATACAGTCTTTCATGCTCCTTGACCAGTTCCAACTCGGTGGTACTAGAATGGATACCTAGAGAGTCTCAATACCACATCGGGACTATATTCATAATAGGCCGACATCATACTCAACCAGAGTGGTCATCTCCCAAAACCTGGTATAAATGATCATGTTGCCCTAAATTTTCAGGCTCCTGGTCATCAAGGGCCTCTAAAGAAGCCTATTTAAAATATTAATAGATTATTAAATTTCAAAAAAGATATTAAACATTGAAATAAACAAATTAAAAAATACAATCTTTTCTTGTGTCGGTTCATTAACATCAGTTCCGTCTTTTTTCCTTCTACTTGAGCAAAACAATTTTACTTGAGGGAGATGTCCTTCTATATTCAATTTGTTCTTTTTTAATGACATTGAAACAATATAATGTGAAAGTATAATGATATATTCAACATTCAATAAATCACATAATTTATGTAGGAAACAACAAAAAGGGAATGTCCCAAAGAAAAATTATAAACAACTATATAATACTAGCTGCCTCTCATGATCTGACATAGTAGTGCTCCCCAATGTGTGGAGGTATTACTTTGAATCAATAATTTAGATCATAATATTCCTAAATAATGTTTCAAAAAATAATATAATATTAATTCATAATATGAAAATTGTCACTTCAATACCTCAAATGGGATTAATACATTAAATTTGGTAGTCACCCAATGGGTAATCATTTGGTGATATTGCACTATCGTGCAATCATCCACAATAGGTACTGTCTCAAAATCTATCACCACTCTATCACACCATCCAACATACAAGTCATGCTTATAAGCTCTCCAAAGCTCTTATATTTCCTTTAATCAAGCTGGTCGTTCACCTTCACCATCAAGGAAGTTAAGCCGAAGCAGACACCCAATAGATTAATTCATATAAATACAACAAAATACTACATTAAATCCTACAGATTTTTACCCATATTTGTGCCCACACATTATCCTTTACTTCGTGTGGAAGATGTCTCCAAGAGAGAGGGCCAACCAGAATTATGTCGGAGTATTTGGTTAGCGATTCCAAAAAACACAGACATTCCTGCCCAGGTTTATCAGTCATCTGTCCATCATCATTGTATTCAACCATCAACTATGTCTGGTGGTTCCATACTGCATGCAAGTGAGTACGCCCCCTCCTCTTCCTCATATCAATATATGAATATATTGTTAAATAATAATAATATCATTACAAGTTATAATAAATTAAATTTGGTATAAAAATTTGTTAGATTTATATAAATATACCAATGGTAGTCGGATCAATGGGTGTCACTGGATGTGAACAAGCTGATGGAATATCCTGTATTGGTGGAGTATCCCTCAGTTTATGCTCCACAACCACATACTTTGTCAGAGATGGAGTCGAAGAAGGTGGAATATAATTTCTCAAAGATATTGAACCAGATGAAAAAGATGACTGTACAGACGTCTGAACAACTGGTAGTGTAAACATCAGAGGCCTATATATCTTGTGTGTCCCGAAAAGACACGCCAGGATTAAAATGGGGCATAGAAGATATGTCTGTGGTAGGGGCATAGTCCAATCGAGTATGTCCAGTGGATCATTTAACTCTCGCACCATGAGACCTCATACCACCGGCCTTAGTACCGGGTCCACCAGATGATCGTCTAACTCTGACACCATCGGCCCTCATACCACAAGCCTCTGTACTAGGAGAAATATTAGGCTCCTCGTCAGATATCTCTAGTCTATGGGGTGGATCCTAAAAAAAGATTAACACTAAAGTAAAGACTTGATATTATAATTTATTGAAATAAATAAATTTGAAATAAAATACTCACAATAGGGATGAGTGGAGGAAAACCCATCTATGTCATGGGATGGTTATTTTATGTAATATTTTTCAGCTGCATATCTTTAATGGGTGTCATTTCATGGAATGAAAACTAAAATGGAATTAATTAGAAACAGATAACTAATGTGTAACCCAAAAACAAAATATAGGAAAACAATTGTGATAAAAAACATAAATAAATAGATGATTTATGGTGGTTCGAAGGTATATACTAGGTTACACACTCTGAATGATGTTGGAGAAACATGTAGGTGATAACACAACTGTATGATTATATATATTTCCCACCACAACTTATGGTTCAAAATCAAATCTAACAATTGAGCTATTGGAGTCATCATATGTAATAAACAGATTACTTCCAATTGCGGTAGGGATAGTGTCAACGTCATCATCACCATCATCAAAAACATGTATGGGGTTTAATTAAATAATTACACTGAATTTAGGATGACGATGATCATGGACATAAAAAAATGATTCACCATTTATTCCAATACATATGGTTCAACGGTTGCTAGAGTGCGAGTCATGTCAATAACTCAAATTCCAAAATTATCAATAAAGGTTCCTTTCCTTGTCATTGAATCAAACCCTTGAAATTTCATCATTGTTAATTGACCATGCGAGTAATAATCCAAAATTACTATTTTCTCCATGACTCCATAATAAGCTAAATTTTCAGAATGAGGTCTATTATCAGATGAACTAGCATAACAGTCTGTTGTGGCAGTTAGCATAACACCATCATGTTGTGTTCTCATGTTTCTTTCATGTTCAGTGATAATAAATTTGTATCCACTAATCAAAAATTATTTACAAGAACAAACCATTGTATTAGGACAAAAATCCAATGTACTTATTTCCTCAGAAACAGAGTCTGCAGGAAAACTCGATACCTAATATATAAACAAATAGTGAACTTAATAAAATATTACTTTTATTTAGTTATTACAGAAATATTTATACCTTAAGTTCCAAACAAATAGAAACCCCTTTTCTATGAAAAGTATCTTTCCTTCTCAATGATAATGAATGATGCTTTGTATATATCAATTCTCTATGTCCCATGTAGATAAAAATAATAATTGTTTAAAAAATATATTAAATTACAAGAGATAAAATAAGAGATACATGTACAATTTACATAATTGATATACTCATCGAACAAATCAAAATTGAACAACATTGTGTGATATGCCATATCTCACTCATCAAGGTTTATGTCGTCAATGTATATGATCCTGAAATTCCTCCTGTTTGAGTAAGTGTAGGAAAACTGGGTTCAATTTTTTCATATAGTTCTTCTTTATTTCTCATTGGTTTGTTTATTCTCATTGTATGATCATACAAATACATTGAGCAGAAATCCATACATTCTTGATCCATGTAACCGTTCAAAATAGAACATTCGCGATAATTCATGTTCTGAACATATGATTTCAATGTGTACATGTTTCTTTTAGGTGGATAAATCCAACAGAAATCAATGGGTCCTCCAAGAAGTATTTCGATCGTATGATAGACAATCAGATGCAACATGGATGTAAAAAATTATGGATAAAATATTTTCTTTTACTCACACAATGTTAATGGTGTCTCTTCCCACAGTTTTTGCAAGAAGGATTTGGAAAACTTCTTAGCACAAAGATCTCTAAACAAATAACACAACTGAATAATTGAGGCTCTTACATTATTGGACAAGTGTTGAAGGATTTCAATTAGAATAAACTCTTGAAAAAGGACGTGATAATCATGATTCATCAAATATTTCAACTTCAAATATTTTATGTTTACCCGTTTTGATAAATTACATGAATATCTATCATGAACATTAATAGTGTCTAGCTCTTCCAGATATTTCTTATTTTAGGAGGTTTCATCACATAAGAAGCACATGGAACAGGCGATTTATTTTCACTGATGTAGACATGTTGCAATTCTGGACTTATCCCCCAATCTACCAAGTCATGCCGAGATCGTAAATCATATTTTGTCTTCCCCTTGAATTTTCGATGAATCGAAAGAAATATTTCTTATATATTCTTTTCAATGTTCATTGCGTCTAACAAATTAAATAACAAGTAGGTTTTCCAATACGACAACTCATATAACATAATATTATTCTTCCAATTGTAATAGTTATCATTCGAAACATTTTTCATCCTTATAGATTTCATTACACCTTTCTCAAATGAATAACTGAAATCTTTCAATTCATTAAGCACATTAGTTATAGACATACGTTTAGGTGGATCGTCAGTCTCCATGTTATTGTCAAATCATTGAAAAATGTTTCTATATGGATGGTTCATTGGAAAGATTCATCGATGTCCCATAAAACAAAAAATACAATGATATTTTAGTCTTCTTGATTGATTATTCTTCATACAAAGAGGACATGACAATTTCCCTTTTGTGATCCATCCAGACATCATTGCATAAGCAAGAAAATCGTTGATCATCCACATAAGTGCAGCATGAATCTGAAATATGTCTTTTGAACATGCATCATATGTGGGCACAACCACATCCAAAAGAAGTTTCTACTCTTTTATTAAAGGTTTAATGCATACATCTATATAATTGTTGGGATCAGAAGGGACATATATCAGTATAAAAAAGAATGTGTAAGGATTTTGCATAAACTACCATGGGGGAAGGTTATAAATTTGTATGAAAATCAGCCATGTCTTGTGAGAAGTAAGAATTTGCCTATATGGATTAAATCCATCCCCTGAATGTCGTAGTTTCACATTACACAAGTTGGCTACAAATTCAGGATATCGAGCATCAAATCACTACCATGAAAATCCATCTACAGGGTGAACCAACTCTGCATTATTCTTTTTTCACTCGGTGTCATGCCATCACATTTTTACTGATATTTCATCAGACATGAAAAGGTTCTATAATCTGGGGATAAATGGAAAGTGAAAAATTTCCTTTTGTGGCACATGATACAGTGTTCTACCATCTTTTGGATACCATCGGGAGGATCCACATTTAATACAATCATTTATTTTAGGATTTTCCTCCCTAAATATGGTTAAATCATTCGGGAAAGCATGATTTTTTTGAGAATCCATGCTCATCAACTAACTTCCATGTCATAAAGTGGTTTGAGGGAATATATGCATCATCTGGAAGTAAGTACTTCAAGAAGGAAATAATATTATTAATTGCAGTATTTAAAATACCATATATAGTTTTCCCATGAAACAATTAGATTAAAAATAATAAAAAATTCATTTTTCCACATTGGAGATATACTGGAGTCATCACATCATCATTCAATTTTATCACCCTATTAAAATCATCATTTTTGTTGGACGCATCATGTGTGCTTGTATAGGAATCTTGTTGGTTAGAAATCCTTTCCTTCTCATGATGCCAAATAAATTTAAAATGGACATATATCAAACTCTACAATTCAGTCCTATCATTTTGATAATAAACATTTTGAGATTCCATTTTATCTCCATTGTGATACCACACATAATTGTTTGTTTTGAAAACATATTTTCTTATATGATAGATAAATGATTCACGACACAACCAATGTCTTCCAACACAATTAGAACATGGGCGGTATGTGATCCCTATCTGAAGCCTTGTCAAATGAAAAATCTATAAATCTATTCAAATTATTTTGAAAATCAGTTGAAATCTGATCAGTTTCATACATCCAACATCTATACATTATGTAAAAAATTTTGATAAGTCATTTCAATAAAATTAAATAAAAATGGAGTTCAATCAAAAAAATATTTAGGTAAATGACAATTGTTTAATCTATATAAAATCATGACTAACACATTACTCTATATGAGAATAATATTAAGAAACACAACAAAATGAAGTGTATATAAGAATATAAGATACAAAATTTCTAATGCCTGTATTCTAGGATGGCCTAGTAAGATATTGGAAGTGGATCAAGGAATACATAATCCTTAAGGGTATTGTTGGTATAACATTTGTTTTATACATTAACTTCTTCAGGGAGATTGGGAAGAGGAGTAGGATGAGGATCACATCAGAAGTATTTATGGCATCATCAAGTTTCACCTTAACCATAGATTGATGGATCCTAGGTTTGGGGCCATAGATCATAGGTAGGAAGGGTTTATTAATTGAATCATGTCGCAATTGATTTTGGAGAGGGACCTTAAATAGTTATAATTATGGATTTGATTAGAAACACCTATAAAAAGTATATCAAGGAACTGTGACATCCAAAACCCTGATGCCACTCATTTGTGACCCGAACACAGTTGGCCACATGGCATAAATAAAATCTACCAAAATTACAAATTTTATTGAGTAATAGTGAGATCCTTTGGTGTGTCTAGGGGAGTATATTCCCTCATTACCTCAGTTGCACAATTTTAATATTATCAGTTAAAAAGTAGAAGAATGATAAAAAGGGGAAAATATTGAAATGGATGAAAATAACCAAATAAGTAATACCAAATAATAACTTTATCATAAACCAAATTATGGTAATGTATGTCATGTATATAGAAGAAAAAATAGCTACAAATAGTATGAAGTAGTACTATGCCAAAGGCTAAATAAATTCTAAAATATAACCTAGCTTCTTGAGATACAACCCAATCTTCTACTACAAGATCCTTCCTATGTCATGTGAGTAGTCATGCATCTGTAAAATGGTGATTACCATTATCAAACATATAATCATGTAGTTAATCCGGTTACCCAATGTAATCTCAAACAATGTGTGAGATACAATTCATATAGGTGACCACCTAGAGGACTATAACTATCCTGTAAATTTATATAACATTTTAATATAATGATATGATAAATTAAAGCGATATCTAAAATTTATAAAAGGGTATTCTATGGTTCTAGAGAAGAAAAATAAAAGGGTTTTCTGTGATATACATTCATGAAGAACGGAGATGTCCTACATGGGAGAATGAGAGGCCCCACTGAGAGTTCCCTTGAAAGATGTTTTATTCAAAAAGAATATTGGATTGTACGGTTAAGTATTTCTTATTTCTTTAGTGAAAACTAATTAGGGACCACATGATATTTTGTAATGTTGAAGAGTTTACTCCATATATTCTATTGTTGAAAGGATAAGTAAACATTGTGTCATTTTATATATATAATTATTTTGATAGAAACATGAAACATACTTGTTATGTAATACACATAGTGTACAAAAATGAATATGAATACGATATTAATATTTGACATGATCATAATGAAAGGACCAATTTTCATGAAATACTATGAATAAATATTACAAATAATTTCTTACGAGTTCAAATACATGAAGCAATAATATTTGGAGCATTGAGATTAAAAAAAGAACAATTAATCTTTAAATTTAGAACACAAGAATGTGACCATGCCCTTATAAATGTATATGTGTAATGAAAACAATAATTGGACAATGTATACAATGATGTAGTGATTGGAGTACACAATTCTTTAAGAGAGTATTTAACCATAAAATTTTCGAAAATCCCTTGAAATATGACAAAATGACGCGATCTTTCTAAATATTGAAATAAATGGAGAAATGTTGAGAATAAAAGGATATCCTTAGATAATATGATAAGAGGTTGATTGAATCTACATGAATGGGTGAGTTGCAGCTGATAGGATGGAATAGGTTCACTTAGCGAGTGCTTCTGTGAGTTGGGGGAATGTTCTTCTAGAAATCTGGCACTTCTAGGAGTCATGGTTCTGTTTCATTAAATTTGGGGGGGGGGATTTCCCAATGGTTATTAAAAACTGTTGTTAAAATCATGTATTTACCAACAGTTTATCCAATCCATTGGAAAATCCTTTCCTATCTACACCTTTACCAACTGTTTGTCAAAACCGTTGGTAATGGACACTTATACCAATGGTTCTTTTGAACTATTGGTATAAAATTTTTGGGCAAGCTATCCTTTCCATTAGTGTAAAAAGAAAATTCATTTTCCACTATAAAATAATAGAATCATTCCTTCTTTTAAAAGTGAAAAAAATATTCATTTTTAAAACAGTTTAAAAAAAAGAATGGTAAAAACTTATTTTAATGATTATTCGATAATATTATAATATTCATGGTGACCATTTTTAGAAAACATGGTTATGAGTGAACAAAAATTTCATATAGATTAGAGGGTAATGCCAGGTTTCTTAAAATCACATTCTTAATTATATTATTTACCTAAGAGTAAAAAAGGTATAAATAAATGAATAAATACTTAATAACTAGAGGATATGAATTTTCATTATTATTCTAGATATATGGATAATAATATTTCTTCAATGAAATCACAAACACAAACTGTCTTGAAATGTGATGAGATTGTTTCAACAAACTGTAACCACTTGGCTACATTAAACTATACCCACCATGTAAGGAAATGAAATTAAATTAATCATAAAATAACTTAGAAATAATTAGATACATGATATAACATTTCAAACACAGTATATACACTTAATTTAAAAATATTGGTTTATTACATGGCAACTATCTCAAAGAAGGAAAATTGAGATAAATTTTTTTAGTGATTTATTATCTATTGAATCAGAAATACCATAATTAAAATTACATAAAATGGATACTTAAATAAGAATAAATTTATGTATAAATTTATATAATACATCCATGTGAAGTATAAACAATACTCAAAAGGAATGGGTTGTGAATAAACCATGTATCTCATGGAAATAAAAAGTGAGAAAAAAATATCATTACCATGCAAAATGGATCTCATCGTACTCATAAAAACCTCATATAAAATGAATATATATTTATTATACATATATAAAATAACCATATTATAATATCTAATAACATTTATGGTTTAATATGATTTTATATTACCCTCTTGTTAATAATACCATGTTATGGTTACACTTTGGGTAATATTCACTATTTTTTTACATGTGTATCAGTTTTTATATATTTGGCTCATATACTTATATAATGATTTCCATATTATAAAAAATGATATAAATATAACATATATTTATTATATGTGTATTATAATAATCTATATAATTTATAGTTATGAAATGGAAAACACCATTCTTTGTGATGGTAGCCAGTATGTATGCATAAACACTATTTCCTTTTACTTTTCATCTGGAATGAAAGAATTTATAAGACACACATATATATATATATTAAATTATATTTATTATATATTATATATCATATAAGTTCACTAAATCCATCATTAATACATTAAATTAAGTTTGTTAATGAATCACATCGCTTTGTGAGGGCGGTAGTCCACACATCTTTAAATGAAATTATCATATTTCCACAAAATGGAATGTATAAACATATCTATGATAAAATAATTATAGAATACTAAACAAATAAATTTTATTTTATATAGAAAATATAATTATAGTGTCTTTCAAAATGTCCCCTTTGAGTGGTGGTAATGGAAAAATTATCAATTATCTTTTCATGAGGCAATAGTTTGACGTCCACATAAACAATATCTTAGCTACCCAGTAGATGAATTTTTGTGTACATGTAGGTTGAAATAATATCATAAAAAAATATTATATTTATGATAATTTTATTTTATAAAATCATGGGATTAGATGATATAAGGGATTTTAGAATGAAAATCAATGAAGGTGGTTCAAGGGAGGGTATTGACTCTTAACCGGGTAAATCCCCTTTTTTGTACCAAATGGATTCCTTGGAAGGCATTATATGAAAATGGAGTCTTCAAGTAGGAATAATGCTTTTTTGGGGATAAATTAACTATAATTTTCTTGTCCTATGTAGTTTAGAGGTGTAATGAAGTGGGAGGAGAGGATACCTTTTTACAATGGAGGGGGAGTGGCACTCTCATAATATTTTGACAAAGGAATTCAAAACTCATTTTTCGAATGTAATATGGATCCAATAACAGACATAATTCGATCCAATGGATGATAGAGCTTATATATGTCCATCTAATAGCTCTTTACAAGTTTCTATGTCATTTTTGGTCTTAAATGTATGGTTTAGTCCTCAAATGAGAATAATTTTAAGTTTATCGATGTATTTAATTTTAATTAATTTACCTAGTATTTTTGGTCAAAAACTAATACAATCATATTAGAAATTATAAATTATTCTAATTCCAAATATTTAAGTCATTTCTACGAATTTCAATCATATATTACATCGAAATCAATTTAAATTTATTCTCGCGTTCTGGCCGATAGTATGGGTTTTTAATGTAAAAAATGGTCATAAGTTTGCTATGTTTTTTAGCCAATTTCAATGTTAAATAGGTTCAAATGACCTATATTAGATTAATTGACAAAAATAATATCTTATTAAAATTTTAAACCAATTTAAAATATAATTTATCCTTAAAAATAAATTTTATTAAAATATAGTTTTGAATTACAATCCAATTTTATTAACATTTCATTAAAAATGAATCCCTATAGAAAAATACCAAGAATTTATACTATCTGAGTTGTTATGATTAAATAAAAAATATGAAGTATGCCTTGAAATTTTAAATATACTAATGTCACAATAATTGGATTCAAAAGGGTTCTCCCTTAACATTCTATAATACTACCTTTATAAAAGAGATAGGTTTTATGCATATAATTAGTTTTTTTATCTTATGTCCATCGAATCTGTTAGTTTAATATTAAAAAATATTTGATTGAATATATATTAAATATATTACATTAATATCACTCTTAAATTTTAATTAAATTAATTTCATATAGTAAAACAACATTGTGATCCTAATGTATTAATATATATTGATCACCCCATCATTAAAACCACATATTCAAATTATATCACATCTCAAGGATGTTTCTCATTATTAACATTGAATTTGATTTTTCATGCATTCAACGTGTTAAAATTTACCTTAATGTTTTTTATATATCTTTACCCACTTTAGCTTCGATGGAGTTATCCAACATCTCCAAAATTGGTGTTTCATCAACATAATCATTTATATGACCAAATTTTATTCCCCAGACCACACTAAATATATGGTTTTTAAAGGGCTGATATGCTTCTGTAGGATTCTTTATAGGAGAATGGTGATTGGGATCAAGGGGTTCCTAAGTCCTCCCATTAGAAAAACATGTTTTATAAGTATTCATTTCTGCATGGGTTCATGTTAAAAGATTATTCACACATTTTAGATAAAAAAAATTTAGTTTATTTATTATAGAAATAGCCAATTTATTGGGGTGACCTTTTGAAGGTGAGCATGATTTCAATAAATATTTTAACTCATTGTTCATAAAATTTATGAAATTATAATAATTATATTCTAAATTTATTTATCCCACAATAATTGAGATCTGATATTTTTATATAATTTTATGAAAATATTTTTTAGAAAATTTATTTCTATTTACATGTCTTTTGGGATTTTGTGCAGTTTCATAACTTTTTATTCAATTTGATTTTATCAGCTTTATGCCACATCCATATTCCATTAAAATATAAAAAAATTGAAATGTAAATTTTTAAAATTATTTTTTAATTTATAAAATGATTAAAATTTAATGATAAATTTTTTATTATTGTGAGAATTTAAAAATTCAGATAAAAATAATGGTTTATGGGTAACGAACTTTATGTCATTGAAAATGTCATCACACCCCCACATGAAATCCTTTATTTTAATGGATATATTTTCATTCTAGAAAAACTATAATACATCAATGTTATCATAAAAATTTAATATTAATTGTAGAATAAATGTGTCAAATTTAATAACAATTTTAGGGTTCTAATCTTTTCATCGATATAATTAATTTTCTAATAAATTTTATTAATAAAATTATAGGTGATGTTTGATACTAATTTTTATAAGAATGTTTTATATCAATTATTCTACTAAATACCAATGTTTATGTGATGGTAATTTTGTTTCTATAAATTTTTATTTTTATTTAAATAGTTTTAGGTTATTTTAAAACATTTTATATTACCGTGAAAATTTTCATGAAACAAATTATTACACTTTTTAATGGTATCCAAATTACTTAATTATTAATAGGATTAAAAATTTAGGTCTTATTCAATAAAATTTGGTTTATTAGTATTATTAGTAATTTATTTTTCTCTGCATTTTTTTTCATTTTTTATAGATATTTTTTCCAACAACAACATTAAGTATCAACTATAGGAAAATATGATTCCATTGTAAATTTTTTTAAATAAGATATGAACATATAGAAAAAAAAATTAAAAATAAGACAAAAATTAACCCAAATTACATTTACCTTAAATTATGTAATAAATATTGACATATGACGATGAGATAATATAATTCCCTACGATAATAAATTAAAAAAGTAACTTACAAAAATATCACACATATGGTGTTGGTATCTAAATGGTTTTTTAAAGATACAATCAGTAGTCTCATTGAAATTGTTATAGTTTTAATAAAATCACCCATTAATGTAATCTCCTTATTGATACTCACAAGATATTTATAATATAATTTTTCATTATAATTAGAAAATACATTTAATACTAGATGTTTACATGAATTATCCATATTTTCCAAGATGAGATCAGAACATAATATTTGAATTATAATAAATAAATTAATCTAAAATATTCAAGAAACAGAAAATTGGAAGAATCCCAAAATACCATCATATAAGATAAGATTAATAAAAATGAATATTGTTTTTTAAAAATAATAATAATAAATACAGAAAAAATAAATAAATCCAGAATGTGTCTTGATCTAGACACTAGGAAATTATATTATTCAAGCTATAATAAAAATTTAATAACATATGAGAGTGAGGATATAAAATATAGGTTGTCATAGAAAATGGTATTTCTATAGGTAGTGTTCCTCCGCTATGTAATCCAAAATGGTTTTATGGATGTGATTTACCAGTTTCCCATTTGTACTGAATGTCTATCTGTTCGGTAATTTTTAAAAATATATAAATCAAATAGAAAAATATTAGTGATTATATATAGGTAGAACTAGAATTAATGAATCTAACCATAGTGTAGTGTCATAATGGTATTTTATATAAATTCCTCCTTACCAATGTGGAACATATGGTGATAGATGAGAGGATTATGAGTAGTATTAATTTTTTCAATATATATTTTTATTTTTCTCATATAATCATCTTTATATTTCCCCAAACTCCAAAATATAAAATTTACTCTAAGAACCTACACTAGATAGATTTTAATTGTTTTCCATTGTTTCTCGATTTATTAGTTTCTCTACATCAATACGTATACAACACCTGTTTAAAAATTCTATGTAATAATATGAAAATCTGGTGGGGGTTTCTTAAATATCTCAATATGCTTGAAAATAATCAAAACATCTAAGGATGTAATCTTATTTACAATGCTGGAAAATTTATTCAAATATTTGTTTTATATGTTTATTATAATAAATGAATTGATTAATTATTTAGGAGTGATATTTCATAGAAACACAATACCCAATCATATACCAACACAAACATGGTTGAATTTAATAACTGTAGATATAATAATTCAATTCATTAATTGTGTACATAAAAATCATAATATTGTAATATATTTTGGTTATAAAAAATAAAACAACTAACTTTGAGTTACAAATCCATTTTTATCATGTTTCTAACAATTTAGATACATAATAATTATTGTTATGATATATATGTTGTAAAATATTTTCAATAACAATTCCATAAATTAAATCCCTGAAAAAAACGTTCATGTAATGAGAATGTTTATTATGGAATTTCACTTCTTTTAGAGACTTTCCCTATCATTTTGCATTAAGAACACACTATAAAGAATAATATAAATCCTAAAATATATAAGGCAAAAATATCCTAGAATAAATAACCATTAACATAATTATTTTGTAACGGAAGTGAAACCCTATTGAATATTGTGATAAACCTTAAATATATAAAAAAATTACCAAATCAAAATTTAATTAATTTTGAGATGATCACTACATATGAATTAAAGGTAACCGTAATCCCAAATATACCAACAAGAATAAATTTAATGATATTAAGCATTATTTTTATGAAGATGAGTAGGAATTAAAGATATTATAAAATAATTTAAAAAAATTTATAAATATTAAATAACATATTAAACATTGAATAAATTATTTTCTAGTAAAATGGAATTTTGGGATGTATTGAAAGGTTATTAATCGTCTAAAAATGGAAGCACCTTGTTGATATTGTCATACATCACACACTTTTATCCATTCATAGGATTAATTTCAACATTGATTTCATGAGGGTGGAGAATTTATAAATTTTCATGCACTTTGGAATCTATTTTCCTGAGGTAATTCATAAGGGTTTTATATTTCAAATATAAAATCCATTTATACCCTAAAAGATATGAAATTAAAATATTCCAAATAGGAAAATTTTCAATAATTTTTTTTCTCATTGTGGATGAAATTTCATATGGAGGTTCTTGTGTGCTTGAGGTATATACAATGACACATGGATCTTGATCAAAACATCATGATATAATAAGGAAAACTATAATTCTGTAAATTTCAAATAATAGCTAAGATGGTAAATCCCTATAACGCCCCGACCCCAGTTACCCAGAGTCGGTGCATTATTACATAACATTGTCATGATCACAAGAAAGATCAAATCTCGAAAGACCGATTATTTTAGTAGCCTTTCAATAACTAGATACATTAATAATGTTTACATTACATCATAAAATGAAAACTACAATAACATAGTCTCCATAGTCCACACTCTTATCCCCTCATACTATCCCTGCAGGTCATTCATAATTTATTTCTTCACAGCCTAGAAAAAATAAAACATTGAAAAGAGGTGAGCGAAAATTCCTAGTAAGGATAACAATATAGAAGAAACTTTCAAAAATAAGATTAAACATTTAAGGTAATGTATAACTAAAACAAAAGCCTTTTAAACTTGAACTTCAACATAGTATGGAAAATATAAAATGAAATAATGCCATTTACATATTCACATGGATATTCTACTAATCGAATAATCACATGCAATATCAATAACCTCTTTCATAATGATGGAATTCATAATTCCAGACTATCATAACCACATAGATAAGGCCACGTGACAAGAATACAAATAATATTTTTCCAAGGCCTTGTGACAAGACACTAGTTTGTCTCATGAGACCTACCGATGCATCGAGGAGCTATAGCGGGCTCCACCCGTCACATATTAGGTCCAGTGCATTCCTCATATGAACATGTTTAAACATAACATAAACATTCATATTAAAACTAGCATAAGAAATGTAAATACTTCATCCATAAACCATGAATGGTATTGAAATAACACATCCACAGTCAAACATATCACAAAACCTTCAATAAAATATAGAAGTTTTGTATCATAATAAATCAACTCCAAAAAACATAAAATCCATCAAAGGATGTTAACATAGTTGAAATCAAAAATCTTTTTAGAGAAATATCTCTTTCTATTTTGAAATTATTTAAGAAACATATAAAATCAAACATTTTCTTTAAAAATATTCTCATAAGCTTTAAAGGTAAACTTCAACGATTTTATAACGGTGGAAAATAGCCTCACCCGCCGTATATTTTAAAAAAAGACATTCATACCTTAAATCTGTCGAAAAGGTTAAAAAACACCTTGTTTGGAAAGCGATGGAAATATTCCTTTATGAACCTCTAATAAAAAAGTAAAACAAGGGTATAAATGACTTTAACCCATATTCTTGTTAATAGTAAAAATGTTTTGAAATACATTTTGATTAAACATGGATGTTGATGTTAAAGAAATCCCAGTAGATTATTACGTATAAACAACTTCGGATAATGAAGAGATTGTGAAATAAACCCTTAACTTGTACATTTACTTGGTTAAGGGTAGGTTAAACTCTTGTATAATGGTGAAATAATTGCTATTAAATTATAAAGAATCATATACATTAATATGATATCATATATGATCTTTTAACATTGATTTGTTAATAATATCTTAGTATTATCGTTGTTTCGGGTGTTAACTTACTCGTTTTCTTTTATATGTTTTGTTACATAAGTCGTGTTTGTCATTGATAGGTTGTATATTAATCATATACAAAATGATATCAAGTTCTTATATACTATTATTAATCATAAAATGAGAATTAGACTTGAATGGATACGATGGAGAATGAATCTCATCGTGTTCGTGGAGATGGTAGTCCGTACGTACGTACAAGCGAAAATATCATTCTTAAATTTTTTAATAATATAAAATTGGATGGTATATCATATATACAGAATAATTATCATGTTATATTTATTATTTACTTGAATTACACAACATTATTATACCCATCCAAATAATAATTTATTGAATAACAATTACACCATGACGTGGAGACGGTAAGCCGTATGTACACACGTATTGTGACATGTTATTCAAAGGATGGATATGATACTGAATATGGTTGTACCATATTTATAATAACATCACAGTATATATAAGATACTAGAGTTATTATTTCATAATGTGAATAACAAAGAAATAAGAAGTTGAAGAAGAAATGATTTTGAAAAAGGGTGGAGAAAAAATTGCCACTTATTTGGGTTCTTGTTTTTGATTTTATCAAAAGGGATCTTTAGGTTGGCTTTATGATCATACTAATTCCACTAGATTTTATTGAGGGAATTTGAGAGAATATTTGGGAAGGGGTTGGCCTAACCAAAAGGCTTTGAATGTGTTAATTAGTGAGAAGGGGGAGTGCCTTTTTATGAGAGGGGTGAGGGGCACCTTTGGAAAAGCTAGAAATATTATTTTATAATAAATTAATATTCGGTTTATAAAGGCTCAAAAGTGGATTAATTAAATTTTATGGTGGTTATGGGTCTAAAAACACTCAACCAATAGAATTTATACAGGTTTGGGTTACTATATTAACCCTATCTTTAAGTATTAACTCTTAGTAAATTAGTTTCACTTTTACAATGTCTCTTTGTATTTTTATATTATATGGATAATAAACGTACTATATACATACAAGAGACCCCCAAGTGGTCCATTAATGATACAACTATCGTGATATAAGTCACTTGGATGATCCATAGATTTTTAGGGATTTAATATCAATTAATAATATAATATTTGTTTTAAAAACTCTTTTATGTCAATTTTGACACTATTCAATAATTGATTTTTGTAAAACTTATAACATAATTATTACTTATAAAAAAGTTAATTAAATCACTCCTAACATGTCATATTATCCTAAAAAATTATTTTTATTTATAAAAAGTCTCAAATTACATTTATTTGGGTATTTATAATATCAATTATTCTAATTTTTAATTAATTTATTAATTAATGCATCACCATTGTGTCATAAAAAAATTATTTTATATAATGTCTAAAAATTATAAATAACATATCATTATGTAGGAAATATTTTTTATCTTTATAATGAATATTTATAGTCTAAAATTCAATATATATAACCCTATGTAAAAATTGTTTTTCTAAAAGATATATGCTTATGTCATTTTTGTATTTATTTTAACATAATTAAAATATAGTGTCTCTATCACCTACACGTGGCTCCATTGGGTCCCAAAATCGACCCAAAGATTCCCATGTTTGGACATTTATCCACTGATAAGGTTAGGACACGTTTTAAGGTAATTTAGTATTATTATAATATTATTTTTTAACCCTTATTTACCGGATTTACCCTTAACCATTGTAAATAAAATATTTACCGAACTAATTATTCAAAATGTCTAAAAATAAAAGTAACTTTTTTACACAATTTGAACATCCTGATTCCAAATATTGAATCCATTTTTTATAATTCAAAACACAGAAGTGGCAGAAATTAATTTAAAATTAATTCCCATTGTTAAAAGAAAAAGCGTGTTTTTAAGAGATAATAACTATCAAAAGATTGACACTTATTTATGCCCGGTTTAATTGTAAAATTATGTACAATGACCAATATTGTATTAAATGGTAAAAATATATTCTAAATATACTTTAAAACCACTCAAATTCATAATTTATCAATATAAATTATTTCGATTAAAAAAGTTGTTTTTAATTAAAATTTAGTAATTTTCATTATTCATCAAAATATAAATGTTATCCGAAATGTTCCAAAATTTCACCCTAGGATAAATTCGATATTCAGAATCCAAAAATGAAGTCCATTTTGAGAGAAAAAATTTATAAAATTTTAAAAAGTAGGTATTACTATTCATAACAACTAGTTTGATTGGTTGTGGTGTGTTAGAACTCGATTTTGCGTATAACACACGATATCAAATTATTCAACGAGAAGCGAACCGTAGAAGCTTGTGGTGTTACATTCTACCATCCTTCAAATAATTTTGTCCTTGAAATATAAAGAATACTGCCGCATGAAAGGACTCGGGTGGTTCTTCATCATAATTTCCTCGGGTTCCCACGTTTCCTCTTCCATCTTATGGTTTCTCCACAAAACTTTTACGAGATGCGTCATCCCGTTTCTCAGTACATGATCTCTCGTATCAAGAATCCTGACGGGCTCTTCGCAATAAGACAGATTGGGTTCCAGTTCTAATTCCTCATAAGTGAGTAAATGCGTTGGGTCAAGCATGTATTTCCTCAATAGAGATATGTGGAACACATCGTGAACTTTGGAGCAACTTGGCGGCACTGCCAATCGGTAAGTTACAGCCCCAATTCGTTCTAGAATTTCGAAAGGTCCGATGTACATGGGACTCTATTTACCATTCTTACAAAAATTTATGACTCCTTTCCATGGAGATACCTTCATGAAAACATGATCACTGACATGAAATTCCAAATCGTTCCTTCGATTATCGGCAGAGCTCTTCTACCTACTTTGAGCTGCTTTGATATGGTTTTGGATTACCTTCACCTTTTCCATTGTTGCCTCCACCAGTTCTGGGCCTACAAGTTTTCTTTCACCAACGTCATCCCAATAGGTTGGTGTGCGACATCTCTTTCCGTAAAACGCTTCATATGGTGCCATCTGAATACTCGAATGGAAACTATTGTTATAGGAAAATTCTACCATAGGTAAATATTGATCCCACATACCCTGAAAGTCACATGAGTAGGATCTCAACATGTATTCAAAGGTTGGGATAGTTCGTTCTGATTGTCCATTTGTTTGACGGTGGTAGGTAGTGCTCAAATTAAGTTCAGTATCCAAGGATTTCTGAAGACTTCTCCAGAATCATGAAGTAAAACGGGGATCACAATCAGAAACAATCGATAGGGGTACTCCATGAAATATCAAAAATATATCAATATATAGTCTTGCTAGATGTTCCAGTGGTAGATCTTCTCTTATAGTAAGAAAATGTGCTGACTTGGTAAGACGATCAACAATATCCCATATTGCATAGTTCCTTCTAGGAGTATTTGGTAGCCCTATGACAAAGTACATAGTAATATTGTCCCATTTCCACTCAGGTATGGGAAGAGGTTGCAATACTCCCCCAGGAGGTTGCCTTCCATCTTTCACTTGTTGACAAACCATACATCTTGACACAAAATCAGCAATATCCCTCTTCATTTTGTCCCACCAAAAAATGTTCCTTCAAATCTCTATACAATTTGGTGCTCCCAGGGTGTATAGAGAAATTTGAACTGTGAGAATCATCCAGCAATTCCCTTTTTAGATCAGGTATACCAGGAACAAAAATTATCTTCCCAAATTTCAAAATTCCTTCTTCACACACAATATATCTCAATATCCCATCATTCACAGCATTAATCTTATTTTGAAATTCATCATCATCGGTCTGAGAAATCTTAATCCTTTCTAGTAAATATTAATTGGAAACCATTTGAAAAAGCATTGATGTTTCACCTCATTGGTTATTCTCATGTACATCTTCACTAGAACCATGAAAATTGGATCCCTTTCAATTCTCATATTGTTCAAAACTCCATGATCTTTTCTGCTCAAAGCATCTACCACCTTGTTTGCTTTCCCCGGGTGGTAGTGTATCGTACAATCATAATCCTTGAGTAATCCAAGCCATATCCTTTGCCTCATGTTGATTTCTTTTTGTGAGAAAATATACTTCAAACTCTTTTGATCAGTATAAATCTCACATTTTTCACCATAGAGGTAGTGCCTCCATATCATCAATGAAAAAAATCACAGCTACTAACTCAAGATCATGAGTAGGATAGTATTGTTCATAAATTTTCAACTATCGTGATGCATAGGCAATAAACCTATCATTCTGCATAAGGACACAACCAAGTCCTTTCTTCGATGCATCATTATAAATAACGAACCCATCATTCCACGATGGTATAGTCAATATAGGAGCATTAAATAATCTCCTCCTCAAATCTTCGAAACATTCTTCACACTCTTTTGTCCAAACAAATTTAACCCCTTTACGTGTGATCTTTGTTAATGGGTTTGCCAACTGGGAAAAATTTTGGACGAAGCATCGATAATAACCTGCTAAACAAATAAAACAATGTACCTCAGTTATACTCATCGGTGCAGGCCATTCTTGGATTGCCTTGGTCTTAGAAGGATCAACAGAGATTCCAGCTTTAGAGACAATATGAACAAGAAAAGAAATCTCCTAAAGCCAGAATTCACACTTGCTAAACGTCCCATATAATTCATGTCATCTCAGAGTCTTCAGGATAATGTGCATGTGATTTTCCTGATCTTCGTAGCTTTTGGATTATACAAATATATCATCAATAAATACCACCACAAATTCATTGAGATATTCCTTGAAAACTATATTCATCAGATCCATGAATACAGAGGGTGCATTAGTCAATCGAAAAGGCATTACTGTAAACTCGTAATGCTCGTACCTGGTTCGAAATTCTGTCTTCAGAATGTCTTCGTTCTACACACACAACTGATGGTATCTAGATCAATGTTCAATTTTTGAAAAGTATTGATCTCCATGTAGTTGGTCAAATAAATCATCAATGTGATGTAGGGGATACTTGTTCTTTATTGTTATAGCATTGATATCCCTGTAGTCGATACATAACCTCATAGATCCATCTTTCTTTTTAACAAAATTAAAAGGGGATACCCCTAGAGAAACACTAGGGCGAATAAATCCCTTATTACTAAATTCCTCTAGTTGTTTGTTTAGTTCGACTAATTCCATAGTGGCAATTCTATAAGGGGTCTTCGATATAGGCCTTGATCCTGAAATTAAATCAATTGAAAAGTAAACTTCTTGTTCTAGAGTATGTCCAGGTAAATCATCCAGAAATACATCTACATATTCTTTCACAACAGGTACATCCTCTATTTGAACATTCCTTTCCTCACCCACTGTCATTTCATTCTCTTCCTCCCCAATAATTGAATTTAGTTGAGCTATTGGTGGTGGATCTAGATAAAAATTACGTGTTGACGATTCTTCTCCAAAGATAAGGTGTTCCTTATCATTATCATCAAAAATCGTAACCTCCTTATTATTACAATAAATCATCGCATCATGGTCTGAAAGCCAATCCATACCGAGGATTATATCAATCTCAATCATAGGTATGATGATGAGATCAGCGGATAAAGAACATTTATGTGCTCTAATGGGGACTGATTCAAAAAACATTGTTGCAATGATACATTCCCTATGAGTTTTAACTGAAAAATCCTTTATTAAATAAAATTGTAAATATATAATATTATTAGAAAATGGGGAAGATATGAAACAATGCAAAGATCCAAAATCAGATAATTCATTTTCTAAACTTGAGGAAACCATTAAATTACCTACCACCACGTCTTTCGGAGCTTCTACCTCAGCAGTAGTGATAGCATAAACTTGGCCTTGATCCCTTGGCCTTTTCTGAGGTATGTTTCCTTAATGCTTAGGACATTCATTTTCATTATGTCCCATCTCCCTGCAATTATAGCATTGGACATCAGTAGCTTCCTTCTTCCCCTTGCAATCACGAGCTTGGTGGCCTTTTTCACCACACTTATAATAGACTCTAGTTCCTTTTAATAAAGTACCGGGTGTTTCTTCCAACATTTAGCACAGGATGGATATTCAACCATTCCCTTCTTCCACATATTTCCATTCCCATATTTATCAACAGATCTCTTCTTCTCTTGCTTTTTTTAAGGTCATATGACATAGAGAATTCCTTTTCGGTCTTGATAGCACATGAGACAATGTATTCGTACGACGAGAAGGATTGTGATACTAATGCACGACGGAGAAATATTTTTAACTTATAAAATAAATGATCAATCATACTTATTGGGTTACGTATATAACCTCCAGCATACCTTGCTAACCTTGTAAAGTTAGCCTCATACATTGTGACATTCTCATCCTCCTTTTGTCTTAGACTCAGAAATTTCCATTCCATATCTGCTCGATGGTCACAAGGAAAGTATTTTTCTAAAAATAGATCTTTGAACTCCCTCCATTCCATATTTGATACTTCATCGTCTTCCTTAGTGTTTTGAATCAATGACCACCATTGATCAGCATCTCCAGTGAGGCGATAAATTTCAATGATTACTTTTTTCCTTTCACTACTCCCCAAAGACTAAAATATTTTCTCTAGTGAATTTATCCATTACTCAGCTACTAAAGGATTTGTACTCCCATTGAAAGTTGGTGGTTGTTTCTTCATGAAGTGATCTAACATTGATCGTCCACACTGTGGATCAAGGTGCTCCATAAGGGTAAGGTTATTATTCATAACCTGAGTGAGTTGTCCCAGTATGGTGATTAGCTAATCGACACCAGTTTCATCACTATCTCCACTATAATTATCTTGAGCAGGAGGGAAATCCCTACATGGAGTGTGTGCATTGATACGGTTTACATTTCTTCCACTAGGCGCAATTTCTAAACAATGGCATAAACTAGATCAGTTTATGAATCAAAATACATAATTCCATACTTATAAAACACTTAACATAAATTGAACTATTTATGGATATAATCCATAATCATAAAAAAATTCTTTGAGGAAGTATATACTCATAAACCCTTCATAATGATTTGGAAAGAAAATTTGATTTATCCTAAGCATATCCCCCAGGAGTGTCATAACCAAGTGTGCAGCAAGGCCTATTTTCATGCACCAGTTCCCGTTCGAGTCTAGCTCAAAGCGGTGTTTTCGGGTTTTACCCTTAGGTACATATGTGCCAGAGTCGCCTCTACTTCTCGTATCTAGACAGGGATGTATTTATCAGAAAACTCACAAAATCTATACAATACCAAAATTCTAGGAAGTTATTCTATACTAATCCTCAAAGTCCATCTTAAATCTATGTGCTCTAATTAGAGTTTATATAAATCTATATTCCAAGGTTTGTAATAAAATTCCCCTGATACCAACTGTAACGCCCCGAACCTAGTTACCCATATTTGGTGCATTATTACATAACATTGTAATGATTACAAGAAAGATCAAATCTCGAAATACCGATTTATTTAGTATCCTTGGAATAACTAGATACATTAATAAAGATTACATTTCATCATAAAATGAAAACTACAACAACATAGTCTCTATAGTCCACACGCTTATCCCCTTATACTATCCCTGCAGGTCATTCATAATTTATTTATTCACATCCTAGGAAAAATAAAACATAGAAAAGGGGTGAGTGAAAATGCCCAGTAAGGATAACAATATTGCAGAAACTTCCATAAATAAGAATAAACATTTAAGGCAATGTATAATTAAACAAAAGCATTTTAAACATTAACTTAAACATAGTATGGAAAAAATAAAATGAAATAACACCATTTACTTATTCACATGGATATTCTACTAATAGAATAATCACATGCAATATCAATAACCACTTTCATAATGATGGAATGCATAATGCCAAACTATCATAAACAGATTGCCAATGACTCATGCCAAGACTACAAATAAGATTTTTCCAAGGCTTGTGCAAAGACACTAGTTTGTCTCATGAGACCTACCGATGCATCGAGGAGATATTGTGGGCTCCACCTGTCACATATTAAGTCTAATGCATTCCTCATATGAACAGGTTTAAACATAACTTAAACATTCGTATTAAAACTAGCATACGAAATGTAAATACATCATCCATAAACCATGAATGCTATAAAAATAACACATCCACAGTCAAACATATCACAAAACCTTCAATAAAATATAGAAGTTTTGTATCATAATAAATCAACTCCAAATAAAATTAAAATCCATCAAAGGATGCTGACATACATTAAATCAAAAATCTTTTTAGATAAATATCTCTTTCTATTTTGAAAAAATTTAAAAGTCAGATAAAATAAAACAATTTCTTTGAAAATATTCTTATAATCTTGTATGGGAAACTTCAACGATTTTATAACGGCGGAAAATAGTTGCACCCGCCGTATAAGTCAAAAAAATACATTCTTACCTTAAATCTGTCGAAAAGGTTAAAAACAGCTTTTTTTGAAAATGACAGAAATATTCCTTTATATACCTCATATAAAAAGTCAAACAAGTGTAAAAATGACTTTAAACCATATTCTTGTAAATAGTAAAAATGTTTTTAAATACATTTTGATTAAAATGGATGTGGATGATAAATAAATCACAGTATATTATTACGTATAAACAACCTCGGATAATGAAGAGATTGCGAAATAAACCCTTACCTTGTATGTTTACTTGGTTGAGGGTAGGTTAACCTCCTTTATAATGGAGAAATAATTTTTATTAAATTATAACAGAATCATATACATTAGTATGATATCATATATGATCTTTTAACATTGATTTGTTAATAATATCTTAGTATTATCGTTGTTTCGGGTGTTAACTTAATCATTTTCTTTTATATGTTTTGTTACCTAAGCTATGTCTTCCATGGATAGGTTGACTTTTAATCATATCCATAATGATATAATGTTCTTAGATACTAATATTAATCATCAAATGATAATTATACTTGAATGGATATGATGGAGAATGAATCACATCGCGTTCATGGAGACTATAGTCCGTACGTACGCACGAGCGACAATATCATTCTTTTGATATTAAAATAATATATAATCGGACGGTATATCATATATACAGATTCATTATCATGTTATATTTATTATTTAAATTAATTACTCATCATTATTATACCCATCCAAATAATAATTTATTGAATAACAATTACACCATGACGTGGATACGGTAAGCCGTACGTACGCGCGTATGGTGACATGTTATTTAAATGATGGATAGAATACTGAATATGGTTGTACATAATTTATAATAACATCACAGTATATTATAAGATACTGGAGTTATTATTTTATAATGGGAATAACAAATATATAAGAAGTTGAAGAAGAAATTAATTTGAAAAAGGGTGGTGAAAAAATTACCTCTTCATCGGGTTCTTTCTTTTGATTTTATCAAAATGGCTCTATAGGTTGGCTTTCTGATCACAATAAGGCCTCTAGGTTGTAGTTATGGAAGTTTAGAGAGTATTGGGGAAGTTTTTTGCCGAACCAAAAGTCTTTGAATGTGTGAATTAGTGAGAAGGGTGAGTGCCCTTTTATAAGAGGGGTGAGGGGCACCGTTGGAAATGCTAGAAATATTATTTTATAATAAATTCATATTCAGTTTCTAATGGATCCAAAGTGGATTATTCAAATTTTAATGTGGAGATGGGTCAAAAACCACTCAACCAATATAATTTATAAAGGTTTGGGTTACTATATTAACCTTATCTTTATGTAGTAACTCTTAGTTAATTAGTTTCACTTTTACAATGTCACTTTGTATTTTTATATTATATGGTTAATAAACATACTATATACATCCAAGAGACCCCCAAGTGGTCCAATAATGATACAAATATCATGATATTAGTCTCTTGGCCGATACTTATATTTTTAGGAATTTAATATCAATTAATAATATAATATTTTTTTAAAAAAAAACTATTTTTTGTCTATTTTGACAATATTCAATAATTGATTTTTTGTAAAAATCATAAACGAATGATTAATTCGAAAAAAAGTTAATTAAATCAATCCTAACATGTAATATTATCCTAGAGAATTATTTTTATCTATGAAAAGTCTCAAATTACATTTATTTGGGTATTTATAATATCAATTATTCTAATTTTTCATTAATTTAGTAATTAATGCATCACCATTGTGTCATAAATAAATTCTATTATATAATGTCTAAAAATTATAAATAAAATATAATTATATAGGAAATCTTTTTATCTATCTAATTAATATTTATAGTCGAACGTCCGACATATATAACCCTATGTAAAAAAAATATTTCTAAAAGATATATGCTTATGTCATTTTTGTAATTATTTTAATTTATTTAAAATAAAGTGTCCCCATCACCTACAAGTGGCTCCATGGGGTACCAAAATAGACCCAAATATGCCCATGGTCGGACATGTATCCACCAATAAGGTTAGGACTCGTTTTAGGGTAATTTAGTATTATTATAATGTTATTTTTAACCCTTATTTACCAGATTTACCCTTACCAATGGTAAATGAAATATTTACCGAAGTAATTATTAAAAATATCTAAAAATAAAACTTACATGTTTACACAATTTGGAAATCATGATTCCAAATATGGAATATATTTTTCCAAATTCAAAACACATAAGTGGCATAAATTAATTTAATATGAATTCTCGTTGTTAAAACAAAAAGCGTGTTTTTAAGAGATAACAACTATCAAAAGATTGACACTAATTTATGTCCGGTTCAATTGTGAAATTATGTACAACGACCAAAATTGTATTGAATGGTAAAAATATATTCTAAATATACTATAAAACCACTCAATTTCATAATTTATCAATATAAATTATTTCGATTAAAAAAGTTGTTTTTAATTAAAATTTAGTAATTTTCACTATTCATAAAAATATAAATGTTATCCAAAAAGTTCCAAAATTTCACCCTAGGATAAATTAGATATTCATAATACAAAAAATGAAGTCTACTTTGAGAGAAAAAATTTATAAAATTTTAAAAAGAAGGTATTACTATTCATAATGGCTGGTTTGATTGGTTGTGGTGTGTTAGAACTCGATGTTGCGTACAACACACGCAATCACATTATTCAAAGAAAAGCGTACCTTAGAAGCTTGGGGTGTTACAATACCAATATGGTGGATATAGTATTTGGGCTTTCATGAGATTCTATTTCCATTTTTTAAAAGCATCTGTATAATTCTAATGAAATATAAAATCATAATTTTTTAGATAACATGGGATATGCGAATATGAATTATTATGATTAAACAATTATGCTTATATAAAATGTCATTTTACCAAATAAATACAAAACATTAATCACAATTTTATGGAATGGAGGGGAATAAATAAAATCTGCCTTTGATTTATTTAAATTGATTCCTTCTATTCTAGTGGATTTCCTAGGTGTCATCCACATTTTTATAGTGAAAATAAATATATTTTTTATGTTTAATTGAAGATTAATTTCAATACAATGATGAAATACAATGCCATAAAAAATCAAACACTCATTAAAAAAAATCCATAGATGGTTAAATCATCCATCAATACATCCATTTAATAATCCAAATAATCTAAATACATACCAACCACAAATTTTTGGAATGTACCTATATAATTTCATTATTTAAATCACATACTTGTATTTATAAATGATTTAAAGGGAAATAGAAAGGTTTTATTTTCCTGATCCTTAAGTTAAATATGCTTTTGAAAATATCTATAATAACCTTTGCAGAAATATGATTAGGAAAATCATGTTAATCACTTCAATATATGGTATATTAATGAAAATGGTAACTTCCCATTCTAATGTGAAACTTTAATGGGTGAAGATCTATATATACACTCCAATAATTTTGAACATAGGTTGATATTGTTTATAATTTTTATTTTTATTGGTAGTTATATTAGTTTTTTAGGGACCCTATATAATAAATAGGCCCATTATCTATAATATATTGGATTAATTATCATAATAATAATGATTTGGCTACCTCCATTTTATGATATCTAGGAGGTTTGAGTTCATTAATAATTAGTATTTTATCATCGTTTTATCCTAATCATTTAATCATTTACGATCCAAGTAAATTGATGAAATGATTAAAATAATGTTTTCAATTTTTGTTCATAAACATTATCGATAATATCATAGATGGTAAATCTATCACAATCCACGCTCTTGAGAGTATAAATTAAAAATAATTAATGGGAACATGTTTTCATAATCTAATATTATTAATTTTTAGTTATTGATTTATGATAAAATTTTTGGAGATCTTATATTGATGGGATGAAAACTAGAAGAGGGAGATTTATGATCTCATCTATGTACCCAATATAACATCCCCAAGTGTGGAAAAAAATTTCACAACAATGATTGAATCATCGATGGTCATTTTTTCCATTAGGAATAATAAATAATTAATAGACAATAACAAATGAAAATTTTCCAAAACATTATGATAAAAAACATAAACTATTACCTAACATGATTAAATTTAAGTTAGGGAATTGCATGAAAATAGTGATTTTTTGGTTATTGGATGTAAATTAATCAAATAAAATAATTATGTATAATTTTATTTTGATAAATTCATAATGTTATCATTGATGTTACATTGGAAAATTTCAATACCAAATTTTGTAGACAATATTCCATTATTTACAACAATTATAGTTTTTTTATGAAATTTATCCCCAATAAATTTAGGAAATTACCTTTTAACTTATCCAATTTAATATTTTAACACATATATATAAATTAGAAAATTATGTTCTCATTCCTACCACGAGTACCCTCCAGCACACCAGTAAGGTGTGGAATACTCTATTTAGGAAGTTAAAAAAAATATTCATGTAAATTATATCTCAAAAACATATGATGTAAAGTAAATATTATGAGGAATCATATTTAATGAGAAATATATGTTGAGCATAACATCATAAAATATAAACCTCTCTATAGTTAAGGTAATCGTGAATGATTCAGTATCCTTGCATTTTTTGTGATGTGATGGAAAGATCAATGTAGATTTGTTCATGTAAAAGATAACTGTTTTAACCACTCAATGTATCCTTTGTATTGTATAACTTTCAATAATAAAATAATTATCATTTTATTTTTTCCTAATATCAATAAATGAAATATTAACCACTCCATTTATTATGGTGTCTAATTTTTTCACATCAATTTTTTTTTGGTTTCGTTGGTTTTGGGGGGTGGGAACCCTTTATCATAACATTATATGTTCATAGAAATGTACTTTTAATAATTGATCTTTTGAACATTGAAAATTATATTATTGGTAGGTGGATGGGATGTATATGAAGGTAGTGATTGTACTTCTCTTTATTATATATTCCATCATCATATTTTTTTATATTCCTATTACACTAAGGATAGTCCCAAATTCTAAAAAAATATTTTGAAACATTTCTCTATAAAAATGTATCAAGAATTTTTTATTGAGTTTTGTGGTTGGACTAATAAATGATTCCATAAATCAATAGTGACATTCCATTTTGATGATTCTCTATAAATACGGGATTGTAGTGTGACTGGATCAACTGACTAAGTATATTATAAAACGAATTGGGGACTAATTCTGAATAGAGTTTTGATGTTTGGAATAATGAATATAACACATAAATAGTACATAAATTTTTAATAGAGTTATAATCCTTTTGAAAATAAATATTGTAGATACTAATTTTGAATTTATTTTAACATTTTATACTTACAAAAATATAATGAACTCATAGTGGTTACTCCAATGGAAATGAGAAAATGTAAAAACCATGTTAAATAACTTGTCATTGTTTATTGTATAATGTTATTTTTAATGGTCGAATATTGATTAATTTCAATTTCATTAATTATTTTTTATAATTTGTGCAAAGGAGAACATTGGGTGGTAGGTAGGGTATATGAAATTCCATGTAAGGTCACGTGTAACGACCCAAATTGTCCTTAATGAAAATTCCTCGGGAATCTAATTAATTGTATTATTATGTAAAATTGTTATATAACATATGATATTCCTTGTTTTTATGATTTGTATTTAAAAATAACATTTTGAATTTTTTTCTTTTTCTTATATAGTGTTTTAACAACGATTAATTGATTAGTATAAATATAGGGCTTTAACAAATCCATTTTACTCAGACAAAGGATGTGATGTCCTTGTCTAGTAGAATTTCTCGGCACGAAGCCCAGTTGTGAGAGCTTGGAAAGTAGTTACCGTCACTAGGCTTTTCTGTTGACAAATTTCTAGCTGAGATTCAATACATTAACCTTGAACGGAACCTCCTATGGGAGAAGTGGAAGTTGATAGAGATTACAACCTGAGCAATGTTATCAGAGCCACCCCATGATTCTGTCACAATCACACACCTAACCCTTAGAGTTTATGCATGTGTTTTATGGTGTTATGTAACAAGACCCTAGCACTATGATTTTGTACATTATTTTTTGTATATAGAACATAAATTCATTTTATTATTGTTAATTATTAAATAGATTTTAAAGAAAAAATAATATTTTTAGTTAACATTCAATTAAAAAAATCCATTTTCATGAATTAATGGCTTTTGGAATTAAATAATATTTATATTAAATAGTATTAAAAAATTAATTTTTATTTAATATAAATTATCATATAAGTTTTATTAATACAATTGTAATTTTTATTGATGTCTCAATTATATTTTTGACAAAAACAATATTTTTTTATAAATATCAGTTTTTTTAAAAGAAACAATTCCCATTTTTAAAATAATATATTGATAAAATTAATATTATTTTTTGAATCAGGACGTCAAAATTATCCATATGTGAATTTTTCTTAATTTTCTGAGACAACATAATTTTTTATTAAAAAATTAATATTGTTTAGTTATATAATGTGTTTTATGACATCATACTGACAGAATAGGGATGTAATAAAATTATATAAATGATATGTTAGACCATTAAATATTTTCCCATTAAAATAATGTGATTTTAGTTTTGTTTTACTTATTTTAAAAAGCTTTAGTGGACCCTCCATGACTTATAAAACATTTTAACTTTTTAAATTGATTTTATTGAGAGTGTGACTCACCTCTAAATAATAAAGCCTAATATTTTAAGAATTCATCCATAGGCCATATAATGTTTTTCAACTCCTCTTTTTCAAAGACCATGGGCAGAAACCAATGGTGGTTTGTGGTTTTGATATGTTTAATGTGTGATGTCCAAATCCAAAATAATAATGAATTCCAGCCCTTTTCCTATATAAACCCACCCAAACACCCACTTCTCTTCACTCAATGCTTTTGGAGCACGACCAACCTCTTCTCTCCTATATCTATAATCCTATCAAGGTGCCCCAAAATTTCATGAAGTCTCTCTCAAGCCTCTCTTGAGCCTTTGGGATCGCACTTCCATGAAAGTGATTTTTTCAATTCTAATTTTTCTTGAACATTCGTTATATTTTTATCCCATTGTATATTCAATAATAAATGTTGGGTTATGATTTCTCACCCCACCCATAATTCCCTCCTTATTTTTTAATGATGATAAACCCATTTCTCTCTCATTAATTCCTCCCATGTACACCTTTTAGCATGTCTAAATTCCATAAAGGATTTCTCTCTCCTCTTTTATATTCATGCAATTCTTTTTTGTTATGAATATAAATTCCATTACATATGTTGGGACATGGATCTATACTAACCCATTACTCTAAATTTCATGTACATATGATGAAACACCTCTTTCTCTCCCATCATCAATTTTTATGAAATTTTATGTCACGTTGTTATGCTGTCGAAATTACACCGTGATTTTCTAAGCCATTTTCATTGTGTAGTGAATACCATAACCATTTCTCTATCAAGGGTATTCACCTTTACAGGCATTTACTTATTTATTAAATAGTTTTAAGTATGAATAAAAATTCATTTATTGTGGAATAAATGATGGTGTTCAATTAATCTATGTTTTATGATCTACGTGGAACACATACTCATGAAATGAAATGATTAAGAAGGGTATGCCCTGATAGCACTTCAATGCCTTGGGTAATTATTAGAATCATGATACATCAAGTGAAATTTGTTTTTAATAATGATAATTCAATTTAATATAAGGTTTACTCATGCGTATTCATGTTGAGTGAGGGTATACTCATGCTCCATGTGCAATGAGCCATGACTCATGCTAATATCATATTAAATGTTGTTTCCACATTTCCATGTTATGATAATAATGTTATATCATGCCTTCATGTTCATGTTTATATTATGATCCATTAATATTCCTATTTCCTAACATGTACTATGTTATTCATGTTATGCCTTCTTACTCCCTTACTGGGCTTCGTAGCTCATCTTTTTCTTGTGTATGTCCTCAGGTTATCTCATGTAATGCTAAGTACGAATGAATTTTTTGGTCACGTAAAATATGTTCTTAATAAATTTGTTGTTTTTATGTTCTTTGTTGTTATGAAATGTTTATAATTTCCCAAGACACTAGACATATTGATCATCAATGTTGTCTTATGTGATATATTATGTAATAAATCATGTTTATGTGTGTAATAAAGAGAAGGGTTGTTATATCACACATCCAGATTGATTGAAATTTTCTGAAGGAATTTTAATTTTCTATACCAGTTGGTTCAAATAATAAATAAATAATTGTGATAGAGTATATAGAGTTAGAGTTTCAGAGAAGGTTTTATTGAAATTAGGACTGATTTATGGGAGGTAACCTAGGTTTTTGGATTAGTTTTTACGATTAAAGTTATGTTTCATATGTTTTGATGGTTTTCTAGAAAGATTGCACAATTTAGTGTGATTAATTTTAGAGAAAATGTTATAACTATTGATTAATAAGAGGTTTTTAGTTGAAATTAAATGTACATGGTTGGGTAGAATGGTTAGATCATGGTTTGGGGTAAATTTTGAGAGGTAAATAGAAGAATAGTGTGAGGTTGTAGAGGGTTTGAGGCCTGGATAAATGGTTGGACATTAGTTCAAACAATCCATGTACATTTCGAAAGTGGGAGGAAGTTTTGATGGCATAGTTAGTTCACTATTTATTAATCCATATAGAACAACCATGCGAAGCAAGGTCAGTTGGACATTGATGGTACACATGGTAGAAGCACAGTTTTTCCATCCACGATGCCATACTATGTGGACAATCCATACAGGATCCCATATTTTCTTAAAAATATAGATTTCAAATAATTTATCCTTTTGGATTTTCATCTTATCCACCACATTTATCCTACAATCTGGGGAATGACCCAAAGGGTTCCAAAACCCCTTCCTCCACTTCCCTCCTTTAATTTTGGGATGTTTCCATGTATATTTCTTTTCATATGAGGGGAGTTATCCTCTTTCAGTGGATTCCATTCTTATTAATCTTCTTGTTTCCCCATAATTTATGAGATCTCTAGTTTAGTTATTAATGAAGATTCCACTGTAGCCTTGTGGAATTATATTTTTGTCTTAGGAATGAAGTTTGGATTGTGTAGAAGAGACGCCTAGATTGATTCCACACATCATTTTGAGACATTAAATCAAGGTTTTTTATCATGTTGATTTATATAGGGTTTTACATATTTATTTGATTTTATAGTCATTGATTTTGTATATCCTCTTAGTGAATTTTCAATGAATGATATCAAGGATCTATTTTGGACGTTCCATGGTGGTAACATAGAGTTTAAATACAAGGTGACTAATTGGTGTGTTATTTAGAATTATGAAAGGTTGGTATTTGGTAAATTAAATAATTATAATCATTATAATTAATTAATTGTAACTTTTTTTTCTGTGATACTAGTGTACAAGTGGTTGTGAAGTGGTCAGATGAGTTTTGTTTGGTTTGGGTGACTCTTACATGATTCTTGTAGAGGCCACTATATTATGGAATCATAATGGGAAGCTTCTATTATGAGGAAGATGGTCTATGAGTTTTTCCCATAGTCTTAATTATTATTTTATTTATGTTATTTTTGGTGTATTCATTAGATCCCATGTGTGTTATGATTTATACCTCAATTTAATTAATATGTTTGGGAATTAAATGCATACCTTTATCCTATAACATATCATGTTTTATCAATAGTATGTTGTGATAATAGACCTATGGACACCCATGGTGTGATACACCCTTTGGGAGTGAAATGTTTTATATGTTTTGTTATGAAATATTCTTATGAGTAATTTTAAATGGTTTAAAATGTATAAAATGGGTTTTGACATAGTTTGTGTTTTTCTATGGGGAAATCAATATTTTGAAATGATTCTTGTTTTCATATGAGGTGTTTACCCCAATGTGATTTTAAATGGATTTTAAATGGATTTTAAATGTGTGGTTGAAATGGGAGTGTGGTTTACCCATTATTGATAATGCATTAATATCTCATCTGATGATTTTAATGTATATATAGGCATTGGTTCTTTCCTATTAGTTAATGATAAATATCCATGATTTATAAGGGTGATCATTGAATGTTTATCAGGGGTGTTGTTATTGTTTTATAGGATTGTGAAATGGGATGGAATTTATTGAGGCACATTTTAGTTTTGATATCTTATGGGAGGTTTAGTATTTGTTAATATTTAAAAAAGGGTTTTTGTGTTATTATAAAATGATTTTTTGGTCATGATGATGAGGTTATTATTTTAGAGGTCATGGAATGGTTAGGTTATAGACCGAGGCTTCGGGAATAGAATGTATTATACAGATATGGTGTCATACTAGGAATCTATACAATGATAATATACTTTTTATTCAGTGTTCTAGATTGATTCTCTAGTTGATAATGGTATAACATAATGAAATAGACATAGGAATGATGTTCCAACTCTTTGGGCTAGGACAAACTGATTCTATAGATACCACCAATGATATATATAGATGGATACTAGACTGAGGATATGAGCACTACTATAATGTTTTTTTATCAGTATGATAGACAAGATGGTTAGTAGTGGTATCAATATTTTGTTATATGGTTATGTTCATTAATTAGGTTTTATCCACATTTTTATTTGTATTCATATTTTAGTTAGTTGTTAGAACAATATCTTGGATACTAATGGAATGGGTATATAAAATAGGTACCATGGGAGTATGTTTAATGCCTCCAAGAGTTAAATAATTAGAAAAACCCATTAGTGGTTTATATATTATGTACACCCATGTTACTATTTAGTAGGTTGGTTTATATTGTTTCATATTTTTTTGGTCAGGGTTCCACTTTAAAACCCATGGTATAATGGGTGATGGATGAGATGACATTTCCCTTAGTATGATTTTCTTTTCATTATTATTCATTTATTCAACATTTTATTTATAAAAACTGATTCTATGTGAACTATTTTATTTTATCACCATTTGTGATGGCCAATATAGCTTCACTCACATCATTATAACTCCTCAACTGTCCAAGGGCCCCCAAGAAACTATCATATATTTATTTCTAGAACAGGTTTGGGATATGGTCAATGTTGAGAATTGGTTGATTCTAAAGGATTTTTCTATTTCTATGAGATGATTAGATGGGCTTGGTTCGATGAATATGGGGAGATTTTTTTTGTTTTTTTATGGTATGTTATGAAATTAGTCGAGTGGGTGTTTATTATATGTATGACATGGTTGTCCTATCTATTTTTTGTATTCATTTTATTAAAGTATGATTCAGTTTATTTATTCTGTCCACTTCCAATGATTTTTATAATACATGGTTAATCAATTTATGTTGGGAACTATAATATAGGGGTACAGTATCCTCCTAATTCCACTTTATTCCCTCACTGCTAGTCACCAACCTCTTGCATACGAGGAGGCTATCGTGAATTCATATATTGAACGGTTTGTGGGAACTAGTTTCAGTGGAACCCTGGATGAGAAGTTATAATGTTGTATCAGAGAAATTTACATTTTAGTTATTTTTTATTTTAGACATGGTAGACATGATATATTATAATTTTTTAGATCATGTGAAGGATAATTGGATGGTGCATCGTGATCACTTTTCCATATAGGAATTCCATGTTATAAGCGAATGGAATCGATGTAATTGATTTTCTATTAAGTAGTTATATATGATCATCACAAGATGATATGTACATGATTTTTATATTTGATAAATTATTATGGGCCTGTGGGTCTTGTAACATTGGGATGAATCATGTGGTTTTGTTTTCATGCTTTGTCTTCCTATGAATGAGGTTTCACATGAATCATGATAGAAATGTACGATAGAAATGCTATAAGACTTGTAGTGTGTTATTTTTTGTATTCTCTTTCAATAGTAGATTTTCAATCTACAGTGAAATGATCACTGAGGAGATAACTTGTGTGGTCCTCACATAGGGTAGGTGAATTGACCCTAGTGGTTCAGTTTGGTTTTAATATTATATTATGAACCCCTTATAGGTGGTTTTTTACATTGGAAGTATGATCAGGTCCCCCAAGGAATGCTTTGATGTGAAAATTCTCGGGGAGTACGGTCACAATAGTTGTGGTAATTTGATTATTACATGGCACCATTATGGTGAGGGATATATAGAAGGGTGTTTTTTATGATTTTGTGTGATGATGATTGTGATACATGTTGATTACCTGTGAGTTGGGTCCTTTTGTTAGTTGGATAAGGCCATGGGTGGTTGGATCAAGTGGCCTTTTTTGTGACTCTAGTCATAAGAGAGGGGTCGTATAGCTTTGAGGGAGACTTGTGAGAGATGTCAGCCATGTTATTTTTTTATTTTTAGTGAGTGAGGTATGGATGGATGGTTTAGAAAACTAAATATAGAACATAGAGGGTTCATCCTAGTATGGTGATTGGCATGATGATTTCCTTTTTCAATAAGAGAAATTGTGTTCTAGTGTTTCATTATTTTTGTTGGTTTTGAGAATGACATGCACATTTGGGTTTCTATCCCAAGGGAATTTTGTGAATATGAGTTATTCCTAATGTTAATCATTTTGATCAGAAGTACGAGATGTGCTCATGAATGTGAGGTTTCTTGTGGATGACTTCCCTTTGGGTGGATATTGTGTATATTAGATTGTTTTTGGTATGCGGTATATGGAGGTGTTTAGTTTTTTTAGATGGAAAATACCTCATGTGTTGATGCTTTAATAGATCTTTTATTTTTTAATGGAAGAACTACATAGGCGAATGAATGGATTAGATCTAGTGTTACTTCAGATATATGTTGATAGCTTAGATGATCTTAGTGGAACTTGACGAAACATAGGTTTTCTGTGGTCAATGAAGTGGATTTGGATCATGAGTTTATTTTGGTTTGGTAAATAAACATGTGTGATATACTATGGGTGATATAGAATTAAAGGGTTGTCATGGAACTTGGTTAAGGATTGGGATCCATTGATTCAAAAATAGTTTCCTTGATGATTCAGAATTATGTTCTGTGGTTATGTTATATAAGAATTTTTAACTATTAATCGTTAAGGAGATCTTGGAGGTACTAGCTTGTGGTGATGCACTATGTATTTTGGTTTGTTTATTAAGAATTATGAGAGAATATGATCAAGATGTCGGAGGAGAGTAGGAATCCATGTGTATGATGAGAACTAATTTGGATCTGATTATATTCATGTAGGAATAGTGGCCTAGGACTTTTGATGGATGTATATGTCCCTACATATAAAGGTTACATCAGAAATGGATTTATAGTGGTGGTGTTTGTCGATTATTTCATGTAATACTCTTAGTAGTGATGATCATGATAAATATATTGAAATTATTCTATGTATGATAGGGGTAATGGATATACAAATAACTACCCAAATGTCATTCTTTTGGATACACGACCTCTTAGAAGAACCACTCATGTTGTGGTGATTGTATAGTTTTTCAGTGGTATTAAACAATTTATTTTTCAATAGTTAGATCCTTGAAATAAAAAAACTAATAACAGCATGTGTGTAGTTTGAGGACTCCTGAAATAGGAAATAGTTGAAGTTTTTTTTGGTCACATGGGTGAGGGGGAGATATCCACATCCAGTTCATGGGAAAAAATTAATTGGAGTGTTAGAGGAAGTGACTCAATTTTCCATGGTGATATGGTGATGAAATCACTCCTATAGTGGGGAATGATGTACGTTGTAATGGTGGGATCCTCCAGTTGTAAGGGTCACATGTGTGTGTAACTACTCGTGCATCAGTCGTGGACGCATTGTGATGAAATGGAAAATATATTAATGTGTTCAAAAAAACATCATAGTGAATATTAGAAGGAAATTTGATGTTGTGGGTGAGCCAAAATGCATTGGATTTGGGTGTATTGTTCTTAAATAAAATATGAATCGATGGTGAGGTAATACATGCCTCTGGATTCACATCAGTAGAGGATTTGACGGTAGGACCTCACTAGGGGTCGGGTGTCGACTCAAATGGGAATTTATTAGAGGTTTTGTAATGTATTTTCAAGTGAATTGATTTTCATTAAATGATAATGACATGATAGAGAGTGGAGTATGGATTTTTTGAAATGATTTGGATTCTTATTGGTATTTCATGTTTGGGTTGCTCGATATTTCCTGATGGCAATGCATTGAGGCCATAGTAATTGGTGGATATAAGTTAATCCTTAGGATGGGGAGGCCCATAGCATGGTAACTATTTGGATGAATTTTTAATTAGCTATTTCATTGGATGTGATTAGGTAAGCTCCATCATGGTGTATTTTTTTAGAAATGGGTGTTAGGGTGGAGTCTTTTTTGATTGAGATCCATAGGTTCAAGGTTGAAACCTAGTAGTGTTTCCGGCTATCACTAGTCGGATGTGGATTTTGGATGAATTTTTTAACAAAAATATGTCTAATGTATTAAGTGTTGGAATATTAATTCTTATTAATGAAGATATGTATTATGATGGTGTGTTTTCATGATATCGAGTCAGGTTGGATCAGAAATTTCTTAAGGAATTTAAATTTTCATTAAAATATAGGAAAAATATTTATTCAAGACTCAGAATGTAGTTTCTAGAGTTTTAATGTTATGAAATGGTGTATTTAAATGTGGAATGATTATCAGGGATTATCCTAAGTGTTCTAATGAGTTTTATATGATTCCTGTTAATTTTCATAATTTTGGGGGGTATTCTAGTAAGGGTTCACGTGTTTGTGTACACGTTTTAGGACAAATTCAACGACACCATGATTCTCAATAAGATTTTAATTCAATATAAACATGGAATGGTGGGGTGGATATGTTATAAAATGGTTTTTAGTTAACTGTGTGAGTAATATGGGGGAAACATGTGATCATAAAAGGTTTAATAGTCTTGGTGTGAGGGCTATGCATATTTTCAGACAAATAGTGTGCCTTGCTTTGAGGGGAGGAATTGTTGACAAAACAGTTGGAACATGTCTTGTATAACTATGTTGAACAAAACATTGAATATGGGTATTTAAGATGTTTAGGGTTCACATGTTATATTAATGGTTTGTACCACCATGAGAACAAAAAATATGAGTGGTTTTCCTTGATAGATCCAGCCCTATTTTTCAAACATGTTTTGGAAAACATTTTCTCCAAGACATGTGTCATACTATATTCCATTAAGAAGGGTAATTTCACCATAATTCACACTCTGGTTTATCATCCTCTCCTACCCCTTTCATTCTCATTCCAAGTCCATGAACCAGTGGGTTCCCAAATCCCTATCAATGCCTCTTCCCTCCCGTTATTTTGGATTGTTTCCCTTCAGATTTACTAGTGTTTTATGTGAGTTATCTTTCACCAGTGGTTTTATTTATTCTTCTTCTTGTTTCTCACTAATTTTTGGGATCTCTAGTTTTTTTTATTTAAAATATTCAACTAGATCTAGGTAGAATCATTTTTTTATCTTGGAAATTTTTGTTATCGTATGTAGATGTCATCCCAGTATAGAATGTGAACATCATTTTAAGATGGTTCATTGTAGAATGTGACCATAATGAATTATATTTTTTTCATTATGTTTTTATTTATTTTTTAATTTTCAATTTGGTATCTCTTTTCAGTTTCGTGATGGAGATTTTTGTTGGTTGTAAATTATTGGCTTCTTATGTAGGGTTCCATGCTTTTTGATAAGAGGTTATTTCACAATAAGTTTTCTACCATTACACCAAACCATGATTTTGATAATTAATTAATAAAAAATTTATAATTCAATTAAATTTATTGCTCAGTATGAGTATAATTCATTTGTGATCATGATGAGTTTGGTTGAGTGAAAAGAGGTTTGGATAATTCTTATTTGGGTCTTGGTGAGACCAATGTGTTACAAACAGAATGGAATGATTCTATAATAAAGTAGGTGGTCTTACATTTTACCCATAGTCTTAAATATTTTTTATTTGTTTTGTATAATATATATTCCTTAGATACAATATATGTTATCCATGATCCCCTGATATAAGTGATTGGAATGCGATATAAATTGAAACCTTCAACCTACCATGGATCTAGTTAGATCTATTGAATGTTGTGAGACTGGAACTATGTCCACACATGTGGTGTTCTTCCCTTTTGGAGTGAAATGTTTTCTATATTTATATTTTATGAAAAATATACTTGACGATTTTGAATTGGGTTTAAATGTGTGAAAAGGGTTTTGACTACATTTGGGGTGTGAAAATGGGGAATGAAATTATTTTAAATGCTTCTTATTTTAAAATGATGTGTTGACCTCATAGTGATTTTAAATGGAATCAAAGTGCATTTCAAAAAGGTTTGTGTTTTTTTGGGTGAAATTTCCTCAATGGATTTTGTGATGATTTTAATGGAATTATAGGCCTTATTCCTTTCATGGTTATCAAGGATAATGATCCATGTTTTTAAATGGTTGTTTTGACAAGTTTATCACGGGTCATGGTTAATTTCTTTGGAATGCGAATAATTTTAGGGATTTTTTGAGTGATGATTTGGTTTTGAATGCCTGATGGGACCTTTGTAGTTGTTAATGGTTTAAATTGTTATTGTGGTTTTATTAAAAAAAAATTTATGGTAATGATTTTGATCTTAGTATTTGAGATTTGATGTAGTGTTTAGGTCTTGTTCTAAGTCTCCCAGAATAGGAAATGTATAACAGATATGTTGTCATTATGAGGCTTAGAAAACATACACTATTCTTCTTTTTTAGTGTACGAGACTGATTTTATAGATATTAATTGTATACCATGCAAAAAATGATGTTGGAATGATGCTCATCCTCTTTGGGTTGGGCTACAATGATGCTATATGAACCAAAAATGGTATTTATAAATGGATGTTGGTCTGAGGTTCCATGAACTATTTTTATATATTATTACGATTTTGATAGACACGATGTTAATTATCAATATCTATAATATTGAACATTTTTAGGTTCTATACGGAGGTTCCGACCATAATGATATTGATGTGGATATTTTATTAATATGTCAGGCTGATGTTCTGGGAACTAATGGAATGGGTACATGAGATAGGTAACATGAAATTATATTTTATGACACCATGATTTCCATAAATATAAGACAATCCCTTTCTTGGTTTAAATACTGCGAACACCATATGTTATGCATTAGAGTGATGGTTTAGATAATTTCATATTCATTTGGAATGTGTTCACTTTATAACTCTTATGATAGTTGGTGTTAGAAGAACTAACATGTCCCTTGGAATTATTTTCATTTATGTACTCTTTATTTATACCACTATTTACCTCAATAAAATGTTTCTATAACTGTTATTTTATTTAGTCACAACTGGTGGTTCCAACATTGTTTTACTCACACACTACATACGCATGTATCGAAATTGGGTACCTGATAAGATCTGACTTGTTTGTGGTGAGAACATATTTGGGCTAGATCATGTATTGATTATTTTTTGATTTATAAAGATTACATGAGAAGATTAAAATGACATGATGGGCATGGTTTGATGATTTTGGGGAACCTTTTTATTGTTAATTTTTTTTGAATGGTAGATAACTACCCTATTCTGTGGTTTGTTGGATTAATGGAATGTTTTTTAGATCATTAATGCATTTACATCATTAATTTATAATTCAGATTATTTATTTATTACAATCCCTCAAATGTGTATAATATTCAGTTACTTTCTAACGTTTTTTCACTATTATGATTTGGTATAGTCTCTCCATAGTTACTCTTTTGGTTTTATTTTCTAGTAGGTAGCCTCTATAGTACAAGGAGGTGTGAATGATGTCACATAGTGAACTATCTAGAGAGAACAGTTTTAGTGGAACCAGGGCTGGGTTGTTAAATTCCACTTCATGTAAAATTATTATTGGAAAATCAATGTTCTGTTGATTTTTTAATAAAATTATATTCATAGAAATATTCGTTGGTATATTGATCATACATCCATTGGATCTATTGACATTACAGTCGATCAGTTTATACTATTCCATCCATGATCAAGTGGTGTCAATGGGAATGATTTATGCAGGTTCAGAAACCCAATAGTAGAACCTAAATGTTTTTCGATAAAGGAATTATATAGATTTGGAAATTCGATTGAATATATTTTGAATTATTGAGAATATATATTGATGACCATATGACTCAGAAGGACATATAATTTATATTTTATAGTGAAAAGTACGTCATAATGAAGAAATATGAATTGTGATTTGGGGATAAGAAAACAATTTTTCTATTTAGAATATGGTTTGGAAAAATAATTATTTCATCATTTTGTATAAGAATACAAATTTTTATGTTCTAAAAGTATTGATAGAATAAAAATAAAAACTAAAGGCCCAATCATGTTGGGATGGTTTTTTGGATTAAGGTTAATATTTGAAAGACCAATGTAAGATCAAGTGAATTACATCAATACGAATCATGGGTAAATTCAATTTGTAAAGGTGTCTTTTACTGATTATTTATGTGTCTTTCTAATTTTTTCTTCACTTATAGGAAGTGAGGATAAAATGGTTACTATAGTTAGTAACTATAAAAGGGAATAATATCATGATTTTTATGATAACACAAATAAACTCATAATGAAAAATAAGGGACCCAGATGTTTAGGAACCTACCATTACCACCATTAGTGCTAGTGGAATGGGAAGGTCACCCCTTCAAAATTAAAAAAGAAACCAATAGATGAAAATTCCTATGAATGGAGTTAAATTAATTCAACCAATATTTTCCTAACCTACTAGATATGTAGGAAAAAAGAAATATTAAATAGGAATAAAATACTCGAAATAATAATATCAAAAATTAATAAACATATATTTATTATAATTAAGAAAATATAATGTAAAAAATAAATACCCTCTACCGAGTTTGAATACACTAGTAGATGTTTGGGTTATTCTCTAGGGATCATCATTTCATTTAGCTAAGGAACAAAATAAAATATGAATTTTTTTTGGGGATATCATGGAAATTGTATCTAGTGGATAAGGAATCCCTATATATTCTTTATAATTTTACTGATCAAAATATGAAAAAATTATTGATTATTTTTTTGTATATCTGATATTTATAAGATGCATGTCCATAGATGAAATATAATTTGAATTTAATAACATAATAATGTTGGATATGGCACAAAATATTCATTTTCTAAATGAAAAAATAACCAAGGATTGATGAATGTTTGTTGAGGAGTAAAGGATTGAACCCGTGAGTTTATCATAAAAATATACGGGATCATAGTTGATTGAAGTACAACATCTGATGATATAGAAGTATGGTGTAGTAGGTTAGATCAGAATAATGAAAAAAATTATTGTTTTCATGGACATTATTATAATAAATCTTAATGAAATAGAAATTATACTGAGTGAATAATGTTTTCTGATAAATCAAAATTGAGTATCTTTCAACATAAATTATTGAAATCTAATGAATTAGATATCAGATCTCGTACACTCATATGATTGGGCACCTACAAATATTCATTCCAATAGAGGTTGCCTTGAATTTCCCACCTTCAATTATGATTTTACATGGAGTTTATAGATTTATTTATTTAAATATACATATTTATTATTTCTTTTTTTACATAGTATGATGAAATATAAAGAATAGTAAATCGATTAAAGTTTATGTGTATATGAATTTACAATAGTAGTGAGAATAAAAGTCAAAACATTTAGAATTTATATAATAATAAAGAAATAAGACATGTGGGGTCAATTTATAGAACAATATAGTTGAAAATTTTATCTAAAAAGTGAATTTGAAAAATAAATAGATTGATTTATGAAGAATGTTGACCTTGGGAATTTTTATAGTGATTTTGGAAAATTCATTCAATATTGTATCATATCCATTAACTGATGTTCGATATCAATAGTTGTCTTCAAAATATATGATGTGTTTTGGTAAAGGTATTGACCAGAAATTTAACATAATAATGTATTTACTATCATAATATATAAGAATTTAAATTATATGGATATGGATATGCATCTTCTTCAATCTAAAATTCGTTTTTCCTTGTTTATAAAAATGAATACTTTTGATATATTTTATGGGATGATGATATGAATGAAAATCATTAGAAGTAGGACATTCATACATAATGTTAAACTTCTATGGAAAATTAATATCATCATTGAATAAGATGATGAATAAAAATCATATGTTGAGGTGTAGATTGATCATAATAAATTTAGATCTAAAAACCGTATAACACAGATTTAGGTGATGAAATAATTAATTGAATAAATGCAAAACCATAATAAAGAACTAAATTTTCAATATTTGCTAAATATTTTGTGGGATAATTGGAATTATATGACCTATAAGTATACATACCACATTTTTAGGTTCTAGTAGAACATAAAGATCCCAAAAGTTTAATTCTTGTTATTCAATTGTGGAGATCCATAATGCCTCATTCATTATTACATGTTAAATCAATATTTATTATAGAAATTTACACACAAATGCAACCCAAGATATAGATAAGACTCAAGTATTTTTGGTAATTAGGTACATATCATAAATTCATGTTCATGGGACACAAGAAAATTATTGAGACCTTTCATAAACTCTTTCTAAATTTACATTGATTTTAAAAGAGAAAAGGAAAACCAGGGGATATAAATATGAAATTGGTGAGATATAAATCCCATTAATGGAATAAGATAAAAAAATTACAAAAATAGTCATATCAATGTGGATTAAAATTACTGAGAGTCATAAACATGAATAATAAGACATTATATATAATTATAACCTAAATTCCATAATAAAAATGTGGAAGAAACATAAAAAATGTGTCATAGATATAGGAAAAGGATAAATGAAAAGAAAAAATGATCGATAAATTCACATAAATGAAACAGGTTCACTCCCAATCCCAACATGACATCTCATGAGGCTAATATTTACTCAATTGATAAGAGTGATATAGAATTCCAAGCTCACCTGTCACATTCATTTCAATTTCATGCTTAATTATTCTAGATTGATCGCACATCATGGATTCATTCATTATAATATTTTATTCCAAGATCAAAGTGTGTGTAATAAATAAATTATACTACAATTTAAAATTAGTATATGTGTAAAAAGGTGAATACCAATGATATGAAATAGTTAAGGTATTCAATACACTATTATTTTGGCATGGAAAATCATGGTGAAATTCCGGCATGCATAACAATGCCACATAAAAATTCATAAAATTTGTTTATGAGGGAAAATGGGATCTCTCATATTTTTTTACATCAAATAGGATGTAATATGTACATTTTAATATGTATCCATATATATTTAATTATAATATAAGAAAAAATTTAATAATGAAATTTGAATAAAGGAAAGAAGGTGGGGATCCCTTACTATATTTTTCTATGTTAAAGAGTGTACATAATAGTTCATGGGAAGGATTAATTTGAGTAAAATGGGTCTCTCATAATATATAGACTAAATTTATATTATGGGGAATATGGAAGAAAATAAACCAACATTAAAATTTTTAATTAGGAAGAGAAGTGTAAAAGTATTTCTTGAATAAAAAGGGGTGTGGAAGATCCCTTAGTAAATTTTGTCATGGTAACAGATATATATAATTGTTAATGGGAATGAATAATGAGGGTGAAGGAGTCCGCAAATCATGTATACCTAAAATTCATATAAATGAGGATATATAAGAACATATCCCAACATGTGAGAATGGGAATTAAGAAGCATAAAATAAAAGAAGTTATTGAATAAAAAGGAGAGTCGAAGATCCCTTACTTGACTATGTAATTACTAAATGATTGGGGGAACATATTGTGATCTTGGGGCACCACATGAGGAATCTGGAGAGGTGAGTCCATAGGAGGGATGTTGTAACATCCTAAATCGGGTTCCACACAATGGTTCCCTGAGTCGGTCCAACAATTGACATCAAGCATGCCTCCTTGTACACTAGAGGCTATTATCGGATAGTGCGGGTATAATAATTCAGTTATCGGGAGACTATACCCTCATTTATAAGAGTAGATACTAGAGAAAATTATAAACAATGTCATAAGAAATATATATCAATATAAATACTAGATTCTCAAGATAACAAAATTAGGATAATATAATATCAAACTGAAATAAAAAAATGTAATGTTGAAGTATGCGTGATGTTTCTAAAATGAAAATTAAAAAGAAAAGGCACAGAATATGCTCAAGTGGTTCCTAAACCACACATAGTTCCCTCATCCACGCTCCATACCAACTCAGTCATCCATCTCAGGGCTTCTTCCATTAACCTGTTTGGAAAACACAATGTCAACTGAGGTACGTATCAGGCAGTGTGAGTAGGGTGTGATTAAAACTCAATAGGCCACCACCAATATCATCTAAAACAAATCCCATCATTTACAGTGTATGCACCTATATAATTAATATAATAATAGTAATAATGTAAATATTTTACATTTATTCATTTATCCCTTATTTAACCACATAAACCTCCATGTTCCCCTTGACAACCGTATCTCAATACCTGCTTCAGACCATGAAAGAGTTTGAATGTAATGTCCTGACCTTAGATACACAGAGTCGGTGCATTTTTACATAACATTGTCATGATCACAAGGGATCAAGTTACCAAATACTTATTTGTTTAGTGTCCTTTTATGTAGTAGATAAATACATAAGTTTTACTTTACATTATAAAATAAGAAAACAATATTGTTTCTCCTTTAAACACACTCATATCCCATATACTATCCCTGTAGGTCAATCATAATATACTTCTTCACATCCTGGGAAATATAAAACATAGGAATGGGGTGAGATCAGATGTTCAGTAAGGATAACAATTTTGTGAAAACTATCTTAAATAAGAATAAACATTTATTGCAATGTATTAGAATAAAACACAAGCCTTTTAAACATAAACATCACCATAATATGATAGAGATAAATAAAATAATTCCATTTACTTATTCACATCAATATTCTACTAGTAAAATAATAAAATGTAATATCAATAGCTAATTTCATAATGATGGCGTGTGAAAGCGTGGATGATTGTCACCTATCGACCGGCCAAAATTCCGATTCTCTGCTAGTGTGTATTGAAGCACTCGGGTCGTATCATCGGTGATAATACTTTTTAATAGTCGTTTTTTAGTTGATTGAATTCAGAATGGGGAGTTTGTTTGAAGATCATATGAAATGATTGATTGATTAATATTGATTTAAAATTTTTATAATGATTGGGGTGAGTTTATTATTGTGGATTTAAGCTTATGATATACTTGAGCTTTGCTTTATATTGCATTAAATTAATACCCACTTCAAAAGATTATTTTGATCATAATTCCCAAGTGTTAAAACTTTAATACAAGAATTAACTTAACATATGGTTCTAATAATTACCATTACATGTTTATGGTAGTGTATTTGTGGTTCCAATAATCCATGGAATGAACACCTTAAAAAAAACATATAATTAATCTATGACATATAATGTTCAACATACACAATATTAACTCAAAGAATACTCATTAAGAAAAGGATCTCCATCACTTAATATCCCAAAATTATAACTAAACCCAATGGTATATTTACTCATCCATTTAAATGATTTTCAATATGGTTATAATTATTATGATGACAAATTAAAATGATACGTAAAAGAAAGGAATAATAAAAGAGTGGTGCGTCGAACAAACACACAAACAATGAAGGGAATAAAATACTGAAATTAGATAGAATGAGAAAGAAAATTAAGGGAAGGGGATTAAACAATATTTATACTATTTTATGTATATTAATATTAAACTACAGAAGGTGGATGATAATAAGATATATTGAAAAAGAAACTTTCATTAAAACAGAATTACAAAGAAAGAGACTTACAAGATTACAAAAAAGGAGGAACACAAAATTAAATGAAAACTAATAGAGAAGGAAAGGTGTGTCAAGTGAAAACATGAATATAGAATATCCTCCCAACACTTTGGCAGAGCCTTGGTCATACCAAACTATCCTCCTTTAATCTGAAATTTCCACCCCTTTGAAGGAGAGGAGAGGGGTGTATTTATAGCCCAAGGAAATGGTCTATCGGTATTCCCAATCTGTCCCTCCACATGGCTCAACTTTTTGGACATCCAGACTGCCAAATCCTAAGATATATCCATCTTAAAAGTAGTAGATAATACTGTTGTCCAAATCCTCTAAAATTTTGGAGTCATTTGGACATACAATTCCAATGTGATGGCGGTTTGATTAAACAAACATAAACTGTCCATTTCAATCCATGATTTTTCAATGGCCAAAATGTGAATGGATTTTGTAATAGGAAGATGCCTTCAAATCTGAATTATTTATACAAAAAAACTCTTCCACCTATATCACCACTTTCACACTGAAAAATATCAGCTTGATTTGATGACTAGATAAGGATACATGCCATGAATACTATACTGATTTTAATTTCCGACCAGAATGATGGAATGAGGGTAAATGAATCATTTTAGCCCCTTTTCATTGGAGTTGGTCCTTAAAATTTTTATCTAAGACTCCTTACATTTTACCACAGACATTGGAGGAGAATACTAAAATTTGGACTTCCTAATAGATCCCACCAAATAAATCGTCAAGGATGGTCCAGTTTCATCACAGATTCTGTTGTCCTTCTTGTATGGTCCATATGGTCCTAAAAATGGAATAATTGGCCCATTATTCCTTATAATTAAAAGTTGGATATTTAAATCTAAATAATAAAAATCAATAACCACACAATTTGGATCAGTCGGCTGATATTTATATGTAAAATAGTAAACTGACACAACAAATATAAAAACATGACAAAATCGTTTTCACTCACCAAAAAATATTAGAATTTTGTTTTCTCCAATTAGGGGAGGTTTAGACTATTTCACTCATCCCTATTGAATTACACATCAAATTTTTACAAAAAAAATGTTCCAAAAACAACACTTTTTCATGATCTAATTTAGAAATGGAAAATCTGGACACTCAAAACTCACACCTCTGAAGATGATAAAATTAATTTGTGTAGGTTCACTATTTCACCAACCAAAAGTGAAAATCATAGAGTTTGAAAGAACTCTCAGTTTCCAATCCCTATCCAAAGTGCACAAGAATCAAGAAATATTTTATAGGGGGTTTTCTATGGCTATGGGATGTTATGAATATAATGTCCATGAGAGAGAAGAGGAGGGGTAAAACACCAACATGAAAAAATCAATGAACATTTTTTTTGAAATGAGACATGAAAGGAAATGAAATCACATATGTACAAGGGAATGAAAATGTGATATAAGACACCAAATTAGAAGAAAATATGAAGGTAATGAGATGATGAAATATTAACAAAACACAAAACATCTCCCAACGATATAAGAATATAATGAAAGTGTTCATTTTATCTTTATTTAATGTTGAACATGAAATAGATCACACACTCATCTCCCAACCCGTGACTGATATCATCACAACACTATTTTAAATAGTTATAACAATATCAAAGGTTTGAGAGTAGTTATTATTGACCTACCAAAGACACAACCAATTTTTTTGATTTTTTTTGATTTTTTTGATTTTTTTTATTTTTCATTGAACACTTGTCAATAAAATTCACAAATTTACATAACTGAAAGTATATTACATTCCCCAAAACACACTGAATGGAAACCTCTCCCCCATAATAAAATGGATGCATTCCATCAAGTAGATGATAACTAATTGAAAATAAATAAATGGGTACCCAAACTATGAAATCCATTCCACCCACAATTAAATTTAAAAAAATTATTCAATGAAAATCCATGATGATATTGGGTGGGAAAAGGTATTGGGCTTGTAATGTGGCAATCAAAGAAATGGTTTTCATAGAATAGAAGGGGCTTTCAAAAGGAGGATTAATGTATGGTTAATGGAAGGATATTTGGATATTATAATTATCATGTGGTTTAGAAAATTCCTTTATCATATTAAATCACACTGAATTATGAAATTGAGCTCGAAGGTCCAAAAACTCAAGGCTCAAAAATGTGGCTGAAAACCAAACATTTTGATAAGATAGCCATAGGTATCCATGTCATGAATGGAAATGGTTTTCATCACAGTTGGGGAGAAACATTTTCCAAATCAAAAAGAGATCATTCAAAATTTTTTGGTTTTGAAACAATATTATTTATCCAAAGTCATGAAGAAAATAAAAAATTGTTTAGATTAAGCCATGTATTTTAACGACTCAAAATGGTTGAACAAAATTTGAAAATTGGAAGATGAGTAATCATGACTCTTATTTGTTCATTTTTTATGTTTTTTTGTTTTTTTTGTTTCTATATTACACACCCACACTAAAGAAAAAGAGTAAATAAAAATTTGATGAGGAATGTGGTAAAAAATGAGAATGAGGGAGGACGAAGAGAGATAGAGAGAGTGATGTAGAGAGAAGAGGAGTTAAAGGGGAATAGGTGCCCCCTAGTATGGATTTTGGGGGTTTCCATATCCATCTAGTGGTGGGTCTATTATTGATCTGATGGATATCGATGAGGTTCTAGTATTGTGTGATGTTACCTGAAAAAGAAAAATTATTATTCATCTAAAGAAAATATGATATGAAAATAAAAATTTATTAAATTAAAAGAAAACATGGGTTGCCTCCCAAGAAGTGATGCATTTATTTGTCTAAAGCTAGACAATTGTAGTGGAGTACCCATAGTTTGATGGTGGCCATCTTATCTTCTCAACTTCAGGGTGCTTCCAGAAAAACTTGTCATTTGGGATGCCTAATTTTTCATGGGATAATTTATTCCCTTCCTTGAATGTGTGATTTCAATTCATCGAGGGTGGAAAAATAATATGACTATCCTGCCTTTGGTCTTGAACATGTGGAATTATTTTATCCACAATTTTATGGTTTTCTATTCTTGGAAATTCAGGAATATTTCTCAATTCTGATGGTTCATTTATGTAAGGATCAGATAACACAAAACCATAATATGTCATCCCAATTGCTGTGGACTCATTTATTTCATCACAAACCGATGTAGAGTAATAAGGATTAGTGGAGTCATAAGATTGAATAAAATGTTCAATATTCTTTATATGAATGTTGTTCGCTAAAGAATGGTCAATTTCAACCTCAACAGTGATCACTTTATTAATTAGGGAACAAATCACGCAACCTTCATTATCATTGGGACAAGATAATCAATTTTTTTTGGGTTAACCTCACATATAACAGAATATTCATAATCACGTATAAGAAATGATGAATGTTGGATAAACTGATCTAAATCAACAAATGAGCATTCTAGTTCATTTCCATCATTATCATCCAAGATGGAGAAGTAGATGTCAGAGGCAAGATGATATTATAAAGATTTTTCAAGATCATTTAGATCAATGGAGTTTACATTTGTAATGTCAACATAAACTTCTCCATTTATTACATGGTTAATGAGGATTTAATATTCACAAACTCCGCTATCAGTAGAACAAGAAAGACATGATAGATTGGGATTATAAACACTCTTAGAGAGAGTTCAGATGAATGGATAGAGAATGCGGATTCATTCTCTGATGGGTATCACATGGATTGAAAAATATTGAAATTTACTAGATGGTGACCAAAGTCCATGGATAAGAAGCTTGCATGGACATCAATTTTGGTTTTAGATTTCATGGGGAAATGTCTTCCTAAAAGAAGAGGAGATTTTCAAGAGGTTGTCTCACCTTCCATGTCAATGACATAGAAATCAACAAGGAAGATAAGATCATTCACACGAATAAGGACATCCTCAATTATTCCCTCAAGAATCTATGTGCTTCGATTGGATAATTGAATAACAACACATATTGGATGTAAGTGACCTAGACCAAGAATGGAGAATATGGATTTGGGCATGGCATTACATGAGGCTCCTAGGTCTATGAGTACATCATCAAAGATGGAACTTCAAATTGGGAATGGAACCATAAAGGTCCTTGGATCTTTGCACTTTATGGGAATAGACTATTGGGTGGAAACATTTTCAAAGGTCCTAAGTTGCCTCTTATGGGTGAACAATTCCTTAAGATATTTGGCATACTTAGGGATTTTTTTATGGCATATAATATGGTAATGATGACTTCAACACATCTAAACATGTCAATAATTTGAGGATCGAGTTCAAATGACTTCATTGGCTTAGAAACAACATGAAAAAAATTGGATTCTTAAGTGGAATTGAAGGGGGTGAGGGAATGGCTTCAGGTTCCTTTTCATATTTCTTTTTCTTTATCATTTTCTAGGTCAACATTCAAAGGAGGGTTGGAGGACTCAACATGACGCATATAAATTTTATTTCCAGATCTAAATGCAATTTCCCATACATAACCCTTGGGGTTGGGTAATGGTTGAGCTGAGATTTTGGAAGAATTTTATTGTTGTTGCTGGCTCAGGTGGGATGCAAGTTGACCAATTTGGGTTTCAATGATTTGAGGCTGGAACGGTTTAATGAAGAATGATCTTCCAATACATAATCATATTTTTTCTTATAAGAAGAGGCTTGTACACGATTGGGATTTCCTTGATTTTGGTTCTTGGGAAAGTGATTTTATTGGTTTTGGAATTGGGAAGGCTCACTAGGATAGTGGAATCTAGTAGGAGGAAGAGGAGGATTGATCCTTTGAGGTTGAGGAACAAAATGGTATGGTTGTTGGAAGTTACAAACACTTTTACAATATATGAATTGGTTTGGTATTTGATGAAGGAATTGAGGGGGATGAGAGACGGGATTACCATACCTCAGGCCTTGTTTACAAGAAGAAATGAAGGGCTCATAGTGAGGTTGGTTGAAGTGTCTCACAAACTGACCTGATTTTGGAGGGATGGGGTTCTGCTGACCATATGATGCATTGATCTCCATTGGTCCAGATGAATTGGATTGATCCTCATGAAGTTGTGGACACATTTCAGTTGGATGATATGGAGAGTTGTAGATTCCATAGTTTTTGATAGGTCCAGGAAACGTTGATTGTGGAGTAGACGAAGTTGGGGATTTCGTAGCGACATCTAGTTGTCCCACACGACCTGTAAGGTCACTCATCCACTCTATCATATTATTCGGCTCTATCGACTGACTATCTTAGGGTTGTTTGAATTGATCATGTTCTCGAGTATGGAATTGTTGTGTGTTCGCAGCCATGTTGCTTATGAAATCTCTTGCTGCAGTAGGAGTTTTATAAAAAAGAGCACCGCCACTTTCAGCATCAATTAGGGTTCTCTCCATAGCCAATAACCACTCATAAGAAGTATTGTATCATGATTTGGCCATGGATTTGGTGGTGTTGGCATATTTCAACAAGCTTTTCGAACCTCTACCAGTACTCTTGGAGTGATTTATTTGGGAATTGATGGATACCACTTATTTTCTTTCCGGATAGAAGCAGTATGAGAAACAGGAATGAATTTCTATAAAAGTAGTTTCTTCATGTCAGTCCATGTGGTTATGGAACCATGAGGGAGGTAGTAAATCCATGACATGGCAGTGTCATCTAGGGAGAAAGGGAATGCTCAGAATTTGATTTATTCTTCAAAACCCCTTGAGGATTCATGGTAGATCACACTACTTGGAACTCTTTATGGTGGAGATGTAGATCCTCACAGGCAAGCCCATGGAAATGAGGAAGAAAATGAATCAACCAAGATTTGAGTTCAATGTAAGCTTCTATTTTTGGATATTGAATACCAAGATGTTGATAATTTATATCAGGGGCAGCGAGTTCTTAAGGGTTTGTTCCCTATGATTGTCCATTTCTAATACAACTGGCTGGATGAGGACTGGTTCTTGATTTTATTTGATTATCCCTAATGTTCCTCCTATGTGTGTGAAGGGTTCTATCAATTTCAGTGTCAAACAAATATGAGGGATTTTTTGGGAGGCTACAGGGCATTCAGAGTGATTTTGAAGAATGACGAAGACGAATTTTTTCTTTGTGTTTTCTGTTTAGGATTTTTATGAGAAGGCGAGTTTTTCTTTGTGTTTTTTTATTTTATTTATTAATATATTTTTTTTTGTTTTTTTATATGAACTAAAAACTAATGACTACATAATTAAACCATCCCCCAAAACAGCGCAATTTGAAAGCGTGGCCAATTGTCTCCTATCGGCCGGTCAAAATTATAATGCTCTGCTAATGTGTATAACAGCACTTGGGTCGAATCCTTAGCAATGATACTTTTTAATAGTCATATGTTTTTAGTTGATTATATTTTGGTTGGGGGTTTGTTTGCAGATTTTATGAAATTATTGATTGATTATGATTGATTTAACATATTTATAAAGATTGGGGTGATTTCATTATTGGGGACTTATGTTTATGATATCCTTGAGATCTGCTTTATGTTGCATTATATTAATACCCACATCACAAGAATATTTTCATCAAAATTTCCAAGTGTTAAAGCTTTAATCTAAGTCGTAACATAACTTAGGGTTCTAATAATTACCATTACAGGTTTATGGTAGTGTATTTTCGATTCCAATAATCCATGTAATCCACACATTAAAGAAAACATTTCATTAATCCATGACATATAATGTTCAACGTACACAAAATTAACTCAAAGAATACTCATTGAGCAAAGGCTCTCTATCACATAATATCCCAAAACTATAACTCAAAACAATTTTAGATTTACTCATCCATTTATATTATTATTAATCTGTTTATAATTATTATAATGATAAATTGAGAAGATAAGAGAACGAAAAGGATAATAAAACAGTGGTGCATCGAACACACACACAAACGATGAAGGGAATTAAATAATGAATTTAGATAGAATGAGAATGAAAAAGATGGAAAGAGGATTAAACTATATTTAAACTATTTTAAAAATATTATTATTAATCAATAGAAGGTGGATGTGAATAACATATATTAATGACGAAAAATTCCTTAAAATAGAATTACAAAGAAAGAGACTTAAAAGATTACAAAAATGAAGAACATAAAAGTAAATGAAAACAAATAGAGAAGGAGAGGTCCCTCAATTGAAAACCTAAGTATGTAAGATCCTCCCAAACCTTTGGAAGATCCTTGGTTGTGACAACCTATCCTCTTTTTCTATGAAATACCAACCCTTTTGAATGAGATGAGGGGGATGTATTTATAACCCAAGGAAGTGTACTGTTGGAATTCCCAATATCTCCCTCCATTTGGCTCGACAATATAGACATTTAGATATCCAAATATTGAGATATATCCTTATTAAACATTTTATTTAAAAATGTTGGCCTAATTCTCTCAAATTTGGAGTCCTTCAGACTTATAGAGCCAATGTTATGGCTGTTTGATTAAAAAAAGTTAAAATGTCCATTTCAATCCATACTTTTTCGATGTCCAAAATGTGAATGGATTTATGAATAGTAATATGACTTCAAATCAGAATTCATTCCTCCAAAAAGCCTGCCACATATATCTCCTTTTTCACATTGCAAAATATTAGATTTATTTGATGACTAGATCAGGATACATGTCATGATTACCCTACTGATTTTAATTCCTAGATAGAATGATGGGTAGAGTTTAAATGAATCATTTGTGCCAATTTTCTTTGGAGTTGGGACGTGAAATATTTATTCAAGACTCCTTACATTTTACCCAAAACTTTGGAGGAGAATAATAGAATTTTGACTTCCTAATTTAGCCTAGAAAATAAATATTCATGGGTGCTCTAGTTCTTCACAAATTCTATTGGCCTTCATGTTTGGTCCTTATGGGACTTCAAATGGAAGAATTTTCCCATGATCCCTTCTAATGAAATGTTTGATATTGAATTAAAAATTCCTAAAAACAAAAACCACACAATTTGGAGCATTAGGGTGATATTTATAGATAATGTAGTAAACTATCTCAATTGGACTCCTTCTAAAAATGCTCAAAAATTATATATAGTATTAAAATATTAATATTTCAAACAAATTATGCACATTTCATAAAAAATAAGTAAATGGAGTATATAATAATTCATTGAAATATTAATAACATTATAGTTAATAATGTTGGGCATCATAAACACATGGTCAAGGAATCATTCCAAGAATACAAAAAGTTTTTTTGAAAACCTTGTCCAAGTATACTAGTCTGTCTCATGAGACCTACGGATGCATCGAGGAGCTATAATGGGCTACACCTGTCACATACTAAGTCCAATGAATTACTCATATTAAACGTTTGAAACATAACATAAAAATTTGTTTTAAAACTATCATATTATATGTAAATACTTTATCCATAAGACATGAACGGTGTAAAAATAACACATCCACAATCAAACATATCCAAAAACCTTCATTACAATATGGAAGATTGTATCATAATAAATCTACTTCAAACAAGTATAGAATTCATTAAAGGATGTTGACATAGATGAAATCAAAACAATTTGACATAAATGTCTCTTTCAATATTGAAATCATTTAAAAGTAACGTAATTATAAATGTAAATATTTATTTTTAAAATATTCTAACTAGCTTGTAATGGAAGCTTCGAAGATGTTATAACCACGGAAAATAGTCGCACACACTGTATACGTTAAAAACATTATTAAATTAATTTTGTAAAAAGGCATTAAAGTACCATAATTGGAAAATGATGGAAATATTCCTTTCAAAATATTTTATAAAAATTCAAACAAGGATATAAATTAATTTAAGTCATATTCTATGAAATAATAAAAATGTTTTGAAATACATTTTTAAGAAACACAAATGTGGATGATAAAGAGGTCCAAGTAGATACTCATGTATAAACAACCTCAGATAATAAAGAGAATTTAAAATTAACCCTTACATGTCATATTAACCACGAAAATTCATGTAATGCATCAAAAGTCTCAATTTACATTTATTTTAATATTTCTAATATCAATTATTTAAATCTTTAATTAATAGGGTAATTAATGAATCATCATTGTTTCATAAATAAATTTCAAAATATATTTTCAAAATAACTATAAATAAAATATCATGATGTAGGAAATAATTTTAGCTTTCTAATGAATATTTTTATTCGAATTTATCTTACGTATAACACTATATTAAAATGGTTTAGATATTAAACAATGAATTTTACACATTTAACTCTTCTATAAATAAAGTAATAATAAATGTTCTAATATAATCCAAGTGGATCATAAGGATCATATTTTATTCATATGGTTGATTTTGGTCGATATACACTTATCCAATATAATTATAACATGTTTTGGGGTAATTATAATTTCATTTTTACGATTAATTACCTTATTTACTTTTAACTATGGTCAAAAAATTCAAAAGATACTATTAAAAAAATAATATTTTGATCATTCTTAACCAAGTTTCAATTACTGATGTCATTAGTGTCTCTCATATTTTTGAAATTCAATTCACAGAAGCAGTAAAATTACGTTTTATGAAAATTTGCAAATATGCCTTGAAGGTGGGTGAAAGACAGTAAAAAGTTCAATATAATTTTATACATCTAATCTTATTATAAAATTACTCAATTGAATTACATTGAAATTATATAGCTATTATGAATCTATTTTGACTAAAAAATAATTTAAATAAAATTAATAAAAATTTAAATAAAAATTATGTTTTAAATAATAATGTAGTGTTTTCACTATTCATCAAAAATTGAATGTTTTAGAAAAATACCAAAAACTCATCCTAAGATAATTTTGATATTCAGAATCCAAAAATGAAGACCATTTTGAAAAATAAAATTTATTAAATTTCACAATGGGGGTATTTCTATTCATAATGTCATAATGACTAGTTTGATCGGTCATGGTGAGCTAGAACTCGAAGTTGCGTACAACGCAAACTATTTCATTATTCAAAGAGAAGCGTACCATGGAAGCTTAAAATGTTAAATTCTCCTTTCCATTAAATGATTTTTCTCTAAAAATTTCATGAATATTGCTGCATAAAAAATTTTAGTGGTTATTCATCATAAGTTCCTCATGTTCCCATGTCGCCTCTTCCATTTTATCGTTTCTCTAAAGAACTTTTACAAAAAGAGTCATCTATTTTCTTAAAACTTGTTTTATGGTATCAAGAATCTTGATAGACTATTAAAAATAAAACAGATCTATTTCGAGTTCAATTTCTTCATAGGCGACTACATGCGTTGGGTCAAGCATGTATTTTCTCAATAGTGATATGTGGAACACATCATGATCTTTGGGAGACATGGAAGAATTTCCAAATGGTAAGCTACGACTACAATTCATCATATAATTTCAATAGGTATGATGTTTATGGGACATAATTTTCCCTTCCTACCGGATCATATAACACCATTCAATGGAGATACCTTCAAGAAAGCATAATCACCTACTTGAAATTTCAAATCCTTCCTTCAGTTATGGGCATAGATCTTTTTCCTTCATTGAGTTTCCTTGATGTGGGTTTGGATAATCTTCACATTTTTCATTGTTTCCTCAACCTGTTCTAGGCCTACGAGTTTTCATTCACCAACATCATCCTTACAAGATGGTGTGTGACATCGCTTTCCATATAACGCTTTATATGGTGCAATCTGACTAGTTGAATGGAAGCTATTATTATTGGAAAATTCTACCAGAGGTAAATATTGATCCCAAAAACCTTGAAAGTCAAGTGAGAAAGATCTAAAAATGCCTTCTGAGGTTTGAATAGTCTGTTATGAATGTCCACCTATTTGAGGTTGGTAGGATGTGCTCAAACAAATCTCAGTATCTCGGGCTTTCTGATGACTTTTCCAAAATCATGCTGTAAAATGGGGATCATGATCAGTAATAATAAATAGGGGTACTAAATTATGTCTTAAAACATCATTAATATATAGTCTTTCTAATGTTTCAATTTGTAAATTTTCACTTATTGTATGAAAATGTGCTTACTTGGTAAGACGATAAACAATGATTAGTATTGCATCATTCCATGTAGGGGTTTTTGGTAGCCCCATGAATAAGTCCACTGTAATATTATCCCACTTCCACTATGGTATGGGAAGAGGTTTCATGAATCCTCTGGGATGTTTTCTTCCTTCCTTCACCTGTTGACAAACCATACATCTCGACACATAATCATCATTCACCCTCTTCACATGGTCCCACCAAAAGTGTTCCTTCAAATCTCTATAAATAATAGTGTTACTATGGTGTACAGTGAAATTGGTGGTATGCGCATCATCCAAAAATTCCCTTTTTAGATTTGGTATGTTAGTAGCACAAATCCTTTTCCAAAATTTCAAAATTCAATCTTCATATATGATGTCGATCAATCTACCATCATTTACAACATTAGTTTTCTTTTGAAACTCTTAATAATTCGTATGAGAACATTTTATCCTTTCTAGTAAAGATGTTTTGGAAACCATTTGAAAAAGTAATGATGTTTCGCCTTCCATTATTAATCACATGTCCATTTTTACTAGATTCATAAACATATGATCCCTTTCAACTCTCATCTTGTACAAAACTCTGTGATCCATTCGGCTCAAATTATCTACCTCCTTATTTTCCTTCCCCAAGTGGTTGTTTATAGTGTAGTCATAATCATGGAGTAGTTCAAGTCATCACACTTTCCTCATGTTGGGTTCTTTTTGTGTGAAAATATACTTCAACTCTTGTGATCAGTATAAATCTAAAAATTTCACCATAGAGATAGTGTCTCCATATCTTCAAAGAAAATATTATATCTACTATCTAAAGATCATAAGTGGGATAGTTTTGTTCATGAATTTTTAGCTATAATGATTCATATTCAATAACTCTATCTTTCTGTATAAGGACACAACCATGTCCTTTCTTTTAAGTATCACTATAAATAACAAACCCAACATTCTCCGATGGTAGATTAAATATAAAAGCATTGAATAATATTCACATCAGTTATTCAAAACATTATTCACACTATTTTGTCCAAAAATATTAACCCCTTTACATGTGACCATGGTTAATTGGTTATCCAATAGAGAAAAATTTTGGAATAAATGTCAATATTAACATTCTAAACCAATAAAACTACGTACCTTAGTTATACTCATTGGTGCTGGGAATTATAGGATTTTCTTTGTCTTTGAAGGATCAATAGAGTTTCCATCCATAGAGACAATATGGTCAATAAAATAAATCTACTGAATCCATAATTCACACTTGTTAAACCTCCCATATAATTTATTTCTTATAAGAGTCTTTAGAATTTTCCGCAAGTTATTTTCCTGATCTTCATAACGTTCGAAGTATACCATGATATCATCAACAAATACCACTACCAAATCCGAAAGATATTCCGTGAAAACACCATGTATTATATCTATTAAAAAATAGGGTGAATTAGTCCATCCAAATGGAATTAATGTAAATGCATAATTCCCATACCTGGTATGAAATTTTTTGTTTGGAATTTCTTCCTTCTTCACGCACAATTGACGATATCCATATCAAACGACAATCTTTGAAAAATATTGATCTTCATGAAGTTGGTCGAATAAATCATCAATTTGAGGTAGGGGATTATTGTTATTTATTGTTATATAATTATTCTCTATGTAGTCAATGAACAACCTCATAGATCCATATTTCTTCTTAATAGAAAGAACAGGGACTCCCCATGTAGAAACACTTGGGTGAATAAATCCTTTATTAATCAACTCCTCTAGTTTTTTCTGTAGCTCCACTAATTCCACAATGGAAATTCTATAAGGGGCAATACTAGAAATTTATGTTATATACATAGATCTATAGCCATGTTTTTATAGGTCAATGGATATAGATTATGTATAGCCACATTTTAATTACCCATCTATGGCTAAACACCTCAGTTCTTTTTTTTTCTATCCGCTTCAGGCTCTGCTCTCCTATTCATATTTTTTTCGATCCATGTCGGGTTATCCTCTCCTACTTCCCTGATCTGTCGCGGCCCTCCTATCCTCTCCGTCTACATCTCTCACTACGAAACCCTCCTCTAGACGCTTCCTATCAATGCCCTATACACTACTATCGACCTCTCTCACAATAACCCTCCTCTCCGAACCATCGACCTCTCACACTATTCACAGTGGAATCCACACTGTGGCATCCTCCCCCAAATCTTCCTCCCAACTCTGTCACCCCGCAGACACTGCCCCGAAACAACCACCCCACCTCCACCTCTAGAGCGCTACCTACGTGGCTACCCCACCTCTGCAGTTCATCCTCCTCCTCTGTCATTCAGACCTCCAGATTACCCAACAAAGGTATTTAGGGTTATAACCCCTTAGATTTCACTCATGTTTATTTTCTCCAATTGTTGGATATTAGGATCCGCACAGGTTGTATGCATCAAGAACGCATGCATGGTGAAAACTCTAGTCGCCAAGGGTGTTGTTTTCCATTATTGATTTACACAGTTATAATTGATATATTTATTGAAGTATTATTTTGGGGTTGAGATTGATATTTTTTTATTGACTCTTGGCATGGGGTGGAAATTGAATCCTATTTCATTAATTGTACTAGACATATTGGGATTTTTATACATGTTCATGAATACTTGTCTATGAAAAATAGTTTTAAAAATGGAATGTCTATTTAGAAAGTGAGTTTGAGAAACTATTATTTATGATCACTTTTTTATAAAATTAATTTGAATGTGGTTTTGATTAATTAAAACATCAAAAAATATATGAATTCTGGTTTTCTATAGTAACCTATTGATGGTGTATTAATTAATAGAATCTAAAATAGTGGTTTTTATGTGTTTTTGTTTGATTTATGATATCTCTATCATGTTTATATGGTATATGAAAACATTTATTAGGTTAGTTAGGATATTAGATTCCTAGTAGTTTGGATTATGATGGTTATGTATTGGGTATGGCTTGGATTTGTCTTTGGGGGGTATGGGAAGGTGGTAATCCATCAAGATTGTGGATCTTGTTGGGGGGTTTTCAAGAGTTTTTTATTTCACATGCTCGATATAGAAAATATTGGTGATTTCTAGGCGATTTGATAGTGTATTTTTATTAGGATTTTTTTTGTTAAATGATTTAATTGGTGGTTGGTTTCTTATTATCAGAAGTGAATGTGTGGGGTTTGGTTGTTATGCGTGTATTATAGGAGAGTAACCCTTAGATTATATTGATAAACCTTAGGGTTTGGTGTTTTGGAAATGATATTTTCTTATCATGTATGGATTAAATGCAGTTTCCTGATTTTGTGGTAGTAATGCATGCTTAGGATTATGGATCAATGGGTATTTAGTTAATAATTTTGTTGTTACCGAATGATGTTGAGTCAAAATTAATCAAAAAAGCATCCAATTAGGATGGAATTGTGTTTCATGGGAAATATTCTAAAGTGGTTGTTTCCCTCATACTATGTTACAACTACTTTATTCCATGGACCAAGGCCTTTGAAAAATAAAAACAATCATTATCTAAGTTATTCATCAGTTATAGTAGTAGTAGTATCTAATTTTTAGTAGTGACATGGGATCGTTTGATGGTTAGAATATGATGAAGAATGTTTTGTCCCTATTTGAAAGGATTGGAACACTAGAGAACATATGGGTGAAACTATAATTTTATAAATTCAATGGAGATGAATCAGAATGGATAAATACATTTGATCATAAAATAGGGAATGATGAGGTTTTATGGATCGAATTTCATTCCCTCCTCTATGAGAGGATATGGTAGATTTACAGAATAAGAGCATGTTTTGGGAATTCATGGAGCTATATAATCATGGGCATTAGTAAATGAGTATGACATTAATCTAATTATAGGTGATAGTATCTTCCAATTATTTGGACTCCTATTTGGAGATATTCAAGAAATACTGAGCTATATTTGTAGATACATTCATTTCATAGGAAGGTACATGGAGAAGGATGGAAACTGGGTAGGAATGAATGTTAGTTGTGAGACTCGCTATGAGGGTGATAGAGTAAATTGAAGGAGTAATATCTCAGCTCAATATTAGAAAAATAATTGAACCCTGATATATTTATCATGTATCAAGAATGTGTGTTCATTCCCTTAGTATGGGGACAAAAAAAATAGGTTTCATGTATGTGTCAAGATGTGGGTTTCTATAGAGATTATTCTATTGGGATAATTCATCCTAGGTGAAGGGGATTTTAGTAACATGCTTTTTGAGGTATTCCTAATGATAATTTTTTTCTATAATTTTGATTTCTCTATCTAATATCATTGAATGTATTATTTTTGTTGGATATAATGTGTTTTTAAAAGATGATTGTTTTTAAATGAAGAAATTTTTTTGAGATTATTGGGCCTGGATCTTCTATAGTGATCATAATGTGATATGAGGAACTTGACATGTGTATGTAGGATTGATGATGGTGTTGATAAAACTATAGTTGGGATATTCATACTCATATTTTTTTAGTGAAATCCATATCAAGGGATAGTGATCATTATCATGGTTGTGAAATGTATGAACATAGATAGTAAATGGATCAATTTAGTGTCTGTAGATAGATGTTTGATGAACCATATTTGGTTCCAAGACCGCACCAAAATCATGTATTTACCTATAGTTGATGGTATAGTCAGGGTGTCAATTATATTATGAGGATTTTATATTGGTATATAGGCTATTTTGAGATTCCGTATTTCTAAGATGTCATTCAGATCAATGTGTTGGGTAATGTATCAATATCTGATAGTGTAGTGGGCTAGTGCTTGACAATTATAGTGTGGAGTTTGAAAGGGAGCCTAAAAAAGGAAACTATAAATGTGGTTGAAAGTGTGTGTGGAAGGGAACCCAAGTAGTCCAAATTGGTATGAATTAATGACATAGATTCCATAACAATCATAATTGTTGAAAAATAAAAGGAAATAACCAATTATCACATGTTCGAAAATAGTTTCTACCAAGAAGGAATATAAAATCAACAAGAAGGATGATCATCCACCAAAATACCGGCTAATCATTTTAGAAAACTGGTTTGAAAAATCCATGCGGAATGAGTAATAATAATAGAAGGAAAAATATCTACTTTATAAATTTAGTAAACCTATATATATATTAAGAATAATGAGGAATTATAAAAGAATAGCATGCTAAAAACGAGGTTTAAATCTAGAAATTTGTGAAGGATATAGGTATTATGATTTTTAGTTATTTTATACATTCAAGGAATGGATTTTCTAGGTTTATAACAACATATAATCCCTATTTATTTCTTTTACGTGCTGATGGAAGTTTACTTTATTCCAATATTTTAGTTATTTTCTATTTTTGAATAGGAAATTGAATGTGATGTTTGAAAAATAAAGAGCTTTATTAATGAGCATGTTATTTAGTAATGGGACTTACATGTCAATCTGAATATTAGTTCTTCATTTTTGGTTACGTATTCTTGTATCATTTATCATGTACAGTTGACACACCGATCATATATATATAAGAAGTTTTAATATATCATTTTGTTTTCCATTATTTTATTATAGGTTGTTTCATATGATGAGGTCGTTTCTATCCTCCACCATTCACGACGGGGAGTGAAACATCGGATTTGGGTAAGGTGTATTCTGTTTTTATTCATTATCCTAATAATAAATAAGGGTTTTTTGATTTTTGTGTTCCTTATAATTTTGTATTGTGTTTTGGATTTCGTTGAGGTGGATTTGAGTCGCCATTGATGAAGTCTTATATGTGTGTTCATAGGTAGTCATATACATATATAAGTTCCACCTTTATATATATTCACTCATTGAAGTATGAATATATGTATTGGGGATATGTGTGCTTATATATATAAGAAAATTGCATACATGTGTAAGTGTAAAGGGGTGTATGCATGTATAAACATGTATCTAAGGACCCCCTTTTTCATATTTAGCCATGAAAATATGTACATAGGGGCTAGGTGTCCTTATATACATGTGAAGTTGCATATGCGTGCAAGCAGAAAAAAAAAGATTCGAGTTTTCTCGTCAAAAGAAACGAGTCTTGAGGTTGAGGTAGGTTCCCTCTTCCTAAACCTTTATTTTGAATTTTTTATTTTCCTAATTTTTTAAAAACATGTTTCTACTATTTGATTATTGTATTATAAATTTCATTTCTAATAACCACTATCTATGTCATGGAAGAATATGAATACATCCACTGAACATATTTATAGACCTCATTCAGAGAGGTTAACAAATGATAGTTGGTTCTAGATACTATAACATGAGATGTAATAACCATAAAATGGTTATCATTATAGACATTCATGATTCCATTCAACTTCCCTATAAATTCTTCATAAATGACCTCTAAATAATTTAAGGATCTATTAGTTCCAATACCAATATTCCTTACATCTTATCTCGTATCATGGAACACACCCATAATATTCCAATTAAAATCTAGCATAAGGAATGGTGTGGACATGCGACACCATAGAGACTGAATCTGTAAGGATACATATTCAATTTTGAGCCACTCCTTCCCAACTAACTAGCATTATGGAATTGGATTTGGTATCGTAGAAGTACCCAATGGTATTCAAAATAATTGCAGATAGGGTTTTACTCTTATGGAATATCACTACCTCTCCATCATTCAAATCAAATTACATCTTCATTAAAACTAGTGAGATCAACATTCCATAAGAATAGTAATTTCAATTAGATTTTTCATTGCAGAAGTGATCCATGAAACAAATCATTTACCATGGCAGGTTGAACTTAATATTATTAATCATATTATATAACACATACATATCCTAAAAAATAACATTATCCATCTCTCATACTCTTCTGGATATCCTAGTTTGAAAAAACATGCATAGAAACTTCCACTTAGGTTCTAAGTCCTTCAATGGTGTGTTGGGTTCTTTTGCAAGGGCAGGGGGTTCCCCCTTTTTATTAAAATAGTTGTTTGAACCAAAACACCCTTTAAGTGCTATTAAACTTTTAATATGGAATTGATCAAGTAGGAAAGTGCTGTAATGAACACGTAACCACTAAGTGAATAAGATGATTTGGATGGAATGACTTGTCCTGGGGGAAAACTATTACCTGATTGTTTAAATTGAGAGGACCTTGTTATAATAAAATGAATAGTTATGATTGTATTAAGTGGCATGTTTTTGAGTGTTATGTTTTGATTTTCCTTGCGTTATGTGGTTGATGTGAAATTTTCATGGGTGGGTAAGGGGTTGTGGGGTGGGCAGGGGATTTGGATAGGGGCGGGGGGAAGGGGGTGTACAGGGGGTAGGGGGTGTGAAGCGGGAAGGAGGGTTCTAGGTGTGTGCTGGGGGTGTGTTGGGGGAAGGGGGTGTGCAGTGGGTGTGCAGTGGGTGCATGGGGTGGATAGGGGGTGGCATGGAAGTGTGAAAAGGCTATTCCTAAATTATTAGTGATTTATAATATATAGGAACCATGTAATGTTTTGAAATATAATTCCCAATGAGGCATATTCTATTTGGAATTTCTTATCTAACTTGCTAGCTAGGTGGTTTTGAACAGTGGTTTCCCAAAGATGAAAAACTATACTGGACTATTCTGAATTACATACCTTAACATACGTATGTTTAGAATGGATTTTCAGTTTCTTTTATTTATTTTTTATATCAAAACTACAATCAAACAAATTTCTATCTAGATTCTTAGAGTAGTTACTACCACACCACCACACCTCCAAATCTCTTAATCGACACCACTATGACGTGAATCCAGGTAGGACCATTATTTTTCAGGTAAAAAATCAATAACAAACCCAAGGAATTTTAGGCTTAATTAGTTCTTACATAAATATCATCATCAGGTCCTGTGTTTTTCAATTTGAAATATCTTCGTCTGTTATTCCAATCAACTGTATCCACACACCAGACAACATTTTTGAATGGATTGTTAATTTCATCATTTCTGTGAGTAGATAACTACTCCAACTATTGTGTCCATTATGCCACTATTAATTCACCTCCAACACTGTATATAAGAGAGCCTAAATCTACTAAGGGGAGGGTCTATGTTCAGGGGGAGGTGGTGGTCTGTCCAGGAGGGGGGTGTAGTGGGGGTGTCTAGCAGGGTAGGTGCATGGGGGTCCAACATGGGTGGTTAAGGGGGTGTGCAAGGGGACATGGGTGTTCTGTGGGGATGTCCAGAAAGAGGGTGCAATGGTGTGAGTGAAAGGTGATTCGGAGGGGTGCAAGGCATACATATGGAGGGTTGTGCAAGGGGGTGTCCAGTATGGGTGGTGAAAGTGGTGTCCAGCAGGGGTGGTGCAAGGTGGGTCTTGTAGGGGGTTTCTAGTAGGGTGGTGAAAAGGGGGTCCAATAGGGGTGGTGTAGGGGGTGTCTAGTAGGGGTGGTGCAAGGGGGGGTGTCTAGCATGGATGTGCAAGTGTGTAGGGGTGTGTGCAAGGGGGTTGTGCTGGGGGTGTCCATTAGGGCTGGTGCAGGGCGGTCTAGTAGGGGGTGTCCATTAGGGGTGGTGCAAGGGGTTTCCATTATGGTGTGAATGGGTGAAGGGGTGAAAGGGTGTGTGTGTAAGGGGACAGGGGGTATAAGGGGTGATGTGAATGGGGTGTCTATCTGGGGGCGTGGGGTGTTGTACAAGGGGAGTCTATCCAAGGGTTGGGGGGATACTCTCTAGGGGTGTATGTCTAGGGGGTGGAGGCTATTGTCCAGTGGCATGGGGGTTCTTTCCGGGGGGAGTGTCTAGTAGGGGTGGTGCACGGGGGGTCCAGTAGGGGGAAAGGGGTGTGCAAGGGGACCAGGGGGTGTGCAGGGGGGCAAGGGATGTGTGTGTCTTTGTGGACGGGGGGGGGGGGCAAGGGGGCAGTGCAAGGGGTGGGGGTGTCTGTTTGGGGGTAATGTTGTCCCCGGGGGGGTTTCTGTCCAGGGGGTGGGGGTGGGGGAGTCTAGGGGCATGGGGGTGCTGTTTGAGGGGTAGTATGGGGAGAAGGGGTGTGCAAGGGGACTGGGGGTGTGCAGTGGGGGTGCAAGGGATATGAAGGGGGTGCAAGGGGGTTGTGAAGGGGGTGGGGGTAATGTCTAGGGTCATGGGGGTGCTGTCCAGGAGGGGGGTGTGCAATGGGGGTGTCAAGTAGGGTTGGAGAAAGAGAGTTCTAGCAGGGGTGGTGAAATGGTGTGCATGGGGATAGGGTTGTGCAGTGGGGGTGTCCAGCAGGGGGTGTAGGGTTGTATGTGCAAGTGGAAAGGGAGGGGTGCAAGGGATGTTCATGGGGGCTATATGGGGGGGGGTTAGTATAGTGGGGTTTCTAGAAGTGGGGGTGTCCAGTAGGTGTGGTGAAAGGGGTGTCCAGCAGGGGTGGTGCAAGGGGGTCCAGAAGGGGTGGTGCAAGGGGGTCCAGCCAGAGTGTGCAGGTGTGTAAGTGGGTGTGTGCAAGGGGACATGGGGGTGTAATGGGGGCTATTTGTGGGGGGGGGGGTGTCCAGCAAGAATGGTGCAAGGGGGTCTAGCAAGGGTGGTTTATGGGGGTCCAACATGGGTGGTGTATGGGGGTATCTAGTAGGGGTGGTGCAAGGGGGTGTCCAGTAGGGTTGTGCTGGGGTGCAAGGGGGTGTGTGCAAGGGGGCTTTGTAGCTAGGTGTCCAGCATGGCTAGTGTTGGGTGGGGGTCCGACATGGGGGTGTCTAGTAGGGGTGGTCCAAAGGGTGTCCATCAGGGGTGTGCAGGGGATCAGGGGTGTGTGTGCAAGGGGACAGGGGGTGTAAGGTAGGTTGTGTAGGGGGTGTCTCTCCAGGGGTGGTGGTGGGGATTCTGTCCAGGGGAATGCGGTGCTGTTCGGGGGGTGTACAACAGGGGTGGTGCAAGGGGGGATAGCAGGGGGAATGGGTTGTGCAAGTGGACCAAGGGTTGAGAAGGGGGGGGGGGGGGTGAAAGGAGCCATCACTTTCTGAACTGTGTACGTTTTTTTAATAGATGTGAAATCCTATAGCCACGTTTTTAAACATTGGCTATAGGTCTATAGACAAGGTTTTAAACTATGGCTATATTTCTATAGCCACAGTTTGAACCGTGGCTCTATATGATGATTGAATTTATCCTTTACCACGATTTTGAAGTATGGATATAGGGTTTTAGCCATGGTTTAAAATGTGTCTATGGGGCTATAGACACGGTTCAAAATCATGGCTATAATTTACCCAATATCCACGCCAATACAAGCCATGATTGAGAAAACCGTGGTTATAACCTTTAACCAAGGTTAAGAAAATCGTGGATATAACCTATATCCATAGTTTTTGGACCTATACCCATGGTTTAAAACCATGACTATAGCCTTATTTTCTTGTAGTGGGGTATTTGATTTGGGCCATGAACCATGAATTAAATCAATAAAAAACAGAATTTCTCATTCTAGAGGATTTCCATGTATATCATCTAGAAACACATCAAAAAATTCTTAAACAATATTTAAGTACCCTATTTGGAAATTCATTTCCTCACTCATAGTTTTTTCACTCCCTTCCTCCCCAACAATTGAATTCAGTAGAGATACTAGGGGTGGATCTAGATAAGAATCATATGGTGATGTTTATTCTCTATTGATTCGGTATTCTTTGTCATCATCATCAAAAATTGTAAACTCCTTCTTCTTAAAATAAATATTAACATCATGGTTTGAAAGACCATTAATACCGTGGATTATATCAAATTCAATCATGGGTATGATGATAAGATAAGTAGGTAAATAGTGTTTATTTACCATAATGGAGACTGATTGATATAACATTGTTGCAATGATGCTTCCCTTTGGAGTTGTGTCTAAAAAAATACATTATTAAATCAAATTAGAAATATCTAATTTATTTTGATAACATGGATCAAATGAAACAATGCGATGATCCAGAATCAAATTAGGTGTTGGTTAAATTTGAGGAAACCATTCAATTTCCTGCCACCACATCATTAGGAGCCTCAACCTCAGCAGTAGTGTTCTCATAAAATTTTCCTTGATCCCATGTTCTTTTCTAAGGTAAGTTTCCTTGGAGCTTAATACATTCATTTGCATAATTTCATGTTTCTCTATAATTGTAGCATTCAAACTTGACAGCCTATTTTTTTCCCTTCAAATCACAAGATTGGTGGTGTTTTCACTAGACATGTAATAGACTCTCATTCCCTTCAGGAAAGCACTATGGTGTGTCTTTCCACATTTATTATAGATTGGAATTTCAACATTTCCTTTTTTTACCATTATTTATATTTCAAGAGTGCTCATCAGATCTCTTCTACTCCTTCTTTTCTTTAAAGTCTTAAGGATTATAGAAATAATTTTTTGTCTTGATAGCACATGAGACAAAATATTCATTTGATAAATGGATTTTAAGAGTAATTATTGACAGAGAAACTATTTTAACCCATCAATGAATCAATCAATCTTACTCTTTGAGTTACATATATAAAATGATGCTTGCCTTGCTAGCCTTGTAAAGTTAGCCTCATACATTGCGACATTCTCATCATCATTTTCCATAATACATAGAAATTTTAATTCCAATATCTCCTCAATGCCCCCAAGAAAATTATTTTGTTAATAAATTCAATTTAAAATCCCTCCATTCTATATTTGACATTTCTTCATCCAACTTTGTGTTTTTAATCAATGAACACCGTTGATCTGCATCTCTTATGAGGTGATAAACATCAATGACAAATTTTTACCTTTATCTACTCCCCAAACCATGAAATAGTTTCTCTAATAACTCATCTATTTCTCAACTACAAATGGATTTTTAGTCCCATTGAATGTTGGTGGTTGTTGCCTCATGAAGTGGTGTAACATTGATCCTCGACATTGTGGATTAGGGTTCTCTATATGGGTAATGTTTTTATTCATAACCTGAGTGAGTTGTCCCATTGTGGTTATAATCTAATTAGAACCGGTTGCATCACTAGCTCCACTATAATTATCCTTAGTAGGATGGAAATTCCTATATGGATTACGTGTGTTGATACAGTTTCCATTCCTTCCACTAGGTTCCATTTCTAAACAATTTCATACACTGGGTTAGTTTAGAAATCTCAATAGATAATTCCTAACTAGTAAAATACCTTACATATATTGAACAATTTATGCATATATTCCTTATTCATAAAAAATGTTTTCTTTAAGAAAATATTTACTCGTAAATCCATTATAATAGTTAGTAAATAAAATTTGAATTATAATATGCATATCCCCCAGGAGTTTCGTAAACAAGAGTGAAGAAAGGCCCATTATCATGTACCTGGATGCCCTGAGTCAAGTGCAAAACCCCTTTTTTGTGTTTTCACTCCTAGGTACATCTGTGCCAGAGCTACTTCTTCTTGCTCGTAACCAGATAAGGATGTATTGCTTCGAAAATACACATAATCTCTACATTACCAAAATTCTAGGCAGTTCATCTATAATTATGATCAACGTCTATCTTAGGGTAATGTGCTCTATTCATGGGTTTTATAAATCTAGTTTACATCTTTGTACTAAACGTCCCCTGATACCTACTATAATGCCCTTACCGTAGATACCCAGAGTCGGTGCATTATTACATAACAATGGCATGATCACAAGAGATACAGTCTCGAAAGAACGATTAGTGTAGTAGCCTTAGAAGTACTAGATACATAAATAAGTTTTAAAATTACATTATTAAATGAAAAACAATAACATTTTTTCACCTTTAAACAAACTCATATCCCATAGATTATCCCTCAGGTCAATCATAATATACATCTTCACATCCTGGGAAAAATAAAATATAGGAAATGGGTGAGATCAGATGCTCAGTATGGATAACAATATAGCTGAAATTATCCTAAATAATCATAAAAAATTAAGGCAATGTATAAGACTATAACACAAGACTATTAAACATAAACGTCACCATGATATAGAAATGGTAAATTAGTTAATGCCATTGACTTAATCACATGTATATTATACAAGTCGAATAATCACATATAATATCAATAGATAATTTCATAATGATGTAATGCATAGTGCTGAACATTATAACCAAATATTTAAGGCCTTGTTCCAAGACTACAAATAATATTTTGTTATGGCCTTGTTCTAAGACACTAATTTTTTCATGAGACCTATCGGTGCATCGAGAAGCTATAGCGGGCTCCACCATGCACTTACTATGTCCTATGCATTCCTAGTATGAGAAGGTTGAAACATAACATAAAAATTCATATTAAAACATTCCTATGAAATGTTAATACTTTTACCATAAACCATGAATGTTATAAAAATAACACATCCACAGTTAAACATATCACAAAACCTTTAACACAATATAGGAGATTGTACAATAATAATTCTACTTCAAACAACTATAATATCTATTAAAGGATGATGACATAGATGAAGTAAAAAATATTTGGGAGAAATATCTCGTTCCATTTTGAAATTAATTAAATGTTATATAATTATAAGGGGAACCATTAATTTAGAAAATATTCTAATAATCTGGTATGGTAATATTCGAAGATGTTATAGTGGCAGAAAATATATGCACCCACCGTATATGCTAAAAAGAATTCTTAACATAAATTTTTGAAATGGTCATATTGTAACTTGTTTAGAAAATGAAATAATGATACATTTAAAAAAAATTTATAAAAATTCAAACAAGGGGATAAATGACATTATCGATATTCTAAGAAATAGTAAAAATGTTGTCAAATACATTTTTAAGAAACACAGATGTGGATGATAAAGAGGTCCTAGTAGATACTGACGTATAAACAACCTAGTATAATCAAGGGAATGTAAAATTGAACCTTAAATTTCATATTAATATAGAAGTTCATGGAATGCATCAAAAGTCTCAATTTACGTTTTTTTTAATATTTATAATATCATTTATTTTAATCGTTCATTAGTAAGGAAATTACTTCATCATCATTGTGTCAGAATAAAATTTCATTATTTAATGTCTAAAAATTATAAATAAAATACCAAGATGTAGGAAATATTTTTAGATTTATAATGATTATTTATAGACGAATTTATCCTGTGTATAACCCTATGTAAAAAATGATTTACTTATTAAACTTTTATTTTTAAACTTTTATCTCTTCTTTAAATAAAATAACAATAAATGTCGTAATATAATCCATGTGGAAAAAAAGAGAATACTTTATTCCTAAGGTTGATTTTGGTCAAAATAAACTTTTCCATTATAATTAAGTCATTTTTATGGTAATTATAATATAATTTTTACCATTAATTACCTTATTTACTTTTAACTGTGGTAAATAAAATTCAAAAATTACCAATCACAAAAAAAATCATTTTCATCCTATTGAACAAAAATTTACTTACTGGTTTAAATTATTTCTCTTAGATATTTGTAATTTAATTAACAGAATCAGTAAAATTATGTTTTATGCAAATTTGAAAATGTTCCTCGAAGGTTGGTATAAGACGAAAAAAAGGTCAATAAAATTGTATATATCTAATCTCATTATTTAATGACTACAATGAATTATTTTGAACATATAAATGTATTATGTGTCTGTTTTGACCTAAAATATATTTAAATTAAATTAATAATTATATAAATAAAAATTTGGTTTTAAAAAACAACGCAATGTTTTTCAGTATTCATCAAAAATTGAATGTTTTCCAAAAAATTCCAAAAACTCACCCTAAGATAATTTTGATATTCTGAATCCAAAAATGAATTCCATTTTGAAAAATAAAATATATAAAATATCAAAATGTGTTTATTACTATTCATAACAGCTAGTTTGATTGGTCGTGGTGTGCTAGATCTTGAAGTTGGATACATCGCATGCTATTGCATTATTCAAAGAAAAGCATACTGTGGAAGCTTGGGGTGTTACACTAAACCATTTTATATTATCAATAAAAATTTAATTTAAAAAAATGTGATTTCATTTTCCATTTCAATATAAATAATATCACCGCTAATTGAAACCATATTCCATTGTTAATTACTTAGTGTAGAACGACATGTCTAGCACCCTTGTGAGTATTTGGAGCATTAGTCCCTATCTCACAATCCATGGGTATTTGGAGCATCAGTCCATATCCAATAAAATAATATTATTATGCATGATGGTTTTAGATTTCCATGTCTATCACCTCTTGAGTATTTGGAGCTACATTTCCTTTTTGGCAACCCATTTCTCAATAAACAACATATATCACATACATAACATTATTTAATATTAGTCAACATTAATCTTATATCACAATTTAAAATTTCACATGTATATTAGAATTACATTAATTAATTTAACAATCAATTAATCACAACATCACATTAATTAAGTGAATAATTAATTAATCACATGGTACCATTAATCAATTGAAAAAATAATTAATCATATCAACAAATTAATTAATTCAGCAGTTAATTAATTAAATCATTATTGTAATTAATTCAAATATAATTTAATCAAATATTCCCATTAATTAAATTAATAATAAAATAATCACATTGTCCCATTAATCAATTCCACAATTAATTAGTAATACCAACACATGAATTAATTTAAACAATTAATTAACCAATATCCACAATTAAAAATCTAAAAATTAATTTAAATAATTATCTCATTCACAATTTTAATAACTTATAATTAACTATACAATTAATTATCTTGATCCACCATTTTCAATATCACATAAGTAATGGAAAAATCAATTACCCAATAAAATAATCTCATTTCCAAATAATTAATTCAATCATTAATTATTAAACCTTATCAATTAAATATTTCAACCGTACACATTAATTAATTTATCAATTAATTAATATAATTAATTCAATTTCTCATACATAGAAAATATCATTAATTATTTCAGCAATTAATTTATCAAACACATAAAATTTCTTCAAAAAAATAATCATCACAAATTAATTCTTCAATTTATTAATATTTCTCATCCAATTATTATAATTAAACAATCCCAATCAATTAATTCTCCAATTAAACAATTAAATAATTATGTTACTTCAATTAATTAATTATTTATTTATTTAGACCAACCAAATAAATTAATCAAATAATCATTTTAATTAATTCCAATACTAATTAACCAATTCCGCCATCACGAAATCCTCATAATTAATATATCAATTAATTATTTAATCCAGCCAAATAATTTAATCACAACATGAAATTTAATTAATTCCAAAATTAATTAACTAGTTATACCATCACAAAATCCGCATAATTAATCTATCAATTAGTTATTTAAACCGTCCAATTCATTTCTAAATTCTATAATCCCCCCAAATTAACTAATTATCCAATTAATTAATTTAATATATAAAAATAAATTTTTCATCATATCAAAAAATTCCTACATTTGCATACGCAAAAATGAATCCGGACAATGGGATTGAAATTTACACCACCTACCTCAAATATGGTGAACACACATTTTGAATCTAACATCGTTGATGGTGGATTATTATGATGACCATCAATGAGATATTTAAAAACTAATCATATCTGATTTTAAAAATCTATTTAAAGTTCTTCATTTTATATGAATAAAATTTAATACAGACCATCCTATTATCAAGACAGGTTGAATTACATTGAAGGAACATCAATCTAATCAATATCGAAAAGATATTGATTATTCAAGTATGGTTTTAGTGGAAATGAAAAATAGAAGATCTCCCTAGAAAAGAAGTTATCCGTTGATAAGTTTCTTATAATGATATCATATATAATTATCATGTGGTAATTACATAGTATTTCTTTATAATTATATTTTTTATTATTGCAGAATTAATATTTAAAAATATCACATAATGTTAATTATTAAAATATAATTTCATAAATTTATTCATTATTAATTTTATTTACATTATATGAAATTATAATTTAAAAAAACTAATTAATCATTTAGTAAAACAAACCTCAATTTTTTTTCTTTTTTAATTTCCATTTTTTTAAATAATTTTTTAAAATGATGGAAAAGAGAAATATAATAATTAATTATGAAAAATAAGGAATACCTACAAGAGGTTCCCATGTAGGTCGTGCACCGAGGGAAGGGGTTGCACATGGTTTCTCTGAGGAAGATGAATATAGTTGTTTGGTATATACAGGGATCAAAAAATGGTGTTCTAGTCGACCTGATCTAACCTGAAACATAACAATCAGTTTAAAGAAAATATTAATCTCAATCTGTTTTATCATAAATAACCCCAAATTTAAACTCTACATTTTCTGTCCTTTTCAACCATTCTTTATGGAAGACTGATTAAATTCATCCCTAAAAACGTTTGAAGTGTCTTTGCAGTGAAAGTGGCTCATAAATGAAGGTTTCACAATATTTTGGTTGTCAAAATTGGATCCTAACCTATGGGATGAGATAAATGAACAGTTAATTAATTAATTAATTTAAGGATTTAATTAAATAAAAAAGCTATATTTTTTCTATAATAATAAGTACGTTGTGTATAAGAATTATTCCCCAAAAACGGTAAACCCTCTGTTTCTGACCCATCTGTGGTCTCAAATTTCACGTACAATGTACGGTTTGTCAGATAATATTGATTTATTCATTTATAATTATAATAATTAAAAAATTAAAATAAAATGTTTTATTTTTGTGGGGGATGTGTCCAAACACCTGACGCATACACATGTCATACAATGTTTAGGGTAAACATCATGTTCCAAACACAACGACGGTCTCAAATTTTCCATATGATTTTCCATTTTTATATAATACAATAATGTCGAATACATTTTCAACACATAATATAATATAAATAATATTTTTGTTTCGCCTTCTCTAGTGCTTAACAGAGATTAGAATCTCACTCTACTCATTGTCAGACTCTGAAAAAATTAATTAATAAAATCTAATGTGTTAACATGACTTTTTTTCTTATGTAAATATTTAAAACCATTTATTAAATTATTTTTATGATTAAAATTTAACGAAAAAAATTCCTTGTAAAATAATGGGATAATATAGATGTTCTCCATGGATTTTGTGTGAAATGAAAAGGAAGTATTTGTGGGTTTACATCATAAATGAGTAGGTATTTCTTTATTATTTCTCCAAAATAGTTTTTAGACTCTGTATAATTAATATATCCAAAACACCGACCACAACCAGGTTTTAACCATTTTTTCAATAAAATTGTAGAAAATTTCATTATATTATAATTACAGTGGAAATGATTAATAAAATTACACCATTGATTATGTAGAGGTGAATCATTTCCTTAAACGAAATTATTTTAAAATATTAAAAATATTAATGGTAATAGAGGATTAAAAAACGATATATAATGTAAATCATAAACAAAATAAAATCGCCTCATTTTAAAGGGGAAAATTTATTTTCAAAAGGATTAAATTAATATTATTTATTACATCACTTCTGGTTCATTATGATGTCATAATACAAATTGTATATTTATACGTTATTTAATTTTTACTCGAAAATTTTACTATCTAAGAAAATTATGAAAAATTTACCACATATAAATTTTGATATTTTGATTTCAAAAATAATATTTATTTTATCTAAAAAATTAATAAATAAGTGAATCCTCACTTTTAAAATAATAATTGAAAATTATTTATAAATGATGGGTTTTTTATAGTAAGTGATTTCGAACAATTATAAAAATTATGTTTGACTTCATAAAAATTATGTGATTATTTATATTTATCAATTATTATTTAATAATAATATTTTTTAAATAATATTTTTTAAATAAAATCCATTGAATCATCAGAATAAATTCCTTAGTTGAATTTGAATATTTCACAAAATTACACTTTTTGTTTTATAATATCCAAATAATATTCTATTATAATGTAACAAAATTGGATGAAAATATATTTATAATTATATAAAAATTAAATTAAATAATAATATTCATAGGTTCTTGATACATATCGATTTAATACACAAGAAAACACTGAAAGAGTAAGGAATGTAATGGTGATACTTTCATGTTGTGGTTCAGTATATATGGCTTAGGTCGTGATCTCATTGAGCTTGAACATCTCCTATAAATGGTTTCATGCACACCTATGTTGATGGATCTAAGCTTCCCCTGGTAAAGAGAAAATTCCCTAGAAGATATCTGCCATGGAAGCTATTATAAATGATCATCATAGGGAATGATCCTACAGGTTGAGGCCTTCACATCCTTTTCTTGTGTCAATAGTATTCGTTAAAACCATATATTTTTACTAACCATGTGATCACTATTAAATGGATATATTACCAACTGTAATGGTACTTAAATTTCTATTAATTATGATAAAACATAATAAAACCGATGATGTGAATTTATTTTCTGTAATCAAATTATATAATAATAAATTTAATTAAATCCAAAATAGAATTTAATTTAAACTATTTGAGGCTATTTCAATCTTTTCCCTTAATAAATTTTCCCTCAAAATTTTCATTTCCCACACAAAAATAGATTAGGGTTACTCTGTTTTTTCACCACCTAGGTTTCGCATATTTTTTCATCAAATATTCAGTTTCTCCACAACACATTGACAATGATAATTTCATTATTTCATAGAATTTTTCTTTATGATATAATATCTTCACCAACTGATCCATATAGGAAAGTCCATTCACCAATATTATCAATCTCAGAATTGAGTACATGAGTGGGGTCCGATATGTAATTTCTCAACATGGATACATGGAGCACATCATATATGTGATATAGGTTATGTTGGTTTCTAAGTTGGTAGGCCATGGATCTAATGATATCATTGATGTCAAAGGGTCTACTTTTCTTGGACTACGCTATCCATTACTCCCAAATATCATTACATTATTTCATCGAGCTATGCATAGAAATACAATGTCTCCAACATCAAACTATAGTTCATATCGATAATTTTAATTATATATATTCTATTTAGTCTGATCAACCATGTTGTACTAGATAATGGTCATAACCATTTACACCATTTCCTCAACCATTTCATTGCATATCAATTTTCATTCCGCAACATAACCCTAGAATGCAGGTGCTCTGAACTAATTCCCATAAAGATCATTATAGGGATACAATTGGTTTATTTAGTATAAAATTTTATTGTAAATGAAATTGACATGGGGAATATTTTGATACCATATTGTTTTAAAGTTAATTATGAATTCTCTAAACATGTACTCATGTTTTAGGATAGTTCGATCACATTGGCCATCCGTTTTTTGGGTGATAAGCCATGATAAAGTTTAACTCAGTTTTAAGCGAATATTGGAGAATCATATAGAACATACAAGTGAAACTTTAATATCAATCATATATAATCGATCGTGGTACTCCATGTAGCCTTACCACATCTATGATTAATATCTGTCAATGTTGATCTAGTGAGAAATCCTCTTGAATCAATGGGAAGTGTGCAGTCATTGTAAAACGATCCACCAAAACCCATATAGTATTATTCCCTCTTGATGTATTCAGAAGACTTTTTAAAATTACATGGTGATTTTATCCCATTTCCATGTATATAGGTGTAATGGTTACATAATCCCCTTGTATTTTGGACATTCAACATTCAATTTCTGACATAAAAATAATTATTGATGTTTAATATGTGAACTAATTTTTTATATTTTTCGACTAGTAGTGTTCTCTATGATATAGATAAATCATTTTACATCCTGGATAGATGGAAAATGTTGAGATATGTGCACAATCCAATAGTTCCTTCTTTAATTCAGGATTTAAAAATATACATATTCCTGACCTGAATCATAGAACCCCTTCTTCATTAACATTAAACTATGAGGATTTCCCCATTCTTATAGTTTCCATATTCTTCTTAATTCCAACATCATCTCTTTGAGTATCCTTTAAATTCCCTCAAAGGTATGGTTGAGAAATCATTTTTAAATGGAATAAATATTTTCCTTCCAATATGATCCCTATGTCGATCCTTTTCAAATGTTAAAAGTCTATATCCTTCTCAATTCTCATCTATGATATCATTTTTTGATCATATCTATATAGATAGAGTAAAACTTTTTAATCATTCCCAAAATAGTAGTGAATTGAAAATTCATAGACATTGATCAGCTCTAACCATCTTCATTTTCTCATATTTAACTCTTTCTATGTGAAAATATACAAGAGGATTTTCTGATCTGTATATATTTCACACTTCTCCCCAAAGATATAATTCCACTATATTTATAATGAGTGTATTTCTAAAGATAACTCTATATCATGAATTATGATTTTATGTTCATGAATATTCAAATTCCATAAACCATATAGGATATGATTTTTTTTATTTTTCATCAACCTTCAACCAAAGTCCTTCTTCTACACATCATTAAATACCATGAATAGTTGACCACTTATGGGTAGTATGAAAACATGGGTAGTGATATACCACCTTTACAACTTTATGAAGAACTATTCACATTCATAATTCAAATAACACATGACTTTCTTTAATTTTATATTGTTTATTATCTTTTTAAATTGCAATATATTTCACACAAATCGAAGATAATACCCGGTTAATCAACAGAAACCATTGATATCATTCACAGATGTTGGCCTCAGTCACCCTCCAATTGTTTCTTTTCATTGAATGGTGCAATGATATATCATTTATTATGATGATATGACCCCCCTTAATGAGACTTAAATCAACCATAACTCACATTTTCTGTAATTGTAAACTTAATTATCATTTTGTGAAATCTTTAGCATAATGCTCATTTGTTCCTCAAGCCCGCTTTGGTTTTGGAATATATTCCAATAGTATATATAATGACTTTCAAAAATTTGTCATGATAATTTGTAGAGAATATTAATCAATTCCATAATTATTTATAGAGAATTAGTATGTCCAAATATCATTAATATTATCTCATATAAACAATACCTTGTTTGGAAAGCAGTCTCGGTGATATCCACCTTTTTCACCATATCTTGGTAATATCCCGACTGAAAATCCATCTTGGAGATATATTATTCTCCCTATAGAATATTTATAAATCCATAAATCCATGGTAGAAGATAACTATTATATATTTTTAACTTACTGAGATCATGATAATCAATTTAGAGGAACATTGAACCATATTTATTCTTGATAATTTTTATCGGTTCACCATATGGTGATGCACATGGGTGTGAAAAATCCTTATCCAAATTCACCTATAGTTGATTCTTAAACTCCTAATGATCCCTAAAATCGATTTTATAATGATTATTGTAGAATGGTAACACCCCATGTATATGCATGATTAAAAATTCAACCTCTTGATTTGGAGGAAGACTAGGGAATTCATCAGGGAAAAAATTATTGCATTCCCTGAAAATATGAATTTATTCGAGGATAGATATTTCCATAGACTAAATCATTATTGGTATATAAGAATTTTTATTTGGTCAATAAAATCAATTCTTGATGTTTTTTTTTGATAAATTTGATTTGAAATCCTCCTTGAACATTTACATAATCGAGATCAATGCTCAATACAGATTGTGATTTCTTTCTCGCGGTAATTTGTTTTGGATCTATTTAGGTAAATCTATTCTAAGTCAATAATTTGATCAAATACCACCTAAGGTTTTATTTCACTATTTTCATGGAATTTCATCCATCAAATTGTGACACGGTATGAGTTATATACTTTGGATGAAATAATTTTCCACACATTCCTTATTGACCAATATCTGTACATCCATGTTTTTTTGTTGTGTTTGAATAGTTATACTAAACAATCATGTAATAAAAAAATAAATATAACAAAAATAAAAAAGTACATTCACTATTCTCAAATTAATAACTAATTTAAATGTCACCACATAATTTTTGGGATCCACATTAGTGGATGAGATGGAAAAAAGATGTCCCATTTTACCTTGGAGGTTGTTTTTTGCCTCGGAAAATCCATGGCATTGTGTACTGGTTTGAGAAGGGTCTTGGTTCCATGTATTTGATGCAATGAACAATGAGCTGAGGGTTTATATGAGAATTCCTTTCCATCATTTCATTTGTGGGTTTCTCATTTCATCAATTTTTCTCATTGTTTCATTCCAACCCCCACCTAAAATATCACCTCATTCCCCTTAGCTAATTTTCATGGTGCTACATTCCACAACTTTGATAGGTGGGATGTTGAAATTTCTAGGAACCCATAGATTTATACATCTAACAACCAAAATTGAACCCTAATTTTTTTCATCCATTCCCCATGATACTGTTGAGATTCATTGATATCCATTTTTTATTTTAGGTAACATTAGCCAATTTCCTCATATCTATCAATGTCACAGACTGAAAATTATTTTCATAGACTATTTTTAATCCCACTAAATAACCAGTAAACCTTGCATTTAATGGTATCAATAAAGATGAAGGCGGTTCATGAATTTATTTTTATGTTTTACATATATACCGTAATAAATTTTCCATATTTTTTATTACGAGAAAAGATATCCATTTTCATTTTAAGATGGAGAGTGTGAGGAAAATATTTATTGAAAAATATTTTCTATAATTCCTTCCACATAAGAATTTTGATATCTTATTTGTGATTTTTATTCAAGGACAATTTCTTCCACTGATCTGCTTCTTCCTCAATATGATAAAAAACTAGTAGAACCTTCTCTTCCTCAAAACATGTAAGGATGGAGAATAACATCTCAATATATTTGATCCATTATTTTGTGATTAATGGATCATATGATCCAATGAACAATGGAGGACATTGTCACATAAAGTATTCAATTACACATTGTTCATTATTATGGTGATTTTGTAACTCCTCAAGATCCAGGTATATTTTCATAAGAATTTCTATTTGACTGAGTATCATCACAATGATTTTTATTCCAATACAAAATCGGGTTTGGAATTTGGTTGGGGTAGCCATCACATTGCCCCTTGCACTGATTCTTTACCCAATACCCCATATTTTTTCCACTGGGTAGAAGAAATGATAAAATATGCATGGGTATTTTTAAACCATTAATCACATGGGTAGGGACTGAGTTTTATCCAAATAATACATTGGAATATTTCAATATATTATTCCAGATCTAGGTGCTGATGCAGCATGCGATTCTAAGGCCCGACATTACCAAATTTAGTTTTATTTAGAAATATTAAATATATTTTATATTACATAGGTGTGATTAATTATATAAAACGAGATAACTATTAAATGGTCTATCAGAACATAAATTTGAGACTGTGGTTGTGTCTAGAAAATGATGTTTCCTCTAGGTGAGACAAAAAAAATGATGGCATGGGACATTTAGATCCCTCAGTCATTGGTGGTGCATTTTTAGTGTTTTGCTTAATTAATTAATTAAAATTATTTGTGTTGTCAAATGGTTATATAAAACTCATTATGGGGATTTGGCCTCATAATCCTAGTTTTTTCCATGAAAACCTCTCCTCTCCTCTCTAATCCCTTCCATTTACAAAAAATGATGAATGAATGATGAATCCTTTGATCTAGACAGATCAAGATGCAGTGAAGGAAAAAATACTCTTCCTTCATCAGTTAACACATTATTCATCAATAAAAAGAAATACAATCAAGGTAGGTATCATTAGTGGTTTTATGAAACCCTAAATTAAAATCTTGATCATGTTGTTAATTGATTCTTAGACCCGAGACATTGAATTCATACCTTACATGAGCTCAAGTACTAGTTTATTATTCTTTATCATTGGTCTATCCTAGATCAAAAAATCCAGATCAATTGGAAAAAATTTCTTGGCCAAAAATCCAAATCTAATTATTGGTTCCTTTAACACTCTATTTCAACATGTTATTTTCCATGTAATTCATATGGATCCCATATCAATGGTTGTTGGATGACCCTAGCTCGATCCGACACTCGAAATTGGGAGAAAATTAAAGAATGACAACAATTTTATTAAAGAGGCATATATCTAGATTCTAAAATATTAAAGGATAAAAAATCCTATGATTTGACATCAATAAAATAATGAATGATGTTGCAGTGGTGAGTGGAAGATCCAGTCAATCCCACATTTTGGAATGAGGCCGATTCATGAAGAACGATGAAGCGATCCAGTGTTCAGCGATAATATCTAGAGTTTTGAGAGTAGATTTAGGTTCCATGGACCATGTAAGGAGAAGATTTGGATTTTTGAATATGATTCAAGAGAAACTGGAGATTCAGGTGAAGATCCTCACTATTCAACATGTTCAATGAATAAAATATGGCAAGTAACATCCCTCAGCAGTGGCGATAGGGTTTGTGAGAACATAAGGATTGCATGACATGTAATCCCCTTGACACGTTGTGTAACATATCTCTATATGAGATGAGATTTGTAAAGGATACATGTACAGGAACATTCCATGTGATGGGCACACAAACACAGATTGGTGACATGGGTATCATCAAATTTGGATGAGCAAGCCGTGTACATAGGTACATAGACAGAGATTTTGAGTACTCAAAAATAGCCAGCAGACATGGCACTGTCCCAGGAATTGTAGGGCACACCATGTAGTCCACCTACATGGTGTGAAATACTACATAGGATAGGAACCATTTCTAGAAATAGACACATCCAGATAGTGAAGAGGGGCCACATTCCAATTATTCCCTCTCGCACATCATGTACTAGTGGAGATCCCATGAAAAAACTTCAATCCTTTATATCTCTTTCATTTTAACTCCAATTTAATCTTAGAGATGCATATCCTAAATATTTATCTGTATAAAATATGATGGTTCCCTCAAAATCATCATGCGATATATGATAATGATGTTTTGGGCTGGCATGAAAAGAGAAAACACTCGATGACGGTAGTGATTAGAAAGAATGAAAAAGATTCCAGGCCGACCCTCTATCTAGGCTAGGAAGTTTTGTTAATGAGTACTTACTAGGATGACCCAATAGTTGGTATGGGTACTATAGTCCTAGATTTCATTATACCAGGATGACCATCTAGTTGGGATGGGTAGTGTAGTCTCCAATGATGTGATACCTGGATGGCCCTCTAGTAGAGAATTGTATTGTAGTCCTTGATGAAATCGTACTAAGATGACCCTCCAGAAGAGCTGGGTAGTGTAATCCCTAATGACGAGATACCAGGATGACCCTCTAGCAAGGCTAGGTAGTGTAGTCCCCGATGATAAAAGGATGGTTCTCCAGTTTGGATAAGCATTGTTGTCCTTGATGATTCAGATAAGACCCTAGACTGTGCGACATTGTGGTGAGATGTGGTTCGACATACCTAAGGGCTCATGTGAAAGATGGTTGCTTTCTCTATCGATACACAAACTGGTGACGTGACATAAAACCATGAAGATGGGTCATTACCACCCAATGTGAATAGTATCGACATGTGGTGATTTGATCCCCATTTACTTGTGTCTCTTGGGTAGACACATGAGCTGTTGGAAATTATAGATGGTTTTACCTTGAAACTATTGGCTCTTCTTCTTCTTGGTCTGTGCTGTGAGATAAATATCCCCTTACTCTCTCATTTGGGATTATTTTATAAAGAACATATCTTTTTATCTATCCTACTACAGTACACACATCTTAGGTCACTATTGCACTCCTTCCAAGATATGTGAAGAAGTGTGGGGTATGCCATGTGATTTCCATGTCTAGTTTCTCATGTTTGGATGGGTCTACACTCTGACTATATATAGAGAAGGTCAATGGGTGTGTTCCCCACGTCACCTTTTCGAGATCCTTCTATTATGATGAGCCAACATTCACACTCTTTTTTGGATTAGATGCACTCTTTCCATCTTCTTTCACTATACCTTGTTCCATTTACTACTTCTCTTTGGTCATATCTCACACTACTCCCCCTTCTCCTTTTGGTTCATTCTACTAGATATTTATATAATCACCCCTTCCTGGGATTTTGAAAACTTGTGTCATGTCCTTTGTAGATGGTGGACATCTCTATCATGACTATAGAGGAGCATAGGGATATGGGCTACATTGACAGCATACAATGGTCATAGTTGGGGTACATGAGTTGGGATCTCTTAGAAGAGACTATATTCACGTTTTCTCTATGATGGGACCTGTATCTAGTATGGGAATGTAATTTTTCATTTTTAATTTTATTATTTTCTATTGTACACTTTTATCATCTAGAGGTTCATGCAAGTTCACGTTAAATTGTAGAACATCCATATTTTTATACTTTTCTCTACATGTTTTCATTGAGCTATGTACATGCGTGCATATATGATTTTGGAAAAGGCCACCCCAAGTTTTTAGTTCATTCAGTGCTTGTTACAAACCCCTCGCCTATTGAGGAAATCTTGGGGTAGTTGCGGCCTGAGCCTCGGCTTGGGTTGGGTAGTGAATGAGTGCTCTATAGGGAGGGGAAGATGCTAGAGGAACAGGAGTAGATACGTATGAGGGATGTAAATACAACTTTCTCCCACCAACACCACTAGGAATCCCACATCGAGCTCAGAGAGCTAGCAGTCAGGACCATGGATAACTACAGGCTATAGAAATCTACGACATGGTGGAAGATGGGATAATTCAAGGTATGATATGTGTTTAATCTACACTTGAATCATTATTAGAAGACACATGGGATATATATTCATTTATCTCTCTACTCTTTTTTTGGGGAGTTGGAGCTCCTAGTATAGATGCTAGAACAACTTCTATTCCCTGAGGTTCCTATAGTGGACATTTCCTTTGTATCATTAATCTACAGATACTGTTAGATATCTCTTGAAGGTGATAGGTTCACATGAGACCTAGTAGTTTCAATAATTGAACCCAACGACGTCATCCTGTGTATGGAATTTTCTTTTCATGGTTCAAGTTGTGATTCATTATCACTATTGGTTATTCAGGTGCCTACATACTGATGTATGATATTCTTCTTTATCAATGAGAGAGACCTCACAACAGGAAGAGTGGGTGATGTGAGAATAATAGTTAAAGTTCATTTCCCATCATCTAGTGAGTATGAATTTCTTTACAATAGACTCTTTGTGTGTCCATATGCCTTCAATTGTAGTGGTTTATATGGAATTCTTTCCCAAAGATTTCATGGGACTACCATTCATACAAGAGTGGTAATTTTGCACAGAATTATAGCAGGGGACTGCCCCGATATCTCATGCAACACATCTGATGGCACCCACTAATCTCTATTAGTTGTGGTTTTAGTTAATAGTATTCCATGAGAAGGGTTTCATTCGACCTAGTGTGTCCCCCTAGGTGGCCCTAGTTTTTTTGTGTGAAAAAATGCAGACAAGAGCTTACAGCTTCTCAGGTATTATTGTTTTCTGCATCAAGCCATGATAAAGAACACATACCCCTTTCAATGTATTGAAAATATCATCAGTTTTTAGCGAGGTTAAATATGGTTATCCATGATTGATCTTAGGTTTGGAAACTCTATCTAGAGGTTCATGAGGCATAAATTCTGAATATTTCCTTTTTTCCTCTATGCACACTACGAGTTCCTATTGATTCCCATTGGAGTGACAAATGCCCCAACAATTTATATGGAATTGATGAACCAAATACTCAAGACATACTTGGACCATTTTTTTAATTTATTTATCTATGATATAATTGTATATTCTATGATAATGTAGGTGTATGAATATCACTTTTAGAGGGTCATTTGTTCACTCCGAGGGAAATAACTTTTTAGAAAGATCACAAAATTCTAGTTATGGATACATCAGGTTTAGTTTCTAGGGAATGTCATTTCCGAGCAGGTTTTATCCATGGATATAGAAAAGATCAAAGATTTTATTTCATTGTATCCCCAAAATAATGTGTCTGTGATGAATATATTTCATTTCATGGTGGGGTAATAAAAGATATTTTTGGAAAAAATAAAAAGAATCATAGTCCCATTGACAAATTTGATGGGGAAGATACATAGTTTTTTACCTAGTCTGGGATGTTCTGTACGACCTTCAAGGATTTGAGGTAGAGGTGGTTGAGCACTAGAGTTTTGAGACTACCAGAGGAAATAGTTGAGTTTGTGGTATATTGTTATGCCTCAGGAGGTGGGCTTAGTTTCATTCTGATGAAATTGAAGGTAGTCCTCAAATATGTGTTGAGTAAGGTGTGACCCCATGAGTAGAACTATATGACTCATGATCTAGAGCTATTAGTGGTAGTTTTATCTTTGAGTATGTAGATGCACTCCCTTTTGGGAGAGCTCTTTGTGGTTTAATTAGAGCACGAGAGTATTAGGTACATTTTCACTAAGAGTGACCTGAACCTAAGGAAGTGATGATGGTCGGAGATCCTATAGGACTGCGAGATCGAGATAGTCCATACTCTAGGTAAGGGAAACATTGTACTAGATTCCATTAACAAGATGTCAAAGTCTCACCTGGTATAGGAATATTTAGAGTGTTTGGCTTACATATAGCTGATCCTGATGGAGTATGAGTTTTCAATTTTCCTATAGTTTATGGTGTTGACTCTTATTCTCCTCGAGCGTGTGAAAGAGTATCAACTATGATACTTTGACTATGTGATTCTACATGATCCAATATCCATAGATGATGCACCATATGGGTATTCTGAATGAGGGAATCACATGATATTATTCCATGGTATAATAGTGGTTCAAGTGGTGATGTAGGAGGAAATGATGTGGGAGTTCAAGAGTTTAACCTTAAGTGAAAATCCTAGATTGGGGAATATGTATTGGGATCAATAGTAGTAGTTTTTGTGGTCTAGAATGTGAGAGAGTATAGATGATTTTGTCTGGTGATGCCTTACTTTTCAGAAAGTGAAGGGTAAGAACCAGGTCCTGACTAGTTTGTTACAGCTAGTTAATATCTCGTAGTATTAAAGGGTCAGTGAATCCATGGATTATGTCATTGGGATTCAATGCATAGTGATGAACCACGATGTTGTCTTGGTGATAGTGGATTGACTCACAAAGTCAACACATATAATGTCCCGGTTCTGGGTGATGTCCAAAGGTGCCCTGTACCTAGTTGGTCACATGGTGCCAAGCGCATTTTCCAGAATGTCAAAGTCTGGAAACTAACACTGAGGTACTTGGGAGTGATAGTGGGAAAACAATTCCCTCATTGGTAGAGTAACGCAATGGAATAACAATAATAAACAACAGAAAAAGTAGTAATACCATATAATAAGTAACAAAGAATTAATTAAGGTAAACAAACAACGAGAGCCCAAATATAAATTATGCATGTCACATATGTCAAGGAAAGAATCCAAACAAGTCATAATTCTGGAATACAAAATAGAAACCAAATTAGTTACAAGTAAATAAACTTCAACAGCATTGCAAGCCTCATCTTGGTCCCATGTTATCCACCTCCATAGAAATCATGTACTTGATGTAGAAGGGTGCTTTGCTTTAACTATCCTAGAAACAATATAATCTGTTTAGGACCAAAATCATAACCCAAACAAGATGTGAGATGAATCCTAGTAGTCAACCAACCAACAACATGTGGCTAATTGTTAGTGAATACATATAGACGGAAAGACATAAACGATGTAATAAACCAAGATGTACTAAAAAGTAAACAGTTCTATAGTCTCAACTAAATTCATTTAAATTTATCAAATATTAATCCAAACAATCAAAAGCAACCCTTTGGGAAGTACTCATAGTATAACCCCTCTGGTTAATCTTAAACAAAGACTCTCTAAGGAATCACTCGCCATCAATTCCTTATGTGGACTTTAATAGTAACTATAGACCCTATATGGAAGAACTCAACATCCAATTCCCCTTTTGGTATCATAACAGTAAACTTTAGACACTCTATGTATGAACTGACATACATACCCTCTATGGTCTCTCAACATGAAAAGTATAACAGAAACTCGGTGGAATCCATCAGCATCCATTCCCCATATGACTTAACAACACAAGGTTCCCACATTAATGTGTAATTAAATCATTCACTAATGATACCCAACTACCAATGTAAATACAAAATAATACATGCCTAAAAAGATAAAATTCATATCACAAGCATTTCATATAATAACAACTCCATCCTAACAACAGTTGGCATAGAAAGAAAAGAGCCTAAAAAGTAGTTCTAGAACCAACAGATGATAGCAAGAAAACATGGGCAAACACATCCATAATAAGGTAAAAAACACTATTTATAATGAAACACGCTTACTCGAGAAAAAAATCATATCAGGCATTAAACGGGTTAAATTCGTAAAACACGCAATACCCTAAACTAGGGTATTGGGCACTTTTTTCATATATAACTCAAAGACATCAACAAAAATGTACAAACCACCTACCTTGACATTGTACAATCGATATAGTAAAACATAAGCCTTTGAATCAACCTAAAACATTATAGATGTAAAAAAAACGTTCAACCATGTATAACTAACATAATAGGATAAAGAAAGAATAGATATTGTAGAAGAAGGAAGAAACACACCAAGGTTATACCAATGCAATTGACGGTTTTTGATTCAGTGAACAAATGGTTAATCGGTGGCTTAGTGAAGATTCCGTGATTTTTGTCTCTCCTAGATGAGATGGAGCCAGAAGAAGATAACTCTATCAGTTAGACGTGACCCTAGTCCGACAAAAAAATAAAAAATAAAAAATACAGAGTGTGTTCCCTAAGGATAGATGGTGTGTATAGGCCTTTACTAGGTCCTAATTAAGGCGGTCTCTAGGTCACCTCACACAATCATGTACTCGCTCGTTACACGACTAGAACATGGATACCTACGACAACTGAGTACATGACGTGTACACCTATGTACACATCATGTACTTATGAAATTTCCAAATTTCACAATTTTTCTCAAAAACACCAAAAAATAAGATCCATACCTAAAATTAATATCCGGGTTCATACAAACATTCGCCTTTAAGAAATTTGTCCTTGCATTTCCCTAAAAAAGAAGTGGAAAAGCATCCTCAGATAGAACTATCCATTATGATCATACATCAGTGTCCCTCTCCCATGTCTCATCAAGTACTCACCAGTGTTTCCATAGAACCTATACCAGAGGAACAGACCGACCACAAAGAACCATCGCACTATGATCAACAATCCGGATATGATGCTCCTTTAATGAGGAATCCAGCTCAAACTCAACCTCTTCGGGTTGAAAAAAAATGAGATGGGTCTGAGAAGTAACATCAAAGATGAGAAACGTGGGAGATGTCGTGAATAGCTAGGTACCTCTAAGGTTACTACAATTTATAGGATACCTTCTTGACTCTCTCTAAAACCTCAAATAGACGGACATATTTCAGTGAAATCATTCCATGTCTCATAATAATCATTTTTCCCAACCTTGGTATGACATGTAGAAAAACCTGATCTCCGACCTCAAACTCCATAGGTTGTCTCCTCCTATCATCATGAAACTTCTATCATGACTATGCAATAACCATCCCATAATGAATCAACTAAATCTTCTATGTGGTCTCCAAGACAATACGATGTCCTAATATTGGTGCATGTCCTGCTTCCAACAAACATAGGGCTAAACTTCATGACCTACCATACAAAGCCTCATAAGGTTCCATCTGAATATTTTTCGAAAAACTATTATTGTAGACAATCTCCACCAGAGGTATGTGTTTCTCCCACGAACCTCTAAAATCTAGGACACATTCTCGAAGAATGTCCTCCAACACCAGAATCATACGCTCATATTGGCCATCTGTCTTGGGATGGTAAGATGTACTCACAAGTACCTTTTTACCCAAAGCCATATGTATTCCCTACCAGAACCAAGAGGTAAACAAGTATTCCTATCTAAAAAAATGGATTGGGGAACCACATGTAAACATACAATCTCTTGTATGTACATCCATTCCATATCATCAACAGTAAAGGTCTCCTTGGTTGGTAAGAAGTGTTCACCATTCATCAGTCTTTCAATGAAAACCCAAAACACATCATTCCCTCAAGGGAACCTTGTTAATACTAACACAAAGTCCATCACGAAATCATTCCACTACCACTCGGGAATGGGTAACTGCTAAAAATTCCCTGCTGGTCACTGATACTCTACTTTTACCTACTAACAGGAGGAACATCTCATGAATCAACCAGCAGCATCTATCTTCAAACATGTCCACCAATACTAATGTTGTAGATCTCAAAACAACTTTGTGACACTACGATGAACTGTCCATACTGAATAATTGAAATCCTGCATCATCTCCTCACATATGTCTATTGACACCCACATGCACCCATAAAACCACAAGATATAATCCTCTCTTATGGCCTACCCAGGAAAATGGTCCTCTCCCAACACTCTCTCTTGTATAACTAGGCCTTTATCATCCTATATCTTCCTCATTCATACTCAATCAAGTAGAGTAGAGGTAACAACTACAGAAGAATGAAATTCCTTCCCCTATCTGTCGTGCACCTCCAGATGCATCTCAGAGAATATAACCATAAGCATCCACTAACTTCTAGACTCATGAACTTCCTATATCTGATTCCAACTAATAAATTCATTATCCACTATGTTTCCATTCTCATGCATTTAGGAAAGTACAATGTCAAAGGACTGAAGGTACACAACCCATATTTTCTGTCTCAAATTCAGATCGCGCAGAGTGAATATATAAATGATACTTTTGAGGTAAGTGAAAACCAGAAAATGCTATCCCAACAGATAATGTCTCCAATAATATAAATCATGAACAACTGGAGCAAACTAACGATTGTGCATTAGGTAATTCCTCTCTTGTGGCCTCGACTGCTGAGACCCATACACAACAACTCCTTCCCCCATCATAAGAACTACTCCTAGCCTTATACCAAAAGAATCACAGTAGACAACATAAATCTTGTCCGGATCTAGAAAAATCTGAATATGTTCTGAATTCAACCTCTATTTGATGTCCCAAAAGGATGAATCGCATGAATACTCCCACAGGTACTTCACACCATTCGTAGTAAGGCCTGTCATTGGTTCTTTTAAGCATGAAAAGCCTTGTATAAAACAATTGTAGTAACAATCCATACATAGAAAACTCCTTACCTAAAATAAATTCTTCAATTATTCTCAGAAAATTACTACTCTCACTTTCTCTATGTCTACTGATACTCTTGTCTCTGATATAACATGTCCCAAGAAGTGAATCTGGTCTATCCAAAAGGGGAATTTTGAGAGTTTATCATATAACATATGCTATCTTATAGTACTCAAAATGATTTCAATATGGGTATCAAGCTCATTTAATGTGTGAGAGTACAACAAGATATTCTCCATGAAAACCACCACAAAGGAGTCCAAGTATTTATGGGACACTCAGTTCATCAGTCCCATAAAAACAACAAGAGCATTCATGAGATCGAACAACATAACCACATGTTCATATATACCATACTATCTGTGAAAGGATATAATAGGTATATCAGATGGTATAACGCGAAAATGATGATAACCTGATATGAAGTCAATATTCAATAATACTCGGGCTCCTCAATGTTGATCAATGAGATCATCAATCCTTGTAAAGTGATGTTGGTTCTTGATCGTCAACTAGATCATCTTTATATAATACACACAAAGTTTGAGGGTACCATATTTCTTCTTTGCAAATAGGATTGGAGAACCCCAAGTATATGTACTGGGTTGAATGAAACCCTTTTCCAACAACTCCCGAAACTGCTTCTTGAGCTCTTGTGAATCTGGTGTACCCATCCTAAAGGGGGAATGGACACTAGTTCTACCCCTAGCACAATATGAATATCACTTTGATGTAATGGTCCCACTCTTCACACCTATACATCCCATTCGCCCTTATGTAGAAATTATTTTCTCTATAGTTATGTGAAGCTCACCCTACAATGAATGAAATCGACAACATCCAGGAAGGGATCTAACCATTCAATTCTGATAATGACATCATAGAATGTCATCTATAAGACATAATCTTACCATAATAAGTGACACCATCCAAACTGATGTGAGAACTCCCTGAACTATTTTACATTAGTTTTTCTAGTCCCCAGCAGTGTGTCCAACAAGAAAAAATCAGCGAAGGTAATGATACAGATCCCAAGGCTCTCCACAATAGCAATCGATATGAAACTATGGGAATCCCCAGTATCGAAAAGTGAAGAAGCTAAACCTATGGGAACCAAAATTTTACCTCTAACTATAGTTGGTATTGGATCCTACTCCTGATGGGTCTACTCCAGCATAAAAGCCTCGCCTTCTCCATGACCCTATGAAGATGTCTAAGGTCCCTAAGCTAATTCACCCTGCGGATGTTGAAAACCCTATGTCTCGCCAAGGATGACATGACCTCCACCACAGCCTAAACAGCCTGTAGAATTCCATCCCCAGTCTAATGTATGAGTTTTGACCCTTATATGTATGAGGAGTCTTAACATAACCCCTATCACCATATTATAGTGAACAAAACAAATAGAAATGCTAAAGATGACCCATTTTTTGCAAGATTCGAACTCGACTGGGTCTCTTGGGAAATGTGGCATCATATGCCCACTATTCCCATACTAGTAGCATACCACATGTATACCTGATGATGTATTCTACCAACATGAATATTTTCATATAGACTCCCAACGATGCTTCCGACATTCATTCTGAGGGGTACCAACTCCATATGTCGAGCCACCCTAGCTCACAACTCACGAATCCTTTAGGTTGTGCTCTGTGATTAGCACCTAGTTGACAAGAGAATTTATAAAAGTCAACTTAAAGATGTTCACCAGAGATATGATGTCATTCCTTAGGCAATCCTCAAACTTCCTCACCTGGAATAACTCATCACCCCCTTGAATGGGTGTGAAGCATTGTAGCTATGTGAAGTGAGAATAATAGTCTAGGACTAAGAGTTTACCCTCTTTTAAACTCAAGAAATCTCATGCCCAGTCAGACCACAAAGTATTTGGTTCTAAGTAATCATAAATGGAACACTGGAACACATCCCAAGGAATACCTTGATGGTGCCCTGCCTATGATATCACATACCATCATCTATTGGAGGAATCCAGAAGCATTCACTTAGTGTGCTTCACCCTCCTCCCTTGAGGCGTATCTAGCTTCTCGACGATCAACATCATGGCTTATAACCATGAATATACTACCTAAATTCCTCCATCACATGAGAATGTGGGAGGATGCTGCTACAGAAAACCCCATGTCAACTCTTCCATAGAAGGGGAAGGATGCAGTACTCCACTAAAAGTATGCATAAACCTCATGAAACCTTCTCAGAACTATGCATCAGAACCTATATCCAGAATTATGGATGGTTCCAAGTTAGGCACAATAGGAGGATCTTGTAGTAGCCTATAATCTACCATGTCCCATGTCAGGTTGTTTCCTTGTATCTAACATACAATAGGATGAAGTATTGGTGTCATGTCATTGCAATTTCATGTTCACACATTAGTTTATTTTTATCGAGGACTGAAAATTATAAGCGAAATAAAAGAACATGAGAAATTAAGCAATCAATTTTTTCAAAACCTTGATAAACATCATGTTATCTTAAGCATTTACATTGGCATGAACATTTTCCAAAATTGGTCGTGTAACACCCCAATACACGGCATGTTCCTCCCAATGACACAGAGTGTACTTGATTCACATCCCCTTTCCTAATTTCTACTACACAGCTAAGACACACGGTTCTCTTAGAAGAAAACTACATGGCGTGTTTACGCCCAACACAACATGAATTAGAATATTTTCACGGAGTCGTACCATTGGTCACATTACAAAAAACATGGTCAACTCCACATGGAGTGTTAAAGATGGAAATTACATGTACTACCTACGATTCTTCCATCCATATTTTTAGTCACACAGCTGGATACACGATCCAAAAAACACAACTTGAACTCCAAGTACACGGTGTGTTCCACCAAACATTTTCCAACCTTGTGTCTCCTCCCACACCACCAATAATATGGTTTAGGATTACATGGTGTGTACATAAAGTACACGGAGTGTACTTATGAAAATTTTTTCCATCCAAGAAAAAAGCATACAGGGTGTGTATTCATCAAAAAACACCGTGTATTCTATGTTTTTTTGGATATTATACCACAAAACTACCCGAAAACCCCATAAAACACTAAAAACATTTATGTTCTAGATTCCAGCCCATGGAGCCCATACTCCCCACAAAACAAATCATGACATCTTATTCATGTAAATTACAAGGAATAATAGTGCAATCAATCACATGATCTGCCAAATTTCGATCCATAAGGGCCCATAACACCTTAGGGACCAATGTATGGCGTTCATTCAAAAGAAACATCATATATTAGCAATACCCTATTAAATAGTAAATTTTCTATCAAGGAATATATCACAAAAACATGCATAAGTAGTACAACATCTATCATAACAACATGCAATCAAAAATGTACCCTAAGCAGCATGAAAAAATTACAAGACTTTTGATATCTAGAATGTGCCTATATAATGTATGAGATGGAAAAAACTCATCTCATTGGGTTGAAACAGAAATAAAAACTCAATAACATCAATGATAACTGCATGAGACATATTAATCACACAACGGTGAAATAAAATCAACTATAATAAATGAAAAACCTGTAAAATTGCAATAAATGAGGTAAATTGGTTTTCCCTATACAAGGGTTAGCTACCCCTGGGCACAGCTTATTACAAAATACATATTCCTTCCTATACCTAGATATAGGCTCCAAACATTAATTCAAGAAGGAAATAATTCATCTGATACCACTTTGTAATGTCCCGGTTCTGGGTTCCTCCTAAAGGTTCCCCATACCTAGTTATTCACATGGGTTCAAGCGAATTACCCCGAATTCCATAGGCTGCTGACTAGACGTGAGGTCCATGGGTGTAATAGTGGGGAAACTTTTCCCACATTGGTAGAGTAATGAAGAAGAATAACTATAATACACAACAGGGGAAGAATTAATATCATACAATAAGTAACAGCGAAAGAAATAAATTAAATAAACAACCATATCACATATATAAATGATGCATGTAACATATGTCTAGGAATGCAGCCAATCAAGTCACAATTCTGGAATACAAAATAGAAACCAAATTATTGAAAATTAAATAAACTCCAATAGCATTGCAAGCCTCACCTTGGTCCCACACATTCATGATCCAGAACAATCATGTACCTGAAGTAGAGGGCCACATTCCCTTATCTATCCATGCAATAATATAACCTATTTGGGACCAAAAGCATGACCTAAATTGGGTGTGAGATGAATCCTTGTAGATAACTACCCAATGATCTATTCCGAACGGTTAGTGAATATATATAGATGTAAAAAATTAAAATGAAGTAATAAACAAGGAAGTACTAAAAAGTAAATAGTTCTAGAGTCTCAAATACATCCATTTATATTTATCAATTATTCAACAAAATATTCACAAGAAACCCTCTAGGAAGTACTCATAGTATAACCCCTATTGTTCAACATATAAAAAGAATCTCTAAGTAATAACTCACTATCAATTCCTCATGTGGCCTTTAACGAAAAATATATACTCTTGGAGGAAGAACTCAACGTCAAATTCCCCATGTAGTATCATAACAGTGAACTATAGAAACTCTAAGGGATCAGTCACGTCCATCCACCCTATGGTATCGCAACGTGCAAATTATAATAGACACTCTGGGGAAGCCCTCAGTGTCCATTCCCCCTATGGTATAACTACACTAGGTTCCCACATCCCTATGTAATATAATCGGGTACAAATGATATTCAGCAGCCAATGAAAATCCCAAATAATACATGGATAAATAGCTAAAATTCATATCAAAAGAATTTCATAAAATAATTACTCCATCGTAACAGTACTAGGAATGTAAAGAAAATAGCCTAACAGATCGTTCTAGACCCAAATGACCGATAACAAGAAAACAGTTGCAAACACATCCAGAGCAAGGTAACAAACCCTATTTTAAAGAAACACCCTGACTCAAGAAAACCAAGCATATAAGGTATTTACATGGGATATTTCTTAAACACACAATACCCTAAACTATGGTATTGGGAAATTTTTCACGTATAAGTCAAATACATCTATGGAAAGCCAAAAACCTCCTACTTCAAAGTTGTATGATCGATATAGCTGAACATCAACCTTTGAATTGACCTAAAATGTTGTAGATCTATAAAAACATCAAAAACAATTCAACCATGAATTACTCACGTAAGAGGAGAAATCAAGTGGAGATACTCTAGTAGAAGGAAGAACTCACAAAGGAGATTCCATCGCAATTGAATGTGTTTGATACGGAGAACGGGTGACCGATCAGTGGATCAGAGAAGGTTCGGCGATTTCAATCACTCCTAGATGATACAGAGCAAGATGATAAAAGTTTTTCTGATTAGACGCGACCTCAGCCCAATTAAAAAATTAAAAAATAAAATTACATGGCATGTTCCATGAGGAGACATGGAATGTATAGTCCTTTACTGTGCCCCGATTTAGGTGATCTTTAGGTCACCTCACATGACCATGTACTCAACCATTACATGAACACTACATGGCTACCCGTGACAACTGAGTACACAAAATGTACTCTTAAGTACATGACATTTACTATTATGTAAATGATGTTTAATACCATGTACACAACTTGTACTCTTATGTACATGATGTGAACTTATAAAATTTCCAAATTCTCCCATGTTTCTCAAAAACACCAAAAATCAATATCCATACTAGAAATGAAGATCCGGTTTCTTAAGACACACTTCATTTTTATTAGGGAGTAGAGTTCAATGGATAGTATTTGGAATCTTTACATGCTAGAGATTGTCTGCCTACATTGGGTACGCAAGACAATTGTCTCCAATGGTGCTAGTCAGTTTATGTGATGATTGTGGAGAGGCCTACATGAGGAATTTTTGACCCAATTGCGGATGAGTACAACCTTAACCCTAAGATAGATAGATATACCAAGTTCCCTATCCAGTTTATAAAAGATATATTGATGTCTTGAATCTTGAAATTCTTTCAAATCATGGTGGATTACCTACCTTTGGTAGATTTTTCATATAAAACAACTTCCAATCCACCATTGGAATGACACCCTTTGAGTCTCTATATGAGAGACCATGCATTACACCCTTGTCCTTGATGATGATTTGAAAGATGAATCTTGTGGGACTGGAGTCGGTGTAAGAAATGAAAGAGAAGGTTATTGTCATCCATGAATGGATGAAGAGAACCCACAGTAGATATATGTCCTATACAGATCATCATCATTGTCCCTTGGTGTTCTATTGAGGAGACCATTCCTTCTTGAGAGTCTCTCCATTATGTAGAATGTGGAGTGTTGGCTAGTGGAGAAAAATATTCCAAATGACCGTCAAGAACTTCGAGATCATGTAGAGGATCGACAAGGTCTCCTAGAACCTCGGATTACTCCCATACCTAAAGAGGGTGCATGATGTCTTTTTTTTTGTCACAACTGAGTAGATGTGTTCATGACCTAAAAAAATATATTATCTGGGGTGAGCTGGACATCAAGGAAGGACTCACCTTTTCCGATCACCCAGTGGAAATCGATGAATAATTAGAGAAAACCCTGAGAGGATGATCCATACCTCTGGTTCATGTGTTGTGGTTACATAGAAATTAATAAGAGAGTTCATAGGAGCGGGAGAGCCATATGCGGGCTCATTATCCCACGTTTTTTATTTAGTTTTTCTTTTTGGGGATGAAAATCATGATGAGTGGATGATTTAGAGAACTATTGTTTCCTAATAAGACTTTTCAAATTTTCTATATATTATTCAAGATATAGGAGATGAGAAGGCATATGATTATAATGAATAATGTGCCCAGAAATAATTTTATAAAAATTATTAAATATTTGTATATTACGCCCACAGGGATAATTAAATATATTTGAATTAATATTAAATGGTTGATTAGATTAGAAATACGAGACCACAATTGGGTCCTAAAAGTGATGTTTCACCTATGTGCCATAAACAATTAGTTGGCGTAGGATGTTTGGATCCCCCTCTCATTGGCGGTGTGTTTTATGTTATCGGATTAATTAATATAATTAATTAATTATAATCCTTTAACATGTTAAATGGTTATATAAACATGATTCTAAGGATAAGGCCTCATAATCCTGGTTATTTCAAATTAAGTCATCTCCTCTCTGTTTTTCTCACTTCTACTGATGAACAACGAAGAAAGAATGAAGAATCAATGGATCTAGAAGGATCGAGGAACTGCGAATGCAACAGATACTCTTCCATCAATGATAAACATGTTCTTTATCCATAGAAATCCATCTAATCTAAGTAGGACTCATTCTTAGATTTCCCAATCACTGAATTAAATTATTGAGAATGTTTTTAATTGATTTGTCAACTTGTTCCCTATTCGATCATTGGATGTTCCTTGGTACAATTTTATTATTCATTTTTAATTAATCTAACCTGAATGAAAGAATTAATATTGGTTGGTTCAAAATTCTTGTCCAATGATCCAAACCAATTTTTTGGTGTCTTTCACCTCAATTTATACACATTCTTCACTGTAGAATCCCCATAGATCCTGGTTCGATGATAGTTGGGTGATCCGAGAATTCTTTGGTTCCAAGAAACGAGATGAAATCATGGAACGGCAAAAAATTTTCAATCGAGACATAGATCATGAAAAAAAAATAAAGGATAAAAACCAAATATTTCACATAAATTTGATAAGGAACAAATCCATGATGGTGAGTGAATGATCCGGCCAAACCATTATTTTTTGGAATGAGTCCAACTTGCGATGAACAGTGAACTGATCTCATGTTCTTCCTCCAGATCCAGTGACTCCAGAGTAGATTTACATGATGTTGACCATAGATAGAGTAGAATTAGAGCATGGATGGATATTCATGGAAAGCTATAGATTCTAGAGAAAATACATACTACACATAGTGTTCAATGAAGAACACAGAGAATGTATCCTCCCTCATTAGTGTTGCTAGGGTTTGCGAAAAATATAAGGATGGAACGATGTGTACAACCCTTGAATGGATTTGTGGAATATCCATATGTGATGTGATCCATTTCAAGGAGTCATGACTTAGAACACCCCATGTTCCGAGTACATGGAAATGGCTTTGTCTCACGAGCATCGTCTCATGTAGACAAGAACATCATGTATCGATGTACAAGGACATGATGTCGGAGTACAAGGACAGATCCAATAGACATAGCTCTTCCCCAGATATTTGGAACATTCCAAGTAGTAAACATATATAGCATCCACTACTACATGGGATGGGACCCATGTTTTTCTAGTGACACGACCAAACAATGAACAAGGTCCACACGTCGTGTACTAGTTGAGCTCCCATGATAAAACATCAATACTACATATCTACTCCGTTTGAACTCAGATTTTTGACCATGAGATTCAAATCCTGAGTGTTATTTCATATAGAATCTGATGGTTATCTCATCAGTGGATTCCAAGACATGAAGTGTATTTTCCAAGATAGAACACACAAACATGACACCTTTTTATGGTAGCGATCAGACATGCTTACTAGGGATTCAAGGATAACCCTTCATCTAAGCTAGGTAGTGTAGTCTCCAAGGACATATTAGGAAAACCCTCTAGTAGGGATGGATAGTGTAGTCCCTAATGAAATGTCTATGGTATGTCCCTCAAGTTGGGTTGGGTAGTGTAGTCCCTAATGATGTGATACTAGGCTGAAACTCCAGCTAGATTGAGTAGTGTATTCCCCATTTATGTGGTACTGGGAAGACCCTCTCACTTGATTGGGTTGTGTAGTCCCTGACGATGAAATACCAATCTGACCCTCTAGCTTTACAGGGTAGTTTTTTCCCCGATGATTCAGAGAAGGTCCTCTACTGTGTGACACAATTTCAAGGCATGGTTTTACTTACCTATGGTCTCACGAGAAATAGGGTCACCATACACACTAAGACGCATCCTTGTGACGTGACCTAAAACAATTTGTGTGAGTCTGTGTTGCCCAAAGTAGATGGTATCATGGTTTAGAGAATTGAGACCCAACCTTTACTTCTTGGTGTGGGGACTATGATTATATATGTTATATGTTAATTGTAGTGGTGTATTATGTGATGACGCCTATATGAGTTTGTATCTCAATGAATTAATTATCTTTAGGTGAAGGCGAGGCACACAATTCAATCAATATTTTGCATCCACTTTAGTTTCCCGAGTAGTAATGGGTTGTATATCCATGGAAATTTTCATAAGGATTCAAAGAATGTGAAGGTCAACCACACCATCTGGGTGATAGTTTAAAGACTCATAATGTTGGTACACTTCCTTTCTATCATGGAGTAGATTTTGGGGGAGTGTTTGGCGGTATCTGTACATATGGGAGATCATTCAAATTCATGGGGTTCCCTTGACAGTTTTATTTGATCATGACACATGGATTATGTCATGATTATTGAGAGGCCTTCTGGAGGACTTTAGGTACCAGATGAATATGATTAAAAGCATTCACCCTTAGAAAAATAAGAAAAACAATCACACTATCAAGTTGTTGGAGGATATTTTTGTGGGTGTACATATTAGACTTTTTCTTGAGGTGTGAGGATGACCGGACCTTGATAGAGTTTCACAGAACAAATACCACTCTACCATCATCATATCACCTTTTTAGGCCTTGTAGATGATATCCTATATGTATCAATTGTGATGGATATATATTTCTAAGTCATATCTTATGGGTACATAGATGGTGAAGGTGATGATGAGGAAATTTGATTTAATTTGGGGGTGGGTGAGGATGACCCCAAGGAAAGATAAATCTTACCAAGATCATCACGATATTCCCATCGAGTTTGATATAGGAGACCATGTTTTCCTGATATTCCTCATAATAAGGATTCTGGAGGTTTTTTCATTGTGGAAAGCTATCTCTGATCTTCATCTTTCCATTCAAGATCGTGAATAATGTTAGAGAGGTTTCTTACCACCTCTATTTACCCCCATAGATCAAAATAGTTCATCAAATCATCCATGTGTTATAGATGAGGAAAAATGTGTATGACTCCACACACATCAGCAACATAGTACAGATAGACATCAAGGATGGAGCCACCATTGTAGAGCACCCAGTAGTGATTGTGGATCGATAATAGATGACTCTGCATGGATGGACGATCCACATGGTTCTCATTTTATTGGAGAATGAAAACATGAAATAGAGATCCTAAGAGTGGGAGATCCGTGTTCTGTCTAAGTATCATATGTTTTTTGATGTTTTTTTCGTTTTTTCTAATAAAATCATGAATTATGGAATAATATAGAAACCTGGTTTTTTCCTAGTACGACTGTGAAATATTTCTAAATATATTTCTAGAGTTGGGTGATAAGATTTCATGTGATTCAGAGTCCCATTGTTACATGAATTATTTTTATAAAAAATTTAACACTATTTTATATTAAACAGACATAGAATAATAAGGAAAATTGGATAAATATTAACTGGAAGCACAGATCATAAATATGAGACCATATTTGATTCTGGAACATGGTTCTTACACTATGTGTGACATAAAAGAGGTTGGGGAATAACATTTAGACTCCCTGATCATTTTCGGTATTCACCATGAAATATTTAATTAAATAATTAATTAATTGCTTCATTTCATGAAACAGATAATTCTAGAATAATTTTCCCAGGATGAATTCTAAATGGTTGTTCTCATAAACACTAAGAGAATATTAGAGCTATATCTTTCATGTTCATTCACATATCTCATCAAATGACGATGAAATGATCGATCAAATTATATCAAGATGCAAAAAATTCAATAGATTCTCTTAATAAATTCTAGGATAATTTTTTATAAAATAATAAACAATAATTGAGGTACGACTCATAAATTATTAATTTATGCCCTTAAATTAATTATATTGAGCATATCGATCCTATTTCATCGATCAGTTCCCATTTTATTAGCCTTTACATGCACCATAGAACTTAAATATATGCATGTCCAGTTGATTACCAACCATGGATTCCTGTCATTGATTTTTGGTGAAGGAAGGATGGTTATCGATGTTTAATGGTTTTTTTCTCTTCTCCCTCATTTTCTTCACATTCTTTTCAGATTGGACCTCACAGTCCTTGTATGACTTTTTTAGGTTTTATCGTGCCTAACCATACCCACGTAACAGCATCCGAATCACATGAAAATAATATATTTATTTTTTGGGGATGATCTAGGATCGTTTCAGGGATTATATTCTTGTTTTAATGATTTTAGGATCAATAATTTAATGGTATAAGGATCCATAGTGAATAAACATACGGTGAAACCCCTACGAGTGAACAAAGGCCAATTTCCAAATAATCATGGTCGAAAAAACAAGATTTTTTTGATTCATCTGTTATTTTCAGATAAATATATACCTAGATATGAAGTGGAATTACTAGATTATAGCACGAGGATCAGATGTGGGATTTTTGGGGAATATTGATTACATGTCGTGTAGTACTATAAACTGAAGGCATGAATCCCATCTCAGTGGTGGAGGCTGGGGTTTCAAAAAACATAAGGATGAAATAGATTTTAGCTCTCCAACTAACCATGTATCACTTCCATTGTTAGAAAAATAGTGTGATGGGTTACGTGGGTAGGTACATAGGTGGTTGTACATGTCCATGCCCTCGAGTATATATACACAGGGTCTTGTACACTAACACGACCAACATGACATGACTCAGTCCAAATTAGCATGGACACACCATGGAGTCCTTCAACATAGGATATACTTATACAAGGGATGGATCTATTTTCCAACTAGGGATATAATTGGGTGGTGGGGAAAAACCACACACTATGTGGGTCCCCTCACATGCCATGTAACATTGGCCTCCTTTGAGAAAACTTCAACCATCCATATGTCCTTCATTTCTACTCATATTTTTACCCAAGATTTTCTTGACGAAAAATGTGATGGTTAACTCCATTTTGGAGTACAATATATGATGTGAATGTTCCTATAATGATGCATGTTAATTAAATTCCTGATGATGGTAGTTTTAACACTCTATGCTTCCTCGATTATCTTATTTTAAATAATTCAATTTCTTCTCCTGCATGATTTTCTGAGTTCTAGCGCACCATGATCTATCAAAGTATCCATTAAAAAAAGAATTTATAAATATTATTAAAAACATTATGAAAATTATTTTTTAACATAAACATTATTTTTGAATACCTAATATCAATATTAGCTTAGCGTGTAATTTGGTTATTTTCTTGAATAGTTTTAATTTTTAATGAATATTAAAAAATACTACATTGTTGTTTAAACCATGTCCTTTCATTTTAATAATTATTTTCCAATAATTTTTTTAATGTCACAATACATAAATTATAGATATATTAGTTTTAATTAGGTCATTGTAATATTTTTTATAATAGAACTAGATATAATAATTTATTGAATTTTTGAACGTTTATTTTACCCGTCTTTAAAAACATCTATGATATTATCATTAAATGTAATTTTAGAACTTATGTGAATTTAATATAAAAAAAGAGACATATATTGTTTCAATAAGCATTAAAAATTTGGTTTAATGTGATCAAAATAATTTTTGTGAATTTTAATTTTTGAATTTTTTTTAACATGGTTAAAGGTAAATAGAGTAATTAAAGGTAAACATTAAATTATAAAAAAGTAAAATTAACTTAAAACATGTCATAAATTTATTGTATAAGTGTGTATCAAAATAAATCAACCTTATGTCAGAAATACCATCTTTTTTATGAATATTATTTTCCATAAAGAAATTAATTATATTTTATTTTGATAAGAGTTAAAAATGTCGTATTCAATTTTTAATAAATATATATTTTTTAATATGAGGTTATATAAGTCATATGGTAGAATGTAAATAGTAACTTGAAATATATAATTTTTATCTTCATAATGGTAATTTATTTATAATTTTATTAAATAAATTATTAAATATAATGGTTATACAATGATGATGAATTAATTGTATTATTAAAGGAATAATCAATTAATGATATTTATAATATTAAAATAAATAAAATATGAAATACTTGATGTGATAAATTAAGTTTTTTGAGGAAATTGACATGTTAGGGATGATTAAATTTGGTTTTTTAGGAGTAATGTTTTATTAACTTTAAAATAAATCATGTATTAAATAGTGTCCAACATAACATCAATTAGATTTTAAAATAAATACAATTTTATTAAATGTTATGAATGTAATAAAATACTATAGTTTCAAAAAATAAAATTTATAGTGTTAAATATACAAAAAATGACCCAATTGGGTTTTCATTCATTTTATAGTTACTATATTAACCCTATAGTATAAAAAGGCATGTAGACACTATAAATGTTAATCAATTTAACTATGTGTTAGATCCATAATATAAGGTTAATTTTGTGACATAAACTTCTATAAAATTAATTGGATTAGATTATATAGACACATACTCATATTATCATCGAAATAAATCACTTTTGAGATATTTTAAATCAAAAATAAATTAATAATAAATTAATAGTTTTTGTGTTTCCAAAAGTGCCCCTCCCCTCTCTTATAAAAGGTAACCTCTCCTTCTATATAATTCACAAATCTATATAATTTTGCCTCATCAAAATCCTAACAATTTGTCCTCCCAACTTCCATATATTAATACTAGAGGAAATACCATGGGTAAAAAGGTATCCTAAGGAGTCATTTTGAGAAAATCAAATGAAGATTCTCAATGATGAGTAAATTGTTTCATCAACACTTTATGAATTATTTTCTTATTATACTTCATCCTCCTATATTTTTTTCATACCTAAGTAAGAACAAAATTATAATCTATAAATTGATATTTTATTATGATTATTGTACAACTATATTCCTCCTTTGATCCATACTATTAGTAACAATATCACCATGTGTTCGTACGTATTATTTATCGTCACCATGACATGGTGTAATTTTTATTCATCACAACATTACATGGACGAGTATAATGATGAATATAATTGATATGAATAATGATAATTACATGATTATTAATATGATTAATTAATATACCATCATATCCCATACCATTTAACGATTAAGGGAATGATATCATAACTTGTGCCTATTTACGACCTATTGTATCGACAATGTGATGAGATTCATTATCCATGTTAATAATTAAACTATGACTATAAAATTTATAATATGAGTAAATATAATATTTATTAACTTATTAAAATTTTTTATATGAATTAAATATATCATATTCATAAGAAACATTCCTTACAAAACAAAAAATATATAGTAAAATGAAACTGTTAACAACAGAAAAAATGTTAATACCAAAATATTATTAAGAAAATGTTATATGTGGATCATATTTGATATCATAAATATATATATGGTCCTATTATAATTTCATGAAAATATTTATCCATTATACATGATGTTTACTCACCCACTACTAAAGGAATGTACATTGTAAGGTTTAATTATTCAATCTCATTATTATATGTGGTTATTTATATGTAAGTATATACTGGGATATTCTTATCATCCATGTACATGTTTCATAAAAATATATTTCAAAATATTATCAAGAATTTTTTAGAATTCATTTCTACATGTTTTTAACTTTTTATAAAACAAGTAGAAATAAATCTTTTTTTCGTTTTCCATACATTGTTCTTTATGACCTCTTACAAAAATTGTTAAAAGAATTATTTTTTAACATATACGGAAATAGAAGATATTTACAATGTTATAACACCTTGATTTTATGAATAATAACTTAAAATATTAAAAAAGTATTTTTAAAATAAATGTTTTCTTTTATAATTTAACCATCTTTTATGATTTCAATGTAACAGGTGGATATTTTTCTTAAAGAATTTTAATGTTGTTATTATATTATTTTCATCTACATTAACATGAATTATTGTATTTTATGATTAATTGATATTTATTTACTATGATACATTGTTCTATATTATATAGTTGGGTTTATGATATTTTGACTATGGATGTTCTCTTTAGATACCATTTAGTGTCTATGGTTAATTTATTTACATTTTGTATTCTAGTCTTAATATGAATGTTTATATTGGATTTGTTTCACCCTTTTCATATGACGAATGAATTGGACATAGTATTTGACATCTTGGAAACCTCTTAATAAAATCCCTATGGGTTAGGGACTAGTTAATGAATTCCCCTTGACGCATCAATAGTTCTCACAAGACAATCGGGTTTGGGTTTTGTCTAACATATTACCCTGTTATTTATGGTCATGGAACAAGGCCTTCAAGATGTCATTATGACGTCTGGAATTATAAATTCCCTCATTTTTATATTTTTTAATGATAATACATGTGATTTTTCAACCAGTAGAATATAAATTGTAATGATTATATGAAATTATTTTACAAATTCATTCCATATTATGGTCAAGGTTTTGTTAAAAAGGATTATGTTTCAATTTTAAATCATTCCATAAAAGATTATTCTTATTTATGATAAATTACACAATATTGTTCATCATCACTGAGGATCTATGCTCACACATTTTATAAGATTTATTTGTCCCCATGATGAAAATAGGTACCTTAAGACTGACCTACAGGGATACATAAAGTGATATGAGTTTTTTAAATGGAAATATTATGTTACTTTTTATTTCATGATGTAATATAAAAATTATGTTTCTATTTAGTTTTTTAAAGGATATTGAACTATTTGGCCCTTTGAGATTTGATTTCATAAGAGCATGAATATGGAAAAAAATAATCCACAAGCCTTAGGAATCTAGGTTCGGGGAGTTATAGATGGTATCAGAGAAATTTAAGTACAAACATTGGAAACATGATATTGAAAAACATTGATTACCAAATATTACCCTACGATATACTTTGAGGATATGTATATATATATATATAAACATCATAGTATTTTGGTAATATAGAGATTATCTGAGTATTCTACGAAATACATTACTATCTAGATACTACATGTAGATGTGGTTCTAGATTAGATATACCTTAGAGTAACAACTCTGACAAGGTGTTCCAGACCTCACTAAGGGTAACCTGGTACACAAAAATGTGCCTTACTGCTCACCGGGTTTGACACTCTCAGGGGATATGATTAGGATAATCCACTTTTTCATTGCATACAATTAATATGTCCCCAAATAATCCTTGATTATGATTATGACATTATATATAATTAATTTATTATTTTATGTTACATATTTTGAAATTACTCAGAATGATTCATTACCAAATCTAGAGAATTTCCTTGTTTAAAAACTGTGCCTAGTGGAAGAAACTAAAATTGTATCAAATCACACAATCCATGTATATAATTCCATCCTATGAATGATAATGATAGTGGGGCTGGTGACATAATTTGGTCTAAATTGTTTATAAAAATACTTGGAAAAATGAATCATATTATGAATAATAACCATACCCATATTGAGCACCCATATTCAAAACATAGTGAAATAGTGTTCGACCTATTCATGAGACCAGAACCTCCTACATTCAATGGGACTATAAATCCATTTATAGGTGATAAATGGATATGTTCATTAGATAAAATATTTATTGCTCTGGGGAGTAATGAAATGAAAAACGTTTTCGTGGATGTTCATCATCTATCAAGTGATACAGATCAATATTGTTCATTAATTCAAAACATGAAGGATGATTAATAAGTATAAAATATAGGATAGAGGGTGTTTAATAATTTTTTCTTAGAAAAAAACATTCCTTGTGAAGATAGAGTGGAAATAAAATTTTAATTTATTTGTCTGATGAAAAAAAGGATTAGAATGTTGCAATGAATGAATATAACATCAAAAGTATATCATAGAATTTTGTAGACTACATATGTAACTAAATAAGTAATACTGATCGATTCTTTGATGGGTTAAAATAGTTCATCGGAATGGTCCTAGTCTCACAAACTTCATCGTCATATGACAATATATTCTCAGGTTCTACCATGACAGAAATGGAAATCTCTATATAATATGAATTTAAAAGAAAACAAATAAGAAGAATTATGATGGACATTATAGTAAATTAAGTAAGGTGAAGAAGGAAAAATCTAACATTCCACCATACAGTAATTATGGGAATAAAACCCATGGGACTTGCATAAATGGAATGGGAGGTTTTCACAAGTGTAGATAAAAATGACACCAATCTCATTATTTCAAGGGGAGAAAATATGTTATTAATACTCAATGATACAATTGTAATGAAATGGGACAAATTTAAAATTATTATCATATGCATCAAGGAAATTTCCTTAAAAAATCCAAGGAAGAAAGGACAGGTATATGTTATCATAATAGCCATTGTTGAAGTTCCAAATCATTTGATGGTAGGTACATTAATAATCTCATAAAATTTAGTGAAAGAATTATTTGATTATTTATCATCATATTAATTTATATTTTCCTAGTTTGATTTAAAAATTAGATAGTTATAGGTACCCATAACAATGGAATTGTCAATCAAAACTTCTTATGGAAACCATAACACAACAAATATTGGTCGAGTAGTTCCTTTTATGCCATATAAATGTACATTCATTTCTTATTTTATTATCATACCTATGGTTGAGAGCTATATAATTCTTTGTATAGATTGGGTTTCAAAATATTATGCCAAAATTTATTGCAAAAATAATGAATTTATGATCGATGAGGTAGAATGATAATCCTATATCTTTAAAGAAGAAAATTCATCACCAGATTCTTATCAAAATCAACTCCTAATAGCATTATGAAATGATATTGTTAGGGAGGATTATAAAATAACATCTACTGATAATGAAGTAAATAATCAAATTTTTATGTTCACATTCGAATGGAATAAAATGATGTTTTCCCTAATATGTACGTGGACACACCCTTAAGTGTGAAGTTCATTTTTCTATTGATTTAATCCCTAATGAAATTCTAATTTGTAATACTCCCTATATAATGGCTATAGTGGAATTCGTGGAGTTTACGAAACAACATGAATATTTGGGTAAAAAGGGATTTATTCTTTATAGTTTTTCTCCCTATGGAGCCCATTGTTCTCTATTTCAAGAAAAAAGATGGTTGGATGAGGTCATGTATTGATCAAATGTAAATGAATTCTATTAAAACAATGAAAATGTATCATCTACATCATATTGTTGAATTTTTTTATCTACATCAAAGAGCTCAATTATTTTTAATGATTTTCCACATTCTAGATATTATCAATTATGATTGATGAACTAAGACCATGCAAATCTATATTTTTGAAAGTGGTATGGTCATTATGAATTTACAATAATGCCATTGGGATTGACTAACATACCCTCAGTTTATAAGCATATCATTAAAAAATTGTTCAAGGAATATGTTGATGATTTTGTTTTTGTATTCATGATGATATTATAATATATAGTAATAGCTATGATGACCGGGAGAATAATTTATGAATCTTTTATGAGACTCTCATAAGGGAAGAATTTTAAGGTAAATTTAGTAACTGTTAATTCTAGAATAAATAAATTTCTTTTCCTGGTCATAATGTCTACATGGATGGAATATTTGCTGGTCTGAAAAAGAAAAAGGCAATCCAAGAATGTCCAATATTGATGAGAATAACTGAGGTATTATGTTTTATAGCTTTATCTTGTTACTATCTCTGATTTATCTATAATTCTGTGTGATTATCTAACACTTATAAAAAACTCAGACATAATGGAGTATAATTATTATTGGAAAATAGAGTGTGAGGAATTTTTTGAATTATTGAATATAATATTACTCAACTCTCCTATCATAACCATACCATTTGGGAATGATGGTTGTGTGATTTATAAGTGATGCATTATGGGAATGAATTAGTTGTGTTTATATGCATAATGATATGGTTATTTCATATGCATCAAGGTAATTAAAAACAAATGAACAATCCTACTTGACACATGATCTTGAGTTATTATTAGTAATAACTTAAATAAATATTTGGAGATATTATCTCTATGGTGAAAATGGGAGATATATACTAATCAAAGGAGATTTAAATATATTCATCATAGAAAAAAACTCAATATGTGACAAAGAAGATAGATTTAGAAACTCAAGAATTATGTTTTCATAGTACAATACCACCCATGGAAGGAAAATAAGTCGGATGATTCTTTGAGTAGGAAAGACCAAGGAGTTATTAAAAAATGAGAGTTTAAAGGGGACCTATTTTCATGGATCTAGTAAAATTGGATATGGGAATTACTATATAATGTGAAACATCACTACTATTCAAAATGTTTTCTATTCCAACTTTTTTAAAAATGATAAAAAGATCATAGTTTGATTAAGAGTATCTTCAAAATAAAATTAATGCATTGAATGATGAGAGATTAAGTGAATTGGTATATAAAGATGGTATGTTGAAATTTAGGAAGAGTATTTGTGTTCCCACTATACCGGAGCTAAAAAGGGAATTATTGGAAAATTATCATAGCTCCAATTTCTTTATAAACATTGTTAGCATCAAGTATTATAGTGATTTGAATGAACTTTTTTTGGTGGGACAACATGAAGAGGGGGATTTGTGAGTATGTGTCTAGATGTTTTGGTTTTCAAATGTTGATGACTGGAGGAAAACAACCTAGAGAAGTCATAAAACATTTTAATATACCTATTTGGAAATGGGATTATATTACAAAGTATGGTTTCTTTGGGCTACCATAGACTCCATGAAGAAATGATTAGTTATGGGTTATTTTTGGTTGTTTTACCAAATCATCACATTTTATTTCTATAAAAGAAGATTTTTCACTTGGAGATTTATCAAGACTATATATAAAGAATTTTTTAATACTTCATGGTATACCCCTTTACATTTTTTCCAATCATGATCCTTGTTTCGTATCAAAATTATGGTAATGTCTTTATAAGGTCCAAGATACTGAGCCACATTTGAGCACTGCCTACCACCCTCAAACTGATGGACAATCAGAAAGGACTATTCAAACATCAGAAGCCATTGTGAGATCTTGGTCACATCACTTTAATGGTATGTGGGATCAGTATTTATCTACGATAGAATTTTTCTTTAAAAATATCTTTCATTCATGTATTTAGATGGGACCATATAAAGCATTGCATGTAAAGATATGACATACAACTACTTATAGGGAGGATATTAGTGAAAGAAAACTAGTAAGAAGAAAACTTGTTGTGGGAACAATGGAAAAGGTTGATATTATTCAAACTCATATCAATATAGCTCAATGAAGGGAATGATCTATTATAATAACGAAAGGATGGGTTTATAATTTCTAGTAGGAGATCATATCTTCTTGAAAGTATCTATATGAAAGGGTGTCATAAAATCTTGTAATAATGGTAAATTAAGTCACGTGTACATCACATATTTTGATGTTCTTGAAAAAGTTGGAGTTGTAGATGACCCTTTGTTAATTTGAGCAATTACTGCCAATGGTCCTAATGTGTTCCATGTATCACTATTAAGTAATTAAATGCCAATCCCAACAAATGTACTCACCTATGATGAAATTGAACTAGAACATGATCTATATTATTGGGAAGATATAATAACGATTTATGACACTAGATAACAAGTGTTGTGGAATTGGACGACTATATTTGTAAAGGTTCTTAGGAGAAACCATAAAATAGTGGAGGCGACATGGAAAAAAAGAGAACATATGATGAAGAATAAATAAAATATTTTTATTATGTTATATTATATAAATTTAAAGGATTAAATTATTTTAAGGATGAAATAATTTAGCACCCCATGCTTCCACAATATGATTATTTTTAAATATTTAATACCTTGTGCTACACACAATACTGAGTTCAAGTATACCATTATCTGTCAAATTATTCATTTAAAAATAAGTTACAAATATATTTTGTCACATTATAAAATTTAAATTTCAATACATAAATAATTTCTGAATTCAGAATATCAAAAATAGCTTCGGTTGAACTTTAATTAATTTTCTAAGAAGTTTCTATTTTTGATGAATAGTGAAAAATACATCATTGTTGTTTAAGAAACTTATTTTTCATTCAAATTATTATTTTGACTTAAATTTACATTAATTTCATGATAGATAAATGTTACATATATTAGTTGAATTTATCTGAATTGAATCATTTTTATAATATAATTAGATATAAATATTTACTGAATTTTAAAAGGTCTCTTTTACCCGCCTTTTAATCATATCTGCAGGATTATCAATAAACATAATTTTTACAATACTATGACTTGAATTTGAAAAAACTATACATATATGTTTGTAATAAATTTGAAAATTTATGTTAAATAGGATCAAAATAATTTTTAGTGAATAATAACTTTTCAATTTTATTTATGTCGGTTAAAGCTAAATAGGCTAATTAGACATAAGAATAAAATTATAATTATATAAAATTAACATAAAATTTTTCCTAATTTAATTGAATAAGTTTATTCCTATAAAAATCATCATTTGGTAAAAATATGGAACATTTTATATTTCATGTGTTATATTAGAACATTTATTATATTTTATTTAAAGAAGAGTTATTTTTATTTAAACGAGGTCTAGTCAGAAGCAGAGATTCTGACCATTTATTTAAATTGAATGAAAGTAAAAAGAAATGTAGAATGGGTTAAAACTACTATAATTACCCTCATTCTTCAAAATTAGAAATCATAATATGACATTTCATTCCAATAATCAGAGTCTCCAATTTCCCATTCAGATTGAGACTTTTCTGAATTAAAGGTCATCAGGTAGTTTGATTCAACCATTCTTGACATCCTTGAATATGATCTAGTAGACATGTTCCGAGGGGTCTGAGAGTAGTCCTTGTGGGGTCTTATCTTTGAAGGAACAGAGGATAAATCCTCACCATCAGTCATTCTTGCCTCGCCACTTAGAACAAAATCCTTGAAAGAGATAAATCCACCATTGCCTGGACCATTGAATCCAGCCTTTCCCCCTTCATCATCAAAAATATTTCTCAATTTACTAGAAACATTGGAAGAATGAAAAAGTTTTTGGACTTCCTATTGATAATCATCATTTTGTTGAACATCATTGTGTTTAGTGTCATAAAACAATGCAGGCACATGATTCGATGATGACGGTTCACTCTCTTTTCCCTGAAGAGACACTTGAGATACCCGATTCTCCGACATCTCAGCAACAATATGAATTGTATCTTTAGGAGAGTCAATGTCCTTATCAGAACACTTGGCTAAAGATGTGTCTTTCTCAATTTCCATTCATTGACAAAGTTTGAACGGGTGACCTCTCATCCCACACTTCTTACATGTAGCGTTCTTTCGGCACATCTCCAAAGAGTTCCCAACAGTCATACATTCAGTGCAGTAGAGAGGCTATTTCTCATATTCAACATTAATTAAAATATTATCTAAATGAGTGGAGAGTGTTACCTTTTGAATAAGAGTGGAGCTGAGATCAACATCCACTAATATCCTGGAGAAGTTCCCATATCTGACATCCTCAGTTTACTTATCAAGCCGAATGGGGGACCCAATTTTCGTGCCAATGTCATGAAAAATCCTCAAATTCAAAAGGACCTTGTTAAGCTCGTGTAGACAAACCCAAACTTGAGAAAAATAATTTTTTGGCTTGAATGACATTAAAATACAAATACCACTCATGTAGATGAAGCCACCCAGGCTTTAGAAATAGAGAACCAAAGCTACAAGCACGAAGCCTCAAGTCATCTGATGGAAACAACCAGTGAAAAAAATCTTGACCAATTGAGATAATTAAATAAAATGATGACATAATGAGAATACAAAAATCGATTTATTAAAGGATGAATAAAAGAAATGATATTAATAAGATAAAAATAAATATATTTTGAAATATTTCATGACGTAAAATAATTTTTTGGAATAATTTCACATGTTAGGGATGAGTTAAAATATTTTTTTCAAAGAAATCAAGTTATTATATCTTTAAAAAAAACATGTAGTAAAAATTTTCAAATTTGACATGAATTAGATTTTAACATAAGTACTATATTATTATAAGATATAATAGTCATAAAAATAAATCTCGTATCTACATAACATTTATGTTGTTATATATGTGATAAATGATTCGATTGGTGTTCATTTGTCATATTATAGTAACTATATGAACACTTTAGTAAAAAAAGACCACAGACATGGTAAAAGATAATTTGTATAACAAATAGTTAAATCTAAAATATAAGGTTAATTGTGTGACCAAACTATTCAAAAAATCATTGGATGATAGTATTTTGACCCATACGCATATTAACCTTGAAATTACTCACATTGATGCTATTTGAAATAAAAAATCAATTTATTTAATTAATAGTTTTTGTGTTCCAAAAGTGCCACTTCCATCCCTTATAAAGGATGCCTATACTCTTCTATTATTTATGCCTATAAATCCTTTTAGATCAATAAAAAACTACCCATTTCTCCTCAAAACATCCATAAATACATCCTAGATGCTATAATATGGGTAGATATCCAATATATGGAGTCTTTTTGTGTTAATCAAAATGATATACCCAAATAAGTGGAAATTATTTTATGAACTCGTTAATTGATATATTATTATTATACATTCTATTGCCTTTTTTTCATACCAATGTAAAAATCGTGTATCATATATATTTTTAGATGTTATTATGATTATGGGACAATGATATTCCTCCTTTTTCAATCATATGAATAACAATATCACCAAGTGAGTGTACCCAAAATTTATCATCTCCACGTTATGCTGTAAATTGTTATTCATTAGTAAATTACTTGGACGAGTATGATGATGAATATAATGGATAAAAATATTGAATATGAAATTATAATAATTCTTTATATTTAAGATACAATCTAATTCAATATAATTTATTCATTATGGAAATGATATTGTCGCTCATGTGTGTGTATGACCTACCGTCTCCAAGATGTGAGGAGATTCATTCTCTATGATAACCACTCGGTAATGATTATAAAATTTATTATATGAGTAAATATAATAGTCATGATCTTAATATAATTATGTAAATGAATTTAACATATATAAAGCATAAGAAACATGATTTTCATTATTAAACATGCATAAGAAAATGAAGCAGTTAACACCCAAAACAATGGTAATACTGAAATATTATTTACAATACAATATAAGAGGATCATATATGAAATCATAAATATGGATATCATCCTACAATAAATAATATCATGGTTTAACCACTATATAGGATGTTAATTTACCGTTTACTAAATTAATGTATATTTTAAGTGTTAATTTCTCAATATCATAATTATGCAAGGTTATTTATACGTATGTATTTACAAGGACACATTTATCATCCATTTGCGTGATTCTTAAACATGTATTTAAAAATATTATCGAAATTTTTTTACATTATGTTTTACCCGTGTGATACTTTTTTATGTAATGTATTCAAAGGTATCTTTTAATCATTTTCAAAATGAGATACATTATGTCTTTTTTGACAAATTCAGGAATGAATATTTTTTTAACTTATATGGTATGAGTGGATATTTCATTCATCATGAAATTTTAATGGATTAATGATCTAACTTTAAATCATACCGAGTTATTTTTTTAAAAAAATTTATTCTTTTAAAATTACATAATTTTTATTGATTTCAAATTAAAAAAGGGGTATTTCTCTCAACGAAATTTTTGGATTTTTTAGATTATTTTCATCTATGTCAACATCCTTGATTTAATTTTATGATTAATTGATATTGACTTATAATGATAAAATAATTCAGATTTTATTGAGGGTATTATGATATGATTGATTGAGGATTTTCTATTTTGATACCATAAATGGTTTATGGTTAACTTATTAGTATTTTGAATGATAGTTTTAGAACAAATGTTTATGTTAGTAATGTTTTACCTTTTCATATGAGCCATACATTGGACATTTTATATGATGTGTTGGGGACCACTTAATGAAATTTTTATGGGTTGGGTACTGGTTAATGAATTCCCCTTGATGCATCGGTAGTTCTCATGAGACAAACTAGTTTGGGTATTGACTAACATCTTATCCTCTTATGTATGGTTTCTTGAATAGGGCCTTGAGGATATGGTTATGATGTCTAAAATTATTCATTACCTAATTATTAGATTATTTAATGATAATAAATTTCATTATTCAACTTGTATAATATACATGTGAATGTTTAAATGGAAATATTTGATTTATTCTTGCAATATATTGATCAAGATTATGTTTAAAAGGAACATGGTTCAATATTATACCTTGCATTGATTTTTTTTATATTTATGATAATATCTACTATATTGTTTATCCTTGTTGTGTATTTAAGATCACTCTGTTATTTTGTTTCCTTTTTTCCTAGGATGCGAAGAGGTATATTATTACTGACCTGCATTGATATTCTATGATATGTGAATGTTTTCAATGGTAATATTATGATACATTTCATTTCATGATGTAATGTAAAAATTATTTTTGTAACTAGTTGTTTCAATTACACTAAACTTATCATTTCTTTTGGATTTTATTTAGTTTCATCATGCCAATGTAATAAAATAATGTGTTGGCTCTGAGCATCTGATGTCTGGTCATTATAGTAGTGATCATACAATATCACAACGAACATTCTATGAATTAAAATACTAAAGAGAACAGTATTGGAGTTCCTCGATGAACATTCCATGAATTACCCTCCACTAAGGATGTGGAGTGGGTTTACTCGATAACCCTTCCAAGTCGTAACCTCTATCATGTCTTTGTAGTGGAGTTCCTCGATGGCCATTTCAAGTTGTACACTCCATCTTGGTTAGACAGTGGAGTTCATCAGTGACCTATCAATAGGTACCCTCCAATAGGTATGGCAAGTGGAATTCATTGATTTTCGTCATTGTGGTACCATCCTATAATGCTAGTTATTGGGTTCCTTATATATATTTTGTGGAACCTCAACTATGGAACACATTGAAATGGTGCGGATGGGCTTGGAACGATACTTCTGGGATGATGTGTGTGATGTTGGACATCATTTCTAGAATTCATGGGTTGTTGGCTACACATCTTCATAAGATAATATTTGAGATAGATATCCCCATAATATCAATTTTTTGGTTATTTTTTACAATATGTATATATATATATATCCTTTGGTACACACTCCATGGATTTTAATACTCTCTTTTCATGAGAGGATAATACATGTTGGGTATTCTATCTTCTTTCTGTATTTAAATTCTCATGGATATATGATTCTACTCTCCAAATATAGGTGGTTAATAATTGATGACTATTTCATCTATTCATACTATTTATCCCTGTTTACATAAATGATATTACTTTCAATATTTTTTTAGTATGAGCTATTCTTTTTTAATTTACCTGCACATACTATCCTTCATTCATATTTTATCTCTTACTACTCCACATTTTAGTTTATAGTGCATACTACTAGGTATAAATATACTCACCGATGCATGATCTTTTCCCACACATGTTTGGTACTATGTATATGATCGAAATGTCAACAATTACTAAAACGTATATTAGGTATATTGGGATCTTTGGAACATGTATGGTGGTCGTAGTGTGGGATTCAAGAGTTGGGATCTCTTTTAGCTATATAATTTTATATTTTTTTCAGGTTGGGAAATATTACTTTTTAGGCATGTATATTCCCAATTTAAAATTCATTTTACACAACTGTACTTTTTTACTATCGAGAGGTTCATTCATGCTTGGTTTACGTCATAGCAGTGTTGCATTGTTTAATATTTGCCTATAAAATTTTTTATTTTTTTTATATGTTTGTTTATAGGTCCATAATAGACGTCCTCCCAATGATTATTTATTTAATTGGTACTTTACTCTACCCCTTGGCCTATAGAAGCGAGCTAGTTGTATTTATAGCTCGATCCCCTATTTGGGTCTTGTCATGACATGACCAGTACACACAAGTAATCAACCCGAGTACAATATATATGATAGCTACTAAAAATTTGTATCATAATAATATAAATATTATGTATTTTTATAGAGATAACTCTAATTAATCAACACATAGGATACATGATACAACAATGATATCAATATTCTGAAGAAACAAAAGGAACCTCGAAAACTTATCTTTAAGGACCCATATAATTTTTCCAAAACAACCAAAGATTTGATCTTTATTTACGATAATACATTTAGTTATTTAAACATTAATTTGGATGAAACACTCAAAAATCCATTCAGATCCTAACTTTGACATAAGGACCAATTAAAAATGTCTACCATCAAGGAATGTTTCACACAAAACTAAATATCTTCCAAAACTTCTTAATCAATCAACATTGTCGTAAAACACCATGTAGTAATTTCCATTGAAGCACATAAAAAACCCCATATAAATATGAAAGTTTCCGGGATAATATATATTTCATTAATGAAATTAACTACATTTAGATAGGATTAAAAAATAACCCACAAAGGGAAAAACCTTGTTAAAGAAATTATTTATTTTTGAAAATCTCCAAAGACCATTGAAAATAAGTTTTACAAATAATTAATTTCACAATTAAACATCTCCCTATACTATATAATAATTTTCAAAAAGATAAAAATTTACTAATTACCAAATATGAAGATGAATCCTTACATCATATTCAAGATAAATGATTCATGTTTACATTGAGTGACATTATTCATTTTTATAGATCAATAAAGTGAAGCCACCATTCATGTTATAATGATGTCTCTCGATAAGATTTAAAATATCCTTTTAATTTTTCATTAAAATAGTACAACCCACATAATATTAAATATTAAAAGTATAATGAATCCGTGATTATTTTCCATAAAACCAAAAACCATCCCTTTACAACATCATGATAACAACCATTTCATTCAAAAATATTTTAAAATTATTTTACAACTATTTCATGATTTCGAAGGTTTTTAATAAAAAATATTTAAACAATTTGGAAACCATAAAAAATTAAATATTCCATTAATACAAAAAAAAATTCCAATACATAATCTACAAACTATCATCACATCAAATATATGAAAATTGGATTCACTTTTAAAACTATTTTTTTGGTAATTATTTATCAAATAATGAACTGGTTATAATATACGTATACAATAAGATAATTCCATAATTCATAGGAAAATTGATTATTGATATTAATATATCAAAAGAACCACCATGATTGTTTTCCCATCAATGAGAGTCACAAAAAATAATATAGGAATCATGGGTTCCAGATTATAAAAAAAATGATGTGGAGTCATGATCAACATTAGCATACAGTTTAATAATAGGTAATAATATTTTCTTATGTAATTTGAATCTTTTAAAAATAGTTCAATGTAACTAAATGGGTTCTCAGACCATCCAACAAGACATCAAAAATTGATTACATTTTGGTTTTACGCCATAAATCTAGGATAACCTACTTGGAAACCAGTGCATACCAATGAGTATGTTAGGTCGTCCCACTAAACCGTAACTTATCATTAATATCAATCAGATAATAAATCCCCCATTCCCTTTGTAACACATATGGAATATCAAAATATGGTGATTAAGAACCAATATTCCATGTACACATTGAGTTCTAAATATTCATTGCTCTAATCTGCAAAATACCATAAAGCAACCCAAGCTAGTGTTATTATACATCCTGATGGGTAATGGGTCTATTACCATTTTCTAACATACAATCGTGGGTTTTCCTAACACATTCACCATAATTGCCAACCACAAGGGATTCATCCACATTAAAATGAAAAATAGGATTCATAAATACTAAAAAATAAGAAAAAAATGATATTATAACATGTATGTAAATTAAAAAGCCTTGAGGAATACAAAATCCTTCCAAAAAGTTTAAACCTCAAAATAAAATCAAAAAAATTAAGAATAAGTTTCCATGTAACATTACATACTCAAATACACTAGAATATGAGTATAAAAATTAATGATAAATGAATTGAAATAATCAATAAACCATATTCGGAAGGAAAAACTCTAAAAATATAATTCATGGTACATAATGGTAACAATGATAATACAACCCAATCCAGATATCTATTATTCAGAATAAATGTGATGATCATGTTAGTATATAAAACAGGTTACTCAAGTGAAACCATCATGCACGAGACATATAAGGATATAGCCCATGGGATAAAATAACATAGAAAACAAGGAAATGAATTCAACAATTAAATCCTAAAAATAACTATTCCTCTCACCAGTTTATCAATATTTGGATACAAAATTGGTTGTCACAGCCTCGTGAGAACCTGTAGAAAATACCCAATTGTGTTAAATTCAATATTTATTATTTTTTATAGGAACATGGTTCTCAACTTATCCCATTTTCCATTTTTTAATAAAACCAAGCGTAATCAATACTCATAATTTATAGGACATTATCTCATATGATGAATCACAACTCCCATGCTTCTAATGTAAAAATTACAATAAATAAAATATGTCAAAATAATTTTCATTACTGAATAATCACAACTCCAATGATTTGGAAACCCATTTTTAGGATATAATCATTATATAGGGTTTTTCCAAACATAAATGGTATAAAAAATCAATTTTGAAGATATAACCCTTTAAAACATTTGGGAGATACTTTCAGATACAATTTTAGATTGACGTGGTCAAAAATTCCAAATTATTATTTTTTTAAATCAATTAATATTATTTCACAAAAACATAGCGGTAATTGATTTGAAATAACCTTGATAATTTTAAAAATTATATTTTAATCACATTAAAACGTAATTATCATGAAAATAAGTTAATTCATGGTTTAATACACCATTTTATAACACAATACCTCATCTACATTAACGATATATTGATATAAAACCCCCCAATAAGATAAGGTGGGGAACAAATGACAAAAGGGATGTTACATGCACGATTTCTATAGAAGAGACACTATAAACACCGCTTTATTTAGTTTGGCATAATTGGAGGAAAAGAAATAATAGCTAACTATAAATCCTACTGAGGATGATAAAAGATGATCATTGGAAGTGAGGTTCGTGTAATTTGTTTTAAAATATATATTTTGTAAAAAAATTAAAAGAGGAAATTAATAACATGATTTAATTTTCTATTTTAATTTATTTAGGATTATAATTAGATTAAAACCCACAAAATGTAGCTAAAATTATTTAAATGAGAGACCATAATATGTTCCCATAATTTTTTGACATTAATAGGTATTAATGGCATTATATGGAGTTTTTAGTGAAGTAAAAATGAAAAACAATGTTTTTATTTATTTTTCTCCATAAAATAACACCATGTATGGTTTCCATAGATCTCCCCATAAGAAGAGCAAATGTGTCAATTATAAAAACAATGTCTTCCTTACAAAAAAATTAATGGGAATAAATTATCCTAACATATCTCTAGATTACCCTTATGATTTTCTAGAGTACCCTTAACCAGGTTTGCAGTACCCTTAAACATGTTTGGAGTACACTTATTCAATATTTGGATACCCTTAAATAGAATCCATCATAACGTTTCACAACACAATTATGTGATCTATAACCCTTTTGTATGTAATGGATTTCTCTTAAATAGTGTGTATATAATATTTTATACCATTATGCATTACATCATTACCCATACGTAGAGTCTATTTACCGTCATATTGATTTTCATCTACCATTAAAATCTAAAAATAAAATATTTATTAAATTTTTTGAAAACCAATACTACTCTAATATAGTTTATGAAGATGTTATTTTATTCATACACAACTTAGAAAATATTGGGTTACATTTACATAACCTATGAAAAAAGGATTAAAATTTTGGAGGCCATTGAAGACCCTCCATGCCCTCATATTTCCTATGTTAGGAGTATCCTTTATGTAACTTCGAAACATCAGCCAATATATGGGTAAAATGAACTAACCTTTTTCCCCACTTCTTGTTTTAGGGTAAATGTTTTTAAAAAATATTTGATTATCACATAATGGTCTTAAAATTTAAAATCATAATAGGCCTTTAATTATTAAAAAAGTCAAGGTGTTAACTTTTCCAAGAGTAATTAAGTATTTGGAGATCACTTTTTTATTGTGTTGAATACTCTAATTAAGTATAGTTTTTATGGAAAAATTTCCATGCATGAATTTAAAAAAAATCATTTTTCTATTATATAATATCCAAAATGGATATATGAGTGGATCCATCATTGGTGGTTGTTATTAAACCATAATGAAGAGAAAACACTATGACTTATAGTTTTCCTAGAAGGGATTTATATTATCTATTGTTTTTTAAATATTTCTCATTGAAATCTAATCTACTCAATGTGTTCACTTGAAAGGGTGTTTAATTCTATTAGACTAGTGAATGTGTAGAATATTTCAAGGAACTATACAAAATACTGGTTAGTACATCTATTATCACTCATCCTTGTAGTAGTGAAATTTTTATGTTTTATAGTGATGATTAAATGTATTGGATGGGATATGTTCTTATGTAGAATGATGTGGTGATAGCATAAGCCTCATTCCCATTAAAATTTCATGAGAGAAGTTATCCATCTCATGATTTTACGTTAACATTGACAATCTTTTTATTAATGATATTGAATAATTTTATTAATGGGAAAGGTATAAAATATATAATAATGAAAAATTATGTATTTATATATTTACCCGGAAAGAATTGAGTATAAACTAGAGATGATGGTTGGAGTTGATTAATGACTATAACATCTCAATACATCCCAAATCTAGGAATGTGATCAGGGTGGTTGATGCTTTGAGCTATAATATTTGTGATTTATTATCTATAACGTTGATAAAATAAGGTCCAATATTTACGGATTTTCAAAGGATATATCATGAAATATTTAATAAAGGGGAGATATATTATTTTGTCAAATTAATTTTTAATAATCCACCCATGTTAAGAGTAAATAGGCACATATGATAGGCGTGGGATTGTAAAAGATAATGAGAAATGATTTTATGTCCAAAAATGATTATGATTGAATAATAAGGATAATGCACTGAGTAGCTGTCCCTTCAATACTCAAATTGAAGTGGGGGATATTAAAAATATATCAAAGCTCATCATTCTCTATTCATCCTAAATGTATGATTTAGAGAACCAACCCCAGATATCCTATAGATGATGTCTTTTACTAAATACATTGTAATGGTCACAAGAAATAAATCCCCCAAGGAGTGAACAGTTTAGTAGTCTTCATAAATTAGATACATAAATGAGTCTTTTATTACGAATCACTACAATATTTATGAAGTATTTTTCATCTTATTTATAAATAAATAACTTCAAGCATAAATCAAAAGAATCATGTAAATCCCATAATATCTTTCATAGTATTATTATAAGATTCCTAGGGAAGTAACCATAATAAGGTAGAGATAAAATTCACAGTAAGAGAGAAATATACTTGTAACAATTATGAATCAATAATAATAGTTACATGGGAAGGTAAATAATTTCACACACATTCCATGTAATCAATAAACTGAAATGATTTTTTTTTAAAAATATGGCAAGGTAATAACAGGATACACATTTCATTTGAATAACTAGATAAGTAAAAATATATATAGAAATGTAAGTAACTTAATCACATGCCATTTAAATAAATGAAAATGAAATGTGTCCATAGAAATGTCGATAAAGAATATCATGGATGAATAATAACTGAAACTAAATGAGTTAAAATTCTTAATTATTGGATTTCATGTCTATGGAACATGAAGGCCTTTTACCATCAAGACCATTCATAGGACTATCTAAACTATTTTTATTTTTGAAAATAATTTTTCATTTGAGAACATGTCAATACATCAAGGAGATATATTAATTCTTGGCTCCACCCATCATTTCATGTTCAATGAATTCCTCATATTGAATAACCAATTAATTTAACAGACATTATTCATTATCAAATAACCATATATAATAAATAATATAAAATTAATAATATCATATAACACTCAATGTAGACATTATATGTAGAATGGTACACAGTTTATGAAATAATATTATTTATTTAATGATAATATTGATATTCAAATGAAAAATGATTTAAATAAAGTAATTATATAAATATTATGTTAAAAATCAAAAAAATTATGTGAGAGTACAAAGATAATCATTAAGAAAAATCATGAAGAGAATAATATTGAATCTTTCCAAAGTGTCCCATACCACATGGAAAGATTTGAATAATAATCAATAGAATGGTATGCAATTAAATGAAACATATAATATCATGAGAAAAATAGGATTCTTTTTATAACAATAGAAAGGAACTATATATACAGAATAAAATTTAATAAGTGAATAATGATAAATAAGTCTTAATGAGATGTAAAATGAGGTGAAAATCCCTTAATACTTGAGTATATTTAGAATTATCTGATCCATGAATGATTAATAATCAATTTAAAATATTAATATCATGAAATAAAGTGAAATAATGATATAATATATCAAAATTAGTAGTAGAGATACAACCCATAAGATGGGAGTGGTGAATATGACATTTATTTCACATGTGTAAAAAGTGAGATAAAAATCCATTAACATGAGTATCGATTCAGGTGAACATCCATTAGTATATTATATAATAAACTTATTTTAATATTATACTTAATTTGAACCCTTTTTCATGTTTATCAGTACTTTTAATTCACTTTTTATAATGATTTATACAAGAACTTATACAATTATGTTTACATCACCTGTTTTGACCAAAATTAGTTTATGTGTAAAAATAACATTGGTAGGCCCACTGTGGTCCAATGGTTAATTATATATCATCTATAGAAAAATATTAAATACATAATTATCATATTTATATATCAATTATACTTTTATAAACATTCGTTACATAGAGTTGTGAAAATGAAGCATTGTTAAAATCATAGAGTTGGTGTGTCGTATGTACACATGAGTAATGTTCTTCTTTTTCAATGATCGTTGTGTAAAAAAGTAAGTAACACCATATCATTAAATAGTGATAATTATATCATAAATACCATATAATTTAATCATATGAACTTATATATATAATTCTTGTGATGAAAAATGAATCATGTCATGTTGAGGAGGCGGTTGTCCACATGTCGATGAATAAAATTATCATTTTTTAAGTGTGTGAAAGGGTAATAAAGAAAATGATATATATACATTTCCATAATTTTAATTAGGTCATAAATATAATATAAAGGATTTTTATTACTAATATTTTCAATTACAACTATCCTTTATACATACAATGTTTACTGTAAACAAATGGAATTACTTTGAGGGGACAGTAGTCCACAATTCATCAAACAATGTTATCATATTTACATAAAATGTAATGTATTAAATTAATTTTTTATTAAATGATTATATAAGATCCAATACATAATAAATATCTTGTATATCATATATAAATAGATTTTCCATCATAATTTCCAACTAAGAATGTTCTTAAAAGAAAAAAGGAACAATCATAGTAGTGTGAGGCATTAGTTCGCCTTACATAAAAACAATATATTAATTAACCATTAGATGGATGTTTTCATATTTGTAGGTCAACCCATTATAATTAAAATATAATAATATATTTGTTTAAATTCTTTTTTTATATAATTATAAATTAATAATAGTATAATTAGTGGAGAATATAAATGAAACTAAAATGCACGAGGGAAGAGGTTACCCCTTAATTTGGTAGCTTTTTTATTAATAACAAAATGATTTCAACAAAAAAATATGTTTAAAAATCATGGTTAATTATATTGGTGTTTTTATGAGAATATTCAGGTATAACCTATGTGTTTTAGGATATGTGAGGAATGGGTAGGGGTGTGGCTTTTTAAAAAGAAGGATAATTGATTACTTTGAATTTTTAGAAACAAGTTAGATGTATAGATGTTACTGGCAAGATAAAATTCATAAAAACCAAAAAAACTGAATAATTTAAGGTTAATGGACTATTTATTACCAGAAAACAGGTTTTGGACATTTTTATTGGTCATTTGGGGCCCTCAGTTAATGTTTTAGCGCTTAATTATTCCAAATATTAACTAAATAACTGTAATTAATTTAAATTTAATTCACTAATAATTTCTGTAAAAAATAAATTTGGTATTATTAGACATTATAAATTTTTAAGATTCAATTATGGAATACATTTTTCAAAATACCAATCACATAAGTGGAAGAAATGAATTTAAAATTCATCCAGTAAGGGAAACGACATTACAGGTTTTTCAAGAAAAAACTTCTGAGTTCTTGATATGTTATTATAATCAATTTAAATGTGAAATTGATTAAAATTATGTAATTATTATTAATTTATAACAATATTATCTGAATAAATATTTAAAATATTATAAAAAATAAATTATTCTTATATAAATTTATATGAAAAATCATTTTTGAACTAAAATTCAGTATTCTTAACTATTCATTAAAAAAATTAAGATATGTCTGAAAAAATATGTAAACATTACCCTAAACTAATTTTAATGATTTTATTTAAAATATTAATTATTATTTCAAATATTACATTGAGTAAGTTTCAAAATTAAAATTTAAAATTGGTTTTCCATTAAAATAATTTAAAATTGCATTAAAAAAAATATAGGTTTTATGTGTAAATTATGGTTTGTTGTTATCTTATGCATATCATAACTAATTTTTGAATATAATAAATATTTTATTGAATATATAACATATATATTTCCATTATAACATTAAAAAAATTTAGATTCTTATGTTCATTAAGAAAAAACTCTTTTAGAAGCATAAAAATATTAATATTTATATTTATATCAAATTATTTTCTATTTTCGTTTATATTTAATTAATAACCAATGAATTTAATTTATATTTAAATAAACCTTAACTTTTCATAATTATTATAATACTATTAATAGTTAGCAACATAACAGCTATGTTATATCAAACTATATTAATTAATAATATTTTAATAATACATTGTAAATTGGTGAAACTTAGCCTTGCATATAACACATGATATATAGGAAGACCGATCTCATGTGAAACACACGAAATCATGGATGGTTGGTCTTGCATGAAATGGATTCTATCTCAATGATGGTTTCAATACATGAGACATAAATTATTGAATATATTAAAGATAGTAAATATATAGTACATTATTGAGATATTGAATTCTCTAATGCACATGGTGATGCAAGTATTGCAGGCTATTGAATAAAAGTTGTACATTAGAATTTCGGAGTGTTACATTCTCCCAACCATAATTAAATTGATTCCTCACAATTTAATCTCAGTCTTGGTGATATAGCATTTTGTGTTTCCTATGTTTACGTCCCACATCGTGATACGGGTTAGTAAACCATCCTTTAGAAAAGTGATAATGTGAAATACAAAGGTTTCATGGAATACCATGTAACTAGGTTTTGATGTACCAGAATATCATTGGCATGTATAGATACGTACATGGAGGAAAATCATAACTATTTATTGGGAGTGAATAAATTCATCAATCACAGACAAGTGAATGATCAATTTAACGTTGAATGCCTCAAATCCTTAAATTTTTTATGATTTGAAGTCTATCGGTTCAAAAGAAATTATTATATCAGGATAACATTTTATTTGTATTTTATTTTCCTAATGTCAGGTATTTTTTTAATTGACATAGAATATAATGAAATATTCTTACTTGGTCGGTTTTGATTTCAAATGAACTATCCTAAATTTTGGTATTTCTTAAATAAACTTCTAATTAATCCCTTTACTCTGAAAATTTAATAACCAAAAAATAATTATTTTATTCCTAAAGAACTAAAATATAATTTCAAAGGCTTGTAATGCCAATAAAAGAGTGAAATTTATAATTATTTTTCTTCTACCATATTCCAAAACCAATATGTATGATATATTAATCTCTAGTACTAAAATTTGATACCATTGTTTCATCATTAACATTTATTAATGATATTGTTTAACTCAAAACAATGAAGATTAATGAGGATATTACACAGAATGGTGGTTGTCATTAAACCCTTAACGTCCATCAGTCAAGGGTTCAATAATAACAACATTCCTGGTTTTGATTTGCTTTCACCTGGATTACAAGTTATATTTTTTGTAAAAATAAATAATATAATTTACTGTATTACATTGATTAACATACTTGATATTAGGTAAATAAATAAATAGTCTTTTAACTAATGTTTAAACAACAAATACAATACAAAAATAATTCATCCAATTTATTTAACATTGATCCTTCATTGGTCTAATATTTATCCATATTATAATCTATAGTATTTATAAATCATGAAACATTTTATTCATTCTAAAACACCTCAGGTGTAAGCTAAGATATTCATATTCATTGTCCATCCATATTTTTTATTATGGGTTTTAATGAAAAAGTGGATTATCTTAAGCATATCCCTCTGGATTATCAAACTAGGTGCACAGTAATGCCTGTTATCATGTACTGGGTTACCTCGAGTCCAGATCAGAACATCATATCAGAGTTATTACTCCTAGTTACATCTATGTCAAAACCAAACCCACTTGTTGTATCCATTAAGGGATGTATTTTTAAGAGGATCGGTGTAATCTAGACTCTACCAAAATTATAGGGCGTTATTATATATTTAAACTCAAATTTTATGTTGGGGTAATGTTCTGTAATATTTTTTCCTAAATATAGTTTCTAATTTTATTAATACCATTCCTTTGATACCAATTGTTGTGACCCAACCCCAGATAGCCTAAATTTGTTGTTGCTACTAATTACATTGGCCTGATCACATAGAATCAGGCCATAAAAGACCAATTAGAATTGTAATTTTGTAAAATTAGATAAAAAATGGGACATTAATTTAAAATTACTATACTAATTACATTATCATTTTCTTTCTTCATTTTAAATAAATAAAATTGAGGATAACTCTTTTCTATCTAGTATGTTCATGCATAACCTTCATAGTATGCTTCTTGGATTCCTAAAAAAAGAAACATAATAAGGGTGGCGATAAATACTTAGTAAGGAAAAAATATAGTGGATGAAATAAAAAATTAATTGGAATAATCAAATAGAAAGATAAATAATTGTATACACATTCTATGTAATCAATAAATTCAATTTAATTTCATAAAAAATATATAAAGGTAATGATGAGAAATACATACAATTCAAATAACTAGATGAGGAAAAATAAATATGGAAAGGTAAGAAACTAAATCACATGAAATTTAAATACATAAAAATGAAATCAATACGTATATATGTCAACAAAAAATCTCATGTATGATTAATAACTAAATCTAAATGCAGGTGACTTCATAATTATTGGATGTCACTTATGAGGAACATGAAAACATATTACTGGAATGACATTTCACAAGACAATTAAAACTATTTCAATTTTCAAAATTATTTTGTCTCATGAGAACCTATCAATGCATAGAGAGGCTATATAACACATGGTATTCACTAATAATTTCAATTCCAATGTGGTCCTCATATTGAATAACCTGTTTTTCCAATAGACAATAAAGAATATCAAATATCTATACTGAATAAATAATATTGATTTATTAATATCAAAAAATAATCAAATTAGACATCTTATATAAAATGGAATTCAATTAATGAAATACTAATATCCATTTTATTAGAATATGGATATTCAAAAAAAAAATTATTACAATAAATTCATTGTTTCAAGATAAGGTTATAAAACACAAATGTAAGTGAGATAGAAATGATAATCATTAAGAACAATTTTGAGTAGAATAATCATTAAATATTCCAAAGTGTCTTGTTCTTTTTTGAAAGATTTGAATCATAATCTATCAAAAGTTATGAAATTAAATAAAATATATAATTTCATGAGAATTATAGTATTCTTTATATAATAGGAAAATGATATTATATATAAAAAATAAAAGTGAATTGGTGCATAATATTATGTAAGTGTCAATGAATTGTAAATTAAGAGGAAATTGCCCTTATACTAAGTAGATTTTGAATCATGGGATCCATGAAAGATTATTATTAAAATGAAAAGTCTAATATCATGAAATAATGTGGAATCATGATATAATATGTCAAAATATTCAGTAGGTATACCACAACAAATAAGTTAGAGGTGAATATGACATTTATCTCACATGTTTTAAAAGTGTGATGAAAACCCTTTATCTTGAGATTATATTCAGGTGAAAGTACTTTTTCATAATTTATAATATAATTATGTTAATTTTATAGTTTATTGAGAACTTTTATCATGTTTATCATTACATTAATTTCACTTTATACTATTTTTTACACAACTACTTAAACAATTAAATTTTTGTCGGGTTGTTTGACCAAATTCGGTGTATGTGTCAAAATAGAATTGGATGGTCAACTATAATAAAAGTTAATTATATAGATTCCCTATAATAATAATCATGATGAAATTATAATATCAATAAATCTATTATAATTTTAAATTCAATCATTACACCTGGTTATGAAAAATAAATCAACATTACAATCATGGAGATGGTAGGCCAACATACGCATGTGTAAGGTTCTTATTTCTCAATGATTGTTATGGAATGAAGGAAATTGACACCAAATCATTCCATAAATATATTTATATCATACATACCATTTTATTTAATCATATATAAATATATATATAATTATTTTGATGAAAATGGGATCATATCATGCTGAGGATGGAGTAGTCCACACGTTCTTGAATAATGTTATCACTTTTTATGTGTGTGAAATGATAATAAAGAAAATATATTTACATATTTATATAATGGTAATTATTTCATTATAATCACAAATAGTTTCTTTATTTATTATATTTTTATTTAAACCCATCCTTTAAAAATTCATTGCTTAGAGTGAATGATTCGCATCACTTTGAGGGGGCAGTAGTACAAAAGTCATGAAACAATGTTATCATATTAATATAAAATAAAAACTATTAAATGTATGTGTTATAAAATAATTAAATAAGTATATTTATAGAATAAAAATAATATATTTCATATATAAACCATGTTTCTATAATAATGGAAAACCATTAATGTTGGTAATGGAACAATGAACAACCATCATTTCATGAGGTATTAATTCGTCATACTCAGGAATAGTATGATTGTTAACCATTATATAGATGTGTTTATAAGTGTCGGAATAACCCCTTGAATAAATTAAATAAAATTATTTTAAGGATACTATTTTTTATATAATTATAGAATATGATGTGTTTAGGGAGTGGAGAATGGAAATGAAACTAAAAAAACATGAGAGAAGATATTACCTCTTAATCGGTTAACTTGTTATGGTTTATACCAAATGGATTCATTACAACAATTTATTCAAAAATAAAAACATAAAGATTATTTGGAGGGATTTTGGTTATTATACTGGATAGATCATGGAAGAATCTAGGTAGTTTGAGAGGTGTTATGAATTGGGATTGGTGGTGGCCTTTTAAAGGGAACGAAAAGAACTCACTTGGAATTTTTCGAAACAAGTTATGTGAACACATAATATTAACTAAAAAAATTCATAATAAACCAACCCATGTTAACAACGGAATATTATTCACATAATTATGACCATAAAATATGTTTTGGACATGTTTCAAGGTTATTTGGTCCCCTAATTTAAAAGGTTTTCATTTTATTAGTCTTATTTTTTTTAATAATTGAATTATTTTTAATTTCATTCACTAATAATTTTTGTCAAAAAATTATGGTTTTAATATAAATTATAAATTATTTTGATTTTAGATATGGAATCCATCTTCTGAAATTCTTGTAATTGAATTTGTATAAAATAAATTAAAATTCATCCCGCAAGATGACATTGTGGGGTTTTGAAATAAAAACATCTCAAAGTTTGTAAAGTTTTTGTAATCAATTTTGAAGTGAAATTGATTACAATGATTTTTTAAATGAAAAATATATTATATATTTTAACTTTAAAATCAATATAACGCAAAATTTAACCTTATAATTAAATTTACATTAAAATGTACTTTTGAACTACAATTCAGTATTTGTATGTTTTCATTATAAAATTATATGTTTACCAAAAATATCAAAACATTACCCCAACCTTATTTTTCTATTTGTATTTCAAATAATAAGTTTATCTTTAAATATTAAATAAATTAAAGTTTCAATATTCATTATTAATATGTGTTCTCTATGAAAAGTTAGTAAAATTACCTTTATAAATGTACCTGTTTTTAGTTTTAAAATTGGGTTATTCTTTTGATATTGATATAAAAACATGGATGAATATAAAAATATTTGATTTAATATATAAAATATATATTTAATTTAAATAATTGAATAATTTTAATTTATTATGCCTATTATGAAAAACACTTTTGGAATCATAAAAATAATAATAGTTCTTTGAATATTCAATTGGTTATTATTTTCCTTTCTAATTAATTAGTAACCAATGAATTCATTTTATTTTTATATAAACCATAAATTTTCATAATATATTTAATTATATTCATTAACACAAACATAAAAACTAGGTAATATCATATTATATTAAGTAATAATATTTTAATAATTCATTGTTATTTTGTGAAACTCAATGTTGTGTAAAAACCAAGCCATCTAGGAAGGCCAATATTTCATGTAAGAGAAGCTATTGAGAAAGTTGTATCATTTTTGAAATGAAAGATAACTCAGTTTTAAATTCATTACAATCCATATCATGTATTGAATACATTTTAAATAGAATATATATAGTAGTGTCTCCGTGTATGATATTCCCTTATGTATTAGGGGATGCATGTCATGAATGCTATTGATTACAATGTTGTACATTATAATTTATTGGGTTTCACATATAAGGATGTATAATGATCTGAATGAGTATTTATAGTGGGAAAACGTGATGAGAGATGTTTGAGTGTTTTTATATTGCTTCATGGTAAGATACAATGTTAAGGCTAAGTGAAATAAGTTTAAGGTTATGATACAACCATTACCCATATCAAAATGGATGTGTGAAAACATCACAATTATTTTTATCATCAGTCTCGCAAAAACAAATAAAGTCTATAATGTAAGATCCAATACATTTTGAGGTAAATTATTGTTTAAGAATATAGTATAAATAAATTTATGATGTTTAATGAAATGTTTTCGAAGTCTATGGGGAGGCTTAAGGGTGATCTAGGGTTTCTGGACATGTAATATGGGAGAATCGGACCATCTAGACTATTTTCACAATTGGCACATGGTTAATAGTCCCTGTGAGCCCAAAAAATACATAGTTGGTGTAGGGGTGCATGGTTTGATGGAACCATGCATGGGGGAAGGAAAAATGTGTAGGATTGGATAGAGACATGCCATATGGTTATTAGACAAATTTGAAAACTGTGTGGGTTCCCCAGGTAACAGAGCAGCCTATCAGACTCTTGGATAGAGGGTGGAACATGATTGACACATATATTGGAAAACTATGTGGCCAAACTATGAATCCCATAAAAATTGCGAGTTTACTACTTTTCCATCTCATACCTTCAGTGTTCTAACATTGGATTCACCACCATTATTCTTCCTACATCCCTATTGATGAACAAAATTATCAGAGCTTCCCAAAGATCGATATCCATCATTTAATAGCTACATAGAGCACCGTTGGTTGTGAATAATAGCTATATGGTGATTTTAAGACTCCTATTTTCTCAATTTCATATATAACATCTAGTGTGGTTTATCTAATTCTTATAAATCCTTAAAACATTATTTTTGAATGTTATCATGTGTCAGTTTTTCAAGGGTGCTTGAATCTAAATCAAATTCTAGGTTTAAGCAAGATTTTATCATAGGAACTAAGGTAGGCTATCTAGAATTTTAGTCTCTTGGTCTAAATAAATGGCTTATGTGTAGTTTGTTAGTCTCTTTTTCCTTATTGTTGAGATATTGATTCTATTAGAATTATTTGGTAAATTAGTTGGCTAAATAACGAATTGAATCCTTTATTATCCCTATGGGATGCATTGTGGTTGATTAGAATGGTAATAAGGCCAATAATGGGGTGTTCCGTCATCCCGAATATAGAAAATTTTAATGATAATAATATAATTAATTTATGGTGAATTAGAGCCCATGATGATTATATTGACATGTAAACGTGAATTATAAAAAGTGATTAATGGTTGTTGAGTCCTATTATTGGCATGGCATAATGTGTTGTTTGGAATATTTAGAATGTGTTAAATGATTTAAATTGAATGTGTTGAATAACTGATGGTATTTTATTAAAATATGAAAATGTGATTATGTCATACTAATGGTAATTTATAAATGGTATTAGTTATAATAGAAATTTTTATTTGAAAAAACAACACATTTTGAATTTAAGGCATATTGATAGAGTATGGTTTGTGAAATTATATTTTTGTTTAATGTTTAATGATACATAATCACATGGCATGGTAATATGTGGGGTATTGGACTAAGGCTTCTCCCATGAGCCGAGTTATATTGAGGCTCTAAACACCATGATTGGGATTGATTTTTGGGGATTCATACTGATTCTCTATTCCACTAATGGTTATATTGGATGACACTACATGGACTAATGATATAAATTATGTGAGGTAATTGGATTTGATTATTTAGAATCATGCTCCAAATAATGTTAGATTGTTTTTATAGTGGTTTTTTTCTATTGAGTTTGGGAACATTTCATAACCCATTATGAAAAGTAGTCGACCAACATAGGCCATACTGTAATTTGTATATTGACCAAACCCATTGAATAAATTTTGTAAACGGTTTAAGCACACACTGTTGACTATTGGAACCCAGTTTAGCTATTTTTTATAATTACTCATTTAGTACTTGTATACACTACCTATTTAGACTGCATATTTTTTATACACCATTTGACCACTAAGTTGTACCAATACCCTATTTATGCCCTTATTGGATACCTGAGATGAGTTGATGGTTGTGGGTCAGTAAAACGGAAAAGGCCCAATTCTAGAGGGTTTCCTTGGCCATGGGATGTGAATGGATGAGCAAACAGAACCTCATGTTAGAATCCTTTTTTTAGGATCTTTCAATAGTCTTTATTTTGGCTTCTCCTCACACTTGGAACTACATGACATGAAAAGGAATATCTACCATTTAGATGTGGGTTTGTACCCATTTTTTAGAATTGTTTGTTATCTCATTTCCATTTTTAGTGATTATTTCTTTTTCCCTTTATATAATGATATATCTACTATAATTCACTCTGATAAAAGTTGGTATATTCTCCCCACATGATCTATTTGACCCTCACTGCTAGTCAGCAAAATCTACTGTACTGGGAGGCCAGCCTAATTTCTTTTGGTGACACAGCTAGAGGCAATGATTTAGTAGCCTTTAGAATGGGGATTGTAAAAAGCACTGTATGAGGGGTTATTTTTTTCTACCTTACTATTTGGGGATGGTATACAGAAGACTATAATGTTTTTCCCTTGAAATATAATTTGTTCATAGGAGTAACATAACCGTGTATGGGGGAAAACAAATTACCTAGAGTAAGTTAATAATTTATTATGTGTGATTTTATTTTAAGTTGATATTTCACGAGTCAGTGATGCACTTGATGTTGTATGTGACTATTTTGTACTATTTTTCCCATGTTTATAGTAGATATATTTTTTGAATACATTCATAATTAATATAACACATGGATAACATGTGTGGGATAAAAAAGGATGGAATGAATTTTGTTTCTTTGAAATTTGGAATTAGGTTGTGTCTATTATAGATTATGAAAATTGAGAATTGGAAGGAATATGAATGAATATATAATCAATAGTGAAAATTTAATTGTTATAAATCGGTTAAATTTTTTTGTATCAAATTTCATATAAGGAATGGTTCCTAAATGATAAAAAATTACTTTTTGGAAGCAATAATAGTTAAAAAAGGTTCTTTAATGAAAATTTATTGTGTTTTTGTGAGTTATTTTACTCTAATTTGACCATTTCCTATTGTAAGGATGTATATGGGTGGAGATAGTTACACATCATTGTCCATTGGGGTTGACATATGCGGAATCAGTTGTGTGTTGACAGTGGAGATCCTTCTTTTTGGTAAACTATGGATATTTTATGTTATGAATTATGTGATGTGTGTTTGAAATTGTAGATAAATTCAACCACAATGAATAATTCGGGTTGGGTGAGAAGAGGATATCTCTGTGAATTCTCCCCTATATGTGGAGAATGAAATTCTGTATATAAAGGTTAACAGATGATTGGAGATGTTTTGTGACCGCTTCACTTGTTTTTTGAAGAGGTTGGAATAGGAAACATGTTGGGTTGTTCTAAGTATGTTTTAAATTAAGAGGGAGTTTTAGCTAAAATGACCTCCAACATTTGTAGGAGAAGGTGGACCCAAGGAAGACTAGTTATGAATAGAGTCTATGTAGAGGATTCCTAGTCACATAGAGACTCCTATATATAATAGATCCAAGTAAGTGGAATGCATGTTGTGAGGATATGGAAGACACTAGTGGGATGATTTTGTTTAGGTTGAGCAAGAAAAGGGTTTGTAGTGGATGGATTCCATCAAAAATACCATGAAAATATCTACCCACAAATAGTTTTGCAGGAAAATTATTAAGAGTTTATGTGCATGACTCATGGAACCATGATACTAGTGGATTATGATGATTGTTTCAAATAATTCCAACCCTTAGTTCTACAATTGGTAGGGGATGAAGTAGCTATAGAGATATGTTTCTATGATGTACTTAGAAATCAGATTATGTACCATGTGAATATTTTTTGTCTTAAGAGTCTTACTGAGGTGGTGTATCGTGACATTATTTTATATTGAAATATCATAGAGTCTTCTGGTGGTGGACATATGGTTATAGTTGAGCAATCTAGTAGTGCGACTTCCAATGGAAGGAATCACCACATTATGAGTTTTCACAAGGGAGGTGATGGATATAGTAGATAGAAAAGACAACCAACCCCTCATGGTAGTGATTAGGTTTTCATATATATGTATGGTAGTATAAGACACTAGTGAGGCCAGTGTCCCTGACCAACAGTTTAGTTATGCACATGTGAAAGGTCTGGTAATGTGTAGTGGTTTTGTAACACCCAAGGTAGTTGGGTGATGATCGCGGGTCATATCTAATGTAAAGTGTAGAAATTGGTCCATTTACCCCATATCAGGGAGGTAGTTAGAACTCCACCAGCCACACCAGTAAAGGTAGTTGATATAATGGTCCATAAAAGAGGCATCCTCACCCGTAGGGTAGTACAACACGAGGAACATAGATGGGAGTCTTTGGAATAAGGAAATGTTAGTTTCATTTATTTTATCCTACATCTAGAGGTGACGAGATTGATCCTTATAGAGGTTGAGGTAAAATTCATGTAGATTATAAGATTTATGGTGTTTTATTTAATACAAGTTCATATCATTCTTTTATATCTACGAAATTTTTATGAGTGTTGGGCCTAGAGATGGAACATATGTGCTAGGTTATGAATATTGGTTCACCAGTAGGGGTGTAGAAATAAAATATTAAGTAGTGTAAGGATTTCAACCTTGAGATGTGTGTGTATCATTTCATGAGGAACATGTTTGTTCTCGAGATGTATTGTTTTAACCTAAATTGTTAATGGATTGACTAGTGTATTACGAGTGCTATATTTATCGTTACCTACATAGGGTTTTGTTAAAGATCCTATAGTAGAATTTCAATATTTTCCATAGGGAATGAGATATCCGAGTAGGCTGTACAGGGTCAGTCAATATGTAGTTGTATGAACTCATAGCCCAAGTGGCATGCCATATTCTTAATGATTGGTGTGTAGAGCAGTAAGGATATCTTCCCATGGAGGATCTGTTTTAGTATATTATTCTTAATTACATATTTTATATCCAACCCAATAGAGTTTTTGAGTTCGTGATAGATTTTACTCCAGGAGAAAAACCAATTTATATTCAATCATATAGAATGGATCTGGTAAATCTATAGGAACATAAAACTCGGTTTTGGGAACTTGAGAAGATGGTGTTTATTTGTTTGAGTACCTAACCCTAGGGATATCCAGTGTTATTTTTTAATAAGGTTGATAGATTCTTATTGATATGTTCCACTTATAGAAATATAAGTTAGATGATATTTAAGAATTTAAATCCACTTCCTTAAATTGATGATCATTATTACTAGTTGAGTGGTGCTTCAGTGTTCTCCAAATTTTATTTCATATCATGGTATCATCAGTTACGGGAGAGACTTATGATATACCATGGAATACATTTCGTAGAAAATTATGGGTTGTATGAGTTTTATGTGATTCTATTCAGGTTGACCAATACTCCATCAATGATTATAGATTGGATAAACCAAATATTTCTCTCATACCTGGACCGATTGGTACGTATATTTGTAGATTATATCAAAATTTACTTCAAAACACATGATGTTCATGATAGAAATCATGGCACAGTTTTGAGTTCACTTAGAGGGCATAACATATACACCGATCTATACAAATTTCATTTCAGTATTGACAAGGTATATTTTATGGGGCCCATAATCTTTAAGCAAAGTGTGTATGGACCCATAGAATGTGTATGCCATTCTAACATGGGAACAACCCAGGAACTATATTAAAATGTAAATTTTTCGTTGATTATCTGGATATTTCCGAATATTCATCAATGATTTCTCCCATTTATCATCACCACTTTTTTATCTAAAAAGGGCATGACGTTTTAATGTTATGGGACACATAAGAATATCTTCTAGGAGTTAATTAAGTGGATGAATACTACACTGATTTTGATCCTACCAAATAAGGCTATGATGTATACATTATTTGTTGATTCATCTAGTGTTGGTCATGGGGTAGTGTTGATGTAGAAAAATTAGGTCTCGGAATATGGGTAATAGTAGTTGAGGTCACATAAATGGAACTCCCCTTTGAATGATCTCGATTTGCCTACAATGGGGATTTCATTATTATTTTAGAATAACTACATGATTGAAGAGACATTTATAGTGTGTGGACATCATTAAATCCATAAGGATATCTTCTCTATGTGGGATTTCAATATTCAATCCCAAATATGGTTTGAGTTTACGTGACCCTTTAATTTTGAACTGCTAAACACTATGAAAGGGAAACAGTTTTGTAGATGATTTGATTTGAATGAATCAAAATTAGGGTTTATAGAAATCCAGTTCTGACTGGAGAATGATGGAATTGTTTTGCTAAGATGCATCAAGAATTTAACAATAGACAAGGATAGATAACCATTTCATCCTTTTATATTGAGTCAACCATTATGAGATGGGTCAATGAGTTGTATTATAAGGATATAATGTATTGTATTTCAGGAAATGTTATCATGTTTGGGAGTCACCTTATGGTTGGATCATTGGTGACGATGAGAACAGTTTTTTCATGGTGGTGTTTTCATGATGAAATGTATATGGTAATAGTTGATGTGTGAGTTCCATGAAATAATGTGGGATGTGTATACCATCTTGAAAAAAATTATGTGTGTTCCTCATATGTAGTATTGGTGGACATGGATGAAGAAATAGGTTTTAGGTTTTGTAATGTGATTTTATACATGCTATTAGGTGAAGGCCATACACTAGACGTCAGGTGGTTTCTAATAGACATTTCAGATTTTGGAATTCAAGCGCGATCATGAAACAATGAATTTTTTGGTGAAACTTTTGAGGAAACATTGGAAGAATGATTAAAATGTGTAGTTTTGGATCTATTAAAAAATTTGTCGCATTTCATACTAATTTTTGAGAACATCACCATTGAACATTTGGGTGATTGGTATGCTCAAGAGTAACTGTTGTCTTGTAGGGTGCCAATGAATATATTTTTGAATCATGATCCATATTTGACTTTGTGCTATTTGTGGAGGTTACATAAGGATCTTGGTACCCAGGAGTTTTGGAGTTCTTTTTTCTACACATAGAGGGATGAGATATCTGTATATACCATTCAGGTAATAGTTGGAATGATTAGGGATTGTGTTATATAAAATAGTGGATATTTGGGATGAATTTGGATGTATTTATGTTCTCATATAAAAATAGTTTCTATTCAAAGATTCTAATGGAAACATATTAGGACCTCTATGGTATGTTGTACATATCACAATTATGTTGGATGGTAGATGGGAAATTATAGTTTTTGGGGCCTGGTCTCATGCCCGAGACATCATAATTTGTTCATTTGAATCGAAAATTAATGGATATTGTACAATTCCGGTAGAATTCATTTTTGGTTTACATTTTTAAACCACTTGAGTATATGGTGGGTGGTCATGTTTTTGTTCGAGTGTCATTGAGGATGGGTCACTATCAAATTTGGAAGGAGGGAATGTTGGTACATAGGTACATGGGGTTGATTGATTTAGTAGATAGTAATCAGGCGAGTTATATACTATTTGTCTCTTCTATAGTAGTCTAGTGGCATGCATGATGTCTTTCATGTGTAATTTCATTAAAAGTATCACCATGTCCCATCACATATGATTGATGTTGATAATGTTTATTTGGTATATAATGAATCCTTTGAGTAGAATTAGGTTTGTATTATTGTAACATAATGAGAATGTCTTGCATGGAATGACTATTAATTTTTTTCATGTTTTATGGAATAATGGTAATGTTCGTAAAGAAACATGGGAGGGATAAATGAACATGTGGACCTAGTGGCATGATTTTTTTCATTAGAAGCTCAGTGATGTTATGTAGTGTTTCTCAAGGATAATATGTTCTAAGGTGGGGAGGTTATAAGAACCTGGAATTCATTAATGTATGTTTTTTTAAATATGGTTTAAATTTAATTATGATCCTTGGGAGTACATCTCAGGGGTGTTCATAGGTTTTAGGACAATTTAGAAGGGAGAATCAGGCCATCCAGTGTGTGTTATAAGGTCGATGAATGGTTAATAGTAATTGTGTGTTAAAAACATGCATTGATCAAGGAGGGTGAATGATTTGAAGGAAAATATACACGGGAGATGTAAAAACCCTATATTCATGAACAGATCCATAATACATGACCATCCCATGGTTTCTCAAACCATAAAGGATTCCCATTTAACAATTTAACCTAGACCCCTCTTGGACAGATTGTGGATCATGGTTGGAACATGGTTTGGATAACAATGTAACCAAAATGTGCTCCCATTAAAAAAAATGGTAATTTAAAATTTTTCCAATGGGCCATAAGTGTCCTAAGAAGTGATTCACCTCCACTCATCCTCCTATAACCATAGTGAAGAAACAAAACTCCCCAAGCTTCATAATGAGCTTTATCCCTCATTTTTAAGCCATTTGGATGGATTTTATTAGAAAATTGTATCTCCGGGAGAGTCTAACATACCTATTTGATATTTTTTTTAATTAGGTACTATGAAGTTTCTCCTCTTTTTATGAATATCTGGATACTAATTTTTCAAGTGGACTTTTGGTTGGGGATACTAAGGGTGTTTGAATTTGAATTAAATGAATGTTATAACTGAGTATTCACCATCATAATCATTGTCGGTTGTCTATAAGATTTATCACATTGTCAATATTATGGGTTTATATTTATGTGGTATTTCTATGGTACCTTCTTGTTTTTGTTTTAATTCTATTGTTAAAATGTTTTAAATTAGTTACCTAAATGGTGAAATAAACCCCTCAAGATCCCAATGGGATACATTGAGTTATATTCGACTGATTATACATCAATCTATGGGGTTTTACCTCATCCCAAACATGGAATATTTTTATAATAAACAAGGATTTGACTAGTGGTGAATTATATCCCATGATGATTATATTGAAAGGTTATATTTAATTTTAAAAAGGAGTTAATGGTCATTGATTCAAGCTATTGGCATTGAATAATGTGTTTTTTTTTAATATTGACAATGGGTAAATAAATTATGGACTATGTTTGAATAATTATGGTGTGTAATGAAAATACGGTATTGAGTTAAGGCCTGATAATGTGGATATTTAAATGTTATATGGCATAATGATGGATTATGTGTTGAATAAACTATATTTTTTGTATGTTATGTTTAGAGATTGAGTGTCGTATTTGAAATGGATTTTGTGGTAATTGGTTAAAGAATAATGTGCCCATGACATTTTGGTATGTAGGTAACTTGACTGAGGCTCCATCCATGGATCAGTTTGGAATGAGGCACTAAACTCCACCCCTATAATTAAGGTTTTACGAATCTATACCAATGCTTTATACCCCTAACAGTTGCATTGGATGAGACTACTAGGACTGATCCTCTAAGGAATGTATGATGGAATTGGGGGAGACTACATGGACTGAGGCTCCAATATATGTGTGAGGGAATTGATTGTGAAATGGATTCCCTACTCAAATAGGGAATGTGTATTGTCCCTTTTTGCATATTAGATGACTAGAAAACACCATAGTATAGTGAATGTAAATTCTTCAATAATGGGAGATTTTTTTTAAAATGGATTAGGTAGACATTATTAAATACTGGAACCCATTTTACATTTTATATATCTTATTACATGTTTAGAACTTGTCTACACTACCTATTTAGATTGGATTTTTTAAAGGCACAATTGGTGGTGGCCTATTGAGTTGTACTCACACCCTTCTTGGGAACCCATTGGGTACTTCAGTAGATATCATGGATAATGTTTTCGATAAGTGAAAAGGACATATCCTAGAGGGTTGACTTGGGAATGGTATGTGTATTAATGGGAGAACTAGACCTAGTTTTGGAATCCATTTTTGGAATTTTTTTACTTTATTTTGGGTTTTCCTCGCTCTTGGAACATCATGACATGATATGGATTATTTAACATTTGGTTGTGGGCTTAAACCCTATTTTGGGTATTGGTTGGTATTGTATGTCTATTTTTAGTGATTAATTTTGGAAATTTATATATTTATTTATATACTTTAGATAAATACAATAATGAGGGTATAGTCTCCGCACATGATCTATTAAACCCTTTTTGATAGTCTTCAGCAACTGAAACATGGGGAGGCACACCCGAGGACTTGTGGCGACCCAGATTGGGACACCAAATCAGTGGCCTCTAGGTTGGGGATGTTACACATAATTTTATTTACTTCATATTTTATAACATAAATAAATCATATAACTTCTTCTATATCATTTAATATTTTTTCATGATATTATTTCAACAATATATCTTATGAATGTGTAATGGTGTAACAGGATACCACATTTTTTGTTATATTACCGAGATATAAGGATTCCCTCAAATTCCTTGATAAGTTTATGGAGAACTATATTTTAGATGTGCAGTTTTAATACTTACTGTATTACTCAGATGTATATTTACTCTAAGAGAACAATTCATACCCTATAGGATACATTGTGATTACTTTTTATATATTTTAAAGGGGTTTTGAATTAACACCATATGGAATTCGAATTATTTTATAACAATTGATTTCAATCAATAGATCAGATGGCTCCTTATAAAAAACTCCATGGAAAGAAGTGTAGAAATAAAACATTATCGGATAAAGATGCAGAAATAAATTTATTAATACATGTGATAACAAATGAAACATAGAAGAAGGATATATCACTTTATAAGAAAATCAACAAAAAATTTATGGTGATTATTTTCCATCTGATCTAAAATTTTATGTCATTGAGAAGTTATTAAAAAAATTAATACATGGAATATGGTTATGAGATTTATATAAAAGTATGATCCAATACATAGGAATATTTTTTTCCATCATGATTCTAGATCATGTGGTGACTATAGATTATAGACCAATGCTTCCATCCACCCTCATGTTCATGTTAGTTAAATATATCTCTTTTGAGGAAGTATATTCTGGATAAATAATCCTACAAAACATATATATTTTTTCTAGGAGGTTTATATTTATGATGACAAATATATAGTATAAATCATTTAGTATAGAGATAATTTGAACCAGTAAAATACTACTCATCTTGATAAATAGTTTTGGCAGAATCCAAAATTCAGTGAAGAAACATGGGAACCTAGGGATGTGATAAATTAAATATATCCTATTTGTATTATTAGAGTGATGAAATATAAATGTAAATATTCATTTCAAGGGTGTTAGAATGTATCGCCCAATTATTATATATGTGTTTCCATTGAAATGAACATAATTTATTAAATTTCATGCTTTACATGCAACCATGAGTCTAAATGAAAAATGGAATTGTAATCATTTATAACCTATCCATTATATGGTAAGGAATGAATAATATTAGCCACAATATTAAAAATTCTATATAATTCTTTCTAATAATGATAATGTATTGAATAATTAAGAATAAATAACTACAAAATTTTGAGTAATTTCATTTGATTCTTAAAAAATATTTTTTCATCCCAAATGGGATTTATTTTTTTTCTGGAAAATAATAATAATAAATTTATACCTTTATATAAGGAAATTTTATTGAGGGAATTAATATCATTTTTGAAATAAACATGTAAATTCTATCTTAGAGTAACTTTTTAGGATTGTTTTAAAAATATTTATTTCTCAATGAATATTGGAAAATACAAATTTATGTATAATTTTTCATATATTTAAAGTAAAAGGAATATTATATTTTTAATATTATTATATATTAACAAAAGTATAATTTATTTATATATTATATATTTAATTACATATTAAACCTTATTATACATTTTTTTTGTATAAGTTCATTTCATAGATTAAAACACAATTTTTATAACAATTTTATGTGCACGGTGTGTTTTTACCATAATGAATCAATGTAATCCTGATTTATTAATTTTATTTATTGAAATATATTTATTATATATTCAATAAAATATTATTATTTCCATTTTATGTTTTTAAAAATTCTTGGAATGGATGAAAATTAAATTTTATGATTGTAAATGAGTCATTCTAAAACTCATTTTCATTGAGGTTTTAACACTTATATAAAATCAATGTTTTTTAATTATAGAAATATAATATGTTAAAATGGTTTCTATATTATTTATCCTCTTATTTAATATAATTTAATATTTCAAATATACATTTTCTTCATAATGAATGTTAATAACACTACTAATATATTTTCATGGTTAATATTTTAACTATTTTAGAAGGAGGTTAAACAAAAATATTATGGTTGTAATGACACATATAGTTGAAAAATTCATATTTTTAGAATATATGTTAATATTATATAATCCTAATTTCTAATTAATTTCCATTTGGGACACCATTGACATTAAATTGACTGTATAATTTTTAAATATATTATGGAATTTTGTGTGTGTTTATTCCCACACTAATAAAATTGGACCCCAACTTCTCCATTATTCACACAATTGTATCCTTAAATATTATAAATGAACTAATCTATATTAGTAATAAATTACATTCCATAACCTTATATCATTTTTTCCAATCATAATACCAATTATTCAAGGCCAATGGAATAAGAAAAATGGTGTATCTCTATGGAGAGGTAAAAGTCTTAATGGCGCTCTTTCACTTTTATTTCTTCCTCTAAATCCTCTAAAACTATTGTTTAAATAATAAATTTTTTACTCAAAAATAAATAATATACTGATATTCCATTATGGATATGTAAAAACCATTGCACAACTCTTCTATATCAAATTGGTGATGAATGAATCGCTTGTGCATATGCGTTTATTACGACCCTCACACAATGATGTGATTCTATATACATCCCCATCATTCATTGATGGTTATTATGATATATATAATATATAATATATTTATTATATAATATTGTTTCTGAAATTTTAAATTTTTTCCCCTTTTTTCACATTAATCAAAAAAATAGAAACATCACTCATGTGTACATACAGACTACCATCTCCACATAGATATGTAATTCAATTTTCCACACCGAATTTTATGAATTTTATAATTATGTATTTAATGAATATGTAATATAATTATATCATTTTTATATTTATGTATATAATAGTCTCATGATCAATTTCTAATGACAAAAAATTTCAAATAAAAAGATACCCTAAAATTAATACAGTTTGAACTAGGAATGTTGGTGGTGATGAATGATTTTTAATGAATGGGTGAAAAGATGTTAAAAGAAACCTGTATATTGTATTTTAGTTTTAAATATAATTATTTTATATATTTATGATATATTTAAATTTATAATTCAATATATTACGGTGATTATGAAGAAAAAATGGATTGAGGTTAGAGATTAATGCTACAATCAGATGTTTTACCAGACTATTTATGATTAAATTTTATGATGTAAAAATTAAATAATATTTATCAGAAAAATAATTTTTTCTTTAATATATTATATATACATATATTACTTATAATACATTACTATTATACTATTTATTTACTGAAGATACATAAATAGATTTTAAGGAAAACATTATTTGTTTTGTTATTAGGTTTGGATTCTTCCATTCTATGTGAATATTTTCTTTGAAAAATTTCAAAAAAAAAATTCAATATAATTAAATGGTTTTATAATTTCATTTTTAACTTTATTAGACTTCATTTAAAAATTTTAACAATTAATATTATTATGATTTTTCAAATGTTCAACTTTTGGATGTTTATAAGAAATATAAAACATAATTTTATAATATACATCACATAAACATTTTTTACCTCCACCATGAAATCTATTGGTTTTGTAGGTTAATTTAAAATCATCAATGTTTCATTTCAAATTATATTTTTTGGTCAAATATTTTATATAATTTTATATTTTGGATAAGTTATTTTAAAATGAAATTGGTGTTTTCCTCAAGAAAAGTTTAGTGATATTTTATGGAAATTTTCATCTAGAAAAAAAATATTTGATATTTCGCATTCTATACTAGCGATATGACCCAATTTTACCACCATTATTATTTATCTGGATCGATTATTATATGATTAAATATATTAATTGATCAATATCACCCTTTTTTATGCTTAATAATAAATAGAGATTAGCCTTTATTACGATTCCATTACCCTGTGGTATAAAGAATGGTTTTAAGTATACCACTTCTAATAGGGGTTCTAGTTTGGAAGAAAAAATTATGAGATGATGCATATCTTTTTTGTTCCACTTTTTCATGAATTCATGATTCCAAAAACTGTAAACATTTATGTTTATGGAATGGATAGTATTAATATATATGTAATATTAAACTAATGTGATGTAATATTTATTTATATAATGTTTTTGAAGTTCTACATATTATTGATTTCTCACATGAGCTTCATCATTTAAATATATCAACAAGGGCCAAATATTACCTTTCTACACAAAATCTCCATTTATAAATTCTAATGGTTTCTTTGTTTTGTGAATTTTTTTACTTGGTTTTTTTCCACTATCATGTCTCTCTCGTGTATCTCAACCACCGGTTATATAACCATAAAACACATCACATGATTCTACCAACTGACCAAAATGTTAGTTTAAATAATTTCCTGAATATATTAAATGGATAAATATAGGTTTAACGATGATATCTTTTTTGTATTTGTATAGGTCTAATCCAGTGTAAATTATTCCGTTTAGTCTTCTACCTCATTCAATTTTCAGCATTATTGGGTCATATAGAATATCCAAATCATTTATATTTGATCCATATGTATGTTGGATAAGGTGAACTAGGACAAGAAATTATTTATTTGAACAAATTGATTTATTGTAACATCCCTTATATCTAAGTATTATAGAGTTTATTATCAAGATTAATATAATTGATGATTATTTGGGGGCAGATATATTTACTAATGTTTATAAATATATGGAATTTTGGTAATGGAAAATATATTTTGAAGCTATAACCAAAATAAATGCTATATTGGATTTTAGTTAGAGAAACAATTTATGGGCAATGTAGCATAAGAGGTACTAAATGTAGTGATTAATTCTCTTTGATAATGGCTATATTTGGTTGATAATAATGATAAAATTTTAGTGGTGGGATTTTCTATTAAAATACACTAAATTGATTAATTATAGAATGGAAAAAAAATATATTATTTTCTTGTGATTAAGAAATTTTCATATATTTCCAAAAGTCATTTTGAACTCACATGATAGTTTTTAGAGTGATTAGTTGATTCTATATTATTATATAAATACAAATATAAAATTATAATTTAAATTTTTAATTAATGTCATGTATAATTGCATAAATCAAATGTTATTTAGAGATATGCTAAAAAATTGCAGTGAGATATTATTTATATCATATTTTGATAATAAATAGCATTATTTATGAATTGAAATTTTAAAATTATCATACAGAATTTATTAATAAGATGTTCAGTGTATATATGAGACCGTGATAATAAATATGATGATTTTCTAGAGAATAAGTACAATGTCCCTTGGTTCAATTTTATAAAATTGAGATGGGATAAATATATTTATTATATGTATATGTTATGATATTTGAATCTCACAATGTTGATATGTTTGATGTTAAACATATCATATATGATGTTAAAAATAGAATTTTTTTTGTTTTTTTATTAATGAAATTAAAAAAAATTATTATATGGGACATAAATTCAGGAAGTACTTTATCTATTATCTATAGTAATAAACAACATAATAAATTATTATTATAATTAATACTTTCCTGAGAATGGAGATCCATCATTATACGTTTTTGAAATTTTATATTTTTCTATGTTTCATGGTGAAAATCAATGTAAGGACTCTATATGATTCCATTGAAACTATTGGTTATGTTTAAAATATATACATATTTTTAAGAGTTCTAATGTATAAAATATCCTATGTATATTGTTTAATTAAATAGAGACATTTGAATGCGAATTTTAATAAAAATTCAAACTGCAAATATATTATAGATATAAACGAAAATATAAACCACCAGTAATTAATATGTTCCGATATATTATTATGGTAACTGTATCCATGAAATAATGTCAATATCTAAGAATGGAAAATGAATAAAAATAATAATGTAGTCATAAACAATAATCTTATTATGCTGCTACAATGAAGGATTATATGTATCAAAGTAATATTTAATCCTACTACATCTGAATTTTCTTCTATGAATCAATGAATATTGGGGAGGTTAATACTGTTGAATCATCTTTACCATAGAATGAAATTGTGAATAAAAGAAGCTTTATACCTCTATTTCACTATTAATCCTCATTAATAGGTTTGAAGAAGTCACACTATCATATGCAATGGTGATATCAAATCAATAGGAGAATAATAAAATGGAAGAATAAAAATCAGCATAATTAGTCATGTGGAAATGAAAAAGATCAAGGAATAATCTCAACTACATAGTTAAAATAAGTTAAATTCCTATTCATAGGTTCATTTAAAATAACTTTTTAATAACGATTCGGAGGAAATATACTTACCCTATTAGGATCTAAAAAAATATTTTTGAGTTACACCTCAAACTAGACGGATCCCGTTTAAAAAATACATTAGGTGGTAGAAATGGATTTTTAATATATATACATCCACTCAATTTTGATGTCTTCATGTTTTTTTGAGATAACATATAATTATAATCATTAAGAATTATGATTCAATATCAATGTCTAAAAACATAACAGAAACATTTTAAGGAGTATGTACCCACCGTAGGACTGAAGTGACATTATAAGACCAATGGAGGGGAGTGTGCGCCCGACCAATTTGATTCCAGTCTTCCCAGATGAACATCAAATCGTGTTCAAGTTTTGATTCTTCTCATTGGATTTGTTTAATCTTGAATGGGAGATATTTCCTCATCCATATAAAAAGCAGGAGGATACCTCAAGACTGAAGGATCATACAAATAAGGGGATCTATTTTTTTATAAGCTCCTACGGGGTCTCCTCATCCTGTGAGATCTCTGGTCAAACCGCCCATTGTTAAAAAAAATTGGGGAGCTTGTTATCACAGTTACTGCTGATCCTAATGATGTCATGCATCACTTGGAGGTTTGAAAATTTTCTGTGATTGGCCGCATCTATTTTGAGAAAGGTATTAAGCCCTAGTCTTACTCTGATCCCAAGAAGCGAATTTCAGCTTTCCAGAATTTCTCTTGGTGGCACTTAATTCCAATTAGAAAAGGTTTCTTTCGTATCATTCTACAGAAACAGGATGACCTGATTGAGGTCTGGCGAATATGATCACTAATTTGAATCCATGATTCTTTCGTCTCTCTGAATATAATCCACACTTTAATTCACTTACATTGAAGCATTCCGTTGTAAAGGTTTGTACAAGGATCCATTGGCTTCAATGGATTTATTGGCACCGCAAAATCCATAACGACCTTACATCAGGAAATAGTACTCCTTTGAAGATTTAACAAAATAAAATCAATGGGGATCTTGTATTCTTTTCCAGAGTTCTAATTAAAATTTACATGGAATCCCTGCCTCTTGAATGTGTCTTATTAGATGTTAATAGAAATTTTATAGATATTTATTTTGAATTTGGAATCATGCCTAAGTATTGTGAGAACTAAAGGATGGTATTTAATATCATTTATTAGTGTCGTATTGTTCAAAGGAATATGAAGCCAGAACCAAGAAAGAATGCTTGGAACGATGCTCCTAGGAAGAAACCAGTCACTGCTAAACAATATGTTAAAAAAGACCCCACTAATGTTAATCATGTAAAAGTTGAACAAATTGCGGAATCCAGCAAAGCATGGGCTAACATTGATGAAGAGGAACACCACCCTTGTTCCCAGGAAATGAAACAATCCCTTGGAGATTCTAATTCCTTACAAGAAGAGTCCAAAGAACAGCTTGAGTTCTCAAATGACATTTCAATACTGTGCTTAACATGCAATATCAATACTTTACCCGGGATCTCATTAACTCAAGGATGATCGTGGTTCTGGATACTTTTAAATCTGAAATTTCTAATATTCCACTACCCTTTGGTAATATTCATGACACTTCTCTGTCAAATCAAGGATCCAACAAGGTATGCAAGGGCACCTTTCTGGAAGACCATGGAGTGAGAAAGCTGGATGATGATGTCTCACTTCTTTCTGCGCAGATTTCTAAGAAGGATGATTCCTAGATCTATACAGAAGTGCATCAGAAGGAAAATCCTTGAAGGGATACACTCAACATTGCTATCAATCATACTGAAGTTTCCCCATAAAAGTAAGCTTCTATAGAGTACCGAAAAATTATTGATCCAAGAAGATCCGAAGGGATTAAGTTTATCGATAACCTGAAGAAAAATTGGTTCAACCCCACACAAAGTCTATATTTTGAATTCTATTATGGAACATCAAGAGAATATCCAACATTGGATCTCTGAGTTCCCTTCAGCTTCTTGCAAATAAATATAAACCTTATATCATTGGACTTGTAGAACCAAATACAAAAGACACTAGTTCTGGTTCTCCACTTGAAAAGCATGGTTACACTCTATTAAACTCTATAGAAGAAAATGATCGTGATAAGTTGTGGTTATTGGTGCATAGCATGGTTATAAACCCCACTCTTGTATCTATTACTGAACAAATCATTACATGCAGGTTCACATTCCATGCTAAAAACTTTTACTATTCGATGGTTTCTGCTTCCAAAAATTACTTGGTCAAAAAAGACTTATGGAAACACAACTTTAATATGTCATATAATATCGATGATTCATGGATGATTATTTGTGATTTCAATGCAATTCTCAATGTAGATGAAATATTAGTACACGATTATACAATCTATGGTATGGATGACATTCGAATCTATGTTGAAAAATCAAATTTGATTGAGGATAACTTGCTGGGAGACAAGTATACTTGGTATTGAAAACATCTGAATGGAAGGAGGACTAGTATAATTGATCGTTATTTTGTTAATGGTCAAATTATTGATATTTGGATTACAATATCTTGTGTGACCCTTGAAAAACATAATTATGACCCTCAACGAATCATGTCTAACTGTATTGAAAAAAGCAATAGATGAACTATTACCATTAGTTTAAACAATGCTTGGAATACACATTTTAAATGTTCAAAATTGGTCAAAGATACTTGGAGAATTGGTGAAATCAATCAACCTTTATCTTTTGTTTTTATACTTTGATCTCTCAATATTAAGATTAAGAATTGGAGTAAATCCAAATTCATCCTCCTAGACCAATAAATTGATTCTCTTGAGAACATGTTACATGGTATTCAACCATCAATGACCACTACTGATTTTTCATGTATGGATGAGCAGGATGCTAAGTTATCCTCATATCTGATTAATCTTATTACTCATAGAGACAATATCCAAAATGAAGATTTCAAGGTAAAGTGTCTTAAATATTGTTATATAAATACCATGTTTTTAAATTCCATCCAAATAATTAAAAAGGTTAGTATGCCACTCTCTCTTTTAAAGGATTTTGATGTTATTCGTGATGATAATCAGAGTCTTTCGTACAATATTGTCTCCTTCAAGATGAATCACTTTAATGGTCCAAAACTGAATGGAAAAAGTTTGGATGGCATGATCCATTCCCATTATAGTGATGATGAAAACTCTATGCTGATCAGAATAACCTCTGATATTGAACTAAGGAATATAGTCTTTAGACATAAAAAATAATGCACTCCTAGTCTTAATGTATTCACCAACCACTTCGTCGAATTGTACTAGGATATCATGCTGGAAGATGTTTCTAGGCTGGTCAAGTATTTTTTTCACTAATGGATATCAAATTCAAGGAATCAATGCAGAATTCATTTCATTAATTGCAAAGGTGGAAAATGCAAGTGATACTATTCAATTTAGACCGGTTGCCCTAATCTAAACATTATAGAAAATCATCACTATAATCCTGGAAAACCGGCTTGACAGCATCTCTGAAATTTTTTTTTCCTGGAACCAGTTTGGATATGTCAAAGGTAGACGAATACAATACTGTCTCTATAATTCATCTTATTGTGTGAACCTCCTTCAAAAACCTACACAAGGATGGAGTATTTCCCTCAAGTTAGACATCAGAAAATCATTTGACACCATCGATTGGGACTTCATTGGTAATTTTATTCATATTTTTGGGTTTCATCTGACCTTTATACAGTGGTCTTATACATTGATTAACTCAGAATATATTTCTATACATTTTAATGGATCACCGGAAGGCTATTTTAAGTGCTCTAGTGGAGTCAGGCAAGGAGACCACTTGTCTTCCATTATCATTGCAACTACAGAAGATTATCTCAGCCGATTGATAACATACAATGTTGACAAAGGGAACAGGAAAGTTCATCAAGAAACCTGAGGTACCTCTTACACTTTCCATCTTCCCTTTTATTATAAATTTATCATTTTCACTCTTGGAGAAAAATGAAACATTCAAAACCTCAAGTCCATCCTCTATCACTATGATCTTGTCTCTCGACATGACGTAAGATGGAAAAAATATTTTATCTTCTTAGGTAATAACTATTCTGAGTCCAGGAATCATTTTATGATCATAATCATGGAATTAAGGAAGGTTGCCTTCCTTTCACATATATTGTACTCCCAATGTTCTTTGTAACACCACACTCCTCCTACATTGGTGAAGTGGTAAGTCATCTTAAGAAAACTCTTTCTTACTAAAAAGGGAAAGCTCTCTCCATGGCAAGAGGGATTTTCATAGTCAACCATGTGATCATTTCTAAACTTGTTTACTCATTTATGGTGTATTCTTGGCATGTTTCTACTATTAAGTTTATCAATTACCATATGATAAATATTGTTTTGAGTGGTAGTTTCTTAAAAAAAAGATTATTACTACCCCATTGAATAAATATTTTCAACCTCTCAACATGGGGGGACTTGGTATTAAAAATATTGAGCTCTTCAATAATTCCGTTCAAGATAAAATTATTTGGAGGCTAATTAATGTAAAATAAAGATACCATAATTTCCATAGAGCTATAATCCTTACTAGATTAATTGCTAGAAATTTGACATATATGCAATCTTCTGTTAGGCCTAGTCTGAAAAAGATCATTCAAAAGATAATTAGTCACTCCCACTTGTTGGTGAATGCATTTTCTAACCTGAAATTATGGAGGAAAAACTAAATAGGGGATCCATTAATTGATAGTGTTAATGAAGAAACAATGGATGTTGATTTTGATGCCTCTATTTGTGATCATCTCGAGTTGAACAACAACCTTCCCCCTCATGTTGTTCAAATTATCAATTCGTATGATTTCCTAAATTTTGATGACATCATGGTTTGGAAACCAGTTGAAAATGACATGATTGACTCTAAATGCTTTTAGAACCACTTAATGTAGGGAAATACATACAATTCTTTCAAACAAGTTAGACGATAGGTATTGCCTTATCAGTTTAATCTCTTATGGAGAATACATCTGAAAAAATGGCATGTGGACAGCAGCCTTCAAAAAGTCGGTATCTTTTTATGCTCAAGGTGTAATTTGTGCCACCAATATAGAGATAAACAAGACCATTTATTCCATTCATAAAAATATTCTATGTCCATATGGATTATTATATTTGATCTCTTTGGCATTTTGATCCATCATGTTAGTGTTATTGTAGATTTCTTACATTTTTTTAGCAGAAATTTTCTCCAAGCATATCCACATGCTTTTCCTCGTCACTTATGTTGAAACACTTCTCACTTTATGGATAAGCATGAATAAAAGTTGGGATGACAATGTTCCTTTCAATCAAAATGATTCAATTTCAAATATTCTTTTAATGACTCGAAGTGCAAATCAGTTTCACACTGAACAATGTCACAACTCTATCAATGACATTGTAGTTCTACAATGGATTCATTTGTTATGTAACCTTCCTAACCCAATGGGATATATAAAAGTATTCTGGACTCCCCCCTTTAGAGTTTGGATTAAATGCAATCTCGATGGTCCCTCGATGGGTAACCCTGTACTATATGGATATGATATTGTTTTTCATGACCACAATAGGGACATTATTGATTGATTTTATGGCTATTTTGGTAATCACACTGCCCTTGAAGCTAAGATGATGGCATTAATAAAGGCAGTGGAGTTAGTTCATCAAATAAACTTAAACAATATCTCATTTGAATGTTATTTCTCAACTATCGTGCTTGCTGTTAGATAGAATCAGCCCCATCATTCCTGGAAGTATACTTTTAAGTGGATTAAATGTATTGAATCTCTTGCCTCATGAACATTATCATCAAACAAGTTTACCGTGAAGCCAACTGTCTTGCTGATAGACATTCTAATCAAGGTATCTCTGAAGCCTTTAGAGTGTATCTAACCACTATTACAGAGGATTTTTTCAGAACTCTTAATAGTGACTATTGTAAATTTTCATCCTTTAGAATTTTGTAATTTGTTTCATTTAATTGAAGCTCTAATTCATGTTTTTCTAAAAAAAGTACCCACCTTAAGAGTAAATCTTATAAAAATTATTATGTTATTTATTATTATTTATTTCATTACATATATGAAAAGGATAGTGGTTATGCAATATGATTATTGAGACATTAATTAGTTATATATGTTGATTCACGAAAGGAAGTTAAAAAAAGAATATCACTAATTTACCCCTCCCACTTTTAGTGGTACAACTATATCTTGGAACATAAATGGATATGAAAGCAAACTATGTTTCCTCTGAATGATCCAACATTATCTAATTATTTTAAGATGGCATAGTCTTTATATAGGGTTTTCATTCATGATAGTAACAACATTGATTTTTCCACTAAAACAATGACAAATATACATAAGAAAAAGGTCAAAAATATAATGAATAATTAGATTAATAGTGTGGATAGAAAACTAATTAAGGGTAAATAGAATTAAAATACATATAATATATTACACTAGATAATTTTAAAATAATAGAAATATGTTTGATATGGTATTTTATATGAAACACTGAGCTTAAAGTAACGATGTAATTTTCACTAAAATGCCACCATGATAACTGAACCATTAAATTGGAGGGTAAAAATAGTATTATCTACATTATGAAATATATATAAATTTAGTACCCAGTATAAATTTATTTAAATATTCATACTAAATAATCAATCAATTCTTAGAAAAATAAATTTATTCTTCAAAAATATGTTTTCATCCAAAATGATTTTTACTTATATTTGTTAAGAAATATTATAATTAACTTATTGATATTTATCATGATGAATTTGATAAAATAAAAATAATCTCTAAATAATCATATTAATAATAAATAATAGTGATATTTTTTAATTTTTTCCAAATAAAATTATTTTTCAGTTTATAGTTAAAAATATTGATTTTTTTAAAATGATATTTCTTTTAAATGAATTTCATAGTATAAAAGTACTATTATATTTAGAATATAATTTCATGTAACATATCTACTATGAAGTAATTTTTAATAGACATAATTATATTTTATTCAACTCTTCATTGGATTTTATTATATGTTAATTTTTGGGATTAGAAACACATTCTTTTGTATTGTCTATTACATTGTGCAAAAGGAATCTCAATAAAAATAACTAAAAATCATTAATGTGTAATTTTTAAGATTATATTTATAGATTATATTGTTATAAATCATAATATAAATTTATATAATTATCATTACTAATGTTCAAGTTGATATAAAATCATAACTTTCTCGAAAGATTCACTTATTTAAATACCACTTTTTTAGTGCATTTGCGAAATTAAATTTAAATTAAATTATGAAAAATATATTAATTTAATATTCAAAAATAGAATAAATATTTGGAATCATAATAATTTATATTATATTATATTGTAAAATTAAATTTTGATGATAATAAGTTTTGAATGTTGTAAAAATATATTATTCTAGTTAAGATAAAAACCAATTTACTGAGATGTTAAATTAAATTACATAATGAAAATGTCATAAAAACCTATATTAAAATTATTTTCAAAAAAAAATTATAATTATCATGTATAAATACATAAAATTGAAAAATTTGGAATATTTTATAATGTGATAATCTAGGAAATACCTTTTTCTTTTCATAAATTATTAGTGTGTAACTCACGTCACTTATAAAAGGCCCCCCACTCTCCACTAGTATTTACACCACAAATACACTTTTTCTCAAGACAATTCCTACTGAAATATCTTAATTTATTACATCCCCATCACCTATATCGAATTTTGTATAATAAAAATACCATATGAAGCCATTTGGTAAATATATAAGGAGGTTGTCCAACAAACATTTATCATGGTTAAACAAGTGGATTTATATAATTTTTTTATCCACCTCTTAAAATTATTATTATGTAATGATTATTTACTAATTACAAACTATACCAAATAATATTATGTTATTAGTTTTATTTCATACCCCAAATCCATTTAAACTTCCATTAAATGGAAAAACAAATCCATTATTCATGTGTACGACATACTACCGCCTCGAGAACCGATGTGACTTGGTTATCATCATAGAATATATTTTTTTATAATGATGTATTTAAAGTATATATTCTATATTTTTGAAATTATTATACAGATATAATTATTATATCACATAAAATTATGACCTTTCATTCAATGAGGTATACGATAATGTCTCTCATGTGTATTGTAAACAATCATCTCCTGAAGCATTGCAATTTTTTTATTCTAACTCATTGCATGGATGATAATGAAGATAATTTTTTTTCATTAATGTGGAATATGAAAAATAATTATGATATTAATGACATATTTGTCATTATTAATATATAATATATGATTTTACTTCTTACCTTTCTACTCACTGAAAAATGATAACACCCTCCATGCGTACATGTTGACTAATGCCTCCAAAAAGTGATGTGATTATTTTTCACAACCATATCAAATTGATGATATATATAAATATATTTATATTAATAATGTTGAATTTATGATTTTATTATTATTATAGAAATATAATATAATAAAAACCTTCTTTCTATAATCATATCTCAAAAATGGAAATGTTACTTATCTATACAAACGACCAGTTGCCTCTATGAAATTAACGTAGTTCGTTTTTCATAACCATAAATCATGTTTTTTTGTAAAAGTAAAAATTATTTATGAAAATTATAAATTTTTCATGATTATTATATTGAAGATGATGATGTAATTTCATATTTTTACAAGTAAAACACATCAAAGTCATTTTGAAATATTAAACTAAAGATCCCCAAAACAGATGATGTGGATTTAATAGATAAAGTAATAAAATCACTAATTAAAATAATAAAAATAAATGATTTATATATTGGGTATCAAAAAAATAAATGGATATTGATAAATGATATTTTTTTTAAATAATCTTATTATATATAAGTTAAAGGATATACGTGGAATGTTTTGACTTTAGGTAAGGGACTTCATCTCAATTTTACTTCAATGAGTCATATTTTGTTATTATGGATATAATTTCATTTATATGGTGTATATACTGTCACATTTACATGTAATATCATGAATTATTTACACTTCATGTATTTTATGTTTTATTATGTATTATTTCAACCAAGGGGGTTTGATATGAAAATTACCAAGTGGTATGAAATGTTATATCAAAATTTATTTTCATTGGGTTATATTACTTGTTTATTATATTTGAAATTCTATGATCATGTGTGTGATAAAATTTTGTTATTAAATTTTTTATTCTAGAAACATTTATGTGTTTTTTAATTTGATATGAATATTATATGTATTTATTAATTATAACTTCAATATTATGTTCATTGTAAGGGTTGGTCTCCTAAATTAGTCATTTTAGGACATATGTTATGTTATAAATCAATATTCATTATTTGGGTGTATTTACCTCCCCTTAGACATGTTATTCATGACACTCTATATTTTCATGACATTTAATGAATTGTTTTTTAATTCTTTTAGGGGTATTAAGATGTAAGAGTAACCAAATTGGGAAAGGTTGTATGTTATAATCTTCTTTATTTCATGATTGTATAGGTTAAAGGTTATTTTGATGCAAATAATATGATATAATTTTCTTGAACATAAGCCCTATATTATTCAATATTTATGGATGTTTTTAACATATTTGTACTATTATTATTTCAATTTTTATTAAATAAATATAGAGAAATAAATTTTAATGTGATAATGATCTTATATTTTCTTTTAGATCACTTATATTTCACCTCTATACCAATGTTTTAAAAAAACAAAAAATGATCTATTATTAAAAAATGTGTTTTACTAAATATATTTTCCATGGTCTTTGAACATTATTTAAATGTATTTTGAATGGAAATGTAATAAATTTCTCAAATTGGTTGATCGTTGACTATCATTACATAATGTTTGAAAAGGAAGAATATTTTTAACATTTATATCATAAGCATACCTTCCCAACATAATGATCATTAATTTATTTTAATAGTAAATTATATTATACAGAGGATATTTTCATTGAAAATTATTTTCCCAATATTTTGTGATTTTTTAGTTTCTAAGAGTGATTTTTATATTGAAATTGTTAATTTCATAAAAAGAACTCTAATAGGGATATTTGGAATTTATAAACTCATAATTCTTTCTCTGTATGGATTCTAAGATGGATATGTAACCTTTATCATTTCCAATGGTATATCATAAAAAGAATGAACAATGATTATTTTTATGTCGAAAAGTGAATGATCCCTATTATTTTAAATGTATGGAAGTTAGAAATTATTGATTATCAAGGGTACCTAATAAATCTTATTTTATTGGTGGTCCTAAATAGCATTGGGTAGAATGATATAGCATATATGATGGGTGAACACCTATAGAAATAGGTGATGATCATATAGATTATACAATGGGTGAGCCCTAATAACACTCCAATGTATTGGGTAATGTTCCTTTTTTGAGTGGTAAGAATGATGGAGTTAGTCGAGGGTTCCTCATATGGATTTAACTATGCTATAATTATTCCTTTCATGGATTTAAAATGGGTTTTAAACATAATGATCCAAATATAAAAACATGTTTTATTTATGATTATTATGGGTTAGAAATGATTCATTTGATCATGATTGACATCACATTAACCATTATTATTTATTCCTATGACAATTTAATGTTTTAAAACATTATTAAATTCCACAATTTTATATATATTGGTTATATGGGTCTGAAATATCTAATGTTATTCTCATGAAAATTTATTATGGAATCATACACTTATGCAATTTTTATTCCTACCTATGAAAATCAATTGTTTAAACTTATGTTTAACTTTACTGAGAATTTTCTCCCACCCATCCTATGTTTCCATTTCCATAGGTTATAAAGAATGATTTTGAATGAAGTGGGTATATAAGGGTTTCATAGGATTTGGATGATGACATAATGAGTAACAGAAAAATATAGAATAAATATGAATAAATTTTGTTTTAAATAAATTAGTGTTGTTTAGGTTAGAGTTTTTCCTAACTATATGTAACGATATACCTATAAGTTCCCTCGATATGTATGTTATCCGATTTTTATATTTCATGATGTTTGTTTTGGATAGTGAATATATGGTCACATTAATACATTTCAAATCCAAAAATATGGGGTTTATAATGTCATCACCAGATCAAAAGAGTGTGGGTTAGTGGATTGTATATAATATTTCCTACCACAATAGTCATTGTGAGAAAAAAGTTCAAAAAGTGAAGAATATGAATCTATTGATCAATTTAAAACCACTATTATAATGTTATATATTACATTATGAATATAATGGACAATTTTTAATTTATTTATTTTATTTTAACTACTAAATATATATTTAGAGTAAATAACTCTTAATATATAGAATATATTTTCCAAAATATTTAGAATCATTGTTTCAAAACTATAATCATCTCATCCATGAAATGAAATCCAATAAAAATAAATATAGATAATTTGGTAAAAGAATATATTTCTAGGCATTTATTATAATTAATTATTGAGGATAATGCTATAGTACATAGAGTTGGTGATGTGAAGTTCAATTCATTAGAATAAATTCCTAAAATTTTTATTAGTTTCCAACTTACCAATAAATTATCCATTCCAAAAGGATAATATACCATGATTGTTTCATTAAAGAGGATGGAAAGATACAAGAATATAATAGTCAGAAGATGAAGAGTGAATGAGGAGAATATTTGAGATCTGTCAAGGATGAGATGAGTCTCCCCATAGTGACGTGTCCTAATCTTATGGTGATATTGTAAAATCATTAATCAAAACAGGTGAGAGCTTCATAAAAATGTCTATAAAAATGTTACCACAAAAACATATAATGATATTAATTTCTCGAAACATGTTATTATTTTTACAAAATTCCTTCAAATCTTCTCTAAACAAAAAACTAAATAATTTTAAAAATAAAAATAATTCCCCAGTTAATTATATTTTTACTATGTTTTGATCATATATTGGAGCAACATCATGCTAGAATATGGGAAAATATGGGAGCATAAAAATATTATTAAATCATTCAAACCATTAAGATTATTTATAGTCATATCCAATATATATTACTACCCGTATAGAGGAAAAAAAATTATAACTCTTCTAAAAAACTACAAGGTGCACAAATTGAAATTTCTATCAAGACAACATCAATATGGATGATACTAAGACTCAATTGCCTTTTTGGTATTTCAAAAGAATTTGGGACATATTAATTGTGTGTTGGAATAATATGTCCAACAAAAGATATTATATAATTATTGAAATTGGAGGTCTTGGACTTGAATAGAATATAATTTTAGCTATGTATATGTAGTATCCATATAATAAAAAGGATACATCCACCATTAATAGATTAAGATTAATGTATAAACTATGATTTTTATAAAAAAATTGGTCATAGTAATTTTAACAGTGTGGGTTTTATGATATATTATATTTATGAAAACTAAATTTATATCATTTATATTTTTTTCATTATGCTCATTACAATATAATATATTTTTTATTGTCCAAATTAGAAAGTAATTGAAAATTAAAAATCTTCATTTTCTATAGTGTGGAAACCCATAGTGGTAAAAATAATTTTGGAATCCAAAATTTTTAAACATCTCATTAATTTCGTTGAAAATTTGTTCTGTAGTAGGTGTCAGGGCTCAATGTGAATGAAAAAACAATTTTTCTATTCATGAATATATCAGTATGAAAAAATCATTAATCATACAATGAAATAAATGGTGTTCCAAATTATTTTCAAACTATCTATATAGAATAATCTATAAATAGTAATATATATGTTTTTAATATGGAAATGATTTTTAGTTATTGGTTTTATGATTTATAGAAATTAAAATTCCATTTGGATTTGTATATACTTATATGGGATTGTTCTGTTACTTGATCAACACGCTTGTTTACCAAAAATGAATTGGTTTCTAACCCGGAATAGGGTATCAATGTTTGCAGTTTTGAATTTGATGCATGCATAGAACATTAGGGTACTGTAGAGTGTTAATAATTCAACAAAAATGTATATACAAAGGGGTTTTCTAGTTAATTTTATTCATTTATAGTCATATAAATATAAAAAATCCACATAGGATCACCCAAAGATCTAATAAAAAATTATAAATCATGTAAAATATATGATACACATTTACTATTATATTTTCATGTATTTTATATCTATTTCATTTTTGCTTTATAAAGAGGCATGTGAAATAGTTATTATTTCTGGTAGGATGGTTGTTTTGATTTCTTACATCTGTTACAGTTAGTTTAGGGGAAGAAATGTTTCATATGATTATTTTTCTGCTACACTTATCTATTTAAGAACTTATAACAGTCTATCAATTGTACATATAGTTCATTTATTATAATTATGAGTTGTTATTTATTTTAGTTCTATTCCTCAAACACTTTTATATGTCTTCTATTAGAGGAATGGGATAGGAATGGCTGGGTTTGGGGGTTCATCAATTAATATAGTATTTGTATATTTTTTACTCTTCTATATTAAATAAATTTTCACATTTATATTTTTTGGGATGGATAAAATATTAGTTTCCATTAAAAAGGCTGACTTTATTAGAGGGTTTAATGAGATTGTATTATTTCTACCATTCTAAATGACGATTACAATGAAACATCTCTTGTACAGAGGGATAACTATAGGATGTTTTTTTTTTCAGAACAGTGAATTTAGATTCCATACAAATGATTATGAGTAGATAAAACTGTCTTATTAGGATTTTTATGGAATAAAGGGTCATTTTTTGTAATTAGATATTATTTACATCTATTTATTTCATTAATTCCACTAATAATATTTAATGTTTTTTTGGTGTGTTTTTATTGGTATTTGTGGTAGGTAGGTATTTCTATGTGGTGGTTGTTGTGGTTGATAAATACCATACACATGGGGGTTCCATGACTGTTGGGGTTTGCATTAATTCCCTCCATCTTGTTGGATTATTTACACTTTTTTATAGAGTTTTATGAATAATATTTTTCTTAACTAATGGTTTTCATGTATAATTGATCGAGAATGATTATCTCATAAACATTATAAGTGACTCCCAATTGATATTATCAGTCCGAATAGTGGATACCAGTAATATAGATTCTATAATTTTCTGCATAAAGATGTTGGAATTTCACTAATAGATGTTCACATTTTTTGGTGAATGGTATTTACCAATTTCAGTTTTTTTCTAATGTTTTTTTTAAAATAATTATTTTTCCTCATATACTACGTTGTTAGGTATATTAGACCTCAAACTAAATTGTTCAGTGATTTTTTCTATGTTTGTGATGATGGTACATAAAATAATAAAATTTTCCCACTTGGTCCCCATATATAAAAGTTTTAATCATACCATAATCTACTAGTATCCATCTATTATAAAAATTTGGATTAAAAATTTATTACATTTTTTATGATGTATAAATCTTGTGCATACTCATTTAACGAATTTATGGTATTTATGTATTTTTTTCCAAAATATTATCTTATTCCACATTTTTCATTTATTATTTTATTAATTTTAAATTATAGGAAATATTTTTTAGAAAATGTATTTATTGAGTGGCTCATTAACATTAAGTTATTATTTATTATTTATTATTTATTATTCTATAATATTATTATTTACCCTTGAACTATACACAGGATGAGGAAGAAAAGAATGATTTTTATTTAATATTAAAGAATTTTCCCATAGAACAAAACATAATATTTCCTTGGACCATCTGACCACTATATTATATCTGCAATTTTATAATATTTTTCATATATATTATGTTTAAGTCACACTATTAGAGGTAGTAGAGTAATGAAATTTTCATAAAGTCCAAAATGTAATTTATCAAGAACATATTACATTTTATATTCCATTGATAATCTTTATCCCGAATTTTCATAAGGTTTTTTATTTTACGATATGAATGATTATCAGGAATATGATATTTAAATTAATATTATTTCAAAAAATTAAGGACAGTAGTTCATAAGATTATCTTGATCTATCAATTAAATTAACATAAATTATTTTATGATCATTTAATTAAAATTTAAAAGGTCATTTGGATTATTTAAATCATTTTAATTATATGAGGTTGAGAAATTTCGAGCTACCCCAATGAATATTATCATTGATCATTTATAGAATATTACAGTTCTATCCATTAAAAAATTATTTATATAACAAAAAATAAAAGCATATTCAGGCCATAAACATGATACACTCATCTAAAAACATTTGATAGTGATTTTATTTAATGTTCAAGTAGATTTAGTGTTTAAACATTATAACACCCAATTATTTTATATATATTTTATTTGAAATAATTCAAATTGTTTGGCATATTTCATTACACACAACACTAAGTCTAAATATACCATAGTATAGTAATAATCTATAATAATATGATTGATTGAGAAGTCATGAATAGTAATGAAAAAATTATGAAAAATATAAATAAATTTTTAAATAATATAAATTTATAGATTATTTTATAATAACTAGGTACTCTATTTTAAATAATGTCACATTATGCTTCAAAAAAAGGTATTTCTTAAAAATGTTTTTATTGATTTTTTTGCTTAGAAATTATAATGCATGTCTGTCATTTTTTATATTTCATCAAAAAAATGGTTAAAATTTTTGATTTTATCATGTAAAAATTATTATAGGTTTAATTTAAATTATTTTTCTAAAAATATTTTTTTAATGGAATAGTGATAAACCCAAATTGCATTATAAAAAATTATTTCTTATGTAAAAGTCCCAAATTTTTTTTAATTTGATCCCAAAAATAAGACATCTAAAATATTAAATAATATAATTAACTTCATAGTAATAATAATTATACAATAATTTGGAATAAGTTCATTTTTGGTCTTCAGAACACATTTTTTGAAACAAATCATACATAAATGTGTTTGTTTCATAATTAATCAATTTAATAACTATTAATAAATAGTATTAATGAATTTTGGATAAAATATATTAAATATAATAGTATAAAATTAATTTTTATGTAATTTGTAATGAATTTAATGGAATTGAATTATGTTTAATTCTTACCATTGCAATATTCTAAAATGAATTTTTATTTTGTATTGCATTCTTATTCATAAAATTAAATTCTACTACTTATATAAATTGAATATGGTAAAATTAATATAATATTTATTATAAAAATAAATGATATAATTTAATATGTTAAACATAATTTTTTCATAATTATTGTGAGAAAATTAATATTGCTTTTCCATGATTATGGTTAAAATGGTATTACTAGGGTGGGGAGGGGTTATACTAAGAGATAAGAGTAGTAAATCCACACAAAATTTCCTAGTTCTAATTTCTTAAAGATTATTCAACATTTTATTATTATAAATTCAAATTCATTACCATTTTGATCCACATTCACATAAAATTGACCTTATATATTTGAAATCAATTATTAAATTTCATGTTTATACCTCCCATCAGTTATCAAAGGGCACTTCATGGACTCAATTATTCCCATATCATTATCCTTATATTTCATCCAAACTGTACATAATTTTGTATAGATCCATTACCTTCAACCTATAGTTTACATTCTTCTACAAATACTAATATTTTAACATAGAATTTTTAATTTATTTGTGGTCTCTCAAAGATGATGTCTAAATATAAATCGAGATCTTTCGAATTTATATATTCCTCTATTTATTATATACAAATGGTATATATCATTTAATGATTAATATAGTACCAAAAATAAACTAAGAAGTTATTATGGTGATGACACATCCTCTTCCCACCACTTCTCTATCAAATGAGAGATTAAAGTATTGGTCGTATGTACGTATGGGCTATCACCTCCACATTACGATATGGTTAATTTTACTAAACAAAAATTCAGGGATGTTTATTATGATATATGTAATGTGTGTGTATATATATATTATATATGTGATATAATTATGATTTTTGTAATTTTGAATTATGTTTACCTTCCTTTCCATCTGTCCATCAAAAAATAGAAACGTCACTCATGCATACATACCAACTACCATCTCAACATAGTGATGTAATTTATTTTTCATCATTTTTTATATCAATAAAAAATAAATATATGTGTAAATAATATATATTATATTTATATAATAATTAACATTATTTAGATTAAGTTATAATGATAAATGTGGAAGGAAAATAACTCATGATGTGAAATATACATGAAAAACAAAGTAGATCATACCTGAAATAATTATGACATTGAATGATTGTTAATGAACATGTGAAAAGAGGTTATATTTAAAAATATATAATATTATATGTCTAAATATGGTTTTATTATAAATTATAATGAATTTAAATTTATTATATTAAATTTTAGATCTCTTGAAAACTAAAATGCAGTTAAGGTTAGGGTTTTATTTTACAATCCTATTTTTTACAATTATTATTTGTGTTTAAAATTTTTGATAATGAAATTATAAGATCAATATACCCATAATAATATTTATTTTTATGTCATTATTTATTTCTATAGTTTTAAATTATTCATTTCATTTTAGTCTCTTTATATACTCAAGTGTCTCTTATATTGATTTCATGAAAAACAACAAAACAACTTATTTATTTGATAATATTCTATTCCATATACATTTATATTTTAAAATATTTTCATGATGGTTTTTAATATTCTAAAATTATTATTTGATATCTTTTTTTACTATAATTTACCTAATTTATTGAGGTTTAAAATTAGTTTTTTAACAATTTTCCGAACATGGTAATTTTTAATTTTTATAGAAAATTTGAAAGGAATTTTTGTTTTAATGTATACTGGTTGAATTGGTTAGTCTATCATCATGACATATATTTAAATTTATGCATCCTTATCAGGTTCCCATTATGAATTTCAAAATAAATCCATAATATTTATGAAATTATCCGATTTTAAATCATTAATTTAAAAATAAAATTTACATTTTTTTAAATAATTATTCCCATGATCATGTAAATTTGTTTTCAAATATAAAAAAATACTTCTATGTTCCCTATTATTTACTTGTCATAATATTAAATGATTAAATATTTATTATTTCTATGTATTTTATATTTTTATGCTGATTAAGGGTTGATGAAATCTATTTCCTTTTATGTAAGTGAAGATATGATGTAATCATAAATGTTATCAAAATATATTAAAAGTCATATGCATGTATTTTGATTATGTGATAAGTGAGTCAATTATAGTCAACAAATGCATTGGATTAATATTAAAGTTTTATATTTAATTGGTTACATTGGTGGTTATTACATTCCCAAAAGAGTGTATGTTGGAGGTATTCCCAATTTGAAAAAATAGAGAACTATATTTTATCCCAAGACTGAATAAGGTACACAAATTGTTGGTCCATGTCAAACATGTGAAGATTGTATTGGTGGGTGACCATAAAATATGTTTTCAATTCCTATGATTATTCCACTTTTTATTCTAAAATTTTATTGAATTATTGTATTCCATTGTTAGGTCGTAATGGATAATGTTTGTTGATTCCTTTATGATTTTCCTTAATTAAATCCTCTATTTTTTCTATGAATCAAGATTAGTTTTGTTTTTTATTAGGAATTTTGAATAAAATGATCATGTTATGAGAATAAATTTCTAATGATATCATTAAGCACGATCATTGATTTATATTTTAATTGTTTATACTTATTTACAATTAGATCCCACCCTTTAATGTATTTCCATGGGTATGTAGATATGTTTTTTGTGTGATATTTTTATAAAGGTTTATATTTTTTAGGAAGTGTCTGGGAGATGATGTATATCATCTATTCTCACTTTTTTACGTATCAAGGCTTCTAAAGACACAAAACCTGAATGGATTTGGAGTGTATCATAGTAATATGTAATGACTATCCATCTAAAATATTATAGTGTTCAAATATGTAATGTAAGATCCCTATTGTTGGTATCAGAGAAATGTTTGTGATTTTTTGGAAAAAGGATTTAAAATATATTGTGATAACCCATAGGGTTAGACTATTTATATGATAATGCGCTAAAATTTTAGTAAGGAATATTATATGTTATTTTCCTCTCAATAAAGAAATTTATATATACTACATACCAATATGGTTTCTAATTGATTCATTTAGGTTCAATTACTCTATTAATATTTGATCGAGTATATTTAGACCATCATTCTAGTGCATGGTTAATAAGCACTTAATACCCATCTTGTTTCATGATCATAGGGGATATTTTTATGTGAATGTCAATTTTTTTTATAAACCATTGTAAATGTTTTAATATTTCCATGGGTGAATTTGGAAAAACCTGATTCTTCATGGATTTAAAATATTTTTTCATGATTTAGACATTTAATAATAAATTTCATTATTATTTTATTTCCCACTATTATTATTATTGATCATACTATTTTTTTGGTGTCAGAAAATGGATAGAACTCGAAAGAACCATATTAATGATTAATATGATGGGAATTTCAATGATTTTAATCATGATAAAGATCGTTTTTTGGTAATTGGAATGAAATGTATTATTGATTTGCTTATATAGATTCACTATTTCATAATCTAGTGAATATTAAAAATGAGAAAATTAGTGAATATCATATAATTTATTTGTTCATGAAGAAACATCCACATTCTATCACTATGTATGAATTTCCAAAAGTTTATGAGAAATAGATTATTACAAAAACATATGTTTTCTATTCTAAAGTTCTAGAAGTATTATAAGGTCACTCGAGATTATTATAGATTTCAATGAGAAAAAAGGTCAATAGTAAAATCCTTTTAAAATATAACGATATAGTAATAAATTCACTCAATATATTTGGATATGTTTAGAAGGTTATTTTTTAATAAGTATATTCCTTGTATTTATCATATGAAAATATAGATGGATTTTCTTCAGATAAGTAGATGTATGATGAAGACATTGGTACAGATGAGGCATTTTTTATAAGACTTCAGATGTGTGACATAGGACATACCATTGAACCAGAATGTATGATTGAATTATTCCTCAATGTCTTAAAACGAAGACTTTGAATTTTTTAATGAATATGATACCTAATAATTTATTACAAAATAATTATTTTCTTTATTAAGATATAAATGGATATTGGATTCATCCCACAATATTATGGTTTTGATTAGAAAAGAATTTTGGAATTCAAATGAAATTATAATAACAAATCCTTGAATGGAAAAATATGATTCTTCCTTTATTCTAGAATAGAATAATGAATAATTATGTATATGATAATTTGTGGGATACAAAATGCATAATGATTGGAATGAAAAGCTATTAAGATATCAAATAATGAATTAATGGTAAGAAGTATTCTAATGAGGATGATATATATTTATACACTACAATATGATCCTAAAACACTCTATTGTTTCAAATTAATGTATTATGGGAATTATGATAAATAATACCTGAAAATGGGGGTTAATGATGAGGACCACTGTCAAAAACTACTCAATTCCAATGAAAAATGGAAAATTTAATGCGATTATTGATATCGATGTGATTTATGATAAAAAAGTGATGAATGGTATACTTAACATCAACTATAGAACCACTAATATATTATTTGATTTTTGTTCAAACAAATCTTACATATATGAAGAATTTTCTAATGGTACCACCTTATGACAACAATGATTAAATATTGAATTTGTATAAAATAATCTAATAGTATGGGGAAAAAATTTATTTATTGGATTCATAACAGATTAATGTTTTTAGGATTATGCTCTATATAAATACTATTATTCTCTATCTAGTTTAATTTTATTTTATTTTCCTATTTTATTGTCTTTTTTAAATAATTCCAATATTAATTTTCATTTAAATGTGGTCGTATTTCTTATTCCAAACCAAATTATTATTATTATCAATAAAGAGAGAAATGTTATCTCCCCACATGAGTCAAATATGTTGCATGAGTATTTATTACAATTCAAAGGGGATTATTTACCATATATTATTGGGGATAAAATAAATAATGAATATATTCTTGTGTTATGGGAGATTTTTTATGCTGTTTTTGTAGATTGACCTTGTCATTTACTAAATCCTAAAGTGATGTTTTCAATAGATCTTGTTCTAAGTGATAAAACAATATCAGATAATCCTTGTATAATTTCAAAAATTTTGGTGTAGTAATTATTAAATAAATTCTCGTAGAATATTTATGAGGGATTTAAAAAACATGTGTGACACTTTTAAGAGCACCAATCCAATTTGGGAAGATGAAAAATTGATCAACAATACATTGTTTTGGTAAATAGGAACTTAACATGACCATGATCAAAAATATTTCTCATGGACACTAAATTTTTTTACTTTTTTGATCAATTAAAATGATCATAATAGTTTTCCTAAATTTATATTTGATCTAGATGAAATTAGTTTCATGAAAAAAGTGAATACATCCACATGAATGCATTCCATTTGTGGATCGGACACTATGAATTTATTGTGATTCATTTTTGTTAAACTAATGCCCCATCCAAATTTAGAGATTTTATCAACAAGGTATTTAAATAATTTTTTAATTTTTATTTAGTATTATTTTTATGAAATATTCTCATATATTCTATAATGAACTTACCCAAGTCAACATGACACATCATCAGATATGTCCTACCAAAAGGTAGTGATTAACCAAATAACTATATATATCTCAATAATACCAAAACTAAGAAAAAAACAAATTCTCTAATAAAAAAATAAATTAAACATTCATGAGACATAAAAAATTAAGATAGAAAGGTTAAACCTAAAATTAATAATAATCAATTGAATGGCCAAGTCTCTTTGTGCCCATCTATCACCACAAAAAAAATTAAAATTAATAGAGATAATAACCAGGAGAATATTCAATTCCCTATTACTCATTTATAATTACATATAATTCAAAATAACAAGGATAAAAATAACCAAAATAAAAAGTTAGTTGTGGTCATTGGACCTAGTATGAAACCACTAAGAACCTAAAAATGATTTTACTATGATATAGTGAGTTCTAGCATGAATACATTCCATGTTTATATAGAAATTTATTTATGATATAAATTAGGAAAAAATGGATTCGAATAAAATATTCCACATTCAAATACATAGGAATATGAATCTAAATTATAATGATTAACTAAGGGAAATAATCACAAAACCATATTCCATAATATAACATGGTTTGTATATAAATAATTACACCAAAACATAAACATGATAATAGAGTCCAATAGAGATTTAAGTGGATAAAATTCCTATAATTATCATATGAGCATTTAAAATATTTTACACTAGTTAAACCATCATAAACCAAACATATATGTCATTAGACCTTGGGAATATATTAGTAGGAAAATAAAGAAACCATGTCAGAAAATGAAACATAACAATAACAAGTCTTTTCACTAGTCTTTCGATACCAGGAAACTTAATTTACAACGACAGCATCAAGAGAAACCCTACAAAATCCTTAATAGTGTTACATGAAAAAAATTATTATTTTGTACATTCTCAAGGATCCAAAATATTCCCATATAACATGTTTTCTGAAAAATGTTATACTGAAAATTTATAAAAAAATCACAAGTGATTTAGAATTACTCATTTTCCTTGAAAATAAACTCTAAAATAATAATAATTTTTTGAGAGAACAATTCACAAATGAAGTATAAAAACATCAATGATTTGAAATTAAATTTGAAAAATAAATTTAGTAATGATTATTATCATTAACTGAAGGTACATAACACCATTTTTAGAGAAAAACCCATTTAAAATCATTTATGAAAAAATAGAGATATAGTTTTTTAATGCATCTTTCATATTTTCCCAATTACAGAATTTAATAAAAAAAATCAAAATATTTCACAACTGTGTATATATAATAGATTATATATCACTTATATAATTGAATAACTTTTCATTTTATAACATGATGAGGTAATTATCATGAAAATAATGTAATTCATATTTTATAACTACTTTATAGAAAATCATAGGTTAACCAGATAAAAGATTTCTTGATATGGAACATAGATACAAAATTTACTTAGGAACCTATAACAAAGAGGGATGTGACATGCTCGATACATATGGTAAAACCACCACCATCACCCATTAAATGATTTGGATGAAAGGAAGAAGGAGATAGAATCCAATCCCCCTAATCCATCTTAAGAAGAAAAAAAATAATTATAATTAAGGTTCAGGTAGTATTTAATGAAATATATCATGTGTGAGTTCTTAAAACCCAAAATTAAATACATGATTTAATTTTTCATTTTTATCAATAACTAAATAAAATTTATTTAAGAATATAAAAAAAGAGTTGATATATGTTAAATGATAAAAAATAATTATTGTCCCTTTATTTACAGCCTTTAATATAGATTAATGTTTTTATAAGAATGTTCTAGAGATGAAAAAAATAAAATTCCAGGTTTTTATTTATTTTCTCCAAAAAGTAGGGTTTTATTTGGATAATATGGATTTACCATAACATTGATACCATGTGTCATATAAGGGTGTTGAGTTACACATAAATAAATATATAATGGAAATATGTATCATTACTCATATTTAGATTACCATTAAATATATTTGAATTACACTTATAAAAGTATGGAGTACCCAATTGGAAGTCTGAATACCCTTTTTCAGTATCCACCTAACCTTTATGAATCAGTCTTATGCAAGTAAGTACCCTTATGTAAGCCCTGGGTTAACCTTATGAAAACCATATGAAATCTACTATACCCTTACACAACTTATTTATTTTTTTACATAGAGGATATTTACCGATATGTGGGGTTTTTACCCTCATAGAGTGTATAAAAAATAGGGGTTTCACTTACACAACACCCATGTTATCATTAATCAACATTGGATGATGCGAACATACCATTATGAAACCATATAAAAATTGTGTTTCCATTACATAATCTTATGAATTATAGTATTTCCTATAGATTTCCCATTGATCCACCTCTCTAACATAAACAATTAATCTAAAAGAGGATTTACCATTATATTAATAAAAAAACACCCATTCCAAGGGTATATGTAACATAACATTACAGATTCTCTTTTTAATTCATAATGGTAAATATTAATTAAATAATTAATTTATTTTCAAATAATGTAATTGTTTTCTCACGGATTTTGGGGATGACCTCTTGGACGGGAGATTCAAACATTCCGATCGGTTTCTAGTGGGTTTGTTCATAGAACCGGAAACATCCAATGATTCCACATTTGTTTGGAACTACTTTCCAAAGGCAGGCGCTCATTAGCTTGTGGACTGATGAGGCTTAGGAATTTGCATTGGTCGAGATGATGGGTGGTCGGACACATCACACATTTTTGAGGGGAATTATTGTCTACTCCGGGACTCTCTTTATAGATTTAAGTTATGTTCGTGAATCCTTATTACATTACAGAGTATAAAATGTGCTTTCCTTTAGTTTTAACAATCAATGATTAAATATGCAATAAATTTAGAGAATCTTTTATATGTATTCGAGGTTCTTCATCAATAGAGAATCATCTATATCTGTTTAGAGATTCTTTGTCAATGGTATCCTTCAAAACATTTATATAAAAGTCTCTTGGTCATTATGATGACCAGGATGGTTTTAAAGCCACTCAGTGGGGCACTTGAAGTTTATCGTCATTCAGAAGGACATGGATTATTTCAAAGTTGGGATCGAACCCAAAAATGGGCTACCTACGTATCCTTTGTTTTGGAAAAGGAATCAGAACCCACGTAGTTCGAGTAATGGAGTATGATGTTTATGATTGATGGTTCAAAGAAGAATGTCATAATTACTTTTACACTCTAAGCTCACGTGAGTCATGCTCGGTGTGAGAAACAAGAGGTATTGGTAAAAATTAGACAATTATTCCATGAAAGATGCAATCATAAGAATTTGTTTGGGGCTTTTTTATGTATGACTACCCGGAAAGATGAAGGTTTAGGATTCACTTTTAAGGAGAAAATCCATGAACAGGGTCCATAATGTTATATGTGCTTCATGGAGATTTGAATACTCTAATCTTGGGGCTTTCTCCTAAGGAGGATGCCCAAGTTAGAAGGGGACTTATGATTGGGTTTTACTCCTGAAAAGGAAACCCAAATCAAGGGTAAATTAGGACAGGTTAAGATAAATTTAAGGGGGCTTGGGGTTTACTCTTGAAAAGGAAACCCAAGATTATGACTGGGACTTACTCCTAAAAAGGAGGCCCAGGTTAGGGGACTTGGGGCTTACTCCTGAAAAAGAAGCCCAAGATTATGACTAAGTTTTATTCCTGAAAAGGAGACCCAGGTTAGGGATTAACGTTTGGGGCTTACTCCTGAGGAGGATGCCCATATTTTAGGTTGGGGCTTACTCCTAAAGAAGGATGCCCAAGTTAAAGGAATTAAGGTTTGGGGCTTACTCCTGAGGAGGATGCCCATGTTTGGGAACTTTAAGAATTTGGGGCTTACTCCTAAAGAAGGATGCCTAGATTAAAGGGTTTATAACTGGGGATTATTCCTAAAAAAGGGGACCCAGGGGGCTTGGGGTTTACTCCTGAAAAAGAAACCCAAGATTATAACTGGGACTTACTCTTAAAAAGGAGGCCCAGGTTAAGGATTCTCTCATCTTAAAGGATGAGGTTAAATGAATGAACTCTCAATCTTTGGTGACATAAGGATATTTAAATCACTAGGTTTTGAGAGATATTCCACAGAATTCTTTTCAGATAAGGAAGTTGAATCAAGAAATCATGCCATAAATGGATTTGAAGAGTGTCTTGAAGACTGAATCTTGAAAAGAAAAAGGTGTAATGGCTTAAGAGGGGTAAAATGGGCAAGATGGTCACCCAAAAATGTAGGGGCGCACAAGTCTTGAAAGGCGCGCAAGTCTTCCGTGGGCGCGCAAGTATTGGTCGCGCAGGTATACCTGCGCGACATGTGGGGTACTTGCGCGATTTTCAACCAGTATTAGAATACTTGAGTGACTCCTTTTTAATCACTTTAGAATCCTCTTGATGTTCTTCCAGAAAAGGGACGCGCAAGTTATTTTGAAGGAAATAAGTCGGCGCGAAAGTGTTGATAGGTTTCAACACTTAGTCCTTCCTTCTTCTCTTTAGATCTTCCGTTATAGGTAATAAATTACCATAGAAGTGTTCCGGAAGCTTTGAGAAGAGACTTGGGCGTCGGGAGCTTAAATATGAGTTTCTGGAAAAAGATCCTCCGAATGGGGGGCCCATAGGGTCTATTTATAGGCAGGAGAAGACCTCGGGCGGTTACCACTTAGGTCGTGCAAGTCACTTGCGCGACCAAAGGCGTCGTGCAAGTGTACTTGCGCGACAGTGAGATAACTTACGCGGTGTAGTTGATGTTGATCCTTTGTTCATGCCTTGATTTTTGATGTTTTCTTCGAAGGTTGAATCACTTTGAGCTCAGATATTCCCTTTTCCGATCTTTAGATTCTGTGACGAAAGGAGCGTCAACAAAATTTCCCCCTCAGAGTTGGATCCGGAGAGAAATGAGGATTTGACTCTGAGGAAATCGAATTCATCCAAAGGAAAAGGGTGGCACGCAAGTCTTCAGGGCACAGAGGGCGGCGCGCAAGTTTGCGTCGCGCAGGCCTTAAGCGCTCTTGGTACGGCGCGCAGATAGGCTTCCTGGCCTATAAATACACGGTCTCACCTCCGTACAAGTATCTATATTTCCGGACTTCATACCTTCTCGAGCTCTCGCCGCACAGGTCACCTATGCCGCGCAAGTCTCTTTTTTCACTGTTTCCTCGCTGTCGCGCTACTCTCAAGGTAATAGGCCTTGCGCGGTGATACATGCACGACAGAAACTTGCACGGCACATGTAACACTTGCGCGACATCTCCATACATCCGCGCCTTAATTCCTTAGCCATTTTTTCCAAATTCTTTCACAAATTTTATGAAAAATAAACCCATTTAAGAGTTAAATTTGTTCAATTTTTGTGCATATTCAATGGCTGCTAAGAGAATTGGAACGGCTGATGAACGGTCTAGCAAGAGGATTGATGACATGATGAACATTATTGGCCATGATTACTATGATATCTGCGACAGCACTTTCCCATATTTGGATAAGTACTTGAAGAAATATCATCTTAATTTCCCACAGAGCATCTACCTGTCTCTGTGTGTTCATGGTCATCTACAAGTAGTCAATGTTCCAAATGCAAACAATTATACACCTGAGATGCATCTGCACTGCTACTTCTCTATTTCGGTTATGCTGTGCATTAAGAGTAACAACAATGGTGTGAACTTTCAAAATCATCCTCCATGTCATTTCCTTGCAGATATGAAAATGGCAAACCCATGGGCTGAAATGTTTTCCACTACTGGTTGGTGGAGAGAAGACAAACATGGTATTAGAGCAATATCTGAAAAGAGTACTCTCTCCAAATGGATCTTTAATTCCAATGCTCCATTCTTAAATCCATGTATCCATCTTCCAAGTCTCTTGGACAGAAACAGAGTCACTGTTTGATCAGCAAGAAATTTTCTCAAACCGCATTCAAGAACATCCTTTTACAATTGTTCCAAGAAGAGCTGGTATCACTGCATCTCTTATAGTATCCAGTTGAATGAATGAATTCCAGGTGGTTTCTAATGAAGCTCGGGATGCCGAAAATCAAATGAAGTGTTATGTTGAAATCCTCTTGTAATTCTCGAAAAAGAGAAGAGACTCCAGTCTGTGGATGTCCTTCTAACTCTTGTGTATCAATGAAAAACACTTTTGTATTCAATCATTTGTACCTACATTCTTTTCACTACCTGCTTCAAATTTACTTAAGCCAATGGGCCCAGTAAGCATAGTTTGATTTTTACTAGGATTATTACAAATAATCCTACAAACTTTGAACCTTTTAATTCCTCAATATTACCTAAATCATATAAAAAATGTATATTTAGTGAGCTGGAACTTGAATTTTATTCAGAGTTCCTTTGTCTTTTGTGTGGGCAGTTTAAAGTCATGCACGCCGGACATAAAGGGGCTAATATTTAAGGTCGAAATAGCTTTGACCAAAATGGATTAAAATGGATTCAATTCCTTGACAATTTATCTGAAAAAAATTACCATACTCATGTATGAGAGAAAATATGTAAACTATGGTTTAAGAATATTTGAATCTGAGGAATGATATGAAAAAGAGATAAAAGGCATTAGAATAAGTAGTTTCCAAGAATGAAGTTACTATTATTTAACAAAACCCGTTAGGGGGTTGAAATATGCAGGGCCACCTATGTGAATTGGCTGCATGGTCAAATAAATAGCATCTTTCGGCTGACAAGTATGTTTTGTGGACTGTTTATGCAAGGACACCTATGGGCACGTGCTGCATAGTCAGGCAAAAGAACTCCCAGAAATTTACTTTCTTAGTGCTTAAAGCCAGTGAAAGTTTATGGAGATTCAAATTTTCTAAAGTATAGAGTTTGTTGTATGGAAAGAGGTTCTTGAATATGGAGAAGTTATTTCCGAACAAGAATATCGAAGAACTAGATGAATATTACTCCTACGAAGGTCTGACCCAAACGTAGGGAAGAAGAATAAACCATATACTTGAATACTTTCAGATCATGAAAAATGATATGGGACAAATATGTTAAGGATGGCTATTTTTTGCGGATCCCTACATACTGTCGTTTAAGACAAATAAGGAAAAGAGGCATTCTTACCAAGAATTATGTTACTATTATTTAACAAAACCCGTTAAGGGGTTGAAATATGCCGGGCCACCTAAGGACATTGGATGCATGGTCAAATAAATAGCATCTTTCGGCTGACAAGTCTGTTATGTGGACTGTTTATGCAAGGCCACCTATGGGCACGTGCTGCATAGTCAGGCAAAATAATTCTCTGAAGTTTTACATTTTTGTGATTAGAAGTCATGAAAAGTGTTATGAAGATCTGAAAATATTTAAAGTTAGGATTATATCACATAAAGATGGGTATTGTCCAATGTATATAGAGATACATAGGTCAATGAAAACCATAATCATGTTGTGGCTGGGTCCTGAATTGAAATTTTGGACTTCACTACGTATCTCATAAGAATGAGAATCAAGCCATACGTAGTTCTTGAAATGTAGATTAACGTCGTACAGGACGAAAGTATGAGTGATCTTAGTTTAGGGTCATAGAATTCGGACCATAATAATGAATACACAGTGTGTGTTTTCATAAGGACTTTTCAGCCAAGGGACTGAATGTGAAATTTGGGGTTAGGCCCAAAAGACTTGGGACTGGATTCGAGGGATACTCGAATGTTCCTACGTATCCCATAAGGATGGGAATCATGTCCACGTAGTTCTATAATTACCCTTTGTACAAATTTGGTTCGTACATGTGAAGGGTGAAAGGGGACTTTAGTGCAATGATGGTTTAACCTGAGATAAAAAGTTTAGGCATTACCATGTATGCACGTAGTCTTTTGAAAATGAAACGTGATTTAAAAAATCAATGTCAATAATGGTTCCTTCTCAAATGAGGAAATCAAATAATATTGTAGTTTATTGTCGTACCAGACAAAAATTTTGTATAGTTTAACGTCATATAACAAGGACAAATGTGAATCAATGTAATGATATTGATTCCAGGGGCGGTTTCACGAATCAACATCATATGAGATGGTGGTGAACCGATATGAAGAGATTGTTTTTGGGCTTGAACCCTGGGAGGTTGCCTACATACCCAGCCTGGAGGGCAAGGATCAAAGTCCGTGTAGTTCAATTAAAGAATTAATTAATGATCAAGTTGTTCTTGGGGACAATGATCTAATAAAAAATGTTGTTGGGACTTACACATGGTTAGTGGCCCAAAGGGAGTGTTATGGTTGATTTTCGCTCTAAGCTCACGTGAGTCATACTCGGCGTGAGAAACAAGAGGTAATAACAACCTTAACGATGCACAGTTTAATGTCATGTAGGACATAAAAAAGGGACTATGCAGTTTAAAGTCTTGCAGTTAGGACTATTGGTGCTGCATAGTTTAGTGTCATGTAGCAGGGACAAAATACAGTTTAATGTCATGTAGGACATATCAAGAATTTTCCGTACAGTTTAGCGTCATGTAGTTTGGACGATGGGGATAAAATATTTTAACGTCATATTGGACGAAAGGGGGACTGTGCAGTTTAATGTCATGCAGTAAGGACAAAATAACACAACATTTTTGTCATGTTGGACGAAAGTGCGAATAGTTTAAGGTCATATGCATGGACCGTGGATGGTGCAGTTTAATGTCATGCTGGACCTTTGATGATTATATAGTTTAACGTCTTTCCAGATGTGAGGGACTTTTATACAGTTTAGCGTAATGTAGTTAGGACATCACAGTTTAACGTCTTGCTGGACATAAGGGATTTGCAAATAGTTTATGGTCATATACATGGACCAGGGATGATGTAGTTTAAGGTCATGCTGGACGGTTTAGGGAACTTTTTCATAGTTTAATGTCGTGTGGGACGAAGTTGCAGTTTAAAGTCATACTGGACCATTACTGTATAATTTAACGTCATATAGCAAGGAAGAACTGGTGCTGTACAGTTTAAAGTCATGTAGCTTGGACTAAGGTGAACCAATATGAGGATATCAGTTCTGGGGACTTTTTTACATTTTAACGTCATGCTGGACGATGAAAGTGCCACACTGTTTAATGTCATGTTTCTAGGACACAATATAGTTTAATGTCATCTCGGACAAATAAGGAACTTATGTACAGTTTAGTGTCATGTAGATAGGACATGATATAATTTAATTTCATCTCGGACATAATATGAACCAATATGACTGTTTTGGATCTGGGAACAATATTTTGTGTTTATACAAAATACTTCTTCAGAAATATGGCATTAGTTGGAGTCGTGATGTGTTCTCCATCCATTGAGATTAGAGAATACGCTCCATTGGAGTAGACCTTATGTATTGAATAAGGTCCTTCCCATTTTGGTTCAAGCTTGGGAGGCTTCTTTCCTGGTATCATTGGTGGTCTGAGAACCAATACCAATTCTCCCTGAATGAATGAACGAAGACGAACTTTTTTGTTAAAATCTCGTGCTATTCGATTCTGATAGATTTCCAAGTGGTGCAAAGTGCACAATCTTTTCTCATCTAACTATTCCAATTCATTCAACCGCTTTTGGGATTGCTCATTTGTAGATAACTGATCACAAATGGCTATTCTGAGTGAGGGAAATTGATCTTCAATTGGCAAGACTGCTTCTATTCCATATACCAATGAATATGGAGTTGACCGTGTTGCATTGCGAGTGGTTGTCCGATAATCCCATAAAGCATGAAAGAGTTTATCAATCCATGACCTCTTATCTTTATCCACCATAATTTGCAGTATATTTGAAAGAGTCTTGTTGAAGGCTTCTGTCTGGCCATTAGCCGCTGCATGATATCGGGATGAATGGTTGGACTTAATGTTGTATTCTTGATACAATTTATTTACCTCAGAAGAACAGAAGTTGGTGTCGTTGCCCGTCAATATGGTATGAGGGACACCAAATCTAGTAATGATGTTAGACTTGATGAAGCTAACAATTCATTTAGAACTGACTTCTTTGAGAGGTACTGCCACTGCCCATTTGGAAAAGAAATCAGTAGCAGTAAGAATGTACTTAAACTGCTTGGTCGTAGCTGAAGGGTAAGGTCCCACCACATCCATTCCCCATGTGGAAAATGGCCATGAGTATTTAGCTGTATGAAGAAACTCTGGAGGTTTATGAATGAAGTTGGCATATACATGGCATGAATGACACTTCTTTGTAAAATTAACACAATCTTGTATCATTGAAGGCCAAAAGTATCCAAGCCTTCGAATTTGATTAGACAGTCTATGTCTAGACTGGTGGGCACCACAGACTCCTGCATGCACTTCTTTTATGACAGCCATTGTCTCTTCACCATCAATATATCTGAAGAGAACTCCATCAAAACCACGTATGTAGAGAATTTTCTCAAGGTGGTTTGGGCTATCATAAAGAGTAAAATTGACCACACGTCGCCGAATTTGTTCTTTCTCGGCTCTATCAGGTGGAAGTGTTCCATTTTGAAGGTATTCCCTGATAGGTGACATCCATCCTGTAGTATGACCATACGGTTTAGGAATGGGACTAATTTCATTAATTTCCTTTGTTCTGACATGAACATAAGGTGAAATTGCACAACTGTGGGAAATACAGATGGTTGTCTCGTCCCGATTTGGATCTGCTAAAGTTGTGGCTATATTAGCCAGTGCATCAGCTTGCGCATTTTGTGATCTTGGGACATAAGAAAATGTCGGTTCTGAAGGGAATTCTAACATTAACTCTCTGACGTAATCATACAAAGGGATTAATTCTTCTTTTCTGATGGCATAATCCCCATTGACTTGTTTGATTACCTGGTCTGAATCACCTTTCACCTTTAAGTGATTCACTTGTGCTTGAAGCGCTAACTCCAAGCCTGTAATGAGAGCTTGGTATTCAGCTTCATTATTGGTACCACCTTCCCACAAGAAAAAGGAATAAGGTAACACTGCCTTATCTGGAGAAATGAGCACAATTCCTAAACCAACTTTGTTGAATTTAGGATTTTCCATTTTCTTTCCCGTTGGACTTCTTGAAGCACCATCAAAATACATTTCCCATGTTTGAGGACTCTCTTGAATAGAGAAAACTTCCTCATCAGGGAGTTCGATATCTGAATACGTGTCTTCCACTGAAGGATGTTCAGCCAGGAAATCAGCCAGATCTTGGCCATTAATTGCCTTTTGAGACACATACTGAATGTCAAACTGCTGTAGAATAACTGCCCACCTTGCCAGACATCCTGTAAGCATTGGACGACTAAGGATGAATTTGAACGGATTATTACGAGATACCAATTGGACCTCATGATGTTGCAGGTAGTGTCTCAGTTTCTGAACTTCAAAGATTAATGCTAGGAAGCACTTTTCAATACTTGAATACCGGGTTTCTGCTTCAAGCATAGTTCTACTGAGATAGTAGAGACTATTTTCATTCCCAGTATCATTCTTTTGAGCGAGAAAGGCACCCAATGATCGCTCTAAAGCTGTCACATAGAGGATAAGCAATCTTCCCTCAACATGTGGAATGAGTACTGGTGGACTCAAGAGGTATTTTATGAGAACATCAAATGCTTCTTGACATTCTTCAGCCCACTGGTAAGTGACTCCTTTCATCAATAATTTGGTAAAGGGTAAACTTTTGCCTGCCAAATTGGCGATGAAACGCCGAATACATGCTAAGTGTCCTTGAAGTCCTCTTAATTATTTCAAATTCTGAGGAGGTGACATACCAAGGATTGATTTGGTCTTCTCAGGATCAACTTCAATACCACGATGGCGTACAACAAAGCCGAGGAATTTTCCTGAGGATACCCCAAAAGCAGATTTTAAGGGGTTCATCTTTAAATTATGTTGTCGAAGCTTGTGGAATATGACTTCCAAATCAGCCAAGTGATTAGAACGTTGTTTGGATTTAACCACCAAATCATCTACATAGCATTCAACAAACTTCCCTAAAAGAGGTTTGAAGATACGATGCATGGCGCGTTGATATGTTGCACCAGCATTCTTTAAACCATAGGGCATCACCCGGTAACAAAACACACCTTGAGGAGCTCTGAAGGCTGTATATTCCTCATCTTCTGGGGCCATTCGGATCTGATTATATCCAGAATATTCATCCATGAAAGAAATTACTTCATAGCCAGCCGTCGCATCAATTAAGTGTTCTGTAATCGGAACTGGGAAATAATCTTTAGGACAATACCGATTAAGATCTCTGAAATCGATGCAAACCCTAATTTTTCCGTTCTTCTTCTTTAGAGGGACAATATTAGCCAACCACTTGGGATATTGATCTTCTCTGACGAAGTTGGCTTTGATCAGCTTCTCCACTTCAGCTTCAATTTTGGAAGCATAGGTTGGTGTGTTCTTCTCGCGGCTTGTTTAAAACCTCGATGTTCTTTTGGTAAACCCAAATGATGAGTTGGAACATCAGGATCAATCCCAGGAATTTCTGTATAATTCCAAGCAAAAATATCTTTATTTTGCTTTAGAAAAGAAATATACATCTCTTTCTTTTCAAGGGTCATGGCCACACTAATTAAAGTGGGGCGTGGATCTTTCTCTGTACCTAGATTTACTTCTTTGAGTTCATCCACAGTGGTAGAGATACCCTCTTCAAATGCTGGAGGAGAATCTCTATGATCTTCCTCTTCCTCTTCAACATGTGTTATTTCTTCCGTTTCTACTTGCAAAGTAGATGAAAAAACGTATTTCTCATGATCATAAGAGATGTCAATATTTTCACATTTTGAAGAAGAAGCTTCCATTTCCGACCCTATTGATGATAAAGGGTCTTCTTTGGGAATCAAAGAGGAGATGATAGATCGAGAATCGACATCATTATTCACCTTTGGTGTTGCTATAACTTCTTCTGCCCTGATTAGCGAAGTATAGACTTGTTGGACTTCATCACCACTTATGCTTTCATCACTGCTTGGTAGGTTACCAATTTCTCCCATGTTGTCTGGCTCGATCGCTGTAATTGACATTATGGATCTTTCCATAAGAGTATTTTGATTTGGGCCTATTTTGTCATTTTAACTGATAGGTAACACATAATCTGTACTCATATGTGAAAATGGAATTATTGGAATTCTCTCCAAATCATATGGAGCATTAACTTTGGTAACTTCCTTCATTGTAGATTTTTCTCTTCCCTTCATGTGATAAAATTCCGCCTCAATGTATTGAGACTCACATGTCTTGAACGGGGCCTTATCACCATACAATGTTCCAACTTGACCATCAAAATAGTATTGGAGACATTGATGGTATGATGAAGGAATAGCTGCATGCTGATGTAGCCAGGGTCTTCCAAGCAACATATTGAAAGCTGAGTCTTGATCAACAATCATTAAATCAAAATTGGATACAAGATCTCCAAACTGAGTTCTGAGTGAAACTTCTCCCAGTGGTTCTTGTTCATTTTTATCATATCCTTGTAACATCATGGTATAAGGAGATAAATCAGATTCCGTGAGGCCCAATCGACGAAGTGTACGAATGAGCATGAGGTTGACTCCTGAACCATTGTCAATGAAAGCTTTTCGAACATCTACACCATTGACATTTCCAGATAAGTACAAAGGTTTTATGTGACCATGCACAAAATCATATTCTTCTTTATAAGTAAAAGATATCACTGCATGGCATTCTGCAGGATTATTCTCTATGTGATAGATTTCAGCTGCAGCAATTTCAGCTTCACACTCCTGAGGACTTGACAAAGCTTCGATGAGTGCTTCCTAAAGATCTTTTGACAGATTCAAAGCATCCAAAATTGATAACATGGCTGGTACTTGGGCCAAGTGTTTCAATATATCATACATTTCATCTAAAGGTCTGTGTTTCCAAATAGGAATATGCGGTTTAGCAGGTACCTTGGAAGCAGATGCTTTGGAAGCTGATGCATCTTGTATTGAAGTTGGCAACATCCTTTGTTTTGGAAGATTATACTGATTAGATCCGTTTACTTTCTGAGATAAAGAAGATGTAACCTTTAATCGGTATTCCAAAATAACTGTGCCAAAACTGAGTTGGCCATTGGCAGAAGAACTTGCTTGTTCTTTTTTATCTCTCTGAAGGGCTCTACCACGAGTTTCTGCTGCATATACAGTGCTAGCAGGGGTAAAATTAGAGTAGTGGCTTCGGAAAGATCCACGTCTTCCCCTGTATCCTGAACCTCTAGAAATTCCTCAGATTCCCTTATTTGATACAAGGAATTCAGGCTCATCAAGACTGGAATATGGATCTGTTGATTGAATCATATTAACAGAACCAAAGATTAACTCTTCGTCTGATAAAGACTCTGCCTGGTTAGCCTGTTTAGGCTGTGCCGTTTGGTGGGACAGTGCCCGTGGCTTTGAAGTAGATGGCATGAAATCTTCTAGAGTCAAAGACAATTTAGGCTTTGATAGATACTCATCTTCTCCTGATTCCACTTTCTTTTTTGAATTGCGCTGCCCTTTTGAGGATTTATCTTTTGATGGAGGCTCTACTGCAGCTTTTGTAGGAGACACAATTGGCATCTTCAATTGTGTTCGCAAAATAGAATGGGTCCGATTGATTGTCTTTCTGACCATCCAATCATCATATTTTTTCGCAGTTTTGCTTTTGACTTCCTGCCACTCGCCTCCTTCCTCTGGATCTGTAGCAGTAATACACGCTACATGAGCTGAAGAACCCTTCAATTTGACTTGTCCCAAGTCGACCATCTTTTGTAGGAGGTCTTTAAAAACAAAACACACCTGGATGGGATGCCCCAACATTTGATGAAAGGGACAATAATAAGGACGGTCTTCATCTCCTTCCTTGTTTGGCCTTTTGGGCACTAGTAATTGAACCAAATTATTTTCCAGAGCTGAAATGAAGTAACCAGGAACTTTCTCACTTCGGAAAGAGTATCTTTTACTCTTCATATCCTCAAATTGTTTTCTTCGTTGATCTTTTTGATCATTTGGACGAAACATCCTTTGTTTTTTGCGTTCAGGAGGTGGAGCCCTTCGAGAAGATGAAGGTTTTGAAGTAGAAATAGGTACAGGTGATTGTTTAAGCATAACTGTAGCAGTTTCCGCTTTACCCATTCTCTTTCCTGGAGCTAATGGAATTATACGAGATTTAACCTTACCTGTATAAGGGAATCTTCAATCTGTTGAGCGATTGAAGTATGGTCTCGAAACCCTCCGGTGTATTTCACAGGGATCAATGGCATGCGTAATTCGTCACGCAAATTTTCCACACAGATTGGCAACAATTCCTCCAGAGGGAGTGCTAAACTTAGGGAATACGTTAATCCCTTCCAAGGAGCAATGAAATCAGAGACTCTTTCATTCTCCCTTTGCTTGCAGTTTGTAAGATCGAAAACTATCGTTTTTGGAAAATTTGAGCTAAACTGAAGAAGGAATTTTTGACGAAGATCCTCCCATCCGATGACTGACTGGGATTGCAAGCTTGTATACCAGACAAAAGCTGGTCCTTGCAAGGTTCGCACGAAGCATCTGAATTTCACTGCTTCTTGCTGCTCTGGAGTTCCCATCATAGGATCACAACAAGACACGTAATGCGTCAAATGTTGTTCGGGGACGCCTGATCCATTGAAAGTAGGGAAAACAAGGTTTCCAAAACTGGATGGAGGAGAAATTGAATCTACCCATTCAGGGTAAACTTTCTTTTCAGGTTGAACTTGCACCCGTTTCCCTTCCATAGTTTCTAACCGAGCTGTTAATGACTCAATAGTAGTTATTAACTTTTGAGAAACATCAGGTTGAACTTGGTTTTGGGTAGGTGCGATGAATGGAGCTTGGACAGACGTGGTGGTTGGTGCTGCAACTGATGGTAGTGCTGCCAACCGTTGTTGCGTTTGACCCGTAGGATTAGACCTCTGAGGGTGTACTGATAAAGGAGGATATTCCTGATCCATCTCAGTAGTCACAACAAATTCCTTCGGCTGTCGGACTTCAGCATCCTTATGAAGAAGACTACTCTGAAGTAGTTCTACATTCAACCTTCTTAATTCTTTCATTTCTTCCTCCTATTGTGAAAACCTTTGCTCTAATGAGAGCGATTGACCTCCTTCAGAGGAAGGATGATAAGTAACCTGATTCTTTCCTTTCCCCTTATTGGATCCTTTTCGGAGAGGGGGAAGTGGGTTACTTGAAGGAATACTCATATTTTGGGTAAGCCTTTGATTACGTGTGCGCACACCTTCTTCATTTAGGTCTGTGTGCGCAACTTCTTGAGCAGTAAACTCTTCGTCTGATCCCTCTGATTGAGCCTCATCTGGTGAATCAGCAGCAACGGCATTGATGACATTAATGGATGCATATTGCATGGAATCCTTTCTATCAGCATTTCTGGGATATTGTCTTCTTCCATGTCCTTGATGATACATGGCATTCCTTTGACTTGATCCCTCAGGAACTTCCCGGAGAACCATCACTTGGAGAGAATCTCCCGATAGCTTGGCTCTTCGTTCCTCTTGAGGCTTATTCCCTAATCGGGAGAATACTGATTTTCTCTGAGGGAGGGATTGAGGATTTGAAAAAGTCCCCAGTCCGGTGGACTGGGGATGTTCCTGCTACTTCCGCTCAACTCCTCGAATCCCATTTGTTGACTCTGAGGGTTGGGTTAGAGAAGTCCCCAGTATGACAAGCTGGGGTGTCTCTTGACATGCTATGTTTGAGATCTTCTTAAAATCTCTCTTGATCTTGCGAATATTAGTTCGGAAATTAGCTGGATGCATTAACCTGTATACACTTTTATCGCCTGGTTCAACAGACCGTTGGATGATTTCCGAAACTTCTATCATTTGATGACGTGTTTTCTCCAGACGAGAGGCTTGTGCAATATTCTCTCCTGCTTGATGTAGGAGCAATTCAACAACTTTTTCTCTATATACTTGATTTTGAGAGGAACTAGTTGAAGCATGTTCTTGAGCAAGCTTTTGATTATGAACAAAGCCCATTGATTGTGGCCGGCTATGGGCAATAACATTGCATGAGACCATTTTCGGCGGGCTTTGCTGACTGGAAAGCACTGTCAAATGTAGTGCTCAGTGAACACCCCATCCTCTGATATGAACATCAGATGGAGCATTGGCAATTAACTGACGCAATTTTCTTAGTGCGCCAAGGCATGAATGTTGAAGGGTTCTTTGTTGCTTTTCAGCCTTCGGATACCGAGAGACTGATAAAGATGCCAAATCAATCTGGCATTGTAACCCTTCTATTATCTTAATATGATTTTCATAATCACCATAAGATAATACTTTCTACTTCAATTCACAAAGAGTCTTCCATATGTTGAGACGAATATCATGGATTCCATCATCCGTCAACATCTTTGGAATGTCGTACTGGGAGTCAGCCAAAGGCCAAAACATGACTGGTACTTCACCTTTTGCCAGTTTTTTCCTCATGTTTAGCATTTCCTCTTTATCATTAAATGAAGATTCTTCTACCTGTTTGGACCAGAGTTGGTGTTTCCTTGTTGCTTCATCGGATTCAACAAGATTTGTAGAGAGATCACTATTCATGTTGGAAGATGAATGACCCAGGGATGGTTCGGAGAATAACCTGAACCCCAGACTATCTTCTGATGGAGAAAGAGTTTCACCTGCCGATAGTAAAGCATCAGACATGACTGGTTTTACGTTTGCAAGTGCCTCGAGATAGGAGGGCTTTCTCGTCACTACATTGCCTTCTGATAAATTTTCGAGACAACGTGAATCACTACTACGGAGAGGACTTTCGCAGCGAAGTTCATCACCATGAGGAGGACCGTCATGATGGGTTACAGCAAAAGATTAAATCTCTTGCTCCTTGGTCTTCTGACCACACATAGGGTTCCTGTGGCTCTCATCTGAAGAAGAAACTTCAAGATTGACCGAAATTTCATGAAGCAAGCCTTCATGAGGAAGTTTTTGTTGAAGACCTGCCAAATTAATGTTCCTGTTATTGGGAACTGAGGGAGTAGAATCTTGAATTCCGACAGATAAATGTCTTAGGGCTTCATGAACTCCAGCATCGAGCAAGGCCTTGTTGCAGATTGGCCTTTGATCTCCTGAATGTGTTGGGCGGATCTTTTTCTTAGATGCCTTCTTACTCACTTTAGAAACCACTTGTTGAAGAAAGTGGTTACTCTGAGCAGGTGTATGTGCTTGATCAGGAAATATGGTCAGGTTAGGCTGACGATCTCCACTCAAATCAGGTGTATGTGCCTGACTTGGTTGTCCTTATGATATGGGGGAGTATTCCCCATAACCCTCTTGGACTGGAACAGATGTGTGTGTCTGTTCCGGAGTGAATCGTTGATGTGTCACTCCACTGATAGGGATAGATTTATGTGTCTGTCCCTGAGATGATGCTGAAGATGTTATGATATCCTGGAAAGCATCCAGAATATGAGCAGGAATTTTCTTCTGCTCTTTCACCGTTGACAAAATATGTTTGGTGACTTCAGCCGCCAGAACGGGGATATACGTCCATTCCGGGCTTGGAGTAGGTGTATGTGTCTGCTCCAATCCTCCTTTTCCTGTCAGTGAATCCTGACAGTACTCAAGTGTGGAGGCATAGAGTTGAGTCTGCCACCTGTTTGTCGTCGGGGCTTTCCGACTGACTTCTCCGTGCGCTACCAAGCGAGACTGTTGGTAGGATTGATTAGTATTAGCAGGTGTATGTGCCTTCTGATTACACTTCGCCAAACGTGGTTGACGAGATCCATCATATTTTGTCAGACGAGCCTACTGACTAACTGGTGATGTATAAGCAGGTGTATGTTCCTGCCTATAGTACTCCGTCGGAATTTCCTCGCGGGATTGGCGTGATGCTGCCAGACGAGTCTGCTGGACAGCGGAATTAAAACGGACAGGTGTGTATTCCTGCTCGTTGTTCTCCACCAAGTTAGGTTGGTGGACTTCTCCGGAGATGGCAGGGATGACAACCTGCCCATTGTTCACCGGATTCCGTCTCTGGCGGTTCATCTTGCCTGCCCGGGTTCGAGGAACCTGAGCTGAATGCCTGGAGTCGGTACCCTCATCATGTTGAGGGCGCACTACCGCACGAGTCTGGTGGCGATTTTTGATGGGGTCCCTTGGGAAGGACTCCTGTCTTTTTGAATTAAGGTCCTGCGGGACCTGCTCATTCACTTCCTCAGAGTAAGAGAGTGAATGGATATTGCGTTCCGGGGATAACGACCCGAAACGGTTGGAGACGGTAGTCAGCACCGCCTCCTTCTTGATTGCTGGCCGCCGTTGTCCGGACGACCAGGTAGAGTTGTTAACTTGGAGGGCTTGACGAGCGGCCTCCAGAGTTGGGATAGTACCCTTGCGACGGTACTCCTCAACCGGTGCATTAGAAACCCAGTGTTGAATACGCTAAGTTGGTGATGTCATCCTTAGAGCGGACGACATTCCAGCAGGAGTAGCAGCATTGGTTTTCATAGCAGCAGTCCTCACAGTAGAGGTGTTCACAGCAGCAGTATTCATAGGGGTGAATTTAAGAAAAGCCATTTTGCAGAAGATCTTGAGAAAAGAGTGCCTCTTCCATATAACAGACATAATCAAGATGAATCTGGCCACTGCATCTTTTGGATGATAACATGTCAATGATTGATTTGTTGGACCAAGGGGCCTAACAAATAAGAATAACATCACTTTAACTTGGTTAAGGATTCACGTCGGGTTCACCATTTTTGTTTCCTCACGGATTTCGGGGATGACCTCCTGGACGGGAGATTAAAACATTCCAATCGGTTTCTAGCGGGTTTGTTCATAGAACTGGAAACATCCAATGATTCCACATTCGTTTGGAGCTACTTTCCAAAGGCATGCGCTCATTAGCTTGTGGACTGATGAGGCTTAGGAATTTGCATTGGTCGAGAGGATGGTAGGTCAGACTCATCACACCTTTTTGAGGGGAATTATTGTCTACTCTGGGACTCTCTTTATAGATTTAAGTTATGTTCCTGAATCCTTATTACATTACCAAGTATAAAATGTGCTTTCCTTTAGTTTTAATAATAAATGATTAAATATGCAAGAAATTTAGAGAATCTTTTATATGTATTCGAGGTTCTTCATCAATAGAGAATCATCTATATCTGTTTAGAGATTCTTGGTCAATGGTATCCTTCAAATCATTTATATAAAAGTATCTTGGTCATTATGATGACCAGGCTGGTTTTAAAGCCACTCAGTGGGGCACTTGAAATTTATCGTCATTCAGAAGGACATGGATTATTTCAAAGTTGGAATCGAACCCAAAAATGGGCTACCTACGTATCCTTTGTTTTGGAAAAGGAATCAGAACCCACGTAGTTCGAGTAATGGAGTATGATTTTTATGATTGATGGATCAAAGAAGAATGTCATAATTAATTTTACACTCTATGATCACGTGAGTCATGCTCAGTGTGAGAAACAAGAGGTATTGGTAAAAATTAGACAATTGTGCCATGAAAGATGCAATCATAAGATTTTGTTTGGGGATTATGTATGTATGACTGCCTAGATAGATGAAGTTTTAGGATTCACTTTTAGGGAGAAAATCCATGAACAGGGTCTATAAAGTTATATGTGCTTCATGGATATTTGAATACTCTAATCTTGGGGCTTACTCCTAAGGAGGATGCCCAAGTTTGGAGGGGACTTATGATTGGGTTTTACTCCTGAAAAGGAAACCCAAATCAAGGGTAAATTAGGACTGGTTAAGATAAATTTAAGGGGGCTTGGGGTTTACTCTTGAAAAGGAAACCCAAGATTATGACTGAGACTTACTCCTAAAAAGGAGGCCCAGGTTAGGGGACTTGGGGCTTACACTTGAAAAGGAAGCCCAAGATTATGACTGAGTCTTATTCCTGAAAAGGAGACCCAGGTTAGGGATTAAGGTTAGGGGATTACTCCTGAGGAGGATGCCCATATTTTAGGTTGGGTCTTACTCCTAAAGAAGGACGCCCAAGTTAAAGGAATTAAGGTTTGGGGCTTACTCATGAGGAGGATGCCCATGTTTGGGAACTTTAAGAATTTGGGGCTTACTCATAAAGAAGGATGCCCAGATTAAAGGGTTTATAACTGGAGATTATTCCTAAAAAAGGAGACCCAGGGGGCTTGGGGTTTACTCCTGAAAAAGAAACCCAAGATTATGACTGGGACTTACTCCTAAAAAGGAGGCCCAGGTTAAGGATTCTCTCATCTTAAAGGATGAGGTTAAATGAATGAACTCTAAATCTTTGGTGACATAAGGATATTTAAATCACTAGGTTTTGAGAGATATTCCACAGAATTATTTTCAGATAAGGAAGTTGAATCAAGAAATCATGCCATAAATGGCTTTGAAGAGTGTCTTGAAGACTGAATCTTGAAAAGAAAAAGGTGTAATGGCTTAAGAGGGGTAAAATGGGCAAGATGGGCACCCAAAAATGTAGGGGCGCGCAAGTCTTGAAAGGCGCGCAAGTCTTCCGTGGGCACGCAAGTATTGGTCGTGCAAGTATACCTGCGCGACATGTGGGGTACGTGCGCGATTTTCATCCAGTATTTGAATACTTGACCGACTATTTTTTAATCACTTTAGAATCCTCTTGAGGATCTTCCAGAAAAGGGACGTGCAAGTTATTTTGAAGGAAATAAGTCGGCGCGCAAGTGTTGATATGTTTCAACACTTAGGCCTTCCTTCTTCTCTTTAGATCTTCCGTTCTAGGTAAGAAATTACCTTAGAAGTGTTCCAGAAGCTTTGAGAAGAGACTTGGGAGTCGGGAGCTTCAATCCGAGTTTCTGGAAAAAGATCCTCCGAATGGGGGGCCCACAGGGTCTATTTATAGGCAGGAGAAGACCCCGGGCGGTTACCGGGCGGTTACCACTTAGGTCGCGCAAGTGACTTGCGCGACCAAAGGCGTCGCGCAAGTGTACTTGCGCAACAGTGAGATAACTTGCGCGGTGCAGTTGCTGTTGATCCTTTGTTCATGCCTTTGTCGATTTTTTATGTTTTCTTCAAAGGTTGAATCACTTTGAGCTCAGATATTCCCTTTTCCGATCTTTAGATTCTGTGACGAAAGGAGCGTCAATAGTAATTAAAAATAAAAAAATGTCTTTATAATTATTATGAATAGTTTATTATAAAAAATATGGTATTACAATTCTCCCCATGGAAAATTATTTATGCCTCCGAAAAGTGGTCATTAAATAGAATTCACATAGAGAGAATTCAATTATATTATAGAAAATGTTGTTTATTTAAACATTATGTGTTTATCCCATCGATAATTCAATTTTATGAGGTAAAGTAAGATTGGTTTATAGTGAATTACCTTGTCTTGTTGATTCATAATCAAAACATGCTAAAACAATGTTGTGTTTTTAGGGTTAAGGTCACCATTATCCAATTTACAATCAAGTATAAAGTCATATTAATACACCCTTATGATTCATAATAGATGTTTTGAATCAATATCATGTTATGAATCATTTTAAACTGATTGTAAACCTCCCACAGATACTCATCAATCTTGAAAGTGAATAAAACCCTTAGTTCTGAATATCCCTACTTACTCAAAGTAAATATCCCATATGGGATGATATTCCATGAGATATACCTATTTAGTAACATTATCCTATAATGTATGAATAAAATAGTTTACACAATATATCAGGACGCTTAGAAATTTATCCAGCAATTGCTGAGAGAACTACCATGTACACGTCACCCATGAATAATACAGATCAATAATAGAGACCATTCTCCTTCCCTTTCTCACCCTCATGAGGATTCATAAGTACTCCCAAATGAAACATCAGAGTATGCATATTTATAATTGATTATTTAATATAAGAAACCAAAAATTCAATGAAATAAAGAACACAATGGAGCTTCAAAACCCTCAAACAATACAGAAAATATTTTTTACCATAGCAATATCACTAATGGTAAAGACCTAATATGATATCATGATTCAATTTATGACTAATTATCCTACCAAAATAGTTGTATAACATGTTCAAATAATAATTTCCATTGGTTTTTTTTAATATTCATAATGGGATAGATAATTTTATTGAAAACTATTAGGTCTGTAGTGTCCTACTCTACTTTTCCAATTGATATTTTGTCTTGAAAAAAAATCTTTAATAGAGTAGATCTCTATAGATATTATCATTGATATCTCAAAAGATGAAACATTCTAATAACCACATAGTTTATTGAACAACTAGTCAAATTTTCAAGTTATATAATCTAATGTTATCGTATCAACATGAATAACATACTATATCAAAAGGCACAAGAAACCATCAAGAGATCGAAGCTAGAAACCAGATGTATCCCCACTATATAAGGTTATATTACATTACTTATAACTACTTTCAAAATATTGATCAAGTCAAATGAAATTATGAAAGGATAAAATTTATTTTTTAAAATATGTGCACACAATAACATCTAACCCTAAAAAATGGCCATGTTCTTTTTTTTCAAATAGGTTTCCTTAGGACCCCCCTCATTTGATTCATCACAACCCTTATTGGTAATATCATGCTCAAACGTTTTTTGGCCATATGTTATTATTATTTGGTTTAACCAAAATATCATATTCATGGATATGAAATTACATAACCGAGCATTCGGATATTCCTATTAGTAAAAGTTCATTTTATATACTATTTTCATGGATAATTCATAAACATCTCTATAAGGTATCCATATCAAAAAAACATTGAAAGGATTTACAACTATTATAAACTCAATGACAAAGTGGCCTATATTCCTTCAATGAAGGAAATTTTTTGAAAGCCTTAATCCATCAATTGTTCTCAGTAACCAAGACATATCCCTAATCCATGACTAATACTTCATAGTGATATAGACCCAATCTAACTATTCTTTACAAGAAACAACACTAGACCTGAAATTTAACATCCCATCAATCCATTTAAATGAGTTATAAGTTATATGTTATCCATCATCAGGATGCAAATAAATAAAAGACTTATCGTACCACTCCCCACCATTTATATACAACTAAAAATGGTATAGCAACAATATACTACCTATATGAAAAAGATAATAAAAAATAAAATTGATGTTTCACATTTCAAATAATATAAACCACAAATATTTATACTTAAACCAAGGGAAATAGATTTAATTTCATATTTTGTGAAAAAAATTATGGAAAAAATTTTAAATCCTAGAGAAATGAACTATCCGGGATAAATTTTCAAAATACCAACCATAATTATCATTATCAAGGCCTGATCCAAAACATCAGAACTACCAAATCTAATATATCTAGGATAATGATGAAGAAAAGTCACACCTCAATAATAAATGGCATGGTTTTATACTCGCATTATGAGAAATGAATCTATAGAAACTCATGTTTAGAAATATAATAATGTTGGTCCCCACTATCCATATAATAATAACCAATCAAAATTGATAACTCAACCAAAACAGTCATAAGAAACTAAATTCAGTTACCTATGAAGATTTTTATATTTTATGTAAAACCCAATGGAATTGTATTTTCTCTAAATCTAGCAAGAAAAATGATATACAAAGAATTAAATGAATGATAGGGTATAATTAAAAATAGAATAAACTATAAAAAAGATTTTTTTCTTTTAAGAACATGAAATAATTATATATATTATTCCAAATATAGAAGCTGATACCACATGTGATTCTGAGGTTTGGTGTGTCCAGAATTAGTTGTATAAGAAAATTTAATATATTTTATAATTTACATGAATATGTTCATAAATAAAATGGGAGGAATCTTAAATGAAATTTAAATAAGAAATAATTGACCACGGTTGAGTCTAGAAAGTGCTTTTTACCCTTCGCATGATAAAAAATAGATTCATATGGGATGTTTGAACTCATCAAAATCTAGAAATACATTTAATGAAATAATTAATTAATTAATTAATTAATTGTTAAATTAAAATAATAAAAAGAACATATTAATAAATTTTTTTTCAACATAATCGATAATTATATATGAATGCTGCCAAGTAGAAATCTTTAGGGTTAGTCACATCAACCCTATAAGAATTCTTGAGAAATTCCTTCCTTTTGGTTGGTGAATCTCTTCAGATGGTAACAAAATGCCAAATAATTTTCTATGAGGACAGAAAAAGTACATGAGATTTTGTCCAATGTTTGATTCACATTCCTCAATGTTTTGACCCTATGATGAGGTTTGACATTCCTAGGAGGTACCAAGCCTTATCATACCCCTGAATTTATGAAATAAATGTATGAAAGGAATTGATTGAAAAATAAGGTGTGTATATCGTATGGTTTCATGTTGTGAATTATTTTTATGATGAATTTAAGATATATAAATTAATATCATAAGATATTTGAATAACTAGACATACGATAAAACCCCAGAGAGAGAAAATAGACAGATTTTCGTTGAATGATGGATAAAAACCATGGTTTTCAAATGTATCGATCATTATCAGATGAATATATAGATATATTTTAAGAGTTTATAAGGATTTAAGAAAGAGTATTGGATATGTAATTTCAAGTGTAAATGCGACTACACGCTATGGAGTGCAATGAAAACATGGCGTGTAGACCCCCTTTGTGGCGACATCGAGTGTTTTTGAAAAATATAGAAGAAACACCAAGTTGACATATTAAATGTCATGTATCCCTTTCCTATTTTTATAACTCGTTTAATGGTTCACAAGGGTGTGATCCTGTGTGGGCATACACGATCGAGAAATCGAGTACCCAGACTTGATGTCTGGTACAAGACTGTGGTCAAAAGGGCATAACTTGGTCTCTGTTATCATAGAAATGTAATGAATTCCACCTATATGGATTGTTATAGTACATGTAATGGAGATGTGTGTCATCTAGGGACATGTCTATGTGGTGGAGTAGGACCACAGACTGCGTGGGTACCCTCATAGAGCACATGTCCCTTTTCCTTATTTGAGTAAAATTTAATAATCTGCATCTCTATCATTTGAAATAAGATTTTTGACTGTGAGTAGCCTATCCTGAGTATTTTTCTATGTTGAAAATATTGGTGAACTCTGTTGCGACTTACAATATGTTGTCTAAAATGATCTAGGAATGATTCTTGGTATGTTAATGCCGGATGGTGTTATTATTCATGAAAAATCACCAAGATTGTTCGGAGCAATATCCTCCAGTATGAGTAGGCAGTGGAGTTCTTCGATGAACATTATCGAGGGTACCCTAATGTGGATATTTGAGGTAGAGTTCCATTCCAACCATTTTGAGTGGCACCCTCTTTTAGGATAAGGAATTAGAGTTACTCAATGACCATTCTATGATATACCCACCACTATGACTGGGAAGGGGATTTCTTAGGAGGCATGTCGTGTGGTACCCTCTATCATGGCTATCTAGTGGAGTTCCGTTATTGATATAAGAGTTTTACACTAATATTTTATGTGTGAATGGTATCCTTAACTAGATTTTATGGACCCTAGATTGCGAGATATATTGAAGATGTTGTATGGGATTGGACATATACAGTTGGACAGATGTCGGAGATGATATGCATCATTGTTGGAATTTTATAACTATTGGGTATTCTTCTCTGTGGATGAGATATGAGATAGAAATCCATTACTCTAATATTTGGGATTCTTTTTGACTGACCATATATATTTATATTTTTATATATGTAGACCTTGTATTTGGATATTCTCCATCCAAGAGAAGTGAACACACAATGAGTATGCCACATTCATTCTAAGGTAATATTCTCATGGTTGGATTACTATACACTCCTTATATAGGTAGTGATGACTCAACATGTAGTTTATCTACACACCATGTTTTTTACATTCTATTTGGAAAATCATTCATTCAATATCTTTTGGGTTGAGTTGTTCTCCTTGATTTTATATTCCATTTACTATCCTTCCTTTATATTGTATCTCTTATTTCTCCCCCTTTCATCATTAGAGGTTTCCTACTTTGTATTGATATACTCAACGCTATATGGGATTTTCCTGCACAGGTTGGGTCTTATGTAGATTACATATTGATCGACAATGACTATGGATTATCATATGGATATATAGTTATTTGGATTGCGTATAGTGGTAATGTCTTGATATTCTTGAGTTGGGATCTATTTAAGTAGTTTATATATCTATATTTTATATATGATAGGACATATTTGATTGGTGGTTGTTCATTTTACCAATTACTATTTTTTATAGTGTACATTTTTACATTCTATTGTGTCATTCATGCTTGGTGTAATTCATAATAGTATTGTATCACTAAGTCTTTACCTCTATAGTTATTAATTGATATGAATATGAGTGTGTGCATAGGTACTCAAGTAAATGACTCCCCATGTTTATTTATGCATACATAAATTTTCTCTAAATATGGACTATGGAGGTGGTCATGGTGTAGTTGCAGCTTGAGCACCGATTTGGTCTGGGTTGTGAAAGACTTGTATTCGAACTAGATCATTCTATCTGGAATTGTTTAAACTACCCCTATAATAATATTTAGTTGGGTCTAGGGAAAATGTGTAGAATTGTATATATAGAAGCTCTTAGGCTATGGTGTCTAATAATGGTGTGGTCGGATGATTAATACATTCACCAGGACCCTGAATACATCACTGTTAACATGTAATGTTGATAAATTTGTTACAGGGATCAATTATACATGCATCATATATGATTGATTCATTTACTATCTTTATTGAGTCAACACCCTATTATTATTGATATATATATATTTAATAATGTAACTATGGTTTGTATTGATAAATATCCAAATTCCTCTCGAATGAAATCCAACTTGGATACCAATTTAGGTTCATGATGATATTCTGATGAGAAACAAGGCCCTAGTTGAGGGTCTATCCCATTAAAACCTAACCTAGGTGGGTTGGTAGTAGAAGCACATCATATTGAGTAGCAGATCATTCTAGTAGAGTAGGATGAAGAAGTGCACATACATACCATGTAACATGAGATCCAATGATAGAGGCCACTGAGGTTCTAGAGTGATCCAAATCCACAAGCATCAAAGGATTGGAAAGAGTTGGTGGTGTGTATATTCATCCTAGATTGGACCCCAACAGATCAGGTATTTTCAATATAATCTTATTATCTCCATGGAGTATATGGGAACTAGTGGAACCTTGTTACCCATATGAATGATGATTCAACACTCCCTTGGAATGACCTATAACTGATGTTCCACGAGAAGTACTGCCCTCCTCCTTGCACTGTATCTAAATCCAGAATTGTTTGGAGAAACAATATATTGGAATGATAGTGACTGAGTATGAAACAAATTTCATTGACCTTACGAAAATCTGGATTTATATGATTCTTCATGGCTACTTCTTATCACGAATGTTTGATTTTCTTGATGATAATGATCCATCTACTCGCGACCAGGATTCACGTCAAAACTAAAACAAAAAAAAGACATCAGAGAAACAAGACCCAAGACACAAAACACACCCAGAACAAAAAAATGACACTATGAAACAGAATAAAAAAGTCACCATGAACAAGGCTGGACCAAGGTTAATCCACTCTCTACCCCCTACCCAAGTTGTACATAATTTTAAACCAACATGTATCAACTACTATCAGTTCATGACTGATGAATCAGATCACACACCAATATCACCTAGAAATTGAACACTCAGGAATAGAATTTGTTTTCCTCATAATAAATCCTCCAAACCGCAAGTGATTCACTCAATAAAGTTATACAAGCCTGGTATCGTCACTAGTAAGAATGATCCTTCTGAGTTCATCAAATTACATTTCCAATCTTGATTCTTATTTCATGAAATCACCAAAGGAAGGGGGGAGTATGATTAGAGATTGAAACCAGATCTAGAACAAGGTTGTTATTGCACAAACCCTAATTCACATTCACGATTTACTATGGCAATGAAGTATATAGTGATCGCATAGATGATCTGATCTCCAGATTGCATCGGGTTTCTTAACCTAGATCTATCCCCACATGTTAGATGTCTATTTCTAGATATTTGAGATTACAACCCAAGACGAGAAAGAATGTATGACATGATCAATAAAACATAATGATCATCAAAATTAAACTAACTAAACATATAACAATTCAACTCTATTTACAGACACAAAAAATCGAAAAAAAGAGTAGGGTGGATGGATGAAATGGAGGAGCGGGAACCCCTATATAGGTCAAAGATGAATTCCAATCCGATAAAGTGGTATGGACCGGATGGGTTCTCCCTCCTTCACGGAATGATTCCCCCATTGTGCAAGAGGAGTCGAGGGTTCCCATATTCCGAAAAACCCCACTGAAAACATAGATAACTAATAGGAAAACAATCCACATGGAATGCTCAGATGCACTCGTCACCAGCTCTCGAGTGAACTCCATGTAAGGATAAATAATCCCCCTCACATAACCTCGCGAATATTCTCAGGAATTTCCCATGAAGAATTTTTCCCTTAGCCCATGATCAACTACTCCTGTATGAACAACTCCACCTGAATGGAACACATAAAAAACGCATGTGAGTCATTGAAAAAGTGGAAACAATTAAATAAAAAAGGAAAATTATTTATTTATTAATCATTTTTAGTATATTAAATTAGAAAAATGAAATAAAAATTAAAAATTAAAAAATAAAACAATTTAAAAAAACATAATAAAATTATTTATGCATTATTTAAAAGACATAGTTTATTTAGATTATAAATTATAAAAAATTTAATTTAAAACAGAAAAAAATAATCCAAGATTATTACATAAATTAATCATTTAATTAAACAAGAAATTAATTAATTAATTAATTAATTTAGATAATAAAAATATTAATTGAATAAAATTAAATTATTAAAACTGATTGTATTATTAAAACAAATAAAAAACTAAAATGATTTATTTACTTATAATTTAAAAATAATGAAATAAAAAATTAATAATTTGATAAACTTACTAGAATGAAAAATTTAAATAATAAAATAATAAAAAATAAAAGTCTAATTCACATGAATAATTTAATTTAATAATTATTTAAAATGAAAATAATGTACACTAAAAACATGATTTAAACTAAAATTTATTTTTTTACACACCAATTTAGAAAACCACAACAATAATCAATTGCTAAATATAAAACAACATTTTGGTATTCAAATGTTAATAAAATATATAAAAAAGATGTGACAATGTGTGTGAAAACATTGCCACATCAAACACCCCCACATTAATAAAATTGTTTTTCCTCAAACAAATTCATGACTTTGACATTAAAACAGAAAGATTAATTGTGAGTTTCTATCCAAAAAGGTAATGATTAATCGTTAATACCCAAAGGATAAGGACCAAATAGTGTGTCGGGATTTTCAATGGTGTTAAAAAATGATTTCCTTCCAAGCTTCAAATACTCAAAAGAAGTCAAAACCCTCACACATTAACACACTGAAAAGTATGTCATTCCTATTATGTGTACTCATTAACTATCCTACATCAATTTTCAATTCTAGTTCTGATTCAAGGAGTGTTGACAGGTTACACAAGTGGAACTAAAAATAATTTCAAAAGGCACATTATATTCTTAGCTTCTCCCAGGTTCCAAAAATTAATTTCCATTAATTTCATCACTTTATCAACTCATCCCAAATGAAAATTAACCAATTAAATCACTCCCTTCTTCATATGGGATCAAAAATCCCCTCAACTTAATGAGTTCATTTTTTACTAGGGTACATTATTTTAATTTTACCCAGTCATATTCCATTTGCAGTGACCTGTGCATAGAAATTAGTAATATTGAAATTGGATTTATTTATTCATAGAAACACACCCAATGATCTTTATCTTAGATAATCATTGTGGGATCCCATTTTCCCATTTTAAACTATTTTAAAAAGACTAAACTAATAATCATTTTATTTTACTTCCTAAAGTTATTGAATATTATATTTTAAAAAAGGTTAACTAGTTGACTATTATACTTAAAAAACTATGTGAGCCTCCATGCTTCTAGTGAGAACTTCTAGTTACCATAGGTCATGATCCTCATTCCATAAGACCTATATTTCCACATTCCCATCCCATGTTACTAAACAAAAATATTCATAAGATGATGAATAATTACACCCAATAATCACTCATGAATAGTAGTTTCTGACTAAGTTCCTCTCTCATCATCCAGCAAGCAGTTATCCACTAACAGGAAAGTAGTTAAATACCATTGAACCTCAAATGACCCTCATTTAATGATAGAATATGAAAATTTTAACTTATTTTGAACAATTTTGTTGAAAAAATTAGAAAATTTGTTTTAAAACAAACATAAATTTCAGATTCAAGAAGGAGGGATTTGAAATGACACTAGAATGGCCCCTCTCCCCAAAATTGTCCCCAATGTTGAATCTCAAGGTGGGAGACAGTTTATGTTCAAAATAGATTGAAATTTCATCATAAAAGTGATATAGATTGATAGAAATGAGATTCAAAAAATTTCTTTACCACAAAAAAATAAAAACAAACAAAACAACAAACAAAACAAAAATAGAAGAACCTAACTCACCATACAACACCGAATAAAAGTTTATTTCCATTATTAAAACTTTCATGCTTTGAATTTTTATAAAAATAAATATTATTTTATCAATTTACCTCAAATAGTATCATGATTAATAATATTTGGCATAAAAAACAAGAGTATGAGAATAAAAACTATGGTTTCTCCTTGTTTCAAAATGTATCTTAAATTACATTTTCAACTATGTAGATATTATCTAGCTAACAAACAAGCAAAAACATAGTTCAAAAGATTAAAAAATCACCAGGAACTCCCCCACACTTATTTCAAAGCATCATGAAAAAAAAAGTAATGAATAAAACATTGAAAACATAAACAATACTCCCCTGAATATGCAGCTTCATAATTTTACAAATATCTTACTTTGATTACCATGTGCATAAACTCTTGTTGATCGATTGTGGAACCTACATGATAAAACAGTTTAACCTAAGTCTTCATGATTTTATGATCATATAAAAAGTAACTACAAAGTGTGAGTTAGAGAGTTTTTTCCATTAATCTAGTGAGCTAGCTCCCTGAGACATAAATGAAAGTCACATGGAATCTAAGTCCAGATTATTGTCCTAAGAAAACAACACTGAAAATTAAAAACATCAAGAAAAAATAAAATAAATCAGTAAAAGAGAAGGGATAATCCTGGGATAACCCCCAGGGGGTGCTGTATTTTGACGGTCCATTACTAGACAGTCCTTGGTTCTACCCCAGTCTAATGGGGGATTGAGCTTCTTGCTTAAGAACCCCAAGATATTATTTCATAAAACATCAAAAACATTCCATGTTTAGAATACCCCTGGTACAGCTATAGTAAATCCCCCCTCCTTAGCAGTGAAGTGTCTCTTGTGTAATGGTGGAGGGGATGATAGAATGTAGGGGTACTTCCCCTCTTCTTCATGTAATGGTTGAGCAAGAAACATTTGTGGGATTGAATATATTGGATGTCTCTTATCCTTTGGTTTAGTCTCAAAAACAAATTATTATTTAACAAGAAAATATTTCTCATCATCCACAGCTAATCATATGCATATTTATTAATGTTCCTCTTCAACAATAACTCCCAAACATGAAACTTCATCTAGATTTGGGTGTTCCATTAGATTATCATGCGTAACCTCAAATTAATCTTACTTCAATAATTCAAAAAAGTAACAACCTTCTCAATACCTATATTGGGAGTAAAAAATTCAATATCGGCTCAATTAAATCCAAAAGTGTTTCTTCTAAAGAGAAATTAACACCCTGATGTAGTGAAACTTGTTTCTTCTGGTAGAGAAATTATCCTGAAAAAATTTCTATGGTTGTAGGAAGGTTTTCGACCACCTGCATCCTCCCTTAAAAAAAGGATCTTTTATGTGGTGTCTACCAAGGAAAAGGCATGTATATCATTTTCTGGGTTGGCCTGTGAAAATGAGTGAAAATCATAAGACACTTAGACAAAAAAATATCATCAGTTGGAGTACCTGAAATAAAATGATCTCCCTATATATGTCTAGAGTCTTTAATGTCATAATGGTATTTCTCTCTCCATATATTGAAAAATATTTGTGATGAATATCATTAAAATCTAGCTGCTTATCAAATATTTCTCCAGGCTCAAAAATTTCCATCTCCATATTTTTATCACTCCTTCTGTTTGTACTGTCCTTTCTTCCCAATTCAATTCCAGAAAGTGGAACATCAATTCCTTGTTGGGGAACCTCCATGATCAGATCCTCAGGAGACAGGTAAGTTGGGCCTAGGTATTCCCTGATTCTTTTTTCAACTGGGATATCATTCATGGTGGAATGATTCAACACTTAATCACTCATAATTTTATTTAATCGGTATACATATGATTATTTGGTCTCATGTGGTACATCCTTTGCCACTTCAAAGGGGTATCCTGCTGGTCCTCTTTGTAGCCAAAATTGGAATATGTCAACATCCTCATACCATTCATGTACATCAATGAAATAAAACAAATCATCATCAAAAAATAATAACACTGATGGAATTTGATTTTTGTTTTTTTTTTGTTTATTTTTAAATGAAAAACTTGAGAAACCACTCAGGAACAAGTTGCTTCCCTGACATTGGTTCCAAAATTTGAACAGGGTTAGACCCAGGTTAATCCACCCTCAACTCCCTATCCTATATCTACTTAAAATTAAACCATAAACACTCAAATTTTCTCGATGTATGATTGATTACTCGGAAAATACACTACTGTCTCCTAGAAATTGAACACTCAAGAATAGAATTTATTCCCTGTATAAGAATTACTATGAACTTCTTGTGATTCACGTAACCGAGTCATCCCAGTTAGGCATCGTCACTAGGAAGAATGATCCTGCTGACATCATCAATTTACATGAAAAATCTTGAATCTGACTTCAATAAATCTAGATAGGATGGGGTGAAAAATTAAGCCAAGAGGGTAGAAACCCGATCCAGAACAAGGATGTTCTTATGAACACCCCAATACACATTCATGGTTTACTAAGGATAAGAAGAAGATAGTGATCACGTTTATTCCCCAATAAACAGATTGAATCGGGTTTCTTAACCGAGATCTATCCCTACAAGTTACATCACTGTTTATGGTGATTTGAGATCAGAACCTAAGAAGAGATAGAATGTATGACCCAAACAATCAAACATAAAGAAAATCATAATTCAATTAACTAAACATGAAACACTTCAAAAATATTTATTGACACAAGAATGAAAAAAATGGAGTATAGGGGATGGATGAAATGGATGATCTGGAACCTGAATCTAGGCCAAAGACGATTCGTAATCCGGTGAAATGGTATAGAATGGATGGGTTACCCCTCCTTATTGGAATGATGCACTTATTGTGTGATAGAAGTCATGGGTTATCTTATTCTGAAAAAATCCACTAAATACATAGACAACTAATATGAAAAAAATCCACGTGGCGCACTCTAATATACTTGTCACCAACTCCCGAGTGAACTCCCTGTCAGTGAAAACAATCCCCTGCAACGACCTTAGGAATATTCTCACACATATCAGATGAAAATTTTTTCTCTTAGACTCTAATAGATATCACTTGTACCGTCAAATCCCCATAAATAGAACACCAAAAAAACACATGTGAGTCATTGAAAAAAATGAAGAAATTATATATAAATAAATTTATATACTATGAATTTATATCCCAAAAAAACTTATTAATATATATCAATATATATTATAATAACAAATATTATTATTAATATAATAACGATTATATTTAATTATTAACATATATTATTAATATTATATATATAGATAAGGTTATATATTACAATAAATATACCAATTATTATTATTATATGTGTTATAATAATTTTCTTAACTATAATAATATATATTATATTATATTTGGTATGTAATTAAAAATAAATCAATATATAAAAAATAAAGAAAAGGGATTGGATGGGTGTTAGTTCACAGCGAGGGAAAGGATGAGTGGGGACCATAAGGGGGCACGCTGGGTGGAGGAGGGTTCGATGGTATTGGTTAAGATGGTGTGACACCATAGTAGGAGAAGGAAAGGGTATAACAGGATGTGGAGGCACATGTGGGATTGAACGGCGGTGTGGCAGGTGATTCGAGGGGCGGCACCGATACAGGACGAATGGGGTTTAGAAATTATAACCAAATTAATTAAAAACAGACTCAAATAATTAAACATTCTTCCTTAAATTTAAAATTTATTAACAAGGAAATTAATTAAATAATTAATTAAATTAAAGAATAAAAATATAAATTGAATAAATTTAAATTGTTAAAACTAGTTAAATTATTAAAAGAGTTAATAACAAAAATGATTTATTTACTTAAAATTTAAAAGAATGAATTGACGAATTGATGAATTGATAATATAAATTGAATGAAAATTTGTAAAAATAAACAATAAACATTCAAATTCAAATTCACTGGAATAATTTAATTTATGAATTATTTGAAATGAAAATAATGAACACTAGAAACATGTGATTTAAACTAAAATAGATTATTTTACACACCATGTAACAATACCACAAAAATTATCAAATATTTAATAAAAACAACATTTTGGTATTATAAAATATAATAAAAAAAATATAAAAAGGATGTGGAAAACAGTGTGAAAACACTGCCACATCAGACCAAATAGAGTGATCCAAGCAAGAGTTGTTCCCTTGTGCGTCCAAAAATATGTTAGTGTGTTGGAGAATATATTAGTGATAGTGAGTTTTATGTCGGAGGGTGCTAGGGAGTTAGAGCTAGTATTGGGTTCCAAAGAGCAGAGTCATTTTTGATTGTTGGAAGATTCCAGGAATTAGGATATCAATGCAGGGGACCTCATTGTGATTAGACTAAATAGTAAGGTCATTCATTATAGAGACAACACAAATCACCATAGTATCCCAAATAGGGTAAATAAATTACATTTCATGAGAAATGTCACATGGAACATGACAGTTCAATATGTAGTGCTGAGGAGAATATCTAAAGAGAAAACGAACCACCAATACACAATTAGTTCTAAGATCAGGATTCTCCAAGGCATGGATAGGTTTGTTCCATGGAGGTATAGTGGGATAAGGGGCAGTGTGAGATAGATATTCTAGTTGAGGAACTAGCCCATTAGATTCATATTGAGGTTTCCATAGGGAAAACATATTCTATATATTTTATATGACAGTAGTGAAATCTATCACTTGGTGGATGGAGGTTCATGTGGTACATTTTGGTAGTCATGAGGGAACAATTTGACATCATATTTGGTATGGGTTGTTTTTTTCTAGGGTCTGATCCCAGATTGGCTATCATCGTAGACATGTAATATAAATATATGATGATGGGATTTGATTCTCCATTTTTTAAAAAAATGATCTCATGGTATGGAATGTGGGTTCTTTGAGCAGAAGTCTGAAACCCCAAAACCATCAGCGAGTGTGTAAATCTCTTGCTGCAACAAGCTCTTCAGGCATATTGTTTCCTTCTGTTGAGGAATATTACATGGACGTCTTCCCTGAGGATTTTTTGGGACTTTCTTCTTAGAGGGTGATGGAATCTTTCATTGAATTTCATCTCGAAACCCACCTAATAACATATGTGGCATATAAAATTGCCCCAACTAAACTCTAGGATCTGTACATATAGTTCTATGACCATTGAGAGAATGTTTTCATCAATCCCAGTGAGACCCCTGGGTAGCTACAATTTTATTCCTAAAAAATACAGACCAGAACCTGTGTATTTTTGCATATTATAATAACATGAACCTATCCAAGACCAAATAAAATTTTTATTTTTTGAGGATTTATGACCTCCTTGAAAACTTATGAGGTGCAAGATGGATCCTGAATATCGATCATAGGTCCAGATACAACATGTTGAGGGTTCTAGAGGATTTTATTCCAATGATGGCATTCTGATGTCTCTATGGACACCATAATTTCCTAGTGATTCTCATTGGTATGAAAAATAACCCAACCATATTTATGGATTTGATAAATTGGGTCTTCATTCTGTAGATGGACTAGTTTTTTTTTCTTCATTAATGAATAACCCTTCTACTCTACATCATTGGAGGATCATGCATAATACTTGAGGGTGGTCCGAGATTTTAATGAAGATCATTAACTTAATATAAGTTTATTTAAGTTCTAATTATTAATTTATAAGGTTCAAATTATGGGGCATTTCATTTATATATGTGGTTTAGCCATGGATATTGTGATGATCTAAGTAGTTCTTGATTGGGATCCACCCAAGAGCATGATGGAGGTGTGGAGCTTTCGTGGTGTGGTAGGGTACTATACGAAGTTTGTGGAATAACTATCTTGAATTATATCCCCATTGACCAAACTGATATGGAAATGGAATCCATTCAATTGGGCTGAGTATTTTTAATAAGAAATTGAGGAGTTGTTTCTTAGTATGATGAGTTATTTAGTGTTGAGACTACCATAGGAATATAAAGAGTTTGTAGTGTATAGTGATGCCTTAGGAGCTTTTCTTTGAAAAATTTGGATGTGGAGTTAGGTAGTTATCTCATATAGGTTGAGGTATTTTATACTCCTTGAGAAATACTACATGACCCAAAAACAAGAGATGATTGGCTATCCCTAAGGATGTGGACACACTACCTTCAGTGGGAATGATTATTGGTTTACCCACACCATCAGAGACTCAGGTACTTCTTCACATAGAGAGACATGAACTTCAGGCAATGACACTAGAGGGAATTCCATCATGAATATGACATTGTGATAGGCTATATTCTATGTAATATATATATTTTAGAAAATTACATTATCCGGATGTCTGAGGATATCTTAATAAAGGAGGCCTTAGAGAATTTTGTCTCCTTACAGCTGACCTTAGTGGAGCAATAGGGTACAACATTTCTATTGTCAATGGTGTTGGCCTCTCCTCTTCCCAAGCTTGTGAGAGAGTCCCAGATGGGTAACATTGTCTTCGAGATCATACAAGATTATATATTCATATAATATTAAATATATTGATATTTTTAAGGAGGGAATCACGTCATCATGTTACACATGAATAAATTGGTTCCATTGAAGTTATAGAAGAAGGTGATGTAATATTTCCACACTTCTCCCCTGTCTGTACATCCTGTTGTGGGGAATATTATTAGATATTTTATATGGTAGTTTTGGTGGTGTATCATGAGATTAATCATAGTTGAGTTCATATATTAGTGACTTAACTATATATAGGTGTGGCTCGGAAAACAATTCCATCAATGTTTTTCTTTCCATTGAGTTCCCGAAGTGCTAATTGGATAAATATCGATGGACATTGTCATATGGATACCACAAATAGAGAAGGGCCATGAAACCATCTGGGTTATATTTTACAGACTCAAAAATATGGTACACTTCCATTCTATCAGTGAGGCGTTTGGTGGAGAGATTTAGTTTAGGTTTATTTATGGGAGATCATTCACCTTCATGGGGTTCCCTTGACAATTTTCTTCAATCACTACATAGGTTTTTTGTCATGATTGTTGAGAGGCATGCAGGAGGAATTTAGGACCAAATTTTCATGAGAACAACATTTCACTCCATGAAAAACTAGAAGACCAATCACACTATATAGTTGTTGGAAGAAATAATGAGGGTGTGTATGTTAGAATTTGTCTTGAGGTGGTAGAATGACTTTCCCTTGTTAGAGTTTGTGTACAAAAACATCATCTAATACACCATCAGTGTGTCACCATTCGAGGCCTTGTACAAGACACCCTATAGGTCTCAATAGTGATGTATAGATATTTTTGAGTCATCTTTTATGGGCACATAGATGGTGAAGGTGGAAATGATGATATTCGAGATCATCTATGAGTGGATGCGGATGGCCCTAAAGAGAGAAAAATCATACACATATCATCATTATAGGACTATTGAGTTTGAGAAAAGACACCATGTTTCCTATTATTCTCCCTGTGATGAGGATTTTGGAGGTTTTCTAGGGAGGCAAGCAATCTCTGAACTGCATCAGGGTATTCATGATCATGTAGAGGGTCAGTGAGGTTTCAAACTAGCTTGACTTACCACCATAGCTCAGAATAGTTCATGACGTCATTCATGAGTTGTATTTTAAGTGATTCATTAAAGACAACATACACAAAGTTGAGTTAGGAGAGATGGGAATCAAGGATAGTGCCTCCATTATGGAGAACCCGGTGATGATCGAGGACCTATAGTAGAATACTATACATTGATAGACCATCCCATTGGATCCCATTTTTTGGATGCACAGAAACATATAGGAGACCTACTAGGAGTGGGAGAGCCTTGTTTGGTCTTATTATCCCTAGTTTTTTTAGGGAATAAAATATTTAATTTGGGGAAGAAGAAAAATCATGGATTTTTCCTTATAATAAATTGAAATATTTCAACATATATTTCCAATGTTATGTTCTATGACATCATGCGATTTTGTGGCCCAGTTTTCTAGGAATTAATTTTATTAAAATATTAACCAATTTAATATGAAACACACATATATTAATAACGAAAATGGGATAATTATTACTCAGGAGATATTATTAGAAATATAAGACTATAGTTGATTCTAGAACATGGTGGTCACCTTGTGTGTGACATAAAAGAGGTTGGAAGGTGGGATTTAGACTCCCTGATCATTTACGGTATGTTTAACCAAATATTTAATTTTTTAATTAATTAATTGTTTCATTTCAACACAATATAAAATTCTAAATTTTTTTTCTTGGATGGCTTATCCGAGTTTATTCTCATTATAGGGACCTAAAAAATACACCAAGGTAAGAAAATAATCCCACAATCACTTCTCATATTGAATAATTTAGTACTAAAAGTCTAGAAATTGTAATGGTCTCAAAATGAGTTACACATTTCAGAAGAAACATGATAGAATTCATGTTTTCCATGGATTTTATGTGACATGTGTATCAAAATTGGGAAGGGTTCACAAACCAATTGGATCGCGAATCACCATTATGTGTAATGATCTATGAGGCGCTGGCCCAAAGAGCGATGTCTAGTGAACCCAGTGGATCATGAACCACGTCCCTGAAAGAATCATGCGCGCAAAATCCATATGAATGTCATCTAGAAAACTCAATTATTCGTGGATTAAGAAAACTAGTAGGGTTTGGAGAACAATTCTCATGAACTGCAACCTCCACATACCCTAGTTGACCAGGTCATTTATGGGTCTGGATACCTCTACATGGGTCTCTGAAAATAGTGCCTCATACCAATAGATATTATTTCCCCCATTCTCTATAATAGAAATACATAAGGAATTGAGAAGAGGGCGAATGAAGAAAGCATGAAGGGGGCCCTAAGGGTTGGATGAAAAGAATTCAGAGAAGATTCTAGCTTTAGTCATCAATAATCAGTGAATCCAGAATTTTGAATCACACTCACCATAGGTACATTTAGCCGCAGACCATGAAATTGGGGGAAAATAATAACAATAATAATAGAATTGTGAACCTTATTGGTGAAACAGTGAATTTAATATTTCATGCGGATGAAATCCCCGCGAACGATAGTCCCATGGACCTTCTTTAAATATAGTGATATACAAAGTGTATTTCTATACACATATAACTCGGTTTCATGAACTAAATCAGTAGGAAGATGGAACCTAAAGAGCCATCATGTACCATGTAACACTATGGTGCATGGTTTTCCATACCCATTCTTGTATACCAGATCGGTACATAGAAGACCCCTCTACCCACATACCCATATAGTATAACGAACCTCCCATATCTCATATAATTATAGTCACACATGATCCCCCACATGGGTTCGGGCTCCCGGAATGTCTGGGGGTATACATTCCCATGGTAACCCATTGTACAACTTTGGTATGCCCACATTATCCTCAAAAATTTAGCGATTAAGGGTGGTCACCTTATTTTCCATTCCATGAGGAATGGTGATCAGTCAAAGGGTTCATGTTGGATTCCCCTTTTGATGATGAAGATGATCATCCCCTCCCTAGAACATGTTCATGGGCACTCCCACTGAGGTAAGTCCCCAGTCTTCTGACACTGAGTAGCATGACCTTTATTGTCACTTCACATTAAAAGGTTCTTCTCTTTGTTCCCTCTCCCACCATCACCACGTCCTCTTCCATCATAGGCTTTCCCTCTCCCACCAGTATAAGAGGAAGCTTGTAGTTGGTTGTATCTATAACATCCTCTTGATTATCATACCGATAATTACTCATGTGGGTTTAGAGGTTTGGGATGATTATAATATCCACACAATTCTGAACTACGAGAACTCTGATTTCAGATCAAACCAGGATATGTAGGATTCCAACTAGAAGTCCTGAGAACAAAAGGGTTCCCTTGTATAAGGTATCACCCAATCATGTTCCCCTTAAATGGTAAGCCTCCATGCGTAATCCCCACACAATTATGAACTATGATAACACGGGTTCCTAACCAAATCAGGATATGTAGGATGCCTACACGATGTCTAGAGCTCTATAGGGTTCCCATCCAAAAGGGTTTACCCTATCATGTCCTCTTAAGTGGGAAGATTCTATGTGTATGCCCTAAAAAATCTTAACTATGTGGGTTTTGATTCCCCTCTTGATGATACGTAGGAAACCCATATTATGGGTCTGATCCCAATATCGAGTCACCATCCATCCCACCTGGATGACGATAAACTCCAGAGCACCTTATTGTGTGGCTCAAGTTAGCAGTACCTCTATAGCATCAAATAAAATTATGTCTTTGATAATCCTGAAAACCATGGGTATCCCATGGACACATTCTTTAGGAATGAACCAAGGATTCACAAACATATGATCGTGACTTATATTTATACGAGAGTCCCAGAATAGGTAGTAATCTCCCCCCAAAAGTGGTGCTATGAGCCTGACTTCCCATTCTCTCAACCAATGGAGTCTTGAAGTGTTATTTGTTAAACCATTGTCTAATGAGTGTTTTCCTTTGTAAAGAAGGTTCATGAATCATAGATACCAGGGCCATTGGGTGTTTCTGGCTCAATTTATCAACCCGTTAGAGACAATCTGAGAAATTTGTGTCATAGGAGGACTGATTTCACAAGTATTTGACCATATAAAATCAACTGTTGAGACCACTTAACTATGGAATCTCATTCGTAGTACAGAAGGGGTAAATTACCCATCCCATTTGGATTTAATACAACCCTCAATTAAACGATAATGATGCAGAATGGATCACAACAATTGAAATGGTGAATTATACAAGAGACCATCTCTAGAAAAAGAGATGGGTGATGATTCTCGTCAGTCCATTTAACCATCACCCAAAATGCGACACCTCAGACGTGGATGAAAAATGGGGAACCTATCATGTATCCTTAACCAAGGAGGCGGTCTTACCCCACTCAAGACCATTCACCCTGTAACAAAAAATATAAGGTGAGGGGGCCAAACTGAATCGTCAAATATGCATATGATTAAATGAATTCTAATTTGACAAATTTTTGTGGTCTATAAGTCCTATATATATGTTTTAGGTTCCTAGAGAGAAAACATAGATTTAAATGACTTCCAGAAGACTGATGTAGTTACGTTTATAAGTCTTTTCGTAGGTGGTCTAGGCCCCAACGAAGAGAAAGACCCAATCACCTACCTAGCGTATTCCACATTGGGTATCCAAAACATTGATCATAGAGTACCACCTTAATGGTACTCTCACCACGATGGAGGCTATGATACCAGCCCTCTAGTATGTATAGACTCTAAAACTACTTCTTCAGTAGTGATAAACACCCCATCACAAGGCGATCCTGATGGTCATCTCAACCCATTTTGGGAGCCTTTCCTTAGAACGTGACAATGAGTACATACCTTATCTTTGGGAGGCAGATGAATTCGATGATGAAAACTTCATCGCAACTATAAAGTATTCCTTCTCATGGACGTCAGCCAGAGAGTGTTACCACTAACACCAGGTGACCAGATATCCTCACACAGAGGAGTGCCATATTCTGAAGGCACTTGGTAACCTTCTAGAGGCATGGAGTCCTCAGGATACCCACTAAGGGATCCGTTATATATTCATGAGCACTCTATCACCCTAGGTCATAAGAATAAACCCTTTAGTACTAACATGGAATCATTCAACGAGAATAAATATGACTCTTCCCCCTCCACTCAATCCCACCACATAAATAATGTGGCATAATATGAGCACATTTAAATTCCTACTAGTGCTTATCGGTCGAGAAGTGCATATAGAGATGAAAACTACAATAAGATATAGATATCTGCCGATGCAGAACAAGCCCATAAACCAAATAGTATGACAACTAGCTATACATAGACAAAAATAACTACTGATTTATATTATTCATGCCATCCAAATAGGTGGGAAAACAAATCGGAGCAGTTTAAAATTCCTTCAGATGCATACAAAGCTCGTGAGACAAATACATTGGAATGTGATCAGATAAAAATCCAAACATGTGAATATGGATACCATTAGTCAAATACGGTTGAAATTGGAGAAGACTGCATGCGGAAGAATCATTCCTCTATCCTACTACAATTGAACCACTAGTATTTACTGGAATCTAATGGAGGATCATAGCAGGCACAAACCCCTACTCCGATTTTAGAATGGTCCTTCATACCCATTCCGTCCAAATAATTATCTCAGAACATCCTATAAATGATTCAAGCGCATATGTCGACCACAAACCATATCATCTAAACATGCCAAGACATTATTACATCAACATAACATTCGAGAAACCAGACCCAGGACCCAGTTTCCTTGAACGAAATGAATTACTCACAAAATGTGCCAGTCACTCCAGAGTATCCATGAATTCATACTATATTCCAAGAGGGTCGACAAGGATATCCCACAATACAAAGACAACCAGATAAGGGAAAACACCCATTCTCATTGGGGATTATTGTATAACATGGTGGCCACTCCAGGGAAGGCAAATATCCATTCCAAAGCTCATGATGTACATCGGCATATCCTGGTAGCATCATATGACCAAACATAATAGGCTCCCATTTATGATGGCCTTTACCAAAAGCAGATGACCCTAGTTACTGGAAATCAAGCGCTCAAAAATAATATGCACCATAGGAAACTGGAAAATTTAGAGCACATACATGATCGTGCTCTATTGGATGAACAGGTTCTTGACACCCTCAATTATATATAAATAAAGTATCAAGACCTTGTTATCCCATTATCAAATTATGAAAGTGTATGTAGTAGTTGTGAAGGACCTCCCTGCAATGTCACTACCAGCAACTCTGATGGTCCTCGTCATAGCACCCATAGGGGCTCACTCTGTGGTCTATGAATGATTGATCATTAGATCCTATCTCCTAATGTGTGTTTGGTAGCCCTTCCTTCAACCTGAAGATCAAACATGAAGAAGTTCCTCCACTTACTTTCATCAACCCTGATGGTCCTCCCCATGGTATACACTGATAATATGCTTCTCCCTGTAGTTGGACATCAAGTAATGATTGTAGTACTCTCTATGATGACAGAAATTGTTAAGGCCATCCCCACAATGACAGTTTCTCTAAAGGCCATCCCCATAGTTACATCAAGTAATGAGAAGGTCCTCCCCTCATTAAAGTAAATCCTAATGGCCCTCCCCAAGATGTGAACAATTGAAATTCTACCTAAAACTATGTATCAAGTCATGATGGTAGTCCTCTCCATCATAGTAGCCCTCGAGAGGGTCGTCCCCTCGCTCTAGCCTTCCTTGAAGGTCCTCCCAACGGTATATGTCGTAAAGTTGTTTTTCATGTTCGGGAATCAAGTTTAAATAACATCCCTCACCATTTCGGCACCAATTGTGATGGTCCTCCCAACAACCAAAAGTTATACTAGAATGAAATTCCTCCCCTTTCTAGATGAAAGATGATAAAGCCCTCTTATCCTGAGGTGATCAGAGTGATGGAGTCAGAAACATCAGGCACACCACCTATAAGGAGGGATATCCTTTCTCAACTAGAAGATAGCTCAGTGCCATGCCCATCTTCTGAACCACCACTTCTCCATCCACATATCAAAGATTCTCCCACCAGCTCGGCTTCTTGGAATGAAATAATTAAGAAGATGTCGAGATAGGCATGTTAATTAGTGGATCCCCCAGATGAACAATAGCCGGATATATTACTTGTGAGAAAAAAACCAGCCAAGGATAATATATCAGTAATGTATTGGAGTACAACCACATCTCACATCAATATACTCAAAGAGTTTTCAATGGAATATATATATATAATTTTACTCAATATATGGATGAATCATCATGAGTTGAAAGAAAAATCCATACCATGTGAATGGTATATGGACCACATCAATACTTTAGGGGCGATTCATCATCTAATCAACCTAAAATCCCTTCTATCCACACGACAGTCACAATCTAAAATGAGAAAGAAAAAAACATGATTTGGCTTGCCTCCATGCACTGCATAATTTGTGTCACCTCAATGGAAACACCTGGACTAGAGTTCAAATTTGGGGATGAGGAGAACATGGAGCTCAACACTACACCTTGTGTCACGTTCATAAATCCAAATTAGAAATGAAATATTGAAATGTCATCAGCCTATGTTATCAATCAAATGAAACCTCTAATCATTAAATATGGGATAACCAACAAAAACCATATTAGAGTAAGACTCAAACGAATCAGGACTGAAGAGATCAAGGCATAGAAAGGCTTTTGAGTCTGGCAACCAATTACACTATGAAGGATTCACACCTAAGGGATTCCAACCATAGAGCAGTGCAAATGTCTTCAAATGACCATAGACACTATATAGGCCCAATTTCATACTCGACTCACACCCACAGGAGAGTACATGAAATTTAAAAGGTGGAAGTAGTGATGGTTTCCTCCATGATGTAGGAACAACCCCAACTCATAGGCTTGGGGGCATTGTTAAATAAACATCCCCCTTAAGATAGAAAAATCGTGGTTGTAGCGCATCAATAAAATAACAGGATCAACCCTAGCTCACAGGGGTGGGGGAATTTTTACCTCAAGTCCACGTACCACATACATATGTCTTCTCCGATCTAGGTAGAGCGATTGGAAGAGGAGTCACCCCTTCCCCCAATCTCATGGCTCGCACCCTCTGAGACAAAGGTGTATTACAGGGTCCTACCTGATCTCATTTTTTGTCAATATTTTTCCTGAAACTAGAAGGATACTTCTGAATGGAATGAGAAAGTCAAGTAAAGGTTGCATAAATCCTTCATACGATTCGACATTGAGTACACCACCCCCAATATAGTATGTATCAGTGAACATGGTAAATTTAAACACCACATATCTGATAGGATATGTAACTGAGGGAGAGGAAGCATGGGAATATGGTTTCCTCCCAAATGAATCCCACTCCGAACCTGATAGTGTGCATACCCAGAACCAAAGAGATGTCCTAAATTTGGGTTCCCCTTAGTTAATATTTCATTACCTCCATCACAAAACCACAACAAGAGAAGAATAAATTCAAAGTATACTATGAACCACCTCATCCTCCCCTGATAAAGTGTCTTTCACCCTCGAGGAAGGGATCAACAAACATGAGGAAGAAATTAATGAGCTCAAGATAATTAATACTGACCTATGTCGAGGTAGATACCTCACTGGACATGTTCCCCCTTTAGAACAATAGTATGTGTTCCTAGAAAATGTTCCCTTTCTATATGTACTCATCTTGTTGAATGAATCCAACCTCAGAGGCCTATTCAATGCAAAACTATGTCCATAAACCTATGAAAACCAAGCTCTGGAAGGACATAAATACTTCCCTCCATTGAGAAGGAATCCAAAATATATTTAGGAAAACCCATAATGGATACCCCCGACTGGATATCCACCCAAAATTCCATCAGCACTAGCACGCTAAGCATTGACCACTACCGCAACATCCAAAGCTCAAAACCTATAGAATATTCATCAGGGGATCTTGAACATCATTAAGAGACTAATTGTTCAGTTAAAATACAAGGAGGAGTGACACACTCTGATACAACCAGAGAGAAAACCCTAGTTTAATTTGGAAAGAAACGTTATGCCACCACCAGACATCATAAAAACAATATTCCTAGTATTCAATGGAATGGGGGGTCCTATAATAGCATCTAATGCGCTACAAATTTTATTGTGACCCTTGATGTGCACTCAAAATTTGAATGAAGTAGCAAAATTTAGGAAATTCGTACGAACCCTATAGTTCTGAACATTAATATGGTATAGTAGATTTCTAGCTAACTCGATCACATGCTAGGAAGACCTCCGACGATAGTTTCTCTTCCAATTCAGTTCAACACTACCTAAGACGATAGTCAGTGATCTCTTGATCTTCATGTAGTGAGAGAATAAAAGAGTCTCATACTTCATTTCCAGATGGAATGGCCTGACGTATTCCCTGAACTAGTTTATTCCCTCAAATGAAATGCTCACTATGTGTGTCGACAATCTTCGTGAAGAATTGCGAACAACGGTCCTCCTAGTGATGTACACAAGTGGGTCTATAGATTTCTCTATAATAGGTGAAAGGATATAGGACTCTTTATAGTGGACCAATCTTATGTCCCGGGTGACCCATTAGCCCTAGGGAAATGAATAGGAAAGGATGAAGAATCTTTTGGCGTGCATAAGATTCCCCCGACACTAGCTCCAGTTACGAGGACCCCACCGAACCTTGTAGGACCCCCTTGACACTGAAAAACACCCCCACCTCTAAAGGATGAGCAACGAGGTGCTAAATTAAATCATTTTGAATAATGAAGAAACAATTTCTACTCATTATATGATGACCAGGTCTGCATCTATTTCATAGCCGCCATGAATTGGATCATTCTCCAGCTACCAGAGCCAAAGAATATCGATAAAGTGGGTCTAGACAACCTTCCAAATTATTTTCCCTATCACTGAATACCATGACACAACATCCAGGAGTGATTTGTTTTCAATGATCAACTACTAATGATGGTGGATTCTAGGAAGGTAATGTCGGGCCTGCCACCAGCATAGGTGGTGTATGATTCCACCTCAAACTCAAGTGAAGAAGAAAAATTGAAAATAGTCGCCAGTATGAAGGAGAAACAGTTTAAAAATTTTATGACCCAACAGATAGTCAACTGAGTCAATAGAATCCTATAGGCATAGTTGAAACCGAAAACCATGGCACAAAAGTTTCTAATAAAACACAACCATCATCCATAGCCCTAATGTCCTCTAATGTCATGAAGGGAAGAAAGAAGGATCAATAACATGGGATGAAACCAAAATAGAAGTTAGTGTTGAATCATTCATACTTCATACCAATATAGTTTGTTCAATGGGAACTACCTTACCAAATGGTACAACGGGCATCGTCCCACCAAATGGCACTATCAGAAGGATACAGAAAAACAGAAACATTTTCATATCATGAAATTGTCTTTTGTTCCATTAATTTAATTCAATTAATGGACTCCTTTTTTGATGGAGACTATGGCCATGATCCCAAATTGCATGTTCCAAATTGGAGATTTATAGGATAAGGCTGTAGAGGATATAGGTTTCTTAGAAGGCATGATTATGGAAGGAGTCAAATTCCCATCCATGCCATAAATCAAACAATTATCATTGCAGAAACTCATAGAAGGACCCTCTGGAAGACACAATAAGAACTAAAATTCTATTACTCCCCTATCGAAGGGAATTTGAGCCCAACTATATTGGAGTATCATTCATAGAAAAAAAAATATCAAATCACCCAATGCATACAGGCAGACCAGTTCACCCAAACCTAAAAAGAACCACAGCACCACCAAATCCTATCAGAGAGGATGAACCACCTACATCCAAATCCCAAGCCCTTATTGTGTATGTAAAAGGGAAACCACAAGCTAGGAAGTTCTGAAATTTAGAGTAGAAATATGCTATTCTAAAGCTTCTGGATTTATTACCAATAAGACTATCAATCCTGGATGCATTAAGCATGTCCGCCTATATTAAGGAGGCACTCAATGAAGCCTTACCAAGTCCACAGAAGTGCGAGGATGAATTTTCAATAGACAAAGTCTATCAAATAGATAACATTCCAAAAGAATACCATGTCATCATCTACTTCACATACAGGGACGATGACACCATCATGAAAGGGCACATCAAACCCATATATGTGTCAGGAAAGATAAGTGGAATTGATGTCAAGAGGATTTTCATGGACAAAAGCTCTTGAGTGAATATACTACCTCTACAAATTCTTCATCAGTTGGGCTGTGATGAAGACAGATTGACACCCAGCACCATAACTTTTCTGTGATTTGACCAAAGTGAATAGAAATTGTTGGGACGAATCTAGCATAAAACTCATCTTGGATACCTCAATTCAGATTCTGAGTTCTTGGTAGTGTAGCAAGGTACAACCTTCAATGTCCTATTAGGGAGGCCTTGGCTGCATTAACATGCTATAATTCCATCATTATACAATCCATGCTTCAAATATTGAACTAATGGAGAAAAGATGATGTTTCATGCTGATAGATCCATGTTTGAGTCCTGTGAGTTTCATTATATCGATGAAAAGTTCTATGAATCGGAAGAAAAAAACACATCGGCTGGTGACATCTATTGTATTACTACCCCGATTGTCTTGGAAATAACGCCCAAAAACCCACTCCAACAACTTGGGGCTGAGTATCTATTACACATCTAACTAGTTGAATGCACAAGTCCATATCCGAATGTAGACTCAATTGTCGGCATGATCTCTACTATGAGCACCATGTCCAAAGACATAGGAGAACTGGATTACTTATTTGATGACAAGAAAAGAACTATCAAAGATTCTCTTGGCCCATCCACGTGGCCCCTAACTTCCCTACCCTTACTCAATAAGGAAAAAATTTGATTTCTATCCCAATATTGAAGAGTTCATCCCAGGAATCCTATCTCCATAAAAAGAGGAATAAGAGGAAGAAGATGAAGATGATTAAGATGATGGTGAATAAGAATAAGAAGAATAAGAATAAGATGTTCTGTAATATACCCCTCATGCTTTTGAAGAAAGAATATATATCACAATTGATGAACTTGAGGAGATAAATCTAGGAACCGAAGATTGACCACAACCCACTATAATCAGTATGGATATGCCTATCTAGGTGAAAAAGCCATATACCTCCATTCAAAATATGAATCATGATGTGTTTTCCTAGAGCTGCAAAAAAATTGAAGTCCATGATCCTGAGGTGCCCACTAATCAATTGGGATTACCTGAAGACCACCAGAGAAAAGAAGGCAGCCAAAAGGACCCACCCGATGCATGCGTCCAAAATAGAGGCTGAGTTGACAAGATGATCAGAGCCAACATCATACAGAATGTACAGTATATTATGTGTCTAGAAAACATTGTCCCTGTAAAAAATAAGAACTGGATTATTAGAATCTGTACTGATTTCATGGACCTTAATCTATATTTCTCGAAAGATGATTTCCCAATCCTGATCATATAATTGTTTATTGATGAAACATCCAGATATGAGGCTCTATATTTCATGGATGGCTATTTGGGATACAACTAGATTTAGATGGCCGAACGTGATAAAGAATATACAACTTTATGGGCCCCTCAGGGAGTGTTATGCTATAAAGTGATGCCTTTTGGTCTAAAAAATGTTTCCACCACATATCAGCTCATCAGGCATCTCATCTACATTCCCATCATAGACAAATTAGTCGAGTGTTATGTTGATGATTTGGTGGATAAATCATGAAAACACTCAAATCACCTATACGATCTTAAAATAGGATTCAACCAATTACGGAATCATAGTTTAAAGTTAAATCCTCTGAAATGTTCCTCTGGTGTTACCTATAGAAAATTACTCAGCTTCATCGTACACCATTGCAGCATACAATTCGGTCCTGAGAAGGAAAAATTCATCCTTGGCATGCCCCAAACTCACATTCTCACTGAGTTGAGAGGTCTCCATGGGAACATGTCCAACAACCAGCACTTCATAGCCAACCTAGTGGGTAAATATTGTCCTTTCACCAGGTTAATGAAGAAAGGGGTTAAGTATGACTTGGACAATGATTTCCAAGAAACATTAGACAATCTCAAAATATATCTCCTGAGACCACTGGTTCTGATGCTTCTAGTTGAGGGGAGACCACTCATTACGGATGTAACATCCATAGAATGGTCATCAGGAGCCTTCCTCTCATAGAAGAATGATGCTAACCGTGAGAACAACCTCTGTTACCTCATCAGAACAATGATTGATGTTGAAACATGGTACTAAAAAAAGAAAATAACTTCCTATCTCTAATCTTGGTAGTTCAGAAACTCAAAAATTAACTAGAGAAATAGTAAGTCCACATGGTCTTCCATTGAAACCTGTTAAAATATATCCTCAATCATTCCATGCTAAATGAATGCCTATCACAATGGGCAGTCATCCAAAAATAGTTTGAAATATGATACGTACCCCATAAGTCCATGATATTCTAGGAATTATTAGCCCTATTGGAAGAGAACCCCTCAAAAGAAAAAACGTTTTTGGACGCCGAACATGCATATGAAGAAGTGTTCTCCATCCTGGACGACCCCGAGACAGCGAAAATTCACTTTGTTGGTGCATCTATAAGCCTGCTAGGGAAAAGGATGGAGCATCATATGATCAAAAAAGCGGGGCTGTGAGTTATACTTGTATCTCTAAAAAGCTCATAATTTCATAATCATTATTCCTTTCAAAAGGGTGTACAAAAACTGAATCAGAATATTTGGTCCTCATTGCAGGCCAGGAATTGGAACTTCATGTGCAAGCCAATCACCTAAAAAAGGGTTATTCAAAGCTTGTCATCAAACAGTTAAATAGTGACTATGCCATTAAAAAGACATATTTACCCCCTTGATGAACAATTTTTGAAAATTTATGTCATAATTTCTATCTGAACAAACATTGACCTATGTCATGGGTCTCTAATTGCTCAAGCCGATGTTTTGGAAAATGCAGCCACAACCTTGGCTAATCGAGACTGGGATGAAACAGTCATTATCATTGATCACTACCAGATGTTCCTTCCATTTATCCAGAACAATAAGTAGGAAATCAATGAAAATTTTCACATTTCTAAGCCTTATGGTCAGACGACTGGCTGGATGACACCCGTTTTAATGTTCCTTTTGGAAGGGTGGAATCTCACCAAAATCGGATGGAAGGGAACTAGTCTGAAGACAGGAATTCAACTTTTTCTTGTACAATGGGGTAATCCAAGAAAATATTCTCTACAAACAAGTCCATGATAGAGTCCTTGTGCGTTTCATTGATTGTGAATATATTGTTTCCATAATGAAAGAAGTGCATGTTAGAGCTTGTGGAGCGCACCAATCAGCAACCAAGATGTCTCACAAAATCTGAAGGCTTGGGTATTACTGGCCCAGTATGATATATGATTGTTCCATATTCAACAAGAAGTGTCATTCCTACCATGTTAATGCAAAATATATACTCTAACCCATGGAGATACTTTCTTCAACTAAGTACTCCTAACCATTTTCCACCTACAAGATGGATTTTCAATCACATTTCTAAATATGAAATTTATATTTTGATGACCATAAAATGTAATTTTCATGAAAATAGTTAATTTGTGCTATAACACCCCATTGTACAACACAATACATCATCCTCATCATGTTTATCTTGATTCCAACCCACAAACAAGATACAGTGGGGATCCAATGCCAAAAGGGAAGTTCCACGAATAATTTCTATGGAACAACTACCACTAACACCCTTTCCTTGGTTTGGCATATTTGGAGGAAATGAAAATATATAACCATCTGAATCTTTCATAGGATGATACCAATATCATATAAGTCAAGGATTAATTAACTTGTATTGAAATATAGATGTTTTAAAAAAATTGAAATACAAAAATAACATGATTTAATTCTCTATTTTAATTGATTTTGAAATTTAAATAGTTTAAAACCCACAAGAGGAGATAAAATTATTTAAAAAAATGAATAATTATATTCCCACAATTTTCAGCCTATAATGAGGACTAATGTCAATATATTTTAAATAGGGGTACTGAAAACACATGTTTTTATTTATTTTTCTCCCCTAAAAAACACCGTGTATGGTTGGAATGGAATTACCACTATGAAGATCCCATGTGTCATGTAAGGGTACTAGGTTTCACATGAAAAATATTAATGGGAATAAATTACCATTATATAGATTTAGATTACTATTATGATATTCTGGAGTACCCTCAAACAAGTTTTTATTACACTTACACATTTGTTTACTATATTTATTCAATGTCCGGATACCCTTACATAGAATACAACATAAAATTACACAACACCATTATGTGATCCATTACTATTACACACACTCTGGGTTGACCTTACATAGTGCATAGAAAATACAGAATACCATTACACAGTGCATCTTTACCCTTACATAGAGGCTATTTTCCATCATATTATTTGTCAATTACCTTTAAAAACAGTAATGTAAATAAGTTTTAACCATACAGAACACCCATGGTACTCTAGTTTATTGTATCAAGAATGTATTTTACAAATACACAATGTATAAAATATGGGTTTTCCATTACATACCCTTATAAAAAGGCTTTGAACTTTTCATCCCATTGAAGATCCTCCCTACCCTCATAAATCCTTTTTGAAATAAGAGTAACCATTATGTAACTCCCAAATATCACCATACATATGGGTATAATGAACATACCATTATGATTCCCCCATTTCATGTTTAAGGGTTGATGTTATTTTTAAAATTATTCGACTTAAAAATAATGGTCTTAAAAAACCAAAGTGAGGCTCTAATTATTATAAAAAAGTGGTTGTTACATTTTAAAAGAGTAATGATTTGTATGGAGATATGTTTTTTAATGTATTTAATACCATAATGAAGTATAATTTGTATGGAAAATTTTGAAAGTGTGAATATTGGAAATATAATGTTTCTTTTTTTATGTATATAACCTCAAGCATGGTTATATCAGTTGATCCATCATTAACGGATGTTGTTGAACCATGATGTAGACCAACCACCATCACTTATTGTTTTCATATTATTGATACTATATTAAATATTTATCATGGAAATATAGTATACTCATCATGTTCAATAGAAAGAGAGATTAATTTCTTTGGACTGATGAATGTGAAAAAAATTCAAGGAACAATATGCAAGCCTGGTTAGTGCACCTACTCTAACACTACCTTGTAGTGGCGATGACTTTCTAATTTATATTAATGAATAAATGATTTTTATGTGATTTTATCTTATGTAGAATGACATGGTGATAGCTTATGACTCATGCCAATAAAATATTCACAAGAATAGATAGCCATCTAATTATTTTAGGTTATCATCAACAATATTTTTATTAATGATATTGAATAATTTTATTTATGGGGAATGATTTGATATATATACCAGCAAAAAATTATTAATGTATATAATTAACTTGAATTAGTTAATTATAAACATTATAATATGGTTGGAGTTTATTAATGAATATAACTTCTCAATACATCACAACTCTGGGAAAGTGTCAAAATTGGTTGATTCTTTGAGCTAAAAGAACAATGAATTCTTATCCATGATGTGGATAAAATAAGATCCAATATATATCTATTTACAAAGGATAAAAGATTAAATATTTAATTAAGGGGAGAAATATTATCTTTCTAAAATAAATGTTTAATCATCCTTCCAGGTTAAGAATAAATATGAACAGAAGCAAGGTGTGGAGATTTAAAATATTGAGGAAAATGATTATATGCCAAAAAATTATTATGATGGAGTGATATAGTTCATGAAGAGAGTATGTGTCCCATAAATACTCTAATTTAAGTGGGAGATATTAAAAGATCTCACAACTCATCATTATATATTCTTCCTAGATGTATGATTTATCGACCTGATCCATGATATCCTAGATCTGGTATCTGCTACTAAATACATTGGCTTGATAATAATAAACAAATACCCTAAGGATTGATCAGTTTATTAGTCTTGGTAAACCATGTACATAAATGAGTATTTTATTAAAAATTAATACACTATTTATGACATAATTTTTGTCTTATTTATATATAAATAACTTCAATGATAACTAAAATCCATCACATAAATCCCATAATATCAATAATAATATACTTATTGGATTCTAGGGGAATGTAACATAATAAGGTGACCAAAAATGCATAGTATGAGAAAAATATAGCATAAAAAATAAGAAATCAATAATAATAGCCAAATGTAATGGTAAATAATTGAACACCCATTCCATGTAATCAATAAACTGAATGGAAATGCATAAAAAATATATAATGGTATTAACTGGAAATACATTCCATAAAAATAAATAGGTATGTTAAAATATATATGGAAATTTATAAAACTGAATCACATTCCATTTAAATAACTAAAAATGAAATGTATCCATAGAAATGTTGACAAAAAATACCATTGATGAATAATAACTGAAACTAAATGAGGTTGAATGATTAAATATTGGATTTCATGTTTTAGTAACACAAAAACCTATTACCGTCAAGACCTTTTACAAGATGGTTTATACTTTTCTGATTTACGCAAATAATATGTCACATGAGTACCTATAGATGCATTTCAGAGCTATATAAATTCTGGGGTCCACCCATCATTTCATGTACATATAATTCATCAAATTTAATAACAAATTTTATCAATCAGAAATATTCTTTATCAAATATCAATATTGAATAAATAATAAAAAATTATTAATATGATATAAATTTCAAAGTAGACACCATATGTAAAATGAAACATGGTTTATGAAATAAAAATACCCATTTTATGAGAATATGGATATTCAAATGAAAAATAATTACAATAAAGTGATTATATCAATATAATTTTAAGACTAAAAAATGTATGCGACACATAAAAGATAATCATTAAGAAAGAATAGTCATTAAACATTCCAAAGTGTCCCATACATCTTTCAAACATTTGAATAAAAACCTGTAGAATGGTATGATATTAATTTAAACCTGCAATATCATGAGAATAATTTTATTTATTTTAAAACAAGAAAAATGCACAATATATACCAAATAAAAAATAATTGTCTCACAATTACAAATAAGTCTCAATGAAATGAAAATTGAGACAAAATTCTCTTAATAATATAGTATATTTTGAATCATGGGATTCAAAATAGATTAATAATAAATTTAAAACTTTAATATCATGAAATAAATTGAAATCATGGTATAATATATTAGAATGGGTTGTGGATATACCACACAAAAGAAGTGAGTGGTGAATATGACATTTATCTCACATGTGTAAAACGTGAGATTAAAATCCCTTACCTTGAGTATCCATTATGGTGAACATAATTTAACATCCAGTATAATAAAATTATTTTACTTTTATACATTCTTGATAAATGTTTTCATGTTTATTATTATATTTATTTCACTTTTTACTATGTTGTGTACAACTACATAAAAAATTATGCTTACGTCAGCTGTTTTAAACAAATTCAGTTTATGTATCATTATATATTTAGTAGGACCACTGTGGTCAAAAGGATCATCATATAGATTCTCCAGAATAATAATCATGACATAATTACAATATATATACATCAGTAATATTTTTAAAAACATTAAATACATAGTGTATTGAAAATGAATCACTATTGCAACCATGGAGACGGAAGGTCTTACGTACACATGAGTAACGTTATAATTTTTTAATGATCATTATAAAAAAAGGTAAGTAAACCCTATATTTATAGATGATTTTTATATCATATCTAACATTTTAGTGAATTATAAATATTTATATATATAATTATGGTTATGATAAATGAATCACATCATGTTGAGGAGGCGATAGTCCACATGTCAATGAATAACATTGTCAATTTTTAAGTCTGTGAATAGGTAGTAAAGTAAATAATATATATACATTTTCATAATGGTAATTATGTCATAAATATAATATATAGTGTTTTTTATTTCACATTTTGTAATTAAAACCATCCTTGATATGTTAAATGTTTAGTGTGAAGGAATGACATTGCTTTGAGGGTGTAGTAGTCCAAAATTCGTGAAACGATGTTATTGTATTATCATAAAATAGATAGTTTAAAATATATGTGTTATTAAAGGATTATAGAAGTTTAAATACAAAATAAATATAATATATAACATATATAAATATATTTTCTATTATAATTTCCAACCATGAAAGTGGGTAAAAGAAAAATGAACAATCATAGGTTTGTGAGGCATTATTTCATCGTACAATGAAATAGTATGTTTGTTACCTATTAGATTGAATAATGAAAATTTTTTGGTTGAAACCTTAGAATATAAACCTCATTGTATATTTATGATACATATTTTTTCATACATTAGGATAATAAGAAGAGTTTTGGGAGTCAAAATAGAAATTGAACTAAAAAGCCTGAGGGAAGATGTTACCCCTTAATCAGGTAACTTCTTATGTTCTACACCAAAAGGATTCATTACCAAATAGATGATTCAAGGTCATAGGGAGGGATTTTTGGAATTTTTTTCTTAGATAATGGAAGATTATATGTTTTTTGTTAGGTGTGATAAATTTTGAGGGGTGGTGGCCTTTTATAGGGAATGAAAATGACTCACTTAAAATTTTTGGAATCAAATTAGGTGTACACATGTTCCTACTAAATAAGAGTTATAAAAAATAAACAAATAAATAATATAAGGTTAATATACTATTTATTACCATACAATAGGTTTTTTAATAGTGGATAGTTCATTTGGTATCGTATGAAAAACGTTTTTCACTTTATTATGCTTTATTTTGAATTAAAAATTGCAATTATTTCTAATTATGGTCACTAATAATATTAGTAAAAAATGAACAAGGTAATGTTAGAAACTATAAATTATTCTAATTCCAAATATATAATACATTTTTTCAAATTCTAATCATATATGTGGTATAAATTATTTTTAATTCCATCGTACATGTGGGATGAAAATACGATTTTTTAAAGAAAAAAATATTTGAAGGATTGTTATGCTATTATAACCAATTTTAAATTGAAATGTAGTAAAATGGAATACATTTTATTAATTTAAAAAATATTATCTAATTAAAAATTTCAATCAATATAAAACTTAATTTATTAATAATATTAAATTAAATGAAAAATCAGTTTTGAATTAAAATTAATTATTTTAACTATTCATTTAAATAATTGATATATGTCTGAAAAAATATCCAAACATTTCCCTAAACTAAATTTTATGTTTTAATTTCAAATTTTATGTTTATTTTGACATATTAAATTAATTAATTATTCAAAATTAGAAATATAAAATTGGGATTCAATTAAAAGGTTTCAAAATTTCTTTTATAAAAATATTGGTTTTATGTGTAAAATATGGTTTGTTGTTATCTTATGTATATAATACCTAATTGATGAATATAAATAATATGTTATTGAATGTATAATATATTTATTTTTTAAAATTAATTATCTAATTTTAATTTATTATGTTAATTATGACAATACTCCTTTGGAAGTATAAAAACAATAATATTTCTTTTTATATCAAATTTCTTTCTATTTCCATGTCTAATTAATCAGTTTCCAATGACTTCAATTTATATTTATATAAAAAATAAATTTTAATGAGTTTTTGACTACTAGTAAAGGCCTCTAACATAATTTCTAGGTTATATCATATTATATTAAATAATAATATTTTAAAAATACATTGTTATTTGGTGAAACTCGGTATTGCGTGTAACACCTGATAGCGAGGAAGGTCGATCTTCCATGCAACACAAGAAATATATGAACATTAGTATTGAGGGAAATAGAAGCTACCACCGTGTTTCATTTATAAAAATCTATGTAATGTATTGAATATATTTAAAATATTAAATATATAGTACATTCTTAGGATATTATATTCCCCTATGCACTTTGTAATGCATTTCATACATGATATCAAACACAAATTTATAAATTATAATTTCTTGGTGATAAATTATACCCACACTAATTAAATTTATTCCTTGAAATTTAAACTCAGTCATGGTGATAGATCATTTGAAATTTTCTTATTTTGAATTCCCACATCATGATAAGGGTTTGTAAAACATCCTTTAGAAAAAATCTAATGTGAAGCACAAATATCACATTGACAACCATGTAACTAAGTCTCTATGTAGGAGAACATTAGTGGCATGTAAAGATATGTACTTGGAGGAAAATAGTAAATATTTATAGGGAGTGAATGAGTTCATCAATCATAAATAATTGAATGATCAATTTAAAGTTATGGGCCTCAAATCCATAAAGTTGTGAGGATTTAGAAGACCATCAATCCGGTATAAATTATGGTATTAGGAAAAAATCTTATTTCTAAGTCATTGTCCTAATGATGGTTAATGCATCTATTGACCAAAAATATATTAAAATATTCTTACTTTATAGGATTATATTTTATATAAAAATTCCTAACATTTTGTAGTGCTTCGATAAAATTCTAACTCATCCCTTTACACCAAAAAATTAATTACCAAAAAATGTTTTTTCCCATTAGATCTAAATTATAAGTTTAAAGATTCATAAGACCACTAAAAGTGGAAAAGTATTAATATTTATCTATAACCATCTTCCAAAAAAATATCATTAATATATTAATCCTTAATCCTCAATGTTGAAACTATTGGTTCCAAATTGAAATTTATTTATCAATTTTTTTAATTAAAAGAAATGATGATTAACGAAGACATTGTGATGTTTAGTTGTTTTCATGAAACCCTTATCGTCATTCAGTCATGAATTCAAGACCTACTAACTATCCAACTTTGACTTGTTCCACCTATCTTACAATTTTATCTTTTGTAAAGAAATTATAATTCACAAAATAAATATGATAGACATCCTTGAAATTATGTTAATCACTAAATAATATTTTAACTAATGTTTTCAATAAAACCACAATAAATAAATACATCATCCATATAATTTAAACAATGGACCTTCTATTATCAAATGTTTATCCATAATATCATCTATAGTATTTCTAAATCATAAAACTTGATCATCATTTTTAAAAACATTATGTTTAAACTAGGTTATTCATTTTCATTATCTTCTAAAATTCCTCACAATGTTTTGTAATGAAAAACTGGATTATCCTAAACATATCAATCAAGAGTGTCAAACCACTTGTGCAATACAGCTCATTGGCATGTATTAGGTTACTTCGTGTCCGGATCAGAACACATTTTCAGAATTATTACTCCTGGGTATAAATTTCCCAGTCCTATTTCCACTTGTAGTGTCCATTCACGGTTGTATTTTTTGTAAGACCCACAAAAGCATTAGATTACCAAAAAATATGGATTTCATTTGTATTTATACTCGAATTCTATCATATGTTTGTGTTCTATAATATTTTTTCCTTAATATAGTTCCAAATGTTCCTACTATCCATTCTATGATACAAAATGTATAGACAAAACCCTAGATAGCCCAAATCGAGTGTCAGTAATTAATTATATTGGAAATATCACATAGATTCTCTCCTTGCAGGACAGATTTGTTTAATAGTCATGTAATACTAGATACAAAAATGAGACTTTTATTACAAACAACTATAATAATTACATAAACATTTTCTTCTTCTTAATAAATAAATAAATTCAATGATAACTCTAATAATCTATTAAGTCCCTGCATATCGTTCATATTATTCTTCTTGGATTCCTTGGGAATGAAGCAAAATAATGGTGACCTTAAATTCTTAGTAATGGAAAAATATATTGTAAGTAATAATGAACCAATATGAATAGTGAAATAGAAAGCAAAATAACTATACAAACATTCCATGTAATAAATAAACTAAATAGAAGTACGAGAACAATAAAGAAAGTTAAATAATGGAAACACATGGAATTAAAGTAAATAAATAATGAAAAATAAATATGGAATGGTAGGAACCTAAAACACATGAAATTTAAATAACTAAAAAAGAAATGTATCCATAGATATTGTGACCAATAATATCATGGATTAATAATAACAGAAACTAAATGAGGGTGATTGCAAAATTATTGGACATCATGTTTGAGGAACATGAAAACATATTACTGATAAGTCCTTTCACAATATTATTAAAACTATATCAATTTTCATAATTTTTTTCTCTTGAGAACCATTAAATTCATCAAGGAGCTATATAGAGTAAGTGATCCACCCATAATTTCATGTTTAATGTAGTCCTTATATGGAATAACCAATTTTTTCAACATGAAATATTCCTTATTAATTATACATATTAAATAAATAATGCATAATTATCAATATCAAAAAACTATTGAAGTAGACATCTTATGCCAAAGGTAAACTGTTTATGAAAAAATTATATCCATTTTTTTAGAAAATGGTTTTTCAAATTAAAAATGATTATAATAAATTTATAGTTTCAAGATATGGTTAACAATCATAAACAGAAGTTATATTTCAATGATAATAATTAGAAACAATCTAGAGGAGAATAATATTTATTTATTCAAAAGTGTTTTATACCACATTGAATCATTTGAATCATAATATCCCAAGAGGCATGGAATTATATGAAACATATAATATCATGATAATAATTTTATTAAATATATAAAAATAAAAAGGTAGTATATATACAAAATAAAAGTTAATAGCGGAATAATAACAAGTAAGTCTTAATTAATTATAAATTAAGATGATTTTACCCTTCAAGTTGAGGAGATTTTGAATCATGGGATCCATGAAATATTTATAATCAATTGAATCATTTAATATAATTCAATAAATTGGAATCATGATATAATATATTCAAATTGGAAGTAGGTATACCACACAAAAGAAGTGAGTGGTGAAAATGAAATTTCTCTCAATGTGTAAAAATTGTAATCAAAACCCCTTTGATTGAGTTTAATTTTTGGTGAACATAATTTAACATCCATTATAGTAGAGTTATTGTAATTTTATAATTTATTGAGATCCTTTTTCTTGTTTATCATTGTTTTTATTCCACTTTTTTCTATGTTTTATAAAACTATATAAACAATTTTGTTTACGTCAGGTTGTTTAACAAAATTTGGTTTATGTGTAAAAATAACATAGTAGGTAAACTATGGTAAATGGTTCATTATATAGAGTATCTAGAATAACAATAATGACAAAATAATCACATTAATAAATAAATTATACATTTAAAATCAATAATTATATATGGTTGTGGAAAATTAATCAGCGTTAAAATCATGGAGATGTTATGTCTTACATATGCCTGTGTATGGTTATTATTTTTCAATGATCGTTATGGAATGATGGTAATTAAAAATGTATTTTCCAAAAATGATAATTATATAATAAACACAATAATTTTTTATCATATATACTTATATGTATAATTATTTTTATGGAAAAGTAATCACATCATGTAGAGGAGGTGGTAGTCCACATGTCCACAAACAACGTTATCAATATTTAAGTGTGTGAAAGGGTAATAAAGAAATAATATATATATATTTATATCCAGAAAGGTAATTATTTTATTAATATCATATTTGGTTTTATTATTTTATATATTTTTAATTAAAATCATCCTTTTTTACATTCTACGTTAAGAGCGAATTAATCCCATTGCTTTGAGGGGACAATAGTCCATAATTCCTCAATCAATTTGATCTTATTAACAGATAAATATAAAGTATTAAATTTGGGTTTTAAAAAATGATTAAATAAGTATAATTTCTTAATAAATTTCATATATATCATATATAAACTCATTCTATATCACAATGGAAACCCATGAATGTTGGTAAATGAAAAATGAACAATAATCGCTTCATGAGGCATTAGTTCATCATATAAATAAAGAGTATGTTTGTTACCCATTAGATGGATGTGTGTGTATGAGTAGGAATAACCCCTTGAATAAAAAATTCCTATTATAGGGAGTTTAATTTTTTTAATGCATGAATAAAATATTAACATGTTAGGTAGTGGAGAAATGAAATGACACTAAATTGTTTTAGAGAAGATGATACCTTTTAATTAGGTAAATTCTTTTGGTTTATACCAAAATGATTAATTGGAATAATTTCTACCCAAATATAGGCATAATGGTCATGGGGAGGGATTTTTGGAATTATATTAGGTAGATCACAGCAGAAACTAAGTGGTCTTAGAGGTGTGATGAATTGGGAGTGGTGGTGTCCTTTTAAAGGGAATGAAAAGGACTCACTTGGAATTTTTTGGAAACAAGTTAGTTACCCACATTTTCTAACCTAAAAAGTCATAAAAAACAAACCAAAATATAAGGTTCTTTAATTGATGAATTATGACCATAAAATAAGTTTTTTACAAGTTTTTAGGTCATTTTAGCCTGGAAGTTATGGGGTTTCCCTTTAATAATCATACTTTTTCCTTAATAGTTGAATTTTATATAATTACATTCACCAATCATTTTGGCCAAAAAAATTGGTTTTATTAGAAATTATATATTATTCTTATTCAAAATATGGAATACATTTTTTCAAATTTATTTATATAACTGGTAGAAATTGAATTAAAATTCTTTCCGCATGTGGGACGACATTGCGGGTTTTCATAGTAAAAAAGTATGAATGGTTTCAAGGTTTTTGTAATCAATTTCAGAGTGAAATTGATTAAAATGAAAACAATTATATTATTTGCTAAAAATATTATCTAATTAAATATCAAACCCAATATAAAACAATATTTAACCATATAATTAAATTTTATATAAAAACCATTTTGAACTACAATTCATTATTTTTAGATATTAATTAAAAAATGACATGTTTCCGATAATTATCAAACATTAACATTATATAATTTATATCTTCCTCTATCAAATAATAATTTTATTTTTACACATTAAATATATTAATGTTTCAAAATTCAAATTTAATATGTGTTCTTAATTAAAAGGGGTTAAAATTTCTTTTATAAAAATATATATTTGTAGTAGTAAAATAGGGTTTTTTTATTATGAATACCAAACCAAATGGATGAAAATAAAATATATTTCATTGAATATATAAGAATTATATTTACTTTAGATAATTGAATAATTTTAATTTATTATTCTTTTTAAGTAAAAAATCCATTGGATGCTTAAAAAGAATACTATTTCTATCCATATTCATTACGTTATTATTTTCCATTATAATTAATTGGAAACCAGTGAATTCATTTTATATTTATATAAATCATAAATATTCATAATATGGTTAATGATATTTATAAATACTAACATAATGGAAAGGTTATATCATATTATATTATATATTAATAATTTAATAATACATTGTAATTTGAAAAAACATGGGGTCATGTGTAGAGAAAGCTGTTAAAGAATGTTAAAATGGCATGTAACACAAGATATTGAGGAAGCCATTTCTTTTGGAAAATTCAAGATAACTCTATTTTTCATTCATTAAAATCCATTTCATATATTTAATACATTTAAAATACTGAATATATACTAGATTCCCAAGATACTATATTCAGTAGTAAACTTGGTGATGCATGTCAAGGGTATTATTGAATAAAAAGTTGTACATTAGAATTTCGGGGTGTCACATTTGAATATGTATAAAGATCTCAAATGTTATTTCTAGTGGGAAAACAAATTGAGAAATGATGGATAGTATATATATTGGTGCATGGTATGATAAAAAGTTAAGGTTGAGGGAAAGAGCATTAAGGTTCTATTACAATCATTACCAATATTGAAATGGATGTCAAAAACCAACAGAATTAATTTTATCATCAGACTCCCCATAACATATAAATCCTATAATGTGAGATCCCAAACTTATTTGAGGTACATTATTATTTTAGAATATTGTCTAATTAACAATATGGTGGATAACAAAATCTTTCCCATTTTTATATGTAAGCTCAAGGGTGTTATAGGGTTTCAAGACATATAAGATGGGAGAATCAGTCCATCATGAGCATATTGTACTATTGGAGCATTTTTAGTAGTAACTATGCTACCAAAAACTACATGGCTGGAGGTTAGGTGTTTGGTTTCAAGTAACCATGCATGGGGGAAGGCATAAACAAATATGATTGGATATAGACATGACACATGGTCATCAAATGGGGTTTCAAATTGTGTGGGATCCCCTTGTTACCATGCGTCATGACCCACTCTTAGATAGACGGTAGAACAAGGTTGGGAAACTTTTTGGAAAACCATGTGGCCAAACTATGAACACATTAAAAAGATTTAATTTTTTTTGTTTCCCTCTCATATCATAAGAGTTTTAAGTTGTCATTCAGCTCTATTATTCTTCCTACATACCTACTGATGAATGAAAATGTCCTTGCTTCCTGATGATCAATATTCCTCATTTCTAAGCCCCATGGACTATCTTTAGTTGTGAATCAAAGCTCCATAGTGAGTGTAACACTCATATTTTCTACCTTTTTTAGATTATATCTTGTGTAGTTTCTCTTATTCTTAAAAATCCTATAAACAATTTTTTTGTAGTATATCATAGGTTGGTTCTTTGAAGGATTTTTTATCTAAATAAATTTCTAGGGTTAAGAAAGCATTCATAATCAGAACTAAGGTAGGTGGTATAGAATTTTTATCCCATAGTCATAATTATTGGTTTTTGTGTAGGTTGTTATTATATGGTTCCTTATTATTTTGATTTTGATTTTATTATAATGTTTTGGTAAATTCTTTGGGTAAAAGAAGAATTGAAGCCTTTATTATCCTTTTAGGATGCATTGAAGTTTATTGGAATGGTAATATGGCCACCAATGGGGCGTGCCATCATCCCGAACATAGAAAATTTTGTTGATAAAAATATTATTGGATTATGGTGAATAAGAGCCCATGATTTTTATTTTGATATTTAGGATTTAATTATAAAAATATATTAATGGTCGTTGAGTCTTGTTATTGGCATATAATAAGGAATTTTTTTGGAATATATATAATGGGTTAAGTGAATTAAAGTTAATGTGTTGAATAACACATGGTATTTAATTGAAATATGATAATGAGTTAATTCATAATATTGATAATTTATAATTGCGATTACGAATAATGAATATTATTAGTTGAACGAATTATGATTAGTTAATGTTATGTGTATTGATTTAGTATGGTTTATGAAATAGTATTTATTGTAAATTATTAATAATGAATGTTAAAATTTCTTGGTGGTATGTGGGGTATTCTACTAAGTCTCCTACCATGGGTTGGGGTTGATTGCGGCTCTAAACCCCATACCTAAAATTCATGGTTGGGGAGTCCGGCTAATTCATTAGACCCCTAATGGTAATATTTGATGAAACATCCTAGACTGAGGCTCTAATGTATGTGATGTAATTGGATGGTATTATTTAAAACAAGGATCTATGGAATATGAGATGTTTTTTATATATATTATTTTCCCTACTGAGAAAGAAAATTTTTAATATCCCCTTAATCACAGTATTTGAACAACATTGGCCATGTTGTAATTTGTATAAATATCCAACCCATTGAATAAATGTTGTAAATGGTATAATTATACATTGTTGTCTAATTGAACACAGTTTACCTACTATTTTTATTTTTACTCATTTAGTACTTACATACCCTTCCTATTTATATTGGACATTCTTTAGAAATCATTGGTGGTGGACTACTGAGCTATACTCAAACCCAGTTCAGGTCGTTATTGGGTACCCAAAATGATTTGATGGTTGTAGGTCATGAAATGGGAAAAGACCATATTATAGAGTGTTGACATGGGTAAGGGATTTAAATGGATGAGGAAACCAAACATGGTCTCATAATCCATTTTTTAGGATTATTCATTAGCATTTTTTTGGTTTTACTTCACTCTTGTAACTGCATGGCCTGACAATGAATATCTACCATTTGGTTGTGTGTTTATACGTGGTTTTGAGAATTTGTTTTTATTGCATGTATGATTTTAGTGATTCTTTCTATTTTATTTACATGATGTTTTATCTAATTTTACTCACTCTGATACAAGATGGGATATTCAACCCCTATGATCTATTTGACCCTCCCAGTTATATAACAACCTCTAGCATACAGGGAAGTGTGGTTGATGTATTTTGGTGAAACAATTGAAGGCACTGATTTAGTGGCCTCTTGGATGTGGATGTTACAAAGTGGTATCAGAGGGGTTCTTTTTGTATATCAATATTTGGGGATGGTATACAGGAGACAAGAATGTTTAGGGCCTTTTAAAAGAATTATTTCATTGTAGTAGGTATACCATGTATGGGGGAAGACTAATTATCTTGAGTACGAAAATTATTCTTGATGTGTGTTATTATAATTGGATGAAATTTAACTTGTGGTGGTGAACTAGATGTGTTATGTGACTATTTTATGATATTTTATCCATGGTCATTGTGGAACTATTTTGGACATACATTCATAGTGATAAGAACACATGGGGAACATTCATGGGACACAATGGATGGAATGTATTTCATTTTATTGATATTTAGAATAATGTTGTGTCTAAAAATATGATAAAAATTGAAAAAGGGGAAGTAATGTGAAATAACAGTTAAATAATAGTTATTAATGAAAAGGTATAAATGGATTAAAAAATTTTGGTAACAAATTATAAATATGGAAGGGTGCCTAAAAGATAAATATTTTTGTTGTGGACATAAAATGGATAAAATGGGTGTTTATTGAAAATGGATGGGGGTTTTTGTGAGATAGTTTACACTATTTTGACCATTTCCCATGGAAAGGATGGATATGGGTGTAGATAGGGACATATCAATTTTCATCGGGTATAACATATACAGAATTAGTTGTGTGTGTATATTGGAGAGCCTTCTTTGGTGTAAATTGTGTATGTTTTATGTTATATGTCCTGAGATGTATGTTCGACGTTGTAGAGAAATTACACCATAATGACTTGTGAAGTTTGGGTAAAAAGAGGATATCATTATGAATTCTCCCCCATATGTTGAGCATGAAACTCCAGGGATCAAGGGATACAAAGGAGTTGACAAGTTCTATGGAAACTTCGCATATTTGATGAACAGGATGGAATAATACCCTTGTAGGTTTTCTCAATGTATGTTTGAGATGAAAAGAGAGTTTTAGCTTCAATTTCCTCTAACTTTTTCTAGAGAATTTGGATTAGGGGTAGAGGAGTTTTTAATAGATTCTATCTACATGATTCTTAATCACATAAGGACCCTTCCTCAGAATGGAGTAATGTTTGAGGCATACATGTTGCTTGTTTAGGGAAGGCAACAATGGTATGTGTTAGTTTAGACTGATCAGTTATGTAGCTGAAGGGATTACATGAAAATATCTCAAACATTTCTACCCATAGAACTTTTTTTTTGAAAAAGGATTAAGAGTTTACATTTTTGACACAAAGTACTATGATAGGGATAGATTCTGCTGACTACATTTAATTCGTGAAACGCATGTCGCTTGTATTGGTAGGGGATGAGGCACCAATGTAGATATATTTAATGGATGGACTTAGGAATGAGATTATATCCTAGTTTAATTTATTCTTTTTTATGCAGGCTTGTTGAGGAGGTGGATGATGAAATTATTTTATATGGAAATATCAAATAAGGATTATGGTGGTGGACATGAGGTTACAATTGAGTGATCTTGTGGTCTGACATCCAATTTAAGGACTCCCTACATTAAGTGTATTCACTAGGTAGGTCGTGGATAGAGTAGTTAGAAAATTGAACCAACCTCCCAAGAATGTGACAGGGTTTTCTACTATTTGTGTGGTTTTCCAAGACACATGGGAGGCACATGTCCCTAACCATTAGTTGAGTTCTATGGATGTGGATGGCTACGTAGGGTGTAGTGGTTCTGTAGAAACCCCAAAAGTTAGGCGTTTTGGTTGGCCATATCTAGGGTATAGTGTAGGCATTGGGTAAATTAACCCATACCAGGAAGGTAGTTGGAGATCCACCAGCCGTACTAGTCAGGGTAGTGGGAATGAAGCTATATGAAATATACATCCTCACATGCAGGGTACTATAGCACTAGTAACTCATATGAGAGGCTATGGGAGAAGGGTATGTTAGTTTCTTGTAGTTAATACAACATTAGGAGGTGGAGATGCGAACCTTTATACATTTTTAGGTAAAATTGTCGATGGTACCATGCATGCTAGTGTTCAATTTAATATAAATGCCTCTCATTCCTTTATATCTACCTAATTTGTAAGAATGTTGGGACAAACAATGGAACATATATACTTGTTTATGATAATTGATACACCATTAGTGGTGCGGATATAAAATATCCAGTAGGGTAATGAGTGAACCATTGAGGTTGGTGCATACAATTTCCTATGAAAATTGTTTATGCATGAGATGTAATGTATTGACATGATAATGGGAATGGATTGGATAGTGTGGTAAAGTGAATATATATATTATTACTTCTATAAGGTAATTTTCATGTCAGTATAGGGGAATACTAATGTTCTCCATGGGGAATGAGATATCTGAGCAGACCATGCAGGGCTAGTCAGTCAGTAGTTAAGTGGACTCACAACCCAAGTGGCTCATCGTATGCTTTAGGATTGGGGCATAGATCAGTATGTATTTCATCCCATGGAGAATTACATTTAGAATATTTTTCTATTGTATTATTGGGTATTCCACACAATATATTTGTTTATTTCTTGATAGAGTTTATTCTAGTAGCAAAACTAGTTTCTATTCCACCATATACAATGGATCTGGTAGAACTCTAGGAACATAAAACTCAACTGGGGGAACTAGAGAATATGGGGTTTATTCATTTGAGTAACTTTCCATGGGATATCCACTATTATTTTTTATGATGTATTATGGATCCTTATGGAAATGCGTCAATTATAGGGAGATGAGTAAGATGAAATTTAAGAAATGATATCCTCTTCCTCAAATTGATGATCTTTTTGACTATTTGAGAGGTGATAAAGTGTTCTCCAAATTTTCTTTGAGATAACGGTATCATCAGCTAAGGGTGGGACCTTATGATATACACGGACTAAATTTTAGTGAAATTATGGGTTTTATGAGATTTTTTTGATGTCTTTTGTGTTGACCAACACTTCATCAATGTTTCTGGCAGAGATGAAACAAATATTTCACCCGTACCTAGACTGGTTTATACCTATATTTGTATATTATATCATAATTTACATAAAAAATCATGAATATCCTACTAAAAATCATGAAATTGTTTTGAGTACACTAATAGGGCATATTATATACACCAATATAAACAAATTTCATTTCCAGATTGATACAGTACTTTTCATGGGCCACCTAATCTCAAATAAAGGTTTGTTTGGACCTGTAGAATTTGTAGGCTAAAGTAACATGGGAACGACCTATTAATGTTCTTTGATAACTAAATTTTTATGGGATTATCAAGATATTACAAATGTTTCATCAAATATTTCTCCCCTTTAGCAATATTACATTCAGTTTTATCCTAGAAGGGCAAGAAGGTTAAATTTTGAGGGGAAAGTGAGAATATCTTCTAGAAGATAAATATGTGCATGAATACTATAATGATTTTGATCCTACTCGAGAAGAATATGGAGTATACCTTATTTTGTGATGCAACCAGTATTGGGAATGGGGTATTGTTAACATAGAATAATTGGGTTATGGAATATGGGTCAAAAAAATTAAGGCCTCTTGAATGGAACTCCCCTATGAATGATCTCGATTTGTACATAGTGGTTTTTTATTTACTTTTTTGGAAGGACTACTTATTTTAAGATACATTTATAGTGTATAGAGATCAAAAAAATATTTAAGTACTTCTTCTCTATGTGTGATTTGAATATTTGACCGAAATGTTGTGTTGAGGATAAGAAACCCTTCTTTTGTACATGTATACACACTAATAAAGGGAAATAGATTAGTGGATTCATTGTGTCAAAAGTGTTGAGATTAATGGATATAGGAATCCATTTCTGAGTGGATAATGATGGAATTTTTTGTTGAGATGAATCAATAATTAGAGGATGGATAATGGTATATGACCATTTAATCCTTATATGTAGAGTCAAGCATTCTGATCTGGATCAAGGAGTTGTAGTATAAGGATCCAGAGTGTTTGACTTTATGTTAAAGTCATCAATGTGGGGAGTCAACATCAGATTTGACTATAGGTGATGATAAGATCATTTATGCTCATGGTGGTGTTTTCATGACGATATGTATGCAGTTAGAGTTGATGTGTGAGTTCTATATCTCAATGTGGGATGTTTATACGAGCATTAAAAAAATGTATCATGGTCTTCAAATACAATATTAGTGGCCATGGATAAAGAATGAGGTCGTTGGTTTCATAAAAATATGTTATACATGTCATCAGGTGAAGGCCGAGCAATAGTGGTCGGGTGGTTTTCTATACCATTTTCCCATTTTGGAATTAAAATTTGATGATTTAATAATGGAATTTTAGGTGGTTATTTTGAGGACACATTGGATGACTGATTAAATAGGGGTAGTTTTGGATCTATTGAACAATGTGTCTCATTTAATACCAATTCAAGAGAACGCCACCATTGAACATTTGGGTGAGTTTTATGTTCATGAGTTGGTGAGGTTTTATATGGTTCCATGAAATATAGTTTGGAATCATGAACCATTTTTTTATTTCCACAACTGACCAGGTTTATAGAAGATACATAGTACACATGTGTTTTTTTTACTATTCTCCACCCATAGAGGGATTGGAAATTAGTGCATTCCATTCAGGTAATAGAGGGAATGATTAGGGATTGTGTGCTAGAATTTGGTGGATTTTGGTAGAAGAAGTTTGAACATTTCCCATTATCATATAACAATAGTTATCATGCAAGTATTATAATAGAACTGTATTAGGAACTCTATGGTAAGACACATAGTTCACTGTTATTTTGGATGGGGTTGGAGAATTAGAGTAATTAACTTGTTCTCATGCATGAGACATAATAATTATTTCGGTTGAATTAGAAATGAATGGTTACATAACTATTTATGTGGAATTCATATGTGAACCACTGTTATATACCGCCTGAGTTAATTGTGGGTGATATTGTGTTTCTTCGAGTTTTTTTAAGGGTGGTCCAATTTTATATATGGAAGAAGGGAATGTTGGAACCTAGGTACATGGGGCTATTTGAGGTAGTGGAGAGGAATGAGACTTGTATAATACTATTTCCCTCTTATACAGTGGTCTAGTGGCATGTATGATGTCTTTCACGTGTCATATCATTAGTAGTGTCAACATGTCCAATCATATATGATTGATGTTGATGATGTTAATATTGAGGCTAATACATTCTTTCTTGAGAATCTGGTTTGTGTTATGGATCATAGTGCGGAAGTCTCTCATGGAAATTTTGTGGCTTTTGTTTGAGTTTCATGGAATCATGGTAATGTTCATGAAGAATCTTGGGAGAGAGAAAAAACATGTAGGACCAGTGGTGTGATTTTATCATTGGAATCTCAAGGATGCTTTGGAGTGTGGCTAGGGGATAATATGTTCTATGGTGGGGAGGTTGTAAGATTATAGACATCAATGAAGTAGGTTAATTTTTAAAATTATGGTTTAAATTCATTAAGATTATTCGGAGTTCATATGAGGTGTGTTCTAGGGGTTCTGGATAAGTTAGAAGGGTGAATTGGGCCATCCAGTGTGTGTTACATGGTGGGGGCATGGTTAGTAGTGTTTGTGTGTTCAAAACAAGCATTCCTCTGTGAAGGGAGAACTATTCAAAGGAAAATATACATGGGGAAGTAAAAACCATGTTTTCTTGTACAATAAATCATGAATTACAATCACATGATTTTTCAAAATAGGAATGACCCCCAGGTAAACATCTAACATGGTCTTCTCTTAGACAGAGTGTGGCATATGTTTGGAAAATCAATTGGCTAACCATGCAGCCAAAATCTGCTCTAATTAAATAGTGGTATTTTATCACTATTCTCTTTCATGCCTTAAGTTTTATAACATTTTATTAACTTCTACTCCTCCAATAATAACCAACGTGATGAACCGAAACTCCCCATACTTCGTAAAGATCATTCTGGATCATTTCAAAGACATTTAGAGTGCCGTTGTTTTTAAATTGAATATCCTGACGAGTATAACATTCCCATTTTCAAAATTTTCTAATGAGGTATTGTGTAGTTTCAATTCCCTTTATGATATCCTAGAAACCATTTTTAAGTGGGTTGTAGCTTAGGTCTTCTAAGGGTGTTTGATTTTGAATAAAAGGAAAGTGTTAAGTAAGTCTTCACCTTCAGAATCATGGTAGGTGGTCTATAAGTTTTATCAAATAGTCTATATGTTTGGTTTATATTTACATGGTGTTTTTATGGGGACTTCTAGTTGTTATTTTAATTATATTGACGTAATTTGGTAAATTGGTTTGCTAAAGGATGAAATAAACCCTTCATGACACCCATGGGATGTATTGAGGTAGATTAAACTGATTGTAGGGACATCTATGGGCTATCCCTCATCCCAAGCATGGAATATTTTCATAAAATCATAGAATTTACTCGTAGTGAATTACATCCTATGGTGATAATATTTAAATGTTATATTGAATTATAATAAGGAATTAATGGAGTATGAATCGTGCTATTTAATCTCATAATGTGTTGTTTGGAATATTGAGAATGTGTTAAATAAATTAATTTCTATGATTGAATAATTATGGAATGTAATTAAAATATGGATATGTGTTAAGTCCTAATAATGAGAATGTTTAAATGGTCAATGGAATAATTATTTTTTAGGTGTTGAAAAATATATTATTTTTGAATGTAATCAATATTGATTGAGTATAGTCTGTGAAATAGTATTTATGTTAAATGGGTAAAGAATAATGTTCACATGGCTTTGTGGTATGTGGGGAATTGGACTGGAATCCTCCCATGGGTCTGGTTGGAATGAGTCTCTAAATTTAACCCCTTGAATTCATGGGTGTGGTAGTTAGACCAATGCTCTGGGCCCATAACGGCTTCATTGGAATAGACTACCTGTACTGATTCTCCATTATATGTGTGATTTAATTGGATGAGACTACCTCGATTGGGGATCCAAGGTAGGTGTGATGGAATTGATTGTGAAATGGATTCCCTAGTGAGATAGGAACCTTTTGTGGTCCCTTTATTCAGAGTAGTTATTGTAATAGGCCATCATTAATTAATTTAATTACCTAAATAATGGAATAAATTATATAAATGGATTAAGTAGGCACTGTTGAATAATGGAACAAATTTTACCTTTTGTATATCTTATTACTTGTTTATTACTATCTTACACAACCTATTTAGAATAGATATTTTTTAGACAATTTTTATGGTGGCCTATTTATTTTTACTCAGACCCTTATTGGGAACCCATTGGGTAACTATGTATATTTGAAGGATTATTGTTTGGATAAGGGAAAAGGGTACATGCTAGAGGGTTGACTATGGAATGGGATGTGAATGAATGAGGGAACAAATCCTGGTGTCGTAACCCATTTTCATGATTCTTTATTTTTATTTATTTTGGGTTTTCCTCACTCATGGATCATCACATCATGATATAGAATATTTACCATTTGGTTAAGGAATTGTACCCTGTTCTGGGAATTGGTTGGAATACCTAGTACATTTTTAGAGATTATTTATGTTTCATTAGTATCATTTTTTATCTACTATGGCTCACTCCGATAAAAAGGTTATAGTATCCCCACATGATCAATTAAACCCTTTCTTCTAGTCTTCATCCTATGAATTATGGAGAGCCACACCCGAGGTCATGTGGTAATCCAGATTGGGGAACCATATTAGTATCCTCTTGGTTGGGAATGTTACAAATAATGATATTTGGTTTATATTTGTTAACCTCATTAAATATTGTAACTTATAATCTATGATTGAATATATATTTTTGGATATTATCTCAACAATAGAGGCTCCTAAAGTGGTGAGGATTAATGGGTTACCATATTTTATAGAACCTTACTATGGTCTGAGGAATACCTCAATGACATGAAGAAGATTATAGAAACCTATATATTTGGAGTTTTGATTTATTACTTAATAAAATCATCAGATGTTTAGTTCTTCTGATTGAACAACTCATAACCTATAGGATACATTGAGATTGTTTTTTCTATATTTTAATGGTGTTTTGGATAAACACCTACTTTATGTCAAATTATATTACAATAATTGGTTTCACTAAATAACTCAGAATGATCCTAATAAATAACTCCATGGAACGATGTGTAGAATTATTACATACTAGTACAAAGTTTGAGAATGAAATATATTGATACGTTCAAAATCTAATGGAAAGGAGGAGAAGTTTATATCAATTCACAAGAACACCAAAATAAGATTTATGCTAAAAATATTATATCTGATCTAGAATTTGAATTCACTGGGAATTTATTCTAAACCAGTTCTACATGGAAGAAGGTTACGAGATACATAAGTAAGAATGTTCTAATCCATATGATTATTTTTTACTTCATAATTATTGAACATGTATGGACTATAGATTATATATAAATGATTCAACAGAACCACTCTCAATTTTATTTTGGGTTAAATATATCTATATTGAGGAATAATTTTCCTAATTAATAAATATACAAAACATAGATGTTTTTTCCTTGGGGATTGATCTTTTCAATGAAACATATCTATTATTAATCACGGACTACATAACTAATTTTCATTTGTACAATACTACTCATCTTGTTAAAGAGTTTTAAATGAATCAAAATATTTAGGAAGAATCTTGTGAACATGAGGATGTGATAAATTAGATATATCCAGTTTGTTTGTATCATAATGATGAAATTTAAATGGAAAATTTCATTTTAATGGTGTTACAATGTATTACATAAATATTTTATATGTTGTTCCATTTAAATGAACATAATGTATTCCATATATTTCTTTATATACAACCAAGAGTCAAGATGATCAACTACATTGAAATCATTTATAAATTATCCATTATATTATAAGGTATGATTATTAATTTCCAAAATATTAAAAAATATATATTGATTTCAAATAATGTAAATTTAATGAACAATTCAGATTAAATAACTACTCAATTTTTAATAATTTCATTACATTCCTCAAAAATAGGTTTTCATCCAAAATGGGGTAAATTTCATTTTTTGGAAAAACATTCATGAATTTTTACCATTATTAAAGAAAATATATTTTAATTACTGTTTATAATTTTTGAAATAAACATGTAATTATTTGATTATGGTGATTTTTTAGGATTGATTTAAAATTATTTAGTTTTCAATAAATTGAGAAAAATAAAAAATTATCTATATTTATTCATATATTTTAAAATAAAATGAATAGTATATTTTGCATTTTACCATATATTAACATAATATTCATTTATTTATTTATAATATAATTAATTACCTATGAAACATCATTATCATTTATTTTGGTTTAAGTTCATTTTTAGGCTTAAAACACATTTTTAATACAATTTTATGTGCACAACATGTTTTTATCTTAATTAATTAATGAAATCCTGATTGATTAACTTTTCATTGAAATTTATTTATTATATATTAAATAATATAATTAAAATTTAGTTTTTTTATTTCTAACAATTCATGGAATGGATGAAAATTCAAATTTATGCTTATAAAAGAATCGTTCTAAAAATGGTTTTAATTCTAGTTTTCATGCTTATGTGAAATTAATTTTTGAAAATTATAGAAACATAATATGTTAAAATGATTTCTAAATTTTTAATCCTCTTAATTTGTTTAATTTAATAGGTAAAACATACTATATTTTCATAATTAATGTTAAAAATACTACAATTCTATTTTCATGGTGAATATTAAAACTAGTTTACTGGGGGTTAAACCAAAATATATGTGTTGGAATGACACCTACACTTATATAATTATTATTATTTTGAATATAGTTCAATATTATATTATTTTAATTTCTAATTCATGTCCATTTGAGGCCACATTTACATGAAATTGGCCTTATAAAGTATAAATATTTTAAGAAATTCTGGGAATTTATATTCCTGAACTTATAAAATAGGACCTCAACTCAACCCATATACTAACAATTTGATCCACAAATATCAGTAATGAACTATTAAAAATCATTCCTATATAACTTCCCATCATTCAGTATATTTTTTCATCGTGTAATACCAATCATTAAAGGTCTATGGTGTAAGATAAATTTAGTCTCTCTAAGATGTGTTATAGGTCTTAATCGCACTATTTTAATTTTATTTCATCTCATTATTCATCTCATCCTATTGTATCAATCATAAAATTTTCACACAAACATAATTAATAAACTAATATTACATTATGATTAAGTGAAAACTAGTTTCCACCTCGTCTATATCAAATTAATGTTTAATGAGTCACCCGTCCATATGTTTGTACTACGACCTCCACAAAAATATTTGATTCATTATACATTTACATCATTCATTGATGTATATAACGATAAAATTAATATATTAATATATATAATATTTATGATATAATTGTTTTTAAAAAAATTTCTTTTTTATTTTCCATTCTGTTGTTTCATTAATAAAAAATGAAAACAACACTCATGTCTATGTATAGACGACGATAAGCACATAGATATATATTCCATTTTTCATCACTGATTTATATAAATATTAATAATTATGTATTTAATGAATATGTATTGAAATTATATATTTATTATTAATATGTATATTATGGTACCAAGATCAATGTTCGAGGACTGCAAATTTAAAAAACCCAATAAATGATACATTTAGCACCAAAAATATTGGCAAGGGTGAATGATTGTTAAGGAATGGGTGATAAAAACTTATAAGTAAAACATATATTATAGTATATTTTTAAATATAATTCTTTGATATATTTATAATATATTTAAATTTATTATTTAATATTTCAGTCTCTCTATGATGAAATAAATGATTGAGGTAAGAGTTTAATGTAATTATCTAATGTTTACCAGGATTCCTTTTGATCAAAATTTACGATGATAAAATTATATAATATTTATAGCCAAAATATTTTTTCTTTTAATATATATATCTATATAATCTCATAATCATTTCATATTCCACTTTTAATTTACTAAAGAAACACAAATATTATTTTAATGAAAACTGACTTTATTTTTTTATTTTTTGGGGAATCTTCTCTTCCATGTGAATATTTTCATTAAAAATTTTAAAAAAAAATATAATATTATTAAATGGTTATATAATGTATTTTTTATAATTATTTTGCTTTTTTGTGAATTTTTAAAAGGAATAGTTTTATGATTTTTTAAATGTGGTACTTTTTTCTCTTTATAAAAAATTAAAAAGACATGTTTTTAATTGACACCACATTAAATAATTCTACCTCCATAATGACATATCTAGGTTTTGAAAATTATTTTAAAAGTTTCCAAGTTTCATTTTAAAAAAATAAATTCAAATATTTTATATAAAATTATATTTTAAATAATTGATTTTATCATTAAATGAGAGATTTCCTCCAGAAAATTTTGAGTTGTATTTTATAGAAATTTTCATCTAGAACAAAATAATTTTATGATTCTCATTTTATACTAGGGATATGATATATTGTTATGAAAGTTATTATTTTTCTATATTGATTATTATTTGATTAAATATGTTCATTTATCGATATCACCCTTTTTATGCTTAATAAGAAACTTAGATTATCATTTCTTGTGATTCCCATCCCCTAGGATATACTGAAATGTTTTATGTATGCCATTTCATGGAAGGGTTCTAGTTTGGAAGAACTAATTATGGAAAGATGAGTATATTTTATGTTTCATTTGATTATGTATTAATGATTATATATATTGTAAACCGTTATGGTTTTGGAATAGAAAATATTAATATATAATGAATATTCATCTAAAGTGATGTAATAGTTTTTTATACAATGTTTATCTTGTTGTATATGTTATTAATTGTTCACATTATATTTATCATTTAAATACATATATAGGGTCCATACATCACCTTTCTACACAAAATTCCCATTTATAAATTCCATTCGATTCATAGTTTTTTGAATTATTTATTGGGGTTTTGTACACTATCATGTCTCTCCCATGTATCCCATGTACTGGTTATAGGACCATTAAAAGTTATCACATAATTATTCCAACTGACCAAAATTTTAGTTTAAATGTTCAATCTTGAAAATTCTAAATGGTTAATTTAGGTTTAAGGATGATCTCTATATTGTATTGGGTTAGGTCTGATTATGTGTAAATGATTATGTTCAGTCTTCAAGCTAATTAAAATGGTGGTGTTTAAATATATGAGTTGAAAAAGATATATTAAATGAATTTCCATACACTTAGATCGAATATGTGAATATTATACAAATAATTATTGTGAAATATACTACTATAAAATGAAAATTTTACATAATTTATTTTTCTAATACCCAAATGAGTTAATGTAATAGAATTTTCATATATTTTCAACAATTTTTTTTGAAATAAATTCAATATAAAAAATTATTAGGTGATATAGATGATTAAAAAATTGATATTAGATCCACATGTAGGTTATATAAGGTGATGTGGGATAATAAAATATATATTTGAAAGAATTGATGTAATGTAGTAGCCCTTATATCTATGTATTCCAGATATTATTGTCATGATTACTATATGTGATGATTATTTGGGTAAAGAAATATCTACAAATGTTTATAAAGATATGGAAATTTGGTACAAGAAAATATATTTTGAATCTATAACAAAAAATAAATACTATTTTGAATTTTCCATAGTGAAAAAATTTAAGTAGCACATAGCATAAAGGACACTGAATGCATTGATTAATTCTCCAGAATAAATTCTATATTTCGTTGAAAATGATGATAAAATTTAGTGCTATTTTCATTAAAATAAACTAAATTTATTAATTATAAGATGAAAAAAAATTATTTTCTTTTGATGAAGAAATTTTCATACATTTCAAAAATTCATTTGGAACTCACAAGTTAGGTTTTAGGGTGATTATAGGACTATATAATATTATTTAATGGTAAATATAATATTCTAGTTTAATTTTAAAATTTATGTTAAGTCTAATATTATACATCTAATTTTATTTAAATAATAGCTAATAATTGTAAAATATTGACGATTTATATCATGTTTTGATAATATAATACATTATCAATGAATTCAAATTATAACATTATTATAAGGATGTTATTTATAAGTCGTTCAGTGTATACTTGAGATTGGGAGGATACCTATGATTATTTTCTAGAGAATATGTGCAATTTCCCTTGGTCCGGTTATAGGTAATTGAAAAATGAAGGGTCTTTTTATCTTATATATATGTTATGATATATGATTCACACATTATTGATATGTTTGATGTTAAACATATCGTATACAATGTTGAAATTAGAATTTTTGTTATATTTTTTTTGATTTAAATTTCAATAACGAGGTATTATATTAGAAATTAATTTGGACGATGCCTTATCTAGTCTCCATGGTATTAAAAAACACAATATATGATTATTATGATTTTTAACTTTCCTTAAAATGGAGATCCATCAGAAATGATTTTTGGAGTTTTTGAGTTGTACGTGTTTCATGGAGAAACTCCACTTAAAGAATCTATATAATTCCATAATTATATATTCTATGTATAGAAAATATACATATATTCTATAGTTTTTATGTATGAAATATCCTAATTCTATTTGTTAATTAAATAGACACATTTGAATGGGAAATTGATTAAAAATTCAAACTAGAAATATATTATACATATAAATGGAAAGATCTACAGCCAATAATTATGTTGTTATGATATTTTATTATGGAGAAACTATTCATGAGATAATGTGAATATACTATTAGTGAAAATGAATAAAAATAGTGTGTTAAAAACAGGAATCCAATTACACTGCTACTATGAAGGTTCATATGTAACAAAGGGAGATAGAATCTTACTACATCTGAATGTTCTTATATACATCAATGAATATTTATGTGGTTAATATTATTTTATCATCTAAACAACATAATTATATTGTAAATAAAAGACGTTTTATAATTCGATTTCACTATCAAACCTCATGAATAGGTGAGAATAAGGGACACTGTCTTATCTAATGATATTGTCAAATCCTTATGAGAAGAAAAATATGAGAAGCAAAAAATTCTCACAACTAAACATGTGGACATGAAAATGATCACGTTTTAATATCAACTAAATTGAAAAAATAACATAAATAAATATTCATAGGTTCATTTAATGGAACATTTGAATAACTATTGGGAGGTAATATGATGACCCATCAGGACCTAAGAAGATATTTTTGAGTTACACCTCATAATAGAGGGATCTAGTTTATTGAACAGAATAGGTGGTAGAAATGGATTTTTAATATATATACCTCCACTATATTGTGATTTATTCATGTTTTTTAAGATAACATATAATTATAATCATTAAGTATTAATAATCAATATCCATGTCAAGAAACATAATAAAAACACTGTAATTAGTAGCTACCCATCTTGGGAATAAATCAAGTAAAAAGGATAGGTTATTTATTATTCATCGCATTATTACATATTTTATCAGTATATTCATTATAGTAAAATATGATTGAGACATTAATTAGTTATATAGGTTGATTCATGAAAGGAAGTAAAAAAAGAATATCGTTGATTTAACCCTCCCACATTTTTTGGTACAACAATATCTGAGCACTGAAATGGGTATCAAATCTAACTACATTTACTATGAATGATCCAATATTAACTAATGATTTTACGATTCTTTAGTAATTATATAAGGAATTCATTCATGATAGTAACAACGTGGAGGGTTTAACTGAAACATTGAAAAATATACATAAGAATTATGTAACAAAGATAATGAATAATTAGAATATTAATATGGATATACCACTAATTAATGATCAGAAAATCAGCAAAGAATAATATATCTGAACTTGGGACAAAACGGCAGACTGATTAGAAGACGTTATTGGGGAATATTCTGATGCTAAGGTATAGCTAATGAATTGGAATCTTTATAGGGAGGAAAGCACTAATAGGATATGGCTATGTTTTAGTAACTTTAATTTTCTTATGAGGCTTCACCTCGGGATTGATTGGGTTTTTCTCTCACTTTACCTTTAATGTAGTATTGTGGGACTTTTGGGTTGTCAGTAGGTCAGGGTGATAATTGTGTCAGGAGAAGGTCATCTTCATTCTGGTTTTCTTTGACTTCATCGTGGGTGGATCCTAGGGGTCCATTCCCTGTCTTGAATGCTGGGTGAATTCTTCTAGAGTTTTCCATCGAGAGGATTTGGGTCGGTGTCGATGGTCGTGTCGGGGGATGCTCAGGGTAATCCTGGGTGGATTTGGCCAACCTCTCTGTTGTTCTTGTACCCTTGTTCGTGGTTTCTGGAGCATGGTTAGTGGTTTTTTGTTTTTGTTTGTTTAGGTGAATGTCGTTATTTTGGACCCATGTATCGAGGTACTAGGAACCCATAAACCGGCTTTTGAAAATGACAAAAATTGATTAGAAGCTGTCTTATTTGGGATGCTTGCAAAAAAAATATAAAAATGATCTTAAATGTCCAATGAAATTTGTTTTCAAATGTAACCATAATAACATAACCATTAAATTGTATGGTATAAATAGTACCAACTATATTATGATATATATATAAAGATACTACATAGTATATTTTTTTATATTCATACTTAATGATCTCATAATTCTTAGTCAAATAATTTTATTCTTCAAAATGATGTTTTCTTCAAAAAACATTTTACATATATTTTTTAGAAAATATTAAAATTAATTTCTTTTAAAATGAATTTGATAAATTTAATATAAATTTTAAATATTCATATTAATATTAAATTGTTGTGATATTGTTTTATTTTTTTAAAATATTTATTTTTCAGTGAATGGAAAAAAATATAGACTTTTTTAAAATGAAATTTCTTTTCAATAAAGTAAAAATTTTAAAAGTACAATTATGTTTAGAATATAATTTCATGTAACATCATTAATATTTATTAATTTTTAATCACAATACATATATTTTATTCTAAATTATATTTTATTTTAGTATATATTTATTTATGGGATTAAAAAATATTTTTTTCTAAAGTCCATTAAATTGAGAATAAGGTCTCTTAATTAGAATTAATTAAAAATAATAATTATTGATTAATTTTATAAATTATATGTATAGGCTATATTTATATAAATAATTATTAACATTCATATAATGATCATTATTTGTGATCTAGTTAATATAAAATCATCTTTTTCATGGCAAAATGATATATTGAAATACCGTGTTTTCATTGCGTTAATGAGATTAATTTTAAATTAATTTATTCCAATGGTATTAGTTGAATTTTCTAGACTGGAAAAAATATTAGGAATCATAATAATTTTTATTATCTTCTAAATTGAAATTATATTTGAATGATAATCAATAGTTACAATAATAAAATTTGATTACATGGGTTAAGGTAAAAACCAATTTACTAAGAGGTTAAACTAAAATTATATGGTTAAAATGACATAAAAACCTATCTAAAGTTAATTTTAAAAAATATGTTGGCCTCATCATTAATAAATAAAATAAATTTCAATTTTTTTAATCTTTTCTCATGTGATATTCAGGGCCATAAAAATTTCTTTTTATAAATTACTAATGTGCCACTAACAACACATATAAATTGCCTCCCACGCTCCTGTAATCCTCACACCATATAATCACATTGGATAAAGAAAGTTAATACCCAAATATGTTACTCTATTACAACCCCATGTATTATATTCCCTAGTTTAATAAAACAAATACCATATGAATCCTTTTGGTGCTTATATATAGACGATATCCAAAGAACATGTATCAATGTTAAATGAGTGGCTTAATATTTTTTCATCTTACACATCCTTAAATTAGTCATAAGTCATGATGAAATAAAAATTACAACCTATAAAAAAAAATATAGTTTTATTATCTTAATTTTATACCATAATTCCATATACTCTTCTATAAAATGGGAAAAAATCCACTATTCATGTGTATGGCGGACTACCACCGCACGAACCACTGTAATTTTTTTTATAATTTATTATTTTACATTATAATGACATATTTAAAGTATATATTTTATTTTTTTAAGTTATTATGCTTATATAATTATTTAATTACATATAAATTCTTACCTTACATTCATTGAGGTATATGATAATGTCTCTAATGTGAATGGTGAACTATCATCTCATTAAGCATTATGATTAATTTTTACTATATATTTACATTGATGATAATAAAGATATTTTTTTAATACATGTTGTATATATGAAATAATTATGATATTATTGAAATATTTTTCATTATGAATATATATTATATGATTTTATTTCATACCTTTATAGTCACTAGAAAATGATAACACCCTTCATGCATACATTTTGAGTACGGCCTTCATCAAGTGATGATATTATTTTCCACCCCCATATTTCATGGATGATATATATAAATTTATAAGTATATATAAATTAATTATACCATATTTATGATATTATTATTATTATGAAAATATTAAATAATACAAACCATATTTCTACAATGATAATCGAAAAATGGAAATGTTATTCATGTGTACACATAACCAACCACTTTATGACGCTATCATAGTTCATTTTCTATAACAAAAAATCATGATTTGTTGTAAAAGTATAAATTATTTATAAAATTTTAAAAAAATTCTTCATTATTATTTCGGATATTTTATTAAATGATATCTTTTACCATGGTCAACACATCGAATCCATTTTGAAAGAATAAGTTGAACGTCCCCAAAACACACGATGTTTATTTAACTAATTATGAATTTAAATAACGAATTAAAATAATAAAAAATTGATTTATTTATATGGTATAAAAATTATAATGAAATATTAAGAAATAATTTATTTTATATAATATTATTATACAAATGTTAAAAGATGTATGTGGAATGTTTTGACATGCGGTAAGGGACATCATCTAAATTTTACTTCAATGGGGACTATTTTGTAATTCTGGACATAATTTCTTTTATATAGTGAGTATACTGTCATGTTTACATGTAATATAATTATTTCGCTAAGATTCATTGTATTTAATGTTTTATTATGAATTATTTAAACCATTGTTATTTGACATAAAAAGTATCAGGTTTTAACAAATATTATATCTATTTTTTCATTCACATAAATTACTTCATCATTATATTTGATATTCTAATATTGTGTTTGTAGTGACATTATGTTATTAAATTTTCTTTTCTAAAAATATTATATGTTTTTAAATTTATTATGAATAATATATGCATTGATTAATTCCCAATTCATCATTGTGATTGTTATAAGGGTTGATCATCTCAAATTATCATTTTAGGACATCAGTTATATAATAAACCTATATTATTTATTTGGACGTATTTATGTCCCATTTTACTTGTTATATCATGACACTTCATATATTTATGATATTTAATGTATCATTTTCTCTTATTCTATCAAGGGGCTTAAGATGCAATGGTAAACAAATTAGAAAAGGCAATATATTACATTATCCTTTCTTCTGGGATTTCTACAGTTAATGTTATTTTAGTGGAAATAATATGATCTAAATTTATTGAACACAAACACTATGTTATCCACTAGTTATCGATGTGTTTAAAATGTTTTGTTTCATTTTCTTCTGATTTTGATTCAATAAATATCATGAAATTCATTTTTAAGTGGTGATATTCTTATATTTTCTTTTAGATCAGCTATATTTCACATTACTATCAATGTTTTAAAAAATGATTTAAAAAATTTTCATTTCATAAAATATTTGTTTTCCTAAAAATATTTTCCATGATCTTTGAATATGTCTTAAATAGATTTTAAATGGAAATTTCGTAACTTTTTCAAAATGGACCAATTTTGAATATTTTTACATAATGTTTGTAAGGAGTGATTATTTTTAACATTTATATCATTAAAATACATTCCCACCAACATGAACATTATATTTTTTAATATTAATTTATATTATAACAATATTATTTTCTATGAAAATTATTTTCCTAATATTTTGTGATTTTTGTTTTTTAAAATGGATTTTCATATTGTAATGTTAAATTTCCTAAACAAATCATTAATGACTATTATTTGGATTTTAGTTCATCAAGAATAAAAAGCAAGGATTTTATATACACCCAAATATAGATATTTTGAATTAATAATCTCATTATTCTATCTCTGGAAGGATTTTGATATGGATATGAACCTTTTTCTATTCCATTGGTAAATAAAGAAATGAATGAACAATAAATATATTTATGTCAAAAAGTGAATGATCCATATTTTTTTTAATGTATGGTAGTTAGAAATTATTGATTATCTAGGGGATCATAATATATTCATTTTTATGGGTGGTCCAAGAGATCATAGGGAGAGATTGATATAGAATATATGATGGGTTCACCCCGATCGCTATAGGTGATCTTGATATAGCTAATACTATGGGTGAGCCCAAATAACTCCCCAATTAATTTGGGTATGGTTACTTTTCTTGATTGGAAATAATTTGGTAGTTAGTAGGGGATTTCTCCTATGGATTTAAGTTGGATACATTTATCCATCACATGGGTTTAGAATGGGTTATGAGAATAATGATCCAAATATACAAATGTGTTTTCTTTATGATTGTTATGGCATATTAATGATTTGTTCAATCATTCTTGGCATTACATAAATCATGATTATTGATTACTATAACTAATTCCTTTTATAAAGCCTTATTCCATTCCTCAATTTTGTAGATTTAGGTTTTAGGGTTATGAGATCTCTTATCTTATGATCATGTATATTTATTATGCCATCATACACTTATTATACTTTTATTCCCACTAATGGAAATCAATTGTTTATAATTATGTTAACCCTTACTGGGAATTTGACCTCACCATTGTTATTTTTTTCATTTCCAAAGTTTATCAGCAATGATTTTGAATGATATTTGTATACAAGGGATTCATAGTATGATAATGATGACATAATGAGTAATAATAAAATATTGAATTAGATAAATAAATTCCCTATTAAATACATGAGTATTGTTTATGTAAGAGTTTGTCTTATCTATCTACAACTCCAATCCAAAATGTTCCAAGGGTATGTATGTTATCCAATATGTATTTTTCATGGTGTTTGTTTTGGAAGGTAAAAATTGGGTCACTTTTATTCATTTAAAATACAGAAATGTGAAGATTATATTGATAGCACTAGATCTAAGATTGTGGGTTATAGGGTTTAATATAATATGTCTGACCATAATACTCATTGTGAGAAACATGTTTAGAAGGTGCAGATGTTTAGAAGTTGAAGATGATGAATCTATTGATCAATTTAAAACCAATATTATGAGGTTATATATAACTTGAAGAATATAATGGTCAATCATTCATTAATTAATTTTATTTTATATAGGTAATAAATATTTAGAAAAAAAATAACTATTCAAATAATGAATAGATATTCTAAACTGTTGTGAATCAATGTTTCAAAAGAGTAATCATCACATCTAGGAAATGAAATAAAATAAAAAATTCATGAAGATAATTTAGTAAAAAAAATCAATTGATAGGGGTTAATTACAGTTAATTATTGATTATAATGCTATTTAACATGGAGTTGTTGATGTAAATTTTGATTCATTAAAATAAAATCATGAAAAAAAATTCTGTTCCAACATCCCAATTAGTAATCAACACTAAAATTATAATAGACCATGATTGTTCCATTATAGAGGCAGGAAAGATGCATGAATATGATAGTCCGAAGATGAAGATTTATTGGGGACAATGTTTGATATCTTTCATAGATGATATTAATTTCCTTAGCATGAAGTATCTGTATCTGGTACTGATATAGTTAAATCAAGAATCAACGTAGGTAGGAATATTAGAAATTTATTTCTGAATATTACTTCCACACATACATCTGATGGTATTATTTTCTCAATTAGGGTTTATATTTTTGTGAAGGGGTTTTAAATCTCCTTCTTATCAAAAAACAATAACACATTTTAAAATTAAAAACAGTTCCCTATTTAATTCTATTTGTACTATTTTTGGTAGATATGTTGGAACAACTTCAAGTGAAATCCTAGGAAAATATGGATGGATAAAAATGATAATAAATACATAAAACCATTAAGGATTTATATTTTCAAATCCAATAAATATTACTACACTTATAGATTCCAAAAAAAATTATAACTCTAATAAAAACTACAAGGTCCACAAATTGTTACTTCTATCAAGACTACATCAATATGCTTGATAATAAAATTCACATGCCAATGTTTGTGTTTCTAAAGTATTAGGAACATTGTCATAGTTTATTATAATAATATGTCCACCCAAAGAGATTATATAAGGATTGAAATATGTGTTTTGGGACCTGAATAGGATAAATGAAAATTTTATATATGTATTATCCTTATAATAAAGGGGATTAATTCACCAAGAATTGATTTATATTTATGTATAAACTATAATTATTATAAAAATGTGGTCATAGTTGTTATTACAAAAAAAGTTTTAATATTTATTATCCTCCCAAATAGTAAATTTATATCATTTATATTTTCGCTATATTCTCATTAAAATATAAAATATTTTTTAGTTTTCGGATTATAATGTAACTAAAAATTAAAAATACATGTGTTCTATATAGTGGCTACCTATAGTGGTAAAAATCCATTAAGTATGCAACATTATGTTGTGTATTACCTATCAAAATTATTTCCAATTATTTGATTTTATACAAAATACATTTATGTTTAATTAAAATTTTCATTCTATTTTTCATATAGATCAAAATATAATGTATTTTAATAACATTTTAGATCATTTGAAATCATTTTTTTAAATATTTTACACTGAAATCATTCATAAACAAAGCTGTTGAACTATTAGTGTTTGTGATAACCCTTTTTTATTTATATTATAGGTTAATAATGTATATTAGGGTTGATTTTGTTTATACATGGTCAACTTTGTTTGAACATATTTATCCAAAAATGATTATTATATATACTATTTGATTTTATTTAGCCTCATTGACAAGAGTTTAACAATTATTGACTATTAATGGCCTTATACTACAATGCTCAACATTTTGGAACATTTTTTATTATTGAATAGAAATAAACATGTTTTTTATGCATGAAAACATTTGACCATTGTTAAGAGATGAATATTAAATTTTACGACAAGGATTTAGATTGATGAGATAAATCAAAAGCAACTAGTTCTAACCAAAATGATATAGTTTAAATATGTTTTTTTAGTCTTGATAATCCATAACAAGGACTGACTAAAAAATATACGATATCTATTATTTATCTTATCAGTGACCATTAACCCCTTATTTTTTGTTGTATTGTGATAGAAATGTTTTTAGAACATACATAAAAAACGTATGTGATAAATATTTTGGATAAGTACAGAAGTCTTTTTTACCTTTGACTTTTGAAGTGTTAGAATCTTATTTCAATAAAAAATACATATTGATAAATGATAGTATAATATTATTAATCATTTATAAGTGAGTTTGTTCCTAAAATAATTATGTTAATATTATTGATGTGTGTCATGATTCTTATACTGAGAGTTACAATGATGATTGCGTGTAAATGAACAATACATTCATCTATTGGAATATTCTATGTGTACTGATTCCCTACTTAGAGTATGGGATTCTTTTAACCCAATTTGTTAATTTTATTTTATGGTTGTTATTATAAAATTTTTATTTATCCTTATATATGATATAGATGACAAATTTTATGTTGATATCTTTTTATAACACTATATAGAATACTTGTACATAGGATGAGAATAGTTTGACATTACTTGTATATTAGAAATACAAAAATATTCAAATTAGAACTGAATGAATTTTAGGATATTCATATATAATTTAGATGGAATGAGTTTTGAATTTCATATTCTTCTGTTGATTGAGATGATGATTAATGTTTGTATCATTGAGTCTTCCCTTTATGATTTGATATTGAGTTATACATTCCAATAATTGTTTGTACTGCAGTGATAGTGGATGTGCTCCTCTTCACATGGTTGGCATTATATGTTTTCAATATTTGATAATATGATTTTACAATAATAATAATAAAATGATATGTTTTGTTATGGATCGTTTGATGTGGGTTTGAAAAAATGTATTTTGTATAATTTTTCTTCTACTAATGCACACATATACATCCCTATATTATTTTTATCAGACCCTTACTCCAATGCTATGTTTTCATTATCCATTAAAAAATATTGATTCATTATGGAGTATAGTTGTTTTATACCTAAAATTCATACTCAACAATGAGAGAACCTTAATATATTTCTACATAGATTTATTATACTACTCCACCTGATACTTATGTATGGTGGTTCAGGATCTATCATACACCAATTCATGTAATTTGGGAACTCCATTGAGTGGTATGTTTTTTAATAGTTCATGATCTATTATGATGAGAAGTTGGTATCCGTATAACTAATACATCCCACTAGTATTTCATAAGCTAACATTATAAAAGTGATTTTATCCAATATCTGGACATGTCCTTAGGGATCTCAATAAGGATTTCAATTACTATTTTACACAAATTACTAAACCTTCCTTTTATAGCAGCTATGAACTAATTTTTTTTAAATAAATAACATTCATTAAATTATATAAATAGAGGATATTTTAATGTTTATTTTCATGAAATTAAGGTACATAATACATGAAAAATTAACATATTCTTCTATATCAATTTGAAGTCACCTTCCTAGGTTAACCCTATGTTACATTTACTCAATATCATATCATAAAGATATATTTCAAAGGAAATGCACGTGGATGAATACCATTAAGAAAAAAATATAAAAGACTCATATAGAATTTGACCATGTGACTTATCAAAAAGAACATGAGGCAAAACAATATGGTGAAAAAAGGAGGTATATCATAATAATAAAACATAATACATAACATGGATATGTGTCTACAAAATTTAAATGAGTTAATCATATGAATATCTCTATTATTTATCACTAATGTGTCATTAATGATAATTACCATAGTTATTCACCTAATTATTAAAATACGTGGATTATATAGATATATTATTTATTACCTAATGCGGTAGAGCACTATCAGTGAACAACCTTAATATATATTAATTAATGTGAGCCACATATTTCAAAATCCAAATTTTTTTTAATAACCTGTGGATAATAGATAATTTTTTCTTATCAAAATCATTGCTTATTAAAAAATTATAGACATGATAATTAAAAGATTATTTCCCACGAAAACAAAATGTGGGTTTCTCATGTATAAATAAAAAACAAAAATAAATAGTTTTAACAACTATGTGAATACCCCTATAAAATTAAGAGGTTTGGGTATTCAAAAATGGATTTTAAAATGGAATTTATTATATAGAGATTTAAATTTGGGAATTAAATTTTATAGCATGACTGGTATAAAACTTGGTTATGGAACAATGGAAATTGATATTGAAAAATGGTATGACATTGATATAATATAATTTGGTACTAATGATATGATCAAAGTTGTAATAAAGGTGATTAATCCTAATATTTAGAAGAGATGTACAGAAATACATTCTGGAATTGAAGTGAAAAGAATGATAATACCTTAAATTGAATAGTTACTCATAGATCATGAAAAATGGAACCTTTTAGGAATGAGGACACCATGTGGGACTCATTGGGATGTAATAATTCCATAAAATTATGTGGGATAGACTTGGAGTGAATAGAAATAGATAAATGGGATGGTATTGTTTGAAAAGTGGGTGTATTTTTTAATAATTTCAAAATATGTGTATTCGAAAAGTAGGTTGTGTTAAATTTAAAACAAGTTGTTGTCCCATGGGTTGTTCATATGTATTTAGCATTTCATGTGACATTTTTTGAAATTTTGACCAACTAGAACAGGTCAAAATATTTTATTTCTTGTTTTCTCATTGAAAATTGAATTATCCACAATGTAATGTTTTTCAAATAAATGATACCTTTTTAGACATTGGATAGTCACTTAAAGGTTTTCAAAATTGAATAAAATATATTAAAATAGATAATATTAATAAATTAACATATTCTATGTCATGGATAGAGGATAATTAATTTTTAAATTATTATGACATATATATTAAGTCATTAAACATATAAGAAAACAAAAACTAGGTTTTTACTATTAATGAAAAAATGATTTATTTTAAAAAATATATCATTAATTCACCAAAGAATAATTTTTTTTTGATTAAAAATGATATTTATTTTATCATAAAATAATTTAAATTTTTTAATTTTAAATTTTAAAAATTACAACCCTTATATTTTTAAAAAAAATATCAGTTTCTAAGGCTTAATAATATATCTCACATGTAAAAAATATATATTCGGGTATTATAAAATTATTGTATCACTAATATTTATATAATTTTTTTTAATGTTACTTATGATTAAAAAATATTATTTAGAATAATTGACGTTATTAATAATTTATATATATTTGTCAAAAAAATCAATTGTGTTTCTTTTGTGTCTAAAAATATTTTTATTAAATTCATCTCAATTAAACACATATTTTATAAAGAAATACTATTTTCAAGAGGAATTGATGGATGAAAAATTATTTATATAAATTAATTTACACATTATGTAAATATGTTCTTCACATGTAACCACTTATAACGACCACATACCCCATATTGGTAAAGAGTGTGAATATAGTAGTAATGTGGGGTGGCTCAGCCAACATCGATTGAGTGGTAATCTCTATTATCTTGATCTTCTCTCACTGGTGATTTACTTCAAAATTCACATCTTTTTCTCATCATGGGCATGGTTAGGGGAGAACCCCACGGACGATACCACCATATAATATTCTGAAAAATGGGCTTCAAATGACAAGACTCAACTAGTCAAGTCCATCAATTCTAATTTCTATATCAATTAACCTTTCCCATTACAACTTATAAATAATAATTATAATAGTAAAATGATCGACCAAGGGTATTGTTTTGAAAAAACATATTATCCAATGGTCTTATAAACTACTGGTTATATAATAGTTAAATCCCAATGGTCCCATTTACCGTTATACCATATAACCCTTACTTAACTATTTCATTAAAAATTCACAACATTTTATCTTAATGTTATGTTTTAATTTTCCGAAAATGTTTATTGGTTTGATAATTTTTTTATCTTTATATTATTTTCTATTGGAAAAATAATTTTAGATGATTAGAGGATCCATTCCTTCCCTTTTTTTCTTTTTTATTATATATTTTTTATGCATTTGTAATGTTTGGTATTTATATTATCTTTATACCTGACAAATATGAGGATCCATGATAATTATTATTATATAATATTTAACAAAAATTTATTCAGGAATAAAATTTAATTTAAAAAATCTTTGTCATTATAGTTAAATATACTGAAATTTTTTCTTCTAAGTGAAAAGAATTATTTTATTAGTGTGATGAAGGAAAAAAATATGCTTCCATATTTTATGATGATGTCATTATTAATTGAAATTTTTTATAATCATGTTTATTTTCATTAAAATATAATGATGAGTGTTTTCATTATGAATTGGGGATTGGTTGTTACTTTATTAACCATGTATGGGTGGTTTCATTATAAACCAATGAAGCATGGGACTTTGATTTAACTTCAATGAATTTACTTTTGAAATCAAACGTACAGTTATACCACTTGAAAGAGTGTATACAATGGTGATATTGAAATTATTATATATTTTCTGTATATTTTCTATATAAAATTTCTATGGGGTTTTAGGGAAATATTATGATATCTCAAGGGAAGATAATGGCATGATGTTTAAAGGAAATAAAATAAAACAGTTTAATTGTTAAATGTATAACATCGAGAAAATATTTTTATGAGTTTTTTATTAATATAAAGAACCATTTTATGTTATATTATTTCTATTGTATTTCATATAGAAAAAGTAATGATGATATTTTTTCTGTGAATGTGATTTTTTATTTTATAAAATTTTTACATTCTGCCCAAATTTATATTCTTGAATGAAAATTTTTTATAAGTATTCTTGGACTAATGGTTTCATTAATTCTATTTATGTACCTTTCAGAACATTTTTTGGCACATAAAATAATTTAGAATGTTTTTTCTTGTTTGGTTATGGATATTGATTTGGTTGATATGAACATTTTTAAGATGTGTTATGAAATGAAAACATTATTATTTTTAAAAGTATAGTTTATGGGTAAAATTGATACTGAATAAGTGTGTCTACATTGTAGTAGATGGTTTTTTATGTAAGGTAAATGACCATAAATAATAAAACACTTAAAAAAATGATATTTATGAACATAATAATGTGAATTATCATTTAGGTTCACTAAAATATATAATGTATAGTGCCATGTTCTTATATTATAATCATAGTGACGGTTTAGAAAACATTAGTGTTTAGGATAATGTTAATAACATACCATTAAACGATATTAACGTATGTTTTTATGAAACGATATTGAACTTGATGATTACCATATTTTATCATCTAAAAACCTTCTATTCCATATGGGCTTCTAGAGAAAAAACAAGGAAAATAATATTGGAAGTCATTTAGGGGATGATATCCTAATGATTCATTAGCCTTGAATATTATGAATTTGAATTAAGAAGTTTTTTACATTTATTTCTTATTTAATACAAGTTATAAATTTTTGTGGTATCCACAATATTGAGGTGAAAAATATATAATAGGAAATAAAAATTATATAGGGGGATTATATTAGAGTAATTTATGAATATTTTTCATTTATAAATACTATACTAAAAATATTTGACATTATTTGGGAATAAATTTCTTATAATTAATATAGAAGGAACATGATTATGTGTCTACGCACAAAGATAATATCACCTGATTGGAATGATATTCACAAAAGTTTATCTAATATCTTTATAATAAAATTTATATATTTTACTATAGAATTAATATATGATATCAAAGGGAATTGGCATCCTTTGAAATAAAAAGATATGAGAAAATTGTTTGATTTTATTAAAAAATAAAACTAGGTCTTTTAGATGATCATTCATTCTATTATAAAAAGAAGTAGAAACTATATACATAGATAGAAATGGGAAAGCATTCATCAAATGTATCTGAAGTTATGAGTACAGGGTTCTCATATCATGATATGTATAGTAAAAATAACCCTGGGAAATGTATTGAGAAAATTGGGAAATGCATCAGATATTGAGTTTTCAAGCATCAATATCACAATTTAAAGGAAAATGAATACACACAAAAATGATAATCTAATGTTAATGTGATTTAACCATAATGCATTGGAAAATTATTCTAACGTATGCCTTATGATTTTCAATCAAGGCTGAAAAATTAAGGTAAAAGAAATATGGTTTTCAAAAATAATTTTATTCTACTATGGTTTATGTTGGGAAACAAAATCAAGTGGTGATATGTAATTAACTTATTTATTTGAATAAATAAAATAATCATAATTACTCTAGATCATTATTTAAATAAATTTTTAATAAATTTTCAGGTAAATTTTGAATATCAAATCAATAAATTATAGAAGATCTTATACTTAAAACCCAATGTGGATATATTTATCATCCGTGATTTATTGGAATCATTTTTTCATTATTAGTGGAATAATATTTAATTCAAATCTTATTGAACTACACATGGAAGAGTTTGATATTATTTTGGGTATGGATTTTCATGCATTTTATAATGATAAAATTGATTTGTGATATAAGAATTTTGTATTAATTAATTTTATACCATTAATAAACTACCAATAAGAAAATAAATTATTTATAAAATAAAGTAAAAATTACATAACAAATTTTTGATAAATCATGGATAATATTTAGATTGTTGTTTTCCTAGTACTGAATGGGAATAAAATATCTTCTGAGATGATTTATCTAGTGTTATTTCATCTGGATATGTTGATTTTACTATTTAATTATAACATGATTCTAATACTATTTCAAAACAACATTATCAAATGGATCAGGTAGAATATTGTGAATTGAAAAAAATACATGATCATATAGATAATGGTTTCATTTATCCTAGAACATTACAACATGGTGGTCCTATTTTATTTGTTAAGAATAATGATGGTCCCATGAGGATTTACATTTGATTATAGATCCCTAAATAACATAATTATTTTGAAAAAAATATAATTTTCCACATTTCAATGATTTCTCCGATAATCTCGTGGGAGAATAATGCTTTTTCAAGATTGAACTCATTTTGGGGTGCAATCAGTTGAAGGATAATGTGGAAGATATTTTTAAGAGAGCAATTTATATGACATGTGGTCATTATGAATGCACAGTTATTCCCATTAGTTTTATAATGATACAACTATACTTATAGATCTAATGAATATAATTTTGTATGATTTCTTGGCTAATTGTCTTGGTATTTATTTTGGATAAAATAGTTGAATATTATTAAATTCATGAGGATCATGATATAAAAATGAGTATTGTTATCCAAACCATAAAATAAAAAAATTTATATTTAAAACCTATTATGTTTGAATTTTTATGACAATAGTGCTTGTTTCATGATAAAATTATTTATAATGATAGAATAACATTTATTACTCCTAAAACATATATTTCAATGATGTTTCCAATACCTATAAATTTCATAGAGATTTTTGGTTTTCATTGATTATAGGGTTACTACCTCCATAATATTGAATTTTTTCATAGATTTCTAGTAGAATGACTGAGTTAACTCCAAAAGGAATCAAAATCATCTTCGTGAAGTAATGTGATAAATTTTTTCAGGAACTAAAAATAAGATTTTTTAATGCTCTAGTTTTTTTTTCTCCAAAATTGGTTAATGTTTTCTCAACCACAATGCATCTTTTTTAACACCACGAGATTTTATGAAAAATATTATTTTTAATTTCATTAGTGTCTTGTGTTGTATGGTACACCAAAAGGAGCTTGCACAACACGCATCCTTGACTTTCCTTGCATTAAACGCAATCACGACCTTCCTTGATAGCGTGTGTAGTACGCAATACCGAGTTTCACTAAACCATGATATGCTTAAAACTAGCCGTTATGAATAGTAATAACCACTTTTTGAAATTTTGTAAACTTTATTTTTCAAAATAGACTTCATTTTTTGATTTGAATATCGAAATTAGCTTAGGGTGAAATTTTGATACTTTTCGAATAACTTTCATTTTCTGATGAATAGTGAAAATTACTAAATTTTAATTAAAAACATCCTTTTTAGTGGAAATAATTAATAATGATAAATTATTAATTTTATTGGTTTTAAATTATATTTAGAATATATTTTTATAATTTAATACAATGTTGGTCATTTTATGCAATTCTACATTTAAACCAGACATAAACAAGTGTCAATCTTTTGATAGTTATTATCTCTTAAGAACACGCTATTTGTTTTGACGACGGGAATTAATTTTCAAATTAATTATTGAAACTGATATGTTTTGAATTTTTTAAAATTGACATCATTTTTGAGTTAATAATATCAAATATAGCTTAGGCCTAATTTTTGTTATTTTTCTGGAAACTTTCATTTTTTGATGAATAGTGAAACCACTAACTGGTAGTTAAAAAAATGAATTTTTCATAAAACTTAATTTTACCCCTTCTGTGAGTGGAATTTCAAAAATCCGAGAGACACAGTCGATGTTAGTAAGTATAATGTGGTTCAATGAGATGAAAATAATTTTTGGTGAATAATAAATTTTTACTTTTTTTACCATGGTTAAAAGTAAATAGGTTAATTAAGGGTAAAAATGTTATTATTATTACCCTAAAACATGTACTAATTCTATTGGATAAGTTTAATTCGACCAAAAACAACCTTTGGAATAAAATATGATAATTTAGTCCCACTTGGATTTGATTAGGACATTTATTATTAATTTATTTAAAGAAGGGTTAAAATAATTAAAATCAATGTTTAATAAGTAATAATTTTTAATATAGGGTTATACATAAGATAAATTAGAATATAAATACTAATTAGAAATATATAACGATTTCCTACATAATGGTATTTTATTTGTAATTATTAGACATTATATAATTTAATTTATTTATGACACAAAGATGATGTAGTAATTATCTTATTAATGAAATATTGACATAATTGATGTTATAAATACCCAAATAAATGTAATATGAGATTTTTTAAGAATTCCACAAATTTTATACGTTAATATGACATGTTATTATTGATTTAATTAACTTTGTTGGAACTAATAATCCTGTTATAATTTTCACAAAAATAAAGTACTAAATAGTGTCAAAATTGAGAAAAATAGTTCTTAAAACAAATATTATATTATTAGTTGTTATTTTTTACCTAAAAATCTATGGATCGGTAAAATGACTTATATAAGGTTATATATATTAATAATAAACAACTTGGGGTTCTTTTGGCTTGATATAGTAAGTTTATTAACCTTATAGTGTAAGAAAACAAGAAGACACGGTAAAAGTAAAATTATCTAACTTAAAGATAAATATAAATGATAATGTTAAAATAGGAACCTAAACTTGTCTAAATTCTATTGGATGAGCGTATTTTGACCCATACCCACCTTAGATTCAAAATAAATTAATTTGGAGCTATTTAAAACCGAATTTGTCTTTATAATAAAATAATATTTCTAGTTATTCCAAAGGTGCCCCTCTCCTCCCTTATAAAAGGGAACCCCATCCCACTCTTCCTCACACCACTTTTAGCCTTCAAACTCGGCCAATATCTTCAAAATTCTCTTCTCCACTTCCCTAGAAACATACTAGAGGTTCCGGTCTTCCTCGAAGACCAAATTTAGTGCCCTAAGAGTAGGTCTCAAAGAGGCGCTTCAAAGAAGAGGTAATTTCCATTACCAATTCTTTCACCTTTATTTCTTCTTCCACTTATTCTTCTAATGTTGTTTCATTATGAAGTAATAACATCATTATCACTAATATACAGATATGTAATTATAAGTATGAAACAACCCTATTTCACCATCTATCCATCCTACAGAAAATGAAATTATCGGGCGTGCGTACGTACGGAATACCGTCTCCACGCCGTGGTGTAATCTATTTTCCACCACCACCTTACTTGGATGTGAATAATGGTGTAAATAATAACTATATATGATTATTTTAAAGTGATATTTATTCTGAAATAGTATACATACACTCCAATAAAATTCCACGATCATGAGAACGATATCATCGCTCGTGCGTACGTACGGAATACCGTCTCCACGACGCGATGAGATTCATTCTCAATGATTAACCATTCATGAATGATTATAAAGTATATATAGTAATTAATCATGAAATATATTACATAATAATGATACTGGATTTATGTATATATATATGTATGTCATCTACTTAATTCAATAAAACTCAATAAGGAAACGAAAACAGCGTTCATGCGTACATACGGCCTACCGTCTCCATGAACAATGTATTTCTTTCTATTTACTGATTTATTATATATATGTATATTATGAATATATATTATATTTAAATCATGTATTATATTCTGGAATTAATTAATCATGATCTAAGTAATCATATGAATAATTACAAGTCCAAACACGGATGACAAATGAAACGATTTTACCCAAAACGCTCTTTAAAATGGAATTAACAAAAAAATGGGTAATATAAAGTCATAAGTGAACCATATATGATATCATAACAATAAGTATGATTCCGGAATAATTCAATGACATTATTTAAATCATTATACAGGAGATTCGGACATTTACGAAGCAAATCGGACCTAAGGTAAGGGAAAATATCACAATCTCAATTTTATCAGAGATTATTTATACTTTGGTATTTTTCTGGGGTGTATTTTCTCATCCAAATCAATGTTCCCTCAATATGTAATATTTATATCCTCATAAAGTATTTTAAATCCAATTTTACCATTCGGTGAGTTTTTAGTAACGGATATGAAAGGAATCTTTTGTCGTTTTTCGTACGAGGTACTTTTTAACTTTTCCGACAAAAGTATGAGAAGAATGTTTTTTTTAACTTATACGGCATGAATGGATTTTTAGAACAATATATCCAAGAAGAATCCTTTATATGTTTTCAAGTTTATTTTTAATCAACTTATTTTAGTTTAAAATTCTATGACATGTTACGAAAGGAAAAAAATTGATGTAGAAAAGATATTTTCCTAAAGAATGGAGTTCAAGTGTTTTATCAATATTATATTCCATCTATGATAATATAGGGTTTTGTTTCTATCCCTATTGTTAAATGGATTTGATTATGTTGTTATGGAAATATTTTTATGAATTACTTTATCATATATGAATTGTTTTATGATGTCACGATGTTTAATATTCCCATTTTTATTACATGGGTTATGCTATGATGTATGGTTTTTCTGATTTTTTGGAACACGTAAGAATGGTATCATTATGAGATGGGTGGGACCTATATCTCCCTACAATGCATTGGGTAAAGATTTTATTTCTCATGAGATAGACATGGCTGGAACAGCAGGTTTAACCGGTTCTGTGAAATAGGACTGAAACGAGGAGTGAACTCGGTTCAGAAAATGGACTTTGTCCACTAAGATAGTCTTGGAAATGAGTCTTGACTAACACGAAATTATTCACTATGATTATGTTTGTATGCCACAATGTCTCATTATTTATTTTATGATTATTGGGATTTCATTTCACTACTATTATTTATCCCATGTTATGAAATTATGCTCTAATTTGGAGGTTAAGATTTCCAAAATGTTATGTTCTTATGATGTGATTGATATTTCTTTTGTTTACCCTTACTGAGCATTTGAGCTCTCCCTTTAATGTTTTCTTTTCCCCAAGATATAAAGATTGGTTTTATGAAAAAAAAAGGATGATCTTTATGGGAGATGTTGATGATATTTCACCAAGATTAGAAGATTATATTCCGAGTTTCCAAAGACACTATACTATTACGATCCTTGTTTGTGTGTTTTTGTTATTTACTAAGTATTTCGCAAAAGTAATGTAATGTCCATGTACGTTAAGCTTCGGGTCTTTAGAGTTGGTATCATAGGAGAGGTTTAGTCAACCTTTGGAAACTAGGATGCGATAATTTTAGTGACATCCCTAGAGATATTTCTAAGGTATGTCTAGTGGTGTCCCTATGATTAAGTATAAGTATAGGCTATAGGTCTAGAATTGTGCTAAATATCTTAGAATCAAACCTAAGATGTTAGATATTGAAGGTAATCCCCCTTTATTATGTTGTTTTCCCTAGCATGATTTTTTCCTCTCGCACTATTCGTTTTGGGTTTTAGATGATGGCTGGAACCCGAAGGAACCGTGTTGACAATGCAATGGATAATGCAATGATTTTCCTCCTGAACAAACAAATGTTATGGGAGATGGAGGGAAAAATCTTATTTCTATACTTACACAAGCTATGAATCATTCTGGACTTCCAAATGAGCAGAGAAGGGAACAATACTCTATTGAGTTTTTCATGAGGCAACGTCCACCTTCTTTCAGTAGGTCTTCTGATCCACATGTCGCTGAACAATGGATCAGTACCACTGAAAACATATTTTCAGTTCTTCAATGTTCTAAACATGATAAAGTCATCTTATAAGTATATCATTTGGAAGGTGAAGCTTATTAATGGTGAAATCATATCAAAAATACGAGGCAAAGAGATGAAATTGATTCCATGGAATGGGACGAGTTCATGAACTTATTTTTCAATAAGTACTTCGCTCGTATTCTTCAAACAATAATGGAGAAGGAGTTTCTTGAACTAAATCAAAAGGATGATGAATCTGTTGGTATATACGAATCGAATTTTACAAGGCTTACAAGGTATGCATATTGATTTATCATCCAACCTGAAAGAAAAGTTGATCAATTCTTCAGTGGCTTAAAACCAAATCATCGAAGGGAATTAGATATAAGAGACTTCAGTATATTTGAAGAAATTGTGCGTTGTGCTATCAAGGTAGAAATGGATGTTGGTGTTACTTATCCATATCATAGTTTTGACAAGAAACGAAAGATGGAGTTCAAGGAGAAATATCAGAATAATGGTGAAATGAAAATGAATGTTTCCTTATGCTCAAAGTGTGGAAAGAAGCATGGTGGAGATTGTCATAAAGGGACAAGTAAATGTTTCAAATGTGGAAAGGAAGGTCATCAAGAATTTGAATGCCGCAATGATGGGAAGAAGATGTCTAATGATGCAAACAAAGGAAGGGATACACATAATGAACCTACTACACTTCAATGCTTCAAGTGCAAGGAAATGAGGCATTATGCTAATTAATTCCCTAATCCAAGGGTTAGTGATGATCGACATGAGCAGACACTTAAGGAAAAGGACAAAGGAAAGTAACATGCGATCACCATTTGGCGATATTGAATGTGACAATGATTTGGTTAAACGATTACGTGTTTATGTAATGGGATTCCATAATAATGTTGTATATAGTATCGTGAAATATTGGAATATTTATGTATTGGTCTATTGTGGGTTTCAATAATTTTATGGCATCAGTAACCATGAAAAGTGATTGAAATATTTTTGGAAAGCAGATGATATGCACATAATGAAGGGATAAAGAGAATCTAATATGTTTGATAGTATTCATGAGCTCATGATTGAAATAATGACTAAGTGATGTCATGGTTTAAGTATATAGAATTTTGAGGATTTTGGTATGTGGAAAATGTTAACTTTTAAATGCATTCATGTTTTCACTATGGTTCAATGAGTATTCATTTTTCAAGATAATACATGATTAAGGCCTTCGAATGTTTGGAATGTGACCAACAAGACATATCTTATGATATATGGGGATCAACGATGGTATTAAATCTCTAGTAATCGTTTTCACTATATTATGAGAGTGGACTACAGTATTATGGATAAGCCTAATGATTGGAATGGATTATGTTGGACATAAGATATAATTGTTTAAGGATAGAAGTTTTTTCGATATTATTGATGGGATGTTATAGTAATATAGTTTTAGAAAAAGGACAACCTGTAGGACGGGCGACAGCCCCTCGCATCGGACAAGGCTGTGGGAATCGAACCCACAACCGAAGTGCGACTGGCCATTATTGCCTACCAATGACCTACAGGAAGTCCCTGGTTAGTAGAAACTAGTTTTATATTATTAAGCGGTATGATATATGAATTATAAGTTCATTTTCGTAACCATATACGATTAATCTAACCATAAGATGGAATTATAACTTTTGCTAACCTTTTGTTTGAAAGAGATGGAATGACCCATCATTCTATCACATGATCTGCTAACATATCACGAATAACAAATTCAACTTCATTTATTTAAGGGATGAAGTAGAAATTGTTCAATTCACGAACAACAATGAGATTGTACCAAAATAATGCAAGTATTTCTTTTAATTCATGAACTTTAGGGAAATGATCTTGAAAACCAAAAATGTTTTCCTAGTTCCCATATATCCGATTAATCAGATGGTACCTTAGATCATCAAAAATCAATAGCTTTTTGATTTTTGGCTTTTTCATAGCCATGTTCTCTACCACTCTCCATCAGAACTTGATGGTTAGATTTCTCTTCCATATCCATATTTTCACCTATGTGGAAACCCAGTGATTAGTTTATTTGGGTAACTGTTACGTTTCGTACTTCGGTTTTTAATGATTGGTTTTGGTATTCCTTTTTATGATGTGGGTTTCTATCAAAGAAACTTTGTAATATTAAACCATTTATAACCCTGACGAATTTCGAGGGCGAAATTCATTTTAAGGGGGGTAGAATGTTACACCCCGAGATTTTATGAAAAATATTCTTTTTAATTTCATTAATGTCTTGTTTTGTACGCTACACCAAAAAAAGCTTGCACAACATGCATCCATGACATTCCTTGAATTAAATGCAATCACGACCTTCCTCAATAGCGTGTGTATTATGCAATACCGAGTTTCACTAAACAACAATATGTTTAAAACTAGCAGTTATGAATACTAATAAACACTTTTTGAAATTTTGTAGATTTTATTTTTCATAATGGACTTCATTTTTGGATTTGGAATATCGAAATTATCTTAGGGTGAAATTTTCGTACTTTTCGGATAACTTTCATTTTCTGATGAATAGTGAAAATTACTAAATTTTAATTAAAAACAACCTTTTTAATCGAAATAATTAATAATGATAAATTATTAATTTCTGTGGTTTTAAATTATATTTAGAATATATTTTTACAATTTAATACAATTTTGGTCATTGGTTGTAATTCTATATTTGAACCAGACATAAACCAGTGTCAATCTTTTGATAGTTATTATATCTTAAGAACACGCTATTTGTTTTCACGACGGGAATTAATTATTAAATTAAATAATGCAACTGATATGTTTTGAATTTGGTAAAATAGAAATCATTTTTGAGTTCATAATATCAAATATAGCTTAGGCCTAATTTTTGGTATTTTTCTGGAAACATTCATTTTTTGATGAATAGTGAAACCACTAAGTGGTAGTTAAAAAAATGAATTTTTCATAAAACATAATTTTACCGCTTCTGTGAGTGGAATTTCAAAAATCCGAGAGACACGGTTGATGTTAGAATGTAAAATGTGGTTCAATGAGATGAAAATAATATTTGGTGAATAATAACTTTTTAATTTTTTTTACCACGGTTAAAAGTAAATAGGGTAATTAAGGGTAAAAATGTTTTTATTATTACCCTAACACATTTCATAATTATATTTAATAAGTGTAATTCGACCCAAAACAACCTTAGGAATAAAATATGATGATTTAGGCCTACTTGGATAAATTAGTACATTTATTGTTAATTTATTTAAAGAAGGGTTAAAATAGTTAAAATCAATGTTTAATAAGTAAATAATTTTTCATATAGGGTTATTCATAAGATAAATTCGACTATAAATACTCATTATAAAGATAAAAACATTTCCTACATAATGGTAGTTTATTTGTAATTTTTAGACATTAAATAATTTAATTTATTTATGACACAAAGATGATGTAGTAATTATCTTATTAATGAAATATTGACATAATTGATGTTATAAATACCCAAATAGAAGTAATTTGAGACTTTTTATGAATTAAACTAATTTTCTAGGTTCATATGACATGTTAGTATTTATTTAATCAACTTTTTTCGAAATAATAATCCTGTTATAATTTTTACAAAAATCAATTACTAAATAGTGTCAAAATTGACAAAAAATAGTTTTTAAAACAAATATTATATTATTAATTGTTATTTTATACCTAAAAATCTAAGGTTCGGCCAAATGTCTTATATAAGGTTATATATATTAATAATATACAACTTGGGGTTCTTTTTGCTTGATATAGTAAGTTTATTAACCTTATAGTGTAAGAAAACAAGAAGACATGGTAAAAGTAAAATTATCTAACTTAAAGTTAAATATAAATGATAAGGTTAAAATAGGAACCTAAACTTGTCTAAATTCTATTGGATGAGAGGATTTCGACCCATACCCACCTTAGCTTCGAAATAAATCAATTTGGAGCTATTTAAAACCGAATGTGGCTTTATAATAAAATAATAGTTTTAGTTATTCCAAAAGTGCCCCTCTCCTCCCTTATAAAAGGGCACCCCCTCCCTCTCTTCCTCACACCACATTGAGCCTTCAAGCTCGGACAATCTCCGAAAAATCTTCTTCTCCACTTCCCTAGAAACATCCTAGAGGTTCCGGTCTACCTCAATGTCCAATTTTAGTGCCCTAAGAGGAGGTCTCAAAGAGGCGCTTCAAAGAAGAGGTAATTTCCATTACCGATTCATTCACCTTTATTTCATCTTCCACTTCTTATTCTAAGGTTGTTTCATTATGAAGTAATAACATAAGTATCACTCATATACTGATATGTTATTATAAGTATAAAACAACCCTATTTCACCATCTATCCATCCTACAGATAACGAAATTACCGGGCGTGCGTACTTACGGAATACAGTCTCCACGCCGTGGTGTAATCTATTTTTCACCACCACCTTACTTGGATGGGAATAACAGTGTAAATAATAACTATATATGATTATTGTACATTGATATTGATTATGTAATAGTATACATACACTCCAATAAAATTCCATAATCATAGGAACGATATCATCGCTCGTGCGTACGTACGGAATACCGTCTCCACGGCGCGATGAGATTCATTCTCAACGAATAACCAATCATGAATTATTATAAAGTATATATAATAATTAATCATGAAATATATGACATAATAATGATACTATATTTATGTATATATATATGTATGTCATCTACTTAATTCCATTCAACTCAATAAGGAAACGAAAACAGCGTTCATGCATACGTACGGCCTACCGTCTCCATGAACGTTGTATTTCATTCCATTTACTGATTTATTATATATCTGTATATTATGAATATATATTATATTTAAATCATGTTTTATATTCTATAATTAAGTAATCATGATCTAATTAATCATATGAATAATTACAAGTCAAAACATGAATGACAAATGAAATGATTTTACCCAAAACGCTCTTTAACATGGAATTTACAAAACAATGGGTAATATAAAGTCTTATTGAACCATATATGAAATCATAACAATATGTATGATTCCGGAATAATTCAATGACATTATTTAAATCATTATACAGGAGGTTCAGACACTTAAGAAGCAAATCAGACCTAAGGTAAGGGAAAATATCACAATCTCACTTTTATCCGAGATTGTTTATACTATGGTATTTTCAGGGGTGTATATTATCATCCAAATCCATGTTCCCTCAATATGTAATATTTATATCCTTATACAGTAGTTTAAATCCAATTTTACCCTTCAATTATTTTTTAGTAAATGATATGAAAGGAATCTTTTGTCGTTTTTCGTACGAGGTACTTTTTGACTTTTCCGTCAAAAGTACGAGAAGAATGTTTATTTTAACTTATACGGCATGAATGGATTTTTAAAACTCTATTTACAAAGAAGATTACTTTACATGTTTTCATTTTTATTTTTAATCAACTTATTTTATTTTAAAATTCTATGACATGTTAAGAACGGAAAAAAAATTTGATGTAGAAATGATATTTTCCTCAAGAATGGAGTTCAAGTGTTTTATCAAAATTATTTTCCATCTAAGATAATATAGGGTTATGCTTCTATCCCTATTATTACATGGATTTTATTATGTTGTTATGGAAATATTTTTATGAATTCCTTTATCTTATATGAATTATTTTATGATGTCACGATGTTTAATATTCCCATTTTTATTACATGGGTTATGCTCTGATGTATGGTTTTTCTGATTTTGTTGTACACATAAGAATGGTATCATTATGAGATGGGTGGGACCTATATCTCCCTCTAATGCATTGGGTAATTATTTTATATATCATGAGATAGACATTGCATGAACGGCAGGTTAAACCGGTTCTGTGAAACAGGACTGAAATAAGGAGTGAACTCGGTTCAAAAATGGAATTTGTCCACTAAGATAGTCTTGGAAATGGGTCTTGACTAACAAGAAATTATTATCTATGATTATGTGTGTATGCCACAACTTTTCATTATTTATTTTATGATAATTGGGATTTCATTTCACTACTATGATTTATCCCATGTTATGAAATTATTCTCTCTTTTACAGGTTAAGATTTCTAAAATGTTATGTTCATATGATGTGATTGATATTTCTTTTGTTTACCCTTACTCAGCATTTGAGCTCACACTTTTATGTTTTCTTTTCCCCAAGATATAAAGAATGGTTTTCAGAAAAAAAAGGAAGATATTTATGGGAGATTTTTAAGATCATTCACCACGATTAGAATATTATATTCCAAGTTTCCAAAGACACTAAACTATTAGGATCCTTATGTGTGTGTTTTTGTTATGTACAAAGTATTCCGCAAAAGTAATGTAATGTCCATTTACGTTAAGCTTCAGGTCTCTGTAGTTGGTATCAGAGGAAAGGTTTAGTCAACCTTTGGAAACTAGGATGCGAGAATTTTAGTGATATCCATAGAGATATTTCTAAGGTATGTCTAGGGATGTCCCTAAAGTTAAGTATAGGTATAGGTTATAGTTCTAGAATTGTGATAAAGATCTTAGAATTAAACCTAAGATGTTATATATTGAAGGTACTCCCCCTTTATTATGTTGTTTTCCCTAGCATGATTTTTGCCTCTCACTCTATTCTTTTTGGGTTTTAGACGATGGACGGAACCCGAAGGAACCGTGTTGATCAATGCAATGGACAATGCAATGATTGTCCTCCTGAACAATAAAATTTTATGAGAGATGGAGTGAAAAATCTTATTGATATACTTACACAAGCTATAAATCATTTTGGACTTCCCAATGAGCAGATAAGGGAACAATATTCTATTGAGTCCTTCATGAGGCAACATTCACCTTCTTTCAGTAGGTCTTCTGATCCACTTGTTGCTGAACAATGGATCAGTACCACTGAAAAGATATTTTCAGTTCTTCAATGTTCTGAACATTATATAGTCATCTTAGATGTATATCATTTGGAAGGTGAAGATGATCAATGGTGGAATCTTATCAATAATACGAGGCAAAGTGATGAAATTTATTCCATGGAATGGGACGAGTTCAAGGACTTATTTTTCAATATGTACTTCACTCGTATTCTTCGAACAAAGATGGAGAAGGAGTTTCTTGAACTAAAGAAAATGGATGATGAATCTATTGGTATATACGAAGCAAATTTTACAAGGCTTTCAAGGTATGCATCTGGATTTATCATCCAACCGAAAAGTAAAGTTGATCGATTCTTCAGTGGCTTAAAACCAAATCATCAAAGGGAATTAGCTATAAGAGACTTCAGTAGCTATGAAGAAATTGTGCATTGTGCTATCAAGTTAGAAATGTAACTTGGTGTTACTTATCCATCTCATAGTTTTGACAAGAAACAAAAGATGGAGTTGAAGGAGAAATCTCAGTATAATGGTGAAAAGAAGATGAATGTTTCCTTATGCTCAAAGTGTGGAAAAAATCATAGTGGAGATTGTATTAAAGGGACAAGTAAATGTTTCAAATGTGGAAAGGAAGGTCATCGGGCATTTGAATGCCGCAATGATGAGAAGAAGATGTCTAATGATGCAAAAAAAGGAAGGGATACACAGAATGAACCTACTACACTTCAATGCATCAAGTGAAAGGAAATGGGGGCATTATGCTAATAAATTCCCTAATCCAAGGGTTAGTGATGATCGACACGAGAAACCACTTAAGGAAAAGGACAAAGGAAAGTCATATGCGATCACCATTGGAGATGTTGAATGTGACAACGATGTGGTTTAATGATTAAGTGTTTATGTAATGGGATTCCAGAATAATGTTGTATATAGTATCGTGAAATATTGGAATATTTATGTATTGGTCTATTGTGGTTTTCAATAATTTTATGGCAGCGGTAAACATGAAAGGTGATTGAAATATTTTTGGAAATCATATGATATGCACATAATGAAGGGATAAAGAGAATATAATATGTTTGATGGTATTCATGAGATCAAGATTGATATAAGGACTAAGTAATGTCATGGTTTGAGTATATAGAATTTTGAGGATTTTTTTATGTGGAAAATGGTAACTTTTAACTGCATTCATGTATTCACTAAGTTTCAATGAGTATTCATTTATCAAGAGAATACATGATTAAGGCCTTGGAATGTTTGGAATGTGACCAACAAGACATATGTTATGATATATGGGGATCAACGTTTGTATTAAATCTCTAGTAATCATTTTCACTATATTATGAGAGTGGACTACAGTATTATGGATAAGCCTAATGATTGGAATGGATTATGTTGGACATAAGTTTGTATTGTTTAAGGATAGAAGTTTTTTCGATATTATTGATGGGATGTTATAGTAATATAGTTTTAGAAAAAGGACAACCTGCAGGACGGGCGACAGCCCATCGTGTCAGACAAGGCTGTGGGAATCCAACCCACAACCGAAGTGCGACTAGCCTTTATTGCCTACCACTGACCTACAGGAAGTCCCTGGTTAGTAGAAACTAGTTTTATTTTATTAAGTGGTATGATATATGATGTATAAGTTCATTTTTGGAACCATATACGATTAATCTAACCATAATATGGACATATAACTTTTGCTAACCTTTTGTTTGAAAGAGATGGAATGACCCATCATTCTATCACATGATCTGCTAACACATCACGAATAACAAATTCAACTTCATTTCATTAAGGGATGAAGTAGAAATTGTTCAATTCACGAACAACAGTGATATTGTACCAAAATCATGCAAGTATTTATTTTAATTCATCAACTTTAGGGAAATGATCTTGAAAACCAAAAATGTTGTTCGAGTTCCTTTATATCTGATTAATCAGATGGTACCTTAGATCATCACAAATAAATATCTTTGTGATTGTTGGCTTTTTCATAAACATGTTCTCTACCACTCTCCATCAGAACTTGATGGTTAGATTTCTCTTCTATATCCATATTTTCACCTATGTGGAATCCCAGTGATTAGTTTATTTGGGTAACTGTTATGTTTCATACTTTTGTTTTTAAATATTGGTTTTGGTATTCCTTTTTACGATGTGGGTTTCTATCAAAGAAACATTCGAATAGTAAACCATTTATAACCCCGACGAATTTCGAGGGAAAAATTCATTTTAAAGGGGGTAGAATGTAACACCCCGAGATTTTATGAAAAATATTATTTTTAATTTCATTAATGACTTTTGTTGTATGCTACACCAAAAGGAGCTTTCACAACACACATCCTTGACTTGCCATGCATTAAACTCAATCACGACCTTCCTCGATAGTGTGTGTAGTATGCAATACCGAGTTTCACTAAACAACGATATGCTTAAAACTAGCTGTTATGAATAGTAATAAACACTTTTTGAAATGTTGTAAATTTTATTTTTCAAAGTGGACATCATTTTTGGATTTGTAATATCGAAATTAGCTTAGGGTGAAATTTTGGTACTATTCGGATAACTTTCATTTTCTGATGAATAGGGAAAATTACTAAATTTTAATTAAAAACAACCTTTTTAATCGAAATAATTAATAATGATAAATTACTAATTTTAGTGGTTTTAAATTATATTTTGAATATATTTTTATAATTTAATACAATGTTGGTCATTGGATGTAATTCTATATTTAAACCAGACATAAACAAGTGTCAATCTTTTGATAGTTATTATCTCTTAAGAACACGCTATTTGTTTTGACGACAAGAATTAATTTTTAAATTAATTAATGAAACTGATATTTTTTGAATTTGGTAAAATAGACGTCATTTTTGAGTTCATAATATCAAATATAACTTCGTACTAATTTTTGGTATTTTTCTGGAAACATTCATTTTTTGATGATTAGTGAAACCACTAAGTGGTAGTTAAAAAAATGAATTTTTCATAAAACTAAATTTTACCGCTTCTGTGAGTGGAATTTCAAAAATCCGAGAGACACGGTTGATGTTACTAAGAAAAATGTGCTTCAATGAGATGAAAATAATTTTTGGTGAATAGTAACTTTTTACTTTTTTTACCACGGTTAAAAGTAAATAGGGTAATTAAGGGTAAATATGTTAGTATTATTACCCTAACACATGTCCTAATTCTATTGGATAAGTGTAATTCGACCGAAAACATCCTTAGGAATAAAATATGATCATTTAGGCCCACATGGATTAGATTATGACATTTATTATTAATTTATTTAAAGAAGTGTTAAAAGAGTTAAAATCAATGTTTAATAAGTAAATAATTTTTAATATATGGTTATACATATGATAAATTCGACTATAAATACTCATTAGAAATATAAAAGGATTTCCTACATAATGATATTTTATTTGTAATTTTTAGACATTAAATAATTAAATTTATTTATGACACAATGATGATGCAGTAATTATCTTATTAATGAAATATAGACATAATTGATGTTATAAATACCCAAATAAATGTAATTTTAGACTTATTATGAATTCCACTAATTTTACAGGTTAATATGACATGTTATTATTTATTGAATTAACTTTTTTCGAACTAATCATCCTGTTATGATTTTCACAAATATCAATTACTAAATAGTGTCAAAATTGACATAAAATAGTTTTTAAAAAAATATTATATTATTAGTTGTTATTTTATACCTAAAAATCTAAGGTTAGGCCACACAACTTATATAAGGTTATATATATTAATAATAAAAAACATTGGGTTCGTTTGGCTTGATAAAGTATGTTTATTAACCTTATAGTGTAAGAAAACAAGAAGACACAGTAAAAGTAAAATTATCTAACTTAAAGATAAATATAAATGATAAGGTTAAAATAGGAACCTAAACTTGTATAAATTTATTGAATGAGAGGATTTCGACCCTCCCCACCTTAGCTTCGAAATGAATCAATTTGGAGTTATTTAAAACCGAATTTGGCTTTATAATAAAATAATATTTTTAGTTATTCCAAAGGTTCCCCTCTCCTCCCTTATAAAAGGGCACCCCCTCCCTATATTCCTCACAACACTTTGAGCCTTCATGCTCCGCGAACCTCTGAAAAATTATCTTCTCCACTTCCCTATAAACATCCTAGAGGTTCCGGTCTTCCTCAAAGACAAATTTTAGTGCCTTAAGAGGAGGTCTTAAAGAGTCGCTTCAGAGAAGTGGTAATTTCTATTACCGATTCTTTCAACTTTATTTCTTCTTCCACTTATTTTTCTAAGGTTATTTCATTATGAAGTAATAACATCAGTATCACTAATATATTGATATGTTATTATAATTATGAAACAACCCTATTTCACCATCTATCCATCCTACGGAAAACAAAATCACCGCGCGTGCATACGTACGGAATACCGTCTCCACGCCGTGGTGTAATCTATTTTCCACCACCACCTTACTTGGATGGGTATAATGGTGTAAATAATAACTATATATGATTATTTTAAAGTGATATTGATTCTATAATAGTATACATAAACTCCAATAAAATTCCATGATCATGGGAACGATATCATCGCTCGTGCGTACGTACGGAATACCGTCTCCACGACGCGATGAGATTCATTCTCAATGATTAACCATTCATGAATGATTATAAAGTATATATAATAATTAATCATGAAATATATAACATAATAATGATACTGGATTTATGTGTATATATATTTATGTCATCTACTTAATTCCATTCAACTCAATAAGGAAAACGAAAATAGCGTTCATGCGTACGTACGACCTACCGTCTCCATGAACGGTGTATTTCATTCCATTTACTGATTTATTATATATATTAATATTATGAATATATATTATATATAAATCATGTTTTATAATCTGGAATTAACTAATCATGATCTATGTAATCATATGAATAATTACAAGTCAAAACACGGATGACAAACGAAACGATTTTACCCAAAACGCTCTTTAACATGGAATTTACAAGAGAATGTGTAATATAAAGTCATAAGTGAACCATGTATGATATCATAACAATAAGTATGATTCTGGAATAATTCAATGACATTATTTAAATCATTATACAGGAGTTTCGGACACTTACGAAGCAAATCAGACCTAAGGTAAGGGAAAATATCACAATCTCACTTTTATGTGAGATTGTTTATACTTGGGTATTTACTGGGGTGTATTTTATCATCCACATACATGTTCCCTCAATATGTAATATTTTTATCCTTCTAAAATAGTTTAAATCCACGTTTACACTTCGGTGAGTTTTTAGTAAAATATATGAAAGGAATCTTTTGTCATTTTTCGTACGAGGTACTTTTTGACTTTTCTGACAAAAGTGCGAGAAGAATGTTTTTTTAACTTATACGGAATGAATGGATTTTTATAACACTATTTCCAAGAAGCTTCCTTTACATGTTTTCAAGTTTATTTTTAATCAACTTCTTTTAGTTTCAAATTGTATGACATGTTAAGAAAGGAAAAAAAATTGATGTAGAAAGGATATTTTCCTCAAGAATGGAGTTCAAGTGTTTTATCAAAATTATGTTCCATCTAAGATAATATAGGTTTCTGTTTATATCCCTACTATTACATGGATTTGATTATGTTGTTATGGAAATATTATTATGAATTCTTTTATCTTAGATGAATTGTTTTATGATGTCACGATGTTTAAGATTCCCATTTTTATTACATGGGGTATGCTATGATGTAAGGGTTTTCTGATTTTGTGGAACACATAAGAATGGTATCATTATGAGATGGGTGGGACCTATATCTCCCTCCAATTCATTGGGTAATGATTTAATAGCTGGAACGGCAGGTTAAACCGGTTTAGTGAAACATGACTGAAATGAGGAGTGAACTTGGTTCAGAAATGGAGTTTGTCCACTAAGATAGTCTTGGAAATGAGTCTTGACTAACAAGAAATGATTCTCTATTATTATGTGTGTATGCCACAAAGATTCATGATTTATGTTATGATTATTGGGATTTCATTCCACTACTATGATTTATCCCATGTAATGAAATTATGCTCTCTTTTGCAGGATAAGATTTCCAAAATGTTATGTTCATATGATGTGGTTGATATTTCTTTTGTTTACCCTTACTGAGAATTTTATCTCACCCTTTTATGTTTTATTTTCCCCAGGATATAATGAATGGTTTTAGGAGAAAAAGGAAGATATTTATGGGAGATGTTGAAGATCTTTCACCACGATTAGAAGATTATATTCCGAGTTTCCAAAGACACTAAACTATTATGATCCTTGTGTGTGTATTTTTGTTATGTACTAAGTATTCCGAAAAAGTAATGTAATGTACATGTACGTTAAGCTTCGCATCTCTACATCATTAAAGTGACTTGGTGGTTTCCTCATGTAGATTGATAATGTAATTTCTTATAGTACACGAAAAATAAAACCACTTGAGTTAAATTAACCTACAAATGATCAAAAATAAGTTTATAAGGTTTTTACATTTATAAGATTTAGAGGCAATATATATATGTTGTAAAATTAAGAATATATCTAAATGATAATATATAGAACTATATATTTACATAGAGCAAAATAGACATGAGGAAGAGAAGAAAGAAATAACTAATTTTGGATTATAATTACATGATTCCCTACCATTCAAGAAAATAAAAAGTCATAGTTATTTCATTAATATGGAAAAATAATGATACACTAACTATATTATGTTTGGAACATGTCTATTTAGTTAATAATTTACTTAATATTTTAACATGATATTGCAGCTATAGTTAAATAATCTACTCTTTTAGGTGACAATACAGACATATTTATTAGAAATAATTAATAAATCTCATAATGAAAACCATAGGTTATAAGAAAAAGAAGTATTTTTTATAAAGGAAAATTTACCTAAATTTAACATTGAAAAAAATGAGTTTTGATATTTAGATTGATAATATTATTGTTGTCTGAATCCCATATATAAAGATAGTTATTGTGATAAGATTATTGTTTCGTGTTTTCCATTAATTTTGGAAGAAGTAATATGTATAGAGACCAAAGATGTATTACTGGAGGGATTGAATGAAATTTGATATTGCTAATTTTAATAAAGAAATGATTTAATTTTCAATATGTTTAATTCAAAAATTGGGAAAAAAACTTTTTCCATATCTAGTGTTATTATGGAAATAGAAAAATATTTTTACATGTTTTTTACAAGGATTTATAAAGATATATCTAGGTAAAAATGTGTTTTATGTTATTTTTGATTGATTAAATAAATTTTAATATTTCATTCCCATTTGAGATAATACACCTTTATATCATATTTATGAAACATACCTCATGAAAATAGTTAGGTTACATATAATTCCAAACTCCATTATATTTAACTATGATTCTATAGTTATTCTATATTTTTTAAAATGACTTCCAAAGTCATTGGGAAATGAATTAAATTTATTACATACTTTTACCCTCAGAGTCATGCAATGTCTGGGTGAACAATTTAGACCATGGAATACATGATTAATGATTTTTAATTAGATGAATAGTAATTTTTGTATAAAAATATTTATTTAATCGATTTTTTAAATAGTAGTTTTCATTCTACCATAGAGATTGATCCTTTGGAGGAATTATGTGGAAGGTGGTTTCAGAATATATTATTTTGCGATGAAGTGGGAGATATAAAGGTAATGAAACCATAATAAGTGGAGTAAATGGTTAAAAAGTTTATGATGATTAATCAATATATGTCTACAGATAATACTAGGAAGAAAATATATAATGATAATAAAAAAAGAGATTTTTTTTGTAAGGTATGGATCATGCTTTTCAAAACAAATCCCCTTTTGAAAGTGTTATATATATTTTTTGTAACAAAGTGAAGCTAATTCCATGTTTTAGTGGAACATATACAACTATATATCATTTTAGAATAGTTTCCAACTATGTAGATGTGGATTCTGTTTTAATCTAATGTGTAGAATTATTTTTTTCATGTTTCGATGTTTTAAAAATATGTTCAATAATCATTTGATATTTTGAGATCTGGGGTGGTTTAGATTAAAGAAAACATTTCTTATGAATACTATCTTATTAAAATTCATGAATATAGATATAAATATATTCTAAACATATTTATTGCCCTTATTATCTTTTTTTTTTGGAGAAACCATAAGTTTGAAGAAGTAACATGCGAGTTAGAAAATGTAATAATGGAAATATATCTCCACATGTTTTATAAGTGAAAATAAATAATGAGGAAAAAATTTCAATATGATGGGAATAAAGTAAAAACCAAGGAAATGATAAAATATATAATTTTCATAACTATTATTATTGACGGACTAGGATGTAAACTTCATTATAAAAAAATTATGTAACTCCAAAATCAATAGGGAATTTTTTTGATAATATCTTTTATTAAAAGGGTTGATTTTAGAATTATCAAATTTTATTTTAAAAAAATTAATTCAATTTTTTAATTAGACCTATTAAGATTATCTTATTTTTATTTTTTTAGATTTTTATGAAATGATTTATTTTTCAATAAATAGTTATAAATCAACTTTTAATTAAAAATTTATTTTTTCTATTATATTATAATTTTATTTATATTTTATAATAATGATAAAATATAATTTTTTATATTTAATATAAATGTAACAAATTCCAGTTCTTGAAATTAATTTGTAAAATAAATTACTATAAAAAAATTTATACTTTAAAGAACATTAAAAAAACACTTTTTCATCCTTCGTCGTTTTAATTTTATATTAAATTAGGAACCTTTTGTGTTTGTAATTTTTAAAAATTTAATAAATATTAGGAATAATATTTCTACAATTTTTCTAATAGGTCCCTTTTACTTCTAGACATTATGAATACTAGCATTAAAAATTTAAATAACCACAGTAATGGGTAAATTTGGTTGGTTAAAAATAAAATTAAAATGACTATATAATGACCATAACACATTATAAAAATTAATTGTATGAGTATATATCGTCAATAAGCAAGATAATTTTTCATATATGGCCACTTTTCAGTTTATCCATGAATTTGACAATGTATATAATTTTATATAATACAAAGTCAAAGATAACAATTTTATTTTTTAATATCATTAAAATTTAAACATATGTATAAATAGAAGATGTGTCATAATTTAGATATCAATTTGGAAAATAAATTATTATTATTTATCATATTATTTTATTTTTTATTTTTAGTGAATAAATAATATCCTTAAATAGTTATGTAACACTAACACAGTTCTTGTCAAGGTAGTAAAAATATGAATAAAAAATATTTTTAGATTTCTTAAAATTATAACATTTGAATATGTTTTTTTTCAAATATGTCTCTAGATAAATAATATATGTTAGATAGTTTTATAATAATTTTTTCTAATATCATGGTATTGTATTTATAAATTTCAAATGAATGGAATAATTACAAAATTGTAATTAATGATATTTTTTAATAAATTTTACTTTAATAATCTCTTTTAAGAACCATAATAAATTATATTATTCCAATTTAATGGATAATGGTTTATGAAATCAACCATATTCCATTTTTGGGCCTTTTTATCTTTTATATCAACTATATTAACCCCTTAATTGTAAAAAACGTGTATATAAAAGTATTTTTTACAATAGTTAATGAAGGGTTGAAAACAAATTAGAAAGTGTAAAAATGGAATCCAAACCCATCTAAATATTATTGAATGGTATTATTTAAGATCTGGTAAATTATATATTTTTACTTCAACTATTTGTGACAATTTGGAAATTAAAATAATTTTATATTAATTTAATATATTATGATATTCCAAGAGTTCCCCAACATTGTATATCAAATAAGTAATCTTCTTATCATTTATCCTAAATTGAAAATAATTTTGGTTCATAAATTTCCAAATTTTATCCCTTCATTATTTCTCTCTCCATGTTCTCGAGTAAATAATTAGTTCACAATACCATCTTTTAAGATACAATCTGTATAACAAAAGAAGTTTTCCGAAAAAGTGATCTAGATAGTAGTCATGTTTTTTCATTTTTTTTCTAAAATCACTTAAAACCCCAAAAACCAAGTTGAAATAAAAACACCATTATATTTAATAAATGAATAGTTTATTATGTTAATTTTATTACCAATATCTACCTATTACATCTATAAAATGGGAATAGAATTCATCAATCTTGTGTATGACAAACTGCCACCTTGGGAACTAATGCAATTCTTTTCCAATAATGTCTCTCAAAAATAGTTTCAAATATGTAATTAGGGATTATATATTAATTTTATTGCATATTTATAATTTTTTGAATATAATATAACAATTACATTATTGCTTTTCGATTCATTGAAAAATTATAACATCGTTCGATCATACATATGGGAGCCCACCTTCATTAAGAAATGTTATTCATTTCCCATCATTACATCACATAGAAGGTATATATAAGAATGTTTAAGGATTTTATATAGTATTTATTATATAATTATAATTCTTGAATGATAAAATAATACACAAATTCTTTCAATAATGATGACTGAAAAATGGAAATGCTACCCATGCGTATATATGAACTACCGTCAAAATAATTGTATCATAGTTCATTTTCCATAACCATAATTCATGATTGGTTATATAATTAATATTTATTTATTTAAAATATAAATATATCAGTATTATTATTCTTCATATGGTGGAATAATGACTACTTTTACCAAAGTCTAACTATATATGTAATTTTTCACCAATGTGGTGAATAATGTCAAAAAATTAAAAAATAACCTTTTTTATTAATAAATTTATCATAGAAATATAGATGGAAAAATAAATATTAAAAAAACTTAATAAAGTAAAAAAATTACATAATTTTATTATATTGGTTGATAAAAAACATTCATGATGGGACCGACTTAGTTTAATGAACTTTCTTTTAAAAACATCATTTAAGGATTCCCTTAGAACTATTTTTCTTCCATATAAATATTTTGAATATTGTTTTGATGATTTATTTATGAAGGAAAAGAATAACTATAAAAGAAACATTGTATCTCTTTTAATTATCATTATTATGTTTTCAAATGGTATATTTTTTACCTAATGTTTTGACTTTCTTTACAAAAAGTCAAAATGAATATTCTCTTTTAATGTATATATGAACAATGACATTTCCCATCACCATAACAGTTATTTTATTTTGGATTATATTACAAGGATCCAGGTTTTCTTCAAAGACCTAACCCCCTTCCCTATGTTTTGGAAATTTTCAAAAAAAATAATTTAGAATGGGTATTTCTATATCCATAAATGTTTTATTTCAGGATCATGGGATCCTTATATGAATTTTATGATGAAAATGGAATAATACATGTTTTATGATAATGTTATGGTTATAGGGAACTTTTTTATGATTAAGGTTTGTTCTATTATAAACCATTTAAGGTTGGTTCCATAATAAACCAAGCATGTGTGGTTGTATTATAATCCAAAGATGGGTGGGACAAAGATAACCCCCCAATAGGTTGGGATTAAAAATTGACCGTATGTTTATTCAATTATTATGAGTGATTGTAATAGTGATATGTAAATTATTCCCCACATTACCGAACTATTTCATATATTCTTTATATTGGGTCTTATGTTAATATTATTTTTTTCATGGAATGATAATGATCGTATGTTTTAAAAAAATTATATTCTAATTTTTAAGTGTAAAAATTTAATCATTGTGAATTTTTAAGAGTTTTAATTATAATAAAAATTCATTATTGCTTTTATAAAATCTATATGTTTTACTATGAACTGTTTTCAATGATTCTATTTGAAAATAAGTTTATTTCATGGTAAATAAAAATTTAATTTTTAGCAAAAACTTTTCTTTTGAAATGGAAAATTTTTATATGTATTTACAGAATACACATTTACATTTTTTATTTCCCTTATTGAGATTAGATTCTTCATTAAAAAATTTACATTTCTTTTCATGGGATGATAAGGTATAAGAATGTGGTCAAGATTAAAATTGTAATAGTGATCTAGGAAAATTAAACATGGTTCTTTTTAATAGTTTTATATGGGAAAATTAATACTAAATACAACTTTAATCATTGAAATATATGGGTTTTTTATGTAATAATTATTAATTAACTCAATAAATTTATAAATATAAAATATCATTGGGATTGTGAGAGAGTGAATTCTAGTTTAATGTCACTAGAATATTTAATTTTTAAAGACATTTTCTTATATGTTAATAGGGGTAATAATCATAAGGAATTTGGTTTGAGTTTTAATTATATCTTCAACTAGTGCATGAAAAAAATTTCTAAATGGACACATAGTTTGACACACGTGGGGTGTATATAATTTATATTTCACGTTCTATTTAATTAACCATTATTATTGATTTGTTTATGATGTTAGATAATTGATTTAGAGAACATTAATGTGAAATGGTCATGGATTATTAACGATCTAAAAGGGTGTAATATATTTAACTAAATGTATCATATGATAAATAAGGTTTCATATGCGAGGACATATAAATATTGATTTTTTCATATTCATATTTTGGATAATATTATTAAATATTTTCAGAATTATAATTTTGTTGAAACATGAAAGAAAAATTAGATAAATGTATTTATCTAGAAACTAGTATGTGTTATAACTGAATAAAATATCATATATAAATTTTTAGGAACCATTATTTATACAAGTTATTATGCAAAAGTTGTGATTCCTAGTATTACCTCGTATAGTGAGGTTGATATCATAATAGAAAATAAATTTTTATACTCTTAGATATTATCATTAGTGATTGATATAACAAATTTATAATGGAATATTATAAATTTTATGAGGAATATTTGAAATATATAAGGATTTTTATTTATTATTTATTCCTTTTTGGTTTGGAAACATATATTAAATTGTATCAATAAACCTAAAAATTAATTTTAGTGATGATTCATATTTGTAACAATCATGTTATTTATAGAATAATTAATTATAATTCCTTTTTAATATTCATTAGTCATATTTTATTGAGTTATATTCATTATAAAAATAATAAGTAAAATTTCATTCAAAATGGGAAAAAAATTTAATACTACCCAAATTGATATTTTCATGATTTTTATAGTTTCATATAAAATATTTTTTTCAAGGTTATTTGATTTTATTTTATAAAAAACATCATCATTTTTGAATTCATCATGTCTAAATTAACATAGGTTGAATTTTTTAGGATGTTCTTATAAATTGACTTTTAAATGAATAGTGAGAAATAATTATTTTTATTGAAAATTGTATTTATTTTTTTATTTAATATTTAAAATTGTATTGTGTATTTTTTAACATTAATTAGTTAATTACTTTTAAAATAATCAATTTTTAAATTAAATTTATAAATAAATTTTGTAAAAAATCATTTTATACTAGAAATCATGATATTTTCTGAAAACTTTTATGTCATCTGATTTTCCATTTCATTTTGAAAATAATATCCTATAAAAACATTTTTATTATAAAAAAAATTCCATATTCAAAAATCTCTAAATCTAAATTTATTAAAAAGGCTCCTTTAATTTTTGGTCATTATGAATTCTAACCATGATAATTTTTCTTATCATGATAAAGGGTTAATCAAATAATTAATGTTAAAACTAATAACATAAGGATAGTTGAATAACCCAAAATTTTGAATTAATATTATTTTTTGAGTATATATCATCATTAATCATTTTAATGTAGTATATATGGCCATTTTAACTTTTGGAAATGCTTTTGACCGATAAAACATTTAACTGAACATAAAGCCAAAAATTACACACTCTTGATTATAATATCTATACCTTTTAAAAATATGGATAAAAATAAGATATGTTTAGTTCTAAATATTATTTTAAAATATAATTTTTATTTCAATAATAATAATTTAGTTATATTTTTTAGTTCATAAATAAATTCTGTAAATGTTTTTACAATATTGACATAGTGTTTGTGAAATAATTAAAAAAACAATTAAGGTATTTTGGAAAATATAAAAAAAAATATTATATTATTTCATTTTATGTTAAAAATTATTATATATTACAATGAATTAATAGGGATTTTTTTTGAATTCGGAATGATATTTATTATTTCATTATTACTCTATATGTCAAATTAAATGAAAATTTATATAATTCAAATTAAGGTAATTTTATTATAAATAAATATTATTTAATGAAAAATAAAATTATAAAAATAATATCATCAGACATGTAAGTGTAATGTGGTTTATTAAATGAAAAAATTTCTATTTATTGGCTTTTTTCCTTTTATATTAAATATATTGACCCCATTGAGCGTAAAAAAATGATATCATCATAATTTTCGAAAGGGTTAACAAAGAGTTAAAATAAATTATAATGTTACAAATGTAAACTAAACATTTCTAAATTATATTTTATTAGGTTTAATAAACCCAGGATAATTTTATATTTAATTATTATCATTTTGGTGACAGTTGTAATTCATATATTATTTTTATTGATTTAATATTTTATATAAATTCTAAGACTTCCCCTTCTTTCTCTTATTAAAATGAATATATTATCATCATTTATTCAATCATAAAAATAATTTTGGTAAATATAATACTTACACAAATCCCTTCCATACATCCCTCACCACTTCATTGTGTCCTTATATGGGGAATAATAGCATCCTTATAGGTCCAATGGTGTTATGTAAATAATGTTGTTTGAATAAGTGTTATAGTTTTTAATCATGTGTTTTTTTTGTTTCTTTTCTAACAACATAATATTTTCATAAAACATAATGAAATAATAATAATAGTTTATTTTATATAATGATATGTTATTAGGTTAATGTAATAACCCATATCCATCTCCAATATCAATCAAATGAGAACAAAATTCTTCATTCGTGTGTACGACGAACTGTAGCTTCACGAACTAATGTAATTTCTTTTTTCCATGTCCATCTATCCTGGTTGGTAGTATTGATAAATTTGATTTATATATATGATATTGATGAATTTTTTAACATTTTTTATATATATTATATCATATAATTCTTTAATTTCCTTCAATTGAATAATGATAATAGTTGTTCATGGGTACAAGTAGACCACTAGCTCCACAATGTAATGTGATTCTATTTTTATCAGAAAGTCACATGGAAGACATATATATGTTTTTCATCAAACTAATATAGTAATTATCACACAATTATAATTATTTATCATTATAATAACACTTACCTTATTCTCACAGTGATCGTTAAAAATTGGAAATGTTACTCATGCGTAAAAATTTCATAACATCTTCATACTTGTAACATAGATAATTTTTATCACCGATAATTAATAATTAGTTTTCTAATTATAATTGATATTATTAAATGATAATTATGTAAATATTGTAAAATTTAGATTATAAAATGAGGACCACTTTTCCAAAGTCAACATACCGACATAATCTTGGACTTAGGAAATAAATATGTTTGAAATATCATAAATTACTTTTATTAACTAAATATAGATTGGTAATAGAGAAATTAAAAAGAAAAATAAATACTAAATTTTATTAAGAATGCAAATAATAAATATAATTTTACTTTTCATGAGTATAATTAATTTATTTGAAGATTGAGATTTAACGTATGAGGCCTTATTTTAACAATTCTCTTAAAAGGTTCACATCTAACAAATTTTCATTATTTTCTATATATATAAAATTAATTTATTAATATATATATTGAAATAAAATGATTATAAATTAACTTTTTTGGAAAATTTTAATTTCAATTTTTTTTAAAATGAATATTTTTGGGAAATGTTTTGATATTCTTTACAAAATGTAAAAATGAATATTCTATTCTATGATATATTGTGATGAAAACATATCCCTCTATCATAATTTTCAATTTTTATTTTAAATATATTAATTTTTCTGATATATTCAAATATAAACCCTATATTATATTATTATTGTTATTATTGGAATGGGATTTAAATGGAATATATATATCAATATCTAGAATTTTTTTTATTATAAGGAAAAAAGAATATTTTATTTATATAGTAATGAAAATCAATGCATCCATATTTTATGATTATGCAATGTTTTATATAATTTTGTTATGACGAAGGTTGGTTTAATTTTTTAACCAAGGATGGGTAGTCATGTTATTAAAACTTAATTGTTAGTCAAGTTATTAACCTAGGATGTGAAGTTTTTTTATAAACAGTGGACATGTTGGAACATGAAATCACTATAATTAATTCGGTATTGAAGGTTTCCACATGGATATTCCATATATTAGAGTAAATGAAAGAGTGATATAAAAAAGAAGTTCCAGGAACCTAGATGTTTGAAATATACTTTCTATGAGTTTCTATATAAGTTTTATTATTTTCCAGTTAAAATAATGATCTTTTTTAATAGAATATATATTTTACACTGATTTGGCGAAAAAATTGACTTTCTAAAAAGTGGAAATCATTTATCAATGATAATAATGAATCCTATATAATTTTTTTTACTTAAACATTTCGAATGAAATTTTTTATGAAAATACATTTCTATAGAATTTCATTTTAGGGGTTGAAAAGTTATATTTTATGCTTAAGATTATTTTTTAAAGTAAAATTATTATAATTATTATTTAACTAATAGTTTATTTCATTATTTTTATATCCCATACTGAGATTTTTTTCCTCATCCATTAAATTAATTTTTTTTTTCAAAGAATTAGTCGGGATAAGGTTGATTATAATTAGAAAATTTTGAATATGTAGCATGAAAAGAAAATATGTTTCTTTTTTAATGTTGTACTTTATATAAAAAAATGGATACTGAATATATTTTTCCAATTTTTAGATATTTGATCGTTATGTTTTCTTCATAAACTAAATCTTTAAATCACTATACCAAAATTATATTTTAGAATATAAAAAAATTGAATTCAATTTTATTTTTACATAAATGTGTAATTTATATGTTTGGGTACTAATGTTTGTATAAAAAATATGGATTGATAACTTTAGTGGTTCATATAATGTTAACAGAATACCCATTAATGTATTTTACTATAATGTTAAGTTGGAATGGCACATCATTTTGATATTACCATGTGAATACATCTAAATTGTGACTATTTATAATGGTTTTATTTATAGGAAATAAGAAAAATGAACTACATTGGACTCAAGGAGAAAATATCCTTTCAAATAAGTAACCTAGAATGGTTATAATTTTAGTATATCAGTTTGATACATTAATATATCTATTGATATATGCTATAAATTATAGTGGTATCCATTATAGAGATAATAAAAATCTACCAGAAAGTGTACATAATGATAATAAATCATTTTATAAGACAACATGCCATAGAATTCAATGGATTTTCTAATCTTGTGATAAATGATTAATGGATTAAATCTCAGGAGAAGATATTTCATATCATGGGATTCCTAAAGAGTTACAAGTAAACTCTTTTTATTTAATTTTTTAATGTAAATTAAATCAATGGTGGAAAATTGTTATGATTACTAAGTAATTTATATATATTTATTTCTTGGAATGACTATAATTTATGAATATTTTCCTTGGGAAATATTCAAACAATTCTATTCGAATTATAATGAAAAAATAATTCATGGAATCGATATTGAAGGAGGAGGATTCAGCGACCTTACAAAAAAAATCACATCGATTAGAAATGCCTGCATTATTTTTTTCTGAGGTCTTGATATAATATTAGTTAGTTTTACATTGGATTGAATCCATGATATTTAATGGCATTGGAATATTATATGATTAAATGATATTGTAAACTCATTAAGTGTTCAAAAAAGGTAGAAATAAAGTTTGTTAATGCTCATGTATTTCATGATAACATGAAGAAGAAATGGTCTAGATAGAATCAAATAGAGATTATTCATTAGAGGAATATGGAGGTATGAAAATCATGTTCCCATTATATGATAAGTGAAGAAACAAGAACCCTGGGTAATGTCTTATTAAATATTGGGAATGATTCTGATGTGTAATGTTTGGGAATATTTATCATGAATGGATAGAATGTGATTATTCAAATAATGAATTTAAATTAGTATTATTATTTAACTGTAATTATTTAGGTTGGTATACTAATATATATCTAACATAATCACCCAATGTGGAAATCATCCACTTCGAATGAAACAAGATATGGAAAATTATTTTTTTCTATAACTATGTTTGATTTTAGGCCATAAATTAACTTGTTTATAGGTATGTTACTAGTTTATTAAAATTATATAAATATCATACTTTTGTTACATCATATCCTTCACCAATTAGATTTGTATGAGGAAATTAAATGACATCACCTTAGGTGTAATTCCCAATACACTTATGGCTCTGAATAAATTCTAAGGGATTTTTAAAAATTCAAGGACTATTTTACAATTAAAAATAAAACAACCAATATAGATAAAAACTATAAAAAACCACAATATAATTCATGAAAATAATGTAATATAACTCAATTTATAACCAAATCAATACCCTTATATCATATTATATTGAATAAACCCACACTAATATCACTGTACCTTGCAAAAACCAAAACCAAAAGATAAAAAAAGGAATTAACGTTATAAACTCAATATCTCCTAACCTACTACAATATATATTTATATAAACTATTACCTAGGTATTATGGTGAATAAAAAATAAATTAGATATTATGCCTTTACATTTTCCTAGATTAATAATTTCTACAAATACACCAAAGTTCCCCAGGAGTTTGTCAATATAAAATTGAGTAGGTTTTCCCCAAATAATTTCCAACTCATGATACATGGATAGAATAAGATATATAATTTATATAAATTATTTTAAAAATAATAAAGAAATTTATATAAAATACCAAAATAATTATCCAACAAATAATTTTACAAAGAAAACATTTTTTACAAGGAATCAAACAAACAATTCTTTTAAAAAAATTATTAAATCTAATAGAATACCCATTACATGCTTCAAAAAAACTACAAAATCACACATGAATGGCTAGGTGAATTTACCACAAATATGATCCCTATATCTTTCATTTTAAACTTCACCAAATGGAAACCATATACAATGTTCCCTAATGGAAAACACCATTTCTAAAATGTGACAAAAATTAATATGAGCGCACACCAACCAATCAAGACCCATTTCATTCCAAATCAAAAATTTCACACCATTTAAATAAAAATTTCATCGTTTGATATACCCTTCTATCAAACCATTTCCTTGAATCTAAATAAAGCGATATTTTAAAACCATCATTATAAAATTATTAAATAATGAACATTGCACAACAACCAATTTTCCAAAATTTGAAAAACAATCACTAATGTGGGTTACCAAAAATAATTTCACTATAATATAAAAATTGAATGAAATAATATAAATAAATAAGAAAATAATCATTAATTTTATAATAAGAGGATTTTAGAGTGATGCCACCTCCCCCATGAACATTGGAAAAAATGATGAAGGACTAAAAATCTTCAAAAAAACTGGATGGAAACTCAAAAACCAATTGAGAGATATTGTTCCATGTCAAATAATCAATCATATCACAACATGAATGGAATTTAACAACATAGATATATCCCTAAAAGATTATAACTATGAATATAATAATAGAAAAATAGTAAACTAAATAAAACCCCCCATGAACAAACACTTTCCTAGGAATTGATCCCCAAATAAAAAATGAATTGCCAAAAGATTCTTTCTAGATCAAGGAGAAGGGTACCCATAGATGTTAAGATGAGACAAAAATGAGGTAGGGTCATATTATGAAAAAATCAGTGGTCTAGTATAAAATACAAATTAGATCCATAATTTTATGATCTTTTTTTGGATTATGATTTTGGATAAGGGATAGGAAAACCATGAGAAGACTATTTGAAATCAACTTCCTACAAAAACCCTTGACATAGTTTGCTCACATAGTTTAATAACCCACATTCCAACGATGCCCAAAACCCATGTTCCACTTTGCATTATTTCACCTTTGTGGACGAATGGTTTGGACAAACTGTGTTAAAACATTTCACAAACCCAGTGACCCATGTTCTCCGTTATATGGTTTCCTAAGGGTTTTCCATGGTTTTTCTAACATTAATCAAATATTAAAACTCCATATACGTCCATAAACTCATTCTAGATCACCCATACCTTCTAACACATAATCCAATTAATTATTATAAGTAAATTTCATAAATCAAGGATTAATTACCTTGAACATTGGGTGTTATATTCTCCAAAAAATTGGCTTCTTCAATCTCCAGAATATAGAAAACCACTATTGCTTTAGAGAGATCGATCCATTGCTCAGTCTTTTCCTTCCCATGTTCTGAGGTTTCTTATTGAATTTTACCATGATTCCATAAAACCCACATTATACAGTTTATTTTCAATGCAAGACATTCTCTTACATACCCATAATCCACACAAGTACAAGGATTAATAAAGCATATAGTTCTAGTTCAATTTCATCCTATCAAATCAGATGTTCGAGATTAAGCTGATACCTTTTCAACTATTTTAAATGAAAATAATATTGCACAAAAATGATCCTTAGTGGAAATTCAAACTGATATACCACCTCACAACCCCATTAAATTATATATAAGTGGTCTATGTATCGATAAGATAACATTCCCTGCTTCCCACAATAATAATGCCCAAGCCTTGATGATATTCTCATAAACAAATGATTAATCTCCTAGAATAAAAATGACTATTTACGATGATCTGCATATGATTTCTGATAACTTAGATCCTTGTCTATTCTCCTTAAGATCAACTAAATTTCATTTTTTGTCTCTTGCATATGTATTGGTTCATCTATTGAAGTCTCACCTATATTCGCACATGAACTTTGATAATAATAAATATTCCCATAAAATTATTCAAATGTTGCCACATGTGTCATGTCCTAATAACAAATGTTAGATGAGAACACCAATTATAGGATGTAATCCCTCCACAAGACACCAAAAACCATTACATAAGTCTAAACATGACTTCCAAATTTTCTATTATTCTTTTGTTCTGTCCATTCATCCAAGTATGATACTTCATTCTCGTATTCAACTAATTTCCTACAGGGTTTTAGTATTGATTTCCAAAAATGATATATATTCATCAGATCTTTGTCTAATAACATCGAAACTAGTACACCATAAACCCTTAAAAAATATCATATGTATATTTTAGATAAGTACTCCATCATTGAAAATTAATGAAAAATGATGAATTGAGGCTTATTTTCAAGCTACTCCAATATCAACCATATAAAAACATTTTTTCGATCCTACAATGGGATCCCTTTCACAAAATCCCTCGTTATTTACTCCCATTTAAAATCATTAACTTTTAAAGGCTTCAACATACTCATTGTAAACTGGCTTTCCAGTTTACCTTAATGACATGTGAGAATCCCATCAAAAACTCAACCATTTTTCCTTTGATGAAAACCCTCTATAATATCTATTTCATTTTATTTATATATATTTTTAATATAGGCTGAACATAACATATAAAATAGTGGTAATCATGAAGAATATTTTCCTAAAAATCCATGGGTATGACTATCTGATATCGAACACATAAAAATGAACATATATTCATCTTATGTCCCTAAATGGTCTCAAAAAAACAATTTTTTTTTCTCGTAACCAAACATTCTGAGTTGGATGTATGATCCACATTAACAGTATCTACCAATTCAAGAACAAAATAAAATGGAAATAAAACAACAACACAACCTCAGTCATCACATTCTTAGCGAATATCAGAAATCACCAATATCATCTCCCAATAATTAAATGTTTACGTTTACAAATTAGTATATATATATATGTATGCTTAATTTATCCACCACATAACTTTATTTTCCAAATGTATACATCAATTTAATGTAATACAATGTTATATTTTGTACCAACTTTAGTTTTTTCTTATTCATATATCTTTGTGAAAAATTGTGCATCAAAATATTTTGATATGAAAAAACAATAAATATTTCACTTATAAGGTAATGATGCCAAGTCTAAAAAGTGTGGATGACATCATCTAATACTATTTTTTTAGTTAATCTCATGAAATTGTAAATTCCATAAGCCATAATTGACACAATTTTCTCCCTTTATGAGAACTTAGCCTAAACCATATCTCTAAGTATCACAACAGACCACATACCCTTTAATTGATATCTGTAATGTCAAGATTAGTGCTGATGTATGGAGGAATTTAAGATCCTAAAAAGATATCTAAAATCAATTATTCAACTGAAATAGAATACCTTTCCTTGTAAATTATTTCCTATGTTAATATACATATGAACAATAATAAATAATTTATTGGTAATAACCATATAATCCAAAGATAATTCATATCTAAAAGACGTTATTTAATAGTTACCATGAATTCATAGCCTCTATATTTTTTGATATGTAGAAATACCTCTTTTAAATATTACATGGTAAGGAAAAAATAATTTTATATCCAAAAACCACATTTTGGTAATTTGGAATATAGAAGATGATCCCACGGGATTCCAAACACTATCACAAGATATTTCACATGCTTATCCCATGTCTTTCGATACAACAATAATATATCCATAAACAAACTACAAAAGACTCCAAATACCATTGAAATATCTGATTCAAAAATTCCACAAATATTTTTTGTTAATTCAGAAGACTAAAAATAATAACCGCATACTCATAATGAAAATATCTACTTTTCAACTCTATCTTTGGAATATCATCCTTCCAAACCTTATATTGGTGATATCCAGAATCAATTTTAATTTTTGAGAACCACATATCTCCCCTCAATTGACTAAATGTTCATCAATGCATGGAAGTGGATATTTTTTTCCATTTTAACATGGTTAATCTTTGATAATATACACACATATGAAGAGTTCCATATACATTTTCACAAATAGAACCCCTACGTCACACATATACAGATTCATACAATCAATCCATTTGCATTCTAGATCATCTAGGTACACATTCAATTCCTTTAGTTTTGTTGTTTCATTTTGATATGACAAAATTAAGATAGGACTAATCTCTACTTAGGGATAAATAGTAAATTAAATTTCTCATGTGGGTGGAAAACCTAAAAAATATTCATGAAAAAGGATACAAAAACTGATAAAACAATTATTAGAAAACAGCTATCATTGATCTCATCCATCGATGCCGAAGTCAAATATTCCAATTGTTATGAGATATTTAAAACCTTTGGTGCCAACAAGCCTATTTCTCCTACCATTACATTCTGATATCCTCTAAATAGATACTCAACACCATAATCAATTTTAAAACATACCATTTATGTATAAAAATAAATGTGAGAATAAAACATTGACAGCTAATCAACGACTAGGATTATGTTATATAAACATATCTCACAAAAATATAAATACTATATCAATTAAATTCCATTAGTGATTATCATACACACTTCTCACATAATTTCTTGACATTATCATTCTCTAAGAGGGTTTTGATGATTTAAAATAGAATGAATCTTCTCAACATATAATACTAGAATATAAACAGAATTGTGATGCAATAAAAGAATGAGATGTACCCATATGAAAAAATATTTCATAATGGTAGAATCTAAAAAATTATACATCCCACTATCAATGGTCCAGATTGATCATCCACAATCACTTTATCATCTCTAAAAAACTACTATTTGCTATAATTTTTTATTTCTTTTCCCTGTTGTGATTTCCCTTACCAAGGATTCATGGTATTCGTATAATCACCATGGCTTTATCAGTTCTACTGATGAGAATTATTCTACAGTACTCTTCCCATTGAAGCATACATCATTTATTAAACGCGAGACATGTCATGGGAACCTGAACATGGATCAATATTAAAATAGAACTAATCAAACCCCATTTGTTTGTGATTTTATAATGTTCATGGAGATTCTATAAAATCTCAATTAATTTTTTCCATAAAAAAACATTGAAGGAATCTTGTTTTACACTTTGGGTTTATAAAATGATTAAACAATCCATTTATATGATTAAAATTCATTACACTACCTTTTAAATAGTTTCCACAAGTCCACTTATTTGTAGAATTAGTGTTCCCAACATTTCACATAGGTATCAATATGATTACTCCACTATCATTACATAATATTTCATTTTTTTTATAATTCGTATCCATTGACCATTTGTATATAATCCATTATAAAAATAATTCGAATCTTGGAGAATATATTTTTCCTCAGGCCCAATTAAAAAACATGTACTTTCAAGGATTCACATGCATCAACTTCAGATAAAAAACAAACTAAATTCATAAATTTATTCATATATTCTGTCATATATTGGATCCCTCTATTCAACATCAGAATGTCCATCAATTTAAAAATACTTATTGTTTGAGGATTTAATTTTTTTTAATCAATTATTTAAAATCCTTTCATGAAATACCTTTTTCAAATTTAGCATGAACTGCTAAACATCGCCACTAGCATGATAAATCCTACATCATATATCTTTCCAAAATAACATTAAGCTCAACTGTTGAGCCTAGGAAATTGAGGAATCAATTCCTTCTATTTAGCCACATCATGAAATTCTCTAGTTTTTAATAACACCATAAATTGGTGGATTCTTCTTTTGGAACTGAATAAGATGATCCAATTTCATTGGTTCATCCAAATAGTTCCCTCAATACATGAATTTATATGACAAGACAATACTCTAAACCCTTTTTTGGTTCACCTATGAATCATGTTTGACAACATTCATAGAATCATCCTTGAATTTGTTTCAATGATGCCTTTAATGTTCCATTTTATGCCAAAAAAACTCCACAAGTCTCACTCTCTATAAATTGAAGGCTTAGAAACTTAAAATTTTACTACCTCACACAAATCACAACAATGATTATAGAAACATAATACTTTACCACATTCAAACTAGTTTTCCAAGTTCTATCATTCTAATTGATAATCAAACAATTTTCATCATTTTTTAAATATGAATACATTTCATCAAATCATAAAACATGACTCAAAATAAAATTCACACTCATTGTGGGATTTCATTTCTTACAATTAATGTCATGGTCTTATCATCATACGAGACAATGATGATAGGAAATAAATCCAAGGAATTTCTTAAAACACTATTGAACCTGAAATCACATGTAAATTGAGTTTTATCGTAAATAGATTAACCTACCTCTTTATTCTTTAAATTTCAAGTTCCAACAATCTTACACCTTTCTACCATCCCAACTGAATGACTAATAAAGAATTAGTTTTTCATCTGTCTAAAAAATCAAATACCATTTTTTACAATATTAATTATCAACAATCCAATAATAATACCATTTGAATCATCACACCCATCACCCAATTTTTTTGAAAGAGGCAGTGACATCACAAGTCCTTATGTGATATTTTAAAGACAACAAAGGATAGAAACAAATGATGAGGGATTCATAACATTTGTGAGATGAATTTCCCCCTTAAAATAAAACAAAAAATAATGATAAACTCAACAAAAATACTCTATGATGGATGAGAGATGCATAATACAATTTAGTGTATAACCAAACCAACAAAAATAAATCAATGTACAATATAGAAACCATGATTAATATAATAATACAATGTGGACACCAAAACAACTTAAACTCATGAACACCGAATAATTAATCTAAACCGCTCCCAACATGATCCATGGTCCGGCTCTAAAATTTAATCCAAGGTATTTCGAATCATTACTAATGAAATGAGATATCATTCCTTTATATGTATATCAAGAAACAATATCTGTAAACACCCCAAAGATCCTAGGAAGGGGTGACTATAAAACTCGTAATTTTCCCCCAATGAATTCCAAAATCAAGCCATTAAGATTGAACATGTTATCCCATTTATATAAAATAGGGTAATATAATTTATAACCATTTATATCAAGACTAATTTTATTTTCATATTAATAATTTACAAATAAAATATATTTTCCATGAAAAGATTTTTTTTCCATATAATTATTCCTAAAATTTAGTGGAATACCTATCACATTGTTCCGAAGATCCAAAATACCAATCATACATTACTAGGTGATAGTTCCACACTCCTAATTGTTCTCTCATCGATCTAAATATTCTTCACAAGGTTTCTATATTCCATGTTCCCCAATATCACATGCCCCTTCTACAATATATCATCAATGAATATGAAAAAATCCCAACCAAGTAATATGAATTCCATTCCACTTAAAAAAATTCACGAAATTTTAATGAAACGTTATATTAATTAGAAGTAAATATATGAAAACATATTTCATAAAACTATTAGTCAAATTTTAATGTTATTATTATAAAATCCTAAAGCAAATCAATTCACATGGAAAACAATTTTAAACAATTTCACAAACCATCAATAGAGTGTGTTTCCAACCATATTTTTAATAAAACATTAATATAAAAATAAATAATTTTAATAATAATTAAATAATTACTTAAATTTATAATAATATAAGTTGAGGTTGAAGACATTTACCTCACCAACATAGAAAAAAATTAATATGGACACAAATGTTTCAAAAAAAAGATTGAAACTACAGGAACCCACTTAGAATTTTATTTTGTATCAACTAAAAAATCATTTATCAATTTGAGTGGAATAAACAAAAACATCTGTAAATACCTATAGTATTGGACAAATGAATCTAGTAGATTTAACATGAATAATGTTAGGAAAAGACCACATAAATGAGCACTTTCCATGGAATATTTCTTCCAATACACCATTAACTACCAACAGATTGCTCCCAGATCATAAAAACGGGTATCTACATCCTTTGGGAGGAGATGAAACATGTTAATGTAAATTTATGGGAGAATATTTTTTTAAAGGAAAATCTAAATTAGATAAAATATTTCATATCTTTTTTAATGGTATGCGGTTTAGGAAAATAGTTAGGAAACCCATGCACAAGACATGTATCATACACTGCCTCAAAAAACACTTCACACTGTTTTATAATTTATTTTTACAAATATTGTGACAAAAATGTTCAAAACCTATATTCCAAATTGCATGGTTTTACCAAGGTTCCTGAATGGTTTGGTCAAACCATGCACTTACCTAGTGACCCATGTTCTCCCTTATACAATTTCATAGAGGCATCGCAGGTTTATACTTATCAAGATCAAATCATGCACCTCCACAACATCCATAAAATTCTTTCCATAACCCCTCCACACATCCCATAACATAACCAAATTACAATATATACAAAAAATACACAAATAAGGTGTACATTACTTAAAAATGGTGGTGCTATAATCTTCCTCTAGATATTCATATTTTTCATTTTTGAGAAATATTCAAGTAAATTTTGAATATTAGCACATCAATATAAGATTGAAATTTTGGTCGAAATTTTAGTTGTAAATATTAAAAGAAACAATTATTAATCATTATCTTCTAATTATTATTAGTGGGATGGTATTTCCCATAAATCTAGTTGAATTTCCCATTATTGATATTTTTATTACATTGTATACATACTTGAATTTAGTTTACTATTAAAAAATATATTGTAGATCCAATAAAGTATTATTTATTAATTTAAAACATTTGAGATTCAACCAAGTGGTAGAGGTTTATATTAATATTGACTTATTACCATATAATAAGGTTATTTCAAACAACCCTTTTTAAATGCATAATTTAGTAAATTTATAATTGAAGATGAAATTTAAGGAGTTTGTAGACATTGATCTCATTAATACTATAACATCACCAGGAGTTCATTCAAATATTTTCATAAAAATCATGGTTCTATAATTTTTTTTCATTGATTACAGATCATTTAATAACTTCACAGTAATTAAAAATTACTATAAAACTCATATCGATGATATTATTCATCAAATCAATGTATAATAGTACTTTTTGAAGATTGATCTAAGGTTGATCTACAATTAGTTGAATGTAATGTAAAATGATATTCTGAATATGGTGTTTTAGTCTGGATATGGACTTTATGAATTTTTAGTTATTACCTATGGATTTTCTAATGAACAAGAAATGTTTATGAATACTATGAATAGAGTATTACATTAATATTTAAAAAAATTGTCCTTAATGATGAAATATAGGTATATTCTAAATGTAATCGTTATCCTAAAATAAAAATTGTGGTATTTTTTCATACCTTAATATAAAATGGGATGTATAGAAAATTTAGTAAGTGTGAATTTTTGTTGCAACAAAATTATTTTAATGTTTATATTATTTATAAATATAAAATAAATTATGACCCTAAAAATTAAAATTTTTGAGGAGTGGCTAAGACCTACACATTTCATAAACATTTTTTTCGTAGATTATTATGTTACTACTAGCTGATCATTGAAAAATTTCATTAGTTATCTATGTCAATAAATATGTTAACATTAAGGAGTTGAATTCACTTGGATTAAAGAATGTAAATCTTGTATTCATGAAACAAGAAATATTTTTTAATTGTCTTTTTTTCTTTCCCTTTATTAGTGGTTAATTATTCATATACAATAATGATTCATTATAAATAATTGGTTTTTGTCTTGATGTATAATGATTATATAATTACCTAATATTCAGTGTAATTGGAACCTCATTAGGTGAACTATCATACACATGACATAGAATTATTTGTTGGGTTTTGTTCTTTCAATAATTATAGACAACATTTATATAGAATAATATCTAAAATTTATATATTGAAAAAAAAATGTTTGATGTATATATCTATTATGAAACAACAGATCATGGGATAGTGAATATAGATAGAACTAAAAAAGTATTATGATTTCTTGATCCACTACATACATGTAAATGAAGAAATATGTTCAATTTGTTGTGTCAAAAATATAATGCATTATCAACCATGATAAACATTAAACATGAACATTTGGTTAAATATTTGAAGAATTGTTTCCTTGAAATAATGAATTCAATACCATGGAAAATTATTTTTGTTATTAGTACAATGGTATCTGTCATAAATAAATAAACATGTTAAATGAAAGACCATGGGTTATATGAAAATGAATAATTTGATTATATGGGTATGTTTACAGAATTTACCTTAAAAAAATGTGTTTTGAGATTTGGAAATAGATTATGTGTGTCATGTGATTCATGGATTAAGATAGGATTATTGAGTGAAGATCATAGTTACCCATTTTCTATTTATATTTGTTCCAATGAGATTTTTAGATTAATTCATGAGAATTAATTGTGGGATTGAAAGAAAATTTATATTACTAACTTTTTGATGAAATATGTTACTTCTAAACAGGTCAAAAACATGTAAATCACTATCCCAATCTCAAATTTCTTAGGTAATCCTAGGGGAGGATCCATCCACTTCATGTGGTAGTGATGGACGATCCACCCACCACCACTCTCCAACAATCTATGCATGCTCCATCATATTTCTCACCATTAAAAAGCCCAAACCTTATATCTAACATCCCCAATATCCGCATTTTTTCCAAAGACATGAATCTTAATAAAGGGGTTCCTTCCTTAGTCTTTCTATCTAGGTTTTATCATATCTGTCATCCATTCATGGGTTTTCTAAAGTAAATCACTTTATCTAATGTCCTACAACACTCAATAGCTTCGATGAATTAATAAAAAACACCTTTCCCCTACAAGAATGATTCATAGTTAGAATTATTTACCCTCAACATTTTCATATTCAATTATCCAATACTAACTATCAAATATTCAAATGGTCTAGGTGGATTAGATCATCAGAAGGTACCAGATTCAATATTCTCATATGGAGCCAGGATTTCAACTACAATTGTGATCCTCCCACTATAGCTATATTATTATTATTTTTGGATTTTTCCATTCCTTTAAACCCCCAAAATTATTTATATGTTGTGTAATATCATTTAGATATTCCTGGGACATGACAAGCACTCACAATCCTTGTTCTATCCAATTTTGACACTTATATTTGTAAAAAACTGAAATCTCAGAGCCCCATGTTGATACTGTTTGGATTGATGTTGGTGAAAAACATTGTTTACATATACTAGTGGGTTTGGAGAACTATTATGATTTATTTAGAATGATTTATTACCTAGGTCACATAAAAAATTATTTTCTCTCATCTCATTGCTTACTACCAAATGTTTTATACTCTCCTGTAATACCAAGTAATGTAGGTCTTGATGTTATTTTTCCAAATATGGTCAGTTTTCATTATTCAAAAGGAGTTTTAAAATATTCATGGTGGGATTTGGTTAGGACTAATCAATTAGTAATGATATAGGTAGATTATAGGCTTAGATACTACACCAATGAAATGTTTTATTAAAATTATGGTTGATGTGGTGTGGAATGAAGAATTATGATCATGGCGTTCTTATGAGCTCACCCCCCCCCCTCTACACCATTTGATCATGTGGTGGAATGTGTGGAGAATCTATAATATAGAAGCATAAAAGATAATTGGAATGGCTTGGAACAACAGAAATTATAAACATCTTTTAGGAATTTTTTGAATCGACGTTTAATGACACTAATCAAGATGTATGGGATATGGTAAACCCTATGTGGTAAAGGAAGATCAATGATTCCATGCTTTAGGTTCATGTAATTTCATGTGTCTAAGAAATTGATTCCTTAACATTATCAATCGGATATTAGTATAACCATATGATCGATGATGAAACACCCAGTTAGTTTTCAATGGGTAGTTTTGAGCATATGAATGGTTGTGGTCTTTATATCCAAAGAAGGAAAAAGGTATTGAATGGAACCCATGACAGAAAGGGAAGTATGATCCTTAAGGGGAAAATCGAAAGGTTATAATGAATAATCTTAGTTGGTTATTCCAATGGATTATATGTTAGCTAAGAAAGGTATTGAAAATAATACAAAAAATGTAAATTCAATATAAAAGAGAAAAATCATAAGAAAACAATTACTCACCTAGAGGTTAATCATTTGTAAGGGTTGTGGTTTATAAGGAGAATAATAATATAGATGTTCCCAATAACATATAGTAATAAGATATAGTTTCCACTAAGGACATTAATTAAAAGTGTAAAAGTATATAATTATATAAATAAAAATTCATGGATATCATTCTCTACTTGAAATAATAAATTCCAATAGGATCCTTCCACATAAATGCTATATATTAGTAATATAATTAGATATATGAATGATTAATCCATGTTTAAATTAACAAGTATCAAGGGGTTTTGAACAAAAAAATTATTTCATTTTTGAAAGATAATTGTATGGAAAAAAGATAAATATGGAAAAATAATTTCATTATTTGGATGATTTGGGTCACTATTTTGAAGAAACAAGTATCGAAGACCCAGAACTGAAGGAAAATAAATTACAATGCAGAATATATAAATTGAGTGTTTATAATAATTGAAACCTTTTCATAAATGATTTTTTTATTTCATTCTATGTTAAATAAACATATTTAATTCTTTTTTGAGGATTCTCACTTTTCCAAAAAAGTACATTTGAAATAAAAATTTAATTTTTATTTATTTAGGTGGTTAAAATGTGAAAAAAATTAAGGTTGATACTTTATACTTTTCTAGTTCAATAGTGACTATGTAAAAATATATATATGGATTTCATGTTAGGATTTATATATACTTCCTGAGGTAATAATTTGATTTGGGATATTGTTGATCAATAAAATAAATATGAATATTTTCAACCTAGTTGATGAACTATGTTAGTAGAATAGAATTAATAATTATACCTCTAGGAGATAGTCATGTTATATATATTTCCTATATATTTTGTATCTAACTATAATCCAACGTTAACATCAAGTATTTTGAATGGAATTAAAAAATCCTTGGGTAATTAATTAATTTTTTTAATAGACTCTGATCTCTAGTCTAATAGATTATTTGGAGGAATGATTCATACATTGGAAGACATTGTTAATACATGTTTAATGGATTATCAAGAATGTTTGGATCATTATAATTTATAGTTTAGTATTTTAATAAAAAAAAATTGATTCGAATATATATAAGGCATCTTTTTAAATGTGACATAGATTTTGGACTCAAAAATAAAACTTGTTGGGATGAGTTACTAGAATGAATGTTCATGGTACTAGGGTTGGTAAAATAAATCACTATGAAGTGATGATAAAATTATCGTATATGAGGATGGAACATAAATAGAATTAATTTTATAAATATAATCGTAGGTAAGAATTTTCTTTTGAGGTATAATATCATGTTTTTTTAAATTATATCCATGGGAAAGTGTTATGTATTTTGTTAATAAAAATGGATGTTATGTCTGTGGGTCATTTGACCATATGAAATCTTTGATAATGTTGGATCACTTTCAAGATGATTGTTCTTACATATAAATTAATCTCAGTTATATAACATATTTCATTTTCAAATGTAAAGGAAATATGTTCCGGATTAACATCATGTTTTGATCCCAGATTTAGTTTAGTAAGAAGAGAACCATTCTTATGAAGAAAATACTATTCAAAATAAAATCATTATAAATAATGATTTAAAAAATAAAGTAATTAATAATCGTATGGGTTTTTGGACAAAAAATATGTTTGAAATAGAAACATGAGAATCTACAAATGCTTTGAGGGAAACATATCCCCACATATTTAATAAGAGAACAAATATGGAAGGACAAAATTTCAAAAAGTGTAAATAATTTAAAAACCCCATTATTTTGAGAAGAAATTATGTGCAAGTCTCATTGTTATTAATTAGTTTAATTTTATTGGGTTATATTAAAGATAAGGATATTGGGTAATTATTTAATCAAAATAAAATAGATTTATTTCCAAAAAAGAGGACATTCATGGATTATATGGTTTTACATTAAAATTTGATTTCAAAATTATATATTTTTTTAAAATTGGTAACTTTATTATCTTAATTGGTAATTTAACAATTGTCTTTGTATTAACATAATATATTTTTTGAGGAAAATTATTTTTCAATGAATAGTGGAAATTATTGATTTTTATTGAAAATTGTATTTTAATTTTATTATATAAAAAGTTAAATTATAGTTGAGATTAAATTTAAAATATTATTATTCCATTATTATATGAAAATAACAAATTATTATTCGTTAAATGAATTTTATATTTTAATTTAGTAAAAAATTATAATTTAAAAATGTATTTTTCAAAAAAGATAATTTCTATCATCTTTTTCCAATTTAATTAAAAATTAAATTACACACATAATTGTTTCCATATAAGAAATATTGAATTCAAATGTTCAAACCATCCAGTCTTAATTTTGAAAAAGTTCCCTTTTTATTTTTTGAAATTATAAATAGTAACCAGAGTAGTTTTTGTTATCTTGGTAAAGGGTAAAATGGAAATTATAGATGATAATAATATTATAAAGACTAAAAAACGCCCATCAAATGTGAAGTAACTTTATTTTATTATTATACCTCATTTTTTGTCATCTATAATGTTAATATTTGGCCTTTCATATACTTTTGTACAATATGTCAAAATTCATAATATTTAGGTGAATATAATTCCAAAAATGTTATTCTTTATTTTAGTAACAATAATATTATTAATATATGAAAAAAATTAATATATGGTTATAATTATTATTTTTAATTATAATTTAATTTTCATTTTCATCACGTGTTTCTAGTTTTTATTAAATATATAATTTCAATAAATTCTTATGAAACATTGACTCAATTCTCATAAAAGAAGTAACAAATCTGTAAACTGATTCTGGAATATCTACAAATAATATTAATTGAGTGATTTTATTGAGTTCACTATATTTTTATATAATCTTGAAATATCGTGGAGATTTTTTTTATTATATATTAATTTAATTTTTTTAATTGTAAATTCCACATTAAATAGATTGTTCCAAATTCTATAATAATTGTATTTTATAGTATATATTATTTTAGTAAATGTTTTAAATTCCAAAAAATTGCATCATCTACTTTGTGAATTGGATAAGGTTAGTGAAATATAACATGTTTCATTTATCGGATTTTTTCTTTTATAGTAACTATATTGAACCTTTTAAGGGTAAAATAAATATCGTGATAATTGTCAATAGGGATAATAAAGTGTTAAAAGATAATTATAATACCAAAAATGTGATTGAAACATATGAAAACATTATTAGATGGGAATTTTTTTTCATACTCAAATAATATTAAACATTTTTAAATTTGGACACAAATGGATGACAATAGTAATTAATATTAATTTGATATTTATAAAATTCAGAGATTTGCCCATAGATATCTTATATATCTGATCATCTTTTTTTATTTATTCATACTTAAATTGACTTTTGTTTCAGCCCATCACAAACAAAATACCTTATATACAACCTTAAACATGTTCTAGATGCTTTCATATTTTCATAAAATTAATCTTATAGGTCCTAAGGTGTGAATAAATGGATGTTTTCTAAATAATATGTATTTTTCAAAATTGAGTATTTTTGTTTTTCTCTATTCTAACTTCTTAAATTTATATTAAGACATGATAAAATAAATAATCCAACACAATACATATACTGATATGTTATTATGTTAATTTTGTATCCTATATCCAGATCCAAATTCGATCAAATGGGAATGAAATCCGTTTTAAACTATACAACATACTACCGTCTCATGAACTGATGTAATTAATTTTCCTTCTCAGTGTCTTAAAGATGGTTATAATTATGTATTTAATATATATATATATAAATACATATAAATATTTTATACTAACAAAATTTTTATCATTTTAAAATGATAATATATCATATAACTTATTACCTTTCCATCCACTGAATAATGAAAATGTTGTTCATGTGTACATGTGGACTAACTCCGCAACATTTCAATGTGATGGGATTTTCATCACCAAAACACATGTATGATATATATATATATACATTTCTATATGTCTATAGAAACAATATTTTACATTTGATATAGGAATCATTATCTAATGATAAATATATAGTAACCATATTTCCATTATTATCATTGAAAAATGGAAATGTTACTAAAATATATGAATGACCTACCATCAAAATGAGTTTAAAATAGTTCATTTTTTCCCATATTTTATGAATTGTTTTTAAATAACAATCTAGGTATAAACTTTTTAATTATTATATGAATATTATTTTGGATGCGTTGTAATAATGACCTCTTTGAACATAATTAACATTTCGATGTCATTTTGGACTTATGAAAAAATATCATCTAAATGTCCAACATGATTTTAATTAATTAATTAAATCATTGTTTGAGAGGGAATAAAATGAGTAATAAACATTAAAAAATTATTAAAAAATTTAATAATTAAAATAATATTATTATTAAGGATGATAAATAATGTATGTGATGAGTTTGATTAATGGTAAGATATATTATGTTAGTAATCCACTTTTAAATGTATCCCATCCAAGTTGTTTTCTTCTATGTTCTTATTTTTATAAATTATTTTATAGACGTTTATATATGGACCTAAATGAATTATAAACGAATTTTTATATCACTTTTTTGTTTTTTGAGTTGTCATTTAAATGGATATTTTTTGGTATTTTATTTACATTATTTAGAAAAACCAAAAAAATGTTCTATGTAAACATATATGTAGACAATTAATTGTCCTTATATTGTAACAATTATTTTATATTTTTATTGTATTAAAATATTTAATGTTATATTCAAAATAAAATCCTCTTTTCTATTTTATTATGTATTTTCAATAAGGATATTAAAAGTAATGTATATTTCAATATCTTTATTTTTTCTAATGTGTGAATTTTTTTTTCATTATTGTAATGATGAATGTAAATGTTAGGTCTAAAAGGGGGCCAAGATACCCTGAGGGGGGGGGGGGGGGGTTTGAATTAAGGTATGGGTACTCTAGTCAATATTTTCCAATCCCACTATTTCGTGACCTATTTATTAAAAGTTTCACTTCATATACTATTTATTGTTAATGTTCAACGTGTCCTTATTAATTTTATCTGATTATAATGTGCTCAAAGTAATGAAAGAAATCTAAAATAATGAAAGACATATTTTTTAATTGGTTTACAATCCCTGAGACACATCCAAGGAGAATAAAACTACAATGTAGATATTATCGTCAATTTACTATGGCTCACATCCAATAATGATGTTTGGGCAAGATCACTTTTATTCATAGGACCACTACATTTAAAAGATTTAGCATATACTAATTGTATTCCCAAGGTTCAATCCCTGTGTCTCTTTATGTGGCTTACTACCTATGGAAGGATCATCACCTTTCTCTATCTCCTCTCGCTACTCTAAGAAGGGATCCAATTACAGTGTATGGACTTATAGGTCTCTTTATTTGCATGAAATCAGACATCCTCATCTATAAATAGATGCTCCTTTGATTTCCATTTTAACACTTACATGATATCCAATTTTTTCATACTTTTAGTTAGTGGATATGGATTTATCAGACTTTTTATGTCCCTTTTTGAATTTCCTTGCATCCTCTGCATACTGCACTGCACCACATACCACATGTGCTTTGTGGACCATGTCACCTCCATAGACTACCTCTACTTCCACGAACTGTCTCCACTTTCTCATACCACCAATATGCACCACCTCAAAATACCTCATTCATATACCACCTCCACATACTATATCCCCATAACACAATTATGTACTGTGTCCATGTACCACCTCCACATACAACTTCACCACGTACTGTGTCTACAAGCCATGTCTATATACCGCCTTCGCATACAGATTCTTCATACAATGTACACTTATATGTACTTTCTTCTTTTCCACACTACTTCTCCTTTGAACCATCTCATTTTCTATGAATGTTCACCTTTTCTATGAACTGTTCCTGCGAACCAATTCACCCATCACAAAATTATAGAAAACATATTTTGAACTCAGTAGAATTTCCACCTAGAAGAGCGATTTTCACTAATGAAATCCACTATACATAATTAGGTAATTATCAATCCTTATAATAGAAAATATATCCAAAAAATAATTCCAATCTATTTCACTCATTAATATTTGTGTGATAGTCATCATCTCGTACTATGCATCTCCATCGAACTACAATCGTCTCTTTAAGCATTTTCCATCATTAAACTATGAGCCTCTACATGAACTTTTTTCCTTCCATAAACAACCATCCTTCACAGGAATCATATTCCTTACAAAAAAAATTCCTCTATGAACAATGAGCATCCCTTGGAACTATTTTTCCTCTACAAACTGTTTTCCTCCTATGAACGTTAGTCCTACCCATGAACTATTTTCATCCCATGATCTGCAAGCCATGTGGGGATAATTTTTCATATACAGTCTAAATACTATCCTCTATTGTATATAAAATATTATTTTTGGTTCATGTATTATTTAATAATACATATAATTTATTCCTATTCGAGAAACTAAACCCCTGATTTCGAGGCCCAAAAATAGGCCAAAAACTGGGAAACTGTGTCAACATAATCACCTACTTCGACAAACAAGAAACATAATTAATCATTATCTTCTATATTTCTCAAAAAACAAAATCACATACAAAAACACTAAGTGTACCCCTTGATGGGGTTTTCCGAATAATGTATCCCTTTAGGTTTGTTGAAAAGTCTTCACATTTTGATAAATCCTTAAATATCATTCAATATTCGACCAACATTCACTTTTTGCGATTCAGAAAGAGATCATTGATATAGTCAACAGAAACTATAAGAGCACATTATCCATGCATGGAATGTGAAAAAATAGTAATATGAAATTTTCATTAATGTGTCACTACATTCTATTTCAAAATCACTCATATACATTAATCACAAACATCATCTGTCGTGATATATAATCATTGATATATCACATTTAGTATTTTCCAATTTTATACTCCCCAAAAATCACGACACTCATTAATAGATTAAACCCCCATCTCACTCTTTCACCTGTTAGCTTCTCTCCCTTTCTTGACTAATATAATTCCCCCCTTTGAATAGCCACAATTTTCCCCCTTTTTTAGTGAACATAAATGACACTTAATTATTGACTGCAACATGGTAAAGAAAAAACATCAACACATTAGGGAAAACACACCATACCTGGGGGATAGGGGGTGTCCTACATCCATACATATTCATGTGAGTAGAGTCAACGTAAAACCCCAATCGAGTGAATGTATTTGGAATTATTATTTTGATAAGGCATTTTCAAAATATCTGGATCATTTTGGTCTTATAGGCATATACTCTAATTTCATAAAATCTTACTGCATTATCTCTATAACTTGATTTCATTATATTTTCCTTTAGTGTTGGTATAGACATTATTTAATATTTATAGCACTTTAATTATCTCAGTGTATTCTAATTAGTGAATTCGCATCAACTAGAATATCCTTAAATCGTTGCATCATCCACAATAACGACATACATGATTCAGTATCCTCTATATGTTCATATTCTGTGGTGATTAATGAAATCAAACCTTTTTTCTTTCTTATAAAAGAAACACACAATCCTCCAAGATATAATGCACCAACTAATGTTGATTTTATATTATTTTCTCGACTAGGGCTGTCTTCATCTGTATATACCAATAACTATTGCTCATAATTTTTATTACACATCAAACTAAAATTAGTTATGACCTTGATATAGAGAAATATTATTTTCATTTCAATCATTGGGTTTTTATGGGGATGATTTTCAACTGAACATTTTGATTTGTGGGAAAACAATTTTTCGTTTCGTTGTTAAGTATAGAAGGCCTCTAATGTTCTTCCTGTATTTGGTGACATTAACCAAATTATCATCATCATCCCATGAATGATTCGTCCAGGTATCCACCAAACTCTTAATCTCCTTGTAATTATCCATTACAAATCTTCTCAACACATCCTTGTTAAATTTTGATTTAGAAATGAATCTTCTCTTTATTATTTTATTACCTGTAAATCAATAAAAAATGTAAATTCACTAATCATTGGTATTTTAAATTAACTTATCTTGTATTTAGAAAATTTCATGCATTGTGCTTTATTTGGTCCACTAAATATTGCATCATCTACATATACTACCCCCATCATACTTTTATTATTTATATTATTGACATATAGATTGTAATCAACTCCCCCAATCTAAAAACCATGATTCTTCAGAAACTAATCTACCATTGAATACCATTCTCTTGGTTCTTTCTTCAAACCATATAAATCATTATTTATCCCGAAAACACATTTCTCATATTCATGATTGAGAATGAAATCTATTTTCTCAATATAATCATTTTTTCTAGAATCCCATTTAGAAATGTTGGCTTGACATCCATCATGAAATCATTGAACTCTTTTTCCACTGATATAGTAAAAAATAATATGATTGTTACTATCCTTGAAACATGTTAAAAAATTTCAAATAAATTGATACCTTATATCTAGGAGTTCCCTTTGCACAAAATTCATTATTTTTTTAAACTCAAGTAACCATATTCATTCATATTTTATTAAATTATCCATTTATACTTGATGAAACTATTTTTTATTGGTCTCGAAACAATATCCCATGCATGATTCTTCTCAATTTGATCTAGTTATTCATTCATAGACTGAACCCAATTCTCTTCTCTAGTTACTTCCTCATACTCATCATTTGTACCTTTTTATAAATCATTATTTTCCACTACAACATCACCTCATTTTTCTACATCACTTACACTATAATAAAAAAAAATTCACTATGTTGCTGACGATTTTGATCATTCTTAACTATAATGACAACATTTATTTAAACTAATTTTTCATCCTCTTGTTCAACCAATTATGATATTCTATCATAGCTTCATGGTTTCATGATAATAGGCATATAATACTATATTTTTAATAAAAATATATAATCATAAAATACATGATTGTTGTTTATTGTCCCCAAATCGTTATTTTCGAACATAAATTTCATCTATTATATACTATTGAGATATTTCATATTATTAAGATATAGAATTCTACCCTATCATAAAAAACTCTTCTAGTTGTTAGGTCCACTATTTAAACCGACACACATTATTACTCTCCTACATCATTTCATTATATGTACTGATGGTTTGAGAAACTTCCCCATCTAAATAAGACTCTATAGATGTACCTCTCTTCAATTAATTTGGTGAATTTTCCACATAAAAATGTGCCATCAACAAAACCATTAATCCTACTGGGTTAGAACATGGAGCATGAATCTTGAGATAATGTTTTTAATTCCATCATGTTCCATTACACTCAATTACATCCGTACATCTCATGAACCCAACGACCATCAACTCTTTTCGTGGAATTATTCTATATTTCTTCTTCAGATTTGGAAAAAAAATAATTAGATGGCATTACATCACATCACTACTTTTTATTATTTGATGCCACTTATCCTTGGATCATATCTTCACTTGAAACTAAAACACTTTAACATCATTTAATCGATTTTATACTCATAGAGAGAGGGTATCCACTATAATCCTCAAGAAGAGGATTGTGCTCGATCCTTATTATTACCCCCTTTAATACCTTCTTAAAATGAAATGTATTGTTTTGGTGCTTATTACAACTTCCCAAAATACATTAACTATTTTGGAAATAATATTAATTATTATTTACCCACCTGTTGTGTCCACTTCAGATAGGTAGGTTTTCTTGGTTTTTTCTTTTTCATAATTTGGGATTTCAGTATACTGGTACAAAATTACTACTTTGATGCACCACCTGAATTCCATTTTTCATGACTATTTCTATGTGTAGGATTCTCTCTAATATTCTATAACTCTTTCTTATTCTCCCATTAGATGAATCTTTCTCTTACCTTCACTATTCACATTTTATCATGACATCAGACTTTATTAAGACATTCATTATTTAATTTTCTTTTATTAGTTACATGATTAAAATTATTAAAATGTGAAGGGAGTTAGTCCTTCATTGAATATACATTCTTTTAACTCATAACTAGAGTTTCTCATCCATTTTTCTTCAAGGTTTTTTCACATTTATTCAAATAATGTTGTTGTGAATGAAACCAAGGAGTTGATTGATGCACATTTTGTTGTGTTTCTTGTGTATCCTCCTTGACTTTAAACCTAATTTATGACATATAAATTTGACTTTTAATGGAGTATTTCTTTTTATTCACCGCTAGATTTGGGGATCTCCTTTTGAGTTCATTTTGATTCCTTAGTTTCTTTCCGAAAAAATATATTGTTGAATTTCCTTGATTAGAACACATAAAACATCTCTAGTTAAAAACATAACTAGTTTCATAATTTAATAGCTGAGATATTGATACAATATGAGTTTTTATTATAACATTGAGATCTTTGTCTTCTTGATAGATACACATGGTGTGTCCCATTCTTCCACAATAGTACCATTTCATGGATTCTTTCTTCTAAGAGACTCTTCTATTATATTTCTCAATACACTTCTTCTTATTCTCATATTTTGAAACATTTATATCTTCACAAAATGAAATAAAATACAAATTATCTGAACAAAAACATTATATATGGCCATAAAACCCAAAAATATACCACATTATATCATTACATCCTTTAAAAACATTTCTATCTTTGTTTCCAGTATCTATATTATTTTTCCTATTTCTGGAGATATTTAATACTCTCATCTTATCCTGCATGGGAGTGGGTTAATCATATCCTGTATTGGTTTTTTTCCAAACTATATGACCTTTTAAATGAGAAAATATGTTCTTGTTTCTCCTTAGAAATAACATATTTTCGTTTCATTTCCTCATCACCTATAAAAGGATAAAAAATAGTAAATTCACATTATCATTTTATTAAGGATTACCTTGGGATTTATATTTGTCCACTTCTTTATTCAGTAATTCTAGCTCTACTCCAAGTTTATAAATATTAATATCACAACATTCATGTTTATAATTAGGTTCTGTCATGTGATTCTTCCCACTACTCATCAAATATTCCAATTCTTGGGAGTGCTTATCCACAATGTCAATTTTCCCTTTTATTTTAATTTTTTTCTTCACAAATAGAATCAGTGTAACATCGAAACTCTTGTGGTAGCCTTTGGTTCTTCAGAACGATTCATATTTCTATGTAGCAAGACAATAATTCCTTTATTTTATATTCTGAAATTCATCAGAGTTTATATTCCTTCCATTATCAATATCAATTAGTATTTCTATCTTTTTAGAAATAATTCTCATTTATATTGATTTGGAATCAATCTTCTCACTCATATTATTAACCATTTATAAAATTATATAATTTAAACCTTTCAACTTGATGAATTTAATTTCCTCCACATGGATTTGGATATCAATAAATTTATTTTCTTCATCTAGTTTATAATATAATTAATTTAATTCATGAAAAACATTCACTTTTGAACTTCATACAATTACACCATCAATGTTAATACAAACATCGCAGAGAATATCTTGTTCCTAAATCATTCCTTTTGTATTATTGAATGAGTGAATAGTTTCACTATCAGATTCTTCTGTGAATTGCTTTAGTACATTGTCGGTTTCCTTCTATTGAATCACCCTCATTCCATAGGCACTTATACATTAAGAAACCCCACCATACATCTTCTTATACATTAAAGTTATTATGTTTGATATGACAAAACCAGATAAGAGCATACTAATTCTTAAAATTCAATAATCAATTAGATCAATTCATAGAAAATAAATCTGATAAAATAAACCCGCATTTGATACCAATTTTTTGGTCCAAAAGGGTCTTAAATACCCTGAGATGGGGGTGAATTAATGTATGCATATTCTTTTAAATATTCTTCAAACCCTACTTGATAGTAACCTTTTTATTAAATGGGTCACTTATTGTGATATTTAATGTTAATTTTCACCATGCCATTTCAAATTTTATCTGCTGATAAAGCACTGGATGTAATGAAATAATGTAAGCAGAAAGACGCATATATTTTTACTCAATATAGAATTTCTAGGATATATTCAAGGAGAATACTATGGAAATGATTAAATTATTCAAAATTAACTAATCCTCACTACCAATAATAATGTTATGATTAGATAACTTCAATACCTGAGCTCATTACATTTACACGATTTAGGGTATGCTGGCCAGATTACCAAGGGTGACACAACATATCTCTTTCTACATTACACTTCATGTGGAATAGATCAACACCATCATCTTCCGTTTCTAACTACTCTTGGAAGGGATCCACTCATTGCTTATGGACTTGTAGACCCCTAAATGTTCATGAAATCACATATCCTCCACTATAGGTAGATGCTCTGTTGAAGTCCATTTTTCACATGTAGGTGAAATACGCTTTTTTCGTACTGGTAGAGAGTGTAAATGGATTTCACAAAATATTTATGTCCCTTTTAAATCTTCCTTACTTCATTCACATACTACACTACATAGCATACCACATGTCCTTCGTGGACCAACTCTCCATCCTTGACTATCTCCACTTCCGTAAACAACCTTTATGAACCAACTACTTATACTACATATGTGTACCTCCTCCGTGTAACGTGTTCATGTACCAACACTGCATACTGTGTATGCATACCACCTATTTGTGCTGTTTCTGTGTAATAACATTGAGTACACCCTATCCATGTACCACATTCGTGTGTGGCCTCTTTTTATTACATCCACATGCTACCTCTGATTTTTCTAACTTCCTTCTTCTGCAGACTGCTTCTTCCACGGACGGCTTCTTCCATGAATTTTCATCCCTTCCACAAATTCTCACCTTTTCCCCAAACTATCCTCGTAAACCAATTCTCCCTTCATGGAATCCTCATGATCAATTTTCTATATTACCTAAATTTATTCTCGGAGGGATAAATTTCCCAAATGAAATGCACTCATTGTATTGACAGGATTTTTGTTTCATATATTATCAAATAGAACTGAAAATCTTGCTAATCTCTTTAACCCAAATAATCAATGTGTTAAAATCTTTTCCACATACTATGCATATCCTGCATATTGTGTGTCTCTAGAATATTGTTACTCTCCCACATATTGTGAACCTCATGCAAACTACAAATGTCCAACGAACCAATTTCCTTTTACAAACTACGAGCCTCCCCATAAAACATTTTCTTTTTGAAAACTATTTTCATTCCACAAATTGTGAGCCTCTCCATGAAATATTTTCCTTCGGTGGAATATTTTCCTTCTATGAACCATGAGGATCCCCGGAAACCATTTTCCTTTTATGAACTATTTTTATTCTATGAACCATAATATTTCCCATTAATAGTTGTTTCAATTATAATCCAATGACAATTAGTCACATTCTTAACAAGGGATGGCTAGTTTTATTATAAACCCTGGATGGGAGGTTCGGTGACATACCTTCAATGAACTATGGATAGAATTCGATAGCATGTGTACTCTATTTTTATGAGTAATGGTAATTGATATATAGAAATTATGACCCAAATTAGCCATAATGTTTATCAATTCTTTCTATGGGATTTTATATAAATATTATTATCTCTTAAGGTAAGATAATGGTCAAATGATTAAAAGAAATTATATGATACTTTTAAAGGGTGAGACGTACATCATTGTGATAAATATTTTTTTTTTCTATAATATAATGAAATGATTATGTTTTTATTTTTTTCATCATGATTTTTAGTGAAATATTTTATAGAAATTATTGAGAAGAGAAGGTGATTTTTTGGTATTTAAATGTTTTCTCAGATCCCAAAGTTTATTTTTATAAGTAAAATTAATATAATTATTCTTGGACAAACAATTTCCATCTTTTTTTATGTATCATATATAATGTTTTTTATTATCATATAATGGTTTTAAATTTTTCTACAATAATTTTTTTTGTAAAATTATAAGGGAAAGATGAAAATTTTGATGATGTGGCATGATAACCAAACATGTACCTTTCTAATTATATTTATGGAGAAACTATATATTAAATATATGTTTACAATTATTAATATATAGGGTTTTTATGTAATATTAATGGCTTAAAAATCTAAAAAGATAAACATAAAAGTTATTTGGTAATTTGAGAAAGTAATGTTTTTTCAAATACCCTTGAATGTAAAATGTAGAAGGCCATGTCCTTATAAAGTGCATGTAGATAATTATTATATTTTAAATGAAGGAATTATGATTAAATTTAATTTTTAATATGTTCTTGATGTTGAGGAAATAATGGATTGTCTGATTTTATGAAAGTTGTGTCAGATAGTATTGATATGCATGGAACTGATTATTTAATTAATGGAAGAGAGTTTTGTGACATTTTGTGTAATAATTATGTCATTTTTAGGATTAAGATATATATTTAATGGTTTGTGTCCTTGTTAACTATTCATTAATACATTTCATGATTGAAGATAGTGTTAATTTTTTGATGGAATCTATGATTTCACGATGGTTTTATGTCTTGAAGATTCAAATGGTTTTGTGTGAAGTATATTTTATATACATACTTGAATATATAATTTTAGGAATGATTAATTTTTATTGAGGTTAGATATGATATTTGATATAGCCTAATAGTGTATCTTGATGTCATATATAGAGTTATATCCTAAAAGTTGAATAAGTTATGAAACCCTTACCAAATTACAGTACAAATTTTTTTTAAAAACTATGATGATTCAATTTATTTTAGGGGGTCGATGTAACAACTCAAGATTTTGGATCATTAAAATTGATACTATATTTAAAAACTTATGTCCCCAAAAAAACTGCACACACAACAATGAACTAAAATAAGATGAAACATCCAAGATTATTTTTACTATGAAAAATATAAGAACAAAAAAACCACTAGTAAATTAAATTATATTAGTCAATTTAAAATGATTATATTTATAAGATAAATAAATATTATTAAAAAGAATAGTTTTTTGATAACATTTTTTTAAAAAAAATATGTCCTTTAAATATTTAAATTAAATTATCCAATTTCATGATATTTTATAAATAATATCTGATATTCCTATATATTAACATATTTTTAAAAATTATTAAAAATACAGATTGGAATGAAATAATATTAAAAAATAGTTTATGTTCCAAAAGAACATTTTTTAATATAAGAATGTCTTCTTAATATTTTGTATTTTTTCAGAAATATAATAGATATATAAATTTATACATTATAAATGAAAAAAAGAAATCATTATTTAATTTAAAATTCAAAAAATATCATAGGGGTTAATATTTTCGTTTTATATAAAATAATTTTTTTCTGAAAATTTTGATGAAATTGGGATTTTCATAAAAACATCATATTTGTGATGTTATTATAGTACATGAATGTGTTAAATATTTTTTAAATAATTAATTGTTAAGAATGTATATTTAATAGGTAATATAAAAATTTTAAAAATAATCCAACGATTATATGAAACACTTATTTATCATTTTGAAAACCATGTAATATTTCACAATAAAACTATTTTTATGCGGTTACTATAAAAAATAGATTTTTTAACATTAATAAATTTAGTATAGAAATGGATTTCGTGTTTGAGATAAATATATCAATATTATTTGATATGTTAATTTATTTTGAAAAAAAAATTATTTTATAAGATTAAAGATAATTATAATAATAATGGTGAATGTTATTTTCAAGGAATTATTTTATTATGGTTATTTAATTTTAATCTATGAAATTAAATAATTTAATTTTCCATATTGAATCTAATTTTATGATTAAACACATAAATATTTATAATAACACCCATTTATGTTTTATTGAGAGCTAGATAATATTATGAATAAAAACGGTTAAAGCATCAATTCTCTAAAAAACTACTGTTTTTATATATTAACATCGAAAATTTAAAAAAAAATTAAAAATTTAAATTTAAATTACATAAAATTTATATTAAATATTTTTTCACCACACAAATATTTTTAAATATTAGTTACTTTATATGATTATAAAAATTGGAGTTACTTTGGTAAAAAAGTAGTTACCACATTAAGAACATAAAATAGTAATTGTTAAAAATAATTAAGTAAATGACTCCAAAAATTTCTAAAACAAATATATAAATACTTGGTTTGGGATTTTTAAACTGAATCTTACCTAAAAATCAATTTTTCCGTACTTTTGGGACCTCTAACACCTAGATAGTGTCATTTCATTACACTAAATAAAATAATATTCATATAACTACTATTTCCATGCCTTATAAAATTGGATACTTCTAACCCATCATGGAAAACAAATTATTTTCAATTTATTCCTTAAAATCTACCATTATTATCATATTAGAGATATAAATTTAAATTATATGTGTTTTGTCCAAATTTTTTTGACGGATTCCTTCATTTATACGGATAATTTGATGAAAATTTTGGTTGTAACGAAGTGAAAAATTCATAATTCATAGATTTTCATCAAAATAATTATCTTCTATATCTTTGAGTTCTATTGTTATGTCCAAAGTCAATAATAATATTATAAATTTTGAAAACAAAAATCTATGATAATATAAAATTCATAAAAAATATTATTCCTTATTGTACCTAATAAAAGAACATTCAACTCATGCTAAATAATCATTGATAAAGACCCCATTTATCAATTATCGTTTTACAAAAAAAATTATCCATTTTATAGGATTTTTTTGGAATTAATAAAGCGTTACATTTATAATTTTTTATCACAGATAAAATAAGAAAAAATAATTTTTTTCTCCCACTCACTCACTCTACCTCTGTGAACTCTTGACCCCCATGTAAGTGATCCTTTATAACTCTAGATCATACTCAATTATGTTGGAAGAAAACACAACCTTTATAGATCATGTGTCTTACCATTATTAGTTCTCAACCACTTCCCCACTACCTACTCACCAGTGTTCCCCTAAACATGATCACGGGACATAAATGTGCAATTAAATCCTCTTTACCACGTCTATATCTTGTTTTATTTAATATTTTACATTATTTAATTAAATTTATATATAATTACATATATACAATTCATTAAAATAAATATTCATATATATAATTATTTTAAAATACATTTATATAATATATCATTCTGTATATTTATATATATATGATATATATACATATACTGGTTTAAAAACTATAATATATTAATATTAATTTACATATATTATAATATTAATATAAATATATCTATTTATTAATATATACACACACATATATATATATAAACATTATATTTCCATATGTATATGAATATATAAATTTATACATTTTTATAATGTAAAAAATAGGTTGAGAATATTTAAATAAAATTGATAAAAATTATTTCCTTATGATTTATAATGTAAAAAAATATAATTTAGGTGTATAAATATTTAAATATATATTTATACTGGTAAATTTTTAAATGTAAATAAATACAAGTATGAATATATATATATATTTAGTTGTAAATAGAATTTTAATATAAAAAATGATAACATTTTAACAAAAAGAATTTTAACATGAAAGTAATTTACATTAATTACTCATGTCACCACCAAAAAAATATATGAAGACCCCCTTAAATAAAGAATTAATTCCATAGAATGTTAAATAGTAATGTAATTGTGATAAAAATATAGTTTTATAGCCTCTTGATATATTTATAACCTAAAAGATGACATTTATCGGGGTGTTCTCTAGTCAAAATATAATATATCTTCTCACAATTATTGACTTGTCATATGGTAGTGCTAAATCAGACACCAATATAGAAGGTTATATTCATTTAATGTTCATTTCATGTATTCAACTTATTTTATATTATTCATTAATTTAATGATTTTTCAAATAATATAATTTTAATTAAACACCTATTAATAAATATTAGTTATCAAATTTCTATTTATTATTAATATTTATATATTGTACATTCCATTTCACTAAATATATTATATATAAAGCGTAATTATATATTTATTATAATATAAATCATATTTAACAAAATATAATGTATTTTTTTAATTATAAATTTTTTTATATATTTAATGAAATAAAATATATTTATATTTATATTCATTTATTTATATTCATATATTTATATATATTAATATATTATTTTTAATATTAATTTGATTTTTTTATGAAATATACATATTAACATCGCTAAAAAATGATAAAAGGTTTTTTCAGTGTTTTTATGAACATCTAACGATACCCTTTGTCTAAAGGTTTATATTTCACTAATAAAGGAAACCTCATTATTAGTGATTTTTTTTTACACAGATGAATGGTAGTTCGGATCATTGAAAAACCTATATTAGGGTACACTAACCATTAAAATTCAATAAAATAAATATAAAATTTATATTTATGTGTTTTTATACGAAATGAAAAATCATTATTTATTCATTCCAATCAACTTAGAAAAACAAAACAATGTTAATCATCCATTGTGTTAACTACCAACTCCCCAAAGTAATATTTTTCATTTTTCTTATTGATTTTTTTATTTATATAGACAACATAAAATTCAATTCATTAATATTAAAACAATTAAACATCATACATATCCTTTTATTATAATTAATATGTAACCTTTTATAACTATATTATTTGATCAATTTATATAGTGTACTAGTTTGGGTCATTTTAAATAATGATATTAAAAACTCTATAAAATTCTCTCATTAATGACTATGAGAACAAAATGAGTAATATTTTCATAATTTATTAATAAAATAATGATTATATATAGTTAATAAATTTATATATATTATTTAACTCTTTATTAAAATTCGATCTTTGATCAATAAAATTATTAAAATAATCCGAAAAAAATTCAATTTTCATGAAAACAACCAAAAATTATAAAATACAATATAATAAAAAATAGAATATGATAATAAACTTTCCTTATTAAATACAATATATGCATAAATGTTCCTTAAGATGGTATCAAATTAACATAATTTGTTTATTAGGAATATTTTTACATGCACACAGCGAATCATGATCATAGTATTGGTTTCATGCCTCAAATCATCACCCCAGGAGACATATTCATTATTTTAAACCATGATTTATATAAAATTTTTTATCTACTTCCCCAATAATTTTCCTTTAATTATTCTATTATATTTAATGACATTCAATGTTCTATTAAATTTCCATTCTCTCATAGGGTTATGAATCTAAAATTATAAAAGTTGAAACAGTTTGTGTTAACTCAAATTTATCATTTTATATTACAAACATTATTGTTTAGCTATGTGGTTAGAATTGTGATTTATTATACCTGATTAATTCATTATATTTTATTTTTTCCTTACTATTTTTGGTTTCTAAATTTCATCCCTATAAATTCATTATCAAATGATTATTACCTTAAGGATTACATTACCTGAACTATTTTCTAGGTCTCATTTTATATTCCTTTAGACTGCCTCTTATAGACCAATTTAGTTTTTAGTCGTGTACATAATGAATATTTGACTAATTTTATTACAATTTATCTGACATTAATGTTATTTTTTTCACTTTTATTGTTTCTCAACATCATGTGTTTTGATTCAAATGTTATTTAGAAAATAAGATTAAAGATAATGACAATAATATTGGTGAATGTTATTTTCAAAGAATTATTTTATTATGGTTATCTAATTTTAATCTATGAAAATAAATAATTTAATTTTCCATATTTAATATAATTTTATGTTTAAACACATTAATATTTATAATAACACCCATTTATATTTTAAGGAGAGCTAGATAATATTATGAATACATAATGGTTAAAACATCAATTCTCTAAAAAATTACTTTTTATATATATTAATATCGAAAATTTAAAAATTTGTTTTTTAAAAAATTTAAATTTAATTTACATAAAATTTATATTAAATTTTTCTTCACCACAAAAATATTTGTAATTATGAGTTATTTTATATGAATAGAAAAATTGGAGTTACTTTGGTAAAAAGTAGTTACCTCATTAAGAACATAAAATAGTTATAGTTAAAAATAATTAAGTAAATGATTCCAAAAATTTCTAAAACGAATATATAAATACTTGTTTTGGGATTTTTAAAATGAATCTTACCTCAGAATAAATTTTTCCTCACTTTTGGGACCTCTAAAACCTAGATAGTGTCATTTCATTACACTAAAATAAATAATATTCATATAACTACCATTTTCCTGTGTTATAAAATTGGATACTTCCACCCCTTTATGGCACAAACATTATTTGCAATTTATTCCTTAAAATCTACCATTATTATCATATTAGAAATATTAATTTACAATATAATAGTTTGGTCCAAATTTGTTTGAATAATTACTTTATTTATAAGGATAATATGATGAAAATGTTGGTGTTAACGAAATGAAAAATTCATAATTTGTTGCTTTTCTTCAAAATAATTATCTTTTTTACCTATGACTTCTGTTGTTATGTCCATAGTCAATGATAATAATATAAATGGTGAAAAAAATCCATGATAATATAAAATCCATAAAAAATATTATTCCTTATTGTTCCTAACTATGAAACCTTATACTCAAGCTAAATAATCATTGATAAAGACCCCATTTATCAATTATCGTTTTACAACAAATAAATATCCTCTTTGTAGGATTTTTTTGGAATTAATAGAGGGTTACATTTATAATATTTTAGCACTTATAAAATAAGAAAAAATAATTTTTTTTCTCCCACTCACTCTCTCTACCTCTATGAACTCTTGACCCCCATGTAAGTGATCTTGTATAACTCTAAATCATACTCAATTATGTTGGATGAAAACACAACCTTTATAGACCATGTGTCTTTCCATTATTAGTTCTCAACCACTTCCCCACTACCTACTCAGTAGTGTTCCCCTAAACATGATCATGGGACATAAATGTGCAATTAAATCCTCTTTACCATGTCTATATCTTTTTTTTAATATTTTACATTATTTAAGTAAATTTATATATAATTACATATATCCAATTTATTAAAATAAATATGCATATATATAATTATTTTAAAATACATTTAAATAATATATCGTTTTGTGTGTTTATATATATATATGATTTATATACATATACTGGTTTAAAAACTATAATATATTTATATTAATTTACATATATTATAATATTAATATAAATATATCCATTTTTTAATATACACAAACAGAGATATATATATAAACATTATATTTCCATATGTATATGAATATATAAATTTATACATTTTTATAATGTAAAAAATAGGTTGATCATATTTAAATAAATTTGATAAAAATTATTTCCATATGATTTATAATGTAAAATAATATACTTTACATGTATAAATGTTTAAATATATATTTATACTGTTAAATTTTTAAATGTAAATAAATACAAGTATGAAAATATATGTATATATTTAGTTGTAAATAGAATTTTAATATGAAAAATGATAACATTTTGACAAAAAGAATATTAACATGAAAGTAATTCACATTAATTACTCATTTCACCACCAAAAAAATATATGAATACCCCCTCAAATAAAGAATTAATTCCATAGAATGTAAAATAGTTAAGTAATTGTGATAAAGATATAGTTTTATAGACTCTTGATTTTTTTATAACCTAAAAGATGACATTTTTTAGAGTCATAATATAATATATCTTCTCAATATTCTTTATTTGACATATGGTAGAGCTAAATCAGACACCAATATAGATGGTTATATTCGTTTAATGTTCATTTCATGTATTCAACTTATTTTAGATCATTCATTAATTTAATGATTTTTTGAAAAATAACATTGTAATTAAATACCTATTAATAAATATTTGTTATCAAATTTCTATTTAATATTAATATTTAAATATTTTACATTCCATTTCACTAAATATATAATATATTAAGCGTAATTATATAATTATTATAATATAAATCATTTTTAACAAAATCTAATATATTTTTTAGAATATAAATATTTTAAATATTTAATAAAATAAAATAAAATATATTTATATTCATATATTTATATTCATATATTTATATATATTAATATATTATTTTTAATATTACATAGATTTTTGTACAAAATATACATATTAAAATCGCTAAAAAATGATAAAGGGTTCTTTTTAGTGTTTTTTATGAACTTCTAAAGATATCATTTGTCTATAATTTTATATTTCACTAATAAAGGCAACCCCATTATTAGTGATTTTCTTTTACATAGATGAATGATAGTGCAGAACATTGAAAAACCTATAGTAGTGTACACTAACCATTAATATTCATTGACATAAATATATAATTTATATTTAAGTGTTCTTATACCAAATGAAAAATCATTATTTATTCATTTCAATCAACTTAGAAAAACAAAATAATGTTAATCATCCATTGTGTGAACTTCCAACTCCCCAAAGTAATATTTTTCATTTTTCTTATTGATTTTTGTACATTATATAGACAACATAAAATTAAATTCATTAGTATTAAAAAAAAAACATCATACATATCCTTTTATTATAATAAATATGTAACTTTATATAACTATACTATTCGAGCAATTTATATAGTGTACTTGTTTGGGTCATTTTAACCAATGATATTAACAACTATATTAAATTCACTCATTAATGACTATGAGAACAAAATGAGTAATATTTTCATAATTTATTAATAAAATAATGATTTTATATAATTCATAAATTTATATATATATAATTTAACTAATTATTAAAATTCGATCATTGATCAATAAAATTATTAAAATAATCCAAAAAGATTCAATTTTCATGAAAACAACCAAAAATTATAAAATACAATATAATAAAAATAGAATATTATAGTAAAATTTCCATATTAAATAAAATATATGCATAAATGTTCCCTAAGAAAGTATCAAATTAACATAATTAGTTTATTAGGAATTTTTTTCCATGCACACAGTGAATCATGATCTTAGTATGGGTTTCATGACTCAAATCATCACCCCATGAGACATATTCATTATTTTAAACCATGATTTTTATAAAAATTTTCATCTACCTCCCCAATAATTTTCCTTTAATTATTCTATTATATTTAATGACATTAAATGTTCTATTGAATTTACATTCTCTCATAGGGTTTTGAATCTAAAATTATAAAATTTGAAATAGTTTTTGTTAACTCAAATTTATTATTTTATATTACAAACATTATTATTTAGCTATGATGATAGAATTGTGATTTATTATACCTAATTAATTCCTTATATTGTATTTATTCCTTAATATTTTTTTCTATAGTTCTTCACTATAAATTCATTACCAGATGATTATTACCTTAAGGATTATGTTACCTGAACTGTTTTCTAGGTCTCAATTCATATTTTATTAGACTGCCTCTTATAGAACAATTGAGTTTTTAATGGTGAACATAATGAACATATCCTTGTTCTACAATTGTTTTTAGTAATATTTCTTTCTATATTTTACGTTCTTATAAAAGAAATTAGTTTTTATCCTAGAATTATAATGAAAATTCTTTCATAATTATTTCAAAATATCAAGGATATTTTTTATTTCTACTGTTATTTTTATATAATTATTATGTACTGATATTCATTAAAGGAACTATATTTTGACATATACTATAATTGATAATGGGAATTTATCAAATTATATAGTCATATGTATTTAAGAGGATGTAAAATTTAACATTATAATTTGTTAATGAAATGATCCATTACTACTCCAATCTCACTAAGTCAATGATGGTTTATGATTTTTATTCAACTTTATTTATTAAGAGAATAATATATCATTAATTTTATTGAATGGGGGGCATTAAAATATATTCCATAAATCAACTTATTGGTATAAATAATTACTAAAATGTATAAAAATTATATATAAATATGTAAATATTATATGATTCAGTATTCCCATTACAAGGAATTTACCTAGAATTCCTCTGAATTTATTTTTATACCTATTTGATTTCCAATGGGTTGTCATGTTATTATAATTGATGTAATTATTCATTTCATATGTAAGTGATTTCATTAGAAAAGGTTCTAAATACCTTTTTCATTGCATGGGTTATTCATGATATAATGAATGATATATTTGAAGTGGAACATGTATGGGTGGATGAATGATGGATAAGGTTCTATATCTCCCTTTTATGCATTGATTAAACATTTAAATATAATGAGATATTTATACAAAATAAAATTTATGTTATATCATGGACATGGGTACAAGTTTGTGACTCATAATGGTGATGTATATATGGGTATAAATATGTTGTCTTACAAGTATAATCGTATGTGTGTGATTCATTAAGATAATTAGACCATAGGAAAATGTTTTTTTCATAACCTTATACTTAATATTATGATTTTGATATGATATCATGATGGATATTTATTGAAACATGTTTCTAAAATCACTTTAATCATTTAATATGTTATTTTATGAAATAATTCTTGATTTATTTCAAATGATCTATGGATGGATGTGTATGGTTTTATTTTTTATTTTTGTTATACGAACATGCTCATATTATAGCCACTTTTGATATTTTATTATTATCTCTTATGTTTAAACTTAATGATTTTTTATGACACTTATTTCTTATGTTTTCTTCCCATGTTACCGTTATGGGTGTGATATATATAAAGTATAAAATTGAGTATAGTCAAATTTTATTGTGGATAAATATTCGAACGAATTATGAAATAGGTTACCTATATATGATGTCTAGACTGACACTAAACTAAATGTATGTATGAGTTAAATGATATTATTGGGAGACTTAGAAGTAATGTGATATTTATGAATGATTAGTTTGGATAAAATAAATTATTATAATTTTTAATTTTTAAATGTGTTTTTTATTATTACTGCAACTTAAGTCTGGTTCCATGGTGCCTCAGGTATCCCAAAAACTATCCAATTATCATTTTTAATTCACATGTTGTGTGGGATATCCATTATGTGATCGATAAAATTTTTAGACCAGAACTCCATTATTTTATAATCTTTTAGGGTAAAAATTCATTACAGAAATTATAAACTCAATATTTGATAAATTAGTGCATTTAACAAATTTTTACCCATACAACATTCATCATTTGTTTTAATTTTTCATTCACTTATAGAAGATACATCTTTAGTGAATGTAATTATATATTTATAAAGGGATGTATGTTTATATTAAATTTATAGGGAGGATTATAAAACTTGTCACATAATTATTTTTCTACCATTTTGAGGAATCATTTACGAATAATTAAATTTTAATTTTTTTGGTGGAAATAACATTCATGATGGTTTTGTTAGGTATAGATTTTTAGGCACCTATATTTTTTAATTTTATACCCAACTCAATGTATTTAATAATGGAATTTTTATTTTTCATTTTATACTAATGTAAATGTTTTCCCAATTACACTTATTATTTTAAATTTTTTCATCATCCATTTTATTTTTATTCAAAATATTATTTTCAATAACGTTAAACCATTTGAATTGACATCTTTCATGGAAGAATTTACATCAAATAATACTTCATGTCTGTTCTCCAATTCATGAAAACATGTGGAAAAAACATTCCAATCACATAATTCTCACATTAATAACTTTTTATTCTATATCAAATTAAAATAACATTTCCTTATAATATGTGATATATGTTTCGTTGTATATAAAATATTTAATTATATTGTAATACGAACTCATCTTGTATTCGAATAACACTTAAATTCCATCAACCTCATCTTCTAGTCGATATTTCTATTTCTAAAGTTACATGATGAATTTAATGATTTAGATAAATAAATAAATTGGGTATTATTCATATCACCATAAAACTCATGGTATGGGTATTCAACCATTTCAATGAAATATTAACAACAGAATAATATTCATTAACTAATGGAAAAATAATCCAAAAATCAATATCTATATCTTTAATGGTAAAATTATATTTAGTTAATAGTATTTCCAATTACTTATTTGTAAACATTTTTTCAAATTTTCATATATATTATATTAATTAATTATGGTCATGGGTGATATATAAATTTTAGTTTTCGAATCTACTAGAAACATCTTTATGAATCACTTATTCAAACATCTGAATTATAATTTTCATATATTCAATGAAAAAAATTCCAATCAGAGGTATCCAATGTTAATATCAAAAGGGTTTTACATAAAAAATATAACAATATAGGTGAAATTTCTATGATTTAAATTGTCTTGGCCAAGTGTACTGTGAAACCACATTTGAGAGTAGGGAGACATATTTGTACAGATTTTGTCAAAAACCAAATATTACATTTTTCATAAACCCCTTTTTTCACAATATCATATCAGCATATGAAATAATATAATTCTAATATTACATGAATACATTAAGATGTATAGAATATTCTGAAGGTAAACACAAAACATGTAATTTTACAAGATATCATCTCATCATGGATAACCTACTTCTTGATATTTCAACTCTCGTTGAGTCATTTATTCTACACTATAATCAAATTAAACCATTACAATGGGTGCCCATAGATCATCCTCAAACCGGAATAAGACAATATTAAAAATTTGAACTCACTAAAATACATATGTGAGAAACCACCGTTATATAAAACAATTGAATGGGTATTTATTCTGGTTCAACTATCTTTATCTCCCACTGGTTATCCTATTCCTTATTAAAATCTAAAGTAGACAAATAATGAGTGTGGGGATTTATTTTCAATGAAAATTATGATATATCTAATCAACTAATCCAATCCTTTGACTACAAGGTTTCCTAAATATACTTTAATGAAACAATGTCTTTATACTTCTTATCTTATAGTTTCTCTTTAGAATTTATTAATGGCCCCCTCAAACATACTTCTCAAGAATAATTCCCAAAATATAATTCTAATATCCCATAAACAATTTAAAATAGTCTCATAATATTTAATAACGACGTAATCTATATTACAAAGGTAAAACTTCCCCACTAACATAATCTTTTCTATATGTTGTAGTAGATTCATATAAACATTATTTAAGAGAACTATTTCTCTTGGATAATGAAAACATTACACACACATTTATTAGAAGTATTATTAACTTAATTTTTCTAATTTATTCTCCTTGATAATATCATAAATGAACTAGAAAATGTTGATACAATATATTCAGTAATTTTATTTTAAATAACATGACTGAATAGCCCGAGGGCCCAAATTTTTATTTCTTTTTTGGATAAACCCCCTTTTAAAGAGAAATGGGGAAACCTCACATGAATTCAAAGACATAGAGACATTATCAAAACCTAGTCCAAAAATAGACTAAAAAAATCCCCTCCCCATCATTAACAATTTTATGGAAAGCCTTCAACAAAGCATGGTTACTCGGTGAGCTGTCTCATGCAACAAAATGCACGGGCCTAGAACTGATGGCTAGGCTATACCCTTTCAATCTTTTGAATTTTAATAAACATGCCTAGTAAAATCCACCTAATCTGAATCCATATATAAATAATTTCCTGGTAGAAAGTCTGGATCAAGAAATCATCTAAAATATAAACCATCTAATTATATAATGACAACTTATAGATCCAGCCATTTCATACAGTTTCAGCACAATTTCCATTCAAATTTGAAAATTTTCCATCTTTTTATCACTATCCAAATGACTCTACCCCTAAAACAAAAAACTCGGATCTGTCCTAACTCCCAAAAAAACTAGAGAACCAAAGAACCTACATCACCATGATGTAGTTACACCACCTTTAGCTCTCAAACATTCCATGAACCATTAGTAAAAACAAATAGCAATACATTTAAATCGATTAGATATCAAACCAACAACAACCTAGAAAAATAAAACCACGATGAGACATCTATGCCAGTAATTACCTCTACTGACTTTCCATAGAATGTCGCTGCCAATAACTACATCTGTCGAGGCTATATCTCAATCAACAAGAAATATTTATAATGGTTTATCCAAACACAAAATGGAAATCGATAAAAAAGAACCATTATATAATACCACTTTCAGATTCTATGATTTCATATGTTCTGTTTTTAAAATCAAGGAATATTTCATGAATAAATCAGTTTAATTATTCTTAAATTTAAAAATAGAAGAATAAATTGTGCTCTACTTTTTAAAAGACACGACTTCTTCTTATCAAAATCAACTATAGAGTACAAAGATTATTGATCACTATAGATGATTAAAAAAAAATTGAAAATTATTTCTTCTTCTCATGTGGATCAAGTTATTATTTCTCAATAATTCATACTTGGTAAAATTAAAAGGCATCGATATTTATTCCCCTATATTATTCAAAAATACATAGATGAAATTTTTGTTGGCTTTGATAAACGGAAGCATAATATTGAATGATTTTTCATCGAAATTATTTATAAATAGATGATGATTTCATTTTTTTCATAAATTATTAGTTCAAGTTGAAATCCCTAATTGATCATAATTTTTTAATCATGGATTATAAAAGTTTCATGATTTGTAGAACTCAAAATTATAAAATAATCATTATCAAACTCATATTTAATCAGAATTAAATAATTCTAGAAAAATACCATATTCATTTATCTTTGCTTGTAATTTTCCATTGATGTGGGTAATGATCTCTTTATTCATAATCATAGATCGCATAATATTACATGAGTTTGTGTAACTATAAAATATTGTAATATATCTTATATCATTAGATTGTATCTCATCTTCCTTGGATTAAATATCTTGAAATATGATTTCTCATTCAGCTAAACATATAAAATTTCACAATATATAGATGTCTAATGTAAAGAAACTAAAAGAATAAATTAAATAAAATATTACGAGAAAGACACATATTTTTATTTGTGTACATCACATTCTTGATGTTTCTTATTGAAATTGTTTCTAATATATGATGGCCTATAAACAACAACAATATCTATTGGAACATAAAAGTCATAAATTTGTGAAGTCCTATTATAGAGAGTTCTTATAAATATTCTGAATAAAATACTTAATAATGTGTTATGATAATGGATTTTCCAGTTTTCATAAGTCTAAAAATCCTTATAATGAGTAGGGAAGCATTACAATGAAGTCATATATTCTGAAAGTATTTACGTTAGAGAAATATATTCAGTGACTTTCAAAGTGCTATTAATTACATATATATTTATTTTCTACACCTAATGTCTTATGACGAGAATTAATGTCTTAAATTTTTAAAATTTAAATCATTATTCTCCGAACATAGTAATTATTCATAAATTCAAAAATATATACTTTGACAGATAAAGTAAACCAAACTACTTATTCCTCTCAGGATTCTCTAGACTTCTCCAAAATCATCTCCACAAAGCAACAAATAATTGTTTTAATTACTAGGAATATCCCTATCTCATTAAAACTAAATTAGAATGATTTTCTACCTTAAAAATAATTAAATTAATGTATTTTTGTGAACCCCACTACCATATCCTAGAAAAAAATTTAAATAATATTGAGCAATATCTATTCATCTTCATCCTTCATCCATGAGTGTAGAAAAACAATCTATATATAAAACAAAATGTGTTGTACTCTAAAGATGTGTTATCCATTGATATCAGAAGAATATTTATAACCAACTATTCAATATTAATGTGGTCTCCTTACATTCTATTTACACCACATGGAAGGTACTCCTATTTCATTATTGGTTACTCACCTAAGACCACATCATTATTAAATCTTGAATGACTAAATTAATCATACATAAAACAAAACAAACAAAATAATATTTAAAACATTACAATAGAATCAATAACACTTATCATTTTCAAATATATGAATCATCATATATAATTCCATATATTTATCAGAACACAGACAATATAGATAATATATATAATATGAAATATAATTTAATAGTGGAATGATATAACCATATAATGTCTTATAATATTCCTCCCACCAAGGCATTTGATATTTTTTTTTCATGAATGTCAAAACATAAAATTATAACATCATAAGATATGATAGTTCTGGAAGATATCTTATTTAGATTTAGATATTGGTTTCATCTCCATCAATCATATAAGTTCCTTGTGAAGATTTATATTATATATTCTGAATTTAAAAAATAAAATATACATTGTATAATATTTCTCCTATACTTATACCATTTTGGTTTGTGGTATTGGGAATGCTAGTAATGAGTTTCTATGTGGATGGAGGAAGAAGAGTTCATCTTTTTTGAAATTGTTTTCTAAAAATTAAAATCCTCATAGGAATGGTTTCCTCTATATTTATATAATATAACAACTATAAGATAATAGTTTTATGTAGTTATTGTTGATTATTGGTTGTGTAATGGTTTAGGGGATTGTGTCTTTATGAGCTATATTATTACATAATTTTTTAGGCCATGATATTTGGTGATACATATCGTTAATGTGAAAAAGGGTGTTTGTCATTATATTATGTTGTTAAAGTGTTAGAAAACATCATTTCACTATGGTTTCTTTCATTCTACTATGATGATGTTTTTCAGATATTGGTGGCTAGTTGATGGGCATGTTGAATAAAAGAAGAGAGGAAAATATTATATCGTAAATTAATGAGATGTAAACATTTTAGTGAAAGAAAGAACATTACATAATGATATTCCTTATTAGGATTTATTTGAATAGTTAATTATTGAGATTTCTAATGTATATTTCTGTAATTATTTTGGTAATATAATTGACCAAAACAATTAATTCCATTATGTAATATGTTCCAATATTTTTATTTTACCGTGTTTTTAGTGATTTAATGTTACCATGTCTCTTGGGTTGATTCTCATGGATTATATTGAATTTTTTGTATCTACAGAGAATAGTTTTTATAGTCATAGATAGCTTTAGTAGGTTTCAAGACTTATATTGAATAAAATAAAACTTATTTAAATGAAAACATAGATTGTATTTTAAACTACAAATTTTTCCAGTTATTTCACTAAAATTGGAAATAAAAGTTGATTGTTTTAAATTCTGGTGGGATTTATGGAGGTGACCCAATAATAGTATTATTTTTTATCATTTTAGAATAATTTTATGTAATGAATAAAAAATTTCTTGTATGATTTTTAATATAATAAAGATTATTTTTTATACCAGGCACTAAGATAGTGTGTGACTTCAAGGCTCAGTGTGTCTTGAATTAATGATTGAAATATATTATATATATTAAATTTCACGCGAATATATTTTTCCTAAAAAATTTAATAACACCAAAATGGTATCTTAAATCTAAAATTTAAGGTTACTGTTGTGTTCAAAACATGGGTTATAACCTATGTTCCACATAACCTTTGTCTGATTGGGCTAGATATAAAAAAGTCATCACAAGAATAGATTGTTGAAAAAATTTAAATAAATTAGTTTGTTTGTATATTTTGACATAACAACATGAGTTTAACATTAATAGAAATTTATTGAAGTTCCATAGGGTTTGCCTCATACACCCTAGAGATTTTAGACAACTATTGGAGATCTTTCTAGGTGAACGATGATAGATCATGATCAAATCATGGATTATTGTACCAACAGTGTCTGTTGATCTCATAAAAAATGAAAGAGAAATCATTCTTCATCAAATTTTGATCTGAAATTTAGGTAGTATATTTTTTTTTGATTTCCATGTCATTTCATAGTATAGAAAAAATGACGATCAATTAAACCAACAAAATTGATATATTCAACAACAATAGAGTTAATTTAATGGAATTATTTTTTTGTTAAATTATTCCTAATCATTTGTCTTATTCTATGGAACTGTATAATGGAATGTGAACAACAGCTGATGGTAGATCCTCATGTATTGTAGATTTTGAATTTTCCACAAATTTTTACTTGTTAATCCTATCCTTTTTCTTTTATCTCATGGTTCTATGAATACCTACTAATAGATTATTGAATGAACATTATTTGGTTCAACATATCAATATAGTGGATGAAGATAGTGACCAGTGGTGAGATCAAGGAGTAGTAACCACAATGGAAGACCATAGTTGGATTTGAATAGATTTATGGTATTCATTCTACCATGTTTTGACATACAATGATAGATGGATCAAGTTTGGTAATTACTTAGTAGATTCAAAGCTAGATCCTAGTGATGATGGATGATAAGGTTGGATAACCCCAAATATTGATGTTTCAGAAATAAATGGGGTTCCAAAGACATATATATCGACATGGAAGAGAACTTGAGGGTTCTGGAAAATATTGAAAAACATAGCAAGTAATTCAGAATGACACGCTATATGGGATCCACGACTACTTCATTAAAATTCTAGCTAAGGTAAAATATCATACAACATGTGACTAGGTCACATGACTTGTGCCGCCCTCCATGAGGCTCAAAATTCTCATTGGAATGTTCAAGGACATGGATGAAATTACACAGCAAGATGTCCAACTATTTACTTAGACATGTATATGGCATGGTGTACACTATCTTGTACATGGACTCAACAACTATACACATACATGGCCAGGTGACATGAGATGTGTATTGTGTTTCTCTAAACACCATTTACTCTATCAACATGTTAGGTACCTGAACACAAACATGTCATGTGAGTCTCTTCTATTGACACAGACATTGGGATATCTTGACATGTAGTGTACCCCCTGGCCCGTTCTGTGTACCCCCTTCAATAGTGTGTGTAACACTTATTTTCCTTAGTCAGGACCAATATAGGTTGAGTTTTTTCTCTTGGTAATATTTTTCTTTTGTATATTGATGCATTACATCCACATCACATGATTTTGATCCCCTCTAGAGGCTGTAAATTGGATATGCTTATAGTGTCCCTATATGTGATTGGATTGGGATCATCTATCATCTTTATTATCTATATGGGGTTTATGGAATCTGTGTGACCTCTCTGAGAATGGATTTCATCCTGAATCTAGAATTTTGTATCATTGTGGTAGGTGATATCATTTTCTTACAATCCCCTATGAAGCGAGTTAATCAAAATTGGATTTATGGTGTCTCCCCACAGTTATGGGTATGACCCCATCTTTATGTATTTGTGTCTTATTAGACCAAGGATCATAATTGGGTGGGGTCCAATGAACTATACCACTATTTTTAGTGTCTCTGATGATATCTTAGATCATTGAGTGTATTCTCCCGGAATGGGCATTTAATTTACTAGAATCATGTGGAAATTTTTTTGTAATGATATCCTTGTAGTGTGGTGTCCTTACATATAATATATTAGTTTTTTTATTATACATTACTTTCTATATATTTTATCTAGATGAATATGCATGGTGATTCGTGTTTTCTATTTTTTGTGTAACTGAATAAGTATTGTAATAATAACCCCTCCATGAGTGTTTCTTGCATGTGTCATGTTTTATGAAATATAATGTCCTTTTAATGGTGTCATAGGAGGATGTGGAGTGGGTTGAGCATAACCGGAGATTTTTAGAATGAGGTGTTCTACTATGATATTGAATTTGACTTAGTCACCCCCTATGGATTAGGTTGGACTCTTTACAGTTTTTGATGTGCTTTTTGATGTGGTTCTATTTTTACATAGTTTTTCCACATCTTTGTACTTAATTTGTAATGATTTACTGAATTATTTAATCACATTAAACTAAATAATTGTACTTTTATATTTTTATAATTAATTTTTTAATTAAACAATTTTTTTAATTAATTAAGTATTTTTATTCTTTAAATTAATAATATTAATCTTACTTTTCTTATCTAATTTAATTATTTGATTTTTAGTTGCGTTAATTCTAATATTCCCACCAATTAATAATTTTATATTAATAATAAATAGTCATTTAATATCTTTATATGTGTTTTTTAACATATTATTTATTTTAATATTTTGTTTTTTTATTTTGTTTCATAAGAATAGGTAATCAATGTTAAATTATTTGTCTAATCGTCCTGATAATTACCTCAGTTAAGAATTTTAGTTTAAATTACAAAAAATTGTTCACATTTAATTTTATTTATTAAAAAAGATGTTTAATTAATTAATTAAGTGTTTTAAAACAATTATTATTTAATATTATGTATGCAGTTTTATTATTCATTCATTAAATTTTGTTTTTAGTCTACCATAGAGGTATACAAGAGCTTTAGGTAATTTATTAGGTCACAGATGCTAACCATTTTCATTCAATTCTACCCTGTAATTAATTTATATATTAATTTTAATTTATATTTTATAATTTTGGATTATAAATTATCCAATTTTTTATTTAAGTTTTATCAATTAATAATTTATATTGTAATTTAAAAGTCTAATGTTTAAAAAAATCATGTTTTAAATTCATTGTGTTTAGTTTTATTTTAACTAATTATTTTCAATCGTTTATTTATTTTACTTAACTTTTAATTTTACGTTTAGTTTATTTGTTTTTAATTTCTGAAGGTCACCATTAGTCATTAATTTTTGCTCTAACAGTTACCCTTTTATCTAGTTTTTACCAGTTACCTTTTTACCCCCAACCATGAGCATTATTTTTCGCTTTTGGTTAACATAATTTTAATGTATCGGTGACCTTTAATTTTTTCAGTGGTGACCTTTTCTTTTAAGTGTCAGGGAGCTTATAAAATGGTGACTATTCAGTCTATTGGTGACTTTTTATCCCAGCGGTGACCTTTAATGTTGAGACCCGAAGCTTAATGTACATGGACATTACATAACGTTTGTGGAATAATTAGTACATAAGAAAAACACACACACAAGTACCATAATAGTTTAGTGTCTGTGGAAACTCGGAATATAATCTTCTAATCATGGTGAAAGATCATCAACATCTCCCATAAAGATCTCACTTTTTTACCAAAAACCATTCATTATATCCTGGGGACAAGAAAACATAAATGGGTGAGATCAAATGCTCAGTAAGGGTAAACAAAAAAAATATCAATCACATCATATACATAAGAATATAACTTTTGGAAATCTTAACCTGCAAAAGAAATCATAATTTCATAACATTGGATAAATCATTGTAGTGAAATGTAATTCCAATAATCATAACATAAAACATGAAACTTTGTGGCATACACACATAATCATAGAGAATCATTTCTTATTAGTCAAGACTCATTTCCAAGACTATCTTAGTGGACAATGTCCACTTCTGAACCGAGTTCACTCTTCGTTTCATTCCTATTTCACTGAACATGTTTAACCTGCCGTTCCAGCCATGTCTATCTCACAAGATATAAAATATTTACCCAATGAATTGGAGGGAGATATATTTCCCACCCTACTCATAATGATACCATTCTTATGTTTTCCACAAAATCATAAATCATACATTATTGCATAACCCATGAAATAAAAATGGGAATCATAAACATCATGACATCATAAAAAAATTCATAAAAGATAAAGGAATTCATCAATATAATTCCATCACAACATAATCAAATCAATGTAATAACAGGGATTGAACTAGAACCCATTATTGTCTTATATGGAAAATAATTTTGATAAAACACTTGAACTCCATTCTTGAAGAAAATATCCTTTCTACTTCAAAAACATTTTTAATTTCATAACATGTCATACAATTTTAAACTAAAAGAAGTTTATTAAAAATAAACTTAAAAACTTGTAAATGAATATTCTTGGAAATAATGTTTTAAAAATCCATTCATGTCGTATATGTTTAAAAAACATTCTTCTCGTACTTTTGTCGGAAAAGTCAAAAAGTACCTTATACGAAAAACGAAAAAAGATTCCATTCATATCTTTTACTAAAAACTAATACTAGGGTAAAATTGGATATAAACTATTGTAAAAGGATTTAAATATTACATATTTAGGAATCAAGGATGTGGATGATAAATATTCCCCAGTAAATTATGAATTATAAACAATCTCTAATAAAAATTGAGATTGCGGGATTTCCCTTACCTTAGGTCTGATTTGCTTCGAATGAGTCTGAACATCCAGTATAATGATTTAAATAATGTCATTGGCTTATTAAAGAATAATATTCATTGTTATTATATCATATATGGTTCACTTATGTCTTTATATTACCCGTTCTTTTGTAAATTCAGGTTAAAGTAGCGTTTTGGGTAAAATCATCTCATTTGTCGTTCGTGTTTTAACTTGTAATTATTCATATGATTAATTAGATCATGATTACTTAAATAAAGAATTTAAAACATGATTTATATATAATATATATTCAGAATATACATATATATAATGGATTGATAAATGGAACGAAATACACTGTTCATGGAGACGGTAGGTCGTACGTACGCATGAACGTTGTTTTCTTTTCCTTATTGAGTTGAATGGAATTACGTAGATGACATACATATATATACAAATAAATCCAGTATCATTATTATGTCAAATATTTCATGATTACTTATTATATATAATTTATAATCATTCATGGATGGTTAACGTGGAGAATGAATCTCATCACGTCGTGGAGTCGGTAGTCCGTACGTACGCACGAGCGATGATATCGTTCTCATGATCGTGGAATTGTTCTGAAGTGTATGTATACTATTTCATAATCAATATAACTTTACAATAATCATATATAGTTATTATTTACACCATTATACCCATCCAATTAAGGTGGTGGTGGAAAATAGATTACACCACGGCGTGGAGACATTATTCAGTACGTACGCAGGCGCAGTGATTTCGTTTTTCGTAGGTTGGATAGATTGTGCAATAGGGATGTTTCATACTTATAATAACATATTAGTATATGAGTGATACTTATGTTATTACTTCATAATGAAACAAACTAAGAAGAAGAAGTGGAAGAAGAAATAATGTTGATAGAATTGGTAACGGACATTACCTCTTCTTTGAAGCGCCTATTTGAGATCTCCTTTTAGGGCACTAAAATTGGTCTTCAAGGATGCACAGAACCTCTAGGATGTCTCTAGGGAAGTGTAGAAGTTAATTTGGCATGGGTTGGCCGAGCTTGAAAGTTCAAAGTGGTGTTAGGAAGAGAGGGAGGAGGTTCCCTTTTATAAGGGAGGAGAGGGGCTCCTTTGGAAAAACTAAATATATTATTTTATTATAAAGCCAAATTCAGTTTTAAATAGATCCAAATTGATTTATATTGAATATAAGGTGGTTATTGGTCGATATACTCTCATAAAATAGAATTTAGACAAGTTTAGGTTCCTTTTTTAACCTTATCATTTATATTTAACTTTAAGTTAGATAATTTTACTTTTACCGTGTCTTTTTGTGTTCTTACACTATAAGGTTAATAAACGTACTATAACAAGGAAAAAGAATCCCAAGTAGTTTATTATTAATATATATATCCTTATCTAAGTAATTATACCGAACCATAGATTTTTAGAAATAAAATAACAATTAATAATATAATATTTGTTTTACAAACTATTTTATGTCAATTTTGACACTATTTAGTAATTGACTTTTGTAAAATTCATAACAGAATGATTAGTTGGAAAAAAGTTAATTAAATCAATAATAACATGTCATATTAACCTATAAAATTATTGTAATTCAAAAAAAGTCTCAATTTACATTTATTTGGGAATTTATAACATCAATTATGTCAATATTTCATTAATAAGATAATTACTGCATCATCATTGTGTCATAAATAAATTAACTTATTTAATGTCTAAAAATTTAAAATAAAATACCATTATGTAGGAAATCTGTTTATCTTTCTAATGAATATTTATAGTCGAATTTATCTTATGTATAACCCTATATTAAAAATGATTTTCTTATTAAACTTTTATTTTAACTATTTTAACCCTTCTTTAAATAAATTAATAATAAATGTCCTCATCTAATCCAAGTGGCCCTAAATGGTCATATTTTATTCCTAAGGTTGTTTTCAGTCTAATTAAACTTATCCAATAAAATAGTACATGTGTTAGGGTAATAATAACATCATTTTTACCCTTAATTACCCAATTTACTTTTAACCGTGGTAAAAAAAAGTAAAAAGATACTATTCACCAAAAATTATTTTCATCTCACTGAACAACATTTTACTTACTGACATCAACCTTGAGTCTTGGATTTTTGAAATTCCACTCATAGAAGCGGTAAAATTATGTTTTATGAAAAATTCATTTTTTTAACTACCACTTAGTGGTTTCACTATTCATCAAAAAATCAAAGTTTCCAGAAAAATACCAAAAATTAGGCCTAAGAAATATTTGATATTATGAATTAAAAAATGATGTCTATTTTACCAAATTCAAAACATATTAGTTGCATTAATTAATTTAAAAATTAATTCCCGTCGTCAAAACAAATAGCGTGTTCTTAAGAGATAATGATTTTCAAAAGATTGACAGTTGTTTATGTCTGGTTTAAATGTGAAATTACATCCAATAACCAGCATTGTATTAAATTGTTAAAATATATTCTAAATATACTTTAAAACCACTCAAATTAATAAGTTATCACTATTAATTATTTCTATTAAAAAGGTTGTTTTTAAATAAAGTTTAGTAATTTTCACTATTCATCAGAAAATGAAAGTTATCCGAAAAGTACCAAAATCTCACCCTAAGCTAATTTTGATATTCTGGATCCAAAAATGAAGTCCATTTTGATAATAAAATTTAAAAAATTTCAAAAAGTGGTTGTTACTATTCATAACGGCTAGTTTTAATAATATTTTAATAGCATATCGTTATTTAGTGAAACTCGGTATTGCGTACTACACACGCTATCGAGGAAGGTCGTGATTGCGTGTAATGCAAGGCAAGTCAAGGTTGCGTGTTGTGCAATCTTCTTTTGGTGTAGCATACAAAACAAGAAATTAATGAAATTAAGAAATAATATTTTTCATCAAATCTCATGTTGTTACATTCTACCCCCCTTAAAATGAAATATCCCCTCGAAATTCGTTGGGGTTGTAAATGGTTTAATACTCGAAAGTTTCTTTAATAGATACCCACATCGTAAAAATGTATACCAAAACCAATATTTAAAAACAAAAGTATGAAACCTAACGGTTACCCAAAAAAACTAATCACTGGGTTTCCACATAGGTGAAAATATGGATATGGAAGAGAAATCTAATCCTCAGGTTCTGATGGAGAGTGGTAGAGAACATGGCTATGGAAAAGCCAGCATTCACAAAGCCATAAATTTTTTATGATCTAGGGTACCATCTAATTCATCGGATATAAGGGCACTAGGACAACATTTTTTGGTTTTCATGATCATTTCCCTAAAGTTGAACATTTTGAATTAGAATAAATACATACTTTATTTTGGTACAATCTCACTGTTGTTCATGCTTTGAACAATTTCCACTTCATCTCTAAAATAAATGAAGTTGAATTCGTTATTCATGAAGTGTTAATAGATAATGTGATAGAATGATGGTTCATTCCATCTGTTTCAAACAAAAGGTTAGCAAATGTTATCAAATATACCTAAATCCATCTATGGTGAGGTTAATCATATACGATTCCAAAAATGAACTTATACTTCATATATCATATAGCGTAATAAAATAAAACTAGTTTCTACTAACAAGGGTCTTGTTGTAGGCCAGTGGTAGGTGATAAATCCAGTCGCACTTCGGTTGTGGGTTTGATTCCCACAGCCTTGTCCGACGCGATGGGTTGTCGCCCGTCCTGCAGGTTGTCCTTTTTCTAGACCTATATTACTATAACATCCCATAAATAATATCAAAAAAAGTTCTATCCTAACTTATGTCCGACATAATCTATTCCAGTTTTTAGGCTTATCTAAAATACTTCGGTCCAAGCACATAGTATAATGAAAATTATTACTTTAAATGTCACATAATAATCACGTGAATGCCATCATTTATACCCCACATATCATAATATATATATTTTTGGTCAAATTAAAAACATGTGAATACCTTAATCATGTATTCTCTTGAAGAATGAATACTCATTGTACCATAGTGAAAACATTAATGCAGTCAAAAGTTAACTCTTTCCACATACCAAAATCCAAAAATTCTATATACTCAAACCATGATATAACCCTCTCCTTATATCAGTCATGAGCTCATGAATACGTAAAACATTTCATTTTCTCGTTTTCCATTCATTATGTGCATATCATCTTTTTTTCCAAAAATATCTCAGTCACATTCTATGGTTAGCAGTACCATTAAAAACCACAATAGACCAATACATAAATATTCCAATATTCCACGATACTATATAGAACATTATTTTTGAATCCCATTACATAAACACTTAATCATTCCACCACATTATTGTCATATTCAACATCGCCAATAGTAATCGCATGTGACTTCCCTTTGTCATTTGCCTTAAGTGGTTGCTCATCACTAACACTTGGATTAGGGCATTTATTAGCATAATGCCTCATTTCCTTGCACTTGAAGCATTGAAGTGTTGGTGGTGCGTTCTCTGCAGTCTTTTCTTTATTCACATCATTAGAAACCCTTTTTCCATTACTTCGAAACTCAGCTGCTCGATGACCTTCTATTCCACACTTAAAACATTTTCTAGTCCCTTTAAGACAATATCCACCATGTTTCTTTCCACACGTTGAGCATAAAGAAACATTCAGCTTCTTTTCACCATTATTCTGAGATTTCTCCTTGAACTCCATCTTTCGTTTCTTGTCAAAACTATGAGATGGATAAGTAACACCAACATCCATTTCTACCTTGATAGCACAATGTACAATTTCTTTATAGCTACTAAAGTCTCTTATAAATAATTCCCTTCGAAGATTTGGTTTTAAGCCACTGAAGAATCGATCAACTTTACTTTCAGGCTGGTTGATAAATACAGATGCATAACTTACAGGCATTGTAAAATTTGCTTCATATATACCAATAGATTCATCATCCTTTTGCTTTAGTTCAAGAAACTCCTTCTCCATCTTTTTTCGAAGAATACAAGGGAAGTACTTACTGAAAAATAATTTCTTGAACTTGTCCCATTCCATGGACTCAATTTCATCTCTTGGACTTGTATTCTTGATAGGATTCCACCATTGATCAGCATCACCTTCCAAACGATACACTACTAAGATGACTTTATCATGTCTAGAACATTGAAGTACTGAAAATATCTTTTCAGTAGTAGTGATCCATTTTTCAGCAACAAGTGGATCAGAAGACCCAATGAAAGAAGGTGGATGTTGCCTCATGAAGGACTCAATCTAATATTGTTCCCTTCTCTGCTCATTTGGAAGTCCATAATGATTCATAGCTTGTGTAAGTATAGCAATAAGATTTTTCACTCCATCTCCCATAACATTTGTTTGTTCAGGAGGACAATCATTGCATTGTCCGTTACATTGACCAACACGGTTCCTTTGGGTTCAATCCATCGTCTAAAACCCAAAACGAATAGTGTGAGAGGAAAAAATCATGCTAGGGAAAATAATTTAATAAAGGGGGAGTAACTTCAATATCTAACATCATGGGTTACCATAATTCTAGTACTATAACCTATACTTATACTTAACCTTAGGGACATCCGTAGACATACCTTAGAAATATCTCTAGGGATCTCACTAAATTTCTTGCATCCTAGTTTCCAAAGGTTGACTAAACCTTTCCTCTGATACCAACTGTAGAGACCCGAAGCTTAACGTACCTGGACATTACATTACTTTTGTGGAATACTTAGTACATAACAAAAACACACACACAAGGATCGTAATAGTTTAGTTTCTTTGGAAACTCGGAATATAATCTTCTAATCGTGGTGAATGATCTTCAACATCTCCCATAAATATCTCCCTGTTTTTACCTAAAACCATTCATTATATCTTGGGGAAAAGAAAACATAAAAGGGTGAGCTCAAATGCTCAGTAAGGGTAAAAACAAATATCAATCACGTCATATACATAAGAACATAACTTTTGGAAATCTTAACCTGCAAAAGAAATCACAATTTCATAACATGGGATAAATCATATTAGTGAAATGTAATCCCAATAATAATAATATAAAACATGAAACTTTGTGGAATACACACATAATCATATATAATAATTTCTTATTAGTCAAGACTCTTTGCCAAGAATATCTTAGTGGACAAAGTCCATTTCTGAACCGAGTTCACTCCTCATTTCAGTCATGATTCACTGAAACGGTTTAACCTTCCGTTTCATCCATGTCTATCTCATGAGATATAAAATCTTTACCCAATGCATTGGAGGGAGATATAGGTCCCACCCAACTCATAATGATACCATTGTTATGTGTTCCAGAAGATCATAAATCATACATCATTGCATAACCCATGTAATAAAAATGGGAATCTTAAACATTGTGACATCATAAAACAATTCCTAAAAGATAAAGGAATTCATAAATATAATTCCATCACAACATAATCAAATCAATTTAATAATAGATATTGAAATATAACCCTTTATTATCTTATATGGAAAATAATTTTGATAAAACACTTGAACTCCATTCTTAAGGAAAATATCCTTTCTACTTCAAATTTTTTTTTTCATTTGTTAACTTGTCATACAATTTTAAACTAAATGAAGTTGATTAAAAATAAACTTGAAAACTTGTAAAATAATATTCTTGAAAATAATGTTTTAAAAATCCATTCATTCCGTATAAGTTAAAAAAACATTCTTCTCGTACTTTTGTCGGAAAAGTCAAAAAGTACCTCATTCGAAAAATGACAAAAGATTCATTTCATATCATTTACTAAAAACACATAGAAGGGTAAAATTGGGTATAAAATATTTTAGAAGGATATAAATATTACATATTTAGGAAACATGGATGTGGATGATAAATATTCCCCAGTAAATTCTGACATATAAACAATTTCGGATAAAAATTGAGATGGGGAGATTTCCATTACCTTAGGTCTGATTTTCTTTGTAAGTGTCTGAACATCCTGTATAATGATTTAAATAATTTCATTGACTTATTAAAGAATCATATTCATTGTTATTATATCATATATGGTTCATTTATGACTTTATATTACCCATTCTTTTGTAAATTCATGTTAAAGTAGCATTTTCGGTAAAATCATCTCATTTGTCATTGGTGTTTTAACTTTTAATTATTAATATGATTACTTAGATCATGAATACTTAAATATAGAATGTAAAACATGATTTATATATAATATATATTCAGAATATACAGATATATAAAGGATCGATAAATGGAAAGTAATACACCGTTCATGGAGATGGTAGGTCGTACGTACGCATGAACGCTGTTTTCGTTTCCTTATTGAGTTGAATGGAATTAAGTAGATGAAATACATATATATACATATAAATACAGTATCATTATTATGTCATATATTTCATGATTACTTATTATATATACATTATAATCATTCATGAATGGTTAACGTGGAGAATGAATCTCATCACGTCGTGGAGATGGTAGTCCGTACGTACGCACGAGCGATGATATCATTCTCATGATCATGGAATTGTATTGTAGTGTATGTATACTATTTCAGAATCAATATCACATTACAAAAATTACATATAGTTATTATATACACCATTATACCCATCCAAGTAAGGTGGTGGAGGAAAATAGATTACACCACGACTTGGAGACGGTATTCCGTACGTACGCACGCGCGGTGATTTCGTTTTCCGTAGGATGGATAGATGGTGAAATATGGTTGTTTCATAATTATAATAACATATAAGTATATTAGTGATACTTATGTTATTACTTCATAATGAAACAACCTAATAAGAATAAGTTTAAGTAGAAATAATGTTGATAGAATTGGTAACAGAAATTACCTCTTCTTTGAAGCGCCTCTTTGAGATCTCCTTTTAGGGCACTAAAATTGGTCTTTGAGGAAGACCATAACCTCTAAGATGTTTCTAGGGAAGTGGAGAAAATCATTTTGCAGGGGTTGGCCTAGCGTGAAGGCACAAAGTTGTGTGAGGAAGATAGGGAGGAGGTTCCCTTTTATAAGGGAGGAGAGGGGCTCCTATGGAAAAACTAAAACTATTATTTTATTATAAAGCCAAATTCAGTTTTAAATAGCTCCAAATTGATTTATTTCGAAACTAAGGTGGATATGGGTCAATATAATCTCATCAAATAGAATTTAGACAATTTTAGGTTCCTTTTTTAACCTTATCATTTATATTTAACATTAAGTTAGATAATTTTACTTTTACCTTATCTTTTTGTGTTTTTACACTATAAGGTTAATAAACATACTATAAAAATCCAAACGAACCCCACGTTTATTATTATTTATATATATAAACTTATATAAGTAATTTGGCCAATCCTTAGATTTTTAGGAATAAAATAACAATTAATAATATAATATTTTTTAAAAAAACTATTTTATGTCAATTTTGACACTATTTAGTAATTGATTTTTTAAAAAATAATAACAGAATTATTATTTAGAAAATATTTAATTAAATCAATACTAACATGTAATATTAACCTAGAAAATTAGTGTAATTCATAAAAAGTTTCAAATTACATTTATTTGGGTATTTATAACATCAATTATGTCAATATTTCATTAATAAGATAATTATTGCATCAACTTTGTGTCATAAATAAAATAAACTATTTAATGTCTAAAAATTAGAAATAAAATAAGGTTTTGTATTAAATCTTTTTATCTTTATAATGAATGTTTATATTAGATTTATCTTATGTATATCCTTATATTAAAAATTATTTTCTTATTAAACTTTGATTTTAACTATTTTAACCCTTCTTTAAATAAATTAATAATAAATGTCCTAATCTAATCCAAGTGGGCCTAAATGGTCATATTGTATTCCTAAGGTTGTTTTTGGTTTAATTACACATATCCAATAGAATTAGGACATGTGTTTTGGTAATAATAATATCATTTTTACCATTAATTACCCTATTTACTTTTAACCGTGGTAAAAAAAGTAAAAAGTTACTATTCACCAAAAATTATTTTCATCTCATTGAACCACATTTTACTTACTGACATCAACTGTGTCTCTCGGATTTTTGAAATTCTACTCACAGAAGCGGTAAAATTATGATTTTTGAAAAATTAATTTTTTTTAACTACCACTCAGTGGTTTCACTATTCATCAAAAAATGAAAGTATCCAGAAAAATAAGAAAAATTAGGCCTGAGCTATATTTGATATTATGAATTCAAAAATGATGTCTATTTTACCAAATTAAAAACATATCAGTGGCATTAATTAATTTAAAAATTAATTCTCATCGTCAAAACAAATAGTGTGTTCTTAAAAGATAATGACTATCAAAAGATTGACAGTTGTTTATGTCTGATTTAAATGTGAAATTACATCCAATAACCAACATTGTATTAAATTGTAAAAATATATTCTAAATATACTTTAAAACCACTCAAATTAATAATTTATCACTATTAATTATTTCTATTAAAAAGTATGTTTTTAAATAAAATTTAGTAATTTTCACTATTCATTAGAAAATGAAAGTTATCCGAAAAGTACCAAAATTTCACCCTAATCTTATTTCGATATTCCGAATCCAAAAATGAAGTCCATTTTGAAAATAAAATTTACAAAATTTCAAAAAGTTGTTATTACTATTCCTAACTGCTAGTTTTAATAATATTTTAATAGCATATCGTTGTTTGGTGAAACTCGGTATTGCGTACTGCACACGCTATCGAGGAAGGTCGTGATTGCATGTATTGCAAGGTAAGTCATGGATGCCTATTCTGCAGGCTTCTTTTGGTGTAGCATACAAAACAAGACATTAATAAAATTAAATACAATATTTTTCATAAAATCTCGGGGTGTTACATTTAATGTTTTGTATGAGTAGCCCCTTATTTTTTTATTCTATAATGGTGCCCTTTTTATTTTCTTAACCGGCGATCCTTTCTGTTTTTAAGCTAACGGTGAACCCCTTTCGATGCTCCTCATTTTTTAACTAACTGTGAAACTTATTATATTTTTATTTTATTTCATCGATGATCTCTCTCCTTCATTTTAGCATATCAGTAACCTTATTCATTTAAGCTAACTGTGACCCTGCACCTCACTGTTTTGTTCATTCTCATACCCTGCACCTAACTGTTTTACCCCTCCATCTCACCCTCCTGTGCTCACTTCCACCATTCCCACTCTGACACCAGTTCTTTTCTTTTTCTCTGATTTCCTTTCATCCTCACTCTAGCCACTTCTACTCAACGTCCATGCATCACCGCTTATTTCAACTGACACTTATGATTCACCAACTCTTCATACCGACACACATTATCACCAGATCCACACAATTCAGCATTTTTTGATCTAGATTCTGAAACCACCACCCACTGCAATATCAAAATCACTGCAATAATTTTACAACTTTTAACCTGATTTATCTTTAGATCCCACCACAGTTGATGATAACTACCGCTTCCCAGAAACTAGAATAAACCCTAGTAATTGGATTTGAAGGAGGTCGAGTTGAAGTTGGTTGCCTCTGGAATTGGCTCCGCTGGAGGGATTAAATGGAGTCCATCATGAGATATAAATATGCTTGGAATCACTGCTGTCGTTGCCGCTATAGGAGGGTCCACTGGAGTTGAGTATAGGAGGAGTTTGTGAGTAGTAGGTAGTTGCACCTGCTGAAAGCGCACCACCACTATCTAGTTGAATCAGAACCAGAGGCTGTTGCACTGCGTTGTGTGTCGTTGTGCACTACATCGCCACTACTACGAGAATTGGAGGATGAGGTTCTTCGGACCTATGCTATTTGTTGGAGGACGACGCGTCGTGCTGGAGGAGGAACTAACATGTGGAGATCCAATGAAACCCTATCCCCTTCTCTGTTTGTGCACCGTGGAAGTGATAAAGAGGGGTGGATAGATTAATGTTAAAAAAATAAAATTATAATAAAATTATAATATAAACTATAAAAAAATTTCTAAATTATAGTGTTAAGTGTTAATAATTATAAATAAATAATAAATATAAAATAATATGATATTAACAAAACATAATTATTAAACAAGTTAACTTAAATAAATTATATTACACTAAAAATTATTTAATTAAAACTTCTAAAATTAGAATAGAATTATTTAAATTAAGTGTCGCATAATAAGTGTTTTATAATTTATTAAATAAAATACCAAAAAATAATTTATAAATAAATCTAGAATAAAACAAACTATTTAATAACTTAACAATTTAATGTTCTTGATAATAATTTTTTAATAAATAATTTAACATTATTAATTAATTAAAAAATATTTACTTAATTATATAATATAATGTTTAGAACCTAATTTTTAACAACATATCAATTTAAATAAAGTAACTTAATTATTTAATGATATATCAGTTATTTATATTTGTAACTAAAACTATCATTAATAATTATATTAAAATTAATAAAGATAATTACCTACTGAATTGAAAATAATAATTAATAATTAATTAACTTTTAGATTAAATAAATAAATTATCTAGCTAATGTTTGTTAAGTAATTTAACTATTGTTGTCACGCCCTGACCCCAAAAGCCGAGAGTTGGTGCGTTATTACATAACATTGGCATGATCATAAAAGGTCATGTTTTGAAAGATTGATTACTTTATTATCCTTGGAAGTGCAAGATACATTCATAAGGTTTACATTACATAATAAAATGGAAAAATACAACAACATTGTTTCCATAGACAAAAATGAGATCCCATGTACTATCCCTACAAGTCAGTCATAATATACTTCGTCGCATCCTGGGAAAAATAAAACACAGAAAGGGGTGGGCTTAGATGGTCCGTGTGGATAAAAATATAAATGAAAATTTCATAAATAATCATAAACATTTACGGAAATGTATAAGACTAAAACAAAAGCCTTTTTAACATGAACTTCAGTATAATATGGCAATGATAAAATCAAATAATTCAATTTAATTATACACATGGATATTCTAATAGTCGAATAATTACATGTAATATCAATAGCCACTTTCATAATGATAGAATGCATAATTCCAGACTTTCATAACCACATAGTCAAGGCCCTGTGCCAAGACTACAAATAAGATTTTTTCAAGAACTTGTTCCAAGACACTAGTTTGTTTCATGATACCTACAGATGCATCGAGGAGATATAGTGAGCTCTGTCCATCTCTTACTATGTCCAATGCATTACTCAAATGAAATGTTTTATACATAAAATAATCATTCATATTTATACTAGAATAAAAAATGTCAATACATTATCCATATTCCATTAATGGATTGAAATAACACATCCATATTCAAACATATCCCCAAACATTCAATATAATATGGGTATTTGGTATCATAATTAATCAAAATCAAACAATCTTGAAATCCATTAAATGATGTCGACATAGATGAAATAAAAACCTTTTTAGAGAAATATATATTTCTATATTGAAATAATTTAAATGTCATGTAATTATAAAAGAAATCATTTATATTTTAAAATATTCTTATAATCATGTAAGGGACAGTTTGGAGATGTTATAACGGTAGAAAATAGCAGCACCCACCGTATTAGTTAAAAAACATTCTTACCTTACATTTGTCGAAAATGTCAAAAAGTACCTTCTTTGGAAAATGATGGAAATATTTCAATCAAAATGTATAAGGATAAATATGGGTATAGATGAATTTTCCCCATTTTCAAGTAAATAGGAAAAATGTTTTGAAAGAAATTTTTAAGAAACATGGAAGTGAATGATAAAGAGGTCCCAATAGATAATTATATATAAACAACCTTGGATAATAAAGTAATTTGAAATTAACCATTACATTTTACATATTGTTGGTCGAGGGTAGGTTAACCACATTTATAAATGTGAAATAAGTTTTATTAAATTTTACTAGAATCATATAAATTAATATGATATTATATATGATCTTTTAACATTTCTTTATTAATATTGCCTTAGTATTATAGTCGTTTCGTGTGTTAAATGATTAATTTTCCTTTATATGATTTGTTATGTAAGTAATCTTTCTTAAGGATAGGAAGTATCTTATAGTTATTCATAATTATATTAAGTCTTTAAACATTATTTTTAATCATCTAAATAATATTAGACTTGAATGGATATGATGGGGAGTGAATCTTATCGCGTTCGTGGAGACTGTAATCCGTACGAACGCACGAGCGACAATATCATTATTTTGATAGTAAAATAATATATAATTGGATGGTATATCATATATACAGAATCCTTATCATGTTATATTTATTATTTATATCAATTACACATCATTATTATAACCATCCCAATAATAATTTATTGAATAAAAATTACACCACGACTTAGAGACGGTAAGCTATACATACACACATATGGTGACATGTCATTCAATGGATGGATGATGTCACGAACCAGCCCGGGTCGACCCTGAATCGGTCACCCGAGCCGGTCTGCGGCAAGTCCCGAGGGGCGTTCCTGATCCCCCCGGGATGGAAACGAGTGCCAGGCATTAATGTTTGATCATTGGGAATGATTTCAGCCCAAACAAAAGTAAATAAGATAGAACAAATAAACACTAACAGTGGAAAAGAAGCAAAAGACACATGACCACGTACCTCCATGTGACCTCTCAGGTCACCACCCAACTCGAGAGAAACCTCCCTCCAACACTGAGTGACTCAAGCCTGAAATACCTGAGCAAGGGAAGACCTGCAACTGAAATGATAATATAGGCATGAGCATTAAAAATGCCCAGTAGTTAAGCCAAAGTAAACCACTGAATCCAAATGATTCCTTTCCCAAGCAATCCGTTGACACAGGTTTAAAAAAATACAATTATAAAAATAGATTTTTCACATTTAAAAATAAACAACATGTTTTCCCCATATGAAAACCCAATGCACACTATAAATCACATTCAAAACCATTTCCTGATTTTATAAACAAAACCAAATACAAATAATACCATGACTGTGCTAGAAAGGAACAGGTAGACAGTACAGGCTGAAAATAGACCAGTGAAATAGAAAGTAACCAAGTAATTCCAGATGAAAGTAGTGAAAAAGGACACAAGTAAAACTATAAGCTGTAAAGAATAACTGAATGTAAACAATCAAGGAGAACAAGTAACCATGGGTGATCCTAAACATCCCTAGAAAACCCCTGGACGTACTCGGGTTCAGACTACCTATCGGCGTGGTACTCCATATTAAATAACCAACTAGCCTCCCTAATATCCAACCAGTGGCACATCCCTCCTGGCCTATCCACAACTCCAGGGGGTACTAACCCGTCTAATCAGGGTTAGCAAGCAACCGTCACTCGATAATCTACAAGACTCCTAGGAACCCATGGTGGTTTTTGTAACACTGTGTAAGTGGGATACCCTCGCACGCGTGACTCATCTCACTGCACTTGCCAACCCCTTACACGGACATCGCTACACGACAAGCCTCGAAGGGAAGTCCCCCTATAGAGATGCCCTCACAAGTACGTATATATATATATATATAATCACTTCACATTTAAAAAAGTGCCAATCGGGCCTTCACGTCATTTAATTATCAAAACCACTTTATAAAAATACCTGAAGTCGCCAAGCGAGCACTCAGTTTTTTACAAAATCAAAGGACTTTACACGAGAATTTCACAATATCTTCTTCAAAAACTCAAATGTTGCTTTTGTTTTAAATAAAAATCCAAACGGTCATATTTTTGTAGATTTCTTTTTAAACCAGTTCAATGTGTCTCATGAAGAGGCGAAAACATTTTGAAACCAAGAACCATTTAGAAAAGTCGAGATTTCGAGAAAATAAAATTAGATAAAAATAAAAATAAATGGTAACAATTTCAAACACCATCTTAATTTGAGGGCACATCCATGTGTGCACCTGGTGCACCCATGGATGTGTCAACATCCAATGGTGTGTCAAACCTGCAAAGGGTCACGACAACATTTGCAAATAATACTAAATTTCATAAAACTAACCAGCACAGGATAATAGGATCCAACAATGATTCTTTCTTTACAAAAAGAAAACACCGCTCAAGACAACCAATGGTAACATAAGAGAACATAGGAATTTAGTTCCACATTAGCTGGAAATGCCTAAAAAGGTGCACTATACAAACAATAAAAAGTGCAGGAAAACATCTAGTGCACAACTACCTTGGCATAAAATATAATTGCTTCAAACATAACTTTAAAACAAAAAATATAGATTTTAAAACACCAAAATAAGTCGCGCAAGGACATCATAAACACGCGAATCATGGAATGAAATTTATTTAAAACAATTCAAGCATCAGCAAAGTACCTCAGAAAGGAAACAGTTGAATTCGCCTACCTCAAACAAGGAGCGGATGCGATGGAACCCCAACGGAAAGTAGGACAATCCTTTGCGGACAAACTGCGTACGCTGAACAGTGGAAAATGTACACATCACTCAACCCGCGACAGAAAAAGGATTAATATGAATTAAATATGAACACCAAGATGCCACGAAGGAAAAATAAATTAATTAATTTATTTATTTATTTATTAATCAGTCAATAAATAAAAAAATAGGTAATTAAATAAATATAAATAGATAAATACACATACAAAAATAATCAAGAGAATAAATAAATAACAATAATAATTTAGCACAATAATAATATAATAGTAATAACAATATTAATATAATAATAATAATAATGATATCATACCCAAAAAAATTAATGATAACCATAATAATATTAATAATAATAATAATATAATAATAATAACATAATATAATAATAATAATAATATAATAATACAATAATAATACTAGTAGAATAATATTAACATAATAATAATATAACAATAAAAATAATAATAATAATAACAATAATAATAATAATAATAACGATAACAACAACAATAACAATAATAATAATAATAATAATAAAGATAATATGATAATAATTATAATAATGATAATAATAATAATATAATAATAATAATAAAATAATAATAATATAATAATAATAATAAGATGATAATAATTATAATAATAACATAAAAAAAATAATACAAATAATAAAAAAACAAAACGTGGGGTTACATGCAACTTGAACGACGCGGGGTGAGGGAGGCTGGTGCGGCAAGGCGGAGGAGGCCAGCGCGGCGAGGTCACAGGGGGTGCGGTCCGGCGGATAGGGTCGCCGGAAGTGGCGGGAATAGGGTCGGGATGGGAGGAGCAGGCGGCAAGAGTCGGGAAGGCCGGCGCAGGGGAGCCGAGACGGGGAGGTGGTCGCGGGGGTGCCGCCTTGGGCGAGGAGGGATGGCGAGCGGGGCGCGGCGGTGAGCCGAACAGGGGGTCGCGCGGAGGGGAGGGGTTACCGGAAGGAGGTGGGGAGCGGGGTGGAGCGCCGGAGGTCCGGGACGGGGGGGAGGGGGGGGGGGCGGACGGCGGTGAGGCCGGGACGCCGGCGGGATGCGCCGGAGATGGAGGTGGTGTGGCGGTTTGGTTGGGTTGGAGGTGCTGGTTGAAGGCTGTGGCGAGGTCTGGGGAGAGGAGGCCGGCGGAGGAGCGACAGAGCGGGAGGCCGCGAATGCTAGAGGCAGGAGGCAGGGCCGGGACGGGGGTGAAGCGGAATGCCGGAAATGGGCGGTGGGCTGAAGGAGGGAGGCGCGCAGAGGGGCTGCGGGAAGACAGAACAGAGAAAGAAGGCAGAGAGAGAGATAGGGTGGCGCGAGTGGGGGGTAGGTTAGGGTTAAGGTGTAAAAAAAACTATATATATATATACACATAAACAACAACAATAATAATAATAATAATAATACACAAAAATATAATTAATAACATGAGAATAATAATAATAATAATATTTAATAATAATAATAAAATACTACAATCATAATAATATGCTAATAATAATATTGAACATAATTAATTAAATAAAACAATCCTAAAAATAATAACGCTACATAAAAATAATAAAACTTTATAATAATAATAAATCCTTATAATAATAATAATATTAATAATTAGAAAATTTATAATAATAATTATCTTTAATCAAAAATTTAAAATATTAAAACCACTTGAAAATAAATGTGCGTGGTTGCTCTCTAGTTGGGTGGTGACCTGAGAGGTCACATGGAGGTACGTGGTCATGTGGATTTTGCTTCTTTTCCACTGTTAGTGTTTATTTTTTCTGTCCTATTTACTTTTGTTTGGGCTGAAATCGTTCCCAATGATCAAACTTTAATGTCCGGCACTCGTTGCCATCCCGGGGGGATCGGGAACGCCCCTCGGGACATGCCGCAGGCCGGCTCGGGTGACCGGTTCAGGGTCGACCCGGGCTGGTTCGTGACAGATGAAATAATGAATACTATTGTACAATATTTATAATAATGTCACAGTATATAGATGATGCTGGAGTTATTATTTTATAATGGGAACAACAAAGAAATAAAAAGTGGAAGAATAAATGAACTTGAAAGAGGTGATGAAATATTTACCTCTTCTTTGGGTTCTTCCTTTTGATTTGATCAAAATGGCTACATAGGTTGGATTTTTGTCAAAAATAAGTCCTCTAGGATTATGGGAGGATAGTTGAGAGGGTATTTGGGTAGGGTTTGCCTCAGAAAAATTGATATGAATGAGTGAATTTAAGAGAAGGTCGAGTTCCCTTTTATAATAGGGGTGAAGGGCACCTTAGGAAAAGCTAGAAATATTTTTTCATAATAAAAGAACTTCAGGTTTCTAATGGATAAAAAATTTATTATTTAAACTCTATGGTGGGGATGGGTCTAAACCCACTCAACCAATACGTTTTAGACAGGTTTGCGTCACTGTATTAACTTTATCTTTTATATTTAGTTCATAGTTAAATAGTTTTACATTTACCATGTCTCTTTGTTTTTTTATATTATATGGCTAATAAACATTCTATATACTTCCAAGTGAACCCCAAGTGGTTCAATAATGATACCCCTATCAATATATAAGTCTTCTTTCCGAACCATATATTTTTTGGAATAGAATAATAATTAATAATATAATATTTGTTTTAAGAAATTTTTTAGGTCAATTTTGACACTTTTTTGTATTTTGTTTTTTCTAAATTCATAAAAACATTATTACATTGAAACAAAATTATCAATCCAACCGAAATATTTAATATTAACATAAAAAATAACTTGATTTCATAAAATGTTTCAAATTACATTTATTCAGATATTTATAATATCAATTATTCTAATATTTCATTAATTAGGTAATGACTCCGTCATAATTGGGTCATAAAAAAATTAAATTATATAATTTCTAGAATTTATAAATAAAATACCTTTATGTATTAAATCATTTTATCTTTCTAATGAATATTTATAGTTGAATTTATCTTATGTGTATCCCTATATTAATAATGGTTTAGTTATTAAACATTGAATTTAACACTTTTAACTGTTATATGAATTAAATAATAATAAATTTTTTATTCTAATACATGTTGACCTAAAGGATCATATTTTATTCCTAAGGTAGTTTTTGGTAGAATTACGCTTATCCAATATAATTAAGACATGTGTTAGTGTAATAATAATATCATTTTTACCCTTAATTACTGTATTTATTTTAACTGTGATAAATAAAAGTAAAAAGTTTCAAATCACCAAAAATTATTTTCATCTTATTAAAAAACATTTTACCTACTAATATCAACCATTTCACTCATATTTTTGAATTTTAACTCACATAAGAGGTAAAATTATGTTTTATCTAAATTTGTAAATACTTCTAAGAGGTGGGTAAAAGACGGTGAAAATTTAATAAAATTTTATATATCTAATATTATTAAAAACTGACTCCACTGAATTAGATTAAACGTATATATGTATTATGTAACAATTCGGACCTAAAATAAATTTAACTTAATTAATTATTTATTTAATTTTTTTTAAAACTATAACTTGGTGTTTGTCACTATTCAACAAAAATTGAATGTTTTCAGAAAAATACTAACATATCAACATAAGATAATTTTGATATTCTAAATTCAAAAATTATGTTTATTTTACCAAATTCAAAACATAGAAGTTTAATTTGTTAATTTAAAATTAATTCCCATTGTCAAACTCAAAAGGCATGTTTTTAAGAAATAATAATTATCAAAAGATTTATACATATTTATGTTCAATTTCAAAGTGAAATTATTTCCAATTAATAATATTGGATTAAATGGTAAAAATATAATCTATTTATAGTTAAAAACAATTAAAATGTATAATTTAACACTATAAATTATTTCGATTAAAAAGTTTTTTACAGTTAAAATCTAGTATTTTTCACTATTCACCCAAATATTAAAGTTATCAGAAAAACACAAAAAAATTATTGAAACTAAATTATTATGTCTCAATTCTAAGGAAGAAGAATATGTTGTCAAATTTAATATATAATAGTTTCAAATATTGAAATTAAAATGTGTTTTCCATTAAAAAGTGGTAAAATTACATTTAGAAAAGTTCTTTCTTTGATCTGAAATAAATGAATTTTTTATTTTTTTTCATTATGCATAAAAAACTAATAATATGGATTCTAAAATTATAAGGACTATTTAATGTTCAAAATTTTGTTAATACTATTCATAACCTCTTTTGTACATCTAGTTTGGTCAGTCGTGGTGCGCTTGAACTCGGTGTTGTGTGTAGTGCATGTTATTGATTTACATTGAAGAAATAATGTACTATGAAATCTTGAGATGTTACATTCTTCCCTCCTTCAATAAATTGCATCCTCGCAATTTGAAATTGTTCGTCGAAAACAAAAGGTTGAAAATAGAAAACACCCATGTGGGAAAACCCACATCATAAATTGGGATAAACAATTTTTGTCTCAATAAGAGGAAAAGGGGAATGAAAAAGTCACCATCAAATTATGATATCAATAAAGAGAACATTGGTGGAAATTAGAGGCACATATTTGGTAGAAAAACATAAATATTTATAGGGAGTGATTGAGGTCATCAGTCACAAAAAATTGTATAAGTGAGGGCCCCAAATCCATCAATCTATGATGATTTAAAATATCATCGGTTCGAAAAAACAAAATTTATTATGATAACACATTTTTAGTTTTAAGATCCCTCACCTAATATTTAAGAATTAATTTCGTCATTGAATAAGAGAATAACGAAAAAATCTATACTTGACATGAATATTTCCATCCTTTAACTAATTTCTACAACAAAATCATATTTCATTCTAAAAGATAATAGAACATTAAAAAATCTTATATTTATCATATAAGTATATGGTTAAAAAAAGATTTTATAATTCATCTACCAGAACATTGAAAAAAACTACATTATTTAATCCAGGATGTCATGTGGGTCAGTGGTAGGTGATACACCCTTTTCGCCCTTCGGTTGCGGCTTCAAGTCTCGTGGCCTTGCTAGACTCAACGGGTTGTCTCCTGACCTCTGGGATGTCCTTTTTATGGCAATCCAAAAATAATCTCAAACTAGACTTCTCCAAAACAATTCTTTTCAAACTCACAGTCCAAAATTCATAAGGAAGGTAAAAACAATGAAGATCCTTTTTCCCACATAATTCCATGATCTGCCTTCCCCATGATGAGGGATGGGACAACAGATTTATAGACCCTACCTTCAACAAGTTAAAGGAGAGATAATGAACCCCCGAGACCTGCCTTCAATAGGCCCCGGAGTGGCAACTAGCACCGAGGGTATATAATCAGACACAAGATGGAAGGCATTTCCCTTTTTCTTTATTAGGATTAGGAGAGAAGACAGTAAATCCCAAAAACACCAAAACTGGGGGGTAAGTGTAAAGCCAAAGAAAACCATGCTGATATGTATGTTACAAAATTAAATACCACAAAGTACAAGGAGACTACAATGGTAATGTACCAAATAAAAGAAAAATATCAACTGCAATTATCCCAACATCTGAGCTACTATGGCCCTGCATGATCCCTGATGTCCTCCTGTAAACCTGAAAGCAGTTTTATATACGTAGGGTGAGCATACAAGTATACTCAGTAAGGAAAAACCAAAGACTCTCATGCACAAGTGGGGAGGAATTATAATGCCCTGTGAGAAAAGAGATAATAATGCACCTAGAAATGAAAACTATCCACCGATGCCTCACCAAGGCAAACTCCCCAAATAACACAAGTCAAGTAATGTATTGTAATAGCATATCGATATTTGGGTACCCCATGCCACCTTCCCCCTGGTTATTGAAGACATCCTTCACGGTGAACCTCTCCCGCCATTCTCACCACAGTCACACTATGACACCCCTCTCGCACACACCTTGGACACAACCACACATCCCGCCCGCAAACACCTGGTCCACAACACCGTGTGTAACCACGACCGCATACACCTAGGCCAGAATAACTATTTCCACTCCTGAAGACACCTGGTCCTCATCCTGGAGACTCTTCGGAAACAACATGCCCGCACACACCTGATCCAACCACCACAACTACCCCGCCTGAAGAATCATTGGCTAAAATGGACCTCAGGCCATCATAGCTTACCCGAAGAGTCTTGGGATATTCAAGAAAAAGGGAAGGAAAGGAGCTAATAACCAGACACTCATAGTAGTGTTGGAAAAACAATCTCCCCCATGAAATTGGGGTGTTCGGCATGAAGTTCCCAACATGGGTGGGGCGTGAATAAGAAACATAAGAACTACCATTATATGTATAGGTAAAAATAACACATCCCAACCTTGGTTTCCCAAATCTAACCTAAGCACAAACACCCTCATTATTATTCATTAATTGGAAATACCGAACCCACCACCATGTCACCACTCATCCCAGAAAACAATTCCCTATTGATCCCATTCTGGTTTTCACGTTCAAGCGATCCCATTTAAGGAAATTCTGCACTACTGTCAATCTAACAGGAACAACCAAAACCCAGAGAAAGAGAAACACCCAAACAGAAATCTAATCATTCACACCCGATTCTCTTGTGAAGTCACAACAACAAAGGGATCAGTGAGATTTCTGAAATTACATGAACCAAACCAAGCCTCATGATATATCCCTTCACCACATCAGATTCACAACTAACAACCGCGCCACAACAGAGGATACCATCCTCATCCACATCACCTGATAATCATTGAGCAGAACAAAGAGACACTCCACCAAGATAGAGAAAGAATGTTTCCAAACTCAATTACATCATTCACTAAGTTTTCTTCTTTCAGTTTGGTTAACTGGGGAGATCACAAAAGGATTGCTGTTTAGTGGAAATTCATTTAATCGGCCGAGTTTATGCGATTAACCAAATTCCTATGTTGGATCCATTAAATAATCATAGAAGAAGGATGTTCATTTATGTGCAATGAAAGAACACCAATGACCATTATTTTCATTGGGAATAGGCTCATACAATTCACAACATAAATAATCAAGGATACTGAAAATACCACAGAAACATCAATCACACCCCCCTTCATTCATTAAAAGTATAATTTTTATCTTTATCAACGTTTGGTTTCATCCATCCTGCTGGAATAATAGCATACCCTTCCCGAATGATTCACAGTAAAGGGAGATGAAGGAAAACCATACATGGATGATCAATGATCGATGATTCTTTGCACGTTCCATGAACTGGGGATGTGGAACTTGCATGGGAGGAGCGTCCGGGACTCCAAGGATGCGAAGAAAGGCTCTCGCATAGGTGCACCACTATCCTCTAGAAGGGGAACTCCAAATGCACAAGGAAGAAAAGGAGACTAGAAAAGGGGAAGAAGAAGAAGGAATTCCCATGCAATATAAGGATGATATCCCGTTGTTACGGGATATGGAAATTTGAACGGCTTTAAAGTCGGATTTTGGTTTCACCATGCGGTAGAGTGGTTACACATGACTGAATTAATTGTTATTTAAAAACTCTCATCGAGAGAAGGTGGTAACAGCTTTGACATTAAAGGGTTTTATATAAACAGAGGGTAACGTTACATAGACACACAACTGGGTCTGTTGTGGGTCGCCCTACTCATAGGAATTTAAAAAATTTATTATGGGGATAAAAACAGCCTTGAACAACTTCTTAAAGGTTAAAAAGGCTTAAAAGTGGAGTTACAAGAAAAAATGTAGAAGAAAAACTCTACAAGGATATGTCACACCGATCAGTCGCACTGATGGGTGACACAATGATCAGTCTCACCGATCAGAGACACACTGATCGGTCACACTGATTAGAGACACACTGATCGGCCACACCGATCGACAACACACTGTTCGGTCGCACCGATCGACGACACACAGATCACTCCCACCGATCGGCAACACACCGATAAGGGAAAATATGACCGTGTAACTCCGATAGGTGACACACCTATCGGTGTCACACCGATTGGTCGCACCGTTCGGTCACACTGATCGGTGACGCATCGATCGTGTCCCGCATGTCGGTCGCACACCGAAATTACGCCCTACCCCTGAGACGCCACCCATAGGATCTAGAAATTTGGAAAAGGGATGGATTATAAGGGTCTCGACCATTACATTAGATACCTCTCGAACTATTCTCGTCCTTGAGAATCAAATGTAGACCCAAAAAAGGGGGGTCCAAATAACCAACTCAAAAGATACCTCTCAAGAGTGAACCTCATCGATATATATGAAAACCTATCCCTTAAGAAACCATCAAACATTCAAGGGTCATGTTGTCCAGTCCTTTTGGATAGGGAGTTTCTTCCTCCATGTCAAGATACTATCCAATTTGGGTGGCACTGACTCGCCCGCACGGGTTTAACCACATCCACCTTAATGCATCTTGAGTTGGGATCGGGTCCTCCCCTCCCCACAGTTAGGAATCTTCTCACGCATATAGAGAATAAGGAAAACCATAAATTATACAGTTAACAAGGTAAAGTGTTCCATCACAAACATGTACAAACAAAATAGAGAAAAACTCCAAACAGCTCCGGGTACTGGGCATGCATCTGTGCCTCATGTTCCCTCGTACTCTCTTCGAGCCCACCATGCCTCCAAAACACACGTACTAAAGGAATGGTTTGTCCACGGTGCACATTTTCTTCATGATCCTAGATCCTCACTGGTCATTCCACTAAATTTACGTCAGCCTCGATGTCCACCTTTCCCCAGGCGAGGACGTGTGAATCGTTGTGTATATACCGTTGGAGTTGTGACACGTGGAAGACATCATGCATTTTCAGTAGCGGCAGTGGTAGCACTACCAGATAAGCCACTTCTCCGACCTGATGCAGCACTTTGAATGGTCAGATGAACCTTGTAGACAGTTTACTCCCCCTACTGAACCTCTGTTTTCCATGCCGAGGGGAGACCTTCAAGAATATGTGGCCCCCGGCCCCGAACTCCAATGGTTCCCTCCTATTATCATCATATGAGTTTTTTCAGTCCTGGGCCGCCTTCATCCTTTTCCATATAAGTTGAACCTTCTCTGTCGTGCTCTGCACCACTTCCGGGCCAAGAACACTTGTTTCTCCATCCTCGGTCCAGCACACGGTTGAGAGACATGGCCTTCAGTACAAGGCTTCGAACGGAGCCATGTTAATGGTAGAGTGATATCTATTATTGTAGGAAAACTCTAACAGAGGCAAGTGCCTCACCCAAGATAACCCAATGTCTAGGATACATGCCTGTAGAATATCCTCCATTGTCTGGATGGTTCGCTCTGTCTGCCCATATTTTTGGGGGTGGAACGCAGTGCTAAGACATAGCTAGGTGCCAAAATCATACTGCAATCCTCTCCAGACTCGTGAGGTAAACCGTGCATACCTATCTGAGACTATGGACCTTAGAACTCCATGAACCCGCACAACCTCATCCATGTACCTCAGCGCTAAGGAATCCACTACACCTGACTACTTGATCGCCAGAATTTGAGCCGATTTTGTCAACTGGTCCACCACTACCCAGACAATATCACAACCTCCATGAACCATGGGTAGTCATGTGATGAAATCCATTGAGATGTCGTCCCGTTTTCATTCGGTGATATCAAAAGGTTGTAACAGACTTCCTAGAACACGTTGTTCAGCCTTCACCTACTAACACACTAGGCACATGGCCACGAACTCTGCTACCACCCGCTTTACCCCGGGCCACCAAAATTGACTCTTTAGACCCTCGTACATCTTATAATCTCCTGGGTGAACCACTACAGGTGAGTTTTGGAACTCACCAAGAACCCTCTCATGCATCGCCTCTGGGACAAACATCTTCCCTCAGAAAAGCATCTGATTCTGACCATCCTCTATCCATCCTTCTGAAGCATTGCCTTGGTAAGCTCGATCGCGCTTCACTTCACTCTCTATGTCTCCCCATTGAGACTCCTATACCAGCTGTAACAGAGAAGACTTGACTATCATCTGATACAGGAAACCTCCACCACTATCCATCTTTGAATCCAGGTGTAGGACAGCCCACTCCTCCACCACCTTCCAAACATCTGCTGACTCTAGAACCGCATCCGTCTACGACTTCCTGCTCAAGGCATCGGCCACCACATGCCATTTTCATGAGGTTTAGGAAATATCGATGTCGTAGTCCTGAAGGAACTCCATCCACCATCGCTCTTGTAATTTCAGGTCCCATTGAAAGAAGATATACTACATGATTTAGTGATCCATGAAGACTACGAAGCGCTCCCCAATGAGGTAATGCCACCACAAATTTAGTGCGAACACGACCGTTGCATGCTCCAGATCATGGGTGGCATAATTACTCTAATGGGGACGTAACTGTCTAGACCTATAAGAGTTCACCCCTTGTCGTTGCATCAGAACACACTCGAGGCCTTGTCCTGAGGAATCACAGAACACCTCATACGCCACCCCTTCTTCTAGAATACTCCGAACTAGGACACTTACCAACTTATCTTTTAGATGGATGAAGGCTGCCTCGCACTACCCACTCCAAATTAATGCATGTTCCTTATTGGTCAAGACAATCAATGGTGCTGCAAATCGGGAAAAGTTGGGCAGAAACCTCTGATAGTAGCCTCCTAGTCCAAGGAAACTATGAACTTCTGCCATGTTTTTGGGAACATCCCAAGAAACAACCTCCCCGACCATCGATGAGTCCACCGCTATTCCCTTCTCAGACAGAACGTGGCCAAGGAAGTGAACTTATTGCGTCCATAACTTCCACATGGACAACTTATCATAGAGTTGATGCTGTCAAAGGGCCTATAAAACAATTCTCAAGTGCTCAGCATGATCCTCCTCTGATCATGAGTCAAACAGTATGTCTCCAATAAACATGACTACGAATCAATCCAAGTATTCCAGTAATACGGAGTTCATGATCTCCATGAACACAAATAGAGCGTTCGTGATGCCGAACGACATGACCACAAACTCAAAGTGCCCATATCTACACCTAAATGCAGTCTTCGAGATGTCACCATCCTTCACCCTCAGCTGGTGATATCCTGCCCATAGGTCAATTTTGGAGAACCACCCTACCCCTTTTAATTGGTCGAAAAGGTCATCTATACTCGGGAGAAGGTAGTGGTTCTTGACCATTACCTGATCCAGTCTCTGATAGTCTATACACAGCCTGAGACCACAATCTTAATTCTTTGAGAATAAGACTGGAGCACCCCATGGTGACGAACATTGCTGAACAAAACCCTTCTTCATCAGATCTTCAATCTGAATCTGCAACTCCTGCAACTCGGAAGGCGCCATTTGGTAGGGAGACATAGAAATCTAATTGGAACTAGAATGAAAATCTATCCTGAAATCAAAATTATGTCAAGAGGGTAGAGTCGCCACCTCCTCAGGGAAGACATCCACAAACTCACTGACAATCCCTAGTACTTCCACCATTTCTACATCCACCGACTCCACTGATAGTGCAGCTAACATGGAAAGGAGGGCCTCCTCTCGACTGCTGTTTTTTTGGAAACCACAGCTGCCGATGAAAGTTACATATCGGCCGACCAAATCTGAAAACACGACCCTTCCTCGGAAGAAGCCAATGAAGACACATACATAGAAAAACTATTTAAGGCCTAGTATTACATCATACGGTTGTATCTGAAATAGTAGAAAATCGCTGAATGAGAGATGTGGACTTATCATCATTTTACAACCTTGGAAAACATAAAACTAGTCGATCAGACCTCTGAATTGTGTACTCAGCACTAGGGGAACTTGAAGTCTCCCAACATCTAAACCCAGAGCATTGGCCAGACAGGGTGCAAAAAAACAGTGTGAAGCTCCTGTATCGAACAAGGGATAGGTAAGAGTACTAAACAGGTTGATCATACCTCGAACGACTTCTGGCCCTGCTAGAAATACTGCATCAATTGCGTGAAACTGCCCACACCCAGCTCCTCTACCTATAAGCTGTCGACCACCTCCACAACCATGCCCTAGTCGTGGTTGTTGAGGAGTGCCCTGAGGCCAGCCTCTTCCTCCAACACCTGCCCTCGGAGGAGCGGGGTCTTACTGACCCTACTGTTGCGGCTGAATGGGCCTAGCTGGAAACTATTGCTGCTAAGGTGGGAATTGAACCTTCCCACCCCCGTTGTACTGTACTCTATCTGGGAACTGATTCCAAAGTTTCCCATGGCTTCCACAGATGAAGAATCTCAGCCCTGGGCCTGAAAGTAAAGGGTGAGGGCCGGGAGATCGGAACTGGAACTGCTGAGGCCTGCTTCCTACTGGTCGAAACCTATAGGGCCCTAAAGTTAGAGGCATGATACTGATAGCTTTCCCAATTGACGAGCCCTACTGGATTCCCTCTCGTGATACACCTACTAGAGAGTGCATCCTTTCCACCACATCAGCCTTCTTCTGGACCTCCAAGTACGTTTGTAGGGTGAAGGGAGTAATATCTTACTAGAGAGATGGTCGAAGTGCCTCTTCCAAACGTCTCACCCGAGACTCCTCATTGTAATGAGGTTGCGAGAAAAGAAAAGGGGATACTTGAACATGATCCCCAACTCTCTCACTGACATAATCCCATGATGGAGGGCGAGTAGTTCTTGCCTCTTCTCAGCCTTCATCATGAAAGAGAGGAATTCAGCACGTCAATCCTTCTCGAAATCAGTCCACGTCACCTCATCCTCCCTCTTCTCCCTAGGATAAAGTGTCCACCACTAATGTGCTTCTCCACGTATCTGGATTACATCCAGAAGAAGCCAGTACTTCGTCGTAGCCTAAATCAAGATGAAATCTAACACCATCTCCTTTACCTAGCTCTCTATCTCTACATCAGAGATGTTGCCCTTGTACTTTCCTAAGGTATGCCACTGAAAGGATCGAAGCATCTTCTGCCACAAATCATCCTCCTCCTCTCGGTCATCCCTCGGTCGATCATCCATGTCAACCTCCTGGTCCTTGATCACCCACACTACTCATGGTCATCTCCCAGGTTCCATAGCTTCAAGCTAAACAATGAATGCATAAGCCCGAGTAGTGTAGAATATTGTTATTAATTTTTCATATACATTTTATTAATTTTAAATCCCAAAAAATACCGATGAAACATAATAACACAAGTCATTTTGATGCATGTACCATCCCTAGGGTCTCTAACCTGCAATCATTGCAGCCTAACTTGGTTGTTCGGTAATCCCAGAGACCATGCATCAGATCACAGGAGGCCCCTAAAATCCCATTTCATAGCAAGTCATCTCGGGCCTATTTCATGCACCAAAATTACCCAAAACTGTTGCCCTACCATCCCATGAAAGCCTCACAATGAAAACCCCAGAGTCCATCATATCTCTCAACCTTCCTCTGATACCATTCTATCACGACACGCCTTCACCGAGATTAGTGAAGGGACAACATATTTCAAGACCCTTCCTTCATCAAGTTGAGGGAGAGATATTGACTCCCTGAAACCAACCTTCAATAGGCCCCAGAGTGTTGACTAGCACCATATGTATAGGATCACACACAAGATGGAAGGCATTACCATTTTTATTTAATAGGGTTGGGAGATAAGATAATAAATCTCAACAACACAAATACTGTGGGGGTAAGAGTAAAGCCAAAGAAACCAATTACCATATGAATGTTACAAAAGTAAATACCACAATGTATAATGATACAACAAAGGTATAGTACCAAAGAAAAGAAAAACAGAAACTACAACTGTCCGAACGTCTGAGCTAGTTCGTCCATGAATGATCCCTGAAGTCCTCATAGAACCCTGAAAACAGTTTTATATATTTAGGGTGAGCATACTAGTATACTAAGTAGGGAAAACCAAAGACTCACGTGAACAAGTGGGGAGGCATTCTAATGCCCTGTGAGGAAAGAGATAACAAATAACCTAGAAAGGAAAATTGTCCACCCAAGCCTCACGAAGGCACACTCCCCAAATAATTCAAGTCAAGTAATTTATAGTAATAGCACATCGTTATTTGGGTACCCCACTCCACCTTCCCACTGGTTATTGAAGACATCCTATGCATCGAACCTCTCCTGCAATTCTCACCGCAGTCCCACTGCCACACCCTGCCCGAACACACCTAGGACACAACCACACATCCCACCCGCAAACACCTAGGCCACAACACCAAATGTACCCATGCCCGAAGACATTTGGGCCTCATCCTGAAGACTCTTGGGAAACAACCTGCCCGCACACACCTGGGTCAACCACCACAACTACCCCGCCCGAAGATTCTTGGGCTATAATAGATCTCAGGCCATCACAGCCTGCCCGAAGAGTCTTGGGCTATTTTGGAAAGGGAGCAGAAAAGGAGCTAATAACCAGCCACTCATAGGACTATTGGAAAAAACACCCTCCCCCATGAAATCGGGGTGTTCAGCACGAAGTGGCCAACATGGGTGGGACATGAATAAGAAACATAAGAACTACCATTATATGTATAGGTAACAAGCACTCATCCCAAAATTGGGTTCCCAAAGCCATCCAATGCACAAACACCCCTGTTACTATTCATTCATAAGAAACACCGAACCCACAACCATGTCACCACTCATTTCAGAAAACAATTCCCCACTGAGCCCATTCTTGTTTTCATGTTCAAGCGATCCCATTTAAGTAAATTCTTCCCTACTGGGAAATCTAACAGGAACAACCACAAACCATAGAAAGAGAAACACCCAAATATAAATCTAATCATTCACTCTCGGTTCTCTTGTGAAGTCACAACAACAAAGGGATCAGTGAGATCCCTTAATGTACTGGAACCAAACCAATCCTCAAGATATAGACCCACAGTGCTTTATATTCACAACCAACAATTGTGCCACAACAGAGGACCCCTTCCTCATCCACATCACCCCATAAGCATCGATCAGAAAAAACAGACATGCCACCAAGACAGAGAAAGGAAGTTTCCATCCTCAAGTACATCATTCACTATGTTTTCTTTTTTCTATTTGGTTATCCAGGGTGATCACACAAGGATTGTGGTTTACTCGAAATTCTTTTAATCATCCAAGTTTACTTGATTAACCAAATTCCGATGTTGGAGTCATTCAATCATCACAGAAGATGGAGGCTCATTAATGCGCAATGAAAGCCTAAAAACTGCAATGATTTTATGTGGTCATTGGCCCACACAATTTATAACATAAATAATAATGGTTAAGGAAAATACACCAGAAACATTGATCACACCCCCCTTCATTCATTAAAAGTATGTTTGTTATCTTTATTAACATTTGGTAGCATCCATCCTATGGGAACAATAGAATACCCTCCCCACATGATACATAGTAAAGAGAGACGAAGGAAAACCCTACTTTTATGATCAATGATCGATGTTTCCCTCCACGCACCAAGAACTGTGGATGAAAAACTTACAGGAGAAGAGTGCCCGAGACTCCAAGGATGAGTAGAAAGGCTCTCGCACAGGTGCACCACTATCGTCCGGAAGGGGAACTCCAAACACACAAGGAAAAAAAGAGACTATCCATGAGAATAAATATGAAGGAATTCCCGTGTGATATAAGGATGATATCCCATTGTTACGGGATATGGAAATTTGAACGGCTTTAAAGTCGAATCGTGGTTTCACCATGCAGTTGAGTGGTTACACACGACTGAATCAATTGTTATTTAACAACTCTCATCGGGGGAATGTGGTAAAAACTGTGACTTTAAAGGAATTTATATAAATAGAGGGGAATGTTACACGGACACACAACTGGTTCCGTTGAGTGTATCCCCACTCATAGGAATTTTAACATTGATTATGGGGATAAAAACAGCCTTGAACAACTTCTAAAAGGTTAAAAAGGATTAAAAGTGTCGTTACGGGAAAAATAGTAGAAGAAAAAATCTCAAGACTATGTGACATCAATCGGTTGGACCAATTTGGGACACACCAATCGGTGATGCACCAATCGTTTCCCACCAGTCGGTCGAACACTAAAATGGCTCCCTACCCCCGAGACGCCACCCGTAGCATCCGGAAATTTGGAAAAGGGATGGATCATGAGGGTGTTGACCATTACACGTAATAAAATATTAAAACTTTCATCATGTATTCTTTTAAAACACTAAAACATCCTTAATTACGATAAAACCATATTGATTACATTCATGCTCCCTTATTCCTTATTGAATATTAGATATACTTCTTCTATCCTAAAATGTTCTAAACTTCAACAACGATGGAATATAAAAATCATTAATCAGTTTTAAGGTACTCATGAATATCCAATATTATTTATCCAAATAAATCATTTATTATTAAAAAATCACAACCTCAGTATCAGACCCATATTCGGGTTTATCTTTCACTCAGCCAAACATTTTCCAAAAATTTAACCTGCTATTGAGTAACTTTTATTCGTACTACACAATCTGAAGGTCTTAATAAAATATTACTGCAGTACAATCCTTATATTCTCTATAATTATCGAAACATATACATAATTAATACAATATTCAAATGACATAATAATTTAATAACAACGTATGAAATCTAATCATTCATCATCATCTTTGGTAGTATCATATCATTGTTATTATCCAATAGCAGCATTTTGGGTATACTCAGATGAATTGGAAATTGATTCTCATAATGTCCCAACTCTTTGCATTTGAAGCATTGTACATTTGAAACTTTTTTCATACAATTTCAATCACGTACTTGGTGTCCAAGTTCTCCACACTTATAACAATCTCACATTCCCTTCATGAATTTACATAGGTGATTTTTTTCCAGAATTATCATATATGGGAAAATCATTATTTTCCTTCTTCCCTTTCTTCCCTTCAAATCCATAGGACTTCATGAATTATTTATTTATCTTATTAACACATGATAATATTTATCCATATGTTGAGAATACATGAGATACTATTTCCCTTCTAAATTTTTGAATAATACCCTGAAAGATATGATCCTTCTTACTCTATGGATCATACATATTGCTGGAATTCACATTACATCTACTGGGTGCCATTTCTATACAATGTCATACAATAGGTTAGTTTATGAATTGCAATGATTAATTCCAAACTTGTAAAATTCCTAACGTAAATTGAATATTTTATGGAGATAATATATACTCATAAAAAATATTTTCTTTTAGGAAGTATATAATCATAATCCCTTCATAATGGTTTGTAAAGAAAATGAGAATTGTCCTAAGTATATCCCCGAGGAGTGGCGTAACCAAAAGTAAAACAAGGCCCATTGACGAGCACCACTTCCCGTTCGAGTCTAGCTTAAAGCGGTGTTTTTGGGTTTTACCCTTAGGTACATCTGTTCCAGAGCCGCCTCTACCTTCTCATATCCAGAAGGGGATGTATTGTTTTTGAAAAAACTCACAAAATAACTATATTACCAAAATACTAGGAAGTTATTCAATACTAATCCTCAAATTCTATCTAAGGGCTATGTGCTCTAATCAGAATTTATCAAATTCTAGTATCCATGGTTTGTGCTAAACATTCCTCTGATACCAACTATAATTCCCAGACCTCATAAGCCCAGAGTCGGTGCATTATTACATAACATTGGCCTGATGATAAAAGATAAAGTCTCAAAATAATGATTAGATTAGTATCCTTGGAAGTGCTAGATACATTCAAAAGGATTACATTACATCATTAAATGGAACACAACAACAATATTTTTTCTATAGAAAACACTGAGATCCCATAGAGTATCCCTACATGTCAGTCATAATATACTTCTTCACATCCTGGGAATAATAAATCATAGAAAAGAGTGAGCTCATATGCTAAGTATGGATAAAAATATAGTGGAAACATTCATAAATAAGCATAAATATTTAAGGCAATGTATAAGGCTAAAAAAATCTTATTAAACTTGAACTTAAACATAATATGGAAAAGATAAAATCAAATAATTCCATTTAATTATTCACATGGATATTCTAATAGTTGAATAATCACATTCAATATCAATAGCCACTTTCATAATGATGGGATGCATAATTCAGGACATTCATAACCACATAGTCAAGGCCTTGTGCCAAGACTACAAATAAGATTTTTTCAAGGCCTTTTTACAAGAAACTAGTTTGTCTCATGAGACATACCAATTCATTTAGGAGCTATAGTAGTCTCCACCCATAACTTTTTAAGTCCAATGCAATTCACATATGAAATGGTTTAAACAAAACATAAACATTCGTATTAAAACTGGCATACTAAATGTCAATACTTTATTCATAAACCATGAATGGTATGAAATAAGACATCCACAGTCGAAAAAATGAAAAAAACTTCAATACAATATGGATGTTTTGTATCATAATAAATCATCTTCAAACAAACATAAAATCCATCAAAAGATGTTGACATAGATAACATCAAAACCATTTTAGAGAAATATCTCTTTCTATGTTGAAATCATTTAAAAGTCACGCAATTATAAAATAAAAGTTTTATATTTGTAAATATTATTATAACCGTGTAAGGGAAGCTTTGAAGATGTTATAACGGAAGAAAATAGCTGCATGCATTGTATAAGTTGAAAAACATTCTATCCTTAAATTTTTTGAAAATGTCAAAAAGATCCTTGTTTGGAAAACAATGAAAAGATTCCTTTTAAAAAATATAATGTAAAATGAGGGCATAGATTATTTTTCCCCATTTTCATGTAAATAGTGAAAATGTTTTGAACTAAATTTTTTAGAAACATATATTTGTATGATAAAGATGTCCTAGTAGATAATTGCGTATAAACAATCTCGGATAATAAAGAGATTGTGAAATTAACCCTTAACGTGTACTTTTCCTTGGTCAAGGGTATATTAACCTACTATATAATGGTGATATAATTGTTATTAAATTATACATGAATCTTATACATTAATATTATATCATATTTTATCTTTTAACATTTCTTTATTAATAATATCTTAGTATTATCGTCATTTCTGGTGTTAACTGATTCGTTTTCCTTTATAGGATTTGTTACATAAGTAATGTTTGTTATGGATAGGATGTAACTTATTTATATTCTTAATAATATTAAGTCTTTCGAAATTATTTTTATTCATCTAATTAAATTAGTCTTGAATGGATATTATGGGGAATGAATCTCATCGCATTCGTGGAGATGGTAATCCATACGTACTCACGAGCGACAATATTATTATTTTGATATTAAAATAATATATAATTGGATGGTATATCATATACACAGAATCATTATCATTGTATATTTATTATTTAAATTAATTACACATCATTTTTATACCATCCAAATTATAATGTTATGAATGACAATTACACCACGACGTGGAGACAGTAAGTCGTACGTACGCATGCATGGTGACATGTCATTAAATGGATAGATAGAATAATGAATATAGGTGTACCATATTTATAATAAAATGAAAGTATATATAATATACTTGAGTTATTATTTTAGAATGGAAAAAAAATAAAGAAGAAGTGGAATATGAAAGGATCTTGATAGAGGTGATGAAATATTTATATCTTATTGGAGTTCTTCCTTTTGATTTGATCAAAAGGGCTCATTATGTGGGCTTTATGACTAAAGGAAGTCCTCTAAGATAAAGGGAGAACAATTGAGAGAGTATTTGGGCATGGGTAGGCTGAGACAAATGGCTTTGAAGGTGTGAATGAGAGAGAAGGTCGAGTTCCCTTTTATAAGAGGGGTGAGGGGCACCTTTGGAAAAGCTAGAAATATTATATTATAATAAACTCATTTTCCATTTATAATGTCTCCATTATGGATTATTTAAATGATAAAGAGGGGATGATTTGATAACCACTCATCCCATAGGTTTTAAACAGGTTTGGGTCACTATATTCACCTCATTTCTTAGATTTAATTATTTGTTAAATAGTTTGACATTTACCATGTCTCATTGTATTTTTATATTATATGGTAAATAAGCATACTATATATTTCCAAGATAACCCTAAGTGTTTAATTAATGAGAAAACTATCATTATATAAGTCTTTATGCCGATCCTTAACATTTTAGGAATAGAATATCAATTAGTAATATAATATTCTTTTTAAAAACCCTTTTACGTCAAATTTGACACTATTTGGTATTTAGTTTTTTCTAAATTCATAAATGCATTATTAAATCGAAAAAATTTATCTAATCAACCTTAATATGTCATATTAACCTATAAAATTAGGTTAATTCATAAAATGTCTCAAATTACATTTATTTGGATATTTATAATATCAATTATTTTTATATTTCATTAATTAGGTAATTACTGCATCATCATTGTGTCATAAATAAATTAAATTATTTAATGAATAAAAATTATTAATGAAATACAATTATGTATGAAATATTTTTTATCTTTCTAATGAATATTTATAGTAAAATTTATCTTATTTTTACCCCTATATTAAAATGGTTTAGTTATTAAACTTTGAATTTAACACTTTAAACTGTTATTTGAATTAAATAATAATAAATGTCCTAATCTAATCCATGTGGACCTAAAGGATAAAATTTTATTCCTAATATTTTTTTGGTTAAATTACACTTATCCAAAAAAATTATTTTATGTTTTAGGATATTAATAATATCATTTTTATCAATAATTACCCTATTTACTTTTAATTGTGGTAAATAAAAGTAAAAAGTTACTATTCATGAAAAATTATTTTCATCATATTGAACAACATTATATTTACTAATATCATCTGTGACTCTTTTATTTTTCAAATTTAACTCATAAAAGTGATAAAATTATATTTTATGTAAATTTCCAAATCCTCATAGGAGGTGTGTAAAAGACGAGGGATAGTTCAATAAAATTTTATATATCTAATATTATTAAAAATTGACACCAATGAATTACATTGAAGATATATAGGTAATATATTTCCATTTTGACCTAAAATAAATTAAAATAATATAATTAATTATTTAAATAAAAATTTTGTTTTAAACTATACCTCACTATTTTTCACTATTCATCAGAAATTATAAGTTTTCGGAAAAATACCAAAATTTTACCAAAAGATAATTTTGTTATTATGAATTAAAAAATTAAGTCTATTTTAACAAATTCAATACATTTAAGTTTAATTACTAATTTAAAATTAATTTCCGTTGTTAAAACCAGAAAGCATTTTTTTAGAAATAATAACTTACAAAAGATTGATACTTGTTTCTGTTCAATTTAAAAGTGAAATTATTTCCAATGAATAAAATTGAATTAAATGGTTAAAATATAATATATTTATACTTCCTAAGCCTTAAAATTTACTATTTAACACTACAAAATATTTTGAATAAAAATATGTTTTTAGTTAAAATGTAGTATTTTTCACTAATCAACCAAATACGAAAGTTATCAGAAAAACACAAAATATTTAATGAAAAAAAATTATTATTTAATGATTTTAAAGAAGAATATTATTTTGTCAAATTTATTATATAAATTTTTCAAATATTGGATTTAAAATTGGTTTGAAATTAAAAGGCGGTAAAATTGAGTTTAAGAAAATACTTATTTTATCTGAAAAAAATGATTTTTTTTCAATATGTCTAAGAAACTCATAATATGGATTATAAATTTATAAGGACAATAAAAAGTTAAAATTTTAGTTGATACTATTAATAACCTCTTTTTAATGCCTATTTTGGTAGGTCGTGGTGCGCTTGAGCTCGGTGTTGTGTGTAGTACAAGTTATTTAATTAAATTGAATAAATAACGTACTATGGAATCTTGGGTTGTCACAATTGTGTACTTTTTCTTCACTTTATTATTTAATATTTTTAACCTTTGTGTTTATGTTATAACTGTGCAGGTTCAGACAAGAGCTGAAAATATGTCCATGTGCATACAACTAACTCACCATGAGTTAGTTACGTAAGAAAATCTAGCGCAACATGCTAGTCGCGGTAAAATGCATGTGTACGGTGCATATTTGGAGAGATTTTGAAGTTTTTGGAAAAGGTTTAGTGACAAGTAGAAGATGGATGAGAGATACATTCATTAGATAGAGATTCATTTGAGAAATATTCATTGAACACAAGGAAGGATCTAGTGTTGAGGAGAGGAGTCCAGAGAGCTATCCTCTGGAGATCCGAGGGCTTTGAGCAGCAATAATTCAAGCTAGCAGAGGGAGTTTTCTTCCTCAACTTTCCTTCAATTATTCTTCTTTTTAATTGAATGTTTTTTATTTAAAATTGAGATTATTCTAGGCTAAACCTTTTAGTTCTGGGATAAATTTATGTTTCACTGGTTACTTTTGTATTGTCTTTTTCACATCATATTTAGATGTAATCAGTATTGATCGGCGAGTTCAATACTGAATTCATCCTATTGCATTGTTCCATAGAGATGTAATTTCTAAACCTCCCAATGAATTATTGATATTGATATTGAATACATTTTTCAAAAAAAATCACAAATACTTTGGGACCTACGGCGAGTTTTTCCTGTTGTCATTTTTTAATTCGAAAATTTTGTAGTTGATCTGTTTTGGAGTGACAAACTTTAATATTGATCAGCCTGTGTGAATTAGCTCCTTGTGAGGATGGTATGTAATTATTTTTTTAGTGGTTCACTACAATAACTTTAAAGTGAATTGAATTGTTTTTAGAACCAGTACAATAGAGATTATTCCCCAGGAATTTTAATAGATTGTCCACTTATCAGCATGTTATATCTCAGTGCCTCGTTGTTTTTTACTGTTTCTATCTTCAACATAGTTTAGATATAATATTTTTTTTGTTCTGTTATTTCATTTCTAAATAAAGAATTTTATAAAAAGTAAAAATTAGAAAATTCACTATGTTACTGACAACAGTATAGCTTCAATGTTTTTTTGGAAGATTAGTGGCCAAATTTACCTTCAATGTGGGTTCAACCCTGGTTCCCAAATATACAGTAGTGAGTGGGAATATGAATTTTTAACATTGAACGACTTCTACGACAGTACATGTCATGTTATTGGTACCATTTTTTGGGGAAGGCATGAGCCATTATTTTTCTAAACATTTAAAAAAATATATAAAAAACACACCCAAAACTTTGAAAAAATTAAAACTGTAAAAAAATATTATTCATCTACTACAGAATTGCTACTATTTTCTGTATTGCTGAACTCCTGCTCGTTCTACTTTCATGCTACTTTTAACTATTATTACACTTTTTATGAACACAAGAGAATTCATTGTTACATTATAGAATTCAAACATTTAACTAGACAAACATTTAACTCCTCCTTAAAAAAACTATTGTATTGGATAATCAGGATAATAGAGTTGATCAAAACATAAATGTGCCATAGCCTATAGTTCCAGCCCTTCATTTATCTAGACTTATGGAGTTTCAATTCCAATTGTATCAAGTAAACCATATTGTATTAGGTTGACCCCTAGGTCTTGGAACTACGAAATTAACCAATCTAACATTTCTCATCTTCCTTCATTCAAAGGTCTTCCATGAGAGTATTCACTTGAGTTTATTAGAGATTTCTATTATTCTATAAAACAATTACCTATGTAAATGTTTTTTGAGGAGGACTCAAGTTTGAGGATGTTTCCTTTTTGTCTGATGGGGAATTCTAGGACTTGGTTTCAGAATATAGATGAAGAAATCTTTGAGACCTGGGAAGAGTTGTTTACTGCCTTTATATCGAAATTATATCCTAGGAACACCACCTCTGAGATTGGGCACAAAATTACTAGGTTTGTCCATGATGAGGGAGATTTAATTAAAGAGGCTTGTGATAGGTTTAAAATTCTCCTTAGTCAAAATCCAAATCACCAGTTTTGGACAAATTTACTCATGGAGACATTCTATAATGCTCTCACCCCATACAACCAAAATTTAGTTGATCAATTATGAGGGGGTGACTTTTCTAAGTCCAATACTGATGAGATAAAACTTGTGTATGAAAATATTTCTAAAACATCTCAACACAAGTGCTCTAGGAAGATGGTCGTCCATTGAGGCAAGTCAATCCTCAGGATGATGATATTAGTGATAGGGTCCTATGGGAGAAATGTAATCATTTTGGAATGTTCGGTCACACTGATACATGTTGTCCTAATTTTGTTCTCCCTCTACAGTTTTATGAGAGTTCCAAATTTATGGATTTTAGGGCCCGGAACCAAGGTAAAAATGATCAATTCTCCAATCATTACACGTCTAGTGATCAAAATCTACCAAAATTTTCTTGGAAAGAACATGGTATCATTAAACAGACCACAACCCCTAACTACCAATCACATCATAAAATATATAACTCAAACCAATATGAGGCTGAGTCTTGTAATTCTTAAGGGGAGTTAAATGGGCTTTTATAACATGTTTTGGGAGAGATCAGTTCATTTAGGAAAGAAACAGATGATATGATTCACAATTTAGAACATCAAATAATTCCAATGGCTAGGGATCAAGGTGTTAAAAAAGGGAATGTTTCCCAACACATCAATTCTTAATCCAATAGAGAATATCAGGGTTGTAATCACTAATTTGGCCGTCAAACCAATGAACAAGTAAATAAGCACTCTAGGAAAACTAAAACTGATGAAAAAACTGAATCTGGAAAGAAAAATCTACTTGAAATAGAATCTTGGAATCTACATAGCTTTGTTCAACCTGGATAGAATGTTGAACTTACATATGAAAATGTTCAAGAACTGAGGAAAATAAAGTGGGAATTAATTAAATAATAAAAGAAAAACAATGTAATTCAAGAGAATGAGAATAATCAACTTGTTCGTAAAAATAATGCCCCTCCCATTCCCTTCCCTGTAAGTGTGAATAACAATAATGAACCAAACTATTTGAGGTTTCATAAAATGATTAACAACATTAGTATCAACATTCCATTTGTAAAATCCTTAGATTAAATCCATTTCTTTTTTTCTTTTTCCAAAAGGATTCTAAAAATACAAATGATTAGAAGAAGTTGGACAATTCTAATCTCAATGAGGAGTGTAGTGAATTCTTGTTAAAGAAGTTTACTCTAAAATTGAAGGACCCTGGTAGCATTATTATTCAATGAAAATTAGGATCATGTGAGAAATTTAATTGTTTGTGTGACTTAGGGGCAAGCATAAATCTTATGTCTTACTCCTTATTTAGAAGGTTGGTTCTGAGAGATTTGCAACCAACTTCTGTTTGTCTTCTACTTGCTGATAGGTACCTCACACACCCTTCAGGGAGGGTGGATTATCTATTTTCCAGTTTAAGAAAACTGACACTACCCACAGTCTTCTTTTTCATAGATATGGATTATGATGAAAAAGCCTCAATCGTCTTAAAGAGTCCTTTCCTTTCTATAGTTGTTGCATTCATAGATGTGTCTAAGGGGAATCTCACTCTCCAAGCTAATAATGATGTGGAGGAGTTTTTAGTGTTTAAAAACCCTCAACATGTGGTTTATCTTGATTTGACAGTTGTTGTGAAGAATTAATGTTTTAAAATTGAGGTCCGAGAAGAGTATGGTTCTTTTCCTCTTGAGGTCCCATAGATTTTGATTCCCCAGCCTATTGAAACTTTTTTTCAGGCTTCTATTCCTGTCCCACTCAATATTATAAATGAGAAAAATATTTCCCTATAACCCATTATAGAAAGTGAGTCACATTCTTGACATGAACTATGTCAACATGTTTTTGGATGTTTTCATTATGATGTCGACTGTCTAGGGGTTTCTAAAGATGGAGAACGTTCTAGGATAACTCCTGATGGAAAATTAAATTGTAACCATTATGAGGAAGTTAATTTTCTTGGAACGTTCTGTCTTTATCAATTTGATGTTTATTGTGATGACTTCCAACCTGAACATTAAATATTCACATCATTTGAGTCATCTGTGGAAATTAGGAACCACCTGTTGGAACCCGAATATTATTCCTTCTTCCAAGAGTTTTTGGATTTTTCCTTTGTGAAACATATTCTGGGAACATTTGATTAAAATACTAAAGTGTTTTCTGATTTTTTTTCTTAAGATTCCTGGTTAGAAATGACCTATATGAGTGGGGGATGTTATGTATGTATTCCTGGTCAAATTCGTTATTTTCTTAGGAAGATAATAAACATTTTTAGAGCTGTGGAAGTTGTTTTTGGATTCCAAAATAGGCTGGACAGTATATTAGCAATTTTTTTGTTACAAGAACTTTTGAGAATATTGTTTTGAAATGTAGATGAGAATGTATAGGTTGATCCTATTTTTTAATCCTTATAAAATAGTTAAGTTCACATTATTAATAATTAATTACAATTAAATTATCACGGATAGAAATATCAAGGGATATTATGACTGGTAGAGCATTTTAAATCTAGCGTTTCATGGGAGGAAACCCATGTGTTTTTGTTGTGTTAATAAATAAAAAAATAGTTATTAAATAATGGATAACTAGAAACATTTAAATTTAGTTCTTCATGGGAGTCAACCCATACTCTTTATTTTTTATTTACTTTTGTTTCCATTCTTGATTTACTCTGAGTAATGTTCGGTTGTGTTTCCTTATATATGCATTGTCTATGCTAGTTATTTGTTCCTATTTCACATGCATTGTGGTTTTAGGATGATGCTGCATTCATCTATGGAGTGGAATTCCCATGATCATTTCTGGACAAGAACATATTCAAAGAAGTACTTCAACGTAGTTCATTTATTTCTACTCTTGTCTTTGCTCAAAGAATTCTTTCTTGTATTAGAGAATTCTGCTACATGTGTATTGAAAATTATATTCCCTCGACTTAAACTATATTAAATTATGCTTATTAAGTTTCTATTAAAATAAAAATTCTGTATATGTTTAAAATTATATTTGAATTGGAATGTATTTTTTCTTCTTGTCATTGAGTTGAATTTAAATAAATATGCATGTACTTCACTGTTGAAAACTGAATTTCATTGTTATAAAAAACACCCACTACATGAAACAATGTATGGTGGAGTACATACTACTGGTCTATTAAATCTGATTAATGTTTGGATGTTTAGAATGAACTTTGTTTGCTGTATTGAATATATAATTGAATAAATTCTACTAAACATTCATTCAAACCAATTAATTGTGTACCCACACCTTAAATGCTTCATTTGAGATATATTGAAAATCATTGTCACTGGACATAAATGATAATGAGTTTACAAGATAATGAACATGTTGTTATGCTATCTTTCTGGTAAAAAAATATTTTTATCTCCATTGAGACCCTTTATACATGTTATCAATCTACTCTATAGAATATCTGTTTTGAAACTTTAATTGATTTACTATTCTTATCCATATCTGGAAGTCAACATTGGGGACAAATTTGGGATTTATGTGTGGGGTAGGGGGTCAAAAATTGGCTGTGCATTGATGTAAGCTCATCAATTCCCATTTCACTTCAATATTTTTGTAAAAATTGGTAAATTTTTTCAAAATTCTGTCACATTTGTATGCATTACACTATACTCAATTGGGTCTTTCCGTTGTAAAGTGCTTTGATTGGTAGTTAATAACTACATTGAATCTGATATTAATGAGTTTGGATTATTCCTGAGTGATCTTACTTAGTTATTTGATGGAAATTCAGTTTAGAAACTATTTCTAAATGTGATTTGGGTTAAACATTTGTGGAGTTATGATCATAGCCTTTGAACTGTAAGATTGATTCTAATTATAGGGGCCGTATTCATCTTTTAATTATTTAATGTAATCTTCTTAATGAGACAATGGAAATGATTTTTGATATAAATCATTTGAAACTGTAGTAGTTTGGTCATCTGGGATCCCATGGTGTGTGTTTGAGACCCTAGTTGCTTGGTGTGTTTCTGTTTACTTTACGCCCTCTTTTCATTGTGAATAAGTGCATTGTACAGTGCTTATCACAATGATACATGGCTTGGGAAAAATAAAATAAAGTTTTTAGGGTCAGAAATATGTTCATTAAGATGTGGGGAAGGATGAATAATAAATGAATAAGGGGTCAATTGGTTTATATGGAAATCATTTAGGTTGTATCAATAAGGTGATTCAAAAAAATATTTTTGGAATAAAGTATTCTATCAATGTAAAATGTTCATCATGTAAGGTCTTAACTCCATTGATATTTTACCTCTTGTAACTCCTGAAATAAGAACCTGAGCTTGGATTTAAGTGATCCATTAAGTTGAATCACATATGAAGCATGACATCTCCATTGCTCTATGATTCATTGATTTCAGGATTACTTATTGAGTAGTTGTTCGATGCAAGAATTGATTTGAAAATATTTTTCAAAAAGATTGTCGATTATTTTTTTTCCACTATTTTTAAATGATGGACACATTAAATTTTGAGCAAAATAATAAAAATTTACTGTTTTTCAAAGAGAATAAAACATGAGATAGTTTGAGGATAAAAAATTCTTAAGTGTGGGGGAATTTGATGTGGCTCTATTTTTACATAGGTTTTCCACATCTTATTACGTAATTTTTAATGATTTAATTAATTATTTAATCACTTTATACTAAATAATTTTAATTTATTATTTTTTTAATTAATTATATTAACTAAACAATTTTTATAATTAATTAAGTAATTTTATTCATTAAATTAATAATTTTAATCTTACTTTTCTTATATAATTTATTTATTTGATTATTAGTTTTGTTAATTCTAATCTGCACACGTTTTAATAATTTGACATTAATAATAAATAGTCATTTGATATCCTTATATGTTTTTTATTAACTTATTCTTTATTTTAATATTTTATCTTTTAATTTAGTTTCATTAGAATAGGTTAATAATGTTAAATAATTTGTCTAATTGTCTTACTAATTACTGAAGTTAATAATTTTAGTTCAAAATAAATAAATTAGTTTTCCTTTAATTTTATTTATACAAATTGTTGTTTAATTAATTAATTAAGAGGTTTAAAACATTAATTATTTAATATTATGTATGTAGATTTATTATTCTTTCATTAAATTTTGTTTTTAGTCTATCAGTGAGGTAGACAAGAGCTTTCGGTAATCTATTAGGTCAACGATTCTAACCATTACCATTTACTACTACTCTGTAATTAATTTATATAGTAATTGTAATTTATGTTTTAGCATTTTCATTTATCAATTATATGGTTTTTTAATTTATGTATTATCAATTTATAATTCTTATTACAATTTTAATGTCTACAGTTTAATAAAAATCCAGTTTTAAATTCATGATTTTTATATTTCTTCTAATTAATTTTTCTCAATATTTTATTTAGTTTACTTAAATTTTAATTTTATGTTAAATTTATGTGTTTCTAATTTTATAAAGGCACATTTAATCTTTAATATTTTCTCTAATAGTGACCCTTCTATTTAGTTTTCACCAGTGACCTTTTTATCCGCAACTGTGAGCATTATTTTGTGCTTTTGGTTAACATAATTTTAAAGTATCATTGACCTTTAATTTTGGCACTGGTGACATTTTCTTTTAAATATCTGTGGGCTTATATAACGGTGACTATTCAGTCAATCGGTGAATTTTTAGCAGAATAGTGACCTTTAATGCAGTGTATCGGTATCCCCTTATTGTTTTATTCTACAAAGGTGCCCTTTTTATTTTCTCTATTGGTGATCCTTTGTGTTTTTAAGCTAACAGTGACCCCCTACCACTGCACCTCATTTTTTTTATCTAACATTGACTCTTCCTATAATTTTATTTTATTTCATCGGTGATATCTCTCTTCCATTTTATCCAATAAGTATCCTTATTCTTTTAAGATAACAGTGAACCTGCACTTCATCATTTTGTTCATGCACATACCCTGCACCTCACTATTTCACCCCTACATCTCACCCTCCCATGCTCGCTTCCACCATTCCCACTCCGACACCAGATCTTTTATTTTTATCTTCTTTCCTTTCATCCACACTCCTGAAAATTATACTCACTATCTACACATCACCGCTTCATTCAACCCACACTTCGGATTCAACACCTCTTCATTATGACGCAAAACATCACTAGATCAACACAAGTCTACATTTTTGGAACTGCATTCAGAAACCACAACCCACTACAATATCAAAATCAATGAAACAATTTAACAACTTTGAACAGAATTTATCTTCATATCTCACCACGACTAGAGATAACTCCCTCGACCCAGAAACGAGAACAAACCCTGGTCATCAGATATGATGGAGGTCGATTTGAAGTTGGCTGCGTCCAAAACTGGCACCACTAGAGGGGTTAAACGGAGTCCAAGCTAAGATCTAAATCCACAAGGAATCACTAATGTCTGAGACTCTATAGGAGGGTTCTCCCAAGTTGAGAAGATGATGAGGCTATGAGAAAGGGACTGTCGCACCTACTGGAAGAATGCCACCACTGTGTATCTTAGGTCGAGCCAGAGACTGTTGTGCTGCGCTGTGTGCCGTTGTGAACTGCGCCACTACTGCAATGGGAATTGGAGGATGAGTTCGTGCTGACCTTCACTATTTCTTAGAGGATTCTTGTTTCCTCACGGATTTCGGGGATGACCTCCTGGACGGGAGATTCAAACATTCCGATCGGTTTCTAGAGGGTTTGTTCGTAGAACCGGAAACATACAATGATTCCACATCCATTTGGACCAACATTCCAAAGGCAGGCGCTCATTAGCTTGTGGACTGATGAGGCTAAGGAATTTGCATTGGTCGAGAGGATGGGAGGTCGGACTCATCACACCGTTTTGAGGGGAATTATTGTCTACTCCGAGACTCTCTTTATAGATTTAAGTTATGTTCGTGAATCCTTATTACATTACCAAGTATAAAATGTGCTTCCTTTAGTTTTAACAATCAATGATTAAATATACAAGAAATTTAGAGAATCTTTTATATGTATTCGAGGTTTTTCATCAATAGAGAATCATCTATATCTGTTTAGAGATTCTTGGTCAATGGTATCCTTCAAAAAATTTATATAAAAGTCTCTTGGTCATTATGATGACCAGGCTGGTTTTAAAGCCACTCAGTGGGGCACTTGAAGTTTATAGTCAGTCAGAAGGACAGGGATTATTTCAAAGTTGGGATCGAACCCAAAAATGAGCTACCTACGTATCCTTTGTTTTGGAAAAGGAATCAGAACCCACATAGTTCGAGTGATGGAGTATGATGTTTATGATTGATGGCTCAAAGAAGAATGTCATAATTACTTTTACACTCTAAGCTCACATGAGTCATGCTCGGTGTGAGAAACAAGAGGTATTGGTAAAAATTAGACAATTGTGCCATGAAAGATGCAATCATAAGAATTTGTTTGGGGCTTATGTATGTATGACTTCCCAGATAGATGAAGGTTTAGGATTCACTTTTAGGGAGAAAATCCATGAACAGGGTCCATAAAGTTATATGTGCTTCATGGAGATTTGAATACTCCAATCTTGGGGCTTACTCCTAAGGAGGATGCCCAAGTTAGGAGGGGACTTATGATTGGGTTTTACTCCTGAAAAGGAAACCCAAATCAAGGGTAAATTAGGACTGGTTAAGAGAAATTTAAGGGGGCTTGGGGTTTACTCTTGAAAAGGAAACTCAAGATTATGACTAGGACTTACTCATAAAAAGGAGGCCCAAGTTAGGGGACTTGGGGCTTACTCCTGAAAGGGAAGCCCAAGATCATGACTGAGTCTTATTCCTGAAAAGGAGACCCAGGTTAGGGATTAAGGTTTGGGGCTTACTCCTGAGGAGGATGCCCAAGTTTGGGAAATTTAAGAATTTGGGGCTTACTCCTAAAGAAGGATGCCCAGATTTGAAATTGGGGATTACTCCTGAGGAGGATGCCCAAGTTAAAGGATTTACGGTTTGGGGATTACTCCTGAGGAGGATTCCCAAGTTAAAGGAATTAAGGTTTTCGGATTACTCCTGAGGAGGATGCCCAAGTTTGGGAACTTTATGAATTTGGGGCTTACTCCTAAAGAAGGATGCCCAGATTAAAGGATTTATAACTGGGGATTATTCCTAAAAAAGGAGACCCATGGGGCTTGGGGTTTACTCTTGAAAAGGAAACCCAAGATTATGACTGGGACTTACTCCTAAAAAGGAGGCCCAGGTTAAGGATTCTCTCATCTTAAAGGATGAGGTTAAATGAATGAACTCTCAATCTTTGGTGACGTAAGGATATTTAAATCACTAGGTTTTGAGAGATATTCCACAGAATTCTTTTCAGATAAGGAAGTTGAATCAAGAAATCATGCCATAAATGGCTTTGAAGAGGGTCTTGAATACTGAATCTTGAAAAGAAAAAGGTGTAATGGCTTAAGAGGGGTAAAATGGGAAAGATGGGCACCCAAAAAGGTTGGGGCGCGCATGTCTTGAAAGGCGCGCAAGTCTTCCGTGGGCGCGCAGGTATTGGTCGTGCAAGTATACCTGCGCGACATGTGGGGTACTTGCGCGATTTTCAACCAGTATTAGAATACTTGAGCGACTCCTTTTTAATCACTTTAGAATCCTCTTGAGGTTCTTCCAGAAAAGGGACGCGCAAGTTATTTTGAAGGAAATAAGTCGGCGCGCAAGTGTTGATAAGTTTCAACACTTAGGCCTTCCTTCTTCTCTTTAGAGCTTCCGTTCTAGGTAAGAAATTACCTTAGAAGTGTTCCGGAAGCTTTGAGAAGAGACTTAGGCATCGAGAGCTTCAATCCGAGTTTCTGGAAAAAGATCCTCTCGAATAAGGGGCCCACGTGGTCTATTTATAGGCAGGAGAATACCCCGGGCTGTTACCGGGCGGTTACCACTTAGGTCGCGCAAGTCTTTTGCGCGACCAAGAGCGTCGCGCAAGTGTACTTGCGCAACAGTAAGATAACTTGTGCGGTGCAGTTGCTGTTGATCCTTTTTTCGTGCCTTTGTCGATTTTTGATGTTTTCTTCAAAGGTTGAATCACTTTGAGCTCAGATATTCCCTTTTACGATCATTAGATTCTGTGACGAAATGAGCGTCAACAAAATTCCCCCCTCAGAGTTGGATCCGGAGAGAAAATGAGGATTTGACTCTGAGGAAATCGAATCCATTCAAAAAAAAGGGGGGCGCGCAAGTCTTCATTGCGCAGAGGGTGGCGCGCAAGTTTTCGTCGCACAGGCCTTAAGCGCTCTGGGTACAGCGCGCAGATAGGCTTCCTGGCCTATAAATACACGTCCTCACCTCCGTACAAGTATCCGGATTTCCGGACTTCATACCTTCTCGAGCTCTCGCCGCACAGGCCACCTAAGCCGCACAAGTCTCTTTTCCATTGTTCCCTCGCTGTCGCACTCCTGTAAAGGTATTCTTACTTGCGCGGTTTATACTTGCGCGTCAAAAACTAGCGCGGCACACGAAATACTTGCGCGCCATTGTTTAGATTTGCACGACTTAATGCCTTGTCCATTTTTCCGAATTATTTCACAAATTTTATGAAAAATAAACCCATTTAAGAGTTAAATTTGTTCAAATTTTGTGCAGATTCAATGGCTCCTAAGGGAATTGGAACGGCTGATGAACTGGCTAGCAAGCGGATTGATGACATGATGAACATTATTGGCCATGATTACTATGATATCTACGACAACACTTTCCCATATTTGGATAAGTACTTGAAGAAATATCATCTTAATTTCCCTAAGAGCATCTACCTGTCTCTGTGTGGTCATGGTCATCTGGAAGGAGTCAATGTTCCAAATGAAAACAATTATACACCTAAGATGCAGCTGCACTACTCCTGTACATTAAGAGTAACAACAATGGTGTGAACTTTCAAATTCTTTCTCCATGTCATTTCCTTGCAGATATGAAAATGGAAAACCCATGGGCTGAAATGTTTTCCACTAATGGTTGGTGGAGAGAAGACAAACATGGTATTAGAGAAATATCTGAAAAGAGTACTCTCTCCAAATGGCTCTTTACTTCCAATGCTCCATTCTCAAATCCATGTATCCATCTTCCAAGTCTCTTGGACAGACACAGAGTCACTGTTTGATCAGAAAAAATTTTTCTCAAACCGTACTCAAGAACATCCTTTTACAATCGTTCCAAGAAAAGCTGGTATCACTGCATCTATTATTGTATCTAGTTGAATGAATGAATTCCAGGTGGTTTCTAATGAATCTCGGGATGCCGTAAATCAAATAAAGTGTTATGTTGAAAGCCTCTTGTAATTCTCGAAAAAAGAGAAGAGACTCCAGTCTGTGGATGTCCTTCTAACTCTTGTGTATCAATGAAAAACACTTTTGTCTTCAATAATTTGTACCTCCATTCTTTTCACTACCTGCTTCAAATTTACTTAAGCCAATGGGCCTAGTAAGCATAGTTTGATTTTTACTATGATTATTAAAAATAATCCTACAAACTTTGAACCTTTTAATTGCTAAATATTACCTAAATCATACAACAAATGTATATTTAGTGAGCTGGAACTTGACTTTTATTCAGAGTTCCTTTGTCTTTTGTGTGGGCAGTTTAAAGTCATGCACGCCGGACGTAAAGGGGCTAATGTTTAAGGTCGAAATAGCTTTGACCAAAATGGATTAAAATGGATTCAATTCCTTGACAATTAATCTGAAAACAAATTACCATACTCAAGTATGAGAGAAAATATGTAAACTATGGTTTAAGAATATTTTAATCGGAGGTATGATATGAAAAAGAGCTAAATGGAATTAGAAGAAGTAGTTTCCAAAAATGAAGTTACTATTATTTAAAAAAACCCGTTAGGGGGTTGAAATATGCAGGGCCACCTATGGGCATTGGCTGCATGGTCAAATAAATATCATCTTTCGGCTGACAAGTCTGTTATGTATACTGTTTATGCCAGGCCACCTATGGGCACGTTCTGCATAGTCAGGCAAAAGAACTCCCAGAAATTTAATTTCTTAGTGCTAAAAGCCAGTGAATGTTTATGGAGATTCAAATTTTCTAAATTATAGATTTTTTTGTATGGAAAGAGGTACTTTAATATGGAGAAGAAATTTCCGAACAAGAATATCGAAGAACTGGATGAATATCACTCCTACGAAGGTCTGACCCAAACGTAGGGAAGAAGAATAAACCATAGACATGAATACTTTCAGATCATGAAAAAGGATATGGGACAAATATGTTAAGGATGGCTATTTTTTGTGGATCCCTACATGCTGTTGTTTAAGACAAATAAGGACAAAAGAGGCATTCTTACCAAGAATGAAGTTACTATTATTTAACGAAACCCGTTAAGGGGTTGAAATATGCAGGGCCACCTAAGGGCATTGGCTGCATGGTCAAATAAATAGCATCATTCGGCTGACAAGTTTGTTATGTGGACTGTTTATACAAGACCACCTATGGGCACGTGCTGTATAGTCAAGCAAAAGAATTCTCAGAAGTTTGAAATTTTTGTGATTAGAAGTCATGAAAAGGGTTATGAAGATCTGAAAATATTTAAGGTTAGGATTATAATGCATAAAGATGGGTATTGTCCAATGTATATAGAGATACATAGGTCAATGATAACCATAATCATGTTGTGGCTGGGTCCTGAATTGAAATTTTGGACTTCACTACGTATCTCATAAGAATGAGAATCAAGCCATACGTAGTTCTTGAAATGCAGTTTAACGTCGTACAGGATGAAAGTATGAGAAATCGTAGTTTAGGGTCATAGAATTCGGACCATAATAATTAATACACAGTGTGTGTTTTCATGAGGACTTTTCAGCCAAGGGACTGAAAGTGAAATTTGGGGTTAGGCCCAAAAGACTTGGGGCTGGATTTGAGGGATACTCGAACGTTCCTACATATCCCATAAGGATGGGAATCAAGACCACGTAGTTCTAGAATTACCCTTTGTACAAATTTGGTTCGTACATGTGAAGGGTGAAAGGGGACATTAGTGCAATGATGGTTTAACCTGAGATAAAAAGTTTAGGCATTACCATGAATGCACGTAGTCTTTTGAAAATGAAACATGATTTAAAAAAATCAATGTCAATAATGGTTCCTTCTCAAATGAGGAAATCAAAGAATATTGTAGTTTATTGTCGTACCGGACAAAAGTGTTGTATAGTTTAACGTCATATAACAAGGATGAAAGTGAATCAATGTAAAGATATTGATTCCAGGGGCGGTTTCACGAAACAACATCATATGAGATGGTGGTGAACCGATGTGAAGAGATTTTTTTTGGGCTTGAACCTTGGGAGGCTGCCTACATACCCATCCTGGAGGGCAAGGATCAAAGTCCGTGTAGTTCAATTAAAGAATGAATTAATGATCAAGTTGTTCTTGTGGACAATGATCTAATAAAAAATGTTGTTGGGACTTACACATGGTTAGTGGACCAAAGGGAGTGTTATGGTTGATGTTCGCTCTAAGCTCACGTGAGTCATACTCGGTGTGAGAAACAAGAGGTAATAACAACCTTAACGATGCATAGTTTAATGTCATGTAGGAAATAAAAAAGGGACTATGCAGTTTAAAGTCTTGCAGTTAGGACTATTGGTGCTGCACAGTTTAGTGTCATGTAGCAGGGAGAAAATACAGTTTAATATCATGTAGGACATATCAAGGATTTTCTGTACAGTTTAGCGTCATGTATTTAGGAAGATGGGGATAAAATAGTTTAACGTCATATTGGACGAAAGGGGGACTGTGCAGTTTAATGTCATGCAGTAAGGACAAAATAACACACCATTTATGTCATGTTAGACGAAAGTGCGAATAGTATAAGGTCATATGCATAGACCGTGGATGGTGCAGTTTAATGTCATGCTGGACCATTGATGATTATATAGTTTAATGTCTTTCCGGATGTGAGGGACTTTTATACAGTTTAGCGTCATGTAGTAAGGACGTCACAGTTTAACGTCTTGCTAGACATAAGGGATTTGCAAATAGTTTATGGTCATATACATGGACCAGGGATGATGCAGTTTAAGGTCATGCTGGACGGTTTAGGGAACTTTTTCACAGTTTAATGTCATGTGGGGCGAAGTTGCAGTTTAAAGTCATACCGGACCATTGCTGTATAGTTTAACGTCATGTAGCAAGGACGAACTGGTGCTATATAGTTTAAATTCATGTAGCTAGGACTAAGGTGAACCAATATGAGGATATCAGTTCTGGGGACTTTTTACATTTTAACTTCATGCTGGACGATGAAAGTGCCACATAGTTTAATGTCATGTTGCTAGGACAAAATATAGTTTAATGTCATATCGGACAAATAAGGAACTTCTGTACAGTTTAATGTCATGTAGATAGGACATAATATATTTTAATGTCATCTCGGACATAATATGAACCAATGTGACAGTTTTTGATCTGGGAACAATATTTTGTGTTTATACAAAATTCTTCTTCAGAAATCTGGCATTAGTTGGAGTCGTGATGTGTTCTCCATCCATTGAGATTAGAGAATACACTCCATTGGAGTAGACCTTATGTATTGAATAAGATCCTTCCCATTTTGGTTCAATCTTGGGAGGCTTCTTTCCTGGTATCATTGGTGCTCTGAGAACCAATACCAATTCTCCCTGAATGAATGAACGAAGACGAACTTTTTTGTTAAAAGCTCGTGCTATTCAATTCTGATAGATTTCCAAGTGGTGCAAAGTGAACAATCTTTTCTCATCTAACTGTTCCAATTCATTCAACCGCTTTTGGGATTTCTCATCTGTAGATAACTGATCAAAAATGGCTATTCTGAGTGAGGGCAATTGAACTTCAATTGGCAAGACTGCTTCTGTTCCATATACCAATGAATATGGAGTTGACCGCGTTTCATTGCGAGTGGTAGTCCGATAAGCCCATAAAGAATGAAAGAGTTTATCAGGCCATGACCTCTTATCTTTATCCACCATCTTTTGTAGTATATTTGAAAGAGTCTTGTTGAAGGCTTCTATCTGGCCATTATCCGCTGCATGATATCAAGATGAATGGTTGGACTTAATGTTGTATTCTTGATACAATTTCTTTACCTCAGAAGAACAGAAGGTGGTGCCGTTGTCCTTCAATATGGTATGAGGGACACCAAATCTAGTAATGATGTTAGACTTGATGAAGCTAACAATGCATTTAGAACTGACTTCTTTGAGCGGTACTGCCTCTGCCCATTTGGAAAAGAAATCAGTAGCAGTAAGAATGTACTTAAACTACTTGGCTGTAGCTGAAGGGTAAGTTCCCACCACATCCATTCCCCATGTGCAAAATGGCCATGAGTATTTAACTGTATGAAGCAACTCTGGAGGTTTATGAATGAAGTTGGCATATACTTGGCATGAATGACACTTCTTTGTAAAATTAACAAAATCTTGTATCATTGAAGGCCAAAAGTATCCAAGGCTTCGAATTTGATCAGACAGTCTATGTCCAGACTGGTGGGCACCACAGACTCCTGCATGCACTTCTTTTATGACAGCCATTGTCTCTTCACCATCAATACATCTGAAGAAAACTCCATCAAAACCACGTTTGTAGAGACTTTTCTCGAGGTGGTTTGGGCTATCATAAAGAGTAAAATTGACCACACGTCGCCGAATTTGTTCTTTCTCGGCTCTATCAGGTGGAAGTGTTCCATTTTGAAGGTATTCCCTAATAGGTGACATCCATCCTGTAGTATGACCATACGGTTCAGGAATGGGACTAATTTCATTAATTTCCTCTGTTCTGACTTGAACATAAGCTGAAATTTCACGACGGTGGGCAATATAGATGGTTGTCTCGTCCCGATTTGGATCTGCTAAAGCTGTGGTTATATTAGCCAGTGCATCAGCTTGAGCATTTTGTGATCTTGGGACATAAGAAAATGTCGGTTCTGAAGGGAATTCCGACATTAACTCTCTGATGTAATCATACAAAGGGAATAATTCTTCTTTTATGATGGCATAATCCCCATTGAATTGTTTGATTACCAGGTCTGAATCACCTTTCACCTTTAAGTGATTCACTTGTGCTTGAAGCGCTAATTCCAAGCCTCTAATGAGAGCTTGGTATTCATCTTCATTATTGGTACCACCTTCCCACAACAAAAAGAAATATGGTAACACTGCCTTATCTGGAGAAATGAGCACAATTCCTAAACCAAGTTTGTTGAATTTAGGATTTTCCATTTTCTTTCCTGTTGGACTTCTAGAAGCACCATCAAAATACATTTCCCATGTTTGAGGACTCTCTTGAATAGAGAAAACTTCCTCATCAGGGAGTTCGATATCTGAATATGTGTCTTCCACTGAAGGATGTTCAGACAGGAAATCAGCCAGAGCTTGGCCCTTAATTGCCTTTTGAGACACATACTGAATGTCGAACTGCTATAGAATAACTGCCCACCTTGCCATACATCCTCTAAGCATTGGACGACTAAGGATGAATTTGAGAGGATTATTACGAGATACCAATTAGACCTCATGATGTTGCAGGTAGTGTCTCAGTTTTTGAACTGCAAATATTAATGCTAGGCAGCACTTTTCAATACTTGAATACCGGGTTTCTGCTTCAAGCATAGTTCTACTGAGATAGTAGAGACTATTTTCATTCCCAGCATCATTCTTTTGAGCGAGAAAGGCACCCAATGATCGCTCTAAAGCTATCACATAGAGGATAAGTGGTCTACACTCAACAGGTGGCATGAGTACTGGTGGACTCAAGAGGTATTTCTTGATAACATCAAATGCTTCTTGAAATTCTTCATTCCACTGGTAAGTGACTCCTTTCTTCAATAATTTGGTAAAGGTTAAACTTTTGCCTGCCAAATTAGCGATGAAACGCCGAATATAGGCTAAGTGTCCTTGAAGTCCTCTTAATTCTTTCAAATTCTGAGGAGGTTACATACCAAGGATTGATTTGGGCTTCTCAGGATCGACTTCAATACCACGATGGCGTACAAGAAAGCCAAGGAATTTTCCTGAGGTTACCCCAAAAGCACATTTTAAGGGGTTCATCTTTAAATTATGTTGTCGAAGCTTGTGGAATATGACTTCAAAATCAGACAAGTGATTAGAAAGTTGTTTGTATTTAACCACCAAATCATCTACATAGAATTCAACAAACTTCCCTAAAAGAGGTTTGAAGATACGATGCATGGCGCGTTGATATGTTGCACCTGCATTCTTTAAACCAAAGGGAATCACCCGGTAACAAAACACACCTTGAGGAGCTCTGAAGGATGTATATTCCTCATCTTCTGGGACCATTCGGATCTGATTATATCTAGAATATCCATCCATGAATGAAAGTACTTCATATCCAGCCGTCACATCCATTAAGAGTTCTGTAATCGGAACTGGGAAATCATCTTTAGGAAAATACCGATTAAGATCTCTGAAATCGATGCAAACCCTAATTTGTCTATTCTTCTTCTTTACAGGGACAATATTAGCCAACCAATTGGGATATTGATCTTCTTTGACGAACTTGTCTTTGATCAGCTTATCCACTTCAGCTTCAATTTTGGAAGCATAGGTTGGATGTGTTCTTCTCGCGGCATGTTTAAATCCTCAATGTTCTTTTGGTAAACCCAAATGATGATTAGAAACATCAGGATCAAGCCCAGGCATTTCTGTATAATTCCAAGAAAAAATATCTTTATTTTTCTTTAGAAAAGAAATATAAATCTCTTGCTCATCAAGGGTCATGGCCGCACTAATTAAATTGGGGTGTGGATCTTTCTCTATACCCAGATTTACTTCTCTGAGTTCATCCACAGTGGTAGAGATACCCTCTTCAAATGCTGGAGGAGCATCTCTAAGATCTTCCTCTTCCTATTCATCATGTGTTATTTCTTCCGTTTCTACTTGCAAAGTAGATGAAAAAAATGAAATTCTCATGATCATAAGAGATGTCAAAATTTTCACATTTTGAAGAAGAAGCTTCCATTTCCGACCCTATTGATGATAAAGGGTCTTATTTGGGAAATAAAGAGGAGATGATGGATCGAGAATTGACATCATTATTCACCTTTGGTGTTTCTATAACTTCTTCTGGCCTGATTAGCGAAGTATAGACTTGTTGTACTTCGTCACAACTTATGCTTTCATCACTACTTGGTAGGTTACCAATTTCTCCCATGTTGTCTGGCTCGATCGCCGTAATTGACATTATGGATCTTTCCATAAGTGTATTTTGATTTTGGCCTATTTTTTCAATTTGACTGATAGGTAACACATAATATGTACTCATATGTGAAAATGGATTTATTGGAATTTTCTCCAAACCATATGGAGCATTAACTTTGGTAATTTCCTTCATTGTAGATTTTTCTCTTCCCTTCATGTGATAAAATTCCGCCTCAATGTATTGAGACTCACATGTCTTGAACGGGGCATTATCACCATACAATGTTCTAACTTGACCATCGAAACAGTATTTGAGACATTGATGGTACGATGAAGGAATAGCTGCATGCTGATGTAGCCAGGGTCTTCCAAGAAAGATATTGAAAGATGAGTCTTGATCAACAATCATGAAATCCGAATTGGATACAAGATTTCCAAACTGGGTTCTGAGTGTAACTTCTCCCAGTGGTTCTTGTTCATTTTTATCATATCCTTGTAACATCATGGTAGAAGGAGATAAATCAGATTCTATGAGGCTCAATCGACGAAGTGTACGAATGGGCATGAGGTTGACTCCTGAACCATTGTCAATGAAAGCTCTTCGAACATCTACACCATTGAATTTTCCAGATAAGTACAAAGGTTTTATGTGCCCATGCACAACATCATCTTCATCTTTATCATTAAAATATATCACTGCATGGAATTCTGCAGGATTATTCTCTATGTGATAGATTTCAGCTGCAGCAATTTCAGCTTCAAACTTCTGAGGACTTGACAAAGCTACGATGAGTGCTTCCCGAAGATCTTTTGACAGATTCAAAGAATCCAAAATTGATAACTTAGCTGGTACATGGGCCAAGTGTTTCAATATATCATACTTTTGATCTAGAGGTCTGCGTTTCCCAATAGGAATATGCGGTTTAGCAGGTACCTTGGAAGCAGATGCTTTGGAAGCTGATGCATCTTGTATTGATGTTGGCAACATCCTTGGTTTTGGAATATTAGACTGATTAGATCCATTTACTTGCTGATATAAAGAAGATGGAACCTTTAATCTGTCTTCCAAAATAACTGTGCCAAAACTGAGTTGGCCATTGGCAGAAGAACTTGCTTGTTCTTTTTGAGCTCGCTGAAGGGCTCTACCACGAGTTTTTGCTGCATATACAGTGCTAGAAGGGGTAAAATTAGAGTAGTGGCTTCGGAAAGATCCACATCTTCCCCTGTATCCTGAACCTCTAGAACCTCCTCGGATTCCCTTATTTGATACAGGGAATTCAGGCTCATCAATACTGGAATATGGATCTGTTAATTGAATCATATTAACAGAACCAAAGATTAACTCTTCGTCTGATAAAGACTCTACCTGGTTAGCATGTTTAGGCTGTGCCGTTTGGTGGGATGGTGCCCATGGCTTTGAAGTAGATGGCATGAAATCTGCCAGAGTCAAAGACAATTTAGGTTTTGATACATACTCATCTTCTCCTGATTCCTCTTTATTTTATGAATTGCGCTGCCCTTTTGAGGATTTGTCTTTTGATGGAGGCTGTACTGCAGCTTTTGTAGGAGACACAATTGGCTTCTTCAATTGTGTTCGCAAAATGGAATGGGTCCGATTGATTGTCTTTCTGACCATCCAATAATCATATTTTTTCGCAGTTTTGCTTTTGACTTCCTGCCAGTCGCCTCCTTCCTCTGGATCTGTAGCAGTAATACACGCTACATGAGATGAAGAACCCTTCAATTTGACTTTTCCCAAGTTGACCATCTTTTCCAGGAGGTCATTAAAAACAAAACACTCTTGGATGGGATTCCCCAACATTTGATTAAAGGAACAATAATTGGGACGGTCTTCATCTCCTTCCTTGTTTGGCCTTTTGGGCACTGGTAATTGAACCAAATTATTTTCCAGAGCTGAAATGAAGTAACCAGGAACTTTCTCACTTCAGAAAGAGTATGTTTTACTCTTCATATCCTCAAATTGTTTTCGTCGTTGATCTTTTTGAACATTTGGACGAAACAGCCTTTGTTGTTGGCGTTCAGGAGGTGGATCCCTTCGATAAGATGAAGGTTTTGAAGAAGAAATAGGTACAGGTGCTTGTTTAAGCATAACTGTAGCAGTTTCCTCTTAACCCATTCTCCTTCCTGGAGCTGATGGAATTATACGAGATTTAACCTTAGCCTGTATAAGGGAATCTTCAATCTGTTGAGCGATTGATGTAAGGTCTCGAAACCCTCCTGTGTATTTCACAGGGATCAATGGCGTGTGTAATTCGTCACGCAAATTTTCCACACAGATTGGCAACAATTCCTCCTGAGGGAGTGCTAAACTCAGGGAATACGTTAATCCCTTCCAACGAGCAATGAAATCAGAGACTCTTTCATGCTCCCTTTTCTTGCAGTTTGTAAGATCGAAAACTGTCGTTTTTGGCAAAGTTGATCTAAAATGAAGAAGGAATTTTTGACGAAGATCCTCCCATCCGATGACTGACCGGGATTGCAATCTTGTATACCAGACAAAAGCTGGTCCTTGCAAGGTTCGCATGAAGCATCTGAGTTTCACTGCTTTTTGCTGCTCTGGAGTTCCCATCATAGTATCACAACAAGACACGTAATGCGTCAAATGTTGTTCGGGGTCTCATGATCCATTGAAAGTAGGGAAAACAGGGTTTCCAAAACTGGATGGAGGAGAAATTGAATCTACCCATTCAGGGTAAACTTTCTTTTCAGGTTGAAATTGTGCCTGTTTCCCTTCCATAGTTTCTAACCGAGATGTTAATGACTCAATAGTAGTTATTAACTTTTGAGAAACATCAGGTTGAACTTGGTTTTGGGTAGGTGCGATGAATGGAGCTTGGACAGACGTGGTGGTTGGTGCTGCAACTGATGGTAGTGCTGCCAACCGTTGTTGCGTTTGACCCGTAGGATTAGACCTCTGAGGGTGTACTGATAAAGGAGGATATTCTTGATCCATCTAAGTAGTTACAAAAAATTCCTTCGGTTGTCGGACTTAAGCATCATTAATAAGAAGACTACTCTGAAGTAGTTCTACATTCAACCTTCTTAATTCTTTCATTTCTTCCTCCTGTTGTGCAAACCTTTGCTCTAATGAGGGCGATTGACCTCCTTCAGAGGAAGGGTGAGAGGTAACCTGATTCGTTCCTTTCCCCTTATTGGATCCTTTTCGGAGAGGGGAAAGTGGGTTACTTGAAGGAATATCAGATTTTGGGTAAGCCTTTGACTACGTGTGCGCACACCTTCTTCTTTTAGGTCTGTGTGCGCAACTTCTTGAGCAGGAACCTCTTCGTCTGATCCCTCTGATTGAGCCTCATATGGTGAATCAGCAGCAACGGCATTGATGACATTAATGGATTCATATTTCATGGAATCCTTTCTATCAGCATTTCTGTGATATTGTCTTCTTCCATGTCCATGATGAGACATGGCATTCTGTTGACTTGATCCCTCAGGAACTTCTTGGAGAACCGTCACTTGGAGAGAATCTCCTGATATCTTGTCTCTTCGTTCCCCTTGAGGCTTATTCCCTAATCGAGAGAATACTGATTTTCTCTGAGGGAGGGATTGAGGATTTGAAAAAGTCCCCAGTCCGGTGGACTGGGGATGTTCCTGCTGCTTCCGCTCAACTCCTCGAATCCCATTTGTTGACTCTGAGGGTTGGGTTAGAGAAGTCCCCAGTCTGACAAGATGGGGTGTCTATTGACATGCTATGTCTGAGATCTTCTTAAAATCTCTCTTGATCTTGCGAATCTTAGTTCGGAAATTAGCTGGATGCATTAACCTGTATCCACTTTTTTCGCCTGGTTCAACAGACCGTTGGATGATTTCTGAATCTTCTGTCATTTAATGACGTGTTTGCTCCAGACGAGAGGCTTGTGCAATATTCTCGCCTGCTTGATGTAGGAGAAATTCAACAACTTTTTCTCTATAAACTTGATTTTGAGAGGAACTAGTTGAAGCCTGTTCTTGATCAAGCTTTTGATTATGAACAAAGCCCATTGACTATGGATGGCCATGGGAAATAACATTTCATGAGACCATTTTCTGGCGGGCTTTGCTGAATGGAAAGCACTGTGAAATGTAGTGCTCCGTGAACACCCCATCCTCTGATATGAATATCATATGGAGCATTGGCAATTAACTGACGCAATTTTCTTAGTGCGCCAAGGCATGAACGTTGAAGGGTTCTTTCTTTCTTTTCAGCCTTCGGATACTGAGAGACTGATAGAGATGCCAAATCAATCTGGCGTTGTAACCCTTCTATTATCTTAATATGATTTTCATAATCACCGTAAGATAATACTTTCTTCTTCAATTGACAAAGAGTCTTCCATATGTTGAGACGAATATCATGGATTCCATCATCCGTCAACATCTTTGGAATGTCGTACTGGGAGTCAGCCAAAGGCCAAAACATTACTGGTACTTCACCTTTTGCCATTTTTTTCCTCATGTTCAGCATTTCCTCCTTATCATTAAATGAAGATTCTTCTACCTGTTTGGACCAGAGTTGGTTTTTTCTTTGTTGCTTCATCGGATTCAACAATATTGGTAGAGAGATCACTATTTATGCTGGAAGATTAATGACCCAGGGATGGTTCAGAGAATAACCTTAACCCCAGGCTATCTTCTGATGGAGAAAGAGTTTCACCTGCCGATAGTAAAGCATCAGACATGACAGGTTTTACGTTTGCAAGTGCCTCGAGATAGGAGGGCTTTATCGTCACTACATTGCCTTCTGAAGAATTTTCGAGACAACGTGAATCACTACTACGGAGAGGACTTTCACAGCGAAGTTCATCACCATGAGGAGGACCGTCATGATGGGTTACAGCAAAAGATGAAATCTCTTGCTCCTTGGTCTTCTGACCACACAAAGGGTTCTTGTGGCTCTCATCTGAAGAAGAAACATCAAGATTGACCGAACTTTCATGACGCAAGCCTTCATGAGGAAGTGTATGTTGAAGACCTTAAAAATTAATGTTCCCGTTATTGGGAACTGTGGGAGTAGAATCTTGAATTTTGACAGATAAATGTCTGAGGGCTTCAAGAACACTAGCATCGAGCAAGACCTTGTTGCAGATTGGACTTTGATCTCCTGACTGTGCTGGGCGGATCTTTTTCTTAGATGCCTTCTTACTCACTTTAGAAACCACTTGTTGACGAATGTGGTTACTCTGAGCAGGTGTCTGTGCTTGATCAGAAAAGATGGTCAGGTTAGGCTGACGATCTCCACTCAAATCAGGTGTATGTGCCTGACTTGGTTGTCCGTATGATATGGGGGAGTATGCCCCATAACCCTCTTGGACTGGAACAAATGTGTGTGTCTGTTCCGGAGTGAATCGTTGACGTGTCACTCCACTTCTAGGGATAGATTTATGTGTCTGTCCCTGAGATGATGCTGAAGCTATTATGATATCCTGGCAAGCATCCAGAATATGAGCAGGAATTTGCTTCTGCTCTTTCACCATTGACAAAATATGTTTGGTGACTTCAGCCGCCGGAACGGGGATATACGTCCATTCCGGGCTTGGAGTAGGTGTATGTGCCAGCTCCTGTCCTCCTTTTCCTATCAGTGAATCCTGACAGTACTCAATTGTGGAGGCAAAGAGTTGAGTCTGCCTCCTGTTTGTCATCGGGGCTTTCCGACTGACTTCTCCGTGCGCTACCAAGCGAGACTGTTGGTATGCTTGATTAGTATTAGCAGGTGTATGTGCCTGCTGATTACACTTCGGCAAACGTGGTTGACGAGATCCATCATATGTAGTTAGACAAGCCTGCTGACTAACTGGTGATGTATAAGCAGGTGTATGTTCCTGCCTATAGTACTCCGCCGGAATTGCCTGGCGGGATTGGCTTGATTCTTCCAGACGAGTCTGCTGGACAACGGAATTAAAATGGACAGGTGATTGTGCCTGCTCGTTTTTTTCCACCAAGTTAGGTTGGAGGACTTCTCCAGAGATGACAGGGATGACAACCTGCCCATTGTTCACCGGATTCCGTCTCTGGCGGTTCATCTTTCCTGCTCGGGTTCGAGGAACCTGAGCTGAATGCCTGGAGTCGGTACCCTCATCATGTTGAGGGCGCACTACTGCACGAGTCTGGCGGCGATTGTTGATGGGAGTCCTTGAGAAGGACTCCTATATTTTTGAATTAAGGTCCTGCGGGACCTGCTCATTCACTTCCTCAGAGTAAGGGAGTGAATGGAAATTGCGTTCCGGGGATAACGACCCGAAACGGTTGGAGACGGTAGTCAGCACCGCCTGCTTCTTGATCGCTGGCCGCCGTTGTCCGGACGACCAGGTAGATTTGTTAACTTGGAGGGAATGACAAGCGGCCTCCAGAGTTGGGATAGTACCATTGTGACGGTACTCCTTAACCAGTGCATTAGAAACCCAGCGTTGAAGATGCTGAGTTGGTGATGTCATCCTTAGAGCGGACGACGTTCCAACAGGAGTAGTAGCATTGGTTTTGACAGCAGCAGACCTCACAGTAGAGGTGTTCACAGCAGCAGTATTCACAGGGGTGAATTTAAGGAAAGCCATTTTGCAGAATATCTTGAGAAAAGAGTGCCTGTTCCATATAACAGACATAATCATGATGAATCGGGCCACTGCATCTTTTGGATGAGCATATGTCAATGATTGCTTTGTTGGCCCAAGGGGCCTAACAAATAAGAAGAATATCACATTAACTTGGTTAAGGATTCACGTCGGGTTCACCATTTTTGTTTCCTCACGGATTTCGGGGATGACCTCCTGGACGGGAGATTCAAACATTCTGATCGGTTTCTAGCGGGTTTGTTCGTAGAACCGGAAACATCCAATGATTCCACATCCGTTTGGACCTACTTTCCAAAGGTAGGCGCTCACTAGCTTGTGGACTGATGAGGCATAGGAATTTGCATTGGTCGAGAGGATGGGAGGTCGGACTCATCACACCTTTTTGAGGGGAATTATTGTCTACTCCGGGACTCTCTTTATAGATTTAAGTTATGTTCGTGAATCCTTATTACATTACCAAGTATATAATGTGCTTTCCTTTAGTTTTAACAATCAATGATTAAATATGCAAGAAATTTAGAGAATATTTTATATGTATTCGAGGTTTTTCATCAATAGAGAATCATCTATATCTGTTTAGAGATTCTTGGTCAATTGTATCCTTCAAAACATTTATATAAAAGTCTCTTGGTCATTATGATGACCAGGCTGGTTTTAAAGCCACTCAGTGGGGCACTTGAAGTTTATCGTCATTCAGAAGGACTGGGATTATTTCAAAGTTGGGATCGAACCCAAAAATGGGCTACCTACGTATCCTTTGTTTTGGAAAAGGAATCAGAACCCACGTAGTTCGAGTAATGGAGTATGATGTTTATGATTGATGGCTCAAAGAAGAATGTCATAATTACTTTTACACTCTAAGCTCACGTGAGTCATGCTCGGTGTGAGAAACAAGATGTATTGGTAAAAATTAGACAATTGTTCCATGAAAGATGCAATCATTAGAATTTGTTTGGGGCTTATGTATGTATGACTGCCCAGATAGATGAAGGTTTAGGATTCACTTTTAGGGAGAAAATCCATGAACAAGGTCCATAAAGATATATGTGCTTCATGGAGATTTGAATACTCTAATCTTGGGACTTACTCCTAAGGAGGATGCCCAAGTTAGGAGGGGACTTATGATTGGGTTTTACTCCTGAAAAGGAAACCCAAATCAAGGGTAAATTAGGACTGGTTAAGAGAAATTTAAGGGGGCTTGGGGTTTACTCTTGAAAAGGAAACCCACGATTATGACTGGGACTTACTCCTAAAAAGGAGGCCCAGGTTTGGGGACTTGGGGATTACTCCTGAAAAGGAAGCCCAAGATTATGACTGAGTCTTATTCCTGAAAAGGAGACCCAGGTTAGGGATTAAGGTTTGGGGCTTACTCCTGAGGAGGATTCCCAAGTTTGGGAACTTTAATAATTTGGGGCTTACTCTTAAAGAAGGATGCCTATATTTGAAATTGGGGCTTACTTATGAGGAGGATGCCCAAGTTAAAGGATTTAAGGTTTGGGGCTTACTCCTGAGGAGGATGCCCAAGTTAAAAAAATTAAGGTTTGGGGCTTACTCTTGAGGAGGATGCCCAAGTTTGGGAACATTAAGAATTTGGGGCTTACTCCTAAAGAAGGATTCCCAGATTAAAGGATTTATAACTGGGGATTATTCCTGAAAAAGGAGACCCAGGGGGCTTGGGGTTTACTCATGAAAAGGAAACCCAAGATTATGACTGGGACGTACTCCTAAAAAGGAGGCCCTGGTTAAGGATTCTCTCATATTAAAGGATGAGGTTAAATTAATGAACTCTCAATCTTTGGTGACATAAGGATATTTAAATCACTAGGCTTTGAGAGATATTCCACAGAATTCTTTTCAGATAAGGAAGTTGAATCAATAAATCATTCCATAAATGGCTTTGAAGGGTCTTTGAAGACTGAATCTTGAAAAGAAAATGGTGTAATGGCTTAAGAGGGGTAAAATGGGCAAGATGGGAACCCAAAAAGGTAGGGGCGCGCAAGTCTTGAAAGGCGTGCAAGTCTTCCGTGGGCGCGCAAGTATACCTGCGCGACATGTGGGGTACTTGCGTGGTTTTCAACCAGTATTAGAATACTTGAGCGACTCCTTTTTAATCACTTTAGAATCCTCTTGAGGTTCTTCCAGAAAAGGGACGCGCAAGTTATTTTGAAGGAAATAAGTCGGCGCGCAAGTGTTGATAAGTTTCAACACTTAGGCCTTCCTTCTTCTCTTTAGATCTTCCGTTCTAGGTAATCAATTACCTTAGAAGTGTTCCGGAAGCTTTGAGAAGAGACTTGGGCGTCGGGAGCTTCAATCCGAGTTTCTGGAAAAAGATCCTCTCGAATGGGGGGCCCACAGGGTCTATTTATAGGTAGGAGAAGACCCCGGGCGGTTACCGGGCGGTTACCACTTAGGTCGCACAAGTCACTTGCGCGACCAAGAGCGTCGCACAAGTGTACTTGCGCGACAGTAAGATAACTTGCGCCGTGCAGTTGCTGTTGATCCTTTGTTCATGCCTTTGTCGATTTTTGATGTTTTCTTCAAAGGTTGAATCACTTTGAGCTCAGATATTCCCTTTTTCGATCTTTAGATTCTGTGATGAAAGGAGCGTCAACAATGCTGCACTGCGTTGATGGATGAACTAACCTATGGAGATCCACTGGAACCCTATCCTCTTCACTGTTTGTGCACTGTGGAAGAGATAAAGAGGGTATGATATATTAATCGTTCAAAATTAAAAAAAAAATTATAATAAAAACAATAATAATTATTACTAAATTATATTGTTAAATTTTAATAATTATAAATAAATAATATATATAAGATAAAAATATTAAAATAACAGAATTATTAAACTAGTTAACTTAAATTTATTTGATTAAAATAAAAATTAATTTATTAAAAATTCTAAAATTATATTAGAATTAATTATATTAAGTGTTTCATAAAATGTGGTTTATAATTTATTAAATAAAATATCAAAAATAATTTATAAATAAAACTAGAATAAAAACAACTATTTTATAAGTTAACAATTTAATGTTCAAGAAAATAATTTATTTAATAATTATTTTAACATTATTAATTAATTAAAAAATATATATTGATTTAATTATCTAATATAATGTTTAGAACATAATTTTTACCAACTTATAAATTTAAATAAAGTAACCTAATTCATTAATGATATATTAGTTATCATTATTTTAACTAAAATTAACATTAATAATTATATTAAAATTAATTAAATTAATTGCCTATTTTTTGATAATAATAATTAATTATTAATTATGTTTTAAATTAAATAAGTAAATTATGTAGCTAAAGTTTGTTAAGTAATTTATCTATTATTGTATTTTTCTTCACTTTCTTGTATTACAGTTTTAACCATTGTTTTTATGTTCTAACTGTGCAGGTTCACACAAGAGATGAAAATACATCTACGTGCATACAACTAACTCACCAGGAGTTACTTACGTGAGAGAATTTAGTGCGATGTGCTAGTCGCGGTAAAATGCATGTGTGCGGTGCATATGTGAAGAGATTTTTAAGTTAGTGGAAAAGGTTCGGTGACAAGCAGCAGTAGACATTGGCTACTTAAGCAGAACTAGAAATAGATGGATGAGTGAAACATTCATTTGTTAGAGATTCATTAGAGAGATATTCATTGAACACAAGGAACGAGCCAGTTCCGAGGAGAGGAGTCTGGAGAGATATCCTATGGAGATCCGAGAACCTGGAGCAGTTGTAATTCATGATAGTATAGGGAGATTTCTTCATCTATTTTCGTTCAATTCTTCTCCTTTGTAATTGAATGGTTTGGTATACATAATTGAGATGATGCTAGGATAAACCTTTTAGTTCAGGGATAAATTATAGTATCACGGGTTACTTTTGTATGTTCTTGTGCACTTCATCATTATATGTAATTAGTATTGATCGGCAAGATCGATACTAAATTCATCCAATTGCATTGCTCCACCAAGATTTAATTTCTAAAATTCACAATCAATTAGAGAGATTTATTGTGAATACAATTTAAAAATAATAATAAATTCAAAAATACTTCGGGACTTACGATGAGTTTGTCCTGTAGTCATTTTTTCAATTCAAACTTTTCATAGTAGATTTGTTTTGGAGTGGAGAACTCCAACATCAATCATCCTGTGTGACATAGCTCTTAGTGGGGAAGGTAAGTCAATATCTTATTGGTGGTGCACTGTTGTAACTTTAATGTGAATTGAATTGTTTTAAGAACCAGTATAATGTAGATTATTCCACCTGGCATTTTAATATATTGATCTCTAATTAGAATTCTATATCTTTGTGTCTCTTTGTTTTATACTATTTCTAGCTTCAACATAGTTTAGATATAAGATTTGTGTTTTTCTATAACATTATTGCTTAATAAAAAATATTATAAAAAAGTTTAAAATAGAAAATTCAGTCTGCTGCTGACAACAGTGGAGCTTGAAAGTTTTTTTAGAAGATTAGTGGCCAAATTTACCTTACCTATGGGTTCGACCCTACTTTCCACATATATAGTAGTTAGTATGAATATCAGTTTTAATCTTTGAACAACTTCAATAACAGTACAAGTCACTTGTATTTGGCCCCTTTTTCATCTATTAGTACTTTGCTATCAGATTATGTTGTGGGGTATTAGTTGTGTTCTTGAATTGTATGATTTTTTTACATTTCTTCATTTTGTGTGCTAAGAGATATGTGTGTGTGTTTCTGTTTAATTTTGGATAATGAATCCCATTTTTTGGATATTACAACTTAAATATAGTCACCAACTCGTGTCCTATTGGGGCTAGATAATGGTTTCAACGGGTCACACCATGGAAGGTCAGGTCATGATAGAGTGGTATCAAAGGCTCCAATTCTACCCTAGCACTAAAGTAAATGAAATTGGTTTGGGAAATAATGTTTTGTGTTTTGTGTGCAGATTTCAGGATAGAGAACCCAGTGTTGGTGCAGAAGCTGATGTATCCATACACCAGGACTCTGACAACCTATCATTCAAAATGGTATATGTAGACCATAGTTATAGAGAAAATTATTATTACATGAATAATATTTTATTGATTGTTTTTTTCCCTGACTATATTATGTCAGATCACCAAATATACTCTTTTATCTATGTTATATGTTGTTTTATTTTAGAGTTCCTGCACATAGATAGATCACCATGACTCCACTACATAATCTCGAGTGTGATCTACCTACTGATGAAGAGTCATTACATGGGCCTATACCCAAGATATAACCTGCAAGTGGTTTCACAACTATATGACAACCTATTTAGTACCACATTGTGCTAAAAATAAAAGGTAAGGATGCACATAGAATCAGTCCATGGAATAGGTTTCAGAGGCGGTAACCTCCAAGTTTTATGGTTGATCCAGACCCTCAGGTGTTTGGGGACTTGCTATTGGTAGTTAGTCACATTTTTTTCATTTAAGGAATCCAACAGATTATATGGGAATCCTCCCAAAAAATCTTCTTTGGGACACTAATGGGTAATGGTGGATCATTGACACAAAATCACGTGATGGAAAAACTCTCTGCTAGTTATACTTTCTTTATCTCATCAACGGGTTGTTCAATCTAGTCATGTTGTAATTGATATGAATAAAATAGAATTTTTATATTTCATAAGGAATAATAATCATTATAGAGTACTTAGTGAGGATTAATAATATTTTTGTTTATACATAAATATCATGAATGACCAGTTCTATAGATATCAGATATTTGATCATGGATTTCCCTAGGACATCATGTTGGTCAGTTGTATATGGTTTCATTAAAACCTTTGTTCTTTATTCATGTGAGAGCATTTTTTAGAGTTTCATAGTATAGAAGAAATAAGTAGTGGGAGCTACTGGTCGGAATCAAGTGGCAGAGACCTTGGAAGCAGGTATCCAATGATAGTCATTGGTGTCTAAGCATGTTAGATACTTTAGGAGGTGATCATAGGACACAGTGCTAATGGTGTGGGTCTCTCCGGATGAATTGAATTAGCCATGGGAGTGGTGGTGTTTCATCTTTGAAGGTTTTGGATATCTGTATCAGGATTTTTTGACCCGATCTGTAGCTAATCAATAGATAGTAGAGGGACCACCAAGGCCAGGACAATTGTCAGAGTATGTAAAACCAAAGTGAAAAAACATTATCGAGGGGCATAGATAGATTCAATAGAAATTCATAAGTTAGACTTATTATTACCACTAAAACCCTAAGTGGTCCACAACAGGCTCAGGGAGATGGTGGAAAATAGTGAGGCTAGCTATATGATACACCACCCTATGACCCCAAATATCTAAAAAAGGTATGAGGTATGATCTGTGTTTTTTCTACTTTAGATACAATGTTGATAGGAATATGTTAGAGTCATTATTTCATTTCCACTTCTCTAGTTCATGAGAAATAGACTTCAAATATTCCATTGGTTCAATCCTTGTGGTTAGAGTCTCTAACAGTCAGTGGCTTAGATATCATGCACTTGTGAAAATGGTGGGATGTGGTGCTTGGAGGTGAGAGTTCTGTGTGGGATGCAGTAGTTGTCCCTACGATCCTATCATAAGTATAGACTATCATTCCTTATTTTCTACCAATTTTTAATGTTTTAGATGGAGGATTCGGTGTGTCTAATGTTATGGAATTATTATTTCCTTTTTTGGTGAAATTAAAACAATAATAGGGTAGGATGATATTGGGAATAGAAGGGTGACATTGATTACTCGCTAGTTTTTAAGCGTGCCTCTTGGTGAAGTGGATGTTATCAATTATCAGTTTCTTATAGTGTTGGTGGCGTATTATGATGTATTTCCTAAGGATGTACTAGTTTTACCTCCCTATCTACTGCTATAATTCTAAGTATATATTTTCATCCAATTATGTTATTGATAACTGCACTAGCATATTGGATGGCTCCCACAAATTCTTCGAGAGTTTTGGGTGTAGTTGGAAGACATGTACGAGAAGCGATTTTTGAGTTCCATTGTTTCCCTTCAGTATCACTACTGTTATTCTGCAAGTATAAGAAATGGGGATTGAAGTTATGTGTGTATTAATGGTGCTTGATTCAGGTGACTTTAGAGAATAAATATCATCTTTCAAGGAATGATGACCACTTTCAACAAATTATAGGGGTGCGGCAGTTCTCAATGATTGAACATAGATCAGGCTATCAATAGTTATGATTATGATAAGTTGATATACCATATATGACATTATTATGACCCTATGATCAATATGAGTACTTGGTTGTCATTTTTTTTGTGAAAAATTCCTATCAGTGTTCATGGGACTCATGATCTATATCATTCAGTATTTCATAGATGGGTTCATGGTATTCTTCCCCGATGACATTTTAATGTATTCAGTATACATGGAAGAGTATTAGAAACACTTGATGATGGTCATGGACACAATATAAGAGAAGCCACTTAACAAAAATCTCTTGAAGTAATCGTTTTGGATTCTATAGGTCCACATTTAAACAGACAACGTCGCATAGGTTAGAATATCATTGGATCAATTAATGTTTGAGAAAGTTCTTTCAAGGAATCCACCTAAGAGTTTTTTTTAGGTGTGCAGTTTTCATAAGTAGTAATGTTACTATCATTGGTTTTTGCTTTAATTATGATGAAAGGAAGTACTCTTGAAGGAATTTAATCATAAGGGGAATCCTTTAGTGTGGTTAGAGTAGTTTTAGTAGTTCATTTGGGAGCTGAGGAAGTGATTGATGAGGGATCCCATCATGGGATTCCTAGAGGAGGGTGTCAAGTACATTGTGTTATATGATGAATAATGGACCATACTTAGTTTTGTTATGTTGCAGGGGGTAGGAGGTTATTTCCAATTGTTTATGTTAGTTGATACCATACGATTTGAACTATGTGAACCATGATATAGAGACAGTACCATTAATCTTCTCAATGAATATTTTGTAACGCTACCTGACAGGTGACTGATTTATGAATTACCCGGACCATAAGAGTTTCATCTATACCATCTTATAAAAGTATCACAGTGTGATATAGAGGTGATAGATAGAATTCATACATTATTATGACTTTATTATTAGAAATAATTTAATTAATAAGAACATTATGGAAGACACTCCCATTAGGATATCAAGTTCTCATTTGTTGGTTGAGGAATTATATCAGTTAGCCTCATTATAGTTTTCCATTGTGGAAAAAGATAATGTTTCATATATTCAATCAATGGTTTTTATTTGACCACAATTCCATCATTCCAAGGTTTATTAGTGAGGAGATATTTACTGTGAGGCGTTTCGTACTAAGGTGCCCACTATACATGATCATGATGGATATTCAAAAGGTTGAGAGTAATTTATCAATTTTAGAGGACGAACATTGGTACATTTGATGTTACAAGATAAGGTGTTGTAGTATTTCCATAGAACCCCTTTGGTAGTAAATCAAGGTTTGGAAAAGTTGTATCAGTACCTACGACATCAATTCTGGTTTCCTTGCATGAATAAATGTGTTTTGGTGGTTGTCAATCAATTCCTCACTTGTTAGTCGGTGAAGGCAGTGCCCTGCATTCTAGCATGTTTAACACAACACCTTGATGTGTATGAGTGAAAGTGGGATGGGGTATTCTTGTAAATCATGACAGGGTTACTATATAATTTAAGGGGAATATTTCAATATAGGAAATTGTAGAAAGACTCATCATGTTAGCCCGCCTCATAGCCATTTCAGAACCTAGTCTCGTAGATATTTTGTAATGTCTCTACATGTAAAAGATATTCTGATTCCATTGATTTCCCTCAATGATTTTCTTTGATCATCATGCTTGATTTACATATTATTTTTTGATGGGATTAATGGTGTCCTTAGGGATTTAGTTACCATTGAGCACAACTTTTCTCCCCAAAACTAATTGCTAGACAGATATGACCATCAAATTCATGGAGGAAATGTTGTCAGTTTTCATGTTAGAATTTTTTCATATTTTGGTGGATTACATAACTTTGGTGGAACTATAATTTAAAAATTACTACCATTCCCCCATTTTTGAAGAACCATTCACTAATTTGTATGGGTTACCTTGTAGGTCACCACTTTTTTTGCAATGATCTAGGGGTGTTTTCACTCATTAGCCTATAGTTATTGCAAGCTATTACAGAAAACATACAGATCATCCAGGATTCATTGAGGACTACACAGAGCCATCATAATTCTTATGAATACTCATGATAATGAAGTTTGGAGTCCATTGAGAGAGACCATGTGTTATTGAGAATATCAACTCGATGTGGATTGTGTATACTTGGCTGCAACAACAAGTTATCTATTTGGTTTTTTAGTGTGTTATAAAAACAGAGTAGAATTATTGAGGTGGAATACCCCTTATCTCTACAACTGTAGTTGGACCGGGTGTAAGGAATCTTTTACATTTTGTAATTCAGGAGGTATGTGAATAACCCATCATTTGTTATTAATTAGTCAAAGCTAGAAATCAATGAAGAATATATATTTTTTTGTTTACCGAGGGAGACCAATTATAGGTATAAAATGATCCATTGTGGGAGATCAATTCCTCTTCTGAGTGTCTGGTGGTAATACAATATTCTTTAAAATAGATCTTATGAGTGGGATACCGTGATGAAATCCCAGTACCATCATTTTATTGAGTTTATTTTCTATTTTTAGGATGAAATCCCCATAATATGGGGGGAATAAAATGACTTGGGTTTTCTATATATTTTTTTATATTGAATACATTGAAAACTAGGCACTAAGATGTAATGAAAATCTATGGCCTGGTGTGCCTAGAATATATTTTTGAAAAATATTATAAATATTAAATAGAAACTACAAATTTCCTGAAAAAATAAAATAACACCAAAATTGGGGATCATATCATAACTCTAAGGGAACTATTGAGTTCGTAGTGTGGGTTTTACTCTAGGAATGATGTAACCTTTATTGGTGTGGGTCATTTCTAAAAAAAACATTATAAGAATAAATTAATGAAATAAAATTATATAATTAGTTTATTTTGTTTAATTTGATTCACAAACATGCTTTTTCATTTATATATATGTTGTTAGATATTCCTCACGGTTTTCCACTAAACCCCATGATATTTTAGACAACCATTGGAGAGACATCTTGGTTAATGAAGACAAAACGTGATTGTATCATATCTCTTTGCACCGACAAAGTTTTTTGATATCGTCAACGATGACCATGCAACCATTATTCATCATTGATATATAGAAACTCTAGGTAGAACATTTTTTTTATTTCCATATCATTTCGTAATCCAAGAAAATGTGGATCAATTTAATGACCAAAATTGATACACCCATAATCAGTAGATTTCAATAAATGAAAATATTAATTTTTTTGTTACTTATTTTCTTCTTCTATGATAACATGTCTAGAAAAAAATGGCTTATATTTGTTCTTCATGTATTTTTTTTGGATTTCCTCCCCTATTCATGACATGTCCATCGTGTGAATTTTTATTTTTCTTATGGTTCAATGAATACATTGTAATTGGACATTGTATGACCATTATTTTGATTAATGGATGAATATCATCAATGAAGTTCAATATTAGTGGTGTGATAATAGAGATATGATGGTGGTGGATGTTCAAGGGTGGATACGATTGAATTTTTAGTATCCATTCATTCAATTTTTCATTCACAGCATTGGATGGATCAACAGTGGTAATTTATGAGTAGATTTGAATCCAGATCCTAGAGATCAACAACATAAATGGTTGTATGAATTAATATATTTATATTCTTCTTAGATTGGTGGTTTTTGTGATGCACATGTCTACTGTGAAGAGAACCCATGTGTTCTAGAATGACCCAAACAACACGGTGTGTAACTAATTATTATATACCATGTGGACCTCCTGGATGCAGTGATAGGGTCTTATCTAGTGTTAAATATCTCACACCCTGTGACTTATTCAAACAATATATGAAATATTCTTTGAGGTTTGGTGTCTACTTAGGAATTTTCATGGAAATATAAAAAGGTAACTTGCCATGGGTCATGTCATTTAATTGGACATGGATATGGACATGACTTGGTCTACACGTGCTGATTCATATATAGAGCATAGCGGCAAGAGTATGGTAAACTATATCTATACACACCATGTTGATATTCTATAATTAATTTATATGGATACCTACATGTCATTTGAGTCTCTTCTATATGGGAAGGCATGGGTATATCTGGACACGCCGTGCACCCCTTGGTACATGTCATGTACCCCCCCCCCCCAACCCCCTTCAAGAGAATGTATAAATCTTCATAAATAGTGTTTGGACCAATTTCTAGTGAGTGTGGTCCCTTAGATCCATATTTTTATGGTAAAATGAGTAATTACACCCACATAACAGGATTATGATCCTCTATAGATATCCAGTCTAAAATAGGGTTTTAGTGTCCCTCAATGTGATTGGATTGCTATCCTCTATAACCCTCATTCCCAAGATGGGTTTTGTTGAATTAGTGTAAAATTCCTTAGTGGGGTGTTGATCCTCCATATATAAGACTATATTTGTAGGGTACGTGTTGTCATTGATATACGATCCCCTATATAGTGAGATGATTCATATTGGGTTTGTGGTGTCCCCTAGTTTTTTTGGGTGTGACCCCTATCAATATATTAGTGGATTTTTTACCATTGTGAATTCTTAGTTGAGGGCATAATGATCTTTCTCTATTCATTGTGTGTCTCGGAAGATTTCTTATTTAACGGATTGGATTATCCCAAAATTATCATTTATTTGAGAATAATCCACTTCCTGATAGTTTGTTTTGACCACCAAGAATTATGGTGTATTTCCAGAGTATATCTGTGAGTTTCTATTGTACATTGATTTATATATCTTATATTGAGCTAAATATTAGTGTTTCTCCATGTTTATTGTTTTTGGGGTGTCCTATTGAGCAATTCTATACCCCCAAAATGAATTGGATTCTCTATCATTTGTTATCTCTTATGTAGACGATGAACCATTTGAAGGTTCCATGGGAGGACGATGAACAGGTGGAGCATAGATAGTTCTTTCCATCTGGAGTCATTTTACTGAGATCTTTTATTTTACTTATTAATATCCCTTTTAGCATTTCAAAATTTTATATTTTTGGTTGGCTTGTATTTGGAAACTTTTTCCTCTTTTAAAAAATTATTTTCATACTATGTGGTGGGAACATACATGTATTCAATAATTGTTTCAATTTTTTTCATTTCATCACTGTGTGGTCTTGGATACATAAACATGTGTACCTGTACATAAGGAAAATTCCTCCTATTTGTGGGATATCCCTGCCTGATGATGATATCCAGCCCCAGAACTATTATAGGTGTTCTTAGGATAGTCATAGGATAGACCTCAGCAAGTTAGATCATGACTTATTAAAAATAATTCAGAATAATACATTCCCTGGAACAAGAACGATTTAGTGTCTTTAGAGATTGTATACATAAAATATTTATTCATTTAAATATATTTAAAAAATTTCACATATTTAATCTCAAAATGTTTCTTTCAAAGACATATCCAACTTTATAACTTTCTTTATAACCTAGGGAATGGAAACCATAAGAGATGATAAGATCAGAAGATCAATGAGGGTAAATATGGGTGATATCAGTCATTGAATACATTAAAACATAAGATAAGATAATATATTATAAATCATGATCATACCATAAAATGTTTATACATAATTATCCATATATCTTAAATCATGATTTATTTCATAAAACATTAGTATTTTAAAATAAATGTGTCATAAGAGGTAGGAATAATCATTAATATATCCTGATCCATTATAAATTATACAAACAATAAGAAACTTTTATTAGAATAGTGGAACAATCATAAGAATAAAAAATTATTTCATAAGTAAAATTTTATTTCACAGACTACTTTAGTGGAAAACGTCCCATGTTGTATTAGTTTCACTCCCTATTCTATATTTTCTACAGCAAGTGTTCGCATACAAGACTATCATAGTATATGGGGTCCATTAATGAACTAGGTTCACTCCTAATTCTAGTCCATGTTAACTCATGAGATATCGATCCTTAAACCATTCATTGGATGTATTTAATAGATAAACCCATCATATAACAAAAACCATACATTTATATACTACAATTCCAAATGAACATTCATTAATACTTCATTGCATAACCTATGTAAAAGCTATGATTTCTGTAAGGACTTTTACATAAAATAATCATAATCCATACATAAAAAGAAAATGGATGGAATCATCAGTTCTTATCCCTAGTGTCATATAATAAACATATGTGTATTTTGACTTAGATGACGCATATCATTAAATGAACATTCTAACCATATTTTTGAAAACATGACAGACATATCCTACCCTTTTGATGAAAATTTGAACAAACAATACTATGATTATTTTAAAATGTATTTTATATGAAAATAAAAATTGAAAAATTTAGATTAATCATTATGTAAATGATTGGTTATTATGGAAGGAAATTATATAAATGATATAAATTTCCAAATAATGATTCCCAAAATAGTTTTAGTAAAAATTCCAATAGTCCCACATTCATCATAGCAAATTAATATTCCTATAAAAATATATAAATTAAGAAAAACTGTGGTTTCAAATAAGTATAAATAATTATTTCATCATTAAAACCTGTTCATGAAAATATTTTAAAGATCATTGAAATGAATGTAAAATTTAATTGAACATTGATTATATAATGTCACCATTGGATAAAAAAAATTCATAATAGTTTTAAGAATCAATGAGGTGATAATGAATTTAAAACATGAGAGACCCAAAAAACTAGAGGAGAAGAAAATATAAGAAACTTAAGAGTTAAATAGTATATAATTCCATTGAAATAGATTCAAATATAAACAATCCTGATTACAAATAATATCTCAACACAAAGACACTTCTTCTGTCCAATATTTCTTCATATTTACTCTTATTTTTGTATATAATATATTTTGATTGTGTATAAATATGAAAAATAATCATATTGATAATTATATTACAATATATTTGTAATTACATGGTCGAGATTTCCTAAATAGAACCTTTGTGGAGACTCCACAAGACCTCATGCACAAATCATCATAAACAAGAGGTTACTGATAAGAAGTGATAGTCTACGATTAATGTGGGGAGACTATATCCTATATTACAGTAGACAGAACAATATAATAACCAAAATATAATAAATAAATCTAATAAAATTAATTGTATCATTATGATATCACATGAGAGTAAAATCAAGGACTCCATTGAGGTAGATTGAACTAATGAATATAGTAGTACATAAATAATATAAAAGGAAATCAACTAGAGTTTATCCCATCAGCTCCTTCATATCCCAAATTATATATTAAATGAATCTTATTGTAAGCCCCTTTCCATTGTATATATCCCTAACAATGAAGTTTTTATATGCACTAAAATTATCATGTTGGGTGTGAGTAATAGACCCAGTAGGACACTACCAATTCATCCTTATTAGACATTACCATTAAATATATATTACTTTATATCAACATGTAGTATACATGATCATGTAAAAATACATCCACACATGGTCCAAGTCATTATGCACTAACACGGATACAATAAACCTCTTCCCCTCATACTTATTCATGATTCATGTAATGAAGTAAATATCTACCTCTACACATTGCATAACATGACACATACCCCAAAATTGGTTGGCACCCTATTCCTGTTAGATTTGTTTCCATTTATATAATTTAAATAACATCACACCCCTTGCATGATGGGTGATATTAAAAATGAAATTGAACTCCCAACTGTTAAGTTGTTCTTTAATCTTGGATACTGGTAAGTACCACTTTCATTTTTGATGTGTTTTGGTGTGGACATCCCGGTTACATGGAAATCCCAAGTATTGGCCAATAGTGGAAGTATACATGACTCACCGACATAGTCTACTCACATGTTAGCTGAACATTACATGATCTTACTAATACCATTAAATGATCTGTAGTCTGTAGCCTTTTTCAGATCATCACACTTTCCCCCAAGGGGATTTCTAACCAATACTGAGTCACATATCTATCTTTTTACCATATGAATGGATCCACAAAACAAAAAGTACCATTAGTGATGTTTTAAATATAGAGGAATAATATTGCACGTCATGAACAATTCTTATAAGGTTGTACATACTCACAATCATGGAAAAATTATTTTGAATGGATTTCAATGGCCATAATGATATAATAAAATACCAAATTGATAATGAGTCCCTATAATAAAGGGTCAAATCATGGAATAACCATATGGAAACCCATATATTTTTTGGAACTTCCAACCTCATGATCATTCAGGTAAATATCCTGGTTATATAAAATTCTAGTAACCCGTATGACATCATCTTATTAATTAGTTCAAACATATCACCTATGATTCCTAGAAACAATTATTATTATATTTTATTAAATATTAAAAACAACTAAAATTGTATCATCTTTATCTTTACATAATAATCCCAATAGTAGTATGAATTTTTTTTATTTGATAATACCTATTTATTATCATTTATGAATGAACCATATAAATTATTCAAAAATATGATGAATTCTAATTTAAAAAATTTTGAATTAGTTACAGAGTAGAAAAATTAAAAATAATTACATTGATTTTATCACCTTAAAAAAATTGAACATTATACTTACGAAGTGGTATAGTGTTTTTTCATAACAAAAAACCTGAAGAAAAATTGAAATTGATTGAAAAATACATCAAATTCATCAGATAATTGAGTTATGTGCCTCCTTGACTCAATAAAATAACAATAATAAAATAATGTAAATGATCAGGATATTGAATAAGATAATTTAGTGTTGTGGTTCACATTAGTTAAAACATCAATTGAAAAAACCATTTAATCAGTTTATGAAATAAATGATTATTAAAAAACATTTAAAATCATTCAAAATATGAGTTATAAAATTTAAATATTAAAAATAAATGGTTTCATCTTATTTTAGTCTTCCAAAATATTGAAAATGATATACATATTATATTGTGGAATATAAAATTAAAACACCAGTGTTAAAAACTATTCTTGTACAAAAAATGGATTTTCTTAAATATAACACAGTTTTATCCTTATGAAGCTTATATAAATAATGTGAGGCTAAAGTGTTTTCCCCTTACAAATGATATTAACATACATTTACACTTATATTGATCCATATTAACCTTATGCATTATTTATAAATTATGTGTTAGAATTAAACTTCTAAAGTCTTCTCATTTGAATCATTTGAAAAAATGAGTTACCCTTATGCAGCAGTTGGTTTTCCATTACCTAACCTCTAGATGTATAGTTAACCTTTCCAAAGATCCCAGACACATGTATCTATATATATATAAGTAATTTGCCAAAATGTATACCCTATTCTCTATATAAGGTTAAATATAACATTTATAATAATTAAAAATTTTCCTAATGAAATTGAAATTACAAAAAATTTGTAAAGTGAAATTTTAAAAATGATGGTGCCGTAATCCCCCTATCTAAAAATTCATATCCATAAGAAGTATCTACATAGTCAAGCTTGAATAACTCAGGTCATTTATCTCAATGATTGCACTACTTCTCCCAAGTTCCCTCCTATAGCTGTCTGTGACACCATAATATTTGATCAATTGGATCAGTTTCACCTATAATACTTTTCACACCAGTTGAATATATGGACTTGTTTTTTGTTATATGACGCATCCAACTAGAAATTAATTTCCACATAGTATATATCCATTATAGGATTTTTTATGTAGAATGAAGATTTGATACAAGGGATATATCATGCATAGCTCAGTAACACTAAGGGAGACCATAATAATATCCATTATACAAAAACACATGATGATCATGAATGATCCATTAAATATTAGTACTATCATTCCTCTATTATGAAGACATTAATTCCTTAATTTTGGTTTCACCTATAAGAAAACCTAATCACATACATAAAACTCAATGGTCTTCTCCTATGATTGCAATATGACATCTTTCTACTCTATGTGGTGAATAAAAAAATCAATATGAACTATACTCTCTATTGTATCATGCTATAGGATTTATCCAACAATATGTGTATCACCCACATTATTCTAACATATTGAGATGTTAAAAGGTCGAATATAATGAGGAATGTAGATTTCATTCAATAAATAATCTTTATAAATTTCATTATAAGAATTCACCGCCAGGGAATTATTCTCATCCAGCAATCCTTTAATGTCTCTAATTAATTCCTGCATCATTCACATAGGAATAAAAAAACCTCTCTCATAATTCCATTGTATTTGTGAGTGATAGTTATTTATCGATATCATATGAATCACCATGGCCTTTTGTAATAACTTCTAGAAACAGGAAATGAAGCATGCATCCCTAAAAATTGGCTATGCTGGTAATCAGATCCTCTATCACCCATAAGGCATCAAGATTACTTTAAATCCTTAGTATACCTATCACAATATCCATGATGACATTATCAAAAACCCTCATGGGAATCATAAGGGGATATATTAATCTAATAGGATATTTACCATTTAAATTTACTATAATGTGGGTAATACATTATAAATGAAACCATGTGAGATCCCTACACTTAAAATTCCACAATGATCTGATATAATGATATAACTTCAGTGACCAAGTATTAATTGTGACCACTCAGTAATGGAAGTCTCTCATAAGATCAACAATTTTTCAATAGGAATTATAACCCTCTCATAAATAAAAATCACATTATCATTTTATATTGAACAACAATATACGAGATCATCTCCAAAAAAACTATTCTTGAATCACTTCCCATTGGGAATATAGTTCCTAGTTATCCTTTACACAATATAGTAAAGATGATGTTATAACCAAATGAGAATAGGACATTACCCCTCTCTCATCAATCACATCCATCCTCCACTTGGCTAACAACGACATATGATTCAAGTCTTCCCCTAATTAACACTCTATATTATCCAAGGCATATTTCATCATCTAGTTGAGGTAAATTATATCAAAACACCCCTATACAAGTAAATAATCCATATTGATTTTTAACATATTCAAATAATCATCCTAGAGACTCTAACAAATATTCCCATTTCATTGTGAAATGATATGTTCGAGAATATTATGCTTTTTTAGATAATAAACCACTTTACAATGAGAAAATTTTACAAACATATCAGGGAATAAATCATAGATACTATCTACATTTCATGGGTCAGATAATTCCTATCAATGGTTCATATTTAGAGAGACCCATAAGATACTACCATGTATTCTTACATAAGAGATATCCAAATACAAAACATGATGCATCCTAAAAAACCAGAATTCCCATATTGTGTCTCAGTAATTTCTTCATAGGATCTATCATCAACATTCTCTTCAGATGATGAAATCATTCCTCAACTAATCCAACCACTCAAACATCACCCTTTTCAGGCTTAGATCTATCATGTGGGAAACCAAATGTGGTAATTCCCAGATAACATTACCTTAGTACCCTACTAATTCAAAAAATCTCTTAATTGTTAATATATTCAAAGGATGATCCCAAGAAAAAATTTCTACCACCTTCTCCGGGTCTATAGAAATCACAACATCTTACACCACATCCCATAGAAAAAGAACATCATAAATACAAAAAATGATACTTAAAAAATAAAGAATGAATATTATGTGATCAATGTACAACCAATAATATCATGAGATTCCTAAAATACTTCATATGAGGTCTGTGATGTATTTATGACATCATCATAAATCACTATAATTAAAGAATCTATGTATGGGTGAAAGATCATGTTAATAAGGGCCAAGAATGATGCTATATAATTAATTAAAAAAACAACATAAAAAACTATATCCATTACCTACAACTAATGAAAATATCTTTTATATCTTCAATTATGACCCATGGAATATGATACATGAACATTGGGTTACCTTGGATAACCAATGCAATTCTAGAAAGTGATCAAAACAATCCACGATCTAAGAAAAAGGTTACATATTATTTAATTTCAACTAGTTAAATATTATTTAATGTACATAGGGTCAAATATAAACATACATATGTTTTGGAAAACAATATTATAGAACCTCATGGAGAGGTTTTTGGTATGATAAATCCTTTATTCACTAATTCATCAACGTGAATTTGAGTTCCTTCAAGTTAGTCAGGTCTGTAAGGTGAAGAGGGATTGATGTAGGTTTCCCCCCTTGAATGATTTATATTGTGATATAAATATATATCATAAGTGATAGACATAAAATTTATTTTAAAAACATATATTAATAATGCTGAAAAAATAGATTGAAAATCAGGGGGGTTTCATTGATCCCAATGAAGGATCTAATACCACAACCAATGTCATAAAATATCCAATGAGACTCAATTGTGGACCAAATATAATATCTTCTAAATCACACTCAATATTAATTTCAAATATCTCCAAATTATATGTTTTATAGGATACCCCACCTCAATAGTAGTTTATGATTACATGATAGTGTCTAATAATGTCCATCATAATGATTACATGAAATATGAGAATTTGTGTGATCATGAAGCCACATAAATTTCTATATACATTAACCACTAATGGACATCTCAGATACCTCTATAGATGGTTTAATTTTTTCCCTAGGGGTCTATTGAGAGAAATCATGCCTGATCAATTTATAAACCATATGTTTAGGCAATCTACCTCTGTATGAAGATAATGGAATATGAATAAATATAATCAAGAAAATCAATAAATCAAGTATATGTGATCAATATCATACATAAAACCATAAATTCCCACTCTACAACATTATCTACAGTCTTATCCAATAGAAAAGTGTATCCCTCCTTAGGTCCAGGCCCTTGACCTGAATGAATTGATTTCTAGGGAGATTGAATCCTCAATAGAGGCCTTATACCCCAATATTTAAATAATCTACCAGAACTATTTCCACAACCATTTATGTAAGAACACCATAGATGACTAGACTATCTTCAATAGTTGAACTACACAAGAGGCTTCTTGTAAAAAAATTAAGTTTCCCCCTTTCTATAATAGATTCAACTGATTGAATCACCTCCCATTGAGGACATTTAGGAATTCATGATTTATCCCAAATTCTTATTGACTCTTGATCAAAATTCCTCTTCCTTGTACATAAATATGCAATCAGATTAGTTAGATTAAATTCCAAACTAGTCCACTATGTGCCTGATGTAAGCCTCTGAGGATTCCCTATAATATACAATTCTAAATGGTCATGGCCATGCAACATACATCCTTTTCTGATGCAAGATAAATGATCTTAACATAAAATTTGATCATGGGTTGGTGGATTATAATGAATTTTATGTCCTTTTTTTCATTGGATAAATTTAAAAGAGGTGAAACCCATATCACCTCCATGAAATGAGAAGAATTAAAAAAAATATAGTTTCAGATCCTCGCTACATCACCAACAAAACTAGGGCTTGGTCTAAATTCATCAAATTAATAAAATATTGCATGATGAATCGTTCCTTAAAGTAAACACATGAAATATCATATAATCTTCCATTATGTTTTTTAATATTCCACTATACCATTTTAGTTCCTTATATCATGAAGTTAAACAACATCACTTTCCACCCACAATTGTTTAGACTAGATAAAAAGTGATATAGAAAATTTTAATTCTATCCTTTTCATTCTATAAGCCCCATGTATGTTGAAATTATAGTGGATTACATATAATAAAGTCTTAAGAATGATCAGTCGTTGTCTTATAAATGATTCTACCTTGAATTTGAACAATATAGAATATTCTTATCTTAACTACATCCACATACTGGATAACCTGAGAAGGTTTTTGAGCATATAGGGTAAAATAATCCTACACCACTATAAGTGGTACAACAATCCAACTAATGATAGAATACTTGGATTACTCTATCAGTAGTCCCATGAAACCTCACTATGATGTAATTTTTTAAATTATAATAAAACATATAAGGCTTAGAAATATTTTAATTTATGTTAGAACCTAGTCAATCATGATATCATAAAAAGGTTCTCTAATGATGTCACCCATAACCCAAGGTATAATACTCCAAGAACTACCCATAATTGAATCCAAGTTCACTACACATATGCCTTACAGATAGTTATATATATATAATTCAAGCTCTATTTAATTAATCTAATGAAATTACAATTGTATCATAGATTCATGAATATATTACAAAACATAGGATTCAAATCAGGGAATCAATTAATTAATCACTGTGAGACAATAAAAAAGTATTTATCTAATTTTTTAACCGACATCCCTAGTCAATAATCACGAATTCACCCCATCCCAAAAATTTCAATTGAATAATATATGATAGAACATGAATCAAACTATAATAGGTAACCATAGAACAACCATCCAATCAACTAAATCTAAGATGTTTTTATTTATGTGTTATCCCGACACACATATAAATCCCCAACCCAAACACCACACTGAATAATATACAATCTACCATTTCCCAAAAAATAGGAAATTAAAATGATAAAATGAGTGGACCTAATACCATTTTGTAACACCCTGACTGGTATTTCCCAATGAGAACCTGAGTGGAGAAGCCACAAGACCTCATGTGTGCCTCCATCTATGTAAGAAGATATTAATTTCCAGTGAGTGTCTAAGAGTAATGAGTAAAAAACCTGAAAATAAATGATATAAAAATATAATAACAATAAAAAATATAATATCATTATATAATAAAAATAATTGAATCAGGATATAATCAATTGAGGTGGAATTACAGAACCCCAAAAGTGGAATGTCAGATGATTGAATAAAATATTTCATAAATTATAATAATATAAATCATTTGATGTCTATGATTGTATCTACTCTATATCTTGAACAATTTCCACTCAATAACATACAACAATCCCATTTCCGGTCTCTCGATCCATAAAAATCATGGTTGTACATGAACCAAAATGACCATACAGGTTTTGTGTGATAAACCCAGTTTGAAACCTCCATTTTTTCCTTAATAGTAGTTCATAATAAATATATAAGTATTTACTCCATTATATAATGTAAATTTTCAAAAAAAACATTCAATCTAACATGTCCCAATTCATCATGTGGTAACCATGAATCCATGAACAATGAACCCACTGGCTTAAGAAAGATAAAAACAAGGATATCAATTTATTTTACATTATTTTCTAAGACATTAAAAATTTCCCAACATCAATTGTAAGGCTATTCCAATCCATATTGTTTCCCATTAGGTAATTCCACACACCCATCCTTGACAGTGGTCGTTAATAGGGACAATGCGTGTCCCAATATGACAATGTTTGTAATGGCCAGATGGTGGTAAGTCACCCCTTGCATGTTTGATATTTTGTATTTAAACATCACCCCTATATTAAATTATATAATTATTCCATTCATAGAAGGATACATAAATACACTAAATAGTTTACTCCCCTCTTGAATGACATGTTTTTTATTTTAATCATACCATTAAATGAGGCATAGTATATTGTCATTATCCCATTATCATGTTCCCCTCAAGGGGTCATCTAACCAATATTGATCCACCTATTTATCATAATACATAACGATTTTTTTTAATATATGGATATCCACATGAAATATATAACATATAAGGAAACAATAAGTAATGTCATGAATAATCCACATTAGGATAGATATGTACACCAACATGAAAACATCATAGAGAATGGGTTATCGATGTTATACACATATCATAAGAAAAAAATATAGGATGGTGCTTAATCCTAAAATAAAAAAATAAAAAAAACATTATATAAAAATCCCTTTAGGTTATGAAACATCCAACCACATGATTCTATACATCAACGTTAATGTTATTTATGAATGTATTCACCCAGATCACATTCGAGTATTAATTTTCTCAAGTGATTCTAATTATATTACATTAAATATTAGAAACTATTCAAGGGATAATCATTTTATCTCTATATAATAATTCTTAGAATATTATGATAATTATTTATCATTATTTTATAATTCTCCATTTTTCCCTTTTAAGGTTGCGTATAAAAATTTATACATAAGTTATATGGATGATTATATCAAATAAATTTCATCATGTAAGGAGAGGATAATATAAAAATTATTAACATAAATTAATCAATTTAAAAACACTATACTCTATAATTTAGTAGATAGAGTGAGTGCCCAAACATTCCCAAAAAATAGAAAAATATCACATATTTTTGGAAGTGGACTTTAATAATCATAGATAATTTTTTTGGCATCCTAGAATAAATATTATGTCAAAAACCAAAGGCAGAAAAGGAATAGTTAAATTGAAATGAGCATTATGGATTTCAGTTTTTAGTAATGAATACTCCAATTTATGAACTACATTTAATTTGTTCCTAAAGATATTACTGAATGAAGAGCATTTAAAATTAAATAAATCACGTGTTACAAAACTAAAAAAATAAAAATAAATAACATCCCACATTTTTATTATTTTAAAATCCTGAAAATATATTACTAGTTCATGATGGGTCAAGGAAACACAATGTTAGGTTTAAAAACTACCCTTACACAAAAAGGGTTCTATTTAATAGTATCATGGATTTAACCATATAAAGCTTCTACATTTATGATATGGTATGTATTTCAACATTAATATAGTTTAGGCACACATATATACCAATATGTAGTTCAATATTACCCTTACACATCATTTAGTAACTAGTATTTATCTTTACATAGGTCAAACCTTTACAAACACTATTGCGGTTTAAACATATTTATATTTTCAAAAAAATGAGTTACCCTTATGAATTGAATCTTTTAACAATATGTTACCATTGAAAATTTAGTTTAACTTTTATTCTAATAATAAAAACTACCCTACCTATAAGTATAAGGAATTTACCATTACATAGACCATGTGCACTGAATAATGGTAAAAATATAATTGAAATTATTTAGTTTTCAAATAACAGAAAAAACTGGAAACAATAATGGTATAAATATAAATAAAAAATATGATACTACAACATCATTCACATATAATTTCAAAATAAACATTTCCTAAAAAATTCCTTAAAATCAACATTAGGGTGGATACTAGTTTGTCTTAAATGAATGATTAAATTCGATGATTATTTCCCTTACATAGTGGTCATGTTTTCACCATTTACAGATTCTCAACCATGTATTAATTGTTAAATTTATTCATTATATATACTTATATAATAATTCATAAAATATTATGTTGTATTATTAATTACATCACTTTGTGGATACAATACTTCATTCATACACATGAGTAATTATTTCATTTTCCAATGAGTTGAAAGAAAAAAAAGATAAATAAAAATATATATTTTTATAATTATTATAATAAGCTATATAATATATATATCTATTAAATTAATATATAACATGTCATGATTTTAAATTAATTACATTTTATTCAATATAATATGTTACTCACAACACTAAGCTTAGACAACCCATAATTATATTTCATTAAATTTAATATACTCGATAGCTTGTAGTACATGCAACCCCGAGCCTATAGGAATTGTAAAATAGTATAATATTACAAAATAACAATTAAATTGTATTTTATATATATATATATATATAAATATCTAAATTAGGATAATTATTTCTATCTATTTATTGAAAATAAAATAAGAATCATTTAAAAGAAAAATAAATGTTTTAGGAGAAACTGTATTTGTATAAAATCTAGTTTTGTCATCTTTTTCAGTAAACAATTTAATATTTATTTTTACCTATATAGAGAAAAATTATTTTAAAAAATTAACATCAATTTTAAATTCATCATATCATTGTAACCTTGGGGATAAATTTTTTTATTTTTCTAAAAAGATTCATTTTCTGATGAATAGTAAAAAATACATATTATTATTGAAAACTACCTTTTAATTTAAATATTTCACATGTTTAAATTACATTTTAAATTGAGTTTCAATTAAAATTATATCAATAATATTATATTTTATCTAATTAGGGATGTTTTAATAAATTTTATATTTAATTATTACACAGAAAACATGTTAAACATATATGAATGTTTTTCTTACAAACTCACATTCTCATCGCACATATTTGTATAATGTTCCTATATATGCTTCCAATTCATTGAATTTAATTTATATTTTTTATCCTTATTTGGAATAAGAATAATTTATATTATATAATAATTTCAATGTATTTTTATACTATTATGAATATTAAAATAAGTAAAATATAATTTTCATTGTTAAGGTAAAAACGTATTTAGTGAGTGGTTCAACTAAAAATATCACTTTTAATAATTACATAAATCATTACCAATTTAAATTTTATTGATATATTTAGACTCTATCACCTATAAATGTAACAAATTACCATCTTTAGAGGATTTGTTTCATGCTAAATTCATGGTTTTAATTGAATCTTTTCAAAAACTCAATATGTGTCATCTCCCACACTTATAAAAGGCCACACAATATCCTCTCCTATTCACACGTCCAAATAAATTTTTATCATCCAATACCTACCAAAAAATCATCAGACTCCATAGAACATCATAGAGATCTTTTTTCCTGATATATTCATCATAATAATGATTTTGATGTAATCCCAAATAAGTTGTCTTAAGAAGAGTTTAAGTTCCTAAATAAATGTATTTCTTTTTACCTATATGACAATGCTCTAAAATATTACTAAAACATTCCCATATATTAAAGTAATTATCTTTGATATACTGATATTTTAATATTTTATATTCATTACCTATATTCATCTCTTCTTCCATCATTTTTTTAATGAAGTCTTCGATCATGTGTACATCATACTACCTCCTTGTGGATCGATGTAATTTTTTTCTATCATAAACTTTCAAAGAAATATATAATGATGTATTGAAAATATATATCGGATACATATAATATTATTATACATTATTAATTATAATATTAATTACAAATTTTTATTTTCCATGTCGTTTAAAATATGGTAATGTCACTCTTGTGTATGGTGTACTACAACCTCGAATCTGGTATCACTCTTTTTTCTCTTATGCTTTTTATGGAAGTTGTTTTGGATAAATTTAATAAATATATATGATATATATTACATTATATTTATTATTAATTATTAATATGTCACCAAATTCAATACCCATTCTCCTTTAAATTGAATGATATCATCTCTTGTGCAAATATATGGTCAACCATCTCCAGGAAGCTATGTGATTCATTTTCCTTATACAACATTCATGAATGTTTATAAAAATGTACATAATTTGAAAATTATATATAAAAAATTTAATATAATTGTTTATATGATATATTGAAATCCTATACACATGAACTAGAACATTAATGAAAAAACTCCTGAGAAAATAAGAAAATTCATACCCAAAATAATGAGAATAGTGAAATATTATTAAGAAATGGGTGGTAGAATGTAATAAGAGGACACTAAATGATATTATAAATATTAATATGTTTGTGGAATAAATTAATAATATTGTTAAAACCATTATAAAATATATTAAAACATGCTCTTCTAAAAGGAAGCTTGAGGTATGGGACATTGTAACATCCTGGTTCTGGAAGCCACCTAGAGGCGCCCCCTACTCGGTTGGTCACATGGCCTAAAGCGCATTTCACTGAATGCCAAAGGTTTCCGAGTAGGAGAAAGGGAATTGGGTGTGATAGTAGGGAAGCTATGGCCTTATTGGCAGAGTACACAGTGGAAAAGAGAACAATAAACAACACATACTATAGAGGAAGTAGTAAATATCCAACAACAATAAACAGTGGATGACTAAACAATAAACAAATAATGAAAACATACATATATGAAATGATGAATGATACATATGTTTAGGAAAGCATCCAAATAAGTTAGAATCTGGTAATACAATAGTGAAAACCAAAGTACAAAATAAAGGTAAGTAGATAAACTCCTCAGCATCGCAAGCCTTGGCTTGGTCCCATGCTATCCTGCTCCAATGCAATCAAGTACCTAATGTAGAAGGGAGATTTACCTTGTATATACCTGTAGAAATATAATATTATTGGGCCAAAAAGCATGAACCAAACATGGTGTGAGACTAAATCCCAGTAGTCAAACACCTGGAGATCTGTGCCTAACAGTCAGTGAGTATATGGTATGTAATAATACAGTAATCAGTAAACAGTAGGCATTTACCAGAATGATACACACATTAAACTATCCGTAGATCAACAAGTAGAAATGAAGTAAACAGCTAACTACAAATAGAAATCCCCTCTCATAAGTACTAACATCCATCCCCTCTGGTTCTATCCATGTAGTACCAACAACACTCAGGGCAGTACACTCATCATAACCCCTCTAGTTTGGTCATACGAAATTATAAGACTCTCTAAGGAAGCATGCTCAGTCAATTCCTCTTATTGTATAAGGTAGTCAGAGAATCTTTGAGGATGATCATGCAGTATAATACCCTTATAGCCCCAAGGTCACGATACTCTCTGAGGAAGCTCACTCCATCAATTCCTCTTATACCTCAGGTCTATCACAGACTCTCTGAGGAAGCTCACTCGGTCAATTCCTTCTATAGCCTGTAGTGGTTTTAGGAAATTCAAATGAAACAATGACTCTCTGAGAAAGCTCACTCAGTCTATCCTCATGTAGTATATTATGTTCAAGACTCTCTGAGGAAGCTCACTTGTTCTATCCTCCTTTATTCTATAATATCCAAGTCTCTCTAGGAAAATCACTCAGTCTATCCCCTATAGTCTATAATGTCCAAGACTCTCTGAGGATGCTCACTCAGTCTATCCCCTCGTAGTCTATAGCACTAGGTTCTCATGGCCCCATGCCAATTAGTACATAAAAATTATATAAGTCCAAACTAATCCTTCAGATCTACTTGGATAATGAGTCTATAGCATAACATGCAAGTCATAGAATTTCACTCCATCCTACTGTCACAAGGCATGGAAAACGGGTATAACGACAAAACGCTGAACAATACCAAAAGTTCATAAATATTAAAAGGCATGGGAAAAATATCCAAGCATAGAAATTATCCTCATACATAACCAAATTACCTCTACACGAGAATACAAGCATGGAAGCAAAACCATAGGGGAAAAACATTAAACATGCAATACCCCGTTCAAGGGTATTGGTGGAATTAGCATGTAAAACTCAATGAATTTGAACGAAAAGTCACAAACCACCCAACTTGATGCTAGGAGATCGATATACATGAACCACAAGGCTTGAATATACTTATAACGTCATATATCTACGAAAATTCACAATATGAACAACCCATAATAACTTGAGAAATATGAGGAATTGGAAAACGAATCTCCAGGAGAACAAAGATCTTACCGCTGTAGTTTCAACACAATCCACGATTGGAAATTCGGAGAATAGACGGAGGCTCGGGGGATTAGAGGAGATTTTCGACCATTTGGGATGCTCTCGATTGAAGAAGCTTGAGAAGAAGACAATTCTGGGGTAAAGATGCGACCCCGGTACATTTAATGAAAAAAAAGAAAGTACATGGGGTGTACATGGCATGTACTAGGATTTTCTGTACACCGCATTAAGTGTCCTCCACATCACCCCTACATGGTTGTGTGTGTGGCCATGACACCGCCAGCACACGACCTCAAGTGACATCGAACTACATAGCATGTACTTGTAAAGTACACATCGTGTAATTCAAAAAATTCCAGAAACTCCCCTTCTCTCAAAAACACCAGAAAAAGGAAAAACAAACCAGAAGTGAAGGTCCGGGTTCTTACAAACTTTCAACCTTAAAGATATTCTTCCCCGAATTTCCATTTCGAGGCGTAGAAGAAGAAACCCCAAAAATAAATGGCCCCTGCAATTGTACATCAGCCTCCCTCTCCCAAGTCTCGTGCTTTACTTGCCTGTGATACCATATCACTCGTACCAGAGGAACATAACGTCCACTGAGAACCTTCATACTAAGATCAATAATACGAATAAGATGATACTCAAATGATTAATCCTCTTCGATCTCAACCTCCTCATGATGAATGAAAAGGGATGTTTCTGTGAAGTAACGTCGGAGCTGAGAAATAGGGAAGACATCGTGCATAGCCCGGTACCTCTGAGGTAACTGCAACCGATAGGAAACTGGCCCAACACTATCCAACAACTCAAACTACCCAACATACTGCGGTGAAAGCTTAACCTGTCTATGAATACTCTTATGTCCAAACCGTAGTGCGACACCTAGGAAACTTGATCCCTAACCTCGAACTCCAGAGGTTGTCTCCGCTGATCAGCATAAGAATTTTGTCAAAACTGTTCTGTAGACATCCTCTTCTGAATCAACTCTATCTGCTCTGAGGTCTCCTGAACAAGATGAGGTACTAGAAATGATACCTCCCCCACCTCAATCCAGCATAATGGTGATCGGCATGGGCTACCGTACAAAGCCTCGTAAGGTGTTATCTGAATAGTCACCTAAAAACTATTGTTGTAGGAAATCTCCATAAGAGTTATATGCTTCTCCCAAGAACCTCCAAATTCCAGAATTCATGATCAGAGAATATACTCAAGAACCTGAATCGTACGCTTACATTGGCCATCTGTCTATGGATGGTATGTTGTACTCAAATGTACCAATGAACCAAAAGCCTTCTGAAACCCCTTACTGAATTGAGAAGTAAAACACTAATCCCTGTCTGAAACAATATAGTTCAGAACTCCATGTAGACGTACAATCTCTCGGATGTACAATCATCCCAGCTCATCAAACACTGATGGTCTCCTTGATCGACAAAAAGTGACAAAACTTCATGAGTCTTTCGATGATAACCCACACTGCATCGTTACCTCTAGGAGACCTCGAAAAACTAGTCATGAAGTACATCATGACATCATTCCACATCCACTCTGGAATGGGTAACTACTATAGAAGGCATGCTAGTCATTGATGCTCTGCTTGCACATGCTCACATGTGTAACACCTCATGACAAAACCAGCAACATCTCTCTTCATACCTGGCCACCAATACTGGTGGTGTAGATCACGAAACATCTTGGTGATGCCAGGATGAACTACCCAAAATGAGGAATGAACGTCCCGTATTAGCTCCTCGAGTATGTTTTCTAGAACCAATACTTGACCCTACATACGCAAGATCTCATCCTCGCATACTATTCATCCAGGAAGAGGGTCCTCTCCTGACACACTCTCCCGCAGAACCATCCCTTCTGAGTCTGATAGCTGCCTCATCCATACCTGATCGAGAAGAGTAGATGTAACAACCACATAAAAATGAAACGCCTACCCCTGACTGTCGTGAACCTCTAAATGCTTCTTAGATAACAAAGCCATAATATGCCACTCACTACTGCCCTCCTAAGCTTCTTGTATCTGAGTTATCCTGCTCAATGCATCAGTTACTGCATTGCCTTTCCCAGGATAATAGGAATTCTCAAAGTCAAAGGAATAAAGGTACTCGACCCACCTGCCCTGTCTTAGATTCTAATCATGCTAAGTGAAGATGTACTTGAGACTCTTGTGGTTGGTAAACCCCACAAAGTGCTCTCTCAGAAGAAAATGTCTCCAACAAAGTAATGCATGAACAACAGCTGCCAACTCCAGATTTTGCATTGGGTAATTCCTCTCGTGTGGCTATAACATCCAAGACTTGTAAGCAAAGACTCCATCTCCCTACATAAGCATGGCTCCCTTCCCGATACCTGAAGAGTTGTAGTTAACGGTATAACTCTTTCCCGAATCTGGAAAGATGAGTATCGGTGCTGAAGTAAACCTCCCATTCAGATTTTGAATTGCTGACTCACAGGAATCTGACCTTAATAACTTCACCCCTTTCTTGGTCAGGACTGTGAATGGTACTTCTAGGTGTGAAAAGTCCTATATGAAATTCTTGTAGTTTCCACCAGCCCTAGAAAACTCTACACCTCAAATACATTCTTCTGCTGCCCCTAGGAAACAACTTCCCTCACATTCTCTAGTTCCACTGATACTCAGATCTTTGAGATAATGTCGCCCAAGAAGTGAATCTGTTACATCTAAAAGTGAATCTCGAGAGCTTATAATATAACTGATTCTATATCAGTGTACTCAAAATTATCTCAATATGGGTACCATGCTCGGGTTGAGTGTGAGTGTACACCAATATATCGTCCACAAAAACCACCATAAAGGAATCCAAGTATGGATGGAACACTCAGTTTATCAAATCCATGAAAACTACATGTGCATTTGTGAGGCCGAATGGAATAACCATATACTCGTATAGACCATACCTACTCTTAAAGGATGTAAGAGGTATATTAGATGGTCTAACGTGCAACTGATGATAACCGGACCTCAAATCAATCTTCTAGAACACCCAGGCTCCTCAATGTTGATTGAAGAGATCATCAATCCTTGACAAGGCATATCTGTTCTTGAATGTAAACTGGTTCAACTTCCGATAGTCCACACAAATCCTTAGGGTACAATCTGCCTTCTTCTCAAACAGAACAGGAAAACCCCAATGAGAAGTACTGGGTCAGATGAAACCCTTTTCTTGTAGCTCCTCCCACTACTTCTTGAGCTCCGGCAACTCAGGTGTATCCATCATGTAAGGAGGAATGGACACCGGGGCTACTCCTGGCACGAGATCAATCAAAAAGTCTACCTCACGCTCCGGAGGGAAACATGAAAATTCTTCTGGAAATACAACTCTGAAACATTCCACAATTTGAGAAAAGTCTAACTTTGAAGTCCCATGTTCATCCATTTATAGACTAGCAATATTGGTTGTAACTTCTCCTAGCCCATGATGCTCAGGTCCTGCTCGACTCACCTGGACATCCCACTCGCCTCTATAAAGAAAGGATCCACCCAATGGTTATACGAAACTCACCCTATAGCGATAAAAGTCGATGACTGCCTGGAAGGGAACTAGCCAGTCCATTCTGAGAATGACATCACAACTCATCATCTACAAGACATAGAGGTCCCATAAGAAGTGACACCCCACAACGTTAAGAGGTAAATCTCTACACTGATGTACACTAACCTCTCTAGTCCCCAACGGTGTCTCTAGAGTCAATGTATCGGTAGAGGAAAAGATGCAGAGACCAAGGCTCTCGACAACAGAAATAGAGATTCCACTATGCGTAGCACCCGTATCGAAAATAGATGAAGATAAAACATAGGATACAAAGATCATACCTCAATTTGTAGTAGGGTAGGGATCCTGCTCTTGATGGGTATGCTCCACAGCAAAAGTATGGTCTGTAATGTGGCCATGTGACCCTGCATGACCACTCTGAGTTGATTAACTCTGCTATCACTGGTATCCTGGTGACTGACCAACCTGGCCGTGACCTCCACCTCACCCCGAATAGCCGGAAGAACACCAATTCCCAGACTAGTGAGAAACTGGTGATTCATCCTCTGGATACGATGTCATAACCCCTAATACCAGCTGTAGGTGAGAAGATCTGATAAAAACGCTGAAGATGGCCCATCTTGCCACATGATCGGCCCTCCATCATGTCTCTTTGGAATTGAGGCCTAGTATGCACGCTCCTCCTGCATTTGAATCATACATCGTGGCTACCCGTAGATACTGCATGCTCTTATCTCTTTAATCAAAATCCCTACAGTTCTTCTTGTTATCAGTGGGAGGAACAAAAATTCTAGATGCCGAACCGCCCTAGATCACTGCTCCAAAATCCCTTATATTATTCTCTATGATCAGTGTCTAGTTGATGATAGAGGATATCAAAGTCAACATGAATATGTTCACATATAAGCAGATGTCGTGCCTCAGACCATCCTCGAACATCTACGCATGGAACAAATCGTCGCCTACTGGAATAGGATTGAAAATTTGCAGCTCAGTAAAGCGAGACAAGTACTCCATAACAGAAAGAGTACCCTGCTTCAGACTCATAAAACTCCTGGGCATGATTGGCCCTCATGGTCTCTGGGTAGATGTAATTGTAGAAAATGTGCCGCAACTTATCCAAAGTCATACTCTGTTGGTGTCCTGACTGTGAGATCACCTCCCACCACCTCTTGGTGGAGTCTCGAAGCATATAGGTTTCGATATTCAACCTCTTCTCTGGAGATATCTCATGATACTTGATAACTATGAGCACAACCACTATCCATGACTTTGTAGCCTGAGTTCCCCCTTCCCCTTAGAAGGTTGGATGCTTCTGCTACTGCAAAACCCACGTCAACTCTTCCATCCACGGGGAAGGAGGCGGTGCTCCCAATAAGGCCTACATCATCCTCAAAAAATCATCCCTAAACTGCACATTGACACCTACAACAAGAATAAATACTTTTTCTAAGGCTGGAATAGCAGGAGAATCTATAAGAGGTTCATGATCAGCCATATCTAGTTTCTGATCACAGTCTGGCAGCTGACGTACAGTTGGAGGAAGTCTCAGTGGCATAGCTATGAAAGGTTAAAAGCACTCCTTATATCAAGATTATAAAATACTTTGAACCCAAATGTACAAGAGGGGAACAGGGGGTGGAAAAATCCATGTCCTTCAAAACATGACAACACTAGGTGTATAATAAATACAAAACATGTTCATTAAATCCATTCACATGGGCATGTACTTTTTCCACAACTGGTCATGTAACGCCGCAACCACATGGTGTGTTGTCCCCACACATGGAATGTACTTGAACTCTATCCCATACTCGAGTATCTTTACATGGCTAACCACATAGTCCTTTTAATCCTAGCCTACCCAACATGTTCACGAAGGACACGACGTGTACTAGACATAGTTTCAACAACCTGTGTTGTTAGTTACACAGCCGGCTACACGGTTCACTCTACACGGATTGCTCCTTGAAAACAAAGCATTTTCTTGAAGGTTTCCCCTGACCCGTGTTGTCCATGACACAGCCGGGTACTTAGGTAACATGGCACGACGTGTGATAACCAGACATGACATGTAAATTCAATGTTTCATCCATCTCTGTCATTAGCCACACGGGTAGACACACAGTTACTACAACATGGCATGTACCTACCGTACACGGCGTGTTCCTGAAGATTTTTCATAACCCTATGTTTTTCTCCCACAGTCAGTGACACGGTTTAAAAACTACACGGCGTGTATTAATAAAGTACACACCATGTATTTTGTGTTTTTCTGGGAAGTAGCTCCGAATATGCTATGAAGCCTAGAAAACACAAAAAACAATTGTTAAGGTTCCAAATTCTGATCCGTGAGGGCCCATACTCCTCACAAGTTAAAGATTGGCATCTCATACATATCATATATAAGGGAAACAAGCAATGATCCACCAAATTATGGTCAATGAGGGCCCATAAAACCTCTAGAACTAATGATTGGAGTCCATCTAATCCAAGTATTATAAAAAAAATTCTATATTAAATTGTTGAGATTCTATCCGAACATCGTTCACAACAGCATGCATAATCTACACAATGACTATCAAAACAACAGGAAATCGCTAATTCATCCTAGATGGCATGGAAAGAATGTATGGAATGTGATTTATAACTATTTATTATATGATGCATGATATATCATACCCTCATCTCATCGGGTTGCGACAAAAATGGAACCGCAATAACATAATCTGTAACAGCACTAAGCATGTAAATCACCCAACGTTGAATTCAAATCATCTATAAAAGTGTAAACTAGTAAAACTACAATAAACGAGGTTGTGTGGATTTTCCATGTACATGGGTTAACTACTCCTGGGAACATCTTATTACCAAGTATCTATTCCATCCTATCCCTAGCAATAGGCTCCAAAAAATAAGTCACGAGAAAAGAATCCCTTGATACCACTCTGTAATGTACCAGTTCCGAAAGCCACCCAGTGGCACCCCGTACGCAGTTGGTCACATATCCTGAAGAAAATTTCCCCGAACACCAGAGGCTTTCGACTAGAAGATAGGGCCTTAGGTGTGATAGTGGGGAAACTACGCCCTCATTGGTAGAGTACAAAGAAGAAAAGACAACAATAAAAAACACATATTACAGCAGAAATAGTAAATATTCAACAATAGTAAACAAAGAGAGACTAAACAATAAACAACTGGAGAACACATACATAAGTGAAATGATGCATGATAGATATGTCTAAGAAAGTATCCAAACAAGTTAAAATGTTGGTAATACAATAGTGTAAACCAAAGTACAAAAGAAAGGTAAAAAGGTAAAATCCTCAGCATCGCAATCCTCGGATTGGTCCCATGCTCTCTTACTCCAATGCAATCAAGTACCTGAAGTCGAAGGGCCCTTGCCCTTGTCTACACCTGAACCAATATAATCTGTTTGGGCCCAAAATCATGACCCAAACTGGTTGTGAGACTAAATCCCAATAAGCGACCACTCGAAGATCTGTTCCTAACAGTCAGTGAGTATATGGCATGTAATAGTACATTAAGCAGTAAATAGTATGCCGTAAAAAGGATGATACACATAGTAAACAATCCACAGATCAACAAGAAGTAGTGAAGAAAACAACTGACCACAAACATGAATCCCCTCTCACATGTACTCCAATACACGGCCTCTAGTCCTATCCAATAAGTTCCAACAACACTATGGGTAGTACACTCAGCCTATCCCCTCTGGTTTGGTCATAAAAAATTATAAGATTCTCTGAGGAAGCACACTCAATCAATTCCCCTTATAGTCTAAGGTAGTCAGGGACTCTCTGAGGAAGATAACGTGGTCTAATCCCCTTATCGCCCCAAGATATAGAGACTCTATAAGGAATCTCACTCAGTCAATTCCTCCAATAGCCTCAGGTCTATCATATACTCTTTGAGGAATCTCAGTCGGTCAATTCCTCCTATAACCTCGAGTTGTTTATGGAAATTCAAACAATATAAATACTCTCTGAGGCAGCTCACTCGGTCTATCCTCCTGTAGTCTATAAAACTAAAAACTCTCTAGGGAAGCTCACTCAGTCTATCCTCTTGTAGTTTATAATATCCAATACTCTCTAGGAAGCTCACACAGTATATCCCTTATAGTCTATAATGTACAAGACTATCTGAGGAAGCTCACTCAGTCTATCCCCTTATAGTCTGTAGCACCAGGTCCCCACAGCCCTGTTCCATTTAGATCATAAAAATTCTATAAGGCCAAACTAATCCTTTAGAGCTACTTGGCTAACCCGTCTACAGCATAACATGAATGTCAGGGAACTGCACTCCATCCTACGGTCACAATACATGGAAAACTGGTTTAACGGCCAAAGGCTGAACAAGACCAAAAGATAGTAACCAGAACAATGCATGGGAAAAATATCGAAGCATAGAAATTATCCTCATACATAATTAAATGACCTCTATACAAGCATACAAGCAAGGCAGAAAAACAATAGGGTCAAAATAGTCAACACTCAATACCCCGTTCAAGGGTATTGGTTGAATTTGCATAAAAAATCAATGACTTTGAACAGAAAGGCACAAAACACCTACCTTGATGCTAGGAGATCGATATACATCAACCACGAGGCTCAGATTTTTTTATAACAATGTAGATCTATGAAAACACCCAAAATTCTCCATCCACAAAAAACATGAGAAAGGGGAGGAATTGAAATACGAAGCACTAGGAGAAGGAAGAGTTTACCATTGCGGTTCTAACACAATCGATGAATGTTTATTTAAAGAGTGGATGGAGGATTGGGGTCTCGGAAGAGATTCATGGCCCTACGAGACGCTCTCAGTCAATGAATCTGAAGAAGAAGAAAATTTTGGTGTTAAGAAGTGACCACGGTGTGTTTAATTAAAAAAAGAAATTACATGACGTGCACTTTTGGAGTAAACGACATGTATTAGGCTTTTCCATACTCTACTTTAATCGGACTCCACATCACCCCTACATGGTCATGTGTGTGTCCATGACACGACCAACACACATCCTCGAGCGGCATCAATATACACGACGTGTACTTCAAAAATTTCCAAAAACACCTCTTTTCTCAAAAACTCTAGAAAAAGAAAAAAACATACCAGAAAAGAAGGTTCAGGTTCATACTGACATCATCTCAATTTTGCTTCATTAATGTGTATTCTAATACTATGGACAAAATTATTAATTTATTGTTAATATACTACCCCCTTTATATAATTATTCAACAATAATTTTTTTTATTTTTTGTTTAAAAATGAATTATTTCACCCTAGGGGATTTGACATGAAAATTACTAAGAGGTAATTAATTTCATAACTCAATTTCTTTTCATTGGGATATATTACTCTTGGTTGTATTTGATATTCCTTTATTTTTTTGTAGTTAATATTTATTATTAATTTTTATTATATCCATATGTTTTATTTGGATTTACCTCGGATACAAAAAATATATTATTTTTTTCATTTTCAATTAAACATTATAATCTAAGAAAGGGTTTATTTAAAAACATCATTTTTTTCGGGTTTATTTATTCTATAAAATAAATCGAAGGAAATTATTATATAATTGTAAAATAAATAATAATAATTTTATTTTCCAAAATTTAATTATTTTTTCATGTATTAGTTCCATTTTATAGCTTTTTTGTACTTAAAATTCATGAGATATTTTTTTAATAAAACTTGACTTTATTTCTCTCTTCTATGAAAATTTAATTTTATTCCAAAAAAAATGTTTTTTGAAAATGTTCTCAAATTTTTTTAGAAAATTATGAGAATGAATTATTACATATATTTTTGAACCATTTTGACTTTTAAAAAAAATTTCATAAGGAATATTAATATTTTTTTCAAACAATTCTCATTTGAATTTTAACAAAAATATGGAAGGTGATTTTGTTTTAATGTTCCTCTTTGAATGGAATTTCTAGTCACAATGAACACTAAATTTTTAAATATTTTTTAATTAATTAAAAATGGATTTTTTAATAAACAATATTCCATTTTTTTGTGAAATTATAGTTTTAAAAGTTGATTTTCAAAGTGAAAATTTTATTTTCCTAAAGAAAGTATTAATGGATATTTTCAGGGAATTTTATTCAAGAATAACAAAAAATATTATACTTATGATCATCTAGAGATATTTTATTTTTTTACTATAATTATTCATTATATATATGATTTATTATCATTTTAACTAAATAATTTATTAACATTTTCTTTCATGATTCATTTTTAAGACATTAAATTTCCCTTCAAATATATATATTTTTATTACCATTGAAAGTTTAATTTCCCCTAAATATCCATATTTTTTATTTAGGATTTATTCATTTCGTAAAACATATATATTTTTTATATATAGTGTAATATATTGATTTTTATTTTTTATCATGTACAGTTTTGATAAATATGTATTCTATACTGGATACATATATTTCATGATATGGAACATTGGTCATGAATTAAGTTGATTATTAAATATATGATGAATTATATGGACATGAAGTGATGGATGTGGCTTAAAATTATATATCCCAATGATGTATCACTATTATCATGTGGATAATAAGTAAGATTTCATTATTTGGGTTTCCACCTAATGTTTTAAACCATATTTTAAATACTATTAATGGTAGAGGTATCCAGATTCCTAAGACTATGAAGCCCAATAATTAATCAATTTATCCATTGAGAATTTATTCATTATTATAATTCATGAAATTTTTGTGATGATATTATCATTGGATTAATTTCATTCTCAGTTTATCGATTAAATAGATATTTATTCCAGTTATTAACCTATCCATATTGATGATGCCTAATGTTTTTATCCATTATATTTTTGAAATAATATTTTCATTGGATGAATTGACTTTTTAGTTTCTTAATTAAATGGGTTGTGTGTTAATATATTTACCTTTTTGTATTTTATTTTATTTATATAATCATTATAGTCAAGATATTTATTAAATGGTTTCTGATTCATCTATTTAGATTAACATATTTATTATTATCAAAAATATTTTAACACTAAAATTATATATTGATGAATTTAATCTTTAGTTAACTGATTATTGGAAATGTATATTTTGTTATTTACCTTTCGTTGTTGATTATTATTTTCGAGTCATTATGTGTCACGACCCATCCCATGGGGCTTGTGTCGTGACTACCCCAAGATGCCTTCCATAGGCTTGGGGATGGAGACTAACACCAAAGGCGTAATTCCCTAAAACTGGGAAGGAATTGCCTTTATAACATGTAAACACACACACACAAGAAATCACAAAGATGGATATGAAATACTAAGTAAACTGTATAACAAAAGTGTGTTAAAATTAAAAGGGGCAAGAATACATGTCCAACTGGAACGTACAAGTACAACTGTGATACAATACAACCGAAGGAAGGGAAAGTCGGCTGGTGGGTCCTCCTCTGTTGTACCTACATGATGGGTTGGTATAGATAGCCTCCTCAGCACTCCTCATATGTCTGTATCCTCCGTGTACTAAATCGTTGTATGGCCCACCTCTAGGTAACCGTCCAGACTTGTTATTCTTGTTCTCAGTCTGTGATGTCCATCGTCTACATCCAACACAACATGGTGTGGGGATATCCTGTGTAGGGGTGAGTATAAAGATACTTAGTAGGGACCCTGAGACCCTGAAGGTCTCCCAAAATCCACCAAGGATAAACCACAAAGAATGAAATCAACAAATAACCCTACATAGGTATATGCCCATACATATACCTAAGTTATCAAGTGATCCATCTCAATAATGAGGAAAACATAGAAAAAACGACTCAGCTCAAACCAGGATTTTATTCTAGGGATAGTATCAAAGTAACATCCCCAGTCACATTGTCGAAACCTAGGATACTTGAGAACTCCTCCTCTATCGATTATAGTGGTCCTGCCACGACACCAAGTGTGCTTCCCACTAAGCTTGGACTGCTAAGGAACTCCTCTTATCGAGTACCGTGTATTTTCTGTGTCACCAAATGTGCTCCCCACAATGGGTCTGCCGCATCACCAAGCATGATCCCCCTCGTTGCCTACTGAGGTACTCATCCTATCGAGTACCTTTGGTCTGTCATGACACAATGGCTCTCCCCACTGTGGGTCTTCTACAACACCAAGGTGCTTCCCAATGGGCAAGCTAGGTCACTATGAATCGAAAGTGTCAGTAGTCATAAGGTCTCAGCCAACTAATAGTTCTCTGCACTATGCTTGATCATATCCGGGATGATCCGCTCCATGAGCTACTAGTCGATACTCCAAATGTCATTAATTCTCATGAATAAGTGTTTCAATGGTCCTCCACGACATATGGGTATCAACGCAATAGACGACACATCCATCAGACGCCCGGTCTGGGATTTATTACCATTTAGTCCCGGGGGCACGGTTGGATTCGTGCTCGATCCAACCTGACTGTTTCACATCTCAAACAAAAACTCCAGTGGAGTATACTCAAAGAGACTGTCTCACTCAAATATTTCTAGCGTCATTGACGGTTTGTCAAATGGACGTCTGGTGCCAATGATATGGCCAAAAGAAAGTAAAGGGGCCTAGTGGGCCCAGGTCTGGCCTGACCGAGTTCAGGTCATCCTGGCCCGGCCCGCTGGGTTTGTCCTAGCAGTCTGTGAGGGACCGCGAGGGCATAAGGCCACTAGAACGCTCGGAGGGCCACGGGCGGTGCGAGCCGAGGCGTCTCGGAGGGCTGCGGGTGGTGCAAGTCTAGGCAGCTCGTAGGGCCATGTACAGTGCGACCAGTGAAGGAAACGCGGCCGACGGGCGGCTCGAGCGGGGTGGGTTGGCCAGAGGGCGGCACGACAATAGGGGCTCGGCCGGAGGGTCGCGCGGCCAGGGTGGCTCGACTAGGGAAGCACGGACGGTGGGAGGCGCGACTAGGGTGGCACGACCAGCGGACATCACGGCCGGGGAGGCTCAACTAGTGGGTGGCGTGACAGGGGTGGCTCGGCCGGCAGGGGGCGTGTGCCGGGGCCTGGGGTCGGTTCAGCCCGGGGTGGCATGGTCTAGCATGGTTGTGCAGCTGATTCAGCCAGGAGTCCAGAGTGTCGTCGGAGCGGCACGAGTCGTGGTGGTCGGGGGTGGCGACATCGTTTCCTTCATTTCCTTCGTCATCTTCGTCGCCTTCCTTCATTTCGAAGAACCCACAAAGAATAATGGATGGGGGGTCAGGTAATGTTGGTTTTACAAGCACCCTACTCATTAGGGTGGTATAATTTGGCTCAACAAGAACGAAGATCGATGAATTTCAAACATTACATCCTCTACAAGGATTCTTTCCCAAAATAAAATGAAATCAAGGAAAGTGTTATCGCGCAAATAAATACCCTACCTCATATTGTTCGTTGATGAAAATGAGGAGGGACGGTCTACCATCAAAGACATCCCATGTCGGTTGCCTCTACAAGGTGCTTTCGAGGTAGAAGTCAATGATGTTCCTCGTCGTCATTCGTTATGGTGGAAGCATTCTTTGTTGGAGAATATTTCTCCCAATTTCACCAAAATGTAAAGTGGTTCCAAAATAATAGATTAATCCATCTATTATTTTTTGGCATGAATTAAAAAAGATAAATTAATTATGGTGGTTGGCATTATTATTTCATGATGGTTGGATCAATTAATTATGGAGGCAGCCCAAGAGGCTCCTCCACATTAATTAGGGAGTTCAGCAGTTTTCCTCTTCCCCCATTAATAGGGGTCAGGTGGTCCCCACCCCCAAATTCAATTTTGGAGGTTTTGAGATCTCGTGTGGTCCCCAAACCCAACCCTAAATTTTTTTATTTTGAGATCTTGGGTGGTCGAAACCACATGAAATCCAGAAGAGGTGGTTTTGTTGGGGTGTATGCCACCGCTGAACATCCACATGGGAAGGCTGTTACAACAAAAGAAAATAAAATGTGTGTTTATTTTATTTTATTATTTCCATGAAAAACCATAAAACTAACATTCACCCTCGACCAACTTCCGTCGAGGTGAAAGTATTATTATAAAAATATAAACAATGTGAGTTCAACGATGCCCTCAGATTTCAATTCCGGGCACAAGTTCAAAAGATAGAAAAACTCACTCGCAGGCTTATTGAACAAACCCAAAAAAAAGTTCAGAAATTCATTTAGGGCACTCTGGTCCTCAGAATCACGTGCCGTTAATTTTCGCAGACTCTTAAAATTTCCATTTATTTAAAAAAAATCCATGTATATTCTGTGTCTTTACATTATAGATTTTATTTTATATATCCATTACTGATATATTTAGCCCAGTCAGATTTTTTTCCATTATTAGGAATCCTATAAGTTAACTATGAATTATATGCATTGTTTTTCTAGAGGAAATAATTATATTATCATGAAAATGTTCTAATATGTATATTAAATTTAATGATGAAAATAAGGTATGTATATGTTTTTCAAAGACTAATAAACTATGTTATCTTTCGGTGTTTCATTCCTTTGATCTTATGTATATTTAATAAAGTATACAACAACTCTTGGTTGATGGTTTTTGGGTCATTACAGTTAGTATTATATGAATTTTAATAGAATGATTATGAATTATATTTAGGAAATATTTGATTAGGTATCATGAAATTTTTATATACATTGAGGATAATTATAAGATAGAACCCAAATGTTTAATTATGGTTAAAATTATGTGGTTTTACTAGACATACATCCCATTATGCATAATATATGTGTATGTAGCTCTCGAACAAATGTGCTCAGGGGTAATAATCCCAAAAAAATCATGTCAATCCTGACTCAATAATTACATTGTATTCAGTAATGGGCCTTACTATGCACTACTTTTCAAACTAGATGGGGATATTTTTTGGAAAATTCACATTTTTATTTCATAACATTATGATGGATTTAAATATATTATAATAATTAATGACCTAGGATAATCGTATGGTATTATAAATTGAAATTTTGGTTCCTCAAATCATTAATAATATGTTTTATGTGTCAAAAAGAAGCGCAAAATGTAATGATATTTCATAGAAAAAATTTCGATTATGATATAAATAAATTAACGACATTTTAGGGATCTTTTAATATTTTCTATCATATATGTGGGGAACCGTGGAATTATCCGAGACAATTCCCTCATTTAATGATTAAACCATAGACTAATGATTGATCTACATTGAAATAAAATGGATGATTTTTTATGATTTTTTTAGTTAATTAAATTGTTGAATACTTTTTACCTAAATTTTTTTGGTTACAATAATCATGAACCATATAAATATTATGTTAAATTTTAGTACAATATATGTCTATATTAACAATAGAGTTATGGTTACAACCATGGTATTATGAGTTTAACATTGATCATAATTTAATATTATTAAGAACCCATTTTTATATCTTATTCAATGGGTTCCTATATATATTATGGATATTTTTGGAAGTATTTATGGTAATACAACCAATTGGATTATTATATGTTTTAGTGAAACTTTTATTCATGAAAAAAAGAGCATAAAAAATTATGGACTTAAGTTTATAAGTATTGGTGGGGTTTAGGTTTGTCTTATCATTAATTTTGAGGTAATTGTGTGTTACTAAAATTTAGGAATGTGATAGGAACTATCTTAATATTAATTTAGAAAAAAGACAATGTACAAGATCTATGGAAACCCATCACCTTAGGCAAGGTCGTGGGGATTGAACCCATAACCAAAGAAATATAAGGGTTTAAAACCTACCAATGGGCAATGTGATTTTCAATTAAATATATCATTATTTTTACTTAATACATTTTATGTATAAATATTAATGACTAAAAAGTGGTGTTACTATTGAGTTTCATATATTAATGTATTATATTGGATAACATTTGCTGACCATATTGATTTTTTTAAATTGTTTGAGATAGAGATAAATAATTGTATCTCATTGATGGATCTTAAATTATGTTAAAAGTGGACTTCATTGCTTCATATATAACAAACTCATTTGATGATATTTATTTCATGGAGTAATTAATGAGTTGCAAATTAAATGAGGTAAAACCATAGGATGGATGTGTGATTATGAAAAATAAATATATACAGTAAAATATTTATTTATATTCATATAGTTAAAAATAGTTTCTAAGAAATAATAATAGGATATTGAAAAAAAATATCATATTACATTAATATACATGGAATAATCTAGTATTTAAAATCATCATAGTGTAATTTTTTTGAGGTCCTTCACAATACAGATATCATTCATATTCTAATGAAGAAGGTCTTATATCACTCTCTATAGTTATCTATTATTTTCATCCATGTCCTTATAATAAATTAAAATATATTTTATCTTTATTGGAAACATTGATATTTTCTATTCAATATGAAATTTCAAATGTTTTGTTGTCTATTTGATGGAGAATTTTTTTAACCCATTTTATGATGTGTGATTTCTATAAAGGAATCTTCCAATTGAAATCCATTGAATCTAGTGGTGACATTTAAAATGATAGGAAAAATTTATTAATAGTTGGCAGAGTGTAATACCCAAGTTTTTAATTAATGAAATTAATATTAAATATAATATGAATCATTCAACATCAAGAATAAACAACCCATGAAATACATTTCATTAAAGTTAGTCACATTGATAGTTTGGGGAACATGAAAACCTACACCTATATGAACCATAAAGTAGACTAAAATAATAATATATAATTTAAATAAGTGGTTATGAATAGTAAAAACTAAATTATGGAAATTATGGGTATCTGTAGATACTATGTAAAATAAGTATCATGTTGAAGAAAAAGAATATTTTTTGAAGAACTGTATTTTTATAAAAAACGGTTTAGTCATGAAATAATTTTTTTTTAATTTATATTCACGACTTTTAGATAATATATTTTGTAAAGATAATTATCTTTATAAAATCATATTAACGATATTTGTGGGTTTAGTTTTGGGATTTATCTCAAAAGATTACTTTTCTATGAATAATGGAAAATAAATATTTTCCTTGAAAACTATTATTTTTTTATTAATTTACTAGGTTAAATAATATTTTCAATTTTATATAAGGAACCATTAGAAAAATTAAACTAAAATCTAAATACAATAGGTTCTTTTATTTGATTTTGTATTGATTGTTTATTAAAAGCATTCTATACTTATAAAATTTTCACTTTGGAAACATCCATTCTCATCACATATGATATCATTATTTTAAATTTGTTTATTTATATTATGTGAAATGAAAATGGAAAAATGGGTTCAATAATTGTAATCCTAATAAATTATATTATAGATATAGTTCAGTTTATTTTTTTGATTACTATGAATATTAAATGAAGTGAAAAATTATTTATCATTATTAGAGTAAAAACTGATTTATCAATGGTTAATCTGTGATGATAAGTTTAAAAATGAAACAAAAATTCCAAAACCCATTTTATAGCCATATTCTATCTTTTTAGCCTCATAGAGTCTATAATGTAATGTTATTTAGAATTTTTTAATGATAAAAAATTGGTGTAATTGAATCCTTTAAAAAATTCTAGCTTTGTCTTCTCCCCCACTTATAAAAGGCCACAACCTCTCTTCCCCTATTCACACTTCCAAAACATATTGGTTATTCTAATACAATCATATAAAAAATTATTAATCCCATTATTAAATAATATAAACCATGGTTTGGTAAAAAATATTCTCTTAGGAAGGTTTCTGGTGAGAACCTAAAGAAGTTGTTTAAAGAAGTGACTACTTTTTTAAAGAAGCTTTTATTCATTTTTCAAACTCAATCAAATATGATTAAACCATTACAAAATTGTACAATTAGTATATTAAATATATATATATATATATTATTTAAATTTAATAAGAAATATCCATCTCTACTTCCCTCAAATGGGTAATAAAACTGGTGATCGTGTGCACGATGGACGACCGCCTCGCAAACTAATATAATTAGTTTTCTATCACCACGATTCAAGTATTGATATAATGATGGTTTTAAAAATTATATATTATTTATTATATTATTATATATATTTAATTATATTATCCCATGTAATATCTAAATTTTTTTTCCATTTAAAATATGATAATTTCGCTCATGTATATGGCATACTTCCACATTATGTATAAATGTGATTATTTTGTCACATATACATTAAATTAAAAGTTAAAAGGGTAAATTTAGAAAATATATTTTATAAATTTTATAGGATAATGATAATTAATTAATAATATATCACAAACATTCTTATCCTTTCACTTATTAATGGAATGATATCATTAGTTATGTGTAGATATGACATACCATCTCTACAAAGCTATGTGATTCAGTTTCCATATCATAAATTAAATAATTATTATAAAAATGTATATAATAAAGAAATATTATATAAAAAAATAATATAATTATGGAAATTATGGATCTAGATAATTTTTCATATAAATTAAAAATTCCTAAAAAATACGCTTGAGAAGACATAGAAATTAACACTTAAAAAAGAAAATAATTATATATTACAATAAAATTGATGTTAATTTGTTTTAAGAGGATAATAAGTTATATTATAAATATAAATAATATTATGGAGAAAATTAATAACCTCACGGAAAACATTCTATAGGTTAATAGTGATCATTCAACCAAAATTAAGTGTTATATAAGGGACTCCATCCCGATTTCCATTCATTGGGGAATATTGTAATCTTATTCACTTAATTTATTTTCTATGGTGTATATAATTCCCAATTTACATGTAATATCATGATTCATTAAAAATTTATGGGATTTTAAATTTAAATTTTAATTACTACAACCATTGGGATTTCAGTTAAACATTACCATGTGGTAAATAATTTCCTAGCTCAATTTCTTTTAAATTTTTATTTTACTTCTTCATGGTATTTGATATTCTATGATTTCTAATTTAATTAATTTCAAAAATATTATATTTTTTATACCCACTTGTTTCATGGGGATTTATATTTTATGCACAATATCAATTCATTCATAATTTCTCACTTCAATGTTATTATTTTTAAATAGTTAATTTCACAGTTTCGTTTTTGTCAGGATTTTTTATGGTTGAATTTTCATTGATTAAAATTTTCATTATTTTTGTAATAAAATGAGTAATTTTATTCATATATATTTATTCATGATCTTTTCAAGTAATAGAATATTATTCCACTCTTTGGTTTTTAAAATTATTGATAATTTTTTAATAAAATCCAATATCCTTTCTCTCTTCGTCCATAAATCATTTTTCGTACAACACAATGATTAAAAATATTATTTCAATTTTATTTAAAAAAATTATTCATATAATTTTCCAAAATAAATTTTATCCATTTTTACTTTTTTATGAATTATTTTTTAATATTATTCTTGTCATTTTCAAAATAAGTCATGTTTTTCTTTTACCAAAAAATGGTAATATTTTCATTAACATGTATGACATAATTATAATTTTTATCATTCAAGACCAATCTATGTTTAAATATTGTTTTATACATTTAAAAGTTTTCTTTTAAGCAAATTGTTTGTTTTTCAAAAAATCTATGAACTCATTATTTTAAAAAGTTATTTTAAATATCGAATAGATTTATTCCAAAAGAATGTTTTAATGGATTTTTTATAGATATTATATTTATCAATGACATTAAACTCATATTATACGTATTTTCCAATGGGGTAATTTTTATACAATAATTAACTACTCTATAAATGGTTTATGACCATTTTGACCAGGAATTTATTGATACTCACATTCTTTTTTCATTTTTTTTCATTACATTTCCCTTTAAATATTCACATTCCTATAATCATTAAGGATTAAATTACCTATAAATATAAAATATTAATCATTTATATGTTTATTTATTAAATCATATATCATTTTTATATATAGTGATCTATAATTAATTTCATTTTTATTGGTAGATATTTATAATGTCGTATTCATTAATGAATACACATATTTGTGATAAGTCACATTGTTTATGAATTAAATCAATTATTTTATATATGATAAATTACATGGACATTATGTGGTAAGTGGGACCCATAATTATATATATCATTGATACAATAATAATATCATGAGTTGAATCAGTAATATAAAAATAAATGGGGTTTTACCTAATGTTTCGTAATATCTTGGTAATTCTCATGATAGAAGAGGTATAATGATTTTTTATATCACAATGTCTGGTAATATAGAATTTCCTTCATTTGAAATTTATTTATTAATATTTTCAATTATATTTTCACAAGGATATTATCAATAAAATCATTCCATTCACAATTTATTGTTTAAATAGAATATTTTTTTCAGTTATTTACCTTACTATATTGATTTTCCAAAATCTTATTATCCATGATATTTTCACAATGCTATTATCATTGGGTGAATTTCACTATGAGTTTATTAATTAAAATTGAATGTTTCTTGAGATATATACCATTCCATGTTGATTTTTCCTTACCAAATCATGATGATCAGGTTATTGATTAAGTGTAATTTTTCTTAGTTATCTACCATTAAATATTTATTATTATCCGTGATATTTTCACATTGACATTATATCTGGATGCATTCAATTCTTATTATATTGATTACATGTAATGTGGGTTCAGTTATTTACATTTTTATTTCTATTATTATTATTTATACCAGATAGCTTCCATTGTCCTTAACCAATAATGATCATTTAAGATCACCCTTATTTTCCCACTTTCATAATAATTAAGGATGAGTACTATGAATGTTATGAAATGTTAATCTAGAGGGAATTATGATAATTATTAAAATATTTATGGTTTAATTTGAATGTTCAAATTTAATATGGGAATCTAGTATTTAAACAGTTTTATCAATAATACTAATCTATTTGATCATTTGGGAAAATAGTCATCGTATCATAAGGTAATGTAACAAACTATACATCAGTGCTAGGTTACTAGATTTGGGATCACAACAATATACATATAACTGGAGATGTATGAGGGACATAAATAAAGAATTACACAGTTTTGTGGAGGTTCTTTTAAACATGTGCATGTACATGGTTTTATCATTTCTAAAAAAACATAAATGAGTTATAAAGATGATGTAACATTAAAAAAATAATCTCAATTTTGGAAAGTAATGATTTCATTATATTAGTATGGTTATAAAATAATTAGAGGATGTTAGGAAAGAAATAATGTAAAAAAGGATTTATAAAGAAAATTACCTTTTCTTTAGGATTATTTCATTGGAATAAACATTAAGACATAAAGTGTTAGTATTTTAAGAATACTAGTGAATATATAATGTCATTATTTACATTAATGTTTTTTGTTCGCATGGTGACTTGCTAAGAAAGATTTCATAAAACAATTAAATGGGTGAGGGTGATGAAAAATCCTTTTATATGTGCAGTTCGTGGAAAACATATAATACATGAAAAATTAAAATATAATTAAGTACTATTATTGTGAATGGATTAAAAATTTGATAAAGGACTGATGCTAAGATAATGAATGTATTAATTATCTTCAAAAATACAATTCATACAATAATATGTTAAATTTTAATGATATACATTTAATTTAATACCCTCATTGGCCCTATTTATCCTTAAATTTGGTAACAAATTATTACCATAGTTACTATTCATTATGACGGAAAATGAATGTGGCCACATTACTAGATATTGACTTGATGATTTCAAAAAGAGAAACTATTTTACTATATTAAATTACCATTTGTGTATGAAATTTAATTTAAAATTATATTTCAAATAAAATGATTATAATTTATAGAGAAATTTATTTTTATGGAATAACAAAAATTTAATCCAATTACATGCCTTGTAAAGATAATAAAATGGATAATAACTTGTTTTATTGAAAATATTTTATTAATTTTTTATTAATTTTTTTACAATATTTATTAGTATAATTTATTAAGATAAAAAAACATTAAGCGTAATAAAATAGTTTTTTTATGAATAATATATATTACATTTAAATGAACTTATTATCATTTCTAACCAACCAATAAGAAATGAATTCATGTTATTCATGTGAAGTTAATAATTATTCATATGATTAGTATTCTGAATTTATTTTTAAATAAATCATGTGTTAAACAAACATTTCTCTTGAACTCAATACATCAAAACAGTTTATTTGGATAAATTTAATTTCATAAATGAAATTAAAATAATTTATAATAATTATATTTAATTAAAATAAAATATAATGTAATTATAAATGTAAAATAATTATTCATATATTAAAAAGTGTTTTTTCTAAACAAGATATTGAAAATATTTATATATATATATATATATTATAAAATATCAAGGTGTTACATTCTACCCCCATATAATAATTTGACAGAATATATTATATCAAACTAACATAAAAAAGTGGGGATACATACGCCCCATCACATCATTGAGTTCTAAAATGTTATCCTCAAATTTGTGATTACATGACAGATCCATTATCCATAAAGTATTCTTATATTATAACAATTATTAATATTATCTAGGATTTCAATTAGATTCATATCATAAAATAGATCATTATAAAATAACATTAACTTTTAGTTTAGTTCATGAGAATGATCAGGTATGTGATTTCTCAAAATATATGGATGGAAAAAATCATGAACATGGGTTAGGTTTTGATAATTCACCAAAAGATAATATTTTCTCCTGATGTTATCATGAATATCATAAGGGGAGATATGACTAGCCATAAACATCATATTATTTCAAAATATCATAATCATATCCCTATTTGATATCTAAAGGAACACTATATCACAGAATTTGGAATCTATATCGATTCAATAGTTTTAAAATAAATCATCGGTTTATTCTGAGTTCCGTTGACATGATTCTGAATGGATCTAACTTTATATTTCAATTCCTCGGTTATCTCAAGTACAAATATCATTCATTATCCAACTTTATCCCAATGTGTTGGAGTCATATACCTATTTCCATAGAGGTATTAATATTTATCCATATAATTTATTGAGATAAGTCTACTATTTTTTAATGACTAAATTATAGGATGTTCTTAATCCCATATTCCATTAAAATCTATGATCCATTCTCTAAACATATATTTTAAGGTATAATTTTTCCTATAAAATAGATCACATTTCTGATGATTATATTCTATGCTAAATTTCAACACTATATTGACATATTTTTGGGGAATTATAAAAAACAATAATGTAAACAATAGATCTTTATCTGATATGGATAAGAGTGTTACCCCATTCAACATTACAAGCATCTTTAACATAGAAATTTATGAGATTATTTAATAGTAATATTATCTGATAGCAGTGAAATGTATTGATTTTTTAATTAGATCATTAAAACATTATAGAATTGTCCCTTTTATATTCCTTGGATATTCCCATGATGATATTAGTAGTGAATTTTCAAACATCCACTCAGTTATGGGTAATGGTTATAACATCACCTTAGTATTATTTCTCCATGCCTAACATGAATAAACACTAAACATAGATATATATAGTCATAAATATATTTATTCATTCATTCCACATTAAATATTCATTTAGATCTCAATAAATAATCATTTATCTATAATTGATAGAGAATAAAGAAATATTAAAAGAATCTTACCGACCATTGAAACATATTATTAAATGGATTCATAATCTATTCTTGGACATTCTAATTCCATCATGGTTATAGTTGAACTCTGAAAAACCCCTTACCTTTTTAAACACCCACATCTTCCTTGTAAAATATATTTAATATTATCCAAAATATATGGTTAAATATTTACATATTTAAGATAGGAACATTATTCATTTCTTAATATTTCAAGCACCATTCTCTAAAATGTTTTAAAACATAAATCTCCTACCATCCTCAACATGGATATATAAGTATGTTGTTTCCAACTCAGAGCTTCATCCACCTCGTTTTTTATACCTGGGTGGTAATGGATTTGGTAGTCGTAATATTTATTCATTTTAAACCAATTCATCTGATACATATTCATCTCTATATTTTAGAATATATATTTCAATAATTTATTATCGGTAAATATGTCACACCATTAACCAAAAATATATTTCCTCCATGTATAAAAAGAAAAAACTGTTGTTGGTAGTTCAAAATCACGATTTGGGTGTTTTTACTCATGACCCATAAAATTGTATATGGAATAAGGTACTATATATTCTATTGATAGTGATAGATATATTGAATACAGGGTGGGATGAATAGTCTATTTAAAATTTAATGACAAACCAAACAATATATATAAAATAAATGATATGCAGTGACTAAAGTGTTATTAAAATGTAGTAAAGTAGAAATTAAATGATGGAGACTAAAAATTTATAGTGGATCAAATCATCTATATCCTATTTGACTCCTCGAATTCCTATACTACTTGATTATATTATTACCCACTAAAAATATGACATTTAAAGGAGTGAGAACATTAATATAAAAACAACCTTTTAATGAAACCTAGGGGAAAAACTTAGTTATTCATAGTAGAATAATGAAGTATGTCAACAAAATTTATAGAAAATTATATTTTTATAATTATAAAAAGTCTATGGATAAAGTGTGAAACCATGGTTCCAACGATAAAAAGAGATAATAGATCCATAAATTATAATTCAATTCTATTATAATTGATTTCCAAAAATAGTTTCCAATGGATATGGGTCACCTAAGTGCCTTGTTCATCCATTTGAATATATTTAGACTAAAAGGCCACCATGTCCATAGACAGGATGTACTTCTCAATTCTTATCTTCACATTATTGAAGCCCTCAATAAGAATAAGGTCCTTCTTTTCAATCAAGGAATATTCCTCCTCGTTTTGGGTCACCCTTAAGAGCCTCGCTATCATTGTGGAAGCTTCCCTTTTTGTAGAATTTAGTAAAAAAACATGACCAACAACTTCTTATTCCAAAATCATAAGCTATTATGAGGATTGCACAAACACCACAATAGACATTAGTATATGATAACAGACATCACTTACTGTATTATTGTATTTTAACTTCTTCGTTGATCGTGTCTCTATTGGAAGTGGCACTAAATAGTAATCCTTCTTAACTTTATGCATGCCCTTCTGGTTCCTCGTACTACTCCAACTCATGGGTTTATATCCTAAACACTCCAAATTGGTTTTACCTACACTGGAATCGCTTCTCAGCCCATCTATAGTGGTCTTGACTGACCAATACTTGAGCTCCTTCACTAGTTCATTAGTCAGCAATTAGATAGAATGATTACCAAATTCAACGGCTTCCACTTATCTTCTATGACATGGAATGATCAAATATATATCCCCTAAATCCATTCTCAAGGAGTTATTACCTTTGGAATATCCCTGATTGGGTTCAATGGAAGCCACTACCTGGCCTTGTACATTACTATGTCCCCCAAGACACACCACCTCCTCATATGATGTTCCCATAACTGTCCTGGAATCTCCTGAATCCACCAGTTGAGGATCCATAAAAGTGTTAACCTCCTTCCCTGTATCTAAACATATTTTCTCCAAAGAATATTTCACATAGGGATGAATATCATCTAGGTCGTTCCTTATCCAACTAAAGATTTCTCTAACTAAGGGATTCCCTTATTGAGGCTCACTTTAGACTTCCTTTTCCACTATCTTGACATTGAAATGCATATGACTGAAAGAGCCTATAACAACATTGGTCACATGATCCTTTCATTTTCCTAGTACTTCCATACCATCCTTCATATCCTAATTCATTGGTCCATGCCCGAAATCCATGAGTGACTAAAAAATTCATATAGAAAGTGATTAGAAATAAACTGATAATTCATTAACAACTTGTTTCATATACCGAATCTCTTCTCTTATTATTATCCATAATAAATCATAAGGTGTATTGAGCATTCAATTTATACATAGTCACGAGGATTGGTAGGTTTGAAAATGGATTGAGTTTTCCTATCAATGCTGAAGAACATACCTTATTGTTTCCATATCATCCTTATGATCGAAGGATTCCGAAATGGAAAAGGAATGTTAAGAAATCTTACCCAAACTAGAAACGAGAAAGTGTCATGCATCATATGGAGTTTTTAAGTCAATCTGAAGAGAAATAATCGGGGGCCATTATAGCTTTAGGGAGTGAAGGAATGTTCTTTAATAAGATTTTCTTTGGTTGAAAAATGTATCTTGGTGTAATTTCTATCATGTTACCGAATTGTATCCCGATCTTGTAAGTCCTAGGATCCAAACAAGAACTAGTTAAATGAATCAATAAAAGTCCAACTCATAGTGAAATGAAAGATAAAATTCCAATTGATGAGAACCAAATCATCCTTAAACTTCCTGATTAAGATATGGAGGTTAAGGAATTCATTGTACAAATAAAAAACAATGGGGAACATAGAACATTTTGGGGTCAATGGAAGGATCTCAATATTAGAAAAGGGGGGGGGGGAATAAGGGTTCTTCTCACTTGGAGGATGATTGTGATCCCTCCCACAATAGGGGGTATTTTCATGATGGATATCATCTTCAAAATGAAGTAGCTGAAACCACATCATTCCCTGAGTAAGGCTTAACAGTCTACCAGACTTTTTCTAAGGTGTCACAACCCAAACATCCTTTTAGGTGTTAGAATAACTAGATTAATTAATACATTATTTGTAATCAGAAACACATACATGGAGTCAAATAAATAAAAACATAAAATAATTATTTCATAATAAAAAACACATAAAAATTATTAGATGATAAGAAATGTATTATTTGATGAAGCTCATGATTATTTATTACTTAAATGGAACGATATCCATGTTGACGTTCTTCTTTGACCACATCCGTAGTATAGAAGTCGCAGAAAGTTAACTGAACAAAAAATAGAGTAGAAAGAATTCTTCTATGTTTTATCACAATGAATTCGTCAAATTACATTCTTTTAAATTGTTATTATTCCATGAATATGTCAATTATTCATAGAGACAATGATATTTATGGAGAGTGTCAGTTCCCAATAATCACATGACACTTGTTAGAGTATATTGATAAAATACTGCTAATATTACCTTAATTTATAACAGTTACAATTAAAAATAAATAATAATAATAAATTTTATATCTTAAATAAATAATAATAATGAATAATTTATATTAATAGTCTGAATAATATTTCAAAAATCATAAAATTGATAAAATAGAAGAATAATATTCTAGATTATTACGATAATAAAATACTATAAATATATGACATCATAGGAATTTCAATCCATATGAATAAATTAGAATAAAATACTGCAACTAAATATTATTTATGAAATATAAAAATATATTTAAACAATAATATAAAATAAGACTTGACAAGAATTTATTTTAATAACAAACACTAAAATATGAAATAAAACTTTTTGAAGCATTTTTTTGAAATAATAGCGGATTAAAATTATTTGGAGGTATATTTATCATGATACCATAGGTATCAAACAAACATTACAATTGAGAGTAGTGATGGATTCAACTACGAGTGAAAAAAAATATCAGTATCAGATTCCCCAGCCAATAAAAAAGTAAGATCTTTTGTTGCACCTATAAATGAAAAAAAATTGTAAAATGGAAAAAAAATAAAATAGAAAAAAAACATTCATTATAGATGAGAAGAATAAGAGCTCTTGTGGATCTTAAAAATAACATTTGATATACCATGGTGGAAGAATAAAGAAAAATAAGACCCAATGAATAAGAATGATACATGGACATTGCGAAGCATCTAAATAAACATGATGGTGCTACCGTCAGATGTCTAACAATATAAAAATATAAAAGTTATATTGATAGACTTTATTCTACTTTACTATTTCCAATGGTAGAAAAAAATGAACTGTTATACTATTTGATAGTTGATCAACCATTGGACATCAATAATAGAAAAATAGGGGTTATATCATTGAGGTCTAATAGTCAACCAATATAGAAGATATCATGTTGAGGGATACTGATTCCAAAATTTTATGAACAACCAGTCACTATGGAAAAAAGTGTTACCTTTTATATATTATCTATCTTTGAATGAGGTTCGTGGATCATATTCGAAGATTTACTTCATGTACACAAGAAAGAAAGGTCCACAACTAGAAGATCCACGAAATATGGGTGGATATTGACGTAGTTAAGTTACAGGAGGAAGATGATCAATGATATTAGAAGTGATATGCATGTGATAAAATATATGTGTTCAAAAATAGATTTATAAGATCCAATGACCAATATTATGTCTGATATTTTTTACTATGATTAGTTACCATTTTGTATTTCTATCACTAATCGATTCTATACTAAGGAGATTTAATTATATATGATTCAACTCATAGTATTACAAATTCATCTTGATTGTTTTTTTACCTTCACCCCATCACTCACACATATAGGCCATTGCTGAGTGGTATTACTCGGCCAAACTTATACATGAACCAATGGGCCTTGTAGATGGTATTGTTCGCACTAATATTGCACTATCCACGACCTGCCTCTATTGGCATACCCCTTGGACTACACTCCATTGCGGGTTGAACTCCAAGTCCCCATTAGTGTTGTATTAGGGATTTCCCTTAATGGGTGGCCATAGTTGGAAAAAATTGTTACTTAAAAAGTGAAAAAATAAGGGTATAAATAACTTTATCAATCAACAATTATAAATTTATATACAACTCAAATATTATAACATAATTATTATTTAGAATAATAATAACTATAAAATGAAAAAAAATATATATTGAATTTTTTTGAATTTAAATAAATGTGAGGTGGTAGTAATTTATCAAAATAAACAACAATGATTAATTTAATAAAAATAATTTCAAATACATAAAAGCATTGAAAATTATGAAAACCAACATATATTAAATTATATAAACAAATATATATAATTATTAAATTTATAAAAAAAATTAAACTAATATTCAATTATAAAAAAACCATTTTAAATCAAAATGAACAAAATTTAATTAAAACAGTTATATTTTTTTAAAAAAGTTACTCTAATAGATACAAGATTCAACGGAAGTTGAATTAAGAGAGAAAAACAATGTGAATAGTATTATTAAAGCAGAAAATCTACACAAATAAAAATGTTAAGATTATTTCATGTTAAAATCAAAATTAATCATGTTAATAAATATTGACATATTAAATGAAAATAAATTCCGTGATCAAATAGATAAAAAAGTTTGTATCAAAATAAAATTACAAGTAACATTAATTTAATGGTTTTAAAAACACACTCCCCCTTAGATTCAGAAAAAACATCTGTTTAAAAACAAATCAACAATTCAAATTTTAATCTTAAAAAAAATTGAAATAATTTAGAAAAATAAAAATGATTCAAAAAATTAGAAATATATTTTATGTAGATTATTTTATCACAAAAATTTATCATTATTTATGAACTATGAATAAATTCATCTGGATGAAATTAAATCAATTTTTGAATAAATATATTATTTTAATTAATTAATAATTCCAAGTAGATTTCAATGAATAATTATGATAAAGTAAATTATAAAATATATAAGATGTTTAACAGATTATAAAATACTACCACTGATATGATGTGTTCAAACAATAATTTGAAACTAACAATAAAGTAAATATATGTTAAAAGTGTTTTAGGATGACTAAATAATTCATTTCTTATTTAAAACCTAAAAATGAAATATATTATTTCAATTAACAAACATAGGGTAACTCACACAAAATTAAATATTTTTTAAATATTGATATATCAATAATGTTACACATATTTATTGAAAAGTAACGATATACACAACATGTTTATTAATAAAATTTTGACAAAGTAAACTATAACATTTTAATTTTTAATGAAAAATAGATATAAGACAATGGACATGCATGTTAATCTGAAATAAAAAATTATCAAATAAATAGTATATATCATATATTAAAGAATATTTGAGTATATTATAAAACATATTATCCATGATGGAAGATAGAAAATACTAATATAGGCATGGTGACTAGATTAGGACCAATACTATTGGAGTTACATACTTTTGGAATCTATGTTGTTAGAAATTAAGAGGAATTTACAAAATCTCATTCGGCCATGCTAATTGTTTTCAAACATCTATTTCAAGTAATGAATGAAAGAAATTTTTAAATAAAACTACTATAATATTACTAAATAATTGATTAAATATTATTGATAATTCATTTGTATAATTCCCATTCATTTTACATTTAATTAAATTTACAGTATAAATAATCTATTTGGATCTTTAAAAAAATTTGGTTTTATTAAACTTGTTTTTAAATTTTTATATCCATGGAAGTTTTTATTTTAGTTTAGATTCATTAAATACATAATTTAGTCTTATTATAATTAACCTTCTAAAAATATAGATAACTACTCTTTACAATTAAAAAATTCAATTTTCAAAACCATATTTTCATTTGGAATAGTTTCTAAATTGGTAAAGACATTATAATTGGATCGAGAATCTATGTTTCTTATTATTAATTTTTATGATTTAATTTAATATAAGAATATTCTAATTTATTTAGATCATCCTCAAATAAATTTAATTTTTTATCCTAGTCTTTATCATTTCTACCTTAAAATGATAATTTTTTATTATTTATCTTTTAGTGGTCAAATATTAAAATCAAAATTCCATTTAAATTAATCATTATGGGACTAATGATATTCATATATTCAAATTCACTTTTTAGTTTGACATTTTCATTGAATAACCTATTATTTTTACATTTCAGATATCTATATTTATCATTCATTATGAAACTACCATTCTATAATTCATCATTACCATTAATTATTTATATAACTCAAGAATTAATAGAATTAAAATTTTAAAATTAATTAGAAATATTTTCATTTACAATATCAGATAAAAAATTATGGCCAGTATTTGTTAGAGTTATTGACTGATTAAATGATTTTTTTGTTACCTTAAATTTTCCCCATTTTGTGTATGGTTTCCTATTTCATTTTCACTTCTAGAGTCACTACTTCAGTCTTAAATTATTCCAAACTCAATTACTCTATATAGAGTTTTATATATTTCTTCCTTTTCCATTGTAAATAATTGATTTCATGTGTTTGGGGATGTCCTGACTAATGTGACCATTATTCCCGCAATCATAATATATTTGATTAGAAACTATATTATTCTTATCTGAATTTTATTTCTTGTAATACTTCTCATTATTCCTTTCTAAATTTATATTTCCACAATTTTTTTCATAATTTTTAAAACATAATAGTAATGTGAGCCATATCCTTTTCACATTCATATAACAAATAATCAAGGGTATTAAAGATTTCAATAAAATTATATTTAAAATCAATGACTTTTCTCTCTATCTATTCTGATTCCGAAATAATTTTCATCATTAACTAATACATCATCAAGGATAGTATCACTTCATCAAAATTATAATTAATAAAATTATTAATCTCATTAATGGATTCATTATTTGAAATTCCCCAACCCTATAATCCTAGATCTGGTGCATTATTTTATTACATTTTCATGATTACAAGGATTCAAAACCTGATGGACCAGCCAATTTAGAAAACTTAAAAGACTAGATTACATTCGTGATATTTATAATACATAGGTAAAAGGTAATAAAACATGATAAAATATGAAATAATCTGAATCCTTGAAATCTTATTCAAATGTTTCTTCTTCATGACCTGGAGGAGAGAAAATATAAGAAAGGGGTGACCTCAGATAATCTGAAAGGGTATGTGATACAATGAAATATATCATAAATATAAATATTAATATTAGAAAATAACTAAAAACATTTTCCTTTGAGGCATAAACTTGACAATAATATTGAATGAATGAAATCTGAGTAAATAAATTCATATAAATGATCATAAGAAACTTTTACCAGGGATATTATACTATTCAAATAATCACATGATATATCAATTAATAATACCACAATGAGGGAATTCATATGCCTGATATCATAAACCTATCGCCACGGCGTCATCCAATAATTACAAAAAAACTATGGTAAGGCCTCAACTAAAACCCATTTATATTTTTCTCCTAATACCTACAAATGCATCAAGGGGCTATAGCCAACCCCATGCAACATCCTAGGTAAATAAAGAATATATGCTTTTAATATTTAATAATATTTTTGAAATAAATATTAATTTTACATTAATGGGGATACTATGATAGACGTCATAACTGATACACAACAATGGGTTTCTTGGAAGTCTAACATCGCACACTCAGTTGAGTTATACTGGAAAATAATAATATATTCTAATTTTAAAAGGTAGTTAAAGCCTAGAAATTTTAATGGAGGGAATTAATATAACTTACTACAATATGATTATTCAGGTCAGTTAAATGTTTATACATTTATCCAACAAAAGTTAGAGGTATAAAATTTGAATGAATCAAATTCAAAGCATAAATACTCTGAAATTTATTAAAAGGTAGATTTACAGCCTTTTGATGGAGAACCCTATTTAAATATAGTTTTGGTAACTTTTATATGTTTTATTTTACAAAATAAAATTCTTCATTAGATCTAGGACATCAAAATTCACTTTGGGTAAAATTTTGGTATTTGTTTTGATAAAATTCAATTTTTGATGAATAGTGGAAAATACTGTATTTTAATTCAAAACTGCATTTTAGAATAATTTATTTATATGGTTACATTATCTTTTAATTTTTTTTGGTATTGTAATTAAATTATATTTTTAACATTTAATCCAAATTTATTCATTTTAGTTAATTTCACTTTGAAATTGAACATAAACAATTGTCAATATTTTGATAGTTAATATTTCTTTAAAACACGCTTTTTGTTTTGACAACAGGAATTAATTTTAAATTAATTAATCCAAATTATATGTTTTTAATTTTGTAAAATATACATCAATTTTGAATTTGGAATATAAATTATAGCTTAGGCTTAATTTTTGGCATTTTTCTGAAAACATCAATTTTTGATGAATAGTGAATCCACTATGTAATAGTTAAAAACAATCTTTTTCATTAAAATGAAATTTTACAGCTTCTGTGAATTTAATTTTTAAAATACAACATACATGGTTGTTATTATTAGGTAAAATTATGTTCGATAAGATGAAAATAATTTTTGGTCAATTGTAACTTTTGACTTATATTTACCGCGATTAAAGGTAAATAGGGTAATTCAATATAAAAAGAATACCATAATAACAAAAAAATACCTTAAAATTGTACTATCCTTATTTTATGAGTCATGTACAACCGTTGTCACCCTTGGGTCTATTTTCGTACCGCTTGGAGCCACTTAAGAGTGATAATGACACTTTATTTTATTTAATTTAAAGTAAAGACAACAATGATGTAAACTAATATATTTTAGTAAATTAATATTTACACAGGGTTATATAAATTATATCTTAGATTAAAAATATTAATTGTGAATCAAAAAATATTTCCTAAATCATGTAATTTGTTTATAACTTTTATAAATAAATAAAAATATTTATGACACAATAATGATGCATTGGTTACCTCATTAACAAATGACATAAATAAATAATATTATCAAGATTAAAACATAATCCAAAACATGTCCAATTCTTATTGGTATATTTTATTTCATCCATGAGTGATCATATCTTCAAATTTAATTCATTTTTCACCTTTAGAAACCGAAAATCATTAAATAATAAAATAATATTTTTACAATTTCCTAAAGAGACCCTCCCCCCTTATAAAAAGAACTCAATGTTAACCCATTCCTCACACTTCTTAAAGCCCCATGGTTCATCCAACCCCAAACCAAATAATCTTTAAAGATACCAATCTTCCTCATAGACACCTTACCTTATACATAAGGCTCATCAATAAGTTCTTCATGTTCAAAACAAAGGGTGTTACCGGATTTAAAGGTAACGTCTTCTCTTAAGTTATTTTGTTTTATTTTACTTCTCTAACCCCATAAAATCTTCTAATTAATTTATTTTATAAGGAAACTATTGTCCTAAATATACAGGGATATTTTTAGGAGAATTATTTGAACTAAAAATACACACTCCTCCATCTAATGGGTAAAAAACCTGCTGTTTCTTTGGACGGCAAACTAACGCCTCATGCAATGATGATTGTTAAATCATCTCCTAACACAACATATGGTGGAAATTATTATGAAACTATATTTATATATTTATATATGATATATATTATATTTTTTTTATACATAATTATTTTTCATTTATAGAATACCTTCATGGATTCTATTATGGGTAAACGCGATAATTTCATTTGAGGAAGTGCGGACTACAACCCCCTTAAAATGATTTGACTCATTCATGACATTTGTGGAACCTATAAAGAATAGAGTTACTGAGATTATATATGATATTATACTGGAATTATAATATAACTATGTTTCATTATGTTTTCATTCAATTAAAAAATTATATCGAAAATGAAAGTAGCCTTCATTCGTAAGTACGACTTACCGTCTCCATGAACGGTGCATTACATTTCTTATCGCAAAATGTTTTGTACTGTTATAAATATATATTTATTTATATACATTTTATATTTGATATATATGATATCTAAGTCATGAATATAATTATGCAGATAATGTAATCTTTACCACATGGTCAAATTGTTGTTTTAAGTTGTTCATTTTTACTCAAATACCAAATATCAACAAAACGACCATTATTAACTTAAATGATTACATAATGTTTATAAAATGGTAATAATTGATATAAAGGGAATAATAAGGTTGAAAAATTGTTCATAATCAAGTATAAATTTACTTATGATTATTATTCAGGATGAACAGGGAACAAACAAGCCGATTCAGACATGAGTTATGCGATTTCTTATATAACTTTTAATTCCATGAGATTTCCATTGTTCGCTAATTATTAATTGCATGTGTTGTGTTTTGTACTTCTATTTTATATATAGTATCATGATTATATTTATATTCATGGTCTTCTACTATTCATTTTGTGGTTATTAACATTTGTTCATACGACTGAATTGATTACAATGTGGAAAATGGTTTTCATCCCACTTTTATTTCTGTGAGATTCATGCTATATTTGACACTATTTTCTTTTGTGTGGTGCATGTGCAGCCCATTATTGAATATTTTTTGTAATATAATTTAATTTATTGGTAATTACATCTTCATTGTATGATCCTTCCTTCATGGGGTGTATGTTTCGTAAGTTACCAAATCAGTAATGGAACCTTTCACCGTACTCTTTAGTCAAAGACTTCTTCATTGTTAGGTATTTTAATTTACACTATATTTTGTTGGGATATGTTTTTATATAACCTTATTTTTTGAAAATTTCATTTACATGTGATGAGATATCATTTTCTCTCTCATCAACTCCTTTTGTGATTTTTAATGTGAAATCGTTTGGCTATATTTTTTCTGTAAGATAACTTCTTAACCCAAATTAAATTCCTTGTGTTAAACATATACTTCTTTATTATGTTATACTATGAATTTGGGGGAATTTACTATGATTATTTAACACCTAATATCCACTTATATTGTGTGTATTCTTATTTTTCACACATAATTATGTAATAAATTTATCCTTAATCTAAGGATACCATCTTTATAAGGGCTTTCGTCTCAATTTACATTCCCATGAGAATTCATTGTTGTCATACACCATTTCTCTTTTATATGGTGTATATATTGTCCTTTGGCATATTATATAATGAATACCTTTATTCGAATTATGTTATAATGTTTTGATGAAATTTTATTCCTCAATTATTTGTTTTCAAGAATCTCTCATTTGGTTAATAACTTCGTAACTAAAATATTGTTTTAATGTTTTATTCTTCTAAATATTTCCCATTAATGTCTATGTTTTAAAAATTGTTTTATTAATTTATTTATATAGACCTTAATATTTTCAAATATTAATTCCTTTAAAATTTTCAATGGGACATGGGACACTTCGATTCAAAAATATCTTTATTAAATTTTTTAGATTGTTTTTTTAAAATTGTTTGAAAAATAATTGATTTTGTCAATATCATGAAATAATATATTTTGATAGCAATGTGGAAATGTTATCTTTCCTTTTTGCTTGTTCTTTGTGTTATTACTACATTATGGTTATTCGATATTATTTACGTTTAAGGGTGGTTACGTGATAAACCTAGGTTAGGTGATCCCGAGATAGCTCTCCAATGCATTGGGTAAAATGACGGAGGTAAACGTTAATGTTTATCCTAAGAGATATAGTGAATATACTATAATGGGTATTCCAAATGCGACTCCCTATGTAGCTGTGATAGCTACAATGTAATTATGTTATGAATTCCTTAAGTTACATTTATGATTTATTATTTTGGTGTGTTATTCATAAATCTTATGATTTTTTAAGGATTGTTATGATTGTAAAGTATTGGTTTCATTGATTTGTATTTATTGATGAGATAATGTCTTCTTCTTTATTTTATAACCCTTACTGAGATTTTTATGCTCAAACTATGTTTGGAAATATTATTCATAGGAAATAAAGATGAATAGGGTCAAGGATGGGATAATCGAAAACTCGTGGTGTCTAAAACATGGAACTAGAAATGTTTCTTTTTAATAATTTTTATTTTGTGAAAAAATTAAAAACAGAGTAGAAGTGTATAATTTGTAATTTTTGAGATATAAAGTAATATTTATGGCTTATTATCTAAAGCTGTAAACCTGAAAATATCTGAAATGTAAATTTTTCATTTAATTCAAGATTATGTAATGTTTTAGGCCAAGTCCTTATAGTTTTTATCAAAAGTCGGTTTAGATAACTTCTGTGGTTAGGGTGTTATTTAAGCATAAGTAACATAAATATAATCGTTCGAATATTATAAAGTGACGTAGTTATTTTAGATAAATTGAACGAGTTTGGGATTACATGAATAAGTCTATCTTAGTATTTACCCTCCCCATAAGATATTATATGATGATTTTTCTGATATACCGACACTAACATTTTTTGATTTAGTAAATGTATGGATCTAGTAGGAACCAAAGTAACAGTGGATGTGAAGAAAAAAATAACGGTTTTCTGAATGTGAAACTAAATGAATTATCAGCTGGAATGAGAACTATTATGGTTATTATCAACCTACTATTTGAAGTCATGATTGACCACTTGAACCCTAGTAATTTTTATAAGTCATCATAGATGTGAGAAGAAAATCCCTATGGATGTTCAGGTAATAATCTTAAAGGTAAGTATTTTCAAAACCCTATGTGTCAAGGATGTGGAAAGCAACACCTAGGAAAATGCTTCAAAGGGAAAAGAATATGATATAAATGTGGGAATTATGGTCATAAAGAAAGAACCTTTCATGGAAAAAGGAAGCGTCTAGAGGACTCTATGAAAGGGATATAAGTTCATTTCGAAGGATCAACTGAATTTTTTAAATGTGGTGCTCATGGTCATTATACAAATAGTTGTCTTATGATGAAGGATCGAGAATTGGATCTGAGTGATTGTAAAAATATAATATTACCAATACCTAATTCCATTCCAATTGAGGATGAGGAAACTGAGAATGACCAATGAAAGGTATGGATTGTTTCTCAAAATATGTTTTGATATTATTGAATCTTTGGATATGATTCCTGATTTAGTTTGTTGGGAAGAAGTATTTCAGAATAAGTTGTTAGAAATGGATAATTGATCAAGAAGAAAATTTAATGAGTAAAAAGTATACATAGAAGGGATTCAAGAGTTATGGTACATTTGATGATGATGAAATTCTTAAATGTATTAAGGCTCTTTTTGATGATGGGATTAAATTGGAATGCATTTTATATTATTTTTAACCATGAAGTTTGATATATGAAAATGTTATTCAAGGAATAATTATTTTTTATTTTGATAAGTAATGGTGGAATTTTATTTTGGAAGAATTTATGTATGTATTATGGACATATTGTGATTTGGGTAATTTATGGAAATTATTAACCAATCATTGAGAATATGTGATTTAGTTAATTACACTTCATTATGATACTTTAAGAGTAGTCAATTTTATTTGGAGATAAATGTTGAGATTTAGTAAGGAAGACTATGTGAGTAAATACATATATGTATTAGGTTGAAATCATATATTGGGATACATTGAAGAATTTTAAGGAATGTTTTTTATTGAATGGTCTTTGCCGATCATTGGGTATTATTTGTCAAATTTTGGGGATTAAGAGTAGTGTTTTTTATGATTATCCTTTTGTTGATTATCTAATATTGTACTAACCAATTTTTGATTTGGTTGGTGTATAAAGACAAGGGAAATATATAGTTCTTCATTTATTGATTATATGATACTATAGAGGTTGATTCTAGTTATTTTAATGTGATTATGTCAGTTTGAATACTCATCATTTGGAGAAAATATGAGTTTTTGGTAGAAATGTAGTAAATGTTAAAAGTCTACATAAAAAGTAATTAAATTTCATTATGTTTTTAGATAATCTCATTAATAAATTCCTAAAATTTAGGAAAATTAAATAAAAAACATTGTCCATTAACTTTTCCTACTGGTGAATCAAAGACCATTTAACCTATCACAAGTTTTTGATTTCCTGGTGGTTAACTTTCAGTTAATCATGTTTTCTACCACTCTCCATAAAACCATTATGGTTCATTTCCTTTCCAAAAACATGTTTTCAAACATGGAATCCTAGTGTGGGATATCTCAGGTGACCTTTGTATTTCTCTTTTTTCTTTTATTTTGATGTTTTTTATTTACTGTTTTTCTGATGTGGAACATTCAATGCACTTTCAAAGACAAATTTTAAAATTGTTAGGATGTAATTCCCAAAATGGGGGAAGGATGTAATATCCCAGGTAAATATAGAATATAAAATTTTCATATTTATTAATATTTTTTAATTAAATATTAATTTTACATTAAATGGGATGCTATGTTGGATTTCGTACCCGATATGCAACAACAGGTTTCTTTGGAATCGTACGTTTCAAACTACATTGAGTTATACTAAAAAATTGTAATATCATGTTATCTTAAATGGTACTTAATGAATAACCATTTTAACAAATGGAATAAACGGAACTAGCTACAATATGCTAATAAAAATTAGTTTTATTTGTTTGCATTTATCCAATAAATGTTAGAGGCTCAAAATTTGATTGAATCAAATTTAATGCACAAATAATATGATATTCATTAAAAGGTTTACCTCCTTTTGATGAAAAAAACTCTTTAAATATATTTTTGTTCACTTTTACATGTTCTATTTGACAAAATAAAATTAATCCTTATAATCAATATATTAAAATTGACTTTGAGTAAAATTGTGGTATTTTTCTGATAAAATTCAATTTTTGATGAATAATAGAAAATACTATATTTTAAATCCAAACATCCTTTTAATATAATATATTTATATGGTTATATTATATTTTTAATTGGTTTTAAAGTGTAATTAGATTATATTTTTGTCATTTGATCCAATTCTGGTCATTGGAATTAATTTCACATTGAAATTGGATATAAACAAGTGTCAATCATTTGATAGTAAATATTTCTTAAAAACAAAATTTTTGTTTTGACTACGGGAATTATTTTTAAATTAATTAATCCAACATCTATGATTTTAATTTGGTAAAATATACATCACTTTTTAATTTGGAATATCAAATATAGATTCTGTGGAATTTTGGGTATTTTTCTGAAAAACTTAACTTTTTGATGAATAGTGAAACCACTGAGAAGTAGTTAAGAACTGACATTTTCATTTAAATGAAATTTTACTACTTCATTGAACTTAATTTTAAAATTCTGACTTACATTGTTTTTATTAGTAAGTAACATTTTGTTCAATAAGAAGAAAATTATGTTTGGTGAATTGTAACTTTTGGCTTTTATTTAATATGATTAAAGTTAAATAGGGTAATTGAAGGTAAAAAGAATATCATAATAATAAAAAACTACCTTAACACATTTCTTAACATTATTTGATGAGTCGTGTCCAACCATGGGAATCTTTCGGTCTTTTTTGGGACCCCATAGAGCCACCTAAGATTGATAATGACACTTTATTTTAATTAATTTAAAGTAAAGGCAAAAATTACATAAACAAATATCTTTTAGTAAATTAATATCTACATAGTGTTTTATAAGTTATCTCTTCTACTATAAATATTTATAGGAAATATTAAAATATTTCCTACATCTTGGTATTTTTTTTAATTTTTAGACATGAAAAAAAAAATTATTTATGCCACAATAAGGATGTAGTGTTTACCTCATTAAAAAATAATTTAAATAAATAAAATTATAATGATTAATAAAATATAAAAAACCTATCCAATTCATATTGAGTGATTTTATTTTTACATTAAGCCATCTAATATTTGACATTAATTATTTTTTTACCTTTAGAAACCGAAAATCATTATATAATAAAATAATATTTTCACACTTTCCGAAAGAGCCCCCCCTCTCCATTATAAAATACCATCACCTCTAACCCATTCCTCACACATCTCAAGCCCCTAGGATCGTGAAAACCCTCAACCAATTAGCTCTAATTATCCCGCTATTCCTCCTAGAATCCTTAACATATGTAGAAGGCACTTCAAGAAGTTCTTTTGGTTCAAACCAAAGGGAGATATCTGATTTCAAGGTAACGTCTTCTCTGATGTTATTTTGTATTATTTTACTTCTCCAACAACATATACACAATTTATTACATTATTTTATAAAAACACATGATTCCTAAATATAATAATTCTTTTTTATTATATTTATTCGAACTACAGTTACACATACCTCCATATAATGGGTAAAGAACATATTGCTTTTGTGGACGGCAAACTAACGCCTCACGAAACGATGATTATTCAATATAATCCTACCATCTCTTATGGTGGCCATAATGATGAATCTCTATTTATATATGATATATATTATATTTATATTGTTTCTATACTTCTGAATTTTTCATTTATAAATACATTTATGGATTCCATTTTGGGTAAAATCGATAATTTTTTTGAGGAAGTGCGGACTACCGCCCCCTCAAAATGATATTACTCATTCATGCCATCCATGGAAATTATAAATTATAGAGTTACTGATATTATATATGATATTATATTATAATTATAATATAAAAATATATCATTATCATTTAATTCAGTTAAAAAATTAAATAGAAATAAATGTAGCGTCATGCAGACGTACGACTTACCGTCTCCATGAATGGTGCATTTCATTTCATATCTTCAAATATTATGTACTATTAAAAATATAAAAATATAAAAATATATATTATATATGATATATATTTTATCTAAATCATGAATATCATTCTGGAGAAAATTAAATCTTTACCACATGGACAACTTGTAATTATAAGGTGATCATTTTTGTCTCAAGTACCAAATATCGACAAAAGGACCATTATTAACTTAAATGATTACATAATTTTTATAACATGGTAATAAGTGATATAAATGGAATAATATACATTAAAATTATTATTAATCATTTATAAATTAACATATGTTTATTATTCATGATGAACAATGAACAAACAAGTCAAGTCGGACAGGAGGTAAGGGAATTCTAATCTCGCTTTTAATTCCTCGATATTTCCTTTGTTCACAAATTATTTTTTTCATGTAGTGTATTGTGTACATCTAGTTGATATATATTACCATGATTCTATTTATATTCATGGAATTCCATGTTTAGTTTGGTGGTTATTAACTTTTTCCAATTCGACCCGATTGATTACAATGTGGTAAGAGATTTTCATCTCACTTTTATTTTCATGAGATTCATGCTATATTTTCCAGTAATTCCTTTTGTGTGGTGCATGCATAGACCATGATTGAATTATTTGTATAATATAATTAAATTTATGGGTATTTACGTATTCTTTTTATGATCCTTTCATTATGGAATGTATGGTTTGTAAGTTACCAAATTTGTAAGGGAACCTTTCATCGTACTCTTTAGTCAAATACATCTTCTTCATTTGGTCTTTTAAAATACATTATCATTGGTTGGGATATGTTATTATATATCAATATGTTTTCATAAATTTTATTTCCAAGTGTTGAGATATCATTTTCTCTCTCATCAACTCATTTTATGATTTTTAAAGTGACATCATTAGGCTGTCGGATTTCAATAAGATAACTTCTTAACCCAATTTCAATTCTTTGGTTTAAACATACACTTCTTGATTTAGTCACACTATGAATATGTTTGAATTTACACTGATTATTTTACACATAATATCCACTTATATTGGATGTATTCTTATTTTTCACACATAATTATGCAATTTATTTATCCTTAATCCAAGGATACAGTCTTTATAAGGGATTTTGTCTCAATTTGCATTCACTTGATATTTCGTTGTTGTTGTGAACCGAATCACTTTTCTGTGGTGTATATGATGTCCTTTTGAATATAATATCATTAATACATTTATTATCATGATATTATATGGTTTTTATGAAATTTTATTCCTCAATTATTTGTATTAAATCATCTATCATTTGGTTAAGAACTCCTTAACTAAAATATTGTTTGAATGATTTATGATTTGAAATATTTCTTATTAACCTCCATGTTTTAAAAATGGTTTTAAGGATTTATTTATATGGACATTATTGTTTTCAAATATTAATTACATATAATGTTTCAAACTATTATGGGACACGTTGATTCAAAAATCATTCTATGAAATATTTTAATAGGTTTTTGAAAATGTTTTGATATAAAATAGATTAAATCAATATCCTGAAATAATATATTGTGATAGCAATGAAGAAATTTTAGCTTTCCTTTATTTTTGTTTTATGTGTTATGAATATGTTATGGTTCATCCACATTTTTTAGGAATATTGGAGGTTCCATGATAATCCTAGGGTGGGTGAGCCCGAGATAGCTCTCCAATGAATTGGGTAAGGTGATGGAGGTAAATGTTAATGTTTCTCCTAAGGGATTTAGGGAATATACAATGATGGGTATTCCAAATGTGACTCCCTATGTAGCTATGATATCTACAATGTACGTATGTTATGAATGGAATAAGATACCTTTATGATTTATGATTTCTGTGCGTTATTAATAAATCTTATGATTTCATAAGGTATGTTATGATTGAAAAGTATTTGTTTATTTGATTTGTATTTATTAATGGGATAATGCTTTCCATCATTATTTTATAACCCTTACTGAATCTTTTATGCTCATCACAATTTTGAAATGTTTTTAACAGGACTTAAAGATGAATTTGGACAAGGATGGGATCAATAAAAATTCATTCTGTCTAAAACATGGAACTACACCAGTTTTTTATGAGTTTTTATTTTGTTGAAAAATTTTAAACTGAGTAGAAGTGTCAACTTTGTAATTTTTTAGATGTAATGTAATGGTTATGGCCTAATTCTCTAAAACTCTAAACCTGAAAAGATACTCAATATGAATTATTCATCTAATTCAAGATTATGTAATGATTAAGGTCGGGTCCTTATACCCTGCATGTCACCCCCTATATCTAATTTAATCTTCGTATGATTGGGGATATGCATAAACACCATATGCATGTGCAATGTAAATTACATTCACCAATCTGTATACATAATTACTAACCATTCGATGTAATATTGAGAATGAAAATAATGATAGATCATCAATGTAAAAACTAATCAGAAAAACTTTAGAAAAATGTTTTTGATGATATAATAAAATATCAACATCAATGAAGTATAATATTAAACATATATGGAGATAATTTTAAATGAGATATTTAAAAATTCTTGAAGAAATTATCCTTAAACAATCCAATGTGTCCCATACCACATTAAAATAATCAAATCATAATCCCCTAAAATATCCTGAGAATAAAGAGTATCTTAATATGAAATATAAAATGGTAGTATATACACCACATGAAAATAATAAGTCATAAACAAGGAATATATCTCTTAAAAGATAGTGTCAAAAATGAAAAATCCAATGTACTTTGGAAATAAGCCTTTTTTTGTAAAATTATATTTATTTTTGAAAAATCATATTGTAAACATGTACATACCAAAAACATTAATGTGAAGGGTTGTGAAATTTTATTTGTGTCATAAATGATGTCCCACTGAAGGTAATTCATGTAAAATGAGTTTTCAAGAATCATTAGAAATAAAATATTTTAGTACGGTTTGAGGAAGATATTTTTGAGTAGAAAGGCATTTTTGTTTTAATAAAACCAGATATTAACCAAGAGGGTTTTAATGATAATTTTTATTATTTTATGATAATATATATATATATTAAAACAGATTATATTGTGCACTTAAAAATTGTTATGAATTTGCGAAGTTCCCTTGAATCAGGATTGTTTATCGGGATGTATTAAGAAGGAACCCATTTTAAAACCTGATTATCCCATTAAAATAAGAATTATATGATCTGGGTATATGTTTTCGGGACATATTAATCAAATTTATAAGAATTATACAATAATAAATAAGCTTTATATTTCGGTAATGGTATAGAAAGAGTAACTTGATGGAAAAAATGGGGGTTCAGGTAGAATTCCATGCCACCTTGTAATCAATTGAATTATATAACTCAAAATTAATAATCATAAAATTATACATTTAATTAAATTAAAGTATTTATATTAATGATATGATATATAAATGGGAAGTATAAATACACAACACACAATAATTGGTGGTGAGTAAGGAATATCTCACAAAAATTAATGTGGGTTTAGAAAACCCTTACTTTATGTATGAATGTGATCTACTCTTGACCATAAGGTCCTGGAATATAAAATTAGACAAACTAATAAACAAATTAATAACTTATGATTTTTTATTTAGTTTATCATAATTTTATTAAGTTCATTAATTTCCTAATTTTTGTATTACAAGGTTAAATTCTATCACTCCGGAGTGTTTGATTTCTTGGTTTTCATATTCCGTTTTCTTGTTTATGGAGTTCGTATGTAATGGATATAATTATCCAAAATTAAATTTTTATAAAATTTATGAACATAAAGGAGTATAAATTTTTATACATATCTTTCTGTTATTTTTGGAGATGATGACTCATTAGATAATATTTTTATGACGAACACATGGATAGATTTGGTGGTTTTTTTATCACTATGAACTCATTTTGTTTTATAATTTAATTCCATGTGTAAAACCTGATTCCAAAATACTAGATAAGATATATAACATATATTATTATCTAGTTAAACAAAAAAATAGTTCAATGACCCCAATTGAACATTGTAATATAAATTGGAAACTCTTCATCCTTGAATGTGATTAATTAACACATCTCGGATGGTGTTTTCATTTTTTAGTATAAGTGGAGGGGGAAGAGGGATGATGAAGAAATATTAAATTAGAATAATATAATTCCATTAAATTTAAGGAAATTAAATTATTATATAATTTTCCTAATGTTATGTGAGGAGATAAAAAAAAGTATAATAGAACTTGTAAAATAAATTGATAGGAAGAGGAAGAGAGTTTTACCTTTTCTGTACTCCCCCATGAGAACCTCCTTATGTCCTTTGGTTTTGGAATTATAATGATACCATAAGGTATTGGTCATGTTGAAGGGTCTTGGTAAGAGTAATTTTCTGATGTTATACCAGGCTCAAAGCTTTAGTGGTGTGAGAGGAAGAGGGTGTGAGAGGTGGCTTGTATAGTGGTGGTGAAGTGGGTTTTCCATTATTTTAATCGTCATTAAATTATCATGTATCAATAAAATGAATAGTATTTATTAATGAGACTAAAAAATTAATAATTTCATGTGGTTTCAAAACAATTATTCTTACATCATCCTTACATCACCAATGACTCAAGAAATCTTGTGTTTTTCATTCACCATAAATTAAGGCATTTTCACTGTTTGCAAAAAATTCAATTATTTTATATAATTCACAAAAAATAACCCTATCTATTTAAAGATGTGTGAAAATAAATTGATATCAATTTTATGAAAATAATTTTCTAAATCTTAGAAATTTAACTTTTAATTACAATCAACTTTTACTCAAAAAATGCACTATTTAAAATTATAACCATGTTTATAATACCTTGAAAAAGTATCTAATGTTATGTTTCATTATAAATAAATTATAGGAAAGAAAATATTTATTTATGAATATATTTTATTAAAAATTAATTAACTTTTAAATTAGTATATAAGTTATTAAAATTTAAATAAGAATTTATTGCTCATAAAAAATACCAGTACTTAAGTATTAATATTTTAAATATCCACATTCATTTATAAGGTGTCTAAATTTTATTTATAATTAAATGGGTGAGGTAACTATTGATACAGTTAATTTATTATACATATGGTTCTTGTTACTATTCATAAGGGTATAGCACTATTCATAAGGGTATGTTACTATTCACAAAAAAAATAAGTTGATCCTGTAAAACTCTAAATATCTTACTAAAAACAACCGTTTATGTCGGTTTTTTAAAATTTTAAACACATAAGAGGAAAATTTTACTTTAACATCTATGTTATTGTTTCCTCTGAATTTGGGGATGACCTCGTTGAGTTAAGGTTCAAACATTCTAATCGGTTTCTAATGGGTTTGTTCCTAGAACTGGAAACATCCGATGGTTCCATATCGATTTGGGCCTACTTTCCAAAGGTAGGTGCTCATTAGTTGTAAACTGATGAGACTTGAAAATTTTCATTGGTCTAGAGGATCGGAGGTCAGTCCCATCACACCTTTTTGAGGGGAATTATTGTCTACTCCATTTCTCTTTTTATAGATTTAAGTTATGTTCGTGAATCCTTATTAAATTACCAAGTATAAACTGAGCTTTCCTTTAGATCTGACAATCAATGATTGATATGTATGAAATTTGGAGAATCTTTTAAATGTATTCGAGGTTCTCCATCAATAGAGAATCGTCTTTATTTGTAAGAGATTCTTAGTTAATTGTATCCTTTAATACATTATATAAAATTCTCTTGGTCATTATGATGACTATACTGGTTTTAAAGCCACTTAGTGGGGCACTTGATGTTTATTTTCATTCATAATGACATGGATTACTTTAGAGTTGGGATCGTACCCGCAGATGGGCTACATACGTATCCTATGTTTAGAAAAATAATCTGAACCCACGTAGTTCGAATGAGGGAGTATGATACTTATGCATGATTGATGGCACAAATAATTATGTCATTATTACTTTTACAGTCTAAGCTCGCGTGAGTCATTCTCTGTGTGAGAAACAAGGGGTATTGGTGAAACCAGACAATTGTCCCAAGAATGATGTGGGGATTATGTATGTATGACTTCCCAAAATAGATTAGTATTGGGTTTTACTTCAGGGAAGTAACCCAAGAACATGGGCCATAAAGGTATATGTGATTTATGGAGATTTGGATACTCTAATCATGGGGCTTAATCCTAAGGAAGATCCCTAAGTTAGGGGGGGACTTATGATTGGGTTTTACTCCTGATAAGGAAACCCAAATCAAAAGGAATTATGACTGGTTAAGAGAAATTAAGATTGCGGCTTACTCATGAAAAGGAGGCCCGGGATAAAGGGATTTGAAAATTAAGGGACTTGGGGCTTACTCCTAAGGAGGATGCCCATATTTGGGACTGGGGATTACTCCTGAAAAGGAAATCCACGTTAAGGGAATTATGGTTGGGGCTTACTCCTAAAAAGTAGGCCCACATTGGGGCACATGGGGCTTACTCCTAAAGAAGATATCCAAATTAAGGACTACTTAGGTTTTACTCCTAAGGAGGATGCCCAGTATTAATGAGAATTTTGATTGTGGCTTATTCCTGAAAAGGAGGCCCAGGATAAGGATTCTCTCATCTTAATGGATGAGGTTGAATGAATGAACTCTCTAACTTTAGTGATGTAAAGATGTGTAAATCACTAGGTTTTGATAGATGTTCCACAGAATTCCTTTCGGATAAGGAAGTCAATCAAGAAAATATGCCATAAATGGCATTGAAGAGTGTCTTGAAGATTGAATCTTTAATATGAGTGGTGGAATGGTGTAAGAGAAGTGAAATAGGCAGGAGAGGCACCCAAAAAGATAGGGGCGCACAAGTCCTGGCAGGCGTGCAGGTACTGCGTGCGCGCACAAGTCCTGGCCGCGCAGGTATACCTGGGCGGCACAGGGGTACATGCGCGATTATTAAGTATTATGGTAATACTTGGGCAATCCTTGACCAAAGACTTTAGAATTATCCTATGGTACTTCCAGAAGAGTGGCGCACAAGTTTCAATGAGTAGGTAAGGAGGCGCTCAAGTGTGTTCATTTCTATTAAGGGTAAAACATTTTAGGTGCGCAAGTGTTAGTGAATTCTAGGACTTAGACCTTACTCCTCTTGTTTAGACCTTCCATTCTAGGTAAAGAAATACCTTAGAAATGATCCGAAGACTTGAAGAAGAGACTTGGGCGTTCCGAGCTCTCTATCTGAATTATGGTAAAATTCCTCCTAAATGGGGGGCCCATCGGGGGTATTTATATGCTGGAGAAGACCTCAGGTGGTTTTCAAAGAGGGTTCTCAAGTCACTTGCATGACCATTAGGCGGTGCGCAAGGGTACTTGTGCGATAGTGAGGGAACTTGCGCGACCAAAAGGTGTTTGACTCCTTTTTCATTCCATTGTCGATTTTTTATGTTTTCATCAAAGGATGAATCAATTTGTGCTAAGTCATTTCCTTTTCCATTACTTTAGACAATTTGATTAAAAGGAGAGTAAACAAAGTCCCCCCTCAGAGTGGGATCTGAGAAATAAGGATGTGACTCTGAGGAAAAAGAAGAAAACCAAAAGGAAAGAGGTACGCAGGTGTTCAGCACGCGACTGTCATCACGCAGGTACGAGTCATACTAGGCTGGAGCACGCTGGCTGTAGGCGTTTAGGTGGCTGGTCTAGCCTATAAATATGCGCTCATTTGTCGCACATAGCACAAAATTTCGTATTTTCGAGCTCTCACTGCACATGTCACCTTCGCCGCACAAGTTGCTCTTTTTTTTCTTTTCTTTGCTTTCGCGCTACATTCAAGGTATCTGGACTTGCGAGGTGATACTTGCGTGCCAAATACATGCGCAGAACATTATACTTGCGCAACACATCCACACATGCACGCCAAGATCATTCCTGCATGCCTTAATGCCATTTCCATTTTTCTGAATTCCTTCACAAATTTTATGAAAAATAATCCCATTTAAGAGTTAATTTATTCAATGTTTTTGCAAATTCAATGGCTCCTAAGAGAATCAGAAGGTCTGATGAACTTGTAATCAAACATCTTGATGATATGATTGACATCTTTTTCCAAGATTACTATAATGTCTGTGACAGCACTCTCCCAGATTTGGCTAAGTATTGGAAGAAGTATCATCGCGACTTCCCCAAAAAATCTATCAACCTTTGTATGGATATAGGCATCAACAAGAAGTTACTATTCCAGAAGAAAAGAACTATCTCCCAATTTCTTGGTTTCGAAATTATACCAACTTTGCATCAGCAAATATCTCATGTGGAGGAGGATTTATAAATGCTGTAATAGGGGAGATGGCTCACATGATGCGTCATTTCCATTGTATGCCAAATCTGTAACCTCATAATCCTGAGCTACAACCATATTGCCATCATTCAATCTTATGAAATGCTCATACAGATCAATCCAAAGGCTGGAAGAAAATTTGGGACTTCCATCCTGGGGGAGGTTTGAAGCCAACTTGGATGTGGTCATACTAGGTGCGACAAACCTGTGCAGTGTTTGTCGAGGATTTGAAAGGAGTGGCGATATACGAATCTTTCTGGGTTGGGCAAACATACATTAACAGAAATGATAACATCATGCCATAGATTCTCATCCACTAGAGCCCAGAAACCAATTCATTCCATTTGACTAATGGAGAAGTAGGCATCAGTTTTTGGGATGTCCACAGGATCTCATGGGCTCCAATTTTGGGCGACATGTATGATGAATTCATTCCTCCCAAGGTTACTTGGAATGATTCATCTAAGACTCATGCTTTAGCTCGGGAATTGTTTAAAATCTTCGAAAGGCTCAAGAGTTCATAGACCTCCTTAACTCATTCTAGAAAGGATATTCATCTAGAGGAGTTGATGAATATATTTATTATTGAGAAGAAAGATAATGAGCCAATGGAGAAGGATCTGATGGAGAAAGGATCCAAGAAAAAGAAATCCAAGGATAAGAGGCTCACCTGTCCTACCACCTGCCCAAAACCTGAAGAAGAGGGGTGCTCCTGGAAAATTCTGGCCAACTCTAGAAGCATGAGAGTTTGAGAAATGGGGATATGAGGTGAATCAAAGGATCCCAATGAAGACTCGTCTGGTGGGATTCTTGGCTTTGTGGATCAGCATTTATCTCTTTTCATTTAGGGATTCGAAGGGAGGCATCAGGCCAGGGACCTTCGTTATTGCAGCAATGTTGGCTGAGGGAAAATGGTTGGGTTGGCTACCCCCATGTTAGAAAATATTCACAGGATTTTACTTCATGCTTTCATGGGTAAATCTCCATTATGAATAGTCGGGCCATTCCAAATTTTATGGGGATGTATCGCCACTCATTTCAGGACTTATAATGTACAGAATGGAGTACAAATTCTTGGATGTTCATCCAGGCCATGAGTTCAAGAATTCTCTAGAGTTTATCCATTAGAGCTTAATGCATATGACATGAAAGTGAGGATATGTATGTTTAAGGAATTAAACTTCTATCCCTATGGAAATCCGCCAACCGGGAGGTTTGTTGATGATGGAACAACCCATTTGGATTTGAGGGCATACATGCTGGCCTACAGAGATGGTGTGCTGGTCGTCCGGATTGACATCGATATTATATGTGAGGCCTATGCTCCATATATATTTTTACTCCAATTAAATTGTTTTCAACAGATTGATATATCTCTCCCTGTACATGTCAGGTTAGAGAAACATTTGATGGTTCCTTGGCAACTAGGGTTTCTGACTTCTAGAGAGAAGACTGGGGTGGTGTTTGATATATGAGTTTGAAAGAGCGGCACATAACTTTACTACATGGTATGCCAACCACTGGATAGAATCATACCCTAACGGGGAGCTAAATTGCCCATTTTATCAGGTGGGGAAAAGTAAGAGGACTGTAGAGAAAGAAACCCTTACTCATGAAGGTGATGCTTCCCCACTTGAAGCAAATTCACTAGATTCCTCTTCTAGGACTGATTCGACGGATTCCCATGATGGGGATTATTAGGCACAATAAGTGGAAAATCAGCCTCATGCCCGATATAATCCTCCAATCAGAATCAAAATACCCACTCCATCAACTCCTGGTGAGTTACTTCATTGGGTTACGTTAATCATTACTACTTTATAAAGCAGTAACTATTATTTTCTTATTCTCTATCTGTAGTTGCAGGATCTGGGATGAAATTGTAGACGAAGATTGTAGGACCTTCCTCATAGCCTTCTGGTACACGCGCTGAATATCTATGACTAGAGGCTGTCTAGAGATGAAATAGTTTATACTTTGGTATTGAAACTTCCTGGATAGATTTATGCGAGGGGCTGCAACTCCCTGGAATAGGGACTCCTCTGGATTCTACCGATATTAATTTAAGAGATAGCCTCGATGAAGTGTGAAATTACATCAGAGAGCTGGAAATGCTCATATATGCCACCAATGATTCCATTCATGTCACCAAGCGGGTGAAGGAATTCATAGATCGCGGTGTCACTGAGGGGACTGATGAGGAGTGGAACGATTATGTAGCCCTTGAAGATATAAGTTTTCATTCCTTATTTTCTTTACAACTTGATTTCAGTCGAAGATTTGTTACTTAAGGAAGTTATTTTCTTCATCTTACAGCTTGAAATGAAAGGAACTAATGAGGTTCCTTTGCCACATTATTGCCTTGGTGGTACTGACATCGGGGCTACTATTGAATCTCATCGCGAGTCAGCAGAGATATCTCCAGGCCAGCAGGCCATGTATGGGAAGTTGGACATGGCTTTCCATTCTCCCATTCGGGTACCTATAATGGAGACTACTAACACTCCCAAAAATCCAAAGAAGAAAAGGCATCGGAGGAAGAATCCCACAACCAAATGCTTCATTAGTAGTGGTAACTCCTTCAGATAATCATGAATTTTAAATCATGAAAAAGATTTCTCATATTCCTCGGGGTTGTAGGCGATTCTTCAATTTCCCCTCTGAGGGAGAGGGCTGATCCTCCTATGAGGACCACAGAGGGTGGTGTGGAACAATATCAATGTAAGGTTGACTTGGCTGCTCCTAGAAAAGAGCCATCTTCTGTTCCCAGTATCCCTCCTACTACTGTTGCCAGAAGAGAAGAACCCACTTCTGGTAAGTTATCAATGCTTCATAAAATAATGAATGAAACATCTACTGACTTATATTCTGTGATACTTCAGGTTCAACCCCTATATTAGAGCTTTTAGCGGCTATTACAACTCATGTTACAATTTTATCTGAAGATGTTGTCCAGGGTCAGGGACTGCAGGATGAAGGTCGCCATGAAGACACATCAAATGCTACCACTGGTGAGACTAACCAGGATTTTGAGATGACATTAGATGAAATTATGGAACTTGGAACATCTTTCAAATATTTTTTTATCATGCTATTTTATCATGTGATTTAGAAGATCTTGGGTGAGAGTGTTATCCTTCGTCTAGTAAATTTTCTAATAATTTACACTTCTAATCATGACTGAAAATAATATACCGTTCCATCCAAAGAAGCTTCTGAACTGCCAATGCCTGAAGAGGGTGTGTACATTGATGTAAACCCTACCATTGTACAATCATTATCTCAAGTGGAGTTAAACCCAGTAAACCCTCATGAGACCCATCTTAAGGATCCTGTTGAAAATGGGAAAGATGGGGAGGAGTCTTCTCCAGATGTTGATATATTGTTAGGTAATGATTGTACTGAGTTTTCAAGATAGAAAACCAACATTCATTGTTCTGTGAAACTAACCATACATTTAATTGATCTAACAGGCTATCAACATCAATGGCTAGATCTAGAGGTGAAGTCTCAACTTCCACCCAGTTAGTAGAAGAAGGCGAAGAAACCAGGGTCATGGGAGAAGGAAGACAACATGACACTTCCTTAAGTGCATTAATCCTAGAATACATGCCACATGTGATGATGATGTCGAATCAGACCTAGAGGTGCTTAAGGAACTCAACTTTTCACGACTCAAGGCATAGAACAACATATGGAAAATCATATCTAAAGTTCCTCTTGAAGAGATGTCATCAAAGACTTCCCAATTGCCATCCCTATCCATCATGCTAGGACTTGGCGGTTTTGGATATCAATGGATCCATACCGCGGTGTAATAGGTCCTATTAAGAAGGGAGCAGGAGAAAAATTGCCGCAAAAATCTAACCAGGGTGAAGTTATCAGCCAACATCAATGAATTTGAGGCTGTGGTATCTTGAGCTGAGGCTGACTATGCTACCAAAATGAAGGAGTTGAAGAATTAGATCAAAGATAATGTCGTCTAGCAGATGCACCTCCAGCAATAGTTAGATGTTGTTACTGGGGAACTTGACCAACTCAATAATTCACTGGAGGAACATCAAAAGAATGGTATGAAGGCCATTGAGGATGGTAATACAACACTCCATCAGGCTGAAAAGAGTGAAGATGGACAAGTGCATGAGCTTCAAGTAGCTACTGATTAAGCTCGGGATGTGGTTCATCAAGTGAAGACTTATGTTGACAGCCTTTTGTAACTTTCTAAAAAAGATAAGAGACTCCAATCTGTGGATGTCCTTATAATTCATGTGAATTAAATTGAAAGAATGCTTTCATCTTCAAACACTTGTGCATGTATTTTCTTGCTACCTACAATAAATTTTACCCAAGATAATGGGCACAGTAAGCATATTTTGATTTTCACTAGGATTATTATAAATAATCCTACAAACATTGAATCTTATAATTTCTCAATATTACCAAAATCATAAAATTTGTGTGTTTAGTGAGATGGAACTTGACTTTTGTTCAGAGTTCCCTTGTCTTTTGTGGGCAGTTTAAAGTCATGCATGTCAGACATAAAGAGTCTAAAGTTTAAGGTCGAAATAGCTTTGACCGAAACGGATTAAAATTGACTCAATTCATTTAAGATTTATCTGAAAACATATTACCATACTCATGTATGAGGGAAAATATGTAAACTATGACTTAAGAATATTTGAATCTGAGGAATGATATGAAAAAGGGAAAAAATGCATTACTAGAAGTAGTTCCCAAGAATGAAATTACCATTATTTAACAAACCTGTTAGGGGGTTGAATTATGTAGGGCCACCTAAGGTCATTGGCTGCATAGTCAAATAAATAGCATCTTTTGGCTGAAAGGTCCATTATATAGACTAGTTATACAAGTCCGCCTAAGGGCACGTGCTGCATAGTCAGGAAATAGAACTCTATGAAATTTACATTCCTAGTGCTAAATATCCAGTTAAAGTTTATGGAGATTAAAATTTTCCAAAGTATTGAGTTTGCTGTATGGAATGAGATACTTGAATATGGGGAAGATATTTCCAATCAAGATTATCGAAGAACTAGATGGATATCACTCTTATGAAGGTCTGGCCCAAACGTAGTGAAGGATAATATATACCATAGACTAGAATACTTTCAGATTATGAAAAAGGATATGTGACAAATATTTTAAGGATTTCTATTTTTGCAGATCCCTACATATTATCATTAAGAAAAATAAGGACAAAATAGGGTTTCCTCCCAAGAATGAAGTTACCAATATTTAACAAAACCGTTAGGGGGTTGAATTATAATGGGCCACCTAAGGGCATTGTCTACATAGTCAAATAATAGCATCTTTTGGCTGACAGGTCCATTATGTAGACTGTTTATGCAAGGCTTCCTAAGGGCACATGCTGTATGATTAGGCAACAGAACTCTCATAATTTCAATCCTTTTGTGTTTAGAATTTACGAAAAGGGTTATGATGATCTGAAATTATTTAAAGTTAGTATTATGACACATAATGATAGGTATTGTCCAATATATGCATAGATACACAGATTTATGCTAACCATAATCATGTTGTGGCTGGGTCCTGAATTGAAATGTTTGATTTCACTAGGTATACCATAAGGATGGGAATCAAGCCATACGTAGTTCTTGAAATACAGTTTTACTTCATGTTGGACAAAAGGATTGAAGATCTTATTTTAGGGTCAAATTGCTTGGACCATTATTAAAAATACACAGTGTGTGATTTAATGTGGAATTTCCATCTAAGGGAATGAAAGTGGAATTTGGGGTTAAGCCCAAAAGATTTAGGGCTAGATTATAGGGACACTCGAACGTTCCTACGTCTCCTATATGGATGGGAATCAAGCCCACTTAGTTCTAGAAATACCCACTGTAAAAATTTGGTTCTTACATGTGAAGGGTGAAAGTGGACTATAGTGCATTGATGGTTTAACCCAATATAAAAGGTTCAGGAATATCCATGTATGCATGTAGTCTTTGGAATGAAACATTATTGAAAATCAATGTAAATAATGATTCCCTCTCATGTGAGGGTATTAAATAATGTTATAGTTTATTTTCATACTGGACAAAAAGTGTGGTATAGTTTAACGTCATATAGCAAGGACGAAAATGAACCAATGTAAAGATATTGATTCTGAGGGCGGTTTCACGAATCAACATCGTAGGAGATGGAGGTGAACTGATGTGAAGAGATTAGTTTTGGGCTTGAACCTCAGGAGGTTTCCTACGTACCCAACCTAGAAGACAAGGATCAAAGTCAGCGTAGTTCAATTAAAGAATGAATTAGTGATCAAGTCGTTATTGGGGACAACGATCTAAAAAATAGTGTTGGGACATACACACGGTTATTGGCCCAGAGAGAGTGTTATGGTTGAATTTTACACTAATCTCATGTGATTCGTACTCTGTGTGAGAAACAGTAGGTAGCAACAACCCTAACTATGCAGTTTAAAGTCTTGCAGTTTGGACTATTGGTGTTGCGCAGTTTAATGTCATGTAACAGGGACAATGTACAGTTTAATGTCATGTTGGATGTATTAAAGGAATTTTGTACAGTTTAGCATCATGTAGCTAGGACGACGGGGACAATATAGTTTAACGTCATGTTGGACGAAAGGGGGACTCTGCAGTTTAATGTCATGCAGTAAAGACAAAATAGAACACATTTTAATGTCATGTTGCACGTATTAGGGAACGTTTTCATAGTTTAACGTCATGTTCGATGGAAAAGGGATGATACAATTTAGTGTCATGTAGGAAGAAAGTGAGAATAGTTTAAGGTAATATGCATGGACAATTGGTTATGCATTTAAACATCTTGCTAGACGTAAAGGACTTCTCTACAGTTTAGCGTCATGTAGTTAGGACGTCACAGTTTAACGTCATGCTGGACGTAAGGGACATGAAAATAGTTTAATCTCATATACATGGACCGTAGATGGTGTATTTTGTGTTTATACAAAATAATTTTTCAAAAATATGGCATTGGTTGGAGTAGTGATAAGTTCTTCATCCATTGAGTTCAAAGAATAAGCTCCATTGGAGTAGACCGTATGTATTGAGTAAGGTCCTTCCAATTTTGGCTCAATATTTTGAGGTTTCATTCCTAGTATCATTGGAGTTCTGAGAACCAGTACAATTTCTCCCTGAACGAATGAATGAAGACAAACCTTTTTGTTGAAAGCTCGTGCTATTCGATTCTGATAGACTTCCAAGTGGTGCAAAGTGAAAAGACTTTTCTGATTTAACCGTTCCAATTCATTCAATCACTTTTGAGATTTCTCTTCAGTAGATGACTAATCACAAATGTCTACTCTGAGCGAAGGCAATTGAATTTTAATGGTCAAGACTGCTGATGTTCCATATACCAGTGAATATGGAGTTGACAACGTTGCAGGGTGGGTGGTTGTCCGATAAGCCCATAAAGAATAAAAGAGTTTATTAGGCCATGACTTCTTATCTTTATCCAACATCGTTTGTAGTATATTTGACAGAGTCTTGTTGAAGGATTCTATCTAGCCATTGTTCATTGCATGATACCTAGATGAATGGTTGGATTTGATGTTTATTCTTGATACAAGTTCTTCACCTCGGATGAACAAAAGTTGGTGCCATTGTCCATCAATATGGTATGAGGGACACCAAATCTGGTAATGATGTTAGACTTGATGAAGAAAACAGTGCATTTAGAACTGACTTCTTTGAGAGGTATTGAATCTTCCCATTTGTAAAAGAAATCAGTATCAGTAAGAATATATTTAAACTTCTTGGTCATAGATAAATGATAGGGTCCCACCACATCCATTCTCCATGTGGAAAATGGAACCGAGTATTTAGCTGTATGAAGAAAATATGGGGGTTTATGAATGAAGTTGGAACGTAATTGGCTTGAATGACACTTCTTTGTGAAATCAACACAATCTTGTATCATTGAAGGCCAAAAGTATCAAAGCCTTTGAGTCTGATCAGATAGTCTGTGTCCAGACTGGTGGGCACCACAAACTCTTGCATGCACTTCTTTCATGACAACCACTGTCTCTTCACCATCAATGCATCTGAAGAGAACACCATCAAAACCACGCTTGTAGATAATTTTCTCTAAGTGATCTAGGATATCATAAAGAGTAAAATTGTCCACACATAACCAGATTTCTTCTTTCTCGGCTATATCAGGTGGAAGTGTTCCATTTTGATTATATTCCCTGATAGGTGTCATCCATCCTGTAGTATGACCATACAGTTCAGTAATGGGACTAATTTCATTTATTTCCTCTGTTCTGGTTCGAACATAAGGTAAAATTGCATGTCGGTGGGAAATATTGATGGTTCTCTCGTCCCAAATTGGATATGCCCGAGCTATGGCTATATTAGCTAGTGCATTATCTTGGGCATTTTGTGATCTTGGGAAATAATAAAATGTCGGTTCCAAAGAGAATTCCTCCATTAACTCTCTGACTTAATAATACAAAGGGATTAGTTCTTCTTTTCTAATGGCATAATCCCCATTGACTTGTTTGATTACCAGGTCTAAATCCCCTTTCACCTTTATGTGATTCACTTGTGCTTGAAGCTCCAACTCGAAGCCTGTGATGAGAGCTTGGTATTTGGCGTCATTATTGGTACAACCTTCCCACAATAAGAAGGAAAAAGGTAACACTACATTTTCTAGAGAAATTAAGAAAATTCCTAAACCGAACTTGTTGAATTTAGGATTTTCTATTTTCATCACTGTTGGACTTCTAGAAGAACCATCAAAGTACATTTCTCATCTCAGAGGTTTTTCTTGAATAGGGAAGACTTCAACATTAGGGAGTTCAATATCTGAATATGTGTCTTCCATTGAAGGGTGTTCAGCCAGGAAATCAACCAGATCATGGAACTTTATTGTCTTTTGAGACACATACTGAATGTCAAATTACTGTTAAATAACTGCCCATCTTTCCAGATGTCCTGTAAGCATTGGACAACTAAGGATGAATTTGAGCGGGTTATTGTGAGATATCAATTGGACCTTGTGATGTTTCAGGTAGTGTCTCAACATCTGAAATGAAAATATTAATGCTAGGAAGCACTTCTCAATACATTAATACCGGGTTTCTGCTTCAATCATAGTCCGACTAAGGTAGTAGAGGCTGTTTTCATTCCCAGCATCATTATTCTGAGCAAGAAAGGAACCCAATGATCACTCTATAGATGTCACATAGATGATAAGTGGTCTTCCTTCAATAGGTGGCATGAGTAACGGTGGAATCATGAGGTATTTCTTGAGAATATCAAATGCTTCTTGACATTCTTTAGTCCACTGGTAAGTGACTCCCTTCTTCATCAATTTGGTGAAGGGTAAACACTTGCCTACCAAATTGGCGATGAAACATCGAATATAGGATAAGTGTCCTTGATTTCCTCTTAATTCATTCAAATTTCGAGGAGGTGACATACCATGTATTGACTTGTTCTTCTCAGGATCGCCTTCAATACCATGATGGTGTACAACAATGCTGAGAAAGTTTCTTGAGGTTACCCCAAAATCGCATTTTAAGGGGTTTATCTTCAAATTATGTTGTCGAAGCTTGCGGAATATGACTTCCAAATCCTCAAAGTGATTAGAACGTTGTTTTTATTTGACCACCAAATCGTCCACATAATATTCAACAAATTTCCCTAAAAAGGGTTTGAAGTTACGATGCATGGAATGCTGATATGTTGTGCCCACATTCTTTAAGCCAAAGGGCTTTACCCGATAGAAAAACACACCCAGAGGGTCTCTGAAAGCTGTAGATTCCTCATCTTCTAGTGCCATTCAGTTTTGATTATATCCGAAATATCCATCCATGAAGGAAAGTGCTTCATAGACAGTTGTTGCATCGATTAAAAGTTATGTAATCGGAACTGGAAAATCAACCTTAGGACAATTCCGATTAAAATCTCTAAAATAAATGAAAACTCTAATTTTCCCATTCTTATTTTTCACTGGGAAAATATAAGACAACCACTTGGGATATTGAACTTCTCTGACGATGACAGATTTGATAATCTTATCCACTTTAGCCATAATTTTGGAAGGATATGTTGGGTGTGTTCTTCTAGCAGCTTGTTTGAATCCTCGATGTTCTTCTGGAAAACCCAAATGATTAGTCGCAACATCAGGATCAAGCCCTTGAATCTCTATATAGTTCCAAGCTAATATATCTCGACTTTTCTTTAGAAAGGAAATATATATCTCTTTTTCTTCAAGTGTCATGGCTGCACTGATTAAATTTGGATTGGATCTTCTTTTGTACCCAGATTTATTTCTCTGAGTTCATCCACGATGGTAGAGATACCCTCTTCAAATGCTGGAGTAAAATCCCTGATTTATTCCTCTTCTTCATCAACATGTGTTATTTCTTCCATTTCTACTTGCATAGTAGATGATGCAGAAGAATTTCCATGATCAGAAGAGATGTTAAAATTTGAACATCTTGAAGAAGAATCTTCCATTTCTGACCCAATTGATGATGAAAGGTATTTCTTGGTTAATAAAGAGGAGATTATGGATTGAGAATTGACACCATTTTTCACCTCCAATGTTGCTATAACTTCTTCCAGCTTGATTGGCGAAGTATAGACATGCTGGATTTCAGCAGATGAAATGATGACATCTCTATTTGAGCTTTCATCATTGCCTGGTGGGTCACCAATTTCTCCCATTTTTTATAGCTCGACTGTCACAATTTACATTATGGATCATTCCATAAGAGTATTTTGATTTGGGTCTGTCCTATCAATTTTACTGATAAGAAACACATAATATGTACTCACATGCGCAAATGGATTTACTAGACTCTTTTCCAAACCAAATGGAGCAATAACTTTGGTAATCTCTCTTGTTGTGGATCTCTCCTTACACTTCATGAGATAGAATTCTGCCTCAATGTATTGAGATTCACATGTCTTGAATGGTGCCTTATCACCATACAATGTCCCAACTTGACCATCAAAACAATATTTGAGACATTGATGGTATGATGAAGGGATAGCCGCATGTTGATGTAGCCAGGGTCTTCCAAGAAATATTTTGAAGGCTGAGACTTGATCAACAACCATGAAATTTAAATTCGATTCAAGATCTCCAAACTGAGTTCTGAGTGTAATCTCACCCAGTTGTTCTTGTTCATTTTTAGCATATCCTTGTAACATCATGGTAGAAGGAGATAAAATAGATTCTGTGAGGCCTAATCGACGAAGTGTACGAATGGTCATGAGGTTGACTCCAGAACCATTATCAATGAAAGATCTTCAGATTTCTCCACCATTGACCTTTCCAGTTAAGTACAATGGTCTAATATTCATATGAACGACATCATCTTCATCTTCATCTATGGATGATATCACTGAATTTCATTCCGCATGATTATTCTCTACGTGGTAGACTTCAGCTGCAGCAATTTCAGTTTCAAACTCTTGAGGACATGACAAAGCCTCGATGAGTGCCTCTTGAAGATACTTTAACAGATTCAAAGCATCCAAAATTGATAACTTGGCTGGTACTTGGGCCAAGTGTTTCAATACATCATACTTTTGATCTAGAGGAATGCGTTTCCCAATAGGAACATGTGGTTTAGTAGGTTCCTTGGAAGCTAATGTTTTTGAAGTTGATGCATCTTATATCGGGATAGGAGTTTGCAATATTCTTGGATTTGTAAGATTAGACCGATTAGATCCATTTACTTGTTGAGAAGATGAATATGGAACCCCCAACTGATCCTCCAGAATAACTATGCCTGGACTGAATTTTCTATTGGTGGAAGAAATTTCTTGTTCTTGTTGAGCTCACTGAAGGTCTCTGCCACACGTTTCTACTGCATACACAGTTCTAGCAGTGGTAGAATTAGAATAGTGGCCTCTGAAATATCCACTTCATCCCATGTATCCTGATCCTCTGGAAGATCCTATGATTCCTCTATTAGATATATAGAATTTGGGATCATCAAAATTGAAACTGCGAATGGAATATGGATATGTTAATTGAATAATAATAACATAACCCAAAATCAACTCTTTATCTAATGAAGACTCTGACTAATTAGCCTGATTAGGCTGTGCCGTTTGGTGGGGCGGTGCCCGTTGCTTTGAAGTAGATGGCATGAAATCTATCAGAGTTAAAGATAGCTTATGCTTTGACTCATACTCATCTTCTTCTGATTGTTCCTCTTCCTTGTAATTTTGTCATTCTTTGAGGATTTTCCCTCTAATGAAGAGGGTTTTGCTACGGCATTCATGGTAGATGGCACAATTGGTTTCATCAATTGTGTTCACAAAATAGAATGAGTTGGTTGATAATATTTATGACCATCCAATCATAATATTTTTATGCATTTTTTTTCTTAACTTCTTGCCACTCGTCTTCCTCCTCTAGAATTGTAGCAGTAACACATGCTACATGAGCTGAAGAACCTTTTAGTTTGACTTTTCTTGAGTCAACCATATTTTGAAGGTGTTCTTTGAAGACAAAACACTCCTGGATGGGATGCCCCAACATTTGATGAAACGTGAAATAGTTGGGATGGTATTCATCTCTTTCCTTGTGTGGCCTCTTGGGCCATGGGAATTGAACCAAATTATTTTCCAGGGCTGAAATGAAAAAACCAGGAACTTGTTCATTACGGAAAGAGTAATTTTTTTTTCAAATCCTCATATTGTTTTTGTCTTTGATATCATTGATCATCTTGACGAAATGGCTTCTATTTTTGTTGTTCATGAGGTGGATCCCTTCGAGAAGATAAGGGTTTTAATGTAGAAGCAAGTACATGTTCTTGTTTAAGCATAACTATAGTAGTTTTTTCTTTACCAATTCTCTTTCCTAGAGATAATGGAATTACATGAGATTTAGCCTTAGTCTATATAAGATAATCTTCAATATGCTTAGCGATAGAAGTAAGGTTTCAAAACCCTCCTGTGTATTTTCACAAGGATCAGTGGTGTGCACAACTCATCACGAAGGTTTGCCACATAGATTGGAAACAATTCTTTTTGAGGGAGTTCTAAGATTTAGGAATATGTTAATCCCTTATAGCGAGATATGACACATGAGACCCTTTCATTCTCCCACTGCTTACAGTTTTTAAGATCAAAAAATTTTGTCTTTGGAAATGTTGAGCTCTATTGGATAAAGAATCATTGGTGAAGATCCTCCCATCTGGTAATTGATCGGGATTCCAAGCTTGTGTACCAGACAAAGGATGGTCCTTTCAAGTTTCGAACAAAGCATCTGAGTTTCACTAATTCCTACTACTCCGGAGTTCCCATCATAGGATCGCAACAAGACACGTAATGCGTCAAATGTTGTTCAGGATCGCCTAATCCATTGAAAATAGGGAATAATGGGTTTGAAAAACATGATTGGGGAGAGATTAAATCTACCCATTCAGGGTAATCTCTATTTTCTAGTTGAACCTGCGCACGCTTCCCCTCCATAGATTCCAACCGAGCTGTTAATGACTCAACAGTTGTTATTAACTATTGAGAAACATCCGGTTGATCTTGGACCTGAATAGGTGCAATGACCGGAGCTGATACAGATGTGGTGGCTGATACTGTAATAGATGTTTGCACCGCCAATTGTTGTTGCAATTGACCTATAGGATTAGACCTGTGAGGGTGTACTGATAAATGATGATATTCTTGATCCATCTTAGTATCCACAACAAATTCCCTTGGCTGATTGGCTAATCTTAAGTAGTTCTGCATTCATCATCCTTAACTCCTTCATTTTATCCTCTTGTTGCACAAATCATTTCTCTAGTGAGAGCGATTGGCCTTCTCCAGAGGAAGGATATCTAACCCGTTTCTTTCCCTTCCCCTTGTTTGATCCCTTTCAGAGAGGGGGAAGTGGGTTATTTGAAGGATTACCTAGGTTCTGAGTAATCCTTTGATTTTGTGTACGCAAACCTTCTTCTTTTGTGTCTGTGCATACAACTTCTTGAGTAGGAACCTCTTTGTCTATTTCCCCGTGGTGAGCCTCATGTTCTGGAGGATCAGAAACAACGGCATTGATGACATTGACTGATGTATAATTCATTGCATCCCTTTTATCTGCATTTCTGCGATATTGTCTTCTTCCACGTCATTGATGAGACATTTGCTTTTGTTGATTCGATCCCTCCGGAACTTCTTGGTGAACCGTAATTTGGGGAGAATCTCCTAATAATTTGGCTCTTCGTTCCTCTTTTGCATTCTTCCCCAATCGATAGAAGACCGAATTTCTCTGAGGAGTGGATTGATGATTTGAAAGAGTCCCATGTCTAGTGGACTGGGGCTGTTCCTGCTATTCTTGCTCAACTCCCCCAATACTATTTGATCATTCTGAGGGTTGTATTAATAGAGTCCCTAGTCTGGAAAGATGTGGTGGCTCTTGATATGATATGTCTATAACATTCTTGAAATATCTCCGGATCTTATAGACTTTGGTCCGTAAATTAGTTGGATGCATCAATCGACATCCACTTTTATTACCTGGTTCAAAAGACCGTTGGATGATTTCTGACACTTCATTCACTTGATGATGTGCTTGCTCCATACAAAAGGCATGTTCAATATTCTCGTTTTATTGATGCAGGAGTAATTCAACAACTTTTTCTCTGTATTCATGATTATTAGAGGAACTAGTTGAAGCCTATTCATAGGCAATCCCTTGATTACAAACAAAACCCATTGACTTTGGCCGGCCATGGGCAATAACATTTCATGAAACCATTTTTTTCGGGCTTTGCTAACTAGAGAGTACAGTGAAATTTAGGGCTCTATGAACACCCCATCCCCTGATATTAATACCATATCGGGCATTGGAAAATAACTAGTGAAATTATCTTAGTGCGCCAAGGCATGAACGTTGAAGGGCTCTCTACTGCTTTTCAGCCTTCGAATATAGAGAGACTGATAGAGATGCCCAGTCAATTTGGCATTGTAACCCATCTATTATCTTAAAATTATTTTCATATTCATAATAAAATAATACTTTCTTTTTCAAATGAAAAAAGATTTTTCCATATGTTGAAGTGAATATCATGAATCCCATCTTCCGTCAACATCTCTAGAATTTCATACTGGGAGTCAGCCAAAGGCCAAAACATGACTGGCACTTCACCTTTTTCCAGTTGTTTTCTCATGTTCGGAATTTCCGCTTTATCATTCAATGAATATTATTCTACCTGATTAGACCAGAGCTGGTGATTCCTTATTCCTTCATCGGATTCAATAGGATTGGTAGAGAAATCATTGATCAAACTAGAAGATTCTTGACATAGGGGTGGTTTGGAGAATGACCTACACCCTGGGCTATCTTTTAGTTGAGAAACGATATCACTTGACGATGGAAAAGCATCAGACATGACTGGAATTCCTTTATCCAGTTCCTCAAGATAAAAGGGATTTCTCGTCACTGCATTGTCTTTTGAAGAATTTTTTAGACAATGCAAATTACTACTGTACAAAGGGATTTCATAGATAAATTCATCATTATGGTAAGGACCACCAGGGTAGGTTATAGAAAATGATGAGATCCCTTGCTTCTTGGCCTTCTGGCCACATAGAGGGTTATGGTACCTCTCATCTGAAGATGAAACTTCAAGATCGACCAAACTGTCATGAAGAAAGCCTTCGTGAGGAAGTGTCTGTTGAAGACCTTCGGAATTAATGTTCCCTCAATTGGGAACTGAGGAAGTAGAATCTTGACTTCCAACAGATAATTGTCTGAGGGCTTCAAGAACTCCAACATCAATTAAGGCCTTGTTACAGATTGGCCCTTGATTTTATGACTGGGATGGGCGGGTCTTCTTCTTAGACGCCTTCTTACTCAATTTGGTAGGTGTATGTGCATGCTCAGAAGAAAGGATCAGGTTATGCTGACTATATCCACTCAGACCATGTGTATGTGATTTACTTGGTTGTCTGTATGATATGGGGGAGTACGCCCCACAAAACTCTTTGACTAGAACATATGTGTGTGTCTATTCTGGAGTGAACTGTTGATGTGTCACTCAACTGGTAGGGATAGATTTATGTGTCTTTCCCTGAGATGCTACTGAAGCTGTTATAATATCCTGGCAAGAATCCAGAATATGAGCAGGGATTTGCTTCTGTTCTTTCACCATTGATAGAATATTATTGGTGAATTCAACATCCATAATGGGGATATACGTCCATACTGTGCTTGGAGTGGGTGTATGTTCATGCTAATTTCCTCCTTTTCCAGTCAGTGAATCCTGACAGTACTCAACTGTACGGGCAGAGAGTTGAGTCTGCCTCATGTTTGTCGCTGGAGCATTCCGACTGACCTCTTTGAATGCTGTAAAGCGAGCCTGTTGGTAGGCTTGGTCAATACTAGCAGGTGTATGTGCCTGCCCATTGTACTTCGCCGAACGTGGTTGATGAGAACCATCATATGTAGTCAGACGAGCCTGCTGACTAGCTGATGATGTATAAACAGGTGTATGTTCCTGCCTATATTACTCCGTCATAATTTCCTGGTGGGATTGGCGTGATACTGCCAGATGAGTCTGATGGACATCAGAATTAAAACAGACGGGTGTATGTACCTGCTCGTTGCTTGCCACCATGTTAGGTTGGTGGACTTCTCCGGAGATGGAAGAGATGAGAACCTAATCATTGTTGACCGGATTTCACCTTTGATGATTTGTCCTGCCAGCTCGGGTTCAAGGAATTTGAGCCGAATTCCTGGAGTCGATGCCCTCATCTTGTTGAGGGCGCACTTCTGCATGTGTCTGGCAGTGATTGTTTATAGGAGCCCATGGGATGAACTCATGTCACCTTGAATTAAGACCCTGATGGACCTACTCATTCACCTCCTCAAAATATGGGAGTGAATTGTGATTACACTCTGGGGATAACGACTCGAAACAGTTGGAGACGGTGGTTAGCACCGCATGCTTCTTGATCGCTGGTCATCGATGTCCGAACGACCAGGGTGAATTGTTCACATGGAGGTCTTGTCGGGCAGCCTCCAGATTTGGAATGGTGCCATTGTGATTGTACTCCTTAACCAGTTCATTTGATATCCAGTGTTGAAGGCACTGACTAGGTGACGTCTTCCTCATAGCGGAAGATGATCTAGCAGGAATAGCAACAGTGGCATTTGTAGCGGAGGTTTTCACAACAGATGTATTCATGGGTGTGAACTTAAGAGAAGACATTTTTAAATGGAGAAGATCTTGGAAAAGAGTGCCTGTTTGATATAACAGACGTAATAAACATAATTCCGACCACTACATCATTTGGATAAGCACATATGTTATTGGTTGTTTTGTTGTCCCTCGCATTGTGTTTTAAATAGGGGCCTAACAAATAAGTAAAATATCATTTTAACTTGTTAATGGATTCACATCAGGTTCACCATTTTTTGTTTCCTCTGGAATTGGGGATAACCTCATTGATTTAAGGTTCAAACATTCCAATCAGTTGCTAATGGGTTTGTTCGTAGAACTAGAAACATCCAGTGATTCCATTTCCATTTAGACCTACATTCCAAACGTAGGTTCTCGTTAGATGTAAGCTGATGAGACTTATGAATTTGCGTTGGTCGATAAGATGGGAGGTCAAACTCATCACACCTTTTTGAGGGGAATTATTGTCTACTCCGCTTCTCTCTTTATAGATTTGTGTTATGTTCGTGAATCCTTATTAAATTACCATGTATAAAACGAGCATTCCTTTAGATCTGACAATAAATGATTGATATGTCAGAAATTTAGAGAATATTTTATATGTATTCCAGGTTCTTCATCAATAGAGATTCATATTTATTTGTTATAGATTTTTAGTCAATAATATCTTTTAATACATTATATAAAAGTCTCTTGGTAATTATGATGACCATACTGGTTTTAAAGCCACTCAGTGGGGCACTTGATGTTTATTTTCATTCAGAAGGACATAGATTATTTCAAAGTTGGGATCGTACCCGCAGATGTTCTACCTACGTATACTTTGTTTAGAAAAGGAATCACAACCCATTTATTTTGAATGAGGGAGTATGATACTTATGCATGATTGATGGCTCAAAGAAAGATGTCATGATTACATTTACACTCTAAGCTCATGTGAGTCATGCTTAGTTTGAGAAACAAGAGGTATTGGTGAAACCAGACAATCGTGCCACAAATGATGTGGGGCTTATGTGTGTATGACTTCCCAAAGTAGATTAGTATTGGGTTTTGCATCAGGGAATAAACCCAGGAACATGGTCCATAAAAGTATATGTGCTTTATAGAGATTTGGATACTCTAATCTTTGGGCTTACTCCTAAGGAAGATGCCCAACTTAGGAGGGGACTTATGATTGGGTTTTAATCCTCAGAAGGAAACCCAGATCCAAAGGAATTATGAATGGATAAGAGAAATTATGACTGGGGATTACTCTTGAAAAGGAGGCCCAAGATAAAGGTATTTGAAAATTAAGGGACTTAGGGCTTACTCCTAATGAGGATGCCTAGATTGAGACTGGGGATTACTCCTGAAAAGGAAACCCATGTTAAGGGAGTTAGGGTTGGGGCTTACTCCTGAAAATGAGGCCCATATTGGGGGACTTGGGGCGTACTCCTAAAGAGGATGCCCAAATTAATGAGTACTTGGGGCTTACTCCTAAGTAAGATGCCCAGTATTAATGAGAATTTGGACTGGGGATAATTCCAAAAAAGGAGGCCCAAGTTAAGGACTCACTCATCATAAAGAATGTGGTTGAAGGAATGAACTCTCTAACATTAGTGATGTAAATATGTGTAAATCACTGGGTTTTGGGAGATGTTCCACGAAATTCCTTTCATATAAGGAAGTCAATCAAGAAAATATGCCATAAATGGCTTTGAAGAGTGTCTTCAAGACTGAATCTTGAATAGGAGAGGTGGAATGGTGTAAGAGAAGTGAAATATGCAGGAGAGGCACCCAAAAATATAGGGGCGCACAAGTCCTAGCAGGCGTGTAGGTACTGTGTGGGCATGAAGTCATGGGCGCGCATGTATATCTGCGCGGCACATTGGAACTTGCACGTTTATTAAGCAGTAGGGTAATACTTGGGTGATCCTTGACCAAAGCCTTTAGAATTATCCTGAGGTACTTCTAGAAGAGTGGCACGCAAGTTTCAATGAGTATGTAAGGAGGCGCGCAAGTGTGTTCATTTCCCATAAGGTTAAAACATTTTAGGCATGCAAGTGTTATTGAATTATAACACTTATACCTTACTCCTCTTGTTTTGACCATCCATTCGAGGTAAATAATTATCTTAGAAATGTTCGGAAGACTTAAAGAAGAGACTTTTCTGTTCAGAGCTCTGTATCTGAATTCTGGAAAAATTCCTCCCGAATGGGGGGCCCACTAAGGGTATTTATAGGTTGGATAAGACCCTGGGCGGTTTTCAAAGAGGGCGCTCAAGTCCCATGCGTTACCATTAGGCGGCGCACAAGTGTACTTGCGCGATAATGAGGGAACTTGTGCAACCCAAAGGTGTTTGAATCCTTTTACATTAATTTATTGATTTTTGATGTTTTCTTCAATATATGAATCAATTTGTGCTAAGTCATTTCCCTTTCAATTCCTTTGAACAATGTGATGAAAATGATCATCAATAGTAACAAAGAAAAAAAGTAATTTTTTAGAGAACCTCGGTGTTGTGTGGTTATAAGCTATATAAATAATTGATATTATTTATGAAGAAACCTATAATAAAATCATGGGGTTTCATAATAATAGTTAATAAATTCATAACATAATTTATTATTTATCATAATAATTATTACAGTCAATATATATATATTATTATTTATTTATAAAAATTAATTTTATTATAATAAAATACACATGCTCATATTAAAAAATTCATTTACACAAAATAATAGTATAAAATATTATTTGTTTTTAAAATTAATTTGAACGCTATAAATTTAAATTATTTGTATTACTAATTAAATCCACTAATTATTATGTTATTATTTCTAATTTCATTATGTATTTAAAATTATAATGAAAATTACTAGGGTGTCACATTATTCCTCCCTCAATAGAATTGCATCCTCAGACTTCAAAACATGACTTTGAATGTTAAGGGTTCATTATTGACATTTCTATTCTCAAAAACCCACTTCTGGAATTGAGTTAATAAAATATTATCTTAATAAGGGGGAAAGTGAAATTCATAGAATACCCCAAAACCATGCATTCGGGTAGGATAACAATAGTGAGATGTAAAAATACGGACAATGAAGAATAATTTATCCATCATGTTCTGATGGAATGTGATAGATAACACGATTAGATGAAAGATTATTTCCACAAAACCATAAACTACAGTTATGAAAAACTTCAATGATATCGTTAAAAAAATTTATAATAAGACACCATTTTTTATGAACATTTTCCATTAGTTGAGGAATTATTCAACACTATAATATCATAAATATATGTTTCTATTTCCTAAACATTATCTCATCCTTTGATTGCACCTTGAAATATCTATACTTCATCATTTATACCGGCATATGCCATGTGGTGAATTAATACATTAAACTATAAAATCACATATAATTATCAACTTAAACCATTCATAGATGGCCAAACATTCTATAATGATTCAAAAAACATTAATAGTCCTTGAATTTTTAACATCAACATGTCATTAGAACTTAATCCACATGAAGTTGCTCTAAAATTTGATGTTCTAAAAATTTGAATAGATTAATCATATATCCTTCTGATATATGGTAATAACTAGAATTACCATAAAATCATATTAGATATATGCATTTAGCTGTATTCCTTACGTATGTAGCATGTAATTGGATTTATTATATAAATACAAAAGTGTTTTAAACTACTTCAATGATAGCATGGAACACTTGTAAAAAATACAATAATCAGTTCAAAGGTATCCATTACTAATCCCAATAAATCATTTCATCAACATTATCTCACCATCCGGAATATATTAAGGATTATCATTCAGCTAATCATGTGTTTTCCAAAAATATTAACTTCCACTGGATACCTTTTCATGGTACCATTCAACTTACGGTCTAAAAACCATAATGAAAAAGTATTTAAGTACAATCCTCATATATTCCAAAATTCTTTTAAATAACACATTACTGAAAAAATGTTCAAATAAGATGATTATTTACTAGGAATATTTATTATTCTAGTTCATCTATTCCAACCTCATAACATGATCTATATCTAGTAATATCTTTTGTAGTATATTCCATTGACACATGGGACATTCATTTGTGTAGTGCACCATATCCTTGCCGTTGAATCATTGAATATAGGAACATTATTTCATTATCCTTTAATTATGATAACGGTGGTCCTTTTATCCAAAATTCATGAAAAATCATTTTCCTCTTAATCATATACCAATTTGTTTCCTTCTTCAATTATCACATGTGGAAAAAATACATTGTTCACTTCTTCCCTTTATCCATCTTTCTCTATGTTTTCATCTTCTTCTCCTGCTTCATCCCAGCCCCACAATACTTAGAAATGTAATTTTACTTATTATTTCGACATGATATTATATCCTCATATGATATTAATGTTTGAGAGACTATTTCCATTCGAAATATTTTCTTAAACACGTTGTATAAATGATCATTCTTACTCCTTGAATTATATGATTTGTTGCGGTTCTCATTCCTTTTAGTATGATATATTTCTAAACAATAGGATAAAAGTTATTATATAACAATAGTATGAATAATAATTTTTAATTACAATAATCATGAAATACAATACATAAATTGAAAAACATTTCTGTGCAGCTAATCTCATAAAAATTAAAATGATTCATTTAGGGAAATATTTACATTTAAATCATTTATATTGGGCTGTAATGAACACGTGAATTATCCTAATAATATCCCCCAAGAGTGTCAAAATAGGTTCCCAATAAGTCCCATTCTTGTGTACCAGGAAACCTTGATTCATGACCATGACACTTTTATGGAGTTGTTACTCCAAGGTACATGTCTTTGAGAACCAAGTCTATATGTTGTATCCAAATAGGGAAAAAATTCTAGAATATCCACATAATATATAGCTTACTTAAATTCAAGTATTTTCTTTTATTATTATCCTCAATGTCTACCTTAGGGTATCATTTCATAATATAAATACTCAAAATATAGTTTCCAATGTTTATGTGAGACATCCTCTGATACCAACTATAACACCCCTACCCTAGTAGCTCAAAGCCCATGAATTATTTTATTACATTATGATGATTAAAAATAATCAAATAATAAAGGATTTATTAGTTTATACATATTATAAGACCATATTATATTCATGATACTAATAATACATAAGTAAAGGATGATAATATATGATAAAATAAGAAATAAATTGCCTCTTTGAAATCTTATTCAATGTTTCCTTCTATAAAACATAGGTAAATGAAACATAAGAAAGGGGTGAGATCAGAATCTTAGAAAGGGTATGTAATACAGTGAACGGTCTCAAAAATATAATCATTAGGAACGGTGAATGACTAAAAATGCATTCCTTTAAATCATAAATTTAAGTATAATATAACAAGAATGAAAGATGTAAAAATAGAGCCATAAATAGATCCCAAGAAACATTTACCTTCGGTATTCTACAAGTAGAATAATCAAATTATTTATCAATTACTAATACATAGAGAAGGATTCAATATTTAAGACATCATAAACCTATCTTCGAGGCATCAGCAAAGAAGTATAAAAATAAACATGTAAGGCCTCGGCCAAAACCTAATTATGTTTTGTCTCATGAGACCTATTGATGCATATACGGTCTATAGCAGACCCCACCCATCACATTCATTGTCCAATTCATTCTTTATACGAATGGGGATATACATAAACATCATATACATTTGAAACCTAAATAACTTCCCCTAGTCTGTAAACATAATTAATAACCATTTGAAGTAATATGGTGAATGAAATTCTATATTGAACATCCACAGAAAAACTAGTTAGAAACCCAAAAAAACATATTATAGATGATATAATATTAGAAAAACATAAATAGATTATAATATTTGACATAAATAAAGTTACTTTAAAATAATTAATTACACAATTCTTGAGGAAATAATCCAAAAACAATCTAAAGTGTCACATCCAACATTGAAACATTCAAATCATAATCCCATAGATTGCCATGAGAATAATGATACAATAGATTAGTTGTATCAATGGGAAGTGCATACACCACATGAAACTAATTTTTCATGAATAAGGAATATATCTCCTAAAAGTTAATGTGAGACTACAAAAATACTTTTTTCTTTGAAATGAAGAGTTATTTTGGGAAATCATCTATATTGGAATTCAAAATAGAGTGTAAAGTGTTATATCCTTGAAAATAATAGGTAATGACCATGAAATTATTTTAGTGGCATAACTTATCTCCCCCTAATGATAAATAAATTAAAAAGAGATTTTAATAAGGATTAAAAATAAAATATTTTAGTGTGGTTTATTGAAGATATTTTAGTGTGAAAAGGCATCATTTTTTCATAAACCCAGAAATGAAGCATGAATTTTATTAGGATAATTTTTTTTATTTTATGAAAAATAATTATGGTCTAAAATAGATTACATAGTGCACTGAAAAATGGGTAGAAATTCAAGAAGATCCCTTGAATCAGTCTTGTTTATCAGGAAGAATTGGGAAGGAATCAATTTTAAAACATGAATATCCCCATAATAGGAGAATGATCTGATCAAGAAATATGATTTTGGAACATATAAAAAAATTCATAATAACTATAAAAATAAAGAATCGTTATTGGTGGACTCCTCATATATTAATCAAGTTTTAATTATCACAAATCTCATTACTAATTATAAATATTATCATTGATCACAAATCTCATTATGATTTACCTATCTTAATAATAATTAAAAATCTTATTATTGGTCCCAAATATCACATATCTTATTACTCGTGTGTATTTATGCTTCATGTTATCTTATTCTATATAATGGCTAAGCACAATCTATTTTATGAATATTACTTTTTATTTTTGAACACAATTATTTTCCTAAGTACAAGACCCCGTGATGCTTTCCACAGTTAGACAGACACATCAAGAAATACACAAACCTCATGACCCTACTATAGTGAAACTTGACACTGTGAAGCCTAAGTCTCAGACACTGTGACCAATGATACACCGTGGTCCATAATACACCATGACATAATAAGCCTGACACCATGTAGAAATACACTAAGAACAAATAAAGTATTTGTCTAAGTGCCAAACACAGTTATAAAGACACAGTCATCAAGGCACCGTGAATCCAAACACTATGAACAAGGCACAGGAAGCTATAAACCAGGAGTCAGACACTGTGAAGAACACACCGTGAATGACAAACCGTAACTCAGACACCGGGAAGGACATACCATTAAGGACACACCGTTACATGGTGACATTGTGAAGGAGACACAGTGAAGGACATACCGTGAAGGAGACACCATTTTGATAACCATTATGGCACTATTTCTTAACCTTTTTGTCATTCTTCTATTTATCTTTTTAATGGTCATATTTGATGCCTTTAATGTGCTGACATATTTAATGTTATTTGTAGACATTGGACGAGGTATGAGGCACACAATACATGGGAACCTTTCGGCTAAAACTCATACACTCGAAGATAAATAATAGTGTTACCAAGAAGAATAAACACAGACGCGCAAATACAGAACACACACGCGACAAGAGAAACTCATGAGTGCACTGTACTGAACAGAAGAGCAATCATGGGCACAATTGATGAACAGAATGCAAGATCTTCAAGGAACTCTCATGTGTGAAATCTAACTCTACTGAAGAAACATGAAGAATAAAGAGAGCATATTCACTCGTGAAAGACACCAAGAAAAACCACGACACTCTATTTTTCAACTGAAAAATCAGAGAAGGACTCAGAAGCATTTCTGATGAATCCAACGAGTCCATAGTTGCACTGCCAATCACTAGAGATTTTCTAAACTCATTCATATTTACTATTACAGATTCTTTGGATTACTTTCAAGTAGTGTTTGTACCCTGTTTATTTTCCTCACACAATGTCTCATGTGATGAACTAGAGGATACTAAATCCTCATTCCAAACATTCTACACCTTCTTCTGTCCCACTGAGAATAGTTGTAGAGGTCAAGTAGGACTTAGAAAGCCTGTGAGCTATTGTCTTTCTATTCTCATGAAGAACAGTGGTAGTGGTCTTAGGTCCTGGACAGTTCCAAACCCGTTGTTAACCCTAATCAATGGTGTGGATCAAATTTATATAAATTGTCTGAGAGGACTAATTCTCAGCTTTAGACTGAACCTCTTGGTTATATCATTTGTAAATTTTAGTTTAGGTTTAATGTATACAATATCTAATTTATATTCCGCTACTGTTACTTTGAAATACACAACTATTTTAAAGTTACTTTAATAGTTAATCTACCATGTGTTTGTATGTTTTTTAATTTATTCGGTTAGCTTCAAAAGTTAATTAATATTCAGATTAGATTAACTGAGAACTAATAAATCTTTGAGAACCTAAATGACCCCTTACTAAAATACAAATTCACTATAGATTATCTTGTTATTCAATGTGGGGGATTTTAATAGAAATACTTTTAAACTGAAATTTGTAATTGGAACTCAATTCACCCCCCCTTGAGTGTCCACTCTGACCAACATTTGGTATCATATACTATTTTCATCAATGTTTTCAAAATACTCTGTTTTTTCAACTGTGATTTTAGTTGCATATTTAAAGATCATAAATTTCTGTTAATACTAAATTTTTTCTCTTTAAATTTATTTTCTAAAATCTAGCTATGGATAATAGACTAGAAGGTGATTCTACCAATAGGACTCCTTTATACAATGGTACAAATTATTCCAGTGGAAACATAAAATGAAAATTCATTTGGAAATTATGGGTTTTGATATCTAGACTGCTATGGATAGTCAATATAAAATTCCAAAAAACTGAAAGAACAACTTGGGATGAAGCTACAAAGACTGCTTACAATAATAACTCTAAACTATAAATGCTTTATATTGTGCATTAGGAGATGAAAAATTCAGTAGAATATGTTATTGTAAAACTGCTTATGAAATTTGGGATACCTTGGGTGTTTCTCGTGAAGGAACAACCAATGTTAATGAAATTATATTAAACACATATACTATTAAATATTTTAATTTAAAAATGAAGACTGATGAACCTATCTCTGACATGTATCTCAGGTTTAATGATATTTTCAACACTATGAGCTCACTTGGAAAGGTTTTCCCTGCAAAGGAACAAATCATGAAAATATTGAGATGTCTACGAGACTGCTGGAGAGGCACATTTGTTTCAATCAGAGAATCATGTGACATTAGTGCTCTACATGTTAAAGATATTATTGTTATGCTTAGTATGTTTGAGGAAGAACACAAGGTGAATAAGGAGGAAGATGATGAACCTAAAAGGAAGTCAGTGTAATTTAAGACTACTGCTTCAAAGAAAAAGGAAAAGGAGAGAACTCACATACATACTGAAAGTTGGACAAGTGAAAGTTCAGAATCTGACAGTGATCCAGAAATAGCTCAGATGGCCAAGATATTTATAAAATTGTATAGGTAGAAGAAATTATTCAGAAAATCAATCTATAAAGGAAAATATGACAACAAAGGACACTGGAAGAAGGATTGGAAGAAAGCTGATAAGTGTGATGCGGTTGATTTCTACGAATGTAAAAGAAAAGGTCACATTAAGGCAGACTTCCCAAAATTGATGTTCAAGAAGAAACATGACTACAAGGAGAGTAAGTAAAATAAAGAAATTAAAGAAAATTGGAGTTCTTCAGAAGACAGAACAAGTGAATATGAATTTTCTGATTCTCAAAAGAATCATGCCAACATGTGTTTCCTGACCAATACTTCTGAGGTATCTATTTACCTATGATGAATGATTATTATTCTGGAACTAATTCAAATTCTGAATCTGAAAACATGTGTCATGAGGAACATTTTTAATATTTTAACATGATAGAAGAAAAATGTAATGAACTTAAGGACAAATATATTTCAATGAAGAAACATCATGCTCTCACTGCCAATGTTAAATCTTCCTTTGATATAGAAAATAAAAATAATGTTCAAATGTTGATGGAAAATACAGAACTGAAAAGTTAAAATGAGAAACATAGAAAGTTCTTAGAAAAGTTCACAAAGGGAAAAGATAAACTTAATCAAATGTTAGGCAAGAATGTTTCACCAAAGTATACTACTAGATTAGGCCATCAGCTAGGAATGAGACAGATCACTAAAACTAGATTTATTCCTAAATCTAGACAAAATTATGCTAGTTCCAGTTCTGGAAATTCATATGCTTCCAATAGTTACTCACATTGTTATAGATCATATAGAGTTTATCATTCTAAATCTGTTGAATCTATTGATTTTATGAGACCCATAAGACCAATCTGGGTACCTAATGCTTTGCTTGCTAACCTGTCTGGACCCAAGAGAATTTGGGTACCAAAATCATTCTATGATTGAAACTATTTTGTAGGAAACCTGTTTGAAGTGTTCCCATAGGAATATATGCTACTTGGATAGTGTATTTTCAAGGCATATGCCTAGGGATTATTCATGCTTCAAGAGCATAATAAAGGATGATGGAGGCCATGTCACCTTTGGTGATAATTCTAAATGAAAGATCATTGGAAAATGCCAAATTGGAAACACTAACTTGGTTTTAATTTCTAAAGGTTTATTTGTTGATGGACATAAAAATAATCTGTTAAGGATATATTAGTTATATGATGATGGTTTTAATGTTATGTTTGAAAATTATTATTGTAATGGTTTTAATTATAAGAATGTTTTATTATTTTCTACTTTGTGAAATAAAAATGTTTATGCAGTTGATTTAAATTCTTTAGCTAAACGAAACATTACTTGTTTAAATGACTTTCATAAAGAATCATGGATTTGGAATAGAAGATTTGGATAGTGTAATACACATTCACTTAGAAAAGTTACAAGGAATAACTTATTTAGAGACTTACCCAATCTTGAGATTCCAAATGACAATGTTTGTAATCTCTGTCAAAAGGGAGAGCAACACAAAATCTCTTTCAAACCAAAGATGGAAATGTCAACTTATCAACCTCATGATTTGGCTTCCAGGGATTTGTTTAGACCATCTAGAGTGTATTGTTTAAATAGGAAAAAATATTTTTTTGTCTTAGTAGATGACTTACCTAGATATACTTGGGTATACTTCTTAGCTCAAAAAAGTGAATCTTGTTCTTACTTTAATAAATACTCCAATTCTGTAGAAAATCATAGTGGACATAAGATTAAGACCCTAAGAAGTGATCATGGTTGTGGGTTTAAAATTAATGAGTTTGACTCCTTTGGCTCACAAAATGGCTATACTCACGATTTCTCGGCTCATAGGATAGCTCAGTAGAATGGTGTTGTAGAAAGAAGAAATAGAACCCTTCAAAAATTTCTAGAACTATGCTTAATGAGTATGACCTACCTATTGACATTTGGGATGAAGCTATAAATACATCTTGATATATAATCAATAGAGTCTTAGTTAGACCAGATCTCAAAAATACCTTTTATAAATTGTGGAACAATAGGAAACCTAAAGTTAGCTACTTTTGAGTCTTTGGTTTCAATGCCTTTATTCTTAATTCCAAGGATAATCTGGACATGTTTTCTTATAAGAGTGATGAAGCAATATATTTAGGATATTCTAAAACCAGCAAAGCCTATAGAATTTTCAATAAGAGAACCAAATGTGTGGAAGAATATGTTCACATCAAATTTGATGAAACTGATCCACATGAACCTAAGTCATCTCTTAAAAATCATGAAGAATATTTTTCTGTTCTGAACCATAATGGTAAATACAATGAACCTGCTGTAAAGACAACCAGATCTGGAAATATTTCAAAATCTGCTCCCAATGAACCCAAACCTAGAGAAGAACCTGAAATTTCTAGTCCTACATTTACTAGATAAACTAGGATTATAATGAATCATCCATTGTATGTTGTTGTTGTTAATCTTGATAGAAGTACATAGACTTGAGATTCTCTTAGAAATCAGGTTGATCATCATGCCTTCTTGTCACAGCTTGAACCTAAAAACATTGATGATTCTATTAATGATGAAATTTGGGTAATTTCTATGCAAGAAGAACTTAATCAGTTTGAATGAAATAATGTTTGGAAACTAGTAAAAAGACCCAAGGACACTTTTTTCATAGGTACTAAATGGGTGATTATAAATAAAGTAGATGAAGCTGGAAACGTAGTAAGAAACAAGGCTAGGTTAGTTTCCCAAGGCTATAGTCAAGAAGAATTAATTGACTATGAGGATAATTTTTCTCTAGTAGCCATACTTGAAGCCATTTGAATTCTACTTGTTATTGATGCACATCTGAATTTCAAACTATATCAAATGGATGTCAAGAGTTCATTTTTAAATGGGTATATAGCTGAGGATGGTTTTGATGAACAACCCATTGGATTTAAAAACCCACATTTTCCAAATCATATTTTCAAATTATCAAAAGATTTATATGGATTAAAGCAAGATCCAAGAGCTTGGTATGATAGATCCAGTACTTTTCTAATTTCCAAAGGTTTTACAACAGGAATAGATGATCCTACTCTCATTATAAAATGAATTTATAATGATGTTTTATTTGATCAAATTAATGTAGATGATATTATATTTTGATCTTAAAAAAATTCATTATGTGTTTATTTTTCTAAAATGATGCAAATACAATTTTAAATGAGTTTAATGGGTGAACTATAATTCTTTAATGGATATCAAATCATTCAAAATAATGATGGATTTTTTTTTGACTCAAAGTAAGTATACTTGATATCTTCTAAAATGTTTTGTATTGGATATCACAAAACGTAGTGACACCCCCATGAGTTCCACATGTAAGTTGGATCATGATGAAGATGGTAAATATGTTGATCACACCACTTATAGAGGAATGATTGGAAGTATACTCTACATAACTTATATCCATCCTTATGTTATATTTAGTGTATGTATGTGTGCTCGTTTTCAATAAAACCCTACGAAATCACATTTAAATTTTGTAAAAAGTATTTTCAAATACCTCAAGCATACACCCAATCTAGGACTATTCTATCCTAAAGGAAAATAATTTTAAATAGTTAGTTATTATGATGCTGGTTTTGCTGGCTGTATGTTAGATAGAAAAAGAACCTCTGGAACATGTCACCTTTTAGTCAAGTCACTAGTATCTTGGTGTAGTAAGAATCCAAATTCTGTTTCATTATCTACTGCATAAGATGAATACATAGCTACTGGAAGTTGTTGTGCACAAATTTTGTGGATGAAACACACTTTACTAGACTATGGATATCAATTCAGACATGTCCTAATAAATTGTAACACCACAAGTGCTATTAGTATTTCAAAGAATCTTGTTTCACATTCTACGACAAAACATATTGATGTCAGACATCACTTTTTGAGGGACCATTATCAAAAAAGTGATATCACTATGGAATTCATTGGTACTGTATATCAACTTGATGATATATTCTCTTAACCATTAAATTCGGAGAGATTAGATTAGATCATACATGATCCTGACATGATCAATCACTAATAGATATCTTACCAGTCATACTGTTTAATATTTTTCTATAAATTACTTTACTATTTCATGATCACTATTTCATTGTTACTGTCTCATGTTTACAGTCTCACAGTTAAAAATATGTGTTCACGTTCTGTCACTATCTCATCGTGACTGAACAGTTTACTCACTGTCTCACCGTGACTAAACATAACACTCATTGTCTCACCGTGACTAAACTAAACCCTCACTATCTCACCGTGACTAAACTGAACACTCATTGTCTCACCGTGACGACCACTAACTGTCTCACCGTGATGGCCTCTTATCCTTGCACCATAACAAATACTCACAGTCTCACCATGATGATTATTTATGTATTTTTTTATCCCGTATCATGGTAATTTGTATTTCACCACTATTTCATGTCCCGTGTTTTTATTTTTGTGACGTATGACATTCCCAAATGATAAAACATAAGGGTTTCACTCGATTCTTCATCCAAGATCTCTCTTGAACCATCTCAACCTTGAAAACCTTCTATTCTTCTCTCTCGCCCCAATATTCAGTGAATTTCATGGATGAAGCGTCTATCTTTATCTACCCCTGAGAAGCACAGATCAATGAAGAAGAAGATAGCTCCGAAAATAGCTCCTAAAGGACACCTAAATCCTATCCTAGTAATACGTACTATTTCTCCTGAGAAGGAAATCTACCCTGAGTGTCTTTTTACATGCAATTCATTAGTCCTGAAAGTATTAAGAGAACAAGGATGGATCAAATTGTTCTTGAGGAAGGACAGACCTATTTACCCGATGTAGGTTTCACAGTTCTATCTATATGTAAAGTATTCCTTTTATGATGGAGAAAGATTTATGTTGAAAAGTTGGATTAATGGTAAAAAATGCACTTTCTCTTCAAGGATATGGGTTGCATGCCTAAGGATTCCTCATGAAGGGATTTGTGATGATTACCAAAGAGACCCTCCTCCAAAAACTGACATCGTTGACCTAGAGAATGCCTTGGAAATTCTAAATGAAAATGGAACCAAGAGAAGGGCCATAGCAGCTAAATTGATTGGGGAGACAAGGATGTTGTTTAAGTTTATTCAAAATTTGATTAGCCCAAGGAAAAAAGACTTTGCTATTTTGAAGTATCAGGATGTCTTTATGATTCATCTGATTAAGAATGGCCATAAGTTAAATCTGTGCAAATTTCTCATTCACTACATGTGTGAATTGATTATGGTCACTTCCAAATCCACTTCCATTTTTTACTCAAGGGTGATTTCAGCTATGATAGTTGACAAGGGAGTAGTTGGACAAAATAAAGAAAACCTTATGGATTTTGAGTATTATTTATCCAATCCTACCATCATAAGGATGAAGATAAACTGCAACCCTAGAAAGAAATAGTGGGTTGAAGATAATGAAAAGGTTTGTGAAAAGTTAAATCCAATGGATTATCAAAAAAGGCCTAAAAACATTAATGATTCTGGTTTGGAACCAAATGAGGTGGCTGAGTATCCAAAAGAGGAGGAAGAAGAAGAAGAGGCAGCTAGAGTACCTCATAGAGAAGAGGCTGAAATACCTCATGAGGAAGCAGCTCCTGTTGAGGAAGAAATGAATGATGTTCCAACTGATGTTTCAAGATAAGAGGTTATTATTGAAAAGGAAATGATTGTTAGTCCTTCTATTGTTCTTGAAGAAGAAGTACTTCCTGTCCATGTTAATCAGGAGACCCAGTATGAAGCTTCAATAGAGTTAGTTGTATCTGAATCTGAGCAGCAATCCATGTAAGAGGTTGTAGTGACATATCCTGTTTTAGAATAACTCCATGCAACGGAAGAATAAAATATATACAAACTCCCTGGTAAAAATGAAGAAAGTATGGAAGCTCTAAATAAGGAAAAATTTGTTCCTGAGTACATACACTCTGCTGAATAAAGGATGTAAATTGCCTTTCAGTTGGCAATGTAAGAAATGGCTGAAGAGATTATAGCTGATCATGTGGATCTTGACCAAACTGATGAGCCTCTAGTTCCTGAAATGAAAGAACCTATTGAGGGGGAGGAACCTCAAAACCTTGAACCTAATATAGCTGATTCTGATGAATCTGAATCTGTTGGTATACCTCCTCCCACTAAGACATACTCTTTTTATACTCGGTATGAATTCCCTAGTTTTTATGATGTGAGTGAATCACAGAAACTGACTGCACATGGACTTGACCTTTCCTCCTTGTTTCAGTTGAAGTCATTCAAACTCCCTAAACCTCACCCTGAACCCGAACTAGCACCTATACCTCCACCTTCACCTTCTCCTTTACCTGATAAACAATCTTGTGTATGTAAGGATGATTTGAAAATCATTGGAGAGACAATCTTAGCTGTATTGGAGAAGATATTTTCCGCTCAACCTCTTCCTGTGACTCAACTAAGCTAGGTAGAGGCCTCGCTACTTGTGGAAAACATTATTCTACACATTAAACCCAGGATGATCCAAGAAATTCAAGAGTTATGGGTTGAAAATAAATTTCTTAGTGAGGATGTTGCAACATTGAAATGTATGGTAACAGACATGCAAAAAGAATTGTCTTCATGATCAGAGCCTTCTCCTACTCTTGCACCTGTTGTTACTTCTCCAGAACCTATTATTTCCAACATTTATCAAGATATCCTATCATAGAATCATCCATGACTTCTGTCTATTGATGATAATATTGGAGAAAGTTACACTCAGATGTTTCACCGAATGAGAGAGCTAGTGGAGAACTTGAATAAGCTTACAGATGAATACACTTGTTGTCTTCAAAAGGTATTGAAACAGCTCAATTCTCTAACCGTAGCTGTCAAGTCTTCTCCTCCCTCTGGTCAGACCTCCACACCTTCTTTGGATGATTCTCTACTCAGATATTTAATAATGGAAGAAATTCAGAATGACATCTGTGGTTTGGACTTCAATCCTTTATCTAAAAATGAAATGAACAATAATAGAGAACTTTACATGATTCGAATTCATGCTAAGATTTCCAGTGAATCTCAATAAGAGACCACCAAGAAGATATATTTTTATCTCAACCGAATTATCTCCATATTTGATATGAAAAAAAATTTAGGTATATGGTGGAAACATTGAAGATACCTCCTGTGACTCAGGCATTCAAAACTCAACTTCAGAAGCTCACTGAGTTCAACAGATTTTTGGAAAAATTCATGGAGAATAAATATGATTTTGAAAAGTCTGTGCAATATGGAGGATAAATTATCAAAGACTTCATGAACCATCTAAAACCTTACATTCATGTCCAAAGTACTACAATAGTTCCTCCAGCGGCTACCCCTCTTAGGCTTGGACTACCTGCCTTAGCCTCCACTACCATGTCAGTCAGAGACGATCTAACTCAGATCAGGCCATTCATTCATGATCATCCATAGACTCGATCTTCTACAAATCCATCTTTGGCTCCCTCTATCTTTGATGTTCTATCTTTACCTTCTCTGTCTACCACCTCTATGCCTTTTTCCACATCAACAACTGATAAAGGCAAAGAGAAGTCCAATACCTAAAGAAGCCTAGTGACTACATTATTTTTGATGGGGATGTTTTTGATTGTTTATTTTTTTATTTCTACTCTATGGTGTATTCCAAACATTTTTAATATAATATGCACTATTTTTCCTCTCTTTGTTTAACTTATTGATGATCCAAAAAGTGGGAGAAAAAGTATTCTATGTTATGTGCTATTCTAGATTATGTTATTATATATGTCACTTTCTCTATAGTTGCATTTAATTTATACTTTACCTATACATGATTTGTGATCATCAAAAAGAGGGAGATTATTGGACTCCTCATTTATTAATCACATTTTAATGATAAAAAATCTCATTACTAACTACAAATCTTATCATTGATAACAAATCTCATTATGATTTACCAATCTTAATAATAATTACAAATCTTATTATTGGTCACAAATCTCACATATATTATTACTCATGTGTATTTATGTTTCGAGTTATCTTATAATGTATAATGGTAAATCTCAATCCATTTTATGCATATTACTGTTTAATTTTGAACATAGTTATTTTCCTAAGTTCAAGACACCGTGAAGATTTCCACAGTCAGATAGACACATTGAGAAAGACACAGACACCGTGACCCTGATATAGTGAAACCTAACACCGTGAAGCCCGAGTCTCAGACACCATGTGTAGAGACCCGAATCCTGACGTACATTGACATTACATTACATTTGTGGAATACTTAGTACATAACAAAAACACACACACAAGGATCGTAATATTTTAGTGTCTTCGGAAACTCAGAATATAATCTTCTAATCCTTGTGAAAGATCTTCAACATCTCCCATAAAGATCTTCCTTTTTTATACCTAAAACCGTTCTATATATCCTGGGGAAAATAAAACATAAAAGGGTGAGCTCAAATTCTCATTACGGGTAAACAAAAGAAATATCAATCACATCATATACATAAGGACAAAAATTTTGGAAATCTTAACCTGTAAAAGTGATCATAATTTCGTAACCTGGGATAACTCATGGCAGTGAAATGTATTCACAATAATCATAACTTAAAACATTAAACTTTGTAGCATACACAAATAATCATAGAGAATCATTTCTTGTTAGTAAAGACTCATTGCCAAGACTATCTTAGTGGACAAAGTCCCTTTCTGAACCGAGTCACCCTCGTTTCAGTCCTGTTTCACTGAACCGGTATAACCTACCATTCCAGCCATGTCTATCTCATGAGATATAATATCTTTACCCAATGCATTGGAGGGAGATATAGGTCCCACCCATCTCATAATGATACCATTCTTATGTGTGCCACAAAATCATAAATCATACATCATTGCATAAACCATGTAATAAAAATATGAATCGTAAACATCATGACATCATAAAACAATTCATATACGATAAAGGAATACATAAAAATAATTCCATCACAACATAATAAAATCAATGTAATTATACGGATAAAAAAAGAACCCTTTATTATCTTAGATGGAAAATAATTTTGATAAAACACTTGAACTTCATTCTTGAGGAAAATATCCGTTCTACTTCAAAAACACTTTTCCTTTCTTAACATGTCATAAAATTTTAAACTAAAAGAAGTTGATTAAAAATAAACATGAAAACTTGTAAATGAATCTTCTTGGAAATAGGGTTTTAAAAATCCATTCATGCCGTATTAGTTAAAAAAACATTAATCTCGTAATTTTCTCGGAAAATTTAAAAAGTACCTCGTACGAAAAACGACAAAATATTACTTTCATATCTTTTATTAAAAACTCACCGAAGGGTAAAATTGGATTTAAAAAATTGTATATGGATTGCAATAATATTAAATATTGAGGAAACATGGTTGTGGATGATAAAATACACCCAGTAAGTACCAAAGTATAAACAATCTTGGATAAAAATGAGATTGTGATATTTCCCTTACCTTAGGTCCGATTTGCTTTGTAAGTGTCCGAAACTCCTGTATAATGATTTAAATAATGTCATTGACTTATTACAGAATCATATTAATTGTTATTATATCATATATGGTTCACTTATTACTTTATATTACCCATTCTTTTGTAAATTCATGTTAAAGTAGCGTTTTTTGTAAAATCCTCTCATTTGTCGTTCGTGTTTTAACTTATAATTATTCATATGATTACTTAGATCATTATTACTTAATTATAGAATATAACACATTATTTATATATAATATATATTCAGAATATAAATATATATAATGGATCGATAAATGGAAAGAAATACACCGTTCATGGAGACGGTAGGTCGTACGTATGCATGAACGCTGTTTTCTTTTCGTTATTGAATTGAGTGGAATTAAGTAGATGACATACATATATATACACATAAATCCAGTAGATTTATAATGTCATATATTTCATTATTATTTCTTATATATACTTTATAATCATTCTTAAATGGTTAACATGGAGAATGAATCTCATCGCGTCGTGGAGACGGTAGTCCGTACATACGCACGAGCGATGATATCATTTCCATAATCATTGAATTGAATTGGAGTGGATGATAAAATATATAAGAATCAATATGATGTTCTTATAACTATGTATTGTTATTCTTTACACCATTATACCCATCCATGTAAGGTGGTGGTGGAAAATTGATTACACCACTGTGTGGAGACGGTATTCCGTACGTACGCACGCGCGGTGATTTCTTTTTCCGTAGGATGGATAGATGGTGAAATAGGGTTGTTTCATACTTATAATAACATATCAGTATATGAGTGATACTGATGTTATTACTTCATAATGAAACAACCTAATAAGAATAAGTGGAAGAAGAAATAAAGGTGAAAGAATCGGTAATAGAAATTACCTCTTCTTTGAAGCGCCTCTTTGAGACCTCCTCTTAGGGAAATAAAATTGGTCTTTGAGGAAGCCCAGAACCTCTAGGATGTTCATGGGGATGTGGAGAAGAGAATTTGGCAGGGGTTGGCCGAGCTTTAAGGCTCAATGTTGTGTGAGGAAGAGAGGGAGGAGGTGCCCTTTTATAAGGGAGGAGAGGGGCACCTTTGGAATAACTAATAATATTATTTTATTATAAAGTCAAGATCGGTTTTAAATATCTCCAAATTGATTTATTTCGTGGATAAGGTTGGGATGGGTCGAAATCATCTCATCCAATATAATTTAGACAAGTTTAGGTTCCTATTTTAACCTTATTATTTTGATTTAACATTAAGTTAAATAATTTTACTTTTACCGTGTCTTCTTGTGTTGTTACACTATATGGTTAATAAACATACTATAAGCAGAAAAACGAACCCCAATGTGTTTATTATTAATATATATAACCCTGTATAAGTCATTTGGCTGAACCTTAGATTTTTAGGAATAAAATAACAATTAATAATATAATATTTGTTTTAAAAACTATTTTATGTCAATTTTGACACTATTTAGTAATTGATTTTTGTAAAAATCATAACAGAATGATAATTTCTAAAAAAGTTAATTAAATCAATAATAACATGTCATATTAACCTATAAAATTAGTGGAACTCATAAAAAGTCTTAAATTATATTTATTTGGGTATTTATAACATCAATTATGTCAATATCTCATTAATAAGATAATTACTGCATCATCATTGTGTCATATATAAATTACCTTATTTAATGTCTAAAAATTTAAAATAAACTAAAATTATGTAGGAAATCTTTTTAGCTTTCTAATGAATATTTATAGTCGAATTTATTTTATGTATAACCCCATATTAAAAATGTTTTAGTAAATAAACATTGATTTTAACTCTTTTGACCCTTCTTTAAATAAATTAAGAATAAATGTCCTAATCTAATCCAAGTGGTCCTAAATGGTCATATATTATTCCTAAGTTTGTTTTTGGTCGAATTACACTTGTCCAATAGAATTAGGACATCTGTTAGGGTAGTAATAATATCATTTCTACCCTTAATTACCTTATTAACTTTTAACCGTGGTAAAAAAAGTAAGAAGTTACTATTCACCAAAAAATTATTTTCATCTCATTGAACCACATTTTACTTACTGAAATCAACTGTGTCTCTCGGATTTTTGAAATTCCACTCACAGAAGCGGTAAAATTATGTTTTATGAAAAATTCAGTTTTTTTAACTACCACTTAGTGGTTTCACTATTCACCAAAAATTGAAAGTTTTCAGAAAAATACCAAACATTAGGCCTAAGATATATTTGATATTATGAACTCAAAAATTATTTCTATTTTACCAAATTCAAAACATATAAGTTTCATTAATTAATTTAAAAATTAATTCCCGTCGTCAAAACAAATAGCATGTTCTTAAGAGATAATAACTATCAAAAGATTGACACTTACTTATGTCTGGTTTAAATGTGAAATTACATCCAATGACCAAAACTGTATTAAATTGTAAAAATATATTCTAAATATACATTAAAACTACTCAAATTAATAATTTTTCACTATTAATTATTTCGATTGAAAAAGTTGTTTTTAATTAAAATTTAGGAATTTTCACTATTCATCAAAATATGAAAGTTATCCGAAAATCACCAAAATTTCACCCTAAGCTAGTTTAGATATTACGAATCCAAAAATGAAGTACATTTTGACAAATAAAATTTACAAAATTTCAAAAAGTGGTTATTACTATTCATAACGGCTACTTTTAATAATATTTTAATAGCATATTGTTGTTTAGCAAAACTTGGTGTTGCGTACAACACACGCTATCGTGGAAGGTCGCGATTACGTGTAATTCAAGCCAGTTCAGAGATGTGTGTTGTGAAAGCTCCTTTTGGTGTAGCGTATAACACAAGACATTAATGAAATTAAAAAGAATATTTTTTTATAAAATCTCGGGCTGTTACATTCTACCCCCCTAAAAATGAATTTCGCCCTCGAAATTCGTCGGGGTTATAAATGGTTTACTATTTGAAAGTTTCTTTAATAGAAACCCACATCGTAAAAAGGAATACAAAAACCAATCTTTAAAAACAAAAGTATGAAACGTAACGGTTACCCAAATAAACTAATCATTGGGTTTCCACATAGGTGAAAATATGAATATGGAAGAGAAATCTAACCATCATGTTCTGATGGAGAGTGGTAGAGAACAGGGCTATGGAAAATCCAGCAATCACAAAGCCAAAAATTTGTGATGATCTAAGGTACCATCAGATTAATCAGATATAAGAGCACTAGGACAACATTTTTGGTTTTCAAGATCGTTTCCCTAAAGTTGAAGAATTAGAATTAGAATAAATACTTACTTTATTTTGGTAGAATCTCACTGTTGTTCGTGCCTTGAACAATTTCCACTTCATCTCTTAAATAAATGAAGTTGAATTTGTTATTCGTGAAGTGTTAGTATGACAGGTCATTCCATCTGTCTCAAACAAAAGGTTAGAAAAAGTTATTAAATATACATAAGTCATTCTTTAGTGAGATTAATCATATATGGTTCCTAAAATGGACATATACTTCATATATCATACTGCTTAATATAATAAAACTGGTTTCTACTAAACATGGACTTCCTGTAGGCCAGTGGTAGGCGATAAAGGCCAGTCGCACTTCGGTTGTGGGTTCGATTCCCACGGCCTTGTCCGACGCGATGGGTTGTCGCCCGTCCTGCAGGTTGTCCTTTTTCTAAAACTATATTACTATAACATCCCATCAATAATATCGAAAAAACTTCTATCCTTAAACAATACTAACTTATGTCCAACATAATCCATTCCAATCTTTAGGCTTATCCATAATACTGCAGTCCACTCTCATAACATAGTGAAAACGATTATCAGATATTTAATACCATCTTTGATCCCCATACATCATAAGATATGACTTGTTGGTCAAATTCCAAACATTCAAAAGCCTTAATAATGTATTCTCTTGAATACCCATTGAACCATAGTGAAAACATGAATGCAGTTAAAAGTTAACACTTTTCACATACCAAAATCCTCAAAATTCTATATACTCAAACCATGACATCACTTAGTCCTTATATCAATCATGAGCTCATGAATACTGTTAAACATTTCATTTTCTCGTTTTCCCTTCATTATGCGCATATCATCTTATTTCCAAAAATATCTCAATCACTTTGAATACCACATTATACCAATACATAAATATTCCAATACTCCATGATATAACATTATTTTGGAATCCCATTACATAAACACTTAATCATTCCACCACATCGTTGTCATATTCAACATCGCCAATAGTGATAGCATGTGACTTCCCTTTGTACTTTGCCTTAAGCGGTTGCTCATGTCGATTATCACTAACCCTTAGATTAGGGAATTTATTAGCACCCCATTTCCTTTCACTTGAATCATTGAAGTGTTGGTGGTGCGTTCTCTGCAGTGTTTTCTTTATTCACATCATTAGAAAGCCTTTTTCCATTACATCGACACTCAGCTTCTCGATGACCTTCTTTTCCACATACAAATCATTTTCTATTCCCTTTAAGACAATCTCCACCGTGCTTATTTCCACACTTTGTGCATAAGGAAACATTCACCTTCTTTTCACCATTATTCTGAGATTTTTCCTTGAACTCCATCATTCCTTTCTTGTCAAAACCATGAGATGGATATGTAACACCAAATTCCATTTCTACTTTGATCGAACAACGCACAATTTCTTCATAGCTATTGAAGTCTCTTATAGCTAATGCCCATCGAAGACTTGATTTTAAGCCACTAAAAAATCAATCAACTTTACTTTCAGGTAGGATAATAATGCCAAATGCATACCTTGCAAGTCTTGTAAAATTTCCTTCGTATATACCAACAGATTCATCATCCTTCTACTTCAGCTCAAGAAACTCCTTTTCCATCTTTGTTCGAAGAATACGAGGGAAGTACTTACTGGAAAACAAGTTCTTGAACTCGTCCCATTCTATGGACTCAATTTCATCTCTTGGCCTCGTATTCTTGATAAGATTCCATCATTGATCAGCTTCACCATCAAAACGATATACTGCTAAGATGACTTTATCATGTTCAGAACATTGAAGAACTGAAAATATCTTTTCAGTGGTACTGATCCATTGTTCAGCGACAAGTGGATCAGAAGTCCCACTGAAAGAAGGTGGACGTTGCCTCATGAAGGACTCAATAGAATATTGTTCCCTTCTCTGCTCATTTGGAAGTCCAGAATGATTCATATCTTATGTAAGTATAGCAATAAGATTTTGCACTCCATCTCCCATAACATTTGTTTGTTCCGGAGGGCAGTCATTGCATTTTCCATTGCATTGATCAACACGGTTCCTTCGGGTTCCATCCATCGTCTAAAACCCAAAAAGAAAAGTGTGAGAGGAAAAAATCATAATAAAGGGGGAGTAACTTCAATATCTAACTTCTTAGGTTAAATTCTATGATCGTTACCGTAGTTATAGGACTGTATCCTATACTTATACTTATCCTTAGGGACATCCCTAGACATACCTTATAAATATCTCTAGGGATCTCACTAACGTTTTCGCATCCTAGTTTCCAAAGGTTGACTAAACCTTTCCTCTGATACCAACTGTAGCAGTCTGGAATTACTTACAGTGGACTATAATTGATACCTATCAGGGCACTCCATGGGCGGCTACACCCCCTAGGCGGGACACACCACCATCCCCAGTGGCATCCATTTCCTCATGAAGCCCTTGGGCGGAGAGCCATGCTTCGTCCAATGCTCACATGTGAGAGTTCCCAAGGATCGGATACATTCCTACCTCCTTTGCCTCTGATACCAACTGTAGCGACCCGAAGCCTGACTTACATTGACATTACATTACATTTGCGGAATACTTAGTACATAACAAAAACACACACACAAGGATCGTAATAGTTTAGTGTCTTTGGAAACTCGGAATATAATCTTCTAATCCTCGTGAAAGATCTTCAACATCTCCCATAAATATCTTCCTTTTTTTATACCTAAAACCTTTCTTTATATCCTGGGGAAAAGAAAACATAAAAGGGTGAGCTCAAATTCTCAGTAAGGGTAAACAAAAGAAATATCAATCACATCATATACATAAGCACATAACTTTTGGAAATATTAACCTGTAAAAGAGATCATAATTTCATAACCTGGGATAACTCATGGCAGTGAAATGTAATCAAAATAATCATAAATTAAAACATTAAACATTGTGGCATACACACATAATCATAGAGAATCATTTCATGTTAGTCAAGACTCATTTCCAAGACTATCTTAGTAGAAAAAGTCCCTTTCTGAACCGAGTCACCCTCATTTCAGTCCTGTTTCACTAAATCGGTATAACCTACCATTCCAGCCATGTATATCTCATGAGATATAAAATATTTAGCCAATTCATTAGAGGGAGATATAGGTCCCACCCATCTCATAATGATACCATTCTTATGTGTGCCACAAAATCATAAATCATACATCATTGCATAAACCATGTAATAAAAATGGGAATCGTAAACATCATGACATGATAAAACAATTCATATACGATAAAGAAATTCATAAAAATAATTACATCACAACATAATCAAATCAATGCAATAATAGGGATAAAAACAGAGCCGTTTATTATCTTATATGGAAAATAATTTTGATAAAACACTTGAACTTCATTCTTGAGGAAAATATCCTTTCTACTTCAAAAACACTTTTCCATTCTTAACATGTCATAAAATTTTAAACTAAAAAAATTTGATTAAAATAAACATGAAAACTTGTAAATGAAGCTTCTTGGAAATAAGGTTTTAAAAATCCATTAATGCCGTATAAGTTAAAAAAACATTATTCTCGTCCTTTGTTCAGAAAAGTTAAAAAGTACCTCGTATGAAAAACGACAAAAGATTCATTTCATATCTTTTACTAAAAACTCATAGAAGGGTAAAATTGGATTTAAAAAATTGTAGATGGATGGAAATAATATTACATATTGAGGAAAAATGGTTTTGGTTGATAAAATACACCCCAGTAAGTACCAAAGTATAAACAATCTCGGATAAAAATGAGATTGTGATATTTCCCTTACCTTAGGTCCGATTTGCTTCGTAAGTGTCCGAACCTCCTTTATAATGATTTAAATAATGTCATTGACTTATTACAGAATCATAATCATTGTTATTATATCATATATGGTTTACTTATGACTTTATATTACCCGTTCTTTTGTAAATTCATGTTAAAGTAGCGTTTTTGGTAAAATCGTCTCATTTGTCGTTCGTGTTTTAACTTGTAATTATTCATATGATTAATTAGATCATTATTACTTAATTATAGAATATAAAACGTTTTTATATATAATATATATTCAGAATATACATATATATAATGGATCGATAAATGGAAAGAAATACACCGTTCATGGAGACGGTAGGTCGTACGTACGCATGAACGCTGTTTTATTTTCGTTATTGAATTGAGTGGAATTAAGTATATGACATACATATATATACACATAAATCCAGTAGCTTTATAATGTCATATATTTCATTATAATTTCTTATATATACTTTATAATCATTCTTAAATGGTTAACATGGAGAATGAATATCATCGTGTCGTGGAGACGGTAGTCCGTACGTACGCACGAGCGATGATATCATTTCCATATTCATTGAATTGAATTGGAGTGGATGATAAAATAGATCATAATAAATATGATGTTCTAATAACTATGTATAGTTATTCTTTACACCATTATACCCATCCATGTAAGGTGGTGGTGGAAAATAGATTACACCACGGCGTGGAGACGGTATTCCGTACGTACGCACGCGCGGTGATTTCTTTTTCCGTAGGATGGATAGATGCTGAAATAAGGTTTTTCATACTTATAATAACATATCAGTATATTATTTATACTGATATTATTACTTCATAATGAAACAACCTAAGAAGAAGATGTGGAAGAAGAAGAAAAGGTGAAATAATCGGTAAAAGAAATTACCTCTTCTTTGAAGCGGCTCTTTGAGACCTCCTCTTAGGGCACTAAAATTGGTCTTTGAGGAAGACCAGAACCTCTAGGATGTTTCTGGGGATGTGGAGAAGAGAATTTGGCAGGGTTTTTCCGAGCTTGAAGGCTCAATGTTGTGTGAGGTAGAGATGGAGGAGGTGCCCTTTTATAAGGGAGGAGAGGGGCACCATTGGAATAACTAAAAATATTATTTTATTATAAAGTCAAGATCTGTATTAAATAGCTCCAAATTGATTTACTTCGTGGCTAAGGTGGGGATGGGTCTAAATCCTCTCATCCAATAGAATTTAGACAAGTTTAGGTTCCTATTTTAACCTTATAATTTAGATTTAACATTAAGTTAAATAATTTTACTTTTAACGTGTCTTCTTGTGTTCTTACACTATAAGGTTAATAAACATACTATATGAAGACAAAAGAACTCCAATGTGTTTATTATTAATATATATAACCTTATCTAAGTCATTTGGCCGAACCTTAGATTTTTAGGAATAAAATAAGAAATAATAATATAATATTTTTTTAAAAAACTATTTTATGTCAATTTTGACACTATTTAGTAATTGATTTTCCTGAAAATAATAAAAGAATGATAATTTCTAAAAAAGTTAATTATATCAATACTAACATGTCATATTAACCTAGAAAATTAGTGGAATTCATAAAAAGTCTCAAATTATATTTATATGGGTATTTATAACATCAATTATGTCAATATTTCATTAATAAGATAATTACTACATCATCGTTGTGTCATAAATAAATTAACTTATATAATGTCTAAAAATTACAAATAAAATACAATTATTTAGGAAATCGTTTTAGATTTCTAATGAATGTTTATAGTCGAATTTATCCTATGTATAACCCCATATTAAAAATGTTTTAGTAATAAACTTTGATTTTAACTCTTTTGACCCTTCTTTAAATAAATTAATAATAAATGTCCTAATCTAATCCAAGTGGGCCTAAATGGTCATTTTTTATTCCTAAGTTTGTTTTTGGTCGAATTACACTTGTCCAATATAATTAGGACATGTGTTAGGGTAATAATAATATCATTTCTACCCTTAATTACCCTATGAACTTTAAACCGTGGTAAAAAAAGTAAAAAGTTACTATTCACCAAAAAATTATTTTCATCTCATTGAACCACAATTTACTTACTGAAATCAACCGTGTCTCTCGGATTTTTGAAATTCCACTCACATAAGCGGTAACATTATGTTTTATGAAAAATTCAGTTTTTTTAACAACCACTTAGTGGTTTCACTATTCATCAAAAATTGAAAGTTTTCAGAAAAATACCAAAAATTAGGCCTAAGATATATTTGATATTATGAAATAAAAAATTATTTCTATTTTACCAAATTCAAAACATATCAGTTTCATTGATTAATTTAAAAATTAATTCCCATCGTCAAAACAAATAGCGTGTTCTTAAGAGATAATAACTATCAAAAGATTGACACTTATTTATGTCTGGTTTAAATGTGAAATTACATCCAATGACCAAAATTGTATTAAATTGTAAAAATATATTATAAATATACTTTAAAACTACTCAAATTAAAAATTTATCACTATTAATTATTTCGATTGAAAAAGTTGTTTTTAATTAAAATTTAGTAATTTTCACTATTCATCAAAATATGAAAGTTATCCGAAAATCACCAAAATTTCACCCTAAGCTAATTTCGATATTACGAATCCAAAAATGAAGTCCATTTTGAAAAATAAAATTTACAAAATTTCAAAAAGTGGTTATTACTATTCATAATGGCTAGTTTTAATAATATTTTAATAGAATATCGTTGTTTAGCGAAACTTGGTGTTGCGTACAACACACGCTATCGTGGAAGGTCGTGATTGCGTGTAATTCAAGCCAAGTAAGAGATGTGTGTTGTGAAAGCTCCTTTTGGTGTAGCGTATAACACAAGACATTAATGAAATTAAAAGAATATTTTTTTATAAAATCTCGGGCTGTTACACCATGACTATTGAGACACTGTGACAGATGAGACATCTTGACACAGTAAGCCTGATGCTGTGAAGGAAGACACTAAGAAAAGATATTGTATTTGTCTAAGATCCAAACATAGTTAGCAAGACACATTCATCAAGGAACTGTGAATCCAACCACTATGAACAAGGAACTGGAAGCCAGAAACCGTGAGTCAGGCACCATGAAGAACACACCGTACAGGAGAAACCGTGACTTAGACACAATGAAGGACACACTGTGACACGGAGACACTGTGAAGGAGACACAGTGAAGGACGTACCGTGAAGGACACACCATTTGCATAACCACTGTGACACTGTTTCTTAACCTTTTTTATTGTTCTTCAATTTAACTTTTTAACGGTCATATTTGACGCCTTTAATGCAATGACATATTTAATGTTATTTGTAAACATTGTATGAGGTACGAGGGATGAAATACATGGGAACCGGTCAGCTAAACCTCATAAACATAAAGATAAAGAATAGTGTTCCCAAGAAGAAAAAACATAGACGCGCAAATACAGAACACACCCGACAAGAGAAACACGTGAGTGCACTATACTAAACAGAAGATCAATCCTAAGAACAACTGAAGAACGCATTTCAAGATCTTCAAAGAACACTCATGCGTGCAATCCAACTCTACTGATGAACAAACGATGAATCAAGACAACATCTTCACTCATGAAAGACACCAAGATGAACCATGACACTATGTTTTTCAACAGAAAAACCATAGAAGGACTCAGAAGCATTTCTGCTGAATCCAACGAGTCTAGAGCTGCAATGCCAATCACAAGAGATTTTCTAAACTTATTCATACTTACTCTTAGTGATTATTTGGTTTACATTCGAGATGTGTGTGTATGTTGTTTATTTTACACACAAGATGTCTCATGTGATGAACTGGAGGATACTAAATCATCATTCCGAAATTTCTACACCTTCTTGTGTCCCACTGAGGATAGTGGTAGAGGTCAAGTAGGACCTGGACAGCCTGTGTGCAGTTGCCTTTGTTTTCCCATGAAGAATAGTGGTAGAGGTCTTAGGACCTGGACAGTTTCCGAACTGTTTTTAACCATGATCCAATGTGTGGATCAAATTTATATAAATTGTTTGATAGGAATAAGTCTCGACTTGAGACTGATCCTCTTGGTTATATCTGATGTGCATTTTAGTTTAAGTTTATTGTATACAATATCAAATTTATATTCTGCTTCTGTTACATTGAAATACACAAATATGTTAAATTTACTTAGATAGTTAATCTAGAATGTGTTTGTATGTTTTGTAAAGTATTAGGTTAGCTTCAAAAGTTAATTAATCTTCATATTAGATTAACTGAGAACAATTCAATATTTGAGAACCTAACTGACCCTTTACTATAATACAAATTCACTATAGATTATCATGTTATTCAATTTGGGAGATTTTAATAGAAATACTTTTAAACATAAATTTTTAATTTGAACATGATTCACCTCCCTCTTGAGTGTCTACTCCAACCAATAGTAATATTTAAGTAAATGTAGAGAAAGTGTATCCCTAATGAAAAAATGGGGGTTCTTGTAGAATTCCATACCACTTTTTAATAAATTGAATTATATAACTCAAAAATAATAATCATAAAAATATAAACTTAATACCATTAAAATAACTATATTAATTATATGATACATCAATGGGTATTATACATACACAACACACAAAAATTGGTGTTGAGTAAGGAATATCTCACTGAAATGAATGTGAGTTGAAAAAACCCTTACCTTATGTTCGAATGTGTTCTTATCTTAACCATAAGGTCCTGGAATATGAAATAAGACTCATTAATAACATAATTCAGAACATGTTAGATATGTATTTATTTTATCATTTTCTTATTAAGTTAATTTATGTCCATATTTGTAATTTATAAACTTGAGTTCTGTCATTCTAGAGAGTTCGATTTCTTGGGTTTCTTAATAAGTAGGATTGATTATGGAGTTCATGTGTAATAGATATAATTATAAATAATTTAATTTATATAATATTTATTAGAATATAGTATTTTAAATGTTTATATATATCATTTGGTTATTTTTTAGTGTATGAACCATTATACAATCGTTTAGTGGTAAACACTTGGATTAATTTGGTGGTTTTCGATCACCAGGAAATCATTTTGTTTTATAATTTGATATCGAGTGTATAAACTAATTCCAAAAAACTAAATAGAAAACATTACATATATTATAATATTATTCAACAAATTTTTTTTTCATGACCATAATTGAAGGTGGTAATAGAAATCGAAAACATTTTATCTTTGAATGTGATTAATTAACACATCTAGGACGATGTTCTGAATTTTAGTATAAGAGGATGGGAAAAGACAAATGATGAAGAATATTATAGTGGAATATTTTCATTAAAGAAAATTGAATTCGTTTAAATTATCATATAATTTTTTTAGGGTAGGTGAGGATAGAGAAACAATATATAGGAACTTGTAAATGAATTTGAATGAAAAGGTAAGATATATTTACCTATCGAGTACTCCTCCTTTAGAACCTTCTTATGGCCTTTGGATTTGGCCTTTTGGTGAGACCAGAAAGTTTTGGATGTGTGGAAGGATCTTCGGAAGAGTATTTTTCTGATCATAGGAAAAGTTCAATGCATGAATGGTGTGAGAGGAATAGGGGGTGAGGGTGGTTTTTCTAGTGGTGGAGAGGAGGGCTTGCACATTATTGTAATCATTATTTAATTATTTTGTCTCATCACTATGAACATTCTTGATTAATGAGACTTAATATAGTAATAATTGTATGTGATTTAGAACCATGTGTGCTCAAATCATCATTACATCACCTATGACCCAATAAATCATGTATTAATCATATTTCGTAAATTATTGTATATTCATTGTTCATAAAAATTTCAAGTAATTCCGAAAATTTTAAAAAAATCACCCTAATGATTTATTTATGTGTAGAATCCCAAAATTAATTCTATTTAATGAAAATAATTTTTAAATTGTGAGAAATTTTATTTTGAATTAGAATCACCATTTACTTGAAAAATACAGTTTCTAAAATTATAACTACTTTTATAATACCCTGAAATATTAACTAAGGTATCATTAAATTATCCCAAATTAATAGGACAAAAATATAGGAATTTATGAATAAATTTTATTAAAAATGAATTAACATATAATTTCATTTATTAATTATAATATTATAAATAAATATTTATTGCTCACAAAAAATAGAAACACTTAATTATTAATGTTCAAAATATTAGCATTCATTTATAAGGTTCCTGAAAGTTATTTATAATTAAATGGTTGAGGTTACTATTCATAAGGATAAAATACTATTCATAATGGGTCATGTTACTATTCATAAGAGTATGTCACTATTCATAAGGGGAAGATACTATTCACCAAAAATTATGTTGATTCTATTAGACTCCAAATATTTTACTGAACGCAACAATGAATGTCTGTTTTCCGAAATTCAAAAAACCTAAGTGGAAAAATTATGTTTAATGTCTACCTTATGACTACAAAAATGTATTGTTTCATATAGACTCAATTTTGTGTGCGTAAAATCTATCTAGTGATTTGAAATTAATTATGAAGAAACATACAATAAAATCTTGGTGCGGAATAATAATATGAATATATTCATATCATAATTTATTATTTATCAAAATAATTATAACAGTAAATATATATTATAATATGTTTTTAAAAATTATTATTTAATAATAATATTCCCCTATTCAAACTAATATTTTCTTCTAGGAAAAATAATACTCTAAAATAGTATTTGTTTTTAAAATTAATTTTAAATCTATAAATATAAAATATATGTATTATTAATTAAAAAACTTCATTTTTAATTATTATTTCACACAACTTATTGTATTTAAAATTAGAAAACCAATTACTGTGGTGTTACATTCTTTTAATTTAACATTTTTAGAAGAGCTCTAATTACTCTTTATATATGATCTATTTTTTCCAAACCATCACAAAGGTAACTTATATAATCAGTAATACGAGTAAACCAATAGAACATCTTCTTTACTGATTCTTCATCTCCCATCATGATGTTTTCTTTATTATACTCAGACCATCTCTAAATTTTTATTTTCTGATTTGTTTCCATACATAGTAACATGAAGTATCCTTCACATTGTCTTGGTTTTCTTACAAGATAAAACAAGATTATTTACACTTTTACTTATATCACAGTACAAAATACATTATAATTCAAAACATATTTTTCCATGTCGTTACATACAAGTGTCTAAGGACCCATTTTTTGTAGCTCATATCTCTTATCTATGAAATTAAAGTGGCCCAATCTTAAGTAAATTTGGTATTATTTTCATCTATCTCACTAGTAAACATAGTCACATTGATCAAAAAATGAGGGTTTCCATGAAATCAATCCATCAATCACATTTACACCTACATCTTTTAAAGAAACCTTTTATTTTACTCCAAACACTATTAACTCTTGGATATTATGTAAGAAAATATAGTCCAAAAAACAATTGAAATAATCATAGAGGTTAATTATCCCTTAATAGAGGTAATATTCTCCGATACCAATTATTAGTATCAGATTAGAGAAATAAGAAGAGATAACCTATCAGATACTAGGATCTAATACCAATTGTCTGGTATCAGAACACTAGAGCTATTGACCTATATCTTATATAAATTTTTGGATCAACAGTAAAATAAATTATTTATATAGTTGTTTCCCTCAGAATTCGGGGATGACCTCCTGGATGGTAGATTCAAACGTTCCGATTGGTTTCTAACGGGTTTGTTCATAGAACCGGAAACATCCAATGATTCCACATCCACTTGGACATACATTCCAAAGGTAGGCGCTTCATTAGTTTGTGAACTAATGAGGCTTAGTAATTTTCATTGCTCGAGAGGATGGGAGGTTGGACTCATCACACCTTTTTAGGGGAATTATTGTCTATTCCAGGACTCTCTTTATATATTTAAGTTATGTTCATGAATCCTTATTACATTACCAAGTATAAAATGAGCTTTCCTTCAGTTTAACAATCAATGATTAAATATGTAAGAAATTTAGATAATATTTTATATGTATTTGAGGTTCTTCATCAATAGAGAATCATCTATATCTATTTAGAGATTCTTGGCCAATTGTATACTTCAAAATATTTATATAAAAGTCTCTTGGTCATTATGATGACCAGGCTGGTTTTAAAGCCACTTAGTGGGACACTTGAAGTTTATTGTCATTCAGAAGGACATTAATTATTTCAATTTTGGGATCAAACCCATAGATGGGCTACCTACGTATCCATTGTTTTGGAAAAGGAATCAGAACCCACGTAGTTCGAGTAAGGGAGTATGATGTTTATGATTGATGGCTCAAATAAGGATGTCACAATTACTTTTACACTCTAAGCTCACGTGAGTCATGCTCCGTGTGAGAAACAAGAGGTATTGGTAAAAATTAGACAATTGTTCCATGGAATATGCAATCATAAGTAATAATGTAGGGCTTATGTATGTATGACTACCCAGATAAATTTTAGGATTTTCTTTACGGAGAAAATCCTTGAATAGGGTCCATAAAGGTATATGTGCTTTATGAAGATTAGAATACTCTAACTTGAGACTTATTTCTGAAAAGGAAACCCAAATCAGGAGAGGATTAATAATTGGGTTTTACTCCTGAGAAGGAATCCCAGATTAAACGTAAATTAGGACTGGTTAAAGAGAATTTAAGGTAAATGGGGCTTACTCCTAAAAAGGAAGCCCAAGATTATGACTGGGACTTACTCTTGAAAAGGAGGCCCAGGTTAAGGGATTTATGACTGGGACTTATTTATGAAAAGGAATCCCAGGTTAAGGATTAAGGTTTGTGGATTACTCCTGAGGAGGATACCCATATTTGAGACTGGGGCTTACTCCTGAAAAGGAAGCCCAAATTAGAGGATATGGGGCTTACTCCTAAGAAGGATGCCCAAAAATTAAGGGACTTGGGGCTTACTCCAAAATAGGATGCCCATATTAGAGGACTTATGACTGGGGATTATTCCTGAAAAGGAGACCCAAGTTAAGGATTCTCTCATTTTAATGGATAAGGTTGAATGAATGAACTCTCCATGTTTAGTGACATAACGATATTTAAATCACTATTTTTTGAGAGATATTCCATAGAATTCCTTTCAAATAAGGAAGTAAAATCATGAAATCATTCCATAAATGGATTTGAAGAGTGTCTTGAAGACTGAATCTTGAAAAGGAAAGGTATAATGGATTAATAGGGGTGAAATGGGAAAGAAAGGCACCCAAAAAGGAAGGGGCGCGCAAGTCTTGTAAGGCGCGCAAGTATTGAGGGGGCGCGCAAGTATTGGTCACGCAGGTATACCTGCGCGACATGGTGGGTACTTGCACGATATTCAACCAGCATTGAAATACTTGAGCGGCTCTTTATTAAATCCTATAGAATCCCCTTGAGATTCTTCCAGCAAAGGGACGCGCAAGTTCTATCGAAGAAGTAAGGTGGCGCGCAAGTGTGGCCACTTAACTTAAAGGATGGCCACTTAGACGCACAAGTGTTGATGAATTTCAACACTTAGGCCTTCCTCCCTCTCTTTAGATCTTCCGTTCTAGGTAAGAAATTACCTTAGAAGTGTTCCAGAAGCTTTGAGAAGAGACTTGGGCGTCGGGAGCTCCAATCTGAGTTTCATTAAAAAAGATCCTCCCGAATGGGGGGCCCACAGGGTCTATTTATAGGCATGAGATGACCCTGGGCGGTTACCGGGCGGTTATCACTTAGGTTGCGCAAGTCACTTGCGCGACCATAAGGGTGTCGCGCAAGTTTACTTGCACGACAATGATAGAACTTGCTCGGCACATGTGTTTTTGATCCTTTGTTCATGCCTTTGTTGATTTTTGATATTTTCTTCAATGGTTGAATCACTTTGAGCTCAGATATTCCCCTTTTCCGATATTTAGATTCATTGACGAAAAGAGCGTCAATAAAAGTCCCCCCCCCTCAGAGTTGGATCCGGAGAGAAATAGAGGATTTGACTCTGAGGAAATCGAATACATCCAAAGGAAAAGGTTGCGCGTAAGTCTTCAGGGCACAGAGGGCGGCGCATAACTGTGCACCGCGCAGGCCTAGAGCGCACTGTATACGGCGCGCAGATAGGCCTCCTTGCCTATAAATACATGGCCTCACCTCCGTACAAAGCATCTGGATTCCTGGACTTCAAACTTCTCAAGATCTCGTCGCGCAAGTTATCTTAGCCACGCAAGTTGCTCTGTTTTCCAATATTTCCTTGATGGTGTTCTATTGTCAAGGTATCTGGATTTTTGCATTTTATACTTGCGCGTCAAAAACTAGCGCGGCACACGAACAGTTGCGCGCCAATTTTTAGACTTTTGCGACTTAATAACTTAGCCATTTCTTTCAAATTTCATCACAAATTTTATGAAAAATAAACCCATTTAAGAGTTAGTTTATTCATCTTTTCTACAGATTCAGTGGTTCACAGGGGAATTGGAACGGCTGATGAACTGTGTAGCAAGCGGATTGATAACATGATGAACATCATTGGCCATGATTACTACGATATCTATGACAGAACTCTCCCAGATATTGCTAAGTACTTGAAGAAATATCATCCTAATTTTCCACAGAGCATCTATCTGCCTCTGTGTGGTCATGGTCATCTGCAAGGATTCAATGTTCCAAATGAAATCAATTATACACCTGAGATTCAACTGGACTGCTACTCCTCTATTTCGGTTATGTTGTGCATTAAGAGAAACAACAATGGTGTGAACTTTCAAGTTCTCCTTCCATGCCATTTCCTTGCAGATATTAAATTGGAAAACCCATGGGCTGAAATTTTTTCCACTTCCAGTTGGCGGAGAGAAGACAAACATGGCATTGGAGAAATATCTGAATATAGTACTCTCTCCAAATGGATTTTTACTTCCAATTCACCATTCTCAAATCCATGTATCCATCTTCCAAGTCTCATGGACAGAAACAGAGTCACTGTTTTATCAGCAAATTTTTTTCTCAAACTACACTCAAGAACATTCTTTTTCAATTGTTCCAAAAAGAGCTGGCATCAATGCATCTCTTATTATATACAGTTGAATGAATGAATTCTAGGTGGTTGATGATGAAGCTCGGGGTGCCGTAAATCAAATGAAGAGTTATGTTGAAATCATTTTAAAATTCTTGATAAATAGAAGAGACTCCGGTCTGTGGATGTCCTTCTAACTCTTCGGTATCAATGAAAAATACTTTCATCTTCAATCATTTGTACCTGAATTCTTTCACTACCAACTTCAAATTTACTTAAGCCAATGGGCCTAGTAAGCATAGTTTGTTTTTTACTAGGATTATTACAAATAACCCTACAAACTTTGAACCTTTTAATTGCTCAATATTACCAAAATTATACAAAAATGTATATTTAGTGAGATGGAACTTGAATTTTATTCAGAGTTCCTCTCTCTTTTGTGGGAAGTTTAAAGTCATGCAAACCGGACAAAAAGGGGATAATGTTTAAGGTAGAAATAGCTTTGACCGAAATGGATTAAAATTGACTCAATTCCTTGAAAATTTATCTGAAAACATATTACCATACTCATGTATGAGAGAAAATATGTAAACTATGGCTTAAGAATATTTGAATCTCAGGAATGATATGAAAAAGAGCTAAAAGGCATTAGAAGAAGTAGTTTCCATGAATGATGTTACTATTATTTGACAAAACCCGTTAGGTGGTTGAATTATGTAGGTCCATCTAAGGGCATTGGCTGCATGGTCAAATAAATAACATCTTTCAGCTGACAAGTCTGATATGTGGACTGTTTACGCAAGGTCACCTATGGGCACGTGCTACATAGTCATGAAAATGAACTCTCAGAAATTTACTTTCCTAGTTCTAAAAGCCAGTGAAAGTTTATGGAGATTCAAATTTTTTAAAGTATAGAGTATTCTATATGGAAAGAGGTACTTGAATATGGAGAAGATATTTCCAGACAAGATTATCGAAGAACTGGATGAATATCACTCCTACGAAGGTCTGACCCAAATGTAGGGAAGAAGAATAAACCATAGAATTGAATACTTTCAGATCATGAAAAACGATATGGGACAAATATGTTAAGGATGGCTATTTTTTTTGCGGATCCCAACATATTGTCGTTTAAGACAAATAAGGACAAAAGAATCATTCTTCCCACGAATGAAGTTACCATCATTTAACAAAACCATTAAGGGGTTGAATTATGCAGGGCCACCTAAGGGCATTGGCTGCATCATTAAATAAAACAGTATCCTTCGGCTGACAAGTCTGTTATGTGGACTGTTTATGCAAGGTCACCTATGGGCACGTACTGCATAGTCAGGAAAAATAATTCTCAGAAGTTTTGACATTTTTGTGACTAAAAGACATGAAATGGGTTATGAAGATCTGAAAATATTTAAGGTTAGGATTATAACACATAAATATGGTTATTTTCCAATGTATATAGAGATACATAGGTTAGTGATAACCATAATCATGTTGTGGATGGGTCCTGAATTGAAATCTTGGACTTCACTACGTATCTCATAAGAATGAGAATCAAGCCATACATAGATCTTGAAATGCAGTTTAAAGTCGTGCCGGACTAAAGTATGAGAGATCTTAGTTTAAGGTCATAGAGTTCGGACCATAATAATGAATACACAGTGTGTGTTTTCATGAGGACTTTTCAGCCAAGGGACTGAAAGTGAAATTTGGGGTTAGGCCCAAAAAAATTGGGACTGGATTCGAGGGACACTTGAATGTTCCTACGTATCCCATAAAGATGGGAATCAATCCCACTTAGTTCTAGAACTACCGTTTGTACAAATTTGGTTCGTACATGTGAAGGGTGAAAGGGGACTATAGTACAATGATGGTTTAACCCGAGATAAAAAGTTTAGGCATTACCATGTAAGCACGTAGTCTTTTGAAATGAAACATGATTGAACAATCAATGTAAATAATGGTTCACTCTCAGATGAGGAAATCAAAGAGTATTGTAGTTTACTATCGTACCAGAAAAAAGTGTTTCATATTTTAACGTCATATAATAAGAAAGAAAGTGAATCAATGTAAAGATATTGATTCTAGGGGTGGTTTAACGAATCAACATCATATGAGATGGTGGTCAACCGATGTGAAGAGATTGTTTTTGGGATTGAACCCTTGGAGGTTTCCTACATACCCATCCTGGAAGACAAGGATCAAAGTATGTGTAGTTCAATTAAAGAATGAATTAATAATCAAGTTGTTCTTGGGGAAAACGACCTAAAAAAATGTTGTTGGGACTTATACATGGTTAGAGGCCCAAAGAGAGTGTTACGGTTGAGGTTTTGTCTAAGCCCATGTGAGTCATACTCGGTTTGAGATACAAGAGGTAACAACAACCTTAACGATGCATAGTTTAATGTCATGTAGGACATATAAAGGGACTATGGAGTTTAATGTCTTGCAGTTAGGACTATTGGTGCTGCACAGTTTAGTGTCATGTAGCAGGGACAAAATACAGTTTAATGTCATGTAGGATGTATCAAGGACTTTCTGTACAGTTTAGCATCATGTAGTTAGTACGGTGGGGACAATACAGTTTAACGTCATGTTGGACAAAAAAGGGTAACTGCGCAATGTAATGTCATGTAGTAAGGACAAAATAACACACCATTTACATCATGTTGGATGCATTGGGGATTTTTTCTACAGTTTAGTGTCATGTTGGACAAAAGGGAGAATAGTTTAAGGTCATATATATGGACTGTGGATGGTGCAGTTTAATGTCATGCTGGACAAAAGTACAGTTTAAGGTCTTACATGAACTTTGATGATTATGTATTTTATCATCTTTCCGAATGTAAGGGACTTTCATATAGTTTAAGGTCATATGCATGGACCATGGATGGTGCAGTTTAACGTCATACAGGACCATGGTGTAGTTTAAAGTCTTACAGGACTTTTTGGGGAAATTTTTCACAGTTTAACGTCGTGTGGGACGATGTTCCAGTTTAAGGTCATACTGGACCATTTCGGTATAATTTAACGTCATATAGCAAGGACGGACTGGTGCCGCACAGTTTAGTGTCATGTTGGGGGGACAAAAGGGAGAATACTTTTTAATTTATACAAAATACTTCTTCAAAAATCTTTCATTAGTTGGAGTAGTAATGAGTTCTCCATCCATCGAGATTAATGAATAAGATCCATTGGAGTAGACCCTATGTATTTAATAAGGTCCTTAACATTTTGGATCAAGCTTGGGAGGTTTCTTTCCTGGTATCATTGGAGTTCTGAGAACTAATACCAATTCTTCCTGAATGAATGAATGAAGACGAACCATTTTGTTAAAAGCTTGTGCCATTCGATTCTGATAGATTTCCAAGCGGTGCAATGTGCACAATATTTTCCTATCTAACAATTCCAATTCATTCAATCGCTTTTGGGATTTCATATCTGTAGATAACTGATCACAAATGGATACTCTGAGTGAGGGAAATTGAACTTCAATTGGCAAGACTACTTCTGTTCCATATACCAACGAATATGGAGTTGTCCACGTTGCATTGCGGGTGGTAGTTCGATAAGCCCATAAAGCATGAAAGAGATTATCAGGCCATGACCTCTTATCATTATCCACCATCTTTTGCAGTATATTTGAATGAGTCTTGTTAAAGGCTTCTATTTAGCCATTGGCTGCCGCATGATACCGAGATGAATGGTTGGATTTAATGTTATATTCTTGATACAATTTCTTCACCTTAGAAGAACAGAAGTTGGTGCCGTTGTCCGTCAATGTGGTATGAGGATCACAAAATAAACTAATGATGTTAGACTTGAAGAAGCTAACAATGAATTTAGAACTGACTTCTTTTTGAGGTACTACATCTACCCATTTCGAAAAGAAATCAGTAGCAGTAAGAATGTACTTAAACTGCTTGGCCGTAGCTGAAGGGTAAGGTCCCACCACATCCATTCCCCATGTGGCAAATGGCCACGAGTATTTAGTTGTATGAAGCAACTCTGGAGGTTGATGAATGAAATTTTCATGTACATGGAATGAAGGACACTTCTTTGTGAAATTAACACAATCTTGTATCATTAAAGGCCAAAAGTATCCAAGCCTTCGAATTTGATCATACAATCTATGTCCAGACTGGTGGGCACCACAGACTCCTGCATGCACTTCTTTCATGACAGCCATTGTCTCTTCACCATCAATGAATCTGAAGAGAACTCCATAAAAACCACGTTTGTAGAGAATTTTCTCTAGGTGGTTTGGGCTATCATAAAGAGTAAAATTGACCAAATGTCGCCGGATTTGTTCTTTCCCGGTTTTATCAGGTGGAAGTGTTGCATTTTGAAGGTATTCCCTGATAGGTGACATCCATCATGTAGTATGACCATACAGTTCAGGAATGGGACAAATATCATTAATTTCCTCTATTATCGCTTGAACATAAGGTGAAATTTCACGAAGGTGGCAATACTGATTGTTGTCTCGTCCTGATTTGAATCAGCTAGAGCTGTGGCTATATTAGCCAGCGCATCAGCTTGAGCATTTTGTGATCTTGGGACATAAGAAAATGTGGGTTATGAAGGGAATTCCTCCATTAACTCTCTGACGTTTTCATACAAAGGGATTAATTCTTCTGTTCTGATGGCATAATACCCATTGACTTGTTTGATTACCAGGTCTGAATCACCTTTCACCTATAAGTGATTCACTTGTACATGAAGCGCTAACTCCAAGACTGTGATAAGATCTTGGTATTCGGCTTCATTATTGGTACCACCTTCCCACAATAAAAAAGAAATAAGGTAACACTGCCTTATCTGGAGAAATGAGTACAATTCCTAAACCAACTTTGTTGAATATAGGATTTTCCATTTTCTTCCATGTTGGACTTCTGGAAGCACCATCAAAATACATTTCCCATGTTTGATTACTATCTTGAATAGAGAAAACTTCCTCATCGGGGAGTTCAATATCTGAAGATGTGTCTTCCACTGAAGGATGTTCATCCAGGAAATCAGCCAGAGCTTGTCCCTTTATCGCCTTTTGAGACATATACTGAATGTCGAACTGCTGCAAAATAACTACCCACCTTGCTAGACGTCCTGTAAGCATTAGATGACTAAGGATGAATTTGAGCGGTTTATTGCGTGATACCAATTGGACCTCGTGATGTTGCAGGTAGTGTCTCAATTTCTGAACCGCAAAGATTATTGCCAGGCAGCATTTCTCAATACTTGAGTACCGGGTTTCTGTTTCAAGCATAGTTCTACTGAGATAGTAGAGGCTATTTTCATTCCCAGCATCATTTTTTTGAGCAAGAAAGGCACCCAATGATCACTCTAGAGCTGTCACATAGATGATAAGTGGTCTTCCTTAAATATTTGGCATGAGTACTGGTTGACTCAAGAGGTATGTCTTGAGAACGTCAAATGCTTCTTGACATTCTTCAGTCCACTAGTAAGTGACTCCTTTTTTCAATAATTCGGTAATGGGTAAACTTTTGCCTGCCAAATTGGCGATGAAACGCCGAATATAGGCTAACTGTCCTTGAAGTCCTCTTAATTATTTCAAATTCTAAGGAGGTGACATACTAAGGATTGACTTTGTCTTCTCAGGATCGACTTCAATACCACAATGGCGTAAAAAAAGCCGAGGAATTTTCCTGAGGTTACCCCCAAATGCACATTTTAATGGGTTCATCTTCAAATTATGTTGTCGAAGCGTGTGGAATATGACTTCCAAATCACCCAAGTGATTAGAACGTTTTTTTTATTTAACCACCAAATCATCTACATAGCATTCAACAAACTTCCCTAAGAAAGGTTTGAAGATAGGATGCATGGCGCGTTGATATGTTGCACATGCATTCTTCAAACCAAAGGGAATCACCCGGTAACAAAACACACCTTGAGGGGATATGAAGGATGTTAATTCCTCATCTTCTGGGGCCATTCAGATATGATTATATCCGGAATATCCATCCATGAAGGAAAGTACTTCATAACCAGCCGTCACATCAATTAAGAGTTCTGTAATCAGAACTGGGAAATCATATTTAGGAAAATACCGATTAAGATATCTGAAATCGATGCAAACCCTAATTTGTCCATTCTTCTTCTTTACAGGGACAATATTAGCCAACCACTTGGGATACTGAACTTCTCTGACGAAGTTAGCATTGATCAGCTTATCCACTTCAGCTTCAATTTTGGAAGCATATGTTGGGTGTGTTCTTCTCGCGGGTTTCTTAAATCCTCGATGTTCTTTTGGTAAACCCAAATGATGAGTAGAAACATTAGGATCATGCCCAGGAATTTCCGTATAGTTCCAAGACAAAATATCATTATTTTGTTTTAGAAAAAAAATATACATCTCTTGCTCTTCAAGGGTCATGGCCGCACTAATTAAAGTGGGGCGTGGATCGTTCTCTGTAACCAAATTTATTTCTCTGAGTTCATCCACAGTGGTAGATATACCCTCTTCAAATGATAGAGGAGCATCTCTAAGATTTTCCTCTTCCTCTTCATCATGTGATATTTCTTCCGTTTCCACTTGTAGAGTAGATGAAAAACCGAAATTTTCATGTTCAGAAGAGATGTCAAAATTTTCACATTTTGAAGAAGAAGCTTCCATTTCTGACACTATTGATAATAAAGGGCCTTCTTTGGGAAATAAAGAGGAGATTATGGATTGAGAATTGACATCATTATTCACCTCCGATGTTGCTATAACTTCATCTGGCCTGATTGGAGAAGTATAAACCTGTTGGATTTCAGCAGATGAAATGAAGACGTCACCACATGTGCTTTCATCACTGTCTGGTAGGTTACCAATTTATCCCATGTTGTCTGGCTCGGTTGTTGTAATTGAAATTATGGATCATTCCATAAGAGTATTTTGACTTGGGCCTATTTTGTCAATTTGACTGATAGGTAACACATAATCTGTAATCACATGTGTAAATGGAATTATTAGAATCTTCTCCAAACCATATGGAGCATTAACTTTGGTAATTTCTTTCATTGTAGATTTCTATCTTCCCTTCATGTGATAAAATTCCTCCTCAATGTACTAAGATTCACAGGTCTTGAACGGGGTCTTATCACCATACAATGTTCCAACTTGACCATTGAAACATTATTTGAGACATTGCTGGTATGATGAAGGGATAGCTGCATGCTAATGTAGCCATGGTCTTCCAAGAAAGATGTTGAAAGCTGAGTCTTGATCAACAATCATGAAATCCAAATTGGATACAAGATCTTCAAACTGAGTTCTAAGTGTAACTTCTCCTAGTGGTTCTTGTTAATTTTTATCATATCCTTGTAACATCATGGTAGAAGGAGATAAATCAGATTCTGTGAGGCCCAATCGACGAAGTGTACAAATGGGCATGAGGTTGACTCCTGAACCATTGTCAATGAAAGCTCTTCGGATATCTACACCATTGACTTTGCCAGATAAGTACAGAGGTTTTATGTGCCCATGCACAACATCATCTTAATATTTATCAGTAAAAGATATCACTGCATGGAATTCTGTAGGATTATTCTCTATGTGATAGACTTCAGCTGTAGCAATTTCAGCCTCAAACTCCTGAGGACTTGACAGAGCTTAGATGAGTGCTTCCAGAAGATCCTTTGACAAATTCAAAGCATCCAAAATTGATAACTTGGCTGGTACTTGGGCCAATTGTTTCAATATATCATACTTTTGATCTAAAGGTCTGCATTTCGCAATAGGAATATGCGGTTTAGAAGGTACCTTGGAAGCAGATGCTTTGGAATCTGATGCAGCTTGTATTGGGATAGATGTTGGAAACATCCTTGGTTTTGGAAGATTAGACCGATTAGATCCATTTATTTGCTGCGATAAAGAAGATGGAATCTTCAATCGGTCTTCCAAAATAACTATGCCAAGGCTGAGTTGACTATTGGAAGAAGAACTTGCTTGTTCTATTTGAGCTCACTGAAGGGTTCTACCACGTGTTTCTACTGCATACAAAGTGTTAGAAGGGGTAGAATTGGAGTAGTGGCTTCGGAAAGATCCATGTGTTCCCCTGTATCCTGAACCTCTGGAACTTCCTCGGGTTCCCTTATTTGATACAGGGAATTCAGGCTCATCAAAATTTAAATTACGACTGGAATTCGGATCTGTTAATTGAATCATATTAATAGAACCGAAGATTAACTGTTCGTCTAATAAAGGCTCTGCCTGACTAGCCTGTTTAGGTTGTGCCATTTGATGGGGCGGTGCCCGTGGTTTTGAAGTAGATGGCATAAAGTCTTCCAGAGTCAAAGACAATTTAGGCTTTGACACATACTAATCTTCTTCTGATTCTTTTTCCTTCTTTGAATCAAACCATTTCTTTGAGGACTTTCCCTCTGACGAAGATGGTTTTACCGGAATATTCATGGCAGAAGACACAATTGGTTTCTTTAATTGTGTTCACAAAATTGCATGAGTCTGATTGATTGTCTTTCTGACCATCCAATCATCATACTTTTGTGCATTTCTACTTTTGACTTCTTGCCATTTACCTTCCTCCTCTGGAACTGTAGCAGTAACACATGCTACCTGAGTCGAAGAACCTTTCAACACGACTTGTCCCAAGTCGACCATATTTTGTAGGAGGTATTTGAAGACAAAACACTCCTGGATGGGATGCCCCAACATTTATGAAAGGGACAATAATTAGGACGGTCTTCATCTCCTTCCTTGTTTGGCCTCTTGGGCACTGGTAATTGAACCAAATTATTTTCCAGAGCTGAAATGAAGTAACCAGGAAGTTTCTCATTTCGGAAAGAGTATGTTTTACTCTTCAAATCTCAAATTGTTTTCATCGTTGATCTCTTTGATCAGTTGGACAAAACGGCTTTTGTTGTTGGTGTTCAGGAGGTGGAACTCTTCGAGAAGATGAAGGTTTTGAAGTAGAAATAGGTACATGCTCTTGTTTAAGCATAACTGTAGCAGTTTCTACTTTACCCATTCTCCTTCCTGGAGCTGATGGAATTACACGAGATTTAACCTTAGCCTATATAAGGGAATCTTCAATCTACTGATTGATTCATGTAAGGTCTCGAAACCCTCCTGTTTATTTCACATGGATCAATGGTGTGCGTAATTCGTCATGCAAATTTGCCACACAGATTGGCAACAGATCCTCCTGAGGGAGTGCTAAACACAAGGAATATGTCAATCCCTTCCAGCGAGCAATGAAATCAGATACTCTTTCATTCTCCCTTTTCTTGCAGTTTGTAAGATCAAAAACTGTCGTATTTGGAAAATTTGATCTAAACTAAATAAGGAATTTTTGGCGAAGATCCTCCCATCCGATGATTGACCGGCATTGCAAACTTGTATACTAGACAAAAGCTGGTCCTTGCAAGGTTCGCACGAAGCATCTGAGTTTCACTGCTTCTTGCTGCTCTGGATTTCCCATTATAGGATCACAACAAGACACGTAATGCGTCAAATGTTGTTCAGGGTCGCCTGATCCATTGAAAGTAGGGAAAACAGGGTTTCCAAAACTGGATGGAGGAGAAATTGAATCTACCCATTCAGGATAAACTTTCTTTTCTGGTTGAACTTGCGCCTGTTTCCCTTCAATAGTTTCTAAACGAGCTGTTAATGACTCAAAAGTAGTTATTCACTTTTGAGAAACATCAGGTTTAATTTTCTCTTGGGTAGGTGAAATGAATGGAGCTTGGACTGATGTGGTGATTGGTGGTGCAACTGATGGTAGCACTGCCAACTGTTGTTGCGTTTGACTCATAGGATTAGACCTCTGTGGGTGTACTGATAAAGAAGGATATTCCTGACCCATATCAGTAGCTACAAAAAATTCCTTCGGTAGTCGGACTTCAGCATTCATAAGAAGAAGACTACTCTAAAGTAGTTCTGCATTCAACCTTCTTAATTCTTTCATTTCTTCCTCCTATTGTGCAAACCTTTGTTCTAATGAGAACGATTGACCTTCTCCAGTGGAAGGATATGTAACCTGATTCTTTCCCCTCCCTTTGTTGGATACTTTTAGGAGAGAAGGAAGTGGATTACCTAGGTTCTGAGTAATCCATTGACTTTGTGTACACACACCTTCTTCATTTGTATCGGCGCATACATTTTCTTGAGTAGGACTCTCTTCATCTTAGTCCCCTGAGTGAGCCTCCTCTGGTGGATTAGCAACAACGACATTGATGACATTGATTGATGCATAATTCATCGCATCCCTTCTATCAACATTTCTGTGATATTGTCTTCCTTCATGTCTTTGATGAGACATTACCTTTTGTTGATTCAATCGTTTAGGAACTTCTTGACGAGCTATAACTTGCAGGGAATCTACTGATAATTTGGATCTTCATTCCTCTTGGGGATTTTTTCCCAATCAAGAAAGGACCGACATTCTCTGAGAAGGGGATTAATGATTTGAAGGAGTCCCCAGTCTCGTGAACTATGGATGTTCATGCTGCTTCCGCTCAACTACTCGAATCCCATTTGTTGACTCTGAGGGTTGGGTTAAAGGAGTCCCCAGTCTGGCAAGCTGGGGTGGCTCTTGACATGGTATGTCTGAGACTTTCTTAAAAGATCTCTTGATCTTGAAAATATTAGTACGGAAATTAGCTCGATGCATTAACCTGTATCCACTTTTATCACCTGGTTTAACAAACCGTTGTATAATTTCCGAAACTTCTATCATTTGATGATGTGTTTGCTCCATACGAGAGGCTTGTGAAATATTCTCGCCTGCTTGATGTAGGATCAATTTAAAAACTTGTTCTCTATATGCTTGATTGTGAGAGGAACTAGTTGAAGCCTATTCTTGAGAAAGCTTTTGATTACGAACAAATCCCATTGACTGTGGCCGACCATGGGCAATAACATTGCATGAGACCATTTTCGACGGGCATTGCTGACTGGAAAGCACTGTGAAATGTAGTGCTCCGTGAACACCCCATCATCTGATATGAACACCAGATGGAGCATTGGAAATTAACTGACGCAATTTTCTTCATGCGCCAAGGCATGAACGTTGAAGGTTTCTCTGTTTCTTTTCAGCCTTCGGATACCGAGAGACTGATAGAGATTCCAAATCAATATGACGTTGTAGCCCTTCTATTATATTAAGATTATTTTCATATCAATCATAAGATAATACCTTATTCTTCAATTGACAAAGAGTTTTCCATATGTTGAGACGAATATCATGGACTCCATCTTCCATAAACATCTTTGGAATGTCATAATGGGAGTCATCAAAATGCCAAAACATGACTGGTACCTCACTTTTCGCCACTTTTTTCCTCATGTTCAGCATTTCTTCTTTATCATTAAATGAAGATTATTCTACCTGTTTTTACCAGAGTTGGTGTTTCCTTGATGCTTCATCAGATTCAACAAGATTGGTAGAGAGATCATTGATCATACTAGAAGATGCATGACTTAGGGGTGGTTCGGAGAATGACCTATACCCTGGGCTATCTTTTGATTGATAAAGTATTTCACTTTCTAGAGATAAAGCATCAGACATGACTGCTTTCGCATTTGAAATTGCCTCATGATAACATGGATTTCTCATCAATACATTGTCCACTGGAGTATTTTCCAGGGAATGTGAATCACTACTGCAGAGAGGACTTTCGTAGCAAAATTCATCATCATGGGGAGGACCACCATAATGGGTTACAACAAAAGATCAGATCTCTTGCTCATTGGTCTTCTCACCACACAGAGGGTTACTGTGGCTCTCATCTGAAGACGAAACTTCAAGAATGACCGAATTTTCACGAAGCAAGCCTTCATGAGGAAGTGTCTATTAAATAACTTCGGAATTAATGTTCCCGTTATTGGGAACTAAGGGAGTAGAATCTTGAATTCCAACAGATAAATGTCTGAGGGCTTCAAGAACTCCAGCATAGAGAAAGGCCTTGTTACAGATTGGCCTTTGATCTCCTAACTGTGTTGGGCAGATCTTTTTCTTAGATGCCTTCTTACTCGCTTTGGAAACCACATGTTGACGAAAGTGGTTTCTTTGAGCAGGTGTATGTGCCTGATCAGGAAAGATGGTTAGGTTAGGCTGATGATCTCCACTCAAATCAGGTGTATGTGCCTGACATGGTTGTCCTTATGATATGGGAGAGTATGCCCCATAATTCTATTGGACTGGAACAGATGTGTGTGTCTGTTCCGGAGTGAATCGTTGATGTGTCACTCCACTTCTAGGTATAGATTTATGTGTCTTTCCCTGAGATGATGCTGAAGCTGTTATGATATCCTGGAAAGCATCCAGAATATGAGCAAGAATTTTCTTCTACTCTTTCACCATTGACAAAATATTCTTGGTGACTTCAGATGACGGAACAAGGATATACGTCCATTCCGGGCTTGGAGTAGGTGTATGTGCCTGCTCCTGTCCTCCTTTTCTTGTCATTGAATCCTGATAGTACTCAAGTGTGGAGGCAGAGAGTTGAGTCTGCCTCCTGTTTGTCGTCGGAGATTTCCGACTGAATTCTCTGTGCGCTACCAAGCGAGACTGTTGGTAGGCTTGATTAGTACTAGCAGGTGTATGTGTCTGCTGATTACACGTCGCCAAACGCAGTTGATGAGATCCATCATATGTAGTCAGGCGAGCCTGCTGACTAACTGGTGATGTATAAGCAGGTGTATGATCCTGCCTATAGTACTCCGCCAGAATTGCTTGGTGGGATTGGCGTGGTGCTTCCAGATGAGTCTGCTGGACAGTAGAATTAAAAAGGACGGGTGTGTGTGCATGCTCGTTGTTTTTCACCATGTTAGGTTGGTGGACTTCTCCGGAGATGGCAGGGATGAAAACCTGCCAATTGTCAACCAGATTCCATCTCTGGCAGTTCGTCTTTCCTGCTCGGGTTCGAGGAACCTGAGCCGAATGCCTGGAGTCGGTACCCTCATCAGGTTGAGGGCGCACTGCCGCACGAGTCTGGCATTGATTGTTGATGGGATCCCTCGACAATGACTCCTTTCTTTTTGAATTAAGGCCCTGAGGGACCTGCTCATTCACTTCCTCATAGTAAGGGAGCTAATGGAAATTGTGTTCCTGGGATAACGACCTGAAACGGTTGGAGACGGTAGTCAGCACCGCCTGCCTCTTGATCACTGGTAATCGTTTTCCGGATGACCTGTGTGAGTTGTTCACTTGGAGGGCCTGTCGGGAAGCCTCTAGAGTTGGGATGGTACCATGTTGACGGTACTCTTTAACCAGCGAATTTGATACCCAGCGTTGAAGACGCTGAGTAGGTGATGTCATTCTCAGAGCGGATCAAGATCCAGTAGCAATAGCAGCAGTGGTATTTACAGTAGCAGTATTCACAGGTGTGAATTTCAGAGCATCCATTATGGAAATACAGAAGATCTTGGAAAAGAGTTCCTGTTTAATATAACAGAAGTAATCAAGATAAATTTAGCTACTTCATCCTTTAGATGAGCACACATGTCAATGATTGTTTTTGTTAGCCCTCTTATTGAGTTTTAAATAGGGTCTTAACAAATAGGTAAAACATCATTTTAACTTTGGTTAAGGATTCACATCGGGTTCACCATTTTTTGTTTCCCTCGGAATTTGGGGATGACCTCCTGGATGGGAGATTCAAATGTTCTGATCGGTTTCTAACGGGTTTGTTCGTAGAACCAGAAACATCCAAGGATTCCACATCCACTTGGACCTACATTGCAATGGTAGGCGCTTCATTAGTTTGTGAACTGATGAGGCTTAGGAATTTTCATTGGTCGGTAGGATGGGAGGTCGGACTCATCACACCTTTTTTAGGGGAATTATTGTCTATTCCAGGACTCTCATTATAGATTTAAGTTATGTTCATGAATCCTTATTACATTACCAAGTATAAAATGATCTTTCCTTCAGTTTAACAATCAATGATTAAATATGTAAGAAATTTAGAGAATGTTTTATATGTATTTGAGGTTCTTCATCAATAGAGATTCATCAATATCTACTTAGAGATTCTTGGTCAATGGTATCCTTCAAAATATTAATATAAAAGTATCTTGGTAATTATGATGACTAGGATGGTTTTAAAGCCACTCAGTGGGGCACTTGAAGTTTAATGTCATTCAGAAGGACATGAATTATTTCAACGTTGGGATCGAACCCATAGATGGGATACCTACATATCCTTTGTTTTGGAAAAGGAATCATAACCCACGCAGTACGAGTAAGGGAGTATGATGTTTATGATTGATGGCTCAAAAAAAGATGTCACAATTTCTTTTACACTCTAAGCTCACGTGAGTCATGCTCGGTGTGAGAAACAAGAGGTATTGGTAAAAATTAGACAATTTTGCCATGAAAGGTGAAATCATAATAAATAATGTGGGGCTTGTGTATGTATGACTGCCCAGATAAATTTTAGGATTCACTTTAGGGAGAAAATCCAGGAACAGGGTCCATAAAGGTATATGTGCTCTATGGAGATTTGAATACTTTAACTTGGGACTTATTCCTGAAAAGGAAACCCGAATCAGGAGAGGATTAATAATTGTCTTTTACTCCTGAGAAGGAATCCCAGATTAAACGTAAATTAGGACTGGTTAAAGAGAATTTATGGGACTTGGGGCTTACTCCTGAAAAGGAAGCCCAAGATTATGACTGGGACTTACTCTTGAAAAGGAGGCCTAGGTTAAGGGATGTATGACTGGGATATATTTCATGAAAAGGAATCCCAGGTAAAGGATTAAGGTTTGGGGCTTACTCTTGAGGAGGATGCCCATATTTGAGAATGGGGCTTACTCCTGAAAAGGAAGCCCAAATTAGAGGATCTGGGGATTACTCCTAAGTAGGATGCCCAAAAATTATGGGACTTGGGGATTAATCCTAAAGAGGATGCCCATATTAGAGGACTTATGACTGGGGATTATTCCAGAAAAGGATACCCAAGTCAAGGATTCTCTCATCTTAAAGGATGAGGATGAATGAATGAACTCTCTATATTTAGTGACATAAATATATTTAAATCACTAGGTTTTGAGAGATATTCCACAGAATTCCTTTCAGATAAGGAAGTCAAATCAATAAATCACGCCACAAATGGATTTGAAGAGTGTCTTGAAGACTGAATCTTGAAAAAGAAAGGTATAATGGCTTAAGAGGGGTGAAATGGGCAAGAAAGGCACCCAAAAAGGAAGGGGCGTGCAAGTCTTTTAAGGCGCGCAATTATTGAGGGGGCGCGCAAGTATTGGTCGCGCAGGTATACCTGTACGACATGGTGGGTACTTGCGCGATATTCAACCAGCATTGAAATACTTGAGAGGATCTTTATTAAAGCCTTTAGAATACCCTTGAGATTCTTCCAGCAAAGGGACGTGCAAGTTCTATCAAATAAGTAAGGCGGCGTGCATGTGTGGCCACTTCCCTTAAGGGCTGGCCACTCAGACGCGCAAGTGTTGATTAATTTCAACACTTAGGCCTTCCTCCCTCTCTTTAGATCTTCCGTTCTAGGTAAGAAATTACCTTAAAAGTGTTCCGGAAGCTTTGAGAAGAGACTTGGGCGTCGGGAGCTTCAATCCGAGTTTCTGAAAAAAGATCCTCCCGAATGGGGGGCCCACAGGGTCTATTTATAGGCAGGAGAAGACCATGGGCAGTTACCGGGCGGTTATCACTTAGGTCATGCAAGTCACTTGCATGACCATAAGGGCGTTGTGCAAGTTTACTTGCGCGACAATGATAGAACTTGCGCGGAAGAGGTGTTTTTGATCCTTTGTTCATGCCTTTGTCGATTTTTGATATTTTCTTCAAAGGTTGAATCACATTGAGCTTAGATATTCCCCTTTTCCGATCTTTAGATTCTATGACGAAAGGAGCGTCAACAATAGTGTGGGGGATAGTCGATTTATAATTGAAAGAAAAAATAGATAGTGTTTATGATGAAATATCATTAATAAGTGTAGTGTTCTTGAAATTAATTAATGTAGAACTAGAATTAAAGAATGCCATGATTTATAGTGGGTTGGATAATAAGATCCTAGTATAATCCTCAAAATTATCTACCCCTCAAGTAGAATTGTTCCATTTATGTCCCTCACTTTTAATGGAGTGATAAACCTATTATATAAATTGCATTTTACTAGAACCGGGAGGGAAACCACATTCATTTAAAAGAGATCAACCTAGTCTATTTACCAAAATTTTGATTGTGAGACGGAAGATATACTTTATTTTAGATGGATGAATAAAAATAAAAAGGAATAACTGATATTAGTGGGGAAAAGTATAAATCCCACTCAATGAAATTAAAATTGAATAATAAAGATCACATAATGAAAAAAATATAAAGAAAAATTAGTATATTTTCAAAAACATCCATTATATTGAAGACCCATGATAGTTGATCAATTTAATAGAACATTGTTGATGTTAAATTTATTCTATGATCATTGTAATATTACAAAATTAAATGAAAAATATTTGAAAAGACATGAGGGAACCAATAATGAGTCATTTTTATACAAAAAATCATTTTTTGAGTTATCAACAATAGAATTGTCTTTAGTCTATGAAGATGTATCTTGGATTGTTGCTGAATAGATAATCTATGAGCAGGTCTATGTCCAATCACTAAATGACACATGTTAAAGTATAAAAATTAAATATTGTTACCATTACCATTGTTTGTGAAACTCAAACTAAAAAATATAGAACAATCACACTTTTTATTTCTTAAGAAAATATTAATATAAAATAATTAATATAGTGACTATAAAAATTATTCACAATTAAAAATATAGTTGAAATAGTTGAATAATATATTATATTATTAAGATAGTAAAATCTTCCAAAAATATAGCATAATAAGAATTTCAATTTGGATGAATACAGGTGCATAAAATGAATCATACAAATATTTTTTACACAACATAAAATTATATTTCAACAAAAATTTAAAACAAAATTTAAAAAATAATTTATTTTTTTAAAAAATAAAATAGAAATAAATATTTTAAATTCAATTTAAAAAAACCATTTATTAAAATTATCTGGTAGTGGATTGATCCACTTAAAATTGGTCCATATCTATCACTGAAATAGATAGGAGTGGAGGATTTTACTACTAGTGAAATAGAGATCTATATTTGATTCTACTACCACTGAAAAAAATGAAATACCATTGCATAGGGAAATGAAATACCATTATAAAATGTAAAAACTAAAAACGTTTAATTTTGGGAAACATGTAAAATACGATACATTAGACAAGAATTTTAATGCTTTCTATGGAGCTTAAAAAGAACTTCTGATATGAAAAGTAAAAAGAATTCAAAAATTATAGCCAATAGAGAAGATTGATGCACACCACTATTTAGCTACCAAAGAAAAAGAAATATCCTACTATCACATGTCCAATTATTGTGAAATACAGAAGACATATTGGTGGAGATTATTCTACAGTTGGATGTACATGAGTTTAATAATAGATAACAGTTCCATCAGTGAATAATTCATCTGCCATTGAATGCCAATTATTGACCATTTTAAAATACCCACTTTTAGGGATGAGGGTTCCACCACTGGGAGAATAACTATACATAGTGATGACTGATGCTATTGTTGATTGGTGATATTCCATCAAATGAAGTTAGCGAAATGTAGTTTAACATCAATTTTATGGACACAAGAAGGAGATATTTACCTATAGAAGACATGTGAACAATTGATAGAAAATGGTTTTACTAAGGTACTTGAGTAAGAAGATGATTTAAAATCTAATTGATATGTGTGTGGGAGAATAAATAAGACATTTCAGTAAAAAAAGGTTCAAAAGGTTATAGTCGACCTGATCTGCATACTAAGCTAATGTATAGTTTTTTTAACATAGATGTACAGGGTAATTATATTGATTTCTCACATCCATTCGATGATGTAGAGAAAAATATTTATGTCATAAAACTCTTGAGATTATTCTTCCAAAATATTAGTGGTTTTTATCACCCACACCCCATCACTCAAACATATTGGAGGTGGCTGAGAATACTTACCATTCCAAACCTATGCGCATACTAAAATGCCTTATAAATAGGACCAATCACGTCAATAGTTAACTATCCATTACCTTCTTCTATTTCCTGACCCCTTAGTCTGAGCTACAATGGAGGTTGACCTCTAGGACCCCATTGTGTGGTAGTATGGCTATCCCTCTAGGATTTTCCATAGCTGGCCAGAATTTTTAATTGATAAGTCAAAAAATAATTTTATAAATATCATTATTCAATAATAAAAAATAGAAATATTTAAAATAAATTAAAACAATGTAAAACTTTTTTTAATAAAAATAATAATAACTATGAAATTATCTTTTAAATTTTTTGAATTTCATTAAATAAGATGATATAATAATTTATCAAAACAATGAACACTAAGTAAATTCATAAATCCAATTTCAAATACAAACACTAATATATATTTTTATATGATAACACATCATTATACCTATATTAATTCAACAGTATAGATCAAAACCCCATCACAAATTTATGGTATTGTTCGTATAGGTGCATTTTCCAAATTTATCTTTAGTTCATTATTGTTTTCCTAACATTCATTTGACTAAATGAACTTCTATACCTTAAATATCAACATGGTATGTGTAATTGAAAGCTATTAGAAATTAATCATGATTTGTTAATAGTATCAAGATGATTCATTAAAAATATAGATTTTGGTTTTGACATAACCCACTACAGCTGACCAAACTGGTGGAAATCTATGTCTGATAGCCCACTCTTAACTCCAATAGGCTAGGGGCTGGTAACCAACACCTTGTTGGAATATCAAACATATAAGAGGAATTATCCTATGTAACCTGTATACATTCACACATCTCCAAATATAGAAACGATGTTGAAAAGTGAAATAAAATGTTACCAAATACATGTACATTTCTATATCCCACATTAGAATAAGAAAAGGTACCAAAACCCCTAAAGGGGTAAATACAAGAACACTAAAATCGATAAGAAAGTCTAACATAATAAAAAGGAGTGGACTAATTAAATGAAAAACATTGTATGAAACATGTTTTATCAGGATAAATTTTCTCTGCCTACCCTTGGTCTATATTGTATTATGTCGAATGGATTATTATATGCATAAGATAATAAATTTTTGGGAATTCCTCACTTAGGTGTAAGTATACCAATAACTTGTTAGACATCCATAAATCATAAAATAGAAATCCTTAGGAATTTTTCAACTCATCATTATAAATTAATTTTAATAAGAATATGATACATAATAAGAAGAAACCATGATGTTCTCATGATAGACACAAAGTCTCAAAAAGTTATCTACCAAATTGCCAGCCACAAGATTCTGCACAGGGATTCAATATAATGCTCATTTATTAGATCTTACACCACTATCTAGGTAATCATTGGTGTAACTCATTCAAATTTTCTATCCCATAAAGAAACATAATGTAGAAGTAATAAGTGGAGATCTGAATATCTCGAATCATATGTATGAGATATTTCAAAGCTCCTCTAGGATATATTGGCCCCTACTTGTAATAACACATAATGTAGTGAATTGTCTTCAATATAAGTTATCCAGGATGAATCCTAAAACCCCTCATAGATAAGTAGAATAATTGATAGAGGATAAAACCCTAATTCACATAAAGGGATTTTATAATACTATCATAGACTAATCATGTAGATGGGATCACATTCAATGCATTTGATGTATTTAATCACTATAAAATCATGGGGACAGACCAAGAGAACACATCCGACTAATACTCATATATAATAAAGTTATTAAGGTCCTAAACATGCAATGAAAAAGTAAATGACATGTATTAGGAGAACACATTGGTCCTATTGTCTAACAGTATTGTTTATGTCTTACCATCTTACCAGGAATAGCATTACCTATATATAGAACATTTACGTTTTGAAGTTAATTTTAAGAAGTTGTTTTTACAGTAATTGTGGTCAAATTACTCAATTATGTATACTATTCCACATTCCCAGGTACATCCAGCTATGGATGTGGACTCTGGGTGATCCGATGTACAAAGCCATGTCTGATTAAAGGGAAGTTCCCGTGTACTATGGCCACATCCATGTTCTTGGACATGTATTTACCTATTTAACATTGTTTTATTCATCAATCCTCAAACCATAGGACACATAACATGTGACATGTGTCACATGGAATGTGGTATTCTAATGAATGTATAAACCCAACTGATATAGGGTGACAACATGATGTTTTTTCTTTTAGAGTACGTGATTGGTAGTTATGATTTTTATTAAATGTATTAAATGTTCTGAAATTCCCTCCCATGATGTTTCCACTATTAATTCCACCGCCATACCCAACGATAGACATGAAATTTGGATTGTCTATGCCTGACCATATTTGGGCACCAGATTCTAGTCACCCATATCCCATCATGATGCATGTAAGGTCACACCTCCATGAAATGATTCCAAAACCATGAATGTTAAAAGCCTGATCTAATCTCAATCCATCATAGGTGTCACATATAGATATCACACCATTTATCTCAAACAAGAACCAATTGAAATGAGGTGTTATTCTAAATAATAACTGAAAAATGACATTTCACTATGTATTTTTTAAACTACTAAACCAATACTATATGGATGATGATTTCATGTATAATTCAGAGATATAACCACAAGATATAAACATGGGCGATAAACCATGAGCATTTTAATATTTTTCTATATCTATTGTTTTTGATTGATAAATTAAGACTAATATAAAAAAAATTAATCATAAGAAAAACTAATTATTATTTCGGGGAAGATAATCCAATAACCAAAAATTAACTATTGATATGAATTTAAATCTTGTTAGAATTGTTGACTTATGTTTTATGTGGGATAAAAAAGAGGGGTAATCCACAAAACCATACTCTACCACGAGTTTAGAATGATCACTGATGATGAATAGTTTACATTTTCATTAGAGATATCTAGGAACAACATTATCATGGATTATATTATAGATATTGATTTCATGGACAACAATTTATTGAAGACACAATGCACTCATACACTACTCCTCTTTAATTTCTAGGGTTTTGCAGTAAAATTTTGTGTATAACATAACTACGGTTAAATTGGAGGATAATGGGTCTATTTATTTAAATAAATAAATAAATTATTTAATTTACTAATCCTCCCATGACTACTTTTTAACCATACAATTGATGATGATATGGGTTATGGCATGCATAGGGTGAAACCTTCAATATGTATTCAACAGTGGTGTTTGTTTTTTTATACGTGCTTCTATTAAGGAGTTATATTATTTTTTCATAGAAACAACTTTCATGTGACATTATATTTTTATTATTTTAATTATATCTTTATAGAGTGTCCTTGGGCCTCTAAATTCAATTTTAACTCAGTTCCTACCTTAGAAAATATTATTTAAAATATTCTAAATATTTAAAAGGAAAAAATAGTCATTAAATTCACCATTATTGAATGATTTTCATCCTAACATGAAGAAATAAAACATAAAAGGAAAAGGATTTTTGGCTCGCATCAGGTTCTCTATCTCCATATATTAATCCTAAAGATTCCCATGCTTTGACTAGACACACACTAAGGGAATCACTCACCATTATAGGTTCTTTTCCTATCAATCCATGATATCTATTAGTTACAATGAAAAATAGATTTATCCTAATTTCCATCTCACCCTAGTCTACAAAATAGGATAGTTCATGAACATACTACATCATTAGTGAAACATAGTGGAAATTATGTACCCATTATAGACGTCAGTGTATGACCAAGCGGTATTCAACATAACCAACCCTATGTTGTATTTTGAAATGGCCCGTAGCTCATGAATATATCTTTCCACCGTGTCTACCCCCCAAAATCCGCAATGAGTCGAATCCTTTAATAACACATGGACTCCCACCTCAAACTCCAAATTCCTTTATCATTGGTTCAAATAAGTCTTTTGACATCTTAGGGCAGTCTTTATATACTCCTAGATGATTTTTCCCTTATGAATTGTATATTACACCATTTATGGATCCATGATTATAGACTCCCCTTAATTAGTCTATCATATTGATGACCTAGAGGGTCTCCCATACATGGCTTAAATCAATCAACACTATAGCGGGGGTGATAACTATTTTTATGTGAATTCCACCAAGGTTTTGTGATCCTCCAAACAATGGATTAAGTCCATCATGAATGATCGAATCATGTCTTATAGAACCTAAATAGTCCACTCTATCTGGAATTCAGTGTCGGATTGAGAAACCTTTTTCAAACTCAACTGACTCCCAATGATTTCCTAAAATCATCTCCAAAATTGTGACATAAAGAGAGAATCATAGTCTGAAACTGTTATGGAGGGAACTTTGTGAGACTAAACTATCATCTATATAAAAGCATCATAATATCTTCGTTGAACTATGAACCTGAATAACTATAATGTTTTTTGATTTGCTGAATTAGTATATGATCACCTAGATGACATTTTATCCTCAATATAACAATGGTAATCAAATCAAAAATTATATTGTTATATCATCCCACTCCCACTTTACCTGATTGCTGGTTTTAGTCAAACCTCGTTGAACGTAGTGATAAACCATCATATTCTAACAAGTGATGCATTGACAGAGAAACAACAATACAAAAATATTCATCATATCCAATATGAATTGATACCATGGCCATTGTACTACATTACGCCAATCAGAGGTACCAAAATGGGTATGTATGAAAATACCATACCACCTCCTCACCCAACAACACTAGTATCATCATTCACTCTTTCAAAATGATTGTGTCTTCCCCAACATAAGAAAATCTAGAAGGTGAAAATTTAGTGTATTTCTGAAGATGCATGACCTATTATATAGTATCATAAAAGTAGAATCCCTAACATTTATTAGAAAAGGTAGTGTAAAAGATATTTTATAGATATAAGCTAAGCCCTCATTGTCCACTAAGGAAAACTTCAATGAGGTTAACTTCTATAATACCTCACTCAACAACTATGAAAAATATATCATACCAATAACATTTTCAACCAGTTTCCCCTTCACAATATGATATAATATCTTGAATTTATAATCACATATTTAATATCTTCATCACTACTATATCAAATTAAGATCATTCTAGGAGAATAGAAAAAATAGATAATTGGTCGATCACTCATATTGTAATGTCACCACATCATTAGCACAAACACCACTACTATTAGTTATAAATTTTGGGTTATTTCCTTATATGAATTATATCTTAGATGTCTAGATCAATATGAAATAACCACCTACCAAAACATTAGTACAAATACAAGAATGGCATCAGATGCATTTTGGAACAACATATACTCAACACCCTCATTCAGTAGTCACAATTTGAGGGAAATCATTAACATATGACCTTACTCTTGAAATTCCTTCTAGAACATCTTCATCCTAGAAAAGGTCCCCATCATAAATTTAAATATGTCAAGGGTGTAATTATCAAATATAAATGAGTCACATATATCCTTTAGTGGCCTTTGAAAACAAAAAATCTCCAAACCTATGTTATTCTCTTAGTAGGATCACATGATAACACTACCTCATCCAATATTTAGTCCTCTAACACACACTATACAAAGTTAAAATGTACAAAAATTGGACCTTTCAAATCCAAAATCGATACTTCAAGATAATCCCATAAATCTAGTTATCTCATAGTGTGTTCGAGTCCATCAAAAAATGTCTCATTTTCTCTTTCTCATATTTTGAGTACTCTAGGATTTAATCGATGTATACCACCATGAATTGGTTTAATGTAGCACCCCAAAGTTCCATGGTATGCTTCCCTTTGGATAATGCAATAGCTTGCATTGTACGCAACTTCGAGTTCTAACACACACCACAACCAATAAAACTAACCGTTATGAATAGTAATACCCACTTTTTAAAATTTTATAAATTTTATCATTCAAAATGGACTTCATTTTTAGATTCGGAATATCGAAATTAGACTAGGGTAAATTTGTGGTAATTTTCTGAAAAAGTTCAATTTTTGATGAATAGTGAAAGAAACACTGAGTTATAGTTTAAAACAAAATTTTTTATTTACATAATTTTTTATTTTATTTATTATAGGTCAAAATAGATACAAAATACCTATATAAGTTCAATGTAATCCATTAGAGTCAGGTTATAAAAATTTTAGATATATAAAGAGTTTATTGAACTTTTCACTGTCTTTTACCCATCTCATAGGAGAATTTGCAAATTCACATAAAACGTAATTTTACCGCTTCAGTGAGTGAAATTTCGAAAATCCGAGAGAGAATATTAATATCAAGGAGTAAAATGTGGTTCAATAAGATAATTTTTGGGTGAATAGTAACTTTTTACTTTTATTTACCACAGTTAAAAGTAAATAGAGTAATTAATGGTAAAAATGATATTATTATTACCTTAACACATGTCCTAATTCTATTGGATAAGTATAATTTGACCAAAAAAACCTTAGGAATAAAATATGAACCTATTTGGTCTAATTGGATTAGATTAGTACATTTATTATTGTTTAATTCAAAGAATAGTTAAAAGATATAAATTCAATGTTAAATACCTAAATCAATTTTAATATAGGGATACAGAGAGGATAAATTCAATTATAAATATTTATTAGAATGAAATAAATATTTCCTACATAATGGTAACTATTTTATAATTTTTACACATAAAAAAATTTAATTTATTTATGACATAATGTTGATGATGTAATTACCCAATTAATTAAATATTAAAATAATTGATATTATAAATATCACAATAAATGTAATTTGAGACTTTTTATGAATTTCAATTATTTTATAGGTTAATATAACATATTATTATTGGTTGGATGAATTTTTTTGAAGTAATAATGCTGTTATAAATTTATAAAAAACAAAATACCAAATAGTGTCCAAATTGACATAAAAGTGTTTTTAAAACAAATATTGTATTATTAATTGATATTCTATTCCTAAAAATTGATGGATTGGACAAATGACTTAGATAAGGTTATATATATTAATAATTATCCAATTGGGGTTCAATTGTCTTGTTATAGTATGTTTATTAACCATATAATATAAAAATACAAAGAGAATTGGGAAATGTCAAACTCTTTAACTAAGAGGTAAATGTAAATGATAAGGTTAATATAGGGACCCAAACCAGTCTATGATCTATTGGTTGAAAGTATTTCGACCCATCCCCTCCTTAGATTCGAAATAGGTCTCTTTATAGCCATTATAAAATGAATAATGATTTATTATAAAATAATTTTTTATGTTTTTCCTATGGTGCCCCTCACCCCTCTTATAAAAGGGCACTCCCCCTTCTCTCACATTCATACATTCAATGCCTTTTGGCTCAGCCAAACCCTACCCAACTATTCTCCCCACTTACCTAAATTCAACCTAGAGCACTTTTTTTGATCATAAATCCAACCTAAGGAGCCCTTTTGATCACATAAAAAGGAAGAAACTAAAGAAGGGGTAATGTTTTTACCACTCTCTTTCAAATACCTTTCTTCTTCCACTTATTATTTCATTATTATTTACATTATAAAATAATAACTCATGTATTCTCAATATAATGTGATATTATTGTAAATATGGTACAACCATATTCAGTATTCTTTCCATCCATTGAATGACATGTCAGCATACGTGTGTACGTGCGACTTACCGTCTCCACGTCGTGGTGTAATTGTTATGAAAAACATTACTATTTATATAGGTATGATAATAATGTGTAATTGAATTAACTAATAAATATAACATTATATTTATTCTTTATATATTGTATACCATATAATTATATACAATATTAATATCAAAAGAATGATATTGTCGCTCGTGTGTAAGTTCGGACTATCGTCTCCACGAACGCGATCAGATTCATTCCTCATCGTATCCATTCAAGATTAATTATCATTTGATGATTAAAAATAATTTTTTAGGACATGATATCATTCTGGATATTAATTAAATACAACATATCCATAACAAACATGGCTTATGTAACAAAACTTATAAAATCAAACAAGTAAGTTAACCCCAGAAACGACGATAATAGTAAGATATTATAAACAAAGAAATGTTAAAATATCATATATGGTATCATATTAATGTATATGATTCATGTATAATTTAATAACAATTATTTGATAATTATAGAGGAGATTAACCTAGCCTCAGCAAACGAAATGTAAAAGGTAATGGTTTATTTCAAAATCTCTTCATTATCTGAGGTTGTTTATACGAAATTATCAACAGAAACCTATTTATCATCCACATCCTTGTTTCTTAAAAATGTATTTCAAATCAATCATAATGTTTTAAAAACTATGGTTTAAATTAATTTATTCCCTTGTTTAACTTTTTATAAGATTTTTATAAAGGTCTCTTTTGGTCATTTTCCAAACAAGGTCCTTTTTAACCTTTTCGACATAATTAATGTATGAATTTCTTTTTTTAACTTATACGGAGAGTGCGGCTATTTTCCACCGTTATAAAATCGTAGAAGCTTCCCTTACAAGATTATAAGTATATTTTCAATGTAAATGTTTTATTTTATAATTATGTGACTTTTAAATGATTTCAAAAAAAGATATATTTCTCTCAAATAGTTTTGATTTCATCTATGTCTACAAACTTTGATGGATTTTTAAGCTTATTGGAACTTGATTTGTTAGGACACAAAATATACATATTTTATTGAATGTTATGTGATATATTTGACTGTGGATGTGTTATTTATATACCATTCATTGTTTATGGAGGCGGTATTGACATTTCGTATGCTAGTTTTATTTCGATTGTTTATTTTATGTTTAAACCATTTCATATGAGGAATGCATTGGACATAGTATGTGATGGGTGGAGCCCGCTATAGCTCATCGATGCATCGGTAGGTCTCATGAGACAAACTAGTGTCTTGGTGCAAGGCCTTGAAAAAATATTTTTTGTAGTGTTGGCACAAGGCCTTGACTACGTGGTTATGATAGTCTGGAATTATTCATTCAATCATTATGAAAGTGGTTATTGATAATAAAAGTGATTATTAGACTAGTAGAATATCCATGTGAATAAGTAAATGGCATTATTTCAATTTATTTCTGCCATATTATGATGAAGTTCCAGTTTAAAATGCATGTGTTTTATTTATACATTACTATAAATGTTTATGCCTAGTTATGAATCTTTCCGCTATATTGTTATCCTTATTGGGCATCTGAGCTCACCCCTTTCTATATATTATTTTTCATAGGATGTGAAGAAGTATTTTATGAATGACCTTTAGGGATAGTATGAGGGGATATGAGTGTGGTCTATAGAGATATGATGTTGTTGTAGTTTTTTCACTTTATGATGTAATGTAAACTTAATGAATGTATACAGTGATTCAAAGGCTACTAAACTAATCGTTCTGTAGAGACTTGATGTTTTGTGATCATGATAATGTTATGTAATAATGCACTGACTATGGGTAACTGGGTTTGGAGTGTTATAGTTGGTATCAGAGAAAGTTTAGTACAAACATTTGAAACTAGATTTAGATAAACTCTGATTATAGCACATTGACCTAAGATGGATTTTGAGGATTAATATAGATGAACTTCCTAGAATTTTGGTATTGTAGAGATTTGGTGATTTTTCCACGAAATACATACCTGTCTAGATACGAGAAGATAGAGGCGGCTCTGGCACAAATATACCTAGTGGTAAAACCTGAACACACCCTTTTGAGCTAGAATCGAACGGGAACTGGGGCATGACAATAGGCTTGGCTGCACTCTTGGATACGACACTCCCGAGGGATATGCTTAGGATAACTCTCATTTTAATTAAAAACCATTATGATGGGTTTATGAGTACATATATCCTCAAAGAAAACATTTTTATGATTATGGATTAGATCTATAAACTATTCAATTAATGTTAAGTGTTACACAAGTTTGGAATTATGTATTTTTATTCATAAAATGATTTATTTTATGCCATGTTTTAGAAATGACACCTAGTGGAAGGAATGGAAACCGTATGAATGCACACATTCCATGTAGGGATTTCCCTCCTGCTCAAGATTATTATAGTGGAGCTGGTGATACAACTGGTGCTGATCAGCTTATCACCATACTCAAACAACTCACTCAGGTTACGAATAATAACCTTACCCATATAGAGCACCTTGATCCATAGCCTAGAGGATCAATGCTAGATCGCTTCATGAGGAAACAACCACTGATATTCAATGGGGGTACAAATCCACTAGTAGCGGAGAAATGGATAAATTCCATAGAGAAAATATTCCATGCCTGGGGAGTAGTGAAAGGAAAAAATTTATCATGGACGTTTATCGCCTCACTATAGATGCTAATCAATGGTGGTTATTGATTCAAAACACCAAGGAAGATGATGAAGTATCAAATATGGAATTGAGGGAGTTCAAAGAGATTTTCTTAGAAAAATACTTTCCTTTTGACCATATAGCAGATATGGAAAGACAATTTCAGAGTCTGAGACAAAAGGAGGATGAGAATGTCGCAGAGTATGAGGCTAACATTACAAGGTTATCAAGGAATGTAGCAGATTATTTATGTAACCCATGGAGTAAGATTGATCATTTCTTTGATGGGTTAAAACCATTTCCCCATCAAGCATTAGTCTCACAATCCTTCTCATCGTACGAAGATATTTTATCATGTGCTATCAAGACAGAAAAAGAATTTTATAAGTCTTATGACCTTAAAGCAAAGAAAGAGAAGAAGAGATCTGCTGATCACTATAGGAATGGAAATAAGGGGAAGAAGGGAAAAGTTGAATATCCATCCTGTAGTAAATGTGGGAAGAAACACCCTAATACTTTTTTGAAGGGAATGGGAGTCTATTACAAGTGTGGTGAAAAAGGCCACCAAGCTCGTGATTGAAAGGGGAAGAAAGAAGCTATCGATGTTCAATGCTACAATTGCAGGGAGATGGGACATTATACAAATGAATTTCCTTAGCATCAGGGGAACATTCCTCAAAAAAAGGCCAAGGGATCAAAGCCAAGATTATGCTATCACTACTGCTGAGGTAGAAGCTCTGAAAGATGTCGTGGCAGGTAATTTAATAGTTTCCTCAAGTTTATCCAATGATTTATTTGATTATAGGTCATTGCATTATTTCATATCTTCGTAGATTCCTATGAAAATTAGATATTTCCAATTTGATTTAACAAGGTTGTTGTCAGTTAAAACACCTAAGGGAAGTATCATTGCAATAATGTTTTGTGAATTAGTCCCCATAAGAGCCCATAAATGTTCTTTATCTGATGATCTCATCATCATAACCATGATTGAATTTCATAAAATCATTGGTATAGATTGGCTTTCAGTCCCTGATGCAAGAATTTATTGTTAGAAGGAAGAGGTTACTATTATTGATGATGATGATATTGAACACCTTATCTTTAATGAAGAATCATCACCACGTAATTCTTATCTAGATCCACCACCAGTAGCTAAACTAAATTCAATTATTCGGGAGGAAGATAATGAAATAACTATGGGTGAGAAAAGGAATGTTGAAATAAAGGATGTACATATTTTGAATGAATATGTAGATGTGTTTATGGATGATTTACCTGGACATCCTCTAGAAGGAGAAATTGTGTTTTTCATTGATTTGATTCCTGGATCAAGGATTATATCAAAAACACCTTATAGAATGGCAACTATGGAATTAATTGAACTAAAAACAACTAGAGGAATTGAGTACTAAGGGATTTATTCTCCCTAGTGTTTCTCCATTGGGAGCCCCTATCCTTTTTTAAGAAGAAAGATGGATCTATGAGGTTATGTATCGACTACAGGGAAATAAATGCTATAACAATAAAGAGAAAGCATCCCCTACCTTACATTGATGATTTATTTGACCAACTACATGGAACTCAACACTTTTCAAATATTTACCTTCGATTAGGATACCATCAGTTGTGTGTGATGAAGGAAGACATTCCGAAGACAGCATTTTATACCAGGTATTGGCATTACTAGTTTATAGTAATGCCTTTTTGATTGACAAATGCAACCTCTGTATTCATGGTTCTAATGAACATAGTTTTTTATTAATATCTCCATGAGTATTTAGTGGTATTTATTGATGATATCTTGGTATACTCCAAATGCTACGATGATCATGAAAATCACTTGCGCATTATCATGAAAACTCTTAGAAGACATGAATTATATGGGATGTTTAGAAAGTGTGAATTCTTGATTTAGGAGATTTCTTTTCATAGCCATATTGTCTCTAAGGATGGAATCTTCGTTGATCCTTATAATACAAGAGCAGTCCAAGAATGTTCAACACCAACAAGTATAACTGAGGTAAACAGTTTTATTGGTTTATCAGGTTATTATCGGCGTATTATCCATAATTTTTCTCGATTGGAAAACCCATTAACGAATCTCACACGTAAAGGGGTTAAATTTTTTTGGAGAAAGGAGTGTGATATATTTTTGAAGATCTGATGACAATATTATTCAATTATCTTATATTGACTCTACCATCGGGGAATGATGGGTTTGGTATTTATAGTGATGCTTAAAATAAATGACTTGGTTGTGTCTTTATGAAGAATGATAGTGTAATGGCCTATGCATCACAATTGCTGAAAATTCATGAGAAAAACAATCCTACTCATGATCTTGAGATAGCAACTGTAATATTTTCATTGAAGATATGGATACATTATCTCTATCTTCAAAAATTTGAGATATTTACTGATCACAATAGTTTAAAGTATATTATTACACAAAAATAAATCAACATTAGGGAAAGGTGATGGCTTGAACTACTCAAGGATTATGATTTCACGATACACTACCACCCAGAAAAGGAAAATAAGGTGGCAGATGCTTTGAGTAGAAAGGATCTTGGTGTTTTGAACAAAATTAGAGGTGAAAGGGATATAATTTTCATGGATCTAGAAATTTTGGATATGGGAATAACCATGGAAGTTGAAACATCGATACTTTTTCAAATGGATTCCAAACCATCTTTACTAGAAAGGATAAAGAATTCTCAGACCAATGATGAAGAATTTGAAAAGATGATTAATGCTGTGAATGATGGGAGATTGAATGACTTTGTTTATGAAGATGGAATTTTGAAATTTGGGAAGAGGCATTATGTTCCCAATATACCGGATTAAAAATGGGAATTTTTGGACGATGCTCATAGTTCCAATTTCTTTATACACTATGGGATCACAAAAATGTATAGAGATTTAACGAAACATTTTTTGTGGGACAAAATGAAGAGGGAGATTGATGATTTTGTGTCAAGATGTATGGTTTGTCAAAAAGTGAAAACTAGAAGGAAACAGCCGAGAGGAGTCACAAAACCTCTTCCCAAACCTATGTGGAAATGGGATAATATCACGATAGACTTTGTCGTGGGGCTACCAAAGACTCCTAGAAGGAACGATGCAATATGGGTCATTGTTGATCGTCTTACAAAGTCAGCAAATTTTCTTGCTCTAAGAGAAGATATACCACTTGAACGTCTATAATGAGTATATATTAATGATGTTGGGAGACTTCATGGAGTACCCCTATCGATTGTTTCTGGTCATAATCCTCGTTATACTTCAAGATTCTGGAAGAGTGTTCAGAAGGACTTTGATACTGAACTTCCTTTGAGCACTGCATACCACCCTCAAATAGATGGACAATCAGAATGGACTATTCCAACCTTAGAAGGCATGTTTAGATCCTGCTCACATGACTTTCAGGGTATGTTGGATCAATAATTACCTTTGGTAGAATTTTCTTATAAAAATAGCTTCCATTAAGGAATTCGGATGGCACCATGTGAAGCATTATATGGAAAGGGAAGTCGCACACCAACATGATGGGATGATGGTGGGGAAAGAAAACTTGTAGGCCGAGAACTGTTGGAGGGAATGATGGAAAAGGTGAATGTTATCAAAACCCACATCAAAGCAGCTCAAAGTAGGCAGAAGAGATATGCCGATAATAAAAGGATGGATTTGGAATTTCATTTATGAGACCATGTTTTCTTGAAGGTATCTCTGTGGAAGGGAGTTATATATTTCAGTAAGAAAGCTAAATTGAGTCCAAGGTACATAGGACCATTAAAAATCCTAGAACGAATTGGGGTTGTATCATATCATTTGGAAATGCCGCTAATTCTCTCCCAAGTTCATGATGTGCTTCACATATCACTGTTGAGAAAATACATGCATGAACCAATGCATGTAGTCACCAATGAGGAATTATAACTGGAACCCGATCTATCTTATTTTGAAGAGCCTGTCAGGATTCTTGATACCAGAGAACATGTTCTGAGAATCCGGACGACTCTTCTGGTAAAAGTTCTATGGAGAAACCATAAGATGGGAGAGACAATGTGGGAACCAGAGGAACATATGATGAATAACCCCCCAAGACTTTTTATTAAGTAATATTCTAAAAATTTTGAGGATGAAATTATTTGGATGAGGGGATAATGTAACACCCCAAGCTTCTGTGGTATTCTTCCCTTTGAATAATGAAATAGCTTATATTGTACGCAACTTCGAGTTCTAACACACACCAAAACAAATCAAACTAGCCGTTATGAATAGTAATACCAACTTTTTGAATCTTTTTAAATTTTATCTTTCAAAATGGACTTCATTTTTAGATTCGGAATACCGAAATTATCCTAGGGTGAATTTTTGGTAATTTTTAGAAAACATCCAATTTTCTATGAATAGTGAAAAAAACTCTGAGTTATTCTTTAAAACAAATTTTTTATTTAAATAATTGATTATTTTATTTAGTTTAGTTCAAAATAGATACATAATACCTATATAAGTTCAATTTAATCCATTGGAGTCAGTTTATAATATTTTTTCAATATATAAAACTTGTATTGAACTTTTCACCGTCTTTTACCCATCTCCTAGGAGAATTTGCAAATTCATATAAAACATAATTTTACCGCTTATGTGAGTGGAATCTCGAAACTCCGAGAAAATAGTTAATATTAAGGGGGAAAATTTGGTTCATTAAGATAAAAATAATTTTTGGTGAATAGTAACTTTTTACTTGTATTTACCACGATTAAAACTAAATATGTTAATTAATAGTAAAAAAGATATTATTATTACCCTAACACGTGTCCTAATTCTATTAGCTAAGTATAATTCGACCAAAAATGACATTATGAATAAAATATTTACCTCTTTCCTCCACATGGATTAGATTATGAAAGTTATTATTATTTAATTCAAAGAAGTGTTAAAATAGATAAAATCAATGTTAAATAAATACAACATTTTTAATATAGGGTTATTCATAAGATAAATTCGATTATATATATTCATTAGACACTAAAACTATTTCCTACATAATTCTATTTTATTTATAATCTTAGACATTAAATAATTTAAATTATTTATGACATGATGGTGAGGCAGTAATTACCTAATTAATGAAATATTAAAATAATTGATATTATAAATATCAAAATAAATGTAATTTGAGACTTTTAATGAATTCCAATAATTTTATAGGTTAATATAAAATATTAGGGTTGGTTAGATGAATTTTTTTTAATTAATAATGCTGTTACAAATTTAGCAAAAACAAAATACCAAATAGTGCCATACTTGTCATAAAAGTGTTTTTAAAACGAATATTATATTATTAATTGATATTCTATTTTTAAAATTTTATTTTCAGAAAAATTACTTAGATGGTGTTTTATATATTAATAGTGAACCACTTGGGGTTTCCTTTTCATTTATAGTAAGTTTACTAACCATATAATATAAAAATACAAAGATACATGGTAAATGTCAAACTATTTAACTAAGAGTTAAATAGAAATGATAAAGTTAATATAGTGACCCAACCTGTATAAAATCTATTGGGTGAAATTATTTCGACCCATCCCCACCTTATACTCAAAATAAGTCACTTTGTAACCATTATAAACCGGATATGAATTTATTATGAAATAATATTTTAAGTTTTTCTTAAGGTTCCACTCACCCCTCTTATAAAAGGTATCCCACCCTTCTCTCACATTCATACATACAAATCCATTTAGACCAGACATCCCCTCACCAAATATTCTCTCAACTTCCATCACTTCAGCATAGAGGCATTAGTTTGATCAGAAAGCTATCCTATGGATCCCTTTAGATCAAATCAAAAGGATGAACCTGAAGAAAAGGTAATGTTTTCACCATTATCTTTCAAGTTCCTTTATTCTTCCTCTTATTATTTCTTTATTATTTAGATTCAAAAATAATAACACCAGTATCTTCTATATATTGTGATGTTATAATAAATATGGTACAACCATATTCATTATTCTATCTGTCCTTTGAATGACATGTCACCATACGTGCGCACGTATGGCTTATCGTCTCTACATCATGGTGTAATTGTTATTCAAAACATTATTATCTCGATGGGTATGATAATAATGTGTAATTAAAGTAAATAATACATATAACATTATAATGATTCTGTATATATGATATACCATCCAATTATATAAGATTTTAATATCAAAATAATGATATTGTCTCTCGTACGTAGGTATGGACTACCGTCTCCACAAATGCGATGGGATTCATTACCCATCGTATCCATTCAATACTAATTCTCGTTTTATTATTAAAAATAATTCATAAGGACTTGATATAATTGTAGGTATGAATATGATACCACCTATCCATAACAAACATGGCTTATGTAACAAGACATATAAAAGAAAACGAGTAATATAACACCCGAAACGATGATAATACTATGATATTATTAACAAAGCTATGTTAAAAGATCATATATGATATCATATTAATGTATATGATTCTTCTATAATTTAATAATTATTATTTCACCATTACATAGGAGGTAAACCTACCCTCGACCAAGGAAATGTACATGGTAAGGGTTTAATTCAGAATCTATTCATTATCTGAGGTTGTTTGTACATAATTATCTACTGGGACCTATTTATCATCCACATCCATGTATCTTATAAATGTATTTCAAATCATTCTTACTATTTTACAAAAATATGGGTTAATTTCATTTATACCCTTGTTTCGCTTTTTGTAATATGTTTTTAAAGGATTCTTTCTATCGTTTTCCAAACAAGGTCTTTTTAACCTTTCCGACAGAATTAAGTTATGAATGTCTTTTTTTAACTTATACAGCTGGTGCGGCTATTTTCCGCCATTATAAAATCATCTAAGCTTCCCTTACAATCATATAAATATATTTTCAATGTAAATGTTTTATTTTATAAATTGTGACTTTTAAATGGTTTAAAAAAAGAGATATTTCTCTCAAATAGTTTTGATTTCATCTATGTCAACATCCATTGATTGATTTTAAGCTTATTTGAAGTTGATTTATTATGATAAAAAACATCCATATTGTATTGAAGGTTTTCTGATATGTTTGACTATGGATGTGTTATTTTTATACCATTCTTGGTTTATGGAGGAAGTTTTGACATTTTGTATGCTAGTTTTAATACGAATGTTTATGTTATGTTTAAACCTGTTCATTTGAGGAATGAATTGGACTTAGAAAGTGATGGGTGGAGCCCACTATAGCTCCTCAATGCATCAGTAGGTCTCATGAGACAAACTAGTGTCTTAGCACAAGGCCTTGAAAAAATCATATTTGTAGTCCTGGCACAAGGCCTTGACAATGTGGTTATGATAGTGTGGCATTATGCATTCCATCATTATAAAAGAAGTTATTGATATTACTTGTGATTGTTCAACTAGTAGAATATCCACGTGAATAAGTAAATGGCTTTATTTCAATTTATGTCTGCCATATTATGTTTAACTTCACGTTTAAAAAGTTTTTTAGTTATACATTGCCTTATATTTTTATGCCTACTTATCTATGTTTTCTTTGTATTGTTTTACTTACTGGGCATCTGAGCTCACCCGTTTCGATGTTTTATTTTTCACAGGATGTGAAGAAGTATTTTATGAATGACCCGTAGGGGTAGTATGAGGGGATATGAGTGTGGTCTATGGAGATAAGATTTTGTTGTAGGTTTTCACTTTATGATGTAATGTAAATATTATGAATGTTCCTAGTTATTCCAAGGCTACTAAACTAATCGGTCATTCGATACATGATCATTCATGATCATGCCAATGTTATGTAATAATGCACCGACTCTGGATAACTGGGGTTAGGGAGTTACATTTAAGAATAGTATAATGATCTAGTTCATTAGTCTTATGAACATTGTTGAGGAATTTTTTAGGACCAAAAGAATTCCCAAGAACTCAGAATGACTACAGATACATCATAATGGTATATTTTGTATATCATCATCCCATTCTCAGATTTTTAGATAGTAAAAACCAAGGTAAATCATCGAGATCCTTCATTCCCCTCTCAACTGCTCGAATAGGCCACCAATCCATTATATAAGATACATATTCATCAAGAAAACCATATTCAAGAGATGGAAATCCACACACAACCTCAACATCCCATATGGTTTCATGGTTAAAAAAATTAGGGCTACCCAAGGTCTCACATTATGTTGGAAAAATACATTCCTTTGAAAATATACATATATTACATCTATCCAAAACAATATCTACAATATACTTATGATGTTATAGAGAAGATATTATAGAATTTACATAGTCTAATTATATAAATAATCTTATTTCATGGTGGGGTCATAATCCAAACATGTTACTTTGGAAGACAACTCTATACTCTATCACCAATGTTAGAAAATGATCACCCTCAGAATCAGTTGCTCCCAGGGTCATACTAGAAAATGGAGATTAAATAGTTGTACCCTTATATTTGTGAACATACCATCTTCTACCTAGGTTTCATTCACTTAATCAAAGGTAAACCTCACTCCACCATCTTGGACACACAACATCCTCCTCCTGAAAAATTCAACATGTGTATAAAAAATGGATAGCTAGTCCATACTCAAGATGAAGTAACTAATTCTCATCACTACTTTAATCAAATTCCATAATTATATATATCCTCCAAAATTATTTTAACAATAATAATAGCCATGTGTGTTCAATTAATTCCCTCTGCTAGGAGTCTCTAACAACATGGTTCAGGGAATGTTCTGAATCTGAATCTCTACGTATCAAACATGATAAATGGAAATAAAATATATTGTTGAAACAATAAATATTATTATTTTATCTAATGTATGGAAGATAAATATTTTACCTCTAATCACCCCTAGAGACTTGGGGTTATAGGACTTCCCAAACTGTAGATGTTCTTGTTCATGTCTACTAGCTCCCTATGCTTGACTTGGACCACCTAAGGGTGATGTTGGAAAATGGTCGAACCATCGACCACCTCCTCTAGCTCTCTCTACTCCTCTACTATTTCCATCACCCTATGTACCTCCCTCCTATATCCTCTATCTCTACCTAAGAGTTCTATCCATTATTTAACTATCTGCTACATTGAAGTTCGATCAATCACATATGAGACATCCTCGACTATCATAAGAGAAACACCGCCTCTCAATCAACTAACTACTACAATCATGAGATCATTGAACTATATACCCTCTATCTTGAGACCATATCCTAAATCATATGTAATTCTTATAAAACTATTAAACCTGTTGTATACTTGATAATAAGTACTTTTTTCATGTGTACCCTCTACCAATCCCAATTGTCGGGGTATTAAAAAAAACCGAAATACCAATTCCCGCTCAATCACTCCAGTATAAATGGTAATTCAAATAAAATTCACTAATTCCCTAAAATCATGAAATAGGTATATCTTAATGGTCCATTATTACATGATTGGATCAGAACTATATCCATAGATTATTTTTTTGTGGTTAGTGAAATTCAGTGAATACTTTTCTAAGGTAATTTTTCCAAACTAATTCTCTTAATGCTCATGGATATACATATATCACAATAAGGATAAATAAAAATAATCCATGAATATGAATTAAAATTAATTCTATGAGATATCTATCTCATCATGTTTTTGATTCTCTATACTCCACCGTCTCCCATTGGATCCCTGAAGAAGTCCCCCCACCAGGACTACCATCTGGTCTGTAGATTTCCTCAAAATGAAGAAAACATGGGAAATTTCTTATATCATGTCCAGTGCTACTTTGTTTTCTAGATCACCCTAAAAATTATGTTTTGGTACATATAAATCTTATAAAGGTAACTCATGCAACTCACATCATAGATAGAGATTCCCGGGGCAACCAATTTCTCAATAGGTGGTGTATTGATTGGAAAACATCACAGAGGTACCAATCATATAAAATTCACAATATAATATACAATTCACATGAAATATCATCCTTATAATATTACTATGGAAACCAAGAATCACTTTCATTGTGGAGGAATCCTAAAATAAACAAGATGAACCATTTTCAAATAGTATATATTTGGAGTGAAATCAAGGAGGAAAAAGAAACCATAACTACATTATATTTGATGCATATACCAAATAATTTCCCTACAATGGGTGCATGTTACTTCCATATTGATATGTTAATTATTATAGTCCTGGGGAATGGATACATCAGTAACTTAAACAAAACTGGGATCCTTATCATAAGAGATAGATTCAAAACGCCTTAAAATATTTATCTAGTTCCAAACCAAACATTATAGTTAGAAACTATCCAAAATTAGCTCATATGATACAAACTGATCCAATACACCTCTATCATGACTAGAACCATTAGGTCCTACATGATTGATACTAAATAGAGTGTGATACTCCAATCACACATCAAACATTCCATGGGCTGGTGACCCATGTTGGGTTGTCACCCACATTTGAGGCATTAGCCTAAGGTGCATTCATAGAAACCAACATCTCCAAATTCACATATAATGATGAAATATAAAACAAATTTACCAAATTCATTCATACATATATATCTTCATTCATATTTGAAAAAATTCGTGGAAATGATAAATTTAAAATTAAAATAAAACCAATATTGATAATTGAGACCAACCTTATAAGAATGAGGGGACTACTCAAATGAAATACCTAGAACATACCATGTTATATCAAGATCTATATTATTTTCGTAGTCCTCATCCACCAAGGACTCAATTGAAGAAAATTTCACCTATATAAGAAAAAATATGTGTTTTTTGATATCATTTAGGGTTGATTATAATAATATATAGGAGGAATCCATGAAATCACCAAAAACTATACAATACTGGAGTAGTCAGTTTATCACTGCAAAGGCATGTCAATCAGAATATGACACATTATAAGAAGAAAACAAGATATATTCCCGATAAAACATATGTCTCAATAAGTTAATGATAATAATTTTTCCAGAGGATTCTTTTGGTGTCTTTAAGGAAATGTTCATTCAGGATAACTCACTCAATGATCCATGCTCTCATAATGATTCTCATCCATGGGTTAATGCTTTTCAGTTGTTGTTATGAAGTATTAAACACTATAACTCTCTACGTAACAATATATTTATAGGTTATCTCTCCAAGGTCCTAAGGGTTATACTGGAACCACATGGAATAATCCAACCTGTACTTTATCGTATAATTATTTATAATGATCATGGAAATTCCCCACGCCCCATCAATAGAATGATAAAAAGTGATAGAGGATGACACCTCTTGTCTAATTGAGGGATTCTTAAAATATATCTAAGTCTAATCCAATATGTTGGATTATATCCTATGCTCAGGGTCTATTGTGTCATTGAATCCTCATTGGGATGGACCACGGGAATACAAAAAATTTGACATTGTTCTATACTAAAGATATGGAGGGACGCAATATGCCTAAGAAAATGTACATAGTTATTCTTGTCTATCATGATACTATATGTATAAAAATTAATCAAATGGTATTTAATTACCAAATACATGGGGTTTCCATTTAGGACACATGAAATTTAAAATTTAAGATGGAACCTAGCATGTGATGCCTACCCATGATTATTTACTCTGGCCCATGCATGTCTGTGATCATCTTTATATACCTAATCATGTCTGAATACCATGAAATACATGTGTACTCATGTTTTTCTCATTTGTGTATCCTTGTTTATGACACTCTATCATTAGGGTATACTCTGAGCCACCAGCCATGGGTCACATAGTCTATGAAATGTTGTCACGACCCATCCCCCGAGGATCATAACGTGACTACCCCAAGCCTGCCTTCTATAGGCCAGGGGCTGGCGACTAGCACCAAAGGCGTAATTCCCTAAAACTGAGAAGGCATTGTCTTTATAAATCATAGACACACACAACCAGAGTACAAGCGAAAGAAAACACTGTGTAATAGTTTTATAACAATTGTACTGAATGTATAGGGTCTGGAAATACAGTCCCAATAGAAAACTACAAGGAAAGAACACACCAGTAATACTAAAAAGAAAAATAGCTGGAAGATGTCTAGAATCTCCTAGATCATCCACCACAGATCCTACATGAAGGGTAGGTACTGATAGACTCCTCAGGACTCCACGTTGGTCTATCTCCTCTGTGTACCGACTCGTCATGAGCTCCAACTCCGGGTACTGTCCAGTCTTGGTGCTCTCGACCGTCTTCAGCATTGTCTGTCGTCTTCATCCAACACAACGAGGTGCGGGCATAGCCCGTACAGGGGTGAATATAACGATACTTAGTAGGGACCCTGAGACCCTCAAGGTCTAACAAAATCCAACACGGATAAACCACACAGTATGAAATCAATAGATAACCATTACTTATATATATGCCCATAGCTATACCTATGTTATCAAGTAACCCATCTCAATCATGAGGAAAACACAAAGCTCATTGACTCAGATCAAACCAGGATTTTTATTATCGAAACAGTGACTACTGGAGAACTCCCCCTCTGTCAAGAACAGTGTCCCTGTTTCGACATTATGATTCTTCTCACTAACCTTGGACTGTTGAGGTACTCCTCTTATCAAGTACCTAGAGTCTGCTACCAAATACCGGGCACTCCGTCCGTTGTGGGTCTGTTGCCAAATATCGGGTGCTCCCCCGAATAGCCTATAAAGGAACTCCTCCTTTCGAGTATCATGGGTCTGCCACCGAATACAGGGCACTCCATCCACCATGGGTCTGCCGCCAAATACCAGGTGCTCCCCACTGGGCAAGTCGAATCACTCTGAGTCGAATTGGTCAAGTAGTCCTCCAGTCTGTCAGCTACGAGGTCTCCGCACTCTGTGCGCTCATCTCCAAGAGGATCCACTCCATGATCTATTGATCGATACTCCATGTTTCATGAAGTCTCACATGAAAGTATCTCAATGAACTTCCATGACATAGGGGTCTCAACGCAACAGATGACGCTTTAATCAGACAGTCGGCCTATGAGTTGTTGGAATTTCCATCCTAGGGGCATGGTAGGTTTTTCGGTTCAAACCCACCTCACTGTATTTCAACTGTGTCCAATTCTAATGTGGGATATTCCAAAATAATTGTCTCACTCTAAGTATTCTATCGCCACAGACGATTCATCGATCGAACACCCGTAGCCTGATCTATGGGAAACATGGTGAAAATGGGCCATAGCAGGTCCGAGTCTAGTCTGACAAATTCGGATAGACCTAGCCCGTCCTGGTCTGAACCGGGGTCTGACCCAGTCCACTGGTCTGATCCGGTCTAAGGAAGCATCCTGACACGAGTTATAGGACCATCCCGAGGGCGTCCCAGACGAGGGTGGCCCGACCTGACCCGAAGCGGCCCGGCCTGAGGCGGCCTGGCCCGTGGCTGCTCGTCTAGAAAGTGGCCCGACGGCCTAGTGGGGGTCCCCCTTAGCTGCAGCCAGGGGGAAACCACGCACCCCCTGGAACCCAAATGGATTAGCCATTCCGGTCAAACCAAACCGGTGCCAGGTGGTGTCGGTCCCACTCACGCGACACCCGACGGGGTCCCGCACCTCCCGGATGGCCCGAATGGCCAGCCACTCAACACCACGATGTGGCACAACGGAACTATGCCCCCCAGCCGTGGCTTGGCCTCGTCACTGCCTCCTGCTAGTCTTCGCACTGCATGACAGAGTCGCGCTCCTCATCTGACCGCCGCAGCCCACCTGGTCGCGGCCCTTCCTTGCGGCACGGTGTGAAGGCATTGTGCCCCTCTTGCACCGCCTCTGCCCACCTGGCCGTGGCTCGGTTGTTTGCGCGATAGGATGGTGGCATGCCCTTGTGGAAACTTGGCGACCTTACGCCACCGGCTTCTTCGCAGCCAGCTCATTGATGGCCACCGTGTGTACCGCCTCTGTCATCATCGAACAAGAACAAACACAAGGGGAGGGTCGGGTTGTGTTCGTGCGGTCCAAACCCCCCCTCGTTATGGTGATATCATTCAGTTCTCATGCCAGAAATTTAAACGATGAGGAATGAGTACAAAACAAAACAAACCCCCTCCATTGATTTTCGCTCATTGCGATGTCACAGGATGCAGAAGTCATTCTGTTGATGTCGGGTAGAAGAAGAAGAAGTCGGGGAGGAAGGATTCATGGAAGACGAGTCGAGATGATGAAGTTAGTGTTCGTTGAGTTCGGTGGTGTTTCATCTACTTTCCCCGGTTGAAGAGGGAGAAGATGGTGCTCTCCGTTTTTCGATGGTGATGGGCGTTTTTCACATTCTTCATTGAGAGGATTATGTCCTCTCAATTCTCCCAAAGTCTCTTCCTCTCCCTAATTCTCTCGACAAGGATTAGGCCAACCCCCACCTTAATAATACATCACATATTATAATGTTGGCATAATGAATTAAACAATTCAAAAAGCTTCCAAATTAATATAGTTACTATACTTAATTAAATTGGAGGAGTTGGATTATTAAATTATGGTTGAATGTGAAGAGTTTCACCAAATAAATTGGGGGTTTAGAGGAGGGTTAACCCTCAGGTGGGCCCCACCTAATAAACCTCCCAAGGGAGGTTATGTGTGGGTGGTACCCACCACCATAACCTCTCATGGGAGATTATGGTGTGGTGACCCCACCACTAACCACCCCATGGAGGTTTTAACCACCAAAATAAAATAATGTTAAAACATTTACTTTATTCAATTTAATTACAACCCAACAAAAACTACCATCCAATCTTGATAGAATGAAACTATGATGAAAGGTATCACTAAGAAATCACCGACGTTGTGAGATCAACGGTGCCCTCAGATTTCAATTCCGAGCACCGGTTCAAAAGTTATAAAACCTGCTTATATGTTTACTGAACATACCCAAAGAAAACATCAGAAATTGATTCCGGGAACACCGAGCCTCAGAATCAAGCACCGTTAGAAATTGTGGACTAGTGAAATTACCTTGTATGTAAAAAAAATCCATGGGAATTTTGGGGCTTTAAATTCTCCCCAACTTATAGATTTACATCCCCGTAAGCTACAAATCGAACAAAGGGAACAAATGGGGGTACTGACCACGCATATGATCCTCCTGCTCGCTTGTTCTCTCCTGTAGGTTCTCATGCTACCAACAAACGTGCAACAGAGGTTACGACCATCCATGTTTCACCCACTCCTATCGATCCTCAATATCCAATGGAACCTCTGTGATTGTCCCCCGTCATCGATGTCCATCTCCCCGTGGTTGATGATGTGGTATGCGCCGTGCACGTATCTTATCAGATGAGACGTGGAAGATGTCATGCACCTGGTACAACTGAGGTGTAAGAGCCAAGCGGTAAGCCACCTCGCTTACTCTACTGAGGACCTGGAAGGGTCTGATTAACCACAGATATAACTTTCCGCCTCGGCCAAATCTCCATAGACCTCGTCGAGTTGAGACCCCTAGGAAAATGTGGTCTCCATCATCAAACTCCAGAGGTCTCCACATCCTGTCAGCATAGGACTTATGCCTGATCTGTGCAATATTCACCCGCTCTTGGATGATCTGCACCTTCTATGTGGTAGCTTGTACCATCTCTGGACCCACAAGTGATGACTCCCTCGGGTCTATCCGGGATAGTGGTGATCTTCAAGGTCGGCCATACAAGGCCTCAAAAGTTTCCATACCGATGGTGGAGTGATAGATATTGTTGTAGGCATACCCCACAAAAGGAAAGTGATCCTCCCAGATGTGACCGAAGCCAAGGATGCATGCTTAATTCATGTCCTTGAGGTTCTGGGTGGTCCTCTCGGTCTAACCATCAGTCTAAGGATGGAAGGCTGTGCTCAAGCGAAGCTGTGTCCCAAAATCTTCCTTCAACCCCTTTCATAGCCGAAAGGTAAATCATGTGACATGGTAGAAGACAATAGAAGAATGTACACTATGAAAATTCACAATCTCCTACACATAGAGGCATCCCATGCTCTAAACTGATCCCTTCTCTCTGATCAGTAGGAAGTGGGACAACATGGTGATTTAGTCATTGATCTCCCAAATCGAGTCATGACCACTGGATGTACATGGAATATCCATCACTATGTACATGGATATCCCATTCCACTTCCACTCTGCGATCTCTAAGGGATAAACCAAGCCTGCTGGTACCTGGTGCTCCGCCTTCACTTTCTGACAATTGGGGAATCGTGAGACAAACTCTGCTACTACCATCTTCATACATTGACACCAATTTTGTCATCAATGGTCCTGGTACATCTACGCCACACATGGATGTACCGCTAGAGGGGAAGTGTGTAACTCTCTCAACACTTCTTCATGAAGTGAAACTGGTACCAAGGTACGTCCTCTGAAGAAGATGATGTGCTCCACTTCTTCAAAAAAATCCATCAGGTGTCTGCCCTGTGGATATCTGAGCATGTCACATATCGTAGTCAGCGTCCCCATGTTGCGCCTCCCTAACTCGCCAAATAAGTTGGGGAGTGACTGTAAGAGACTATAGATAGGCTGCTCCATCTCTATCCACAAAGGATATCTGCAAGGCAGCTAGCTGATCTGTCACATCACCTAGCAGATGAATGTCTGATATCCTATTGAGAGAATCCACAACAATGTTTCCTTTCCCAGGAGTATAGACTATCTCGAAGTCATAGTCCTGGAGGAACTCATCCCAACACCGTTATCTCAAGTTCAGGTCCTTTTGTGAGAAGATATTCCTGATACTCTTGTGATTAGAGAACATGGTAAAACATTCACCCATCAGATATTGTCGCCACATATTCTAGGAAAAGACCATTGCTTCTAACTCCAGTACATGGGTTGCATAGTTCTTCTCATGATGTCTCAACTATCGAGAACCATATGCGATCATAGCTCGCTCCAGCATCAGGACACACCCATGTTTTTTCCCTGATGTGTCACAATAAACTTCATACCATACGCCCTCCTTTGGAAGCATCTAGATGGGGGCACTAGTCAACCTCTGCCTCAGATCCTGAAAGCTTTGCTGGAATCTCGCTGAACACACAAAGGGTTTCCCCTTCTTCATCAAGGATGAAAGTGGTTCTGTGAATCTGGAGATTTCTGGAATGAACCTACGATAATATACAGCCAAACCCAGGAAACTTCATACCTCCATCACACTCTAGGGTGGATCCCAAGCAAGCACTGCCTAAATGTTCACTCGATCCAATACAACTCTAGCCTCTGAGATGACGTGTCCCAAGAAGTTAACCTCTCGAATCCAAAACTGGCACTTCGAGAGATTACCATAAAAATCGTGGTCTTGGAGTGTATATAGTACAACCTCAAAATGGTAGGCATGATCCACATCAGTAGTCAAGTTAATCAGAATGTCTTTAATGAAGACCATGAAAAATCGATCTAGGTATGGCTGGAAGATACTGTTAATGAGACCCATGATCATGACTAGATCATTGGTTACACCGAAGTGCATAACCAAGAACTCGTAGTGGCCATAACGACACCTGATGTCCGTCTAATACACATCTTCGTCTCGAACACTATACTACTGATAGCCTAATCTGGGGTCTATTTTTGAGAACCATCATTCTCCCTTGAGCAGATCAAATAGGTCATCATTCCTCGAGAGTGGGTACTTGCTCTTCACGGTCACCAGGTTCAGGCGACGGTAGTCAACATAGAGACTCAAGCTCCCATCCGCCTTCTTGGCATATAGAATCGTGGATTCCCAGGGAGAAGCACTAGGCCGAATTAATCCCTTCTCCTACAAGTCATCCAGCGGTACCCTCATATCGTGAAGCTTAGCGGGAGCCATTCAATATGCTTTAGTTGATACCGAAGCCATCTCGGGGTACAGGTCAATGAATAATTCCACCTATCTGTGAGGAGGTAGTCCTGTAACATCAACAAGGAAAACATCAGTATATAGGTCCACCAGTAGTGGATAAGTCAAACTCTCAACATCTACTACTCCGAGGGTAAGGCATGCCAACATGTGAGTGATCGGATAAACCCTCCTCCATATAAGTCTGTCATGTGCAGCAAAGTTTAACCTCTCACCGGTCATGGTGAACCTGGTCCCATCCATGCAGACACACCATACATATCGCCTAATACAGTCGATCTGAGCATGGAGTATAGATAACCAGTCCATACCTAAGATGATATCTTAAGGCCTCGACGCCTCTACGAGGAGATCCCAACAGAAGGTCTCACCTCCTAGAGTAAGATCACACTACCGGAACCTGGGATTAATCATTGAGTCTTCTCATGTAGGAGTCTCTAGCTGTAAGGATTGATCCAACAGCTCCATCAGAATCTCCGAGCACCAAATGAGGGTGGTGGAAATGAATGAGTGACTGGAACCTATGTCTATAAGAACAACATCTATGGGGGAGTAGACACATATATTACCTTGTATCATATCTAAAGGGTCATGGTCATAAGCCTCAGCTGCTTGAATCTGAGCTCTCCCATGTCCACCCGCTCCTTGCGGACTGCCTGGATCAAACCTCTGCCTCTTCCTGGGAGGTCCCTCAATGGACTACTGAACTTCAATACAACAGGTCGGATAGTCATGTGCCATGTGACCAAGCCAGCCGCATGAGTAACACTATCCACTCCTAGCATTTCGGGCTCTGTCTGCACTCTAGGTGCCCCACACAACCGACCCTGAGTCTTGTAGTCAACCACCTGTGGATCTAGTCCTCTTAGACCTCTGCGTCATCTGTCTACTGCCAACTACATAAGACTCCACTACAAATCGACTAGTGATGCATCTCAATGATAGGGACTGCTCAGTAAGGTAACTCTCCACTAGGATGGATCTCTCCAACACTCCCTCCTGCGTCGAGAAGCTGTGGAAGATGAATAAATATCTAATCTCTTGCCTGAGTCCCTGCTCAATGGTTCGGGACTTGAAGAATGGGTCCCATCCCATATCAGTGTAGTAGCATGAGAGGTCGGTGATCCTCACTGAGTACTGATCTACTCTCATGCTGCCCTGCTACAAATGAAGTTGCTCTTGTATCCGCACTTCTAGAAGGGTGGGTGGTATAAACACTACCAGGAAGTGGCCCTCGAAGTCTGCCCAGAGTAATTCTACCTCATCGTGGACCAAGAGCATCAGGATTCACCATCTACCAATTGTTTCCTGATGGAGGCTAGCAGTAAAGATCAATATGTAGTCGGATAGTGTCCCTACTAGCATGAAAACTCTCACCATAGACTCCAGCCAATCCTCATCCACCTGTGGGCCCATCTGTCCCCTGAACATGGGTGGCCTCTGGCGCTGGAACTCATGTAGCGCGCTCAAGCAGCGTGCATCGTCTGCTGCTGTGATGCTGGAATTGGTGGCCCAATGAGTGGTGGTACCGCTAGTGCCTCCGCTGGTGCCTCATCTTGAAGAGGGCCTTGTATCAAGGCCTCATCATTTGGTGTGCTGTCCGTGCATACAACTCTCGGGGCAATAACTGGTCGTCCGCGGAGAGGCATCCTGAATGAAACAGATGTGACACAGTAAAAACATTTATACCTGGTGATCTGACCTTCTATAAGCTGAATCAATGAATCCTATTGAAACACACATGCCATTTGTGTTTTCGTGTACTAAGTCAGAAATTAGTAGTCATGGTCCTGGTGTATGTATACGTCAGCCTCCATACCAACACTGGACTCCCTGAACTAAAAACGAGACTCAGTACCCTTAACACTATTGCTTCAAAGAAAAGAAATATAAGAGTCTTAAGTTCTGCAGTAGAACCGGCTCCTTTGATTCCAATTTGTGATGATCGGTCCCTCGGGGCTCGTATTGTCACTACCCCATGCCCGCCTTCGAGAGGTCCGGGGCTAGCGACTAGCACCAAAGGCGTAATTCCCTAAAACTGGGAAGGCATTGCCTTTATAAATCATAGACACACGCAACCAGAGTACAAGTAGAATGAAACACTATGTAAATGTTGTATAAAAAGTGTACTGAAAGTAAAGGGGCCGGAAATAAAATCCCAACAACAAAGTACAAGGAATGGAGAAAAATGTACAACTAAAAGTACAAACAGCTGGAAGATGTCTTGTAGCTCCTAGATCATCCACGACGGATCCTACTTGAAGGGTAGGTACAGATATCCTCCTCAACTCTCCACATCTGTCCGTCTACTCTGGGTACCGACTCGTCATGAGGTCCACCTTCAGGTACCGTCTAGTCCTGGAACTATCGGCCTTCGTCAGCGCTGTCTATCGCCTGCATCATACACAATGAGGTGCGGGCATAACTCGTGCAGGGGTGAGTATGAAGATACTCAGTAGGTACCCTGAGAACATCAAGGTCCCACAAAATCCAACAAGGATAAACCACAAAGTATGAAATCAATAGATAACCATTACTTAGATATATTCCCACACATATAGCTATGTTATCAATTTATCCATATCAATCATAAGGAAAACACAAAGGTCATTAACTCTACTCATACCAGAATTTTCATTATCGAAACCACTACTACTAGATAACTCTTCCTCTATGGAGAACAGTGGCCATGTCGTGACACAAAGGTGCTTATCACTAACCTTGGACTCCTGAGGTACTCCTCCTAACGTGTATCGCAAGTCTGTTTCCAAATACCGGGAGCTCCGTCCGCTATGGGTCTGCTACCAAATACCAGGTGCTCCCCGTAATAGCCTACAGTGGTACTCCTCCTATTTAGTATAGTGAGTCTGTCCCCAAATACCGGGTTCTATGTCCGCCATGGGTCTTCCTCCAAATACCGGTCGCTCCCCACTAGGCTAGTGGAATCACTCAGAGTTGAATCGGTCAAGCTATCATCAGGTCTGTCAGCTTCTAGGTCTCTGCAATCTGTACGATTGTCTCATAGGGGATCCTCCCCAAAAGCCACTATTAGATACTACAAGCATAAAAAAGTCTCAATTGGAAGTATAAAAAAGGACCACCATGTCATAGGGGTCTCAACGCAATAGACTACGCGTCAATTGGACGCTCGGTCTGTGTGTTATTGGAATTTCCGTCCCAGGGGCCGGGTTGGTTTTTAGCTTCCAACCAACCTAGCCATATTCAAATTGTTTCCAAAACTCAAGTAGGATATTTCAAAAGAACTGTCTCAATCTATGTATATCGTCACTGTTGACGGTTCGTCGATCAGACACTCGTAGCCCAAGCTATGGGTGATTAGTTGCAAACGGGGCATAGCAGGTCCACGTCATGTCCAACCCAGTCAGACCGACTTAGCCCATCCTAGTCTGAACTGGGGTCTGACATGGTACATGGGTCTGACCTGGTCTATGGAAGCGACATGGCCCGTGTGGTCGGCCCGACCCGAGTGGGAAGCCCGAACCGAGGGGGTGGCCCGACCAGAAGAGGCGGCCCAACCCGAAGACTCTGCCTGGACTGAGGGTAGCTCGGCCCGGCCCAAGGCAGCCCAGCGGCTCGGTCGGCTTGGCGACCCGGAAGCCCGGCGGGGGTCCACCTGAGCCATGACCATGGGGGAAACCGTGCGCCCCTGGAACCTGAACGTCTTAGGTATTCAGGTAGAACTGAACCAGTGCCCAGTGGCGCCAGTCTAGCTCACATGGGACCCGACGGGGTCAAACACCTCTCGGTTGGCCTGAACGGCTAGCCACTCCACACCACAGTGTGGTGTGACGGTGCCATGCCCTTCTGCAGTTGCCCGGCCTGGTCGTGGCCTCATGCTGGTCTCCATTTAGAGCGATGGCACGACGCTCCTCTTCCGACAGCCGTGACCCTCCTGGCCGCGTCCCTTCCTTCCGGGGTGGTGCGACAGCACCGCGCCCCTCCGACACCGCTGCAGCCCACCTGGCCGCGTCTCAGTTGTTTGCGGTGTACGACGATGCCACACCCTTATGGTGACCCAACGTCCTTGTGCCACCGGCTTCTTCGAGGCCGGATCGTTGTCGATCACCGCGTGTACCTCCATCATCATCATAGAACAAGAACAAACAAAAGGGGAGGGTCGGGCCGTGTTCATGCAGTCTGAACCCCCAACATTATGGTGATATCATTTAGTTCACATACCAGAAATTTGAACGACGTGGAATGAGTACAATACAAAACAAACCACCTACCTCTATTGTCGCTCACTGCCGAAGTTGGGGGAAGCGGATGTCATTCTGTTGACGTCGGGTAGAAGACGAAGAAGTCGAGGAGGAAGGATTTGGGGAAGACGAGTTGATATGACGTCATCGGTGTTCTTTGTGGGTAGCGGTGATTCCTCTACTTTCCCCGGTTGAATAGGGATAAGACGGAGCTCATCATTCTTCTGTGGTGACGGGCGTTCTTCGCGTTCTTGTTTGAGAGGATAAAGTCTTATCAATTCTCCCAAAGGCTCTTCCTCTCCTTAATTATCCCAACAAGGATTATGCAAACCACCCACCATAATAAAGCATCACATATTATTTGGTTGGCATAATGAATTCAAGATGTAAAAAATATTTCTAATTAATTATGTTACAATACATAACTAAATTGGAGGAGTTGGATCCTTAAATGAAGGGTGAAGGTATAGAGTTTCACCAAATTAATTGGGGGTTCAGAGGAGGTTTAAAACTCGTGTGGGAACCACTTAATAATCCTTCAAAAGGAAGTTATGTGCGGGTGGTACCCACCCCCATAACCTCTCATGGGAGGTTATGGTGTGGTGGCCCCACCAATAACCTCCCCTTGGAGGTTTTAACCACAAAAATAAAATAAAGTTAAAACTTTATCTTTATTCAGTTTAATTAAAAAACCCCAAAAACTACCTTACACTCTCGATAAGACGCAACTGCAGTGAAGGTCTCACTAAGAAATAACTGAAATTGTGATCTCAATGGTTCCCTCTAATTTCATTTCTGTGCACCAGATCAAAAGTTATAAAAACCCACTCGTACGTTTACTAAACATACCTGAACAAAACATAAGAAATTGATTCTGGGCACACCGGGCCTCGGAATTAATCTCCATCAGAAACTACATACTCGTAAAATTCCAATGTATTTTAAAAAAATTCCATAGGAATTCTGGGTCTTTAAAAATGTGTTTAACGGTGTGTTATATAGTTCTCTACATGAAATCCATAAGGCTAAAGGGCGTGGGGAGGGGGAAAATGATGTGTGTTCTTCTAGAGTACATTCAATGTAGTTAGAATGTGTAAAGAAAATGTAGAGTATTATATGAATCTTTACTTCCTCACTCCCACCATTAATTACACCCATATATTTGAAAATAAAAATGAAACATTGATTTCCCAATCATGGATATCATTGGTTATATGATTTTGGCCACCTAAATCGCTTAATGAAGCAACTCTCATCACACCAACATGACAGTACACCCATACCAATAATTGTAAACTCCTTATCGGATCGTGATCTATCATAATTATCATAAATAGTGATTAGAACATCAATGGTAAACCTAAAACCAAGGTAAAGATTCATTGGGACAAAGAACAATTTTGTAATTATCATTCAACAGGTATTTTTTAGAGCTCCAACAAAATGAAATACCAATTATGATTTTTCATAGAACAAGGACATAAAACCCAAAAACATAAACATGAAGAAAAAACCAAGACCATTATTCATATTGGCCTCAACCCATTAATTTATGTTCTAAAAACAAATATATTGTTCAATAAAAAATAAAAAAAATCATTAATTCCAAATTCAAGGAAGATAATGCAATGCCCACAAATCAATATTTCATCGCTAAATTATTCTTGTTAGAAGGATTGACTAATATTCCATGTGGGATAAAAAATGGGGATAAAATGTACATAAAAACATCTTTCCTTTAGTTAGAATTGATCTTTGAGGAAGAATTTTTGATATTATTGTTTCTCAGATCCATGAATGATGATATCATAGATGATAGTAGTGGTACTGATTGATTGGGCCACAATAATTTTATTCCATAATGAACTCCTCCACTACTCTAATCAAATACCTAGGGTAATGTGACTAAGCCTAGTATTTTACAATAACTGGGTGTAAATTAGAGATATATAGGTCTAAAAATATGAATTAATGAATAAATAAATAAATTATTATTATAATTTTTCCATGAACACTTTTTAACCAAAAACCCAACCCTGAAAAAGGTTATGTCACAACTAGTGTGAATCATTCATTCTATATTTAAAGGTAATCCTTGATTTTTGATTCAAGTCACTTTTCTGGAGCTACTCCATTATCTGAAAATAAAATACTACATCTGAGTGACATAATATATTTAATATTTTATCTATTTCATTACAACCCTTACTCAAGCCTCAAAACACATATATAACTCTGTCTCAATCTCCGAAGATATTATTTAAAACATTAAAATTAATTTAAATGGAAATAATGGTTATTACAATTTATGTCATAGTTGTTGTTTTGGGATATTGTTTAATAACCCCCATCATTCAAGGACAAATCAATACACCCTCTATGGTAATTATGTGACTAAATAATTTTATATTCTATACAAAAAAAATCACATTTACTAAATATTTTTATGTACATTATTATTCAAAAACTACTTCCACATAATCCCCAAATGATATTAATTATCTTTCTTTACATTATAATATATAAAATTAACAACCTTAATGTAAAACACTAATTGATCAAGGAAATTTATAATGATGATATTTAATAGACTTATGATGAAATTTGGGGAATTGGAATATCAAATTTGTATCATTAGATGTTTATAATGACCATAATTTAAATGGATGGATTTAGTGGAATTGTCCTTCAATTTATCCACCAACTAATGAAATCTATATCTGAGGTCAATCATTGAAAATTATCAATCTCTTTACAATTGATCAATAATATCAGTAATATCAGGTAAATGATCTTTTTCTTGATAGTGATACTATAAATTCCTTGCACATCAAATCAAAACCCCATTGAACCATCATTATAATTAATTAAAAGAACACATACACCCTCATTGATTCACTTGGTTGAATGAGAAACTTAACAAAAATCATGTACAAATGATAATTCAATTGGAACAACTCAATTAGTTTCATTATTTTTGAGTCCTTAAAAATGGAATTTCACTAGGTATGAAATCTATTAAAAACAACATGATTCAGGGGAACACAAGGAAATTCTTCAGGAAATACCCTATCATTTTACCCAAAAATATTTATATCACCAATTATAATTTTTTCCCATGTAATATGAGATGGATACCACAAATTAATATGTAATATGAACAATCTAGGGTAAATAGATTCAATTGAATGTTCATATTCATAATTGCAATAATAGAATATTTGTTTTTGATTTGGAATATTAAACACAAATTTCATTCCTTAGAAATTGATATGGGATCAATATATAGAGAGATAATGCATGCCCAAAATCAAATCAAATTCCATTGGAGGTAAAACAAAAAGATTATTAATTATTGTATTAATACAGAAGTCTATCAAAGAGTATCTATTAACATTTGGTTAAATCATCATACCATTTGGAATATTTCATAACAAATCAACATTTAATTATTTTGAATATCACTTATCAATCCAAAAAATGTTAAATGAGATGATGGAATTCATTTTTCTATGATCAAATAAGAGTCTTACATATTTGAACATACCTACACCACCTTAAAATAATTATTCTATCTATAATCCATTCCTTATAACAAAATGATTACTGTGAACATAAATCGTTTTTAATCAGTAAATGGAATTATATAATCATATAAATCATTGCAAATATATCAAATATTATGAAACATTCCAATGAATGTATAATAGTTTTATGTTCACTCTATATCATGTTCAGTTCTTCATATGTATTATATATTATCTATCCTCATATTTTTCATAACCTAATATCTAAAAATAAGTAAAATTTAATTTTATACCAATTTAGGTGACCCAATAATGTCATAATTAAATATTCCATTCATTTAGATAAATATTCCCTACACTTTAGAATAATACCATCCCAATAACCATAATGGTTTTGTGTGTTTTAGAAGAAGATAAAAAATTAACATATATAATGAATGATCCTCAGTATATCATACATTTCACTCCCTCAATTGATTATTATTATACATAACCCACATAGAATCCTACATTAAAAAAGGGTAATTGGGAACATAAGAAGTGGTGATCCTAGATTCTCAATATCGGTAATCATGAAAAATATCAATAATTGATCATATATAATCATAAGATATATATAATTTTATAACATAATAATCATAACATAAAATATTAACACCTAATAAATCATATATCATAAATATTCAATTATCTCACAAAACATTATAATTTCAAAATCCATAATTATTAAGAGCGAGGAATCATAATTAATCAATCAGGATATATGAGAGAATATAATAAGTATAAAAATATCAAAGATTAATTTAGTAACCCAAATTATAATATAAAATATTATCATTCATCATGGTTCAAATACAATAATATCATAGTGTAAAATTTCTCATGATGGATTGATTTTACTCCCTCATTCCATCATTTCCTTATTCAAGGTTCATTTCCAAGACTATCATAGTGGAGAGAGTATGTTATTGAATAATATTCACACCCATTTCTTGTATATAATATCTTTTGATATATTTATCATTGCACAATGAATTTTATGGACTTTATAACCCCACCCACAAAATAATGGAATCCATAGATATGTTTTCCCTAATATCCTAAAAACATTCAACGATTTGACATAACATAACCCATGGAAAAGATATGGGATTCCTAGATATTTTTACATCACATTATCATAATACATATATTGAAATAACATGGATGTAATCAATAATTGAGTACATAGTGAATAATAAGAATCATCAACGTTTGTTAACCTAGATTATATATACCACTAAAATAATATTTTAACATTGCTTTGAAAACATGAGAAAAATATCATTCTATTATGATACCATTTCGAATAAGATTTCCGAGAATATTGGAAAAAATATTTTCATTTAATATAAAATTGAAGTATTGTAATGGAGTCCTTAAATAGGAAAATATTCATGATTATAGATTATTTCATTTATGTGGTAAATTAAAAAACATATATTCCTTTCAAATATTTCGTAAACTGACTAAAAGTAAATCATCTGAAAAAAATGAATATTATATTAATTGATGAAAATAAATTCAAATAATATCTAAAATAAAATTAAATATTAATTTTATCCTTAATATTTACATTCGTGAAATTATTTTTTTAAAAACATAGAGATTTAAGAAAATATTTGCCGGCCTAGGAAGAAATAAGGTCAAGTATTCTAACCAACATTTGCCAAATATTTTAAGTACCAAAGAGAGAATAATTAAAATAAAGCATAATAGAAAAATAAAATTAATTGAGTATATGAAAATGGAATTAGTTTTTAGGATAAATAATATATAAATCCCCCCAAAAATTTTCATATATAAAAAATCATGATTAAAAATGAGATTTCAATATAAACCCTCACCTAAGTTCTTATTTTCACCATATGATATTTTAAGATCCTATATAATAAAATTATGTTTATAATATTTATATAATTGGACCATATTAATTATTATAAAAAATTATATAATTCCATTAAATATTTCAATTACCCATTTATTAAATGATTTTTCAATAAAATAAATATTCAGGTGAAAACTAGTCTATTTTATATACAAGGTTTTGTTCAAGGTCATGTTCCTTTCACCTTGGTTGTAGTTTGAGTATCTATAAAATCATATTCCTAGAATAATTATAACATTAATTCTTTATGAACAATTTTATAACCATTCATATAAGTTTGTGATGAAAAATGAATTACTTCCCTTTGAGGACACTCTAATGGATATAAACACATGGATAATGATTTCATTTTCTTATGAGTTGAAATAAAGGAATATAAATAATATTATAACATATTATAATCAAAATTATAACATAAAAAACATATATATTCATAAAATTCATCCATATAACTATCAATGTATAAAGGAAATGAAAAATGAATCAATTCACTTCATGGATGTTATAGTCCCCATATATACCTGAATGACATTATCATATCTCATATGAACGATGGGCCAAAAAAATAGTTTTCAAAAAAATAAAAATTCATTATATATATTTATTTAGTTTTGTTAATATGGTTATAGAATATGTTGACAATGTTAGTGAATAAGGAAACACAGAAGATATTTGTAAATACAATTATAGATTCTTCAGAAAAACTCATTAGGATTACACCTTATACCTTCAATAGTTAATCTTTTAGGAATACCAAAAATATATATTATGTTTTGATTGAATTTATGAGGTTTTTCGGGTAGGTAATGGATGATATATGGGCATGAATTTTTTAAATGAGGGAGGTTTATTTGATATCCTTTTATAGGTTTGGTGCGACTAAAATATTAGAATACATATAATCATAAAATATAATAAATTCATATTCAAATGAATGTGGAACTAAATGGAAAAAATAGTAAATGATAATATACATTATATTTAATAAATCTTCATATAATGGATATTATAAAATATTATTTTTTATTTTATTATTTTTTATTAATTTTGCATCCCTTGATATCCTTTTTGTCCTTAACTAATGTGAAATATTTTTTCATTGTTTCCATTTATTATGAGAAAAATGAAAGTGGAAAAATTACCAAATTTAGACACACTGATTAGAAAATTGTAAAACATTTGATCAAATTTAATTCATATAAATCATATAAATTCATCTTCAAATATGTGAGAAAAACATAATTAAATTTTTCTTAGAAAAAATGAATTCAAAATCTTAAAATTGAATTTAATCCATTCACATGTAAGGTAAAAAAACCATTAAATTAATATTAAATTATCTTATCAATTATATTATATTCCCATTTCATTAAAATCATTCATAAATGGTGACTGATAAAATGAAACGATTTTATTTTCCATTATAACAAATTTCCATTTAATTAATTAATTTTATTCATGGGTAAATAAACCATTTTTTAAAATATTAATTTTCTCAAATAATTTTTAATTAAGATATAAATGAAAAAACTTTCATATTAAAAATACAAAAAAAAAATTATAGGATTATTAATATTTCCTACGTGATTTAGAAATGTTTTTTTTTCATTTAAATACTATAAAATGATTTTCGTATTGTATAATAATTATTAATATAGTCTTTGGTTTACACACATCAAAATTTATCACCAAAATTATTCATTAAAAGTAAAATATATTCTAAATTATCTTGGTATAACATTTAAATTATATTATGATTAAGGATTGTTGTGTTCGTGGTTCTGGGAATTTTTTTTTAATTTATTAGAGTTTCAAAATCTGTTATATTCCTCTTTTTTCATATATAATTAAATATTCAATTAAATTATGTGATTCATACATTTACCTTTTTTTACTGTGGTAATGATGTAATATTACTATTTTTTTATTTTTTAAAAGTCATAGTGTTTTACTAAAAATGATAATTAAGTAAACATACAAAAATAAATTATAGTTTTTTTATTATGTTTTCTAATATTTTATTTTATTATTGTTGTTGTTTGATTTTATAATATAATTTATCTATGATATGATTTTTTTAGTAAAAAATATGTTCAAACATGATTAAATATATAATAATAAATAATCTTCTTACAATCCAAGGTAGTAGAATCTACAAAAATTTTGTGGAAGACAGGGATCTATAATATTAAAAATCGGGTTGATGAATGGATTTGTTTTTGGAATTGTGAAATTCGAATTGTGTAGTGATTTTATTAGTAATTCTTTCATTATGGTAATTCTGGAAGTCTTAATAATTTTGTCTTTTGGTGGTAGATGACAAGGTTACAGTTTTATTTCTATTATTATTATCGTGTTTAGAGGTTGATATGGTTTTTTCTTTCGGTTATGGAAGTTCATTGGATTTTGAGAGGATATATATTATTTTAAATGTGTATGAGTTGTACCATATAAACAGAATTAATCAAAAAAAATATAATAATGAAGAAATTTGGTGAAATAAAAATTTGTAAGAAAATTAATGGAACTACAAAAATAATATTTAGAAATTAAAATCTTTCCTACAAGAATTTAGTGAGGCTAATGTAAATGGTATTATTAAATGATGATTAATTTTTAAATAAACTAATTAAATTGAAATTATTTATAATATTTAAAATGGAATGTTCAGTGGTTTACATGTGGTTATGGTAATATAAGGATTTGTTGTGTTTGGAGGTAGAATTGGTAGATATTTTTGTGCGATGGAGGGGATATGGCCATGGGCTTTGGTTATTAGGGTATTGGGGAATGTAGTTGACACTATGATGGGAATTGGATTGATATATATATATATATATATATTCATTTAAGGTTTTTTATTTCTTATAACCCACCACTTATGAAATATAATGAATACAATATACATATTTTGGTTCTCGTTTATGTGTATACAACATATATTTAGGTTATAATATATATATATACAACCCTTTACCTATTTTCTCTTATAGACATAGTTCAATGATGTGTTAGAGTCATAGTGATTTGTATACCCCTAATATTTGGGTATGTGTGATTAATTTATGGTATGGAAATGAGGTGATGTTGTAAATGGTTGTGGAATTCAACATGTGGTGGTGCTTATTTAGTTTTGGTATGAGCTTGGGGATATATTTATATAATAGTTATGGGATCTCTAATTCAATTTCTATTGTGGTATGACGGTGACTAGTTCAATGGAAGAATGTGTGTGGTAGTATTCTCAATATATAATTTATTATTAGTACATTATTATACATATATGAGGCATTATTGAGAGACAATTAGTAATATCATTCGGTTGTTAACTAGGATAATGAAACGATTCTATTTCATTACTTATTCAATAATGATATAGTATGCTTCTTACATGTTTTCTTGGTATATTCTTTGGAGGAACCTATTGGGTATACTTATATACACACCTTTATTTATATACTATTTTATATATTTAAAGTGCAGAAAAGATGATTTTGTTGTACAATACTAGTTAATAGTGTGATAAATAGTTAGTTTCAATGATGAATTTTTCATAAGAAATTATCATGGTATTTTTTTCAATTAGATAATTTTTTATTTCATGACTATATTTATGTTTTTGTATATCCAATATAAAACACTCAAGACTGGAAAACTATTTGGTTTTATGCTGAGATTGCAATATCTAGAAATGCCCTACTAAACCCCAGAAAAAATTATCACTATAATAGGAAGTCAATTAAAGAAATGATACTTAAGTACTTGAATCTAATTAGTATAATTTTTCTATTGTTCTTTTTATATTAAATGGTAACACACCATATATTATAATTTTATACCCTTAGTGATAGTTTCCAACATAAAAAATACTTGAATATGGATTCTAGTGTTAAAAATGGCTTGGCTACTGATAAATTATTTAAAGAGACCCTATATTTTCATACATAATCATTACATAACATTTTATGAATACATAAAATATTATACTATTAAACGCCCAGGAACCGTCCTAGTATAGTGCCATTAGAAGCATTCAAACATAAATATAGATACATAATGAGAAACATCAACTCCCACTATGTTCTTCTTGACTATCACACTTTTTAGACACATCAAAGATAATACATATCATCTCATCCTAGGGGAAAACCATAATAGTGGTTAGATCATTTACAAAATAAGGGTTAAAAAGTGATATATGTAAGGATAATCATGAGAATAAGGCTATGATAACATGAACATGAAAATACAATACGATACCCTACATATCAAATATCATATACAGGAATCATGGTATAACGATTGGAAGTTCATGGGATACAAATCATATGAAAATAGAGAACATAAGCTAAGAATTTATATAATAGGAATAAAACATGGAATTTTGGTAGAAACACAAGAATATTGTATTATTTCCATAGTATCCAATGCATCACTTCCATGGAAATCATGGTAGTATGGGTTCACTCCCCACACCATCTTATAGTCATGGTTCCCAATTATGGCCATATTATTATCATGAGTTCACTCCTTATAACATCTTTATAGTCATGGTTCACTCCCGTAACCATCTTAGTGGTCAAGGTTTACTCCCAAGACCATATTAGTCTATCTCATGAGAAATAAATCTTTGCCCAATGTGTGGGACGAAGATGTAAGTCGCACCCTTCTCATAACCAAATCATAAATACATGTTCCATAATATTATTTAAAATAATATCATAACACATGAAATAAAATGTGTATCATAAACATTTAAACATTTCATAACATTTGTAAAAAGACAGTTTTAAAAATCATTTCGTCATAAAGATAACCCAAGAAAATAGAGAGTCTTTTAATAGAATATAACCTGTGGAATTGAAATGGGTTACACTATCATCATTCCCTAAAAACAGTTCAATAATGAATATTAATAGAACCATTTTATCCAATGAATCACTTTAAGCAAGTTTTAATTAAGGCAACCCAGAGGTAAAGGAATTATAAACCCGGTTTCCATTCTATGGGTTAACCATCTACTTAATTAATTATGTGGTATTAGAATTTTTTGAGATGGGTTCTATTTATATTATATTTTTTATGTGTATTTATAGTGTATATACATATTCCATCCACTCTAATAAGTCTCTCTTTAATTATACGATTTATGTAAGGGGGTTTTCCTTTAAAATCCACTTTTAAAATTCTATTTCACAAAATCCAAAAGAAATGTTGTTATGCTACTATTATTGTTTTATGATTTTGTTATGGATAATAAGAATTGTTTATGATTATGGGTGGTAACTATATTTCCCAACAATGAATTGGTTATGTGTAATTTGGAGTTTAGCTGTATGGTTACTCCATGTATAACTACAATTGGTACACAAATTGTAAGGTAGCTATAAGCCAACGAGCCTGTACCCAAGTGGTAATGGCTCCTGCTTGGCATCCAAGAGACCCAGGTTCAATACCAGGTGGAGGACAATTTCTAGGGTATAGTAGAAGTGTTGTAGCAGTACTGTAAAAGTCAATGTAGCAGTTATAATTCGGTTCTGTAGTAGCTAGAACTATTCACCCGATATGGGCTTTTGGGCCACCAGTTTGGGCCTACGAGTCTCTAGGGCCTATGGGTCATCAATGTCCTTTAGTACATAGGGCCTTCAGGTCCCGTAGAGAATGGAGTAGCCCAGTTCACATAGAAGAGACCCCTGAAGAGGGTCAGATCAACATGAGTAGCGGCCACCAGATGCAGAGCTAACCGGATTGGAAGACTGAGAGGCTATGGTAGCTGCTATCGGGACCAGGCATTGTGCAACATTGGATGGGGAAATGCTAGTCAATCAGAAATTCAAGGTGGGGAGCTAGGTTATCAATGAAAGAGAATGTTTTGGAGGGGCAGTTCAATAGGGATGGGCCTACGGGTCATGTATTGGGCATGGTATGCCTCTGGGCCTCCGGGTCATGTATTTCGGGTTTGTCGGGCCTTGTTCCTTGGGCCTACGGGCCATGTACAGGTTCCCCTTAAACCCTTAAAAGGGGGATTATACATATTAAGAATAAAAAATATAAGGGAAGGTATCCATAAGGGTTACAAATTATAAGGTAACCAATAGGGTTACAAGATTATTTATGTAATGACACAAGATACCTTTATTGTTATATTTATGTTCTTGTGTGTATTTGAAATCATGTGGAAATCTCATGTTTCACAAATTATGTATATATGAGTGGAGATTATGTCTTTTGAAAAAAAATTCATATGTTACAAGTATTTATGGACTATTGTGTTATTTCCTTCTTCTACAAAAATTTCATAGATTTTGTGCTCATACCAAGTTTTTTTAAATGATTTTCAACATTCATAAGGATGTATGAGAAAAAGAAGGAAGAAAAGGTAAATGTTTTAATAATTTTCAAATAAATCATGATTTAAGATTTAATGTTTTATATTTAAAAAATGGATACTTTTTTATGGTATCCACTCTGTAACAATTTGTAATGTTATGAATGTATTATGTCCCAGTTCTCTATGGATCTAAACCTGAAAATATCCTTAATGTAAAAGGAATTTATTTATTGACTAAATCAAGATTATGTTATGTAATAAGGTTGGATCCTTATAGTTTTTTAGGAAGATTTTGATTACTTTTTGTGTTTGGATTATGTCAAAATAATACCACAAATGATTTTTAATCTTTGATTAATTTGAAATGTTATAGAATATAAATATTACCATGTTTATTAATATAAGATACGTTTATTCAGAATGGTTATATTTATAAGAAACATGGATGCTGAAGAAGAGAGGCACTGACAGAACGAAATCCTTTCGAATCTATATCCTAGAATAATAGAGATTGGAACAGAGCAGTTTGTGAGAGTAATGGATCAGTTGACACATGAAATAAATGGTGGTGGAATCCATTCAAGAGATCAACTAGAGATACTACAATGAAACATGACAATAGTGGAACATTTTATGAGAAAACACCCTTTTTCATTTAATGGATCTTCTTACCCCGTAGAAAATAAAGGATGGAATAAATCCCTTGAAAAGATAATTGATCTTATCGGATGTTCAAAAAATAATAAGGTAAGTCTAGAAATATATTTTTTTCGAAGGTGAAACTGATCAGTGGTGGTAAACAGTAATGAATATCAGGGATAGAGTGGATATTTATTCCTTCGAGTGGGATGATTTTAAATGTATTTCCCGTTTAAAATATTTTCCTATGTTGATGAAAAATAAGATGGAGAAGCAATTCCACAAATTCAAATATAAGGAGGAATATTTAGGGGTCGTGTATGAATAAAACATCACCCAAATAGTGAGGTAAGCTCCATATCTTATTATGGTTCTTGATAGACAAATCAACTGATTTTACTCAGAACTGATGCCAAGGTATTGAAGGGACTTATCCACTCATGAATTCAAAGTTATGAAAAATTTTTCCAATGGGTGGATATGGTAGAGATCAAGTTTTCTGATGATCATGTTCACTTTGGATACAATGAGAATAAGATTTCCAGATTTAAATAGATGGGTAAGAACCAACAAAAGAAATTAGATGGTAAGAAAATCCAGTTTCTTCTTTGTGAAATGTGTGGCAAGAAGCACCCTGGGGAATGTCATACCAAAACATGGAAGTGTTTTAATTGTGGTAAGTTTGTAAATATTGCCCGATATTGAAATGATAATGATCTTAAGACTAATACTGAAAAGAAAACTATAAATTGTTTTAAATGTGGTGAGAGTGTTAATTATGCCAATCCCTACCCAAAGAGAGATCCAAATGATGCATAGAAGACAGAATATATGTAGAAAGGTGTACTGAGATCTTTTATGGCTATATCAGTAGATGTCGAGCCATCCAATGAAGTTCTACTAGGTAATTTGTTTGTTTACTCATATTTTTCTAAATTTATGTTTGATACGGTGTCTACACATTCCATTATCTCTGAGAAGGTTTTTTGTAAATTAGAAATATCACCTCAATAGATGAGATAATATCTTTTTTTTAATCTCTATGGGAAAATATAATAGCCATGATTAATTAGGAAAATATTTCTATTGTGCTTTGAGGAAAAAATTTACCTTCAAATCTTGTTGTTTAAACCTTAGTCGAGATCGATTTTATTAAGGGAATGGATTGGATTTCTGATTATCATGATAATATTGAATGTAGAGCTAAAGAAGTTGTTTTTTAGAATGTGTTTCAGTTTTTATACAAGAATGAAAACATACAATTGATAACATATCAAGAAGTTAAAAAACTGTTAAAAGATGGAATGGAATGTTATCTTGCAAATATTTTTTAAAATAAGGGAACCATTCATATTGATGATGTGCCTTAGTTAAATGAATATCTTGATTTTTTTTCTGATGAGTAACCCTATTTTATACATGATCAAGAATTTAAGATCACATTAGAATTATTTCCTGATGCAAATCCAATTTCAAAACCTCCATATCGTATGTCTCAAATAAAACATCTTGAATTGAAAAACAGTTTCATGATTTCATTGATAAAGGATTTATTCTTCATAGCACTTCACTATGGGGAGCTCTTATTTTTTTGTTAAAAAGAAATATGGTTCCATGAAACTTTTAATTGATTATAGAGCTTTGAAAAACATCACTATTAAAACCAATTATCTTTTTCCTCACATCGATGACTTTTTTGATCAGCTCTGGTGAGCTCAGTTGTTTTCCATGATTGACTTGTGATCATGATACTATTAACTGAAGGTGAATGAGGATTAAATCTTGAAAACAGTATTTCATACTAAATGTGAGCATTATGAATTTGTTTTTATGCAATTTAAATTAAGTATTGCACATTATATATTCATGGATCTTATGAATATAATATTTCAAGAGTTCTCAGTTATGTTTGTGGTTTTGTTTATTGATAACAATCTAGTATTTTCAAAAACTAAAGTGGATCATGAAAAACATATAAGGGTTGTTTTAAAAACCTTAAAGGAAAAGGAAATGTATGGAAAATTCAGCAAGTGTGATTTTTTGTTGCAACAAATTTATTTTCATGGGAACATTATATATTAGAAAGAAATAATAGTTGATCCTTCCTAAACAAAAGTAATAGATGAATTTCCAAGACCTAAAAATGATATAGAGATTCATAGTTTTATTTGATTAGAATGTTATTACTGACGTTTTGTTAGGAACTTTTCACGATTATCTTGACCGATAACAAAGTTAACACGAAATGGTGATAAATTTATTTAGATAGAAGAATGTGATGTTTGTTTTTATGAATTGAAGAAGAGATTGGTGAATGCTCTAGTTTTGGCCTTGCCTTCCCGAAATGGTGATTTTTTCATCTACAATGATGCTTTTTTGAAGGGACTTGGTTCTGTTTTGATGCCGAATGATTAGACAATTGATTATGCTTCACGAATACTTAACCCTCATAAATTGGATTATCCCTCACATTATTTGGAATTGGATTATGTGGGTTTTTCTTTGAAAATTTGGAGGCATCATTTATACAGAGAAAATGTCAAATATATACTAACCATAAAATTATGAAGTATATATTCACACAAAATTAATTAAACATGAGGTTGACAAGAAGGATTGAACTGATAAAGGATTATGATTGCACAATCAATTAGTATCCCAGAAAAGACAACCACATGACAGATTCCTTGAGTCGAAAACATCATTCTTCATTAACAATGATACATTTGTAAAATGATACCTGATTAATGATTTGATGAATTTTGGATTAGAAGTTGTAGGTGTAGGAAATACCTCTATTTTGTCATAGGTTTCAGTGAAATCATCATAATCAGATAGAATTAAGAGATAGCAGAAGGAAGACCATGAGCTAGAGAAACAGGTAGAATTTGTTAAAATGAGTATGTTTTCAGAATATATCCTTGATAAAGATTGTGTTTTATGATTTTGGAAAAAGTTTATGTGTGCCTTGGGATTCTCAGTTGAAGAAATATTTGATGTGTGAAGCTCATAGTTCTCTATTTTCGGTTCATCTTGGTAGTACTAAGATATATGGAGACCTTCAGGATTATTTATTGTTGGATGGAATGAAAAAAGATATTTATGATTTTACTCTGAAATGTATGAAATTTCAATAGGTTAAAGCAGAGTAGTAGTTACTGAAAGGGATGATTCATCTTTTTCCAATGACCAAGATCAAATGGGATAATGAAAGCTTGGACATCATGGTGAAACTACCAATGAATACTTGAGCTAATAATGTGATCTGGGTTATTATTGATCAGAAGACAAAATCTTTATATTTTATTTATATTAGAGATACAATATATTTGGATCAAATTTCATGACTATACATGAAAGTGATTGTCAGGATACATGGAGTTCTGCTTTCTGTTGTATCTGAATAAGATCTCATGTTCACTTCTATCTTTTTGAAGGGACATTAGATGTTGTTTGTCACATAGTTAAATTTCAGTACAAATTTTCATTCTCAATCATAAGGGCATACAAAATGAATGGTTCATACTATAGAGGATATGCTTTGTGATTTTTCAATGGACTATCATGGATTTTGGGTTTATCATCTTTCATTAGTTGATTTTTCTTATAATAACAGTTTTCATTCCAATAAACAAATGCCACCTTTTGAGTCTTTTTATGGAATGCGGTGTCAGACTCTAGAGTTTTGAGATGAAGTCGGTGAAATAAATTTGATGGGGACAGAATTAGTAGAGGAAGTTGCTGAGAACGTGAAGATGATCTGGCGGCACATGAGGATATCTTAGACTAGGAGGAAAAGATATACAGATAACAGAACGAAAGACTTCTCTTTTGTGGTAGGTGACCATGTTTTCCTTAAAATATCTCCTTGGGAAATTGTGATCCATTTTGGTAAGAAAAGGAAGATATGTTGGCGGTTCATCGGTCCTTGGTTAATCCTATAAAATGTTGGACCCATTTAATGATAAATAGCTTTCCCTTCATGTTTGTCTCAGGTACACAACGTTTTTCATGTTTTGATGTTGAGGAAGTATGTTCCATATTTGACCCATGTTTTGAGTCCGGAAGCAGTTCAGTTGGAAGAGAACATTTCTTATGAAGAGAGGCAAGATTAGATCTTTCATTGAAGGGAACAAGTATTGCAGAATAAACAAATACACTTGGTAAAGGTTTTTGATGAAACCACAAGTTAGAATAAGGATTATGGGAGTCTGAAAATGCTGTGAGAGAAAGGTACCCTCACTTTTTGATTAAGTAAATAATATTACGGGGACCTAATTCTGAGAAGATGGGGATAATGTAACACATAATTTTTTATTAAAATAAATGGAAATGCATAAAACTTTTCTTTATTTATATATTTATTATTAGCCGTTAAAAATAAATTTTCCACTTTTATGTTTTGAAATTTGAAAAATGGTCATCTACAATTGTGTTCAGTAAGTTATTTAGAGCCTAATAGAACAAATGTGTTTTTTTAAATAGAAACATACCCTTATGAATAGTAATATAAATAGAAATATGAACTTAATGAATAGAAAATTTTAATTTTAATTTATTTTCTTACTTCTGGATGATAATGACATTTTGGTTACTTTTTCAATGTGATAAAAGAAGTTAATTTTTTAAAATTGTTAATTTTTGAATTAAGTATGATTTTATTTAAAAATAAAATAAATAATATTTAGAAAATTATTTTCAAAAAATGAACTTCATTTTTGAATTCTACACATTGAGAAATGGTAAGGGTGAATTTTTGGTATTTTTCTATAAATTTTTTATTTTTTGATGAATAGGGAAATATGGTAAGATACCATATATTCAAATTATCAATAAAATACACTATTTACGACATCATAAGTGATGTAAGGATACCTCATTAGAAATCACATGCCATTATTACTATTTGGGGTCACATTAATTAATTTTATTCATAGTGTTGAGCAAAAATATTATAATAATGATAAAAATAATCAAAAATACCCCCCTCCTCCACTAAAAATACCACCCTCATTCCGTTCATCATCCAACACATCTCAAGCCTTGATCATTACCTATGTTAATTCCAATAATCCTACCAGGGTTCTTACCACGTCATAGAGATTCTTTTATCAACAAAAGGCCAAATTCAAAGGCCTTAAAAAGTATCTCAAGGAGAAGAGATCAAGTGGTAAACATTCTCTTTTATTAAATTTCTATTCTTTCATTTTATGTCATTCTTTTTCATTCCTTTTGGATTAAATTGGAATATTTCATTAAATATACCCCTTACTTCCCATATTATTTAAGAGTGATAATATACCCCCTTTCTATAATCAATCTATTTTATAAAATTTTAAGTGATGCTGTTAGGCTACTGAATTTTTTGAGAGATTTCTCAATTTTTATATAATTTTGTGTTCCTTTATTATTTTTCCTTAGCTCCTCTTATCCAAGAGGAATGAAAGTTCTGGAATATTTTATATTCTTGAATTACTCATATTCATGGAAAACTCATCATCAATATTCTTCTCATCCCTTGGTTATTCAAGGAATTAAAAACATTGATCGTGATGTTTCGAATTACCAACATCGTGGAGGATGTGGTTTCAATTTGAATTATTTCTTTCAATTATGGCCGTGAAACCATTTTTATAGTTGAAAAAGGTTATAATATATGTATTAAGTCTCATCCCTGGTTCTCTAATTATATATTACATATGATTTATAATTATAAAACAAAATGATGTCGTTATTATCAAAGAACCAATAAAATGATCTAAACGAACAACATTAATGTTTTAACTTATGAATCATCCTCTTGTAAGAATTAAAAATGATAAATGGTAAAATTTATGAATTCTAGAAATATGTAAATACCAATCATTTAAAATTTTGGAGTCTCACTCCCAATCAACAAAAACACTCATCATGAACCAATCATGGAAATCATGTGAAGAACTCACCCAAAAACATTTCAAGGAAAAAAATACTAACACTTAAAGGGTGAAATGATGTAATGAAATGATCATATAAGGTATTATAATGATTATATGTTTCTTTATGATGTCAATAACACTATTTTAATAATTATACCAGAGTTTTAAACAAGTTTGAATTAAGACATGCCCGATGTAATGGAATTCCTAACCCGATTTCCATTTCTCGGTTAACCTTCTACTTCATTATTTATGAGGTATTAGATTTGTTTTGTGTGATGGGTTCTATTTTTATTACGTTTTATTATGTCAATTTACAGTGTATATACACATTCCATCCACTCTAATAAGTCTGGCTTCAATTATATGATTTATTTAAGGGGGTTTTCCTTTAAAATCTTCTTTTAAAATTCAGTTTTTCAAAATTCAAAAGCAATGTTTTTATGCTATTATTCTTGTTGTATGTATAAGTACTCGGCCTTAAAACATTACATAATCATGTATTAAATTAATAATTGACATTGAGGATATTTTAAGGGTTAGTTTTCTAGAGAGTTAGGCTACAACTAATTACATTTCATCTCAAATATTACAATGTAGACAGTTCTTCTCAGTATCCATTTTTTTTATAAAATAAGAACTCAAAAAAAAGTTGTCTCGAGTTCCATATTTTTGACAGCATTACATTTCAATGATGTCATCCTTGACCCTATTCATCATTTTTTCCTACGAAATACATTTAGAAAAAATATTCACAGGATGAGCATAAAAATCTCAGTATGGGATACGCAAAGAAGGAAAATTGTTAGTTTTTCAAAACAACAAGTAAACCATGAATACTTTATCATTAGTAACACATTTCACCATTATGAATTAGTAAATACTCTTCACTGAATAAAATATCCTCACATACACTTTTTTAACCATAATATTACCATAAATCCCCTTGAAATAACACATAACATATAAATGTATCTTGGGACATAAACATACATAAATCGAATACTCATACGGTTGACTTCCACACATATCACTAAATAAAATTGCCATACGGCCGACTTTCATACCAAATGCATTGGAGTTTATAACATAACCACCCATCCTAGTTTATCATGGCACCCCCCATAATTTTGTTCATCATGTAACCTCCCATAAAATGTCCACGTACCATTACAAAATCATAACACATAAAACATTGCAATTATAAATATTTCACTAATAACAATTAATTTGTAATTAAAAAATCATTTCAAGACATTGAAATAATAAATCTATTTCAAAAACCGTTTTAAATACCAAAACACCCAAAATATAGAATAAGGGGTTTCTTCTTCATTTTAAAAAAAATTATGCTTATAGAGGAAGGTAACAAACAATTACACTGGCGGAGAGGTCATTGTCACCGCTTACATTAAAAAAACATTCTTTTTGTATTTTAGTAGAAAGCCTCATAGAAAAATATTCCATTTTAATTAAATTAAAAGTAAATTGTTCTTATACACAGTATAAAATAAATTCGTGTATAAAAAAAATATGTCTCAATGAATGGAGATTGAGACAAAGTCCCATATCATAGGTAAATCTCATTGGTTTGAACCAAAAGGATTTCTGGAAGTGCCTTATGCCTAATGTAAGACTTCTAGGTGGAAGAGAGGGATTTAAGAAGATTAATTTGATAGAGGTTGAATGAGCCAAGGGTCTTGAGAGGTGTGAGTAATGGGTATAAGTGAGGGAATTTTAGAAGGGGGAGAAGTGGCTCTTTAAAAAATTTTAAAAATAATATTTTATTATATAATGATTCTCAGTTTCTAAATGTCCTAAACTCATTAATGTTAAATATAAGATGACTAATGTTTGAAATAAATCCATTCAATATGAATTGAACTTGTTTAGGACACTTTTTTAATCTTTATAATCTTATTTATTTAAATCATTCATTAATGAGGCAAACACTACATCATTATTGTGTCATAAATAAAATAATTTATTTGATGTCAAAAATTAATATAGAAAAATAACATGATCTAGGAAATATTTGTAACTTTCTAATAAATATTTATATTCAAGGAGATAACTTATATAACCCCATATAAAAATTGATGTACTGAAAGATATATGTTTATTTTTTTTTCTTCACTTTAAATTAATTAATATAAAGTGTCATTATCACTATTAAGTGGTTCTATGGAGTCAAAAAATCGACTCAAAAATTCCCAGGGCCGAAAATGTATCAACCAATAAGATTAGAACACCTGTTAGGGTAAATTAATATTATTATAATATTTTTTCACTTTGAATTACCTTATTTACCTTTAATTGCGGTAAATAAAGGCCAAAATTTACTATTCACCAATAATTATTTTCATCTTATTGAACCACATTTTACTTACTAATAAAAACCATGTATGTCGGATCTTCAAAATTCAATTCACAGAAGTAGTAAAATTTCATTTAAATGAAATAGTTAGTTTTTTAACTACTACTACTCAGTGTTTTCACTATTCATCTAAAAATGACGGTGTTCAGAAAAATTCCAAAAATTCAGCCTAAGATATATTTTATATTTAAAATTCAAAAATGATGTCTATTTTACCAAATTCAAAAATATTGAAGTTGGATTAATTAATTTAAAACTATTTCCCGTTTCCAAAATAAAAACATGTTTTTAAGAAACAATAACTATCAAATGATTGACACTTGTTTATATCCAATTTCAAAGTTAAATTACATCCAATGACCAAAATTGGATTGAATAGTAAAAATATAATTTAATTAAACATTATAACCAATTTAAAAGACAATCTAACATTATAAATAAATTCAATTGAAAGGCATTTTTTAATTAAAATACAATATTTTTCACAATTCATTAAAAAATGAATTTTATCAAAAAAGTACAAAAAATTTACGCAAATTAAATTTTGATATACAATTTCAAAAGAAGGATTTTATTTGGTAATGTAGAACATATAAAAGTGACAAAACAATATTTTAAGAGAATTCTCCATTAAGAGGCCGAAAATCGACATTTTACTGAATATTAGAGTATTTATGGGTAAAATTACATTCATTAAAATTTTAAGCCTCTAGATTTTATTGAATAAATGTAAAAACATTTAAAAAACTTTTATTTTCATATTTTTGTTAGTACTATCCATTATCACCAATACAACGGATGACCATTAACTACAATTTAAAATAATATTATATTATTGTTTTTCAGTATGACCCAACATTGTGTGCAATGTAAGATTTCAAAGAAACGTGTTTTTGTGTATCAAGTATTACATTGAAAATAGAATCCCCTTTAAAGTAAAATTAATATTTAATTCAAAAATATTAATAAATATGAAAATATCATATTTCTTTATTTACCTGGGATGTTACTTCCATCCCCCCTTTTGAAAATTGTGTCCTCGGAATGTTATTAACTTATCAAACAAATGGGGTTGTTTGTCCATCATATCATTTTCAGATTCCCACGTTTCCTATTCGACCATATGGTTTTCCACAAAACATTTACCTGATTAATTACTTTATTTCACAACCATTTCTCTCTTTGGTCAAGAACACGGACCGATTTTTCCTTATAAGATAGATTATCTTCCAACTCAACTACCTCTAGGCACAAAACATGGGATGAATTCAGCATATAATTTCTAAATATTGAAACATGAAAAAAAATTGTGTACAGAGGATAAACATTGAGGTAAATCCACTATGTATGTAACTGATTCATCTTTCTCTAGAATTTCATAAGGACCAATGAACCTCATACTCAACTTTCCCTTATTACAAAAACACATCACACATGTCCATGGACAAACTTTGAGGAAGACATAATCACCAACTTCAAATAAATGATCCTTCCTCTAGATATCTGCATAACTTGGCTGCCTGGTCTGAGATATTCTCATGTGCTTCAAAATCAACTGGACTTTTAGTTCCATTTCTTCTACAAATTCTAGTACAATCAACTTCCTTTCACCTACATCATCCTAAAAAGCTGGATTTCGACACCGCATCCCATATAATTCCTCAAATGGTGCCATCTATATATTGGAATGAAAACTATTATTATAATAAAATTCATCCAAAGAAATATGTTGGTCCCAACTTCCTTGGTCATCCATTGAATAAGCACATAACATATCTTCCAATTTCTGAATTTTTCACTTTGACTGCCCAAGTGATTATGATGAAAAGGTGTACTAAAATTTAATTTAGTACCCAACGACTTTTGATGGCCATTCCAAAATTTATAAGTGAACATCAGATCACGATATGATACAATGGAGAGGGGAACTCCATGTAACCTGACTATCTCTTTACCATTAATCTGAGAAAGTGTATGTAGAGGAAAAGTATCTCAAATAGGATGTAAATGAGCCGATTTAGTCAATGGATCAACAATAACCCATATTTCATTATTACCTTGATATGTCTTTGGTAATACCCCAAGAAAGTCCATAGATATATTTTTCCATTTACACTTTGGAACTGTTAAAGACTGAAGCCTCGCTTTCAGTAACTATTACTCTACTCTAACCTGTTGACAAGTCAAACACTTCACAGTAAAGTCAGTGATATCTCTTTTTCATTCCATCCCATAGTAATACTCCTGAAGATCATTGTATATCATAGTACATCCTGGATGAACGGAAATCAGAGAACTATGAGCTTTACATAATAATTATTTCTTCAAATGTGAATTAAGAGGAGAACACAATATTTTTTCAAACCTCAACACACAATCTGTTTCAATGTTAAATTTAGGAAACTTACCCTTCTCAACCAACACTACCGTTTTTTTGTAACTCACTTTTTTCCTTATGCGCTTTCTTAATTATGTATGATAGATATGATTTCACTAACACATGAAACAAAATAGAGAAATTTCTTACCCCAAAAACTTCTATTCCATTGTTTATTCGGTCTTTAATCAAAGGATCATGTTCTAAACTGAACACAATTAATGAAGCATTACTTTTTTGACTGAAAGAATCAACCACATTATTTTCTTTTCCTAGATGGTAATGGATCGTGAAATCATAATCCTTGATTAATTATAATTGTATCATCTATCTCATGTTTAATTAATTCTAAATTAATACATACTTAATCCTTTTTTAGTTTGTATATATTTCAAATTTTACTCAATACAGATGATGCCTTCAAATTTTGAACGAAAAAACAACAGCAGCTAATTCAAAATCACGTGTAGTGTAATTTAACTCATGATGTTTCAGCTAACGTGAAGGATAAGAAATTTCCTGATCATTCTTCATGAGGACACATCCAAGTCCTTTCAACAAATCATCATTGTAGATAAAAAAACTCACCATTTCTCTAAGGTAGCACCAAAAGTGGAGCATTCCCCAATCTTCTTTTCAATTCTTGAAAACAATCATCACATTATTTTTTCCAAATGAACTTAACATATTTATTACTAAACATAGTTAGTGGGATAGATAACTGTGATAACTTTTAAAAAAAAAAATCATTAATAAACTACCAAACAAAGAAAACTACGGATCTTGGTAATATGTGTGATTCTTTTCCATTATTCCATGACTTTTGTTTTAGGAGGGTCAACAATTATTCCATTTTTTGAAACAATGTGAAAAATGAATGAAATTTGTTTTAACAAAAACTCAAACATGCTTAATTACCCATATAATTTCTTTTCATTTAAGGTTTGGAATAGAAACCTTAAATGAGATTCATGCTCCTATTTACTTTTATAATAATACAAAATATCATCAATAAACACAACCACCATTTATCACCTAATTCAGCTGAGACATCACTTCAAAAAACTATTCAAATTTGATTCCGACCATCTCAGGATGCTAATTTTTATGGTTATTTCCCTCGGTATTCCTTCACAGCATAGCTTCCATATTTCTTCTATGAAAAACCTTTCTGAACAAACATATCATAAATGAAGTAGCATGGTAATATGTAAATGATATATAATTTCAATCTTACCATAAATTAATATATGGACACTAATTTAAAAATATCCTAACTCCTAAAGTTGCCTAAAATGACCTATGATACCAACAGTAAGGACCCAACCTTAAAACATTACATAATCTTGAAATAAATGAATAATTAACATTTAGAATCCTTTCAGGATTAGTGTTTTAGAGAATTAGTCCACAACTTATTACATTTCATCTCAAATATTACAATGTAAACACTTCTATCGAGTATCAATTATTTTCATAAAATAAAAAATCATAAAAAAATAGTCATTTCTAGTCCCATATTTTAGATAACATTACTTTTCCTTGATCACATCCTTGACCCAATTCATCATTATGTCCTCTGAAAACATTTCAAAAATAGAAACATGGGATGAGCATAAAAATATTTGTAAGGGATAAACAATGAAGGAAAATAATTATTATTTTCAAAACAACTATTAAACCCTGAATACTTTATCACATGTAATACTTTTAACCTTTATGAAGTAGTAAATAATATCACTTAATAAAATATCATTTCTTAACCCTTTTCAACCAAAACATTAAACTAATACCCATATAAAGAAAACATAACATATAAAGGTAACATGGTACATAAACATAATTAAATGAAATATCCATACAGTCGACTTCCACACATATCACTAAATGGAATAGCCATATGGCCGATATCCATACCCAATGCTTTGGAGGTTATAACGTAACCACCCATCCAGATTTTTCATAGCACCACCCATCATTTGGTTTATCACATAACCACTGATCAAATTTCCAATTAACATTATAAAATCATAACACATAAAATATTACTAATATAAATATTTCACTAATAACAACTCATTAGGAATCAGTATAAATCCTTTCATGATATTGAAATAATAAATCAATTTCAAAAACCATTTTCAATACCAAAATATCTAAAAACGGAATAAGGGGTTTCTTTTTCATTTTAAATACATTATGGCTTAGAGAGGAATCCAACTAATGATTGTGGTGATAGAGAGGTCATTGTCACTACTTAAGTTAAAAAGTAACATTATTTTTTCATTTAATAAAATGCCTCATTGAAATCATTCCCTTTGAATTAAATGAAAATTCAAAGGTATTTATACACCATATAAAATAAATTCAGGTATAAAAAAAATATTCCTCAATGAACGAAGATTAAGACGAAGTCTCTCACCTCATGCCTAACTTAACCAATTCATTATTTAATCTCCTGAATAATAAACTAAAGCTATGTTCTACTTTATTAAGAACCTTTTTAAAGTTTATTATTCCTTTTATATCACTTATTACCATGTTATAAACATTATTTAATTATTTAAGTTAATAATGGTTGTTTTGTCGATATTTGGTACTTGAGTTGAAAATGAACTTCTTATAATTACAAGTTGTCCATGTGGTCAAAAGTCCATTATATACAGAATAATATTAATTATTTATAAATCATATAAATCATATATATCCAGTATATATGTATTTATAATGGTCCATATCATTTGGATATATGAAAATTAAATGCACCGTTCATGGAGACGGTAAGCCGTACGTATGCATAAACGCCACTTTCATTTCATTTATTTTTATATTTAAAGGAATGAAAATAAAAAGATACATAGTTATATTATAATTATGATATGATATCATATTTTATATATGTTACATATATTCATCAAGACCATCCTCTATACGTTCCATGTATGGTATGAATGAGTCATATCACTTTGAGTGGGCGGTAGTCCACACTTTCCTCAAATGAAATTATCGCGTTCACCCATTATGGAAACCATAAAGGTATTCTATAAATGAAATATAAAAAATTATATAAACAATATAAATATAATATAGATCACATATATATATAGTTCCAACTTAATTGCCACAATGAGAGGTGGTAGGAGAAGATTGAACAATCATCGTTTTGTGAGGCATTAGTTCGTCGTCCACAGAAATATTATGTTCTTTACCCATTAGATGGAGGTGTGTGAGTGTAGTTCGAATACATCTCATAAAAAAATCCTAGTATATTTAGGAAACTATTTTTCTTATAAAATAAAGTAATAAAATGTGTTTATGGGGTTGGAGAAGGAAAATGAAACAGAAGAAATTAAGAGAATATTTTACATTTAAATCGGCTAACTCCCTTTGGTTTGAACCAAAAGGATTTCTTTACGTGCCTTCTGCCTAAGGTATGGATTATAGGTGTAAGATAGAGATATTGAGAGATTAATTTGGAAATGTTACATGAGTCATGGGGATTGAGCTATTTTAGTAATGGGTTTGAGGTGAGGGCTTTTTATAAGGGGGAGGACGAGCTCTTTTGGAAATTTTAAAAATATTATTTTATTATATAATGATTATAGGTTTATAAATGTATAAATCTAATTAATTTACAATATTAGATGAATCATATTTAAAATAAAATCATATAATAATAATTGGCCAGGTTTTGGATATTTTTTTAATCTTTATAATCTTATTTATTTAAATCATACATTACTGAGGTAAACACTACATCATTATGGTGTCATAAATAATTTTATTTACTTTATTTCTAAAAATTATAATAAAATACCGTTATATAGAATATATTTTTATCTTTTTAATTAATATTTATAGTCTAGGAGATAACTTATATAACCACATGTAAAATTTGACTTACTAAAAGATATATCTTTATGTCATTTTTTCCTTTACATTAAATTAATTAATTTATAGTGTCATTATCACGCTTAAGTGGCTCTATGGGGTCCCAAAATCTACCCAAGGATGCCTATGTTCAGAAATTTTTCATAAAATAGGATTAGAAAACATGTTAGTGTAAATTAATATTATTATAATATATTTTTTACCTTGAATTACCCTATTTACCTTTAACTGCGGTAAATAATAGTCAAAAGTTACTATTCAACCAAAATTATTTTCATCTTATTTAACCAAATTTTACTTAATAATAATGAAAATAAATTTTGGATTTTCTAAATTCAATTCACAGAAGTGGTAAATTTTCATTGAAATGAAAAATTCAGTTTTTTTACTATTACTCAGTGATTTCACGATTCATAAAAAATTTAAGGTTTTCAGAAAAATACCAAAAATTCATCCTAAGATATATTTAATATTATGAATTCAGAAATTATGTCTATTTTACAAAATTAAAATTATAGAAGTTGGATTAATTAATTTAAAATTAATTCCTATTGTCAAAACAAAAACGTGTTTTTAGGAAACAATAACTATCAAAAGATTGGCACTTGTTTATGTCCAATTTCAAAGTGAAACTACATTCAAGGACAATAATTGGATTAAAATTTAAATATATAATCTAATTAAACATTAAAACCAATTAAATTATAATATAACCATATAAATAAATTATATTAAAATGCAGTTTTGAATTAAAATATAGTATTTTTCACTATTCAATAAAAATTGAATTTAATCTGAAAAATAACAAAAATTTACCCAATGTAAATTTTTATGTCGCGATTCAAAATAATAATTTTATTTAGTCAAATAGAACATATAAAAGTGACCAAAATAGAATTAAATGTGTCTTCGTCATTAAAAGGCAGTAAATCAACCTTTTAATGAATATTTGAGTATTTATGATAAAAATTAGTTTCATTCAAATTTTGTGCCTCTAACATTTATTTGATAAATTTAAAAACATTTAACAAACATGTATTTTAATATTGTAGTTAGTTATGTCCAGTCCCACAAAATCAATGATTATACGTTGAGTAACATTTATAATAATATTATGTTATTATTTTTCAATGTGACCCAACGTTGTGGGAAACATATGTTTTAAAAGATTCATGTTGTTATATATCAGGTATGCCATCAAACATAGAATCTCCTTTAAAGTAAAATTAATATTTAATTCAAAAAATTTAACAAATATGAAATATCATATTTCTTTGTTTACCTAGGATTTTGTATTAAGATTATGTTTGGGATCTCAGGAATTATTTATGATGAAGGGTGGGACCTATATTTTTCTCTAATGCATTGGATATGTGTAAGTTGGAGGTCCGTCATATAGTTTCCACAAGTGTAACTGTGATGGTTACACAAAATTTAATGTAGTCGTGAGGGTTACCGTTTATAAGGTAGCCGAGAGGGTTTTAAGATTATGTAAGTAATGCCCCTAGATACCTTTATTGTTATATTTATGTTCTTATGTATTATTTAAATCTTGTGAAAATATCATGTTTCACAAAGTAAGTATATATGAGTGGAGATTATGTCTTTTGAGAATGTTTTCATATGCAACATGTATTTTTGGACTAATGTGCTCTTTCCTTCTTTTACATCCTTTATTGAGCTTTCGCTCCCATACCATGTTTTTTAAATGATTTTCACAGGTCATAAGAATGTGTAAGGAAAAGAAAGAAGACATTTTAAATGTTTGAATAATTTTCAAAGAAATATTGTTTTAAGATTTAATGTTTTATATTTTGAAAAAAATGGAAACATTTTTTATGGTATCCACACTGTGACAATGTGTAATGTTATGAATGTAATATGTATCAATTATTTAAACCTATAAACTAGAAAATATCATAAATGTAAATGGAAGTGATTTCTTGACAAGAATAAAGATTATGTAATGTAATATTGTTGGGTACTTATAGGAATATCATGAATTTCAATTTTCTCCCCATCAGTTTGAGATAAATACCCCTTATGAATGGGAATTGAGACCTATACAGATGATGTAATATCCTAAGGAAGTTCATAATTATCATCACATGGTTGGATAATCATAGGAGGGTTTGAAATATAAAATGTAACTTATCTTACTTAACAAATGATGTCATATTGACATAGATATATATAATCAATGCCTAATATGAATGAAAATTCAACCAAAGGAATAATTATAATAGTTTTAGGAAGAACATATCTATAAACACCAAATATAAAGAAATCATATTCATGATATAAATCATTGTTAAATTAGGTGTTTTCACTACCTAATCCACATCAAATTTTTTTTTGGATCATAAAAACCACAGAAAATTATTTAGATATGAATGAGTGGATAGATCAAGAATCAAATATGACATTTGCAGCTCTAAAATGGATTGTAATTATACCTTTAATCATGCTATTATTGCACCCCTCATCATAAATACTGATTTCATGAGATTTCCCGTTATCCTATGGTATAAGATGTTACTGGTGTTGATCTTCATCACTAGCCCTTGGTTTTATGTCATTTGTAGCATAATTATTTTCCCCCATACACTTGTATAACTAAATATCAGGAGGTGATTTTTGTGATGCTTTTTCCCCATTCAAAATATTTGATAACATCTTCCCATCACTTTGAAAATTAAATGTCTGATGTACTATCCAATCACACTTAAAACATTATTATACCCATAAAGTAAAATTACAGCATAATTCTTTCCAAAATTAGAGCATAATATATATATATATAATTTTATTTTCTTCATGGTTTTTAGATTTTCTATTGATGACTATATTCCCATTATATTCAAAAACCTTGTGATTGATATGTGACTCAAACCTCCATTTCCACCTTTATTTCACAGTTCACAATCTCTTCAAATATACTAATGTATCCTAGGTCCAGTTCCCTTCAGATGATTTTCTTTAAGGCACTGAAGAACTAATCAACTTTGATTTCATCTTGGAAAATAATTCTTGAAGCGTACGTTCGAAATATTGGAAAATTTGCTTCATATGTACGAATAGATTCACCATCCCTTTTCTTCAAATCAAGGAACTCTTTCCCAATCTTGGTATGAAGAGTCTGAGGATTTTACTTATTTAAAAATATGTTTTTTATGTCCTCCCATTCCAAGGATTCAGTTTTATATTTCTACCATGTATTCTTGATTACAACCCACCACTAGTGTCCTTCTCCTTGAAATTTATAGACAGAAGGAAGGATATTCTCATGCATCGGATACTTGAGAATGTAGATTATATTTTTGGCATTACTAATCCATTGTTTTTCAATAAGTGGATCATAATAACCTCTAAAATAAGTTTTGTGTTGCCTTGTAAAATACTCAATAGAATGTTTTTCACTCCTGTTATCATTTGGAATTCCACCATTATCCATATCATGAGGAGTCTATATGATAATAAGCACAAGGTTTTTCCTTCAAGATCACATAAAATTGGGTTTCACAGGAGTATAATCATTTCATTTTCCAACATAATCACAATTAAGATGGTTCCTTCGAGTTTCAACCATTGAATAAAAGAAAAATCATAGACTAAAGAACAATTATTATAATGGAGAACAAAAAAATTCTAAAAATTCACTTATAGGATGTATAAATTATTAAACCGCCCTTTAGTTATATCATATAATGTTCATATTTGGTTATTCAAAATAATCAACTATGTAAATCCATCTTGATTATTTTTGAATAGTTTATGAATTCCCAATGCATTTCCCCTAGGAGTGTCAAACTAGGTGTGTGTCAAGGCATGTTGTCATGTACCCAATTACCAAGAGTCAGGATGTGAACATATTTTCAGAGTCTTTACACATAGGTATATCTATTATAGATCCACATCCACATGTAGTATCTATATAGGGATTCATTTCTAGTAAACCAGTCACTATATCCATTACAAAAATTCTAGAACATTTCTCTATACTTTTCCTTATCCAAATACATCTCCATAATCAAGTCAGTAGGGTTATACTGAATGTTTTCTCATCCTAGATTCCAATGGTTAACTAAACCATTCCTTTTATACCAATAATATTGACCCTATATTTCTATACATTATCATTACATAACATTTTCAGAATACTTAAAACATTATACAGTCAGATTCCCACAGATTATTCTAGTCTAGTTCATTTGGATGCATGGAAATATAATCCCTGACACATAATTGAGCTACATTATAACTCACTAGGTTTTTTTTTACTAGAAACCTACTTAGACACACCAATCATAATACATATCTTCATCACCTAGGGACAGAATCACAAAAAGGTTTGAGCTTAAATGATCTCTAAGGGTAACCAAGGGATATATGTAAGCATAAAAATGAGAATAACGGTATGAGAACATGGTCGTGAAAATAGATGATAATTCCTTGCATATGAATGATCATATATATGAATCATTGAATTAATAATTGTAGTTCATAAGACATGAATCATAAAAAAATAAATAACATATGGAATGATATCATAGAATATGAATAATACATGGAACTGTGGAAGACACATAAGAATATAGTATTATTTCTATAGTGTCCAAGTAATTGTTTCCATGACCATCTTGTGAGAATGGGTTCACTCCCCATACCACATTGGTTGTCCTGGTTAAATCATATGGCCATCATAGTGGCATGAGTTCACTCCTCATACCATATTATTTGTCATGGTTCACTACCTTCACAATCTTAGTATACAAGGTTCACTCCCAAGACCATCTTAGTCTATCATATGAGATATAAATATTTACCTAAAGTATTAGAGGGAGATATAGGTTCAACCCATATAATAATGAAATCATACGTACATGTGCCACAAGATAATTAAAAATCATATCATAACCCATGAAATGAAATGTCTATCATAAACATGTAATCATATCATATACTATTAAACATTACATGTTTCATAATCATTTATTCATAATCATGGCACATGAAAAGAAGTGGTATTAAAAAACATATAACCCATGGAAGATAAATGGGATTTATAATCATTATTCCCTCAAAACATAAACCATTCAATAAATAATATTAATGGAACTATATGAAAATTCCCAAGAATATCATTTACAATATCAATAGATGTCATCTTAGATGGAAAATAACTTGTAATGATATTTTGAAATATATTTTTTACTAAAAAACCCCTTATTCATTGAAAAATTCTATTTAAAACATAATACCTTTTCAAAACCATATTCTTGACAATAAACTTCAAATCATATAAATAATGCTTTCAAAAACATTTGGAAATATTGTTCTTTAAAATTTGATTTGAAAAGTTTTAAAGGTAGAATTAAATATAGTAAAATGTGTTTAAAATAATTATTCCTAGAATATGGGCTTCAATGATCTTTTGAAAAAAAAAATATTGTTTTTTTAATATGATATTTGAATACAATAGATTTCCGACTAAAGATAGGGAGAAAAAAAAGTTTTACATAATCCATTATCTAAAATACCAATGAGTGGAAAATTGTACTAATATATGGATATATCATTAAAAAAAGAGTATAAGTAAAATCATCAGCATTCATGATTTAAGGAATACAATATTTCATTAAGGGAGAATAAGCATAAACTATTTTGAAAAATGATGAGATTGTTTCAATATTCTTTTATTACATAGTAATATGAAATCATACCATCCATGTAAGAAAATGAAACTACATGAAGCTTATAATATAATAAAAATAAGTATATTCATGATATAACTTGTAAAATGGATGTTTATACACCTTGAAAAATGATTTTGGTGCGTAAAAAAGGGTCTTAAAGAAGGATAATTGAGACCAAACTATTTACCAATTTCTTAAATATTGAAACATAAACCCCAGGAAAGATAAATCATAAAATTTATATGAGAATAAAAAAAATATATGATATATATAATGCAATCATGGTATGTACGTATACAATACAAAAGGAATCAGTGGTGAACATATCATGTATCTCTCAGAACTAAAAACTAAAATGAAATCCCCTAACCATGTGTCTTGAATCTCATCGTAATCATTCAAACCAACTATATAATAAATATAAATTTATTATAAATATTTTAAAGAACCATATTCTAATATATAATAACATATATAGTTTGATTATGTCCTTATATTGTACTATTCTGAACAATCCTATGTTAATGATTAACATTGGGTAATATTCTCTTTGTTCTTTATAAGTGTTTAATTTATTATATAATACGTCCATATACATATATCATGATTTAAATAATGTAAAACATTATATAAATATCATTTATATTCATTATATTGGTATTATAATAATCTATTTAATATAGAATTGTGAAATTGAATACACAATTCATGGAAACGGCACGTCATATATAGGCATGAATGTTGTTTTTTTTATTATATTATTAAAAGAAAGAATGAAAATGAATTATTTTTATATGTGAATAAATTATAATTAAAGCATAATTATAATGTTATATATATAATATAGTTTCACGAAACTCATCCTTATTGCTTTTCAGGATGTGTTTATATGAATCACATCGCTTTGAGGGGGAGATAGTCCACACATCCTCAAACGAAATTATCTTATGAACACCAAAGGGAATGTAAACAAGATATGTGTTGGAAAGTAATAAATATAGTTAAGAAATAAAAATATAATATATAACATATATAAATAGAGTTTCCATCTTAATATCCACTATGATAAGTGGTAATGAAAATTGAACAATCATCGTTTAGTAATATGATACTTCATTGTACACATAAATCGTATGTTTGTTCCCTAATATATTGAGGTATCTCTGATTATCACTAGAAAAAATAGCATAAATAAACACTAGAATATTTTTCATATATTATTTTTATAACATAAAATAATATAATGATATTTGAGGTGATGGAGAAAGAAAATAAAAAAAGGATCTAGAGAGAAGACGTTACATCTAAAATGTGTAAATCCTTTTGGTTTAGGCCAAAAAGATTCCTTGGATAGATTTCTGCCCAAGGGGAGGATTCTTAGAGAAATTGAAGTATTTTTAGATGTTTATTGGGTTGATATTGGTGGAACCTTCATTTGATAGTTTTGAATAATAGAAAGAGGTTGTGGAGTTTTATAGGGAAGGAGGAGTGTCACTCTTGTAAATATTTGAACATATAATTCCATCGATGTTTTTTATTTTGAAATTTGATACAATAATTATAAAAATACGAGAAAAGGTGATATAAGGTATAGATAGATATATCCAATGCCTTTTAGATATTATTATTGGTGTTTCGGGACCTTAATGTTATGGTTTAGTCCCTTATTAAGCATAATTTAACCTTAATCAATGTAATTAATGTTAATAACATCCACTAATATTTTTGGTCAAAAACTATGTTTAAATTATTAGATATTATAAATTATTCTAAATCAAAATATGGAATCCATTTTTCCAAAATCTGGCTACAAAACTGGAATAAAATAATTTAAAATTAATCTCATAGTTTGGTCAAAAAAATGTAGGTTTTAAAGAAAAAATGATCAAAAGTTCGGTATGTTTTTATAAAAATATTTAATATGAAATTGGTTCCAATTACCCAAATTTTATTAATTGATAAAAATATAATCTAATTAAAATTCTAAACCAGATTAAATTATAATTTATCATTATAAATAAATTAGATGAAAAAGATGTTTTGAATTATAATCTGATATTTCCACTATTCATTGAAAAATGATGTTCCTTAGAAAATTCCCAAAAAAATCCTAAGATAATTTGTACATTATAAACTCAAAAAATTATGTTTATTTTATCTAAACTAGTTTAATATTATATCTATAATAACTTATTATTATTTTTCATAGTATGACATTAAAAGTAGTTTATTCAAGAAAACAACATCTTTAAACATAAAAGGACATTACCAAAAATAATATATTTCATTATAAATATGATTTATTAATATAATTAAATTATAATAAATATTTTAAAAGTATATATTACTGTTCGGGTTAATATTTTTTAAAGGATAGGTTATAACTATCTAGTTGAAATAATTGTATCATTAAAATGATATTTCATAGAAACTCTATGTTGTAGGTGATGTATGCTAGGTTGGTGATGAAAGTATCATACTATAAGTAAGAGGTGGGTGTAATGTATACCAATTCCGTGCTGGATGAATGAAATTTTTGAACTAATTCATTAGAAAATAAAAATGAACATTTAATTTATTCAACCAAAAATTCCAAATAAACTTGTGGTGTTATAGGAGTGATCATATCATAGAATGGTTGTGATTGATTTTTATCAATGTGATTGTTTTAATATCATGCTTTTTAGAGTTATGTGTAAGTTTTGATTTCATTTTCCTTGATTGAGAAATATTTCACAAGAACTGAAGACCTGAGATATGATAAAGAGACTCAAAATGGAATTAAATGTCTATTAGGATCTAACATAGAAAATTTGATATCATATAGAATGCATTAATAATACAGTGTTCAAATTTTTTGGTATATTCCTAGGTGTTGTACATACCTCATTTTTTAACTATGATTGAATATTACTTATTTCTGAAAATTAATCTCACTTTAGAAAATGAATTTATCATATATATATATATATATTTATATTGGTAAAATTATTTTTGTGTTTTGTGTTTCAAGAGATAAATGGGGTAAATCTAGCACATATTGATATTGATAGGGAGGAATAATATGATACTCTTATTGTTTTTTGTATATTTGATCATGATGTTAATGATTCAAATTGTATGTAGTTTTTTTGAGTTTCATTGTTATAGAATATTGATGAGATATGGGTTTATCATCAATCAAGATATAGAGATATTCTTGAAAAAGTTTGGGAATTATTTTTTGATTAATTTGAGACTGGGTTGACCATTGGATCCATTGGTTGTTATGTTTTTTTGGAGGTTCACCCTATTAGTTTTATGTAATCATAACTGTAATAATATGGTTTCAAAGGTGAAATCAAAGAATTTTTATTGTAAATTTTATGTTGATTATCTATAATTAATGTTGAGGGTAGTGTTATGACATTAGTTTCTCTCCATTTTATAGGAAAACACATATGCGAGGGAATTAATAGTTTGTCATATGGACCTTCAATGATTTTCATTTTATCATCTTACAAATGATGATGCTCGAGTGAATTATTTTAAGGAGTATTAATTCTAAAATATTCCTCATCAGGTCAGTCATATCATTTTACTTATATAAAATGAGGTGTTAATAAGGGTATATGTGACAAAGATGATGTTAGTGTGAAGAAATTAAGTTCATGAGTGGATATTTCGATTATTACTAAATTTCTAATTTTGATCATCATGGAGATTATTATAGTCTTCTCTACATTGAATTATCGATGGTATAATCTCACATGGTCTTACTATAAGCTCTTATGTGAATTTTAAATTTCATAGAATTCTATATATATTAGAAGAATGAATGTTTTTCCACCATTAGTGGTTTGTATTGATATGCCATACATAAATTGATATCGCCTCTACAATGGTTTACACTATTTCCTATATGTACCTGTAGTGTGGGAATCAATATTTTACCATAAATAAGGATGGTGGAATATATTTACCATAGAATATAGTTATTTATCATCCTCAATGATCATTGACTTATCAATGTCATGATAGAGGAGTTCATCAGGAATTGTATGTAAGAGGTTCTTGTTGTGGTTAGATTCATATGATGTAGTTTATAGTAGCATATTGACATGATCATTTACATGGTACCATTTTCTTATAAGATACATTATATTATACCTTTTATTTAAAAAAATTAATACTTAACCTTTTTGATTACCTTATACATAGCTCAATGTCTTACTATAGAGAGACATCTAGTGTAAAATGTGTTGACTCCGTCGTTATAGGATTATCTACCCTATTTTATGTATGTCACAGATGAGAAATAATGATATGAAAATTAAAGTAAATGGTAGGGTTTTTAGTATACAAACCCAATTTAAATTCAAATTGTTCTCTAGGATGGTTTTCCAGAGCGTCTTAGTCATGCCTCCCCATATGCCAAAGTGTGCCGACCGGTAGAAGGAGTCTGATTAGTTGAAAGTGAGTGAGACTATTTTTGCAGGTGGTGATAATAATTTTTATCCACATGTACAAAACATAGGTGATGAGGTACCATAATAATAGAAGAAAAAAATATAATTCAGTAGGGTCATAAACGAAATATTATAATTAATAAACAAACAATCCAAAAGGAATAAAAATATTTATAAATGTATACAATATTTCAAAGTAGGTCCTAAAATTAAATCAAAATCAGGTTCTCCCATGGATGACCACATATAAGTAATTATAAATATCAAAATAAACTCCAAATCATTGAAAGAACCACTAAGGTCCAATATAAACCATACCATGCGATGTGTATATCTATAATCCCCATGGTCTATCTCTAGTGCATGATCCCTTACCTGATCTCAGAGACATAGAGTCTACAAGATTCCCATGGGGCCTATGTAGGGTTTGAGTATGAACTCAGCATTCCACCACCAACATGGTCCTATATTTCATCCATAATTATGTAGATATTTTCATTTTAAAACTAAAAGGTGATGGACACCCATCTTATAAACAATCCACTTCCTAGGTGATCAAAAACCACAACGAAGAAATTATGTACTTCATCCATCTATGGTATATCATTGTTCGCATGCACCCAAATATAAATACAACATATATTAAATGTCGGATTATATATATATTGTAGAAAGGACCCAGGTCTTAGTTCCTTGGCATCCCATGATGAATATCATACCAGGTGAACCCTCAGGTTCCACCTATAAATATATCACTGGAACATCATTCAATAAATCATGTAACATGAATATGAATAGAATTCCAAATCAATAAGTCCAATGACCCTTATAAATTGTCTTAGAATGTACCTGACATCTCAACAACATGACCTCCCAAGTATTGAAGATCCCCCTCCTCTAATAAATAATTCTTTTGGATCGAAAACCGACGTAATATGGCTCGGTGATCTACATCCTCTCAAAACCACTACCCATTGGCCTTATGTACAAAGGAATATCTCAGCCCCCAAATGATGGTCTCAATAGATTCACATGATACTCCTTCACAATCTATATGGATTTATATAATTAAATAACTCAATATAGTCATTGGTAATTATAATCCCATATACCATACTATCTATGGAGGCATCCCCCATAAATTGGTCAACACCACCTCAACTAAGTCCTATCTATGTAAACATAATTCCAACATCATGTTTTCCAATAACACTGAGTGGAATTCAACATACTGATGTAAGAAACATAATCTTACTCCTCATGTCCCTACGACCATGCCTCTAAATCATGGTGGTCAACACAATCTCCAGTCCAATGGGCCATTACCTCATCCTACAACCCGATCTCCACAAATAATGAAAACAAAATCACCTCACCTTGGTGATCATTATCACCACTTATGTCACGGTCCATAACATTAGCCTTTTTACCATTTCAACATAGTCCTGGTGTTCAAAAATCAACTCAATAAAAAGGAAAAGTCCTTAACATTCCCATTGAACTGTTGACATCATATAACACATTTAAATCGGTTAAATAATCACAACTCACCAAAACAGCAATGTTTCTCAGAATCCCATTAAACATATTAGCATTCATAACTAAAATAGGATGTACCAATGAAAATGTCAGGGAATCATTTAATTATTTTAAAATAATCATTTCATTGTTAGGGGACTTAGTCAGTCACACTCCCCAGGCGTATTTAATAATACACATATAATTCCAATAAAATTATAAATTCTCTAAGAACAACCAAGAATATAATCTTTGGATATCGCTTGTCTGATATCGACCTACATCTCGAACTATAAGTGAGAAATAAGTGTTTTTAAAATTCAGTAAAATTAAAGGAAAAGTGATCGTATGGATTTTACATACTACATTGTGAGAGAAACTAATAAGGAAGTGTTACAAATTGAATATCATACCAAGATGATTTTGAAGATACCAACCGATCTTGATTCAAAGTCATGTGAATGGATGTGGATCAAATTATATTGAATAGAGGATAAGAGGTCCATGGTTTCAATATGTTACTCCCTACTTTGGAAGAATATTGAGGTAGAATACATATTAATTGTGGAAGGTCAAAATTTTTATTTTCATTTATTTAAAATCATTTTTATTACTATGAGGTTTGGAAAACCATGATTTTCCATAAAGTGAACACTATCCAAAGGGATAGGCCCTATGCATAGTTTGGCCACATTCATTGAAAAATAGTTCACTAACTGTACAGGTGACTCTAATAACCTGCACCACTGTGCACACTAGATTATATGGTGCCACATATTTTAAACAGACTATTACACATTGAAAATAGGGAACATGGTTATGTTCTCACGATTACAAAGACCATTAAAGATCCACAAACTTTTTTACATTTTCATGAAACTATGTTTTCATAGAACAACACATTAAAAAAATTCAGAACTCAAATAACATAATGTTCCTTATAACCCATACAAAAATTTCATTATAGAATTAAAAATCACATAATTTCATTATTAAAATGGTTTCAAGAATATATAATCATATTTATGAATAAATTATATGGAATATAATATGACTACCCATATAATAAACCCAATGCTATAGAAAATGGAGTTCCAAAATTTATTAAAATGCTATCACAAATTATTTGTAATAGATCATCCCTTGTTGAACTCCAAATCACACCAAAGAAGGGGAAAATTACTATTGAGTCCTTAATATAAAAATTCACACAATCCTTCAGTGTCTCTTCCAATCCACTAATTTTGACGATATGGATTAATGAGTTGGAAAAAATAAATTTACTTTATATTTCTATATAATGGTATGGTTATTTTAGATATTAATATTCTTCAATGAGAGGATAACCATTATTGGACTCTCATTATAAATTTGAAAATGATGGATGATTTTTACTCTATGGGATGGGAGGAAATAGAAAATAATTATTTTGTTGATATTTCCATTGAGTTTATCATTGGAAAAATGGAGTTATAATTCATGTTGTATATGAGTATGAGTTATTAACAACCTATGAAGTCAGCATTAATATACTCAAACGTTACACCTTCAATTTTATTATTGATAATGAGTGATAGCTGGAACAATAAATTATGGGACAAAAACTATGTCTTCAAAATGAAATATCTATACGATACATTTATAATTATATAGAGGTTGTTCAATGTGATCATATAGTTGAAATGTTAATTATATACTTACATTATTATTATATTTTTTGGGAAAAGAAAAGAAATATAAATTTCCATGGGAATTTCTGTGAAAGGGAACCTTTATGGAATGAATATTATTCCATCCATGTGTAGATAATATGGGATGAATAATTATAAGCCTTTTTTCTAAGGAATATATATGTGTATACAGTTTAGAAGAGAATTTCCATAGCACCATGTTGTCTTCCTACAGGTATATATATTATTGTTTTGGGTTCCCTTATTTAGGGGATCATAAGATTCTGAAAATAGGATTTCCTTTTCATTGGAAAAGTATATAATGATTGGGGATGTATTTTTTTAATTAATGTATTTCGGTTATAAAATTTTCAATGTTCGTGTAAGGTTCTCCCTAAATTTGGAGAATAACAAAAGTGGTTTGGGTCTTTCGTGCAGAATCTATGGTGTTTTCTATCTACTGGGAGGTTTCAGGCCATATAATGGGACTTTTCATCATGTAATTCTCACTCATTAGGTTCCATGATTATTTTTTATAGTGTGAAGGGTTTAAAAACTATGAAAAAAGTTCACTCTAAGTAATGATAAAAACTATAATTTATAACCAAAGGAAATGAGTTTGTTTTATTTTTGGGTTTTGTGGATTACATGATTCGAAATGGAATCAAACGCCCTTTAATTATAATGTTTTGTGTTATTGTGTAATTTTATGGATTGTTTCATTTAAATAATTATGAACTCATCCCAATCGAAGCCCGATGAGACATTGGATGATTTTTTATATCCCTACTTCTTTAGGATCATTCATTCGGTGATTTTTTATAATTATTCTTAAGATTCTTCTGTCCAGGTAAGAATCCATGTATTTATTAATTGGATTTGGTTACTTCTATGAAATTTTATATGGTTGTTGTTTAAATTCATGGTTGATTATTGTTTCATATCAATAAATGTTAATGACTTGTTGGGCCTTTTCTCTGAAGGGTTGATCCATGGTTTGTTGATCTCCATTATCGAAGGAGGATATGGGTAATTCATTTTTTTGGATGATGGATCAATGAAATTATTGAAAATTGATCATTTTCTATAACATATTGATGAAATGGGTTACATTTATAAATACAGATTTAAATTAAATGTGATCATGGTATTTGAATTTTATTGAATAAAATTGGCACATTGGGAAACTTAATTGGATCAAAAAATAGTTGTAGGTGACCCTAGAGTTTTTGGACCACTAGGGGTATCACTTTGATATCAACATACTATGGTAGGGCTCAATTATGGCCTGGTTTAAATTATATTATGTGTAGTATATATATCCATACTCTAGATCATGTATGGTTTTCTTTTTCTATTTATACTTGGTTTATCACATGGTGGTTTAGTTCATGGATATTTACTCACATATTTAATATAACTATTTTTATTCTATACCTATAATATTCCATTTGTTTAAAATGATTATCATATATAAAATTCATTGGAAGTGTTAAAAAAATTATCTATGAAACTGTTAATAAACTATATTATTGTTTAAAATCATGATCTTATGTATTCTTGATATTAGAACTTCTATATATATTTTGGTGGTATCTCAAGGGACTATGTTCTAACACCCTTATTTTTAATTTTTATGGTCATATATATATTGATTTTTACTAATCAGGTAGATGAGAGGGGACCATGTAGCATGTCTAATTCCCTTTTATTTTGTTTCCTTGAATCAGTTGGGTTTGAAGGTGACAGTCAGTCACATGAATAATAATTTTTGTTTTGTTTTTCTTTCTTTTGAGTCTATAGTTTTTTGGATTGGACTTTATGAATATTGGATGTATATTTTTTTTACAACATTGTACCCTATTTTAGGCCTTTTTTTTGTCATTTATAACTTATTTATCATTTCTTGTAGTATCTTATTTTGTGATGGACCAGCTCAGGTGGATTCTCTAGTTTTCTCAAGATAGTTCATTATAAATTTGTATCAAATGGTTTATCATCTTCATGTGTGATAACACTTCTTCAGAAGGGTTTTGTTTTTTCATATTAATTTATTTTGGACCATCAATATTTAGATAGTAAGTGTAGGACGGTACCTGGCTAGCTCACTTCAATGTCTAAACTCTTTTTATCATGGGTGGTCAGAAATTTATTACCATGTTTGAGAATTGGCATTTGAGTTCATTTGAATAGGCATGATATGAATATTATTTAAATAAACATTTTATTTTCATAAGGAATTATAATTATTCAAATAATTCTCAGTTTCTATAAAATATTAATGTTATAATTCTTTGATATTAATATATGTATTATGTCCTATGATTTATGAATATTTTCAAAACTGTTTGGATTTTATTATGATATTGCTAGAAATTTATTTTTAGAAAAGTGCTTCCAAACATGAGTAATAAATAAATAAGAATTTTTTTTCATGAAAACCATGCGGTTTAACATTCTATGGTAAGATGAAGCGATCCAAACTATTCATATTCTAGGTCAAGCTAGTTTTTTTAACTTGAGACTAGTAGTGGATCATGCCTTATAATTTTCCATATAGCATCATCCTTCCTTCCATTGTTACAAAGGAATACAATAATCGGGAGAATTCCATTAGGGTATTGATAATATCTTCCTCTTATTGAAGTATCATGATGACAATATGGTGTATTTTTCCTTTTTTATGCTTGATGTACAAAAAATAAGATAATGAAACTCTATTTGAAAAATATTTTTTATGATTACCTTACTTGTGATTAGTCAAGATGATCATTAATCAACACATTTATACTAAGACATTACATAGGGTAAAAAACATGGATTCTATATCCTTGTATCATGGGGATTGTATAGTTCCAAATTATTCCACCTGTTTTTTGGAGTCGGATCATCTTTCACTATAGATTGCTGGAAATGAGTACTTAAAGGCTCGACTGTTTGAGTTGGGACTAATGTCGAATATTCAATTGATGTTGATTCTCAATTTCATTAGGACCTTCATAGAGGTGGTTGAAAAAGATGATTTGGTTGTGGTAGACATAGTTGTGAATAGTGGTCTGGCAAAGCATAAGATATTGTAGTTGTTGGACATGGTGTATATTCTAGATAGAAATAGAAGAAAAAGGTATCATTCTTTCTTTAGTTCCATTTCTAAGGGATTCGTCTGGAAAAAATTATACTATTTTCGCTCAGCATGGGTATCATATTGATTTTAATCTAAATTTTGTAGTTGATCCATATAATTTCTATCATTGTGGAAAAGATGCTCATGTAAAACATTTTTGTGATAGGATGTCCCAAATCAGTTGGGGGTTTAACATTCAATAAGGGCTCAATGGTTTCTATCTATGCCTCAATTGATGGAGGGATATTTCCTTAGGATAATACATATTTTCATGTTTCTATGATATTTATTTTAGGAGATGAGGTTGAAAATATTTATACGACTAAATGTGCACTAGAAGAATCAAAAGAAAAGTTATCTACTATTGTAAATATGGTCATTATTCCATAATATATAGCAGTACCATTTTCTGATAAATATGATAATAATTCATTAATATCATCAAATTTATTTTATCTGTTGTTGTTCTGTTTAGAAGATATACATATTTTTTATCTTTTCCCACCTTTAGAAAATATTTTCATGAAACGATTTAAGAGTATTCTCTCTTGCACAAAATGAAAAGATTCTCCACGATGTTTTTATTTCTATACCAAATGATTAATATTCCCTACTCAATTGATGGTCTCTCCTTCTTCATCAATTTCATTATTTTCTTCTTAATAAAAAATAAAAAAGTTTCTTATTGTGAGTTTCTTCTAAATCTCAGTACAGTACATCAATAGGTGAAATATTACTCTAATTGGAATCCTTGATTCCCACAATAGCATCATTATCATAATTATCTAATGGTGTTATCACTAGATCTAAGTTGAAAGACCTCCAGGTAAACCCATTATTGTTGGTTATGTGTGTCATGATGTTGGGATACAAATATAGGAATATCTCAATTCGTTGATTTATTTCACCCTTCTTATCTCTTGAGGTTGGGGATCTAGGGTTAAAATAGATTTTATTATGAACAAAATTCAAAAAAACCCTTCCTTATTAGTAATTCCCGATCCTAAACAATGTTCCTCTATTATCATAGGGTACACAAATAGAATAAGATTATGTAACATCTTTATTGGTGATCACCAAAACCTTTATACGTTGTTCCTTAATAAACCTGGTATTTTAGTGTATTTTCCATAATCTTATGATGTGTTTGTTTCTACTAAAATCAATACGCATGTCATATGTTCTTTCATTTCATTGTATACACCAAATGTGAATCTCAAAAAAGGGATTCCTTGTTGCGTGATCATGGGACCTTCATCTCAAAGGATCATCATGGCTCATCTGTGGTGATTTAAAAATCATGAAGGATAGAATAAAAAATAATGGATGAGGTTATTTCACTCTAATGGACGACTAGAAATTTTCTTGTTTAATTGATAACACACGCCTCCTAGACATGGGGTCCGTGAAAGATCATTTCACTTGGTTTAATTAATATAAATGATACTGAATAACCAAAAGTAATATTGACCAAAGTATTTCTAACTGCACGCTATCTCCCACTATAATGATGAAAAGGTGACTCAACTAATTTGTATTCTTTTTTTATTCCCCAGTATGTGTTTCTATGTGTCCCTAAAATGTGTGATGCAATAGTTTCTTTTTCTCCCTTCTCTGAACTAATATTCTAGGATTCCACTTAATAGTCAGTTATTATTGGGAGAATACAACTAAGTAATATTCATGGATCTCCATCCAAGAAAATTAAGGTATCTAAAAGGAAATCATCAATCTAGGATCAATAACCATCCACCCCATTTCCTGAAATGGGAGGAGTTTGAAAATAGAAATAGATCATATGGAATCATTTCATGAAAATTACTATAATGAGGAAATATTCAGTGATATTTCCTATATAAACCGAATTTTGGATGAAAATATCTTGAATGACAAATTCATTGAGTGAAATAAATACTAAATCAAATATCTCAAGGATGTATATTTGAATATGGAATTCATCCAAAAAATATTTAAGGAAATATTGTGCATCAAAATACATAATATTATCATGTCAAAGGGAATCTACCTAGAAAACCATGATGTGGTAGGATTTATGGATGATATTAACTTCAAATATCTTCATGGAGGTTCAAACCCACTTAGGAATGGATGTTTCCAGAAAGACCATATAGATAACATTTATTCAATTCCTTTCATAGTTTCTGATCATGATAATGCATCCTTTGAATAGATAACTAGAGAGATGCAGATCCTTGAGGTAGTGTTTCATATCAACCATAAAAGTGTTACAGGTATGATGGAATATTAGGATTCGTTTATAAGGCCATATGGGATCTAGTCCAGAATGAACTGGTTTATGTGGTGCATTACTTTTTTGATGGTGGCTATATCCCTCATGTGGTATATTCTACTACACTGGTTCTCATTCAAAAACGTACGTGTCAATCCTCTCTTACGAATAAAATAGCTATTATTATGTGAAATCTCATGTATAAGGTGTTGGAGAGTGTAATAAAAGAAGTATATCCATTCATATTCTTTATTGGATCTCTAAAGAATAAGACAGATTCATTAAAGGGTGGATGATTTATGGTAGTATTGGTTTGGAACATGATGATCTTAGTGAAATCAACCAAAGTGTTCTCAACTATAAAATTGAAATCTTGTTATACATTGAAAATTTATACAATAGAAATGAGTTGAACAACATTATCTGGGTGCTTAAATGTATTTGATTCATTTAATTGGGATCTGATAACATGTTATAGTGAATCATATCTTCATCTATCTCCATATACATCATCGGAATATAATTTTGTATCAACAAAATATTCATGGAATGATTCATAGAGACATTATTTATTTAAGCTTTCAAATCCATTCACAGGACACTCTTTGATGTTTTATATTCAGAAGAATCTTGATGGGAAGTATACATCCATATAATTTTATGTATCAATTCTTTTGTATTTCACATATGTTTCTTATGATGAAAAAAATTTGTAATTCAAATTCCAATAATAAATCAAAATCATGGAATCAACCTGATCCTTTAGGAATAATGAATATGGAGTAGATTACTTGTTATCTACGAAAAGAGAGGTCTTTTCATTTCAAAATAATGTTTATAAAAACCAGGTTATTCTTTAGAGAATTCCATTTTACTAAAAATATGTCATTTCCCATCTAACTATGTGCAAATAAATTTTTTATTTTGAAAATGTTTAAAATTCTATACATGTCTCCGTTTAATCCCCACACACACCCTTAACTAGACCTATATCAATTTCCTTGGCTTTAGAGGCTCTCATGAATAAATTTTGTCTCCTCCAGATACATTCCATAGATGATTAAATAGTGATGGTTCTTATTTTATCTCCTCTAGTTTAGTAATTATCCTCTCTCGTTTAATCCCCCATTTTCTCTTTCACTCCTTCATAGATACTATTAGTTCATCATGTTGTTTATGTATATAAACTCTTTTTAACTGATCAGGAATCTCGGGTTAATTTCTTTATATTTTTTTCCATTATTCTTCATTGGAAAATCATGTTGCAAGTATTTTTCATAATGATTTTTTGATTAATGGTAGGTGGTCCCATTTGATATTATCCACTAGATTAAACCTCAATTTTCTAATTGATTATAATTTATTTGAATATATTTTTGAAAAACTAATTTACTATAAAATGTAATTGAAAATTCATATGGTGATTATTTTTGGAAAAACCCCTAATTCTAATAGAATTAGAATTTTGGGCGTATATTGTAAATGATGCAATTTAGGAAATTATTTTATAATTTATTTTTTTTTAAAATAAAATTTATAGATAAAAACATGTGATTTCTATTTTTGAGAATTTAATTTTAATGATAAAAAACACATGTTTTGGTTTCAAATTTGATTTGAAAAAATTAAATTGATTATTATGAAATTTAAATGTAAATGATCATTTTATATGAGATGAAATGATTTTCCCATTATTGATTGAAATATTTCTTGAGCACATGTGAGCATGGTAGTTAGTTGTTTGTTTTGGATAAGCATGATGGGTTTATAATTCCCTAGAATTGCTTGATTATGAAAAACCTAAACAGACTCATCAGTACGATATTATCCTATATAGTATTTATTGACTCGTATTCATCCTAAAATATAGGGACACATGTACATAAATTTCAATGATCACTAATATGCTCTCTGTGAGGATTATATAATAATAACTATTGTACAACAAGGACGATAACATTGGTACTTATTATGATCGACTTGGGATATATTCAATTGATTTTGAATCAATTTTACTCATTCTAGTTGTCTTATATTGACTCATATATATATAAATTTTATTTAATATATGTTTTATTTGTTTTCCATCAATCAAAAATGAAATAATATTTTGTTTTAAATATTAAAATTTCTCACCATTCCCTTTTTTTGAAATATAAATCATGATTTGTTTTATTATAATGACATTTTTATGGAACAGATGGTGAGAACATATTGAGATTTATAGTATTGACCCTACCTTGCAGCATTTTTAGAATTCCATCATTCAAATCTGTGAAAAGGTAAAATACCACATGGAGGTGGTAGATGTTATTGATCCTATCATCTGGATGTGATTGTTAAATTAGGACATTTGTCTACTTGATGATTAATTTGGTGATGAATTCTCATGGGTTTTTGATATACTAATTTTTTTCTTGTACTAACTCCCTTTTGGGTTTTGAGAAAAAATTATTTTTATCCATTGTCTTACACAATTTTTATGGAAAATTCGTTACATCTATTGACATGTATGATTCCCGGATCTAGTCAAAAACTAGTGGGTATCTCGAACACCCTTTTGTTTATGTCACTTATAGAAATATATTATCGTACTAGGGTATTTTAGATATTCCTTGATAATGAACAAGCCTATAAGAATCATTCATATTGGGTATTCTTGCACCCAATCTTCTATGTTAGACATTGGACTCACCTCCTTGATAGGTTTGTTGGCAGGATAACTATACACATCTTTAATTGCAAAATACATTTCTTACCAATTATTGGTATAATTATGTCAGTTAATATAGTCTTTTCCGCGGTCCTAATTTATGGGATTTCATCCATAAATGTTCTGAATAATTTTTTATGGCATTGATATCATTTTTGATATGTTCATATGAAATGATCACTTATATGGAAAACACTGATGGGCTTCATGGGGTAGGACTGCTATGTCTTAAAAGGAGGGAATAATAAATGATAAGAGAATCTCTAGCAGAATGCAGTGTCTACATACAAAGAAGGCATGAGCGGTTTTATAGGTTTGGATGCATTGGGGAATATTTATAAAGATAATATATGGGATAAATATGGAAACAATGAGAGAATGTCGTTCTCTGATACGACTCATGCATTAACTGCACATCACAAATCTCATATACTAAACCAGATCGATATTCAGTGTATGAGATATAATTTTTTTCACCACCAGTGGTTTTTCACTACGATTCGATTTATCTGATGCCCTATACTAGATAACATATTCAATAATTCAAGTAAGTACCTAGGTTTTATCCAATCTATTATAGACGAGAACTAGTGTGAAATATTCGAGCTCATTGGGATTAAATCCAAACCAAACAAAAACTTTTTTGTAATCCCTTAATTGGGATAATTCTTGGTGAAATAATTATAAATAGACATTATGGTTTTTAATTTTATTAATAACTATGGTGAGGTTATTTTATGAAAGCATATCAGATTGAAATTCGAATTCCTCACAAGGAATTTCAGGAACCATGACTCACCTATAGATGAAAACATTCAATGATTAGGAATCAATATTGAGTTTAGGTACTCATACAATAGTGAACCTCTTGAAAAAAATGTACCACAACGATTCTATGTAGTTGATTAGACATGATATTTATATAACCCTTAAAGTTACATTATTTTCAATCCATCTCATGATCTATTGGCTATTACTTTCAAAAATATCTGGTTCTGGGGAGTGGGATACTCTAGTCTTGAGAAGAAGAAAATATCAATGATCTTATCAATTGGTTTTTATATAATGATCTAATATAGATTCTCTTGAATTGGGTGGAAGTACAACATCATTGAAATTTTTTAGAAACCATATCACATACCACTTGGTGCCTAGTTGCTTTTAATGATGATTGATCATTTATCTTCCTCACTGTTTTGGAATCAATCCCCCCCAAGGATGGATCATGCAACATGGGAGTCATATGGGGAAGAAGAATTGTTTTGGATACCAAGGGATCAGTTTTCATTAATTTCACAATGTTATTTGGAACTGTAAATTTTATCTATAGTGATTTAATTCAATGATAATAGTACTTATATAGGGTAGTAAAAGGAATCTTTATCGTGTAGTGGTCGAAACAGATTCCACCAATATTCACTACTCTCTTCATGGAAAATCCCTAATCCCTTGGTCTATCTCTTATTTCATCTGAAGTTATAGGAGGATTTAAACCAACAAAATATATATCCTTCACAACTAGAATGATTTAAAATAGTGGAAAATTCCCTTAATTCTATGGATTCTCAAGTCATCCAGACCACCTTCATCCCTTTATTAGGCTCCATTCCCCATGATATATTGAACCTAGTTCGACTATACTCTCCTAGGATTCACTAAATTAGACCCCCATAGTTTTTTATGGCCCCTTAATTCTTACATAATTATATTTATATAGTACCAAAACACTTTTAAAATAAAAAAAAATATCGATTTAGAATTTAAGAAAAATTATTGTATTCCTAGGATTGATGATCTCTTTTACCAGCTTAAAGGGGAATATTGGTTTTCAAATATTTACCTTTAGTTATGGTACCACTAGGTCAGATTTCGAGAAGAGGATATACCCATGAATACATTTTGGAGCCGATATAGAAATTTAAAGTTTCTATTTTTCCATTATAACTTACTATTTCTCTTGTGTTGTCTATATGGTTGATTAACCAAATCGTTCAATAATATTTATAGTCATTTTTATGGTGATTGTGGATCATATTTGGAATAATCGATGTTATATGAATAAGACATGAATCATTTGAATGTAATTTATATAATATTATATAAAAAACATCTATATGGTATTCTTTATCGGTGTTAGTTTTGGATTCAATATGTAATTCATGTGGGGAATGAAAAATCATAGTGGAGATTCGTAGTGGATCTAGAGAAGGTACAAATAATTATGTCTTAGTAATATCCCGTGAATGTGTTTTTGAAATGAAATGACTCACAGAGTTGATTGTTTATTATTGGTGGGTTGTTTAGGATTTCTCCAACATTGCATCTTCAATGACAGCATTAACCCATAATGGTGTAAATTTGGAATTGAAATAAAAATTTTAGATATCTTTTGATGATATGAATTTGGGGTTGACTTCAGCATCATTTTTTCCTCCTCTAAAACTAGGCTCGAGTTTTGTTGATTTCTTTTATAGTTGTTTTATTTTTCTAGATGTTTCTTCATTTAGGAGAATCATATGGTTTTCTATGGATCTATCTAGTAATCCCCTCATTTGAATAATTACTATAAATATTATATTGAGTTGGTTTTAGTTAGGCGCACACTCAAAAAATGGAGTAAGTCTATCTTCATTGAGCAGTTTATGGTATATTCTGATCATAAGAACATGAAATTTATTTTTTTTTGGAGTTATTTGACCATGGTATACATACTCTAGGTGGATTATCCTTATACCTTTGATTTTGATATGGGTTACACTGCAATGAAAGGAGATGAAAATTATAATGTATTTTGTATGATGTTACGAATTCAATCCAAGAAAGAATCTTTTCAGGATTGTTCTCTAATAAGTTGGTTGGTTGAGAAGAGCATAGGAGAAGAAAAAGTTGTTTATTGGGGTTATTATATTTGAAAAAATCTTACACATATTTTTATGTGAATGTTCGGCTCGAGAAATTGATAGGAACCAAGTTACACTAATTTGGTAAAAACACTATAGTGGGGAGACATCAGTTGAGTGGTCTTGATCTCATAGTGGAACATTATCAATTTATAATAGGTTATTTATTTTTTCTTCCATTGAGTCAGTATTTTATGATTAGTGGATACCATAATTTTAGTTCTGTACACCCTAGTACTACCACGATGAATAATGATTTTTGGTGTCGGTGTAGGTGGTAAAGTAAGATATAGTCAATTATGTATTATTTATCTTGATTCCATACATTTCATATAATTAAGACATACCAATATGGGCATGTTGGTGTTTTAAATCCCTTGTCCATTCTAATGTGTAAATGGGATGATATTTCAACGGATTTCATCATTTCTTTCACAAGGACTGCTACAGTAAGGAATTTATTTTTTCTAATCATTGATAAACATATGAAATCAGTTTATTGCATCCCTATTAAAGAGATGATAAAGTTATAATAGATTTTGATATTTTATTTTTGACAAATTGTGAGGATTTTTGGTGTTCCCTCAACAACTCTATTTGCTGTGGACTTGAGGTTCACATCTCAGTTTTGGTATTGTTTGTAGAAGGTGGTGGATTCCCAATTAAAGTTTAGAATAACATGTCATCCACATATAGTTTTAATGATAGAGATAACTATCCAAGGTGTTCATACTATTCATTGGGATTGAATTTTTATTTTAGTGGTTTTGGGGAGAAGTATTTTCCTTTAGTCAAGATTTACTATTTTTATTGTTTTTAGGCCTAAATCAGAATGGTTCCTTTTAAATATTGTTATGGGAGAACATGTCGATATCCTTTTTCATGGTAAGAGTTTGGAGAGTTTACCTTATTTGTACCATGTATATTTCAGGACAAGAAAGAGATGGTTCATTTGATTCAGAAGATATTGATAAGAACACATAGTTATTATGAATATTATACATACATTATTCATTGAATGATATAGTTTTTGGTAGGGTATCATGTATTTATTATTGATTAGAATTTTTTACGACATATTTTGTTGGGTAACTAGGGTAAGTTCTCACTGAGGTTTATAGTTTCCATTGATATAATTGTATGAAAAGGGATAGTGGCCTATTAGTTGATCTTACCATTTTTCTAGAGATACATTCAAAATATGTTTTAGGATATAATGTTGAGTAATTATAAAATATATTCATTCCATGTTATTGATTAGGAGAAATTCGATCATGTTTCTAATACACCCTTTCTTAAGTGACCATTTAATATTATTTATTTCCTGAATAAGGTGCTTCATGGTAAATATATTTCTTTACACCGAGTCATATGTTAGTGAAGTAGTATAGCCTAAAAACACAGGAGAAAGGATAATTTATACATAATCAGTGTACCTATACTTTTTTGAGGCCATGAATCTAAGAGATTTCTAGGAAAATCATTTATGATTGTGAAATTATAACACATTGTTGGCTACCTACATATATTTACTTCCTATATTTTATCAATTTCTCTTTCTATTTGAGTACATTATAGGATGTTTATAAATAGAAGGATTTTTAGGATAAATATCTTAATGTTTGTGGATAAATGTTTTTTTATTAATGGAGTTGTGTTATAAGTGTGTCGAAGGCCTTATATAGTTCTCCCTAAGTTTGGAGAATCCCAAAAATTGTTTTTGGGATTTGGTGAAGAATATAAGATATTTTATATCTATTGGGATATTACACACTGTGGTATGGGATTTCATATCTCATAATGGTCCCTAGATAGGCACCAAAAATCTCGTTCAGTTCATGAAGGGTTTTCACATTGTGAAATGATTTCATGTTGTGTAATAGTGAAAGTCAGTATTTTGAATCCAAGGTTATAGGGTTTTTGGTTTATTTAGTTTTAGTGGATTATATGATGTGATATGGGATTAGAATGATTGTAATTATCCTGGTTAGATTTATTAGGACATGACATGATTGATTTTATTATAATTCAGTCTGCAACCATCCATCTCAAACCACTAACAAATTTTGGATGATTGTGGGTATCTTTAATACATCCATATCATTTAGTTGGAAATTGGTCATTATTTTTGTTTAGATCATCTATCTGAGTAGGAATACTTCTATTTTGTCCATATATTTTGTTGTGGTTTTGGTGTTGGATGTAACTATGGTTTATATTCTTGATCAATTGAGGGTTCTTATCAATCCATTGTTTTTTTGGACGGGACTCTAGAGGGATGATATGTGGTTTATTTATCCTGAATGTTGATAGTAGATATATTTCATTCATTTTAATGTATATATATTTATAAAAGTGTTGCTAATTCTTGAATTAATATATTTTCATAATGAAATGGATTGGATTTGGTGAAAATGTTTTTAAATTGAAAGTGTTCTTGATTTTATAAATGTTTTTTGAAAAAAGTATCCACAATGGGAACCTTGGGTGCATTGGGAGATTAGCATAGGTGACCCTGTTTTGTGTGACACTAATATGGGTAACTAGCTCAAGTTGTGGATGTATTATGGGAAGGCACAATATCATCCTAGTTTAGGATTATCTTATTCATAGTTTTTATTCCCATATTCTACATCCCAAATTGTGTTCTTGGTCTTTATATACATAGTTTATGGAATGATTTTTTATTTCTTGTATATTTTCTCACATGCTTGACTTACCTATTTTTCATTTATACTAATTATATTCCTAGTTTTCATAATAGGGAATTAATTTATGTTAAAATGAAAATTTTAAAATATATTATATTTATAATAATCATTATATAGTTTATTATTGTTTTAAATCTTGAACATCTTCATTCATTGAATTATAGATTTTATTGACTCTTTTGTGGTATCCTAGTAGGGATAATACCCAAACTGTAAGTGTTTTCAATGGGAGGTTATATATCTTTATTTATATGACATAAGTAAAAGGAAGTGCATCCAGTAGCATTCTAGATTCACTTTTCCTTTATTTCCTTGTAGCGTGAGGTCCTGGTGGTGACAGTTTGTCACGTAGAGACTCAATAGTATTTTATTTTTCATGTATTTCATTATAAGCTATTTTGGATTATATTTTATTGATCTTGGATGTATTTTTTTCTTCAAAATCATACCAATAGTGTATGTATTTTTTTAATATAAAATCCTTGTTTCTTTTATTATGTTGTACCTAATTATGTGATGGTATAACTTGGATGTCTTATTTAGATAACCCGGGTTGGATCGATTGAAGGTATTTGTGTACATGAATGTTGAAGATACATAAGTGTCCAACTAATAAAATGGATAAAGGGGTTTCTCAAAATAATAAAAAAACCCTCATTCTGATCCTTTAATTTTAAGCAGTTTAGGAAATATGTGAGTATGTTCACCAAATTAAGGGTTAGTGATGTCAACTAACATAAGCATCCTCCTAATCCAAGGGAACAAATAAATTCATATAAAATCACTCTGAATAAGTAGATCATGAAAAAAATATAGATCAAGGTGATTATGAAAATCTTATCAGACAATTATGATTTGTAGATGCATTATTGGTTTAATTTTCTAGAAAATATATTAAATCAATAATTCTACAAAGAGAATCAAATCACCACTCCAATGAGATGATATTAAAGAAAACAACATGTCATAGGATTATTATATCCCAAATGGAATTTCAATTATTCAACCATTAAAAATATTTTATTTCATTTTTAAATGGATTTCCCTTCTAAATTAACAAATATTGGTCTGTAAAATTCCATATCTCAATCCATCCAATGACCATCTATTACAATAATGATGAATTTTAATACCTATTTAAATTAATCCCGAGGGATATTTATCCAAATGATATACCACTAGGTGATTTTATTAGTATTCATTAACTGAGTAACATTGATACATCATTCAAAAATAAAATGATGATCCAAGCCTACATAATGGATTACCCTATCTTTTTTTGTTAATATTAAATTTTTATGAAAATCATGGGGATGAAATTAATATAGTGGGGGGGATTTTACCTACATAATATTTCACGGTATGGAATTCTGTAATAAATAATGAGATAGATAGATTAATCTATATGAAACAATGAAATAAAGAACTAGTTATATTATTTTAGATATTAAATCAAAACCATAAAAATAGTCATTAAATTAGAAGGCATGTATAAGAGTTATAAAATTAATAAATATTTTTATAATGAAAATGAAGATAACATATAATATTAATGATATTAAATTAGTAAAGCTAAAATTACTATGAAACATAATTTCAATCTTAAAAATATATATTTTTAAATTTGGGGTTTTGTTTTAAAAAATAATTAATATAATTATTATATAAAAATAAATATATTGATAACTTGAATAAAATTTTACCAATATATATTACATAGAATTTTTTTAAACTTATTATTAATGTATGTATATTTTATAGAAATTTTTTACACCTATTATTTGACAAAATATGTCTCTTATATGTAAAAAAATATATTTTAAAATATTTTGGTTAATTCAAAAACCAATATTTTATATTTTATAATATATGTTAATTTTTCTTTAAATTTGTTTTATAAATTACATAAATATCTTTTTAAAATTAATTTACATCAGTCTCATCAAAGGACAAAAATAAAATTTATTTCAACATTTTAAATAATGGGGAAAATTATTCAATAAGAGCCATTTTTTATAAAAGATATGATAGATTAGGTAAAAACCAGGATTTGTGGTAAAATACAATACCTAAAAGTGAGAAAATTATTGTTAATGTGTTAAAATCATGTTAAAAAATGATTCTAAATGTTTTTTTGTTATATTGATCAAACATAAAAATTAAATTATTTATTCTTTCTCAATTTTAGATCTACATTCATTGAATGTTACTTTACATTATTGAAAATTTATGCGTATTTAAAAAAATTCCATACCATATTACCTATATAGATGGATCTTCTGAACTCACATCCACTTAAACCATAACCAACACAGTTTGGCCCAAATGTCTAATGTCCTAGATTTTTCCATGTGATGTATTAAAATATATCTAGATATATTATTTTTATTATTCAATATGACTGTGTGTGATTACGATGCCAGGTAAGCATGGAATATTTGTTTAAAATATATAAATAAATTAATTTCATGTGCTCATCGTATTAAAAAAATTGAATAACTATTAAATGTGGTATTATATTGGAAATATAAGCCCACCATTAATTTTGTAGTGTTGGTTTTACCTAAATCATGGCATAGTGTTGGTGTGTATCAGAAGATTGGGTTGGTCGCGGTCGTTAGTGAATATTTAAATCAATTTTATAATTTAAAATAATTAATTTTTTTTAAACCTAAGGTTGTCTATAAATATGATACAATGTGAAAATACTAGGGTTGTCCATATAACCCTAGAGGTTTCTGAGAAACAATTAATTGACCTTTCTTGTGTATGCAACAACCAGATCGTAGATCATCAATCGATGTGCAACAAGATTCAAGGATCTCACCAACAACAACAATGATTGTCCACTATTCATTAGTGATTAATCCAAAAACCATTTTGGAAAGACTGTTATGGTATATTTATCAATGTTTTCTTATCCTATGATTAATTTGAATCAATCAACTATCAGATTGATTCATAGATCGATCGAAATGAGGGCATGGGATTATTTGAGTGTAATTTGTGATAAAATGTCTATTTTATTTGGACCTTTTCCATTCATTATAATGATAATGATTCGATTCAAAAAATAACATGTCTATGTTTTGCTGCACTTCTATATTTCCTATATTTCCCCCACTGTTATTAATGTTATTGTCATTGCTATTTTTTGACCGGTGGTTTGAAAAAATACCAAGGAATACATTATTTCACATCAATTTTAAGGTGTAATTAATTGATATTGTAGATCCAATATTAGATTGATTATAAGATCAAGATAAAAATATGAATGGAACTTTATTAGAGTTCCTTGTAAATATTCTGATATTCAGCTATCGAGGGATGGGATAGATTGTTTTCCCATGTGATATGGTGGTTGAAATGCAGATATTGGTGGTGGAAAGGCTTAGGGTGAACAGATTAATACTCTCTACTATGATTAATGGATGGATTAGAGGTGATAGGAGTGTATGAAAATGCATGAGGTAGATCTATGTGTTTATATAAATTCTTGCACTGCATGGCTTGTAATTCATGACCACATGCCATGCATGGGTCCTTGGTTGTGGCAATAATGTTATTTGTGGAGATAAGCATCGCACGACGTGTTTCTATTTTCATATGGTGTGTGAACCTTACCCAGAACTGTGTGTTTACTCTAGGATGTACACTGACACAAACATATCAATACGTACATATACATAGTTATCTTTCTGCAAATAAGGTTATTAGTACACTTGGTCAGACATGTTGGGTATTTATACTTGGAGATATTCATATGATGCATTACACAAGTAGGACTCATTGATGATGGGATACACCATGTACCTTCTCAATGACGTCTTGGGTCCATTGTCCTCTTTAGCATAAAAAAGTGTCATTTGGGTATGTTCCCTTGATCAATTCCCAAAGGGTAGTATGGATTCATGTCAAATACATAGGATGGTGATTTCCTCTGAGGAACTTCATTATTTGTATAGAACTATGTATCCTTATGTGATTCTCATAATGAGATCTTTTATAATCATCATATTTTCCCCTTGGTGAGGTTCTTGGAATCACCATGACCAACACTATGAAGGAATCAATCCCATACTAATTAGGTTAATCCATGATGGATTTTCGGTATACACTCTATCCTTGGGTGTGAAACCCATTTGTACCATTAGCTTCTCAGATATCCACCACGTACATATTATGGAAAACCTGAAGAGAATTACATATATAATGGATTCCATTTGTGCTATTTAAATCCTAGAGTGTGTTCTCCTAGATGCGTGTTATATAGAACAATTGAGTAGGAATCATTAGTTTGCAGTATGGTTTTTTTCTTACTTGATATATTTTTTCTATTACGAGTAAATTTGGATTTTCTTGTTAAATATGTTTTTGACATATACCTGTGATTTTTTTACAATTATTTTTAATGGTATACACTATGTGAATTTAGGGTTTCATACCATGTATTGTTATATTCTCCCATGCGTGTTTTTTTCAAGTAGGTATCATGTATTATACAGACAAAAAAACTTTTGATGGAGTCATGGAGGGAATAGTACCAGGTGGATTATAGTGATATAGATAGATCGAGGTGTGTTGTAGTGGTTATATTGATAATAGTTGTCAACCACATCATATGATGGACATGTTTTCTGCTTCTTTTGGGGGCTTGTATTTGGACCTGTTCTTTCTAGTACATGTTTTCATACCTTGATTGGTGTATTTCAAATGTATGAATACATGATTATGGGTTTTTTATATTTAAGTATATGATGGGATTTTATATATGTGTGTGTGTGTATGTGTGGGTGGGTGTGTGTTTTTGGGTGCTTGTGTAGTTTCATTTGGTTATGACCTCCTGTGAATGTGATATTCCCACTCAGTTCTAGTCACCAGTCCCTAGCTTATTGAAGGAGGGCATAGAGTGTTTGTAGTTTGAGCCCCATTAAGAAGGTTAATGACTAAGTGGTATCAAATGAGTCAGTATACCTTACGATAGAATGTTTATGATATTTTTTAGGCTTTATGGAAATATTTTTATGTGATATGGTTTTGGCCTAAAGGATAGGGACTCTAATCATGGTTAAATGACAGATGTATCCATACACCAGGACTCTTGTCACCTTACATTCTACACAACATAGGTAGGCATTGGTTTTATGTAAAAATTATGGTTATATGAATGGGTTGGGATTTCCATTTCCTTATTGAGTAATCTCACAATATATTCTCATTGATTGTCATATATATTCTCTATTTCAGGATTCATTCATGATGTTTTCTATCTAGGATTCCACATTAATATAATGAGGATGATCTCCTTAGTGATGATGTTTTTATTTAGTGACCTATTTAGGAGGTTTTACCTTCAATTGGATCATTACCCATACCAAAACCTTTTGATTAGAAAATATTACTTGCACTATGAGCAGATGAGATGCATAAGATGGGAAAAAATTAGGAGTTTCATCTATTATGGCCCATTATGTTTGAGGTAAATTATAACCCCAAGTATCTGAGGACTATCTTGAGGAGGTGATTTGAGTATTTTTTTCTACGTAGGAAAAAGAGAGACTAGATAATTCTCTTTTCAGCGAACCACATCTATGGATTTTCAGCAATATGGGGGGGGGGGGTTAGTGGCCCGATCATATGATGAAGAGACTATTAATGTCCAATTTTTGATACCCTTTTGAAAGATTAGTTTCCCCCAGAAACATTAAGGGATGTGAACATGTAGAAGCCTTTATATCATCAGTAAGGTCATATATTTTTGGATTTGTATTCATCAATATTCATTGACCAACCTTGATACATAACAGATATGGTGCATGACCAGTTATTTAAAGATTGAAAATTCTAGTGAGGTATACCAAAACATATAAGAAATCATGAAACCATAATGTAGTTATACCTTTGTTGGGGTGTGGGAGTATGCTTTGTTGGTTGGTAGTTTCATTGATGAGGAGACACAGACTGTTGGTGCTGGATGTGGGAACACAAGGGAAAAGATGTTGGTGATAGGTTGATGACGAAACATAGATGGATCTGGACTTGCGATAGATTTTATCAAGAAATCATAGGAAAATTGTTCTGCTGTTGAGGTCTCATTGGATGTCATTATTCATCCTTTAGAGATTGATGGCTTCTATTGTGATGGTTTAGGGAATCTTGTATGACCATTTATGACCATGTGTGCAACTAAAAAAGATGAAGTAGATGTCCCACCTAGGAAGATAATGTCATAGGAATAGGCAGGTCCACATGGTGGAGGATGTGGTAAAGGAGATGGCAGAGTAGATGGAGGCTGTATGGGTGTTTACTTGTAACCACCACTCCGTGAGGTGGTCAATTCCATGCGAAGGGAGTTGGGGGTAGGTGAAATTGAAGCACCATGTGGTCATGTATTTTGACATAGATGCTTCAAGGGTGATTATAGGTATGATTTCTATCTTATATATTATATCTAATGTATTTAAAGACACCAATGTGTTCCACACAATTATTTCTAGTTGTGTATTTTGAGACATAGAGGTTCCAATTGATCATATGGCTCTGACCTTACACATAGTGTGTCCTACCATAATTTAATCAGTGATAACACACTTTTTATGATGGTGTGACCCACTCTTATAGGTGATAGATTAATTTAGGATCTATTTGTAGTAAGGATGAGTCCTTGTGATGTTAACATATATATGTCATGGTTATCTATAGTTATTTCTCAAATATCATGTTTTAGGTGGAGAATAAAGAGTGTCTAGAGTGTTAGAACATGGCTTATCTTCATATGTGAAAAAGATACCATTGGGGAGAAAGATATACTCATGCATCTGAAATTGCATCTGATTACTCATTAGTTGTCTATAGTTGATATCAATGCTATAGATTTTATGATTTTTCTATTTCATCCATTGGTGGAAGAGTACAAGGATGTATTTCTTGAGGTTTTTCCAATTTTACCTCCCATAGAGAGACATACTTCTATAATAATCTATATTCCATGGTGCACGGAATATCTACTCCAAAATATATGATGGATCGCAAGATTCTTTTTGATTTGAGTGTGTAGTTGGAAGTCATACATAGGAAGTGATTTTTTAGGACTTATGTTTCACACTAGGAAGATGCAATGTTTTTCACAAAGAAGGATGATGGGAGTAAGAAGTTTCGTGTGGATAACTATTTCATAAATTAGGTGTTCGTAAAGAACAATTATCAACCAATGAGGATTGATAACCACATTGATTAGTTTATATGGGATTGATGGTTCTTGAAGATCGACTTGAGATCATATTGTCACCATCTAAGAGTACGAGACAAGGGTATAAAAAAAGATGGATTTCTCATGTCGTTATACTCACTATGTGTACATGGTGATACTGTTTTTCATGAAAAAAATTCATGTCATGTTCATGGGACAATTGATATGTTTCTTTAATAAATTCATGGACTATTTTTTATTATAAATTAACATCGTCATATTATACTCAAAATCAAGTAGGAGTAGATGAGAAACATGGGGATGGTCATTTATATTCTCTGAGGGCACTAAATATATGGGCTGCTTTCAGTGTTCTAATTCGAGATTCAAGATATCCACATTCATTGACATGTCATCTTCGTAGTTGATTTCATAGTGGAATTGGAAAAGGTCATGTCCCTGTTAGATTTGGATCCACCCATGTGTGTGAAAGAGGTGCAGAGAATCCATGGGTTATTAGGCTACTATCATAGATTCTTAACCGATTTTTCCATGATGTTAGCTTCATTGACAACGTTGATCCAACATGTTTATCCTTTCACGTGGAAGGATAATTTCCAGTAGTCATTAGATATATTGAGGTAGAGATTTATGAGCCCTCAAATATTGAGATTTCTCTAGTAGGGTGTCAACTATATGTTTTTAATCAATGAATTAGGGCCCAGTTATGATTTTTTCTAATATAGAGGAATGAAATGATTTCCTATGGTTTATATCAGTTGATACCACATTAGATGAACTACATGAAAAATGATTCTAAGCTAGTAGTGGTAGTATTTACTCTTATGATGCGGGGACATTACATTATTGGTGAGTGATTTGTCATCTATTATGACTACATGAATCACAAATTTATATTATCATAGAGGGATTGTTACCTAATATAGAGAATATGGATAGGTTTCCCCCCATGATTATTAATAAATATTGTCTATACCCAAGGGAAGGGTAATACGGTAGAAAATTACCACAATAGGAGACCTTATACATAGGTTTTTTTTGTGTTAGGTGAAATTTTAGTTGTCATCATTACATTTTTCCTTTACAGAATGAGATGGAGTGTCTTATATTCATTCAATGGTAGCTACTAATGAGGTTTTATATCAATTCATGGAGGCTTGACATGGGGATACTGACTTTATGGCCATATGTACTTAAAATATAAACTAGAAATTCTCATGATGGATTTTTTAATGGATGTGATAATTTAGTTGTTTTTAGATAACATATAATGGTACTAGTTATATTACTAGAGGATTTTATGATATAGTTTCATACATCTATTTTGGTGGTATATATTGGTGTGTAAAAGATTTACCAGGACCTCTGCTATTAGTTTTTTTCACCTAGGATGAAGAACGAAGTTGCAGATTTTGTCTCCATATGTGTTATTTTTCAGAAAGTGAAAGATGATCAATTTTTTCCAGTATATTTATCTCAACCCCATTAGTTACCATAATTTAATTGTTACAGGATACCCATGGAATTTATTATAGGGTTACAACATACATCTAAAGGAAATAATTCTAGATGTGTGATCATACACTGACTCACCCTGATGTCCCACTTACTAGTTAAATAATAGCAAAGATCAATAGTGAAAATGGGACTCCATTGCATGTAAGTGATACTCTGGATCCATGGATTTACCTATATGATCATTTTAGACCATGATTATTTCTTTACATCTCGGTTATGGAAGGGATAATAGGAATGATTTAAGACTCATTTTCATTTTACCGTGAATATTCACCCCCAGTCTGATGTCTAGATTGAGAAAACCATTTATTCCATATTTTCAAGTCATTGTGTATTTATTTATGACTTTAAACATAGATATTATCATCACCTACCTTTGGTGTAGTTTTCCTAATATAACAGATACCATTCCATCATCAGTATAACACTATGACAACAATGCTTTTACTACAAACTTAAACATGATTGTTTACATAATATATCACTTGGTACAACAAAGAAGATCGAGAGGTTTACTGTCTTTTGGGATTAGGATCATTAAATAAAAACTTGAAACATGAAATACAAAATCTTTATTGAAAACTTCTTTTACATGACCAATACATTCCCCCGTACTTAGCATTGCATGGGATAACCTGAGGACATGTATAAGAAAAGGGTGAGCTATAAATCACAGTAAGGGAATATAGATGGAATAACATGATAAGTACAATAAATGTTAGATATAAATAGATCACAAGAGAAACATGAACATAAAGGCATGATAAAGCATGATAATCATAACATGTAAATGTGGAAACAACACTTAACATGGAATTAGCATGAGCCAAGACTCATTGCACATAGAGCATGAGTAAATACTCTTTGCACATAAATCACACGTAAACTCTCGTTTCATTTGAATTAGAATGAGTCAACATTCATTTCACATGATGTATCATGATACTATACTTTACCCAATGCATTGGAGCGCTATAAGGGCGCACCCTTCTTAAACATTTCATTTCATGCATAAGTGTGCAACATGGATCATAAAACATGGATTCATAAAAAATAATAATTTATTCCATGATAAAGGAATATGGAATTCATACATGAAACATTATAATCAAAATGTAAATGTTCATAAGGTTGAATACCATTGATGTATAAATGGTCATGGTATTCACTACACAATGGCATTGTCTTAGAAAATCAATGTGATTTCGACAGCATAACGGCGTGACGTAAGAATTCATAAAAAATGGTGATGAGAGAGATAGGGGTTCCTCATAATATTGACAAGTAATGGACAGTAAATACGTCATATAGACACATGGCCCAATGATTGTAATGTAATTTAGGATCATGATACAAAAGTGTTGCTTGAATGTAAATGAGGAGGGAGAAGATCCTTTCAGAATTTCAGCATAGTAACGGGTGTACATGGGAGGCATTTAATGAGAGATAAATGGGTCTCCCATCATTAAAACATAAAGCGGGCAGTATGAGGGAGATTCAAAACCATACCCAAAATTAATAATTGAAATTAAAGGGGAAAAAACTTAATGAAATTGTATAAAAATGAGAAAGGAAGAAAAAACCCTTACTTTGATGTGTGCTTCCAAAGGCTTGATAGAGGCTTGTGAGAGGATTATTGGGAGCTTGGGGCACCTTGGGAGTATTCTAGAGGGTGTAGGGTAGAGGTTGGACGAACTCCAAAAGCTTTTAGTGAGTAGGAAGTGGGAGCTTGTGTGGGTTTATATAGGAAAGTTGAGGAAATTCTTTATTATTTAGGTTTGGGTCCCCTTACATTAAATTAATCGAAACCACAAAACATCCCATGGTTTTTTCCCATGGTATTTTGAAAACGGAAGAGGAAAAAAATATATTATAATGCCAAAGTCCTAACTTCGTAAAATAATTGGTTTGCTTATGTGGAGGTCAGTCATACTCCCATGGAAATTAATTTAAAAGAAAATGTGTTTAATATGTCTTGAGGGGTCCATTAATTCTTTGAAAAGTAAGTCAAAAAAACCCCGAATCATATTATTTTAATTTTAGAACATATATTGGCCGAAAAAAAAAGATTATTGTATTTTATTACATCACTATTGGGTCATTATGATGTCATAAAACACATTACATATTTAAATGGTTTTTAATTTTTACCCAAAAATTTGACTGTCTCAGAAAATTATGAAAAATTCACCGTTGGATAATTTTGGCATCCTGATTCTATAATTAACATTTATTTTATCTAAATAATTTTTTAAATATGTTAATTTTTATTTTTAAAATAAAAACCGAAATTTATCAAAAATTCAAAGGTTTTGACAGAAATGGCTTTCAAACCTTAATAAAAATTACAATTGCATTCATAAAATTATAAGGTCATTTATATTTAATAAAAATTAATTTAATAATAATAATATTATTTTATTAAAATATTATTTAATTGAAAAATCCCATAATTCAATAAAATAGAATTCTTAATTAAATAATAACTAAAAATATAATTTATACTTTAAAAACCATTTAGAATCTATCAATAATGACAAGAAATTATATTCATTATTATATATAAATATAATTTGCATGAACATAGTACTATCAATTAGTTACATAACCTATTAAAACAGCCGTATAAGGCCTAAGGGTAATCTGTGAGATGGTGACAGACTCTTGGGGTGGCTCGGATAACATTGCTCGAGTGGTAATCTCTATCATCTTCTACTATTCCAGTAGACGGTCCCGTTCGAGCCTGACAAGATGAAGCTCAGCATGGGATTCGTCAAGAGGAAAGCCCAAGGACACCACCTCTTTTCCGAGCTCGGACAAATGGGCTTCGAATGGAGCAATTCTACTGGATGAGGCCATCGCTTCTTTTGTCTGAGTAAATTTGGATTTGTTAAAGCCCTATATTTATACTAATCATGTGGTAAGTGTTCAACAACTATATTAGCAATGATCAAAATTATTTACATAAAAACAATGAAGTTTAAATTTTATATAAACAGAAAGAGACATTTAATTAGATCAATAGATATTTCCGTTAATTAAACTTTGGTTCGTTACAATATTCCCCCCATAAGAAATTTTGCCCTAGAATTTTTTACATTTTCCCACACAAAAACAGATGTGGGTAACTCAGCTTCATAATTTCCTATGATTCCCAAGTCGCTTCTTCAAACGTGTGGTTTCTCCACAACAACTTAACGAGGGGCATTATCTTATTTTGTAGAACATTTTCTCTACGATCTATGATCTCCACTGGTTGCTCCTTATAAGAAAGATCGTCTTCCAATTGTACCACCTTAGAAGAGAGTACATGTGAAGGGTTCGGTATGTACTTCCTTAAGAGGTATACATGAAACACATCATGTACATTGGCCATAGTAGGTGGAAGTGCATGTCGATAGGCCACAGCCCCGATACGATCATGAATCTCGAAGGGGTCCATGTACCTTGGACTTAACTTCCCTTTTCTTTCCAAACCTCATGATATTCTTCCACGGAGATATGAGTAGAAACACCATATATCCAATTTTATACTCAAAGTCTCATCGACAGTTATCTGCATAACTCTTATGTCGACTCCGGGCTACCTAGATATGCTGCTGAATTGTTTTCACCTTCTCCGCCATTTCTTCGACCATTTCTGGTCCAAGTAGATTAAGTTCACTGACCTCATCCCAACATGTCGGTGTTCTGCACCTTTTCCCATACAGAGCTTCATATGGGATTATATGTATTCTTGATTGGAAACTTTTATTATAATAGTACTCAACTAGAGGAATATGTTGGTCCTATCCTCCTTTAAAGTCCATTGAGCATGCTCTCAACATGTCCTCAAGTGTTTGGATAGTCTGCTCGGATTGGCCATTCGTTTGAGGATTATTAGTCATACTAAAGTTTAGTTCAGTATCCAGAGCATATTGAAGACTCCTCCAAAACATATAGGTGAATCATGTATCTCGGTCAGACACAATAGATAGTGGTACTCCGTGCAACCTTCAAAATTTCATGATATATATTTCTGCCAGTTGATCGAAATAGAAATCCTCCCAAATAGCAATGAAGCATGCCGACTTTGTAAGATGATCCACAACAACCCATATTTCATTATTGCATTTGGATGTCCTTGAAAGTCTGCTGAAAAAGTCAATGGTGATGCTCTCCCATTTCAATTCTGGTATGGGAAATGGTTGCATCATCCCCTTAGAATTCTGCCTCTCTGCCTTCACTTGCTGGCACACCAAGCAATTTGATGTATATTCAGCGATATCCTTCTTCATATTATCCAAACAAAAGTTATCTCGGAGATCTCGATACATCATTGTGCTCTCTGGGTGAATATAGAAATTTAAACTATGTGCATCATCCAAAAGTAACTTCTTCAGTTCCGGACATGATGGAACACATAGTCTTTTCCCAAACCGCACAATTCCTTCTTCATTAACATTAAACTCAAAGGATTTCCCATTTTCGATAGCTTTAAATTTTTCTTGAATTTCTACATCATCCATTTGAGCATCCTTTACCCTTTCCAAAAGAGACGGTTGAGCAATCATTTGTGAAAGGATTTATGATGTCCCTTCTCTATGATTCCCATTTCCATCTTCATCATGTCTAAGAAGATTGTATCCTTCTCAATTCTCATCATTGATAGAATCACTGGATCCTTTCTACTTAGGGAATCTTCCACCTTGTTCGCTTTCCCAGGGTGGTAATGGATTGAACATTCATAATCCCTGATGAGCTCTATCCATATTCTCTGGTGCATATTATGCTCTTTCTGTGTGAATATATATTTAAGAATCTTGTCGTCAGTATATATCTCACATTTCTCTCCATAGAGATAATTCCGCCAGATATTCAAGGCAAAGATCACCGCCACCAACTCCATATCATGCGTTGGATAATTTATCTCAAGGATTTTAAACTTCCGTAAGGCAAAGGATATCACTTTATCATTCTTCATCAGGAAAAATCCTAATCCCTGCTTCGAAGCATCACTAAATACCACAAAAAGCTTCCCCCTTGTGGGTAAAGTGAGCACGAGAGTAGTGATAAGCCTCCTTTTCAACTCCTTGAATCTTTCTTTGCATTCATCACTCCATGAAAACTTTACTCCCTTCCGAGTTAGATTGGTATGTGTTCTGGACAATCGTGAGAAATTCCTCACAAATCATCGATCATATCCAGCTAACCCCAAGAATCTACGGATATCCTTTACCGATGTTGGCCTCATCCATCCCCCAATTGCATCTGTTTTTGAGGGATCCATAGATATCCCATTTCTTGTGATGATATGGCCCAATAATGAGGCCTCTTTTTATTAGAACTCACACTTTATGTACTTTTCATAGAGCTTCTCCTTGCGCAAAGTCTCTAGTACAGTTCTTAAATGCTCCTCATGATCCTCCTTGGTTTTGGAGTATATTAGAATATCATCTATAAAGACTAAAAAAAATTTTTCTAGGTAATCTCAAAAGATTCTATTCATTAAGACCATGAATATTTCTGGTGCATTAGTGAGTCCGAAAGGCATTACTATGAATTCATAGTCCTCGTATTTTGTGCGAAAAGAAGTCTTGGGGATATCTTCCTTCTTCACCCTTACTTGATAATATCTCGACCGAATGTCCAACTTGGATAAGTATTGTGCTCCATGAAGATGATATAAAAAGTCATCAATTCTTGGGAGGGGATACTTGTTCTTTATCGTTATTTTGTTAAGTTCACGATAATCGATGCAAAACCGCATTGACCCATCTTTCTTCTTGATGAAGAGGACTAGTGCACCCCAGGGTGAATCACTTGGGCATATAAACCCCTTATCCAGATTCTCCTGTAGTTGTTTCTTTAGCTCTCCAAGATCTACAACGACCATTATATATGGAGTCTTGGATATTGGTAAATCCTCGGGTATAAGTTCAATTGATAATTCATCACACTTCTAGGAGGAAGGGCAGACAGTTCCTCGGGAAACACTTCAGCGAATTCCCTCACTATAGGCTTTTCCTCACGTATGGTATCTTCCTTAGACTCCATCATCTGAGCCAGATATTTGTTCTCATAGGGCATTAATATCCATTCTTGAGATGATGGTGCTAAACGAGATTCATCTTCTTCCTTACACTTGTAAAGAATCGGGGGTTGATTCTCCATATGGAGTGTGATTTCCCTCTCCTAACAATTTATGTTGGCTCTATATAAAGAAATCCAATCCTTTCCAAAAATTGCATCAAATTACTCCAAAGTGAGAATGACGAGTTTCACCGGGAAATTCAATCCACAGATTATAACAAGGGAGGACATATATTCATGGGATGCAATGACTGCCCCATTTTTTGTACTAACCAACATCATCACTTCCATGGTTTGTGGTGGTGCTGAGATTGTTCTACTAAACTTTCGAGATATAAATAATGCGTAGAACCTAAATATAAAATTAGATTCGCTATTCATGAATGAATAACTAGCGTACCTGTCACCACTTCATTTTCGGGGTTCACTTTAGCAGATGTTATGGAAAAAGCTCTTCCTTGCTTCCTTGGAGGTTGTTGGTTGCCTCCGAAAATCCTCAGATTACGGAACTAATTTTCAAAATGACCTATTTCTTTGCATTTATAGCATTGAACAACGCGTTGAGGTTCAAACGGAGTGTTCCTCTCCTTTGTTGTAGCTGCGGGTCTTTATTATCGATAGTTAATAGCTAGGTGCGCTTCACTTCCACACTTGAAGCATTTCCTCGTTCCCTTAAGGAAATTTCTAGGGTTCTTCTTTCCGCAATTTTGGAAAGTGGGCTTCTGGATCTTCCTATCACCATTGGATTTATCCATCAGACCACCAGCATTGAAGTCCACCTTATGCTTCTTATCCCTATGATACCCCTATGATTCCCCGATATCCATTTCAACCTTGAGGGCACATCAGACAATTTCCTCATAACTGTTGAAGTCACGGATCGCTAATGCTTTCTGCATGCTAGGCTTCAGCCCCCCAAATAAGAGGTCAACCTTGTATTCATGGGTAACAACAAAGACGTAAGCGTATCATTCAAAACTTGTGATGTTTTCCTTGTACGCTCCCATAGATTCGTCATCTTTTTTCATGAGGGAAAGGAACTACATTTCAATCTTAAGACGGAGGGTGTGCGGAAAATATTTATCGAAAAACATCTTCTAGAAATCCTTCCATTCCAAAGCCTCAATCTACTCCTTAGGCTTCATATTTTTTATCAATTTCCACCATTGATTAGCTTCACCCTCTATAAAATAAGCCTCCAGGAGAACCATCTCGTGTTTAGAACATTGAAGGATGGAGAAGATATTTTCAATGGATTTGATCCATTGTTCAGCTATCGTGGGATCTGATGATCCACTAAAAGTAGGAGGTCTTTGTCTCATGAAGCTCTCGATAGAGACTTGTTATTTATTAGGTGGGTTTGAATGTTTCTCTTGACCCGTGTTTCTATTAAAAACTTCTGTTAGATGAGAGATAAGCGTGAAAAAGTTCACGATTACCACTTCCATTGGACTGGGCATCTCATTAGTACAGTCATCACATTGATCTTCACAACAGTTGCTAGCCCGAGTCCTCCTATTTCTGGCCATTGGCTGGAATTAGAGGAAATTTATGGGTAACAAAGAAAGGGTAATCCAAAGAAAAAAGTTGATGACTTATAAATAAACATTAATTTCCTTAACTCAAGAGTCTATAGGCTTCAATCTAGGATTTTCAGGATCTACATTCTAACATATATTCTTAGGGGCATTTTTTTAATTCCATTAATGAGGTTTCATACTAAGATTTTGAATTTATCAAAACATATCCCCCGGGAGTTTCGTAACCAAGAGTGTAGCAAGGCCTGTTTTTGTGCACCAATTCTCGTTCACGTCTAGCTCAAAGCGGTGTTTTTGTTTTTTACCCCTAGGATACATTTGTGCCAGAGCCGCCTCTACCTTCTCGTATCCAGAAAGGGATGTATTTTTTTGATAAACCACTTACTAAGAACATACCAAATCTTAGGGATGTTTTTATTATACTTAGTCTTGTCTCTAAGGCTTTAATAGGGTTTCGTAATCCTAATCCCAAAAATTACTAAACCTATCCTATGATACCAACTATGACAACCCTGCTTTTACTACAAAGTTAAACATGATTTATGATATAAAACATCAATTGATACAACAATGAATATCAAGAGGTTTAGTGGCTTTGGAGATTATGATAATTACATAAAAACATGAAACATGAAATACATCATCGTTATTGATAACTTCCTTTACATGACCACTACATTCCCTCGTACTTAGCATTTCATGGGATAACCTGAGGACATGCATAAGAAAAGGATGAGCTACAAAGCCCAGTAAGGGAATATACATGGAATAACATGAGAAGTAAAATAAATGTTATATATCAATAGATCACAAGAGAAACATGGACATAAAGGCATGATAAAGCATGATAATCATAACACATAAATGTGGCAACAACACTTAACATGGAATTAGCATGAGCTAAGACTCATTGCACATGGAGCATGAGTAAATCCTCATTGCACATAAAGCATCAGTAAACCCTCGTTGAACATGAAATAGCATGAGTCAAAACTCATTGGAAATGATGTATCATGATACTATACATTACCCAATGCATTGGAGCGCTATAAGGGTGCACCATTGTTAAACATTTCATTTCATGCATAAGTGTCCCACATGGATCATAAAACATGGATTCATAAAACATAATCATTTATTCCATGATAAAGGAATGTGGAATTCATACATGAAACTATATAATCTATAAGTAAATGTTCATAAGGTTTAATACCCTTGATGTAGAAATGGGCATGGTATTCACTACACAATGGCATTGGATTAGAAAATCGGTGCGATTTCAGCAGCGTAACGACATGACGTAAGAATTCATAAAAAGGTTGATGAGAGATAAAGGTGTTCCTAATAATATATACATGAAATGGACAGTAAGGAGTTCATATGGATACAAGTCCCAACAATTTTAATGGAATTTAGGTTCATGATACAAAAGAATTTCTTGAATGTAAATGAGGAGTGAGAAGTTCCTTTCTGAATTTCGGCATAGTAACAAGTGTACATGGGAGGCATTTAATGAGAGAGAATGGGGTCTCCCATAATTCAAAAATAAATAGGTAAGTATGAGGGAGGTGATAAACCATACCCCAACATTCATAATTGAAATTAAAAGGTCAAAACAACTTAAATAAAATTGGAAAATAATGAGAATGGATGAAAAAACCCTTACATGGAAGTGTGGTTCCAAAGGCTAGAGAGAGAATTGTGAGAGGATTATTGGGAACTTGGGGCACCTTGGGAGGATTCTAGAGGGATTAGGGAAGAGGTTGGACAAACTAAAAATGATTTGAGTGAGGAGGAAGTGGGAGCATGGGTGCGTATATATACGAAAGGTGAGGGGATTCTTTTTTATTTAGGTTTGGGTCCCCTTACATTAAATTAATCCAAACCACAATACAACTCATGGTTTCTGCCCATGGTTTTTGGAAAAGGGAAGAGGAAAAAAATATTTTAGAAGGCCATAGTCCGAACTTCTTAAAATAATAGGGTTTATTATGTGGAGGTGAGTCATACTCCCATGGAAATTAATTTAAAAGACAAGATGTTTAATAATTCTTGAGGGGTCCATTAATGCTTTCAAAAGTAAGTCAAAAAAACCCAAAATCGCATTATTTTAGTGGTAAAACATATATTGGCCGAAAATAATTATTTTTTTATTTTATTACATCACAATTGGGTCATTATGATGTCATAAAACACATTATATATTTAAACGATATTTAATTTTTACCCAAAAATTAGACTGTCTTAGAAAATTATGAAAAATTCACCATTGGATAATTTCGACATCCTGATTCCAGAAATAACATTTATTTTATCTAAATAAATTTCTAAATTTGTTAATTTTCACTTTAAAAAACCGATATTTATAGAAAATTCATGGGTTTTGACAGAAATGGTTTTCAAACCTTAATAAAATTACAATTGCATTCATAAAATTATAAGATCATTTATATTTTATAAAAATTCATTTAATAATAATTATAATATTTTATTAAAATATTATTTATTTCAAAAATCACTTAATTTAATAAAATAGAATTCTTAATTAAATAAAAACTAAAAACATCATTTGTACTTTAAAAACTATTTACAATGTATCAATAATGAAAAAAAGTTATATTCATTATTGTACACAAAAATAATGTACATGAACATAGTACTATCGATTAGTTACATAACCCCTTAAAACAGCCTCAAAAGACCTAAGGGTAAGGTGTGCGATGGTTACAGACTCTTGGGGTGGCTCAGATAACATTGATCGAGTGGTAATCTCTATCAACTTCCACTTTTCCCGTAGACGGTCCAGTTCGAGCTTGACATGATGAAGCTCAGCTAGGGATTGGTCAAGAGAGAAGCCCAAGGATGCCACCTCTTTTCGAGCTCTGAAAAATGGGCTTCATATGGAGCAATTCTACTTGATGAGTCCATCACTTCTTTTGTCTAAGTAAATTTGGATTTGTTAAAGCCCTATATTTATACTAATCATGTGATCGTTGTTCAAAGACTATATTAGCAATGGTCAAAATTCTAAACATAAAACCAATTATGTTGAAATTTTATATAAACATAAAGATAAAATTAATTAGATCAAGAGGGATTTCCATTAATGAAACTTTGGGTCGTTACAAACACTCTTCGATGACATGTATGGGTACCTTGTAAGTCACAACTATGCTGGACTAACTGAGGAGTGTCAATACATATTGGACCAAAGTTGGTCTGAGCCATGAAAAAGGTGGTTTAGTTTATCTTTAGGTATATTAGGGAATCAAAGAGATGTCATAAGTCTTATTTGGATTGATGATATTTGCCTTTTATGTTTAGGGATAGAGACCACGTGTTCCTATGGGTATCACATCGACATTGATTGTGATGATTTGGTTGTGTTGAAAAAATATATCCAAGATTCATTTTCACTTTCCAAATAATTCATAAGGGTTTTGAGGTGTATTACAATATTGATCTACCACCACAGTTAGACCATGTAAACAAGGCCTTCCATGTGGAACAAAGGAGGTATGTCCACGACCCGTAAATTGTTATCAACTAGGGAGATATGGACATCATGGATGGGGATACCATTACTGACTACCTAGTGAAGATCAATGATCGGTAGGATAACATACACAATGGTTGATCAATTCTTTATTTTTGTGTCCATTCATAGTTCCAGAATCTTCATGGGAGCACCTAGGGGTGGGAGAGATAGATGCATTCTCTATACCCACATCTGTTTTTGTATTCATTTGTTCTTCCTATCAAGGAAGAAAATCCATATGGTTTGTATAATTTTACATCTATATTTTTTCCATTTCAAGTCACTGAATATATCTAGAAATATTTATGAGACTAGGTGATAAGACGACATGTGATTCTAAGGTCCAGTGATCAAGGAATAGAAGTTAAAAATACATTAAATATATTAATTGACATATGAATATTTTTTTCTAAAATGTTGAATAACTCTTAAAATAAGGAATGGATAGAAAATATTAGGCCACTTTTGAGTTCATATCAAGAGGTTTACTCTAGGCATGACATAACCTTGCAGCGCATCAGACGATTAGGTTGAGTGTGATTGTGGGAAAATGGTTAAATGGATTATTTAATATAAAATATTTATTTAATTAGATTTTCATGACCTAAGGTTATCTATAGATCTGATTTTTGGGGGAAAATATATATATTCTATTGGAATAATAAAGAAACTAATGGTTAGTGTAAATAAATTTCAAGTAAAAAATGGCCCAAATCTCTTTAAGGCGTCTGTTTTGCGATGCCCAACTCCATTATGAATGACTGGAGCAAGTGAATCTCATTGGGTAAGTGGTTAATCCAATAATCCATGATGTCCAGATAATATGGATGCATTCATTTAGTGGGGTGTGTAAAAACAATATTTTAATTAAATTTATATAGTATAGTAGTAAACCCTATTTATTCTTCCGATGAGAAGTGTACACAAAATAAGGTTGTCAGTTTTTTTGTTATTATGAAACATTGGTTTTAATTGAATTTAAAAAACTAATGGTAGAAAATTTTTTGATTTAATTTATTTATAAAAATAGGAAATATGTTTATTTGAGTGTTTTTTTTGTTATACCTTGTATCGTTCTATCATGTTCGTCAAATTTTGCCTCCTTTCTTCTGCTGAATGGTCAGAGAGAGAATCATATTCCAAGACAACTCTCTCCCTTGAATAGATTTCTATGATTAGAATATTCCTACGTGAAACCTTAGGTTGGTCTACCCTTTTTCCATTATGTATAGTGTTGTATTATTTCCTCTTGACTAAATATGGAAATCCCTTACCATGAAATTTTGTTCCCCAATAAACCAATATTCAAACTTTTAATTTTACAAAAATACATCCCATCATTGACCACACCCCACCGAACCCTATAATTTTACACCATATATAGAAAATAATATGATGTATGGATAAATTGATCAAAAAAAGGAAATTAAAATTAACAAAAAAAACTAACAATCCCACATTCATGATTTAAAACTGAATTAAGGATTGAAACGAAATGCAGAAGTGAGAAAGTGCCTTATTAAATTGAATCATAAAAACTTAACAAAACACATAAGCCAAACCTTCCCATTTCCCAATCAATCAATTGAACTAATCCTCCATATATAGGGATTACAATTTTTAATGTATTCGGTATAAATCCCATATTTTAATTTAAATATAAGAAAATAAATGAAAACATAAGTAGAACACACTAGTAGGTTGTTATCTAGATCTTCCATCCCCAATCAATCAATAATTATTCTATCCTCACTATCATATTATTTATAGTCTTTATTCCATCACTAAGGAATCAAAGATGGTCTATTAAATGATCCATATGACGTAATAGTGTCGAAGATTCATTAAATCCTATAAAATATACTTATCCCATCTCCATGATAAAGATTACATGTCATTAAAGTTGTGTGTCTGACGTGTAATGTGCAAAACTTTAAGTTTTATTCACTTTTTTTTAATTATTCACATCTTAAAAATCTCACTATTTAAATATCATTTAAATAAATTACACATTCTATTGCATTAATTTCTTATATTTTTCCCATAGTTCAGTTTATTTTTTTATTTTTGAGCTTTGGGTATGTTCCTTCAATATGTTTCATCTCGAATATTTAATTAAAAATAATATTATTCATCCCTTTTTCATCCTCCAATATAAAACTCGACATAAAATCATAAATAATTAAAACAATAACTGTTTGAAATATAAATAATTTAATGAATGCAATAATTATATTTTATATCCAAAAATACACACATAAAATGGTTCTGTTATCTACCACTATACAATGACATCCAGAGTCACGAAGGGATTCACAAACATGTGAATAATTGATGATAGATCTATGGGTATGAAATTATGACTCGATGATCCATATCCATTCACAATTCCAATGATTTTTTTAGAAAATATATATTCATCATAAAAACCCCTTTCAATATAAATAACACATTCAGTCTAACATTCTATGGAATGAGTGAATTCTCGACTCTTGAAACCACTCTCTTTTCACGAACCTCATAGGATTCATGAACCAAAGGGAAAATGGAACACCCTAGGTATCCAGGATTCATGAAACCTCTTACCATATTCTTTAGAGCCACTAACTCAGCTGGGGATCCCTTTCATGAATGTCTACACCCTTCACAGATGATTGTGGCCCAATGAGGAACTCGAGTCTTCATAAACCATTCATCATTATTGATGAACTCCCCTTATGAATCAAGACATAATTATGAGGTAGGGTCACCCTATTTGGAAATGAAAATTTCTTCGCCAATATAGTGAAACGTTCATGGGACCCAATCCTTGTGAGGCCCTCTTTTATGAACTCCCAATATGTTGGGACCACGATTATAATGAAGGTTTTTTTTTCATTCAAGTGTTTTATTTTTTTTGTGAATGAATGTTTTTCAAAATCACCTCACTTTTTTATGGAAAAAAATCGTATTGAGGATTTTTTAAAAAGAATCCGACTATCATTTTCAAAATAATTTTACTCATTATAAAACTACATCATTACAAGATTAAGTTATTATGGTGGAAAATGGTTTGATTAGACTAAACATAGTTTTGTATGGAACGTGAATACATATTTCTAGAAGTAAATGTCATCATATTCACTATGGAATTGATTTTATTTATGTGTTTGTTTTTATAGAGAATCAGAGTAAGAGTTACTATGATTCTTTAATTATGATGATCATATGATGATTTTAATTTTATATAAATCATTAATTAAATTGATAACATGTAATGAAAGGTCGATGAAAGAAAGGTTCAGTGAAAGAGTTACTACCAACAAGAAAAGAATCGTATCTATATTTATCATATCAAGGAGGAAATGAAAAACAAGGGATTCATATTGTTTTCTATATAATACCATTGGAGCGAAATAAAAGGAAGAGGAGGAACGGATGGAATGTGGTGCCTATGAAGTTTAGGGTCGATGAAATGTGGTTCCGACAAAAATTGTTTCTAGTCTTGACGAAAATGTGGTACTGGTTGAAAATTTGATACCAATTGAAAAAAATGTGTTGTTTTAAAAGGAGGTGTAGTTTTAGAAGAATGTTATATTTTAAAAAGAAGTGTTATTTTAATAGTTGTTTTTGTTTTAAAACAATGTTCTATTTTAAAACATTGATTTATTTTAAAACATGGTGAGTAATTAAAAGGTGGTGCTATATTCAAATGGCAATGCCGATTGAAAACAACAGTGTTGGTTGGAGAGTTAGAAATAGAGCCGAATTACTATCAAAATTATCATATCTAGGTTGAAGAAGAAATGATAATTTCCATTCCCATCATATCCAAAATGATAATACCTAAGATGATTTTATCCATGCCAATTGTATTAAAAAATATCTTACTCGAGTTGAGAGGAAAAGAAAGTATCTTGACTAAATTGAATGTTACATTACATTCCAATTCATGTTTGATGATGGTAGAGTTGTTCTCAAATAAATTTAATTTCCTAAAGGATTAAATGATTCAAGAACATGTTTCTGAATGATGCATTGTATAATAGGGTCCAGATAGTAGAAAAATAAAATGAGATCAATAATGTTGTAAACCATTTCAAAGGGGTTGAATTAGTTTTTTAGTTTCCAAATTTTTCAAAAGAATTAGAGAAGATGAAATATTGAATCAAATGTTGGTCAAGAAAAAAAGGAGAAGGGTATTTTTTATTAAATTTTCAAGGGGATGATATACATTCAAATGAATTATTTTGATTCAGTTCAATTATGAGAATCTTATTTAGAAAATCATAATGGTATCCATTTCATCATACATTTGTTTTAAATTGATAAAGATCATTTTATTAAAGAAATAAGATTGATAAAAATGATCCTCGTTTTTTTATTTCATTCTGAAGATTTAAATGAAAGTATGAAGTAGGAGATAATTTTTAAATAAGAATTTAAAAATTTCAAGAATATTTGATGAAGTCAATATGCATTTGAGATTTTAAGGGATATTGAAATGTGGGTGAATTTGTGTGAGTGGGAAACATTTTTTGAATTCCCTCCGAAACCATTCAAGGTCACCTATAAAAGGAGAAGTACATTGTACTTTCTGACCATAGGTATTTTTCACCATAGTAGAGAGAGAATCATTGAGTGTTCAGTGAGAGAAAGTGAAACCATTTTGTTTTTTATTGAATAAATTTCAATGGTGATGAGACAATATTTCAATGATTTTATTCTGCTGATCATCATATTCCGTATTTATTATATGCATTAAATAATCATATTCCTCTTTTCTATTATTCAGCTAATTTTAGAATTAGGATGAATTAATTGGAAAGGGGTTATTGTCATGATCCTCCTTCCCCAAGATTAAATAAGGGACAATATATTGACATACCCTTCCTTCTTCAAGTTGGAGGAGAGATAATGACCCCCCGAGTCCCACATTCAATAAGTCCTAGAGTGGTGACTAGCACCAAGGGTATAGAATCACACATAAGATGGATGGAATTACCGTTTTTCATTAATAGGATTGGGGGATAAGATAGTAAATCCCAACAACACCAAAAATAGAGGTAAAAGTAATTCCAATGAAATCCATTCCTATATGTATTTTACAAAAGTAAATTCAACAAACTACACGGAGACTACAAATGTAAAGTACAAAAGAAAAAAAACAGCAACTGCAACTATGCCAACGCTCAATCTAGTACGACACTGCACGATCCCTGAAGTCCTCCATGAAACCTGAAAGCAATTTTATATACGTAGGGTGAGAATAGAATTATACTCAGTAGGGAAACCCAAAGACTCTCGTGCACAAGTGAGGAGGCATTCTAATGCCCTGTGAGAAAAGTGATAACCAAAGGACCTAGCAAGGAAAATTATCCACCCAAGCCCCACTAAGGAACACTCCCTAAGTAACGCAAGTAATGTAATCTATTGTAACAGCACATCGACCTTTGGGTACCCTGTGCCACTTTCCCAATGGTTATTGATGACATCCTACGCATCGAACCTCTCCCTCCATTCTCACCGTAGTCCCACTGCCACACCCCGCCTGCACACACCTGGGCCACAACCATGCATCCTGCCTACAAACACTTGTTCCACATCCACCATCCCTACCACAAACCCCTGGACCAAAACCACCACACGTAACCACACCCACAAACACCTAGGCCAGAACAACTACTGCCACGCCCGAAGACAACTAGGCCACATCCCGAAGACTCTTGGGAAACAACCTACCTGTACACACCTGGGCCAACCACCACAACTACCCGTCCCAAATAATCCTGGGCTATTATGGACCTCAGGATGTCACAGCCTGCCCATAGAGTCTTGGTCTATTCAGGAAAGGGAGAATAAAAGGAGCTAATAAGAAACCACTCATAAGAGTGTTGGGAAAAATACCCTCCCCCATGAAATGGGGATGTTCGGAACTAAGTGATCAACATGAGTGGGGCATGATTAAGAAACATAAGAACTGCTATTATATATATAGGTAACAATAACTCATCTCAACATAGGGTTTCCAAATACAACCTAAGCACCAACACCTTTGTTACTATTCATTCATAAAAGAAATGCATAGCACTCACGACCAAGTCACAACCCATTCCCAAAAACAAATACCCATTTAATCCATTCATGCTTTCATGTTCAAGTGATCCCATTTACGTGAATTATACACTACTAGGAAACTAACCGGCATAACCACAAGCCAGATAAAGAGAAATAGTCGAACAACAATTTAAGCATTCACACCCGGTTCTCTTGTGAAGTCACAACAACTATGGAATCAGTGAGATCCCTCAAAGTACTGGAACCAAACCAAGACTCATGATATAGCCCAACACAGCTTTATATTCCCAACCAACAACCATACCACAACAGAGGACCCCATCCTCATCCACATCACCTCATAAGAATCTAGCAGGAAATCAAACCCACTACCAAATAGAGTAGAGAAAATGTCCAGATTCAATCACTTCATTCATAAGGTTATTATTTTTATTGGTTAACCGGGGTGACCACAGAAGGATTGATGTTCACTGGAATCCATTTAATCTACCGAGTTTATGTGATTAACCAATTTCCATGGTACAGTCATTCAATCATCAAAGAAGAAAATGGTTAATTAGTGCGCAAGGAAAGACCACCAACAACCATGATTTTCATTGATCATAATCCCATACAGTTCAAAACATATAGAAATTATAAAAGGGTAGAGAAGAACTGTCAAATGAACCCCATAATTCATTAACTGTCTATTATCACTATTTAGGTCTGGTTTCATCCATTCCCACAGAAACTGTAGTCTACCCACCCCACATGATACACAGTAAGGAGAGATGCAGGAAAATCCATACTTTTTTGATCGAGGATCGAAGTTCTTCACCACATGCCACGAAATGGGGATGCACGACTTGTTGGGGAGGAACGTCGGGGACTCCAAGGATGAGAAGAAAGGCTCTGGCACAAGTGCACCACATGCCTCGGTAAGATGAAATCTAAATTTACAAGGAAGGATAAGAGACTATCCAAGAGGAAGAAGAAAGAACTTCTACGGTGATATAAAGATGAGATACCGTTGTTACGAGATATGGAAATTTGAGCGACATTAAAGTAGGATATTGGTTCCCCACACGTTTGGGCAGTTACACACGATGGAATTTATTTTCATTTAACAATTCTCCTCGGAGGGGTGGTCATAATGGCTATACGTTAAACAATTTTTGTTAACTATAAGGAATCTCATAACATGGGTGGAACTGGAAGGTTCGGGGAAGGGCGTGACACTGAGGAAAAACCACAAGCTTTGGAAATTACAGGTTTCCCAAATCTTGGGGGATTTTAGATATTATGTATGGGAATTAAATGCCTTTGAAAGGGTGAATTAAATCATCTTTACGTCAAAAGTTATGTTGAGGATGTGGAAAAGTCGGGAACTGGGAAATAATGAAGAACACTTGGTGAGTACACGTTGCCACCCTAACGGTGCCACTGTCACGGTGTCACCCTCATGGTGCGACCGTGATCGGGGTGCGACCGTCATGGTGCCACTGTAACTGGTGCCACCGTGACCAGTGCCATAGTGAACAGTGTGCGACCATCATGGGGCCACCGTCACCAGTGCCCCCATGACCGGTGCCACCGTCTCGGAGGAGACGTCTTTTCGAAAAGTAATGGACCTAGTGGGTCTGAGTCAATACATCTGATACCTCTCAAACTATTCTCACACTCAATAATCAGAACTAGACTCAAAGAAAGAGTGTTTCCATAAAACCACCTTGAAAAAAACTCTTAGGAGTAATCCTCATCAACATATAGGAACACCTCTCCCTCAAGTAACTGGGACACATTCGAAGGTCAAACTTTCTAGTCATATGGGTAAGGGTGTTTCTTCCTCTATGTCAAAATATTATCCACTTTGGGTGGCACTGACTCGCATGCATGGATTTAATCGCATCCACCTTAATTCATCTTGATTAGGGCTCATGTCATCCCCTCTCCATAGTCATGAATCTTCACTCACATCCACAGAATAACGAAAATCGCACTTTCCATAGTTAACAAGGTAATGTATTCCATCACAAGCATGTACAAACAAAACATAACAAAACTCAAAATAGCTCTGGGTACTAGGCGTGCATCTGCATCTCTCATTCCCAGGTAAATTCCACAAGCCCGCCATGCCTCCACTACACATGAACCAAATGAATGGTTCATCCATGGTTCACCTTCTCTTCACGATCCTCGATCCTCACTGGTCTTTCCACAAAAGTCACATCGTCCTTGATATCCATTATTCCCCAGTCGAGGACATGTGAATCGTCATGTAAATATCTTCAAGGGTTAGACACATGGAAGGCATCATGCAGTCTCAATAGCGGCGGTGGTAGAGAAAGATGATAAGCCACTTCATCAACCTGCCGCAGCACTTCGAATGGTTCGACGAACCTGGGAGAAACCTTACTCCCCCTGCCGAACCTCTTTTTTCCATGCAGAGGGGAGACATTCATGAACACGTGGTCCCTGACCTCAAACTCCAATGTTCTACTCTTATTATCGTCATTTGATTTCTATCAGTCTTGGGCTACTTTCACCCTCTCCCATGTAATCTGAACCTTCTCTTTCGTGCTCTGCACCAATTCTGGGCCAAGAACACATGCTTCTGCAACCTCGGTCCAGCACATGGGTGATTGACATGGCTTTCCTTAAAAATCTTCAAATGGAGCCATGAAAATAGTAGAGTGATATATTTTATTGTAGGAATAATCTACCAGCGGCATGTGTCACACCCACAATCCCCCAAAATCCAACACACATGCTCGTAGCACATCCTCCATTGTTTGGATGGTGCGCTCTATCTACTCATTTTTTAGGGGTGGAAGGCAGTACTAAGACATAGTTGAGTGCCAAAAGCATGTAGCAATACCATCCGGACTCGTGAGGTAAACCATGCATCCCTATCTAAGACTATGGACATCAGAACTCTATGAAATCACAACACCTCATCCACGTACCTCCATGCTAAGGCATCCACTGCACCCGACTCCTTGATTGCCAAAAAGTGAGATGATTTTGTCAACTGGCCCACCACTACCCAGATAGCATCACATCCTCCTTGAACCTTGGGTATCCCTATGATGAAATCCATCATGATGTCGTCCCACTTCCACTCGGGGAGATCTAATGGTTGAAACAGACCGCATGGAACACGGTGTTCAGCCTTCACTTGCTGAAAGACTAGGAACCTGGCCACGAAGTCTTCCACCACCCGCTTTACCCCAGGCCGCCAAAACTGACTCCTCATACCCTGGTACATCTTGGAAACTCTCGGGTGAACATCTAGGGGTGATTGGTGGAACTCACCAAGAACCCTTTCATGCATTGCTTCTGGAACCAACAACATCCATCAGAAAAGCATCTGATTCTGACCATTCTCCATCCACCCTTCCGGAGCATCGCCTTGGTTAACCTAGTCACGCATCACTTCAATTAATGAGTCTCCCCATTGAGACTCCTCAACCTGCCACAACAGAGAATACTGCACTATCATCAGATACAGGAAACCCCTACCACCAACTGTCCATGCATCCAGGTGCAGGGCAGCCAATTCCTCCATCGCCTTCCAAGCATCAGCCAACTCTCGAACTGCATCCTTTTGCGACTTCCTGCTCAAGACATCGGCTACCACATTCTATTTTCCTGAGGTGTTTGAAATATCAAAGTCTTAGTCCTGAAAGAACTCCATGCACCTTCACTAAAGTAAGTTCAGGACTAGCTATGAGAAGATATACTTCAAACTTTTGTGATCTGTGAAGGCCATGAAGCGCTCCCCGAGGAAGTAATGCCGCCAAAACTTTAGTCTGAAAACGAACTCCAAAAGCTCCAGATAATGGGTGGCATAATTACCCTCATGATGATGTAAGTGTCTAGACCAATAAAATATCACCCATTGTCGTTCCATCAGCACACACCCGAGGCCTCGTACTGAAGCATCACAGAACACCTCATACACCGCCCCTTCTTCTAGAAACCTCAGCATTGGGGAACTTACCAACTTCTCCTTCAGGTAGTTGTAGAGTGCCTAGCACATCCTATTTCACACCAAATCTTGGTCCTTCTTGTTCAAGGCTATCAAAGGTTCCTCAACTTAGGATAAGTAGGGCAGGAACCTTCGATAGTAGCCTTCTAGTCTAAGAAAACTATGAACTTCTGCCATTTTCTTGGGTGTTTCCCTTGAAACAACCGCCCCGACCTTCGATGGGTCCACCGCTATTCCCTGCTCGGACACCACGTGCCCAAGGAATTTCACTTCTCGCCTCCAGAACATGCACTTGGACAAAATCTCCTAGAGTTAGTGCTGTCAGAGCACCTCCAAAACCATTCTCAGGTGCTCAGCGTGATCCTCCTCTGATCTTGAGTAGATTATGATGTCATCAATAAACATGACTACGAACTGATCCAGGTATTCATGAAAGATGGTGTTCATGAGTCCCACAAACATTATTGGTGCATTCGAAACACCAAATTGCATGAATACAAAATCAAATTATCCATACCTAAATATGAAGGCAGTCATTGAGATGTCACCCTCCTTCACCTTCAACTGGTGATAGCAAGGTTGCAAATCAATCTTAGAGAACAAACATGCTCCCCTCAACTGGTCAAAGAGACCGTCTATCCTCAAGAGGGGGTAACGTTTCTTAACCGTTACATGGGTCTGTCTCATATAGTCTATGCACAGCCTCAAACCACCATATGCCTTCTTTGAGAACATGATTGGAGCACCCCATGGTGACTCTCTTATTCGAACAAAACCCTCCTTCATCATATAGTCAATCTGAATCTGCAACTCCCGTAATCTAGAAGGTTCCATCCAGTAGGGATCCATCGAAATTGGACATGCACCAGGTTGCAAGTCTATCCCGAAATCAACATCATGTCAAGGGGGTAGAGTCACCACCTACTTTGAGAAGACATCAATAAACTCACTGACGATCCCTGGGACATCCACCATTTCTACATCCAGCAACTCCACTGATAGCTCAGCAGACAATGAATGGAGGGGCTCCTCTCGCATGCTTCTTTTCTAGAAACCCCTCTTACCGATGTATGTTACACATCAACTGCCCAAATCTGAAAAATCGACCCTTCCTCGGAAGTAGTCAATGACGGTGCATACCGAGAACAGCTAGTCAATTTCTAGGATGACATCGTATGGTTGTATTTACAACAATTTAAGATCCCTGGTAGACTGATGTTGTCCTATCATTAGTCTTCACCCTCGGAAAACATAAAACATGTTGTTCTGACCTCCGACTGGTGTGATCAGCACCAGGGGAACTAAAAGTCTCTCAGCGTCTAAACCCAGAGCATGGTCCAGACTGGGTGCAACAAACAAGTGCAGAGCTCCTGTATCGAACAAGGAATAGACATGAGTACTAAACAAGCTGATCGTACCTCAAATGATTTCTGGACCTACTAGAATTTGCATCCTCTGCAGTGTGCAACTGCCCACACCCAACTCCCCAACCCCTCGACTGGCAACCGCCTCCCTGACCACGCCCTAGTTGAGGTACCTGAGGAGTGCCCTGAGGTTGGCCCCCTCCTGTAATGTCTGCCCACAAAAGAGTGGGAGCTTGCTTCCCCAGCTACTGCTGCTGAAAGGGCATAGCTGGAAACTGATGCGGCTGAGGTGGGTGTTGAACCTTCCCACCCCTGTTGTACTGCACTCTATCTTGGAACGGATTCCAAAGGTGTCCCTGGCGTCCACAGATGATGAATCTCATCCCTGGGCCAGAATGAAAAGGGTGAGGGCCGGGAGATCAGAATGTGTACTACTGAGGCCTACTTCTTACAGGTTTAAACCTATAGGGTCTTGATGTTGGAGGCCTGCTGCTGACGGCCTTCCCCATTGACGAGCACAACTGTATTCCCTCTCGTGATACACCTCCCAGCATGTGCATTCTCTCTATTACTTCATCTTTCTTATGGACCTCTAAGTATGTCGGTAGGGTGAATGGATTAACACCATACTGGAGAAAAGGTCGAAGTGCCTCCTCCAAACGTCTCGCCCAAGACTCCTCATCCGGAAGGAGGTCAGGAGAAAAGTGAATGAGATCCTTAAACATGATCCCAAACTCTCTCACGGACATACTCCCCAGCTGGAGGGAGAGTAGTTAATGCCTCTTCTCAGCCTTCATCTTGGATGTGAGGAATTCCGACTAGAACCCCTTATCAAAGTCAGCCTACGTAACCTCAGCCTCCCTCTTCTCCCCAAGATAAAGCGTCCGCCACTGACGCGCTGCTCTATGCATCTAGCTTACAGGTAGAGGAACCCAGTACTCCGTCGGAGCCTGGATCAAGCTGAAAGCTATCACCAGCTCCTTTAGCCAGCTCTCCATCACTACGTCATAGATTCTTCCCTCGTACTTCATGAGGGTCTGCGACTGAAAGGCATGAAGCGTCTTATGCCACTGATTGTCCTCCTTCTCTCTGCCAGCCCTCTGTCAATCAGCCATATCATCCTCTTGGGCCTCGATCGACTACACTACTCATGTTCCTCTCCCAGGTTCCATAGTTTCAAGGTAAACAAGGAATTCCTAAGCCCGAGTAGTGTAGAATGTTGATCTTAAATATTCTTAGACTTCTTATTCATTTTATGTGACACCCCAAAAATTTTATAGTATGTTGTATTCATTAGGTACCCTATATTTCATGAATCACTAAGCCCCTATGGAATAAAACATGGTTACTTATAGGATATAACCATAACTTATCCACTAAACTTAAATTTACCATCTATGTGATTTGAATTTATAAAATTTGATATACACGGTTGTGTTCAAGATGATATTTAGAGTCTGATAGAATTAACTTAATTTTCGGTAAATAGTAACCTACCATTATGAATAGTATCCTACACTTATTAATAGTAACTTACACATATGAATAGTAATATGACTCTTATGAATGGTAACAATACCCTTGAGTGTATAAATGAATTTAGACACCCTAAAGATGAAGATGAATATTCTAAGTGTTTATATATTTTAAATAAATAATTATTTAATAAAATATTTAAATAATCATATTTAGAAAATTATTTTTGAAAATGGGACATCATTTTTGGATTCTACACATCGAAAAATGGTTAGGTTAAATTTTTGGGATTTTTCTGAAATACATGAATTTTTTATGAATAGTAAAATCCGATAACTCACAACAAATGCAAAATAATGGTTTAATTGAGTCATTGATGATTATATACTGATGTAAACACAATTGGATCAAATTCACATGCATATATTACTGTTCTTGGTACTGTAATACTCACTATTGGTTTTCTTGATAGGAAATAATAAATTAATGAGTTTTATATTATGAAATCCCATCTCTCCTCCAATATAAAAACCCCCTCTCACCCCTCTTTCCATTCACTCCTCTCAAGCCTTTTGACTTCTCGGAATTATGTCCAAATACCTTCCCAACCACCTACCCTACGTCCATCATGCTTTGGTCTCATAAAAAGACTAAATGATCTCCCCTTAAGATGTTCTCAAAGGAGGAAGTGTCAAGAGGTAAATTCCTCTTTCAAATCCCTTCTTTTCTTTTAAGTTTATTTATTTTTGTTTCTTTTATCACCTTCCTTCACCAAAATGGTATGAAAAATCTAGTAACATACATTTAATGGAATGTTTTAATTATAATGTTATATTTCATTACCTCGTCTCCTTTTCCCACCATTTATTTGAAAGAAATGAAAGCACCGTTTGAGATGTTCTAATTTAGCACATTCAAGGACAACAGTTTATCGATTTCTGTTATAATAATTAATTCTAGTAATGAAACCATTCATGTAATGGTTGAACCAAATTATTATATATTTAATATATCCTATGTTTTGTTCATTAATCCTTTTGTACAAATGGTATTATGTTATAAAGAAAAAAATGTTCATTGTAAACAAACCCACCTTTTAGCCAAAACAGTTGTCACTAATGTTATATATATAATAATTCGAATAAAATCTAAGTAACCAAATTCAATTTAAAACCATTTAATCTTCTATATGTTCACTATAATAATATAATTTCTTTTCTGTAAAATCACATCCATCTTATATATTTATCAGAACCTGAATATAAGTGGACTGATCATTTAAAACCATGTAAGAAAACGCTTCCAAAAAATAAAATTGAATCTCTTAAACCCATCAAAAAAGCCATTAATGAACATAATAAGGTTATACCATATCAATTACCTGTTTATGAGGTTCTAGACTTATTAATTAATGAAGAAATATTTGATTATTTTGGTCATTAATAACTAACAAGAACACATTCGTGCGCAAGGTAAGGGATTGCTTAACTCAATTTCCATTCTTTGAGTTAATAATATATTTAATTGGTTACATTGTTCCAAGAATATGTGTGAATGACCCATGCTTGTTTTATACTATATATGCACTTATATTTTGTGGATTTTTGTTTGTCACACATAAATACTTCATTGATTTATCGTCACTCTAATGAAACAATATTTGTAAGGGATCTATTATCTCACTTTTATTCAAGAATCCACCCTATATTGTGTGCTTTTGTTTTTAATTTTATAATGATAGGGTATGTTATCTCACCTCCCCCATACTTCACTTTTGACATATAAATAATTATACCCCATTACCTCTCATTAAGACCTTGCAATAACACTCATTACCGTGCCAAATTGTTTGTAAGATGTTTTCTCATGTCACCTTCAATTATGTGGGATTTTCATTTTTTGCCTCTTATTTCATATATGTGGTATAGGTGTACTTCCATTTTACATATGTTATCATGGTTCTAATTATATTAATTTTATTCTGTGACTCTTTTTGTGGTTATTAACTTAGTTATACGACTCAATTGAATACATCACAGTATCGAGATTTGACTCAATTCTCACTTCGTTGTGATGTGCTTAGTAATTGTGCACCTACTCTTTCTTATGTGGTGTAACTACTGCCCATATTATATCACTTTTAAATTGAAATTATATTCCATTTAATATACATATTCTCATATCATGGATATTATTATTTCCTAAGCCGTATACCATTTTATATATGGTATTTATTTTGAATGTTATTTCGACTCTGGAAATGTTGATTAATTTGTATCATCTATTCTATATAGATAATGTATATACATATTGATCTTGTATTGAAACTATTTTTCAAGAATTCTTGGATGTATAGGTGGGAGGATCCCACTATAGCCCCTCAATGCATCGATAGGTCTCATGAGACAAAATAGTTTGGCCGCTGACCCTTCGAGTTTGATTCCAAAAATCAGACGGGTTTCTACCCATAGAACTAAACCATTTTTATGGTATTTTGGTTCATGTTCCATATACATGACATAAAATTAATAATCATTATCTTTATTCATTATCAGTTATTATTATTATCCTTGAGGTTTTCACTATGACCTAATCTATGGATGTAGTTTCATTCTCTGTTTATTATTGGCATTAGTTATTCATTTATTCATTATTCCGTATTGATATTGTCAGATTTATTGTGATTCACTTATTATTGTACTCATTCTTTCGCTATTTGCAACCCTTACCGAGCATTTTATCTCACCCCTTTCATTGTTTACTTTCAACAGGTCATGAAGAGGAGGTCATTAATTGAGTGCTTGTGGATGTAGTTTTTGTTGTTCATTATGTATTATATATTGTAACCTTATACAATGTAAATTGTTTTAAATATATGTATGTAGTTTGTTCAAGACTACTAAGATGATCATTCCTTCATGATTTTTATTCCTTCTAACCATGCCAATATCACAAGTAATGCTCCAGCTCCAGCATAGAGGGGTCGGAGTGTTATAGTTGGTATCAGAGGAAATTTAGTTGGAAACATGGAAACTAGAGTTGAAAATTTATAGTAGGGAACAAATCCCTAAGGTAGTATTTGAGGATAAAATTAAAAGAATATCCTCGTATTTTGGTAAGGAATAGATTATGTGAATCCTTCTAGAAAATGCATCCCTGTCTAGATACGAGCAGGTAGAGGTGGCTCTGGCATAGAGGTACCTATGAGTGAATTCTTCAACAAGGAGTTTTGAGCTTGACCCGGGGTATCCTGGTACACGAAAATGGACTTTTCTACACTCATGCTTACAATACTCTCATGAGATATGCTTAGGATAATTCACATTTTATTTACAAGCCATTATGAGGGAGTTTAATGTAAATTTTTCCTTAGAGGATTTGGTTTGGATAACATTGGAAACTAGAACTGAATAATGAAAACACTTACATAAATAATACTAAGAGTGATGTTTTCTTGATTTTCAGAAGAAAAATGAAATTAGTTTTATTTTGTCTCTTCCAATAGAAGTGTTAGAGAGAATAGTGGGTAAATCATGTGTAGAAAACTCTGGGACTTTTCAAAATTTTCGTTTATCATGCAAAACCCTCTACCGAGTATCCAACTCTCCTCGGGTACACCAACTTTAACATGGAACTGGTTTCGTCTATTACCTCATGATGAGCGCACAATTATCATTCTATATACAACAAGGGAGATAATTTGAGGATATATTTAATTGTTTTACCCTGGAAAATAATTTATTTTCTCTTAAGAACATTGAGGAGGCTGCACAAGGGGGCGACCTCCGGACATCATATCTATGTCAGATTTTGACATATGAACTAAATGTTCGATTTGTGGACTTTGAAGACCTTAAGGACAATACTACCCATTTGCATTATTGGCATCATGTTCATACTGATGTCGCACAACATAATACCCAACATGCTTCTCTCCATCTGAATTCTAGATGTCCACATGTAGTTGACCCCAGTTTCACACGTTGCATCCAGACCAAGGTGATAGAGGAATTTGGAATCACTTTGGGTATCTGTTTGTGTAAAAACTGGGGAAATATCCAACATTAGTGGAATATATGAGGATTCATCTTAGAGTATGTCAGGATGTCCATACTAGTGTTTTTTAAGGGAGCAAGAGATTGCGTAATTTCTTGAGTTTTATATACCATGTCTAAATTAATGATGTTGTATTCTCTGTTTTGATATGTTTTTATATAAAATAATAACTTTGTTTAAAACGGATTTGACATACTGAAGGTTTATTTACTAAAAATTTTTAGATAGGAGAAATGAGTCAACAATACAATATTTTATCACTACCTACTGAGCTATTACAGACTATAATTGTCAAGACATGCTCCAAAGAGGACCAGTCATATGCCAACTTACATCTAACTTGAAAACTACTCCATCGAGTATCAAATCATCCAAAAATTATCTATTTTTACCAAGGAACCAATCTGGTCTATTACCGTATTACATATGCACAATTTTATCCATATAGGAAAAGAGGGACGTATCATGACTGTCTTTTTCTATGTTTCACTCTGGCTAATAACTATATGGATGTGGGTAAATTTCTGGAAGTTGCTTTGGATGGTGACCATCGAATGACCTACCTATTCCAGATCTTGAGTTTTAGTATGTAAAAAGAACATTACGACATTAATATCTTCATGAATAACATGGTGCGTAGGATTTATGGGGATTTAGTCCACACTAAACATTCTGACCTCGACACTTCTCATGCCTCTCTATAGAAGCCTGAGTTCTTTAAGCAGAGATTTGACCCTATCTGTCTACTCTGTGTCTGGGCTATTGAAATCGAGCTGCTGAATACTACCTTATGAATCCACCTGAGGTCGTCAGCCCCCAAGCATCAGTGGTATTCCCTGTAAAGGGACATCGGGAGTGACGTGTGTCTAATGTTGCATATGGTTCTGGGAGATTGAAATTTTTTAACTAGTTTTGGGGATTCGTGTATTGGGGGACTGGGGAAACCATTAGCCTATTTTACTTTTTGAACCAGTGTTTATATAAGAATATTACTTGTTGTCTCTTCTTTTTGTTATCCTTCCATCAGTTATACTTTTGAATGAGTATCACTAAGTGAACTTTAATAATAAATTATCAGATGGAAGGAAAAACCCATAAGTTGTCTCTTCCTCTGGAGGTACTGTAGATTATTGTGATCAAAACATGTGAATAGGAGTTCCTACGTCTCACAAAAATGAGAAAAATGAGTAAACATCAATATAAAGTGAAAAAAGTCTAGACATTCTCAGCACCTATCAAGGGAATGCTTCCATTTACTACCACATATCCATGGGACAATTTGATGAGAATAGGCGAAGATGAAAATACCATGAAGGGGATTTTCTATGTTTCACCCTAGGCTGAAACTACACAGCCATGTCGTGTTTTTAAGAGGCTGCTTTGGAGGGAAACCTTTGTGTGACCTACATGTACCAAGTCATTAGTTTTAGCCTGTAAAAAATATCTACGACTTAGATGTCCTTAGTCGAGACATAGTTCTATGAGTTCTTCGTGTTTTTCTCCATTCAGACATTTCCAATCATTCCACTATTAGAGCCTCCCTCTAAGAGCCCGAGTGTTCGATGCAAGAGTTCAACCCCTTCTGTCCGAGGTGTGCTAGGTTCAGAAAACTAGAGGAGTTGAGAATTAATTTCGGTTTTCCGCTAAAAGCACCTGAGAATCCTCTACGGCGGGAGATGTGGTAGAAATATTAGAGAGCTTTCTTTTGTGGATATAAAATGAATTGCGAGGATGCAATTATTCGTAGGAGGGAATAATGTATCACCCCAAACATTTTATGGAATGTTTTATTCATTAGAAGGCCTATATTTCATAAATCACCAATCCCTTATGGAACAAAATATTGTTACTTATAGGAGATAACCATAACTTATCCACAAAACATAAATTTACTAGCTCTGTGATTTGAATTTTTAAAATATGATATACATGGTTGTGTTCATGATGATATTTAGATTCTGATAGAATTAACTTCATTTTCGGTGAATAGTAACCTACCCTTATGAATAGTAACATACCCTTATAAATAGTAACATGCCTTTATGAATAGTAATATGACTCCTATGAATGGTAACCATACACTTGAGTGTATAAATGAATTTAGACACCCTGAAGACGAAGACTGATATTCTATGTGTTTATAAATATCAATAAAATAATGATATAATTAAATATTTAATTAATCATATTTAAAAAATTATTTTTAAAAAATGGACTTCATTTTTGGATTCTACATGTCGAAAAATGGTTAGTGTAAATTTTTGGGATTTTTTCTAAAATACTTGAATTTTTGATGAATAGTAACATCCGATAATTCACAATAAATTCTAAATAATGGATTAATTGAGTCATTTAGGATGATATACTGATGTAATCCCAATTGGTTCGAAGTCACGTGCTTCTTTTCTTGGAAATGGAATACTCACTATTGGTTTTCTTGAGAGGAAATAATAAATTAATGAGTTTTATATTATAAAATCCCCTCTCTCCTCCACTATAAAACCCCATCTCACCCACTTCCATTCACTCCTCTCAAGCCTTGTGCCTTTCTCCAAATTCTGTCCAAATAACTTCCCAACCTCCTCCCCCACGTCGAGAAAGCTTTGGTCTCATAAAAAGACCAAAACCTATAACCATAAGAGGTTCTCAAATGAGGAAGTCTCAAGAGGTAAATTCCTCTTTCAAATCCCTTATTTTCTTTTAAGTTAATTTATTTTTGTTTCTTTTGTCACCTTCCTTAATAATAATGGTATAAAAAATCTAGTAACATAAATTTATTGGAATTTTTTCATGCTTATGTTATATTTCATTGCCTCTTCTCCTTTCCCCACCATTTATTTGAATGAAATGAAAACACTGTTTGAGATGAGATAATTTAGCACATTCAAGGACAACGATTTATCGATTTCTATTATAATCTTTAATTATGGTCATGTAACCATTCATGTTATAGTTGAACTATATTTTTTATATGTTATATATCATATGTTTAGTTTTGTATTCCTTTTTTACAAATGGTATTAATTTAAAAATCAAAACATGTTCATTGTAATCAAACCCACCTTTTAGCCGAAACAGTTGTCACTAAGGTTATTTATATAATAATTCAACTTCACTCTAAGTAACCAAATTAAATTTAAAACAATTTAATCTTCTGTATGTTCACTAAAATAATATAATTTTATTTCTGTACAACCACATCCATATTATATATTTATCCAAACTTGAATATAAGTGAACTGATCGTTTAAACCCAAGTATGAAAATGCTTCCAAAACAATAAAATTGAATCTCTTAAACCCATAAAAAAGGAAATTCATGAACTTAATAAGGTTATACCATATAAATTAAATTTTAATGAGGTTCTTGACTTATTAATTAATGAATCTAAATTTGATTATTCAGGACATTAATAACAAACAAGAACATGTTCGAGCATAAGTTAAGGGATTGCCTAAATCAATTTTCATTCATTGAGTTAAACATCTATTTCATTGGTTACATTGTTCCAAGAAAATGTGTGATTGACCTATGATTATTTTTTACTATATATCCACTTATATTTTGTGGATTTTAATTTGTCACAGATAAATACTTCATTGATTTATCATCACTCTGATGACACGATCTTTGTAAGGGATCCATTCTCTCACTTTTATTCAAGAATCCAACCTTTCTCGTGTGTTTTTGTATTTAATTTTCTAATGACGGGGTATGTTCTCTCACCTCCCCCATACTTCCATTTTAACATATAAATAATTATACCCCTTTACCTCTCATTATGGCCTTGCAATAACACTCGTTACCGTTCCAAAATGTTTGTAAGAGGTTTTCTCATCTCACCTTCAATTCTGTGGGATTTTTATAGTTTGCCTCTTATTTCTTATATGTGGTATAGGTGTACTTCCATTTGACATATTTTTTCATGGTTCTCATTATATTAATTTTTTTTGTGTCTCTTTTGGTGGTTATTAACTTTTTCATACAACTCAATTGAATACAAGATAGTAATGAGCTTTGTCTCAATTTTCACTTCATTGTGACTTGCTTAGTAATTATGAACCTAATCATTCTTATGTGGTGTAGCTACTGCCAATTTGATATCACTTTTCAGTTGAAATTATATTCCATTTAAATATCCATATTCTAATATCATTGATATTATTATTTTCTAAGTCGTATACCATTTTACAAACGGTAATAATTTTGAATGTTATTTTGACTTTGGAAATGTTGATGAATCTGTATCCTCTATTCGATACGGATAATTTAAAAACATATTTCTCTTGTATTGAATCTATTTATAAAGAATTATTTGATTTAGATGTGGGTGGGTCCCACTACAGCTCCTCGATGCATCAGTATGTCTTATGAGACAAAACAGTTTGGCGACAAACCCTTCTAGTTTGTTTCCAAAAATCAGAAGGGTTTCTACCCATAGAACTAAATCGTTTTTACGGTATTATGGTTCATGTGCCAGATAAATGAAGTCCAATTAATAATGATTCTATTGATTCATTATTAGTTATTATTATTATCCAATAGGTTTTCACTATGACAATATCTATGGATGCAGTTTCATTCTCAGTTTATTATTGGCATTAGTTTTTCATTTATTCACTATAACATATTGTTATTGTTAGATTGATTGTGATTTAATTATTATTGAAGTCATTCATACACTATTTGTAACTCTTAATGATAATTTGAGCTCACCCCTTTCATTGTTAACCTTCAACAGGTCATGAAGAGGAGGTTATTTATTGAGTGCGTGTGGACGCAGTTTTTGTTTTTCATTATTTATTGTATATTCTAACCTTATCCAATGTAATTTGTTTTAAATATATGTATCTATTTTCTTCAAGACTAATAAACTGATCATTCCTTTGGTATTTTCATTCCATCTATCTAAGCCAATATCACATGTAATGCACCGGTCTAGCCTAGAGGGGTCGAGGTGTTACATTTTGAGTCCTGCAAAAAAAATACCCATGAAACATAAGAACTCAAGTCATTATGATTTTTGTACCTTCCCTTGGGTATCTACCCTGAAATCAGTGTAGTCGTACTTAGTCATTCGATAGGCCTAGAGGTCCTTGAATCAGATCATGGGGGGCCCTAAAATTCTGTGTCCTAGTCGGTCATCCCTGGCCTATTTCATGCACCAGGATCACCCAACACCATTGCCCTACCATCCCATGCAATCCTCACTGCGCGTAACCCCAGAATCTATCCTATCCCTCAACCTGCCTCTAATACCATTCTGTCATGACCATCCTTCACCATTATGAGAGAAGGGACAACAGATTCTTAGGACCTTCCTTCTTCAAGTTGATGGAGAGATAATGACCTCGAAGACCCACCTTTAATAGGTCCCGGAGTGGTGACTAGCACCAAGGGTATAGAACCACACACAAGATGGAAGGAATTGCCTTTTTTTCATTAATAGGATCAGGAGATAAGATAGAAAATCCCAAAAACACCAAAACTAGGGGGTAAAGGTAAATCCATAGAAAACCATTCCCATATGCATTTTACGAAAGTAAATTCCACAAAGTACTAGGATAATACGAATGTAAAGTGCCAATGAAAGAAAAAACAGCAACTGTAATTCTCCCAACGCCCGAGCTAGTACGTCCTTCCATGATCCCTGAAGTCCTCTTGGAAACCTAAAAGCAGTTTTATATAAATAGGGTGAGAATAAAACTATACTCAGCAGGGAAAACCAAAGACACTCATGCACAAGTGAGGAGGCATTCTAATGCCTGGTGGAAAGAGAGATAACCAAAGCACCTAGCAAGGAAAACTATCTACCCAAGTCACACCAAGGGACACTCCCCAAGTAACACAAGTCAAGTAATGTATAGTAATAGCACATCGTCATTTGGGTTCCCCGCACCACTTTCACACTGGTTACTAAAGATATCCTACGCATCGAACCTCTCCCGCTATTCGCACCACAGTCCCACTGCCACACCCTGCCCACACACACTTGGGCCACAACCACGCATCCTGCCTGCTAACACCTGGTCCAAAACCAACATCCCACCCACAAACACCTGGGCCAAATGCACCACGAGTAACCACACCCACAAACACTTGGGCCAGAATAACTAAAACCACTCCAGAAGACACATGGGAATTATCCTAAAGACTATTGTGAATCAACCTGCCCACACACACCTAGGCCAACCACCACAACTACCCTACCCAAATAATCATGGTCTATTATAGACCTTAGGCCATCATATCATGCTCGATGATTCGTGGTCTATTTGGGAAAGGGATTAGAAAAGGAGATAATAACCATCCATAAATAATAGTGTTGGTAAAAACACCCTCCCCTATGAAATGGGGGTGTTCGTCACTAATTGTTCAACATGGGAGGGGTGCGATTAAGAAACATAATAACTACAGTTATATGTATTGGTAACAAGAACTCATCCCAATATAGGGTTTCCAAAGACAACCTAATAACAAACACCCTTATTACTATTCATTCATAAAAGAAAAGTACACCAGTCATGGCCAAGTCACATCTAATTCCCAAAACTATTCCCCATTTAAGACATTCTTGCTTTCATGTTCAATTGATCCCATTTAGGTGAATTCTACTCTATTTGGAAAATAATTGGCATAATCTCAAGATAGAGAAAGAGAAACAACCAATCAATAATTTAAGCATTCACACGTGAGTCTCTTGTGAAGTCACAACAACAAAGGGATCAGTGAGATCCCTCAAAGTACTGGAACCAAACCAAGCCTCGAGATGCAGCCCTAGACAGCTTCAGATTCAAAACCAAAAACTGTGCCACAACAGAGGATCCCATCCTCATCCACATTACCTCATAATCATATAGTAGGAAAGCACACCCACTACCAAACAGAGTAGGGAAAACATCCAGATTCAAGAACATCATTCATTAGGTTATTCTTTCTGTCGGATAACCGGGGTGACCACACAAGGATTGATGTTCACTAGCATCCATTCAATCCATCAAGATTATGTGATTAAACAATTTCCATGTTACAGTCATTCAATCATCACAGATGACAAAGGTTCATTAGTGCGCATGGAAATACCCCCAATGTCCATGATTTTCTGTGATAATAAGCCCTTATAGTTCACAACATATAGTAATTATAAAAGAGTTCAACAAAATTGTCAAACGCACCCCATCATTCGTCAACTATCTATTATAGTTGTTAAGGTTTGGTTTCTTCCATTCCCATAGAAATAGTAGCGTACCCACCCCGTATAACACACAGTAATGAGAGACGATGGAAAATACCTACTTTTTTTATCAAGGATCAAAGTTCTTCTCCATGTGCCAAGAACTGGGGGTGTGCGACTTGCAGGGGAGGAACGTCGGGGACTCCAAGGATGATCAGAATGGATCTGGAACAGGCAAACAACTTTCCTCAGGAAGGGGAACTCCAAATTCCCAAGGAATAAAAGGATACTATCCAAGAGGAAGCACAAAAGACTTCTAGGGTGATATAAAGATGAGATCATGTGGTTACGGGATATGGAAATTTGAATGGAATTAAAGTTAGATCGTGCTTCCCCGCATGGTTGGGTAGTTACACACGATGGAATTAATTTTCATTTACAAATTCTCCTTGGAGGGGTGGTCATAACGACTATACGTTAAATAGTTTTCTTTAATCATAAGGAAACGTGTAACAGGGGTGGAACTGGAAGGTACGGGGAAGGGCGTGACACTGAGGAAAAACCACATGGTTTTGAATATTAAGGGATGTCTGACTCTTGGGGGATTTTAGATATTATGTATGGGATTTAAATGGCTTTGAATGGGGGGAATTAAATCACCTTTATGTCAAAAGATATGTTACGGGATCGGAAAAGTCGAGAACTGGGAATGAACAAAGACCTCTTGGTGAGGACATGGTGCCATCGTCACGGTGCCACTGTCACGGTGCCACTGTGATCGGTGTGTGACCGTCATGGTGCCACTGTAACTGGTGCCACCATCACGTTGCCACTGTGACTGGTGTGCAACTGTCACGAGGCCACTGTAACCGGTTCCCTAGTGACCGGTGCCACCATCTCGGTGGAGCCGTGTTTTGGCAATGTAATGGACCTGGTGGGTCTGGGTCATTACAGATATAGTAAATGGTTTTACCATACAGATAATTTTCGGACTCAGGAAGAAATTTATTCTAAATTGAAGTGGTGATGACTCATTTTTATTGTATTTTTTCAATAAAATATGATTTAAATAACTATATTAGAATAATTGAACTTGGAGAATCATACTCAGTGTTTCTTAACTACCTAAAATTACTTCTTACCATTCCCTTGGTTATGGAATTGAAGAGTATTATATAATTTTATACATCTGTTTAATAGAAAATAAGTGCATGTAACATCAGTTTCTACATAACATTTGAATTTATCTATTGTTCAAAGAGGGTGAACATGCAGTAGTGGAATTATTTCATAGTTATACAAGAGTTTACGGGAATATTCTACTCATATTAATTAATGTATTTTTTTCTAGTGGATTTAATTGTATTGGATCATCTATAAACCATAATAAGATCATATCTATTCACATTTAATGGTGAACCTCATAAATCCTTATGTTCTTATGGAGGTGTGGATTTAATTGTTTGGAGAGTGAAATTGAATCTTTAATAGGAGGAGAAGGTTGTTTAAATTGAAAATAAACATAAACTAAAATGTGTATCACTGAATAACCCACTCCCCCACTTAGTGATACAATACACTGACTGGGAACTTACAAGTGGTATCTTAGGAAAAGATTCCTTTGTTATTATTTTCTAATGGAGAATTTGAATTTTGTGAATAGTAAATCTATTTTTTCATATATGGAAATAATTATCATATCTAGAAGGATATAATTCTTCCTTAACTTATTCTAATCCATTATGATGTTCTTGAAGCTATAATAGTAGGATTTTCACAAATTGATGATAAAGCTCCTCTTACACTTGTTGATAAGAAAAATATTAAGAATTATGGAAGGGATAATAATTATATATTGTCATAACTTTCTAATAGTGAATTCGTGAGAGTTAAAAGTGTATCCATAGCCAAAGGTATTTTATAAAAAATTAAAAACATATATGAAGGTAATAAAAAAGGAAAAAAGGAACAAACTTAAATTTTATTTCTTGAAGTATAAATAGTTGAAGATGGGTGGTAATTGAACTATTGGGGGATTATTTTCTTGGGTTAATGATATACGGGGTACTATCATATGGATCAGATAAAATATGGACGAATCTACCGTTGTTTAAAAAATAATGATAATCTGAACCGACAAATTGATGTAAAAATTTCATTGTTGGAAGATAGATAACGGAAAAAATTATTTCTTTATGTTATGCATAGCAGTATTATTACTTATGAAATGAGAAGAGAGAAATTTATGAAGATAAAATCAACATTTGATAGAGAAAATTTTTCCAATGCTCCAACGGGAGAAAACTCATTGAAAATGTTTATTGATGAAGAATATGGTTATTATGAATTTAAAATAGAGGAATGTGAAAATGTCAAATATATTTTATCCTTGTTTTATAAAAATGTGAACATCGGTACATGGAAATACAAAGGGAAATTTTACATGAATTTTTTTAAGGTGGAGGAGTTGGTCACATTGCAGCTAACCATCCACAATGAATGAATGAAGAGGATAGTGGGGAAGAAGATAGAAAGCCTAGAAGATTGTGGAAGAAATTTGGAGATAAAGGAAAGTTTTATTCCATAGGGAAAGAAAATAAATTATCAAAATCCCAAAGAAGAGGTTTCTTATCTAATGATGAAGAAGAAGAAGATAGTGAAACTGAATCAGAAAAATCTGTTCACAATGGTATTGAGAATATAATTATTGCAAAACTGAATGATAAAGAATTTAGAATTAGTAGTTTTAAATAAAAAGAAACTCCACATGAGATTTATTTGATATAGGAATTCAAATAATTATTGAGATATATCAGAAGGATTGGAATGAAAAAAAATTAAAGATAAATATTCTTCAATGAGAAATCAAGAATGTTTTATTTATGATAATGATATGATGCTGAAATGTATTGATAATTTTAAGATTTCTCTTGAATATGAAATTAATTGTAATGTGCATCTTGGATTTGAAGATGAAATAAAAAGAAGAAGAGTTGGAAATTGTCCTATAATATCATTCCAAAGCTGTGTTGAAAATTGAAAGCTTCCAAAACTCAATCAATGATGTTGGTGAATTTTCTCGTATTTAGAAACCTGATAAGGTTCAACAATACTTAACTTCAAATGGGGATAAGAAGAAAAGAATTACTTCTTAAAAGAATAATGTAGGAAAAAGATATGTGTGTAGCCAATGTCAGGAATTTAGAAGTTACAAAATATCAAAAGTCATAATGTTTTTTCTCTAGATCTAGAAATGTATCAAATACTTTTGATTCTATTAATAATTAAATAAAGAAGAAGATTCTGATTTATGAAGGAATGGATGATGGATTATAAAATAATGAAAAGAAGGTGGCTGATAAATGTATTTAATATTCTATCCAGTATGAAGTTTTTAGAGAAAAATACTCTTTCAATGGGTATTTTTGGAATTATTGGGGATTCAAACACACAAAAGGTATGTGTTGGTTTAACCAACACGAATTATATTATCCCATAGGATATGGAAGGCAGAGATTTAGGGGGGGTCAATCCCCTTAAATAAAGTTGTTTGAGAAGGTTGTTGTGAAGAAATCTCAAAATAATTGAAGATTGATGATAGGTTCTAACCCCTATGAACTACTTGTAAAAGGTGTGAGAAACCTAAACAACTTGAAAAGTGATGTCTCATTTTTGTTGTTGGAAAAATAATAGATTTATAACAATTCTCATAAGCTGGAAATGGAGACATAATGGAAGGGAGAAAAATATCTTGTTGTTGAAACTGTATTAAAATACACAAAAGTAGAAGAACCCTAGATACTTGGTAGTGTGTGTTCTTCCCATATGACTAAATAAATGAGTCTATTAATGAATGAGTATGATTTTATATAAGGAATAGTGACATTTGGAAATGATGAATCCTTGATAAGCAATGGTGTTGGATTAGTCATCGACGAGAAATAATATATGATATATAAGAAAACATTGTCTATTGATGTCTGGAAACACAATTGGATGAGGGATTCATAATTTTTTGAATATAATAAATATTTTTTCTTCATGAAAGATGGGTTTGTTTTGTAGAGTAAGAAGATGTGATGTTTTCTAAAACATGCCAACATATAAAAGAGGACCAATTTTAGATTTGTGAAATACAAAACTCCTCTTATATGAGTTTGGTGGAAGATAATTAATTCTTAATAAAAGGATGTGACACATGTGATAGAGAAACAAAAGAATGTTATCCAAAATTGATAGTGTTCGAGAAATTCCTAATTTAATAATAAGATGAAATTGTTGTTTCACCATCTACCAGAAAGGATTTTTAAAAAATTGTGTGCATAATAAAGATCAAATTTATTCAAAAAAACCCTAGGGATAATTCATTATGATATATGTTGTCCAATGACAAAAAAATCAAAAAATAGAAATAAGTACTTAATTACGTCCATTGATGATTTTACTCTCATTACTTATGTTATGTATATGAAACATAAACAAAATACATTGAATGTAATTAAAAGTTTAAGAAGAAAAGAAGAAAAGGAATTTGATAATTCTGTAATGAATTTGAAAATAGGTAATGGTGGTGAATATATATGTGATGAGTTTGTAGACTATCCTGAGAATCATGGAATTCAACATGATTCTAGTTCCCCATATATTCCCCAATATAATGGGGTTTTTAAATGAAATATTGGAATATTAGTGTAAATGGGGAAAACCATGTTACTTGAACATGGAATTTCCCATCACATTTGGAAGAATGCCATGAGAACTAATGTTTATATTTAGAACCATTCTTTCAACATGCCTCAATTAGGTATGACTCTATATGAATTGTCTTATGAAATAACTCATTGTTTGAAACACTTGAGGGTTTTTAGTATTCCATGCATTATAAATAAAAAATGTGGACACTATTGAATGTTTGAATTAAAAGTAGAAGAGGTAATATTTCAAGGATATGATCTGGAATGAATAGGATATATATTCTTCAACAGAGAAACAAAAAAGAACTATTGATTTAGTTTACGTGATTGTAGATTAGAAGGCTGATAAAGATAAAATTTTTTGGGAAGATAAGGAAGGTGAGTAAGTTGAAGAAAACAATTATGATCAGGATATGGATAGTTGTATTCCTTCCTAAGAAGAAGATTCAGACACCGATATTTTATGTGATGAATATGATTGTCTAAAATCATGTTCCTAGCTATGGAACCAAGTGGGATCTCATAAGATAATTAGTGATCAATCTCTGAACATTCCAATAAAGATAAAAACATATTCCATTACTAATACTTATTTATATTCAAAACTATAGCTTAATTATGTGAAATAATCCCTTGAGCATCCATAATGTGTTGAATCCTTGAATAATTAATTGGACCAGATTGAAAAAAACAATAAATGAGAACTCATACCCAATCCTGAAACCAAAAATATCATTTTCACAAAATGGGGATTCCAAAAATAGATGAATAAATAAGATGAAATTATAAGAAACAATGAAATATTGGATTGAAAAGGGTATTAATAGATTTATGGAATTGATTTTGATGAAGTATTATCTCTGGTATCCAGGTCTGAATCAATTAGATTCTTTCTTTCTAATACTGCACAATGAGGCTTCAAGACCATTAAAATGGATATTAAATTCTTATTTCTGAATGGTGATCTTGAAGAAGAGATTTATATAGAACAACCAAGTGTATTTGCTGTTGGGAATGATGAAATTTATGTGCCTAGATTGAAGAAGGACCTGTATGGGATAAAAAATCATGGAGGGCCCAGTCTTCCAAATTGGATACTTTCTTAAAGAATATGAATTTCAAGAAAGGAAGAGTCTATAGTAATCTATATATTAGATAAAGTAAAGAGTATTCTCCTATTGTTATTAGTTATGTGGATGATATTTATAAGGACCCAGCCGTAAACCTTACTTAATCTTGAGTTATTACAAGATTACACATTGAGGATCTTTTCGGGTTTAGAGTTTTAGAGAATTAGATCATAAAACTTGCATTACATTACACATATAAACAAAGTGGTTACATAAAGATATTATTCTTCATTCTCGTCAATGGAAACATATTTAAAATAAACATGGATTCTTTCTTGAAACTTCCTTGACACTATCATCATATCATGTACCTTTCCCTTGACCTGTGAAAAACATTTCAAAAAAACGTGGGATGAGCATAAAAAACTCAGTAAGGGATATAAAAATATGGAAAGGAAACATGGGTACATATATACATAAGAATGAGATCATACTTTACCCATAAAACATAAGCACTTTAACACACCTCATCAAATCATGAATAAATCATAGAAATCATAAGACATAAAGGTATCTTGAGGCATTCATAACATTCTTACGTGGGGAGTAACCCCCTTGGTTACATTTTGAATACCCATCATAGTATATTCCCTAAATCTCCACGGAGAAACCTTAACGTTTCACTCTTTCGCGTTACCCAATGCATTGGAGAGCTATATCGGGCTCACCCGCCCTTAGTTTATCATAGAACCACCCGTCTTCATAATAATGCCCAAGAACCACAACATAATTGTATCACATAAAACATGCATAATGGAAACATAACATTTCCACCTTCCAATCACAAGATATCAATTCAACACATTGATATAAAAACATTATGAAAACCATTTTCAATACCAAAATAAAAGAAAAGCAAATCATGGTATTTATTTTTCTTTTAAAAAGAAGGTATGGCTTGTAGAGGAGGCCGAAACTCAAATAATGGTCATGATGGCGGAGAAGTCGTTGTCGCCGCATACGTACGACAAAAACATTCACTTTTGTCGTTTAGTAAACGCTTCGTATAAAAAATATTCCTTTTGAATAAACGTAAAATTCAAAGGGGTTTATACACCGTATAAAAGAAGGTTGTGTATAAAAAAAATATGCCTCAATGAATGGAAATTGAGACGAAGTCCCATAAAAAGATTATTTTTAAAAATAAAATAGATCTATTATGTGTATTTAATATAATTACACATAAAGAAAGTATAAATACAAGATAGGACATAATAATATCATGACATAATTTGAAGGTAGGAGATTAACCCAAAGAATGGTAATTGGGTTAAGAAGTTCCCTTACCTCGTATCCGACTTGACCCAACGGTTCTTTAATCTCCTGAGTAATAAACTTGAGTTAATCTCTACATGATTAATAACCCTTTTCATGTTTATTATTTCTTTTATACCATGTTATGAACATCATGTAATCATTTAAGTTAATAATGTTCATTTTGTCGGTATTTGGTTCTTAAGTCAAAAGTAGACTTCTTACACTTACATGTTGTTAATTTGGTCAAAGTTTCATTATATCCAGAATTATATTAATGATTTGGATAACATATATATCATATATATTCAGCATATACATGTATTTATAATATTACATCACATTTAGAGGTAAGAAATGAAATGCACCGTTCATGGAGACGGTAAGCCGTACGTACGCATGAACGCTACTTCCATTTCTATTTCGTATTTTATGGAATGGAATCATCATGATATAAGAGTATATTATAATTCCAGTATAATAACATATATAATATCATTAACTTTATCCTTTACACATCCCACATATGGTATTAACGAATCAAATCACTTTCAGGGGGCGGTAGTCCGCACTTCCTAAAATGAAGATATCGTGTTTACCCATAATGGAAACAATAGTGGTTTGCCATAAATGAAAAATACAGAAGCTTAAGGAAATAATAAAAATATTATATATCATATATAAAAATAGTGACATCATAATGGCCACCTTTGAAGGTGTTAAATGAGTATTGAGCAATCATCGTTTCGGGAGGCAGAATTTCGCCATCCACAGAAACTGTATGTTCGTTAACCATTTGATGTAGTTGTGTGAGAGTGTAGCTCGAATAAATCTTATAAAAACATCCTAGTATTTTGAAGATACTGGTTTTGTTACAAAAGAAGTAAATAAAAAGAGTTCAGGGGGTTGGAGAAGCAAAATAAAACAAATGAACATGAGAGAATGAATTACCTTTAAAAGTGTAACTCCTTTTGATTTGAGCCTAAAGGCTTCATTTCAAAGGATTCTTCCCAAAGGGAATCATCTAGTATGAGGAGAGGTATGTGGAGAGAGTAAATGGGCAGGGGTTGGCCGAGCCAAAGGCTTGAGCAGTGTGTGAAATGAGGTAGAGGTGGGGGCCTTTTATAAGAGGAGAGGAGGGGCACTTTTGGAAATCATGAAACTATTATTTTATTTTCAAAAGTGCATCAAATTTATAAGGTCCCACATTGACATATTTAGAATATAAGATGATAAGGCTTAGAAATATTCCCATCCAATAGTTTTTGTACAATTTTAGGTCTTAGATATTACATTATCTTTCCATTTTATTTTAATCGTTAAATAATGAGGTCATCGCTGCATCATCATGATGTCATAAATAATTTAATTTATTTAATGTCTAAAAATTATAACAAAACTACTATGAGGTAGGAAATCTTTTTATCTTTCCAAAGAGTATTTATAGACGAAATTATGATAAGTATAACCACTTTTTAAAAATTGCTTTAGTAAAACAATTTATGTTAGTGTCATTTTCACCTTTATAGAAAAAAAGGCATTAAAGTCATTATCTCACCCATGTGGCTCCATGGGGTCCCCTAAATCGACCCATGGGTTTTCATGGTCGGTAATGACACAACCAATAGTGTTTGGACATGTGTCAAGCTCATCTCATTTTATTAAAGCATTATTTTTCCCTTAAACTACACTAATTACCCCTAATCGCGATTAAAAACATAATAAGTTACTATTCACCAAAAAAGTATTTTAATCTCATTGAACCACATTTTAATTCTTAATGACAACCATTTATGTCGGATTTTTGAAATTCAAAACACAATGATGGCAAAATTTCATTTAAACGAAAAATCAGTTTCTTTAACTACCAGTTAGTGATTTCACTATTCATCAAAATTGATGTTTTTCAGAAAAATACCAAAACTTCACCCTAAGCTATATTTGATATTATGAATTAAAAAATGAAGTCTATTTTACAAAATTGAAAACATTTAAGTCACATTAATCAATTTAATAATTAATTCCCGCTGTCAGAGCAAATAGCGTGTTTTTATAAAACAATAAGTATCAAAAGATTGACACCAGTTTAAGTCCAATTTCAAAGTGAAATTGATTCCATTGACCACCATTGGATTAAATGGTAAAAATATATTCTAATTTCACTAAAAAACCAATTCAAAATATAATCTAATCATATAAATAAATTAGATTAAAAATCTGTTTTGATGTAAAATGCAGTATTTTTCACTATTCATTAAAAATGAACATTATCAGAAAAATACCAAAAATTCACAGAAAGTAAATTTTGATGTCCCAATCATAAAGAATATGTTTATTTTTGACAAAAATAGTTTATAAAATTGTCAAAAGATATATTTAAATATGGTTTGCCATCAAAAGGCAGTAAAACAATCTTTTAAAAATATTAGTGTATTTCATGCTTAAGATTGGATTTATTTTCATTTTAAGACTCTAAAACACTATCTAGTTCATTAATAGACATAGATAAAAATATCTATTATTCATTACTTACTTGGGATGTTACATCCTTCCCCCCTTTAGAAAATTGCGTCCCCGCAATTTATTTACTTATCAAATAAATGGGGGTACTTATCCCTCATTGCATTTTCAGATTCCCATGTTGCCTCTTCCATCATGTGGTTTTTCCACAAAATCTTTACCTGATTAATCACCTTATTCCATAACACTTTCTCCCTGTGGTCAAGAATCTAGACCGATTGTTCCTCATAAGATAGGTTCTCTTCCATCTGAACTACCTCTGGACTCAAAACATGAGATGGATCTGGCATATACTTTCTCAACATAGAAACGTGAAAAACATTGTGTACCTGAGATAAACACGGAGGTAAAGCCACTCGGTAAGCAACTGATCCAACTCTCCCCATAATTTCATATGGTCCAATGAACCTTGGACTCAACTTTCATTTCTTACCAAATCGCATCACACTTTTCCATGGTGATACTTTGAGAAAAACATGATCACCTACCTCAAAAGATAGATCCTTACTCCCGTTATCTGCATAACTCTTCTGCATACTCTGAGCAGTTCTCATGTGCTTCTGAATTAGCTGAAATTTTTCTTCCATCTCTTCTACCAATTCTGGTCCCACCAACTTCCTTTCACCCACTTCATGCCAGAAAGCCGGAGTTCGACACCGCTTCCCATATAATGCCTGAAATGGTGCCATCTGTATACTGGAATGAAAACTGTTATTATATGAAAATTCAACCAAAGAAAGATGTTGGTCCCAACTTCCCTGATAATCCATCGAACAAGCTCGTATCATATCCTCCACGGTATGAATTTTTCGTTCTGACTGCCCATCTGATTGAGGATGAAAAGCTGTACTAAAATTTAATTCAGTACCCAACGACTTCTGTAGGCCTTTCCAAAAGTTAGAAGTGAACTTAGGATCACGATTAGATACAATAGAGAGAGGAACTCCATGTAACCTAACTATCTCTTTAAGATACAAACGGGAAAGTTGATCTAGGGAAAAAGTATCTCTTATAACAAGGAAATGAGCAGATTTAGTCATGCGATCAACAATAACCCAGATTGCATTATTACCTAGAGATGTCTTTGGTAATCCCACAACAAAGTCCATGGATATATTCTCCCATTTCCACTATGGCACTGGTAAAGGCTGAAGCATCCCTTTTGGTAACTGCCGCTCTGCTTTAATCTGTTGACATGTCAAACACTTCACAGTAAAATCAGCAATATCTCTTTTCATTCCATCCCACCTGTAATACTCCCGCAGATCTCTGTACATCTTAGTACTGCCAGGATGAACTGAAAACGGAGAACTATGAGCTTCACATAACAACTCTCTATTCAATTGTGAATCACAAGCCACACACTCTCTTCCTAAATCTCAAAACGCACTCATTATCAACGTTGAATTCAGGAAACTTACCTTTCTAAACCAGCTCTACCTATTTCTGCAACTCACTGTCTTGCTTCTGTGATTGCTGATTCTATCTGATAGAGATGATCTCACTGATACCTGAAACAAACCTGAAAAAAATCCTACACCAACAACTTCTATGCCAATTTTCATCAAATCCTTAACCAAAGGATCACGTTCCAAACGCAACATTGCTAATGAAGCATTACTTTTTCGACTTAAAGCATCAGCCACTTTATTTGCTTTTCCCGGATGGTAATGAATTGTACAATCATAATCCTTGATTAATTCTAGCCATCTACTTTGTCTCATGTTCAATTCTTTCTGAGTGAATATATACTTTAAACTTTTGTGATCGGTATATATTTCACACATTACTCCATACAAATGATGCCTCTAAATTTTTAAAGCAAAAACAACAGCAGCTATTTCCAAATCATGTGTAGGGTAATTTACCTCATGAGTTTTCAACTATCGTGAAGCATATGCAATTACCTGATAATTCTGCATTAGGACGCAACCAAGTCCTTTCAATGAAGCATCATTGTAGATAACAAACTCACCATTCCTGGAAGGTAGTGCCAAAACTGGAGCATTCACCAATCTTCTTTTCAATTCCTGAAAACAATCATCACATTCTTTTGTCCAGATAAACTTAACACCCTTCCGAGTTAGCTTAGTCATTGGACTAGATAACCATGAAACATTTCTAACAAACCTTCGTTAATACCCTGACAAATCAAGGAAGCTACGAATCTCGGTTACCTTTGTGGGTCTTGGCCATTCTTCCACAACTTTTGTTTTTGCAGGATCAACGGTTATTCCATCTTTTGAAACAATGTTACCAAGGAAAGAAATTTGTTGCAACCAAAACTCACACTTGCTGAATTTTCCATACAGATTCTTTTCTTTTAAGGTTTAAAAAATGACCCTTAAATGTCTTTCATGCTCTTATTTACTTTTAGAAAACACCAAAATATCATCAATGAAAACCACCACAATCTTATCCAAGAACTCATGGAAAATTCTATTCATTATGTCCATGAATACAGAAGGTGCATTGGTTAGCCCAAAGGCATTACTACAAATTCATAATGGCCATATCTCGTACGGAACACAGTCATCAGAACATCTTCTTCCTTTACCTTTAGCTGATGGTACCCCAATCTCAAGTCAATCTTTTAAAAAAACTGAGCTCCCTGGAGCTGATCAAAAAAATCATCGATATGAGGAAAAGGATAATTGTTCTTAACAGTGATATTCTTCAAGGATCTATAATCAATGCAAAGTCTCATTGAAACATCTCTGTTTTTAAAAAATAAAACAGGAGCACCCCATGGTGATGTGCTAGGTCGAATGAAACGTTTCTATAATAAATCTTGCAATTGTTCCTTCAACTCTAAGAGTTCAATTTGAGCCATTCGATAAGGGGGTTTTGAAATTGGCATAGCATCAGGAACTAAGTCAACAGTAAACTCAACTTCCCGATCTGGTATTATTCCAGGCAACTCATCAGGAAAAACATCAGGATACTCATTTACCACTGGCACATCATTAATCTGAACAGTTCCCTTGTTTTCAACAATGTGTGCTAGGTAACATTCATTTTCATCTTTTACATGTTTCTCGGCCTCTTGATAAGTTATCAACAGTAAGGGTTCATTATTGTACACAAACTGAAAGTCTTTCTGAAAAGAAACTTCTTTATCTCTACAGTCAATCTTAGCATGGTAAATAGAGAGCCAATCCATACCCAGGATAACATCAAACTCTACTAGAGGTAGAACAATATGGTTTGCAAGTAGGTTCTTTCCACATATAATGATAGGAAGATTCTTATAAATTCTTTTTGCCTCAACATTTCCCCCAGGTGTTTTTACCAAAAGTTCAGGAGTGATTTCTTGAGATGGTATTACCATTTTACTAGAAAAGGTTTCAGAGATGAAAGAATGTGTAGACCCCGAATCAAACAACACACTAGCATAATCTAAAAAAACAAACAAAGTACCTGATACATCTTCATTTGACGGCCTGACATCTGCTGAAGTAGTTGCAAAGGATTTCACCACCCCTTTCTACTTGTAGTCTAACTGCTTCCCATCACTCAAGCTCTTTGTCGGACACTAATTTACATAGTGACCCATCTCATTGCACTTATAACATTTCACTAACTGTAAATCGAATTTGGTCTTACCTTCACCTTGATCCTTTTCAGTGCAATCACAAGCCTTATGTCCCATCTTACCACATCGGTAGCACTTTCCAAAATTCAGAAGACATTCCCCAGCATGCCTTTTGCCACATTTATCACAAACTGGAAACATAGTTTTCTTACCATCAGACTTTTTTGAAGAATTCTTACCTTTCTCCTGCCACCTCGGTCTCTTCTTCTGTTGGTTGTTATAGAACACTTGATCATCGGCAAACTCCATTTACACCTTCTCAGCACATCGAACAAGCTTTTCATAACTTTTCAACTCACGAGAAGCTAATGCCCTTCGATATTTTGGCTTTAATCCTGAGTAAAAACGATTGATTTTACTATCAAGGTATTGGATAAAATTTGGAGCATACCTTTCCAATCGAGTGAACCTTTCTTCATAGGCAGCCACTGGGTCTTCCTCTTGCCTCAATTCCAAGAATTGCTTTTCCATCCTAAGTCGAACAGCCTTAGGAAAATACATCTAAAGAAACATACCTTTGAATTCATCCTAGTCGAGAGCATCAATCTCATCGGCATCCCGGATATATTTAACCATCGACCACCACTGATCTGCCTCAACCTCCAAACGGTAAATATCAAGACTAACCTTTTGATTATCTGAACACCCCATGACATCGAAAATCTTCTCCAGTGCTTTAATCCACCCTTTAGCTAGCACATGGTCAGATGATCCTCTGAATGATGGGGGATGTTGCCTCATGAAATGTTCCACCACTGACATGTTCCTCTGCAGTTGATCTGGCTGATCTCGTGTGTGGATACCACCACAATTTAATGCTTGATTCAACTGTGCCATTACTGCAACAAACTATTCAGTTCCAATTCCGACCATCTCAGGATGCTGATTCGGAAGGTTATTTCCTTCTGTATGCCTTCCTAGCACTGCTTCCCTGTTTCGTCTGCGGAAAACCATTCTGAACAGACATGTCTTAGATGAAGCAACATGGTAATCTTAAAATGCTATATCACTTCAATTTGACCATAAAAAAATATTTTTGGATAATCATTTAATATAATTCTAACTCCTAAAGTTATCTAAACCGACCTCTGATACCAACTATAAGGCCCCAGCCTTAAACCTTACTTAATCTTGAGTTATTACAAGATTACACATTGAGGATCTTTTCGGGTTTAGAGTTTTAGAGAATTAGATCATAAAACTTGCATTACATTACACATATAAATAAAGTGGTTACATAAAGATATTATTCTTCATTACCATCAATGGAAACATATTTAAAATAAACATGGATTCTTTCTTGACACTTCCTTGACACTATCATCATATCATGTACCTTTCCCTTGACCTGTGAAAAAAATTTCAAAAAAACTTGGGATGAGCATAAAAAGCTCAGTAAGGGATATAAAAATATGGAAATGAAACATGGGTACATATATACATAAGAATGAGATCATACTTTACCCATAAAACATAAGCACTTTAACATACCTCATCAAATCATGAATAAATCATAGAAATCATAATACATAAAGGTAACATTAGGCATTCATAACATTCTTAAGTATGGAGTAACCCTCTTGGTTACATTTGGAATATCCATCATAGTATATTCCATAAATCTCTTCAGAGAAACCTTAATTTTTCACTCCTTCGTGTTACCCAATGCATTGGAGAGCTATATCGGGCTCACCCGCCCTTAGTTTATCACGGAACAACCCATCTTCATAATAATGCCCAAGAACCACAACATAATCATATCACATAAAACATGCATAAAGGAAACATAACATTTCCACCTTCCAATCACAAGATATCAATACAACACATTGATATAAAAACATTATGAAAACCATTTTCAATACCAAAATAAAATAAAAGTAAAACATGGTATTTATTTTTCTTTTAAAAAGACGGTATGGCTTGTAGAGGAAGCTGAAACTCAAATAACGGTCACGACGGCGGAGAAGTCTTTGTCGTTGCACACGTACGACAAAAACATTCCCTTTTGTCGTTTATTAAACGCTTCATATAAAAAAGATTCCTTTTGAATATACGTAAAAGTCAAAGGGGTTTATACACCTTATAAAAGAAGGTTGTGTATAAAACAAAATATGCCTCAATGAAAGGAGATTGAGACGAAGTCCCATACAAAGATCATTTTTAAAAATAAAATAGATCTATTCTGTGTATTTACTATAAGTAAACATAAAGAAAGTACAAATACAATATAGGACATAATAATATCATGATATAATTTGAAAGTAGGATATTAACCCAAAGAATGGTAATTGGGTTAAGAAGTTCCCTTACCTCGTATCCGACTTGAACCGACCGTTCTTTAATCTCCTGAATAATAAACATGAGTTAATATATACTTGATTAATAACATTTTTCAAGTTCATTATTCCTTTTATACCATGTTATTAACATCAAGTAATCATTTAAGTTAATAATGTTCATTTTGTCGGTATTTGGTTCTTAAGTCAAAAGTAGACTTCTTACACTTACATGTTGTTAATTTGGTCAAAGGTTCATTATATCCAGAATTATATTAATGATTTGGATAACATATATATCATATATATTCATCATATACATGTATTCATAATATTACATCACATTTAGTGGTAAGAAATGAAATGCACCGTTCATGGAGACGGTAAGCCGTACGTACGCATGAACGGTACTTCCATTTCTATTTCGTATTTTATGGAATGGAATCATAATGATATAAGAGTATATTATAATTCCAGTATAATAACATATATAATATCATTAACTTTATCTTTTACACATCCCACATATGGTATTAACGAATCAAATCACTTTCAGGGGGCGGTAGTCCGCACTTCCTAAAATGAAGATATCATGTTTACCCATAATGGAAACAATAGTGGTATTCCATAAATTAAAAATACAGAAGCTTAAGGAAATAATAAAAATATTATATATCATATATAAAAATAGTGACATCATAATGGACACCTTTTAAGGTGTTAAATGAGTATTGAACAATCATCATTTCGGGAGGCAGAATTTCGCCATCCACGGAAACCGTATGTTAATTAACCATTTGATGTAGTTGTGTGAGAGTGTAGCTCTAATAAATCTTATAAAAACATCCTAGTATATTGAAGATACTGTTTTTGTTACAAAATAAGTAAATAAAAAGAGTTTAGGGGGTTGTAGAAGAAAAATAAAACAAATGAACATGAGAGAATGAATTACCTTTAAAAGTGTAACTCCTTTTGATTTGAGCCTAAAGGCTTCCTTTGAAAGGATTATACCCAAAGAGAATCCTCTAGGATGAGGAGAGGTATGTGGAGAGAATAAATGGGCAGGGGTTGGCCGAGCCAAAGGCTTTTGGAGTGTGTGAAATGAGGTAGGGGTGGGGGCCTTTTATAAGAGGAGAGGAGGGGAACTTTTGGAAATCATGAAACTATTATATTATTTTCAAAAGTGTTTCTAATTTATAAGGTCCCACATTGACATATTTCTAAGATAAGATGATAAGGCTTCGAAATATTTCCATCCAATTGTTTTTGGACAAGTGTAGGTCTTATATATTACATTATCTTTCCATTTTATTTAAATTGTTAAATAATGAGGTCATCGCTGCATCATCATGATGTCATAAGTAATTTAATTTATTTAATGTCTAAAAATTATAAAAAAAATACTATGATGTAGGAAATATTTTTTATCTTTCCAAATAGTATTTATAGACCAAATTATTATTAGTATAACCCCTTCTAAAAATAGCCTTAGTAAAACAATTTATGTTAGTGTCATTTTCACCTTTATTTAAAAAAGGCATTAAAGTCATTATCTCACCCAAGTGGCTCCATGGGGTCACCTAAATCGACACATGGGTTTTCTTGGTAGGCCATGACACAACCAATAAGGTTAGGACATGTGTCATGCTCATATCATTTTATTAAAGCATTATTTTTACCTTAAACTACACTAATTACCTCTAATCGCGATTAAAAACTTAATAAGTTACTATTCACCAAAAAATTATTTTAATCTCATTGAACCAGATTTTACTTCTTAATGACAACCATGTATGTTGGATTTTTGAAATTCAAAACACGATGATGGAAAAATTTCATTTAAACGAAAAATTAGTTTCTTTAACTACCACTTAGTGATTTAACTATTCATCAAAATTGAAGTTTTTCATAAAAATACCAAAACATCACCCTAAGCTATATTTGATATTCAGAATTCAAAAATGAAGTATATTTTACAAAATTTAAAACATATAAGTCACTTTAATTAATTTAATAATTAATTCCCGCTGTCAGAGCAAATAGCGTCTTTTTATAAAACAATAAGTATCAAAAGATTGACACCAGTTTAAGTCCAATTTCAAAGTGAAATTGATTCCAATGACCACCATTGGATTAAATGGTAAAAATATATTCTAATTTCAATTCAAAACCAATTCAAAAGATAATCTAATCATATAAATAAATTATATTAAAAAGCAGTTTTGATGTAAAATGCAGTATTTTTCACTATTCATTAAAAAATGAACATTGTCAGAAAAATACCAAAAATTCACACAAAGTAAATTTTGATGTCCCAATCATAAATAATAAGTTTATTTTGACAAACATAGTTTATAAAATTGTCAAAATATAGATTTAAAAATGGTTTGCCATCAAAAGGCAGTAAAACAATCTTTTGAAAATATTAGTGTATTCCATGCTTAAGATTGGATTTATTTTCATTTTAAGCCTCTAAAACACTATCTAGTTCATTAATAGACATAGAAAAAAATATCTATTATTCATTACTTACATGGGATGTTACAATATTTTATTTGATGGGAATGATGAAAGAAGTTGTGAGAGATTTCTGGAATAGATGAGGAAGGTATTTTAAATGTCAATACAAGGGAAAATAAAATATTTTATTTTATTAAAAATTATGAAAGTGAAAAAATGAATTTTTATCTATCAAGAAATGTAAGCTAATAAAATTATCAAGTGGTTAAACATGGATAATTAAAAATCTATTTCCACACCCATTTCAGTGGGAACAATGAAGTGTAATGATGATGAAGGATAAGAATTGGATTGGAATGTGTATAGAAAGATGATTGAAAAACTATGGTATTTGACTGCCTCAAGACATAACATTGTGTGTTATGTTAACTTATATGCAAGATTTCATATTGCTCTAATGTAATCACATATTATTGCTGGGAAAAGAATTCTCAGATATATCTAATGAAAAAAATTAAGTATTATGTATTACAAAATATATAGTATTAATTTTTTTGGGTACTCATATATAGATTGGGATGGAAATATGGATGACAGAATATCCACATCTATTGGAATATTCATTATGTGGAAGAATTATGAATGTTTAATTTCAAAAAAAATAGATTTCAGCAACTCTTATAATGACTAAATGTGATTACGTTGATTCTACTCAAGTGGATACTCAACTTATGTGGATAAAAACACAATTGGAAGACTTACTTGTGGATTTGAAGTAGCCTATGCTCTTGGGTTTCAAAAATCAAATCATAATTAATCTCACTAAGAATCTAGTCAAACATTCTCATTAAAAACAAATTGACATCAAATATTATTCCATACAATAGAATTTGGAGAATAATTAATTGAAGTTGTAATATTTTTTGACATTAGAGAAAATTTCTCACATATTCACAAAACCTTTATCGAAGGAATAATTTTATCAATTTAGGTTGACAATGGGTGTGCAACCACTTTCTCTTCAAGGATGTGGTATGTGTTTCTATCCCCTCCGTTGTCTTACCTTTGGATTTTATTTTAAAGGGAGATAATTTTATTGTACCATAAATACATTTCATAAAAGAGAGAGATGTGGGTAAGCTGTAAATTTAGGATTGTATTGTGGGTGAACTATTCCAACTATTTGATGGAGTGGTTTTAGGAAATAAATTGTTTTTTATTCAAAAGATGTTATATAATAGTAGAGAAATAATGATGAAGATGTGGATATATTCACTTCTTTTGGATAGCATGGCTATGTTATTAATGATTCTAGTTTTCTATAATGAGTTATCTCTTGTTGGATTAGAATTGTTGACAAATGATCCATTTCTTAAGGATAAAAAGTTTACTGACTTATTAAACAAGGATGAGATCAAAATCTAAAGGGATGATTATTGGTACCAAGATGATGATGAATGTTTTTTTCATTCAAGTGATGTCTTTTGTTGTCAATGAATGTTTTTGGAAATCGCCTCACATTTTTATAGCCAAAATCATAATGATAATTGTTTTGAAAAGAATCAAACATGGGTTTTCAAAAGAATCATACTCATTACGAAAGTCCATCATAATGACAAAAATCTATTCATGAATAAATGATTTTGATAAGACTCAAATTTGGTCTGGAAACATAGTGAATACATCATGATGGAAGTAAATGACCTCGGATTCACTCTATAACTGATCTGAATATAATGTTTGTTTTTCTAGATAATTGGATTTTGCATGATTGTGATGTTCTAATTGTGACGATGTTATCCTGATTTTCATTTCTTATAAATCATTAGTTGAATTTAGAACTTCTGATGAAATATTGATGAAATAATGGGGGCATGAAAGAAATACTTCCAATCAGAAATGGATCATATCCAGATTTATCATATACAGGTGGAAAAGAAAAAAAATGTGATGTTGATTGTTTACCAAAACAATCGCATATGAGTGAAAGAAAAGGAAAAGGTGGGACTGATGGAATGTGGTGCCAATGAAGAGTGGTGATTATGGAAAGTGTTCATAATGAAATGTATTTCTAGTTCCAATTAAATTGTGTTATTGATTAAAAATGTGATAACAATTGAAAAGGATGTACTAATTAAAAATGAGGTGTTCTTTGAAAAGAATGTATTGTTTTATAAGGAAGTGTTGTATAAAAAGGTTGTGTTGTCTTAAAACATGGTTCGGTTTTAAAAAATTTTATACTTTTAAAACATGCTTATGTTTATAAATGGGTTGTTGTTTTGAAAAAGGGATACCGATTGAAAAGGTGATGCTGATTGGAAAGGAAGTGCCAATTGTCGAGTATGAAATGGTGCAGATTTGTTTTCAAAATTGTCATATCTATGTGGAAGATGAAATGATTGTTTCCTGGCCAATCATATCTCAAATGATCAATCCCAGGATGATCCTATCTAAAACAATTGTATTTATAAATGATCATACTCAGGTTGAGAAGAAAAGAAAGTAGCTGGAAGTAATGAAAAGTAACGATAAATTCCAATTCAAGTATGACGATGATAAAGATACATTCAAATGATTTTAATTTGATGAAGAATTCATGATACAAGCACATGTATGTGAATGATTTTTTGTATAAGTGGGTCATGGTAATATATTGATAAAATTAGGCCTACAATATAGTCAACCATTTCAAAAGGGTTTAATTACACTATTGGATTCCAACTAGTTTAAGATAATTGGAGAAGATTAATTATTGAATAACAAGTGGGTCTTGGAAAAAAAGAGAAGTATATTTATGAATGAATTATCAAGGGGGATATGTAATATAAAATAAATGATTTTGATTCAAATTGGTTCTATGAATTTTGTTATAGAAATCAGAATGGTATGCATTTCTTCATTCACTTATTTTCAATTGATACAGAGATCTATATTGAAGAAATAATAATGATAAAAATTGGGCTCATGTTTTTTATTCTTACATACGATTAAAAAGAAATTATAAATAAGTTGATGCTCTTTGAAGATGATTTGACCTGTTTGGAGAAGTTTTGACTAATTAAAAATGCTTTCATGATTTTAGCAGAAATTGAAATGTGGGTGAATTTGTGTGATCGGTAAATTTTTTTGGGATTCCCGCTCAAACCATTTGAGGGACACCTGTAAATGGATAAGTACATTGATCTTTCACACCATTTTTTTGGTTCACCACAATAGAGAGAGAATATATGAGTCTTTAGTTATAGAATTTTATATTTTTTTTTGTAATGAAGACATTTCAATAGTGGGAAGACACAAGATTGCAATGATTGTATTTGGCTGATCATCTTATTAATTATTTATTGTTTTCAGCGAATCAACCTATTCATCTTGTCTATTGTTTTCGACTGATTTTGGTATCGCGCTGAACTAATCCGAATGAGATTTCAGTACTATGTTTTATCATACCGAGAATTTCTAGACTGAGGAAGAACAATGTTCTGAATTGAAGTGGTGCAAATTCATTTGTAATCTATTATATCCAGAAAATCACATTTTAAGAACCGTATTGGAAGAATCATACTCTGAGAATTGGACTGGGAAAATCAGACCTACGAAAATCAAACTCAATGATTCATAACTATGTCCAGGTGGTTATTACCCTTCTTTTTGGGTAAGGAATATAATATTTGTATTTATATTAAATACATTTGAAGAATTAAAAAATAGTGTAGGTAACATGAGTTGTTACAAAATAATTGTTTTACCCTATTGTGTTAGGATAGGGAACATGCACTAGTGGGATTGTTTCATAGTGCCACATGTGTGTAAGGTTACATCCTACACATTGTAATACAAGTATTGTTTTATAGTGGATTGTATGGTATTGGATCATTTAAAAACTATTCCAAGGACGTAGTTATTCTTATTAAATTGAAAAACTGATAAATTTTTGTGTTCCTATGGATGTGTAGATCGAATTGTTGTAAATAGGGAATTGAATCTTTAGTAGGAGGAGAAGTTTGTTTCTATTGAAAATAAACATAAAAGGAAAGGATTATCATTGATTAACCCCTCAACCTCTTAGTAATACAATACACTAACTAAGAAAGTACTCAATATTCAAAAAGTACATATCCTAGGTTATTCCGTGGTGGATCCCATCTACTAACACACCTTTGTGAAGATCACGTTACCAGAACCCCAATACATATCTTTATAAAAACCTTAATCTTAATTAAACATTAATATGTTATTTATTACATAATATTAAATATAATAAAACTCAGACTCTTTAGTTTCATAATGTACTGGGGAATTAGGTACATTGCATAACATCATGAACATGGGATACAACAACATTATTGAAAACTTCCTTTAATATGCTTCTAAATTTCCATTGTTCTTAAAACTACATGTGATAACCAGAGGATATACATAAGAAATTAGTGAGTTATAAATCTCTATAAGTTAATTTTCAAAATAGAAGGTAATACATGTTATAACATGTGAATATCAATGAGGAACAAATGGATTGAGAATCGTAGACCTGAATAATAAGGCATGATAATCATATAGGAAACGAGGGAAATGTGGAAACAACTTCAAATAATGCATCATAAATAGATATCATAGATAACATCCCATTAATAATTATGTAGAAATTCCCTTAAATGAATTCAGTTCTCTCTCTATCCAAACCTAATTTCTAATGAGATTACAAATTTACTAGTGAATTGGAGCTTTATACAATTCTGGGTGCACCTGTCACATAATTTCATTCTCATGCTTTACTGTGCCAAATAGATCATACAAAATGGACTCATTAATCATTATATTTTATTACAAAATCATTGAGTGTGTAATAAATACATTTAATTAAAATTTTAAATAGTTAAAAGTGTATAAAGTTGAATACCCCTATTATAAAATGGTTATTGATTTCACTATACGATAGTTTTGGCATGAAAAATCATGGTGAAATTTATGTAGCATAATAGTGTAGCAAAGAAATTCAAATAAACATGTTAATGAGTGTTAAGGGGGTGTAAATTCATTTAAAAATAAATCAGATAGTAAGGTATATATGTAATAACATATCCCATCAAAATTAAATGAAGATAAATGAAATATGTTAAATAAGTTACTTGAATAAATAGGACAAAGGAAAATATATCTTACATGAGTGTATGAATTAAAAAGATTTGGAGGAGCATCCTAAGAGATTAGGCTAACTTTGGAGTACACTAGAGATGGGAAGAAAGTGTAAAGAAGTTATCCATGTATTTTGAGTGAAGAGAAATTGGAGCATGGGTTTGTTTATATGGGAAATTATTGGGGATTTCATTATTATTTCTCAAACATAGGTTTTGAAATATAAATAATAAAATAACCAAAACAAAAATACTTCATATAGTTTTCTCCCATGATATCTTTAAAATTAGAATTTTATTTCCTTATTTAAAAATTAAATGGTTCGAACATAAAAAAATAATACACTTGCTTTTGTCAAGGTGATTCATACTCTAAAAGAAAAATGATTTTAAAACCATGAAAAATTTATTAATGGTTTTAGATGATTCTTAATGGTCTTCTAAAATTAATCAAATAAAATAAAAATACCTTTATTTTATATAGAAAACAGAAATTTTTCTTTGTATAAATTTTATATTATTTATGAAATAACTTTTGGGTCACTAGGATGGGATAATACATAGTGTATATTTATATGTTATTTAAATTTTTTAAGAATATTCGGAGGTCTTAGGAAATTAGAAAAAATTAACCATTGGATAATTTAATGATTCTAATTCTAAATAATATATTCATTTTTTATAACAATTTTCAAAATATTTTAATTTTACTTTCTAAAATAAAATAGATATTTATTATGAAATTATTGTTTTTTTACGATAACAATTTTCGAACAATTATAAGAATTATATTTTACTTCATAAAAATTAGATGATAATTTATATTTAATAATGACTATTTAATAATAATAATTTACTAAAAAAATTCCTATTTAAAAATCCTATTAATTTCTCAAAATAAATTCCTTAATTTAATTTAAATATTTACTAAAAATACAATTTTATTAGTGTTTCAAATTAAAAATCATTTCAAGAGTAAAGATAATAGGATGAAAATGTATCAACTATTCTAAAAATAATAATGTTCAAATTCATATATCTAGGTTCATTATACATATCCCGTTAATAAACCAACAAACAAACTAATGGTAAGCATAACAACGATGAGACTTTCATAGTGTGGTTTTCCATACAAGGTTTAGGTCATGATATTATTGATCTTGAACTTCTACCATAAATGGTTTTGGTCATACATAAGTTGTTGGTTATCACCTTGGGCTTAGTCAAGGGAAATGATCCATGATTCTATCTCCCTTGGAAGATCTAATAAATGGGATTTATATGGTATGATCCTATTATTTAAGGCCACCAAATCCGTTGTCTGAGTGTATTGGATTTGTTAAAACCTTATGTTTATACTAATAACATGATAACTATTCAAAGACTATATTATCAATGGTAAAGATTCATAACGATCTTTGAAATCTGATATGATATAGTGAAGCCAAATAAATTCATGTGTTTTATATAACCATAAAAAATACTAATATAATTAATTAAATCATAATAGACATTTTTTATATAATTGGTTGGGTTATTATAACATTCCCCCATTAAGAAATTTCACCCTCAAAATTTTCATTTCCCAGACAACAAAAGTTGAGGGTAACTATATTTCATCACTTCCCTATTTTCCAGGTCACTAATTAAATATTTTGGTTTCTCCATACTACCATGACCATATGCACTTTCTTATTCTATAGAACATTATTTCTATAATCTAAGATCTTAATTGGATGATCCTCATAGGTAAGATCATTCTTCAATGGTAACACCTCTATATTAAATATAGGTGAAGGATATTGTATGTACTTACTTAGGAGGGATATTTGTAATACATCTTGTACATGATATATATTAGGTGGGAGTACTAGTCAGTATGCCACTGCACCGATGTGATCAAGGACCTAAAATACCTAATGTATCATAGACAAATTATTCCATTATTCAAAAATCTCATCACCTTCTTCCATGGATATATACAGAGGAATACCATATCTCTAACCACATACTATATGTCTCACTAGTTATTAGAATCATATCTCTTCTATCAAATCAATGAAGATTTGATGTGATTTTGAATGGTCTTAACATTTTCCAATATTTACTCAACCATTTCAGGACCTAATTGTTTTAATTTCCCAACATAATCCCAAAATATAGGTGTTATGAACCTCTTCCAATTTTGGGATTCATATGGAGAAATTTTAATGCTGATTGAACCTTTTTTTGTATGAGAACATGAATATAGGTAGATGTTGGTCACATCCACCTATGAAGATCATAAAAAATCCTTTTAACTTGTCTTCCAATGCTTGAATAGTATACTTGGATTGTCCATCATATTGAGGATGATTAGACATAATAAATTTCATATATGTGTTTAGATAATTTGGAATAATTTTCATGAACTTGGGGGTGTATCTCAGATCTCAATCAGATACAATTGATAGTGTTAATCCATGCATCCTTATCACTTCTTTGACATATATCTGTGTAAGTTGATCTAGTGAGACTTCCTCTAAAATTGTGATATATTGAGCTATATTTGTAATACTATACAAAATAACCAATATAGTATTGGTTCTAGTGGATTTCATTGAAATTCATATGAAAATATCAATGGTATATTTTCTTCATTTCCATGTTGGAATGGGTAATGGTTGCATCATTCCCTTAGACATCTTCATTTAAAACTTCATTTTATAACATACCAATCACTTTATTGTATATTCTATTATCTCCTAATTCATATTGTCACTACAATATTTTCACAGAGATCTTGTTTCATCTTTGTGCTTCCTTGGTGGATGGAGAAGGTTGAGCTATGTGCATCATCTAATAGCTCTTTATTTAACATAATATTTGAGGGTACACATAGTCTTGATAAAAATAACTCAAATACTTCCTCTTCAACATTGATATTTGAGTATTTAACATTAATTATAGTTTCCACTTTCTATTGATTTCCCACATCATTTATTTGATCATTATTTATATTCTACAAAAGGGATGATTGAGAAATCATTTTTAAATGTATTGATGATATTCCCTCCTTTATGATTACCTTGTCCATCCTTTCCAAATATTAGAAGATCATATCCTGATCAATTCTCATCAATGATCAGATTGTTGGATCCTTTATACATTGATCATCCACCACTTTATTCTCTTCATCAAGATGGTAGTGGATTGAGAATTCATGGTCTTTTCTCACCTCTAACCATCATTGTGGGTTCATATTCATTTCATTCCATGTGAATATATACTTGAGGATTTTTTGATCTATATATATTTCAAACATTTCCCCAATGATATAATGCCACCATATTTTAAAAGTGAAGTGAACTCTCTCCAACTTCCGATCATGTGTTTTGTTGTTCAGTTTATGAGCATTCATATCTTTGAGGCTTAGTGGATGAATTTATAATTGTGAATTTACACAAAGCACAATCCCTTCTTCCAAGCATCATCGAATACTTCAAAGTTATCAACCTATTTCTAGTGTGAGTGTAGGGGTAGTAATAAGCATACTTTTCAAATAAATTAATATATCTTCACATTCATCATTTGATGAAAACATGACTCTATTATGAGTTTTCATGGTTAGAGGGTTTGACAATCATGATAATTTTTTCACAAATTGATGATAGTAGCAATATAATCCTAGGAAACTGTAGATATCTATCATAGATTCTCACCTCATATATCATTGAATTTGTTCTAGTTGTTAAGGGTTTAAGGAAATCCTATTACATGTGGTGATATTCCCCATAAATGATACTTCCTTAAACCAGAAATCACAATTTCTATGTTTTCCATAAATCTTGTCAAATCGCATGGTCATTAGAAAAGTGATTAGATGCTCCTTATGCTCTTCCTTAGTTTTGGGGAATATTATAAAATCATCCATAAACTATATAATTTTTTTCCAAGTAATATCTAAAGACTATATTCATCTATTTGATGATGATTTATAGATCATTAGTGTTTTCGAATTGCATTACTATGAACTCATAGTACCGGTAGCTTGTACGAAAAGTATTTTTGAGGATATCACCCTTCATAACCTTAACATGGTATTACCTTGAACATATATCCACATTATAGAAGTATTATTCTACACATACGTAAAAAAAATTCATCAATCTAAAGCATATTGTTCTAGTTCTTTATGTACATCTTGTTGAGCTCGTGATAATCAATGCATATGCGCATTGACCCATCATTCTTTTTGATAAAGAGGACTAGTTCACCCCATGGTGAATCACCTGGTGGTATAATCCATTTATCCAGATTCTCCTATAGTTTTTTCTTCATCTCCACATGTTCCACAATATCCATTATATACAAATTTTTTGATAGTGGCAATTCCATAGGTATATGCTCTCATGGAAATTAAATCTCTCGGCTAGGGGAAGACAAGGGAACTCTTCAAGAAACACATTAGTCTGTTCCCTCATAATAAGCATGTCTTCGAGGATGATTATTTACCTAAAATCAATGATTAAAGAAATATATGCTTACTCATAGGGAAATTATATCAATTCTTGAGATATTGGTGATAAATAATATTCATATTTCTCAACACACTTATACAAAATTAGAGGATGATTCGATATTCAGAGAGTGATTTCATTCTCATATAAGTTTATGTAGTATCTATAAGGGTAAATCCAATTCGTGATCATAATTACATAAAATTCCACCAAAGGGAGTATGAAAAGGTTTGATAGAAATTTTTACCTTCAAATTTTGATAGGGGAGGAGTTATATACTTGGGATTCAGCCATTGACCCATTTTTTATTTTCCCCGAACACTCTAATTCCATGAATTATCGTGATGTTTGAATAGTTAAATTAATCTTTCATGATATAGAAGAATTCATATAACCATAATCATGATGTATGATCGATATTATGAAATGAATAACTATATTATCTATCACCACTTCATTCTCGAGATCCCCCTCATTAGTTGTGATAGTAAATGATCTTCCTTGTTTCCTTGGAGGTCTTGGGTTGTCCTAGAAAAACCTTGACATTGTTCATTGAATTGAAAGGTTACCTATTTCCTTTCTGATGATGAAATGAACAAATATGCTGAGGGTTGATAGGCATATTCCTCTCATTCGTCTCATTAGTTTCTTTCTCCTGTTCTTAATCTCTATTTGGGTGTCCCACTTTCCCACACCTAACACATTTTCCCCCATAGACAATTTTTGTGGTTTTGACAACATTTGACAAGTGGGATATAGAAATATATAATAACCATTAAATTTCTCCATCAGCCCATAAGAATTAAAAACCACCTAATAATTCATATCCCCGTGATTCCCTTGATCCACTCTAATCTCTATATCGATCATTATGGAATATCAAACACTTTCTTCATTGGTATCAAAGTCATAGATCTCTAGGTATTTTTATAGACTAGTTTTTATCCCAATATATAATTGTTATAACATGCATTACTAGGTAATTAAAATGGTAGTGGAGTATCAAGAATGTATTATGATGTTTTCCTTGTACACCCTGATAGGATAGTTATATTTTTTCATGAGGGTAAGGAAATATTTTTCCATTTTATGTTGGAGAGTGGGTGGAAAATATTAATCAAAAAATGTTTTTTGGAATTAATTTAACACAAATGAATTGAAAAATTCATCAATTTTTGTATTGTGGATCAATTTGAACAATTTAATAGCTTCTCCCCCATATGATACACATTCAGTAGAACATCCTCTTGTTCAGAAATTTTTATGATTGAGAATATCTTCTCAGTGGAGTTAATCTGTTGTTATGTGATTGAGGGATCATTTGATCCATTTAATGTTAGATGTCTTTGTCACACAATGGACAACAATCCAAATTGTACTTTATTAGTTATATTTGGAAAATCATCCTAATCTTGGTTTATATTCAAATCTCGAGTCTGCTGAGAGAGCATGACCATAATGTTTTTTATTCTTGCTCTAATAGGGTTGGTAATCTTATTGTGGCAGTCATCACATTTCCCATAAAATTTATTTTTTACAGGGTTACTAAAATTTCAGACCATTATATAGAATAAATTAAAAAATAAGGATGATTATTTTTAAACTATTAAACACATAAATGATAAATCAATGCCAGTAAACTGATAACATAAAAATTACATTGATTTATTCAATATATGAATTTCTAGGCTTCAATCAATGTTATCCATGATCTATTTCTTAAAATATACTCTTATGGGGATTTTCCCCCTTAATAATGGTTCATAATGAGATTATGATTTCACAGAATAATAACCCATAGGAGGGTCACATGTGGTGCATAGTGAGGCCCATTTTCATGTACCAAGTTACATCGAGTTAGGCCCAATTCACGTTTTTGGAGTTTTACCCCTAGGTAAATTTATACCAGAACCACATCCACTTATATTATCTTGATGTGGATGTATTTTATCTATATACAACATACTCAATACTTCCCAAAATAAAGATATGTTTTCTTATATATAGTTTTAAACCTAGGTATTTATCTAGATTTTTAAAATCCTAATCCAAAATAATTTCTAATCATTTAATATGATACCCACTATAACAACACTTATTTAAATTAAACATCAATACATTATTTATTATATAAGATTACAATTAATATAACACTAATTATAAATATGTCTAGTGTATTTGGGAATTAGCTTCATAACATAACCACTTTAAAATTGTATAAAACAATGTTATTGAAAAATTCTTTAGTATGTTTCCAAAATTCCATGGATTTTAAAACTGCACGGGATAACATGTGGATATACATAAGAAAATATTGAGATATAAATACTGAAAAAATAATAAACATGGTATAAGATAATATATATTATATGGAAAGAGTATCAATGGGTAATATAAGGATTCATAATCATTTTTATGAATAATAATTCATGATATAGCGTGGTAATCATAAATACAATAAGGGAAATGTAGCAGAAACGTAGAACACTACATCATAAACATGCATAAAAGATAAATTCAAACAAATCATGAAGTAAAAATACCAATAGAGTAATTAGGTTCACTAAATGTACAATAAATACGTCTCATGATAATAAATATTACCCAATTCACTCTAGCATTGTGTAATTCTGGGTTCACTCATCACTTTCATTTGATTTGCATTCTTAAGTGCACAAGAATTATCATCCAAGATACTTTAAATAATGATCATAATTTATTTGATGGTTATGGAGTGTGTGATACATATAGTTATTCCCCATGTAAAATATTTATAAGTGCATAGAGTTGAATACCCTTGATATGAAATGTTTATTGTATACACTAGACAATTGTTCAGGAATGCAAATTGTGGTGAAATTTCAGCAGTAGAACAACATCACTAAAAAATCATAAAATGGTTTAATGAGAGATAAAGGGGTATCTCATAATTTAGAAAATAATTTTATTTTAATTTCTATAGGGAATAATATAACCCATCATAATAAAATTATGATAAAATTCATAATGTTAATAAGATACATGAATAAATATTATAAAGGAAAAGAGTCATTTCTTGATTGTGTGACTCTGAAATTTTGAGAGGAGTATATTGAGATCTTAGGTTGCCTTGGATGACTCTATTAAAGGGATTGTATAATAATCATGATCTCAAAATATTTTATGTGAATAAAAATGGGAGCTTGAGTGGGTTTATATAAGAAATTAGTCTGTATTTCTTTATTATTTCCAAACATTGGTTTTTGATTCTATATAATAAAATAATAGAAATGACATACTATACCACTGTTTTTTTCCATAGATTCTAAAAAATGGGAGTGGTTTTCATTATTTTATAATTAAATTTCATGATGATAATAAAATAATAACAATTCATATTTGTAAGTGAGTCATACCATTAATGAAATAATTTTAAAACATTAAAATATATTAATTGTTTTGGAGGATTCATAATGGATATATAAACTATGTAAAACAAAAAAAACATTATATTGAAAATTAAAAATATATTTTGTTGTTTATAACATTTATAATAATTATTAAATCACTTTTGGGTGATTATGATGTCATAATACCCAATGTATACTTATATGGTATTTAATTTTTACCATAAAATTCAACTTTATCATAAAATTATGATGAATTTACATAGGGATATTTTTTAATTTATGATTCCAATAATAGTTTTCATTTTATGAAAATAATTTTATATGTATGTGAATTTTAAATTTTAAAATAAAATTTACATGTATTAAGAATTTCTGGAATTTGTTGACAATAACAGATTTCAACCCCTTATAAATATTACAGTTTACTAGATAAAACTTATTTTATCATTAATATTTTTTCATGACCTGACCCAACGGGGCTCGAGCCACGGCTCCCCAAGCCCGCCTCCAATAGGCCAGGGGCTAGCAACCAGCACCGAGTAGGCTATCACACACATGGGAGGCATTAGCCTAAGGTACCTGTACACACGCACCCACAACACCTCGATGAAACTATGCAGAGATATGGAAACTGAAAATTAAATGCATGCAGACAATCTATCTCAAACCAGAGTGCAACAGAAGTACAAAGGGTAAAATAGGGCCCACCAAAAAAACACTACAATGCACATCCAACCTACTCTGAAGAAGGGGAACGCTGCCACAAACACCCGCCGGAAAGATCCCTCGACAAAACAGCGACAAACACCCTGTTCAGTCTCGCTCACTAAGCTCCTCCTGCTCCGGGTCCTCCTGGGACTCCGTTGAAAGGCATGTGGTCTGCACAAGACACAAATATGTACAGGAAAAGCCCGTACAGGGGTGAGTATAAACGTACTCAGTAGGAACCCCAAAAACCCAAAACTAAAGAGAGCAACTGAAAGACAATAGTCCGCTCATCCCAGCCAGAGGGAACCCATGAGAGAGAGAAACTCCATCTCGTTACCATCTTCAGATAAACACAACTAGTCAGCTCAACTCAGGTGTATTCCCAAACATACACCTTGAACAATCCAGATATACTCAGCTCACGCCACAAAGCCACAAGAGGTACCGACCTCGTCACCTACAACTATCCACAACAAGGAGTGTATACCACAAGAACACTGTCATCCCAGATAACAATCATCCGAGAGATTCACTCCATCTGTTTTCTCACAAACCTCTCAGACGCTCACCCAAGAGATCATGCTCGTCGGATAACATCATTGAGGAAACCTCGCTGAAACAACATAGCCACCAAACTCCTCGGATAGGTGATTGATCCTAGGGTCTGCTAGGGGATACCAGAACCCACTCCTGTATACGAAGCTCACAGATAGGGGATCACTCCCAGGGTCCGCTGGGGGATACCATGACCCGATTTGGCATACGTAGTTCTCACAGATAGGGGATCACACCCAGGATGCGCTGGGGGATTCCACAACCCGATCTGGCGCTCGACATAAACACATCACACAGATCGATGATCATCGCCCATATAAAGGTGGTCACGATGATACTGGAACCCTATCTGGTATAACTCAAAATGTAGGGGATCGAACTGACATTGCTGCAACCCTACCGAAACCACGCGCAAAGTAGAGGATCACATAACCAATGATACCGCAACCCTACTATACACCTCATTCTGAGTAGGGGATCGTCTACCTGATGATGTCACAACCCTACTGAGCACGGCCCACTGTGTAGGGGATCATATTCCCGATCATGCCACAAACCCTATAGGGTTAACCTGCTAGATAGGGGATTGCTTCCCATGAATAAGCGGTCACAGCGATTCCAAGAACCCGATCAAGGGAAAAGATGCTAGAGGTTCCCGCTCTGGGCCCACTGGAGGGATGCCACAACTTTAACAGTTTAAAAATTCCATCAAGAGGATCACAAACCTATACGAAGGTTGTGATGCCACACGAACCCACATGGAAACGAACCAAGGGAGTACCCTCAACCACAGTTGGTCCAAAACGTCGCTAACTTGAGCGACCCGCAACAATGCCACACTGCGCTCCTCCAAGGAAAATACCGAGGCCACCATCGCAATCTACATGGAAAAACATGCAGGATAGGACGCTTACTCTCCCGAAACAGAGCACCGGTGAAAAAGGAACTATTCACCATATCTAGGTCATGTGGTTCCCACACAATGATCCCGAAACCTATCGAGCGGATCATACCACATCGATCCCCTCGGAAAACCAAGCGAAATCGACTACTCGTTCGTCTGAAACGGACACCTAGTGAAAAAGTAACTATTCACCAAATGCCAGCTGAGGCGGGGCCCACACCTTGATCCCAAAACTCATCGAACAGATCGCACCATTGCGATCCTCCCAGAAAAACAGACAGGATCGACTAATCATTCACCAAAATCGGACTCCTAGTGCAAAAGCTACGTTTCTCCGCAAATGGCAAAACCCAGTCTCATGGGGCCCGCACCCCATTCTTAGACCCAACACCTAGAAACGGTCTAAAAAAGTCTGTCGTACCATCAGGGTCTCACCGCCACTGATAGAACGTCATTCAGACGATCTGGGTAGAAGTTACAACGACCCGAGATCGTAAAATAATAAAATATTATTATTTTATACGAAGTTTCTAACTCCCGGGCCACGATCCCGAACCATAAAATTCTAAAAATGAGTTCAAATGGTCTGTCGCGGCACAAGGAACGTGTCACCATAAATGGCCTGCAAATCAGAGTTTCGGTTTGCGAGTAATAGGGGTTTAAAGAACCCATAGGAAATCCTTGCCGGACCACCGTCAGCCTCACCGGAAACCACCGTCAGCCTCACTGGAAAAGAAGTTTATACCGACATTTTTAAACCGTTGGTATAGGCTGGAAAACCATTGGTATAGCCTATACCAACGGTTTTCCAAACCGTTGGTTAGTAAGCCATGAGGAAAGCCTTATACGAATGGTTTGATCTATGTTGTTGGTATATTGTTATATTAAATTTCTCCCAATGTATACGAATGGTTTATAACCGTTGGTAATGCATTTGAGAATTATTATACCAACAGTTGAAAACCGTTGGTAATGTGATTTTCAAGACACATATTCCAACGGTTTAGAACCATTGGTATTGTGTTTTCCCAGAATTCCAGAAAAAAGATACCAACGGTTTTAAATAGTTGGTATAGGTGTTTTTCAAGAATTCCAGAACACCTATACCAACGGTTCTAAACCGTTGGTATAGTGTTTTCCTAGAATTCCAGCACTCTTATACCAATGGGTTAGAACCGTTGGTATTGAGTTTTTCCAGAACTGCTGCACAGTAGCCCCCTCTAGTATCCCCTCCACTACACACCTACACATGTATAAAAGATATCACAAAAACCACATACAAACTTAAAAGAGTATAAAAACACCTTAAATAGCACAAAAACACATCAAACCATCAAATTCTTCCAACCATGTCATGTACTATAATTCCCTATTTCAATCTTCATATGACAACAATCATCTGAAAGTAATTCACCTCACCCCTGCACAACTCCCAAACCAGCACAACCTCCCCACCTCCCCATCAAATTCAAATAGGCAGAATATTTTGAGAAATACCTATTAGAGTTGAATAAGAGTTTGAAATTGGCTTATATCCCTTTTTTCCTGATCCTAGATTTGGGTAAATAATGATTTGTGATGAATTTTGCATTAAACATGTATTTTTTATAATATATGGTGAAAAGGTATTTTCTTAGGAGTCTCTTCACTTATGACCCCATGAGTGAAACTTCCCAACTCATGAAAAAGAGTTTGCAACTATCGCTGATGAGTGTAAATTTCAGTTGTATTCACATAAATAGATGTCCTTTTCAAACAAAAGAGAGAATTTGGTAGTGTCATCCACACCATGCCTCAGATTGAGGCGGGGTTGACTCGTACACATCACATATGACCCATGGATCGTTTTCCTAATGTTTCAACAGAATCCGAATGCGTTTGGTCAGTTTTCCGTATGTCGGTCATTGTTTTCACTTAAAATCCTATCCATTTCAAATAAAAGTGAGACACTTCGAGTGGTACCAGCCACACCATGGCTTATATTGAGTTGGGGTTAACTTGTACACGTCACAAATGACCCATAGATACTTGTCCTAATGTATCAACAGAATCCGAAGGTGTTTCGCCCATTTTCCGTTTGTTAGTTGTTGTTTTTACTTAAACTATTGTCCATTTCAAAGAAAAGTGAGACACATTGAGTGGTGTCGGCCACACCACACCACAGATTCAGGCGGGGTTGACTAGTACATGTCACTAATGATTCATGGATTGTATTCCTAAAGTATAAACACAATCCGAATGTGTTTGGTCTGTTTTCCGTATGTCATTTATTTTACTTAAAAGCGCATCCATTTTAAACAAAAGAAAGACACTTTAGAAGTTACATCCACACTGCGCCTCAGATTGAGGCGGGGTTGACTCTTACACATCACAGATGATCCATGGATCATTTTCCTAATGTTTTAAATTAATCCAAATAAGTTTGCTCTGTTTTCCATATGTCGGTTGTTGTTTTCACATAAAATCATATCCATTTCAAATAAAAGTGAGACACTTAGAGTGGTACCAGCCACACCGTGCCTCAGATTGGGGTGAGTTTTACTCGTAAACGTCACAAATTACCCATGCATAGTTTTCCTAAAGGAACAATAGAATCCTAATGCATTTGATCCATTTTCTGTATATCAGTTGTCGTTTTTACTTAAACTGTTGTCTATTTCAAAGAAAAGTGAGACACTATGAGTGGTGCCGGCCACACCGCACCTCGGATTGAGGTAGGGTTGACTCTAACACGTCAAAAATGACCCATGGATCGTTTTTCTAATGTATCAACACAATCTGAATGTGTTTGGTCTATTTTCCGTTTGTCGTTTATTTTACTTAAAAGCACATCCATTTTAAACAATAGAAAGACACTTTGAGCAGTTCTATCTACACCGTGCCTCGGATTGAGGCAGGGTTGACTATTACACATCACATATTACCCATGGATTGTTTTCCTAATGTTTCAACAGAATCCAAATGCATTTGGTCTGTTTTCCATATGTCATTTATTTTACATAAAATGACATCCATTTTAAACAAAAGAAATATACTTTGAGCAGTTTCGTCAACATCGCGCCTCGTATTGAGGCGGGGTTGACTCTTACACGTAACATATGACCCATGAATTGTTTTCCTAAAGTTTCAATAGAATCTGAATTTGTTTGGTCAGTTTTTTGTATTCCGGTAGTTGTTTTCACATAAAATCCTATCCATTTCAAATAAAAGTGAGACAGTTTTAGTGGTACCGGCCACACCGTGCCTCATATTGAGGCAGGGTTTACTCGTACATGTCAAAAATTACCCATGGATACTTTTCCTAAAGTATCAACAGAATCCGAATGTGTTTGGTCCATTTTCTGTATGTCAGTTGTTGTTATAATTTAAAATGTTGTCCATTTCAAAGAAAAGTGAGACACTTTGAGTGGTGTCGGCCACACCGTGCCTCAGATTGAGGCGGGGTTGACTCCTACATGTCAGAAATGACCCATGGATATTTTTACTAAAGTATCAACACAATCCGAAAGTGTTTGGTCAGTTTCCATTATGTCGTTTATTTTACTTAAAAGCGCATCCAGTTTAAACAAATGAAAGACATTATAAGTGGTAATGGCCACACTAGCCCTCGTATTGAGGCGTGGTTGACTCGTACACGTCACAAATGACCCATGGAAACTTTTCCTGATGTATCAACAGAATTGGAATTCATTTGGTCAGTTTTCTGTATGTTGTTTGTTATTTTCACTTAATATCGTGTCCATTTCAAATAAAAGTTAGACAATTTGAGTGGTACCTGCAACACCATGCCCCAGATTGAGGAAGGGTTGACTCGTACACGTCAAAAATGACCCATGGATACTTTTCCTAATGTATCAACAGAATCTGAATGTGTTTGTTGTTTTTCGTAAGTCAGTTGTTGTTTTGACTGAATATGTTTTCCATTTGAAAGAAAAGTGAGATACTTTGAATGGTTTCGGCCACACCGTGCCTCATATTGAGGCAGGGATGATTCGTACACGTCAAAAAAGACCCATGGATAATTTTTCTAAAGTATCAACACAATCCAAATGTGTTTGGTCAGTTTTCCGTATGTCGTTAATTTTACTTAAAAGCGCATCCATTTTAAACAAAAGAAAGACACTATGAGCGGTGTCGTCCACACCGTGCCTCGTATTGAGGATGGGTTGACTCTTACTCATCACATATTACCCATGGATCGTTTTCTTAAAGTTTCAATAGAATCTGAATGCGTTTGGTCAGTTTTCCGTATGTCAGTTGTTGTTTTCACTTAAAATCATGTCCATTTCAAATAATAGTGAGACACTTAGAGTGGTTCCGGCCACACTGTGACTTATATTGAGGAGGGGTTGACTCGTACATGTCAAAAATGAACCATGGAAACTTCTCCTAATGTATCAACATAATCCAAATGCGTTTGGTCCGTTTTCCATATGTTAGTTGTTGTTTTGACTTAAACTATTTTCCATTTCAAATAAAAGTGAGACACTTTGAGTGATGTCGACCACACCGCACCTCGGATTGAGGCAGAGTTGACTTGTACACGTCGCAAATTACTCATGGATCATTTTCCTAAAGTATCATCATAATTCGAATGTGTTTCGATGGTTTTCCTTATGTCATTTATTTTACTTAAAAGAACATCCATTTTAATCCAAATAAAGATACTTTGAGAACCAAATGCATCTGAATTGAAGACACCCTCCCTAAAGGTCTGTTTTAAGAGGACATCATGAATGATCAATATTATGAGCCTTATAATAATATTACTTTACAACCATGTAGAATTTATTATAATCTGTCTAAAACTCACAAGTTGGACCAAATGAGATTCCACTTTAGCAATAACCATTTTGTGCTGACTTCATATCATAAATCCCAGCAGAAGAAACCTATCCTTTTCTTTAAGAGAAGATCCATCACAAAAGACACATTGAACATCATAATAACCAAACTATTGATTTCCCTGAATAAATTTCCACCACGCATCTGCATAGCTAAGCAACAATAGAAAGTATAAATTATATTGGAATAGGATTGAAATATTTATTCTCAACAAATTGAAATAGTAATCCTGAAGTAACATACATTTAAAATAATAAAAGGAAACAAAATCAATGAAACATGCAGCACCTCCCCCTCCAACATTAGAACCCCCCCTGTGCAGCCCATCCCATGCCCCTCTCCTCCACTCCCCCTACCCAACCATTTCCCCCAGCAGCCCCATCCCTCCTGCCACCACCCATCCCATCCCCAACCCTCCCCTCTTCTTCCCTACCCTCCCCTCCAGCCTGCCCAGCCCCAGCCCCAGCCCCTCCCCTCCCCCTACCCCTCCCCCCTGCCCCTCCCCTCATGCCCACCCTTTTCACCCAGCAGCCCCCCTTCCCCCTCCCCTTTCCCCTCCTGCCCACCCTTTTCATCCAGGATCCCCCTCCCCTCCCCTCCCCTCCCCTTCCCTCCCACCTTTCCCACCCTTTTCTTCTAGCAGCCCCCTTCCCCTGCCCCTCCCCCCTACCCACCCTTTTCCAGCAGTAGCCCCCCTCCCCCTGCCCAACCTTTTCCCCCAGCAGCCCCCTCCCTCCTACCATCACCCAGCCCCTCCTCTCCCCTCCCCCCTGCCCACCCTTTTCCTCCAGCAGCTCTCTTCCACTCCCCTCCGGCCCACCCTTTTCAACTAGTAGCCTCCTCCCCTCCTCTCCCCCATCCCCTTCCCTCCCCTCGCCCCTCCCCCCTGCCCATCCATTTCCTCGAGCAGCCCCCTGCCCCTCCCCACCTACCCACCCTTTTCACCCCGCATCCCCCTCCCCTCCACCCCGTCCCAACTTCTTCCCCCTGAAGATCCACCATTACTAAAACAAAAAACATCCCCTGAACATAATGGAAATTCAAAAATAGCACGATTCACTTCAAAATAACATTTATTTCCATGTGATAATTCTACGCATGTTACTATTAGGCATAAAAATATCATCCATAAATGACATAAAATGCAGTTCTATGGGAAAATGAAAAAAACATGAAATACATGGCTAACTAAGAAAGCTAAGTAATAAAAAATAGTGAAATGAGTATCACAGTACCAAGGAATACTAAATTTATAGGTAGTAGACTAATCATACAATAAGAATCAAGTGAAAAATTGGGATCTGATGACAACATCCCTATGAAGCAGAAGAAAACCCCAGAGTGGAAATCCAGGTTAAAAAATATAGAGTTATACAGAATTCAAAATGTAATGGATCAATCTTCCCCTGAACACCATCACCATCACCAATTTCATCATAGGTCTCATCCTCTCCGCCATTTCTAGCCTCGTCGTCATCCTCTTTATCATTCCCATGCTTATCGTCGACCCCCTCCTTGTCCTCGGCCCCATCCTCGCCCTCAGCTCCATCCTCACCCTCGGACCCATCCTTACCCTCGTCCTCAGCCTCATCCTCACCCTCATCCTCTTCAGCATCCTCATCATAACTAGGAACATCATCATCTCGACCTCTACTAGAGCTTCCACCTGTTGCATTGGATAATGCACCCATCGATGACATAAATGTCTGAAAAGAAGCACTAGCCTCTGGTGGAAGTGATGAAGATAAAGCTTTCATTAGTTTGATAAATTCTTTGTCCCTCATTTGAACTTTTACTTCAAACTCTGTGACCCTTTTATCAGACTGTCTTGCATGCTCCTTGACGTGTTCCAACTCAGTGGTACTAGAATGGATTCATGGAGAGGACCAATACCTCGTCCGAACTATATTCTTACAAGGTCGGCAGTGTACTCGACCAGAGTGCTCCTCTCCCAAAACCTGATATAAATGATCGTGTGGCACAAAATTGTCAGGATCCTGGGCATCAAGAGCCTCTAAAGAAGCCTGTTAAAAATATTAATATATTAATAAATTTCAAAATAGATATTAAACTTTGAAATAAAAAAATAAAAACTTACAATATTTTCTTGGGTTGATTCATTTACCGCAGTTCCATCTTTTTCTCTTCTACTCGAGCAAAACAATTTTGATCGAGTGATATGTCCTTCAATATTCAACTTGTGCTTCTGTAATGACATTGAAACAATATAAAGTGCAAGTATAATCATATATTAAATATTAAAAAAATCACATAATTGTAGTAGGAAAAAATAAATAGTGAAAGTCCTAAAAAAATTATAAACAACTATACCATACCAGCTGCCTCTCATGATATGACATAATTGTGCGCCCCAAAGTGTTGAGGTATTTCTTTGAATCAAGGTTTTTTTTTGTTTTTTTCAGAATATTCCTAAATAATTATTACTTATATATATGATTATGTAAATTCAAAATATGAAAACTCTCATTTTAATACATCAAATGAGACTAATACCTTAAATTTGGCAGTCGCCCAATGGGTAATCATTTGGTGATATTTCTCTATTGAGAAGTCATCCATGATAGGTAATGTCTCTATCTTATTTCCCACTCTATCACACCATCCAACATACAGGTCATTCTTATAAGCTCTCTAAATCTCTCCTAACTCTTTTAAACGCGCTGGTCATGCACCTTCGCCATTAGGGAAGTTAAACCGAAGTTGAAACCCAATAGATTAGTTCATATAAATACAAAAATATACTACATTAAATCCAATAGATTTTTTACCCATATTTTTTCCCACACATTATCTTTGACTTCGTGTGGAAGTTGTCTCCAAGAGAGAGTGCTGGCAAGAATGATATCGGAGTATTTTTCTAGCGTCGCCAAAAAACCCAGACATTCCTACCCATATTTCTCAATCATTTGTCCATCAACATTGTATTCAACCATCAACTGTGTCTCATGGATCCATACCGCACGCAAGCGAGTACACCCCATCCCCCTCCTCCTATCTGTAGATGAATCTATTATTAAAGAAAAATAATATCAGTACAAGTTATAATAAAATAAATTTTGGTATAAAAATTTGATAGAGTTATATAAATATTCCTGTGGTAGTCAGATCAATGGGCATCACTGGATGTGCAGAAGCTGAAAGAATATCCTGTATAGGTGGAGTGTCCCTCAGTGTACGCTCCTCAGCCACATATTGTGTCACAGCAGGAGTCGAAGAAGGTGGAATATTATAGATCGGAGATAATGAACCAGAAGAAAAAGCTGATGGCATAGAAATCTGACCAACTGGTAGTGTAAACATCGGAGGTCTAAATATCCCCTGTGTCCCTCAAGACATGCCAGGATCAAAATGGGGCAAAGAAGATACATATGTGGCAGTGGATCGTCTAACTCTCTCCCCACGAGCCCTCGTACCACTAGCCTCAGAACCGGGACCACTATATGATCGTCCATCTCTGACACCACCCCCACTCCTACCACCAACCTATCTACTGGGAGCAATATCAGGCTCCTCGTCAGATATCTCTCGTCTAGGGGGTCAATCATGAAAAAAGGTTTAAACACAAAAGTGAACACATGATATTATAATTTATTGAAATATTTATATTTGAAATAAAATAATCACAATAGGGATGAGTGGAGGAACACAGATCTATACCATGCGACGATCATTATCTGTCATCTTTTTCCGTCGCCTCTCTTCAATGGGTGTCATTTACTGCAATGAAAAAAAATATGGAAGTAATTAGAAACAGATAGTTAATGTGTAACCCAAAAAAATATAGAAAAACCATTCTGATAAAAAAACATAAAGTAAAAGAACATTTATGGTGGTTTGAAAGAAAGTACTATGATACACACACTGAATGATGTAGGTGAAACATGTAGGTAAGAACACAATTGTATGATTCTATATATTTCCCACCACAACCTCGGGTTCACAATCAACTCTTACAATTGATCTATTGGCGTCATTATAAGTAATAAATGGATTGCTTCCAATTGCAGAAGGGATAGTGTCAACATCATCATCACCATCATCAAAAACATGTATGGGATTTACTTCAATAATTACACCGAATTTAGGATGACGATGATCGTTGACATAAAAAACTTGTTTCACCGTTGATGCGAATACATTTTGTTCATTGATGGCAAGAGTGTTAGTCATGTCAATAACTCGAAATAAACGATCATCAATAAAGTGCCTTGCTTCTTCATTGAATCAAACCATTGACATTTCATCATTGTGACTCGACCATGCGAGTAATAATCCAAAATTATTATTTTCTCTACGACTCCATAATAGGCAACATTTTCAGAATGAGGTCTAGTATCCGATGAACTGGCATAACAGTCTGTTTTGGCAGTTAGAATAACACCATTATGATGTGTTCTCATGTTTCTTTCTCATTCAGTGATAATAAATTTGTATCCATTGATCACAAGAGATTTACAAGCATGAACCATTGTATTAGGACCACAATCCAACGATCTTATTTCCACAGAAACAAGTCTGTAGGCAAACTCAATACCTGAAATATAAACAAATAGTAAAGTTAATTAAATATTATTTTTATTTAGTTATTACAGAAATATTTTTACCTTCAATTTCAACCAAGCAGAAAACCCTTTTCTATGCAAAGTCTCTTTCCTTCTCAAAGATAAAGAACGATGCTTTCTATATATCAATTCATTATGTTCCCTGTAGATAAAAATAATAATAGTTTAAGAAATATTTAAAATTAAAAGAGATAAGATAAGAGATACATGTACAATTTACATACATGATATACTCATCGAACAAATCAAAATTGAACAAAATTGTGTGATGTGCCATCTCTTTCTCTTCAAGGATTAATGTCGTCAATGAATATGATCCCAGAATTCCTCCTATCTGAAGATGTGATGGAAAACTGGGTTCAATTTTCCCATATTGTTCTTCTTCATTTCCCATTGTTCTATTTATTCTTGTAATAAGATCAGAAAAATACATTCCACAGAAATCCATACATTCTTGAGCCAAGTAACTGTTCACAATAGAACCTTCGGGATAATTCTTGTTCCAAAAATATGATTTCAATGTGCACATGTTTCTTTTAGTTGGATACATCCAACGGAAAGCAACGGGTCCTCCAAAAAGTATTTTGGTCAGAAGATGGACAGTCAGATGCAACATGCATGTAAAAAATTATAGAGGGAATATTCTCTATAACTCACACAAAATTAATGGTGTCTCTGCCAACAGTTTTTTCAAGAAGGATTTGTACAACCTCTTATCACAAAGATCTCTAAACAAATATCACAACCGAATAACTGAGACTCTAACATTATTGGACAAGAGATTATGGATTGCTATTGGAATCAACTCATGAAAAAGGACGTGATAATCATGAGTCTTCAAATATTTCAACTTCAACACTTTTTTGTTGACCCGTTTCGATATATTGCTTGAATAGCCATTAGGAACTTTAATAGTCTCTAGCACATCCAGAAATTGATTTTTTTCAGCAGGTGTCATCACATAAGAAGCCCATGTAACATTCCATTTATTTTCACTGATACAGACAGGATTCAATTCTGGTCTGATCACCCAATCTACCAAGTCACTTCGAGATCATAAATCATATTTAGTCTTCCCCTGGACATTTAGAGTAATCGAAAGCAACATTTCACATATATTCCTTTCAATGTGCATTACGTATAAGCAATGACGTAACAAGTTGGTTGACCAATACGACAACTCAAAGAATATACTCTTCTTCTTCCAATTGTAACAGGTATTATTGGAAACATTTTTCCTCTTTCTAGATTTCATTACACACTTCCCAAATGAATAACTGAAATCTTTCAATTCATTAAGCACATCAGTTCTAGACATACGCTGAGGTGGATCGTCATTCTCTATGGTATTGTCAAATCTTCGATGATTGTTTCTATATGGATGGTTCATTGGAAATAATCGTCGATGTCCCTTAAAACTAAAACTACAATGATATTTTAGTATTCTTGATCGAGTATTCTTCATACAAACAGGAGATGAAAATTTTCATTTTCTGCTTCATCCATGCATCATTGCATAATCAAAAAATCATTGATCGTCTACATAAGCGCATCACTCATCTGAAATATGTTTTTCAAACATGCATTGTATGTGTGCACACCCACATCCCATAGAAGTTTCAACTCTTTTATTAAGGTTGCATTTATACATCTATATAATATTCGGGATCAGAAGGGCCAGATATCAGTATACTCAAGAAAGTGTAAGGCTTTTTCATACACAACCAAGGGGGAAGGTTATAAATGTGTATGAAAACCGGCCATGTGCTATGAGAAGTAAGAATCTACCAAAATGGATTAAAACTATCACATGAAAGACTCAGTCTCACATTACGCACGTCAGCTGCAAATTCAGGATAACGAGCATCGAATCTCTACCATGAAAATCCATCTGTAGGATGAACCAACTCTTCATTATTCTTTTTTTCTCTCGGTGTCATGCCATCACATTTTTACGGATATTTCATCAGACATGAAAAGGTTCTGTAATTTGGGGATCAATGTAAACTGCCACATTAATATTTGTGGAACATGAGATGGTGTTCCATCATATTTTGGCTTCCATCGGGAGGTTCCACATTTGATACAATCATTTCTTTTAGCAGTTTCCTCCCAAAATAAGCTGCAATCATTCGGGCAAGCATGAATTTTTTTTGAGAATCCAAGTTCATCAACTAACTTCCATGCCATATAGTGGTTTGAGGTAATATCTGCATCATCGGGAAGTAAGCCCTTCAAAAAGGTAAGAATGTAATCAATTACAGTATTTGAAATCCCATACATAGTTTTCCCATGAAACAATAGTATTAAAAATTACAACTTTATCATTTTACCACATTGCCGATATACTAGAGTCGTCACAACATCATTCAATATTTTCACCCTATCAACATCATCATTTTCATTGGACGCATCATGTGTGCTTATATTAAAATCTTGTTTTATGGACATCCTTTCCTTCTCATGATGCTGAATAAATTGAAACATATCATATATCAAACTCTCCAATTCAATCCTATCATTTGGATCATCAACATTTTGAGATTCCATTTTCTCTCCATTGTGATACCACACATAATAGTTTGTTTGGAAAACCATATTTGGTTATATGATAGTTAACTGATTCACGACTCAACCAAGGACTTACAACACAATTAAAACATGGGAAGTGTATGTGACCACTATCTGAAGCCTTGTCAAATGAAAAATCTAGAAATCTGTTCAAATTATTTTGAAAATCGTTTGAAATTTGATCAGTTTTGTACATCCAACATATGTCTATTCTGTAAAAAAATTGCAATAAGTCATTTAATAGAAATTCAATAATATTGATGTTTAATCAAAAAAATATTTAGGTAAATGACAATAGTTTACTTTATATAAAAGCATAACTGAAACATTACTCTAAATGAGAATCATATTAATAAATTCAACAAAATACAGTGTATATAAAAAAATAAGATACATAATTTCTAATTCCTATATTCAAGGATTTCCCAGTAAGATATTGAAAGTGGATCAAGGAATACATAATCCTTAAGGATCTTTTTGGGAGTACATGAGTTTTATACTTTAACTTCTTCAGGGAGATCAGGATGAGGAGTAGTATGAGGATCAGGGGAGTGGAGGGACTGTCCAAGGGGGGTGTGGGTGTCTAGGGGGGGTGGTGGGGCCATCTGGTGGGTCGGAGGTGTCCAGGGTGTGGGGGCTGTCTACGGGGGTCGGGGTGTCTAGGTGGGCGGGCTGTCCGCGGGGGTGGTCAGGCAATCCAAGGGGGTAGGGGGAGTTTAGGGGGGTGGGCGGGCTGTCCAAGGAGGTGAGTGGGGTGTCCAGGGGGTGGGTGGGGTTGTCTGGGGGGTATGGGGTGTCCAGGGGTGGGAGGGCTACCCATGGGGGTGGCGTGGCTGTCCAGGGGGTCTGGGGTGTCCAGGGGGTGGGCGGGCTATCTAGGGTGTGGGTGGGCTATCCACGGGGGGTGGTCAGGCTGTCCACGGGGGTGGAAGCGCTGTCAACTGGGGTCGGGGGTGTCAAGGGGTGGGGGGGGGGCTTTCTAATGGGTGGGGCGTCCGGGGGGATGGGGGTGTCCGAGGGTGGTGGGAGGGTGTCCGGGGGTGGGGCGGGCGGGCTGTCAACAAGGGTGGGGGGGCTATCCAGGGGGTACTGGTTTTCCAAGGGGAATTGTCAAACCTTTAATAGATGAGTTCTTTTAAAATAGCATAGATTCTCCTACTGGCATGTCAGCATTAACCATACTTATTTTCCTACTACCACAGAACACTATGATAAATCTAGATAAATCCGGGAATTCAATCCTAATTATTGAATTCTTTTTAATTTCTTAAGTATATTGATATTAAAACATTATACTTAATTTACAGTAATGAAATTCCTCAGAAGTATTATTACCTATGGGTATATCACACACTCAAATCCTTAGAATATTTTTGGGGATCAATGACAACCTATAAACATGTTTTATCATCATCATTGTCTGAATGAATGGGATTCCTAAATGATATCATCACGAGCTATAATAAAATGTTTTAACCATATTCTATTTATTTTTTTGGTTATGATCCCTCAAATGAAAGGATTCACTAGTAAACATTCTATAGAACATTCCCTATATTATAAGTGACTTGTTATTCATTTACTAGGGAGGATAACTCAACCCAAGGTGCACACTCAACCCACTATTGAAGATGAGTTGTATATGTAGCCAAAAAATACATTTACCAGGCACAAAAATGAATTTAGAGGAGAATTAAACAACTTGAAATTAAGTAAAAATAGATTTACACTAGATGTATGTGTGGTGATATCTCTAGTCACAGTCACACACTTCATTGGAAATACTAATATTATCTAAAAAATAAAATAATTATTAGTGTTAAATGACATGGTCCTTTTGTAATGTAATCCCCCCTATACCAGAAAAACTATGTATAATCTGTACATTATGCCATTATAAATTATAAATAACCCTTGAATGTAATTTTACATCTCACATATAAAAAAATTCTACCAAAAAAATATAATTCATTTCAATAGTTTGACAACATGATAGGTGCCACATGAACAAATGTGTTCTAGCCCTATATTTCACTATCATAGTTTCACACCAATAAGTACATTCTATTGGATCGTCATCCTTATGAAGCCAAGTATATAATATCCCATACAAGTAATTTTCTCTTGAGTTTGATTAAATCTTATGACTATTAATCTAGCTAATGACTTCTTGATTCATCTATTAATGATTAATAATAAGTTTCATGTAACCTTCTATGTTTTCAACCATTCCCTAGGACTGTATAACTCACAAAATCAATGAATTACCTGAATCTATAACCCTTATGTAGTTTCAATTTATAAAATGAGGACCCATAAATCATTGGTATCATTTTAGAAAAAAGAACTCTCACATGGTATGAATGGTATCATAATGACACCTATATGTTGAAAATATTCATATACAATTAGAAATAATTTTATGTTATTAGGTTGATAAATCTACGTATAGAAGAATTTCATCATACCATAAATGAAGGTCAAAACAATGAATGCCACGTTATGGTTTTATTTAATACATTACCCAAAATTAACATTTACTTATACACAACTCAATGAAATTTGTTAAAAACATAAATTTTCAAATATTAGTCATTGATTCACTATCAAATATTGTGAATCTTAAATTTTTTTAAAATCCCTAAGATAGGAAAAAATGACGTGATCTTTAGAGATATTGAAATAAATGTCGAAATTAGAGGAAGAGAGCTTGTATTTGGGAATAGGATTAAATAATATAACCTGGATGATAGAGTTGCAGACGATCAGATGAATGAAATCGGGTTAGGGTCCACTGGGCGCCGCAGATTCTGCAAATTGGGGAATGTTGTGTCATGCGGGGTCCTCTGGAATTGGATGTATTTGAGGAGAACTTTCCCAACGGTTTGTTAAAGCTGTTGGGAAACATGAATTGTCCCAATGGTTTGTAAAAATTGTTGGGAAAGGATAAAAAAACAAAGGCTTTCCCAAAAGTTTGAAGAAACCGTTGGGAAAGCCTTCACAAAACCATTGTTTACCAACAGTTTCTTAAAACCGTTGGTAAAAAACAATTATACCATCGGTTCTGGAGAACCGTTGGTATATAAGTGTTGGGAAAAACCTACATTCCATTAGTGATATGCACTGTCTTATTCTGTAGAACATTATTTCTATAATCTATGATCTTCATTGGATGATCCTCATAGGTAAGATCATTCTGTAATGGTAACACCTCTAAATTAAATATAGGTGAAGGGTATTGTATGTACTTACTTAGGAGGGATATTTATAATACATCATGTACATGATATATATAAGGTGGGAGTTCTATTCGGTATGCCACTACACCGATGTGATCAAGGACCTAAATGGTCTAATGTATCATAGAAAAATTATTCCATTATTCCAAAATCTCATCACCTTCTTCCATGGATATATACAACGGAATACCATATCTCTAACCACATACTATATGTCTCACTAGTTATTGGAATCATATCTCTTCTATCAACACAAAGAAGATTTGATTTGTTGTTGAATGGTCTTCACATTTTCCAATATTTACTCAATCATTTCAGGACCTAATAGTTTTAATTTCCCAACTTAATCCCAACATACATGTGTTATGAACCGCTTCCAATATTGGGATTCATATGAAGCAATTTTAATGCTGATTGAACCTTTTTTTTGTATGAGAACATGAAGAGAGGTAGATGTTTGTCACATCCACATTTGAAGATCATAAAAAATCCTTGTAACTTGTCTTCCAATGCTTGAACAATATACTTGGATTGGCCATCACATTGAGGATGATTGGACATACTAAATTTCATATATATGTTTAGAGAATTGGGAATAATTTTCATGAACATAGGGGTGTCTCTCAGATCTCAATCAAATATAATCGATAGTTTAAATCCATGCATCCTTACCACTTCTTTGACATATATCTATGTAAGTTGATCTTGTAATACTTCCACTAAAATTGTAATATATTGAGATAAATTTGTAATACTATACAAAATACCCCATATAGTAATGGTTCTAGTGGATTTCATTGAAATTCATATGAAATTCCCAATGGTATGTTTTCTCCATTTCCATGTTGGAATGGGTAATGGTTGCATCATCCCCTTAGAGATCTTCATTTCAAACTTTATTTTATAACATACCAAGAACATTAGTGTATATTCTATAATGTCCTTATTAATATTGTCACACCAATATTTTCACAGAGATCTTGTTTCATCTTTGTTCTTCCAAGGTGGATGGAGAAGGTTGAGCTATGTAAATCATCTAATATCTCTTTATTTAACATAATATTTGAGGTTACACATAGTCTTGATCAAAATAACTCAAATACTTCCTCTTCAACATTTATATTTGAGTATTTAAGATTAATTATAGTTTCCACTTTCTTTTGATTTCCCACGTCATTTATTTAATCATTATTTATATTCTACAGAAGGGATGATTGAGAAATCATTTTTAAATGTATTGATGATATTCCCTCCTTTATGATTCCCTTGTCCATCCATTCCAAATATTAGAATATCATATCCTGATCAATTCTCATCAATGATCGAATTGTTGGATCCTTTATAAATTGATCATCAACCACTTTATTCTCTTCAACAAGATGGTAGTGGATTGAGAAGTCATGGTCTTTTCTTATCTCTAACAATCATTTTGGGTTCACATTCATTTCATTCCCTGTGAATATATACTTGAGGATTTTGTGATCTATATATATTTCAAACTTTTCCCCAATGATATAATGCCACTATATTTTAAAAGTGAATATAACTCTCTCCAACTTCAGATCAGGTGTTTTGTAGTTCAGTTTATGAACATTCAATATCTTTGAAACATAGTGGATGGATTTATAATTGGGAATTTACACAAAGCCCAATCCCGTCTTCCAAGCATCACTGAATACTTCAAAGTTATCCACCTATTTCTAGTGTGAGTGTATGGGTTGTAATAAGCATACTTTTCAACTCAATTAATATATCTTCACATTCATCATTTGATGAAAACATGTCTCTATTATGAGTTTTCATGGTTAGAGGGTTTTACAATCATGATAAATTTCTCACAAATTGATGATAGTAGCAATATAATCCTAGGAAACTCTACATATCTATCATAGATGCTCACCTCATACATCATTCAATTGTTTCTAGTTTTTAATGGTTTAAGGAAATCCGATTACATGTGGTGATATTCCCCATAAATGATACTTCCTTAGACCAGAAATCACAATTTCTATGTTTTTCATAAATCTTATCCTATCGCAAGGTCATTAGAAAAGTGATTAGATGCTCCTAATGCTCTTCCTTAGTTTTGGGGAATATTATAATATCATCCATAAACTATAGAATTGTTTTCCAAGTAATATCTAAAGACTATATTCATCTATTTGATGATGATTTATGGATCATTATTGTTTTTTAATTGCATTACTATGAACTCATAGTGCCAGTAGCTTGTACGAAAAGTATTTTTGAGGATATCACCATTCATAACCATAACATGGTATTACCCTGAACATATATCCACCTTATAGAAGTATTATTCTACACATACGTAAAAAAAAATTCATCAATCTAAGGCATATTGTACTAGTTCTTTATGTACATCTTGTTGATATCGCGATAATCAATGCATATGCGCATTGACCCATCATTCTTTTTGATGAAGATGACTAGTTCACCCCATGGTGAAGCACCTGGTTATATAATCCATTTATCCAGATTATCCTATAGTGTTTTCTTCATCTACACATGTTCCAAAATATCTATTATATACAAATTATTGGATAATGGAAATTCCATAGGTATATTCTCCCATGGAAATTCAATCTCTCGGCTAGGGGGAAGACAAGGGGACTCTTCAAGAAACACATTAGTCTGTTCCCTCATAATAAGCTTGTCTTCGAGGATAATTATTTACCTAAACTCAATGATTAGAGAAATATATGCTTACTCATAGGGAAATAATATAAATTCTTAATATATTGGTGATAAATAAGATTCATGTTTCCCCTCATACTTGTACAGAATTAGAGGATGATTCGATATATAGAGAGTGATTTCATTCTCTTATAAATTTTGTAGTACCTATATGGGTAAATCCAATTCGTTATCATAATTACATTAAATTACACCAAGGGGAGTATAACATGGTTTGATGGAAATTTTTACCAAAAAAATTTGATAGGGGAGGAGTTATATTCTTCGGATTCAACAGTTGACCCATTTTTTATTTTCACCGAAAACTCTAATTCCATGCATTATCATGATGTTTGAATAGTTCAATTAATCTTTCATGATATATAAGAATTCATATAACCATAATCATGATTTATGATCAATATTATTGAATGAATAACTATATTACCTATCACCACTTCATTCTTGGGATCCACCTCAGCAGTTGTGATAGTAAATTCTCTTCCTTGTTTCCTTGGAGGTCTTGGGTTGTCCTAGAAAAACCTTGACATAGTTCATTGGATTGAATGGTTACATATTTCCTTTCTGTTTATGATGTGAATAAATATGTTGAGGGTTGATAGGCATATTCCTCTCATTCGTCTCATTAGTGGCTTTCTCTTGTTCATAATCGCTAGCTGGGTGTCCCACTTTCCCACACCTAACACATTTTTCCCCCATAGGAAATATTTGTGGTTTTTCCAAGATTTGACAAGTGGGATGTTGAAATATATTATAACCATTAAATTTATCCATCAACCCATAAGAATTAAACACCACCTAATAATTCTTATCCCCGTGATTCCCTTGATCCTCTCTAATCTCTATATTGATCTTTATGGAATATCAAACACTTTATTCATAGTTATCAAAGTCATAGATCTCTAGGGATTTTTATAGACTAGTTTTTATCCCAATATATAATTGTTATAACATGAATTATGAGGTAATTACATTGGTAGGGGAATATCAAGAATGTATTATGACTTTTTCCTTGTACGCCCTGATAGGATAGTTATATTTTTTCATGAGGGTAAGGAAATATTTTTCCATTTTAAGTTGGAGAGTGGGTGGAAAATATTAATCAAAAAATGTTTTTTGGAATTTATTCAACCCCAATGCATTGAACACTTCCTCAATTGTTTTATTATGGATCAATTTCAACAATTGAATAGCTTATCCTCCCATATGATACACATTCACTAGAAAATCCTCTTGTTCAGAACATTTTATTATTGAGAATAACTTCTCAGCGGAGTTGATCTATTGTTCTGTGATTGAGGGATCATTTGGTCCATTGAATGTTGGATGTAATTTTCACAGAATGGACAACAATCCAAATTATACTTTATTAGTTATATTTGGAAAATCATCCTAATCTTGGTTTATATTCAAATCTAGAGTCTCCTGAGAGATCATGGTCATAATGTTTTCTATTCTTTCTCTAATAGGGTTGGTAATATTATTGTGGAACTCATCACATTTCCCATCAAATTTATTTTTTACACGATTACTAAAATTTTGTACCATTATATAGACTAAAGGAAAAAATAAGGATGATTATTTTTAAACTATTAAACACATAAATGATAAATCAATGCCAGTAAACTAATAACATATAAATTACATTGATTTATTCAATATATGAATTTCTACGCTTCAATCAATTTTATCCATGATCTATTTCTTAAAATATACTCTTATGGGGATTTTCCCTCTCAATAATGGTCCATAATGAGATTGTGATTTTACCAAATAATAATATATAGGAGGGTTACACATGGTGCATAGTGATGCCCATTTTCATGTACCAAGTTTCATCGAGTTAGGCCCAATACACGTTTTCGGAGTTTTACCCCTAGGTATATTTATACCAGAACCACATCCACTTATATTATCTTGATGTGGATATATTTTATCCATAAGCCACATACTCTATACTACCCAAAATATAGATATGTTTTCTTATAGATAGTATTAAACCAAGGTATTTATCTAGATTTTTATAATCCTAATCCAAAAAAAAATATTAATCATTTAATATGATACCCACTATAACAACACTTATTTTAATTAAATGTCAATACATTATTTATTATATAAGATTACAATTACTATAACACTAATTATAAATATGTCTAGTGTATTTGGGAATTATCATCATAACATAACCACTTTAAAATTGTATAAAACAATGTTATTGAAAAATTCTTTAATATGATTCTAAAATTCCATGGATTTTAAAACTGCACGGGATAACATGTGGATATACATAAAACAATATTTAGCTATAAATCCTGATAAAAGAATAAAAATGGTATAATATAATAGATATTATATGGTAGGAGTATCAATGGGTAATATAAGGATTCGGAATCATGTTTATGAATAATAATTCATGATATAGCATGGTAATCATAAATGCAATAAGGGAAATGTAGCAGAAACGTAGAACACCGCATCATAAACATGCATAAAAGATAACTTCTAGTAAATCATGATGTACAAATTCCATGAAATTAATTAGGTTCACTAAATGTAAAATAAATATGTCTCATGATATTAAATATTACCCAATTCACTGTAGCATTGTATAATTCTAGGTTCACTCATCACTTTCATTTGATTCGCATTCTTAAGTGGGCCAGATTTATCATCCAACATGCTTTCAATAATCATCATAATTTATTTGATGGTTAGGGAGTGTGTGATACGTATAGTTATTCCCCATGTAAAATATTTATAAGTTCATATAGTTGAATACACTTGATATGAAATGTTTATTGTATTCACTAGAAAATTATTTAGGCATGCAAATTGCTGTGAAATTTCAGCAGTAGAACAACATCACTAAAAAATTCATAAAATGGTTTAATGAGAGATAATGGGGTCTCTCAAAATTTAGAAAATAATTTTATTTTAATTTTTATATGGAATAATATAACCCATCATAATAAAATTAAGATAAATGACATAATGATAATAAGATACTTGAATAAATAGGATAAAGGAAAAGAGACATTTCTTGAGTGTGTGACTATGAATGCTTTAGAGGAGTATATTGAGATCTTGGGGTGCCTTGGATGACTCTATTGAAGGGATTGTATAATAATAAAAATCTCAAAATATTTTATGTGAAGAAAAATGGGAGCTTGAGTGGGTTTATATAAGAAATTAGTGGGTATTTCTTTATTATTTCCAAACATTGGGTTTTGACTCTATATAATAAAATAATAGAAACCACATACCATACCACAATTTTTTTTATAGATTCTAAAAAATGGGAGTGGTTTTCATTATTTTATAAGGAAATTTCAAGATGATAATAAAATAATAACAATTCTTATTTGCAAGTGAGTCATACCATTAATGAAATGATTTTAAAACATTAAAATATATTAATGGTTTCCGAGGATTCATAATGGATATGTAAATTATGTAAAATAAACAAAAATCATTCTATTAAATACAAAAAATATATTTTATTGTTTAGAACATTTATAATAATTATTAAATATCTTTTGGGTGATTATGATGTCATAATACCCAATGAATACTTATATGGTATTTCATTTTTACCATAAATTTAAACTTTCACATAAAATTATGAAGAATTTACCTATGGATATTTTTGAATTTATGATTCCAAAAGTATTTATCATTTTATCAAAATAATTTTATATTTATGTGAATTTTAAATTTTAAAATAAAATTTACATGTATTAAGAATTTATGGTATTTGTTGACAATAACAATTTTCAACCCCTTATAAATATTACAGTTTACTAGATTAAACTTATTTTATCAATTATATTATTTCATGACCTGACCCAACGGGGCTCGAGCCATGACTACCCAAGCCTGCCTCCAATAGGCCAGGGGCTGGCGACCAGCGCCGAGTAGGATATCACACACATGGGAGGCATTAGCCTAAGGTACCTGTACACATGCACCCAAAACACCTACATGAAACAGTGCAAAGATATAGAAACTGAAAAGTAAATGCATGAAGACAATCTATCCCAAACCAGAGTACAACAGAAGTAGAAAGGGAAAAATAGGGCCCACCAAATGTACACTACAAAGCATGTCCAATCTGCTCTGAAGAAGGGGAACGCTGCCACAAACACCCACCAGAAAGCTCCCTCAGCAAAACAACGACAAACACCCCGGTCAGTCTCGCTCACTAAGATTCTCCTGCTCCGGGTCCTCCTGTGACTCCGTCGAAAGGCATGTGGTCTGTACAAGACACAAACATGTGCGGGCTAAGCCCGTGCAGGGGTGAGTATAAACATACTCAGTAGGTAGCCCAAAAACCCAAAACTAAAGTGAGCAACTGAAAGGCAACAGTCTGCTCATCCCAGCCAGAGGGAACCCAGGCGAGAGGGAAACTCCATCTCATGACCATCCTCGGCTAAAAACAACTAGTCAACTCAAATCAGGTGTATGCCCATACATACACCACGAACAATCCAGATATACTCAGCTCACACCATAATGCCACAAGAGGTACCAACCTCATCACCTGCAAGTATCCACAACCATGAGAGTACACCACACGAACACTGTCATCCCAGATGACACTCATCCAAGAGATTCACTCCATCGGGTTTCTCACAAACCTCTCAGATGCTCACCCGAGAGATCATGATCGTCAGATAACATCACTGATAAAACCTCACCGAAACAACATAACCACCAAACTCCTCGGATATGGGATCGCTCCTAGGGTCTTCTAGGGGATACCAGAACCCACTCCGGTATACAAAGCTCAAAGATATGGGATCACTCCCAGGGACCGCTGGGGGATACCACGACCTGATCTATCATACATAGTTCTCACAGATAGGGTATCAAACCCAGGATGCGCTGGGGGATACCACAACTCGATCTGGTGCTCAACAGAAACATATCACACAGATAGAGGATCATCTCCCATATAATGGTGGTCACAACGATACCGGAGCCCTATCTGGTATAACTCACAATGTAGAGGATCTAACTGACGATGCCGCAACCCTATCTAAACCACGCGCTGAGTAGGGGATCGCATAACAAATGATACCACAACCCTACTATACACCTCATGCTGAGTAGGGGATCGTATACCCAACAATGCCACAAACCTACTGAGCATAGCCCACTGCATAGGGGATCATATTACCGATGATGACACAAAACCTACGGGGTTAAACTGCTAGATAGGGGATCACTGGCCATGAATGAGAGTTCATAGTGATTCCAAGAACCTGATCTAGGGAAACGATGCTAGAGGATCCCGCTCCGGGCCCACTGGAGGGATGCCATAACTCTAATAGTTTAAACATCCCATCGAGAGGATCACAAACCTATATGAAGGTTGTGATGCCACATGAACCCACGTGGAAATGAACCAAGGGAGTACCCTCAACCACTGTTGGTCCAAAACGTCGCTAACCCGAGCGACCCACAACAACGCCACACTGCGCTCCTCCAAGGCCAACACCGAGGCCACCATCATGATCTTCGTGGAAAAACACGCAGGATAAGATGCTTACTCTCCTAAAACGGAGAACCAGTGAAAAAGGATCTATTCACCGTAGCTAGCTCGTATGGGGCCCACACAACGATCCTGAAACCTATTGAGCAGATCATACCATGATGATCCCCTCAGAAAAACAAGCGGAATCGATAACTCGTTCGTCCGAAATGGACACCCGGTGGAAAAGGAAGTATTCCCTGAATTCTAGCTTAGGTGGGGCCCACACCTCAATCCCAAAAATCATCGAATGGATCACACCATTGTGATCCTCTCGAAAAAATACACAGGATCGACTAATCATCCGCCAAAATCGGACTCCTAGTGCAAAAGCTGTGTTTCTCCGCAAACGTCAAAACCCAGTCTCATGGGGCCCGCACCCCATTCTCAAACCAAACACTCGGAAACCATCTCAAAAAGTCCATCGTACCATCCATGTCTCAACGCCACTGACGACACGTCATTCGGATGCTCTGGGTAGAAGTTACAACGACCCGAGATCGTAAAAAAATAAAATATTATTATTTTATACGACGTTTCTAAATCCCGGGCCACGATCCCAAACCATAAAATTCTAAAAATGAGTTCAAAAGGTCTGTCTCAACGCAAGTAACATGTCCCTTCAAACGGCTCGAAAATCGGGGTGTCGGTTTTCGAGTTATGGGGGTTTAAAGAACCCCCGGAAAATCCTGGCCGGACCACCGCCAGGCTCACCGGAAACCACCGCGCCGCCGTCGGATTCCGCTGCACCGCCGCCGCCGTCGCCAAAAACCGCCGTTCCGCTGCCGCACCACCGCACTGCCTCGCCAGATTCCGCCATGGCCGCCGTCGGAATCCAGGATTTCCGTCAGAAAACTTCCGGGGACAACCTGGAGCACCCTGGTGCTCCAAAATCAAATCTGAAACATGTTTCAGAAACCTCGGGACCCGAAATATACAACACTTATAATTATTTGAAGAAAAAAAACAAGTAAACAGGGTCCGGGATTTCAAAACTGAAACCGCCTACCTTGCGGGAGAAACGCTGAAGCATCGGGTGAAGATCGACGCCGGCAACACCCTGAAACTCGATCTACTGACGATCGGCGCCGAAAATGGACGATTCTGACTCGATCTGGAGAAGAAACAGAGGAGGTGGGGTGAGTTCATCTGGCGCCGCACATAGGCGGTGGGAGGGGAGAGATGAAATTGTTTTCCTTTTTTTATTTAATAAAACAACTCATTTCGCTCCACACCAAGTCGCCTCCGTCCCGACACCAGATGCAAACAAAGGTATGGTCACCCCTAGGGTAAATGTGTTGTTCTGAACGCAATGACAGACTCATTTTTTAAATCCGATACTCTGTTCAGAAGTTATTTGAGCCGACGGTCGCACACTAACTTCTCAATTTAATTACGAAAATTCCCCTGGTGGTGTTTCTCACCAGAGGACCGCTCCAGTAATGTTTACACCTCGCCTAAGGTAAACGACATGTTCTAGACGCAACCGTGCTCTCAGATTCCCGTTCTGAGCTACCGTTTAGGAGATATCACACCCCCTCCACGCGCATAGTATAAAAATACCTAATATTTTTATAAAATTAATTTCGGGCACACTGGGCCTCGGAATCGCACGCCGTCTTCGCGCCTAGCTTTGAAATTATTCATAGAAGTATTTCAAAGTTTGACAGGGCCGAAAACCCAAGTCTCTACATCCTCACCCCCTTAGAAAAATTTGTCCCCAAAAATTACTAATCTCAAGGGAAGTGATTGGACTCTCAACTGGGTCTCACACACCAGCAAGTTCACCAACAAACACCCATGCCCAAACACATAAGTCAGTGGGGGAAGGGGACCTCTTCCTCATGCATTCGATGCACACTGAAGAACACACAATCATGGTCTTTCCAATGCCCGAAACAAAACTTGAGAAAGAAACAGAAAATAAGGGTACCACTAAACAGTGTCTATCAAACTACTGCAGAAAGTAGAAAGGACACAAGGTATACCTCTATCCATCCACGGAGCCTCTAGGTCAATAGCCTCCAAGGCATGCAGTTGTCCTCGCCCTCGGCCACCAGCTCCCTGAACATGGCGTGTACCTCCTGGGGGTGGGGGTGGTGGCAACTGGTACTGCCTACCACCTCCTCCGGCTGCACCTGCTCCGCCACCACATCTGCCACCCTACGGACCTCCTTGCTTGAGATGTTGCCTCTGCCAAGGTGGTACATAGACCGGATCCCTCTCAGCAGCACGATAGGTCAGACAATCTCTATCAAGATGTCCCCGACCGTCGGAAGAATAAAACCGCCTCTCCTGTGGCTGACCAAAACTGGCCTGCGAGCCCTATGAGCCCTAAGCCTCAGTTCCTCCATCCTGGGGTCGCCTCCTGAAACGTCGGCCACATCCAGACGCCTGAGTCTGTCATCAGCTACCATATGCCAAATTCTCATCCCTCACGTGCCTAGAACTAAACTAACAGGGGGAATCTACTCAGGCAGAATGATCTCCACAACCAACGCTCGCTTCAGCACTCCAGCATAGGTGGGCAGGTACAATGAAACCACACCTTCTAGGATGTACATGTGTAAGCCATACTCAAAGGTCTGAGACCTAAAGAACGGGTCTCAAACCATATCCAAGTACATTCGTGAAAGGTCTATAAACCACGCTGATTACACCGACATGGTCATGACCCCCTGTCGAAGCTGCAGTAGCTCCTGGATCCGCACTGACCTCAGCGTCACCGGATAGAACTCTTCCCTAAAGAGCCGCTCAAAATCCTCCCACGTGAGCGTCTCCTCATCATGGGACTATGTCACTAAGCTCCACCATCACCTGGAAGAACCATGCAGAAGGCTTGCTGCTAGGACCACCACCTGATCTGGAGGTGTCCTCACTAGGCAAGAAAACTTGGGTGACTGCCTCGAGCTAGTCCTCAGCTACCTGGGGGTCTGGATCACCTCAGAACCTCAGGGGTCGCTGCTTCTGGAACACATGCAGCACACTCAGCTTGTGCGCAACCTCGTCCTGCACTACCGGAACAACCAGATGCTTGACAGGTGGTGGGTCAACTGGCGGACAACCTGGAGGTCCAGCCTCAGAACCTGCACCCTGGTCCACAACCTCTACACGGGGCAGATCGTCACCACAATCCCATTGCGAAACCCTTGCTGGCTGTCGTCATGGAGACATCCTAAAATACAATCAAGACGCACCACTGTCAAAGAATATATCTGGAGATCAGACTCAAGAAGGACAAGGAAAACACAAAACCCAGTACTATATGATGCATGTACCATGATGTCCCTGCAACTAGTGTACGAATGTCCCGAGTCGAAAAACAGGTTATCAGAGTCCCGGTGTATAGATACGTCAGCCACCGCACCAACACTGGAGTCTCTAGCCTGAACACCAAGCTCAATACACCCTAACATTTCCACTATGCAACCCTAACCAAACTCATAGTTAGACCAGCTACGCTCTGAGATCCCAAAGGCGGAACCTCCACTAATACCACTCTTTAATGACCCGACCTAACGGGGCTCGAGCCACGACTCCCCAAGCCCACCTCGAATAGGCCAGGGGATGGCGACCAGCGCCAAGTAGGCTATCAAACACATGGGAGGATTTGGCCTAAGGTACCTATATACACGCAACCACAAAACCTCCATGAAATAGTGTAGAGATATAGAAACTGAAAAGTAAATTCATGCATACAATCAATCCCAAACCAGAGTGAAAGAGAAGTACACAGGTCAAAACAGATCCCACCAAAAGAACACTACAAAGCGCGTCCAACCTACTCTGAAGAAGGGGAATGCTGCCACAAACACCTGCCGGAATGCTCCCTCGGCACAACGCCGACAAACACCCCGGTCATTCAAGCTCACTATGCTCCGCCTCCTCCGGGTCCTCCTGGGACTCCGTCGAAAGGCATGTGGTCTGCACAAGACAAAAACCTGTGCGGTCAAAGCCCGCGCAGGGGTGAGTATAAACATACTTAGTAGGCACCCCAAAAACCCAAAACCAAAGAGAGCAACTAAAAGGAAACAGTCCGCTCATCCCAGCCAGAGGAATCCCAGGTGAGAGAGAAAATCCATCTCGTGACCATCCACGACTAAACAAAACTAGTCAGCTTAGCTCAGGTTTATGCCCATACATACACCCTGAACAATCCATATATACTCAACTCACGCCACAATGCCACAAGAGGTACTGACCTCGTCACCAGCAGTTGTCCACAACCAGGAGAGTACACCACATGAACATTGTCATCCCAGATGACACTCATCCAAGAGATTCACTCCATCGGGTTTCTCACAAACCTCTCAGACGCGCACCCAAGAGATCATGCTTGTCGGATAACATCACTGAGGAAACCTCGCTGAAACAACAAAACCACCAAACTCCTCGGATAGGGGATCGCTCCTAGGGTTCGCTAGGGGATACCAGAACCCACTCCGGTATACGAAGTTCACAGATAGGGAATCACTCCCAGGGTCCGCTGGGGGATACCATGACTTGATCTGGCATATGTAGTTCTCACAGATAGGGGATCACACCCAGGACCCGCTGGGTGATACCACAACCTGATATGGCACTCGAAAAAAACACGTCACACATATAGAGGATAATCGAACATATAAAGGTGGTCAAGACGATACCGGAACCCGATCTGGTATAACTCGCGATGTAGGGGATCAAACCAATGATGTCACAACCCTACTGAAACCACGCGCTGAGTAGGGAATCACATACCCAATGATTCTGCAACCCTACTATACACCTCATGCTGAGTAGGGGATCGTATACCCGATGATGCCACAACCCTACTAGGCACATCCCACTGCGTAGGGGATCATATTCTCAATGATGCCACAAACCCTACAGGGTTAACCTGCTAGATAGGGGATCGCTGACCATGAATAAGCGGTCACAACGATACCAATAACCCAATCTAGGGAAAAGATGATAGAGGATCCCGCTCGGGGCCCACCGGAGGGATTCCACAACTCGAACAGTTTAAACATCCCATCGAGAGGATCACAAACCTATACGAAGTTTGTGATGCCACACAAACCCTCGTGGAAACGAACCAATGGAATGCCCTCAACCACTGCTGGTCCAAAACGTCACAAACCCAAGCCACCCACAACAACGCCACACTGTGCTCCTCCAAGGCCAATAACGAGGCCACCATCGAGATATATGTGAAAAAACACACATGATAGGCTGCTTACTTTCCCGAAAGAGAGAACTGGTGAAAAAGGCATTATTCACCATAGCTAGCTCGTGCAGGGCCCACACAACGATCCTGAAACCTATCGAGCTGATCATACCACGACGATCCCCTTGGAAAAGAAAGCGGAATCGACTACTCGTTCATCCGAAACAGACACCCAGTGAAAAAGGAACTATTCACTGAATGCCAGCTCATGTGGGGCCCAGACCTCAATCCAAAAACTCATCGAATGGATCACACCATTACGATCCTCTCGAAAGAACACACAGGATTGACAAATCATCCACCAAAATTGGACTCCTGGTGCAAAAGCTGCTTTTCTCCACAAAGACCAAAACCCGGCCTCGTGGGGCCCACACCTCGTTCTCAGAACCAACACTCAAAAACCATCTCAAAATGTCTGTCGTACCATCAGGGTCTCAACGCCACTGACGGCACATCGTTCGGACACTCCGGGTAGAAGTTACAATGACCCAAGGTCGTAAAATAATAAAATATTATTATTTTATATGACATTTCTAACTCCTGGGCCACGATCCTGAACCATAAAATCTAAATTTGAGATCAAAAGGTCCATCTCTATGTAAGGAATGTGTCACCAAAAATGGCTCCAAAATTGGAGTTTCGGTTTGTGAGTTACGGGGGTTTAAAGAACCCCTGGAAAATCCTGGCCGGACCACCTTCAGCCGCGCCGAAAACCACCGCGCCGCAGCCGGATTCCGCCGCGCCGCCCCCGTCGTTGCCGGAAACCGCCGTGCCGCCATACTGCCTCATCGGATTCCTCCATGGCTACCGCCAGAATCTGGGATTTCCGCAAGAAAACTTACGGGGACCCCCGGGAGAACCCCGGTGCTGAAAAATCAGATCTGAAACATCTTTCGGAAACCTCGGGACGCGAACTATACAAACCTTATAAAAATTTAAAGAAAAAAACAAATAAACAGATTCTGGGATTTCAAAACTCAAACCACCTACCTCGTGGGAGAAACACCGATGCTTCGGGTGCAGATCGATGCCGACGATGACCTGAAGCTCGATCTGCGGACGATTGGAGCAGAAAACGGATGATTCTGACTCGATCTGGCGAAGAAATGGAGGCGGTGGGGTGGGTTCATCCGGCTCCGCACATAGGATGTTGGAGGGGAGAGATGAAATGGTTTTTATTTTTTTTATTTAATAAAACATCTCATTTCACTCCCCACCAAGTCACCTCCGTCCCGACACCTGATGCAGACAAAGGTAAGGTCACCCCTAGGGTAAACATGCCGTTATGAACGCAATGGTAGACTTATATTTTCAATTCGATACTCCGTTCATATGTTATTAGAGCCAACGCTCTCACACTAACTTCTCCATTTAATTGCGAAAATGCCCCTGGTGCTGTTTCTCACCGCAGGCCCGCGCCAGTAATGTTTACCACTTGCCTAGGGTAAACGGCTCGTTCCGGATGTAATCGTGCCCTCAGATTGTCATTCTGAGCTAACTTTTAGAAGATATCACACCTCCGCCACGTTCATAGTATAACAATACTTAATATTTTTATAAAATTAATTTCGGGAACACCAGGCCTCGGAATCGCACGCCGTCTTCGCTCCTTGCTTTGGAATTATTCATAGAAGTATTCCAAAGTCTGACAGGGCCAAAAAACCGAGTCACTACATATTTAATAAAAATTATTTAAGGATAATATTTTATTAAGATATTATTTATTACAAATATTCATTAATTCATCAAATTTAATTCCTTAATTGAATTTGAATATTACCGAAAATTACTATTTGTGTCCTATTATACCAAAATGAGAATCCTTTCAAAAGTAATAATAATGGGATGAAAATATATCTATTTTTATAAATATATTACTGTATATTCTTATATATTTTACGTCTTGATACATATCCATGTAATACATCAACGAATTCCCTATGGTTAAGGTGTGTGACGGTGAGCCTTTCATGGGGTAGTGTGAAGTACATGGTTGGGACTGTGATCTCGGTGAGCTTGAACATATCCTGTAAATAGTTTTTCTCATTCTTAAGGTTGTGGATATAAGATTGGTCTGGGTCAAGGGAAAATTTTAGTGGTTCTATCTTCCTCAAAATCTCTAATAAATGGGATTCATAAGGTATGATCGTACTGGTTGAGCCCATAACTTCCTTTTAATATGTCTACTGGATTTGTTTAAAACCTATATATATACAAACCATATGATGAATTTTTAATAGTTGTATTATTAATGGTTAAGATGCTTAAAGGTATTTTAACTTTTTTAGGATATAATAAATCAAAATAAATGCACATGTTTTATATAACCACATTAAATAATAATACATTTAGTTATATTTATAGGGAAATTTTATTTATAACCATTTAAATCATTACAATCCAAGAAAAATTCATCTGCACCTCGAGTCCCCATGTCACCCATTCCACCAACTAATGTATCCAACCACTTCCCCCTAACAGCGACCCGAACAACCTTTCATCATGTTGCTTCTAAGATGAGGTAACATTACTCTGATTTATTCTTAGAATTGGGACTATAACACGGAAATTGTGATTGACACTCCTCCATGGAAGTGCCTACACCATGCCTTACCCCAACGCACATGAGTGGTGGTCACATTATCCCAATGGGTTAGGATTGAGGCTACCCATATCTAAGATTCATGATGAAAAATTCCCTTGTTCCAAATATGTTTAATAAAACGTTAAATATAATGAAAACATCCTTATCACATGGCATAAATATATTGTATTGCCTCATGTGAAAATCATGTGATTCTCCATGTATGATCATCATAGGAATTCACCATCCCCTGCCCCACATGGAGCAAGACTCTAATTCCCATTTGATTCTATATATTATCCCCACACTATCCCCCATCTATGCTCTTTTGATGATACAATCCCCTGTACTTCATGAGGATAAACTGTATGTATTAGTCATGTCATACAATATTAAACTACTATATCAAATTACATGTGTTTTGATCCATATCTTTTACACATGGTACATACTATTCCACTCGATGGTTCAATACCAACATTAGAAATCCCAGGAGTGACATCTTCCCTTTTAGGGATGCACCTTCCAGATCCACCTTAATGTCCATTCAATCTAGATTGTTAAACTATGTTGGTGTTCATCCCTATGGATGATCCTCCAGTATACATGATCGAAGGGAATTTGATAAACAATTCTTAAACTATTCTGATGTTACCTCCTATGTAAACACCACCAAGATCAATCCAAAAAGGGAATTTGATCCACAGTGGTAAACTATTTAGGTGTTACCTCTTAGCGATGCACCTTATCAATCTTCATATATGAAGTTAAATCCATAGTGGTAACCTATTCATGTGTCCCATCCAAGGTAAACAAGATTTATATATATCATAAAGGGTGTTCAATCTACAATGCTATACTAATTAGGTGTTCCCTTCAAGGGATGGACCATGTGGATCTACCACATAGGGAGTTCGATCCCCAATGGTAAACTATTTAGTTATTCCCTCATGGGGACACGGGTTATAGATCTCCCTCATTGATAATTTGATCCCCAATGTCTATCTATTTAGGTGTTTTTCCTAGGGTTTCACCTTCTAGATCTTCATTATAGGGTGTTCAATCCCCATTGGAAAACTATTTAGTTGGTACCTTATAGGGAATCACCTTATAGATCCACCTCATTGGATGTTTGATCCCTAATAGTTTACCCATTTTTGACATATTCCCTCCATAGGATGCACCTTCCATATTTGACTCAAAGGGGATTTGATCCACAATGGTAAACTCAGGTGTGACATATTCCCTACAAGGTACACACCATCTATATTATCCTCACATAGAGTCCAATAAAAATCAATGTTATGCTATCTAGGTTTTTTCTCATAGGAATACAAACCCTCAATCAACCTCCACATGGTGTCCTATCCTATCTCCATTAGTCATTAAACTCACTCCTGGTATGTCATAACCAGGCATCCCAATCTATCTCTAGAGGACATAGAACATGTGACGTGACCCAAAATACCAACACTATATGTATGTGTGGGATTCCACGGTTAAATATCATTGGAATAATTACTCCAATTGTATTAACTAACTCATGATTGACACTATATCCTTTAGTTTCTTCCTAACATTCCTCATATAATATGGACTGCAAAGAACAGATATACTAGTGACGAATGATCCAACTGTCCAAACAGGACCAATGAATGTACATGCGTCACATCTCTTAAAAACAGATTCTTCTATAATGAAGATGTGAGTTGTGTAATAAACTAACATCCAAAAAGAGATGGAACCAATAATGAGTTCCATGATCATGGAATAAATCTCTCTGGGAGACATAGACTAGGAAATGATATCGAAGGTGGAATCCATGGGGGTAGGATCTGGCATCCTATCTTCCCATTTTTTTCTTGGAGAAGAATACTTTAATGAAGGTGATAAATACCTCCAACATTCAGAAAGTAGAAATGTTGGTAAACTGAAATCCATATTTCAAATTATTATAAAAAATTAGGAGATCACTTATAAAATCCTCCATAATAGAAATAGTGAAACTAATGTTAAAATCTTTTCCATGTAATTGTTACTTGTAGTTTTAGATACATTAATAGATTAGCATGTCACCAGATTAAAACATCTAGTGCCAGGTCACACCAGGAAAAAATGTGGGCCCAACATTGAAATCACATATGAATTTGGGATGCCTTTATTTGGAATTAGCAGCATGTGACATTATTATCGTGGATCCCTCTCAATATTCCGAATATTGGACAACATTAGGGAATTGGGAATTACTTTTCTTGTCCCTACAAGGGTAGTTATATCAACCTACCTCATAGAACCGTAGAAATGATAAGTTAGTAACCCAGTTCCCATAAGCGATGATATAGGTTGGAAATTGATTCAGATATCCCATCCTCCAATGGACTCAAGGCCTTTATTTTTATTTATTTTGATAATCCACCTTTCAAGGGATGAGGTGGAACCCTTACAAGGCCATTATGTGTAAGTATTAAATGTCCCATATGACTTAGAGGAATTCATTGCCCATAGGTTTCAAATATTACATAAAACTATAATAACTACTCAGAACTGCTCCTCCCCATAATCTTCATCATGAATTTAGCTCTCCACCTTCACATGGTTGTTCGACTAGACATTCATGTGTATGCATAGGCTTGTACTGATGGTAGGTTACATACTCTCTAATTCTTGCAATCTATTTAGCTTCTGCTATGATGAATGCTCCTTTCCAATCCTCCTTCAAGTTCTTGTTCTTTATAGGTTGTCTAGTTTGCATCTTCACATAAGGTTTCCAGAAGGCCTTAAAGGGGTCTAAAGGCCTTACTGACCTGAAGGACGTAACGGAATCAGAAGCAAAATTGGATGCCCAAAGACCCAAATGGGGGAATATTCCTGGATACTATTGTTCCAAACATAACCTGCTACAGTCTTCTCCAGTACCTATTACATTTCCTACTATAGTGCCTTCTACAATACTGCTACATTACACAAGAGGTTGTCGACTAGAAACAAGGGTGTAAGTAGGTGATGGTGGGGAGAAAATACCCTCGTGATCTGAGTATAACAATGATATATCAATTAATGAATGATAGATAATAGTAGAAGTTCTTATAAATAATGACCTAGAAGGGGATGAATAATAATAATCAACTGAATAATAAAATATGTCCAATTCTAATATAAAACATAAGTATGCATGTCCTAATTATGATACAAAACTAAAAAATGGTTAAAATAATGTATTCATACAGTATATTAATAATAAAAACTATATGACATTCCAAAAGGGTGATTTCCACAAGCATCCTGAGCTCTTGATCATTCTTGTGCTCGATCAGGTATATGATAAACAACGCAAATAGTCAACCATTGTCCTCTAAAAATGTTGTCTAGTCGATTTCCCTAGTGTAATGATAGCCTGAGCAGGGTGTGAGATATAAATCCAAGAAGTTTCCCCCTCACAGAGTCTATAACGAAATCAAATTTGTGAAATATAACTTGAAGTAGTTAACATATATCAGTTAAATATATAATAAAAGGAGTGATGAATAAATAAACAACAAGCCAACTAGGTTCCTAAGGAACACCTGGAACCTATAAAACCTTTGGGTCATATCTAGAATAAGGGTCTGATCAATTACCTAATTTATAAATTAATAATATATAGAAATTATATTGTTATATTGAATACACCAATAAGAACCAATATATACACAACTTATGTTTCCATATACTCAAAATACTAGTCACTGTCATGGATGGAGTGTAACTATAATATCGCACCACAACGAAGGGGGTTTTATTATAAAATAATGGCATTGTTCTTTGAAAAATTCATTTATCATATTGATGAACCCATTAAAAATACATGTCTCAATTAATTAAAATAAAAATTTAATATAAAATCACACATATGTAAATTCAATTCTAAATGTTAAAATGGCATTAAGAAGGGCTTTTTATCATTTAAGAACACAATTTCAAGGGAAAATACATTTATTGACTAATTCAAATGCATAGATGGTGTTCTGATCATTTAAAAAAAAATATATAATGGTAAATATAATTCGATACACATAAGGGGTGTCTATAAATAATGTTTGAATTCGAAATTCACATAACAAAGATCATAAGGATGGTTTTTATGTGTGATGATAAATTTCATATGAAGAACCCAATTAAATGGAGACACTTAGTGAAGGTTGGCACACGCCACAATGGTAGTATTCTTTAATTGAATTAAAATTAGTGAAAAAACAATAGAACACTTAACTAATACATAGGGAGACCAAATCTTCCAAATAGTACTCTAATTCACTACGGGTTGGAAGATATATATGAAATTGAAAGTCTCCCTAAAAATACAAAAATCAGATCACACCAAAATTGTACATCATAGAGGAGATTAACTGATTAAAAATTCGCAATAACATGAGATATTACCAATGTAGATTCATAGAGACTGACAATGATCAAATAATATGACATTCAAAAGGGTTATCTCCATGACTCGAATAGGTATTAAGGAAGAACCGTGGTTCCATAGAGGAGCCTGGTGTGGGTAATTGAGGAGGGAAAAGGAAATATGTTTTTAACCTCTTTAAAGATAAAAAAAATTAATTTTCCCACAAAAAAATCATGCCACCAGGTTTTCCACACAGATTTTCCAAATCGTGTGCTAACTATACAACATCAACTACTATAGAACCCTACATTTCCATGTTTGCGCCACATAGTTTTCCTAACAATTTTCCAACCATGGTATGAATAGTGATTAGGATCTAGATAAATGGAACTTATTATGAGGGGTAGGCTCATTTTTTGAGTAAGTTGTTTGCATACCATTCAAGGATTTTCAACTCCCATGCTGTTGTCGCATGGGTTTCTATTGTCATGCCACAAATTTTTAGAAATATAATCAACACTATTTGGAGCCCCAAAACCTTTTATTTCTTGTGTCCAATACTCCCAAAACACAATGGATCACCATTGGAATCTATTTGACCATTACCCATGCCTAAAAAACAAAATATTGAAGTGTTCCATCTCTCATAATTTAATTATGAAACTAATTTAAAAAAATGACCACTTCATCAAATGAAAAAAATGAAATTATTTTAGATTTTATTATAGTAAAAAAACACCGGTCATCACAACATCCACACCATAGAATAAAACTTCCTTGAAAATACGTTAGGGAAAAAACACCCAAACTAGAAGGGTCATGATGTATGAGTCATATGGCCACATTACGTTTCCAGATTCCCAATGCACCTCTCAGCACTCATTTAGGAACACAACCATTCATCCATCAAAAACTCAAGACAACACCCGTTTTCATACCTAAATGATAATAAAATCCTTATCTAAGACTGCATAACTAGAAAAACGATAATGACTTCATCTCATTTAACATATAGACAATGGTTTTACACACCTTAGGATTTAGCATAAAAAGGGGACAATTCCCATCCATGGCACCTCCACCATCCAACTTTCATTACTAAGAATGTCCTAAAGTGTTATAGAGATGTTCAAACCAGATTTATTTGATATGGAGAAATCGATTGAATTTTAGGTGAAAATAAGAAATGATTTCAAAATAAGCTATCATAAAACAATCAACATAACTGAAACCGGTCGTGCAATATTTTTTCAAAAGACACGTCTGATCATTAAAAACACCCACCATAACTTATAGAATTTATTTAAAACAACTTATTATGATTGTACACATCAAACAAGAAGGAAAATAGTTCAATACATTTACTACCGACCATTCTCGGGATGCTCGTCTTAGAAATATGGTGTATTACAATCAAAATTTTATTTTCTTCTTCCAATAAATCATGCATATATAATGAATGTGTTCACCAAAGCCCATAAATGAATTCAAGTGACATTTGTTTTCCAAACCATGACCTAGAAATTCTAATTTGATGCATCATCAAGAACAATTGTATAATCCAAATCAACCACACTAGAATTATTTCCATGTTAACATGACCTATAAGCCCAACAAAAAAGTCCTAGATAATCTTATTTTCCAGGAACCAGAGTCCTAGGAACTAAAATAAGTTAATATATACTACAAGTTCAAAAGTGAACTATTGGTAAAAATCTAATATATCCTCTTTAGATAAATGAGTAACCCAAAGTGGCTTATGCCTATATATTATGTCAGAATAAAACAGCTAGTTTCTAAGAGTCCATTCGAAGTGTTCCAACACAGGAACCCAGGTATCACTATGAATTGACCATGCCTCAAATGAAACCTCATGTCATCATGAAACATTGAAAACCCCGCTGAATAAGACTAATATATTCTTAAAAATTAGAATAGAATATTACGAAATCTCTCTTAGTCCATCAAGGATCACATCAAGATAGGAGACATGCTTGTCTCTTTTAAAACAGTACACTAATAGGTTTTGAGTTGTTTTGAACCAACCAATAAAACCCAAAGAAGGAATGTTTTACCCCAACTGGTCAACTTCGTGGAAGAAGATCGACTTCACCTAATGACTCACTACCATCACCTAGTCACAATACCCTTACCCCCAATTTCACACAATTATTTTTCCTTCATAACAAATGAATCCCTCCAAAACCATTGGCGATTCTCAAGGGTTTCATGTGCATCTAACCAGATGGATTTCATGATACTAATAAAAGAAAAAATAAAAAAAAATACATTCAACCCTTAAAATCATTCCAACAAGACCAAACATTTAAAAATTAATTTTTGTAATTGTGTTACTTCTTCCAAGAAGGGCTTGTTTACCAGAATCATCAAGGAACTTCTCACCATAGGAGTGTATTACTTATCAAAATAAGGATTATAATAATATCTCATAAGAACACTGGGTTAAATTCACCTTGAACTCACACGTGACCCTCCTCTAAGCCATAATCACATATGTTATAACATTTGACATGAAATCCAAAACAATTTGTCTGACATGTCAAAACACCTGTTTCACATGGAATTAATCCCAATAATTGGAATGAATTGATTATTTCAAAAATTGAGGTCACTTCACTATAGATACATCTCTATAATGTAATCAATATGTCAAATCTTAGTGAATCCACCATACTCAACTTGTTCATTAAATCATTTAACAACTCAACATGCACTATGTACCTGTACTCATAATACCTCAGGGTTTATCAATCCAAACAACACATCATTAATAGTATCAATTTTTTTATCATCCCTATGTAATTATGTTTCAAATTACCCACAAATAATATTTGAATTATAGTCATATTTCGCCATACAATCGTTAACCTGAATGATGACGTAACAAAACATCCAAAACTGAGCAAGAATAAACTGTCGCATGACCTATAAGGGCCGACCAAGCCTGCGGAACTTCTAAATAATGGAAAAATTGAATTACTTGATGACCAAACCTATAATAGTGTTCAGTGATACCATGACTACCCATCCATTAAATGTTAAAATTTTGAAACAAAGATTCCTTTTAGTGATAATGACAACCACATAACACCAAACATCATAAAAATCAGACGAAAAATCAAGGATTTTAAAACTCTAATGGTTATAAAAAACCATGGGCCTACCCCTTATGAAAGAAGAATCATTGATGAAATCACTAGGTCATGCCAACCAAATATCACAAGGTCCGGTTCGTCTAATTTAATCCACTGCTAAAAATAACATGCCTATGGGAAAGGCTCATGCTTCTATTTGAACCCTTCATAAAGGGATACTTACCTAACCATAGAAATGTTTATCAATCATCGGACACCACCTTGAATTCAATTTTATGTCCAATATATTTATTCACATTGAAATGTAATAATTTAAAAGTTTTCAAGAAAAAAATTGAGGCATACATAAAAGTTTGATAAAAAACCTTTTTAATGGAATTAATCATTTATTGAAATCTTGTCATTGTTATGAAATTTATCATATAAATTACATTAAAAAGATAACGTCACCTATTAGGGTCATACTTAGACATCCTAGGTTATTTATAAAGCATCATAATTGTATTTACTTAATTAATAGAGTTCAAAACACCCAAATAGGTCATGTCATAAGAAACATACTCCAACTGACCTACTTGTTCAAATTATGTATTAAAGAAATTAACCACGTTATTATAGATTTGAAGTAAACTTCCTTTACATTTATAACCATTTCATAATTCAAAATGGGGATATATAATAATTTAACCATACATGTGGTCATCTACCAATCATTAAATCCTGCATAAACATTGTTGTTAAGCATTTAGATCCCATTAATCACAACCAATTCACATTAAAAAATTTAACCATTAAAAGACATTTCATTTTAACCATGGTTTATAAAAATGAATAAATCTCAAAGATGGTTTCAGTACATGAGGTACATTTTTCACAATTATAAGCCTCCCATAACCCTTAAAATTGAAAACTGGTTCATGCTTAATCGCAGGAAATAAATTTTTTCTCATAAAACCATTTAAAAATATAAAAAAATTAGTTTTTTCATAATCTATAATTTGATAGGAACATTATATAAATTCAAAAGAATGATATAGAAGAAAAAAATCCAAATAAATAGGCAGAATGGTATATAATCATGTAAAAATGTAACCTAAAAATCATACCAATGAAATTCATAAATAGATAAAAAAATAAAGTCAATTGAATACCTAACTTGGAATATAAAATTCTATATAATAAATACAAACTCAATTCATAACATTCAAGGACCACAATTAAAATTAGCTGAAATCTCTATAAATGGAACTACATGGCATGCCATATGCCTGACATATCAATTTCTATGTGCCTTTAATGATGCATGTAATGATTCATCCTTTCAAAAACATGATAGGGGATAATCATATAAATTTCTACATCAATATGAAGTGGAAATTTCAACCATCAATCAAGGTTAAATAACATTGAATTCTAACAACAAACAAGATGAACAACAATCCCATCCCATGCCACATGGAATTTTCCTCATGGGTTGGGTGATCAGTCCCATAAGCATATATTTACCATGTTTTAACACATTCCTAGTCACCTATGTACTAGACTAAAATATTAATTTAATGGAAACAAAACATCTCTCATTCCAGTTTGTTGCATCCTAACCAAACAAACCACTAATATTGTAACTGAACTAGTGGGTCACATGGCCTCATGTGTGCCTCCCCATTTTCTAGAAGCTGCTGTCTAAAAGTGAGGTTGTAATGAGATGCCAATGGGGATAAAATTACATCCTCAGTAGAGTATCACAACAATATATCACATAATTAAAGAAATACACCAATAAAAGCAGTAATAAATTATCACAGAACTATGAAAAAATAATAATAATCAAAATAAAAATAAAATATTGCCACCAACAACATATAATAGATTCATACGCATTCTAAAGATGATACATAAACTAAAACAAAATATATACATTATATAGTGATACATTATAGTTATAATGATTATAAGTAAAATAAAATCTCCAATGGTGATCTCTGCGTGAAACATGAGATCCATCTTGGTCATTTTACACTAACTCCCATGTACATCATAAATGGAACAAACCATCAACCATGGTTACAAAATCAAAATGTATACTCATGTATCCTAGTGTAATTGAAACCTTAGAAGGTTGTGAGATATAAATCTAAGAAGGTCCCCACCCACAGATTCTAAAATTGAATCTAGTCTGTTAAATATAAAGTGAAAAAATTTGTAGGTTTAAGAATAAAGATAAACTAGAAGTGCTGAATAAATAAAAAAGAATCTGCCTAGGTTCCTATGTTAAATCTGGTGGATATACCTACTTCAGCTCATATCTATAATAGTATTCTCAACCGTAACCATATCTATATAGTAATTATATATATATATTACACATATATATTGCATTAAACTATATGAACCAAATATTTACATACGTAAGTGGCCATTTACCTGAAATACTAGCTTCTAACTGGACCAAGGCATACATTAGACTTCCACAACTAGTATAAACAGGCATAAAAGATCATGAAATTAGACAAATTACCTACATCTCAGTAGAGGGAGGGGCATCATGATTCAACACCCTTGATGGTGAGTGAGCCTCCATGGAAACACTATAATCATGGAACATGGTGCGCAAATCAAAACACCCATATAGTATCACTAATGTGAGATTCCATACTCAACATGCAATGTATGGGAGTGTTATTATCCCTCATATTCAACACCCCTTATCATCATTCACATTATATTGCAAAGATGTAATAATATTCATAATAAATGTAAATGAGGAAATAACTCTCATTCCATACATTTTTCAAGCTCATATAATGGTATAATTCTATAACATAAGTAGAAATTGGATCTTTGAGGCATTACCTCTCATGTTCTATATTTAATAAGCATGTTAATAAATTAGGAGTTCTATTTATAAAACTCAAAAATAATTATATACTAAATGGAATGTCCATTCCACCATTTAAATTTCATTCCATTCAATTTAAATATTCTATTGCATTAAAAGAATAAAAGATATTATGATATAGATATCCAAATAAATACATTCTATTTAATTAAAAAATATGGAAAAATCATTTTCAAGATTTAACAGAAAATCTTGAAGGCACCATTGTCCATTTGGCCATCACCTTCATGAGTAATTCAACTAATTAAACATTCCATGAACTTAGACGGAACTTGTTTAATTAATTTTTTAAATAGTAGAGGTCATTAAATACACATGGTAGTTTCCATGATTAATGGAACATTTATATAGGAGGGGTAACTCCATTTAACAACACCGGTGGGGGAGATGAACCAACATATGAAATATATAACACTATCCCTATGAAATATAAGAAAACCAAATTCATAAGACAACCATGATATGAATAATAAAATACCAATTTTTAATTTATATGGTATCACACTTAATTCAAGTGGTTATATTATAAAATCGTGAAATTTTTCATCAAACAATTCAATTAGAACATTTCAAAATCTATTAAAAATAAATATTTCAATTCATAAAAAGAATTTAAAATAAACTACCAAATTTAGAAATTCAATTCATAAATCTTAAAATGTAATTAAGAATTTACACTTATCATTTAGATAACTACATGAAGCGGTTAAATCCATTAATAGACTAAACTAAAAAATTTGATGGTGTTCTGAGCATTTAAAAAATTATAACAGGAAATATAAGTTGGCACAACCAATGGGTGTCTATAATTGATGTTGGAGTCCCCAATCCACATAATTAGTATTATTAAGATTTTATCTAGGTGTGATTATAAATTGGATATGAATAACCTAATAAAAATGCGATAATCAGATAAATCTTGCATGTGATAAGAAAAAAATATTCATTAATCAATTGAAAATTTGGTAAAAAGATGTAGACCACCTTCATCATACTTATGAATAACTTCTAGTAAAATATCAATCCTTGATTCTCTCTAGTTTGGATGTGATCTAAATAATTGACATTCTCCCTAAAAATTGGGAAAACGATCTATCACCAAAATAGAACAACTGAGATAATATTAAATGATGAATAATTCAAATGGACTCAAGATCTTACTGATGTGGATCTATAGAGATCTATGGAAGTTGAATTGGAGAATAGATGTAGAATTTATCTCCATTCTTATAATTGGATTGGAGGAGAAACCATTGTAACACCCGAGACTTTTATGAGAAATTTTTTTTATAAATAATCAAAGAAGTCTTTCACTACACACAAAACTAGATAGGCTTTCTTTACATGCATCCTTGGCCTTCCTCGATAGCTTGCGTCATACGTAGTACCGAGTTTTACTAAACAATGATATGATATTAAAATATTATTAATACTAGCCGTTATGAATAGTAATAACTACTTCTTGAAATTTTGTAAATTTTATTTTTCAATATGGACTTCATTTTTGGATTCATAATATCGAAATTAGCTTAGGATGAAATATTGGTACTTTTTGGATAACTTTCATATTCTGATGAATAGTGAAAATTACTAAATTTTAATTAAAAACAACTTTTTTAATCGAAATAATTAATATTGATAAATTATTAATTTGAGTGGTTTTAAAGTATATTTAGAATATATTTCTACAATTTAATACAATTTTTTTCATTGGATGTAATTTCACATTTAAACCAGACATAAACAAGTGTCAATCTTTTGATAGTAATTATCTCTTAAAACAAGCTATTTGTTTTGAAAACGGGAATTAATTTTTAAAGTAGTTAAATTAAATGATATGTTTTGAATTTGATAAAATAGACATCATTTTTGAATTCATAATATCAAATATAACTTTGGCCTAATTTTTGGTATTTTTCTGGAAACTTTCATTTTTTGATGAAAAGTGAAACCCCTAAGTGGTAGTTAAAATAACTAAATTTTTCATAAAACATAATTTTACCACTTCTGTGAGTGGAATTTCAAAAATTCAAGAGACACGGTTGATGTCAGTATGTAAAATGTGGTTCAATGAGATTAAAATAATTTTTTCTGAATAGTAACTTTTTACTTTTTTTACCACTGTTAAAAGTAATTAGGGTAATTAAGGGTAAAAATGTTATTATTATTACCCTAAAAATGTCCTAATTATATTGGATAAGATTAATTCGACCAAAAAAAACCTAAGGAATATAATATGACCATTTAGTCCCACTTGGATTAGATTAGGACATTAATTATTAATTTATTTAAAGAAGGGTTAAAATAGTTAAAATCAATGTTTAATCACTAATGAATTTTTAATATATGGTTATACATAAGATAAATTCGTCTATAAATATTCATTAGAATGCTAAAAATATTTCCGACATAATGGTATTTTATTTGTAATTTTTATACTTAATATAATTTAATTAATTAATGACACAATGATGATGCCGTAATTATCTTATTAATGAAATATTGACATAATTGATGTTATAAAAAACCAAATAAATGTAATTTTAGACTTTTTATGAATTACACTTATATTCTAGGTTAATATGACACGTTAGTATTTATTTAATTAACTTTTTTAGAACTAATCATTCTGTTATGAGTTTCACAAAAATCAATTACTAAATAGTGTCAAAATTCACATAAAATAGTTTTTAAAATAAATATTATATTAGTAATTGTTATTTTATTTCTATAAATCTAAGGTTCAGCCAAATGACTTAGATACGGTTATACATATTAATAATAAACAACTTGGGGTTCGTTTGGCTTGTTATAGTAAGTTTATTAACCTTATATTGTAAGAACACATAAAGACACGGTGAAAATAAAATTATTTAATTTAAAGTTAAATCTAAATGATAAGGTTAAAATAGGAACCTAAACTTGTCTAAATTATATTGGATGAAAGAATTTAGACCCATCCCCGCCTTATATTCTAAATAAATTAATTTGGAGCTACATAATACCAAATATGACTTTATAATAAAATAATATTTTTAGTTTTTCCAAAGGTTCCCCTCTCCTCCCTTATAAAAGGAAACCTCCTCCCTCTTTTCCTCACACCACTTTGAGCCTTCAAGCTCGGCCAAACCCTGACCATTTCACATCTACACTTCCCTAGAAACATCCTAGAGGTCATGGTCTTCTTTAAAGACCAATTTTACTGCCCTAAAAGGAGGTCTCTAAGAGGCGCTTCAAAGAAGCGGTAATGTCCGTTACCAATTCTTTCAACTCTATTTCTTCTTCTACTTTTTCTTCATTAGTTGTTTAATTATGATGTAATAACATTAGTATCACTCATATACTGATATCTTATTATAATTATGAAACAAACCTATTTCACCATCTATCCATCCTACAGATAGCGAAATCACCGCGCGTGCGTACGTATGGAATACCGTCTCCACGCCGTGGTGTAATCTATTTTCCACCACCACCATACTCAGATGGGTATAATGGTGTAAATAATAACTATATATGATTATTTTAATGTGATATTGATTCTGAAATAGTATACATACACTCCAATATAATTCTATGATCATGGGAATGATATCATCGCTCGTGCGTACGTACGGAATATCATCTCCACGATGTGATGTGACTCGTTCTACATGATCTTCAATGAATAATGATTATATAAATGAATTGAATGAATTAATATGATATATATCACACTAATACCATTCTAGAAATGAGGTATCTATAACCTTAAAAGAAGAATAAGAATATATTCGACAAAACATGCATAAGATCCAATAACAAGTAGTAATGAAATATTACTAATAAGAAGCTAAGAATATGACCATATATGATATCATAAAAATAATTATGATTATTTAATGAGTCAATAACATTATTTAAATCATTATACAGGAGTTTCAGACACTTACGAAGCAAATTAGACCTAAGGTAAGGGAAAATATCACAATCTCATTTTTATCCTAGATTGTTTATATTTTGGTATTTACTGTGGTGTATTTTATCATCCACATCCATGTTTCCCCAATATGTGATATTATTTCAATCCACATACAATTGTTTAAATCCAATTTTACCCTTCAGAGAGTTTTTAGGAAAAGATATGAAAGGAATATTTTGTCATTTTTTCGTATGAGGTACTTTTTGACTTTTCCAACAAAAGTATGAGAAGAAAGTTTTTTTAACTTATACGACATGAATGGATTTTTAAAACATTATTTACAAGAAGCTTCCTTTACATGTTTTCATGTTTATTTTTAATCAACTTATTTTAGTTTATAATTGTATGACATGTTAAGAAGTGAACATTCTTTTTGAAGTAGAAAGGATATCTTCCTCAAGAATGGAGTTCAAGTGTTTTAAAAAAATTATTTTTCATCTAAGATAATAAAGGGTTCTGTTTCTATCCCTATTATTACATTGATTGGATTATGTTGTTATGGAATTATTTTTATGAATTCCTTTGTCTTATATGAATTGTTTAATGATGTCATGTTGTTTAAGAATCCTATTTTTTTATGGGTTATGCAATGATGTATGATTTATGATTTTGTGTCACACATATGAATGATGTCATTATGTGATGGGTGGGACCTATATCTCCCTCCAATTCATTTTCTAAAGATTTTATATCTCATGAGATAGACATGGCTGGAACGGCAGGTTAAACCGGTTCAGTGAAACATGACTGAAACGAGGAGTAAACTCGGTTCAGAAATGGACTTTGTCCACTAAGATAGTATTGGAAATGAGTCTTGACAAATAAGAAATGATTCTCTATGATTATGTGTGTATGGAACAAAGTTTCATGTTTTATGTTATGATTATTGTGATTAAATTTCTCTACTATGATTTATCCCATGTTATGAAATTATGATCTCTTTTGCAGGTTAAGATTTCCAAAAGTTATGTTCTCATGTATATGATGTGATTGATATTTATTTTGTTTACCCTTACCGAGAATTTGAGATCACCCTTTTGTATGTCATATTTCCCCAGGTCATGAAGAAGGTTATTAAGTATGATATTCTAAAAGGGACTCTAGATATGATGAAATAAATAGGAGGCAATGTAGATGCTTTATGAACCAGTTGTTTATGTTTCATAGTTTCTAAAGACTCTATACCTATACGGTCCGTTCCTGGTTTTGTTATATGTTGTAATAAGTGTGCTTCAATTCTGAAGTAATAACAATGTATGTAATGTATGGGTCGTTATAGTTGGTATCAGAGGAAATGTATAGTCAACCTTTGGAAACTAGGATGTGAAAGATTTAGTAAGAATCCTAAGGATAATTCTATGCATAGAACACAATATTAGAGTTTTAGAAATGACCATGAATAACCTAGGATAAGACCTTAAGTGTGAAATTTTATTCTTGATTATGTGGTTTTCCTATTCTAATTAGTGTTGCTCACACTATTCATCATGGTTTTAGTCAATGTCTAGAACCTGAAGGAACCGTGTTAATGCGGAATGCGATGGGAAATGCAATGATTGTCCCCCTGAGAAACCAAATTTTATGGGAGCTGGAATGAAAAATATTGTATCCATTATCACACAAATTTCTCAAGCTATGAATCATGCAGGACTTCCAAACGAGCAAAGGAAGTAGCAACATTATGTTGAATCCTTCATGAGGTAGCGTCCACCTTCTTTCAGCGGTTCTACTGATCCATTAGTTTCTGAACAATGGATTAGTACTACTAAAAAGATATTTTTAGTTCATCAATGTTATGAACATCATAAAGACTTCCTAGCAGTGTATCTTTTGAAGGAGATGTCGATCAATGGTGGAATCTTATTAAGAATATGAGGAAAAGGGATGAAATTGAGTCCATGGAATGGGATGAGTTCAAGAACTTATTTTTTAATAAGTACATCCCTCGTATTATCCAAAAAAATATGGAGAAAGAGTTTCTTGAACTAAATAAAAAAGATGATGAATCTGTTGGTACCTATGAAGAAAATTTTACAAGACATGCAAGGTACGCATCTGGTATTATTATCCAACCTGAGATTAAGATCGATCGATTCTTTAGTGGCATAAAACCATGTCTTCAAAGGGCCTTAGTCATAAGGGACTTCAATAGGTATGAGGAAATTGTTCGATGTGCTCTCAAAGTTGAGAAGGAGATCAGTGTAACCCATCAGTCATATGGGTTTGATAAGAAGAGGAAAATGGAATTCAAAGGAAAATCTAAAAGCACACTGAAAAGAAGATGACCTTTCCCTTATGCTCAAAGTGTTGAAAGAAACATGGACGGATTTTTCTTAAAGGGAAAAGTAAATGTTTTAAATGTGTAATGGAAGGTCATTGGGCATTTGAATGCCGCAATAATGGGAAGAAGATGTCTAATGTTTCAAAAAAAATAAAGGGATACACAGAATGAACCTACTACACTTCAATGTTCCATGTGCAAGGAGATGTGGCATTATTCCAATAACTACCCAAATCCAAGGGTTTATTATGATGGTCGAAATCAAACTCTTAAGGATAAAGACAAAGGCAATTCACATGCAATTTCTAGCAGTGATATGGAGTACGATAACGATGTGGTGAAAGGTACACTTACCATCCACTCTAAAGTAGCAAATGTTTTATTTGATTCTGGATCCTCCCACTCATTTATTTCTGAATAATTTACTAAGGGTATCACCATATTACCTCAACAATTAGATATTGAGTTGGCTGTGACAACTCCTAATGGCACAACAGTCGCATCAAAAGTTTATAATTCTTCCCCGATTGAAGTTTGTGGGAAAGTGCTTCCTGCAAATCTTGTGATCCTCCCTATAGTGTAATTTGATGTGATTCTTGTCATGGATTGTATTTCTTTATATGGAGCTCATATCAATTTCCAAAGAAGGGAAGTCACATTTCATATTCCAGATAAATCTATGATCGTCTATCGATGCAAGGATGAACATAACCTTCCAGTGGAAATTTCTTCCATCTTATGGGTCTTGATTCCACTAAATTAATGTTATTTATATCAAATATTTGGTGTGAAACTCACGATTAAGAATATTCCCATTGTATGGGAGTTTGATGATGTCTTTCCGGAGGAATTTTTGGGTCTTCCAACAAATCGTGAAGTTGATTTTTCAATAGAACTTATACCGGGTGCTTTGCCTATTACAAATACACCTTATAGAATGGCCCCAATTGAGTTGCAAGAATTGAAGAAGCAACTCTAAGATAATCTTGATAAGGGGTTCATACGCCCTTGTGAGTCACCTTGGGGAGCACATGTTCTGTTTGTTAAGAAAAAAGATGGATTAATGAGACTCTGCATTGATTATCAAGAACTTAACAAGATCACTATCAAGAAAAAATATCCTCTCCCACGCATTGATGACCTATTTGACCAACTACACGGAGCTCAATACTTTTCCAAGATTGATCTTTATTCGGGGTATCATCAATTAAGGGTCAAAAGGGAGGATATACCAAAGACGACTTTCCGTACAAGGTATGGAAACTATGAATTTATAGTGATGCCATTTGGTCTTACTAATGCCCCTGCTATCTTCATGGATCTAATGAATAGAGTCTTTAGGGACTATCTTGATCAGTTTTTTGTAGTCTTTATAGTCGATATTCTTGTCTATTCAAAGAGAAAGGATGAACATGAAGATCACTTGAGAATTATATTGAAGACCCTGAGAAAGGAGAAGCTTTATTCCAAATTTACCAATTGTAAATTTTGGCTTCAAAAAGTTGCATTTTTGGGTCACATAATCTCAAAAGAGGGGATATCTGTGGATCCAGCAAAAACGGAGGTTATCGAAAGATGGTCGAGACCAACAATAGTAACTGAGATCCGATGTTTTCTTGGTTTGGATTGATATTATCGACATTTTTTGAATGTTTTTTCAGGATTTTCGAATCCACTCACCAGGTTGACTCGAAAAGGAGTTAAGTTCGTATGGACGAAGGAATGTGAAGAAAATTTCAAGGAGTTGAAAATAAGGTTATCCAGTGCACCTGTGATCACACTGCCTTGTAGTGTAGAAAGGTTTGTGATCTACAGTGATGCATCCAAGAAGGGAATGGGGTGTGTTCTTATACAAAATGATAAGGTGATAGCTTATGCCTCACGACAGTTGAAAATCCATGAGAAAAATTACCCAACTCATGATTTGGAGTTAGCTGTGGTAATATTAGCATTATAGATTTGGAGGCATTATCTTTATGGAGAAAGGTGTGACATTTATTCTGATAATAAAAGATTAAAGTATATTTTCACACAAAAGGAGTTGAATATGCGCCAAAGAAGATGGTTAGAGGTGATTAAGGATTACGACTGCTCAATTCATTACCACCCTGGGAAAGCAAACAAGGTGGCAGATGCATTAGGTCGACAAGACCATGCCTGTTTATCCATGATGAGGACCACAAAATATCCAATATTTGTGGATTTACAAAGGATGGATCTTGGAATTATAATGGAAGGGGGAAAATCGTATATTTCTCAAATTAATGTTCAACCATCAATACATGTGAACATTAAAGAGGCGCAGAAAGAAGATTTAGAGTTACAAAATAAGGTGAGAAATATTCATGAATTCAACCTTGTTTATGATTGGATAATAATGTTCCGGAATCGGGTTTGTGATCCTCCCATCCCCGAATTAAAGAAGGAGCTTTTGGATGAGGCTCATAGTTCTTCATTCTCTATTCATCCTGGAAGCACGAAGATGTATAGGGACCTGAAGGAGTACTTCTGGTGGGATGGCATGAAAAGAGATGTTGTTGAATATGTCTCTCGATGCTTGGTTTGTCAACAAGTTAAAGCTGAGAGACAGAAGTATAAGGGGATGTTACAACCATTACCCACACCCGAATGGCAATGGGAAAACATCACTATGGACTTTTTCACCGGACTTATTAAAACATCCAAAGGCAATAATGCTATCTGGGTCATAGTTGATCATCTTACAAAGTCTGCACACTTCATTGCTTTGAGAGAGGATTTCCCTCTGGATCAGCTTGATAGGATATATGTAAAGGATGTGGTAAGATTTCATGGAGTACCACATTCTATTATATCTGATTGGGATCCGAGATTTACCTCGAAGTTCTGGAAAAGTCTTCAGCATAATCTGGATACAGAGTTGAGTTTCATCACTGCTTATCATCCTCAGACAGACGGTCTGTCTGAGAGAACAATTCAAACTATAGAAGATATGTTGAGAGCTTTCTCTATGGATTTAAAAGGTGGTTGGGATCAACACCTACCTTTGGTGGAATTTTCATATAATAATATCTTTCACTCCAGTATTCAGATGGCTCCTTATGAAGCTCTCTATGAAAATAAATGCAGGACTCTAACTTGCTAGGATGAAGTTGGGGAAAGAAAGCTATTAGGACCTGATCTTGTTGATGAGATGGCATAAAAGGTCCGATATATTCAACAACACATAAGAGAAGATCAGAGTCGACAGAAATGTTATGCTGACAACTGAAGAAAAGACCTAGAGTTTGAAGTGGGTGATAAAGTGTTCTTACTAATATCTCCGTGGAAGAGGGTCAAGAGGTTTGCAAAGAAGGGGAAGTTGAGCCCTAGATATATCGGTCCTTTTGAATTACAGGATCGTGTTGGAAAGGTAGATTACCGATTGGAGCTTCCACCAAATCTCTCTCATGTTAACGATGTGTTCCATGTATCTCTCCTGAGAAAGTACATACCTGATCCTTCACATGTACTCAGCTCAGATGTTGTACTGCTGGAGCAAGATCTTTCTTATGAAAAACAGCCATTAGAGATTCTGGATCGTAGTGAAAAAGTCCTAGGGAACAAGACCACTCACTTGGTAAAAGTTTCATGGAGGAACCACCAATTAGAAGAAGCTACATGGGAGCTTGTGGATATTATAAGGTAGAGGTATCCTCATCTTTTTGTTACAAAGTGACGAATTTCGAGGGCGAAATTCCTTTTAAGGGGGGTAAAATGTAACACCCGAGACTTTTATGAGAATTATATTTTTTATAAATCATCAAAGGAATATTTCACTACACACAACACTATCTTGGCTTTCTATACACGCAACCACAACCTTCCTCGATAGGTTTCATCGTACGCAATACCGAGTTTCACTAAACAACGATATACTGTTAAAATATTATTAAAACTAGCCGTTATGAATAGTAATAACCACTTTAAGAAATTTTGTAAACTTTATTTTTCAAAATTGACTTCATTTTTGGATTCCGAATATCGAAATTATCTTAGGATTAAATTTTGGTACTTTTCGGATAACTTTCATATTCTGATAAATAGTGAAAATTACTAAATTTTAATTAAAAACAACTTTTTTAATCGAAATAATTTATTGTGATAAATTATTAATTTGAGTGGTTTTAAAATATATTTAGAATATATTTTTACAATTTAATACAATGTTGTTCATTGGATGTAATTTCACTATTAAACCAGACATAAACAAGTGTCAATCTTTTGATAGTAATTATCTCTAAAAAACACGCTATTTGTTTTGACGACGGGAATTAATTTTTAAATTTTTTAATTTAAATGATATGTTTTGAATTTGGTAAAATAGACATCATTTTTTAATTCATAATATAAAATATATCTTAGGCCTAATTTTTAGTATTTTTCTGAAAACTTTCATTTTTTGATGAATAGTGAAACCGCTAACTGGTAGTTAAAAAAACTGAATTTTTCATAAATCATAATTTTACTGCTTCTGTGAGTGGAATTTCAAAAATCTAAGAGACACGGTTGATGTCAGTAAGTAAAATGTGGTTCAATGAGATGAAAATAATGTTTGGTGAATAGTAACTTCTTACTTTTTTTTACCACGGTTAAAAGTAAATAGGGTAATTATGGGTAAAAATGTTATTATTATTACCCTAAAACATGTCCTAATTCTATTGGATAAGTGTAATTCGAGCAAAAAAAACCATAGGAATAACATATGACCATTTAGGCCCACATGGATTTGATTAGGACATTTATTATTATTTTATTTAAAAAAGGGTTAAAATAGTTAAAATCAATGTTTAATCACTAAAGCATTTTTAATATAAGGTTATACATAAGATAAATTTGACTATAAATATTCATTATAATGATAAAATGATTTCATACATAATGGTATTTTATTAGTAATTTTTAGACTTAAAATAATTTAATTTATTTATAAAACTACGATGATGCAGTAATTATCTAATTAATGAAATATTGACATAATTGATGTTATAAATACCCAAATAAATGTAATTTGAGACTTTATATGAATTTAACTAATTTTATATGTTAATATGACATGTTAGTATTGATTTAATTAACTCTTTTGGAACTAATAATTCTGTTATGAGTTTCACAAAAATCAATTACTAAATAGTGTCAAAATTGAGATAAGATAGTTTTTAAAATAAATATTATATTATTAATTGTTATTTTATTCTTAAAAATCTAAGGATCAGCCAAATGACTTATATATGGTTACAAATATTAATAATAAAAAACTTGGGGTTCGTTTGGCTTGTTATAGTAAGTCTATTAACCTTATAGTGTAAGCACACAAAAAGACACGGCGAAAATAATATTATTTAACATAAAGTTAAATCTAAATGATAAGGTTAAAATAGGAACCTAAACATGTCTAAATTCTATTGGATGAGAGGATTTCGACCCATCCCCACCTTAGCTTCAAAATAAATCAATTTAGATCTATTTAAAAACGAATATGTCTTTATAATAAAATAATATTTTTAATTTTTCCAAAGGTGCCCCTCTCCTCCCTTATAAAAGGGCACCTCCTCCCTCTATTCCTCACACCACATTGTGCTTTCAAGCTCACCCAACCCCTGCCCATTTAGCTTCCCCACTTCCCTAGAAACATCCTAGAGGTCCTGGTCTTCTTCAACGACCAATTTTAGTGCCTTAAAAGAAGGTCTCTAAGAGGCGCTTTAAAGAAGAGGTAATGTTCGTTACCAATTCTTTCAACTCTATTTCTTCTTCTACATCTTCTTCATTAGTTGTTTCATTATGAATTAATAACATCAGTATCACTCATATACTTATATATTATTATAATTATGAAACAACCCTGTTTCACCATCTATCCAACCTACGGAAAACGAAATCACCGCGCGTGCGTACGTACGAAATACCGTCTCCACGCCGTGGTGTAATCTATTTTACATCACCACCTTACTCGGATGGTTATAATGGTGTAAATAATAACTATATATGATTATTGTAAAGTGATATTGATTCTGAAATAGTATACATACACTCCAATATAATTCCACGATCATGGGAACGATATCATCGCTCGTGTGTACGTACGGAATACCGTCTCCACGATGTGATGCGACTCGTTCTACATGATCTTCGTTGCATAATGATTATATAAATGAATTGAATGAATGAATATGATATATATTACACTAATACCATTCTAGAAATGAGGTATCTATAACTTAAAAATAAGAATAAGAATTTATTCGACAAAACACGCATAAGAACAAATAACAAGTAGTAATGAAATATTACTAATATGAAGCTATGAATATGACCATATATGATATCATAAAAATAAGTATGATTCTGAAATAGGTCAATAACATTATTTAAATCTTTATACAGGAGGTTCAGACACTTACAAAGCAAATCAGACCTAAGGTAAGGGAAAATATCACAATCTCATTTTTATCCGTGATTGTTTATACTTTGGTATGTACTGTGGTGTATTTTATCATCCACATCCATTTTTCCTCAATATGTGATATTATTTACATCCACCTACAATTGTTTAAATCCAATTTTACCCTTAATTGAGTTTTTAGGAAAATATATGAAAGGAATATTTTGTCATTTTTTCGTATGAGGTACTTTTTGTCTTTTCCGACAAAAGTACGAGAAGAAAGTTTTCTATTAACTTATACGGCATGAATGGATTTTCAAAACATTATTTACAAGAAGCTTCCTTTACAAGTTTTCAAGTTTATTTTTAATCAACTTCTTTTAGTTTATAATTGTATGACATGATAAGAAGTGAAAAGTGTTTTTGAAGTAGAAATGATATCTTCCTCAAGAATGGAGTTCAAGTGGTTTATCAAAATTATTTTCCATCTAAGATAACAAAGGGTTCTGTTTCTATCCCTATTATTACATTTATTTTATTATGTTGTAATGGAATTATTTTTATGAATTCCTTTGTCTTATATGAATTGTTTTATGATGTCATGTTGTTTAAGAATCCCATTTTTTATGGGTTATGCAATGATGTATGATTTATGATTTTGTGTCACACTTAAGAATGGTATCATTATGTGATGGGTGGGACCTATATCTCCCTCCAATGCATTGGGTAAAGATTTTTATATCTCATGAGATAGACATGGTTGGAACGGCAGGTTAAACCGGTTCAGTGAAACAGGACTGAAACGAGGAGTGAACTCGGTTCAGAAATGGACTTTGTCCACTAAGATAGTCTTGGCAATGAGTCTTGACTAATAATAAATGATTATCTATGATTATGTGTGTATTCCACAATGTTTCATGTTTTATGTTATGATTATTGTGATTACATTTCTCTACTATGATTTATCCCATGTTATGAAATTATGATCTCTTTTGCAGGTTAAGATTTCCAAAATTAAGTTCTCATGTATATGATTGATTGATATTTTTTTTGTTTACCCTTACAGAGAATTTGAGCTCACCCTTTTTTATGTTTTATTTCCCTAGGTCAGGAAGAAGGTTATTAAGTTGGATATGCCAAAAGGGACTCTAGATATGATGAAATAAATGGGAGGAAAAGTAGATGCTTTATGAACCAGTTGTTTACATTTCCCAGTTTCTAAAGACTCTATACATATACGGTCCGTTCCTGATTTTTTTATATGTTGTAATAAGTGTGCTTCAATTCTGAAGTAATAATAATGTATGTAAAGTATGGGTCGTTATAGTTGGTATCAGAGGAAAGGTATATTCAACCTTTCGAAACTCGGATGTGAAAGCCTTAGTAAGAACCCTAATGATAATTCTAAGAATAAAACACAATATTAGTGTTTTAGAAATGACCATTAATAACCTAGGATAAGACCTTAAGTGTGAAATTTTATTCTTGATTATGTGGTTTTCATATTATAATTAGTGTTTCTCACACTATTCTTCTTGGTTTTAGTCAATGGCTAGAACCTGAAGGAACCGTGTTAATGCGGAATGCGACGGGAAATGCAATGATTGTCCCCCTGAGCAACCAAACGTTATGGGAGCTGGAATAAAAAATCTTGTAGCCATGATCACACAACTTTCTCAAGCTATGAATCATGCAGGACTTCCAAACGAGCAAAGGAAGGAGCAACATTCTGTTGAATCCTTCATGAGGCAGCGTCCACCTTCTTTCAGCGGGTCTACTGATCCATTAGTTGCTGAACAACATATTAGTACTACTGAAAAGATATTTTCAGTTCTTCAATGTTCTGAACATGATAAAGACATCCTAGTAGTGTATCTTTTTAAGGAGATGCTGATCAATGCTGGAATCTTATTAAGAATATGAGGCAAAGGGATAGAAATTGAGTCCATGGAATGGGATGAGTTCAAGAAATTATTTTTCAATAAGTACTTCCCCCGTATTCTGCGAACAAAGATGGAGAAAGTGTTTCTAGAACAAAAGCAGAAGGATGATGAATCTTTTGGTACCTATGAAGCAAAGTTTACCGGACATGCAAGGTACGCTTCTAGTATTATTATCCAACCTGAGAGTAAGATGTATCCATTATTTAGTGGCTTAAAACCAAGTCTTCGAAGGGCCTAAGACATAAGGTACTACAATAGCTATGAGGAAATCGTTCGATGTGCTCTCAAAGATGATATGGAGATTGGAGTAAGCCATCAGTCATATGGGTTTGATAAGAATAGGAAAATGGAATTCAAAGGAAAATCTAAAGAGCACACTGAAAAGAAGATGAGCTTTCCCTTATGATCAATGTGTGGAAAGAAACATGGGGGGAGTTGTCTTAAAGGGACAAGTAAATGTTTCAAATGAGGAAAGGAAGGTCATCAGGCATTTGAATGCCGCAATGATGGGAAGAAGATGTCTAATGTTGCAAAAAAATGAAGGTATACACAAAATGAACCTACTACACTTCAATGTTTCAAGTACAAGGAGATGGGACATTATGCCAATCAATTCCCAAATCCAAGGGCTGATGATGATGGTCTACGTCAAACTCTTAAGGCTAAAGACAACGGAAAGTCACATGAAATTTCTAGCAGCGATGTGGAGTACGATAACGATGTGGTGAAAGGTACACATACCATCCACTCTAAAGTAGAAAATGTTTTATTTGATTCTGGATCCACCCACTCTTTTATTTCTGAGTAATTTTCTAATGGTATCACCGTATTACCTCAAAAATTAGATATTGGGTTTGGTGTGACAACACCTAATGGCACAGCAGTCGCATCAAAGGATTATAATTCTTCCCCGATTGAAGTTTGTGGGAATGTGCTTCCTGCAAATCTTGTGATCCTCCCTATAGTGGAATTTGATGTGAATCTTGTCATGGATTGGCTTTCTTTATATGTAGCTCATATCAATTTCCAAATAAGGGAAGTCACATTTCATATTCCAGATCAATCTATGATCATCTATCGATGCAAGGATGAACAAAACATTCCAGTGGAAATTTATTCCATCTTATGGGGCTTAATTCCACTAAATGAAGGTTATTTATCTCAAAAGGTTGGTGAGAAACTCACGATTAAGAATATGCCCATTGTATGGGAGTTTTATGATGTCTTTCCGGAGGAATTGATGGGTCTTCCACCAAATCGTGAAGTTGAGTTTTCAATAGAACTCGTACCGGGTGCTTTGCCTATTACAAAGACACATTATAAAATGACCCCAATTGAGTTGAAGGAATTGAAGAAGCAACTCCAAGATAATCTTGATAAGGGGTTCATACTCCCTAGTGTGTCACCTTGGGGAGCACCTATATTGTTTGATAAGAAGAAAGATGGATCAATGAGACTCTACATTGATTATCGAGAACTTATCAAGATCACTATCATGAAAAAATATCCTCCCCCATGCATTGATGACCTATTTGACCAACTACACGGAGCTCAATACTTTTCCATGATTTATCTTTGTTTGGGGTATCATCAATTAAGGGCCAAAAGGGAGGATATACCAAAGAAGGCTTTCCGTACAAGGTATGGACACTATGAATTTAGAGTGATTCGATTTGGTCTTACTAATGCCCCCGATATCTTCATGGATCTAATGAATAGAGTCTTTAGAGACTATCTTGATCAGTTTGTGGAAGTCTTTATAGACGATATTCTTGTCTATTCAAAGATCAAGGAAGAACATGAAGATCATTTGAGAATTATATTGAATACCCTGACAAAGGAGAAGCATTATTCAAAATTTACCAAGTGTGATTTTTGGCTTCAAAAAGTGGCATTTTTTGGGTCACATAATCTCAAAAGATGGGATATCCGTGGATCCAGAAAAAACAGAGGAATCAAAAGATGGTTGAGACCGACAACAGTAACTGATATCCGAAGTTTTCTTGGTTTTGATGGATATTATCGACGTTTTGTGAATTATTTTTCATGATTATCTAATCCACTCACCAGGTTGACTCGAAAAGGAGTTATGTTCGTATGGATGGAGGAATGTGAAGAAAATTTCAAGGAGTTGAAAAGAAGGTTATCCAGTGCACCTGTTCTCACACTGCCTTATAGTGGAGAAAGGTTTGTCATATACAGTGATGCATCCAAGAAGGTACTGGGGTGTGTTCTTATGTAAAATGATAAGGTGATAGCTAATGCCTCACGCCAGTTGAAAATCCATGAGAAAAATTACCCAACTCATGAATTGGAGTTAGCTACGGTAATATTTTCATTAAAGATTTGGAGGCATTATCTTTATGGAGAAAGGTGTGACATTTATACTGATCATAAATGTTTTAATTATATTTTCACACAAAAGGAGCTGAATATGCGCCAAAGAAGATGGTTAGATATGACTAAGGATTACGACTGCTCAATTCATTACCACCCTGGGAAAGAAAACAAGGTGGACGATGCATTATGTCGACAAGACCATGCCTGTTTATCCATGATGAGGATCACCAAAGATCCAATATTTGTGTATTTACAAATGATGGATCTTGGAATTATAATGGATGGGGGAAAATCGTATCTTTCTCAAATGAATGATCAACCATCTATACATGTGAATATTAAAGAGGTGTAGAAATAAAATGTAGAGTTCCAAAAGAAGTTGATAAATATTCCTGAATTCAACCTTGATTGTGATGGGATAATAAAGTTTAGGATTTGGGTTTGTGTTCCACCCATCCCAAAATTAAATAAGGAGCTGCTGGATGAGGCTAATAGTTCTTCATTCTCTATTCATCCTGGAAGCACGAAGATGTATAGGGACCTGAAGGAGTACTTCTGGTGGGATGGAATGAAAAGAGATGTTGCTGAATATGTCTCTCGATGCTTGGTTTTTCAGGAAGTTAAAGATGAGAGACAGAAGTCTATGGGGATGTTACAACCATTAACCATACCGGAATGGAAATGGGAAAACATCATTATAGACTTTGTCACAGGACTTCCTAAAACATCCAAAGCCAATAATGCTATCTGGGTTATAGTTGATCGTCTTACAAAGTCTGCACACTTCATTGCTATTAGAGAGGATTTCTCTCTGGATCAGCTTGCCAGGACATATGTAAAGGAAGTGGTAAGATTGAATAGAGTACCACTTTATATTATATCTGATCGGGATCCAAGATTTATCTCGATGTTCTGGAAAAGTCTTAAGCATACTCTGGATACAGAGTTGAGTTTCAGCACTGCTTATCATCCTCAGAGAGACGGTCAGTCTGAGAGAACAATTCAAACTCTAGAATATATGTTGAGAGCTTGCTATATGGATTTCAAAGGTGGTTGGGTCAACACCTACCTTTGGTGTAATTTTCTTATAATAATATCTTTCACTCTAGTATTCAGATGGCCCCTTATGAAGCTCTTTATGGAAAGAAATGCAGGACTCCAACTTGCTGGGATGAAGTTGGGGAAAGAAAGCTATTAGGACCTGATCTTGTTGATCAGATGGTAGAAAAGGTCCGATCTATTCAACAACACAAAAGAGAAGATCAGAGTCGATAGAAATGTTATGCTGACAACCGAAGAAAAGACCTAGAGTTTGATGTGGGTGATAAAGTGTTCTTACGAATATCTCCCTGGAAGAGGGTCATGAGATTTGGAAAGAAGGGGAAGTTGAGCCCTAAATATATCGGTCCTTTCGAAATACTAGATTGTGTTGGAAAGGTAGATTACCGATTGGCGCTTCCACCGAATCACTCTCAAGTTCACGATGTGTTCCATGTATCTCTCCTGAGAAAGTACATACATGATCCTTCACATGTACTATGCTCAGATGTTGTACCGCTGGAGCAAGATCTTTCTTATGAAGAACAGCCGATAGAGATTCTGGATCATAGTGAAAAAGTCCTACGGAACAAGACCACTCGCTTGGTGAAAGATTTATAGAGGAACCACTAATTAGAAGAAGTTACATTGGAGCTTGAGGATATGATGAGGGAGAGGTATCCTCATCTTTTTGTTACAATGTGACGAATTTCGAGGGCGAAATTCATTTGAAGGGGGGTAGAATGTAACACCCGAGACTTTTATGAAAAATATTTTGTTTTTATGAATCATTAAAGGAATATTTCACTACAAACAACACTAGATTGGATTTCTTTACACGCAACCGCGACCTTCCTCGATAGCTTGCATCGTACGCAATACCGAGTTTCAGTAAACAATGATATGCTATTAAAATATTATTAAAACTAGCCGTTATGAATAGTAATAACCACTTTTAGAAATTTTGTATATTTTATTTTTCAAAATGGACTTCATTTTTGGATTCCGAATATCAAAATTAGCTTAGGATGAAATTTTGGTACTTTTCAGATAACTTTCATATTCTGATGAATAGTGAAAATTACTAAATTTTAATTAAAAACAACTTTTTTAATCGAAATAATTAATAGTGATAAATTATTAATTTGAGTGGTTTTAAAGTATATTTAGAATAGATTTTTACAATTAAATACAATTTTGTTCAACGGATGTAATTTCACAATTAAACCAGACATATACAATTGTCAATCTTTTGATAGTAATTATCTCTTAAAAACACGCTATTTGTTTTGACGACGAGAATTAATTTTTAAATTAGTTAATGTAAATGATATGTTTTTAATTTGTTAAAATAGACATCATTTTTGAATTCATAATATCAAATATATCTTAGGCCTAATTTTTGGTATTTTTCTGGAAACTTTCATTTTTTGATGAATAGTGAAACCACTAAGTGGTAGTTAAAAAAACTGAATTTTTCATAAAACATAATTTTTCATAAAACATAATTTTACCAATTCTGTGAGTGGAATTTCAAAAATACGAGAGACACGGTTGATGTCAGTAAGTAAAATGTGGTTCAATGAGATGAAAATAATTTTTTGGTGAATAGTAACTTTTTTCTTTTTTTACCACGGTTGAAATAAAATATGGTAATTATGGGTAAAAATGTTATTAATATTACCCTAACACATGTCCTAATTCTATTGGATAAGTGTAATTCGACGAAAAAAACCTTAGGAATAAAATATGACCATTTAGGCCCACTTTGATTAGATTAGGACATTTATTATTAATTTATTTAAAGAAGGGTTAAAATAGGTAAAATCAACGTTTAATGACTAAATAATTTTTAATATAGGGTTATACATAAGATAAATTCAAATATAAATATTCATTAGAAAGATAAAAATATTTCATACATAATGGTATTTTATTTGTAATTTTTAGACTTAATATAATTTAATCTATTTATGACACAATGATGATGCAGTAATTATCTTATTAATGAAATATTGACATAGTTGATGTTATAAATACCCAAATAAATGTAATTTGAGACATTTTATGAAATAAAACAATTTTATAGGTTAATATGACATGTTAGTATTGATTTAATTTACTTTTTTGGAACTATTAATTCTGTTATGAGTTTCACAAAAATCAATTACTAAATAGTGTCAAAATTGACATGAGATAGTTTTTAAAATGAATATTATATTATTAATTGTTATATTATTCCTAAAAATCTAAGTTTTGGCCAAATGACTTAGATAAGGTTATAAATATTAATAATAAACAACTTGGGATTCGATTGGCTTGTTATAGTATGTTTATTAACCTTATAGTGTAAGAACACAAAAAGACACGGTGAAAATAAAATTATTTAACTTAAAGTTAAATATAAATGATAAGGTTAAAATAGGAACCTAATATTGTATAAATTCTATTGGATGAGGGGATTTCGACCCATACCCACCTTAGCTTCTAAATAAATCAATTTGGAGCTATTTAAAACCGAATATGACTTTATAATAATATAATATTTTTAGTTTTTCTAAAGGTGCCCCTCTCCTCCCTTATAAAAGGGAAACTCCTCCCTCTTTTCCTATCACAACTTTGAGCCTTCACGCTCTCCCAACCCCTGCCCATTTCACTTCCCCACTTCCCTAGAAACATCCTAGAGATCCTGGTCTTCTTCACAGACCAATTTTAGTGCCCTAAAAGGAGGTCTCTAAGAGGCGTTTCAAATAAGAGGTAATGTCATTTACCAATTCTTTCAACTCTATTTCTTCTTCTACTTCTTATTCTTTTTTTGTTTCATTATGAAGTAATAACGTCAGTATCACTCATATACTGATATGTTATTATAAGTTTGAAACAACCCTATTTCAACATCTATCCATCCTACGGAAAACAAAATCACCGCACGTGCGTACGTACGGAATACCATCTCCACGCCGGGGTGTAATCTATTTTCCACCACCACCTTACTCAGATGGGTATAATGGTGTAAATAATAACTATATATGATTATTGTAAAGTGATATTGATTCTGAATTATTATACATACACTCAAATATAATGCCATGATCATGGGAACGATATCATCGCTCGTGCGTACGTACGGAATACCGTCTCCACGATGTGATGTGACTCGTTCTACATGATCATCATTGAATAATGATTATATAAATGAATTGAATGAATTAATATGATATATATTACACTAATACCATTCTTTAAATGAGGTATCTTTAACCTAAAAAGACTAATAAGAATTTATTTTACAAAACACCCTTAAGAACAAAAAACAAGTAGTAATGAAATATTACTAATAAGATGATAAGAATATGACCATATATGATATCATAAAAATAAGTATGATTCTGGAATAAGTCAATAACATTATTTAAATCATTATACAGGAGGTTCGGACACATACGAAGAAAATCAGACCTAATGTAATGGAAAATATCACAATCTCATTTTTTATCCGAGATTGTTTATACTTTGGTATTTACTGGGGTGTATATTATCATCCACATCCATGTTTCCTCAATATGTGATATTATTTCCATCCACCTACAATTTTTTAAATCAAATTTTACCCTTCGGTGAGTTTTTAGTAAAGGATATGAAAGGAATCTTTTGTCGTTTTTTCGTACGTGGTACTTTTTGACTTTTCTGATAAAAGTACGAGAAGAATGTTTTTTTAACTTATACGACATGAATGGAATTTTAAAACATTATTTACAAGAAGCTTCCTTTACAAGTTTTCATGTCTATTTTTAATCAACATCTTTTAGTTTATAATTTTATGACATGTTAAGAAAGGAAAAGTGTTTTTGAAGTAGAAAGGATATTTTCCTCAAGAATGGAGTTCATGTGTTTTATCAAAATTATTTTCCATCTAAGATAATAAAGGATTATATTTAAATCCCTATTATTACATTTATTTGATTATGTTGTAATGGAACTATTTTTATGAATTCCTTTATCTTATATGAATTGGTTAATGATGTCATGTTGTTTAAGAATCCCATTTTTTTATGGGTTATGCAATGATGTATGATTTATGATTTTGTGGAACACATAATAATGGTATCATTATGAGATGGGTGGGACCTATATCTCCCTCCAATGCATTGGATAAAGATTTTATATCTCATGAGATAGACATGGCTGGAACGACATGTTAAACCGGTTCAGTGAAACCGGACTGAAACGAGGAGTGAACTCGGTTCAGAAATGGACTTTGTCCACTAAGATAGTCTTGGAAAAGAGTCTTGAATAATAAGAAATGATTCTCTATGATTATGTTTGTATGACACAAAGTTTCATGTTTTATGTTATGATTATTGTGATTACATTTCTCTACTATGATTTATCCCATGTTAAGAAATTATGATCTCTTTTGCAGGTTAAGATTTCCAAAAGTTATGTTCTCGTGTATATGATGTGATTTATATTTCTTTTGTTTACCCTTACTGATCATTTGAGATCACCCTTTGGTATGTTTTATTTCCCCAGGTCAGGAAGAAGGTTATTAAGTAGGATATGCCAAAAGGGACTCTAGATATGATGAAATAAATGGGAGGCAAAGTAGATGCTTTATGAACCAGTTGTTTATGTTTCCCAGTTTCTAAAGACACTATACCTATACGGTCCTTTCCTGGTTTTGTTATATGTTGTAATAAGTGTGCTTCAATTCTGATGTAAAAATAATGTATGTAAATTATGGGTCGTTATAACCATGGAGAAGAAGTATGTGGGTGTTTGAGGAGGAAGAAAAAAATGTGGTATTAACCTCATTAAGGGTAAAATGTAAGTTTACCCTCCAAAACCAAGTCTCTAGATTTGGCCACACGGCTAGGATGAACCATGCACCAACTATGTGGTTTCCACTGTATAAATACCTACCTCAAATGGTTTTCCTAATCATGCCTCAACTTTTCGATGAATAGTGATTAATTACTTCCTAAGTGGCACTAATCGTGTCAGATATGCATATAGTTTGGTTAAATGATTACAAGAACATATGGGGTGTTTCAGATCCCTTTATATAGTATCATGGTTTTCTACCATGGGGCCACACTATTTTATACAAACCTTTCACCATGTTCAGAGAACCCAAAAATTTTTTTCCATGGTTTGGAACTTCCAAAACTAAAGTAAGCACTGGTCGAACCACTAGGGCCTTTACCCACATCCCAAAAACAATATTGAAGAGTTCCAAAACTTATGATTTAATTAATATATCGGTTTTCAAAACATCACATCCACCAAATTCCAAAATTTTATTTTGAATGAATTTTTTCTGGTTAAAAAACAGAGCTTGCCAAAAATAACCCTGCCACCACTACAAATTCCTTTGGGAAATCAGCTACCAAGATCACATGACTTATATCACGCATCAAGATCATCTATAGGAGGGTTATCAACACAATTTAATTTCAATATGAGTAGGATAGGTATATCCCCATAATTTATATAGTCTATAAGGACCACATGGCATAAACGCCTCACCGACACCACCCACCATGAGGGTTACACCAGGGGAATCATCCCCTACAAATAGAAAACTACATTAGGAGAGTCTCCCTAGAGTGGACCTCTAACTTTTTCCCCTACGACGAGGAGGTGGGGATGTCTGGGACATGAAAAATGTGACTACATCCAAGTATCCTCCACGGAGGGATCCCATTAGGCCCCATCAATGCTAGTAATGACTAGTCCCTCATGTTGAATATCATGTGGACTTGGACTCTACTCCATCGGACCTAGTTATAATAACTCAATTCCAACATTGGGTGTAGGATCAGGATAATGCCTAATAAGGGAAATCATACTTGGGTCTTTTAGAGCATTCCACCTCTGAAACATCCCACAAAATCCCTTTAGTAGAAAAAACAAGGATACATCTTCACCAGATTTCGATTGAGACCCAACCACCTCATAGGATGTATGGGTTGACTCTTCCACTCAAAAACACCATAGATTGTTGTTATAGTCCAATTAGTGAGGATGAGAGTCCACATTGATTCCCCCAATGTTAATTTATCAATAAAAGTGGAGGCCCTCTCCACATTTCTATCAACAAGTACATATGTTGTCCATGCTCTAGTTTCGACATTTTCAGTGGTTTCCACTGATACATTTAAAATCAAAGTGGATGATTCTTGAAACCATTGGAAAATAGTACAGAGGTCCTCCATTTACACTTTCACCTCATCATGGAGGTCATATGCATGTCATCACCAAAAATATTGGATATCCTCCCCAGTCATTCATGATTCAACATAGAGGTCCTCCCCTCTCTAAAAAAATCATATTTGGATGCCCTCCTCATGTCCCAAGATTATCAAAGAGTATGTCCTCCCAATATTAAAAACAAATATCACTGGGTTCATCCCCACAATTTATAAGTAACCTTCCATAAAGAACTATCTGTATGGAGAAGGGTGAACGAACATCATCAAAGATGAAATACATGTAAATTACATGTCATCATGGACATCATAGACCTTTTATATTTTGTGGGGATAGATGACTCGATGATGGATCCCTCTCCACAGTCATCAATGTCTAGGGTGGGATCCCATAATATAAATTTTTTCTTCATAGATGTTTAAATCCATGTAATTTCCAAATCCCTCCATGGGTACTTGAAAGTAGATGATGTTATAGCTCCCTTCTTGGTCATCATAGTGAAACCATCTATGTCACCTCTAGTTTCTCTCCTCTCTTCCTCTACATCAATCTTGCGAGATATGTCAAAATTTGGGTTGGATCCATTAGACAATAATAACTCTATTTTGCCACAGATTATCACCACATTACTTTCCCATTTATTAGTGGTGAACATTTATTCTTACAATGACATGATAATGTGGTTTTTGGAGCCCCTCATATATGCCCCAACTGTCAGCAAACAATTGAATAATCCATTGATTCCCATATTAATAAAATCCTTCAAAGAAAAAATCCCCATAGGGGTCAATAAATATCTCTCATCCAATGTCATTTGTAGCGTGGGATGACCAAAAATCGTCCCTAGAGCAAGAGGGACTATTAGAGTTTCTATATACCGACTAGCTGTTAGGGGTGTTCTGGACACTAGGACACCAAATATTTGAAATCCTAGAGTCCCGCAATGGGGGACATACCATGTGTTTCAACCATTTCATCTGGGTGATGTTTCACCACTTCCATAATCATCAATTGGCCAATAAAATTATCTAGAAGAATCATGATTCTATTAAACAATTGTGAAGAGGATTTAATATTATAGATCCCCCAGTGGATCAAAAAACCACTTCATTAGCATATAAACAACCACCTAAAAATACTAACATCAATATCCTCATAGTTCTATGATAATTAATTGTAGGGGAATCTGTGTATATCCATTTCACAGGGTGGGGATAGTACATTCCTCTACGCTTCAACCCTATATTGTAACAGCCCAACATTTCCACAGATAATGAAAATTCCCCTTTTGTTACTATTATGTAAAACATGCATTTTCCCAAGCCTCCATTAATATAGGATTAGACCTAGTGATTTTTATAGAAAACCAACACACGAGGGAGATGAAGATCCTATTGGGCCCCTGGAAAGGAGTACTTACCCACCAAAAACGACATGCACATGGCCTTGGTTATCCCACTAATGAGAAATTACCTCCTCAATGACCATATAAAAATGGTAAGGATCATGTTGGTAGATATGATCAATTTTAGGTCACATAATAAAATATAGATCCCAGGGTGGTTTCCCAATTCTATTTTATTAATGATATGAAAAGGTTCATCGTCAAGCACATGGTTGACCGGTGCCAGATTATGGCATTACCCGATGGGTTGCCATTACTCTTCCATTGGGGTAGAAATTCCTTATTAGATAAATTACCTTAATCATTATTGGTAATACCACACACACATATATAATAGAGGACTGAGTATATGGAACAATACTTGGTATGAGTCCTTGAACCTACTCGAGAAGCATGATAATCCACCTCATGATCTAGTTAATGCCATGAGAAAAGATGACAAGAATGTATACTGATTTTAGGAGCCTTTCAACATGTTGATTTTTAGGAATCGTTTTTAATTTATATATACTCACCAATAAAAATTGATTTAAACAATAACCACTCACCCCAAGGCCCTAGAAAAGTGATAGGTGGTGATCCACCAGATAGAATGTTGTGCTTGGCATGGGTGGAAGACATTATAGAACCACCATTATTTGGTAACAATATTTTTCCCCGTTCAACAAGAATGGTGACCCACAACAACACATGTACCACTTCATCTCATGGGGTGTAACCATGTTGGGAACCATAGAAAAACATGAGGATGCATTGATTCAGTTCCTTGTTTATTTTTTTGAAGTACCTATATTCATTTGGTACATCTAGCTACCTATAGGGTCTATTAGTTGTTTAGAAGAACTTCATAGGAAATTTCCTTACCAGTTTTTCTCTACAATGTGCTAGAAAATTATCAAAGTCCTTTAAATGAATGAACTGTCCTGATGGGATAGTCGTAGATTTATTTTCCTAGTTGAAAGGCCTCACATACTCTCTCGGCATTCCTCTATCCTAAGAGAATCTATAAACAATGTTCATGGGTAATGAAAAATTGAGCGAGTCCCAACCCCAAACACCTAGAATTTTCTAGGTGGGTAACAAGGACATTTTTGATCAGGCACATCATCTATTTTAATAATTATAGTAGCATAAATAGGTATTCCCATTTCCAGTCATAGCTCATGTGAGAAGGATCAGAAAAGTATAGACTACCAATATTGTATAGGTAGAGCCCCCCCCAATGAGATGGTATTTTTGGTGGACCCTTTTTCAGATGATCCTTAATAAGTGAATCCTTATCATGTGTAGCCCCACCGAGCAAAGAACCCTTAGTCACCACCTCACTAGGTACAAACACCTGCTGGGAAAATTTAGCTCTAGCCACTTGTCAAGGATAAGATCCTAGAGCCCCCTTTCCAGACCAGTGAAAATAAAACATGTTCTTTAAATTATTTATTTGTCCCATTTTATTTCATAAGTTCCATATAAAAGGCAATTCCAAATAATATAGAATTTATTTGGCCCTAGGAAGCTATATATATATACCCCTAACCATCTCTCATATGAAAGGATCCTTATACATACCATTAAGGAATGCTATCTGTTCAAGGATTGGATCCTGAACGAAGTGGGTTGTAGCCTAGTCATTTTGGGTGAGATTTAGGCATAGATAACACATATAATTTCTATCCTTTGTAGTGATAGTTAAAGATCATGTTAATGTTTGTAGTCCTCTAACCATAGAGCGTAGATGTATGATGGTTGGTTGGCCCATAGAGAAGTTAAAGTAACCTATGGTGTCATTTTTGCCTTCTTAGGATGTTCTTATCCACTTGGTTTTGATGTTATTTTCTAAATTTGACCTCTTCTTCCATGCCACATCACTTTACATCTTTTAGGAATATGATATAAAAGTACTAGGGAAATCAAGGTCACTTGCTGGTGTTATATACATCTCAAAATCTCACTGAAATCATCCCTCAAGAGTAGGGAATAATTCCAAGGGTCTTCCTAGAACTGAATGGAAACTATGGTGATGAGTAGAAGAATTCATTCATAAATTTCAATGAGTTGGGGGAATCCTTATTGGTGGATAAGTGTGAGGAATTCCAGTAAATCCCCTCAGGTGCGTGTGGAAGATACCACCAAAGGAATGTTCTAGGATATTTGTACATCCAGAAAGCAAGGGTTAACACCTAAAAACATATGTGAATACTACTGAAACTATGAATAATTTTTTTATACATCCTAATAGGCATAGTCCTCCTAGATCTCTCTGACAGATACACCTCTGCATCTGACAATGTTAATTAATAGAGAAAATATTATGTTACTGCACTGTGATTGGCCATGTCCTACCTGATCATGGACTCATCTAGACAAATTTTATATGGAAGTGGTTTGGATTAGGCCAATCGACTAGTAATAGGATATTCTAGTACCATCAAGAACCCAATGGTACATTCTATGACAAAATTCATGCCTCCTTCCCAGGAGAACCTCCTAAGTGATGAAACAAGCATTTTGTTAATTTCTATGATGTGTTAAAGCACATATCTTATATAACGACAAAGATATCATCCCTCAATTTCATTTAATTATTGAAAAAAAATCATGACCGTGATAAATCCTTTATAATCCTTCTATTTTTGAATTGGAGGTATATTCTATAGAATCCTACAATGTACAAGAGGTCGAGTGAAGAATTCAAAGGTGTTATGTCCTTCTTAGAAGAAGATGAGGGTTCCATCGTGTAGGGGAATACACACCCATCCTATATTATAGTCTATTTTAGTGAAATTGAAATCATCCATTGACTATTGAACATAGGTAATATGATTAACCTCATCATAAAATAGATGTTATACATGTTTGAGCTAACAAAAGAATACCTAACTCCCACTAACCTAAACATTTAGGGTTATGATAGGACTACCCAAAAACAACGTGATTGTATTTGGATGATGACATAGATTGGTGGCTTGGAATCCAATGATTAATTAAAGGATGTATCATAGGATGTCTCCTAAAAGGAACTATTTTTTATACCATAGACTCATTTTCCTGCAGATGTCTTCTCCTCCAATCAGTAGTGCCTCATGTATTCCCTAAATAGTTGATTTGGGTACATTAGATTGAGGTTTCATCCTTTGATTCTCATGATGTAAAATATCTAGATTTTAGGTGCTACAATAGGGAAGGAAAAAATGTTTATACCTATGTGGTGGATCACACTAATGCTCTGATGATCATAGTGGCCAATATGTGGGCACACATGGATGGTGTTTTCTATCTATCAATTCATCCCCTAGATCCGACAATAACATAAAGGGTTTTCTTCATATCCAAGAAAACATGTTTAATAATTCCTAAAAATAATGAATGTCAACTAATTAACTCATACTCTTCCATGGGATAGGCCCGTGGGAAATGAGAAGTTGCCACTCCTTTGAAGTACCAAAAGGTTCCTCCGATGGACACCATTTTGTTGAATTACCACATGTTTGGAAGAGAAGGGATTAATCGATGGAATATAAATAGAAAACACTTATTTTGATTCAATAATTGTCCTTCTGGTCAATGGTTTGATGTAATTGATTCAACTTCTTATGTGTGATTGGTCTCAACAGAGCGGGAACCACTCGGTAGAGATTCTGGGTCCACGCAAGTAAGGACATGTATTCAACACAAATCACTTTTCATGGATGAACTATATCCCCATGTAATTCACTAAACTTTTATTAAGATTATGATTTCAAAGATAACCCTCTGACATTAATTGAGGAAGTCTCAAAAATCATTGATGAGAAGATTCAGGTGAACCTTGGAATTGAGGAAGATCTAAGGCCAATGCTAATTAGGGAATCTATTTCTCTATAATAGCTTGAATACTATTTTTTCCCCTAAAAATAATCATGAAATATTCAATTGGAGTTATGATGAGATGTCAGGTCTTGACACTCAAGTATCCATCCACCATATCAGTCTCATAATGAGTCAATTTAGGGTAATGAATCCTCCCAAAAATAAACACCCTTCCCATGGAAACTTGGTTGAGGCTGAGGATGATAGGATTATCAAATCCATCGTCATTAGGGTAGTCCAGTACACCATGTGGCTTTGTAAAATCTTTCCATGTAGGAAGAATAATGGGAAATCCGAGTCTGTATCCAATTTTGTGACTTCAAACACAATTTTTGAAGGATGAATCTCCCGTTCTAGTTATAGATTTACTGATCAATTATATAGTTCAGTTACAGGCTCTCTCTATTATAGACGGATCATCTAAGTAAAATTAGATCCTGATGGAAACCAATTATGAGTAGTACACTACTCTCTATGTTCCCCATGGGACCTTCATCTATTTAGTGTTTCCCATCAAGTTGATGAATGTAAGAGCCACATTCAGTAGGACATCGACCACATATTTAGAATGATTCTCAGAAAGTAGTCAAATGCTACAAAAACAATTGGTGGTCAAATATGACTAACTTCAATACCATCTCAAAGATCTTGAAAATGTGTTCATTTTCATCTGAACCTAATATATAAAGATGAACAACATGAATGTGAATTTTAGGTTAACTCTAATAAGTTTCTCAACTTAACTATAAGATATAGTGTAACCGAGACTGACCTGGATAAGATCATCAATATCAGCTAAATTCCTACCCTATGCAATCTCTTTGAGTTGTGAGGTCTTCAAGGATTGTTATCCTATATACACCGGTTCATTGAAAATTTGGTAGGAAATAATAATAATTTTTCATGCATAATAAATAAAGGCACCACCTTCCATTGGGATGATGAATGTAAAACTGCATTTTAGGAGATAATGCAGTATCTTCTAGAACCTACGGTTAAAATTCGAACCATATTAGGGATTCCTCTTGTCTATTATGTGACCCCCTTATAATGGTAACACGAGTCGTTCATGGTCACAAAAATAATTATGGTATGGATAATGGTTAATATTGTGTTAGTCGTATTCTCCCAAATATCGGGGGAAGATAATCCCCCATCGATAATAGTTAACTATATTTTTTTTGTAGCGTATATGTTACGACATTGTCTTTAATATAATAACATTTGTCTAGTGTATCATGTAGTCTCATTTATTTTTTTCCTCAATTTCCCCATGATGATGGGATTTTTTTATTCTAGGAGTTGATTTTTTATAAATATGACATCGGGTTTGATCCGCATAAATTCGTCAAGGGTCAAGCATTGGGATAATTTCTATCCACTCATCCAACCCCTGAATAGTTAACCCTAGATGCTGATTTCCCATATGAGGCTATCCTATAATAAGATCAATTCATTATGTGTTCAAAGATTCATTTTGATGGTGCATTTCAGTTTTTTACTATTAAAAAAATCAACCATCTCAATCTCAAAAAAGTGGGAATGGTTATCATCTTCATCACTCCAACACATGTTGTTCTACCTTACTCATTTTTTAGAAATATTTACCTAAAATTAGGTAGAGTATCATGCTTTATTTTCCTGCCTTTATCTAGACCTCAATATTGATTTCCCCCTCATTCATGTGAAGGGACACATTGATCTAGTCATCAAACATATCAGTGGGGAATAATTGTTAGAAAACTATATATTGTTCCCAAATGGAGCGTACTCATTAGTTTATGGAACAAATTCCATTATTTTTTAGAAGTTTCTCATGCCGCATAATCACATAACAATCGAACTTATTCCTTTTCTAGTTTAGAAACCACTATTTTAGATCCTGACCATGTTTACCATTTCATTCATCGATAGCACCAGAGGGTCCTCACTCCCATTTAGGTAAATTATAATGACACGAAACATGTAAATCCATTTTCTGTTGTTTCATATACATTAGGACCCTCAGCTTCCATTTATGTAGATGAAACATCCTAATGGAAAAATTAATTCATTGAGTATTTCCAGCATGATATTCTCTTATCAGAATGGGCTATGCTTGAGTAAATACATTAGCACACAGTACAGTTCCCAATCCATAGTTGTCCCAACCACAATAATACTCTCAAAATAAGTTGGAATGATGTATTTATCCTCTATTACATCCACAAAGATGAGCATCCATAGGTTATGATGGATGTTCATGTTAGGTCATGTCGTTTCCATAATGTGTCATTTAGTCTCTCCCACTAAATTCAAGGGATTAGACACTTTTGGAACATAATGGTCCACTATTGCATCCTATATTCCATGAGGTGTCATGTGTGTTAGATCCATTCCATCCTCACACATCTACCACTAGGTCTATTCTATACCACCAAGTATTCATGGACCTTTGTAGTATGGTGACTCAATATTTCGGTACCACATCCACCTGAAATAGATCAACACATTAGGTTCATCATTATATATACATATTCATTCACTGAGATGGAAAAAATGATTCCCGTCATGGAAGTCATGGTCATACCCCTGATAGAATTCCCGACATCCCCCATCAGTCATCGATTTTGAGACCCTCATTACATTATCCCTAAAATTGACACCAACAACGGGGAAACTGATCTGAATAGATTATAAACCAATTACAATATAATATCCAACCATACAACCAAATTACATTCACAGAAAAATGGATAAATTGAGGAATTAAACAAAAACATATATAGTAATCTTTAGATAATAATATATTGAATAATAATAGTTGGATATATTATATCCCCAATTCCCTCTAGGCCTACCATATAACAATTCAATATTCAACCTAGCTCACCCCATTCACCTTGGTGTACAAAAAATAGTTATTCCAACAATTTAGGATTAGTTTCCATTGATTTGAACATCTATTTATATCCCAAAGACATTAGAAAAAAGGATTGTATATTATCTTGGTAAGATGAAATCACTCAATGTGAACAATATCCAAGCCTTGCACAACCTGTAGAGGCATGAGAGAGTGAGAGTGAGAGCATTCAATAAGAAGGTTCAACTCATCTTCTTTCTCTAGGGTGACATGATACTGTCTCTCAAAGTAGTAATGATATATTGATAGAATCCACCAAAGTAGGAGTCCATGTCGGAATTACCTTAAGTCATTAATAATTTCTATTTAGATAGAGAAAACTCTTTGGTTTCCTTGTATGTAGAGTGTATAAAACCTGATACAAATTCCATGTTTCTCAAGAAGTACATTGCATGATATTTGAAAAAGAACGAAACTATTATTTTAAACATGGATTTGAAGTATAATAATAATTAATCTTAAATGGATGAGAATCTTACCAATAATGTATTGGGTGGTGGTGTCCATCCTTAGACCTCATTCGCATTAGGTTTGTCCCTACTCCACTCTACACATATCAGTTATGGATATTGAACTGTTATAGTCCAAGAATATAAGACTATAAACTAATATCCCATGATCTGAGCTTAAATACCATAAAATAATAGCCACCACATATTTCACAGAAAACAATATTTATCTTCTTTATAAAAGTCCATATATTTTGAATATAATCAATTTTAATCCCCTATTGTCTGAATTGAATGAATTCAAACAATAAATCCTAAATTCGTCAACACACAATGTTAAAATATGGTCTATCCTCGTCTAAAATTTTGATGCCAATTATAAAAAATAATTTTTACCCTATCTGAAACATTTATTACTCATATATTGAGAATGAGACGGTTAAAAAAATTACCCCATGCTCCGAACATGGGTTTCCCCTGATAATTTGGGGATTCCTTAATTCCCTCTCTAGAGATGATTTCCCCTACCAGCATTGGACACACACTATATAGTGTTCATGAAATATTACTAGATTGATTCTCATCCTTATGATACATTTAGAAATTCGATTACATCTCATATATTTGTATATCCATAAATTTATCAACCCTTCATCCCCTTATCCATGATAATGGTCCAAGCATTACAACTTTCGAATTATGTGTTGTTGGCTTCCAGGTAATTTTGTGGTATATGAGCCACTTTTTGACCATTCATTTCATGTCATTCCAATATCATTCCATAAATATAACATACGAGAAAATATTACCACATAGTCCAAGATTCATGACATTAAACTATTTTCCATGGTCCAAAACACATGGACTTAAAATGTGTAAGGATGACATCAAGATTGCTTCATGTGGTGCATGGCTTCCCTAGCTTCATTCACTCTAGGTCACACTATTACACTCCATTGACATCCTTAATGCCCCCTTCCAATATTCTAAAAATTATGAAACTAAAATATTTTCATTCATATCTTGATCACATGGTGTACTTCATCCCTAGTGATTCTAGTGCCTCCACCCTCTTCAAAAAGTATGTATAGATTGATTCTCATCCTCGTGGTGTATGTAGTGATGCCTATAATTTCTATATTTGTTCCCAATCATAGATTCATCAATAAAATATATATTAATTTTGTTATAATCCTCTAAAAAATGCTCATATGAAACTCATTTTTAAGTATTACCATTGTTCATATACACTGACCCATTAACAAGATGATATACCGGCTTAGCTCGATTCGAGGAATATAAAATCAAACACTTTAATGCATAGGCCCTACTTCTATGTCCATGGTTCTTGAATTAAGAATATAATCCTGCACAATGTAAAACTAGGATACCTCTTCATAATAGTTGATTTTACCCCTTCTCTAATTTGGAAGACCCTTATAACAATTTTGATATTAACAAAAATAAATGTCCCCAGTACATGACATGATATTACAACTTTACCCCTTATGAGTTTTGGATTCCTCATATGATTATATGAGAAGATTAAAAATTATCATTTTAGATGGACTCCAACTTTTGACATCAGTCACTTACCATGTTGTGCTTCCGAACTACATGTGGATTGATTCTCATCCTTATGGGATATGTTGTGATGAACAAATATTTTATCATGGGTCTAGTTGATTCATCGTATCTTTGTAGGGTATAACATCTAAATCTAAATCTATTAACATCAACATGAGGTGTGTATTTTAATGGTTTTCCATATAAGAGGGTCCTTGTGGACCTTCATTCACTCTGGGTTACCACTCATCCAATCACACAATCTATTTTGAAACACCGACTCCACTTAGGTCAAATGAATTGGGCCTTAATCCATGTATTTATATAATCTGAACAATATTAATTTAATCTAGGATCCTAGTTCCACAAATCAGTACATTAAATATGTTTCAGTCTTCTCAAAAATATGTTTTGTTGTAGTGGGCCTCCATGGAATTCATTCACATTGGTTTTGTTAACTCGCTACACAACACATGTCCATTTGAAGTAACATATAGTCTAAACTATGTGACCATAAATAATGTTCCTATGGTCTAGACCCTATGAATGTAAACTAGGAATCCAACTACACAAAACATGAATTTATATTGTGTTCATACCTCTCTTGAAATGTGTTATTCAGTGGTATTCCCCCTTTGGTTCATTCATGTTGTGTTGTATTTATACTACACCGCACATACCCATTTTCGGAAACTCAACATATGTTCCAAATTGTATTCCTTCAAACTATGAGATATGGTATTAGTATATGGGCCTTAAAACTATGTACATTAAAGGTTTCTCTAAGATATTCCATATGGAAATCCCTCTTACGATCCCAAATAATGTTAGTTCAAACTTCCCTCAACATGATAATAAACTATCATCACACCAAATTAAATGTACATGGGTTGAATTCTCGACATATCATTTGGATGAAATGATTGACATGCCTTTGAATACACCCCACATAATTCATCCCAATAATATGATGTAAAACTTTGTGATGCTTCATCCTCACCATATGTCATTAAACGTCTTGTCCAACATTCTTACCATAAGGACCCGACCTTAAAACATTACATAATATTGAATTAAATGAATAGTTCACATTGAGGATATTTTCAGGTTTAATGTTTTAGAGAATTAGGCCATAACTATTACCTTACATCTAAAGTATTAAAAATTAGACACTTATAGTTAGTTTACATTTTTCCAAAAACATATCTTGAAAAAAAGAGTCATGCCTAGTTCTATGCTTTAGACAGCATGAATTTTCGATGAACCCATCCTTGACCCTATTCATCTTTAAGTCCTATGAAAAAATTTCCAAACATTCGATGGGCATAAAAAGCTCTGTAAGGGTTATTAAACAAAGAAATAAAACATTATTTCATCATTACATACATAACATATGAACTTTAACATACCTCATGAAATCATACAATTTATGAATAACACATTGAAATCATAAATAATATAGGTATATTGTAGCATCCATATCATACTTACACTATAGATATCACATCTACTTAGGGAGTTACATTTGAAATACCCATCATATTATATTCCTAAAATATCTTAGGAGAAATATTCATGTTTACCTCCATCACGTTACCCATTGAATTAGAGATCTATCTCAGGCACAGCTGCCCTAGGGTTTATCACAGAACCACCCGTATATGCAAACAATTCCAATAAACCATAACATAATCATAACACATAAGGAAAGAAAAAATTCCTACATTTCAATCATAATATAAAATTTCAAGATACTGAACAAGATATTTAAATAATAAATCCATTCCCAGACCATTTTCATTACCAAAATACGTAAAAGAGTATATGGTATTTATTTTCCTTTTAAAAACATTATGGCTTGTTAAGGAAGACAAAGATCAAATAATAACCGTGTCGGAAGAAATGTGGTTGTCACAACTTACGTTAAAAAAACATTAGTTTTTTCGTTTAGTAAAATTACTCATAAGAAAAGATTCCCATTTAATGAAATTAAAATTCATAGATGTTTATAAAACGTATAAAATAAATTCATGTATAAAACAAAATTTTCTTCAATGAAAGGAGATTGAGATGAAGTCCATTACCTCATGTCCAACATGACATGTTAGTTATTTAATCTCCAAAATAAGAAACTATTGTTGATTTCTACTTGATTAATAACCTTTTAAAGTTTATTGTTCCTTTTATATCACATATTACCATGTTATATACATTATGTAATCATTTATGTTAATAACATTTTTTTTGTCGATATTTGGTTCTTGAGTCAAAAATGATCTTCTTATAATTACAGGTTGTTCATGTGGCCAAATATCCATTTTCTACAGAATTATATTCATGATTTAGTTATCATATATTCCACATATATACGGTATATGTATGTATTTTTAATAGTACACGACATTTCGAGATAAGAAATTAAATGCACCGTTCATGGAGATGGTAAGCCGTACGTACACATGGATGATACTTTCATTAATATTTCTTATTTTATTGGAATTAAAAAATAATGATACATAATTATATTATAACTAATATATAATTTCATATATAATATCATTAAATAAAAACTTTTTACAACCCACATATGGAATTAATGATTCATATCACTTTGAGGGGGCGGTAGTCTGCATTTCCTCAAATGAAATTATCGCATTTGACCATAATGGAAACCATAAAGGTAAGCAATAAATGGAAAATACATAAGAATAAAAAAAGATAAACATAATATATATCATATATAAATACAGTTCCATCATGATGGCCACCATGATAGGTGGTATGAGAAAATTGAACAATCATCGTTTCATGAGGCGTTAGTTTTCCATCCACAGAAACAATATGTTCTTTACCTATTAGATGGAAGTGTGTGTAAGTGTAGTTCTAATAACTCTCATAAAAAAATCCTAGTATATTGAGGATATTGGTGTAGTTATAAATGAAAGGAATAAAAATAGTTTAGGTGGTTTGATAAATAAAATAATACAAAAGAACATAAGAGAAGAGGTTACATTTAAATCTGGTAACTCCCTTTGGTTTGAACCAAAAAGGTTTGTTGAAGTTACTTCTGCCTAAGTTAAGGATTCTATAAGTAGGGGTGGGATTTAGGTATCTTAATTGGGAAGAATTTGGATGATACTTTGGGGCCAGAGAGATGTGAGGAATTGGATTGAGGTGAGGGATCTTTATAAGGGGAAGGTGGGGCACTATGGGAAAGGGAGAAAATATTATTTTATTACAAAATGATTTTTGGATTATAAATGTTAAAAACATAGTAAAGGTGAAGATAATATGACTCATGGTATAAATAAAATCATCCAATAAATATTGGACGTGTTTTGGATATTATTTTAATCTTTATAATCATATTTATTTTAATCATTTTTTAATGAGGTAAACACTACATCATTATTGTGTCATAAATATTTTAATTAATTTAATGTCTGAAAATTATAAACAAATACCATGATGTATAAATGTTTTCATATTTCCAAATAATAAATATAGTCTATAATATAATATATATATCTCAATGTAAAAATTAATTTACTAAAAGATATTAATTTATGTCAATTTTGCCTTTATTAGTTAGTTAAAATAAATTGCCATTATCACTCTTTTGTGGATCCATGGGGTCCCCATAATCGACCCAAAGATGTTAATGGTTGGATGTGTATCAAAATATAGGGTTAAGTCACAAGTTAGGGTAGTTTTATATTATTATAGTAATATTTGTTTACCCTTATTTACCATATTTACCCTTTAACCATGGTAAATAAAATATTCACTTAAGTAAATAATCATAATGTCTAAAAATAAATGTTACCTATTTACAAAATTTGGACCTCTTGATTTGAAAAATGGAATCCAATTATCTAAATTAAACATACAAAAGTGGTATAAATTAATATAAAATTAATTTCTGCTGTCAAAACAAAAGGCATGTTTTTACCAAATATTAACTATCAAAATATTGACACTTGTTTTTGTTGAATTTCAAAGTGAAATTAATTATAATGATAAAAATTGGATTAAATGGTAAAAATATAATATAATTAAACTTTTAAGAAAATTAAAAAGATAATATAACCATATTAATAAATTATATTAGAATGCACTTTGGAAATAAAATTCAACATTTTTCACTTTTCATTAAAAATTGATTTCTATCAGAAAAATACCAAAAATTTACCTAATGTAAATTTTGATGTCCCGATTCTAAATAAGAATATTATCTGGTCAAATAGAACATATAAAAGTAACCAAAACTAGATTTAATGAGGGTTTTCCATCGAAAGGTGGTAAATCATCCTTTTATAGTAAATTATGGTTAATATTAGATTCAATCACATTTTAATCCTCTTTCTTTTATTGGATAAATGTCAAAAAAATTAACAAACATGTATAATCTTATTGTAGTTAGTTATTTTCATTCTCACAAATACAACATCTAGGCATGAAATACCATTTAAAATAATAATATTATATTATTGTGCAAACTAAGATTTCAAAAAATACCCATTGTTGCTTATCAGGTATGCCATCAAACATAGAAACCCCTTTAAGTTTAAATAAATATGTAATTCAAAAAATATTAATTAAAAATAAAATGTATTATTTCTTTATTTACTTGGGTTTTTACATCCTTCCCCCTTTTGGAAATTGTGTCCTCACAATTTTATTCATTTATCATATAAATGGGGGTATTTATCCCTCATATAATTTTCATATTCCCACGTTGCCTCTTCAACCATGTGGGTTTATCACAAAATTTTACCTGGTGAATTACATTATTATGAAATACATGATCTCTTTGGTCTAGAATATGGATTGGCTGATCCTGATAAGATGGATTATCATCCAACTGATGTATCTCTGGACTGATAAAATTAACTGGATCTAGCATATACTTTCGCAAAATTGAAACATGAAAAACATTGTGTACCTAGGACAAACATGTGGGAAAATCCACTCTGTACTCAACTGATACAACTTTCTCTAGGATTTCATAAGGTCTAATGAACCCGAGACTCAACTTTCCCTTCTTACCAAAACACATAACACTTTTCCATGAACAAACTTTGAGTAATACACGATCACCTACCTCAAAAGAAAGATCCTTCCTCTAGTTATCTGCATAAATTTTCGGCCTACTCTGAGTTGTTCTCATGTGCTTCTAAATAAACTGAACTTTTTCTGCCATCTCTTATACCAATTCTGCTCCCATAATCTTCTTTTCACCTACATCATCCCAAAAATCAAGACATTGACCCTGATTCACATATAATGCCTCAAATTTATCCATCTGCATACTGGAATGAAAACTATTATTATAAAAAATTTCAACCAAAGAAAGATGTTGGTCCCAACTTCCTTGGTAATCCACATAACAAGCATGTATCATATCCTCCAATGTCTGAATTGTTCGTTTTGACTGGCCATCAGATTGAAGATGAAAAGCTGTACTAAAATTTAATACAATACCCATAATCTTTCGAAGGGATTTCTAAAAGTTGAAAGTAAACCTGGGATCAATATCAAATACAATGTAGAGGGTAACATCATTCAAACTTACTATCTCATAAACATAAAATAGAAAAAGTTGATCTAGAGACAAAGTACCTCGAATGGGAAGGAAATGAGAAAATTTAGTCAATCGATCAACAATAATGCAAATTTAATTATTACATTGGGATGTCTTTGGTAATCCCTCAATGAAATCTTTGGATATATTTTCTCATTTCCACATAGGCACTGGTAATGACTAAAGCATCCCATTTGGTAACTGGTGCTTTTTTTAACCTATTGATAAGTCAAAAACATCATAGTAAAGATATCAATATCTCTTTTCATTCCATCCCACTAGTAATACTCCCGAAGGTCTCTGTATATCTTAGTACTACCATGATGAACTGAAAACGGGGAACTATGAGCTTCACATAACAAGAAATTCATCAACTGTGAATCACAAAGCACATATAATATTTTCTCAAACCTCAAAACACAATAATTATCAATGTTAAATTTAACAAACTTACCCTTCTGAACCAACTCTACCTTTTTCTACAACTCACTGTCTTCCTTCTACGCTTTCTTTATTCTGTCTGATAGAGATGATTTCACTGACACCTAAAACAAGACATAAAAATTTCCTTCACCAACAGCTTCTATGCCAATTTTGATAATATCATAAACCAATGGATCTAGTTAAAAATGTATCATGGTTAATTAATCATTACTTTTTAGTCTCAAAGCATCACCCACATTATATGATTTTCTCGAATGGTAATGGATCGTGAAATCATTATCCTTGATTAATTCCAACCATCTCCTATGTCTCATGTTCAATTCATTCTGAGTGAATATATATTTCAAACTTTTGTGGTCAGTAAATATTTCACATTTTACTCCATAAAAATGATGCCTCCAAATTTTTAAAGAAAAAACAACAGCAGCTAATTCCAAATCATGTGTAGGGTAATTTAACTCATGAGGATTCAACTGGCATGAAGCATAAGAAATTACATAATCATTTTGCATAGGGACACAACCAATACCTTTCAAAGAAGCATCACTATAAATAACAAACTCACCATTTTTGGAAGGTAGTTCCAAAACTGGAGCATTCACGAATCTTCTTTTCAGTTCCTGAAAACAATCATCACATTCTTCTGTCCGAACAAACTAAACACCTTTTCGAGTTAACTTATTCATTGGACTAGATAACCTTGAATAATTTTCAACAAACCTCCGGTAGTAACCTATTTAGCAAAGAAAAAAATGGATCTCAGTTATATTTGTGGGTCTTGTCCATTCTTCAACAACTTTTGTTTCAGTAGAATCAACTGTTATGCCATTTTTTAAAATAATGTGACCAAGGAATGAAATTTGTTGTCACCAAAACTCACACTTGATGAATTTCCAAAATTTTTTCTTCTCTTTTATGTTTTTCAAGACATCCCTTAAATGACTTTAGTGCACCTCTTTAATTTTAGAATAAACCAAAATATTATCAATGAAAAAAACCATAAAATTATCCAGGAACTCACGGAAATTTCTATTCAAAAGAACCATGAATACCGCAGGAGCGTTGGTTAAACCAAAAGGCATAACTACAAATTCATAATGGTCATATCTAGTATGAAACATGGTCTTTACAATATCTTAATCCTTTACTTTCAACTGATGGTACCCCGACCTCAAGACAATCTTCAAATAATATTGAACTCCCTTGAAATGATCCAACAAATCATCAATATTAGGCAAATGATAATTTTTCTTAACAGTGATGTTATTCAATGCTCTATAATCAATGTAAAGTCTAATTGAACCATATTTATTTTTAACAAATATGATAGGAGAACCCCATGGTGATGTTCTAGGTTGAATGAAACCTTTATCTAATAACTCCTACAATTGCTTCATTAAATCTAAAAGCTCAATTTGAGCCATTCGATAAGGGGGTTTTGAAATTATCTTAGAAATAAGAACTAAGTAAACAGTAAATTCCACTTTTCCATCAGGTATAAAACCATGCCACTCATTCGGAAAAACATCATGGTACTCATTTACCACTGGTACATCATTAATATGAACAGTTCCTTTGTTTTCAACAATACGTGTAAGGTAACATTCATTTCCATATTTTTCTAGTTTCATAGCTTACTAACATGTGATCAAAATTAAGAGTTCATTCATTTACACAAAATGAAATTTTTTCTAAAAATAATCCTCTTTAGCTCTATTGTCAATCTTAGCATGATAAACTGAAATCCAATCCATACCCAAAATAAAATCAAAATATATGAGAGGAAAAATAATAAGGTTTGCAGGTAGATTATTTCCCCACACAAGGAAAAGAATGTTCATATAATTTTTTTTGTTTCAACATTTCTTCCAGGTGTTTTTACCATAACTTCAGGAATCATATCTTGAGATGGAATTCCCAATTTACTAGAAAACTTCTCAGAAATCAGCAAATGTGTAGACCCCGAATCAAACTACACATTTTCATAATCTAAAAAACAAACCACATACCTAATACAACTTTATTTTATGAAAAAACATCTGTTGAAGTAGTTTCAAAGGACATAACCACCCCTTTCAACTTGTAGTCTGGTTTCTTTTCCTCAGTTCAGTTCTTAATTGGACACTCATTTTCATAATGAAAAATTTCATTTCACTAAAAACATTTTACTAACTGTAAATCATACATTGTCTTACCATTACCCTGGTCATTTTCAATTCAATTATGTGATTTATGTCCCATTTTACCACATTGGTAGCACTTACCAGAATTCAAAAGACATTCCCCAACATTCTTTTTACCAAAATATTCACAAACTGTAAACTAAAGATTCTTATCATCTATCTTTTTTGAAGAGTTCTTTTCATTCTTCTGCCACCTCGAGCTCTTATTATGTTTTTTGCCAAAGAAGACATGATCATCGAGAAACTATATTTCCACCTGCTCCACACATCGATTAAGATTTTCATAAAATTTGAACTCACAATAAGCTAAACCCATTAGATAATTTAGAATTAATCCTGACTAAAACGGTTGATTTTACTATCAAGATCTCATATGAAATTTGGATCATACATTGCTAGTCGAGTGGATTTTTCTTCATAAGCTTCCACTGAGTCATCCTCCTGCCTCAATTCCAAGAATGGTTTTTTCATCTGAAGAAAAACCACCTTAGAAAAATATTTCTCATGAAATATACTTTTGAATCCATACCAATCAAGAGCATCGATCTCCCAACTATCCATAGTATTTTTCACCATCAACCACCGCTGATCATATTCACCGTCAAAACTATAAATAGTTAGACTAACCTTTCAAAGGTATGAACACCCCATAACATCGAAAATATTCTCCAAGACTTTAATACACCCTTCTGCTAGAACAGGGACAGATGACCCACTGAATGAAGGGGGATGTTGCCTCATGAAATGCTCTACTACTGACATGTTCCTATGTGGTTGATCTGGATGATCTAGTGCATGTATACCACCACCATTTATAGCCTGAGTCAACTATGCCATCACTGCAACAAACTATTCTGTTCCAATTTTGACCATCATAGGTTGCAGATTTCTGAGGTTGTCTTTGTCCTGATGTCTTCCCCACATAGCTTCCATGTTTCCTCTGTGGAAAACCATTCTGAACACAGAGATATCTTAGGTGAAGAAACATGGTAATCAATAAATGCTATCATTTCAATAATAACATAAATTAATTTTTGGATATTAATTTAACAATACCCTAACTCCTAATATTATATAAATGGACCTCTGATGCCAACTATAAGAACTCGCCTTAAAACATTACATGATCTTTAATTAAATGAATAATTCACATTGAAGATCATTTCAGGTTTAGAGTTTTAGATAATTTGGATATAACTATTAAATTACATCTCAATTATTAAAAATTAGACACTTCTCCTCGGTTTCCATTTTTTTCACAAAAATAAAATCTCTTGAAATCAAATGATTCATTTCTAGTTCCATGTTTTAGACAGCAAGACTTTTCCATGACCCCATCCTTGACCCTATTTATCTTTAAGTCCTATGAAAAACATTTCAAAAGTTGGGATGAGCATAAAAAACTCAGCAAGGTTTAAAAAAAGAAAACATTAGTTCATCGTTACATATATAACATAAGCTCTTCAATATACCTCATGAAATCATAAGATTTATGAATAACACATTGAAATAATAAATCATAATGGTATCTTGGGGAATCCATACCATACTTAGATTATAGCTACACAGTTACATTTGGAGTTACATTTAGAATACCCATCGTAGTATATTTCGTAAATCTATTTGAAAATACACTAACGTTTACCTCCGTCATGTTAACCAATACATTGGAGAGTTATCTTGGGCTCACCTACCCTAGGTTTATCAAAGAACTACCCGTATACATAAAAAATTCCCACGAACCATAACATAATCATAAAACATAAGAAAATATAACATTCCCACAATGCAATCATAATATTACATTTCTAGACATTGAAAAAGATATTGATATAATAAATCCATTCTCAAAACCATTTTCACTACCAAAATACGTAAAAGAGTATATTGTATTTATTTTCATTTTAAAATCATTATGTCTTGTTAAGGATTCCAAGGTCAAATAATACTCGCAGTGGTGAAAAGGTTGTTTTCACCGCATACGTTAAAAAATAATAGTTTTTTGTTTAGTAAAACTCCTCATAGAAGAAGATTCCCATTTAATGAAATGAAAAGTCAAATATGTTTATATATAATATAACAGAAAATCATGTATAAAACAAAATATGCCTCAATGAAAGGAGATTGAGATGATGTCCCTTACCTCGTGTACGACTTGACTCATTCGTTCTTTAATCTCCTGAATAATAAACTAAAGTTAATTTATACCTTATTAATAACCTTTTTAATGTTTAGTATTCCTTCTATATCACATATTACAATGTTATAAAGATTATGTAATCATTTAAGTTAATAACAGTCATTTTGTCGATATTTGGTTCTTCAGTAAAAAATAAACATCTTAAAATTACATGTTGTTCATGTGGTCAAATATACATTATCTCCAGAATGATATTCAGGATGTAGATATCATATATATCATATATATGGTATATGTATGTATTTATAATATTACATAACATTTGGAGATAAGAAATGAAATGCACCTTTCATGGAGACGGTAAGTTGTACGTTCTCATGAACGCTACTTTAATTCATTTTTCTTATTTTAATAGAATTAAAACATAGTGGTACATAGGTATATTATAATTACATTATAATATCATATATAATACCATTAACAACATCTTTTATAAGTCCCACATATAGCATTAACGATTAATATCACTTTGATGGGGTGGTAGTCCGCACTTCCTCAAATGAAATTATCGGGTTTACCCATAATGGAAACCATAATGGTATGATATAAATGGAAAATACAGAATAATAAAGATAACATAAACATAATATATATAATATATAAATATAGTACCATAATAATGGCCCCCATGACAGGTGGTAGGAGATAATTGAACGATCATCGTTTCGTGAGGTGTTAGTTTTCCATCCACAAAAAAAGAATGTTCTTCACCCATTAGATAAAGGTGTGTGTAAGTGTAGATTGAATAAATCTCATAAAAACATCCTAGTATATTTATGATACAGTTTCTGATATAAACTAATCTAATAAAAAAAATTTATGGGGTTGGAGAATTAAAATAAAACAAAAGAACATAAGAGAAGATGTTACCTTTAAATATGGTAACTCCATTTGGATTGAACTAGTAGGGTTTTTTCAAGTGCCTTATACTAATTTTAATGATTCTAGGAGGAGGATATAGATGTAGGGAGATTAATTTGGAATATTTCGGACGATCCAAGGGGCTTGATATGTGTAAGGAATTGGATATAGGTGAGGGAATTTTATAAGGGGGAGGAGGGTCGCTTTAGGAAAGGGTGAAAATATTATTTTATTACATAATTATTTTCTATTTATAAAATTTCAAAACTTATTAAAGTTAAATATTAGATGACTCATGGTATAAATAAAATAATCTAATAGAAATTGGACAATTTTTTTATATTATTTTAATCTTTATAATCTTATTTATTTAAATTATTTATTAATGAAGTAAACACTACATCATTATTGTGTCATATAAATTTTAATTACTTGAATGTCTAAAAATTATAAAAAAATACCATGATGTTGGAAATATTTTTGAATTTCCAAAGAATATTTATTATTGAAATGATAAATCACATTACCCAATATAAAAATTTATTTACTAAAATATATATTTTTTTGTCTTTTTTGTCTTTACATTAAGTTAATTAAACTAAAGTTTCATTATCACTCTTAAGTGGCTCCATGGGGTCCTCAAAATAGACCCAAGGATGGCCATGGTTGGAAGTGTATAAACCAATAGGATTAGTAATTTCATATTATTATAGTAATATTTGTTTACCCTTATTTACCATATTTACCCTTTAACCATGGTAAATAAAATATTTACTGAAGTAAAAATTCATAATGACTAAAAATAAATGTTACCTATTTTCAAAATTTGGAACTCCTAATTCAAATTATGGAATCCATTGTTTAAAATTCAAAACAAAAAAGTGGCAGAAATTAATTTAAAATTAATTCCTGTGGTCAAAACAAAAAAGTGTGAATATAAAAAATATTAACTACCAAAAGATTTACACTTGTTTATGTCAAATTTTAAAGTGAAATTAATTATAATGACAAAAATTAGATTAAATAATAAAAATATAATATAATTTCTCTTTAAAAATAATTAATATGTCAATCTAACCATATAAATAAATTAGATTAAAAGGTATTTTTGAATTAAAATACATAATTTTTCACTTTTTATTAAAAAATGAATTTTATCATAAAAATACAAAAAATTTAACCAAAGTAAATTATGATGTCCCGATACTAAAGAATAATTTTATTTTGTCATATATATAATATAAAAGTGACCAAAACTAGATTTAATGAGGGATCTCCATGAAAAGGTGCTAAATCAACCTTTTAATGTAATTTATGCTTAAAATTAGATTCATTCACATTTAAATCCTCTATATTTTATTGGATAAATGTAGAAACATTTAACAAAAATGTATAATAATATTGTAGTCAGTTATATTCATTCTCTCCAATAAAACGGCTAGGCATTAACTACCATTTAAATTAATAATATTATATTATTATTGTGAAATGTAAGATGTCAAAGAAACTAGTTGTTGTGTGTCTAGTACGCCATCGAACATAACAACCCCTTTATGTTAAAATTAATATTTAATTAACCAAATATTAATTAAAAAGAAATTTAATTATTTCTTTATTTTCGTAGGATGTTACACTTAACACATGACTTTAAACTTTATGCTAATAGTCCCTTTCCATGACATAAAATTGTGAAACATCTTAGGCCATTACACAAAAATATCTTCCATATAGTTCTAGCCACCTACTGCATCATTCATGTTCATCAACCTTATTTCAATGTCTGATATGATACTCTATTCTCTAGATAGTTTCACATTTTTGAAGATCAATACACCAACACCAATGTGTTATTGATCATAGTGTCATACATTTGATATTTTTGGAATCCATTCGATGACTCCATAATATCAACTCCATTCTTCCCATACCCCTTATTTGGATCCTCATCCTCATCCACATTTTATGGTACCCCATAACGATAATACTTTATTTCCAAAATGGGTGACCTAACATCCTGGGACAACATCTTATAAGGCATTGGATGACATACTGATACAATTACTGTATTTTGAACATGTATAGCAGTTGAACCTCACTTGTTTTTTTTCCATTCCTAGATAATTTTCTGGATGAAGTGTTTTGAATTTTTCATCATTTTTCATGTATATCCATTCAACTAACCTTTAGATTCCTGATTTTGGGTTTTATGACTCACTCTTTATCATTTGCCTTTTTTCGTGTAGAATTCAATAGACCTGGCATTACTCAACTCGATAATTAGATCACATTTTGAAAGAAATTTGGCTATTAACAATCCCCATTCTCTAGAAATAGACCCTCATGGTCCAAGACCTCTTGATGGTCAATATGAAATAGTATATCCTATGTTATTTATTATGTTATAACACTCACATATGAGTGACTAATTACATGTTCATCCCTTGTTTATCAAACTGAACATAAATCCATTGAGCATAAGTATTGGTCTTTGATTGTCCTAAAATTTTTATTGAAGGGTGATAGAAAAGAATCATATTGAAGCATGAATAATAATAACAAGACAATTTTATATAGGTTCATCCACATATTGGAGATTCTCCTATACAAAACTACTTCAAATATCAACCCCAGTGATCAGGCGCTTGAGCTCGTCCATCCTATTTTTGGTGTCTCCAAGAACGACTAAGAATATGATATGTCTCATTTCTCCTCACCATCTTTAAAAAAATATTTTTTTGATCTGGTCTTTAAATGATAATGTTCTTCCTAACACTTAGGAACTAAATATTTCTCCCTTACCAACATGGCCTATTCCACCACCACTTAGTCATTTTTACAATTAATAATCTCAGTCAAAGTATTAGTGACAATCACATGATCATATTCCCACCCATCTAGTTGAAAAATTCGACTATTTTTTACATCATGTTTCTAGTATCCCTTATATTTATTCTAATTTAAAGAAAGGTTGAGTTCCTAGAATTCAATACCTACCCAATAAAAAATAAATTCCCAATAAAATGCATGAATGCTGCTAGAGTCTACCCCACCAGTCCTAAGTATGACGAACCAGTGGAGGATAGATCTCATTTTGTTTGGTGGGTCAGCTATTAGAGTGTTGGTGGTGAAGTTATTCATATACCACCATGCCTTGAGACATAAAATACGGTTCTCATCAATGATATCTATGCTGGAATTCGTGAAATCCGTATTAAACTCATTCTCAAAAGGGGGTTTGATCTCAAATACATAATCAGAGTGATCATCATGGTGAATTTTTTAGGTCATGAGTAGCAAAATATCCACTCTGTGAATGAAATCCCCATCATACATTCCACCTATTATGGATGCCTATTCTAGTCCTTGTGGCACTTTTGAGGTAGAGGTAACTATCTCAACTCCCTCAGCTACCCCTTTTGGTGGATCTAAATTAGTTTTTGACCCTAATACATCTACTTTTAAAAATTATAAGAAACAAATCACCAATAAAGGGTGCCCAATTTCCCTAGATCCCATCAAAATTGCAGCATCTTCTTTTTTGGATTTAGTTATAGAAGTCACCTCTGATGGAACTAATATCACATGATCTACCACCATGGCTCCTTCGTCCATCCCCATAGTGAGAACCATATTGACCCCCTGTTTCCTCTGGAATTGGGGATGACCTCATTGATTCAAGGTCCAAACATTCCAATCAGTTTCTAATGGGGTTGTTCATAGAACCAAAAGAATCCAATGATTCCATATCCATTTGGACCTACCTTCCGAAGGTAGGCACTGATTAGTTGTGGACCGATGAGGCTTAGGAATATACAGTGTTCGAGAGGATGGGAGGTCGGACTCATCACACGTTTTCTTGGGGAATTATTTTCTACTCTGGGACTCTCTTTATATATTTAAGTTATGTTCGTGAATCCTTATTAAATTACGAAGTGTAAAATGAGTTTTCCTTTAGATCTAACAATCAATGATCGATTTTTAGGAAATTTAGAGAATCATTTATATGTATTTGCGGTTCTACATCGATAGAGAATCAACTATATTTTTTAGAGATTCTTAGTCAATGGTATCCTTTAATACATTATATAAAAGTCTCATACTCATTATGATGACCATACTGGTTTTAAAGACACTTAATGGGGCATTTGAAGTTTATCGTAATTCATAAGGACATGGATTATTTCAGAGTTCAGATCGTACCCACAGATGGGCTACCTAAGTATACTTTATTTAGAAAAGGAATTAGAACCCACGTAGTTCGAGTAAAGGAGTATGATGTTTATGTATGATTGGTGTCTCAAAGAATGATGTCATAATTACTTTTACACTCTAAGCTCACTTGAATCATGCATGGTGTGAGAAACTGGAGGTATTGGTAAAACCAAAAAATTGTGCCATGAAAGATGCAATCATAATAAATGATGTGGGGCTAATGTATGTGTGACATCCCAAATAGATGAATATTAAGATTTACATCAGGGAATAAATCCAGGAATAAGGTCCATAAAGGTATATGTACTTTATGGAGATTTAGATACACTAACATGGGGATTACTCCAGAGGAAGATGGCCGAATTAGGAGGGGACATATGATTGGGTTTTACTCCTAAGAAGGAAGCCCATATCAAAAAGTATATTATGGCTGGTTAAGAGAAATTAAGACTGGGTATTATTCCTAAGGTGGAGGCCTAGGTTAAAGGGAATTTAAATTCAAGGGACTTGGGGCTTACTCCTAAGGAGGAAGACCATATTTGGACATGGGCATACTCCAGAAAAGGGAACCCAAGATAAGGGAATTAAGGTAGGGGCTTACTCCTCGGGAGGATGCGCAAATTTGGGAAATTATGACTGGGTCTTACTCTTATGAAGGAATCCCATGTTAAGGGACTTAGGGCTTACTCCTAAAAAGGATGCCCAAATTAGTGGACTTGGGGCTAACTCTTAAGGAGGATGCCCAAATTAATTAGAATTTGGACTGGGGAATACTCTTTAAAATGAGGCCCAAATTATAGATCTACTCATCTTAAGAGATGAGGTTGAATAATGAAATATCTGACTTTCATGACATAAATATATGTAAATAACTAGGTTTTGAGAGATGTTTCCACAGAATTCTTTTCAAATTAGGAAGATAATCAATAAATCGTGCCATAAATGGCTTTGAAGAGAGTTCTGAGGGCCTAATCTTGAAGATGATAGGTGGATAGGTATAGGAGGGGCTAAATGGGCAAGAAGGGGCACCCAAAAAGATAGGGGTGTGCAAGTCCTTGACGGTGCGCAATTACAGTGTGGGTGTGCAAGTCATGGTCGCGGAGGTGTACCTGCGCGACACATGGGTACTTGCGCGACATTCAACCCTTAAGATAGAACTTGGGAGAGGGTTGGCTCAAGCCTTTAATACTTCGCCTAGAGACTTCCAGAAGTGAGGTGCGCAAGTTCTGGTGAAGGAGTAAGGTGGCACGCATGTGTGTCCATTTCCCTCATGGGTTCCCCACTCAGGTGCGCAAAAGTTTATGAGTTTCAACACATAGGCCTTCTTCATCCCCTTTAGATCTTTCGTTCTAGGTATTAAATTACCTTAGAAGTTTTCGAAATCTTTGAGAAGAAACTAGGGCGCCAGGAGGTCAAATCTGATGTTCTGGAATTTTTCGTTTTTTAAAATGGGGGACCCACAGGGGTATTTATATACTAGAGATACCCATTGTGAAATTTCATAGAGGGCATGCAAGTCACTTGTGCCACCATTAGGCGGTGCGCAAGTGTACTACTGCGACTATGAGAGAATTTGCGTGACCCAAATGGAAAATTACCCTTGTTCATTCCTTTGTCAATTTTTGATGTTTTTTTCAAAGGATGAATCAATTTATGCTATGGAATTTCCCTTTCCATTTGTTTAGACTCTGTGGAAAAAAAGGAGTGTCAAAAAAAGTCCCCCCTCAGAGTTGGATTCGAAGTAAATGAGGATGTGACTCTGAGGAAAAGAGGAAAATCAATGGAAAAGTGGTGCAAACATGTTTAGTGCACAACTATCGTCGCACAGATGCGAGTCATGCAAGGTTTGAGCGTGCTGGCTTTAGGCACATAGGGGTGAGGTCTGGCTTATATATATACGGCCATTTGGCGCACATCGCACCGAATTTCAAAATTTCGATCTCTTTCCGTGAATGTTACCTTTTCCATGTAGGTTGCTATTATTGTCTCTATTTATCTGATGTTTCACTACTGTAGAGGTAATAGGACTTGTGCGGTGATAGTTGCACGCCATGAACTTGCACCACACATCCATACTTGCGCACCAAAATTAGAAATTTTCACCTTAATTCCTTTGCCATTTTTTTCGAATTCCTTCGCAAATTTTATGAAAAAATAAACTTAATTAAGAGTTAATTTATTCAACTTTTTTGCAGATTCAATGGCTCCCAAGAGAATCGGAACAGCTGATGAACTAGCAAGAAAGTGACTTGATGATATGATGAGCATCATTGACCATGATTATTATACTGCCTGTCATAGCACTCTCCCGGATTTGGATATGTATTTGAAGATGTATCATTGTGATTTCCCCCAGATCATTTATCCGCCTTTGTATTGCTACGGTCATTTGCGAGAAGTTACCATTCCAGAGGCAAATAACTATCTCCCAATTTCTTGGTTTAAGAATTATACTAACTTTTGTTCAGCAAAAATGTCATGTGGGGGAGAATTTTTAAATTATTGAACAGTGGAGAAGGCCCATATGATGCATCATAGCCCTTGTACGCTAGATCTGAATCCTCATAAGCCCGAGCTGCAACGACATTGTTATCCCTCAATTTTCCAAAACTCTCAGATGGATAAATCCAAAGGCTAGAAGAAGAGCTGGGAATTTCGTCCTGGTGGATGTGTGAGACCAACTTGGATGTGGGCATACTGGGTACGACAAACCTGTGTAGAGTTTGTCGAGGATTTGAAAGGAGTTGCGATATACGAAGCCGTCTAGGTTGGGAAAACATTTGTTTACAAATATGATAACTTCATGCTGGAGATACTCAGCCATTAGATCCCAGAAACCAATTTGTTCCATATAACTCATGGAGAAGTAGGCATCAGTCTGTGGGATGTCCAGAAGATCATAGGGGCTCCAATTTGGGGTTATATTTATGAGGAATTCATCCCTACAAAGGTGACATGGAATGATTCGGATAATAATCCATCTTTAGCTCGGGAATTATTTAAAATCATCCACAAGATCAAGAGTTCTGAGACCTCCTTATCTCATTATAGAAGGGATCTTCATCTAGCGGAGTGGATGAATATGTTTCTTACTGAGAATAAGGAGAAGGAGCTGAAGGATAATGGATCGAAGGAGAATGGATCCAAGAAGAAGGGGCCCAATGAGAAAAGGCTCACTCATCCTACCACTTGCTCTAAGACAGAGAAAAGGGGTGCTCCTGGAACATTCTGGACGACTCAGAAAGCAAGAGAATTTGAGAAGTGGGGAAATGAGGTGAATCAAAGGATCCCAAAGAAGACTCGTCTAGCGGGATTTTTGGCCTTGTGTCTCAACGTTTATCTTCTGCCAGTCAAGGACTCGAAAGGAGGAATCATGCCAGGGACCTTCGTTATTGTGGCCAAGTTGGATAAGGGGAAAATGGTTGGGTTGGCTACCCCCATTTTAGCAATGATTCACATGATCTTACTCCATGTCTTCATGGGTATGTCTCCGTTGAGAATAGTGGGACCATTCGATGATTTGTGGGGATGGATCACCACTCACTTCAGGACGTATAATGTAAAGAATGGGGTACAGATTCCTGGAACTTATTTCAGGCCATAAGTGCAGGAATTCTATGGAATTTCTCCAGTAGATCTAATCTCTTATGACATGAAGGTGAGGTTGATCATGTATAAGGAATTCAAATTCTTTCCTTATAGAAATCCTCCAAACGGGCGGTTTGTTGATGATGGATCAACCGACCTGGATTTGAGGGCATACATGCTTGCCTGCGGAGATGGTGTGCTGGTTGCCAGGATTGACGGAGAGATTATATGCAAGGTCTATGCTCCAAATAGATTTTCACGTAAATTAAAGTGTTTACAGTAGACTAATGTATCTCCCCCTGTGCATTTCAGGACAGAGCAACATCTGATGGTTTCCCAAAAACTATGGTTGATGACATCTAGGGAGAAGACCGGGGTATTGTTTGAGCTACCAATTGAAAAAGTGGAAAATAACTTGACAACATGGTATGCTGAGAAATGGAAAGCATAATACCCTAAAGGGGTACTGAATCACCCGGTTTATCATGTGGGGAAAAGGAATAGGACTGTAGAGAAATAAACCCTTCCTCATGAAGGTGATGCTTCTCCACCTGAAGCTGATTCGCCGGATTCCTCATCTAGGACTGGCTCACCAAATTTCCATGATGGGGATGATGAGGAAAAAAAATGGAAAAGTTGCCTCGTGCCCGATATAATCATCAAGTTAGAATCAAAAGACCCACTTCATCATCTCCTGGTGAGTTATTTTATTGTGGTACTTTAATCACCATTACATTAAAGAGAAATAAGTCTTATTTTATTATTCTCTATCTGTAGTTGCAGGAGCTGGGAAGAAGCTAAAGTTGAAGATTGTATGACCTTCCTCACAGCCTTCTGGTAAATGTACTAAATATCTATGACCAGAGGCTCTCCAGACATGGAAGAGTTTATACTATGGTGTTGAAACTGCCTGGCTGGATTTGTGCGAGGGGCTACACCTCCCTAGAATATGGAATCATCTGGCTTCCACCGATATCATTTTCAAAGATATCCCCAATGAAGTGCAGGCTTATATCAGAGAAATGAAAATGATCCTATATGCCACTGATGATTCCATTCATGTCACCAAGAGGATGAAGGAAATGATTGATCGTGGCGCCGCTGAGGGGACTAATGCTTCTAGAGATTAGTAGTGGCATGATTACGTGGCTCCTGAAGATGTATATTTTCTTTCCTTATTTTCCTTGAAAATTGATTTCAGTCAAAGCTTCATTACTCAAGGATATTATTTCCTTCATCATGCAGCATTAAAAGAAAGGATATACTGAGGTTCCTTCGCCATAGTATATCCCTGGTGGTACTCCCATCGGGGCTGCTGCTGAATCTCATCACGAGTCAGGTGAGATATCTCCAGGTCAGTAGGCCATGGATTAGGAGTTGGACATGGATTTCCATGCTCCAATTCAGTTACCTGTAAGGGAGAATGCTGAAACTCCTAAAAATCGAAAGAGACAAAGGAATCGAAGGATGAAGTCCACAAATAAACGCTTCATCAGTAGTGGTAAGTCCTTCAGAAAATCATGTGTCTTAAACCATGAAAAAGATTGCTAATTTTCTTTGGGATTGCAGGGGCTTCTTCAATTTCCCCTTTGAGGGAGAGGACTGGCCCTTCTTTGAGGACCAATGAGCGTGCTATGGAACAATTGCAAATTTAGACTGACTTGTCTCCTCCTGGAGAAGATCCAGCTTCTGTTCCTAGTATCCCTCCTGCAGCTATTGCAAGAAAATAAGAACCCACTTCTTGTAAGTTAACAATGATTCATAAAATGTTGAATAAAACATCAACTGACTTCCATTCTGTGATAATTTAGGTTCAAAACGTGCATTAGATCTATTGGTGACCATTGCAACTGATGCCGCGATTTTATCTCAAGATGCTGTCCAAGTTCAGGGACCACAGAATGAAGGTTGCCATGAAGAAACATCAAATTCTCCCACTAGTGAGATTAACCATGATTCTGAGATGAAATTAGATGAAATTATTGAACCTGGCGCATCTTTTGAAGATTTTATAAATCATGTTAAATTAACATGTAATTTAGATGATTTTAGACGTGATTGTTATCCTTCATCCTATAAAAATAACTTCTTATTACATCACTAATCAAGAATGGTTCAAATGCGCAGTTCCATCTGAACAAGCTGCCAAACTACCAATGCCTGAATGGGGTACATAGAACCCTACTATTGTAGAGACATTAGCACAAGTGAAGATGAACCTAGTAGAGCTTCTTTAAACTCATCCGAAAAATCCTATATAAGATAGGAAAGATGGGGAGGAGACTTCTTAGGTTGCTGATCAACCGTTGGGTATGGAATAAAAATATTTTCGATTTTACTTAATTTGCAAGACAACCGATTGTATTTTGTTATCCTTTGAAACTAACCATAGCTTTCAATTGATTATGCATGGCCATCAATTTCAGTGGTTAGATCTGGAGGTGAATCCTCATCCTCCACTCCAATTGGAATTGAATGTGAAGAAACATGGGTTAGGGGGAAGGAGCATAACAAGGAACTTACCTAAGTGCATTAATCCTAGATTATATTCCCCCATGTGACAGTGATGTTGAGTCGGACCTGGAAGTTCAAAAGGCGTTCCAATTTTCACGACACAAGGCATGGTAGAAGATATGGAATATCATATCTGATGTGCCTTTAGAGGAGCTGTCATTGATGACTCTCCGGCTGTCATCACTATTTTTCATATTGGGACTTCGCGGTTTTGGATATGAAAAGATCCATACTACGGTGAAACTGGTCATTTCAAGGTGGGATCAGGAGAAAAAGTGCCATCAGGATTTAACCAGAGTGAGTTTGTCAGCCAATATCAGGGACTTTGAGGCTACAGTATCCCGAGCTGTGGCTGACTATGCTGCCAGGATGAAGGAGCTGAAGCATAATATCAAAGATAAAGTCGTCCAGCAGATGCATCTCCATCAACAGTTAGAAGTTGTTACTGGGTAACTTGACCAGCTCAATAATTCACTGTATGGGGTTCAAACTAATGGAATGAAATCCATTGCAGATGCCATGAAATCACTCCATCAAGCTAAAAAGAGTGAAGCTGGTCGAGTGCTTTAGCTTAAAGCAGCTGCGGATGAAGCTCATGTTGTTGTACATCAAGTGAATAATTATGTTGAAAACCACTTGTAATTTCCTAGAAAAGAGATGAGACTCCATTATGTGGACGTCCTTCTAATCTCATGTGCATTAAATGTAAAACATTTTTAATCTACAATCATTTGTGCACGTAATTTCCTGCTACCTACTTTAAATTTTACCTAAGGCAATGGGCTTAGTAAGAATAGATTGATTTTTACTAGGATTATTATAAATAAACCTACACACATTGAATCTTTTAATCACTCAATAATACCTAAATCATAGAAAATGTATGTTTAGTGAGCTAGAACTTGACTTTTATTCAGAGTTCCTTTGTCTTTTGTGGGCAGTTTAAAGTTGTAAACATCGTACATAAAAAGGCTGATGTTTAATGTCTAAATAGCTTTGACCGAATAGATTAAAATAAACTCAATTCCTTGAAAATTTATCTGAAAACATATTACCACACTCAATTATGAGGTAAAATATGTAAACTATTACTTAAAAAAATGAATTTGAGGAATGATATGAAAAAGGGATAAAAGGCATTAGAAGAAGTTGTTCCCAAGAATGATGTTACCATTATTTAACAAACCCATTGGGGTTTGAATTATGCATGACCACCTAAGGTCATTGGATGTATAGTCAAATTATGGAATCTTTTTGATGATAGGTCTGTAATGTAGACAACTTATGCAAGGCCACCTAAGGGAACGTGCTACATATTCAGGCAAAAGAACTCTCAGAAATTTACTTTTCAACTGCTAAGAAGCCAGTTAAAGTTTATGGGGATTCATATTTTCCAAAGTATAGAGTTTTCTGTATGGAAAGAGGTACATGAATTTGGAGAAGATATTTTCAATCAAGATTGTCTAAGAATTGGATGAATGTTACTCCTACGAAGGTCTGACCCAAATGTAAGGAAGAAAAATATAAACCATAGACATGAATACTTTCAGATCATGAAAAGTAATATTGGATAAATATGTTCAGGATGGCTATTTTTGTGGATCCCTACATAGTTTCATTAAGAAAAATAAGGACAAAAGAGTTTTTTCTCCCCAGAATGAAGTTACCAGTATTTAACAAACCCGTTAGGGGGTTGAATTAAGCAGGGCCGCCTAAGGGCATTGGATGCATTGTAAAATAATAGCATCTTTTGGCTAACATGTCTGTTATGTAGACTACTTATGCAAGGCCTCCTAAGGGCACGTTCTACATGGTCTGGAAAAGGAATTCTTAGAATTTTGTCATATTGTCATTAGAAGTCAGGAAAAGGGTTATAAAGATCTGAAAATATTTAAGGTTAGGATTATGACACAAAAAAATTTGTATTGTTCAATGTATATAGACATATATAGATCAATTCTAACCATAATCATGTTGTGGACGGGTCCTGAATTTAAATGTTGGACTTCACTATGTATCCCATAAGGATGGGAATCAATCCACACATAGTTCTTGAAATACAGTAACCTCGTGTGGGACGAAAGTATGAGAGATCTTAGTTTAGGTTCATAGAGCTTAGACCATTATAAGAAATACACAATGTGTGTTTTCATGGGGACTTTTCAGCCAAGGGACTGAAAGTGGAATTTGGGGTTAGGCCCAATGACTTGGGGCTAGATTCGAGGGACACTTGAACGTTCTTACGTATCCCATAAGGATGGAATCAAGCCCACATAGTTCTAGAAATACCCTCTGTACATATTTGGTTTGTGCATGTGAACAGTGAAAAGGGGGACTTTATTGAAATGATTGATTGACCCAAGATACTAGGTTTGTGCATTTCCATGTATGCACATAGTCTTTGGAATGTAACATGATTGAAAATAAATGTAAATAATGTTTCCCTCTCAGGTGAGGGTATAAAAGAATGTTGTAGTTTATTTTCATACCAGACCAAAATGTTGTACAATTTAACGTCATATAGCAAGGGAGATGGTGAACCAATGTAAAAATATTGGTTCTGGTGGCGGCTTCACGAATCAACATCACATGAGATGGAGGTGAACTGATGTGGAATTATTGGTTTTGGGCTTGAAACTAAAGGGGGTTGCCTATGTACCCTGCATAGAAGGCAAGGATGAAAGTCTACGTAGTTCAATTAAATAATGAATTAGTGATCAAGTTGTTCTTGGGGACAATGACCTAAAAACGGTGTTGGTACTTACACATGGTTAGCATACCAAAGTGGTGTTATAGTTAAAGTTTGCTCTAAGATCACGTGAGACATCCTCGATGTGAGAAACAATAGGTAGAAAAAACCCTAACGATGCACAATTTAATGTCTTGAAGGACATATAAAGGGACTAAGAAATTTAAAGTCTTGTAGCGAAGACTATTGGTGCTACAATATTTAATGTCTGGTTGCAAGGAAAAAATATAGTTTAATGTCATAAAGTACATAAGGAACTTCTGTATAGTTTAGAGTCATGTAGCTAGGAAAATGGAGTCAAAATAGTTTAACGTCATGTTGGAAGAAAAGAAGAACCGTGTAGTTTAATGTCATGTAGTAAGGACAAAAAGAGGAAAACATTTAACGTCATGTTGGACGTATTGGGGACTTTTTTGCAGTTTAACGTCGAGTTGGACAAACGTGAAAGTAGTTTATGGTCATATGCATGGACTATAATGGTGCATTTTAACGTCTTGCTGGACGGAAGGGACTTCTGTACTGTTTAGCGTCATGTAGCCAGGAAGACATAGTTTAAAGTCGTCTTGGATGAAAGTGAAAATAGTTTAAGGTCATATGCATGGACCATGGATGATACAGTTTAACGTCTTACTGGAAAATTATAGCATTTCTGTTATAGAAAATACTTCTTCTGAAATCTAGCATTGGTTGGAGTAGTAATGAGTTTTCCATCCATTTAGATTACAGAATATGCTCCATTGGAGTAGACCTTATGTATTGAGTATGTTGCTTCCCAATTTGGTACAAGCCTGGGAGGTTTCTTTCCTGGTATCATTGGAGTTCTGAGAACCAATACCAATTCTCCATGAACGAATAAACCAAGACGAACTACTTTTGTTTAAATCATGTGCTATTCGATTCCGATAGACCTCAAAGTGGAGCAAAGTGCACAATATTTTCTCATCTAACTTTTCCAATTCATCCAATCGATTTTGATATTGTTCATCTGTAGATAACTGATCTGAAATGGTAACTTTGAGCGAAGGAAATTGAACTTCAATGGGCATGACTACTTCCGTTCCATATACCGGTGAATATGGAGTTGACCGCATTATAGTGCGGGTGGTGGTCAGATAAGCCCATAAATCATGAAAGAGTTTGTCAGGCCATAACATATAATCATTATACACCATCTTTTGCAGTATATTTGAAATAGTATTGTTGATGTTTTATATATGGCCATTTTCCACTGCATGATACTGAGATAAATGATTGGATTTGATGTTGTATTCTTGATACAATTTCTTCACCTCAGATGAACAGAAGTTGGTGCCATTGTCTGTCAATATGGTATGAGGGACACAAAATATAGTAATGATGTTAGACTTGATGAAGCTAACAATTCTTTGAGAACTAACTTCCTTGGGAGGTATTTCCTCTGCCCATTTGTAAAATCAGTTAGTAGCTGTAAGAATATACTTAAACCGCTTGGCTGTAGCTGAAGGGTAAGGTCCCACCACATTAATTCCCCATGTGGAAAACGACCACGAGTATTTAGCTGTATGAATAAACTCTGGGGGTTGATGAATGAAGTTGTAATGTACTTGGAATGAAAGAAACTTCTTTTTGAAATCAACACAATCTTGTATCATTGATTTCCAAAAGTACCGAAGCCTTTGAATTTGATCAGATAGTCTAGGTCCAGACTGGTGGGCACCACAGACACCTGCATGTACTTCTTTCATGACAACCATTTTCTCTTCACCATCAATGCATCTGAAAAGAATTAAATCAAAACCACACTTGTAGATAACAGTTTCTAGGTGATCTGGGTTGTCATGAAGAGTAAAATTGACCGCACATCCCCAGATTTGTTCTTTCCCGGCTCTATCATGTGGAAGTGATCCATTTTGAAGGTATTCTATGATAGGTGTCATTCATCATGTAGTATGACCATATGGTTTAGGAATGGGACTAATTTCATTGATTTCCTCTATTCTAGTTTGAACATAAGGTGAAATTGTACAATGGAGGGCAATACTGATGGTTGTCTCATCCCGATTTGGATCTGCCAGAGATGTAGCTATATTAGCCAGTGCATCAGCTTGAGCATTTTTTGATTGCGAGACATAAGAAAATGTCAGTTCCGTAGGAAATTCCGTCATTAACGCTCTGAGGTAATCATAAAAAGGGATAAATTCTTCTTTTCTGATTCAATAATCCCCATTGACATTCTTGATTATCAGGTCTGAATCACCTTTCACTTTTAAGTGATTCAATTGTGCTAGAAGCGCCAACTCCAAGCCTGCGATGAGAGCTTGGTATTCTGCTTCATTATTTATACCGCCTCCCAAATATGAAAAGTAATAGGGTAAAACTACCTTCTCCGAAGAAATGAACACAATTTATAATCGAACTTTTTTGAATTTAGGATTTACCATTTTCCTTCCTGTTGGACTTATGGAAGCTTTATCAAAGTACATTTCCCATGTATGAAGACTATCTTGAATAAAGAATACTTCCTCATCAGGAAGTTCAGTATCTGAAGATGTATCTTCTACTGAAGGATGTTCAACAAGGAAATCATCTAGAGCTTGGCCCTTTATTTCTTTTTGAGACACATATTGGATGTCGAACTGCTGAAAAATAACTGCCCACCATGCCAGACGTCCTATAAGCATTGGATGACTAAGGATGAATTTGAGCGGGATATTACGAGATACCAATTAGACCGCGTGATGTTGCAGGTAGTGTCTCAACTTTTTAACTGCAAAGATTAATTCTAGGAATCACTTATTAATAGTTGAATATCTATTTTATGCTTCAAGCATAGTCCGACAATGATAGTAGAGGCTATTTTCATTCCCAGCATCATTCTTCTGAGCAAGGAAGGAACCCAGTGATCACTCAAAAGATGTCACATAAAGGATAAGTGGTCTTCCTGCAATATATGGAATAAGTACCGGTCAACTCAAGAGGTACTTCTTGAGAATTTCAAAAGCTTCTTGAAATTCTTCAGTCCACTAGTAAGTGACTCCCTTTTTCATCAATTTGGTCAAGGGTAAACATTTTCCTTCCAAATTGGCGATGAAACACCGAATATAGGCTATGTGTCCATGAAGTCCTCTTAATTCCTTCAATTTCAAGGAGGTGACATACCAAGGATTGACTTGGTCTTCTCAAGACCGACTTTGATACCATGATGGTGTACAAAAAAGCCGATAAATTTTCCCAAGGTTACCCCAAAAGCACATTTTAAGGGGTTCATCTTCAAATTATGCTATTGAAGCTTGTGGAATATGACTTATAAATCAGACAAGTGATGAGAATGTTTTTTGAATTTGACAACCATATCATCCACATAACATTCAACAACATCACTAAAAAGGGTTTTATGATACGATGAATGACACACTGATATGTTGCACCATCATTCAATAGGACAAAGGGGATTACCTGATATCAAAACACACCCTGAGGTGCTCTGAAAGCTATGGATTCTTCATCTTCTGGAGCCATTCAGATATGATTATATCTGTAATATCCATCCATTATGGAAAGTGCATCATAGTAATTTGTTGCATCAATCAGGTGTTCTGTAATCAGAACTGGAAAATCATCCTTAGGATAATGCCGATTAAGATCTCTGAAATCGATGAATAATCTAATTTGTCCGTTATTATTTTTCACAGGGAAAATATTAGCCAACCACTTGGGATATTGATCTTCACTGAAGAAGTTAGAATTGATAAGATTATCCACTTCATCTTCAATTTTGGAATCATAAGTTGGGTGTGTTCTTCTCATGGCTTGCATAAATCCTCTATATTGTTCTGGAAAACCCAAACGATGGGTGGAAACATCCGGATCAAGTCCTGGAATCTCTGTATAGTTCCAAGCAATTATGTCTCAATTTTTCTTTAAAAACTGAAATATACATATCTTGTTCTTCAAGAGTCAGGGCCGCACTAATTAAATTGGGGTGTGGATATTCTTTTATACCATGATTTATTTCTCCCAGTTCATCCACAGTGGTAGGGATACCCTCTTCAAACGCTGGAGGAGCATCTCTGAGATCTTCCTCTTCTTCTTAAACATGTGTTATCTCCTCTGTTTCTACTTGAATAGTAGATGATGAAGTATAATTTCCATGATCAAAAGAGATGTTAAAATTTAAACATCTTGAAGAAGAATCTTCCATTTCTGAACTAATTGATGATTAAGGGTCTTCCCTGGGAAACAAAGAGGAGATGATGGATTGAGAATCAACATTATCATTCAACTCTGCAGTTTCTATAACATCTTCTAGCATGGTCGGTGAATTATAGACTTTCATAATTTCAGCAGATGAAATGAAGGCATCTGTATTTGAGCTTTCAACATTTCTTAGTGGATCACTAATTTATCCTATGCTATCTGGCTCAACTTCCGTAATTGACATTATGTATCTTTCAATAAGAGTATTTTTATTTGGGTATATCCTGTCAATTTGACTAATAGGAAACACATAATCTGAACTCACAAGTGCTAATGGGTTTACTAGAATCTTTTTTAAACCATATGGAGCATTAACTTTGGTAATCTCTCTTGTTGTGGATTCGTTCATTCCCTTAATGTGGTATAATTCCACCTCAATGTATTTATATTCACATGTATTGAATGAGGACTTATCACCATACAATGTCCCAACCTGACCATCGAAAGAATACTTGAGGCATTGATTGTATGATGAAGGGATAGTCGCATGTTGATGTAGCCAGGGTCTTCCAAGAAAGATGTTGAAGGCTGAGTCTTGATCAACAACCATGAAATCTGAATTGGATACAAGATCTCCAAACTGATTTCTGAGTGTAATGTTCCATAGTTTTTCTTGTTAATTTTTATCATTACCTTGTAACATCAAAGTAGACAGAGATAAATCAGATTCTGTGAGGCCCAATCGATGAAGTGTATGAATGGGGAAGAGGTTGACTCCTGAACCATTATAAATGAAAACTCATTAGAGATATACACCATTGAACATTCTAGATAAGTACAAAGTTCTAATATGTCCATGCACGACATAATCTTCATCTTCATATGTGAAAGATATCACTGCATGGCATTCCGCAGGATCATTCTCTACATGGTAGACTTCAGCTGCAACAATTTCAGTTTCAAACTCTTGAGGAGTTGAAAAATCCTCAATGAGTGCCTCCCATAGATCCTTTGACAGATTCAAAGCATCAATAATTGATAACTTGGCCAGTACATGGGCCAGGTGTTTCAATAAATCATACTTTTGATCCAAAGGTGTGTGTTTCCCAGTAGAAACATGTGGTTTATCATGTACCTTGGAAGCTGATGCTTTGGATGTAGATGCATCTTGTATTGGGATAGGAGTTGGCAATATTCATGGATTTGGGAGATTAGACCAAATAGGTCTATTGAATTATTGAGAGGACAAAGTTGGAACCTCCAACCGATCCTTCAGAATAATTGTTCTAGGACTGAATCTGTTATTGGTGGATGAACTTGCTTTTCTTGTTGAGCTCGCTGAAGGGATCTGCCATGAGTTTATGTAGCATACACAGCTCTAGCAGGAGTAGAATTGGAATAGTGTCTTCTGGGGTATCGATGACTTACTTTGTATCCCAGACCCCTGGAACTTCCTCAAATTCCTTTGCTTGAAATAGGGAATTTAGGATCATCTAAATCAAAACTGCGACTGGCATAAGGATATGTTCTGTGAATCATATTAAAAGAACTGAAGATTAACTCTTCATCCGATGAAGAATCTGCCTGACTAGCCAATTTAGGGTGTGCCATTCGGTGGGGCAGTGCCCGTTGTTTCGAAGTAGTTGGTATAAAATCTGACAGAGTCAAAGACATCTTGTGCTTTGACACATACTCATCTTCTTCTAATTCTTTTGATTTCTTTGAATCATACTGTTTCTTTGAGTATTTTCCCTCTAATGGAGAGCGTTTTGCTGCGGCATTCATGGAAGAAGACACAATGGGTGTCTTCAATTGTGTTAGAAAAATAGTATGAGTTTGGTTGATCGTCTTTCCTACCATCCAATCATCATATTTTTGTGCATTTTTATTCTTAACTTCATTCCACTCGCCTCCTTCCTTCGGATCTGTAGCAGTAAAACATGCTACCTGAGTTGAATAACCCTTTAATTTGACTTTTACCGAGTCAACCATTATTTATAAGAGGTCCATGAAGACAAAACACTCTTGGATGGGATGCCCCAACATCTGCTAAAATGGGAAATAATTGGTACGGTCTTCAACTCCTTCCTTGTTTGGCCTCTTGGGCCTTGGCAGCTGAACCAAATTATTCTCCAGGGCTGAAATGAAGTAACCATGAACTTTTTCATTTTGGAAAGAATAAAATTTTCTCTAAAATTAATCAAAATGTATTCGTCTTCGATATAATTTATCATCTTGACGAAATGGCCTCTGTTTCTGAAGTTCGGAAGGTGGAGCCCTTCAGGAAGATGAAGGTATTTAAGTAGAAGAAGGTACATGTGCTTGTTTAAGCATGACTATAGTAGTCTCTTCACTAACCATTCATTTTCCTGGAGCTGATAGAATTGCACAAGTTTTATCCTTAGTCTTCATAAGAGATTATTTAATCTGCTGAGTGATCGATGTAAGGTCTTGAAACCCTCTAGTTTATTTCATAGGGATCAACGGCATGCGTAATTCATCACGAAAAGTTTCCACACATATTGGAAAAAATTCTTCTTGAGGGGGTGCTTAACTCAGAAAATATGTTAATCCCTTCCAGCGATCAATGAAATATGAGACTCTTTCATTCTCCCTTTGCTTACAGTTTGTAAGACAAAAAACGGTTGTCTTTGGAAAAGTTGAGCTGAACTGAAGAAGAAATCGTTTACAGAGAGCTTCCCATCCAGTAATTGACCAGGTTTGCAACCTTGTTAACGAAACAAAGGCAGGTCCTTGTAATGACTGTACAAAACATCTAAACATAACTACGTCATGTTGCTAAGGGGTTCCCATCATAGGATTACAATGAGAAACAAAATGTGTTAATTGTTTCCCTGGGTCTCCTGAACAATTAAAGATTAGGAATGTAGTACTTGCAAAATTTTATGGGGGAGGAATATTATCAACCCATTCAGTGTAAGATCTCTTTTCTGGTTGAATTTGACACACTTTCCCTTCATAGCTGCCAACCGAACTATTAATGACTCAATAGTAGTTATTAACTTTTGAGAAACATCCGGTTGAGCATGGACCTGAACAGGTTCATAGAATGGAGCATGGATAGATATGGAAACTGGTACTTCAACTGATGGTAGCACCGATGATTATTGCTACACCTGACCCGTAGGATTAGATTTGTGAGGGTGTACTGGTAGAGGAGGATATTCTTGATCTATCTCAATAGCCACAACAAATTCCCTTGGCTGACTGGCTCCAGCACATTTAGGAGGAAGACTACCTGAAGTAGTTCTGCATTCATCCTCTTCAATTATTTCCTTTCTTCCTCTTGTTGTGAAAATATTTGCTCTAATGAGATAGATTGGCCTTCTCTAGAGGAAGGGTATGTAACCTGATTCATTCCAGTCCCCTTTTTGGATCCCTTATAGAGAGGGGAAGTGGGTTACATGATGGAACACCCTAATTTTGGGTAAGACTTTCATTTCGTGTACCCACACCTTCTTCATTTGTGTCTGTGCGTACAACTTCTTTAGTAGGAACCTCTTCATCCGATCCCCCTAAGTGAGCCTCATCTTGTGGATCAGAAACAACGACATTGATGAAATTAATTTATGCATAACAGATCAAATCTTTTCAATCTGAATTTCTATGATATTTTCTTCTTCCATGCCCCTAATGAGACATTGCCTTTTGTCTATGTGATCCCTCAGGAACATCTTGATGAAACGTAATTTGGAGAGAATCTCCTGAGAATTTGGCTCTTCATTCCTCTTGAGGCTTCTTCCCTAAATGAGAAAAGAATGAATTTATATGAGGAAGGGATTGAGGATTTGAAAAAGTCCTCAGTCTGGTGGACTGGGGTTTTTCCTACTATTCCTGATCAACTCCTCGAATCCTATTTGTTGTTTCTGAGGGTTGGGTTAATAGAGTCCCCTATCCGGAAAGTTGGGGTGGCTCTTGACATGCAATATCTGATACCTTCTTGTAATCTCTCCTAGTCTTGCGGACCATGGTCCGAAAATTAGCTGGATGAATCAAACGAAATCCACTTTTTTCACCTGGCTCAAAAGACCATTGTATGATTTCTGACAGTTCTATCAATTGGTGATGTGCTTTCTTAATACGAGAGTCATGTTCATTATTTTGATTTTCTTGATGCAGGAGTAGTTCAACAACTTGTTCTCAGTATTCTTGACTTTGAGAAGAACTAGTTGAGGCATGTTCTTGGGAAAGCCTTTGATTAAAAACAAAGACAAATGACTGTGCCCGGCCATGGGACATACCATTTCATGAGACCGTTTTTAGTGGGATTTGCTGACTAGAGAGCACTGTGAAATTCAGTGCTCCATGAACACCCCATCATCTGATATGAATACTAGATGGGGCATTGGAAATTAACTGGTGCAATCTTCTTAATGATCCAAGGCATGAACACAGAAGGGATCTCTACTTCTTTTCAGACTTTGGATATCGAGAAACTGAGAGAGATGCCAAGTCAATTTGGCGTTGTAACCCTTCTATTATCTTCTTGCGATTTTCATATTCATCATAAGATAATATTTTATTTTTTAACTGACAAAGAGTTTTCCATATGTTGAGATGAATATAATGAATTCCATCTTCCGTCAACATCTCTGGAATATCATACTAAGAGTCATCCAAATTCTAAAACATGACTCGCACTTAACATTTTTCAAGTTGTTTTATAATGTTCAGTATTTCATATTTATCATTAAATGATGATTATTCTACATATTTAGACTAGAGCTTGTGATTACTTATTTCTTCATCGGATTCAACAAGATTAGTAGAGAATCCACTGATCAAAGTAAAAGATGAATGTCCCAGGGGTGGTTCGGAGAATGACCTACACCCTGGGCTATCTTCTGATTGAGAAAGTATTTCACTATCTGATGGTAAAGCACTAGATATGAATGGATTCACATTTTTAAGTGCATCAATAAAATAGGTCTTTCTCGTCACTGCATTATCTTCTGAATAATTTTCTATACAATGCGAATTACTAATGCGGAGAGGGCTTTCGTGGCTAAATTCATCATCATGGGGAGGACCTCCATGATGGGTCACATCAAAAGATGAAATCTCTTACTCCTTGATCTTCTAGCCACACAGAGGTTTAATATATCTCTCATCTGAAGATAAAACATCGAGATCGATCGAACTGTCATGATGTAAGCCTTCATGAGGATGTTTCTGATAAAGACCTTCAAAATTAATGTTCCCACTATTGGGAATTGAGAGAGTAGAATCTTGAATTCCAACAGATAATTGTCTGAGGGCTTCATGAACACCAGCATCGAGTAAGGCCTTATCAGAGATGGTCCCTTTATTTTTTGATTGTGTTGGGCAGGACTTCTTCTTAGACGCCTTCTTACCCAATTTGGTAGGTGTGTGTTCCTGATTAGTAGAAATGATCAGGTTAGGCTCATTGTCTCCACTCAAACCCGGTGTATGTGCCTGATTTGGTTGTTCGTATGATATGGGGTAGTACTCCCCACAACCCTCTTGGACTGGAACATATGTGGGTGTATGTTTCAGAGTGACCTGTTTATTTGTCACTCCACCGGTAGAGATAGATTTATGTGTCTTTCCCTGAGATGCTGCTGAAACTGTTATAATATACTGGAAGGCGTCCAGAATATGAGCAGGGATTTTCTTATGCTCTTTCACCATTGATAGAATGTGCTTAGTGACTTCAGCTACCGGAACGGGGATGTACATCAATTAAGTTCTTGGAGTAGGTGTATGTTCCTGCTTCTGTCCTCCTTTTCCTGTTAGTGAGTCCTGACACTACTCAATTTTGGGGGCCAAGAGTAGAGTCTGCCTCTTATTTGTCACCGGAGCTTTCTTAATGACTTCTCCAAGTGCTTCCAAATGATACTGTTGGTAGGCTTGATCAATACTATAAGGTTTCAGTTCATACTGATTGCACTCCGCAGAATGTGGTTGACGATCTTCCTTCAATACTGACAGACGAGACTGCTGGCATGATTGATGAGTATAAGAATGTGTATGTTCATGATTACCAATTGTCAACACATTAGGTTGGCAGGATCCGTAGTATGTAGTTAGACGAGCCTGATGACTAGATGATGATTTATAAACAGGTGTATGTTTCTGTCTATAGTACTCCACAGGAATTGCCTAGTGGGATTGGCGTGCTGCCTCCAGACGAGTCTGCTGGACAGTGGAATTAAAAGGGACGGGTGTGTGTGCCCACTCATTGCATGACACCAAGTTAAATTTGTGGACATCTCCGGAGATGGAATAGATGATAACCTGCTCACTTTTGACTGGATTTTGCCTCTGGCGGTTCGTATTTCCTTCTCGGGTTCGACGAACCTGATCCGAATGCCTGGTAATGATACCCTCATCATGTTGAGGGTGCACTTCTGCAAGAGTCTTGTAGTGATTGTTGATGGGGTCCCTCGAGAAGGACACTTGTCTCCTTGAATAAAGGCCATGAGGGGCCTGATCATTCACCTCCCTAGAATATAGGAGGTACTGGTGATTGCGTATTGGGGATAATGCCCCGAAACGGTTGAAAATGGTGGTTTGTACCACCTGCTTCTTGATCGCTTGTCGTCGCTGTCCAGACGACCCGGGTAAATTATTGACTTGGAGGGCTTGTCGAGGGGCCTCCTGAGACGGAATAGTACTGTTTTGACGGTACTCCTTAATTAGTGCATTAGATACCCAACATTGAAGAATCTGAGTAGCTGATGTCATCCTCAGAGCAGACGACGATCCAGCAGGAGTAGCAGCGGAGGCATTCACGGCAGAATTATTCACAACAGACATATTCACTGGTTTGAACTTGAGAGAAGTGATTTCTATAATGCCAAAGATCATGGAAAAGAGTGCATGTTTGATATAACAGACGTAATCAAGATATTTCAGACCACTACATCTTTTGGATAAGCACATATGTTATTGACTTTCTTGCTGTCCCTCTCATTGAGGTTAAATAGGGTCCTAACAAAGAGGTAAAACATCACTTTAAATTGGTTAATGATTCACATTGGGTTCACCATTTTGTGTTTCCTCTGGAATTGGGGATGACCTCGTTGATTCAAGGTTCAAAAATTCCAATCGGTTTCTAATGGGTTTGTACATATAACTGGAAACATCCAATGATTCCATATCCATTTGGACCTACTTTGCAAAGGTAGGAACTCATTAGTTGTAGACCGATGAGGCTTATGAATTTGCATTGTTCGAGAGGATGGGAGGTCTGACTCATCACACCTTTTTTTAGGGGAATTATTGTCTACTCCGGGACACTCTATATAGATTTTTGTTATGTTCGTGAATCCTTATTAAATTACCAAGTGTAAAATGAGTTTTCCTTTATATCTGACAATCAATGATTGATATGTAGGAAATTTAGAGAATCTGTTATATGTATTTGAGGTTCTTCATAGATAGAGAATCAACTGTATTCGTTATATATTCTTAGTAAATGGAATCCTTTAATACGTTATATAAAAGTCTCTTGGTCATTATGATGACCATACTGGCTTTAATGCCACTCAGTGGGGCACTTGATGTTTATCGTCAATCAAAAGGACATACATTATTTCAGAGTTGGTATCGTACCCGCAGATGGGCTACCTTAGTATCATTTATTTAGAAAAGGAATCAGAACCCACATAGTTTGAGTAAGGGAGTATGATTTTAATGTATTATGACGGGTCAAGATAGATGTCATAATTACTTTTACACTCTAATCTCACGTGAGTAATGCTCGGTGTGAGAAAAAAGAGGTATTGGAAAAACCAGAAAATTATGCCATGAAAGACGCAATCATAATAAATGATGTGGGGATTATGTATGTATAACTGCCATAATAGATGAATATTAATATTTACTTCAGGGAAGATATCCAGGAATAAGGTCCATAATGTTATATGTACTTTATAGAGATTTGGAAACTCTATCTTGGGGCTTACTCATGAGGAAGATGCCCGAATTAGGAGGGGACTTATGGTTGGGTTTTACTCCTGAGAAGGAAGCCTAGATCAAAAAGAAGATTAAGGTTGGTTAAGAGAAATTTATACTGGGGATTATTCCTTCGGAGGAGGCCCAGGTTAATTGGAATTGAAAGTCAAGGGACTTGGGGCATACTCCTAAGGAGGATGCCCAAATTTGAGACTGGGGATTACTCTTGAAAAGGAAACCTAGGATAAAGGAATTATGGTTGGGGCTTCCCACTACTGGAAATAAGACTTTTCCCAACACATGCATACCAATGGTTCCAAGAAACTGTTTGTATAGGTAGTATTTCCCAATGGTTTCATCAAACCGTTGGGAAAGATGTTTTAAAAGTCTCTTTTCCCAACGGTTTGATGAAACCGTTGGGAAAGAGTTTCTATCCCTTTTCCCAACGGTTCCATTAAACCGTTGGGAAAGATTGACTTTCCCAATCGGTTTTTAAAAATCGTTGGGAAAAAAATTCCCCAAATTAGACAGAAGCCTCCCCACGATTCCAGAACCATTCCGCTGATCTCCAAAAGCTCTCTAGAAGCAATTCCTTCGCAGAAACCCTTGAGAATCCCCAGATTTTCCATCGGATCAGCTGTTTCCAAGTTACACTCCTTCCATATATTATTAAGGATATAGTTCCTCCCCTTATCAATCAAATCCTTCTATTCTCAAGGATTTGGTTATTCCCAATTTTCAGGGTTTTGGTAAAATTTTATTATTCAATAATCCACGAATTGTGTACTCAAATCACTACATAAGTGTATGTCCAATTAATGTTTTCATTACACATTTACATTTATATGTGAATGGTGTCTATTTTGTTCTAATTTTAAAGATTCATAGTTTTTATTAATCTCAATTATTCAAATATTACTTCTTCATGTATATAAACTCATAAGAAATTGTTTGAATTATTTATTGATATCATTTCATGAAAATCACTCCTTTCATTAAGATCTTGTCAATCATGAAGATCTTGTTAATCTTATTTTTTTTACACTCTGTGTATTACATAACATGTATGTATCATGTTTCTATCAAAAATCTCTACATATATAAAATGACACACTGTTCACTTATCCTTTGCACAATAGAACATATGGAGTATCTTCTTGAACTTTGCAAAATAGTATGTGGTCCCTAATTAGTACGTGTTCCTTCTTCATGAAAATAATTCATAGAATGTCAAATTCTCAATATTAGTTAATATTAGTTTTTCTAATATAACCATTAATCATTCTGCCTTCGACATCATAGATGTGTTATTCAATCACCTTTTTAAGACACAATGACCATTTTCACTGATTTGGGGTTCCACAAAATTCTTTGTAAAATCAAAAAAAATGCATGTATTGAATTGTGTTTCTCATATGGTTTCATGGAAACAAGTTCATCTAGAAATCATGACTGTGTGGTTCAAATATCATGAGGACCAGAAGATTATTATTTTTCACACAAATGATGTTGTTTTCTGCAACTATGTGTTTTTTTTCACCTTTTTTTGCTGAAAGGAGAGCTTTTTGGTCATTAATCATGGTTATGGGTGGTCATTTAGGATGTAAGATAGTGAGACATCATTTTACATGATATATCAAATATTATTATTGATTTATGTTCAATTTGATTGTCTTTAACAAGTGATGTTGTTTAATAAGTTGTTATTAATGGCTGTAATAATGACAATATGGCCCCCCAGACACCCCCAAGACAGCCCCTCGGACAACCCCCCGGACAGCCCCCACCCTCCTCCATGGACCCCAGACAGCCCCCTGAACACCCCCCGAATAGCCCTCGGACAGCCCTCGGACAGCCCCCAGAAAGACCCCCCACCCTCCTCCTTGGACCCCAGAGATCCCCCATGACACTCCCCGGACAGCCCCCACCCTCCTCCATGGAACCCAGGAAGCCCCCCAGACACACCCCGGACAGCCCCTGAACAGCCCCCGGACAGCCCCCCAGACACCCCCCAGACACCCCCCGTATAGCCCCCCCCACCCTCCTCCTTGGACCCCGAACAGGCCCCTGGACACCCCCCAGACAGCCCCCCGGACACCACCCAAACATCCACCCAACCTCCTCCTTGGTACCCGGACAACCCCCAGACATGCCCCCAGACAGCCACGACCAGCCCCCCGGACACCCCTCGGGACCACTCAAACTGTCTCTCTTTTTTTCAAAATGGACTACATTTTAAGTGAAATCAAAAACTGTCATTTGGAAAACTGACCAAACGCTTTTGGATTCTGTTGAAACTTTAGTAAAATGATCCATGGGTCATATGGGACGTGTAGGATTCAACCTTGCCTCTATACGAGGCACTATGTGGCCAACACCACCCAAACATTCTCTCTTTTGTTTAAAATGAACAATATTTTACTAACATATGCCAAACCGACCAAACGCCTACGGACTCTGTTGAAACTTTAGGAAAATGATCCATGGGTCATATGTCATGTGTATGAGTCAAACATGTCAAAACTCAAGCCACGGTGTGGCCGGGACCACTCAAATTGTCTCTCTTTTGTTCAAAATGGACTAAATTGTAAGTGAAACAAAAAATTGACATATTGGAAACTGACTAAACGCCTTCGGATTCTGCTTACAATTTAGGAAAATGATCCATGGGTCATATGTGACGTGTACGAGTCAACCTCGCCTCAATCCGAGGCACCTTGGGGCCAAGACCACCCAAACTGTATCTCTTTTGTTTCAAATGGACAATATTTTATGTAGATACACCAAAACGATCAAACTGATTCTGATTGTGTTGAAACATTAGGAAAATGATCTATGGAACATATGGGACGTGTACGTGTAAACTCCGCCTCAATCCGAGGCCTGGTGTGGCCGACACCACTCAAAATGCCTCTTTTTTTAATGTAATTGATTTTAAATGAAAAAAACAACTGTCATACAGAAAATTGAGCAAACACCTATGGATTCTATTGAAACTTTTGGACAATGATCCACGGGTCATATGTGATGTGTATGAGTCAACCCCACCTCAGTCTGAGGCACCGTGGGGCCGGGACAACCCAAACTGCCTCCCTTTTGTTGAAAATGGACTAAATTGTAAATGAAATCAACAACTGTCATACGGGAAACTCACCAAATGCCTTCTAATTCTAATGAAACATTAGAAAAACGATCCATGGGTCATTTTTGATGTGTAAGAGTAAATCCCGCCTCAATGAGAGGCGCGGTGTGGTCGACACTATCCAAAATGTCTCTCTTATGTTAAAAATAGACAATATTTTATGTACATACGCCAAACCAATAAAACAGATTCTGATTGTGTTGAAACATTAGGACAACGATCCATGGCGCATATGTGACATGTAAGAGTCAACCTTGCCTCAATTCAAGGATCGGTGTGGTCGACACCACTAAAAGTGTCACTCTTTTGTTAAAAATGGACTTAATTTTATGTGAAAACAACAACTGACATACGCCAAACCAACCAAATTCCTACGGATTCTATTGAAACATTAGAAAAACAATCCATGTGTAATATGTGACATGTACGAGTCAACCTTGCCTCAGTCCGAGTTGTGGTGTGGCCGGGACCACTCAAACTGTCTCTCTTTTGTTCAAAATGGACTAAATTGTAATTGAAATCAACAACTGACATAAGTGAAACCTACCAAATGCCTTCAGAATCTGTTGAAACTTTAGGAAAACGATTCATTGGTCATATTTGATGTGTAGGAGTCAACCCCGCCTCAATACGAGGCGTCGTGGGGTTGAGACCACCCAAAATGACTCTCATTTTTTTAAAATGGACAATATTTTACGTTCATACGCCAAACCGATCAAACGGATTCTGATTGTGTTGAAACATTAAGAAAATTGATCCATTTCTCATATGTGACATGTAAGAGTCAGCCCCGCCTCAATCTGAGGCCCGGTGTGGCCGGCGCCACTCAATGTGGATCTCTTTTATTTAAAATGGAGTTAATTTTAAGTGAAAACAACAACTGGAATATGTCAATCCAACCAAACACCTTCTGATTCTGTTGAAACTTTTGGAAAACGATCCATGGTTTAGATGTGACGTGTACAAGTCAACTGTGCCTCAATCCGAGCTGCGGTGTGGCCGAGACCACTGAAACTGTCTCTCATTTGTTTTAAATGGATATAATTTTAAGTGAAAACTACAACTAACATACACCAAACCAACCAAGTGACTTTTGATTCTATTGAAACTTTAGGAAAACGATCCATGGGTCCTATGTGACGTGTAAGGGTCAACCACGCCTCAATCCAAGTTGTGGTGTGACCAGGACCACTCAAACTGTCTCTCTTTTGTTCAAAATGGACTAAATTGTAAGTGAAATCAAAAACTAACATACGGGAAACTGACCAAACGCATTTGGATTCTATTGAAACTTTAGGAAAACGATCCATGGGTCATATGTGACATGTACAAGTCAACCGCACCTCAATATGAGGCACTGTGTGGCCGAGACCACCCAAACTACCTCTCTTTTGTTCCAAATGGACAATATTTTACGTACATAGGCCAAACCGATCAAAAGGATTCTGATTGTGTTGAAACTCTAGGAAAATGATCCATGGCTCATGTGTGACGTGTACAAGTTAACCCCACCTCAATACGAGGCCCGGTGTGGCTGACACCACTCAAAGTGCCTCTCTTTTTTTAAAATGTACTTAATTTTAAGTGAAAACAATAACTGACATATGTAAAACTAACTAAACGCCTACAGATTCTGTTGAAAATTTAGGAAAACGATACATGGGTCATATCAGATGTGTACAAGTCAACCGTGCCTCAATCGGAAGCCCGGTGTGGCCGACACCACTCAATGTGCCTCTGTTTTGTTTGAAATGGACTTAAATTTAAGTAAAAACAACAAATGACATACGCCAAACCAACCAAACGCCTTCGGATTCTATTGAAATATTATTGAAAAGATTCATGGGTCATATTTGATGTGTACGAGTCAACCCCTCCTCAATCTGAGCTGCGGTGTGGCCGGGACCACTCAAACGGTCTCTATTTTGTTCAAAATGGTATAAATTGTAAGTGATATCAACAAAAGACATACGAGAAACCAACCAAACACCTTCCGATTATATTGAACCATTATGAAAACTATCCATGGGTCATATGTGATGTGTACGAGTCATCCCCGCCTCATTCCAAGTCCTCGTGTGCCCAGGACCACACAAACATCCTCTATTTTGTTCAAAATGGACAATAGTTTACGTACATACGCCAAACCGATCAAACGGATTCTAATTATGTTGAATCTTTAGGAAAATGATCCATGGCTCATACGTGACATGTACGAGTAAACCCTGCATCAATCTGAGGCCTGGTGTGGCCGAAACCACTCAAAGTGCCTCTCTTTTGTTTAAAATGAACTTAATTTTTACTGAAAACAACAAATGACATAAGAAAAAAGATCCAAAAACCTTCGGATTCTATTTAAAATTTAGGAAAACGATCCATGGGTCATATGTGACATGTGTGAGTCAACCCCACCATAATTCGAGCTGCGGTGTGACTGGGACCACTCAAACTGTATCTCTTTTGTTGAAAATGGACTAAATTGTAAGTGAAATCAACAACTGTCATACCGGAAATCATCCAAATGCCTTCGGATTCTATTAAAACATTATGAAAACAATCCATGGGTCATATGTGATGTGTACGAGTCAATCCCTCCTCAATACGAGGTGCGGTGTGGCCGACACCACCCAAACTGTCTCTCTTATGTAAAAAATGGACAATATATTACGTACATATACTAAACCAATCAAACAGATTCTGATTATATTGAAACTTTAGGAAAATGATTCATGGATCATACATGACGTGTATGAGTAAACCCCACATCAATCCTAGGCTCGGTGTGGCTGACACCACTCAAAGTGCCTCTCTTTTGTTTAAAAGGGACTTAATTTTAAGTGAAAACAACAACTCACATAAGCTAAACCAACCAAACGCCTTCGGATTCTGCGGAAACTTTAGGAAAACGATAAATGGGACATATGTGACATGTACGAGTCAGCCTCGCCTATATCCGAGCCGTGGTGTGGCTGGGACCACTGAAACTGTCTCTCTTTTGTTGAAAATGGACATAATTTTAAGTGAAAACAACAACTGACATACACCAAACCAACCAAACTACTTCTGATTCGGTTGAAACATTATAAAAACGATCCATGGCTCATATGGGATGTGTACAAGTCAACCCCACCTCAATCCGAGCCGTGGTGTGACCGGGACCACTCAAATTGTCTCTCTTTTGTTCAAAATGGACTAAATTGTAAGTGAAATCAACAACTGACATACGGGAAACCGACCAAACGCATTCATATTCTGTTGACACTTTAGGAAAATGATCCATGGGTCATATGTGATGTGAAAGATTCAACCTTGCTTCAATCCGAGACGTCGTGTGGCCGGGACCACCCAAACTGCCTCTCTTTTGTTCAAAATGGACAATATTTTACGTACATACTCCAAACAGATAAAACGGACTCTGATTGTCTTGAAACATTACGAAAATGACACATGGATCATATGTGATGTGTTCGAGTCAACCCCACCTCAATCCGAGGCCCGGTGTGGCTGACATCACTCAAAATGCCTCTGTTTTGTTTAAAACGGACATAATTTTAATTGAAAACAACAACTGACATACGCCAAACCAACCAAACTCATAAGGATTCTACTGAAACATTAGGAAAACGATCCATGGGTCATATGTGACGTGTAAGAGTCAACCCCGCCTCAACCCGAGTTGTGGTGTGACTGAGACCACTCAAACGGTCTCTCTAATGTTTAAAATGGACTAAATTGTAAGTGAAATCAACAACTGACATACGGGAAATCCAACCAAACACCTTAAGATTCTATTTAAACTTTAGTAAAATGATACATGGGTCATATGAGACATTTACGAGTCAACCCCACCTCAATCCGAGGCACCATGGGGCCGGGACCACCCAAACTGCCTCTCTTTTGTTCCAAATGGACAATATTTTATGTACATATTCCAAAACAATCAAACGGATTATAATTGTGTTGAAACATTAGGAAAATAATCCATGCATCATATGTGACATGTACAAGTCAACCTCGCCTCAATCCGAGGCCCGGTGTGGCCGAAACCACTCAAAGTGCCTCTTTTTTTTAAAATGTATTTAATTTTAAGTGAAAACAACAATTGTCACACGGAAAACTAACCAAACGCCTATCGATTCTATTGAAACTTTAGTAAAAATATCCATGGGTAATATGTGATGTGTAAAAGTCAACACCTCCTCAATCCGAGCCGCGGTGTGGCCGAGACAACCCAAATTGCCTCTCTTTTGTTGAAAATGGACTAAATTGTATGTGAAATCAACAACAGTCATATGAGAAACTGAACAAACGCCTTTTGATTCTATTGAAACATTAGGAAAATGATCCATGGGTCATATGTGATGTGTACGAGTCAACCCGCCTCAATCTGAGGCTTGGTGTGGCTGACAACACCCAAATTGTCTCTCTAATGTTAAAAATGGACAATATTTTATTTACATACGTCAAACCGATCAAATGGATTCAGATTGTGTTGAAACATTCGGAAAACGATACATGGATCATTTTTGACATGTACGAGTCAAGCCTGCCTCAATACGAGGCCTGGTGTGGCCGACACCACTCAAAGTGACTCTCTTTTGTTTAAAATGGACTTAATTTTATGTGAAAACAACAACTGATATACGCCAAACCAACCAATCACTTTCAGATTCTATTGAAACTTTAGGAAAACGATCCATGGGTCATATTTGATGTGTAAGAGTCAACTCTGCCTCAATCCAATCCATGGTGTGGCCGGGACCACTCAAACTGTCTCTCCTTTGTTCAAAATGGACTAAATTGTAAGTGATATCAACAACTGACATACGGGAAACAGACCAAACGCCTTCGGATTCTGTTGAAACATTAGGAAAACTATCCATGGGTCATATGTGACATGTATGAGTCAACCCCGCCCGAATTAGAGTCACCGTGGTGCCGGAACCACCCAAAATGCCTCTCTTTTGTTCTAAATGGACAATATTTTATGTACATACGCCAAACCGATCAAACGGATTCTGATTGTGTTGAAAAATTTTGAAAATGATTCATGGATCATATGTGACATGTAACAGTCAACCCCATCTCAATATAAGGCCCAGTGTGGCACTTATGGAGTCACAAGTGATGAGACTCCTAAGAAAATACCTTTTCACCATATATTAGAAAAGTGGTTGTCATATGAAGATTGAAATGGGTGTAAATAATATTTGAGTTATTGAAACTCTTATTCAAATATACTGGATGATTTTTGTCATATTAAGATTCAAATGGGGAATTGTTCACCATGTCTCTAATCAAAGAGGTTTTGTTCTTTATTGTTGTTTTAAGTTTGTCACTGTTTTAAGTGTTGTTTTTTATGTTGGTGTATGCACTGGAGGGGCTACTGGAGGGGCTGCTGTGCAACAATTCTGGAAATACACAATACCAATAGTTTAAAACCGTTGGTATACTTTGAGAAAGAATTATACCAACGGTTCAATAAAATGTTGGTAAAAAAACTATCCCAACAGTTACAAACCATCGGTATAGTATTTTTTATTGAACATATGCCAACTGTTTCATTGAAACCGTTGGGAAAAAAACTATACCAACGGTTTAAACTATTGGTATAATATCAAAATCCTAGAATTCCCAATGGTTCTAAATCGTTGGGTAAATCTTTACCAACGGTTCAACAAGAACCGTTGGCAAATCAATACATAGAGTGGGCTATTCCAACGGTTTAGTTCAAACCGTTGGTAAAGATCTTTCCCCAGGCCTTACTTCCCTACTGTTTGGACAACCGTTGGTATAGAATATACCAACCATTTTCCAGCCTATACAAATGGTTTAGAACCGTTGGTATATCCTCCATTTCCAGTAGTGTACTCCTAGGGTGGATGCCCAAATTTGGGAAATTATAACTGGGGCTTACTCATAAGAAGGAAGCCCAGGTTAAGGGATTTTGGTCTTTCCCCTAAAGAGGATGCCCAAATTAGGGTACATGGGGCTTACTACTAAGGAGGATGCCCAAATTAATGAGAATTTGGTATGGGTCTTACTCTGGAAAAGGAGGACCAAATTATAGATCCTATCAACTTAAGAGATGAGGTTGAATGAATGAAATATCTTACTTTAGTGACTTAATGATATGTAAATCACTAGGTTTTGAGCCATGATTCCACAAAATTTTTTTCAAATAAGGAATCCAGTCAAGAAATTGTGCCATAAATGGCTATGGATATAGTTCTGAGGGATTAATCCTGAAGAGGATAGGTGGATAGGTATAGGTGGGGTGAAATGGGCAGGAAGGGGCACCCAAAAATAAAGGGGCACGCAAGTCCTTGCTGGTGCGCAAGTACTACGTGGGCGCGCAAGTCTTAGTCACGCATGTGTACCTGCGCCACACATGGGTACTTGCGCAACTATCAACCCTTAAGGTAGAACATGGGCAAGGATTGACCCAATCCTTTAATAGTATCTTTAGATACTTCCAAAAGAGAGTCACACAAGTTTTGGAGAAGGAGTAAGGTGGCACACAATTGCGGCAATTTCCCTTAATGGTTGGCCACTCAGGCGCGCAAATGTTGATGAGTTTCAACTACTAGGTCATCCTCCTCCACTTTAGATCTTCCATTCTAGGTATGAAATTACATTAGCGGTGTTAAGAAGCTTTTATAAGAGACTAGGGCACCTGGATCTCAAATATGAGGTTATGGAATTTTTGGATTTTTTAAAATGGGGGGCCCACAGGGGTATTTATAGGCTGAAGAGACCCTGGGTGAAATTTCAAAGAGGGTGCACAAGTCACCTGTGCGACCATTAGGCGGCGCACATGTGTACTTTCATGACTATGAATAATATTGCGTGACCTAAATGGAAAAGAAACGTTGTTCATGAGTTTGTCAATTTTTGATGTTTTCTTCAAAGGATGAATCAATTTATGCTAAGGCATTTCCCTTTCCATTCATTTAGACTCTATGACAAAAAAGGAGTGTCAAAACCACCTCAATCAAGGGAATGGTATTAGTGGTCCCTTATAATGGATCTTCCATAGTTGGACTATGCTCCATTATCTTATCAACCATTCTCATTAGGATAGTAGCATCTACCATAACCACCTCAGTTCGAGGCTCAATTAACGCAAGTATTGGTGTTGGTGGATGAGTCTCAAGCACCATTCGAACTGACATTCCAAAATTTATCATTCATTCATAGGATTTAAAGGCAAAAAATATAAGTTCATACATTTGTAAGATACTTATGAGAATTATATTGTTCATTAGGGAGATCCTAGATGTTTACCGGTATTTCCTCAAGCAAGGTCTCATTTTTGGGTACTGACTCAGTTGTAGTAACTAATATCCATATTTACATGACCAAAAAAATCAGTATGAAACCCCAAACTCACCCCTTTAGGGGTTGAGGTTCCCTCACAATCTATATGTGGCATGTTGTGGATCTCTCTATATTTAGTTATCCCTAATTCCTAGATAAGGGGAAACAAGATCAGGTGATGTGTTTAAGGGTTGTGTGATGTCCAAAAATGAACAAGGATCATCAGATTTACCTAAGTAGTAGTAGCATGTCTATCCACATTTTGGACACTGTAGTGACCCTAACATTTTACACATATTATTACATGTTTTTGAGAATAAATAACCTTAATATAATAACTACATATTGTAATGTCGAGTGTCTTGCTAAAATTTTGTACATAATTAGAAAACAAGAAACAAAAATATAACATTTTTCCTATAATGAGATCATAATTCCATTTTATATCCTATAATTGAATTAGATAACCTACGAAATATATAGAAAAAAAGGGATGAGAAAAAATCCAAATAACTGAATAAACATAGAAATAATGAAAATCACATGTGTCAAAAGGCATAAAATAACATCATAAAAAGGCTTGGAAAATGATTAATCATATTGAATTATAACATGTATATCATGGGATCCATTAATAATGGAATAATATGAATGTGTAAGTAATATAAAACCTGAAGTAAACATAATTCAAGGTTAACTTCCAAGACAATATCACATAGTATACAAAGTCATATACTCAAATATGTTTACTCTTTAATCCCATATACAACATATCATGAGACTGAACACTTCCCAACGAATTGGAGATCTATTTTGGTGAACCCATCAAATAATTATCATCAATATGTGTTCCACTTGAATAATATAACATAAGTAATAAACATAAGGGTTATACCAGGAATGAAAAGAATAACATAATCATGTTACAAGGCATAAAAAATGGGAATATCATAATGGTGCTCAGTAAAAAGTACATTTAAAAAGTAAATGAACATTAATAAGTGTAATAGGATTATATCATGATAAATTATGTACAATTTAAGTGAAATCATATAAAAATATTGTTTAATAAACATTATAAATGAGTAACTTTAATGTGGATTATGAGAAAATATTAAATAGACTTAAAGAGGTAATCACATAATTTTTATTATAAACCAAAAATGAACTAAGATATATTTTTATGTTGAATTAAGTGATTTTATACAAATAATGGTTTCTTAAAATATATTATGGAGTTTAATTTATTATGTGTATGAAATTGGTATGTTTCCTTTATTCAGACATGCATACCAAAAATTTTTATAATGGTGAACCATTTAAAACACGTAATTCGCAATAAAAGAATGATGAATGGAACTGGATACTTATTCCTGGAACATATAAATAGAATATGAATTAATTTTATAATAATAATTATGAAAAATATACGATTAAAGATAGAAAAAGCGTGACTCAAAGAAATGTTGAAATTTTCGAGATATCTCTTACCATATGTTTGAATGTGTTATATACTTTCACATAATATCTTGTATAATAAAATTAGATTCATTAATAATTTAATTAAAAAACATATTCGACATTAATTTTATTTATTATGATTTTACTTATTTTATTTATGACTATTTTTAGGGGTTCTAATGTTTATTTTTGTTGTACTACGTGCATTTGTTTCCGGATTTAATGATCAGTTCCCTTATGTTTAATTATGGGTGTTCTTATAAAATGGAAGTAAAGCACCATAAGTGAAATTATATTATATTTATGTACTTATATAATTTTTAATAATCCCATATATAAATTTTTTTCATTCTGTTATGAGGATGATTCTTTATATATAACTCTAAAGATAAACATTTAGTTTTTTTGGTCAATTATTCGATAATCACAAACTAGTTTGGTTTTATTATTTAATATAATGCATATATATTACATCCAGAACATGAAACCAGTTATAATACACATTTTACAATATTTATTATCCATTAAAATGGGTTTTTACTTTACGTGAATTTATTAATGGAAAACAAAAACACATCATCCATGAATGCGGTGAATCGAAACATCACAAATGATGTTTTCATTTTTAGAGTAAAATGATACGATAATGTTTATTTATGTATATTAAATTAACATAATAAAATTATTGTATATATATTATACTAGTTTCATTATTATATTTCTGATAGGTGAGGTGAGGGATGGGTAATAAATAAAAATATATTTAAAGAGAAAGAAGGATGATTTTACATCTTTAATCTCGTCTCCTAGAAAACTGCCACAAGGAACTTGAGTTTGGAATTTTAGTGTGACCAGAAAGACCATGATTTTGGGAAGAGGGTTGGGAGGGTAATTTGGATGAATATAAGCATTATCCATCTCTTATATGGTCTGATGATAATTGGTGGTGAGAGGTGGTATTTATAAGTTGTGTAGAATGGTTCTTTGATTATTATAATCATTTGTTTATTATTTTGGCCCAAGACTATAAAATGTGTTGATTATAGTGACTATGTATATTGAATAGTTCATGTGATTTAGATCCAATGCTTTCTTACATCATCCATGAATCAAAAATTCATGTATTAGGATAAAAATTAAATATACCATTAATTACCTTATTTTGTTATTCAATAAAAATACAACTATTTTAAAAAAAAATACAAAAAAAATAACAAAAACATTTTTCGATGTTTATATTTCAAAAATATATTCCATTTTTATGAGAATAATATAGTAAAATTAAAAATTTAAATTACTAAATAAAATTATCATTAATTTTAAAAAATATCATTTTTAATATTATATCTTATTTTATGACACGTTGAAAAATTAATTAAGGTCGCATAAAATTATATTATAATCATAATAAACATAATATATTATTTTATGAATCTATTAATGAAAATATATTTTGTTTTCAATAATTATATGAAGTTGAAAATCGTAAAAAACACATTTGTTTCACAAAATTCAAACCGATAATTTATAATTTTAAAATATTCATTTACAGAATATATGATTTAAATATATAATCATTTTATTTATAAGATAATTTTTTATAAAATTTCACATTTTAAATTAATATTTTATTTTTAACATTATGATCTAATTTTATAGATTTTTTTATGATTATATCCATTCAAGATGATCCATGTTTTCTTATTTCTTATTTTTTGTCCTGTTGTGAAATTTGGTATTCTTATTCGATTGTTTTCTGACTAATGTATCATTATTAATTTATAATGATAATGTTTTTTTGGGTTTATTATGTTATTTATCTTTATTATATAATATTATATAATTATAAGAAGTTCGTTTGAATTGATATAATTCTGGGTCGTTATTTTATTCCCCACCTGTGAAATTTCACCTTCAAAATTTAATTATACATACGAACATGAAAACATGTTACTATATAATAAACATATGAAAGTTAAACTATGAACATATGATTATAAAATTATTATTGAAAATTATATCCTAATTTGTTATTCCCTTATCTTTAATCTAGTTTATCCATGATGATAGACTTATCCATGATGTTATTAGTTGTGTTTTGTAGTCATAACCCTTAAAAATAACTAGACTAGGATCTGATACCACCATTAGTGGTCTATAAATATTCATAGTGGAATATAATTGATACATAACAATGTACTCCATGGGATGCTACACCTCTAGGGTGGGACACACCACTATCCCCAGTGGTAGCCCTATCTTCATGAAGCCCATGGGTGGAGAGGCATGCTTAGAACAACGCTATCAAGGGAGAGTTTCCAAGGACAACATTCCTTACATTTCTCTCATAAAAACAATATAGAACCCACTCTTTTACACATTTTATTACATTATTTTAATATTACTTAACAATAAAATAAAAATGGAGGATAATAAATTCTTATATATTAGGAAGATTGGGTATATAGTTAAAATACATGAATCCAAAATATCACATGATTTCCATAATTTATTACTAACTCCATTTGATCTCATATAACTGCATTGGATAACCATTAGAATAAATAGACAAAAGGGATGAGATAAAAAGAACATTAAGGAATAAACATATGAATAAAGCAATGAACATGGGTTTGAAAGAATAACATAAAGACATGAAAGGAATGGAAGAATGATAAACATATGAAAGAACTACTTGTAGAACTTTGTATCATGTACTTATAGAATCATATTAATGTGGTAGAAACATACAACATGACAGAAAAATGAATCAATTCTAACTACCATGACTATGTAACATGGTGTAAAAACACCCATAATGCATTAGGATTCCTACCTAATCCCACGTGTGATGTCTCGAGTGACTAAAAATTAACCATTCTAATGGATCTCTATCTAAGAGAACGAATCATAACATGTTAATATATATTTGGTCTATATGAATAATTTAAAAAAAGGAATAAACATAATGGTTACTCATGGAAGGAAATGGGTATCATAATTGTGTCATAAGGCATAAGAAATGGGTGTGTCATAATGGTGTCCATGAATGAATAGATTTAAATTATAGGTGATAATTTATAGGAAAATAGGCATAAATCATGGAGAATTATCTCAAAATGAAGTGAAAACATTTAATAATAGGGTTTATTAATGTAGATACCCAAATCATGATGATCATGGACATTACATTACTTTTGAGGAATACTTAATACATAACAAAAACAGACACACAAGGACCGTAATAGTTTAGTGTGTTTGGAAACTCGGAATATAATCTTCTAATCTTGGTGAAAGATCTTCAACAACTCTCATAATGATCTTCCCCTTTTGTTTTCTTACCTAAAACCTTTCTTCATATCATGGGGGAAAGAAAACATATAAAGGGTGAGCTCAAATTCTCAGTAAGGGTAAACATGGATAAAATAAAACAAATCATATACATTTGAACTTAAAAACATGAACATAATATTTAAACATCAAAATCTTCGGCAATGACATAAAACATGGTAGTACATAAGGCATAAATCATAAAGGAACATTAATCATGATGAACAAGAATGGGAATAAAACATATAATTGTGGAAAAACATTAAGCACATGATATTATTTCTATAGTAGCCAAGGCATTGCTGCCAAGACCATCTTGGTGGAAAAAGTCCCTTACTGAACCGGGTTTACTTTCCGTTCCAGCCCTGTATTACTGAATCAGATTTACTTGTCATTTCATCCATGTCATCTCATGAGATATAGATCTTTACCCAATTAATTGGAGGGAGATATAGGTCCCACCCATCTCATAATGAAATCATTCTTATGTGTGCAACAACATAAACAGAAATCATTCATCGTAACCCAAAGAATAAAATGGGTTTCATAAATATCATCCCATCAGAACATAATCCATACAAAAAATGGATATTATTTCATAATAAGAAAATTGAAACCATGTGAATCATAGAGACATTATACTTGAAACATACAAATTTGAAATAATGTCATCCTAGATGGAAAATGGATTGGATAAAACAATTGAAATGAATTCTTGAGGAAAATATCCTTTCTTCTTCAAAATAAATTTATTTTCACAAAAAGTCATGCAATTTTAAAAGAAATAGATTTTTTTTAAAATAGTCATGAAATATTTTGGAGTAATATTCATGAAAATAAGTCTTTATAAAACCGTAAAAGTCCTTCCATACCGTATAAGTTAAGAAAACATTCTTCTCGTTCTTTTGTCTGAAAAGTCAAAAAGTACATCATAATGTAAAAAAATGATTCCTTACATACCATATAGAAAAAGACAAATTGGGTAAAAATTAAATTAAACATACATAAAAACACTTTTAGAAAACATGGAATTGGATTATAACAATAACCCCAGCAAATAATTACGAATAATCAATCTCGGATAAGAACGAGATTGGAAAGGTTATCCCTTACCTTAGGTCCGATATGATTTGTACGTATCCGAAACTCCTGTATAATGATTTAAATAATGACATTTACTTATTAAAGAATCATATTAATTGTTATGATATCATATATGGTTTACTTATGACTTTGTATTACCCGTTCTTTCTTAAATCCCATGTTAAAGCAACGTTTTGGGTAAAATCATCTTATTTATCGTACATGTTTGGACTTATTGTTGTTGATGTTATTATTACTTACATCATGAATTGCATACTTACATAATTTAAATCATGATTCATATATCATATATATTCATTATATATCCAGAATATACATGTATTTATAATAGTACATAACATATAGACGTAAGAAATGAAATGCACCGTTCATGGAGATGGTAAGCCGTATGTACGCATGAACACTACTTTCATTTCTATTTATTATTTTAATGGAATACATATATTATAATTCCAGTATAATATCATATATAATATCATTAACTCCATCATTTATATATCTCAAATAAGGCATTAAAGAATCACATCACATTGTGGGGGCGGTAGTCCGCACTTCCTCAAATGAGATTATCGTATTTACCAAATATGGAAACCATAAAGGATTGTTATAATTGGTAATTAAAGAATAACAAGGAAATAATAATCATAATATATATCATATATAAATACATTGCCATCATAATGGCCACCATGAGAGGCGGTCGGAGATAATTGAACAATCATCATTTCGTGAGGCGTTAGTTTGCCATCAGAGAAACATTATGTTCTTTATCCATTAGATGGAGGTGTGTGTAAGTGTAATTCTAATCCTTCTCATAACAACATAGTAGTATTTTGAGGATACTGGTGTTATCAAAAAATAATGTATTAAAAAGATTTTAGCGGTTGGAGAAGTAGAATAAATGAAAACAACTTAAGAGAAAATATTACCTTTAATTTGAGTCACTTCCTTTGGTTTGAACCAAAAAGACTTCTTAAAGTGCCTTCTGCCTAATTTAAGGCTTCTAGGGGGAGTCAAGGGATGTAGGGAACTTTTTTGGGCAGCTTTTGGGAGATCCAAAAGGCTTGAGAGGTGTAATAAATTGCATATAAGTGGTTTTCTTTTATAAGGGAGAGGATGGATTCTTTTGGAAAGTGTGGAGATAATATTTTATTATAAACTTATCTTCAGTTTTAAAAGGTACCAAAATAATTAAAGATGAATATAAGACAACTCATGGTCAAAATAAAATCATCCAATCAGAATTGGACATGTTTTGGATAATATTTTAATCATTATAATCTTATTTATTTAATTCATTTATTAATGAGCTAAATATTGCATCATTATTATGTCATTCATAATTTAATTTATTTGAGGTCTAAAAATTAAAAATAAATACCAAAATTTAGGAAATATTTTTAGCTTTCCAACTAATTTTTGTAGTTGAAATGATAATTTATATATCCCCTTATAAAAACTAATTACTAAAGGATTGTTGTTAATGCGAATTTTGTCTTTACATTAAATTAATTAATATAATTTGTCATTGTATTTGATAAGTGGCTCCATGGGGTACCAAAATCGACCCAAGGATGCCAATGTTCGTCCATCAATCATCAAATAAGGTTTGGAAAAGAGTTAAGGTTATTTTGAATTATTATAATATTCTTTTAACCTTGAATTACCCTATTTACTTTTAAACATGTAAAATAAAAGTAAAACGTTACTATTCACCAAAAATTATTTTTAGCTAATTGAACAACATTTTACTTCTTGATATTAACCGTGTCTCTCATATTTTCAAAATTCAACTCACAGAAGTGGTAAAATAACCTTTTATGAAGAATTTCAAAAGCTCATAGGAGGTGGGTAAAAGACGGTGAAAAGTTCAATACAATTTTTATAAATCTAAAATTATTATATAATGATTCCAATGGATTTAATTGAACTTATATAAGTATTATGTATCTATTATGACCTAAAAAAATTTAAATCAAATAAATTATTATTTAAATACAATCTCGGTTTTAACTAATAACTCAGTGTTGTCACTATTCATCAAAAAATTGATGTTTTCCAGAAAAATACCAAAAATTCAGCATGAGCTATATTTGATATTCCAAATTTAAAAATGATGTCAATTTTTCCAAATTCAAAACATAGAAGTGGCCTTAATTAATTTTAAAATCAATTCCTGTTATCAAAACAAATAGCGTGTTTTTTAGAAACAATAACTATCAAAAGATCGAAATTTGTTTATGTCCAAATTCTAAGTGAAATTAATTTCAATGACCAACATTGGATTAAACGGTAAAAATATATTCTAATTACACTTTAATACCAATTTAGAAGATAATATAACCATATAAATTATTGTGATGAAAAATGTTGTGTTTAATTAAAATATAGCGTGTTTTTACTATTCATCAAAATATGAAAGTTATCAGAATAATATGAAAAATTCATCCAAATTAAATTTTTATATCCTGATTCCAAAGAATAATTTCATTTTGTAAAATTTATCTTATAAACATGTCAAAAACTAGATTTAATGTGGGTGCGCCATCAAAAGGCGGAAAAACTGCATTTTTTCTGAAAAATATTATTTTACCAGATAAATTTATTTTATTCTCATACCATGTTCTAGAATATATGTAAGATGGATAATAATGTTATAAAATTCAAAATTTAGATAATACTATTCATAACAGGTAGTCCATAATAATATTATAACAATATATCTTTGTTTAGTGAAACCCAGTATTTCGTTCTGCTCACGCTATTGAGGAAGGTCGCGATTGCGTGTAATGAAACCCACGTCAAGGTTGAATGAAGTGAAATACTACTTTGTTGTTGCGTATAAAAAAATAAAACAACATTTCATTTATACATTAAAAAAATTCTATACTTAATGTTGCGTAGAAAAATTTCTACAAAAGGAACTTGAAATTGTGTGTAACACGAGCCAAGAATAGTGTTGCGTATACTGCAAGATAATACGGTGTTGCGTATAGAGCAGGATAATCTTGTTGTAACATACAATACAAGACATCAATTAAAAATAATAATTATCATAAAATCTCATGTTGTTACATTCTACCCTCCCTTAAAATGAATTTCACCCTCGAAATTTTTCGGGGTTATAAATGGTTTGTTACTTGAGAATTTCATTCATAGAAACCCACATCATAAAAATGAATGATATAACTTATTTTTAAAAAGTGAAGTATGAAACATAACGGTTACCCAAATTAAATCATCACTAGGTTTCCACATAGGAGATCATAGGTGAAAATATGGATATGGAGGAGAAATATAACCATCATGTTCTGATGGAGAGTGGTAGAGAACATGGCTATGAAGAAGCCAATAATCACAAAGCCATAGATTTGTGATGATGTAAGGTACCATCTGATTCATTAGATATAATGGTACTAGGACAACATATTTGGATTTCCAGATAATTTCATTAATGTTGAAGAATTTTGTAATTAAAATAAATTCTAACTTGATTTTGGTACAATCTCATTGTTGTTCATGTCTTGAACAATTTCCACATCATCTCTTAAATAAATGAAGTTGAATTTGTTTTCCATGTAGTGTTAGCAGATCAGGCGATAGAATGATAGGTCATTCCATCTGTCTCAAACATAAGGTCAGAAAAAATTATATACATAAGTCCATCTATGGTGATATTATTATTATATGGTTCCAAAAATGGACTTATACTTCATCTATCATACCGCTTAATAAAATATAACTTGTTTCTACTAACCAGGGACTTCCTGTAGGTCAGTGGTATGTGATAAAGGCATGTCGCACTTCATTTGTGGGTTTTATTCCCACAGCCTTGTCCGATGCGTTGGGTTGTCACCCGTCCTATGGGTTGTCCTTTTTCTATAACTATACTATTATAACATTTTATCAATAAAAAAAAAATCTAGCCTTAAACAATACAAACTTATGATCAACATAATTCATTCCAATATTTAGTCTTATCCAAAATACTTCTTTCCAAAATCATAGTATAAAGAGAAAGATTACTAAAAAGGTCATATAACAAGCACGTGAATACAATCATTTATCCCTCATATATATTGTTGGTCAAATTCCAATATTGTGAATACCATAATCATGTATTCTCTTGAAAAATGAATACCCATTGAACCTTAGTGAAAACATGAATTCTATCAAAAGTTAACTCTTTCCACATACCGAAATCCAAAAATTCTATATACTCAAACAATGATATAACTTTTTCCTTATATTTTTCATGAGCTCATGAATACTATAAATAATTTTATTTTCTTCTTATCCCTTCTTTATGTGCATATCATCTGCTTTCCAAAATATTTGAATCACTTTTCATGGTTATTGGTACCGTATAATTATTTAAAACCACAATGGACTGATACACAGATATTCCAATATACTATAAAAGTACCTGAACAACATTATTCTTGAATACCAATACATAAACACATCAATCCATCCTCTTCAATGATTTTCATGGAATAATTCCTTCCTTTATTTAGAAGTAACCTCTTATGTCAGGGCATTGAGTTGGGTAATGCTCATGTTCTCCACAAACGATACATTGAACTCCATAACAGTCTGTCACTCTGTGACACTTTTCTCCACACAAATAACATATTTCCCTCTATTTGAGGTATTCCTCAAGGTTCTTATTCCCTTATTTAGAAATCTCAATCTTCTTTTCTCTATGCTCATCACCATGCTAACATGCATAAAATTCCATCTTCCTCTTATTTTATGACTTAGCAATACCACCAAAATTCACCTTGTTAATCATATATCATGATGACTGATTCGGCATAATCACAATATCTTTCTCTCTAGGCATTACACAATTTTTATGATCACAGTCACCAATTTTTCCATCAGAATCAACGTTAACAGAATTCCTTCTCGTTCCTTCTATTGACTAAAAACAGAAACGATAGTGTAAGAAATATTTAAAATAACAAGGAACCACATAATCATTAAGAGTCACTTATGGGATTTCTAACTTATGAAACATTCTTTAATCCATGAAATCTTAGTTTCACCCTAGGTTATTCATGATCATTAAAATCACTCTAGGATTGTAACCTATAGTTATACTAAACCTTAGGGACATCCCTATAAATACCTTAGAAATATCTCTAGGGATCACACTAATGTTTTCGCATCCTAGTTTCCATAGGTTAACTAAACCTTTCCTCTGATACCAACTGTAGAGACCCAAAGCTTGACGTACATGGACATTACATTAATTTTGAGGAATAATTAATACATAACAAAAATAGACACATAAGGACCGTAATAGGTTAGTGTCTTTGGAAACTCGGAATATAATCTTCTAATCATGTTGAAAGATCTTCAACAACTCTCATAAATATCTTCTCCTTTTTTTTCTTACCTAAATCCTTTCTATATATCCTGGGGGAAATAAAAAATATAAAGGGTGAGCTCAAATGCTCTGTAAGGGTAAACATGGATAAAATAAAACAAATCATATACATTTGAACTTAAAAACATGAACATAATATTTAAACATCAAAATCTTGGGCAATGAAATAAAACATGGCAGTACATAGGGAATAGATCATAAAGGAACATTAATCAAGATAAAATATAACGGGAATAAAACAAATAATTGTGGAAAAACATTAAGAACATGATATGATTTCCACAGTAGCCAAGGCATTGCTTCCAAGACCATCTTAGTGGACAAAGTCCCTTACTCAACCGGGTTTACTTTCCATTCCAGCCATGTATTACTGAACCAGATTTACTTTTCATTTCATCCATGTCATCTCATGAGATATAAATCTTTACCCAATGAATTGGTGGCAGATATAGGTCCCACCCAGCTCATAATGAAATCATTATTAAGTTTGCCACAACATAAACATAAATCATTCATCGTAACCCAAAGAATAAAATGGGTTTCAAAAACATCATCCCATCATAAGATAATCCATACAAAAAATGGATATCTTTTCATCATAAGAAAATTGAAACCATGTTAATCATAGGGACATTATACTTGAATCATACACATTTGAAATAATGTCATCTTAGATGGAAAATGGTTTTGATAAAACACTTGAAATGAATTCTAGAGGAAAATATCCTTTCTTCTTCAAAATAAATTTCTTTTCACAAAACATCATTCAATTTTAAAAGCAAAAGATTTTTTTTAAAATAGTTATGAAATATTTTGAAGGAATCTTCATGAAAATAAGGCTTTATAAAACCGTAAAAATCCTTTCATGTCATATAAGTTAAAAAAACATTGTCCTCGTACTTTTGTCAAAAAAGTAAAAAAGTACCTCGTAACGTAAACAAAAGAAATATTTCATACATAACATGTAGTTAAAGAAAAAATGGGTAAAAAGTAAATTAAACATACATAAAAAAACATTTATAAAACACGGACTTGGATGATATCAATAACCCAAGAAAATACTTATGAATAAACAATCTTGGATATGAACGAGATTGAAAATGTTATCCCTTACCATAGGTCCGATATGATTTGTACGTATCTGAACCTACTGTATAATGATTTAAATAATGTCATTTTCTTATTAAAGAATCATTCTAATTGTTATGATATCATATATGGTTTACTTATAACTTTATATTACCCGTTCTTATGTAAATCCCATGTTAATGCAACGTTTTGGGTAAAGTCATCTTATTTATCGTACGTGTTTGGACTTGTTGTTCTTGATGTTATTATTACATATATCACGATTTAATTACTTCCAGAATGTAAATCAAGATTTATATATCATATATATTTATTATATATCTAGAAAATACATATATTTATAATAGTACATAACATATGGAGGTAAGAAATGAAATGCACCGTTCATGGAGACGGGAAGTCGTTCATACGCATGAACGATACGTTCATTTATATTTATTATTTTAATGGAATTGATATATTATAATTCCAGTATAATGCCATATATAATATCATTAACTCCATCTTTTATACATCCCACATAATGCATTAACGAATCACATCACAATGAGGGGGCGGTAGTCTGCACTTCCTCAAATGGGATTATCATATTTACCAACCATGGAAACCATAAAGGCTTGATATAATTGGGAAGTAAATAAGAATAAGGAAATAATAAAAATAATATATATCATATATAAATACATTTCCATCATAATGGCCACTATGAGAGGTGGTAGGAGAAAATTGAATAATCACTGTTTCTTGAGGTGTTCGTTTGCCATCAGAGAAACATTATGTTCTTCATCCATTAGATAGAGGTGTGTGTAAGTGTAGTTCTAATCCATCTCATAAAAACAACATAGTATTTTGAGGATACCGGTGTTGTCACAAAATAAATGATTAAAAAGAGTTTAGGGGTTGGAGAGGTAGAATAAAAGAAAACAACATAAGAGAAACTATTACCTTTAATTTGGGTCACTTCCTTTGGTTTGAACCAAAATGACTTCTTGAAGTGCCTTATTCCTAATGTAAGGCTTCTAGGGGGAGGATATGGATTTAGGGAGCTTATTTGGACAGAGTTAGGATGATCCAAAAGGCTTTAGAGGTGTGTGCAATTGCATAGAAGTGGTCATCTTTTATAAGGGAGAGGAGGGGCTCCTTTGAAAATTGTGGAAATATTATTTTATTATAAAATTATATTCGGTTTCAAAAGGTCCCAAAATAATTAAAGGTGAATATAATATGACTCATGGTCGAAATAAAATCATCCAATACGAATTTTACATGTTTTGGATAATATTTTTATCATTATAATCTTATTTATTTAAATCATTTATTAATGAGTAAAATACTACATCATTATTGTATCATAAATAATTTAATTTATATGATGTCAAAAAATTATAAAAAAAATACCACAATTTAAGAAATCATTTGATCTTTCCAATGAATATTTATAGCCAAAAAGATAATTTATATAGCCCCTTATAAAAATTAATTACAAAAAGATTTTTGTTAAGGCCAATTTTGTCTTTAAATTAAATTAATTAATCTAATGTGTCATTGTCTTTCATAAGTGGCACAATGGGGTCCCAAAATCGACCCAAGGAATCCCATGGTCGGCCATTACTCATCCAATAATGTTTGGACAAGTGTTAATCTAATATTGAATTATTATAATATTCTTTTAACCTTGAATTACCATATTTACTTTCAACCGTGGTAAATAAAAGTAAAAATGTAACTATTCACAAAAAATTATTTTTGTATAATTGAAAAACATTTTACTCCTTGGTATTAACTGTGTCTCTCGGATTTTCGAAATTCAACTCACAGAAGAGGAAAAATTAAGTTTTATGAACAATTGCAAATGCTCCTAGGAGGTGGGTAAAAGAAAGTGAAAAGTTCAATACAATTTTTATTAATCTAAAATTATTATAAAATGATTCCAATGAATTTAATTGAAATTATATAAGTATTATGTATATATTTTTGCCTAATAAAATATAAATAAAATAAATGATTATTTAAATAAAAAGTTGATTTTAATCAAAAGCTCAGTATTTTCACTATTCATCAAAAATTGACGTTTTTCAGAAAAATACCAAAAATTCAGCCTAAGCTATATTTGATATTCCGAATTCAAAAATGATGTCCATTTTTCCAAATTCAAAACATATATGTGGAATTAATTAATTTTAAAACCAATTCCCTTAATCAAAACAAATAGCGTGTTTTTAAGAAACAATAACTATCAAAAGATCGACATTTGTTTATGTCCAAATTCAAAGTGAAATTAATTCAAATGACCAACATTGGATTAAATGGTAAAAATATATTCTAAATATACTTTAAAACCAGTTATGAAGAAAATATATCCATATAAATTATTGCGATGAAAAAAGTGTTTTTTAATTAAAATATAGCGTGTTTTTACTATTCAACAAAATATGAAAGTTATCAGAATAATATGAAAAATTATCCAAAATAAATTTTTATATCCTGATTCAATGGAATAATTTTATTTTGTCAAATTGAACTTATAAACATGTCAAAAACTATATTTAAAGTGGGGCTCCATCAAATGGCGACAAAACAATATTTTTTGAAAAATACTTATTTTACCCGAAAAATTTATTTTATTCTCATAACATGTTATAGAATATATGTAAGATGGATAATAATGTTATAAAATTCAAAATTTAGTTAATACTATTCATAATGGCTAGTCCATAATAATATTATAATAATATATCGTTGTTTAGTGAACACTTGTATTGCGTATTGCACACGCTATCGAGGAAAGTCGCAATTGCGTGTTGTAAGATCGAAATAATGTTGTAGATGCTCAATATACAAGAGGGTGGGGGGGTGAATTGTATAATTTAAAAATTCCTTTGGAACCTTTCAAGTTAGTTAGAATAACTATGTTTTCCTTAAGAAAAGTAAAGGGCTAAGTTTAACAAGGTTTAAACTAAGCAAATTCACAACTCCTCTAACACCAAATGAAAACATGGAATAAAGAATGAAGTTATAAAATTCATGTCCTATGAACTTTCTTAAAACTGGAAAGAGATTCCGAATGTAGGTTCCGGAAATATGGTTCCGGAAATTGAAACTTAACAAAAGATTAAAATATGAGATTCTACCTTAAAGCGTATAGAATCTAAATGAAACAGAGTACAAGTAAGGAAGTATAATAAAGTTATAATTTCCTTACAATAAAATATGCATCGGAAATAAACATGTAGTAAAACTACAAGTAACAAGATATAAGTCTTTTAACACAAAGAGAAGGGTATCCAACAACCTTGGATAAAGGTCCCTTGATTTATACTTTCAAGCAAGTATGTCTTACCCACACCAGGGTAAGCCCTCGATACGAAGATCAGAGTCTCTATCTTGCTATCCCCTCAAGCCCTCAACTTCAAGGTAGTTGGCAACCGCTATCTTTCTTAGCAAGGAAGCCCTCAACTTCAAGGTGTTGGAAACCTTTTTCTTCCTCAGTAAGGAAGCCCTCTACTTGAAGGTTTTGGAAACCTCTGTCTTCCTATCTCGGAAGTCCTCGAATGTAATCACCAACATTAAGAGTCGCATGAAGCTTTGAGAGTTAATAAAAGCCTCTCTCTCTAGAAATTACTTCAACAACATGTGTGAACAATGTTAAAAAGTATTCCGGAGCTCTTTAAAATGAGCTCCTATTTATAGGTAAGGTTAGCTCCCTCCTCCAACGGTCATATCTTCCTTAAAATTCTGAGGGACCTTAACATGTGTCACTTAACCAACGGTTAGTTTATAACAGAATAGACGACATCGTTTTATAACAAAACAAGTGTAATAGAATGTATGACATCGTTTAAAGTGTTAACTAAAAATTTCGGAGTGAAGATTCAGAGTAAAGGTTCGGAGTGTAAGAAAAATATTAATGAGTAGACAAATTATAAAAGAATATGCAAAATGAAAGTTCGGAGTCTAACCAAAAATACTTTTCGGAGTATAAATAAATTCGGAGTGTATAAAACAAAGATGACCAGATTCTGTTTAATAGGTAAATTTGGAATGAGAATTCGGAATGAGAATTTGTCATCAGAATTCGTAATGAGAATTCATCATTAGAATTCGTAATGAGAATTCATCATCAGAATTCATAATGAGAACTCATCATCAGAAATCATAATGAGAATTCGTATCCAGAATTTAGAGTTGAACTTTATTAGAGTTCTCATCCAGAATTCGGAACCTAAAATAGAATGCTTCATATCAAAGTTTCAAATGATTCTGAGAATATAGAAAAGAATCCGAATCATATACTTAAGAAATATATCGATGAAAATATGATAAGGATAATTTTTTTTACAAAATCAGTTTTCCTTATAAAATCAATTTTACTTATTAAAGCAATTTTCCTTATAAAATCAATTTCCTTTAAAGATAAGGTGTTTGTGTTTTTAAAAACAAGAAGGAATGGAAAATTGATAAAGAAAACCTTATTGACTCAACAATCTCCCCATTTTTGGAAAGCACAAACATCCTTAAGAAAATGAAATTCTAAGAATAACGAAAACATTAAGGCTAATCTCCCTTTGCATTAAGAATATTGATAAATACGACTAACTCCCCCTTATGCTTTGAAACTCTAAGGATCATATTCTAGGTTTTCAGAATGATATTTCATTATTAATAAGAATGTCTTCTTTAATGAAAGACTCCCCCTTAGATAAACTCTATTAGAGTTTGTTTTCTTTCTCACCCTTTGTTATGATTCGTTTTTCCACTTTATTAGGGTTCCTTTCCTTCTCCCCCTTTGTGATTTTCAAAAATAATTCGAGGGAATGGAAAATATAACAAAGTACCTGAAAAAAAATTAGTAGCACCAACAAAAGAAACGAGAAAGAAAATTTTTTATTAAGTTGGAAAGCTCAAACAACAAAGAAGATTAGATACAACAAAAGATTGGATCTGTCTATTTTGGATTTTTTTTCCTTTGCCATGAGACCCTTAAGAATAGTCTTTCTCTTGTTCAAGTATTTATGGTATTCCTTGGATTATTTCTCTAAAACAAAAATTCTTGCACTTTGAGCTTCAATATTTTCTTCCTGGGCTTTATGCTTTTCATCCTGAGCTTTAGGATTTTTTTCCTGATCCTTTTCCTTTTCTTCAAACTCAATCTGATGATCCCTTTCGTACTTCCAGTTTTGAGAAACAGAATTCAGCTTCCCATTCAAATCTCTGACTTCTTGAATCTGGAAGTTCTTTTCATCTGTCAAATTTTATTCAAAGGATGAAGTAAGTTCATTTATCTTCCTGTCTTTTGTCTCAAAGGAATCCTTCACATTATCTTGGAATTCATCAAAGAGACTCATCTCTTCTACAGTCTTCCTCGACCAACTAGTCATCCTCTTGCAAGATCTTTTGTGGGCTTAATAGCCGACAAAGAAAGTTTTGAACTGAGCCTCAATATCAACACATTTGTCCATAACCGTGGATTCAAAGTCTGTTTTCTGATTCAAAGCATGTTGGAGCATCTGGAATCTTGAATTAATACTTGAGAAAGTCAGAATAGTACCCACCAACATCTTTAATGACTGAACAACAAAGTCATGCCCCAACGAAGATGACTCTGAATCCGAGACTTTTCTTGGATAATTTTCTTCTTCAAAATACTCAACTTTTTTTAGAAGAATCACCAAATTCCCTTTTCATTAAAACCACTGAGCTCGGGGTATCAACAACAAGTTTTTTTCCCTTTTCCTTTTTCAGAATGGATTCCTATTCCGGAGTTCTCTTTTCACTTTCAAACTCTTGACCAACATTGTCTTCCTCATCAGCAAATATCTGAGCACCATACTCTACATTCTCCATTTCAGCAATATCATGTAGAAGTTGTTCTTCCACTACATGATAAGCTACTCCTTCTTCTCTTTTATCCTCATATATCCCTGGAGTGACTAACATAGAAGACTCAGCTTTGGAGGTTCAGAGCGAAAAATGTTCCGAATGTGTCCCTTTATAATCCTCTACTTGCATCAAAACGTCTCCGGTGTCACCACTACCTTCAGAAACTGCTCCTTATTCTTCCTCTTTCTCAATCTGCTCTACTTCCTCAACATGCTTAGAAACTGGCTCTTCTGGAGCGACAAAGTTTCTTCCTGGTGTCTCAGGTAGAGATTCCAAAGAAAAAGTTCTCAGAACGGGAATGTTTCCGGAGGCCATCTCAGTAAACATTAACAATGTATGAACCACCTCATCTTCAGAAATATTCTTCTTAAGCTTCTTTTCTTTCACTTGTTTTTCTAGCTCATCCACAGTTCTTTCCATCAAGGAATTAGCCTCCACAGGATCCAAGCCAAACTGAGGCTCCCCTTGAACTCTCTTCTCTTTGATTTCCCTTCATTTAGCAACTACCTCATCAGGGTAAGCTTTCTTCTTCTTCAGTTTTGGAGGTGCGGAATGAACTTCCATAGATTTGGGATTCTCTGCTTCAACTTCAATTTCTATCAACTCTCTCTTCCTCACTAGCTTAGAGGATTCAGGTTCAGCAACTTTCGGAACCGTTTCTTCTTGAGCAGGTAAATCAGAAAACTTACCAGTCTTCTTGTCGAAGGCTACATCCATCCTTTTGAGAGTACCAAAACTCACCAACATAATCTTGAAAACTATTGGTTTAGACTTGAAAGCCTACTTGAATGACTCATGGCACCGAACTATCAACTTTGAGAGTATTACTGGATACATTATGTTCTGAGCTCTCAGATTCCCTTTCTTAACATTCTCAAGGGTAATAAGAATGTGTTTCATCAGATTAAACTTCCTCAGATTTATCTGAAAATCTAGGATATAGATCTCACTCATCTTCAAACTATCTTTTTCACGCTTTCTCGGTACGATAAGGCCTTGTAACCATAACTCTAGAATCCGGAAATTTGTAGATAGAGAAGAAATCTTCGGATCCTTATCATCTGACAGTCCGATAGTTTCCAAAGCTTTTTACTTGTCTAAGATTCCCTTTGAATCCGACAAAACATGAGAAATAAACTCAGCTTCTCCTTCATTGTTCAGCCCTAACAAGCTGGCTTCCTTGGCATAAGAAAGATTATAAGTCTTGCCATAAAACTTAAACGACAATTTGTTCCTTCCATCTTCCTTATAGAAGGAAACTGTCTCATAGAATTCTATATGTAAATCTGAAAATACATCATATTGATTCCCAGGATTAGACACAACAACATCTTCCCATCCATTAAGCTTAATGTTCTTGGATATAAGATAAGCATAATTGTTGAAGAAATTATGATGAACCAACCTTTCTCTATATTCTAACCACTTCGAAATCGGCTTAGAGGAAGACATGTCCTGAGAAGCTACTTCCACAGACATTCGGATCTGAAGACCTATGAGAAGTTTGGAATGGAGATTTCTGATATTCGGAACGGCCTTAAAATAGAGAGGCAAATCTTAGGGACGCTGCAGCATGAAAACTGATGTGGGACAACCATTTGGGTACCCCTTTATATAGGCAATGAGAAGACGGTTCAACTTCCTCAGTTGATCGAACGGTTGTGACCAGCTTAGATCAGATATGATGGTTGAAAACTAATTCTTAAGAAAACTTGAATCAGATCTTTTGAGGTTTTTATTAAAACAAAAATTAAAGAAAACTATAATCCAAAAACAAAACATAAGAAAATGTTAGCAGGTAAAATATGACTACGAAATATCGAGTAAGGAAATCATACCTTTCGGATTAGCTTAGGAGGATTATTCGTAATGGGTAATATATAAAAAAATAACTACGAAAAAAACGAAAAACTCACAACGAAAAACAAACTCAGTACGGAAAACTCAGTACGAAAACCATTATAAGGATTTCAGTATGAAAATTTCATTCCAAAAGTTAAAAAGAATGAAAAACTCATTATGAAAGTCTCGGTACGAAATTCTTGTTATGGAAATACCAGTACAAAATTTTCCATTCCGGAAGTTTTCAATATGAAAATTTCCATTCTAGAATTTTTCTATACGAAAATTTCCATTCTAGAAAATTTCTGTTCCGGAAATATCCATTCCAAAATATTAGTTTCGAAAAGTTTGAAAACAAGCTTTGAAAAACATAATTAATCTGACAAACAAATGTACTCCCCCTATGAAAAGGATTTTATTACTGTAAAGAGATTTTTATCTTTTCAACAGAAAGATAATTAAGAAATATTACCTTATGGTTATCATTCCTAACTTTTGTTTAATGTATTCAAATCTATTAGTAGGAAAAGATTTTGTGAAAATATCAGCAAATTGATCTTGCGTTCCGATAAACTGAAGAAAGATATCTCCTTTTAGTGTGTGATCCCTAAGAACGTGATGCCTAATATCTATGTGCTTTGCATGGGAGTGATGTGCAGGGTTCTTACTAACGGCAATGGAAATTGTGTTGTCACAAAAATTTGAGTTTTAGTAAAACTCAAGCCATAGTCTGTGAGAGTGTGTTGCATCCACAACACTTGAGCACAACAACTTCCAGCTGCTACATATTCGGGTTCAGCAGTGGAGAGTGCTACAGATTGTTGCTTCTTGCAGGGCCAAGAAACTAATGAATCTATTAAGAAATGACAATTCCAGATGTACTTTTTCTATCCATTCTACATCCACCAAAGTCAACATCAAGAAATATTTTTAGAACAAAATCATTTCTAGAAGTATAAAATAATCCTAGATCCATGTTTCCCTTAAGGTAGTGAAAAATTATTTTTACTGCCTTTAAGTGAGATTCCTTAGGATTGGATTGATATCTTGCACATAAGTATACTGAGAACATTAAGTCTGGTCGACTAGCTGTTAAGTAAAGTAAACTTCCTATCATACCTCTAATTGATGTTTGATCTACTGGTTTCCCACATTCATCAAGATCTAAAGAGTTTGAGGTACCAATAGGAGTACTTATACTCTTAGTGTTGTCATAACCATACTTTTTAAGAATATCTTTAATATACTTATGTTGAGATATGTTGGTTCCTTCTGGTTTTTGAGAAATTTGAAAAACAAGGAAAAAATTTAACTCACCCATCATACTCATTTCAATCTCATATTTCATTAGACATGCAAAATAATTGGTTAAAGATTGCTGAGTTGAACCAAATATGATGTCATCAACATAAATTTGAACAATCAAAATTTTTTTCTTATCATTCTATAAAAAGGGATGGATATTCATTTTCCTTAACATAGTTATTTTGAAGAAAAAAATCCAGTGAATCTATCATACCATGCTCATGGGGCTTGTTTAAGGCCATATAGAGCTTTGGTAAGTCAAAAAACATGACCAGGATATTTTGTATCTTCAAAGCCAGGAGGTTGTTCAACAAAAACTTCCTCTTGGACATAACCACTAAGAAAAGCACATTTCAAATCCATTTGAAAAAGATTGAAATTAAAGAAAGCTGCAAAGGCAAGTAGAATATGGATATATTCAAGTCTAGCTACTGGAGCATAGGTTTCTTCATATTCTATTCCCTCTTGCTGATTATAGCCTTTAGCAACAAGTCTAGCTTTATTTCTTACTATGACCCCATTTTCATCACATTTGTTTCGGAAAACCAATTTTACTCTAATAAAAAATGTTTCCTTAGGTATTTCAACCAATTTCCAGACTTTATTCCTTTCAAATTCATTTAGTTCATCTTGCATGGATTTGATCCAATCATTATCACCTAAAGCTTCATTAGTGCATTTAGGTTCTAATTGGGAATGAAATGCTAGATGTTCTACTTCATTTCCTAAGGAACATCTAGTCCGTACAGGTTAATTTACATCTCCAATGATACTATCACTGGGATGATTCTTAAGGAACACCTGATTTGAGTTTTGAAAGGCATGTTCATCAACATAGGGTAGAAAGTCTTTTGGGGTAAATGTTTTAGAAGTATCTTGTTGATCATTTTCCTTATCAGAAGGATCTTCTATCAAATGTTGACAATCAGTTTTTGAAAACACATCCGAGGATGTAGGCTGGGATGGTTTAAAAACAAAAGGATCAGACTCATCAAATTTTAAATATTCTGTTTCTTCAACAGTACAAGTATTTTTATTAAAAACTCTATAAGCCTTAGAAGTTGTGGAATAACCTACGAAAATTCCTTCATCGGATTTTGGTGCGAATTTATGTAAGTTATCTTTAGTATTCAAAATTAATACTTTTCAACCAAAAACCATGGAGTAGGATAGTCTTCGTTTTCTACCATTCCATAACTCATAAGGAGTTTTATAAAGAAAAGGTCTAATCAAAACTCGATTTATAGTATAGCAAGCAGTCCTTACAGCTTCAGCCCAGAAATGTATAGCTATAGAATATTCACTCAACATGGTTCTAGTTCTCTCTTGAAGAATTCAATTTCTTCTCTCAACTACACCATATTTAGAGGAGTTCTAGGTGATGAAAAATTGTGAGTAATACCTTTTCTACAACAAAAAGTTTCAAAATCAGAATTTTGAAATTCTCCTCCATGATCACTATTGATAGTTTTCAATGGAAGGTTTTTCTAATTTTTAACATCAGCTCTATAACTTTTGAAATAATAAAAATCTTCATACTTCCTTGCTAGAAAATAAACCCAAGTAAATCTAGTGTAATCATCAACTAGAACAAACACATAGTATTTGCCTCCAATACATCCAGTTTGTGTTGGACCAAAAAGATCCATGTGCACTAACTGCAATGCATCCGTTTTTGAGACTTAACCAATTGATTTAAAACTAGATTTATGTTGATTTTCATATTGAAAAGGATAAAAAACTTTAGAAGAATGAAATCTATGCTCAAGTAGATCCTTAACTAGTTTCTTCTTAGAGAGTTTACATAAGTTTCTAAGGGTACAATGACCTAGTCTTCTATGCCATAACCAGGAATGATCTTGCATTTCACTTAGGCAAGGTAAATCTTGGCTCCTAATTTCTTCAAGGTTCAAAGTGTAAACATTATCTTGCCTATTGGCTGAGAGAATAAATTTTTCCTTGGAATTGTGAACTAAGCACTTATCATTCCTAAAATTCACAAGGTAACCTTCATCACATAACTGACTTATGCTAATGAGGCTGTGCTTAAGAACCTTAACAAAAAGAACATTTTAAATCAAGGTTTTAACAAGAAGAAAAATGTTACCAATACCAACAATCTCTCCCTTATAATTTTCTCCGAAAGATACCTTTCCTCCTTTCGTTTTGATAATCTTTTCAAAATAGCTTTTGTTACCAGTCATGTGCCGGGAACATCCATTATCCATGTACCATGTATTGTTTTTGTTACTCTCTTTATTTTACTGAAATCAATAAGAGAATTAGACTTTCGGAATCCAGACTTGTTTGGATCCGAGATTTCCAGATAACAAAATTTTAGGTATCCACATCTTCTTAGAGAAATAAGCTATGTGAAATCCTAGAGATTGAGTTTTGTTTAAGGAACAATTCATTGCCCATTGACCACCACATTGACACTTAGTATAAAATGGGGCACATTGAGGAACAAAATAATTGTTTCTAAAAATTGGTTTTGCATTGGTATAACCAAATCCGGATTTATTTCTTAAAGGTCGTATTTGGGAATACATTTTATGAAAATTTTCCTTACCATGGGTAAACTTTGATAAACACTTCTTTAAGGAAATAATTTCGGACTTGAGTTTTAAAACAATGTTTTTATCCTCAAAATCATTAGTTTTAGAACTAGAGCTAGGCTCGAGAAATTTTTTTTTGAAATTACTTTTTCTAACTCTTTAGAAAGTTGGTTCTTCTCAAAACTTACTTCCTCAAGAATTTTTGAAATACTTTCAAAATCAGAATTTTTCCTATCAATATCTTTAGAAAGAACTGATATCTCCTTTGTAAGAATAGAATTCCTAGAGTTTGCCTTATCAAGTTTCTTATTGAGTTTAGAATTCTCAATCTTAAGAAGTTCATCAAACCTAGAGACTTCTTCATAAGTAGGTAAAGTATTTTCTTCATCAGAAGAGGATTATTCATTCGAAGAGTTATAAAACTTACTATCATTAGAATTTAAAGAAACATTGGTCAATGATTCAGCATTTCGTACCTTAGCCATAATACAATGATTATCAATAGGTAATCTGCCTATAAGTCTAAGATTCTTCTGTCCTGAAGATTCGTAATCAGAAGATTCATCTGAAGAATCACCACCACTGGCACTCCAGGTGTCACTAGCTTTCAGAACTTTCTTAGCTTTGGCTTTATAATACTTCTTTCTATTCCTATCTTAATTCCTTTCCTTCCTTTCTTTCTTTTTGAGCAAAGGGCAATCTGGTCTAATATGTCCATCTTTCTTGCATTCATAACAAGTAACTTCTCCATATTTCTTATTGTTCCTGTCCTTTTTCTTATACTTGGATTGGAAATTTCTCGGACCAGCTATCTTGTTCATCCTTCGAGCAATATTTTCTAATTCATTTTTAGAGATTTCACTTTCACTAGAATCTGGTAGAACAACTATCTTCTTAGACGTGGATCTGGTTACTCTCTCAGGAGTCTTGGCTTTCATATGATTTGATGTTGTTGTAAAAGCAACAGTACCATTCCCATTTTTCATTTTGATGTTGTCAGCATCTTTCTTCATTTTGGTTTCATGTTGGAAAAGAGTTCCAAATAACTCATCAAGAGAAATTTTAGTGACCTTCCTGTTCTCATCTATAGCTGTTATTTTGGATTCCCACTCATTGGGCATGATATCAATTATCTTATCCATAATTGCTTCATTATCTAACCCTTTCTCTCCCATAGACTATAAACTGTCGAAGATAGTCATAAACCTTTGTTGAACTTTATATATTGGTTAACCATAAGGAAAATTGAAACCATGATATTCAGCTCTAAGCATAGCTCTCCTAGTTTCAATCACTTTAGAAGTTCCAAACTGTGTAACCTCTAACTTCTTCCAGATACAATTAGCTTCTTGACAAGAAGAAATTTGGCTATATATATTTCTAGTCATTTAACAAAGTAAGGTATTGCGTACCTTATAATTGAGTTGATACTCTTTCTTTTCCTAGATAGTAAAAGTTCTAACTTCCTTATCAGGAATTTTATAATCTCCAGTAAGCAGAACAATGTTGTCCACTCCAGTTTTGATAACAAAAGTCTTCATTCGATCTCCCCAGTACACATAATCATTACCATTAATGATTGGTGGTCTTGTAGGATTTATATTATCAATGGAACCAACATTAATTCCTTCCATACGTAAAATAACCTTCGTCACACAAACTTGTTAGAAAAAAATTTCGTAATAACAATGTTCATAATGAGAAAGTTCAGAATGAGAAAGTGAGCAAGAAAAACTTATATGTGAGTACAAGTATTTCAGAGACCATCTCTGATACCAATTGTAGGATCGAAATAATGTTGTAGATGCTCAATATACAAGAGGGGGGGGGGGTGAATTGTATACTTTAAAAATTACTTTGGAACCTTTAAAGTTATTTACGAATAACTATGTTTTCCTTGAGAAAAGGAAAGGGATAGGTTTAACAAGGTTTAAACTAAGAAAATTCACAAAACCTCTAACACCAAATGAAAACATGGAATAAAGAATGATGTTATAAAATTCAAGTCCTATGAACTTTCATAAAACTAGAAAGAGATTCCGAAAGTAGGTTCCAGAAATATGGTTCCGGAAATTGAAACTTAACAAAAGATTACAATATGAGATTCTACCTTAAAGCGTATAGAATCTAAATGAAACAGAGTACATGTAATGAAGTATAAGAAAGTTATAATTTCCTTCCAATACAATATAATGTGGAAATAAACATGTAGTAAAACTACAAGTAACAAGATATAAGTCTTTTGTCCCAAAGAGAAGGGTATCCAACAACATTGGATAAAGGTACCTTGATTTATACTTTCAAGCAAGTCTATCATACCCACACCAGGGTAAGCCCTAGATACAAAGATCAGAGTCTCTGTCATGCTATCCCTGCAAGCCCTCAACTTCAAGGTAGTTGGAAACCTCTGTCTTCCTCAGTAAGGAAGCCCTCAACTTCAAGGTGTTGGAAACCTCTGTCTTCCTCAGTAAGGAATACCTCAACATCAAGGTGTTGGAAACCTCTGTCTTCCTATCCCCAGAAGTCCTTTAATGTAATCACCAACATTCGGAGTTGCACGAAGCTTTTAGATTTAATAAGAGCCTCTCCCTCTAGAAATCACTTCAAAAGCATGTGTGAACAATGTTAAAAAGTAGTCCAGATTTCTTTTAAATGAGCTCCTATTTATAGGTAAGGTCGGCTCCCTCCACCAACGGTCATATATTCCTTAAAATTAGGAGGGACATGTACATGTGTCACTTAACCAATGGTTAGTTTATAACAGAATAGATGACATCGTTTTATAACAAAACAAGTGTAACAGAATATACGACATCGTTTTAAGTCTTAACTAAAAAGTTCGGAGTGAAGATTCGGAGTGAAGGTTCAGAGTGTAAGAAAAATATTAAAGAGTAGACAAATTATAAAAGCGTAAGCAAAATGAATGTTCGGAGTCTAACCAAAAATAATTTTCAGAGTCTAAATAAATTCGGAGAGTATAAAACAATGACGGTCAGATTCTGTTTAATAGGTATATTTGGAATGAGAATTCGGAATGAGAATTTGTCATCAGAATTCGTAATGAGAATTCATCATCAAAATTCTTAATGAGAATTCGTCATCAGAATTCATAATGAGAACTCGTCATCAAAAATCGTAATGAGAATTCGTATCTAGAATTCGGAGTAGAACTTTATTACAGTTCTCATCCAGAATTCGGAACCTAAAGCAGAATGCTTCATATCAAATTTTCAAAAGATTCCGAGAATATAGAAATGAATCCAAATCTTATACCTAAGAAATATATGGATGAAAATATGATAAGGATAATTTTTCTTACAAAAGCAGTTTTCCTTATAAAAGCAATTTTCCTTATAAAAGCGATTTTCCTTATAAAAGCAATTTTCTTTATAAAATCAATTTTCCTTATAAAAGCGATTTTCCTTATAAAAGTGATTTTCCGTAAAGATAAGGTGTTTGTGTTTTTCAAAACAAGAAGGAATGGAAAAGTCATAAAGAATACCTTATTGACTCAAATGACATTTTATTTCTTGGAATAATTATGAAAATATTGGTGTAAAAGGGGGAAATCCTAACTCAAATGACATTTGATTTCATGGAATGGTCCCTTACATTATGTCTGAATGTTTTCCATTCAAATAGTTAATGTTCTATATAATTAAATTATATTCTGTAATAATTTAACAAATAAACTTTTCAACATGTATTTGACTAATTACAATTATACTAAGTTCATTTATGGCCATTTTCATGTGTTATAATGTATTTTTTTTTTGTTTTGGGTGCATTTTTTCCTAATTTGATGATCGGTTCCATATAGTATAATTATAGGACTTCTTTATAGTTTAAATAAATACTATTAAATTTTAATTATAATATATTGATTCACCTCCATAATTTTAAATCTTTCCCATATATCACATTCTCTTTCTGGTATAAGGATGATTCCTTTGATAGAACTTTAATGATAAATATTTAGTTTCTCTTCACTGTTTTGTGATCATCACAATCTGGTTTTGTTTTATTATTTATTCATACTCATATATATATGTTTATAAACATGAAAAGAGTAATAAATATCATTTTAAATATGTTTTATCAATTATAATAGTTTTATGACTATCCATGATGGTTGAAATGGAAAATAAAAACTCATCATCCACGACGGTAGGGGATCGACACATCATGGATGTTGTTTAAATTTTCAGAATATGAGGAAAATGGAAGATACATGATGATGGATATTTCATTAACAAGATAAAATTATATTATATATATACTATGATATTTTTAATTCTCTTATATATAGGGGAGGCTCGTCGAGTGAACTAGTCGGAGGTCGTCACGGTCCTAAAAATTACATTTATTAACCTACACTAGTACAGTGGTGCATGGTCAATCCACAAAGAAGGCATGTGAGCGTGTTATGGTTTTATTCCAAGATTAAATCCACTATTTTCAATAGTGGGGGGAGTGAACATTTTTTTATTTTACAATTTTTTTAGTTTTCTTTAATTATGAAATAAAGATAAAATGATAAAAAAAGACTAAATCAATTACTAGTATACTGATGAACTAAGAACTACAATAAAACTAGCATAAGATAACAAATTACTAAAATAAAGCAGTATGGTCGAAGGAGCAGATCAAACGTAATATACGAGAATTACAATCTTCTGGTTTAATGGAAATCTTCTCCACTTCATTTTATTTAATCACACCTCAAGAAATAAAGCTGAAAAACCTCCCTCGCCAGGAAACTCAACAGACCGTAAACTGATTTTAGGAGTTCCCCACTACAAATTTAGTTAAACTGGTTGAGAATTATAAAATGATAACATTCAGAATTAAACTCACCGTAAATTTCTAGATGTAAAGACATTAACGCTTCGAAAATGTATTCATGAACATCTTCTCCAGTTGATCCTGAATTTATGAATTAAGAAAAAAAATTTGGTGTGATGCAACGAAACATATAATCATTAATCAATCTCACCAATTGATTACAATTCGGAAAAATGTAGTGTTAATTAAGAAGACTAAAAGATTAACAAATATAATTGAATTCATGAGCTAAGAAAATTCATCCCTTGATCATATTGATTATAGAAATGAAAAACAGTCCATAATAGAGTAGTGTAAAATTAAGTACAAGAATATAAAAGAACTCCCTTAATGATGCTCTGTTCTCGGGCCCCATCGCATCCATTACTGCTCTCTCATCTCTCAAGGGTCTTCTCTCTAAAAGATGGTGTGGTGTGGAATCATAATGAGCGTCCTTGTTCAAATTCTTCTACATCTCTATTTTTATATCCTCTTTCATCTCCTTCTTGTCACTGACCAATTCAACCGACTTAAAAAGTCTCTTAGTTGTGCACGACACACGTGCGTTCTTTCGCGACAGGCACGTCACAATAGTTTTACCGTCGTAACTAACTCCCACTGAGTCATTTGAAAGGAAGCTGGATGGGGTTCTGCCTCTTGAATGTACCTGAAAAGTTTAGAAAAATAAAAATAAAAACACAATGAATGTAATATAGTTATTTCTTAGTTTAACATTATATTACATGTTAAAAAGTTTAATTAAATGATAATAATTATTACATATTTATTAATTATTAGTATTATAGTTTTTAATTTATTTTATTCTTTAATTAAATAAGGTAATTATGTTCATTATTTATTATTATTCATTAATTTATTTTATTTATATAATTATTATTAATAATTAGTTGACATAACTTAATTTAATTCTTAAATTGGACTAATATTAATTACTTAATTTTATAAAAAGTTGAATTAAATTAATAATTAGTTTAATTAGTTATTTTAATTTAGTTTAATATTTTAGACAATTAATTATTATAAATTAATTTTAAATAAACATTTTAATTATTATATTTTTTATTAATATGTTTGTTAGATATTTTATTTATTTTTTAATTATTTCTATCCCAATCCCCCCCAAATCACAACACTAAAGTGGGGTCTTCTTATTCGGACCCTTATCTGCATCATCTAAGCTCATCTCACCAAATATGAGTGTGCGACCGAGGACATGTAATGGATCGGCTCTACCTCAATGCTCAGTGTTGGGTTGTGGTGATGGCGCATGCTTTGGCTCGGAATCATCCATCTGATCGCGATGAGGGTACACCCTCACAAAAGATAATCTATTGTCTTGATTTGCATCTGGGTTGATTTTAGGATTGATTTTTGAGTTTTAATTTTATTTTTCACTTGGATTCTGGATCTAGTTTGGATTTGAGTTTGTAAATATGATTCCTTGATTGGGTATATGGTGACTGTGAACCGATGGGAAGAAGAACTAGTTGCAGGAATGATCTGCGGTGCGTGGAATACATTTTTAGTGTTTACTTATGTTTTTATATAGAGAAGATGTTGTTTTGGGTCATGAGAAGGAGAAGGGAAACTATGATGTGAGTGCTTGAGGTTTTGAAGAAACGTTAGTAGAGGATCGGGAAGCTGTGAAAACAATATGGTGGGTAATGTGGTTAGGGTGGCAAGAGGGATCGTAAAGTGGAATTGACGGTGGCACCGTCAATTGAGTTACAGTGAGACAGTATCAAGAGGTTACAGTGCCAATGCGAAATGGACAAAGTGCGGGATGGGATAGTGGAAAAGACAAGGATAGACCATGAGGAAAATAATGGTGGGACCATGAAATAGATGGGGAAACAATGTATGGAGGCACCGTGATAGGCAATAGTTGTTGTGGCATCATAATAATGTAAAACAAACAGTCAAAAAAAATTTAAACATAAATAAAAATGAAGAAAATTATTAATTAAAAACAAATGAAAAAAATTTACTTATAAAACCAAATAAACTAGAGTTAAAATATATTTAACTTCACTTAATATAAAATAAATTTCTACACAACTATGAATAAAATTAAAAAGAAACTATCTTATTAAATATTGATGTAATATTAACTATTTACATAAGAAAGTAAATTTATTTATATTAGTTACTTTAACAAATTTAATTTATTTAAAGTAGACAGATAATTATTATATTATTAAAACACTATGTTAATTAATGAAATAAAATTTAAAGAGACTTAATAAAAGTAAAATATGTTTTTAATCTTATATTATAGTTAATGAATTGATAAAAGGTGAGTAAAATATTATGTAACTTAAAATTAATTAATATTTAATACATTAAATGTTATATTAATATTACATTATCTAAATGAAAAATAAGAATTAATTAATTAGCTAATTAATGTTAAATTATTAACTATGCAGACAAAACCATTAAAGTAAATAAAAATTCACTAGACTATAAAATTAAATCAAGAGATAAATTAATTATTTTAAAGCTTTTAATACACAATTAATTATAAAAAATTATTGAATAATTAAAAATTATTAAAAAAGAGTCATTATATATTAAAAAGTGTTACAATAAATAATTAAATTGATAAAAATTAATTAAATAGATGTGGGAAAACATATGTTTTAATGTCCACATGATATTCCCCCACACTTAATCATTGTTTGTCCTCAAACAATCCCATGTTTTCTGGTCTTTGAAAAATTATAAAGTATTTATTATTTTGATCAAAATGTAACATGTCCAAAACATTTAACAGAGGACTTCAAAAAACATGTGAATAGGAATTTTGAAAATAAATTGCTCATATGAATCTTGCTTAGAACAAATTATCAAATGTAGTCAAAAGAGTAATGAATAAAAAACAAATGAAAATTTCATGCCTCATATGTGAAACTGCATAGTGACTAACTTCAATCCAAGCTTAAGTTCTAATCTCAAGAGTGACAAGAGGTAAAATTTATGTGGAATTAAGAACCTAAAAGTAGGAACATTATACTTTGGATTTATCACCTATCTTCCAAAACTAAATATATTTTTTTGTGAATCATCTCAATGATACAATCTAATGGAATCCCATATAAACCAGTTGTCCCCTTCTTCATCTGGCGTTTATCATTCCCCTCACTTTATTGAAGTCATTTTTGACCCTAAAAACTTCATTAAAATTTTCCCAAGCAATATATCATGTTCCAAGAACTATGCAATGCACTTATTCAGAGTGTACATAGGGATTATAGTAAACATAATAGCACCTATCATCTAGGGTCTTAGAGACTAACTGTGGGATCCTGGATTCCAAAACTACTCCAATTTCAAAATATGTAAATAAAAACCATTTATATTGTCTCTTTAGGATGATTGATTTAGTAAATTGAAGAAAAAGAAGATCCAACTATGATCAAAATCAAATTTCCAATTCCAAGAGTTATGATCACAATTCCACAGAAAAGTTATCTAAATCACTCTCCAAAATAGAATCTAAACCAGATTTCCACTAAATCGCTAAGCAATACCACTCAGTAATTATCTAACCACATTAATTTCAGATTCAATGAAACCCTTATCTTCTAGAAAGGCCCTTTTTCTAAGGCAATACCCATTTGAATATAGTGTAAAGCCTAAAATAATTAAATAATTTTGACAAATTTTAACCATTTTTAACTGAAATATTGATGTTGCAGTGAGAATTGATGGGCTCTCATTAATGCACAGTTTAGCAAAGTCGTGAATTGACCCCCTCTCCCACACATAAAACCAATCTTTGTCCCCAATGCTGACTTTCAAAATGGAGAAGATCAATTTTACAGTTAAAGTTCAAAATAAATTTTCAATTAAGTATATTAATGACATCTATAAAGGGTCACGATAATGTTAAAAAATATTGTTCACCAGAAGTAATAAATTAAAAGAAGGTTCATTAACATGTACAAGAATTAACATTTGAGTCCAGTGACAATGATTTTCAATTCATCTCAAGAAATATCATGTAATTTGTGGGTGCACAATTAATTGGTTGTAAGAATTTTTAGCTAAATTTATTTATTTAGATATTCAATAATGCAGAAAAAGTTCATGCTAAACACCCCAACATTAATCAAATTTAAAAGACCAGCATCATGTACTCCCCCACACTTAGTTTCAAGAAGTGAACAGAATTCAATCACAATAATATTCAGTTTCCAGCAGTGATGTACATGAATTTTTTTTACACCGTGACATACAACAAAATCGTATTCCAATTCAAGTAGAAATTTAAACATATGCAGAATTTTTATTTCAAAAGTATGAAATGTAGCAGAATTTTATACAGTTCAAATCATGCAACAGAATTTTGAGTACCCATATAGCAGAATTTTTGTAAAGGAATTAAGGAACAAAGAGAAGAAACAGAATTTAACAGTAAGGTACATCCCTGAAATAATTTTTTTCCATTAATCCTTCAATATGGGAATTACACTCCTTAATTAACAGCAACAACATCCCAAAAACACAAAGCATGAAAACTGCGAACAAAAATCCTGTAGAGATAGAGAATATAAAAGACAACCAAGAAACAAATTATTCAACACTAAACAGTACAAAAAAAATGAAATCAACAAAAGAGAATGAGTTGAATCCCATGAAACATTGATTTTAAAGTCTTCAGTTAGAATTTATTTAATCACATTTTTTGTGTTTTATTGAAAAAAAATTGGAAACCATGGGATGCCTCCCATGCAGTGGCGGATTTATAGTCCCCAACCTATCTCACCTAACAACTAACTATAATCACTAGTTGGATGTTGTTTCCTTAATAAGAACAAACACATGTGTTTGGTCCATTTGTTTTTAACATAACAATAAAAATTTTGATCTCCAAATCTAAACACAAAAAAACTCTCATAGCTTATAAAAATCCCCAAACCGCACCCATTAATAGTTATGGACATGGAGCTCTCAACTTCTATAATTATTTCAGATTCGACAATATTAACATGTTTTGGAAGTGGAAGCAATGTATTAGGTGCTTCAAAATCGTAGTACAATGTCCTCAGAGCTATCATTTAAAACATGATCAATAACAGATTCACATTTAAGAGTGAAAATGGGTACATTCTAATTAGCTGGTTCAAGAGGGAATTCAATTAAGTGTTGGAAATAATTATTAAGATTGAAAATCATGTATAATTCCCCCTCTGAGCCATTATTAGGAACACAAGAAGGCTCATCACCCTTCACAGTTCAGGGTGAAACTGACAGATAGGGAAGATAGTTTATTTTATCACAAATATATTCATGTCTAACAATGTTGTAAATATCTTCAAATATATCCTCATCTATTAACCCACACTGAAAATCTACTGCTTCAATCAATTATTTTATGCAACCCTCTTCTATTGTGTGTTCAACCTCTCTTTGAAGTTCATGTTCAAAAGGCTCACATCCCAAAACAAAACTTGTAGTGTGTTCCAGAAAATTCAATTCCGAGGGAGTGATTTTTATTTCAACTTCAATAAATTCAATTACCAGGATGTTCAAATTAAAACATTCTCCCCAATATGGCCAACATTGATTTCCATTTCATTGCAAAAAGATTCAGAAAATTGATTACTATGAGAATAGGGAAACGAAAACTCATTAGGTAGTCTTTCTTCAAAAATCATTCCCTCATCCTCATCATCCAACAACATTTCTAAATTTATTGATTTTACAGCTTCAGAACATAGAAGAGATGTTATCTTCATAGGATTAAAAATTTCAGATTAGTTAACTTCCAGTTTAATTTTCTCATCCAAACTATACCAAATATCAAATTCAAGATCAATATTCATAATTTCATAAATTTTGGGTGATGAATTTTTAACATTCCAATTTTCATTTTCTAGTTTATCTTCAACCTGAGTGACTTTCTTATCAAAACTCTTAAAATAGTGATTTTTCACTAATTTAATAATTATGAAGATTATTAGACATTCATTTTCAATCTATTTCAATTCATCTTCAAAATTATCCAACTTAACTGCCTTAATGTTCATTATAGTGTCTTCATAAATGTGTTGTTGATTCAATGAGTTGGTTGTTTCCAGATTTAGTTCCAAAGAATTATATTTTTGAAAAAGATTTTTTTGTTTCCCAGTTTTATAGTCTCTATATTCATCAATCTGATATTCAAATATTTTATAAACATTTCCTTTTTCATTGAATTCAAATTATTCTTATTCTTAAACCCTTTATTTTAATTCCAAAAGCATGTTTTCTTATCTGTTCTTTCATTTTTATTGCTCTTGAGAATCTTGAATTTGAATTTCATTGGTTTGGATAATCCAGGTGTTCCTATTATTCTCCCTGGAATCCAGTTTGGTTTTAATTAATTCATGCTTTTCTGGGAATTCAAGATTAGCTTCAAACATTTCATCTTCTTCAATGTAAACAATCAGTTGTGGCTGGTCATAGACACACTGCCAAGAAGTGTGCCCAAAACTGCCACAACAATCACAATGAGGTCATAATTCATCAATTTTATAAAAATTTTAGAATAAATAACAAAGTCAAAGACAAGTAGAATCTAAACAACCAACATAATCTGCAAATGTTCACAGTATTTTTTTTACATATTTTTTATATGATTTTATTTATATGTTTTTTTGTTTTTTTATTTGTTTTCATTTTATTATAACCCTAGACTCTCAGCACATGACATCCCCGGCTACGATGCCATATTTTGAACTATTCTGAAGTCATCACGACCCTCAAAATTATATTTATTAACCTACACTAGCATATTGGTGCAGGTTCGATCCATAGAGAAGGCAGGTGAGTGTGTTAAGGTTTTATTCAAAGATAAACTTCAATGTTGTCAGTAGTGGAGGGAGTGATCGTTTTTCCTATTTTAAAGTTTTTTTGTACTTTTCATTAAGAAAGAAATAAAGATAAAATGATAGAAAGAGACTAAATCAATTACTAGTATACTGATATACTATGAACTTCAATAAAACTAACATAAGAGAAAAAAATTATAAGATAATGCAGCAAGGTCGAAGGAGCAGATGAAACATAATACGTGAGAATTCCAGTCTATTGGTTTAATGGAAATCTTCTCTACTACACTATATTGAATCACACATTATGAAATAAAGGTGAAAAATATTTCTTTTCCGGAAACTCAAAACAATGTAAACTTATTTTAAGAGTTCACCTCTCTAAATTCAGTTAATCATCTTGAGAATTATAAAATGAAAACATTCAGAAATAAACTCGCCATAAATTTCTAGATGAAAAGACATTAACGATTTGAATGTGAATTCAAGAACTACCTCGCCAGATGATCTTGAATTCATGAATCATGAGAACAAATGAGGTGTGAAGCAACAAAACATAGAATCATTAACCAATCTCTCCAACTAATTATGATTCAGAAAAACGTAGAGTGAATGAAGAATACTAAAAGATTGACTAATAGAATTTAATTCCTGAGCTAAGAAAATTCATCCCATGATCATGTTGATTATAGAAATGAAAAAAAATCAATTACAGAGTATTGTGATATTATGTACAAAAAGCAAATGAACTCCCTTAGTGATGCACTTTTCTCGGGCTCCTTCGCATCCATGACTGCTCTCTCATCTCATGGGAGTCTTTGCTCTCAATGATGGTGTGGCTTGGAATCAGAATGAGTTTCCTCATTCAAATTCTTCTACATCTCTTTTTTTTATATCCTCTGTCATCTACTTCTTGTCACCGACCAATTCGACCGACTTCAAAAGTTCCTCAATTGTGCACAACACAGGTGCCTTCCTTCACAACAGGCATGGCGCATTAGTTTTATCCTTGTAACTAACTCCCGCTAAGTCAGTTGAAAAGAACCTGGATGGGGTTATTGCTCTTGAATGTACCTGAAAAGTTAAGACCAAAAAACAGAATGAAAGTAATATATTTATTTTTTAGTTTAACGTTATATTACTTGTTAAAAAGTTTAATTAAATGATAACAATTATTACATATTTATTAATTATTATTGATATAGTTATTAATTTATTTTAATCTTTAATTAGGAGAAGTTATTATGTACTTAATTTATTATTATTCATTAAATAATTTAATTAATAGAAGTATTATTAATAATTAGTTGACATAAGTTAATTTAATTCTTAAATTGTACTAATATTAATTACTAAATTATATACAATGGTAAATTAATTTACAACTCATTTTAATTAGTTATTTTAATTTAGTTTAATATTTTAGTTAATTAAATATTATACATTATTTTCTAATAAACATTTTAATTATTATATTTTTTATAAATATGTTTGATATTTATTTTATTTATTTCTTAATTATTTCTATCTGAATCCCCCCCAAATCACGGTGCTATAGGGGGTCTTTTAATTCGGACCCTTCTTCGTGCTCTCGAAGAATCTCCACCTGTGAGAAGCGGCTGGCGACGTATTGCGGATCAGCTCCACCTCGCTGCTCAGTGCTGACTTGTGGCGATGGGACATGCCTTGGCTCGGAGTCATCCTTCAGATCGCGACGAGGGTACACCCTCACAAAATATAAGATATTGTTCTGATTTGCATCTGGGTTGATTTTAGGTTTCATTTTTGAGTTTGAATTTGATTTCTCACATTGAGTTTGGATCTAGTTTGGATTTGTGTTTGTAAATATTCTTCCTTGTTTGGGTATGTGGTGCCTGTGAACTGATTAGAAGAAGAACTGGTGGCAGGAGTGATCTGTAGTGTGTGGAATAAATTTGTAGTGTTTAATTTTCTCTTTTTGCGGAGAATATGTTGTTGTGGATCATGAGAAGGAGATAGGAAACAATGATTTGAGTGCTTGAGGTTGTGAAGAAACTTCAGTAGGGATCAAGATGCTATGTCGAGGATACATTTCATAAAGTGGTTATGGTGGCAAGAGGGATCGTAAAGCGGGATTGATAGTGGCACCATCAATTGAGTTATGGTGAGGCAGTATTAGGAGGTTATGGTGCCACCATGAAATGGACAAAGTGCGATATGGTATAGTGGAAAAGACATGGTGAGACCATGAGAAGAATAATGGTGGGATCGTGAAATAAATGGGGAAATGGTTTGTGGAGGCACTGTGACAGACAACAGCTATTGTGGCACCGTAACACTGCAAAACAAACAGTCAAATAAAATAAATTGTAACATAAAAACTGAATAAAATAATTAATTAAAAACTATTGAAAAAATAAATAATCATATAATACCAAATATAATATAGTTAAAATAATATTAACTTCTCTTAATAAGACATAAATTTCTACAAAACTAAAACTAAAATTAAAATGCAACTAACTTATTGATGATTAAAGTAAAATTAAACATTTATATAACAACGTAAAATTATTTAAATTAGTTACATTAACAAATTTAATTAATTTAAAGCAGAAAAATAATTATTATATTATTAAACCTTTATGTTAATTAATGAAATAGAATTTTTAGGAGACATAATAAAAATAAAATGAGTTTCTAATCTTATATTATAATTAATGAATTATTAAAAGGTGACTAAAACATTATGTATCATAAAATTAATTAATACATAATACATGAAATGTTAGATTAAGACTACATTATCAAAGAGAAAAATTAGAATTAATTAATTAGATAATTAATGTTAAATTATTAAATATGCAAACAAAACCATCAAAGTAAATAAAGACTAACAAGACTATAAAATTAAAGCAAGAGATAAATTAATTATTTTATAGCTTATAATACACAATTAATTATAAAAAATTAATTAATTATAAAAAATGATAATAAAAAAACAAAAGATCCAATATATATTAGAATGTGTTAAAATAAATAATTAAATTGATAAAAATTAATTAAAAAGATGTGGAAAAACATGTGTTTTAAGGCCACAACAGGGATATTAATAAATAAAAATAAATTTAAATAGAATGAAGAAGTACATTACCTCTAGAATTTCATATTTTTGATAAAAACCTTAAGGAACTTTTGTATGGACTTTTGGTGATACTAGAAAAACTAGGTAACATTTTAGTGTTTTGGGAAAGAAATAGAGATGAAAATAAGAAACCTCAAAATCTTAGAAGGTTTTATGACAGGAGGTGGTGAGGGGTTGTATTAATAATTATAGGAGAGGGTTATTTTTATATATCCAATCATGCTCAATACAATGAATATTGTTGATTATTGAGATTGTTTATAGTAACAAGTGCATGTTGTTTTGACCTAATGTCCTCTTACATCATCTATGACTAAAAAATGTAGTTCACTTAAATTGTTTAAAATCCTATATTATTTCATTTCAATACAAACCCAATATTCATATATTTTTCATAAAAAAATAACCCCAACCATTTTTTAGAAGTATATTTACAAAATATACTCCATTTTACGAAAATAATTTTCTAAATATGTTAAATTTTATTTTATTTTAAATCATCATTTTTTTGTAGAATAATGTTTTTTATATTAAAGTCGATTGGATGACATGATGAAAAATTAATTATGGTCTCATTAAATTATCTTATAATCATAATAAAAAAATATGCTTTTATGAATCTACATATTCAAATATATTTTATTTCAAATAATTTTATTTATTAAAAATTTAAAATAAACATTAATGTTTCTAAAAATACTAACACCTAATTTATCATTTTTAAAATATTTATTTACTTATTATAAGATATTAATACATCATCATTTATTTTATGAGATTCAAAAGCTATTATTTGTATTTTCATATTTTAAATGAATATTATTTTATTCATGTTCTTGTTTATTTCTAAAGAATTTTTCATGAGTGTGGCCATTTTAAGGATCTAAATTTTCTTATTTCTTATTTATTGTCCCACTATAAAATTTTAATTTTTTTTTGGTAACTAGTGTGTCACTATTAATTAATATGAATAGTGTTTTTATTGGGTTCCCTATGTGATGTAGGATCTTTATAAAAAAGACATAATTATATGAATGGAATTTATATTGATAATATTTTGGTTCGTTGTAGATATATTATGTATTACTTCCCCGTGAGTATTCTAACTCATAGCCCTCAGCTGCACCAGTAGTTACACATCCCATAATAGCTGCCGAATGGTATGGGATTTCCAATAGCATCCTCACCCGATCGGTCAGGGAACACATGAGACCCTAAGAGTAGATCACATCCTCCTACTCCACCATATATTGTATTTCCTCAATGTGAGGAGCGTAGAATCTAGCATTTGTGTGGCCCATACTGGTGAGGTATATCCCATTAGGTTGAGATATTTTCATACCCCACATGGGGGTGGTGATCTCCTTGTGAAGCACACTAGTCTCCTAGTCATTAAGAAACATGGCGTTGTTGGAAATGCTCAAATTACATAGCCTCTTTCATAGGCCTTGAAAAAACCCCATCAGGGTCTCCCCAAAGGGATCCCTCACATCATGTGATCACTTTACCAAGATATTTGGACCTGATAATCTTGATCTACTCCCTCTAGATTTTAAATATGTTGGACTAGGGGCTATGAAACTCACTATAGGAACCCTTCCCACTATGATATCTCTTCCACCAGAGTGCACACCATCTACAACTTGGTCCTAACCCCACAGTTATAGGGCTTCATATATTCAAGTAGTTCAGCACCCCAATATATCCTCATGAAATGCACTCTCCCATGTTAGTAAATATTTATGGATGACTATATAAACAACACTAGGTGGTGGACATTCATTCATAGTTTTCTCATCCTCACAAATTAACATGTTCCAAATCTACCTCAAAAAACCAATGTTCGACACTCTGGAATCACATTTGTGTAAACCTTTAGTGTCATACACTGCTTATATATGAACATCATTTCAAATTAGTGTGGGATATATGGTTAATTGATTATCTAATTGTCAACTATTGACAGTATGACCCTATATAGGAAGGACAACAGTTATGATCACTTCTAAGTTATTCTTGTATCATCATCATTATCCATCCCTATTTTTAGGGACAATGGGTGTAATAGGAAGTTCCCTACCAACCAAACCATTTCCATAACAATATTCATATCTAATATTAGTTGGTTACTCTATAAAAGTTTTATTATTTATGGTCTAATGTTGATGGTTGGAAGAGAAATTTTTTATTCGTACACATATCCCCTTTACACAAGGTGATGACACCTAGCTATACAAGAAATAGAGGAGACCAGACACACATCGCATAGTATTCCCTTAATTTTTGTTGTAGATCACCTTGTATAATATCACTATAATTGGGAAAACTAAATTTAGGCACTTTCCCATCTATAGCATCACCACCCTAATGAAGGTTCTTGGTCGCACCCCCATTTGTGAATCCCACACAAGGAGAATCCATCTAATAATATGTGTGGAAATGAACCCCACCATCCTTACTATAGGAGTATCATCAAACATAATTTTGTCTCTCTATTACTATCACTATCATATATCTAGGGTATACTAGTTGGAGCGCTCATTGCACCGCTGTTTTTTCCTATCGTATGTGCATGACTTCCCTCACAACTTATCTAGTGGATCCTCTCCCTTTGCTTGATCCACCACTATTTCATTAAGAAAATTCTTAAAAAAATTCATGAATTATATACCCCTTATCTCATAAATCTCTTTCCTGGTTCCTAGAATGGGATCAAGTATTTCTTTCTTTATGTTGTATAACTACTGTGGGTCCACATACATGTTATCGAAAGGGAGGAAATCATCATACATCAACCCCAGGACCTGGATCTTAACAATTAGGTGATGGTCCCATTGTCTAAAACTAAAAACCCCATTATTTATATGGAATGTTTTGCTCCATAAAAACACATTTTCATCAAATATGGTTTGATTTCATGATGTTTACAAATTCTAAACTATGAGGCATATGTTATTTTTAAATCCCCACTCACTTCAGCTAATCCTTTAATTAATGATAGGATTCATATTCCAAATATTCCCAAATGAAATCATCAATATTGTCTTATATAAGGTGTAGGTCCCAGTTTTCCATCAATCCATTGATAGTATTCCCCAAACCATCCTTGAGGATCCTCTCATAGTGTGGAGGGGATGTCTTATCCTCTAGATTCTCCCCATCAATATTGTTGATGTCGTTCCAAAATGATTATTCCATATGTGAAACATGATCCTACTAAATATGTCCCTAAACATCCCTCTACCACTAGTATATTCTTGGTGAAATATTGAACCAGCAGGCCGGTTCATCTCTGGTCTCTATAGGGATAAAAACATCACCTCTAATCTAAAATACATAGAACAGAAACCTCATGAAAATGAAGTACTACATTTTAGCCTATGTATGTGGTTCACTTAGTGATTCATTGTTCAATATTCACTAGACACACTAGAAGATCATGATGTTCACTAACATTTACAATTTACAATATGTAGTAGTGATGGATTCTTCCACATCCATTTTTTTGAGAGTTAGGAGTTCTCTCAATGCTTTTCTCGAATCTTTATTAGCATAGATATGGTTCATACATCTCGGTTCGTGAAAGACCGATTCGTGAAGCACGGTTTGATATTGTCTATTTTACATAGAAATTTATTGTGATCACTACACATGGTGATAGTCCATTAAGGAACGTGAATATTGGAGTGATTGGGATGAAAATAAAAAATCACTCATGAAGCACGTGAGCTTTACAGAAAGAGAGAACAATATTTTATCCACAAGAGAGTTTTTTAATCAATATAAGTAACCCCTCTACAATTTTCAATCAGACTGAGGTCCCTAGTCTTCATTATGGTCATCAGAGAGGGACCATCACAAATAGGTTTCATGGGAAAGCTTCACAAAATTAGTTGCTTTTCTATTTTTTCAATTATCCCTTGAATTAAATCACACATGTTCTTCGACATCACCCATTCTGAGGTGTGTGTGTGTGTGTGGGGGGGTTGATAATGAAATATGCATGTGATTGGAATTATCATATATTTCATGACCGGTTTGAGGAAAATCCTAGTCTAAAGGGCACAAAATTACTCTATAGTTTCTGTTTTTCAATGCTCATCTCACTTATGAATGATTGGAGCTCACAAAGCTTGCTGGATAAGAGGTTCCTTCATGAATGCATAAAGTCTTGATAGTACCTCCATGAAATTATACCTAGGGTCATGGAGATCTTAAAAAATATGTGAATTCTTTATGGGATCTCTACAGCTCAACATTTATACTCTCCAAGTTGTTCCCATTCTTGAAGCCCATCATGTTTTGAAAACACCTTCATTATTCATGAAACCCCATTCCCTTTGAATACCCATTTAACCAAATAGTTTAAAGATTTATGAGTGAAATTTTGTCTTCCAAAATATCTCTCTTTTTATAAACATGCATGAATTTTCTAAATAAAGAGAAAATTAGTCACCTAAGGTATCTAAGATTCATGAAACTTCATCCCATGTGTTCTTGATAGCCTCCACCTAAATTAGATATGCCTTTTGTGAAGGAATACAAACTTCTTGGAGGATGAAGGTCCTCTTATGAACTCAAGGTTTCACAAATAAATCATAATTCTTGAATAACCTCCAATGAATTTGGATCCCACTTAATGATATGGTCACCCTGTTTCATGAATAATGTTATTTTATTAAGCCATTAACCATTAAAAGGGCCCCATTCCTTATGACATCATCGTTCACAAAACCCCAGTATTCATTATAGACCACTCTTAGGTTCCTCTATAGTTCCTCTCTTCTCTTGACACTCCTCTTCTAAGGTAGACTTCCTAGAACCTCCATACTTATCGAGGACCAGTTTAATTACACATCAGATCCTCAGGTTATCAGTTCCACCCACACCTATTTCAACCCACATCACACCAAGTGTGGGTAAAGCCTATAAAATTCCTTTCGATTCTATTAATATGCACTGTAAAAAAAATTTAATATAGACATAGGGACTGTACAATTGAACTCATGATTGAAAAACCCGCTACTGCAATACCAAAGAAATTCCCTACCCAATGGCTCATAAGCAATGGTCACGTGATCCCCAGTGGTAAGGACTGGACCTACACGCATTTGGGATTCATAATGTAAATATTCCAAGTTCATTTTCCTTGATATATAACATTAAACTATATGAAAAATTCGTCATCACATTACATTATTCTATAGTCTTAACTCATGCGATAAGAAAATTATGCCCTGTGTTTTCTAATCATGGGATGACACCTTCTCCCACACTAGGAACATGCCTCCAAATTTGGGGAACGTGAATCCTATTCTGGGAATCTTATACGCATAATCCCCACACCATTCATCATCCATGTCCAATTAATACTATATCTTCCTTACCACATGAAATTATACTATATGAATCAATCATACCAGATGACCATAAATAGGGGAATTACATTATGTTAGTTTAGATGATCATGTCCTACACAAGGTATTTAGAATGCCTATCTGATGTTCAATATAGACATTGGTATACCCATGCATGACATCTTCATTACTGGAGACGCACCATTTGGATACACCTGAAATGGACCTCTATCCACAATGGTATAATATCAAGGTCTTCCCTACTAGGGTCACACCTCTTTGATCTATAATCAATGGGAATTCAAACCCACATGGTAAACTATTTAGGTCTTCCCTCAGAGGGAAGAACCTCATAGATTCATCCCCAAAGTGTGATTGATCGACAATGGTAAACTATTAAGTTGATCCAAACTAGCATAACACCTTCTAGATCTACCTCTGTGGGTGATCGATACCCAACGATAGACTATTCAGTTGTCCCCTCCTATGGATGCACCTTATAGATCTGCATTGAAGGGAATTTAACCAAAAATGGTAATATATCCAATCTTTCCCTCTTAGGGGTTTACCATTAAAATCCACCACATAGGTTCTTTGAGAACCAATGGTAAAATATTCAAATCTTGCCTCATAGGGTTACACCATCACAATATACCTCTAGTGATGTTTGATCCCTAATGGTAAGTTGTTTTTTTTGAAAACTCATAGGGAATCACATTCAATATCTTACTTCCATACAGTTCAATCTCTAATGGTATACTATTCAGTGGTTCTATCCTAGGGATGCACCTTTCACTTCTACCAAACATGGTGTTTGATCCGAAATGGTAAACTATTCAAGTCTTCCATCCTTGGTATACACAATCCAGATCATCCCTGTAGGGAGTTTGATCCCTAATAGTTAACTTAGGTGTGACATATTACCTCTTAGAGAATCACATTCTAGATCTGCCTCATAGGGAATTAGATCTACATTTGTAAAATCAGTCATGGCATATTTCCTCTTTGTAAAACACCTTCTTGATTTTCCTACCATGGTGTTCAATCCATACCAATTGTAAACTATCTAGGTGTTTCCCCCTAGGGATAAACCTCATTGATCAACCTACACATGGTTTCAAATCCCGTCTCTACAATTTGTTAAACTCATCCCCTAATCTGTCTTAACAAAGTCTCCAAATACTTCCCCATATGACGTATAACATGTGACATAAACAAAAATACCTATACTATGCATAAGTGTTGGATTCTTGAGGAAAATATTCTTGTATGAATTAAACTCATGGAATTAATAATATTTTTATTGACATGGGATTCCTTGGGGTTTTTTCCTAATATTCCTCATATGAGATTACCTCCCAATAAGAAGTATAAAGGTTCCCAATGAGCCTAAATTCTAGTAATTCCATATGATATCCAACAAAACAACTCCCTTGACTAAAGTTTTATGCCCTATCAAGAAATATGTAGTGTAATTAAATATCACTGTCAATGATATAGAATCTAGAAGGAGTCCCCCTAACATGAATTAAATATATGAGGGACACCCAGACTATGAAACAGGCTCCAAGGATGAATCCGTGGAGGAAATGAAATTTAATAATCTTGTTTAGATTAAATTTTTTACATCCCTAATGAACACAATGAATGATTCCTACCTTTTGAAATTTGGAATGCATGGAAACAAAATTCTAGCACATTCATCAGTGTTGACACCCAGGCGAGCCTCATTGAAAACATTTGAGTCAATGATTTTATGGAGAAATCCATGGTTTTGCTGAATAACCCGATATATTTGAATGAGATAATTGGAGGATATTTGATTGGAAAACAATAACCAAATCATGGATCCTCGATCATTTTTCAATGAGATACGATAAAACAAAAATAAAAATGATTCCAGAACATTCATCATTAGTGATTGATCGAAACTCAGTGTTTGATGTTTGTTTTATGAAGATTTCTCCCCATATTTCTCTAAAATTAAGAACAAAAGTCAAATATAAAATGTTTTTTTACAAATCAATCATATTGCGGGTGTCGATTTATTTTTGGGGAATTTGGGATTAATTTTTTATATAGATTTGATTTTAATTCATCATTCTGATAACAAACAATTGAGGCCAAATAGAACCCTACCCATGATAATTCCACATTTTTGTTACTTGTTTATCGACCAGCATTTGTCATGAAATAATCATTAATGTAACATTTGAATAGTGGTTTGATAATCTACTAAAGAACTAGTCATCATGCAATTTTTTCTTTTCACAATAAATTAATACAATTGATCTTGACTAGATTTGATGATGAGTTGAAGATATGATGAAGGATCAGAACCATATATATTTTACTGATGTGGAACATTATATTCCACTACCACGACTTATGAAATAAGATTTTATCATATGATTTAGTGGCCAGATTATGGTTAGCAGTGGTGGTGAGCCTTGAACGGACTAGACATATTCATTATGGTGTGATTTTATGATAGATTTGATAATGGAGTAGTGGGTGACAATGCGTGAGACAAACCTGTGTGTTTCTATAAATTCCTTACAACATTGTGTGTAATTATTCAACAAAAACTATATATGGGGCCCGAGATACAGTTTTAATGCTCTTGTGGAGTTCTGTATCCCATGGATTGTGCCCCTTGTTACATTGTCTCGGGCCCTTACAGAGCGCTTGAAATGTACCTAGGGAGATATGAATACATGGACATTGAATGTTGTAAAAAGACATATTCATCTGTACACAAACATAATCAAGAGAACACAGGGTTGGATATGCTATATACTCAGTCATAGACACATGAATGGGCCGTGTACAGGGGTAGGACCCAATTCTGATATGATACTTCATGTACTTCCATTACATGTCATTTTCCCTCTCAAATAATTATTATTTACCTTTTCCTCTTTTATTAAAAAATGTTTCATTATTGTGGCTTACCTTGATCCATTCCATTATGCATTTGTAAGGATTTTTGTACATTTTATAGAATGGAGATCCCCTCTGTAGAACTTTAGTCATGGATAAAGTTATTGAAATCCTTCCACAAGGGTTGAAGTAAGGTCCTTTATCAACATCATCATTTTCCATGACAGGGTTCTTGAAAGGATTCATGAACAACACCACAAATATAATGACTTATTATTGAAATACATGAACAATACATTACTTTTTCAAAATACATAAATCATTACAAAAATAGATGCATGATGATAGTAGTATTCTAGTGCCTTTAAAAACTTGGGAACATAAACAATTGTACATAAATGAGATATATTATCTATCTCCTGGTTCTTCTTGACTAGAACCCCTTGTAGACACATTAATCATAACACATATCTCATAACATGGGGAACAAAACATAAAAAGGGGTGACCTCAAAGCTCAATAAAGTAAAATAATGCAGGAATTTAAGAATTATCATGGACATAAGGGTTTGAAAATGTGATCATGAAAAGAGAAGATAAAACTGTTTATATCAAATATCATATACATGAATCATGGTATAAATCTTGATAGTTCAAAAGACATGAATAATAATTAAATGAAGAATATAAGCCATGAAATCAAAACTTATGAATGAAACATGTAATTGTGGTAGACATATAAGAATATAATATTTTTTCCATTGTAGACAACGAATCACTTCCATGACCATCATGGTAGTGTGGTTTAACTCCCTATACCATCTTGGTAGTCATAGTTCACTCCCATGTCCATATTAGTAGCATGAGTTTATTCCTCATACCATATTGGTAGTCATGGTTCTCTCCCATGGCCATATTGGTCGTCATGGTTCATTCCAAAAACCATCTTAGTCCATCTCATGAGATATAAATAATTACCCAATGCATTGGATAGAGATATATGTCCTAGAATTCTCATAAAGAAATCAAACATACATGTTATACTAGATCATTAAAAATCATGTCAATACCCAGGAAATGAAATGGGTATTATAAACATGTAGTCATATCATAACATATAGAAAAAAGTAGATTATGTAATAATTTCATCATGAACATAACCATAGAAAATTATCACGTTTCAAAATCATATAACCCCTGAAAATAATCAGGTTTCAAAATTATGTAACCTGTGCTAGAGAAACGAGTTTTTTAAACATCATGTCATTAGAAAATTATCCATTAAATGAAATAATATGAATGGAAATATTTAATATTTTCTCCATAAATTAATGAGTAAAACCAATTAATGATATATTAGATGGTAAATAACTTTGACAAAAAAAATTTTAAATCAATTATTGAGGAAATATCATTTCTGCATTGAAAACACTTTTTAAAAAATAATGACTATTTGATCACCATTTTCATAGAATATTACTTTGATAATTTATAATGGAATTTTTGAAAATAATGAAACATTATTTTATATTATTTTCCCTAGAAAATAATCATAAAATATACGTTGAAATTTTTTTAATAACATTTTAAAAACAAGGGTTTTTAATATAATATATTTCCAAATGAAGAGAGAGACTGTGATATTTTTCAACAAATTATTATATTAAGTACTAAGGAGTGAAAAAAATGTTACTAATAAATGGGGATGTCTATAAAAAATTGATTAGATGTAAAGTCATTAGTATTATTGAGATTTTAATCAAAATATTTCATCAAAGGAAGTATTAATTTAAACAATCTCAAAAAAATGAGGAAATTGTCTCAATAAACACTTATAACCAGGTAACTCAGGATCATAACCTCGATGTAAGAAATAGTAATTACATACATCTTAAAATATAATAAAAATAATGAAATTAATGAAATAACATATAAAATAAAATTATATAAAGCTCTAAAGAGTGTTTACGTGTATAAAAAAATTTTCCCAGTGAAGGAAAATTGAGACAAAACATTTTTACCGAGTTGGAAACTTTTGAAACAAAACACCATAAATACAAGTTCATAAAATGGAAAATTTGATAAACAAAAATTTATTTATAAGATACATAGAATAAAATCATGGTTATTATATACACCCCACAAAAATATTGAGTTCTGAACATACCATGTATCTTAAAGAAAAAGTGAGATGAAATTCCATTCCCTTTTCTCTTCAATCTAATCATACTCGCTCAAGCAACATGTATAATAAAAAAATTATTCTAAATATTTTATATAACCATATAATTATATCTAATAATTTATTTGTTTTATTATGACCAGATATTACCTTCTTGTTAATGATCATATGTTAAGGATTCACTTTGCATAATATTCACTTTATTCTTTGTATGTGTCGTAATTTGTTAAATCATTGGTCCTTATACTTATATAATGATTCCATAATGTGAAAAAAGATATAAATATAATTCATATATAGTAAATTATTATTATAATAATATATATAATATATAATTATGTAAAAGAAAACATCATTCATTGAGATGACATGTCGTAGGTACGAGTGAACATTATTTCCGTTTAATTGTCATGTTGAGAAAAAGAAATTAAAATACATATATTCATATAAAAATATATCACATTATTACAGTTGATTTATGATATCATATATATAATATATATTCACTGATACCATCATTAATACAATCTATTTAGGGTATGAATGAATTACATCACTTTGAGGGGGCGGTAGCCCACACTTACTCGAACAATGTTTTCGTAATTAGGTAAGATGGAAAAATTAAACGTCTGTTCTAAATTAAAAATACATAAGCGAAAATAAATTATAACTATAATATATATCATATATAACAAAAATTTCATCATAATTTACACCATTATAGGTGGTAAGGAAAATTGGACAATCACTATTTAGTGGGGTTATAGTTGGTTGTACACATAAACAAAATGATTATTATCAATATAATGGATGCCTTGAAATTTGAAGGTTTAATACAAAGCATAAAAACATACTACTATAGTAAGGATAATTTATATTTTATATAATAATGGTAAAGATAAATTGGTGGGGAGGAGAAAAAAATAAAAAAAAGGACTTAATAGAAGATGTTACCTCTTCATCGGGTGACTCCTTTTGGTTTGTGCAATAATGCTACCTTGTACTTCCTTTTTTCGATGGGAAGGATTCTAGGAGGAATTTATAGATGTTTGGAAGCGTATTGGGAAGTTATTGGTCAATATTACAAGCGTTTTGGAGGTTTCAGAAAGTGGGAGAGGTGATGGCTTTTTATAGGGATGGAAAAGGACTCATTTGGAATTTTTCGAAACACGTTAGGTGTACACATGGTCTTACATAAAAAAATCCATAAAAAACACAAAAAACGTAATAATTTAAGTTTTATGGATGATATATGGACATAAAATTGGTTTTGGACTATTGAATAGGTCATTTGGGCCCATAAATTTAAGGTTTATTCCCCAATTAAGCTTAATTTGGCCTTAATCGATGTGATTAATTTTAAACCCTTTTACAAATAATTTTGGTAAAAATTTAACATGGATAAAAAATATTCAATATATTATACTTACTACAATGTTGTATGTTAGTTTTCCAAAATTAAAATCATATAATAGGAAAAACTAATATTAATGGAAATCCCATAGATGGGATGAAATAACGGGTTTTTAATGTAGAAAAATGATAACACATTTATTATGATTATATATTTAATTTCAAATTGAAATTGATTATAGGGAATTAAATTGTATAATTAGATGTGAAATTTATCTTATTTGACGTGAAAATAAATTTATAATACCATTTACATGAATAAATAATTAAATAAAAATGGATTTTTATCTAAAAAGTTGTATTTTTAACAATTCATAAAAAAAGAAGTTTCTTAGAAAAATCCAAAAAATTCATCATATGCTAATTTTGACATTCTGAATTAAAAAATGGATTTTATATTATCAAACTAAATTTTTAAATGTGTTCAAAATTTATTTTATTATGAAATGTGGTTCATTTGAAAAAATTGCAATTTAAAACATAAAATGACATCACCAAAAATTATATCATTCATATTCAATATTTTTTGTTTATATGAAACAATTATATATAATATTTTAAAATTATTTATTACTATTCAATTGAATATTTTTAATGTGTATGTTATAATTATCTCAGTTAAATATTTATATCATTACAATGATGTTTCATAGAAACTATGTGTTCTGTGTGTGGTATGCTAATTCTGTGTTTCTTTAATCATACACCAAGTCAGTGTTCCATGTAATGCACACCATGTTTTTGTTCCTTGTAACATACACCAATTTAGTTCCATTTAACAGAATTTTTTTTCATAATTGATTTGAATAGATAAATAGATATTTAATTTATTTTAAATAAGGTCCATAAATACTCGGGGTGTTAAATTCTACCACCCTTCAAATGAATTTCACCCTAATTTTTTTTCACTTGGGTAAAATAATCAGGATACTTATGCTTCATCATATCTTCATGTTCCAACATAGATTCATGTAACTTCTTACTTCTCCACAAAACATTGAACATGTGAGTGGTCTTGTGTTGTACAACTTTCACTGATCGGTCCAGAATATCAACTGGTTGTTTTTCGTAAGACATATCCCACTACATGAATATAGCCTCATTGTTCAGTTAATGTGAAGGCCTAGGTTTATATTTCATCTATAGAGATACATGGAATACATGATGGACTTGAGAGAGATTTGGGGGATGTTCCAAGTGATAGGATACCTTCTCAATATGTTCACGAATCTCAAAGAAACAAATATTCCTATATATTTGTTTCCATTTCTTCCAAAATCTCATACATTTCTTTTATGATTAGATTCATAGAAACACTTTTTCATGAAATTAAAATTATATATCATGCCTATGGTTATCTGTATAAATTATCTACTGACTTTGAGATTCCTTGATATGCTACTGAATGGTTCTACCATTCTTGAAAAAATCATCCATAATTGAGGTCGCAATAGTTTTGTTTCCCCAACTTCATCCCAACACATTAGATATCTATAATTATTCCCATAAATTTATTCATAAGGATACATAAAAATTATTTAACTAAAGCTATTGTTTTATAAAAACTTGTCTATAGGATTTTGTTGATCACAACAACCATTGAAATCAAGAGAAAAATATCTCCACATATCATCTACCATTTAAATAGTTCTTTCAGACTGAACATATGTTTACAGATGATAAGTAGTTTTGAAACTCAATTTTATATTAATTTCTTGCTGAATACATCAACATAACTTTTAGGTAATCCTTAGGTCTCAATCTGTTACAATGGAATGTGGAACTCTATAAAACCTTACCACTTCGGAACTTATATCCCCACAAGTTGATCAATAGATAAGTCTTCTATAGTTGAAATAAAGTGTCCTAAATTAGTAAGGTGATCGACTATGACCCATATAAAATTAAACCCTTTTGAGGTTTGGGTAGTCAAATGAAAAAATATGAAGTGATATTATACCATTTCCATTATGATATGGTAAATGGATGCGACATCCCTTTAGACTTTTGTCTTTCATCCCAAACATGCGGTAATACCATGTATTGAGATACAAAATCATTGATATATCCCTCTATACCATACCACTAGAAGTATTATTTTAAATCTCTATACAAATTCATACATCTAGGATGATTATAAAATGAATAACTATGAGTTCCCTCTTACAGAACCTTCTTCAAATATGGTATCAAAGGAAAACATACACAATTCCTGAACCTTTTAATTGTGTCCAAATCATGTTTAAGATCTGAAACATTTCTCAATTTCTTTTGAAGATCCTCATCTTCCTTCTAAACCTCTTTAATATTTAATTGCATAGAGGATTGAAAATTCATTTTATGAAGATATGATTTTTTTCCTTATTTCGAGATTTCTAGATCCATCATCCTCAAATCTATAAATATTAGAGATTTTGTGATACTCATCATGGATAAGCTAGCATGATCATTTTGACTCCAATCATTAGACCCCTTATTCACTTTCTCTAGTAGGTATCGTATTGAGAATCATAATAAATTATCAACTTTGACCATATTCTATAGTTCATGTTCAAATCATTCAATTTTAATATATATTTGAGACTTATATAGTCAATATATATATATATATCACAATTTTCTCATTAATGATATTAACACTATTTATTTAATGAAGATATTACTACTTCGAACACCAAATGATGTGTTGGGTAATTATGCTCATGATTAATCAACTTTCATGAAGCATGATCTATATATGTTTTATTTTTCATAATAATATATCCCAATCCCTTCTTAGATACATTTTTGTCAATTAAAAACCCATCTTCACTATAGGGAAATGTAATCATCGATGCATTGTCCAACCTTCTCTTATATTCATTGAAATTTTCTTCATATTCATTTATCTACAGGAACATGAATCCCTTATGAGTTTACTTGATTTGAAGATTATATATTCTTATGAAAATATCAAAAAACAATAATTAATATCCAGTTAAACCTAAAAATTATGGATCACAATCACTCTGGTTAGTCTAGTCTAGCATTCAATAGCCTATGTCATTGATGGATCAACTACTATACCATCTCTTGAGATTATGTGTCCCAAAAATGAATCATTCTGTAGAAAAAATTCACTTTTTTTAAAAAAATTATCATCCTCTCCTTCCATAGGGTATTTAGTATAATTTTCAAGTGATATTCATTATATTTGTTTATCGTTGAATATATAATAATATCATATATAAGTAATACCATGAACATATCCAAGTAATCCTTAAAGACTGTATTCATTAAATCCACAAATATATCATGGGAATTAGTAAGACCAAAAGGATTCACAATAAATTCATATTTTCCATACATTTTATTGAAATTAGTATTGGGTATATCCACTTTCTTGATGCTCTATTGATGATATCCAGAATGAAGGTAAATACTAGAAAAGTAATGATCTTAGTTTAGTTGATCAAAATGTCATTAGGACAGGTAAGATGATATTTTTTCATGATTTTGATCATATTGAACTTCAAATAATCAATATAGAGTCTCATTGATTCATCTTTATTTTTTTTAAAAAAAACTAGCCTGCCACACGATGGAACACTGGGCCGAATGAATCCCTTATCATTGTTTTCGTGGATTTTCGTCTTCAATTCCTGCAACTCAATCGGGGCCATTCAATATGAAGACTTTGAAATTGGTTTAGAACCAAGTATGTCTTCTGGTGAGAAATCATCGTCATATTTAGGTGGAATAATAGGAAACTCCTTCAAATACACACACACAAAATATTAAACTATAGGCATATAATCTATGTCGATTATCTCCCCAACTATTTGAGATAAACAAATCTTTTGAATTTTAATTAAGACCCAAAACTTGATATAATATAAAAAATAATTTCATGCTCATCATCATGTTGATTGATAATCATATGTTATTTGGAAATATAAAAACATAACTTTTAATCCTTGACAGTTGATGTTGGATTGATGATGAGAAATACAATCCATGCCTAATATGAAATCAAATTCGATTGAAGACAGAAGGACATGATTTTCAAGAAGGACATTCCCAAAATATCAATCGGATATGAATCATAGAATTATGATGAAATCATCATAACATTAGGGTTTTGTACTGCCAATTTTCCATCTAATTTTTATGTAGAATCATAACACCCTTATAAAATTCATTAGGTATGAAAGAGTTAGTAAGTACTGATTAAAATCTAACATTAATAGTAATATAGTGGATGGTAAGTGTACATTTTATTATGTCTTTATCACACCCCTCGTCATAAATAATGATTTCATAAGTTGTCACCTGGTCCCTCAGCATAAGTTGTTAGGAACCTTGATCATCATCACTATAAATTGGGGTTTTGTAATGGTTATCACAATTCCCATTCTTCATACAATAATATCAATGAATCATGGATGGTTCATTCTATGATACCTTTTTCCGGGTTTGAAATGGTAGAAATATTATTCCATTCACATCATTAATAAATTTTCTGATGGCCTTGTTTTTCCCACCCAAACCATTTATAAGACACAATAAGGAAATCTCCTCCATGAATTTTCCCACACATAGAGTATAATGTAAAGCTCGCCTTCTTTTCATTATGGTTCTTATATTTTCCTTTAAACTCCTTTTTAAACTTCTTGTCAAAACCATATAATTGACATGTTACTCCAAACTCTATTTCAACCATGATTTCAAAACACACAATATCTTCAAAGCTACTAAAATATCATATGGAAAAATACCTTCTAATATGTGGATTTAAGAAACTGAAGACCCTATAATAATTACTTTCAGGTTTGGTGATAATTACTGAATCATGCCTCACAAGTTGTATTAAAGTATCCATGTAGGTACCAATAGATTCATCATCCCATTGATTATACTTGAGAAAATATTTCTCTATCATGATACGAAGAATAAAAATAATGTAATTTTTGTAAAATAAGTTCTAGAAATCATCCCAATCAATGGAATAAATGTCATCTTACTCCATCATATTCTTCATTAGAGTCCACCATTGATCTGCTTTTTCATCTAACAATTAAATAGCCAGAATGAATTTCTTATGATATGAAAACTGATAAATGAAGAATATATTTTTTGTGTTATTGATCCATTATTTAGTAATATATCGATCATAAGTCCCACTAAAAGAAGTTGGGAATTTACTCATGAAAGAATCAATAGAACGATGTTCCATAATTTTCTCATTTGGATGTCCACAAAGATACATATCATGATAAATATGTGTGATCACAGCAATGAGTATTTTCATTCTAACTGCAATAACATTTAGTTTCTCAATAGGAAAATTTTTTCATTATCCTTCATAATCACCATTAATGCGGCTGCATCAGGTTATAGCCATTAACTAAAACCAAAAGTATAAATTAAGAAATAGTAATCATAACGAGGAACCACAAAATCCAGAAATGTTACTTATTGGATGTATACGTAATAACCCCTAACTTAATCTATGAAACCATATGTTTATACTAGAATATTCTTAAAAAAGTTCTATTAAAATTTTTCATGATGGTTTTTGATGATTTTGTGAATTTCTAGTGCATATCCCCTTGGAGTATCAAACCAGGGGAGTAGCAAGACATGTTGTCATCTACTAGATTATCCCGAGTCAGTCCCAGAACATATTATCGAAGTCATTACACCTAGGTACGCATATTAGAAATCCAAATCCACTTGTAGTATCCATAAATGGATGTATTTCTATGAAACCATCACTCAATCCTTTAAAAACTTTCAAAGAAATTTTACAAAACATTGAGTAATCCTTATTATTATCCTTAGACGTGTCCTTAGGGTTCTCACAATGGTTTTCTCCTCCTCATTTCCAAAGGATAACTAAAAGATTCATCTAATACCAACTATAATGGACAAGTCATAACATACATTAACATTACATAACTTTTTCATAATACATTAAACATTACACAAAGAGACGTATAAAGATTATAATAGACTAGTGCCCTAGGAAACATGGAAACATAAACATATGTACATAAATAAGACACCTAATATACCAATAGTCATTTATTAACTAGAACACCTCTAAGACACATCAAACATAATACATATATTCCTATCCTAGGGAATGAAACATAATAAGATGTGAGCTGAAATGCACAGTAATGGTAAATTAGGAAGACATGTAAGGATAATCATTAAAATTAGGGTATGAGAACATGATCATTAAAAGAGAATATTATACACTTCCTCTCAAAGATGATATACATGAATCATGGAATATGTCGTTGCAGTTCACAAGACATGAACCATAAAAAAAATAAAGAACATAAGCCATGGAAATATAACTTATGATTGAAACATTGAATTGTGGTAGACAAATAAGCATATAATATGATTTACATATTATCGAAGGAATCAATTCCAAGAAAATATTGATAGTATTCATTCACACCTCATACCATCTTGATAGTCATGGTTCAATACCATTTCCATATTAGTAGCATGATTTCACTCCTCTTACCATCTTGATAGTCCCGATTGACTCCCATGGATATCTTTATAGTCAAGGATGATTCCCGATACCATCTTATTCTATCTTATGTGATTGAAATATATACACAATGCATTAGATAGAGATATAGGTCCCACCCATCCCATTATGAAATCACAAATACAAGTGACACATTATTATTAAAAATCATATCATAAACCTTGAATTGAAATTGATATTATAACCATGTAATCATATCATAACATGTTGAAAAAGACAAGTTTTATAATTATTTATTCATTAACATACCCCATGAAATGAAGCGGTACTCTAAATCATATAACCGCTAAATACATGCGGATTTTAAAATCATATAACCTGTGAAAGGGAAGGAGTTAAATGAATATCATGCCATCAAATCACAATCCATTCATAGAAATAATATAAATGGAAACATTGAATAATTTAACAATAAAGTCATGAGTAACACCAATGGATGTTTTTTTTATGTGGGAAATAATTTTGAAATAATTGTTTTTAAAATAATTTATAGAGGAAAATATCATTTCGACATTGAAAACTCTTTTAAAAACATAAATCCTTTTGTAACATTTTTCCTGGAAAAAGCATTGAAAAAAATAAAAAATGATTTTAAAACAATAAAACAATTTTTAAAATCCTTTTCCATAGAAAATTATAATCAAATATATTTTGATATCATTTTTGAAATTTTTTCCAAAACATGGGTTTTTAATACAATAGATTTTTTATCGAAGAGATAGATGGTAGAATTTTACTTGAAAATATTATCTGACATACCAAAGAGTTGAAAAAATGGTACTAACACATGAGGATGTTTAGAAAAAATGCATGATAAGGAAACTCAAGAGTATTGTTGAGATATTGGTCAAAATATTTGATTAAAGTAAGCATAAATGTATACAATATCGAATAAATGACATGATTGTCTTAATAAACTGTTATAACTTAGTAACATGGGATCGTAATCTCCATATAAGAAACTAAAATGAAATGAAGATTAAAATATCATCATAATAAGTATATTCATCATATAAAATGTTAAATATATGTATTTTCACCTCAAAAAATAGGATAGGTGGATGGAAAAACTTCAGTCTCAAAGAAGGCAAATTGAGACTAAATATTTTTACAGATTTGGAAAATTTTGAAACGTAACCCCGAGATGAAAGTTCATAAAATGTGTTTGATGAAACACATTAATTGTTTTATATGAAACATATAATACAATCACAATAATTACATACACGTCAAAAATTAAAAGAGTGGCGAACATTGCATGTATCACATGGGAATATAAAGTGAGATGAAATCATACCCAATCAAACCACCTATGGAATAAATATAAATTCGCTATGAATATTTTAAAAACCCATATAATTATATATTATATCATATATTTCTTAAATATAACCTCATATCAGTACTGGGATTTCGACTATTTGCAATGGGATCCCATCGCAAAAATGCCTTTTCGACGAGGCCTCGTCACAAATAACGCGTTGCAGAAAACGGCGCAACAGCTAGTATTTTTTGCGATGGGCCCATCACAAAAAATACTATTTTCCATGTGAATCGGTTCCATTTTATATAGATATTCTATTAAATACATTATATAAACATGATCATATTATGAAGGGCACGTCGCAAAATGTATTTGCGACGAGCCGTCGTCCTGTCACACATAGCTTTATATTATAAACTTGTTGCGATGCACCCATCACAAATATGCTTTAAAAAATATCTACAATCTATTTGTGATGGGACCTAATTGAAAAAGGTTCCATCCCTAATACATAATAAATATGAAAAATAATATAATTATGATAAATGAAAAAATAATATTAATATTATTAAAATAATAAAAAAATAATAAATAATAAATTCTCAATATTTGAAAATAATTAATAAAATTATAAAAACATGATTAATGAGAAAATAATATTAATATTATTAAAATAATTAAAAATATTAAAAAATATTAAAATTCTCACTATTTTCAAATAATATTTTAAAAAAAATCATAAAATATTATTATTATTTTTATTAGTAAAGTAAACAAACATTAAAAAAATATAATACTAATAATAAATAAAAAATAAAAAAAATATTATAAATATTATGAAAATAAATTATGCCTTATTCACACCAATATAAAAGGCAAAAACTGTAAATAGTTCATTTTAAAATAAATTATCAATTTAAATGTATTTAACAAAACAAAAAATTTCCATAGGGGGATAGTCTTTTGAAGGAGCTAGATGAGCTAAAGGAGATGGTGAAGGAAACTCCATCCCTAAACTATGTGTCACACGACGCATGTAATTCATCTAATCATGTTTCTATTGCTTCGATCAATGCATATCCTCCTTGTGTTGTTGACACGTCTCATTTTCCTGCTTCTGCAAACACTATATAAGCTCAGTTTGAGCTCGCAACTACTACTGATACTGTGAGCGAGAACATGATGCCTCCCCACAAGCTCCTCTTGAGCTGGATAATGACATTACAGAAGAACCATAATAAGTCCCAAGAAAAAAAATGAGAGTCGATACCAACTACGCACCCCTTCTCGAAGGCATACTGGGTCACCTGCATCAATGCCACCTCATCGAAATAGTGGGCACTAGTCTGATTATCCATCTCATCCTGACTCTTTTCCCATGTCTGAGAGGTCGCGACCTCATATGACTCCTTCAGTTTCAATTGGAAATTAAAATAGTAAAAACATTATATGTAGTAAATTTTCAAACTGAAAAAATAATACTGACCACAATCTGATGCTGGCGATCACCTATAATATCTCTAGTTTTTGAATCATTTTACATCCTATGATAAACATCGTGGTCCATAATATTTGGATTCTTGACGTCCTATGGGAATATAAAATAAACTATTTATATTTAATTTTATATAAAATATTTTAACACGATACATACTAGATGCTCTCTATGCGTTCTGAATGTATGAATACCAGGTCGATGATTCACCTTCGGTCTCCCCCGGTTATGCTGGACAAATTAAGATATCCGCTGAAATACACCACTCAACTAGTGTGAACAAAATCCATCCAAAATAAGAGATGAAATGTACTCTAGTCGGTGGGCTCTACCTGATCCATCAAATAATGACACTCATACTTTCTTAATTATTTTCCTTCTAAAATTGTGCAAAAACTGATGGAAACGCTCATACATAGACACCTCCCATGCCTCGTGGATAGCGCCACACATGCTATCATCAATGGGATAACATAAACCCTACAAATAATTTATAATATCTAGTTATTAATGAAATAAATTTCTAAATAAATATTATTTATTTAAATACCAGCCAATGATTGAACATTCTATGTTGCACGTCAACAAGAATCTGTTCCCATGTGATCCATGGGGGAGAAAAATAATTGCACAAGATAGCGCTACCCAATCCAACAGCTACATGCACAAAACTGTAAAAAAGAACAAATAATAAAACAAATATAATATAAATAAATTAATGAAATCTAACTAAAAAACATAGGTTACCATACCTCCGCGTGTGTGGATCGAAACCGAGATGTGGACGTCGCTCAGGGATATGGTCATGAATCATCAGTCGTGCAAGATTGTGCCCCCTCTACATACCCCCTGAACTGCCAATAGGCTTATTGTCAGATGATCCCAAATCCTTATCATCCAAAGGTAGCCCAAACTTCTCCCACTCACGAAATAGAACAGGATCTATCTGAAACACAAAATTATTTTTTTTTAGATTTTTGAAAATAACTATTACTTATATATATATTATTTATTATTATAACCAGAATTTATTTGTGTCAATGTTCACCTTCATCATCATCTTTATATCTGACAATGTCAATGTCTTAATATTCTTCATAACCATCATCAATATCTATACGAGTTTTAATTTCATCATCTCATACCATTTCAAATTCATTATTAACATCACTAACATCATTTTCTCCATCGACTCTAAATTGTGGGGTTTCATCATTGGAATTCCGTCTATTTGTGAAAAAGATGGATTTTGTGTAGTCTCTAGAAAATTTTCAATTCCTTGTACTTCATTGGAACCAAATTCAGTTTGAGTAAACAGATTCTCCCAAGGTTTTATTTTTATTATTCTCCACTAATCACTGAGGTCTCTTGAAGTAGCATAGTACATTGTGTAGTATATTTTATGTACCTGTTGAGTGAGTAAAAATGGTTCATTTATTTCAAAAATGCTTTTATATTTAATATCCATGATTCCATGAATCAGATGAACATGCACACCTCTCTCAGTATCTAACCACGGACATTTTAACGTTGTTATGTAATTTTTACCTAGATAACATAGTTCCATAATTTCATCCAGCATTGTGTAAAAGTAAAATTCAATTTTTCTATGTAGCGATCCTATCATGAAAACTCCATTGTTCATTGTTTTTTTAATCCCCATATACACATGTATAAATTCGAAAACTATTCACCACATATGCATTTTAAGATTTAACCATTTTGGATGGTGGGTTACATAATATACATAGTCGCTTATCAATTTTATCAACATGTTGAGACACCTGGATATTTTTAAAACAATTGTCAATTTAATAAATAATAAACTGATTTTAAATATTTAACCATCAATAAATTATGTTACTAGTTTTTAAAACCATTGATAATTTTTTTTGTCAGTGTTCTTCAAGTGCAGCTGCTGTAATTTGTGGAATTTTTTTATATGATTAACATATAACATACAAATAAGATATGTTATGTAATATAACATTAATTATAGAATAATTCATATCACTAAAAGTTAAAATGATGTCATTTATTTGTGGTGAAAGAATACATATGTATGAGCTCTATGATGTTCATCATCAGAAAGCCATTATTCATAAAATCCACCATAGCCAAGATCTGGCTAATTAAAAATTGATAATTGAATTTCTATTTCATAATAATCATTCCCCTCATTTTTTCACATGCTGTTTTGTTTTGAGGGATATTCACATTCAAAATAATGAGAGTAGAAAAAAGAAATTTTTCCTTGTAAATAAGATTTAGCAATTGATCCTTCAACTGATGTTTATTACGTACTTTTTTTTTATCAATTTCTACAAGAATCTCTCAAATGGGTATATCCATTGAAATTGTACTAGACCTCCACATTTAGATTCTTGTGGGAAATATAATATTAGATGTTCCATTGAGTCAAATAATGTCGGTGGGAATTTTTTTTCCTATTTACATATAATGACAACAACATCTTCTTCTAGTTTACATAGTGCATCATAGTTTTTTGTTGATGCAAAAATGCCTCGAAAAAATATTATATATCTATTATTGGATCCCAAATCATATAATTCAACAATCCTATAAATATAATTGGAATAATTCTTTCCATTATAACATGAAAATTTGGACTTTTTAATCTGGTAATATGACCATTCTTAACACATCTTCCCAAATTTGAATCATAGCCATCTGGAACTCTCAAATCTACAATACACTATCAAAATAATAAGTTACTCTCTTTTGATAGTGTATAAGCTTCTTATGGATTCATGAACCTATGTGATTTGACATTTGGAACATTTCATGTTCCAGTTATCTGGAAATTTGGGAAAGATCTAATTGTGCTTTTACATTATCTTCGTTCTTACCTGGTGTATCCAAAACTGTATGAAATAAATTATCAAAAATGATCTTCTCAATATGTATGACATCCAACATGTGGTGTAACAACAAATCCTACCCATATGGAATATCCAAAAAAATGCTCTGTTTTATACAATTATGTTCATTCCCAAAGCCATGAATTTTCTGTTGGTATAATGTTGTGCCAAATGTGATGGGAGGTATTGAAAATACAAAATATTTTAACTCTATACCTGATATAATTTTTTGATTTTCATCCCTTTCAATTGTGCCATTTCTAAAATGTAATTTGTTCCACTGAAAACGATGTTCTGTTAGATGAAATATGCGATGACAATTAAAACAGTAAGGATTTTTCCATTGATGAGCATACATGCTTTTTTTTCAAAAAGCAAGGAAATGATTTCGTGCCATGTGTATTCTAGCCAGATAGCATGCCATCTGCCAAGAAGTCAAAAATTGTCCACATCAATTCATATTTCAATATGAAATTTTGTTTCATAGCAACATCATATGTACTAAACCCATTACCCCACAATGAATTTAACTCATAAATCAATGGTTTCAAATAAAAATCAATATTATTTTTCAGATGTCCTAGGATTAATAAGGTCAAAATGATATAGGGGTCCTTCATCAACATCAATGGAGGTAAATTTTATGGAGTTATAAAGATAGGAAAACATCAATATTGACTACCATAAGAACCAAACGGACTGAAAACGTCCGTAAAAGGACCTAGTGGCATGTTTTATGTTTCTAAAGAAAAAGTCAGACATAGTCAGTCAAAATGTTTCCATGAATCACTATCAGATGGATGATTCAAGATTCCATTGATTGAAATTATGGGTTTGTGTTATGAAATCATTGATATTGTGTTCTAAGACATAAATAAATGTTATAACCAGGGTATAAGGGAGAAATATCCAAACTGTTTTACATGAATCGATCTAGACTTCCCTGGTTGAGTTTCTCTATACCCTGATTGTCAAGATGTTGGACAAATATCCAACGAATCATTTTCACAAGAATATAAGATGAAATCATTTTCACAAGCATCAATATTCCAATAACTAAGGCCCTGATTATGAATCAGCCTATTTCTCTCATAATAATTTGCAAGAAACACATTTCCTCCGGGTAACAGTGTTTTAACCAAAGAGAATATTTGATCCAAACAATTGATTGAAATTTCATTATTTGATTTAATAGCCATATTTTTTTCAATAGCTTTTAATATTATTATATTGAAACCAGGATAGAATGAATCATCAATAGAAATATACAACTCATAAAATTCGGATGATGGCAACTCAGCAGTTAAGTCATTTTTCATCTAGTGTTTCAGTTGGTTAAATATATGGAACTACAATATCATGTACTAAATTTTGAAACTGTGATAGATCCATAATCAAGTTATTTGTATCTTCAATGAAACTGCATTCACTATTTTGATAAAAAAAAAAAATCTAGTTGAAAAAAAAAATTACAAGAGATGTCCACCAACCTTGTCAAATGTGTCAACTGTTCTTAGAGAACCTTTTTTAATAGGACACATAATTTTTCCATTTGAAACAAATTCTGCTTTTGATGATGCAAATTACAAAAAATCTTCAACACCATCAATATATACAGGATTTAAACTAGATAGGTTTGGATTTCTATGCTGATTTATCCAAGAGTGATAATCTAATAATGATTTTTGTTGATTTCATTGTTACATATTTTTCTACAAAATATAAAATCATTACTATTTTTAATAATTTCAAATTAAAAAAACAATAACCAAAAAAGAAGATAAATAATTAAAAATAATTCTTAATAATTACCATTGATTATGGGAGACACAATTTCCAATGGATTGATGGCTACTCTTTTGTCCAACGACTCATTTACTTTCATCTTTCTCACACTAAAGTCACCTTGAAGAATCTTCTCGGAGTTACTCTTATACATTCTTCATCATACGAGAATTTATAAGCGTACCTCTGAGTAGGTTCTTCATTGTGAGTTCAGTGTGAGAAATATTCAAGTAAATAAGCCGTCAGAAAAAGGATCCCCCTTTTCATCGATGAATCTTCTTCTTGCAACTGTCACCGCCAGAAAACATTATGAAAAATGTGGTCCTACGAATTTATATTCAAACGTATGTATACAATATTGGATATGAATATGTATAAGAAAAATTTTCATAATGTTTTGAGTCGGTGAGTGTTGAAAGGAGAAGAGTCATCGAGCAATAGGAGTGTCGTCAATCCAATGGAAATTATGCCAACTTGTTAAATTTTATTACAATTTATTTTATTCATATTTATTCTTAATTATCCCCAGTTATTCCTAATTATTCCTAATTATTCCTAATTATTTATAATTATTCTTATTTATTCTTACTTATTGTTAATTACTCTTATTTATTGGTAATTATTCCTATTTTTTGGTAATTATTTTTATTTATTGGTAATTATTCCTTTTTATTTGTAATTATTCATATTTATTGTTAATTATTCCTACTTATTGGTATTTGTAGGTAATTATTCCTATTTATTGGTAATTATTCTTTTTTATTTCTAATTATGGCAAATTATTACTAATTATTTCTATTTATTGCTAATTCTATCTATTTATTTCTATTTATTACTATTTATTTCTATTTATTTCTTTATATTCCTATTTATTCCTATTTATCGCTATTTATTCTTATTTATTCCTATTTATTACTATTTATTCTTATTTATTCTTATTTAGTTCTATTTATTCCTAATAATTCATATTTGATATTATTTATTCATATTTATTCTTATTTAATCTTATTTATTTTAAATTGTTCATATTTATTGCTAATTATTGCTAATTATTTCTAATTATTGCTAATTATTCATAATTAATGCTATTTATTGCTATTTATTGCTATTTATTCATATTTACTGTTATTTAATGCTATTTATTCCTATTTATTCTGATTTACTGCTATTTATTCCTATTTATTCATAATTAGTCCTAATTACTCCTATTTATTCCTATTCATTCTTTTTTATTTCTAATTATTAATAATTCTTACTAATCATTCTTAATCATTCCTAATTATTACTATATATTCCAAATTATTCTTAGTTATTCATATTTAATACTAATTATGCCTAATTATTCCAAATTATTCCTAATTATTCCAAAGTGTTCATAATTATTCCAAACTATTTTTAATTATTCCAAACTTTTACTAAGAATTATCAATTATTACTAATAATTACTAATTGTTACTAATTATTATTAATTATTACTAATTATTACTAATAATTAATAATTGTTACTAATTGTTACTAATTATTCCTAATTATTTCTAATTATTACTATTTATTCCGATTTCTTACTATTTATTGCTATTTTTTACTAATTATTACTATCTATTACTATTTATTACAATTTATTACTATTTATTACTATTTACAACTATTTATTACTATTTATTAGTATTATTAGTATTAGTATTATTATTATTATTATTAATATTTATGACCAATTATTACTAATTATTACTATTTATTACTATTTATTACGAGTTGTTACTATTTATTCATAATTATTCCTAATTATTCCATGTTATTCCGCATTAATTCTAATTATAATTAATTATTACTAATTATTACTATGTATTACTAATTATTACTATTTTTTAAAATTTATTACAATTTATTATAATTTATTACTAATTATTAGTAATTATAACAAATTATTACTAATTATTACAAATTATTACTATTTAATACAAATTATTATTATTTATTACTATTTATTATCATTTATTACTATTTATTTGTTTTTAATAGTTTTTATTAGTATTTATTAATAATTATTATTATTTATTACTAATTATTTGTATCTATAAGTAATTATTTTTATTTATGACTAATTATTATTATTTATTACTAATTATTAATATTTATTAAAAAAATTATCTTATTATTACTAATTATTACTATTTATTAATATTTATCACTAATTATTTCTAATTATTACTAATTATTAGTATTTATTACAAATTATTACTAATTATTACAATTTATTACAATTTATTACTATTTAAATATATTTATTAAAATTTATTAAAATTTATTACTAATTATTACTATTTATTAATATTTATTAATAATTATTACAAAATATTACTAAATATTACTATTCAAAAATATTTAGTAATATTTATAAGTATTTATTACCATTTATTAGCATTTATTAATATTTATTAGAATTTATTACTAATTATTTCTATTTATTACTAATTCATTGTATTTATTACTAATTATTACTATTTATTACTATTTATTATTATTTATTAGTATTTATTAGTATTTGTTAGTATTTGTTAGTATTTATTAATATTTATTAGTATTTATTAATATTTATTAATATTTATTACTAATTATTAGTACTTATTACTAATTATTATTATTTATTACTAATTATTACTAGTTATTACTAATTAATACTATTTATTACTATTTGTAAATTTTTATTACTATTTTTTCTTTTTCTTACTATTTATTTATAATTATTACTAATTAGTGTTAATTACAATTAATTACTGTAAAATACATCTACTAATTACTAATTACCGTTAATTCATTATATACATTAGCCATTATCGTTAATAATTATTAGTTATTACTAGTTAATGAGAATTTGTACTAATAAAATAATTTTGTTATTTGAAATAAATACTGATGACAAAACAAATAAAATATAACATACTTACAACTAATCAAAAAAAATTAAAATTAATATAAATAAATGAAATATATACTAAATTAAATAGAACATAAATAACTTGAATCTCGATCTCCTATAATTGTAGGCATCTTCATGACTTCTTCATAAAAAAACTATCACCAAAATTTTCACTCTAAAATTATAGTCTCCAGAAGTAGAGGAAAAAAGGAATTCAGGAGGATGGAAGAAAAAACAGATGAGATGTATATATAGGTTAGATTAGTTGCGACGGGAATCCCATCACAAATAGTATTTTTTGCGATGGGACCCGTCCCTAATATCTTCGACCGCATTAATTATGGTCGGTGGTTAAAAGGTTATTTGTGATGGGTCCCATCGCAAAAAGTAATATGCCGACACACTATTTTCCATTGGACAACATCCTATCACAAATAGACTTTTACCACTGCTTGGTATTTGCGACGTGCCCATTACAAAAACCCTCAGGGGGTCAATCTAGTTGTGATGGGGGATCCCTCGTCACTAAAAGTTCTTACCATCTCCTGGTATTTGCGACGGGGCGGTGCCTACCCATCACAAATACCCTTTTGTGTTGTTTGGCGCGCAAACTATGCCAATCCGCGCGTAAGTTTTTGTGCCGGGGAGCCTCTTCCCATCACAAATAACAAATTATTTGCAACAGGTTTGATTTGATCATCGCAAATAACCTCTTCTATAGATTATTTTCAAAGAGATTTAGTCCCGTCACAAATAAACCGCCGCAAAAAATGGTTTTCCCGTAGTGTATTACCCACTTGTTAACTATCCTATGTTATGGTTTCACTTCGAGTAAAATTTGATTTGTTCTACGCATGTGTATTAATTTATTATATCATTGGTCCTTATATATATATAATGATTAAACAATTCAATCAATGAAATAAATATCATTTAGATATAATATATTTTTATTATATAATTTATATAATATATATGTATGAATAAAAAAACACCGTTCAATGAGTTGGTAGGACGTATATACAAATGAATGATATTTCTGTTTAATTTTTTTGATGGGAGAAAGAAAGAAAAAAAATATATTTTTATATATATCATTATTACCATAGCTTTATTATATCATTTATATCCTATATATTCACTAATACCATCCATAATACAATCTATGTATTATATCAAATAATCATATCTCATTGAGGGGAAATAGTCCACACTTCTTCAAATGAAATAATCCTATTCACATAAGATTGAAAGAAGAAAGAAATGTTGTAAATAAATTTTATTTAAATTTCAATTCATTATAAATATAATATATATCATATATAAATAGTATTTCTATCATAATTTCCACCATGAGAGGTGGAATTTCAAGTGGAACAATCGTCGTTTAGTGAGGCGGTTCTTCACCGTACACATAAACATTATGTTCATTATCCATTAAATAGAGGTGTGTGTATGTTTATGTTGAATCCATAGAATAAAAACATCCTAGTATATTTAGGATACTATTACTTTTATTCCATCATGGGAAAAAATAAATTGTAGGGGCTTGAGAAATAAAATAAAAGAAAGGACTTAAGAGAATGTGTTACCACATGATCGAGTTCCTCCTTTTGGGTTATGACAGAAGGTTGTTTGGATTGTCCTCTGTACATGGGAAGGCTTATAGGTGTAATATATGTATGATGGAAATTGAATTGGGTATTGAGTGTACCAAATTCGGAGGATTCAGAGGTGTGAGGAAGTCGGAGATGTGGTGGCTTTTTATAGGAATGAAAAAACACTCGCTTAGAATTTTTAGAAACTTGTTTGGTGTACACTTTTTTCTTAACATAAAAAATCATAAAAACTGGAAAAAAATAATGGAATTTTTCTGTAGGAACTAAGTATATCCAATGGATTTTTTGAATGTTGATAGGTCATTTGGGCTGTATATTTTAAGGTTTAGGCCATAATTAAGCTTAAGTTAGCCTTAATCGTAGTGATTAATTTAATCAATTTTACTAATCTTTTATGTCAAAAATTAACTTTTTCCTTATTATACTATAAATATTTTACTCACTAAAATGGTTTATGTAATTTTTTTTGAAATTTATATAATTTAAATAGAAAATTAAGATTAATGGAAATCCCATTGACAAGACAAATTACGAGTTTTTAATGTAGAAAAATGTTCAAATGTTTGTTATGATTTTATTTTCAATTAAAATGTAAAATTAATTCAACTAAATTACATGGAATTAATATATCTACTATTTAACTAATGATACATTAAAACAAATTTATAATATAATTTAACCATAATATTTAATTAAATAAATGAATGTTTTTTTTTACTAAAAATCAGTATTTTTCAATATTCGTCAAAAAAGAACCTTCTTTAATAAATCTCCAAAATTCACCCTTAGCAAATTTAGATGTTCTGAAATCAAAATTGAATTTTATTTTATCAAATATATTTTCTATATTTGTCCAAATTTATATTTATCATTAAATGTGATTCATTCTAAAAAAATATATTTTAAAAAATAATTGGACTTTACCATAATTCTTATAATTCATTATCAATATATTTTATTTATATAATAAATTATAAAAAATATTTGAAAATTACATATTACTATTTATATTACTATCTTTAACGTCTACTTTATAATTATCTCTTTTATATAATTATATCCTTAAAATGATGTTTCGTAGAAACTTTGTGTTGCGTGTTATGTACGCTAAGTCGGTGTAGCTTGTATCGTGTGACATGTCGGTGTTGCGTGTAATATACAACATGTCAGTGTTACATGTAACAAAATCTAATTTGGTGCAGTGTGATAGGACTGTTTATTTAATTCATTTCAAGACACAAATTAATATTTGATTTATTTGAAAAAATGTTCATATCAATATAGGGTGTTACAATGCATGTATCACAACCCTACTCAGTGGGTTAGTCATTGTTTAATTGTTGGTATAATCAATGGACTTGGGTGTGACCCTAATATGTGTATTGATCTCATCATCCTTCTAGCATGAAATTCTTAGGTAGATACCAGACGAGCATAAAATCTTATATGTATTCTAGGTGTGTTATATGACTCTTGGAGTGTGTTCTGTTGGATGAGAGATAAATGGAACCATGGAGAAGGAATCCTTTGTTGGAAGTACAATTATGATCTTATCGGAGACAATGTGTCTAGTATGAGTATATATGTATGTTCTTATAATATATACCATTGAAATGCATCTATTATGTGATATTTATTATTATTGATTCTATATGGTTAGTTATTTTTGGGTGTCCAAAATGATATTATTATACTCAACCATTTAAGCTCTCTCCCTATATGTGTCATGTCTTATGAAGATGACTAAACAATTGATGGAGTCTAATAGGGACCAGGAGTTGGTGGACCATAGAGATCAAGATAGAAAATAAGGATTTATGTTTGTATCATTGGAATCATTACTCACTGACTTCACAGGTATGATATGTCTTGATTCTCATTAGGTTGGATAGTATTTTTCCATTAGACTTCTTGTTTTTTTACATTGATGATAGGTTTTTTGATATATGCATAGATTTTTATAGTTTTTTTTCCATTTCAACATTTTATAGGATTGAATATTTTTTTTGGGTATATTGGTACATTAGTTTAAGGCCTCCCAAGTATGTGATATACTATCTTTGCACTGGTCACCAGCCCCTAGCCTATTTTAGGCGGGCTTGGTGTATTTTTGGTTTTTTTCCAAATAGGTCGGGTTATGAAAAAATAAATCTCAACCATATCATAAAAAATTAAATCCACAATAAATATGAAATGGTCTTTTCATAAAACCATCTTTGATAATGTTGAACTCGTCACCAATTAATATAATCCTATTGGTGAGGTATTGAATTCAAACCTCTCCATTTTCAATTCTATTTTTTTATTTGTGTTTTTATTCAAAAAAATTCATTACCCCATCATAAAATCGAAAAATACTATTACTAGTGTTCTAATATGTAATTATAATAATGGTATAATAATAAACCGTATTTTCCCTCTGATATTAAGAAAAAAAAGATTTCTGAAACATTCATACATGTACAATACCGCCTCCACAATGTAACATTTTCTATTCCATTCACCGAACAATATTAATAATTAAAAAATTTCATTTTATATATAATTATGATATTTATATCATGTTTGTAATTCTGAAGTGAAAAACTATACTATTACTCTCTCTCGTTATATGGAAAATGAAAACATTTTCCATTGATAAGTGTAGAATACAATAATAATGGAATGAAATATTAATATATTCAATACCACCCTTTGTGTATGGTTATAATAATATTATTATATGATTATTATTATTTTTGTGGAATAATTGAGGTTTGTTTGGAAAAATAATTGATCCTATTAATTATACTACCAAAAAATGATCATTTTAAAATTGACCATTCAATGTGATCAAATGACGAGGAAAATGATATCTTTATTCTAAAATATTGATTTATATAAATAATATATTTCTTATTAATCATTGAAAATATTTTATATCACACTAATTAATACTAAATAATAATAATATGCATATGATATAATGTTACAACAACTTGACCATGTCATAATAGTCCATCAAACATGTTATATTCATATTTGGTTCTGTTATACCATCTACCTAACAAATAGTGTAAAATTATATCATGGTTGGTTGTGGTAAAAAATTAATTTTATTATTTCATATAAATATCTATGTTATAAAATTTTTTGTTCACTAAAGTTTATGTGAATTTTGCAGTCATTAATTTTCAAAAAAATCAGTCATTCCTCATGATTCATTGAATCATGCACATTTTCAATTCAATTTTCTATCATAAATATTGATACCCTCACGAATGGGATTTTAAATATGATAAATATCTATAGTAAATAAATTATAGTACCTTTGATAATTATATAATGATTAACTATAGATAAATACTAACATCCCTCCTATGAAGCTAGGAAAAATGATCAAAATTATAAACCCACGTTGTTGATTAATATGTAAAAACAATCTAATATAAATATAAATATATATAATAGTTTAACATTATAAAATATTTTAGGTATTATTGTGGTTATGAAAAAATCTATTCTTGTAGTTATGTTTATTATTTATCAATTAAAAGTGAATTCGTTGAAATCATGATCTAAAGTAATGGTTTTTGTCTCAAATTCCTATCTTTATGACATGTTTTATGATGAAACCTAAATTTCATTAATGTGTTGTGTATAATAACTAATTTTCATATTTCATCAAAATATATCACTTATTAATGGAGATATAAGATCAATTTAAACATATCCTCATTAAAATATTATGATTTATAGCTCCTCATGTTGTAGGAATTTTTGTTAACACAATTCTCATTAATTGAGTTATAATTATTATTGTTGGACTTATTCAATATATGTTAAATAAATTTTAACATAAAATTTTACTATGTTGTAATATCATGTATAATTATGTTCGTTTAAATAATTACCACAAAAAAATTTTCAATTGTTTCCTACATTATAAAATTTGTTTTCAAAAATTGTTTTCTCTAAATCATAATTCATTTATTGAGCTATAAGGTTTCATCATGAACATAGTTATTATAAATATTCATTATTATTATATTTTAAAATTAATTGTATATCCCCTATTGTATCTCTTGTTTAAACATCCATATAATTTTATTCAATAAAATTTTCAATCCATATTATTTATTAACTCATATGACATACCTTTTTCTCTAAAATATTTCTCAAAATAATGTTTTATTAATCATTTTAAAATATTTTTTTTCAAATAATGTAATTTGAAAATATTAAAATGGGATTTCCATTATTTCATAATTAAATGATTTATATTAAACTTTAAATTAATTCTTATATACATTAATATTATGATGGAAATTTTATTGACTATTTTTTTAAATAATATATTTCATAATGGCTTTGCTCCACTTCTTCAAAAACAGAATTCTGAATATAACCTATAACATTTTCATTTCAAATAATTTTATATTTTTCTTAACTAATATATGGTTTTTCTTCAATTTTCCTAATTATCAAAAAATGTTTTATTTCGTTTGAATATATTTTTCCTGAATCATTTATTAAATTTTATTAGAAAATAATTCTATAGGGTGAGGGGAATTTAGTTATAAATAATTTTTTCCCTCAAGATTAATTAATCATATACCATAAGAAAATATTATAAAATCCATTTTTCATTAAATGAATTAATTAGGATAAAATGATTTATTATGTAAATTTTGATGAAATATGTATTAATGATTTAATGGTGAGGCCCCAAATAACCCTTCAATAAATTTCCCATTATTTAATTTCTTATGATTTTATGATGGTGCATAGGTTTTATCCCATTGTTAAAGATTTACATGGGTCATTGTCGAATCCTAAAGAGGTACAAGGGCTATTTTCTCAAATTAAGGAGGTACATGGGTTTTTTTCATGCATAAATATCTACAGATGTTTTTTTCATACCCTAATGATGTTTTTAGTTTGTAGCCTAATCATAATTAGAGTACATGGTTTGTAAGGCCAAGACAACTATTATATTGGAATCAGGTTGTAATTCATACTCCTCTTGGTGATAATATTTTCAAACAATTATATTTGTATCATTTTTAATGATATTACTGATTATTTTCATGTCTCCATGATTTAATATTTTTCTATATAATTTATATTTATGATAAGATTATTATACCTCTTTAATTACCATATTATGTTCTTATGATCCAATGATATTTTATCTGATATTTCTCTTCATACCCATGTTTTCTCACATACTTAAGATCAAAACATTATATTTATTTAAAATGATTCCATTTTTATGCATTTGAGATGACCCATTTCTTATTTATCCATTCCCAACATTATGAATATTATCTCATATTGTGAGACATTTATGAGAAGTTCTAATATTGTGAGATTATGAAGTATCATTCACAAGTATTGTACACATAAATTTTTATGTACATGATCGTCAAATAAAATAAACCAATTAGTTATGAAATGTCTCTGATTTTAATGTATTATTTATGGTTATTATATATATTATTTTTGAGTCAAGGTGGTGAGACAACATGAGATTCTTAGGCCCGATTTTCCAAGAATAAATGTTTCAAATATATAAAATAAATTTTATATAACACATTCATGTTATAATTTCATGAAAAAGTAGAATAATTATTACCCTTTTATTCATATATGGAATTTAAGGGAACCATTGTGTTTATAATTGAGGAATTACCCTAGGGGTGACTTAACATCATCCAACATGGGGCCTTTTGGAAAGTTCTTCGTGGAAATAGAAGTGAATAATATAGTTATATAGAAATTATTTTATTAGGATTATATGATGCACTGATTAGTGGATCATGAAATAGATTATTATTTCCAAATCATAGGGTTATATGCACAACCCTAGAGATTCCAGAAGATGGCTAAATAGATCTTTGGGGATTCCTACAAGGAGAATGGTAATGGATAATAGATCTATTGATTGATGAAAAACTGGATTCGATAGGTCTTTTTAATGATCATGATGAATCATACATATTCATCATACATTTTATTGAATAATGGTGGGTTGTTTAATTTATATGTATTCTTCCCCAATTTTAAATTATATGAAGAACAGAAATCAATCCATGAACAGATTTATTTATAGATCGAACCCCTAGTATGGTGTGTTCTAGTTGAGGGATTTATTTGGGAGAATTCTTATGGTTGTCTGATTACACATCATTTATAATTATAATGGAATAAAATCACGACCTAAATGAATAATTACCATAGTTATTTCCTAAAGTTTTTTCTCTGTGCTTTTCCCCCTTTTTTATGATTCATTGTAGGTGTCTACTTGGTCTATGGTTTGATGAAAATTGAAGAATCGATCATTAAACATACCATTATTGGAAAAAAAATCTATGATTTTATATGTAGACAATGTATGGTGAAGTGGAGGTGAGATGAAGGTGGATTAAATTAGATCAGAAAATTTTGGAAAACCCATATTCTATGAGTGAGATGCCTGGAGGATGATTCCCATGAATAATATATAATATCTATTGGGATGGAGTGACTGAATATTGTATATATTATAATTTATAGGCTCTAGTAGGCTTGATATAAATTTTTTCATCAAGGTTTGGTAGTAATAAGAGGTTCAAGAAATGAAGGAGATGCGTGAAATCGGATCTACGATTCTAGAAAATCCCACAGAACACGACGTGTAAGCTAGGATTACGTTGTGTGTGGGGAACCTTCTTCAGAAGATAGGGTTTTAGGAGGAAGATAAGGATCAAATGGTGTATGAACACTATCATATGGAGTGTTACATCCCCTATTCTCTAATAATATACTCCATAGTGTACAAAGAAACCGATTGGAGTGCACAGGTATGGACACGTTGTGTTCTGCCACATGAACACAACTTGGAATAAACTGACCAGTACCCTAACACGACATAGGTACATAGAAACTTCCAGTAAACACATCCAGGATACCATGTGTCTCTACACACTGTGTATAACATTCAACACAATAGCTATATTGAGACTACCTTTCATGTGGGGAAATTATGCACTGGTAAGACATAGGATGGATGGAAAATCCATGTACCTCTAGGGAAACTCTATGTACTCTCATCAAGGGTTCTTAAAGATCGTTGTTTTCTAGTGTAGACTAGCACAATTTTAGTGTGTGATATTTTTAAATTCCCTTTAGGGTAAAATGTGGACCTACATCCAGGTTACGAGATTTCGATTCGATTTATAGGCTAATCCTCAGATAGAGTTGTGGTTTACCTCAATGAGCCTGGAGTGTGATCCTACATCATCATTATTTATATATTCTAGAACTATTATGGACTCCCTATATAGGGAATAGATCCACCATTGAGTAGGCTACATCTATAGGTTTTTTTTAATTGTTGATGTATAATCGCATACATAGAGGGCTGATCATGATTGGGTTTTTGGGGTCCCCCAATGGTACTGGGTGTGACCTCATTTCTGGGTATCAAATTAATCTTAGACTAGTGTGTTCTCATTGGTTGGGGCCTAATTATCTATACCTTTTTGTCATGTATCTCCAACTAAATCATGTCTCATGGAGTGAGTTATCTGGTAATGATAATTGATTCGACTATAATCCTATGGCTGATAGTTGGTAATTATCGCCTAAAGGTGTGGTGTCTTTACAATGTATATCAGGATTGTTTCTATTATAAATTTATTGTTATATCTTGTATTGAGGTGACTGTACTTGTTTCTTCATTTTTAGTATTTTTTGGATATCCTACGGAGTATTTTTATACTCACCCCTACACAAGATTTTCTGACATGTGTCGTGTATTTTGTAGATGATGACCCTTTTGATGGTATCCTAGGAGGAAAGGGAGCAGGTGGAGCATATTTTGGGATTGATAGACTGTGGTTTTTACCGGGAGTGTGATTTTGACTTTTTTATCTCCCTTGGATTATTTCGGACAAGTTATAGTTTTTGGTTGAACTTTTTCCCCTTTTTCATTTTTTATCACATCACTATCATAGTTCGTTGTGGGATATATGATGTATGTATGCATTCATTAAATTTTTTTACATTTCAGAAATGTGTGAGATTATAGATGAGTTAATGTACAAGTAATATAGTATATGTCCCATTATTTATCAGATATGACTACTCGAAACTGGCCATTAGCGAGTTCCTATTACAGGTGGGCATTAGGTAGTCGCAATAGGAGCTCCATTGGTATAGGTTGTGACTGAGTGGAATTATAGGCAGTCGGTTCAATTTTTGGGCCTGATTTGTTGATATTTGTTTTGGGAAATAATGTATAGTGATTCAAGTTCATCTTTTAGGATATGGATTACAGTCTTAGTGTAGAGGATGATGTATCGATACACCAGAACTCTAATCACCTAACTTTCAACTCGGTAAATTTAATGATTTGGCTATGGGTAATTTTTTTCTACTTAAATCACATAAGAATGGTTGGTTTTCCAATTCATTCTTGATTTATCTCAATAGATATACTCTTTTTACCATGGTACATATTATTCATTTTAGGATTTATCCACATAGACAACCATCCTGGATTCCTCCTTGTGATCACGAGGATGTTTTGCCTTGTGACAAGGCATCAATACATGGACTTGAATAAGGGTTATAACATTTGGCTATTTTACCAGAAATTACACCACTTATTGAGTAGTAGATAGCACTAGAATAATCAGATGATGATGCATGATGGATGTATGAATTTCTTGAGTTTCAGAGGCCAATGCCACCAAGGTTTTTGGGTAAGGAAAACCCCCAGGTGGTTTCAGACTTCCTAGAGGTATTCACGAGAGTTTTCTATATTATGAGGACTCTTTCCTATAAAATGGATGTCTTTGAAATTATTCTTCTCTAGGGATCTATGGGGAGATGGTAGAGCTTGGTGGCTCAGTCACATCACCCGGCCACTCTCTCCTAGACAGACTTCGTGCATCTCTTTAGAGAGGATTTCTATCCGGCCACATTTCAATCGATATGCATAAAGGGGATTCTTCACCTACAACAAGGCAATATGATCATGGAATAGTATTCATTTATATTCTCTAATATCTCTCACTAATCATTGGATATGGTATGTGTATTATTCTTTAGGACTAGAACATTTGAGCATGGCTAGTGTCAGTACATTAGTGCATCAGTGGTATAACTTATCATTTACACCTATGTTGGATTGCTTGAGTGACCCTTGTTGGTATAAATGTTTCTTGCAGAGAATACACCAGTATTTGGAACTAAAAGGGGAACCCATTTGTTGACAGCTTAATAATAGGTTTCCAATGACAGACACATGAAACAAAATGGGTCAGACACTTCTAAAGATAATTGTAAGACTTAGGGTTAGTGGTGAAGGCTCTAAGGTTGGCTAGAATTAGCTGAGGCACATGCAGTTGTTCTCTATCAACGGTCACAATCAAATAGCCTAATATTTCCGGACATGTCAAATATATGATCTGTAGATGGTTGAGGTACTTCCAAAATTGAGGAATAGACAGGAGAAGTGTGGTCTACATGGTGTTTAACATGGAAGAGTGGTTGGAAGGTTACCATGAGGTGTTCAGAGGCTCGACCTATTACCACCACAACCCCCATGTGGTCCACGCCATGTCTTAGGGAGCAGGTGGGTAGGGACGAGGCGAGATGCATGCTATAAATTTGTATGAAATCAAGGCTCCATGGGTGTGTTGAGGTATGGCCTCTGTATTTATACTTTATCTATAGTATTGATTGAAATAGGTTCTATCCATTATTTATTTACCAATTTACTAGTTAATTACTTAGAGATTCACTTTGAGATTTTTGCACAACCCTTGCATTTGGAGGCTCTGACAGGCAGTGACATAGCGATTATACACTTATGCTGATAGTGTGACCTTAAAATTGAAGGTGAGGGTTATGTTTGGGATCTATTTGTTGAAGCAATGAGGGATTATGATGTCATCATAGGTAACGAATGAATATCAATAGTTCATTACCATGTTGATTTTTTTAGGTGGTGGATATGGTGTAAACACAGAAATGGAACGATTTTTTCCTTTGTTGGTGAAATGGAAACATTTGCAGAGTTGGAAAAGCTCAGGAATATGAGAGTACAACTGATTACTCACAAGTTGTCCAATATGACTCTTGGTTCGGTGGACTCCTTATTCAATCATTTTTCAATAGAGGTGGAAGAGTATGAGGAATTATTTATTGAGAATGTTCCAAGATTACATAAAAATATAGAGGTATATTCTTTTCATTGATATATACACCTGAATATAATTGATATCTACATTATAATATTTTATGGTTCCCATAGATCATCGTGAGTTGAGGATGTAGTTGTAGGACATGTTGGTTAAGGTCTTTGTGAGGTCCAATGTTTCCCCATGGTCAACCCCATTGTTGATTTTAGAGAAATCGGATGGGAACATGAGTTTGTTTGTGTATTACCAAAACCTAATCTGGATGATTTTGAAGGACAAGTATCCACTATTGAGGATAAATGAATTCTTAGATTAGTTTAAAGTGGTGTGATGGTTCTCCAAGAATACCCTCAGAGCAGGCTATCAATATTTATGAGTAAAAGATGGGGTTATAATGAATATGGTATTCAGATTTCGTTATGGTAACTAGGAGTACATTTTGATGATATTTTTCATGAAAAACTCCCTAGAAGTGTTCATGGAAATCATGAACCAGATCAATCATCCTTTCATAGATTAATTCATGGTATTATATACTAATGTCATCCTATCATAATCAGAATCTGAGGAGGAGAATGTGGGATAACTATGGATGGTCTAGGACACACTCTCAGAGCACAAACATTATAGGAATGTTATGAAGTGTCAATTTTGGATTTATGAGGTCTATTTTATTTGGACACAGTATCTCAGAGGTTGGATTATCAATGAATCTAGAGAAGGTTGAAGTAGTTGTTTCTTAGGATCCAACCAAGAGTTTCACTAACATGCCAAGTTTCCTTGGATTGTTTGGGTACTATCACATGTTTGTACCCAACTTATCCCGAGTTTTAGCACCCTATACATCATTGAAAATGAAAATTAAGCCTCCTGTGTGAATGTAAAAGTGTCAGTCATGATTTTAGGAGATGTCAAAGAAATTGAAGAGCACTCACAAAATGAGTTTACGAGAGGAGGGTGTTGAGTACGTAGTGTTCTGTGATGCATCAAGGAACCGTCATGGTTTTGTTCTAATGTAGTGGAAATAATGTATTTCCTATGGTTCATTCTAGTTCAGACCACATGAGAAGATCTATGTGACCATGACCCTTACTTAGAAAAATTATCTTTCACATTGAGGATGTGGTGAATCAAACTGATGGGAAAACAATTTATCTTATACTCTCACCATAATAGTCTCGAGTATATACTCACAAAAGAGGATCATAAATTAGATAGAGGTGATTTCTAATCATTTAGATAAAAAATGTGATACCCTACATACTCATATATACACAGTACATGATCCTGATGGATTTTTAGAAGGTAGATACCATGAATTTCTTTTGAAAGGACATACAATGGTGTAAGTGGAATTACTCGAGATGTTTCTAAGATAGATTCATACGTACCCTTTCTAGAACATTACTGTGTGGCTATTACTTACCAAGACCACTGACAATAGTTATGGAGGAAAAAAAGAAGAAAGGAATTATAGAGTTTGGCTCTCAATGCCTTACTTGCCAACAAGTGAATGTTGAGAACCAAGTTACAACTTGTTTAACCAAACCCCTTGAGGTTCCATAATGGATGTTTGACAAGATATCCATGTACATTTTGACTGGATTACAACATCTGTACTGGTGAATTGGTTATATATTGGTTCCCTTCGACTAAATAACCAATTTGGCCCACTTGTTAGCTATTCAAGAATATATTTTATTTGAGATATTGGGATTTCTCAACCTGTAGGAGATAGATACACTCCCTAGAGTTCCATCGATGATCATTTAAAATCATTATTCTTGCTTCACAATCCATTTTTGGAAGGGATAAAATGGTTTATTTGGGATCATGTTATGATATAGAATAATATTCCACAAATAAACCAATGTCTAGATAGTTCATACCATCTATGATTTGTAGGAGAACTTTTGAGCATTCTTACATAACTTTCTCCATAGTTGGTAGGATCACCTACCATTGGTGGAGTTTTCATACAAAAATAGCTATCGTTACACTATCAGTAGGCACTATTCAAGTCTTTTTATGGTCGAACCTATTGGTCAACACACTTCTAGACCAAACTAGGTGATTGGGCCTTTATAGTCTTGGAATTGATGCAATATGTAATAGAGATTGTGTAGATCATCGAGGAGAAGATAATGACTTCTCAATTCTGTCAGAAGTCTTATGCTGATAGGATACAAAGGCCTTTGTATTTCAAGGATGGAGACCATGTGTTCCTAAGGGTCTCACCTTGATAAGGATTGAGAATTTATGGTCGAGGAGGAATGTTATCTCCGAGATTAATTTATCCTTTTCAACAACTGTGTTGAGTTATTGAGGTTGTGTACCACTTAGCTCTTTTTCCATAGTGAATCTTGTTCATGATGTCTTCCACGTTTTTTATATGATGAAGTATGTTCATGAATCATCAAATGTTATAAAATGTGGATATATAGACATCATTTATGGAGAATCATTTTTTGATAACAATGTAAAGATTGAAGATCTATAAGATATGATCATTTATGGGTGATCGATTCCCCTTGTGTGTCTCCAGTAGTAGCATGAGGACCTTTATGAGGGAACTAGTAGTGGGAGACCAAGATGCGATACTAGTACCACATCTCCTTGATAAGTTTTTCTATTCTCAAGATAAAAATACATATGGTTTGAAGAATGTAACATCCTTGATTTTTGTGTATTATTTTTTGATATTATATGTTTTATTTTTGGGACCAGGTGCTGAGATGGTGTAAGATTCTGAGGTCCGGTGTGGTTGGAAAAAATATTTGAAAAATATATAATATATTTAATAGAATTCTCACCTAGGTTTCCTAAAAAATGTAATAACTCTTTAAAAGGTGCTCAGATCATAAATATAATGGCATGATTGAGTTCAAATGACCTTTTTAAACTAATTGTGACATAATATAGGTTGTACGGGTCATTTGTGGAAAAGTCCTCAAGTGTGTGGAAATGAATGAAATAATTAAAAAATAATAATTTTGTTACATTTTGTTGATGTAGTGATTAGTTGATACTTAGGTTAGAAAAATAGGGTATGATTCTCACCCTTAGAGATGTCAAAGGAACACTAGAGAGAGATTTGGATAATCCTTTCAAGAAAATGATGACAGATCAAGGATCAATCGATTAACACAACATCGGACTTGACTGATCATTCCAATGACAATGACAACACATAATTATGATTCAGTGAATAAAATGAATTGAGGAAGAAGGTTTTTTATATGTATTCTCCCCCAATCATAAATTCTTCATTGAACGCAAATCAATCAAAAAATGGATTGGTCTTCTGATCGATCACCTTGTTGGATGGGTTATAATTGCAGGATTTGGTTATGAGATTTATTATGACTTTTCAAAAACTATTTTTTTAATATTAAAACTGAATTAAATATAGGAAAACATGAATAATGGATGAGGTTCATTCCTCATAGTTGTTTTTATTCTTTTGTCCCTCCATTATCGTTCATTGTAGGTGACTCCTTGGTATATGGTTCAATGAACACCCATTAATGGAATATTGTGCATAAAAATCATTGTAATATTATCATTGATTGTAGATCCAAACTTAGTATAGCGCAATGGAGCTATGATGGAAGTGGTGGAAAAGGAATTACCTAGTATGGAAACCCCTATTCGTCAAGCAAGGTGCGTGGGAGATGATTCCTAAAAATGAAATCTAATTTCCCTGTCCATAAAAGTATCAAATATTGTTCTTTTGATGATGAATAGGCTTGAAAAGGCTCAATATAAATTTTTATGTAAATACATAACCGGAATCAGAGGCTGATGTGACGGTGGATACGTGTGAAACAAGATCTGTGATTCTAAAAAATTCCATTAAACATGAAATATAATCTTGTATTACATGACATGTGGGGACAATTAATTAGAAGGTAGGGTTTCAGGATAAAAATAAGGATCACATGGCATGTGACCCTCCCCAGTTGACTGAGTGTGTACTCCATAGAGTACACAGACATGGATTGGAGTACAGGGCATGGAAATGATGTGTACTCCCACAGAGACACATCTTTGCATACACAGACCAGTTCATGGACATTGATTCATTACACTTACATTACTAGGAGACGTGGAAAAGATACCACATTTCCTACATGCCTTGTGTACATATCTAATTTTAATGTATATGAAAACTACATTCTATGTGAGGATCTTCTACACAGGAATGACTTGGGATTGCTGGACAAAATGCATATGCCTTGGTACATGCAATGTGCTTACTTAAAAAGTTCTTAATGTAGTTTATTTTCTTAGTCTGGACCAATAGAGGTTGAGTGTATTCACTTAGTCCATTATCATAAGGGTATATTGAAGAATTGTGTCAATGTTACTGTATTAGGATCCCCTCTAGAAGTTGAGTCTTAGATAGAGTTGTGGTATCAATCCATGAGGGTGGAGTGAAATTCTCTATCATACATAAAGTGAGTTTTTGGAATTATTGTGGCCTCACTGAGCATGTGTTTGATCCTCCATCTAGTAGGCCATATTGGATGGTTTTTTAGAATCATTAACATACGATCCCTAATATAGAGGATTGATCTATATTGGGTTCATGGCGTCCCCCGTAGATTCTAGGTGTGACCCCCCAATTTGTGTATCAATGAATTCTTACACCGGTTTGTCTTTTTGGTTGGGGTCCAATGAAATAAACCACTTCGTGGAGTATCTATGATGATATCCCAGTTCGTTGAATGAGTTCTCTTGGAACGATCATTTATTTAAGCACAACCACATCGCATATAGTTGGTTATGAATGCCTGATAGTGTGGTGTATCTTATATTTATATTTGGGTTGTTTATATTATACATTTACTATTATATATTTTATTGATCTAACTATACATAGTAATTTTGGTTTAGTTTTTTGTAAGTCCTAAGGAGTATTTTATATTCATCCCTGCATGATCTTTTCCCAAATCTGTCATGTCGTATGCAGGCAAAGACCATTTTTACATTATCATAGGAGGACAGGTAGTGGGTGGAGTGTAGCTGGGGCATGACAGATCGAGTAGTTTTTTAAGAGCATTATATTTACTTAGTCATATACCATAGATAAGGTTAGACTATTTACTGTTTTAGGGTATCCTAGTTTGTTTTTCAGTTTACCGGTTTCCTCACATTACAATCATACTCTATTATTGGATCTTAGATGTATGGATGAGTTATTATTTTTTTCATTTCACCATTGTTTGGAATTAGAGATGTGTTCATGTGTACAGGTACATTAACCTAATTCCTCACTTATGTGGTATATACATACTCATCATTTGTCACAATCCCTTGGCCCATTAGAGGAAGGCTTCGGGTAGTCGCAACACAGGCCCGTCTAGGATGGGTTGTGACACGATCTTTGGAATTGTGTTATAATTACAGGATGTAAAATATAATTTTATGTACGTTTAAATTAGTTCAACTCACATAATGTAAAATGGTGTTTATAATGAATATTATTTGAGCACTGCACTCAGTGGAACATGTCATGAGTGTTTCATTTTTGTAATTATAGGTTATTTAATATTATGTTATAGTGTTTTATGATGTCTATATTCTATATAAAATGGTATTTGATGGGATAATTTCTTTGAAATTAAATGTTTATACCTATTTTTCTGATTGTTCACTCATGGCCTATTGGAAGTGGGAGTCAAGGGTAACAATCATCATCACTACCATCCTGAGTATGGTTCAAGCACGGACATGTCATCATGAAAAAAATATTATTATTATCATTTTTATTTACAAGCAATCTCACAAATAAAATTTATTTATATCTATTTCTCATAGTAAAATAAATTTAATTAATTTTCTTCTTTCATTTTTAAATATTCCATCTTCCCCTCCAATTTTTCTCTTCCCTATCTTTATTAAAATTCATTATATTATTTTAAAAAATTATATCTATAAAAATTTATATATCTTATTATCATTCATATTTTATGTTTCTATTAAAATAATATATTTAATTACATTATACATTAATATTTAATAAATTTTTTTGCGGATTTTGTCGTAATGCTAAATATATTTTGGTATTACTATTTTTTGGAGAAAATATCACTTTTTTTGTATATATCACGTGTCATGTAATGAATTGGGAACTAATCAGAAATATGAGTATTAAAACATATCAAAATGATATTCTATGATTATGTTATATTACAAAAAGTTGATTCAGGTGATCATGTAAACATCAATATAGGATTTGGGTGAACCCTTTAATGATTTGGTTATAAGAAATAATCTAAATCAGAACCAATATGGTTTTAGTGTGCACAATGATTCAATAAATTAATTATAAAAAGACGTTGAATGTTGATTCATCATAGGTGGGCTTCAACATGGATTAATCTTATAAGTTATGATAGCTAGTAAATGATATGATGAGTGTTGTCTCATGAAGGTGCATTCTACAATGTGGAGGTTCCTCCTAGGGATGGCCAACACTTAAATTGGTTGGAAACATAATGGAGTTTCCATAGGTGAAGTACGTTTTCCTACCACTATAGGTTGTCTATATCGTGGAGGTTGGTCTTTTTTATATCCCTAGGTAAAGGGTTTGACATTACAATATATCCATGTGGGTTTTATCATTAAAAATATTGAGTGACGGGAACCCTTTAATGATTTGGGTGAACCCTTAAATGATTTATGTACGTTTACCCCTCTCATTTCCTCTATTTTTGTACCCCATATCATGACCATTATGTTAGAGTAAATAGGATTAGGGATCAAGGGGAAACAGAATCCAATAATGTGGTAATCATATTGAATAAATTGTGTCTTAGCATGGGGTGGTGAGAGTAAAACTAATTATAATGATTGCACACTATTTATTAATATTTCAAAAAATTTATATTACTAGTAATATTATTTTTTGTTTTTTCAAAAATTGTATGTTATTTTTAATGATTAGTTGTTGAAATATTAGATATTTTCCCATTATGGTGTTGGGGGTAGGCCGGGGAAATACCATGTGTGGTTAATTGAGGTTTTAGTGACGAAAAAATCACAGAGTTTTTTTTGTAAAAACGAATCTATGGATTCTATTGAATTATTAAATATTAATTGTTGTAATTAATTTATTAAATGTTAAAACACTAGTTAAGATATCAAGTGTTGTATGTTAATGGATTATAACTGGTATGTATACGATTATATTTTGTATATAATCAAGAGAAACATAAATCCACGGTTAATGCTGGTCATCCATTTTTTACAACTTCATATAAATATTTATTCAAGAGTATGGATGACTACAGTTTTGTTGTGAATTTTATTAAAAGTTATAAGACCTAAGAGCTCATTTGGTAATAGTTATATGTTTTCTTCAACATTTTTAGGTATTTAAAGATATCTATTTTGGAATTTTTATTATTTGGATTTCCTAAAAACTATGTCAGTAAAAGAAGGGGTACTTGTTGATATGATGTGTCATCATATATAAATACCAGTACATGATTTGCAACATAAGTAAACATGGTTGGGTTTCCAATATAAATTAGGTAGACATGATAGGAATAAGACTAGTAGATACATGTTGATTAATAAATACCTCATATAGTTTGACAAAAATCCTCTTTAGGGTGGATTTGGTCCCTAGATTACACAATGAGGTCGTTTAGTGCTTATCAGACTAGATGAGGTGACTGATGGATGAATTCTATACAAATATATTATTGGGGGGACATCCTAGTGATATGATTGATGTTGACCCAATTTGAAGTGATCAATATTGTCGTGGATATAGAAAGTGGTTTCCAAGGGATTTAGAGTATGTTATCATAGGATGATCATCAATTAGTAAGATTCGATAAAGACATGATAAAAAGAGAATGAGGGAATTCATTTCTTTCCGGTTCATCTAGAATATATGGGTTATGAGAATATTAATGGGTGTGTATGGGTTTTAGTTTAATCAATAAGATACCAATTGATCATTGAGGGACTTAGTGGAAACCCAAATAGATAATATGAGAGAGATAGAGTTTACATGAATTTTTTATGTGACTGGGATGGTTTCTGGAGATTTAACTATATGTCGATTTGAATGAATATATGTTCACTATACCATGAGGTAAGGTTCAATGTGACTTACACCCTAGGATGATCATTTGATTTCGTTATTCATGTAGAACACCATGATTTCTATATCATGCATGTTACCAAATTATCATATGTTGAATAATATATTTTTGTGTTGAGGTATCATTGCGAAACAAGGTTGATCATTGAGGATTATGTGATCACTTTCCATAAGGGATGGGGTTAGGAAATTTGGTGTTCTCTTCCATACCAAGGGAACATGGTAAGTTCTTTGAGTAACACTCTATCCAATATTAAAACGGAGTGGTTGACTACTATACTATGATCCCTACACATCATAGGTGGGTTTCTATTTTCTACAATCATATCTACCCTATCGAGCATCTTCCAATACAGGTTGGTAATATTTAGTTTTCCCTTCCTTGATGAGGTAATGTGTTGGTTTTTATATAGAGTCTCATTCTTTAAGTGGAACTATTTTGAGACTCGTTATTGTGGCCATCCCTGAGGGGAATAGAAAAGGCTATTATTTAGTATATAATTTTATTATGGGAATATACCATGGGACTTTTCAATGAGGTCATACATTAGGGAATTGGATATGGAATTAGAAATGGATCCCTATTCATCATCTTCTTGTATGGGTTAGGTCATATTGTATAAGAGGGCGAGATTATGGAATGGGGGAGATGAAAATGAACCCACGTATAAATTTAACTCCCTAAGAGGGGGAGTTGAATTAGTGATTTAACCTGTTTTTATTATCCTACATGAAACCACTATATAAACCATTAAATGTGAATATAGATTATTTCTAAACATATACACATTAAGTAAAATATAGAATTATAAATTTCACCGTTCAATAGGAAAGTCTAATCTACTGTATTATCTTGAATTTACTGAGATCATATGAACCACTAGTATCAACATGAAGGTAAAATGATCATGGAATTTAAAACACTCACATGAAAACAATATCCCAACTGTGTACAAATCACCACACTATTTTATATATAAATACATTTTGTTATTAAAAAAATCATGAATAAATTAGGACTTCTATTAATGTTGTTTCAATATTATCCTTCATCAATTTCTTCAAACTATATCATCAAATATAAATTATTCAATCATTGTGATTTATACATCCACTTCTTTTTCTTCCTTCTCTAGAGAAAATATTATCAATAATTATATTAGAGAGAAATATGATTTATTTCATTTCCAAACATATGACATAAATTTGAAAAGCATACCTAAAATAAAATATCACATACCAGTAGCATAAAATCTCTTTTTAATGTAAATTAAAAATAAAATTCAAATAGAAAAATTCCTCCTAATGTTTTCAACTTATTATCTTTATTCTTGAATTTTATCTGCCCCTATATTTCTCATCAATGTCTCTATAAAATAAAATTGAAGGATGCAGTGTGATCAAGAAATTTCATTGTAATGGTTTCTTAGTCTTTCATAAGAACTCATTCATCTAAGTGAAAACATTAATCTCCATTTTCATAAATAGAAAATATCCTTTTTTATGTTTGAAAAATGATTGAAAGACATGGAAATTGCCTCTATTTATATATATATAATATATAAATTCTGAAAAACATTAATTTTTAGTATAAAAAATTCTTATATTTTATCAAAGTGTTGATCCTTACCTATGGAAAATTATATTTATAAAGACCATAAATTATCACATGATAGAGAATCATAGTTAATCTAAAACAATTTTAGATAATACAAAACGGTATTTTATTAAATATATAAAAATATGTTTTATGAATATCCACAATCATCCTTACATGTATTTAGAATCAGGGATTTACAATGAATAATGATCTATATATTTCTTTATTTACTTATATACAATTTGAAATTACCCATATTAAGTCCCAAACACTCATATTAACCTTCAAATGACTCATACGAAGACACAATCACTATTTCTTAATTTAATATATCTATTGAAATTAATCAATGATGAATGATATGTAGTTAGAAAATTAAATACATTTTAAGTCACCTAAATTTCTATAAATCACTTTATTCGAATTAGAGCTACTCTAATAACCTCTTAGACCTCATTGTCAACAATAATTTACTGAAACAATTATTTATATATATCTTTATACATCCAAAAAACATTAACTTATCATATAATGATTTATTTTTTGGTCATTATGATGACTATTTACTAATATTAAATATGACACCACACATTAATTTTATCATCATCAAATACTCTTCAGAATACACAAATCTCCATAAACATTCTCTTCGATAAAAAAATCACGCCCTTTGGATTTTATTGGAAACCAAAAAACAAAATTAACTTTTAAAATCAAATCATAACAATGAATCATATTCCATTAATCTCAACCTAGTAGATAAAAGTATATTTTGAAAATAATAACAATGAAAAATAATACAATGCTACCTATAAAATGTGACATACATTTATACAATTATAACATACATTCCTCAGGATATAATTTTTATAAAATAATAAATTATTTACTAAAATTTGACTTAAAATACAGTGTAGGAAACAAATTTTATGGTTATATTAAGATATATTGTTGGGTATTAATTATAATTTTAAAATTAAATTAAATAAACTTATGATAAATTGAAATTAAAAATCTAAGAACAATATAATTGGAATGTTTAATGCAATAAAAAATAATTAAAGCTTAAATGAATTAATAAAATAAATAATTAAGATATTAATTTAGATATTTTACACACCATGATTACATGGTATGATACTATTTGGATAAAACAATAGCTTGCAAAGTACGCAACATGGAGTTCTAGCACACCACGACTAATCCATGTAGCCATTTAAAAAAGAAGTTATGGAATATTAATACCCACATTTTGAAATTTTATAAGTTTTATTTTAAAAAATGGACTTATTTTTTGGATTCATAATATCTAAATTATCTTAGGTGATATTTGTTGTATTTTTCTAACGATACAATTTTTGATGAATAGTGAAAATATTGTGTTATTGTTTAAAACCGACTTCTATTTATATAATTAATATTTTTATTTAAATTTTTTCAAATCCAAAATAGATACCTAATAAAAATATTAGTTAAATTTAATTAAATTGGGTCATTTTATAAAAATATAATATACAAAAATTTTATTGAATGTTTTAACATCTTTTACCCCCCTTCTATGAAGGTTTGCAAGTTTACATAAAATGTAATTTTACCACTTCTGTAAATTGTATATTAAAATTCCGAGAGATGCGGTTGACATAAATAAGTAAAATTTTGCTCAGTATGATGAATACAATTTTTGGGGAATAGTAAATTTTGAATTATATTTACCACGGTTAAAAGTAAATAGGTTAATTAAAGGGGAAAATGATATATGAATTACCCTACCACATGTCCTAATTCTATTGGATAAGTTTATTTTGACCAAAATAAACCTTAGGACAAAAATATGATCCTTTTTTATCCACATGGATTAGATTAGAACATTTTTTACCATTTTATTTAAAGAATATATAAAAGTATTAAATTCATATTTTAATAACTATTTTATTAATATAGGGTTATACATAATATAATATTCAATATAAATATTCATTATAAATCTATAAATATTTCCTACATTATGGTATTTTATTTATAATTTTTATACCTTAAATAATTAAAATTATTTATGACCCAATGATAATGCTGTAATTACCATATTAATGAATGATTAAAATAGTTGACATTATAAATATAAAAATAAATTTAAATTGAGACTTTTGATGCATTAAACTAATTTTATAGGTTAATATGACATGTTAGTGATGATTTAATGTTGTTTTGGAAGAAATCAAGTTATGTTGACTTTTACCAAAAACCAAATACTAAATAGTGTCAAAATTGACATAAATGAGTTTTTAAAAGAAATACTATATTATTAAATGATATAATAATCCTAAAAATATATGTTCTGGCCAGAGGACATTTATAAAGATATATGTGTCATTAATTAACCACTTTATGTTCTCGTGAGATTTTATATTATGTTTATTAACCATGTAATATAAAAATACAAGAAGACATGGTAAAAGTTAAACTATTAATCTAAGAAATAAATATAAACGATGAGGTTAATATGGTGACCTAAACCTGTCTGAAACCTATTAGTTAAGCTATTTTCGACCCATACCCACCTTAGTGATGAAATATATCCATTTGGAGCTATTAGAAACAAAACATTATTTTATAATAAAATAATATTTCAAGGTTTTTCTAAAGTATCCCATACCTCTCTTATAAAAGGGTACTTCCCCATATCTTAATTTCACAAATCCAAATTCATTTGGGTCGGCCAAAACCTGATAAAATATCCTTACAAGTACCCTCACTTAATTTTCTAGGCCTTACATTGATCATAAATCCAACCTTAGGAGCCCTTTTATTCAAATAAAAAAGAAAACTCCTGAAGAAGAGATAATTATTTTATCACCTATTTCAAAGTTATTTTCTTCTTCGACTTCCCATTTATTTGTAGTTTCCATAAAAAATATCTCAATTACCTTCTACATACTTATATGTTATTATGAAAATGGTACAACCATATTCATTATTCTATACATCTTATGAAAAACAATGTCACCATACATGTGTACGTACGACTTACCATCTCCACGTTGTGGTGTAGTTTGTTATTCAAAAATTAATTATTTTTATGGGTATAATAATTAGTATGATTAATTTAAATAATAAATATAACATTATAATTATTATTTATATAATATACCATAAAATTACATAATATTTTACCATTAATAGAATGATATTGTCGCTCGTGTGTACGTATAGCTTACCGTCTCCAGGATGCGATGAGATTTCATTCCCCATTGTAACCATTCAAGAGTAATTTTCATTTGATAATTAAAAATAATATTTAAGAACATATTATCATTCGTTATATGAATCAAATACATCCAATCTATAACTAACATTACATACCTAAAAAATATATAAATGAAAATGAATCAGTTAACACCCAAAACAATGATACTACTGAAATATTATTAACAAAGAAAAATTATAAGATCAATATGATAAAATATTTATGTATGTGGTTCTTGTATAATTTAATAAATATTATTTAACAATAATGAATCGGGTTTATGTACACTCGACTAAAGAAAAGAACGTGGTAAGGGTTAATTTTACAATTTCTTTATTATTTGAGATTTTTTTATGTATGTAACAAATGGTACATCATTAACATCCACATATGTGTTTCTTAAATTGTATTTCAAAACATTTATAATATTTCCTAGACTATGGGTTATCTTAATTTATTCCCATGTGGGACCTTTTATAAAATGTTTTCAATGGAATATTTCTGTCACTTTTCAAACAATGTACTTTATGACATTTTGAAAAATTAGTGAAAGAATGTTTTTAAACTTATACAATGGGTGTAACTATTTTCCTCTATTATAACACCTTATAAGCTTCCTTTAAAAAATTATAAGAATATATTCAAAAAAATATTTACTTTTGAATGATTTCAATGTAGAAATAGATATTTCACTCAGAAAATTTTTAAATTGATTTCATATATTTCAAAATTATTTGTTGGATTTTACGCATGTTTGAAGTTGATTCATTGTGATACAATATTCCATATTGTATTTAAGTTATAGGGATATTTTTGATTGTGGATTTTCCATTTTTATACCATTCATTGTTTATGGATAAATTATTAATATTTCTTATGATAATTTTAATTAAGAATGTTTATGTTATGTTTCATCATTTTCATATGAGGAATGCATTGGATGTAGTAAGTGACGGGTGGAGCCTCTTATAGCCCCTCTATGAATTCGTAGGTCTCATGATACAAACATTTTTCATAGCACAAGGCCTTGAAAAAATATTATTTGTAGTCTTGTCATGTGGCCTAAACTATGTGGTTATGATGTCTAACATTAAAAAATCCATCGTTATGAAATATGCAATTGATATTAAATGTGATTATTCAATTAGTAGAATATCCATGTAAATAAATAAATGGAATTATTAGATTAATTTTTTCCATCTTATGTTATAGTTTATTTTAGAAAGTCTTGGGTTTCACTCTTATGCATTGCATTAAATGTTTATGCTTATTTATCAAATTTTCTACTATATTTTTTTCCTTACTGAGAATCTATGCTCACCCATTTTTATGTTTTATTTTTACCACGATTTGAAGAAGTATATTACGACCGACTTTTAGGGATAAGCTATGAGATATGACTATTTTCAAAGGAGACACATTTTTGTTGTTTATTATTTCAGACTATAATGTAAATAATATGTGTGTATCTAATACTTCCAAGGCTACAAAACTAATCATTTTTTCAGGACATGATCCCTTGTGATCACTCCAATGTAATATAATAATGCACCAACTATGGGTATCCTGTGTTGGGGCATTATAGTTTGTATTAGAGGATATTTATTACAAACCTTGGAAACTAGATTTAGAAACACTATGACTAGATAACATTAACTTAATATAGACTTTGAGGATTAGTAATTAAGAACATCCAAAATCATTGGTAATTGTTATATTATGTAGTTTTTCCAAGAAATATATACATTTATAGATACTATATGTGGATGTGGTTCTAGTACAGAAGTACCTAAGAGTGAAAACTCTGACAAGGAGTTTCGGGCTTGACCCAGGATATCCTGGTACACGACAACGAGACTTACTGCGGACCTAGTTTGACACTGTTGGAGGGTATTCTTAGGATAATTCAAATTTTCTCTACAAACCATTATGAATGATTTATGAGTAAATACTTCCTTAAGAAAAACATTTTTATGATGATGGATTATATGCATAAACTGTTCGATTTATTTTAGTTATTTTACTAGTTTGGAATTATGTACTGTGATTCATAAACTAATATAGTGGATTCCATTATTTAGAAATAGAACCTAGTGGAAGGAATGGAAAATATATCAATGCACATAATCCATTTAGGGATTTACCTCTTACTCATGATAATTTAATGGAGATGGTGATGCAACTGGTGCTGAAAAAATTATATCCATACTCAGACAACTCACTCATGGTATGAATAATAACCTTACCTGTATGGAGCATCCTGATCCACAATGTGGAGGAGCTTTGTTAGACTTATTTATGATGTAACATCCACTAGAATTCAATGGGACTCAAAATCCATTTGTTAATTAGAAATGGATAAGTTTCGTCAAGAATATATTTTATGCATTGAGGAGTAGCGAAACGGAAAAAGTTGTCATGGCAGTTAATCACATCACATGAGATGAAGATAAATGGTGGTCATTAATTAAAAACACAGAGGAGGATGAATTATTATCAAATATGGATTGGAGGGTTTTTAAATATCTTTTCATAGAAAAATAATTTCTTGGTGAACATCGAGTGGATATGGAAAGGCAATTTTTAATTCTAAGGAAAAGGGGGGATGAGGATGTCTCAATGTATGAGGATAACATTAAAAGGTTAGGAAGGCATGATGAAGATTATATACATAACCCAAGAAGTAATATTGATCGAGTATTTGATGGGTTAAAACTATTTATCTATCTAGAATTAGTCTTACAATACTTATCATCGTAAGAAGATATACTGTCATGTTCTATCAAGACATAATTGAAATTATCTCAGTATTATAACATTAATTAAAATAAAGAGAAGAAGATATCTATTAAACACTCAAGAAATAGAAATAAGTGTAATAAGGGAAAGGATAAATTTCTATCCTATAGTAAATGTGGGAAGAAACACCCTGGTGCATGCCTGAAGGGAATGGGAGTTTGTTAAAAGTGTCGTGAAAATGGCCATCAATCTTGTGATTGTAAGGGAAAGAAAGTGGATATTAATGTTGAATTATACAATGGTAGTAAAAAGGGGCATTATGAATATTAATGTCCTAATCTAAAAGGAAAATTACCTCAAAAAAGGCCAAGGGAGCAAGGCCAATGTTATGTGATCACAACTGCCGAGGTTAATGTTATGAATGATGTTGTAATCATTTCCTCAAATTTATCCAATGATTTATTTTATTTGGGATCATCACATTCTTTCATATCTTACCGGTTTTTTAAGAAAATTAGATATTTCCAATTTGACATAACAAGTGAATTATCAGTCAAAAATCCTAAGGGATGTATCATTGCAAAGAAATCGAATCAGTTACCATTATGTCATATAAATGTTCTTTCTATAATGATATTGTTGTCATAACCATAAATAAAATTTATATAATCCTTGGAATGGATTAGATTTCGAACTATGATGTAAAAATTTATTTCATGAAGAATGAGGTTACAACTTTTGATGATGATAACGAATCCCTCGTATTTAGACAGGAAACATCACTATCTGATTCTCATAATGATCCACCCACACTAGCTCTACTAAATTAAATTATTGAGGTGGAAGAGAGTGAAATATCTATGGGTGATGAAAGGATTTTACAAATAGAGGATATACTTGTTGTTCAAGAATATATTGATGTGTTTCTAGAGGATTTACCAGGACATCCTCCAAAATGGGAAGTTGGGTTTTCCATCGACTTAATTCCTGGTTCAAGGACCATATTTAAGACCCCTAATAGAATGGCCACTGTGGATTCAGTAGAAATAAAGAAATTAATAGAGGAATTGAGTAATAATGGATTTATTAATCCTAGTGTTTCTCCATGAGGATCCCCTATTGTTTTTTAAGAAGAAAGATGGATCTATGAGGTTGTGCATTGACTACCAGGAGATCAATGATATAACAATTAAGAACAAGTATCCCCTACCTCGCATTTATGATTTATTTGATCAAATTCATGGATCTCAATATTTTTCAAAGACTGACCTTCAATCTGGATATCTTCAATTGTACATGAATAAGGAAGACATTCCAATGACAACATTTCATACCAGGCATGGCCATTACGAGATTGTTGTAATGCCTTTTGGACAGACTAATGCACCCTCTATTTTCATGGATCCTATGAATAAAGTTTTCATGGTATATAATGATGACTTTATAGTGGTATTTATTGAATATTTCTTGGTATAATCCAAAAGGTATGAATATAATTAAAATCACTTGTTCACTATTCTAAAGACTCTTAGAAGAAATGAATTATATGGGATGTTTAACAAGTGTGAATTCTAGCTTCACAATATCTCCTTTAATGGACATATTTTCACAAAGGATGGAATCTCTGTTGATCCTTATAAGACATTGGCAATCCAAGAATGGTTAGCACAGATGTGTATAACTAAGGTATGAAGTTTTTTTTGGTTTGGTATATTATTATCAGTGTTGCATCCAGAAATTTGCACGATTGGCTAACCCATTAACCAAGATCACACGTAAAGGGGTTAAATTTGATTGAAAAAAGTGTGTGAAGAATGTTTGGAAGAATTGAAGATAATATTATTCAATGATTCTATCTTTATTCTTCCATTAGATAATGATGGTTTTTTAATTTATAGAGATTCTTCAAAGAAAGGACAAGGTTCTTTCCTTATGTAGAATGATAGAGTTATTTCATATGCATCACAACAACTAAAAATTAATGAAAAAAGCTATCCCAATCACAATATTGAGTTATTAGCTTTAATCATTACTCTGAAGTTATGGATACACTATCAATATAGTGAAAAATTTTGTGATATATACTGATTAAAAATGTTTAAAGTATATTTTCCCATATAAAGAACTCAACACAAGGAAAATGAGATAGCTCGAATTAATCAAGTTTTATTATTGCACTATACAGTACCACCCGAGGAACGAAAATATGGTAGATGATGCTTTGAGAAGAAAGGATCATGGAGTTATGAACAAGATGAGAGATTAAAGGGATCATATATTAATGGATCTAGTAAAGATTGATATATGAATAATCATGGAATGTGAAACATTAGTACTTATTCAAATTGTATCCAAACCATCTTTACTAGAAGGATAAAAAGTTATCAGGCTAATGATGAGGTGTTTCAAAATAAAATTGAAGCTTTGAATGATGGGAGATTGGTCGACTTCGTATATGAAAATGGAATTTTGAAATTTGGGAAAAGAAATTGTGTTCCTTACATACCTAATATAAAATTGTAATTATTGGATGATTCTTATAGATCCAATTTCCCTATACACACTGGTAGCACTAAGATGTATAGATATTCGAAGGAATTATTTTTGGGGACAACATGAAGAGAGATATTTCTAATTATGTGTCAAGATGTATGGTTTTTAAACCGGTGAAGGATAGAGGAAAAATCCTAGAGGAGTCATGCAAACTATTCCCATACATGATTGGAAATGGAATGATCTTACAATGGACTTTGTCATGAGGCCACCAAAGAATACTAGAAGGAATGATGTAATATTGTTCATTGTGGATCGTCTAACCGAGTCAGCACATTTTATTACTATAAGAGAAGATTTTCTACTTGTATTTTTAGCAAGACTGTATATTGATTAAGTTTTAAGACTTCATGGTGTACCCCTATCGATAATTTCTAATCATGATCCCCATTTTACATCATGATTCTGAAAAAGTCTTCAGAAATCCCCAGATACTGAACTTTGTTTGAGCACCGTCTACCACCCTCAAACTGATGGACAATCAAAACAGACTTTTCAAACCTTACAGAACATGTTGATATCTTTCTCACTTGACTTTCATGGTATGTGGGATTATTATTTACCTTACGTATAATTTTCCTATAATAATAGTTTCTATTCAAGTATTCATATTTAACCATATGAAGAATTATATTGAAGGGGATTTCACACAACAACTTGTTGGGATGATGTTAGTGAATGAAAATTAATAGGCCCTTAACTTTTTGAGGAAACAAGGGAAAAGGTGTAGATTATACAAACTGACATCAAAGAAGATCAAAGTAGGAAAAAAACTATGCTAGTAACTGAAGAAAGAATTTTGAATTTCAAGTGGGTGATAATGTTTTCAAGATGTTATCTGCATGGAAGGGTGTTATAGGATTAAATAATAAGAGTAAATTAAGTGCCATGTACATTGGACCTTTTGAAATTCTATAACAAAATGGAGATGTAGCATACCGTTAGGAAATGACAAAAAGTCTCTCAAAAGTTCATGATGTGTTCCATGTATCACTATTAAGAAAATACATGCCTGACCCAATGCATGTACTCATCTATGAAGAAATAGAACATGAAACTGATATATCTTATTGTGAAGATCCTATCCATATTCTTGATACTCGAGAACAAGTGCTGAGAGACCAGATGACTCGTCTTGTAAATGTTCATTGGAGAAACCAAAAAATGGAAGAGGCAACGTGAGGACCTGAGAAACTTATGATGAAGAAGCACCTGAATCTTTTTATTTAGTAATATTCTAGAATTTTATGGGAGAAATTATTTGAATGAGGGAAGAATGTATCAACCCTAGCTTTCACGGTACACTTCACTTCGAATAATACAATAGCTTGCGTTGTACGTAACATCAAGTTCAAGCACACCACGACCAATCAAACTAGCTGTTTAAAAAAGATGTTATGAATAGTAATACCCACATTTTGAAATATTATAAATTTTATTTTTTATAATGGGCTTAATTTTTTTATTCATAATATCAAAATTAACGTAGGGTGATTTTTTTGGTATTTTTCTGAAAACATTCAATTTTTGATGAATCATGAAAAACACTGTGTTTTTGTTTAAAATTGATAGTTATTTAAATAATAATTATTTTTTATTAGATTCATTTTAAAGTCACAATAGACACATAATACCTATATTAGTTCAAGGTAATTCATTGGAGTCATTTTATAATAAAATTAGATGTATAAAATTTTATTGAACTTTTTAACGTCATTTACCCTCCTTCAATGCACACTTGAAGATTTTCATAAAACGTAATTTTACCACTTTTGTGAATTGAATTTAAAAAATCCTGGAGATAGGGTTGACATCAGTAAGTGAAATTTGGTTCAATATGATGAAAATAATTGTTGGTGGACAGTACCTTTTAAATTTTATTACCATGGATATAATTATACATGGTAATTAAAGGAAAAATGATATTATAATTACGTTAACCCTTGTTCTAATTTTGTTAGATAAGTTTTTTCCGACCAAAATCAAGCTTGGGAATAAATATTATCCTTTTTTATCAGCTTGTATTTTATTAGGACATTTATTTTTATTTTATTTACAGAAGAGTTAAAAGTATTAAATTCAACATTTAATAAATAATAATTTTTAATATAGGGTTATACTTAAGATAATTTTGACTATAAATATTAATTAGAAAGATGAAATTATTTACCACATCATGGTATATGAATTATAATTTTTATACATTTTATATTTAAATTTATTTATCAAACAACGATGATGCATTAATTACCTTATTAATGAATGATTACAATAATTGATATTATAAATTTAAAAATAAATGTAAATTGAGACTTTTGATGAATTCCATGAATTTTATAGGTTAATATGATATTTTAGTGTTGACATAATGTATTTTTTTTGATGTAATATTGTTTTACTTGCTTTCACAAAAACAAAATTCTAAATAGTGTTAAAATTGACATAAATGAGTTTTTAAAACAAATACTATATTATTAAATGATATAATATTCCAAAAAATCTAAAGATACACCAGAGGACATATATAATGATATATATATCATTAATGAACCACTATATGTTCTATTGTAATTATATAGTTTGTTTACTAGCCATGTAATATAAAAATACAAGAAGATATGGTAAAAGTTAAACTATTTAACTAATAGTTAAATATAAAACATAATATTAATATGGTGACCTAAAATTTTCTAAAACCTATTGGTTGTGAGGATTTAGGCCCATAACCACCTTATCCTCAAAATAAATCCATTTGGATCCATTAGAAACCGAAAATGATTTTATTATAAAATAACATTTCATGTTTTTTATAAAGTTCCCCTCATCTCTCTTATAAAAGGGTACTTCCCCTTCTCTTAATTTCACACATCCAAAGCCATTTTACTCAGCCAAAACCTACTCAAATATCCCTCCAACTACTGAAAATTAATCATAGGGGCCTTAATTTGATCATAAATCTAACCTATGGATCCCTTTTGTAAAAATCAAAAGGAAACACTCGAAGAAGAGGTAATTATTTCATCACCTCTTTCAAAGTTATTTTCTTCTTCCACTTACTCTTTATTTGTTGTTTCCTCAAAAGAAAATAGCACCAGTACCCTCTAAAAACTGATATTTTATTAAAAATATGGTTTAACCGTATTCATTATTCTATCCATCATTTGAATGGAAAAGTCACCATACGTGCGTATGTACGGCCCACCATCTCCACGTGGTGGAGTAGTTTGCTATTAAACACTTCAATATTTTGATGGGTATAATATTTAGTGTAATTTATCTAAATAATCAATATAACATGTTAATGATTTTTTATGTAATATACAATCCAACTACATATTATTTCACCATCAAATGAAAGATATTGTCGCTCACGTGTACATACGGCTTACCGTCTCCATGACGTGATGAGATTTCATTCCTCATCATAACAATTCTATAATAATTTTCATTTGATAATTAACAATTATATTTTTGAACTTAATATCATTGTGTATATGAATCAAATACATCCTTTCAATAACACAAAATACTTATATAAAAAACATACAAAGGAAAATGAATCAGTTAACACACAATACAATGATACTACTAAAATATTATTAACAAAGTAATATTAGAAGATCATATATGAAAAAATATTTTTTATGTGGTTCTTGTATAATTTAAATAGTTTGATTTAACTATTATATAAGAGGTTATCATACCCTCAACTATGAAAACATACAAGGTAACGATTAATTTTACAATCTCTTTATTATTCGAGGTAGTTTTTATGTAAGTATCCATTGGGACTTCATTATCATCCACATTTTTGTTTCATAAAATGTATTTAAATACATTTTTACTATTTACTATACAGTAGGATAAATTCATTTATACAATTTTTTGACTTTTTATAAAATGTTTTAGAATGTATTTTTCCTTCACATTCCAAACAAGGTACTTTATGACCTTTTCAAAAAATTAATGAATGAATGTTTTTTAACTTATATGGTGGGTGATTTTATTTTCCACCATTATAACACCATAGAATCTTCCCTTTCCAGATTATAAGATTAGTTTTAAAATAAAAAATTTCTTTAATTTTGAATGATTTCAATGTAAAAAGATATATTTCACTCAAATAATTTGTGGATTGATTTCTTCTATGTCAATATCATTTGTTGGTTTTTATGCTTCTTTGTAGTAGATTTATTATGATACAAACTACTATATATTATTGTAGGATTTTTAATATGTTTGAATATAGATGTCATATTTTTATATCATTCATGGTTTCTAGTTAAATTATTAACATTTCATATGCTATTTTTAAATATGAATGTTTATGTTATGATTCAAAATTTTCATATGAGGAATGCATTGGACGTATTAAGTGATGAGTGAGTCCCGCTATAGCCCCTTCATGACGCTGTAGGTCTCATGAGACAAACTAGTGTCTTGGCACAAGGCCTTGAAAAAAATCTTATTTGTAGTATTCGAATGAAGCCTTGACTATGTTTTTATGAAGTCTGACATTACACATTCCATCATTATGAAATTAACTATTGATATTAGATGTTATTATTTGACTAGTAGAATATCCATGTGAATAAGTAAATTTAATTATTTGATTAATTTTTTCCATATTATGATAATAATTATGATTAAAAAGGATTTAGTTTTAGTTTTATACATTTTCTTAAATATTTATGCTTATATATGAATGTTTTTTCTATATTTTTATCATTATTGAGCATTTAAGCTCACCCCTTTCTATGTTTTATTTTTTCTTGGATGCAAATAAGTATATTATGACTACCTTCTTGGGATAATAAAAGGTATATGAGTGTTTTAAAAGGAGAAACCATGTTTTTGTTTTTCATTTCATAATGTAATGTAAAACTTATGTATGTATCTAGTACTTCCTAGGATACTAAACTGATTGATCTTCTGGGACTAGATCCCATGTGATCATGCCAATTTTATGTAATAATTACCCAACTCTAGATACCTAGTTTCAGGGAGTTACAATATAATTTAATATATTTAGTGATTTATATGATGATCGGATAATTAAATTGTAATGACCCGGATATCATGTGAATTTTTATTTCTTAATTACATGGGAATTTTATGAGTCCACAGTTTCTTATGGCACCTGATTCTGAGGCCCGGTGTGCCCAGAATAATTTTTTGATATTTTGTTTAGGTACGTTCAGTAGATGTATGAGCATGATTTTATATTTTTGAACTGGTTCTCGGAATTAAAATTTGAGGACACCGATGAACTCATAGCACCAGTATTCGGTTAAGGATACCTGTACCATAGTTGCATTTTATACAGGTTGGAAGTTGTTTTTCTGGGTTTTATAATATAAATAAATAAAAATATGATTCACATATTTATATATGGGTGGTGGTTAAATCCACTGAAGGGAAGTTGGAACTGGTGCCCACCCACCACATAACCTTCCATTAGAGTATATTGTGTGGTGGGGCCCACAAGAACAAAAACCCCTCAACCCCCCCTTGAAACTCTTGAAACCCCCAACTGATGTGGGTAAAACCCTCCACTTTCCACCACCCATTTTAATTTTGAAATCTTTTCAGCTCCCACTTTCTCTCATTTATTTGCCAACACCATTATTTAATTAATTGAACACCACAATTAATTAATTTGTGTGTTTGAATTTTGAAAACAATATGCCAACTTTAAATAAGATAATCTATTCTTTTAATTGGGGTTGGTATAATCGTTGGAGAGATTGGGAGTATTAGTGGACCCTTGTAGAATTAGGTAGATATTTCTTCCAACGAATAAAGCCGTCTCAACCAAAGAACGACGACGCATCTCCATCCTTTCCAATCAGGGCAAGAAAGGGAAGACACCACCCACAAAGAACGTCGCCAATGACAAAGACTCTCCCTCCAACGTTGACGGAACGATGTCCGTATTCTGTGACACCATCTTCCGCGACTTCGATAAAATTCTTGAATCAAGGTAGGGGGATTTTTTTGATTTTAAATGAATAAAATTATATCCTCAATTATCCTATGTTTACTTTGGTCTGATAGTGGAAAATTGACCTCACCTCATGCGGAGGGCGCGAGACAAACAAAAATAGCCTCACGATCCTATGTTGAATCTCGTTTGGGTGACATCTGAGGAGGAGAAAAAAGGGAGTGGTGCTGTCACACTACGCTGAAGAAGAAACACGATGGCGGAGGTGGCATGGTGTCGTCGCACCGCGTAGAGAGCAGCAGGACTATGGCGCCGTAGCGACGGGGTGGAGGTGCGGAGGCAGCCAACTAAACCGGCCGCTATGAAGCCGGTCTGTGGGACAAACAGCCGACCAATCATGCCAGCCCACTGGAAGACCGCGGCGCCCACAGGTGCCATGTGTAGGGAGAACGCGGCCCACAACCACGGGCTACTAGGGTGGAGGAACCGGCCAGCTGCCTGTCGGTCAGGCTAATGGACCGTGGTGCCCTTAGGTGCCGCACAGAGAAGACCGCGACATGCTGTGCAGGACGCTCTGTTGGGCGAACCGGTCGCCCGCCTGCCGGCTAGGCTGGAAGACAGTGATGCCGCTTAGCGCCGTATGTGGAGAACCGCAGCTCGCTGTGCGGACCGCTCATGCAGGATATAAGTAGCCGGCTATGTCCGGCCAGGTAGAGGAGGGGCAGTGCTGCTTGGCACTGTTGGGCGAACCGAACTAGCCTGCAGCACGGCACGGGTCTGCAGGTGGGCCACGCCCCACCGGGATGGGCCGACCCCCCAGCCGAGTCGGACCCGCCAGGCTGGGTCCGCGGGTGGTCTGCGCTTTATAGGGCTAGGCCGAACACTATCCGAGTCAGACCCGCCGAACCGGGTCAGGCCGACCCGCCATCCCACTAGGCTTGACTGGCCGGACCCGTCTTCACGTAAACACAAATATCTCTTAGACTGCGGGTCTGATCGATAACATGTCTGAAGCACTAGGACCCTCTTAATGAGGTGGTCCTTTTTCGATACTCTATGTGAGTTTTGTAACACTTTGGAAAATATCCATGTTTGGAACGAGCGTAAATCCATCCGGGACCCTAGAACAGAAATGCCAATAACTCTCAGACCGGGCGTCTGATTGACTCACCGTATATTGTGTTGTGTTCCTTATGATGAGATGAAACTACGAGATACATCAACTAAGTAATTCATGATAGTTGATGTATCAACACTTGGCTTGAGGAGTGGACCCTCCCAGAATCGAGCGTGCTATGTACGAGATCCAAGAGCAGGCTATGATGACTGTTGTACCGGAATCCTGTGTGGGTTCGACAGCGATGACTAATGAACCAGAATCCTACATGTGTTCGATAGTGATGACTAATGAACCTAAATCCTCTATGGGTTTGACAACGATGAATAATGTACTGGAATCCTACGTGGGTTCGACATGTTCTGACTTCAGTTCCTGTATCCTGTGTGGGTCTGACAGAGTAGCTGGTCCTATATCTTGTGTGGGTCCGACAGATTACTAGTCCTATATCCTGTTTGGGTCTGACATCTTAGATGAATCAGTCACTACATCTGATCATCTCTATCACTCTACAGAAGAGGTATACATGTGCGAGCTGAGTCATGTTTTTCAATCATTATCATCGATGTGTTTTACTTTACTTCCTATGTGGACTGGGTTGTGATTGGGATCAAGAGTTGGATCCTGGTTGTGACTATTAACTAAGGTATGTGTATGGGCATATACCTAAGTAAGGTTGGATGATACATCGTGAGTGTATATTTGTACTGTGGTTTATCCTTTTGGATTCTAAGAGTCCTTTGGGGGTCTAGGGGTCCCCTAATGAGTATTGTTATACTCACCCATACACGGTCTATGCCCACACAACGTTGTGTTGGTTGCAGACGACGGAAATCACTGATCAAGGCAGAGAGTTATAGAGCTGGATGATTCCGGGAGGTGGACTACATGGTGAGGCGTACTCAGAGTTGAGGGATGGACCTGGGGTGTTGAGGAGGCCCTCTGTACCCACCCTTCAGGTGGGATTCCCAGAGGATGACTCCGTAGTTTTTGATTACCTTTCTGCAGTTGTACTAGCTTTATAGTTGTAATACATTATTGTTGGGATTGTATTTCCAGCCCCTTTTCTTCAACACATACTTTTTAATACTATTTTACTTAGTGTTTACTTTCATTTGTGTACTCTAATTCTTTTGTTCAGGCTGTGTGTGTGTTATAGGTTAAAAGGAAATCCCTTCCCTTTTTATATGGATTACACCTTAGGTGTTGGTCGCCAGATGCTGGCCTATAGAAGGCGGGCTTGGGGTAGTCACGACACGGGCCCCGAAGATGCGTCGTGACAAATTGGTATCAGAGGAGTCAGTTATACCATAGAACATGGACTTTTATTCTTTTAATAGAAATAGTGATAAGTGTTTTGGTTGTGGTTAGTAGTTTAGGTAAACTGGTGTTGGTACCGAAGCCGACGTATCCATAAACTAGGACTCTGACTTCTGATCTCCGACCTAGTGCAAGAAAACACTAATTGTGTGTGTGTTTCCTTTGAAAAATTTTCTATATGATTACGTTGTGTCAGCTCACAAGGTATACTGTTTTAAACGTGGCGCACTTGTTTCTTTTTAGGATAGCCCCACAAAGGCAGCCAGCTAGGGTTCTGAGATAGGTACGAGATGGTAGCCCACCGAGCGATGAGGCCTCAATATGGGGCCCCATCACAGCCAAGGTACTAGTGGTACCACTACCCGCTGGGCCACCAATACCACAAACTCCAGCATCAGAGATTGCAAGCCTCCTTAGTTTGTTGCACGAGTTCCAGTGCTAGAGGCCACCCAGGTTCCAGGGAGAGACGGACCCACATGCAGCTGAGGATTGGCTGGAGTCTATCGTGAGAGTTTTCATATTGGTAGGGATAGTATCCAACTTCATGGTGATCCTTGCCGCAAGTATACTGAATTAAAAATCTGGCGGATGGTGGAGCCTAATGCTCCAGGTGCATGATGAGGCATCATTACTCTAGACAGACTTCAAGTGACTCTTTCATAGAGAGTTTGTTCCAGCCACCCTTCATGTGGTGTGGATTCAAGAGTTACTTCATCTCCAATAGGGAAGCATGACAATAGATCAGTACTCAGTGAGGCCCACCTACCTCTCGCGCTACTCCATGTATATGGTACGTGACCTGTTCGTCAGGGCTCAGACATTTGAGCAGGGAATCAAGCATGAGATCATGACATCGACGATTCCCCTCAGCATTCCGACACAGGCGAGGGTGCTGGAGCAAGACCTTCTAGTGGAGAGTTTTCTTGCTGAGCGGTCACTATCGGTGAGACCCACAACAGGGCGACACGTAGTGGTGTCTTCTGCATCCGGCTATCGACAGATCATGCAGAGGTCCAAGCAGACCAGGCCATCTGGTGGGGACCCCAGGATATAGGTTCGGTTGTGTGGGGTACACGAGAGAGAGCCAGCTATATGAGGAGCTGACAGTGCTATGCATGCAGCAGGTAGGGACACATGGCTCTAGATTTCCCGACCCACTGAGCATATGAGTAGCAGATAGTATAGGGACCTCCCAGGTAGAGGCAGAGGTTCGACCGTGGTGGTCCACAGGGAGAAGCTAGATGTGGAAAAGGAGCTGGACGAGTAGAGGGTGGTGGATGACGTTTTGAGGCTCTACCACCACCACAAATAGGAGGTCCACCTGAACCATAGAGAGCTAGCGGGAAGAGGTGGGATCATCTCTAGGAAGTCGAGGCCTATGACCATGGAACACCTCAGATGAATCTATGTACTATCTCTGACTAGTCCACCCTTGTTGCAGTACTTATAGAAACATGTGCGAGTCATTATTTTATTTCCACTACCCTCTTTCGGAGCATGGAGATTCTGACGGATCTGTTGGCTCTATCCTTATGGATAGACACTCCTATGGGAGCAGACTCGACAATTATGAACTGGTTCTGGCAGTATGAGCTTACTCTAGGAGGTGAGAGCTTTGGATGGGATCTTCGTGTAGCTGCGTCGAGGCCTTATGATGTCATCTTGGGTATGGACTGGTAATCCATAGTTCATGCTCAATATGACTGTATAAGATGCAATGTGCGGTGTATCCGCATGGATTGAACCAGGTTCACCACCACCAGTGAGATGGGAGCCTTTGCAGCGTAGGATGTACTTACGCCGAGGTGGGGGCAACCGATCACACATTAGTTGGCTAGTCTCATCCTTAGAGCGGTTTATGTGGGAATTACGAGTTTTCCTAGTGTGGTGGAGCAGTACGTGGATGTTTTCCCTGATTATGTTCTAGGAATACCTCGTTGTATAGACGTATACTTCTACATTAACATGTACCCTGGGAAAACACCGATATCTTCTCCAGCATATCGGATGGCTCCTGCTGAGCATCGCGAGCTTCAGGTACAACTGGAGGAATTACAGGGGAAGGGATTTATCTGACCCAGTGTTTCACCTTGGGCATCACTGATTTTGTTCACCAAGAAGGCTAATGAGAGCTTGCGACTGTGTTTCAACTATCATCACATGAATCAGGTGAATGTGAAGAACAAGTACCCACTCCCGAGGATTTATGACCTCTTTGATCAGCTCAATGAAGAAAGATGGTTCTCGGAGATAGACCTTAGGTCTAGCTATCACCTGCTCAGAGTTCGGGACGAGGATGTGTAGAAGATGACCTTCAGGTGTCGGTATGGCCACTATACGTTCTTGGTTATGCCCTTCCATGTAACCAACACACCATCAGTGTTCATGAGTCTCATTAATAGGATCTTAAAGCCTTACATCGATCGTTTTGTCATAGTCTTCATCGAAAACATACGGATTTACTCGACTACTGAGGAGGAGCATGCCAACCATTTTTGGGTTGTACTGGATACACTCAGAGATAACTATCTTTATGGTAAGCTCTATAAGTTCCCATTCTGGATTTGAGAGGTTCAATTTCTGGGAAACGCCATTTTAGAGGCTGGAGTTGCAGTGGATCCAGCAATGATCAAGACAATACATTCTTGGGATCCACCCAGGAGTGTGACAAAGGTTCGGAGTTTACCGGGACTGGCTGGGTACTATCAGAGATTTGTTCTAGACTTCTTCAGAGATACATCACCACTTTCAGCATTACCGAAGAAGGGGAAATCCTTTGTGTTGTTAGATAGATGCCAGCAGAGCTTTCAGGAGCTAAGGTAGAGGTTAACTAGTGTGCCCATCTTACGGCTACCAGATGAGGGTGTAGTGTACGTAATTTACTATGACGCATCAGGGACAGGACACGGGTGTGTACTGATGCAGGAGTGATAAGTGATCACATATGGTTCAAAATAGTTGAGATAGCACGAACAAAACTATGATACCCATTTACTGGAGTTAGGATCAGTGGTCTTCACCTTGAAAATGTGGCGGCACTATCTGATTGGCAAGCATTTTACAGTATATTTTGACCACCATTGGCTCATGTACATTGTCTTGTAGGAGGAACTGAACCTGAGACAGTGGTGATGGCTCGTGTTCCTCAAGGACTATTACTTCAAGATAGTTTATAATCCTGGAAAGGGGAGCATTGTAGTAGATGCTCTCATCACGAGATCTGGCATTCAGCATCTATGAGAGGCAACAGAGCGGCTGGATACGTTGCATATATCCTTTGTGGATAGAGATAGAGATTTATTTCTGCAGTCTCTCATAGTCACTCCTCCACTCCTTCAGCGAGTCAGGGAGAAAAAACATGGGCACATTGACTGTGAGACGTGATGTGCTTAGATATCCTCAGGGCAGGGACTATATAGATTTTCTGAAGGTGGGGAGCATTTCAACCTCTTCAGAAGATGTACCATGGTACCAGTTCCACTACATAAGGAGGTTTGGAGATATTTCCACACTTACCCTCTAGTAGTACATCCAGGAGTGGCGAAGATGTATCAGGACCTCAGACGACAACACTGGTGGTCAGGTAAGAAGAGGGCGGTTGCAGAGTTTGTCTCACGATGCCTCACTTGTCAGCAAGTGAAGGCAGAGTACTAGGTACCATTAGGCTTGGTACAACCATTAGAAGTCCCATAGTTTATGTAAGACGAGATATCCATGGATTTTGTGATGGGAATTCCACATACATCTAATGGACATGACTCTATCTGGGTGATCATTGATCGACTGACCAAGTCGGCCCACTTCCTATCGATCAAATAGCAGGGTTAATTAGATATTTTGGGACGCCTCTACATGCAGGAGATTGTTCGTTTACATGGAGTACCTTATTCTATTGTCTTTGACCATGACACACGCTTTACTTCCCGGCTACGGAAGGGGTTGCAGGAGGATTTTGGGATGTAACATCACTTGAGAACCGCCTTCAATCCTCAAACGGGTGGGCAGACCGTGCAGAATATCCAGACACTCGATGAAATGCTCTGTTCTTGTGTCCTTGACTTTGGTCGCAGTTGGGAGGATCACTTACCCTTGGTGGAGTGTGTGTACAACAACAGCTTCCAGTCCACCATCGGGATGGCACATTACGAGGCACTGTACAGCCGACCTTACAGACCACCTCTGTGCTGGACTGATCCAGGGGAGTCAGCACTTTTAGGACCAATGATGGTTTAGGCTACAACAGATAGGGTGTAGATCATATAGGAGCGGATGAAGAATTCATAGAGCAGACAGAATTCATATGCTGATAGGAGATAGATACCACCAGATTTCGAGGATGGCGACCACATCTTCTCAAGGGTCTCACCTTGACTAGGTCTATAGAGATTTGGTCGAGGTGTCAGGTTATCTACGTGATTCACTGGACCATTCCAGGTCCTCAATAGAGTAGGTGAGGTGGCTTAACACTTGGCCCTTCCACCTCAGTTGCATTGGGTGCACGAAGTCTTCAACGTAACTCAGCTAAGTAGATACATGCATGACCTTTCCCACAACATCAACTATGGGGATATAGACATCAATGGCGGGGAAAAATTCATTGAGGTCCCAGTGGTGATCGAGGATCGAAAGGATCGGGTCTTATGAGGATGGTCGATTCCCCTGGTGTGCATTCGCTAGCAGCCCAAGAACCTCCAGGAGAAGACATGGGAGTTGGAGGCTCAGATGCATGATCAGTACCCTCATTATTTTCCCTTAGTGTGTGTTATAGTTTATTGGGATGTAAATCTCTGAGGAGGGGATAATTTAAAGACCCATAAATCCTATTAATTTTTTTTCTTAAATACATGGGAATCTTACGAGTCTTCAGTTTCTGAAGGCACCGGATTTCGAGGCCCGGTGTTCCTAGAATAATTTTATGAAGTTTTGTTCAGGTACGTTCAGTAGAAGTATAAGAAGGATTTTATATCTTTTGAACCAGTGCTCAGAATTGAAATTCGAGAACACAAATGAACTCACAGCACCGATATTCTTTTAAGGAGACCTTTACTGCAGTTGTGTTCTATATCGGTTGGAAGTTATTTTTGGGGGTTTTCTAATTTAAATAAAAAAAATACGATTCACATATTTTTATGTGGCTGGTGGTTAAATCCATCCAAGGGTTGTTAAAAGTGGGTCACACCCCCGACATAACCTCCCATGGGAGGATATTTTGTGGTAGGGCCTACATGTACACAAACCCATAACTCCCCCTTGAAACTCCAGGACCCCCCATTGATGTGGGTTAAACCCTCCACTTTCCACCACCCTTTTTAATTTTGAAAACTATCCACCTCCCACATTCTCTCATTTATTTTCTAACACCATTAATTAATTAATTTAGCTCCAAAATTAATTAATTAATCTTAGTGTTTGAAATTTTAAAACATTATGCCAACATTAAATAAGTGAAGCTATTATTTTATTTGGGGTTGGAATAATGGTTGGAGAGTTTGGGAGTATTGGTGGAGCCTTGGAGAAATAGGGAGAGATTTCTTTCAATGAAGAACACTATCTCCACTGATAAACAATGATGCATCTCCTTCATTTCCAATCAGGTAAAGCATGGGAAGATACCGCATGTGAAGAATGTTGGCAACGACAACGAATCTCCCTCTGACGTTGACGGAATGACCTCTGTCTTCCGCGACACCGTCTTCCGTGACTTCGACAATGTTCTTGAATCAAGGTAGAATAATTTGTTTAATTTTAAATGAATAAAATTGTATCCTCGATTCTTCGATGATTACATTGGTTTGACGGTGGAAAATTGATATCACCTCACGTGGGGGGCGCGGGCCAAACAAACAAAGCCTGACAACCCTCCGTTGAATCTCATTTGGTGGACATCAGAGGCGGGTCCGAAAGGGCACAGTGTCGTCGCACCGCGCCAGAGAAGAACTGTGACGGCGGAGGCGGTGGGACACCGCCACGCCGCATAGAGAGTAGCTGGACCGTGGCACCGTCACACCGTGGTAGAGGTGCAGAGGCGACTGACTAAACTGGCCGCCATGGAGTCGGTCTGCGGGACAACCGGCCGGCCATTCCTGCCAGCCCACTGGAAGACCGCAGCACCCGTAGGCTCCACAGAGAGAGAGACCATGGGCCGCTCAGCTGGAGGAACTTGACAGCTTCTTACTAGCCAAGATAAAGGACTACGGCGCCCATAGGCACCTTGTTGAGAAGACCACGACCCACTGCACGAGCCGCTCTGCAGGGTGAACCACCGGCCGCCTGTTGGGTGGAATGGAAGACTGCGGAACCGCATGGCATCACGTTGGAAGAAACACAGCCCACTCTGTGGGCTACTGACAACAGACAGAATCGGATGGCTTTGGCCGGTCGGGCGGTGGAGGGGCAGTGCCGCTTGGTGCCGCGGGGTGAATCGAACTGGACCGTAGCGCGGGCCAGGTCCGTGGCGGGGGGGGGGGGGGGGGTCGCGCACCACCTAGCCGGGTCGAGCCCATAACAGGGTTGGACCCACCGAGCTGGGTCCTCTGGTGGGCCGCGCTCCACCGTGTCAGGCTAAAACCCAGCCGGGTCAGACCCACCGAACTGAGTCGGGTCGACCCGCCAACCCACTGGGCTTGACGGGCCGGAGTCGTCTTCTCTTAAAAGGGAATATCATCTAGACTGCACGTCCGATCGACACACCTTCTATGGCACTGGGACCCTCACGAATACTCTGTTCTTTTTCGATACTCTATGTGAGTATTAGAAAACTTTGTAAAACTTCCAGTTTTGGAATGAGCGTAAATCCAACCGGGCCCCTGGAACGGAAATGCCAACAACTCTCAGACCTGGCGTCCGATTGACGCACCGTATATCGCGTTGGGTTCCATATGAGGATTCAAAACTATGGAATACATAAACATAGTACTTCATGATTGTTGATGTATCAAAACAAGGATCGAGAAGAATACCCTCCTGAAATCTAGTGTGATGTGAGCGGGAACCCTAGAGCTGGCTGCAATGACTACTGTACCAGAATCTGTTGTGGGTTCGACAGCGACGACTACTAAACCAAAATCATCCATGTGTTTGATTTTGATGAGTAGTAAATCATAATCCTCTGTGGGTTCAAGAATTATGAATACTGTACCGAAATCCTACGTGGGTTCGACAGTTCTAACTTCTGTTCCTGTATCATGTGTGGGTCTGACAGAGTACCTGGTCCTGTATCCTATATGGGTCTGACAGCTTAGCTGGTCCTATATCTGGGGTGGGTCCGACAACTTAAATGAATCAGTGACTACATTAGATCATCCCTATCACTCTACGAAAGAGGTTTACCTTTGTGAGATGAGTCTTGTCTTTCAATCATTATCATCAATGTGATGGACATTACTTCTTATGTGGACTGGGTTGTGATTGGGCTCGAGAGTTGGAGCTATGATGTGACTGGTAAAACAGGTATATGTATGGGAAAATAACTAAGTAGGGTTGATTGATACTTCAATATTGAATCTTTCTACTGTGGTTTATCATTTTCGGATTTTGGGACACCTTAGGGGATCTCGAGATCCCCTATTGAGTATCGTTATACTCACCTATGCATGGGCTATGCCTGCACGTCGTTGTGTTTGGTGCAGACGACATACAACACTTATCGAGGTAGAGAGTTATAGAGATGGACGATACCCAGAGGTGGACCAAATGGAAAGACGTACTAGGAGCAGACAGAGGGACGTGGGGTGATGAGGAGGCCTTCTGTACCCACCATTCAGGTGGGATTCCCGGAGGACAACTCAGTAGTTGTTTTTTACCTTTCTGCATATGTACTAGACTTATAGTTGTTATAATTTATTGTTGGGCATGTATTTCTAGCCCCTTTCCATTCAGCACTTACTTTTGTATACAGTTTTTGTTAGTGTTTACTTTCAGTTGTGTACTATACTTCTTGTGTTTAGGCTATGAGTGTGTTACAAGTTAAAAGGCAAGGCCTTCCATTTTTATAGGTATTACGCTTTTGGTGCTAATCACCAGCCCCTGGCCTATGGAAGGTGGTCTTGGGGTAGTCACATCATGGGCCCCGCAAATAGATCATGACATAAATATTTTAATAGAATATCATTCTATGTATATGGTTAGATATTTAAATAAAATTCATGAACTCAATTTTATAATAGAGTTCATTAATTGATCAATTTTGAGCCCCTATATCCCCAGATTTATTTATTCTGAGTTTATGAATTAATCTACCCACACATTTAAAGTATATAGAAAACAATAATTTAATACAATACATTTTCTTTATAGATAGATAAGAATCCTAGAATGGTCTATTGGTTTTAGCGGTTGACCATGATCCTTAATAGAAGGAATTTGGTTTTAAAGGATAGAATGACCCCAAAATAGAAGAGAAAAAATAGTTTTCATAGGTACAAAACCATTGAATAAATTATATTAATTTTATATAAATATAAATGAAATTAAATTTAGAAAATTATGGATTGAAATATTTGAGAAAAATGTTCTTGGAGATTGGAATAAAAAGTGATCTAAAGAGGGTGAAGGTTAGAAGAACATTTCTAGCTAGTTCTCCTTTCAATTTTCTATAGTTCAATGATGACCATTTTAGACCATAGTGGTATTCTTTTTAAAGTGTACCAAATGATATATTTATAGGATTTATGGGTTAAATAAATGATTACAAGGTATAAAAAAGTCAATAAATTTGTTTAAAACCACTACCAAAACAACTTTTCAATTACTGACACGACACCACTAGCTAGAAAACAGATGAAACCTACTATTTAGTGGTATTAGTGGAGTATTACATGATTCTCAAGACCAGGTTTTTTTTATATTTTGATCTACATAGATTTAATGTTCTTATGTTCAATCCCACCCACTGACGAGAGACACTCTACTGGGTAGTCAATTGTAAAAGACTATGTGACACCAACTTTTGGTATTTGTAATCAATTTTTACTCATTTTATTTCATCCATTTACACCATAAATAAATATATAACCTAAATAAAAACTATAAAATCCATTAATAATGATTGAAAAAATATTTTTTCTTCAGATCGTTAATAAAATTTTTGAGTGTTACATACAATAATACCCACCTATTCAATGATTTTAAAACACAGAATATAACTATAAAAAATTAATATTATGTTAAATATTTCATAATTAAATACAACTGAGATGATAAAATTCTTTTTAATATTCATTATATTAAAATAATTTTATTTTTTAGCATTTCCATAATTAAAGTTCAAAACAATTTCTACTTAATATAGACACAATCCTTTGGATACAAAACTTTATCATAAACATCACCAAAAGAAATAAATAAAACATCACCTATTGTGAACCATTTACAGTAATATATATTTAATAAAAAACATTCAAACCCAAAAATTCATTACCTTTAAAAGATATTTCTACCCATTCCTAATTGTAAAAAGTTAACTCATAATCAGGTTTAGATAAATATAAAAAAAATATATTACCATCATTAATTATATATTTAATTTCAAGAGATAAATAAAAATTCATAAATTATTTAAAATTAGTAATGGATATTTTGAAAAATGATTTTTAACCTTAATTCATTTGAATTGTTTTTAAAAAATAAAATTAATTATTTATATGATAAATCCAAATCCATTATTGAGTATTAAAATGATTATGTGACTAATGAAGTGTTTATTACCAATGAGTCTTAGACTATGTGGGAAAATAGAGTCCCACTACTACTTCCTATGGTAAAGATCCACTTCAAAATCTTACCCATTATTTTTGAGTTACAACCTATAGTTACATCTATTAAAAAAACATATCCAAATTTTTCCATCAAGAAATAAATTTTTCTTCTAGGAATAATACACCCACATTATATTAACTAATTTAATTTAACATTACATTTAATTTATATATTGAAAATAAAAATTAATAACATTTCAAATAATGGATTTTGAATATATAAATCATGTATTATTTAATAACATTTTTCTAAAATAACAACATAAAAATTTCACCCTTAATAAAAAAAGGATCCATTGTAACTTATTTTGGTAAAGATATTTCCCAATTAAGGATTGAAGAAAATGAACTCTAGAAATATATCTTCTTTTTCAATGTGGTAACTCAAAAATTGTTGTCTATAATCAATGTTTTTAGTGACATAGTGTTAAATAGTATTTCTATATGAACTAATGAAACTTTTGTTAACACACAAAATACTTATAAAAATTTAATTTTCCCCTTAAACTAAGAGTGTGTGTTTTATCAAAATTTTTTGGGCACGACAACTCCCAAAAAAAATATATTCCACATTGGATAAAGTAAAATTAAAATAAATTTCCTTCTTACTGATCCAAGAGATAAAGAATTTTATAATTAGATTAAATATCGCACATTTAATTTTCTTATTTAAAAAATAATAATAATAATATTTTTTTCTATTTTAAATAAGTGGATTTAGGATAAAATAAACCATTATTTTTAAAAACATTCAAATATTTAAAAGTTCATTTAAAATATTTCAAATGTAATTTTTTGAATTTCATTGAAAATTATAATAAAGATAAGAAGTAAAAAATATATTTTTTGGTCAACATATGTAAATGAAGGCTCCCAATCATACCTCTATTAATCATATTGTCAACCAGTTTAGTAGATCTATCCGATATTAGATTATATATTGTACTCCGATGATTTTTTTATTTCATTTATTTGAATCATTCCAAAATTCATGGATAACTAATTTGTGTATTTTCATTAACTTGAAAATACATCTTTATTTTGAAGAACATGAAAACCTAATTTTTAAGACACACATACAAATCATTTCAAATTCATTGATAATTAAACAAGATAATTCATTACAGATAGATTCCTCAGATGATCGAAAATTGATTAATCGAAATAAATTTAAATAATTAATAAATAATTTGAAATATATTTTGGAAATAAAATAGAAACAACCTTTTCCATTTAATTTTCTATGAAAATTTATTCTTCCATTCAATAAAATCCTTATGGGAGTATTTATAACAATAAAGAGACTTTATTAAATTAATAATATTATTTATATGTTTTGAATCTTAAAAAAATAGAAGGTTTCAGATAATAAAAGTTTTGGAAACAATTAATTCAAAAAATATCATTAATAAACTATTTTAAAAATACTATAATTAAAATAGGTGTTGAATTAAAATAAAACTCTAATAGATTAATGTATTTTGATCGGGGAAATAGTCTCTTATTAATCAATAAATTTATATTGATTATAATTGTTCCTCTAAGTTTATCTTTGTTACGAGTGATTTCAGCTATCACATATAATTGGTTCCAAAACACAATTTATTACTAACAAGTATGTGATTATTATGTAATTATATAATACTAAAAACAATAATCCATTGAAATTTGTCTCTCTCATCCTGCTTCGAATGTACTAACTTTTCATTATAAGGGGAATCATCAATACATTTGGGTTGAATATGAGAAATAAAAGAATATTGTTTGAACCCATATATATCCAACAATATTCTATAAGTTATATCTTTTTAATTGGAGATAATATTTTATAAGGGATGGAATATAAATTTCACCCATGCCTTGGGTAAATAAATTTTTTTCCTTCATAACATAAATTGTTTTGTATGTTTATTATTTAAGGTAAAATTTTCATTGTAAACCCCAAAATCATCTTTCTTTTGATGATAGATAGGTAAATTATAACGGATATTTCTTGTTAATTGATTATTATTTGGTCTTGATCCATTTATTAAATAATTGGTATGACTTAATTGAGTTATAGCACCTAAAAAATAACTCGACAAGATTTGGGTTAAAACATTCCATTGTTGTATTTAGCATTACTAATATTGCAATCACATAAAAATATGTAAAAAAACAACCACAATTAGAATTTTTATCCAAATTTCAAAGGGATAATTTTTATATAATGGTCCTAGGAGAATAAATACTTAGGTAAAAAATTGTATTAACCATGGTATAAATCTATTGTTAAAAGACTTTTGATTTATTTAAAATAGGAATTCAGATTTCATAAAGAGGCCTATTATCTCTTAAAAATCATAATTTTTATATGGAATCCATGGTGTAGAAAACTAATTATTATACCCATTTAAAGAAAAAAATTTCATAAAAATATTTATTAGCGAATTTCTCCACATGATCGTTATGAATAGTTATGATTTGATATCTTTTATTCATTTTTTATCTTATTGGAATAATTAAAAATGAAATCATAGTCATTAATTTTATTCTGTAAAAAATAATTCCAATTAAACATAGTATAATATTTGATAATTAAAATATTCAATGATTCACCTCATATAATTTCACCTTGGGGTTTTCAATGATGTTGAAGAAGAATAATATTAAGGAAATTATAGGTGGGTTATTTCATTTTATATTTAGATTAACATATGTGTTGCCAACAGAACTGGAAATGTTGAGGAAATTTTTTTAACTGAAATTTAGGTAAATATAATACTATATGATTGAATTTGGTATTGTTATATGTGTGTGCTATAATGAAAAATGAACCTATATTGAAACCATGAATCATAATCTTTTGTTGTTAAATTTTATTTGAATTCATGTTTATATCAATGATAGAAATATTTTTAAAATGGGAAGGGAAAAATAAATGTTTTCCTCTACATTCATATACATAAAAAAATCATGTTTAATAGAGGATTTATAACCATTATCACATTATTCACTTACACATAAAATTTATGTTATATACCATTATCATATAAATAATGTTTCATAATTTTTGAATTTGAAAAACCTATAGTACCTATACAGATGATCTTACCCCTTGAATTATCGCAAATAATGAAATGACATCCATTGAATTATTCCCAAATAATAAACACTGAGTATTCACAACACAAGTGTATTGAGAACACAAAATACAAGAAATATGGATCTCTTTTGGGTTTTATCATTAAATCAGTTTCATAAAATATATTAATGAAACTAAATAAAATTTTACCCATAATTCGGGCCCTTATTTGAAATTTAAATGACATTTATAAATTCATACATTTTTAAAACATGATTTTATATAATAATTATTAGAATAACATACTGGAAGGTGGATGAATTAGCCTAGGATTATAATAGTGATCATCTTTACAATAAAATTATTAAGTTAGAGGAATAGTTTTTCTATAATAATATATATATTTTTTGGGACTTTTCTATTTTAATAATGTTCATTTTTCTAAGGTGGCTATTTTATTTGAGAAACTGAAACAAATGTTTTTTAAAAATGTTATTGAAAAAAACATTTCATTTATATTTTTATAATCATTGGTGAATTTAGTGTGACAATTCATAAGATTCATATTTGTTGATTTTAACTTTTCAATGCATGGTTTTTAATTTTTAATTTACGACATTACTTTTTATTTTATATAGATAGATATTTATTTTTTCAATCAAGTTGACAAAATAACTATTTGAGTACATTTAATTTTGATGAATGTCAAAAAAATAAATTTTACAAGTCATCATAATATAATATTCTTGATTAATAAGAATAGGTGGACGAATAATAAGCTGAATAATTAGGAGAATTAACTACATCACAGAAATCAAATTTTTCCATGAGACGTCTTTCACATCTATCCGTTGAGTCGGTATAGGAGAAGAAACCGTCACTTAAGATCCAAGTAGAATCATTAATAGGTTTCATTCTATTTCTCCATTTCATTTATAAAAATGTAAATCCATCATGATGTGTCAATTTTTTAAATGAAAAAATTTACCATGGATTTTTTTCATTGATTGTCCATTTTACCACAATAGACGTATTTATTCATTTTTATGTATTTCATGACATTCTGGTATAATGTAAAATTTTATTGTCTCTTCAATAGATATCATCATCTATTTATTTAAAATATATTATCAAATTTTTCTTTAGTTTTATTTCTTGATTGTTTAACAATCACATAATAGTGATATCATATGTAATGATATGACAAATGTTCTCTTCAACTATAATGTTATCTTTATCATTTTATACTTGAGTTGTCATTAACATTGTTTCAAAATTCCCTTCCCGACCTAAATTATTTCCTTCTCAAGATTTTATTATTAGTTGAATCCATAATATTGTTTCTTAAATTCCATATATCTATAAAATGAGTAGAAAACTCCATAATAAATTCAATATGTTATATTATATAACATTCAGAATCTTCACCATATAAATCGTGTCTAGTGTCTTTAAATTTATTATATCTATCATGACTAACATCAATTAATTTATATTTTTTATGAGTTTTTATAAATATTATAATTAATTTTAATAAATTATTATATAAACTATAATGAATATCATTAATTTATTTTCCATGATGCTCAAAATTAGAAATATTATATAGAGTCCGTTTTTACTTTGCTTATTTTGTGGGTGTATTACCATGTATATTTTTTCAAAAGGATTATCTAATTATATTAAAAAATTTATTCATGAAATATTCAAATAAACATTGTCTACTATGTCAATTAAAGGAGAAAGATACATTGTGTTTCCATCAAGAAAAACATTTTTGTTAGTGGTAAAAATTATTTTTTAATGATTGTTCCACAAAATCAAGTGTGATTATTAAAATATAATTTTAAAAACAATGACTAAATGTAATTGTGAAATAAAAGCCTCTTTTGATAATAATTTTTTCTATTTAAGATAGAAAGAAGGGGATTAATTTAATTTTAAAAAGTAAAACATATACAACTATGATAAAATAAAATTAACAATCTATGCATAATATAATGGAAAATGTAATGGATTACAAAACATTTCAGTTTATTGGTAATGATATAATAAATAAGAGAGAAATTAACATATAAAAGAAAAAATATTAAGTGATTTATATGATGGGTGAATAATTTATCAATTAATTGGAAGTGAATAAAAGGTAAGAGTTGTGTAAAATGACAAGGAACACAAATTTATAAGGGGGATTATAAATATATCAATTATGATATCTAACATATACGACCTAAATAAATTTATATATTATGAATTAAATGACTATTAATTTGGAAGTATATAATAATCAATAAAATAAAACAACATATTACATTAGCAGTAGAATATAGAGATGAAAAAATACCATGGTTCTATCATTTTAATTAAAATATGAAGTAAAAGTCCTTGGTTTTAGAGGTTACCTGGAACCTAAAAAACCAAAGATTTTCCTATTAAAAACCTTTAATAAAATCCTCTAAATTATTTATAATATAAGGAATAATATTATGAGATAATGAGATCGAAAAATTTTGAAAATAAAAGTTACCAAAGAAATAAATACAAATAGATATCAGGAGTAAAATTGGACTGGATTTTGTAGTCCATTCCCATTGAAATTTATTATATTTCAATGAAATTCACTTATTATTAATTTACATGGATATAAATACTCAAAATGATGAATTCATATAATCTATGGGTCCAAGGTCCATGTATGGGGTGTCAAAGTGTTATGGAATCCATCAAAAATTCACTATCCTTGAACCCTTTGATTTGGTGACTCAATTCCATTGGATAGGTACCTGATTCCACTGGTTATCTAATGGGGTTTTTATAGGCTTAATGACAGCTTAAAACTACACCATTTTTTAGTTTACTAAACCTAGTATCCATTTATCTACCTAGAGTTATAGTGATTTGATTTAGTTACACTTACTAGTTGATGAAACTCCACTATATACCTAGTGGTGACATGTAGTGTTAGACAATGTTTTCATCTTTATCATTTCATTTATGAAATGGGTTCGATATGATTACATTATAAATCAATATCCCACCTAAATAACTATAATTATCTCAATTGAAAAGGAAATAAACATAGTTGGATAATTTTATTATTAAAACCCTCAATGAGATTCAGGAACATCACACATAATAATCAACACTTTTAATCCATAATTTTCCATCACATAAAAATTACACTAAAAATAAAAAGTCTGTTAACATTTATTATGATCGGTTAATGGGTTAATTATTATTTAACAAATACATTATCATCACATAAAATCTGAACATATTGTTAATAATCTATTCAGGGAATATTAATATATAGATTCCAACATATACTTAAATAAACTATTATAAAAATTAACCCATGCACTTAAAAACACACTTTTTTCCCTTAAAGATTAAACCTTGAACACAACTCTATAGAAACATTATCTCTATAAATATGCAATGACTCCCCATTTTATAAAAACATATAAATGGAGTTATATTAAAAACAATTCACTTTCCCTTTATAAATTCATAAAGAAATACATATATATGTATTTTAATTTTTTTTTATGACATTGGAAACAAGAATTTAAATAACATGGTAGAATGGGGAGCTAGTCCAATATACGTCAACATTGAATATGATAAAGTTATACACCCATTATCATGATCACCCTATGAAATGCATTATTTGGAAATGGTTAAGTTAAAATATCATCCAAATACACTTTTTTAGGAAAAATTTAAACATAAGCACATTCATTTCAAGAAACTCTTTTATGAAGTGATAACTTATATTAAGATAATTTTACTTTGAAATATAAACATCATTAATTTAATTGTTATTATAAATATGATGACATTTTTTCATGACCTTTTGACATTTCAACTCAACATTATAATATTCCCACTAATTTATCATCATCATAAGAAATGTTTTATATTGGGTGGTAGTCACATAAAATTCATAAGATGTAAAAATATTAACACAACCACAATACAAATAAAAAATTAATTCAATACATTATTATGCTGGATAACATTATTAACAATGAACATAGTGTTTTTTGTGAGATTCCATAAACAAGAAAAATAATATTATCTAAATGACACCATTATTACACAATTGTTAAATTAGAGGTATTAATAAGAATAATCACATTATGAAAAATATTTATAAATGATATATATAATTTAAATTAATTCATTAATTCATAATATATATGTACACATTTCTTCAAAAGAAGTTGTTTTTATTAATTTTTTATATGATCATTATAGTTAATTTATACCATTTTTAAAGATCTATTTTGAGTGAATGCATATAAATTTCATTTTCCACAAGTTATTATTATATTATGGTTAATTTTGATATTTTTTAAAAAGTATATTTCTATGTGAGTAGTGAAAAAATAATGATTTTTGTACAACTATAATTTCATTCAACTAAATCATGTAATTTCAAATTTTAATTATTTTTTATTTGATTTTAATGTATAATAATTATATTTTAATTAAAAGTAATACAATTTTTTAATTAGTAATTAGTGTTATGGTAGATTTTAGTATATCTGTATTTTTTAGCATAAAAACAAAATTTTTTAACATATGTTTTTCACTATGTTTAATGTATTTATAATAACATTTATTACTATATATTATAGAAGTTAAATATCAAAAATGTATTCTATATTTTGAACATAGAGGTTCAAATTTCATAAATTGGCCACGATATCTTATGGTCTTTATTAATAGTAACCTGTTAAATATTTGTGACATTAGTAAATTTAAAACTACTAAAATATGGTTTAAAATATTATATAATGCCTTTAATTATCTTAAACACACTCGATTATCATATTTCATTAGTGTATTCTGAAAATATCTATTGTAGATATCAAAATATTGAAAATTTATTCAATTTTCCTTTGATTTTGACATTTACATTATACTAAGTTAATGATTAATACAAAAGGGCACATTCTTCATTTTAAATTTACGTATATGTTTTCATTAAGAAAATAAGAAGTTATAAAAAATATTCAATCTTATTTTCAATATAAATAAGTTATTTTAATTATTTAAATATTTTTTAAATTTTTAGTTGTGATATGATTAACTTGAACACTTATTGAATGTTGAAACAATACATATGCAAGTAGTAGAAAAATCATGGTAAATGATTTTCAAAAAATATATACTTAATATTTTTAGGTTGAATAATTTTATTCAATAAATTTAATAGGTAGTTCAAAAATATGAATGATAATAAATGTATTTATATTTGAATTCCATTATTTCTTTTATGTCCAAAATGTATTATTATTTGAATAATATATATGATTTATTTAATTATATTTTGTGGTAAATAATAATTTATTAAATGACTTCAATATAAATAGAAATATTGAAAAAGTACAAGAGGGATGGGAAATGGGAAAAATTATCATCTATAAATAATTTTTTATCCACATATCACCTTATGAATAAATTTATTACACTAAATGGGTAAAACATATGTTAGTACATTGAATGTTACACATTGATGATAATGGGGAAAGAGAAAATGATAATATTTAAAATGAATGAAAAACCCAACTATAGTCTACTAGTGAATGATATCTCAACATTATACTCTTCTTATTAAAATACATTTCATTCTAGAATAATTATTATTCATAAGGAAATTAATTATAAATAAATATTTCAATTAATTCCACCACTTTCCTCTTTTCACTTATAAAGGGTATCCTCTTATACATCATTATTGACAAACTATAAGCCTACTATCTCATGCAAGACCTAAAATAATACCCTCATAGAATCCATACCATCAGTAATGATATATTTTTCATACCAAATTATAATCCTAGGAAGGATTATGTTGTAGTGAAAATTAAGAATCTAAATGAATATGAGGTTTGAACTTGTATGATGCCAGAGTATACTTGAGGCAAGGGATTTATGTTACAATAATAAAAATTTAGATTACCCTTCTTAAATTTATATTCAGGGAAATTTTATAGATTAAATACTTTAAAAACCATTTGTTTTTATCCACTTTTTATTTATTGGATTTTAGGTCTTCTTTTCATTCTCATTTCAATAGTACATAATGATTGAGAAAATTGTTTTAAGAATGGTCGAATTTATTTCCACATTGAATGGGAATCCATTCCTTCCTTGTGAATATTTTTTAAAATATCTTTAATATTTTTTTAAAAAATATAAAATGGTTGATTAAAGTCATTTTACCATATTTTACTTTCTAGAAAAATAATTTAAATAAACTTTGTCCTCATTTTTCAGTGATTTACTTTTTATAATAGTGCAAAAAAATATTTTCTATCAAATAATACCGAAGTAGTTTTACTACAAGAATGATTAATCTTTATTTTGATGATTATAGATAATGATTTCATGGATTCTGTATATAGTTTTTCTCATAATAGTTGAAAAATTATTAGATTTTAAAAAGTGATTTTAAATAGACACAGTTATTTTTAATAAATATATTCCAATTATACATTAAAGGTATTTTAGAACGTGATAATATACTTTTATGTTAATATCACTTCACTGGTGAAATGATCTATTGATACCGACATTATTCATTCTATATCAAGTTTTTGATTAAGATGATAAAATCTTGATGAAACCCATTTTATTTTTGAGGTGTTATGATATCATAAAATGTGAAATATTTTCATGAATATATGGAAAACATATGAATGGTTTTTGATTGTGTGATGGATTGTTATATTATATCCCTCTAATGCGTTGGTTAATGGGTTATATATATCTCATGAGATTGTGATGATAATACATGAAAGGGTTTAAAGTATTTATATACATATTTTTATTTATATGTATGATTAATTATAGATATTCTCATTATAATATGCCAAGTCAAGAATGAGAATATAAAATTTTACATTTTTATTTTGAGGATTATTACATATAACAATTCATAAAAGATTATACATGGATATTATTGTGAATATATATGTTCATAACATCATGATTTCCTATTCTTATAACTTTATGTTTCTTGGAACCCTAAATAATCTTTCACATAGATATCAACTTATATTATATTTTAAGATACATACTTTTCTATGTATAAATATTTTATGAGGATAACTAGTACATGAATATTTTATCAAACCCTCATGATGTACTTATACTATTTTTATTGATATATAACATGTTTACACTTACTAGGAGATTAAGATCATGATTTTTAATGTTTTCATTACCGACGTATTGATGGAAGATTCTCATTTTTATAATTATATAATGTTCTACTATGAAGATATTTTTGGGAGATGTTGCAAATATTTTTTGAAATAAGTTGATTATGTATCCTGAATCCCATGATAAATCTTTATTTTGGTCCTCATGAATTTATGTTTTTTATATGTAAAAAATTTTAATCATTATGTGTATATTATTTATGTATATCATAATTGGGTCCCCTCAATTTGAATTAGAGGAATCTTTAGTAATATATATAGAATTGTACTATAAAAGTTGATTGAAAAACCATAAAATAAACCTATGTATAAAAAATATCATATATTATGGTAAATAAAGGAATGCATTTTTCTTAAAAAATACATATATATTTTGATAATAGAATTTATATTATTTTTACTATATATTCACATAGTGTTTTAAAAATTAAAAGCCTATGGATTTGGTATTAACTTAATCCTCACCTGTGCATAACTAGTGGGCCTAACCTTGAACACATAGCTAGATGCTCCTTGGTTAAACTATATGGTGAATTTTCATTCAATTTATAAAATATTATGAATCATATGATTAATTTAAGACTATAGAGGAACTAAGTTAAAACTGAGTCTTCATATATTAAAAGGAAGTTGTATAATCGTTTTTTCCAGGGGAATGTTAATGTGAGTTTTGGCATGCCTTAATTGATGTATTATATAATTTTTATGTTTAAATAATTGGTCTAGAATGGGTTTCAGGTTTCTTGGAATCTTTAAAAATAATTTTGGAGGTCTTTTGGTTCAAAATAGGATACACCAGTGTTATGGAAGTCAATGGTGATATCCTATTTAAAATTGGAAAGAGAAAACATTTGGGGCCAAGGAGTGGACTTGGCCATAGTTATCAAGGAAGGATCATATGTGCCACATCTATGGAAACCTCACTACAGTTACATTGGTGGCGTCGGTGAGGAAAATGGCCAAGGTTTTTGAAAAACTCTATGCAATCATCTGGTGATGTTGTAGCATGTTTGAAACTAAACTAGAGTGGTAGAAGAGTTTCTTGCTGTCATATTGGTTTTTAAATGTATAAAACAACTATCATTCATTATATTTATTAAATGAATCAAATTGAAAACATTTTTTATCTTTATATGTGGGATCACATTCGATATTCATAAATACCTTCATCTATTAACTGATTTTGACCACCTCTTTTGATATTTCCATAAACACACATGTTCTTCAGATGATCCTAGGGTGAGTTTGGTCTTCCCAAAATTCATTGAGGTTTCTTCTATGAAAAAATATTTTCATATTAACACACTATGATCAATATATCTTGAAATATAAAATAATTTTAGATATAGGTTGTTATCAATGGTTCAAATCAAAGTATACTTAATTCTCTTTATTGTTCAATGATCTTTGGGGGACTATTTTATCCTTTATTTAACTGTATTTAATGAATTTCGTTGTTAGTAATGTTTACAAGGTCAATGATAGTTCTAACCAATGGAAATATTATTATATTAGTATCATTATAGAATATTTTCTTATTGATTTGGAACAATTTCATTTCTTCTTCTTAGGATTTTTTTTTAGATTGTTAATGTGTATTCGGTGAAAACCCTTTTGATGGACCTTGACATTCATCACAAAATACATGGGGTAAGAAATTCCATACTTCATTTATTCCATTTATCAGAATTATTGAATGATACAATAACATTACCACATAAGATATTGAAAATTATTGAGATTGCTGAAAGAAGTAATAGTGTCAATCCACGAGAAAATTCATAAATTTTGATCAAATGTGTCTGTGTGTGGATCGTATTTGAGACTAGTTTTTGAGTTAGATCATATGTGTGTGTGTGTCTGAATTCTATTTCCCAATATAGTTTTACAATTTTCATCCAATTATTTTTCTTGTTTCCATGTTATGAATATATTGGACTGTATATTATGGTTCTATTTATCATACACAAATGACAAGTCAATACATCATAGATTAGTGGCCCTAGAGGGGGATTTTTTTAGACATTACATGTGACATGATGGGATTACCAATTCAGTTGGAGTTGTATGATATTTTTATGTGGTCGGACTTGAAATGTGATAGTGGGGTACACAATCATTAGTGAGCTCACCCACTTCAAAGTGTTGATATATGAAATCCTTGATGCCGAACCCAATATAATTTTGTAACATGCTAATATTTTGGCCTGACCCATGAGAGAGATGGGGATTGATAACCTTGTGACCTAACTCAAGACACATTATATGTGTGGTTATTTTTTCATACATGTGGTGACCATATGGTCAAATTTATTTCACTAATAATATTACGACTATGTTTATGTTATGGATCTTTTACAACTATGGTGAAGGGTTATGGGGGCTTGGTCATCACATGGAAACATTGAATAAATTGAATTTTTTTCTTATTGCATTATTTATTATCCTGTCATGCATTCATAAGAAATTTCACACTTGTTCAAGAGGCGTTGATGGTTTCCTACTAGATTAAAACTCAGACCATATTTGTGTTTCTCAATGCAACTTATATCTTCTTGACCATGGATATAGGAAAGGTAAATGATATAGTAATAATGAGTTCAGATATAGAGTATGGTGATTAGTGGTTATAATAAGATACACCCTAGAGTAATTTCCCATTATATTATTTATTTACCCATCTTTTTCTAACTCATTCTTGACCATACTCTTAAGGAATCAACTGATAATTATTCTTTATAACATGAGATACATGTCTTGTATATTATTTATGACTTCTTATTTTTCCAATTTTGTTTTCATATATACAAAAAATGTATTTATACATTGGGTCTAATCTCCCCATTGATGGTTTTTGGAAACTTAATACAAATTAGTATCATCTTGTATATGTGGAGGAATCCATGAGGCTATGTTACACTATATCTTGAACTATGTAGTTCAGTGTGGGGAGATAAAAATTTTATTTGATTTGGTTTACCTTTTTCATTCTACTTTAATATGTATTTGTGATATAGTGTAAAGGATTTAGAATATGTTTGACTTAGCAAAGGGAGTTACATGTGTGTCTGGACACACATTTGTAATGGACCTCTATGTTAATATTTTTGGAACTCCTATTATGGTTATTGTTTTACAGTTTCATGTCATTACTAAGTATATTTTATTTTTGTTTTTTTATTGAAGTTGGTAGGTTTCATTCATCATTAATAGGAACTTAGGATCACATGTCATATATGTATTCATATTTAGTTCTTCATGATAGATTATAAATAAAATTCTACAATACATGATTTCTATTTGATGATATATAAATTTTCTATATTATTGTGATATATTTACTCTTGAACTAGTTATTTCAAGTAGATCAGGAAGTTTATATATATATATATATATGATTTTGACTAATGTGTAGGTATACAGAACCTTTAGTAATACTAGGAGGGTTTAGCCTTATTATTGGTGGTATCATCCTTTGATAGTATTCTATAGACACCCCACATCTGTGACTATGAATTGTTTAGGAATTTGTTTAAGCAAATTATGAATTGTGATCTATGTGTATGTTAGAACTTTTTAAAGTAAATTCAAGAAAACATCTTATAGTAAAACCTAGAGAAGTGGTCCAGCATTTGCCAAGAGAGGAACAAGTCATGGTTCTACCACCAAATACGATGGAGAATGTAGTTAATCATGTTATGTTATCACCTCTAGTAGTTCAAGAAAAATGTACAAATCTTCCAAGAGTAAATCACATAGTTCATATTCAAGGTTTAGTAGTTTCCATAAATATATAAAAATATCCTAGAGACATTAATCTTTAAAAACCTCTATCCTTTTTGTGAACTGGAGGTCCTCTGGATGTTGAGGAATTGATTGACTTCATTTGGTGAATCCTTAAAATTGTGGAGAATCTAGAGGCCCTTCGAGTAAATTTATCCACTTTCATGCTTTATTGTTTAACTTGATGGTGGTTGGTGTTATGAATCCGGCTTGGGGATGTGATTGTCTTATATGTATGACCATTATATTCATTTTATTTTCCGACATATTTTCATGTACTCAAACTTTCGATCACACCCAAGAGCTCTCAGATATTCAGATAGGTTTGATGATGGTTTAAACATAATAACACCATTTCATGGAGTTACATTAATACACAAATCTATTAGTTGATAACTAATTATAGAATTATATGAAGTTTTAGATATTCCTCTAATTGAGGATGAGGAATAAAGATTATAGATTTTATGTGAAAATATACATGGATGTTCTTCATAGGGATATGATGATTGAAAACATTCTAGTAGAGGACAAAGGTGTGGGTAATTTTTTAGAATATTTCAGAACAACTTCTGATACTTCCAGTTATATGAATAATAAGTATTAGGATTCAATCCAAATCCGTAATATACATACAAATCGGAGAATGGGATTTTATCTCTATCCATGGAAGAATATACCATAGTGTTTTATCTTTGAATAGAGTGGTTGTTGATAAAAATTTCTCCCAATACCATAGATCATGTTCCATTGTTGTTTAATGATAGTTCATCTATTGTGTTCCATATCAAGGGATTCACAAATGAGGACTTATGGGGGTTTGAATCTGATGAATAAAATGATTCATAGGAGAGTATTAGGTCCTTGGTAGTATTATTTGACCCATATAATGACAATTTCTCTTGAGAGTCCTTTAGGTCAGGGACATGGACATGGATTTGAGGCATGCCACATGTTTGGTCTGGACTTGGTTCTGGATCATAATGGAGAGGGACTATTAGATGTTTAAGTTAAATTATTGATCACCTATAGTAGTTAACGTTGTTTTTGGAATTTAGGTTACAAATTGGTGTATATCCACCGATATTGTTACTAGACTTGACCTATCAGTCAACTTTTCTTTAGAGTTGCAGTCTCTTGATACACCATCTGAGAAGAATGTAGATCATCTTGAATGATGTCCTTGATGTCCCATAGTAATTTTTTTCTAGATACATCTATGATATTTCATGACCCTTGAGCTGGCTAAAGTCAATCTGATATTTTTATTGGAATGATTACTAGTTATCATGAACACATCAACTCATAGGTGGTATATGTAATCATTAATAATACTAAGTGGAATAAGTTTTTTTTAAAATGAAAATGGGATTCCAGTGTGGGTAGAGTTATACTAGACATGATTCAAGATAGAGCTATTAGAGGGCAAGTAGATACAACATTTCTCACAGTGGATATAGTGTTAGATTCATCTGTTTCAACAATGATGTAAGTGCATGAGGATGTCTTTGATGTCCACTTTTTTAGACTACTAATGTTGTTTCAAAATATCTAATGTAAATTAGGTTTTTATTATATTGAATACCATTTATATATTATTGATGTATCCTCCATGGTGTTTTCATTAGGCTCTATCATTATTTTACATAATTTGTTTACAATCATCAATATCTATTGTTTTTTAAAATTTTTCCAAATAATTGAAATTTTTTTTGTTAGGTATTTGTCTTTAGGGAGAAAATCATATGCCCTTAAATCAACTATGTTAATTGTTTACATGAATGAGACACATACATGAAATGAAAAATTATGGATTTGGCTATGTAAAAAACATGTATGTTGATGAATCACTTAGGTGGGAAATCAAAAAACGTAGATAAAATGAATATGTGAATTTTTCACGTGGGGGTAATCAACTACATGATTTGAAAAAATGGTGAAAATAACTATGTGGTTCAAAATGGTTGACTAATTTTTTTCCTTTGTCAAAATTTTCTATCTGAATATTGGATACATGGTTCAATTTGTTTATGTGAATTATAATCTATAAAATTATGAAACATGGTAATCAGTAATCAGTAACATCATTATGTAACTTGCTAATCTTTTGAATTGGTGTAGTTTTATGGAAGTTTAATGACTCTAGGGATTCATTAAATATTTGATTGCCTATTTATTAAAATGATTATTTTAAAATATCTAATATATTAGGAGAAGAAAAAGGAAAAAGGATAATTTAATGGTCTACACTATTACTAATGTTATTCATATAAAATTATCTGTTGAATCTAAATATACTCTATGATTTTTTTAATATGATATTGTGAAATTAAATATGTTGTTTAGGATTTTTAAAAATTTTAATTTTTAAATATGGTAAAATAATGTTAGTAATTAAAGAACATTCTCCACAATGTTATGACGTTCAAAAATATATCTACATGATACTTTGTTTTTATGTATATTAAGAAAATGAATATTTTATCTACAACTCCACTATGAATTTTATCTTCACCGTGTTATAGAACAATCATGTTGAGTTCTATCTCTTTATGATAATATCTCATGGATATTACTTCCCTTTAGTTAGTTGAATCTTAAAACAGTGAGAGTTGTCAATAAATATACTATTTTTTCAGTCATATATTATATTCTGGTAAATCCAGGTAAATGAACCTTGAAGGCTATTTTTTCTAAATCAATTATGGATCTTGATATAAATATTATATTATTGTACCAAGTGTCAAATTCTTTAACTCAGTCATGTAATCTATTGAACATGGGCAGATAGTACTTAAAAAAATTATTTCTATAGTGAAAATCACTAAGCTCATGGATTTTAGAATTAGTGGAGTATATTATGAGATTTATGTTCCCTAAACCACTATGACACTCAATTCATAATATCATATCATTTTTATTTTATTTAAGATAATTTTTAAATAAAAATATTATATGTTATCATATCTTTAAAATGGGTTGTTCCCTATGTCAATAAATTTTCATGAACTTAATTCGTTCTCTTTTGAGTCAACGTTTAGTCATTCACGAGAAAACAATTTTTACTTGAGATTTTGACTTTTGAGTTCTCAACATTAAACGTATAAAGTATAATTATAATCATTTATATGGAATATGCGATTGAAAATTTATATGTAATTTACATTTTAATCACACCATATATCAATAGTGATAATTTCAGTTATTGGAAGGCACAAATGATAATATATTTTATATACCTATTTCTGAAGACTTACCATGATGTTAGGAAGCTTAATGAAATTCCAAATACATGAAATCAAACATGGATAGATGATAAAAACTCTTATTATGATATAAAATCTAATGTTATGAATTCTATAATTTGTATAAGAAAACAAAATGAGTTCAACTTATTTTTATAATGTGAAATATCTAATTAAATTTGTACTATTATTTCCATATATTATATAATATCAGAAAAAGTTTGATATCTTATATATAATAATTCAATGTAAATTTATTTTATTTAATAATTATAGTTGGATAAAACATTAGAAAAAAAACATAATATATAATGAGGTTGAAAAAAAACATTCAATATTAAGACCATGAATTAATGGATAATATCATGCTTTTAAAATCCACGTAATTCTACCTCCAAGATATTGTGTAATCTCATGAGATTTAGGCATCCTACATGGGTCATGAAGATTAAATTAAATTATTTTTTTAGAAATCATATGATGTATATGAATACTATGAAAGATAAATATTTAGATAATAGATTGGTTATAACGGAAAATGTTTCTCTTAAAGTTTCAATATGAAAATATGAAGATAAAATAAAATTGATTCAAATGATTGAGTCTTCAGATGATGTCACATCAAATAGTACTTCTTCAGAAAAAGACCATTCCCACATTTTTATTGTGTTCAATAATTACTATACCATGAAAATTGGTTTTATGAAACCCTTAATTATATTCCAGAAGCATGATGGAAAATTTAAAGAGGAGAGTTTCATTGAATTCAATAATTAATGACACATCAAATAAGATTTTCCATAGTTGAAAGGAAAAAAAATACTAGGAAAAATGTATTTTGAAATTGTGGCAGACAAGAAAGAGAAGAAGATAATAAATTCCATATGGAGTTGTTTTGAAGAATCAAATAACGATACGTCTTCAATCTAAGAATCCATATTTTTAATTAAAAATAGAATATGTGTTTTATAGCACGCAAAAATGTATTACATAATTTTTTATTCTTTTGAGAATGAATCTGAACCTATAAATGAAAATTTCTATAATTAATTATTAAACTAATATTTTTCCATGTTGGAAACAAACTATTAAAATAGGAAGTAGAAAAGTATTATTCATAAAAATTACGATTATATTGTTGTAAATTAAATAGAGGAAATAATTTAAAAAGTTTTGGATTTGAAAACCATGCTCCGAAATTAAATTTTTCCTTATGTTGAACATGGTAACATGTTTGGAAAAATTAAAAAAAATGAAGACTATAATGACACTAAAAGTGTTTTAAAAAAAGTATTAAATTACCTAAATCAAATTCTTGGTAATAATATATATTAAAATATTAAAATTGGTATATAAATTCATTATAAATAACCAGTGTTTAATTAAAATTATTTTATGACTATTTAGAAGAAAAAAATAATTTTAAAATGTAGAAATAAAATTTTTATTAAATGATATTTGGGAACTATGGAAATAATTATAGCATTCTTAATCCCTAATAACGTGGGAATAAAAATTCACTTAATTAAAAAGGTTCTTCAAAATTTAGTAATGAATTTTTTATAGAAGAAATATATTTTTCATCCCAAATATTTAGTTTCTAACACACTTGCACGAAAGATATTATGGGTACCAAAAAAATTTCTCATTTTATTTATATGTATAGGGAATTATCAAGTACGAAATAGATAAGGAATGATATTTTGATATTGAATTTATAAGATATATGTGTGTGTATTTATGTAATTTACACACCTTATCAAAATATTTTGGGGGTTATATCAATTTTGGTGACAATTCAAAAGACATGGTTTTTGGAGTGGGGTCAGTTGGTAATCCATGATTAGTAGTAATCAAAAAATTTCTTTACGTTGAAGAATTAAATTACAGTATGATAAGTACATGAAAAATTTGTGATCAATTTTTAATTTTTAATTTTTATAATAATTTTATTTTCTTCAATGATAATATTAAAAAACTGATTGATTTTATATTGGAGAATTTCTATAGTCTAGATCTTAATTATTTGAGTATACAAAATATGAATAGTTGATTGGTAAAAAAATTAATAATTCAATTTGTATAAAAAACTAGGTAATTTATATACATATTATTTGAAAAATAATTCTAAAAAAACACTACTTCCTATTTATCTCAACATAAATTGAATAAAAATAACCTTTTAGGCATTACAAATGATAAATTAACACATGAATATTATTATACCAATTAAAGAGGATTATACATCTAGAACCCTAGACCATATTCATATAGTCTCTTTTAGTCCATCTTTAAGAACCATATTAAGAGGAAAATAATTTTCTTTTGTGTTATTTATTGACTTTTCTAGGAATTATTGTGGTTTCCTACAATATGATATGTGTGAATATTGTTATATTATTAAATTTTTTTAAACATGGTTCTAAAAGATATATATCCAAAAATTATTTATTTAGGAAGTGATCATGGTGGTGAATATGAAAACCCTATGTTGAATTTATTATTTTTTAAAACATGTAATCATACATACCATTTCAAAACCTAAATATCTCAATAATGTGGTGGTTTTTAGAGGAACTGTAGAAGATTTCATCAAATTACTAGAACAATGTTTTGGGAATATAACATACATAATGTTTTTTGTTTGACTATGCGAATAAAATTTGTTATGCCTGAAACAAATTTATAATTAGTATTATTTTTTATAAAAAACCAAATGACATATGCAAAAATAGAAATATGAATGTTGACAATATTATTGTGTTTGGATTCAAGGATTATATTCTAAACACAAAGGATGGGCTTGGTAAATTTTATACAATTTATAATATAAGAATATTCAAAATTTATTCCACTACCTCCATGGAATATATTTATTTATATAAAATTTATGATTTTTTTAGAATCAAGTAACATGAAATTTAAATAAATTGGTATTTTTTATCAAAAATTGTCTAATGATATGGAGTTGATAGATTCATTTGATGAAATAACACATGATATTCTCTTCCAAATAAAGGGTGATGAATTGAAAAATTATTTTCAATAACTAAATTATCAAAGGATAATTTTATGTGAATTAGATTGTGTGTTTCTAAGACATCCTTGAAACCATATTACTGATCCCATAGAATCAGTTGTCGGATGATTATATGAAGGTACTATTACTAGAGGTAGTTTTTCAAATATTGTATATTTTTATTCATTTTAATCCCAATTACTACCAATTCTCTAGAATAATCCCAAGTATTATAGAGATGGGTATTTTAAGTACATACACAATTAATTCAACTCATGAAGAACAAGGATTGAGAATTAAGATATATAACGTATAACCACTATATTATGGGAAACTAATTTTAGGAATAAAATTTTAATCATATTGTGGTCCCTAAAAACAATACTAGACTTATTGTTGACTGATTAAATAATTAGGAAGGTATGAAGTAAGAAGAGTCATTTGCATCTATATCTATATTATAATACATTATGAATCTCATATCCCATCATCTAAAAAATATTTCAAATTATATCATATTGATTTAAAATATGTTTTCATAAATATTTTTCTTATTGATGAATTATATATTAAACAACCACCTGATTTTTAAGATCCAAATTTTTCAAATTCAGTTTCAAATATATACAAATCTCTTCATATACTTAATCAAAAACCATTATAATTGTATGAAAATTTATATTATATTAATTTATAAAATGTATTTTAATTGGGAGTATATGATCCTTCTCACTACAATAAAACATCATATTAATTTATTTTGTTCATATAAATGTTTATGATGTTATTAGAGGCTAAGAAAATAAATAAATGTAATGAATCATCAAAACTCATGTAAAATATTATTCAAATTGAGAATGATGTGTATGTTAAATTATTTTATAGATTTTTAAGATCACAGAAAATACACTGGGAATGTGTTAAATCAAACAAAATACACATTCTACTTACTTAAAATATTTGGGCATGAAATTGGTAAAATAAATACAACTTATAGGGTTTATAATGATATTCATGAGTTAAATGAATACAATAAACTAGTTTATAACAAGATATAAAGGTGAATAATTTGGATCCTATTATATTTGAATGATAGTATACTAAACATTACATTTTCAATATGTGTATATTCTATATTCCATGCTAATACCAAGGAATTTCATTTAAAATCCGTAAAACGAATTTTAAGGTATCTAAAAGAAATAATTTCCCGCTTATCAAATTTTATAAAAATGTATGATTTTAATCTAATATCATATTCCTGTGTTAACATTGGTGGTTATAGACAGTAAAAGAATATTAATTTATAAACATTATAATTTCATGGTAGATCCCTAGTATCCTTGTACAGTAATAAAAAACACTCAATTTTATTTTTAATGGATGGAGAAGAATATATTTATTCTAGTAGTTATTTAGAATATCTATATTATATGAAACACAACATGTTGAATTTTTGATTCAATTACAATAAATTGAAAATAAAATGTGAAACACTAGAAATAATAATATTTCAAAGAATCCAATTAATCTTTTATGAAAAAATCATATAGATATATTAAATCATTAATTGGGATATTATATTGAAATTTTTATATTTTTATTTAGGTTATAACCATTGAGAATCTATTAGGAGGTATTTTTACTAAACCCATTGCATGTGAATGTTTTAATCATATCAAAAGAGAATTTAGATTATTTGAATTTAAATATCTTTAATAAAATTTTTTAAAATTTTTTATTATTTTATTTTAATTAATTATAGAAATAAAATTATTATACTATAGATTATTATTTAATTTAATCAATTTTTGGTGTTATTAAATAAATTTCATTATTTAGATTATAGTATATTTAATTATTTTATGTCAGAATAAACCTAAATTCCAAATTGGGTAACTAATACTTTTTGTGAATCGTATCTATGACCTAAATTATAGTCACCCTAACCCAATTATCTAATTTCTTATTCTTTTTATCTCATTAGACAAATGTATTCCCTTTAAATTCAATATATCCCTTGATCCTCTCATGAACCAAAATCAATATTATAACATGAGAAAATAGAAGGGTGTAGATAATGATTTCTATTGTACTTCTAAGAAAGAAAAATCAGTTTGTTCACTATGTTTGGTTTTTTAGAAATGATATAAACATGAGTTTCTTTAATTTTACCCAGATATTTAAAAAAAAGGTCCTTTAATTTCTTGATTAGGATTTTGTTTCAATGAAAATAATTATGGTTTCTAGTTTATGTAATAAGTGAATGTAATGTTGAGTTCATGTTCATATAATTAGTGGATGTTCTTTATTATAAGGTCAATGGAAATTATGTGTGTTACTAATTAGTCTAGTTAACTGAATCCTTTCATTTTCCAAATGATAATGAGTATAATTTTTGTCAAACTCTTTTCATTAGGAGTTCAGTGGGACCAATTTGAGTTGTCATGTTCATATTAGGATACTTTTCTATTGAAAATATTTATGTGAGGGAAATATGACATGAATATTAGTTCCTTCATAATTTTATCTAGACTGTGATTATATATATATAGCTACAGATATAGAGAAAGTCTTATATTAGGATATCTATGTCTTATATATATTATTTAATCAATATAATGCCGAATATTCAACGTTATGTGATTTGGTTAAATGATCGTTGTTGAAAAGGATAAGGTATATTGATTTATTACCCCTATGGTTTGATTATATACATGGTTCTAAATAAAATGGAATTGGAACTCAATGGGGGAGGGGTAGTGAATTTCTATACAATGAATACTCACTTAAATGATATTTTTATTAATATTGTCCACTATTTTTATATTTTTTGAAATTCATTGAGATCCATTGGAAAGAGAGGTGTAACCTATGGTATGCCATCCAAACCCTTAACAATGTGGGATGTATCACCTTATGAGAAGCTTCCTGGTCGGTATGTGTAGTAGATATTAATTTATTAATTATATCATTAATTTTTAGAAGTTGGATATTCTATAGATAAGAGGATGTGGTTTATGCTGCTAATGTAGTTCAATAGGTTAAGGTATCTATTTGAAAATATGATGTCGCACATGAGGAATATATTATCAAAACTATTCCTAGTGTTTCAGATATTGAAAGAATACCCAAATCTAATGTTTTTCAATAGATGGATGATCCATTTATATTTAGTTCACCTTCAAATTGTGATAGATCTAGAGATGTTGTTCTAAAAAAATGATCATTCTCCTAACCCACCAGTTACATCACCTCAAACGTTTTATAAGGATACAAATTTTGTATGTATGTGTTCAAATAGTTGTAAAATGAAATCTAATTCAACATATCTATTGACTGTGTTTGGTAGTATCATATATGAATATAATTAGTTGATGAAGGAATTGACATTCTCGAATGATGATATCAAAAAATCAAAAAGAGTTCTATTTCAAAAGATTATTTGAAATTTGTATTTGAAATATTAAAACCCAAATATATTTTATCATGAATTATCAACAAATTCCTTATATATAAAAATATATTATTAAAATAAGATCAAACAAAATTTATTATTTGAAATACCAATTGAATGGGAGGGAAAATGCTTTTGATACCAATATAGAATTTAATGATCATTGAGTGATAATTTCATCCCAAATAAACACGATTAAAATATTCCAATAGTATAATATGATGTATCTTAGGTTATAAAGAGTTCTATTCAAAATTTAATGTTTGAGAAGAATAAAAAATTTCATACATTGAATAGTAGTGTGTAAAGAGAATTATAAATTATTAAGTGGCTTTAATAGACAACCACTTGTTCATCTGAACCTTCATTGGTTCCTAAATTTTATATTGGGGTTGATGAGATTAATTCCAATTCAAATTTCTTATTCTATTATATTCCATCCATGTAGGGTGACAATTCTAGACATATCATGATAAAATATTTCATTAATGATATTTTGGGTGAGTTTTAGGACACCAGACAAGCAGTTTGAAATCTTTGATTTTGAATATATGTGTACATGAATGACATTATGGAATTTCATTAACAACAACTTAGTGGGTGCTAAAAGATATATTGTATGTATCTCAAGAGATTTTGTGGAAGATATCTTGGTCAATTAGTCTTGTGACTGAAAATAATCAGTGAATTTAATCCTTTATAGTAAAGATCAATCGAGAACTTGATAGTTGGACCATTGAAGATGAGTCATGTTACATATAATTTAATTTAATTTTATCCGTTTTAGATACTATTATAGAGAATGATCATTTAGTTTACAACTCTCTCCGGATTATCCCTTATGTGTGACTAGTTTCTCTATCTTCTTGGAAAGTTTATACTCTAGTCGAATATAAAGCTTTTATTTATACCAATAGTGGTTTATTGTCTCAACCTTCAACCAGATCCTTTTGGAGTGAAGCTATGGTGATAGTATATTAGACATCTAATATGGAAAGAAAGACATCACCAATGAATGGTAGAGTGATCAGTATACAAGGATTAGTAGTCCAGATTTTGAAGTATGTGTACTTATAACTTCTATATATTTTATCTAGTCCCCAGCCTCATACCTTGTACAGTACTAGCCAAATCATTTATTATAGATAAGACAAGTCTTGTATATGAAACTTTTACAATTGCATATCATAATATTCTCAAATACATATATAAGTATATAAAGTTATCATGATTTCTTCATATTGGATATCAACATGAAATTGGACTTGTGTACATATGCATTGATTGATATTAGCGGGAGAAGGAATCTCTAAACAACTCTCATAGTTATATTATAATGTACTAGATAGACAGTCTATATAGTTTATGATAAGGGAAAAATATATAAAATAGTGAAATATAATTTGGATATTGTCATACCTGCAGAGAGGTCTAATAATAAAATTAATATACATTTCCATCAACGAAATTGGATTTTTATCAAGCCATATTTATTGATTTCATAATTCCTTACTAAAATCATTAAGATTTTCTCAGCACCTCTTCTCAAGATTAATGTGGCCGCTCAACTATTGTCTATATAGATTAATATACTGGTGAGATTTTGAAGAAAATATTCCCACCAATGATAGACCCTCATACTACCTGAAGGACTTCTATAACAATAAAAATAAATCCCCCTAAAATACCTTCTTAGTTTAACCCAATATATAATAATGGGTCCCTTGAATAGTATCTCATATAGTTAATCATGTGAGTGTTGAGTAATTTTTTTTATACACATGTTTTATTTTTTTATAATTATTGTTTCTTCAATTCTTATGTCGTTAGTAGTTATTTTTCTCACTGAATATATTTTATCTCTTTTTTAAATAGATTTTTTTTCATTCAATGCTATTAATTTCATTATATTGATTAATTAATTTCATTCTTTCCGTTATTTCTAATTAAGTTAAATTTCTATTATCAAATAGTTCCCTAATTAATGCGATAATTAATTATGTTGTTCCTCTATATTCCCTTCCATTTTAATGGAATAAAAAGTGGGACATTGTTTAATAAAAATGGTAGAAATGTAAAATTAAGGGAAATAAAAAAATTAGTGACATATCTTTATATATATATATATATATTTATAATATAGTTTTCAATAAAATCATGTAAACATTTTAAAATTTATTTTTTAATTTCCTTTGAGAATTTCATAATAAGAATGGAAAATATATTTAGAATACAAATTTTGTAATAACATATCAAATTTATTTAAATTATTAATGATCTAAAATTACCTTCCTATTTTTATTTTTATTTTTTATATGTGAGTTCGTCAGTTTTTATCATTATTTTTGCTCATTATATTTAAATATTATGTTTCTAAATTACTGATGAATGTTTTCATATATATACAAAAAATAATTTATGCGGTATTTGGATATGTGGATAAAATGATACATAGATAACATAGATACATTAATTGGATATATAAATGAAAAACTTATATGAAATGGCTACATCCCTACAACATGTACAATTAAATTTCTTATGTCGATGAATCCCCTATGTGAACAATCAACAATATAGTTCAAATAGAAATGTGAATATATTAAATATAGTAATCAGTTATGTGACTTTGATATGTGCTGAAAATGTATATATAGGTAAAAATGGATACATGATTTCTTATCAATGTAAAATTTAGCAACATGAAGATTGAATATATGGATCAATTTGGCTATGTGAATTTAAATATATAGAATTCATCAATGTGTTGATCTTTAGCCATCTATGTTGTTCTAAAACATTCTATTTTTTATAATTGATTAACATTTATTTATAATTAATGCTATTATAAACTCATTAATTTACTAACTTCTAATTTAAGGTAAAAATTATTATAAAATGTATAATGTATCTAGGGAATCAAAAAGTACAGGGATATTTTCATGGTGAGTATAATTGTTGAGGTTTTTTCTAGAATAGGATTTGTTCAATCAAATTTATAATCCAAATTTTTTGTTCTAATGTTATATGTGTAAAAGTTTAGTTTTTAATGATTTTTCCACTGTGTTATGTGTAATTAAGTGAATATATAGATAATAAAAGAATCTCCTACACTACTAACATAAAAATCCAATGATCTCTATATGTCCTACATACTTTTTACAATGAAACAGAAGAATTCAATTTGAACGAAATTGACTCTTTTGATTTCATCTTGTTTTGTTTCAAGTGAATCTCCTTGAGATATATTATATTCTAACAATATTTATTTGATATTTAATCTTATATTTCTATCATATCACAAACCTATTATCATTGTCTGTATACACTCTACTTATCTCCCTCTTATGATGTGATGGTTTAAGGAATGAGAACATTGAACAATGTTATCTGTAAATAATTTTATGTTCCTAGTTGAATTCTCCTTCTATTTTTCTTTGTTTAAACTACTTGAAACTAGTCATAATATCCCTAGAAAAGGACTCATTAGTAAAAAATGGACTATTCTAAAAAAAATCACCCAATTGTTGAAGTTGAGTGTTTTTTCATTGGACTAAGGGATTTATATTCCCAAAAGCACTATAAATCCCTATTCCAAATCACATTTGTTTGTGATTTTATTCCTTCCCCTTTTTGTGTCAATAAAATGATTATATGATTTATTATCATTAAACTAGATGGTTTTTTTATTTATCTATCATGAACTCAATTCACTCCCCTTATGGATTCAAAGTGAATTATGTATCATGAAAAAAGATTTTATATGTTTTTATAAGGGGAATTGAATTTGAGATCAAAATAATTCCTGGAAAACCAACAATATCGACCCCCCATATATCTCATGACACCTGATGAGTTCGAGGAACTCAACATGTAGCATATGGATTTGGTGGGGAAGGGTTTTATAAAACTGATCCGAAATATCTTGGGAACTCTGGTGTTATTCGTAATGAATGCAGATAATATTCCTTAGTTTTTTATAAAAAATATAATCTTAATCCAATGGATAATAAATAATCAATAACCATTTCAAAAAACTGATAACATATTTGACTACCAATGGGTATCTTAGCGGTTCTCCAAGCCTTATATATGTGCAGTATACAAACATATTTGGGTGAGAGAGTATGATATTCCGAAAATATATTTTTAGTAGTTGACACATACTATTTCCGTGTGACTTCATTCTCTTTGGGGTGAAAAATTCCTCATTGGAGTTTATAGACCCCATGAAATATGTCATCCATATTAATCTAGACTCATTCAATTGGGTATATAATGTTGATATCCTTATGTACTCATGGATCCCAAAAATTCATGAAAGGTACCTTGTAATTGTTTTGGGTACAATACAACCACATCAGCTATATGAAAATTTTTTGATGCTTCAATTTTGTATTCATAAGGTGTGATTCTGAGGGAATGTAATTTATATGGGCCAAAAGATGTTTTGGGTAGCATTGTATTGGGATTTCTTGAGGAATGTGATGGATATCCGGAACTACCATGGATTAGATTGGTGATACATATGGTTATTGATTGAATTCTTTGGTTTGGTAGTTCCAATAACTATGCATTCAATGAAAGGTTCATTGTTTGAGTGGATATATATTATTTAATATTGTGTTCTCAACCCTGAATCAAAAATTTATAGAGCCTATTATTTTTATGGATGTTTACAATGATGAATCAAGAGTTTGTTTAGGAGCCATGATAATTTAGAGATACTATGAATTAACATTTTTATAAATTCATCTATGAATCTTGGGGAGGAACTACTAGACATATTAATTGGAGTTGAAAGTTTTGGTCCATAACATCAAGTGTTAGAGACATTATATCCTCAGTGGGACATTTTTTATTTACAATGAACACATGATCCTTCAATTTATTCAACCTAACATGGATATAAACTTGATGAAAAGGTGTTCGTAGTAGTATTTTTAGACACTCGATGTTGCAATTGACTATACAATAATGAAAAGTAATTTCATTTCTGACACACTCAACAGGAAAAAACCGGAGACGAATGATCTAGAAGGTTTCCATCACATAAGGAATGATGACTAATGAGTTTGGTGTTAATATAAATATTTTTAAAATCATAAGATCATGGAGTAATGGCATGTAGACCATTGTTTTTTATGTCATTATTAGATTAATAGGTGAAGAATGAATAAGAGTCAGATCATGAGTGTGGATTGAAACATGAACAACTAGTAGGGAATGTCATGGTCCTTAGATTATCAAGATAAAATGATGACATGATCAGCATGCATGGGTGGATTATTGAACCAGAATTCATGAGATAAGAGAGGATGAGATAATACCATTATTAATAGTGGTAAGTGCATCTAGGGTCATTGATGATATACCATGACATTCAACTTTATTTTTTGGGGACAACCCTCAAGAGAGATATAACTAGTATTGTTTTGTGATTCCTTACCTAGAAGAGGATAATCATTGAGAACCAAGGACATAGTGGTTTGTTGTAGACACTACTAATACCTATGAAGAATCTAGATGATGTTGTCCATAATGGGGTTTCCCCGAACCCCATAAATTTATGTTGTTATATAGATGATAGTTGATTAGTTAATGAAAGTAACTCATTTTATATGGATCATATAGACATACATTATAGTTTTTTTAGGAATGATGTATTCCTAAGGGAATTTATGAATTTATGGAGCACATTTGTATATAATAATAATAATAAAAGAAAGAGGTTTTACATTATGGTTTTTTAAGGCTTCCAAAATTCATTGGAAACTCAGTTCAATCAAGGTACAATGTATCATCCACACACTAATAGAAAAATAGAGAAGAAAATTTGTAATCTTGAGGATATGATCTAAGAATGCATCCTGAAAATTGGTGGATCATTGGATAAGAACCCATCACTAGTAGAGCTCATGTACAACATCTATTTCATAGTTTCAATTTAAATGGAACCTTTTTGGAATCTCTATGGGAAACCCTCTACTAACCACTATGAAGGAGTGAGTTTTTTGACGGAGTAGTTATTGGGATGAGTATGGTATAGGAGACCAATAATATATTGTAGTTGATATGGAATTATTTGGTGACTACCCAGTGTAGGATGATATTTCATTAAAACTAGATGGTATAACCAATCGAGTTTTTTCTAAGAGACTTGTCTTTTCTTATGACATCAGAGTAGATTGGGAACTATTATTTGCGAATGTAAGGAAATATGGCATGATGGTTATTGGTAGTTCTGGGGACCACTAAATATATCTATTTAAAACTGTACTAATCAAAAGATTCTCTATTGTAATAAATAATACTTGATACATTTTAATTCTATTATCATTAAAGGTTCATGATTGATCATGATCACGTGGTTGACTATGATGACATGGACTTAGAACTATATGTATATTTTGTGGAGCACCAACTTAGGATTATACACTAGAGTGATTAGTTGTTTCCGATAAATATGGTCCACTTTTTTGATTCTTATGCTATAATGGGTATATCTATTAGGGAATGTGGGAATAAGAGTTAGATATTGATCTCAGTTCCCTATGTTATTCGAGCATTACCACTGAGATGCTTCTCATTAATGAGAATTTGTTAGAGGTGTAGAATTGTAACAACCTATTTTTCGATGGGTATGTTAATGTTAATTTCATAATTTCAAAATTGATTATGTTGTTCCATGTGAAGCATAATTTTAGGTACATTTTTTCAAGTAAATATGAACATAAAAGACAAGTTATCCATTAGTTCTAGTAGTGAAAATTTAAAATAAAAGGTGAAAAGGAAAATGGAATGTGGCACACTAATGGCACATTCAATGTATCATTCAATGAAAGGGGTATTAATATTAACTATGTGTCATTCATTAAATGAAATAAATCTACGGATGTCAAATGAAATGAAATGAAATGAATAATCTAGAACATGCTTCTTATTCATGTATGTTCGTCAATATAAAATTATTGTCTAAATAATATATCTTGGGTCTAAAATAGAATATGACTATTACATATATATATTTAAATGCAATATCAATGTATGTATTGAAACATTACTAGAATTTATGTATATTCACCAACAAGAATCGAATAGTTTATTCCTAATTTAGTGGTGAGAAGTACCTATCTTTTCTCATTCCAAGTGAATGATTTTTGTAAAAATATTATTTATTATAACCAAAAAATTTACCTCAAGTGTGTTTTATACACATGAAGAATTATTCTAGGATTTAGAATGAAGGTTGTTTCTAGTGTTTAATACTCACCCCATACTTCTATGATACATGAATCATTGAAAAAATGTGACAGATATAAAATTAATACATGTTTACCAAGTTGTGGTAAGAGAAAACTTTTTTTAGAAAAAATAATAGTAGAGATCCATGGTATACCGAGTATGGTATTTAGAAAAATTTGATCTTAACACATGTGGTATTATCGATATATTTATATTGGGAAATGAAACCATTTGAAGTAAAATTAAGCTACATGTATTTTTGGAAGTAGTTCCAAAACTGAGAGTGAACTATTCTAAGGAAACGATTATGTTAAACATACTTCATTGAATTGATTTATGTTGTTAAATAATGGTAATGTGATGTTTTATATATGCATGTTCAAATGATATGAGTTTTTATAGGCTATTTTAATAAAAAAACATATTGACCAAACAGTCATCGATCATGATAATATAGTGCAAAGTGATTTCTAAATGCACATTACCCTAACTACATCACAACATTAATTTTAATAAATAGAATCAATAGTGATTTATTATATGTTATCATTGATAAAAAAAATTCGTTGCGCAATTCGTAACTGATTATTTTACACATCAGATCCATGGTGTATATAGTGTCAATGTTGCAACATGTATAAATTTCTATTATATTTCATGATGTACTTTGAAAATAACAATGATATCCTTTAATAACATTCTAAAAAATAATGAAATTGTATATCATATGATCCATATTTTGATGTAAATCCATTAATTAAAAATACACGTGTTTTAATGAAAATTGTTTTTCATGTTATAAAAAATATGCTATCAAGATAAACATAATGTTCATCTAAAGTAGTTATCATTACTTTTGTATAGTATATTACATAAATCACTTTTATTCAAAGGTTATTGTCATGTTATATACTAAATTTCTATAAAAGGGTGCACATATCATTTGAGATAGTAGGAGATAGATTAACCTGGGTTTAGTGAATGCTAGATATGAACATGTAGTTGTCCTATGAACTAGTTTCAAAAGTGCATGTGAAAAAAAAGGTTCAGAGACACAAACTGCATAGGAGGGATAAAACAAGGGTAATGGTTTGGTATTCAACGTAGTTGGTGAAACATTATTTAGTAAGAATAGTAATTCATACAAGTAAGTTGAATATGGACATAAGCTTTGAATTTAAATACTAATTACAATTTAACAATGGTTTTAATGAATCAAAATGAAAAGGGGTTTATTATTATGAATATTGTGGTGCATATTCAAGTGAGATGATACATATATGTTACATGTTCAATCATATAAAGGATAATTTGGTTATTCCAAGGTTTTATTCTATAATTCATTAGAATTTTACTTGTAATATCTAATATCTCTTAGAATTTTATATTGATAACTGAATTTCATAACCACAAATCGGGGAATGTATCTATATGATACAAAAAGAAAGAGATGGTCATGTCATATAATATTAATAAAGGTATTAAGTTACTGAAATCCAATTTAGGATTGATTTATGCAACAAGATCATATAATATTAACTTGAAATAAATGATTTCAAAGTGTTTATGAGAGGTTAGTGGTAGAACCATTGTTTTCTAGGTAAATTATTTTTGGTAACATATGGAAAAAATATATTGGTAATCATGTTAGTTAAGACCAAATTTGAGGTAATCTATTATCCAGTGACTAGCATAATATAAAAATCATTGTTATAGGGAACATGATCAAATGAGGTATATCTAATAGTTGAATGGACATATTCAATAGAATATATAGTGACATTGTATACAAAAATCAGGTAGGAACAATTTTAGATACAATTGTTACGAATGTCACATTGCATAAATCTCTCATGGATGACATGTTTGGGAAATATGATGAGATTAAATAGATCAATTGAATTCCATATTCTTCAGTGACAGAAAAATAGTGCATGCCATGAAATGTAGAAAAATTTATAATTCAAGGATATAAATTATAGTAATAATTTATCAGTTATATTCATGAGAACTGTAATGGAAATAGTCAGAACTGTCAACCTATACTTGAAAAGGTATGAAGGATATGTATCAAGTAAGTGGATAAGAAAAGATACTAATTTTTTGGGGACAAAAATATCCTTAATTAGATTCATGTGATCAATTATTACAGTTAGGATAATGTGATGAGTTAGGAAAGATCATATAAGACAATGGTATCCATATCTATAAATACCATGTATGTTGGATCTACTGAGGTAGCTACGAAGTACTTAAACAAAACGACTTGTTCCCGTTCTTGGAATACCACCCTGTAAGTAAGGCCTTATAATAATCAAAATTTTGATACTCTTACTAGCCATATGTCAACTATGAATATGTAAGAAGGGATATAATCATGGATACCATCTCTTGAAAATTTTACTCAAGGAGGCATAATCGCATATAATAGAGTTCCCACGTGGAGGAATCGTGGAAAACCGAGTAAATAAATCCCTGACTTAGTAAAAACAGAATTTTTATCATGTTAGAGCTAACAACATTTGTTATCAAGTGGGATCTAGTTCATGTGGGAGTGTTTTAATAGTGGATTCTCTAGACCCAACTATATAGTCCTTTTGATCACCATATTTTTATATAGTTAAAAATGATATAGTAAATCCTAGAATATCATAAGAACGTCACGATGTTATGACATTATCCTAAACAATGGTCATATGGTCATGTTACATAATACTGACTAGACACAGTTGATGTTTGACCATCTGGTGTTGGGGACACATAATCATTGATACATCTTCTTATAAAGTTGTCACATGGTGATATCTAATTGTGATATCATGATGAAATACCTTCCAATAAGAATGTCACAAGTCTTGGGTGTTCTTGAATGTTTTATGTATAGGAATGTGTATTAGTCTCCTAACATAATATCATAAACAATGTGTTCCATTTGATCATGTACTTTGGTACAATTAAAAATCCATGATAATGAAATCAAAGAGAGGTATATTGTGTTGGGTGCATCATTATTATTATGTCATTGGTTTAATGGTCGAGAAATGATTTGATGCTTACAGGTTAATGGAATAATGTATCTCCAGCCTAGTTGATCAGGATTATAGAAAAATCATAAGACCATGGCTATATAATTCATAGGTAAATCTATCAAGAAAGAGAAATAAATAATAATGCAATAAAATGATGATGACATAGGTCTATTCCCTGGTTTATGAAATTTTAAAGATAAAGAGATTATATTACATACAACATTTTCGAAGGATGGTTTTCATTGTGATGAATATTATTATCTTTTCTGGGGAAATTAATGGTTTCTAGATCTCACTCTTGGTTTGTAAATAATATTCACTACTATTAAAATAAGGGCCTAGAGGGTCAAACACACAAGTGTATTAAAAAATAATCTCGATTTAGGTGAATAGTTATATAGTTTATAGTTGGGCTCACCACTAGGGTCTAGATTTTTCCAAAAGAGATATGACAACATATGATATAAATAAATTTATGTTATTCAAGTTATAAATAATAAGCATTAAATTTATTTATAAAATATATTTACATCTTTGAATTATAAAAATGTAATACATTATTTGAATGAATATTATTTTAAAATATGCATGGTTCATTTATTATTTTTAGGAATTTTTAAGTTGAGTTAATGGATTAGGTATTATAAAATAATATATTTATAATATCACAAGAATGTAATAATAATAATAAATGATATTTATAAGTTAGTGTAATAGTCAAAATATCATTTATATAATTTGTTTATTCTTCTGGGGTTGGTGGGGTCAATTCCAGTTATTTACATAACAAAATATAAATTGGAGGATAGTATATATCCAACGATACTATTATTAGTGAGATATTTTATATATTCTATGTCATATCAATCTTTCTATATAGAGAAGCTATCATGTAATGAGATCAGACTGAGCTCTCTCTCTGTCTCATGCATCTAAAGAAAGGTGATGTGGTGATTGTCGAAGCATTGAAGGTGTCGTTGAATCTACATGATTATACATATAATCTTTTAATCAGTTCTCCCTTGTTGTATAAAATTGTGTTTGGCTGATCTAAAGGAACTTTGATTTAGATTCTTCGAGTAATGATTGCAGATAATGAGAAGAAATCAAGGGCAACATCAAATCTTTCTAGGTGTCTATGGTTTATTCTTTTGTACCTAAAATTCCTCATGTGAGATCCTCATGAGAAAATCTAGAAATTCATCTAAAATGGAAACGATGCCATGAAAACCACATATGGAAAAAATTAAAATGATTTTTTGAGGATTACACTACATGTTCAGTACCTTCATTTATGGCATCCATTTTTAGAAATTGTTTTTGGTTATGTTTCAATTTTATCAAATGGATTGATTATTATTTTAATATCATTATATAACCATTTATTATATAATTCAATCTTATTCAAAGTGTTTTTAGAATTAAATATAGTCCAAATTAAATTATTAATGTGGTTTACTAATGAAACTCCTAAAGAACCATGATGTCTATTTCAACAAGTATAGGGTAGGAATTGCCATACCATATAGAGATTGTGTATATTCCTATTATAATGATATGTTGTTTTATGACTATATTCATTATATCATGCATTATTTTCATATCATGTGCATGTGTGTGAAATTGGGAGACCATGTTTTCCTTTTGATCACATTTGGGTGTCTATGTGAAGAATGTGAGACCGATGACTGAGTTTGATCCCAAGTGTGTATGTGTTTGGATTCTATTTCTCACTCTGTGTATTCTAAGTTTTCCCTCTATGTGTAATACACTATTTCTATTTGACGTATTTGGAAGATTAAATTTTTAGTTCTATGTATGATACCTATGTCATTGGTAACCCATTATGAATGGTGGACCTAGAGGGAAATGACATTAAGAGACTTCATGTGGCTTGATGATAAGACTATGTTAGTGGACTTGGTATGATGATCTTATCTGATTTTATATAAATGGTTATAATAGTGAAATGATAGTCTTCAATGACCTGACATAGGACATAATATTGGGATACATTGTCCATATGTCATGTCGTAATGTAGTTTCAGAATTTCATTATCTTATTTCCTATTTTATCATATAAGGATGATTGATTTCCTTGTAGCATGAATCAATACTAATTGTCTTTATGGAAACTGTTTGGTACATTGGGGAACCTTTTGTCAAACTCTAATTCATTTACATTGTTTGGAATATTCGTCTATAATGAAATCAAAGTTGGTATGGTATTAGGCTATGGTGTTGACTACTCAATGAAAGATTAAGTATTGTTACTTTAATGATTATTTAATTCCATATAATACAACCAAATTAATGTTTAATAATGTTTTAGATACATTGGTAGTGTAATACTAGTTTTATAATCACAGCTTGTACATGAATCTTGATGTGCATGTACACTTCCTGATAGGGATATAAGAATGGGAAATGCCATTATGGAGAAGATATGGGAGATAGATCAGGGTGATTAGAGGTTCTATTGGGACAATATATAGAGTGATACCTCAATGTTTAATATGTTTCCCTATCTTAGTCAAACTATTTCATTCCCTTTCACAATAGGGATAATTGGATTATTACAACATATGATACGAGATGCATATCATGACATTTTTATATTTTCCCTCGATATTATTTTTATTTATTTTTTAGACATATATTTACTTATAATGTGGGTGTTGACACTTCACGATTGGAATTTAGAACCCATCTACTAGTTGGTATCATTTTTGTATACGGGGAGGTGTTCACGGGTCCACATGGCTCCCATTCTTTGACACAATGAATCAAGCAGAGGTGTTATAGATGGTTCCATGAATTAAAAATCATGTGAATGATTTTAAATGATTTTATTAAATCTCACTAATATTATGTTTTCCAAAAAAAAACGTTTTCTTATTTTTTTTCCAATGGATCGACCCATGAGTAATCTTGTTGATTTTTAATGTTATTGATGGGGAGGTATTTTTCCTAAAAAACCCAAATTTATTGTGAGATGGAGTATAAATCATGGGATTATACCAATCTAGCTATCTCAATATGTGTTTTACAATGTCATCACTGATGAGTTTAGGAATTAACTAAATAAGTTATAATTGGAGTTTTATGAACCCTATAGTAGAAATAAGATTCATCTTTATACATATTGAGAATTTGGGAAGAATAACATAGGTAAACATATCCAATGAAAAGGAAGATGTTTTGGGAGTAAAAGAGACAGATAAAGAAAAAGTAATCTATGAGGAAACATGATGTGTTCAATTGAGGAAAATAATGTATGTTTGAAGGTGCTACATATAGTTCTATGTATATTTTTCTGGACCATGGGAATTATCTAAGTCAATGAACTGATTCAAGAGCTATATCCTAAAGTAAGGGAAACTAAAATAAAAATTGTTGAAATGGAATGATTGAACTGTTTATGTATTGGGATTCAAAAATTATAATAATGAAGTATTTTAACAATTATATTTTTGTTTTTAGAATCTTGAATCATTTAATGATTGTTCTATAATATTTTTACACTATTTATTTTTAAGAATTTGTTAAATGGTTTTTATAACCTATAAAGTTGATTATTTTGTATGGTATTATTTTTGAAATACACATGATGGAGGGATAAATAACCATAAATATATTCCTAATTTGGAGATAAATAATACTTATTTTGGCTATATAGATGATTGATATCCTTAAATTAAATATAATATTTTTGATTACCGTGAAATTGATTAGTGATTTGATGAAAAACTTTTTTATATTAATTTTTTTTGGATTTATAGAATATATTAGATTGATTTTTAGAGTTATTATTGTAATAATTTTTGTTTCAATTTTCATTTTATATTTATTTATGTTATTTTGGAAAGGATAAGAATGTATGAATAGAATATTCTATAATGGAGTTATTTTGTTTGATATGTCACATTATGATCTATATTATGTAGTTTCTGGGTAAATTTTTGAGATTATATGAAAAAATATCTTCTCAAACCTTTCATATTTTTTGGGTCATGATTTTTTTTTGGAAATATTTTTAGGCGTCTTACGTTGAACTATTTTTTGGATTGTTTTATATTGAAAATTGTATTTTATTTTTGTGGTTTTAGATTTTAATTTTTTATTTCATCATATGAATATTTTTATATATAATATAACTTGTTGTAGAAATTTTGGTATTAATAAATATATAAAGATGGAAAGAATTATTCTTCACTATTTTATTTATCTTATGATCCATTAATAGTAAATTTTTCATCTTAAATTATGATAAATTCGTCTTTAATATTACATTCATGGATTAATATATTAGTTGATAGTGAGAATTGATCAAATCATAACTAAAGTATAAAATGTTCTTATAAAATGTAAGATACCAAGTAAGTAATATTATTGTTATCTCTATAATTATAGTTAAATAATAATAAACTATAATAAATTTATCTTGAAATAAAATTATTATATTTTTAAATAAATTTATGATGAATTGATTTTATTCTTTATCACTTACTAATTTTCATTTTAGGGTCATTTACATTCTGATGATCATGTTCTCTTCCACTCTTTATTATTCCATGGAAAATAATTTTCTTCCCCATAACCATATATTCACTTATAATTCATTTTATGATTATCTTGGGACCTTTTTGAATTTTATTTGAGGAAACTATTATGTCTTCCCCTTCACCTTTTAAAAGGATTTTTTATCATCCCTTTGTACGTTGTGGGGGTTTGACGGTGTAATTTTTAGCAATTGAAAATTTGATTACAAAGAAAAAAAATTACGATGAAATTTATTTAAGGGGGAGGGTAGATTACATCCTATATAAAATTTTTGTTAATGTATTATATTTTCTAAAAAGTTATTAAAAATAAACACTAAAAATTAAGATAACCTCCCTATAAAATTACAATATTTTTTTAAATGTGACCATTATAACCTTTTCGTTGATTTGGGGATGTGAATAGGAATAACAAAATTATGGAAAATTTTAATAACAGTATAATATAATGATTTTTATTAATTCAATTAAATAATAATTCAATATTCAATATTTTATTTTTTTGGTTCAATCATATATTTTCATCAGAAATGGATTTTATATTAATTTGTGTGCAAATGCTAAATGTAATTTAAAAAATTTGTAAAAAAATTTATCAATGGGAATGGATATAATGTTTTAACTCAGCATTTAAATATTTAATAATGTAATGATAATTAATTCTTCTAAAACTATTTATTTGTAAGGGACTAGGTAAATATATCAACTTTTCAAAAACACTCATTTATTTTCATTAATTAATATTATTTAAAAGTCCCATTATATATTGAATTTTATCTTAAAGGTACATAGGTTTCCTTTGAATCTAAATATTATTATTATTTATATTGTAATTAGTGTTATAATCAAGTTTGGTATAAAATAATTTTTGGTTATAGAAATTACATTATCTAAAAATAGTAATTTCATTATGTTTTACGCTTTCATATTAACATTTATTTTTGAAATTTAAAGAAAATTAATATTGATTTTTTTATTTATTTTTATTAATTAGGAAGTAAAATTTTGATAAAAATATGCCTTTTATATATTTCATCTATATCAGTTACCATGGGAAATATATTTCACCATGATATGGATAAAATGGGAAAAAGTTGTAAAAAATGTTGAGATAACAACTTAAAATATCTATTACACTATCTTTTATAAGCTTGGATGTATGTGTTATAAAACATTGTTATTATATATGACAATATTTCAATTTATTTTCAATTTCCTTTTACTGTTATTAATATATTATATATAACGAAGGAATTTACACATTCTTGATTATATTTTCATTTAAATGTTTTCAAAGTTACAGAAAATAAATTTTTAAATAATATAAAAATATTATTTTCAATAAAAATAATTTATTTTGATTATAAGAATAAATTTTTTATTTTTAGTGATTATATAATTACATTCAATGCTTACATAATGTTGATACATTGATTGTGCAAGAAGTAGAAAAATCAATCATGATGTTTTGAAAAATAACTAAATGAAAATATTTTTGGATTAACTATTCTATTTGATGAATTAAATAGAAAATTATAATGTATAAATTTTAATAATTTTATTTATATTCAAATTACATTGATATCATGATTTAATTAATCTATAATTAAACTAATAGTCTCAAAATTAAATTTAATGATTTTTTACGATAATAAATATTTTTATAAATGATTTAAAAATAGGAAAATATTGAAATATCATATGTAGGATGAGAGGTGGTCATAAATGTCAAAAAAAGACAATTTTTGAGCCATATTTCATCTTATAAGAAAATCTACAACCCATTATGTCTAAACAAGGTTTACCATGGTTAGGATAAAAAGAGTTATCATAAGGGTTAAATAAAAATATATAGTTTAAAATGACATTAAAACTAGTATGAATTTCAATTTATGATGATATTTTTGAAATATATTATTCTTCATTATATTAATGTCTATTTTAATACATTTTTAAATGATTTAATATACTCAATATTACATAAATTTTTCTATCAATTATATGTATTAAAAAAAGATAACCATTATTTTTTAGAATGTGGTACTTTTTACTAGTGGTGTTAGTTGAATCATTTTATTAATGTATATCATATGAATGTAATTTCCCATAATCATGATTAATATTTTCTTTTAGGCTTATTTCACTTTTTCAATGGATCTCTTAAAAAATTATTTCTCCAAATACAGTTGATATGTTTACATATTATATATGTGAATTCAAAAAAACAAATTTCCTAAACAAATACCCTAATAAAATTTTAATGGTATTTCCATATAATAAAGAACAATTTTATGAAACTTATACTTCACAAGAGTCATGAAATAATGATAAAAACTTTATTATTTCCTGTAATGATTTTTATTACAAAAAAATAATGATGAAACCCATTTTCCATTCCATTGGTTAAGCTCTGATGAAAGGATGAAATTTTTAAAAACATCTTGGCTTACATACAAATGGTTTGTGATTACTAGATCATTGGATCCATTATACCCCTATAAAATTTTACATAATATGATTTAGATATATCATGGGATAAATAATAAAATTTCGGACATTATTATGAATAGTTATGTTCAAATGATGATGTGTGTGTATGATTGTTGTTACATCCTGACATAAGATCAACATTACATGTTCCATGATTTGGGGGATCATATAGCCTCATGCATGCCTCCCCGTACAGTAGAGGCTTCTAAATAATAGTGTGTGTGTGTGTAATGGTGATATGGTGGGTAGCCAAAACCCTCATATCATAATGTTATATTGGGTACAAATATTAACATACTTTAATGGAATAATATGTAAATAAACATAATAAATAAGTATTGAATGAAGAAATAAATGAGAAACTTAATAATAAAAAAATCTATTAGTCTGTGTCATATATAAGAATGTTTTTCAAGTTGATATACAAAAACGTTGAAAATGGGACATGCATAAAAAAACATTCAAAAAAAGTAAATAAAAATGAAAAAATGCCTCCTAGTATTTCAAGAATATGTTTGGTCCTATGCACCTATACTCTAACTATGGGTAAAGCATATCAAGATCCTAATGTAGTGTGTCTTTCATTATCCAAACCTATATACAAGCAATCTACTCAGTTACCAAAGGTAGACTAAGTAGAATATGAGATAAAATCAAAGTAGACCAGCACTAATGGTGTCTAAAAGTAATATAATAACTGATCATAACTAAAAAATGTGCAGGTATAAATAAATAAGAAAATAATACTGATAAATTACCATCCTTCTAAGGTTCTTATATCTCACTTAGTGGATCCACTGTCTTCAGGTCATGATCATAATGGGTACATTATTAATATATATATAGTATAATATATAAATGTATATAAATATATTTCTATATTTCATCCACCTATATGAACAAAGTATGTGGAGACATAAGTGTCTATATACCTACAATACAATTTTCTGGATACTCCAGGGCATATCTCAGACATCCATAACCACTCTAAATGAGCCAATTCTCATGTAATTGGGTACATCACCTATATCTCATTATGATTGATTGAAGTCATGATTTTCAATCAATATTTTGATTCTTCAATCATGTAAACACTCAAAGTAAGGAATGTGTTGTGTCATTCCCACTATCAAAATAGTAACAGTGGTGTGGGACATCATGCTCAATACCCAATGTATGGGAGAATGAATTTGAATTCCCAACAGAACCCTGACCATCATTCCACATACTATATCAATAGAATAATCATATATAAATTAATAGTTATGTGAAAATACCTCTCATGATATATAATCATAAAGGTAAATTGTAAATGGGGCATTATTATTCAACTAAATTGTTTTATAAAACATAAAACAATTGGCATGGCTAGTAAAAACTTCATAGGATAGTTTAATGAAATTTTTTTAATCAATTTCATGGTACGAAATCCATCATGAATAATATAATCCATTTAATTCAATCTATTTTATTTACTGAATCATGGATATAACATATATATGTCTCAAAGGGGGTCTATAGAAGGTTCCCTTGCCAATTGTAAAATTACCTACATGGGTAACTCCACTCATATGATAGGATATGAACATCGGAGCTAGCTTTGGTTCAATATAAAAATATATAATATAAGAATAATATATAATGATCCTTTTGGAATACTTAGAAGGCTATATAAGAATATATTAAATTTATTATAATAGGGTAATTTAAGCTAGATCACCCAAGGATTGTATGTAATAATGGGTATCATCCTATAATATACTAAACAAGGATCAACAAGAATATATTATGTTGCATATACAAATTTAATTTTAAAAAAACAATTAAATGCAGATGCTCGAAAAATTTAGGTGTGTGACATAATGAAAATAATATGAAAACTCCAAAAATATTTTTGAAAACAAGTAAACCACATACCTTATGGCTGTTGGATATTCATCATCTGATAAAGACCCCTGATATGGAGAAGGAGTACCAAAGTCCTTATATAAAACCTTCTGAACTAGTGATGTAAAATTATCTTATCTATAAAAAATGGTCAAATACGGTTATACATTAAGATGTAAAACATCAATGACATATGATCTCGCATGATCGTCTACCACACAAGTCTCTCATATATGTAATAAGTGTGTGACCTCTTAAAAATCAAAGACAACCCACACTGTATCATTTCAATGAGGTGATATTGATAAAACAATCAAAAAATTCATCAAAACATCATCCCATTTTTTATAGGAAATGTACAATAACTAACAAATCCCTACTAGAATATGATTTCTTTACTTGACCTACTAATGGGTGGATCATATAATGTTGAAGTTGGAACTCTCACATTTCATACTAGGCACCCGTACTATATCAATATATCTTGAAACATCTTGGTAAAACTTGGTTGAACTTCCCATGTTGGGGCATGAAATTCCATCATCAGAGACACTCTAATGTCTGCTGGTATGTGCACGCTCCTATGGAATAAAATAGTATCACCCTCATCCTTGGTTTATCCAGAAGGTGTATTATCATCAAAAATTATTTCCCTCAGTACTAGGCCTTCATGATCCAATAGTTTCTTCATCCATAGGCATTCCTAATGATTATAGGTCACTGATAAAGCTATTAGCATAGTCTAACCATGGTCCTCCTGAAACTCAATATTAGTATATATGAATAAGGACACGAGATGATTCTCACCAGTGTCCTTTAGACAACCTGAGTTTGATTGTTTTTTTTAGGGAATCGACTATATTATTTCCTCTACTTAGAATCTATGCAAGCTAAAAATAAAAATAATGTAGGTACTCAAAACACCTATGTTTCTTTGGATTTAGATCCCATTGAGTAAAGTTTCAATAGATGATTTTATGATCAGTGCAAACCAAAAAATTCTCCCCTTGTAGATAATTTATCCAATAGAATAGAGAATTATCAACAAAAACTATCTCTAGTTCATGTATCAGGTATTTATGTTCATGTGGCCATAATTTGAGAGACTCATAAGCGATGGATCACTCATTCATTAGTAGAACAACTCCAAACCTGATGCCTTATGTATCACTCTATACAAAATAACACTTTTCTACCTTTGATATTATCATTTTTGGTGTTGATGTTAAATAACGATTCAAATCCTAAAATGAGGATTCAAAATATTTTAACCATATGAATTTCATACCATTATTTTTTCAAGCCTTTATGCAACACTATTATACGTGACAAATCCGAGAAGAAGAGTCTATAATGCGCTAATTTCCCCAAGAAACCTCAAATAAAAAAGACTGTCTTGGTATTCTCCTAGGAAAACAAAAACATTCACTTTCTCTAGGTCTACTAAAACCACTAACTTCTAGGTAATTTAACATAGTAAGTGAAATGTTTTGAACAAAATGTGTAATTTACTTTTCTTATCATTGAGAAGAATATCTCTTAGTGTATTTATAATGATATAAAGATGGATGGAATGGTCATTTATGGTGATTTAAGACATTGATATATCATTAATAAGGACTACCATGAATGAATTATGATATGGTAGTTAGAGATGATTCATTATTTCCATGAATATAGTAGGTGTATTTGTGAGTCCGAACATCCATACATGGCACTCGTATATATCATAAATACCCTTGAATGTTTTTTGAGGAATGACTATTGAAATGAAATGCACCTGATAATAACCCACCCATAGATCTATATTTAAAAACATTCTTGCACCAATGATATGATCAATGATTTCATCTATTGGTGGATGATGATATTGTTTATTTACCATGAGAAGGTTCAATCAATGGTAATCTATACAGTGCCTTAGGGTATCATATGCCTTAATGAAAACAAGGATTGGTGAACCCCAATGAGAAGTTTTGTGATGTATGAATCAATTATCCTCTAGATAACTCAATTACTTCTTGAGGTCTAAAACCTCCATAGGATCCATCCAATAAGGAAAAAAGGTCACCAGTGATACTACTTGGAAAAGATCAGTGGTAAATTCAAATTATCATGATATAGGTTAATAGGATAATTCAATTGGAAATATTTCCATAAAAATATCCAATACATGAGGAACAATGTTTGTTGTAACCCCATGTTATCTATGATAATACTAGCGATATGAGCTGTCACACTACCCAACCTCTCTTACTTAGGTCCTAATCCTATATATGTTTCACCCCACTACCCATTATGTGTGTTTCTCCCACCCTGTAGTGATAGGAAAATCACCATATATGATATAATTCTTTGTGTCTTTGATAGGGGACTAAACATTCCATCCAAATTATTACATAAAATACCTTCATATCGAGGATAAAAATATTTCATACATAGAGGTATCAACCTATCTCAAGGGAGAAATCCTTACAATGGTGAACCCCTATGATTGGATACCTAATGGGGTATACGTATTCATAGGCCAAATATGTTTTCGATATTGAAGCCAAAACTGTCAATGGTTTCCTCAGATGTAAATGAGTTAGATACACATATGTAAAATAAATCAGACACTAATGTGTAGGCTATTATAATATTACCTCATATAGTAGGCGATTAATTACTCTTGCTATTTGAAATAGGTTGGACATAATTTAGTTGGATGTTATATCATCCCTGAGTAACTACCAGACTTCCCTAAGAATGACTACTCTACTCGAGCTAAGTATCCTAAGTCTGGATGCCTCTACTACAACTGCCACCTCTACTTGAATGAACAATTGTATTCAAGCTACCTACTTGAAATGATCTTATTGGCCCCACTCTAGAGATTTTGGTAGTAGTAGATCCCCGATGTCTTGAAAATATTAAAAAGTTATATAGAAATATTGAATATTCTTTATCCATTTTCGAGCCTTTGCACTTTACCAGATCGTGTAATCATTAGGATTTGGTATGTACCAGATTCCTGCACTACTGACATATCAGAAAGTTGTCAACACATGGATCCTTAATGCTTCTACCTCTATGCATATCCACAAAAGTCTCTTTATCCAATTTTAATGAACACTAACATATCTACATTCCAAAAAACCCTGACATACACCATTGTCTTCCCTTAAGTTACGCTCGGTGATAAGGGCCTCTCTAAAGATCTCAAAAATTGTATTCAATTAGAATACATTGACCTTCGACTAGATAAAAAATACCATTCCATCATAAAATTACATAGCTATCATAAGATAATCATTTTCTAGAGTAGGAGATAACTATTGAAACTCAGTGATATGAGAAAACTATTAAATTATAGACATACTTCACTACTATAGGTTCATGAATTTTCAAGATATGACAGCCTTTAGGGTCTAGGGAATAAAATAGTCATAAAAGACCATAAGAAAATTATCCCATACCTTATCACAATATCGTTCATCCTAGGTGATAACAACCTATAATCACATAGTATAATCATGAATCATATAAGAATAATGTTTGACCCATCAATAGGTATGAATACATAGATTCTTGAATACAAAAAGTATAAATTTTATCCATGACTCTATAGAGAGTGGATACTTATCCTACAAAAAATTTTGGGGATAAAGATGATGCAACCCCTAATTAAACTATTCCATAATTGGGGTAGGTTAAGAAACAACATAACTATTCTATTACATATGTAAATCACATAATTTAACTAGATGTTAGTACCCATCCCAGTAGTAGGAAGGGGTGCATAGGTGGTACTACTGGAGGGATCACTGGGGGATCAAGGCCCACAACCTCAGGTGAAATATCTTCACCGCCTTTAGTGTGTATGAATATACGATGTTGTGGTAGCATGATAATAAAATTCCAAGTGCATGCCTATAGATTAATATTTAAAAATGAGAATATTAATATATTTAACACTAAAAAAGGTTCATATAATTTTTATAGAAATTATCATGCCAATATGTCTGATTGGAAAGCCACATCTAGGATATTGAAGAGATGATAATGTCCATAAGACTGACAAATATATCCCACTATCCCCTTATATGGTTAGGTATGGGTGTAATTATCTACTTTACCTATATATAATATATCTATTTTAACAATAAAATTCATATTCATTTTAGATTTCCACTCTTTAAAATATTTCAATCACATTAACTAGTTGAATTAGGTTGATTAGAATTTCGAATCTATAAGGTCACATACTCCTTATGAACCATAATATATAATCCTATTAATACATACCATAAAAAATTAATTACCAAGATATGAATGGTCCATGGATCAACCTGCCATAATTAACTGCTAAAGGTTCCTAATTTCAAATATGGAATAAAACACTGTTATGTTAAGATATTCACTTTATTTGTAAATTATGTATTCTAATCCCTCTAGGAAATGTCATCACATTTAAATACACAATCAAAGAACTAAAAATATGAAAATGAATAATTAACACTTAAAACTGATGTGACATTGAAAAATCATGACATATTAGTCATATTGTTCTTATAATGATGAATGTAATGAATTTCCCTTCATTTAATCTGGCCTAGTTGAGTGAATTAATCATTTCAACAATACCAATATCATTAACATCCTATGACAAGTTTTTCACCTAGTGGTGATGTTTCATCAAAATTAAATGGCATAATCAATAACTATAAATACCAATCATAACTAATTTAGATATCCCATATAAATGGGTTAGATATGTCCAAGAACATGGTTAAATCCAAATGTCATTAACACCTATAATCTAGTATAATACCCAAACAATACATAAATGAAAAGTAATAGCTTTGAAACCACATTGTAAATTCACAACATAATATCCACTAAACATGTTCCATAATCCAATGGTTTAAATTTTGTTAAGAGTGCCTCCTCATATTCCCTAAGAGTCTGAATGGTAGTGAGGGTGTAATGTTGGTATGGTGGGGAGACTATACCCTAATACAAGAGTGGAATAGTGGGTACATAGATAAACATACAATAGTTGTAGAACATTAAAATAGATATAATAAATAAGATGAATAAGAAAAAGTAATGGTGAAAAAAAATAATAATCAAAAGCCAATAGGTAGTCTCATATACAAGGATGCATGGCCTACTAATATAAAAAATAGTGTATATAAAATTATGGTAGAAAATTTTACAATGGAGAAAAACAACTCCTATATAATCTGAAGCATAAGCTCAGTCTTCTACTCCTTGGCTCCAAATAAGGGTAACAAATATAAACATCCTAAATCTATGCACTTTCCCATATTCAAACATGTTCCTAAGTAATCTACCTAGGTACTAAAGTTTTATTGAGTATTTTTGAGATAAAATCCCATTAATCCACCACCAATGGAATCAATAATTAATACAATCCATGTTCATAGATAAAAAGTTTTCAAGAACAAATAAATGAGAAAATAATGATGAATAAATATCCAGGATGCTCAGGTTTGTATTTGACTCCTAGCAACTCTATATGATTTGGATCATCACCATAATAGGAGACTGGTCAGAATATATATATGTATATAGTATATTATCTATATAGTATAGTTTGATATTTAATCTACCTATATGAACCAAATACCTATGGATGTATGTGGCCAAATACATGGAATACAAGGTGTTGGATGGACAAAGGAAAATCTCGAACATCTATAACTAGTCTAAACAAGCCTATATGATAAATAAATGGGTTAAATTACCTATATACTATAATGGGTGGTAGATTTAATTATCATCACTCTATATGATGAGTGTTTATTCATTTCAAAACTCAAATCATGGTACGTGGTGCGTCATACCCACCGTCCAAATAATATCACTACTTTGGGATGTCATGCTCAACACCTAATGTAAGGGAGTGTAAATAACCATGTCCAATAGAACCATTAAATTTTTTTCATATACTATATAAATGTAATAAACATATTTATAATAATATGATGGAAGAAATACCTCTCATTCTATATACTCATCAAGATCAATTGTAAATGAGGCATTATTATTCTATAAAATCATTTTATAAATCATGTAAAAAATAGTTTAACCAAGAAAACCTACATATAGTTGATAAATTAAATCATTTAATTCATTTCAAGGAAGAAATTACATCATGAATAATCCACCAACTTAATAAAATCCATATAATTAACTAGATCATAGAGGTTACATATATAATTGTCAAATGGTGTGCTTAGAAGGTGCCATTACAAAATGGAAAATTATTTTCATGGGTAAATCCCCTCATAATATAGTCCATGAATTTAAGAGGTTCCATGGGTTCAGTCAAATTGTTATATAACATAGTGAAAATAGTCAATGGTTTTTGATGAATATATAGAAGTCTATTCAGGCATATATTCAAGTAATAACCATAGGGAAATTCAAGCAGGAACACCCATGTGGTGTCTGAAACTAAAGTCAGCTTATTATAATATAATAACCAATGATCAATTATAGTATATCATTATTCATTGATAAATATAATATGAATAACTAAATTAAATAAAGATGCATAGTATTGGCTGGAATGCATCACGAATGCAAATCTTTGAAAACAAAAAATGTCTTTTGGAAAACGATGAGCCTACATACAGTTGGTCCATGAATGACTCCTCATTTGATACATTCCTCAGATTTAAAGTTGGTTTGGATAAATTGAAGAAATAATCTGATTCACTAAAATTTGGGGAAAGGAACTTGAATCTAAATATCAAAATGGGTACAACGATAAATTTATATATGAAGGGAGAAGATTGTAGATATTACCAATATAGATCTAATGCTTCCGACAAATCATGATACATTGAATTGATTGAGAAGTTCTCTCAATCAAGAGGTTTGGCTTGAGGGAGAGCTTAATGAAGGGAAGAAGGTGTTTCATCCACTAGAGAACAGAACGGAGAAGAAGAAATATAATTTCGGGTTTTATTATGATAATTTTTTTTACTTTTAAGACTCGAAATAGAGGGTTAATTGTCTTGGAAAATGGTTTGGGAAAACCATCCAAAAAAGTGATGAAGCCTCTTCCTAAGGAAAGAACATTCCATAAAAATTTAAAAACCATTAAAAATCCAATATAATTATTCTATAGGTCCTCACATGAGTATGATCCTACAGTCTCACTATTGTATAGAAATCATGTAGATCCTGCTATAAATCTGTTTTCCCCACACAGTTAGTAGAGACTATGCAGGATGGGAGGCATAGTTTCTAGAAACAATGCATCATTGTTTCTTTTGTAAATTCTAGGGCTTTAATGCTCTGAATATGCTCTAGAAACCATAGTGACCCATTTGACTCCATTTGGTAACATTATAAGCTCATTTTAAATGAATTTAAATTGAAAAACAAATTATCCTTTCCTTATTGAAAAGACGATTCATTACAATTTCTTATTATTATGCTAAGAATAATGTGTGTTTAGTGGTTAGTGAATAATTTTTTTTCACATTTTGGTGTGTGAGTATGATTTATTCTAGTTATTTTTAGAAGTTTATATATGTACATTAATGTTAATATATATGTTTATAAGATTACAATTTTCTTTTGTGTATGAATCAAAATTCATATGATATGACTATTGAATGATTATTATTACTTTGAACCCATTATAAATCATTTTTATATATATTATTAGATTATAGAGTTTATGACCTACAAATTTTTATATATGAATATGTTATTTAGATAATGTGAATTTCATTTTGTTATTATAACCTTATGATCATGTTATGATTTTATAATTTATATCTACCATGTTTACCCTTACTATGTATATGAAATCCCACATTTATACGTTTAACATTCCCAAGTTTGATTGAATTTTATAAGTATGATATGTATATAATGATACCAATATGATGAAATTTTTTAGAGATGTTAAATATCATTTAATATTTAATTTGATTATTTTTCTTGTATCTAAAAGCACTAAAACATTATAGTACTAAATTGTGTATATTTTAAAGAAGTATTTTGTATTCAACTATGATTCTATAATATTTATGTATGTAATTATTTGTTTTCCTCAAAAACCTTCTTCTTAGTTTTTCAATATAGACACTTATCTCATTATAAGAAAACACCACCAAATATGGACCTATTATCATCAATATTCCCATCAAAATTTATATATGAAAATCCAAGATGATTAATATTTCCACTACTACAATATTTATACCAAAATACTGTTGTATAATTTAAGAACCTATTAATTTCTTGGATATTCATGAATAGGGAATATTTTGGTCTGTTCTGACACTTGACCCAAAAGGTAAAAATATAGAAAATACTATACCCTAATGATGAGAAGTATAAAAACTCCCAATAATAATATAGAATTAACATTTATCATCTTACATTACATATATTTGTTTAAAAAAAAATCCTAATAAAAATGGTTTTTAGGAAACTATGAATCCACTTTTTATAGATTATTTAGAAGCATCTAACCATATTTATCAAAAAAAGTCAATATTAATCTTATGATATTTTTAAACCTGATAAACTTATCCTATCACTATGAATAGAAATTTAATGTAAAATATTCATCTCTATTATGATTTCAACACAAAAAAATTAAATTTTTACTGAAACTATAATATCATCTCTATTAATAATAATTATGAGAGATACCTTTTTTTCATATTTCATGAAGTCTTTTAAGTCTCTATACCATTTAAAAAATGAACCTATTTAATCTAGAATCTATATTTGAATATTAATTTCAATAGACTTGATTTTATCCTTGTGAATCCCTATTTAAACTTAAAACATAATTACCTTGTTCTCTATGAACTTATCTACAATCTTTTTCAATATAACCCTCTTCTTCCAATTCACAACCGGGAATGAAAAAATTGACATCCATTTGGAATATTTAATATCTCTAATGGTATGTAATAAATTAAAATTAAATTTGGTTTTCTATCCATTACACTAGTAAACATATTTTATCAAAATTCAATTAATTCAACTATATAATAGGGTTTATAAACAATTCATGATATGTTTCTCACTAGATTTTCCATTTTAGTCAGACTTGGCTAAAATAACAATTTCATACAAGAAGATTTTTATTTTCTAGATTGGCTATAATAAACAGTGATCTAATTTTCTATATCTTTAATAACTCATAATTAATTGAATCAAACCACTCATGATTGATTAATTATTTTTTTACCACTTTTGGTCTGACTTGAGAATAAAATAATGCATGCAAAACATTCCTCAATGTCCTTTACTATACCAAATTTCAATATTCTCCTATGTTTTTTTTGTTTCTAATCATTAATTCTTATCCTAGTATGCTTTGAATGCAGTTTTTCATCCCCAATAGACACAATCATATAATCCTTTTCATGTTGATTTTTTTTAAGATTCATAATTTCTAGAAAAATCAATATACTTTTTATTAAAAAAAATATTTATCCACAACACTTATAGAACATTCTATCTCATGTGTGATTTTATTTATTTATATATTTTAGTAATTTAACAATATTAGAATAAAAAATCCTCAAAATATCATGGTTGTAAAAATGTTATCCTCTTCCAATTAGAGGATAACAACTTAAAATACCATAAAACCCTTTTTTTACAAACATGATATGTTTTTCACCATTAAATTTGATAATATAGGGGATTACAACACTATAACTTACATTAAATATTTAATTTTTTTGTAATAAAAAATAAATGTTGAAAATTATTAATTAAAAAAATATATAAATCGATTTTTTATATGAGAAAAAACATTAATAAATTATCCAGTGAAATACTAAGTGAAATCATGCTTTATAAAAACCGATTGAGAAATATTCATTAATTTTTTTCCAAAATTTGGAATGAATTTTTGTGATGTATATGACATTCTAATATCAGGGTAAATACCCTGATTCTCAGGATAATCATCATAACATACACGTCTGTATTATACCCACCTATCTGTTAATATAATTTTTATTGTAAATCCACATACCATGTCAAACCCTATTCAAAAACTCCAAAACAATCTAAGAGAATATTATTTATGTTTAAAAAACAAAATAAAACTAGTATAAATTAATTAATTTTTATTGGAAATAAATTTATTATCTATATTTATTAAATAATTCCAAATTGACCAATAAATTTATAAATAGATAAGCTCATATAGATGAGTTTATTGAATCTATTCATTCTAATATATAAAATTAACAATCATTCAATTTTGGAATATTCAGAACATTATGAACATCTCTATTTTCTTCATATTCAAATCATAAAAAATTGGATCCCAAATTATTTTTTTCCATTTTCATCCAAGAGAACAAAACCTTGGATGGAAAAACTATTTTTCTTTCATTTTTTCGTAAAATTTAAATATTGAATCGACCACATGAAAATATTCCCTTTATTCATTGACCAATTTTTAAAATGAACTCAACTTCTATTATATTCAAAAAAATTACATCCTTACTAATGATCACATTAGTAAATCTATTATATTATAGAGAAATAATATATATTTTGTGTTTAAATTAACAAATAAATTTTGTGTTTATGGATTTTAGTTGATCATTCCAAATTACAGTTGATCCATCCCATTTAGTTTTAGTTGACCCATCATTTCCAAAGAAACTAAGCCAACCTTGTATTTTTCTAATTTTTTTAATATTTTTTAAATCTCATATTATATGAGATGAACATACACAATCTATAAACCATATATAATCCACTTTAGATTATTTTAGAGATGCTTCAATAATAATTTTTTTCGACTTTCATTTTATCCCTCTATTATAATGATATTCTGTATTATAAATCAAGGGAGGTATTAATGAGGGTGAATGGGGTATATCAAAACATGGATCATATAATAGAATGAAAAGGTATATTTAAAAAAAATATTCTAAAAGGACCAATTTTTAATTAAAAGGTATAATGTAAAAAATGATCGTGAATATAACCATGGCATGGAAAACCATAGTGTAATTTTAGATGTATATTGAGGGTTCATAATGACTCATGGGTGGGATTATTGATAGTGAAAGGGGTATCTCAACACTTGAAAATCATAAGATCAAAAAGAGGTATACAAAAAATAGCTCCCATTCAATAGTAATTAGAACCCCACTGAAATTACAAAATGAAATTTCAGGAATAAAGAGGTGATGGAGATGATCCATTATAATGAGACTACGTCTCCAAAATCATATTATGATGTTATTTAGAGATTTTAGGATCCTTATAAGAAATCTATTGGGAAATGTTCTTTGTATATTCATGATATATGGATTTTGAGTAATTATAAATGGGTGGTTGTGTGGGTTAATATCGGAAAAAAGAGGGGTTATTTATTTTTTCCAAGAATAATTTTTGGACTATATGCAATAAAGTAATCAAAATAAAATCCGTCCATGTTTTTTCCTATTTTATTTAAAAAATATGAGTGGTTTTCAGTATTTTATAAGTATATTATGTGATCACATTAGAAAAGTACCCTTAGTGTTGTGGAAGTGTGTTATGTATTAAAATAATTGATTATAAAATCATAAGACATAATATAGGTTTTAGAATATTCATAATGAAATTATAAAAGTAATAAAATAAACAAGAAAACATTATATTCATGGGTGAATAAATATTTGGACGTTTATAACCTTTATAGAACTCATTAAATCACTATGGGTTCATTATGAATTCATAATACATAATGTATATTTATAACGTATTAAATTTTCACCAGAAAGGTAAACTTTCAAAAAAGAAATTAAAAAATTCACCATGGATAATTTTAATAGGATAATTCAATAAATAATATTTATTTTACTAAAATAATTCAATAAATATGTTAAATTAAACTTTTAAATAATAATCTATGTTTATTGAAAAATACAGGTTTTTTCCTATAATATTTTTCTTTCCCTTATAAAAATTATCTTCACAACATAAATTATATTGTCAATTATATTTAGTACATAATTTTTTATAATAATACATTTATAAAATAACATTTATCAAAAAAATTACATTAGCAGATAAAAATTATTTCCGAAATGAAATTGCATATTACCCAAAAATATAATTTGAGTTTTTTCGTATTAAAATATAATTTTATAAAACACATTAAATAATTATTTAAATATAAAAATAGTAAGTAATGAATATAATAATTTTTTTATTATATATAAAATATAAATATTCATATTTAATGGTTCAAGATATAAATGAGCTTGTAATTATCCAATAAAGAGATTCACTCATGTATTAGTCATTGAATATCATCTTGGAATGTTTCAAGGTAATATCATAGAGATTCTATCACACTCAAATGCTCCAATAAATGGGCTTTATATGGTATGATGTTATTGTTCAAGGCCGTCACTTCTTTCATTTATATCATTAGGACTATTTCATAACCCATAATATATAATAATTATATAAACCCTATTGATCATATATATTATCAATGGTAATGGTTCTTAAACGTATTTAAGAAATGAAAAGTTATATCCAAATAAGTTCATGTTCTTTACATAACCACATTACACAGTAGGGTATTAAATTAAATCATAATGGAAATTTCAATTTTAATTATTTGGTTCAATTCAGATAAGGAAATATCATATTTTTTTAGTATGCAATAAAATTTAGCATAAAATGTGATAATACCCTTATTTTACACTAAATTATGGTAATCTATTATATATAAAAGAAATTAAATGAATATACCTTAATCATGACATAAACTCCAATCCTTTAAACTACAATCAAAATATCAAAACCAATGGAAAAATCTTCTATGATTCCAATTGAAAAAGAGCCCATGGTTTATGTAAAACCACTCTGGGGTGGTGGGGGGTAAATTTTAATGCATATCATTATATGGATATCATCAATACTATAAAAAAACTAGTATCAACTTATAGTTACAATGACAAGGGACTATACAACACTCATAAGATATTATTAACCAATCCATTTTGTTCTTCCAAAAATTTGATAGTGATGATTAGTTTTTTCTATCAAAAAAGTTCTAAAACATAATAGGAGTTCAATTTAATTTGTTTAAATTATCGTCTTTTTATAATCCTAAAACAAGAATTTTTATATGATAACTATTCTCTTTGTGTGATATTCATAACCACTTATAGTTCATATTTCTATCAATATACAATTATATATAATTTTTTTAGATTGAAATTTTTAAATAATCTTTTATATCACACATAAATTATTAATAATTCATTAACATTAGAACATATATTCAACACCACAAAAAATAAATGTCATTTAAATTTGAATGAAAAAAAATAAAATTCCAATAAATAACATTTTCCAGTTATTTTCTATATTCCACACCTCCTTCTATCTTATCTTCTTATAAATTTCTTCTCATCTATGTCATTTTAGTGTAGTATAAAACTCTACAACATGATTGTGTTGTAACACTATATATTCTCCAACACTATTCAAAAAAAATTGTTTCATCAAAATAAAAACCTTTTTCTCAATTTCCTCAATCAAATATCACTTTTTGTTATATTTAAATAATAAATGAATAAAATTATAATCTGATCAAATTTGAGTTATAAATAATACATATTCTTTGTAACTCATTTTTTCTCTCTATCATTTGAAAAATTTCTCAAAATATTAGACTCTATGAAGAGAAAAACATGTTTACACATATAAGAAATGATTCTTATGAGGATTTTCATTCTTATTCAGAATCAGTTCAATCATTTAAATAATAATAATTATACATTGATATAAATTACACATACAATTCACCTAATAAATACATATAAACATTCATATCCATGCAGTTAAAATGTAAAATAATTTTTACATAGGTTGAATAACTCATACAAAGTATACAATAACACTAAAATGGTCCCAAAACACTCATGTGAACCTTCATTGGCACACACATAAACACAATACCATTCCCAAAATTTCAAATATCTAGAGAAAATTATCATACAGTGCTAGATAATGACTCATACACATGTTAGGTCTATATTAGATTTTATGTAAGCTATAATTTTATAATTCAATCAATTAGAATTAGAGAACCTAAAATCCAAATCCAATACATCTCAGTAATCTATAATGAAAATCATACATTATTAATATATCCCCAAATATCCTAAAACATTCTCCTAACATGTTATGATTTAATAATGTGTGTTTTTAAACATTATTTCTCCATTGAAGACAAAATATATCATATAAATGATATCTACTAAAACTATTCTTCCTAAAAATCAATATCTTTAAAATATTTGATGTGTTTAAAATTTAAATACTATATTGTTGGGACTTTTGGTGGCCTAGTTAGAACATTAAAACCCAATGTGTGTCTATGTGGAAGTATCATAATTTGGATTCAAGTATTGGAAAATGTAAGTATGGTTAGGTTTTGTGGGGTCTTGGTTAGAATATGATTACCCAATATATATGTTTATCTTATGTAATATATTTTCCTTGAACAACCATATATATTCTACTATATTAGTTAAATGTTTTATGATCCTACTAAAATGTGTTTCTCACACCCTATATAAGAACATTGATCCATGAGTATATTTATCTCTTCATTCATGTTAAAAATAGTTTATACAATTCATCGAGGTGGAAATGGTTTGATAATTTGTGACTCGATGATCGATATAAGCCCTCTATTGTTTCATTTTTAATGATTTTTTCATCCCACTATGGTGTTAGGGATGTGTAATTATTTATTTTTATAGTATATTTTTTAAAAAATGTCTTTTTATTTTATTATATATAAAACTATTATGGATGTGTATGTTGTTTGGTTATTTTATCAATATTATGACTTGTATTTTTTTTATAGTCTAAAAATTAATGATTTAAGTTCTCATTATTAATTATATACCTCTATCGTATGGGGATGAATACAAGGGGATACATATCCCTATGACTTATATAGTGTTTTAACATAGGTATTTTGAGTGTTATCAAAGAATATTATATTTTATTACTGTTTTTGAATTTGGTTAATAGGTAGTAGAGGAATTTAATAGAATCTAATGGAACTCAAAATGGACTATCGTGAAACATTTTCTATAGGTATTTATAAGATATGATTGTTTCAAGATTCCCATTTTCATATTCATAATTATAGTTGATATACATTTTAATGATTATTTGATTATTTAGGATATAGTGGTTAGTTTTTTTGGATTTCAAACCATTATAAAGAGGCATATGAACAAGCACCATTACTTGAACATAATATTCAAATGATATTGGTGTGCTTTTGTGTGATGTTTTATAATTAATATAGATTTTATATTATTTTATATATCAAGATTCATATATGGAGTTTTCAGATATCACTTGTATGTTTCACTCTACTTAGCTAGAAAATGTCATTTTAATTACTACATATTGTCAGATAGATCATAGAACGAGATATAATCAAGTGATGAATATCAAATCCTTTTATTCTTTATATTTAGAGTGGGCATAATGTATCATTTAAAGTATTGGATTTCATTAGTGATCGATCCTTGATGGATTTATTATAGGAGTTGTGTTCTGTGTGATGATTATAGGATATAAAGTGGATTCCTAAATGTTATGGATATAAATTTGTGGGTAGAGGAATATAATATATATATTACTTTTAATTCCATTATAGGAATATGTTATGGTTAATTGGGTATCAATGTCATATTTTGAGGAAAATATTTGTCCACTTCCAAGACCTGTACATTCTAAATGACCTTTTTAGTTTCATTAAGAGTGTGTAAATTTATTTTTTATTATTTTTTGAAATACACTTTGGTGATGTGTGGTAGTGAGGTAAACATTGGAATGAGTGAAATTTCTATGAAATATTTGGCTGGATTACTTGAGATTATTTTGGTCAGACAATATTTATATATAGGTATTAATTTTCAATGGATTCACAAGTGGAAATAAGATCTTTGATGTCAGCGTTTTGACATCGGTTTCATAGAAATTGACAGAAAAGGTCATCAGAGAAATATTTTGGCATAAATTTTATATAAAAACAATATAAAAATGTCATTTTTAAAACATTTAGAATATTTTTAAACTAAAAATGATTCTATAACTTTTCAAAAATAGATTTTTGGCATCAGTTATACCAAAAACTTATGCCAATGTTAACAAATATATTTTTTGGTATATCATTTCAAAAAAGTCAACAAAAAAGATAAAAAACACCATTTTGTGTTGGATTTTGCAAAAACGGATTTAAAAAATTAATATAATGTAGTATTATGTTAATTAAGATTCAAATTAACAAGTTTTATAGCTAAAAAAATAAAGCATGATTTGTTATGGAAATCATATTTTGGACTTCATTAAGATAATTCTTAATGAAGTATTTATTTTTAAGGGTATAAATTTTTATTCCAAAGTTCATTTATGCTAAATGAAAAGAAAAATATATCTTAGAATATGATCTATTATTGGTAATCCTTTTGAGTTTGGGATTGGGAATATTCCAATGCAAAAAATATATTTTATTTAACTTTTTGCGTCAACTTTCATGAAAACCGATGGATCAATACATTTATTTCGTCTTATATTATTTTATTTTACTAGATATTTATCTAAAAAGACTTATGGATCAAAATATATTGTTATCAGATGTCGGAATTCTTTAAGAGATGTCTTAGAGAAGTATAACTTTAGACATTTATAACATTTAATCTGTAAGTCCATTAGAGCACATCGAATAGTCAATTAAAATATTAGAATATACAAAACAAATTTTTAATCCTTTTTTATTTAATTTTAAGGTAAAAATGGATGAAAAAAAATTCAACTTTTATCATTGCTTTTTGAAAAAACCAACTCCCAATGTTAATAAAATTTCTTTATGTTGTCGGGTTTATTCCTATAACGAACGTCAAAAAAATCACTAATTACTATTTAATATTCTATTATTTAGATTAATTATCTGAAGAAATAAAATGGACTTATAAATCAAAAGTTGTGGACATTTAACGTTAAATTTATTTAAAATATGTCTTATTGAAGTATAAATTTCGACAGCTATAAGTTTTGATCTGTATGTCCATTTGTTCTCTATGATCAATTGAATTGTATCTTATAAGATGACATAAAATATGGTAATAATTTATTCACTTGTTCTTTTAAAACAAATTTAATAATTAATTACCATATTTTTTCTCATCTTCTTTAATATTTTAGTTTACTAGCTAAGGAACTAAAACACAGTTATGGATAAAATGTCATAGCCATCATTAGTTGATCTTATTTAAGAGAGGTATTAGATATTTCCAATATTCAACAATCATTAATTTTTATATATAAGTCCATTTGATCTCAGTGACCAGTAAAATATATTATTTTGATATAAACAAAAACATGGTAATTATTTGGGTAAATGGGTTTATGAAAAAATGAATGCCAAAAGGTATTATGTTTATCTTTTGTCATAGAGTTTTAAGAAAACCAACACGAACATTATTTTTTGAACAACTCGATTTAGAATTTATATTTTTTCACAAAGCACATTTCAATTTTTGAAATCCTACCTAAATTTTAATATATTTTCCATCTAAATATTTTCATAATAAAAAACAATTTCTAAAATGTGGGTTGGGAATTAAAGTAGATATATTTTATCTATTTTCTAAAAAAATTTTATTAGTTGTAAATAGGTTAGGGGAATGGGTGCCCATTTTTACATGGTTGAGAGGACACTCTGGGAAATTTTTTAAAAAAACTATACCCACATTTTACACATTCCAAAAGGTAAGAAAATGGACAATTATAGAACCTTTTATGAGTTAAGGTAAAATTATTGCATAAAAATTGAAAATGTAAAAGTTTGTAAGTCATTCTAACCTATATATATTTAGTTTCAACACCAACTAAATTTATTTTAATCATAACCATGGAAATCATATTTTACTATTTTTATTATTTATTATGAAAAAAAATTATGTTGACAATATTATATTATTAATAATTAAAATTCGAAATATTTAATATTATTAAAAATTTATTTCAATTAAGTGTTGTAATTTAAATAATATTAATCTCTTAGAGGCGGTGAAAAAAGTGGTCTTCTAAATAAAAACTTCTCATTTGTATATAATGTTTTATTATCAAAAAAATTTAATTGATTCCAAATACCCAAATTTGATTAATTATGTTATATTTTAACTAATTAAAATTTAAAAACAATCATAAAACACAATATAACTTGTAAAAACATTAAATTAATGTAATGTTTTTAATAAAAATCAGAAATTTTAACTATTCATTAAAAATAAAAAAATTTCCGAAAAAATTAGATGATAATTTATAGATGATGATTATAAAAATGCGGATAATATTTTCATAAATATATTATAATAGTGGAAACATTATTTATACTATATACTCAAAAGAAAAAAATAAAAATCATTTTTCTAGATAAATTTTTTTTGACGATATAATGTCTTTAATAAATATTAATTACTTATTTATCAATATAGTTTATCTATCAATAAATTGATACTATTTTTTCAAAATTGGTTTATTTGTATTCATATGAATAAATTTAACATCCTTCTTATAATGGTCATATTAAAATAAATTTTTTTTCATAATATATCATTGTTCGATAAAGTTGATTTTTTCATATAATGAACGTTATCAATGAAATTATTTTCATGAAAAAAAATTATTACATAACATATTTGGGTGTAAATTATATCCCCTTAAAAAGAATTTATCCCACAAAAATCTATCACTATAAAAAAATATTAGGGACACTTTTAACACATCATATCCTCATATTCCAACTTATCTTCTTCGTCTAGGTGGCATCGTCAAAAAAGCATAACCAAGTGAGTTTTCTTATTTCATAGAACATTATATATTTGGACTAAAATTTAAAATAATTGGCCCCTAAAATATATATCTTGAACTAAAGGATTGGAATTAGAATTTATTAAATGTAAATAATCAAGTATATACCTACTTATGAGAGATACATAGAACACCTCATTGACTTATGTGAGTTTATATGGAAGATCAAATTGATAATAAATCATACATATTTGATTGAGATTAAATAATGTAACAATATACATAATTATCAACATTAATTCCGTCCAAAATGTCAAAAACATATTCTATGGGCAAATTAATATAAAAAATATCTCCCCAACATCAAACTAATGATAAAAATTACAATTATGAAATTAAAATTTCTATTGACTCTGAGCTACCATGAAATATAATTGATTAGATCTTATATTATCTACCATATAATTAGCTATATAATGTTACAATAGTTTTATTTATCTAAAAACTTCCATTAACATAGGGGTACTACAATTATTTTCATTAATGGATTAAAAAAGTTCTATGTGAAAGCTCGAGTGAATGCAATTGTTAAATGGAAACTAAACATGAGGAAAGAGTTGATCACTTCCAACATTGAAATCCATAGAATATGATATCAGTATATCCTCTTGGTTTTGAATTGTTCTATTATACTAACCTAATTTCTAATGATGACACACAGTAGTGAAGATTAATATCATATCCAAACTTTGTTATGGACTTCACCAGATCTATGAGCACACATCAGATCTTGATCAGATATAGTAAACTATGGTACTTCATGAAACCTTACTACATAATTAATATATATTCTAAAAAGATGATCCAAATATAAATATTCTCTGATAGTAATGACGTGTTATTACCTCAAATGGTGATCTACTACAACTAATACATAATTTTTCCATTTACATAGTTTGGGGAGTCTGATGAAAAAATCTTTTGTGATGTTTTATCATTTACAATATTAAATGACAAATGGTTATAACATTCCCTTATAATTTTTTCTCTTAGACTTAACTTATTAAAATAAAAATAATTGATTTAAAAAGTATGTAATATTTCTAATCATGACATCCCACTAGATATAATTTATCCTAAATATATACATCATTGTCATTCCATGATGAATAAATAATGAACAACTATGGGATTCCCTAATATCTCCTTAATAAAATATGCTATGTATGGAACACATATAAGATTCATGATCTTTATCATTCCATTATAATCAAGGAAAAAATTAGTAACATTTATCTTATAATTATATATCTCTTCATCATCCTTTTATTCCTATTTAATATTTAATTACATAGATAGTTGAACACTCATTTATGAAAGATAATATATCCCCCATTAATTCCTGATTTAAAAATCCATACTTTTGAAAATTCATAAATATTGGATCTTTTGTGACAGTCATTATATATAAAATAGAATGATCTATTCAACCTAAATAATCAGCCAACATGTTCAATTTCCTATAGTGTTATTTTATTGACCAATCATAATCTTTATTCTTCTTTAAACAACATCCCTTTTGCATGTTTGAAATTTTTTTTGTGAATATATATATTAAAAAAATTATTTGTTTATATATCACTCCTTCTACTATAAAGATAATCCCTTTATATCAATAATTAAAAAATTACCAAATAAAACTAAAAATTATGAACTTGTTAATTATTCTATTGAACCTTAAACTACAAGGTGGGTTAATCTATAATCATTTCATTCTTCATGAGAATGGTTTAAATTAATTTTTTTATTGAATAAAAATATATTAAAAACCCTTCTATACTATAGGGAAATGTAAGATCAAGTTCATAGACTAACATTTCCATCGGTTCCATGAACATTCATCATATTTTTCTTTCAAAAAGAACAAGGATCCCTTTCTAGTCAATATGATGACTAGATTGGAAATCTATGAGAAATTCTCTAAAAACATTCTATAATATCAATTCAAATAAAAAAACAATTAAGATCATTTATATGGATTAGTCTTTTCCAAATCTTATTTAGTTAGTCTTTGTTGGACCACTGATATACACTCGCATTAGATTATATAACCCAAAAATGAGACTTTTTTTCCAAAATTCAGAAATATTTAATTGTTGACATGTAATCCCTTTAATTAATGTCTCATTATAATCTATAAATGATATTATTTATATCATTTCTCTTTGAAAATGTGATAATATATTCTATAATGTCTATAAGTAAATGAATATAGAAATCTATAAAGACTGTATTCTATAAATCCAAGATGATAATGGCATTAATGTGACATCATAACATCACTATACACTAATAGGGTTCATACCGATTATAGAATACTAGATAGGATAGATCATTGCTATTTACCAAAAATTTATGACATCTACAAAAAATTTAAATCATTGAAAATTAATGAGCTTAATATACTTCAGCAAAACAATAATCAATATAGAGTATGGGATACTTATTATGGATTCTAATATTATTTAATTATAGATAATAAATTGAGAGTCACATATAAAAAACATTATTTTTTTAAAAATGAACATGAGCACCCAATGGTGACACACATAGATAAAAAAGTTCCTTAGAACTCTCCTATATTTTCATCATAAATTCTTGAAACTCAATCAGGGTTATTCAATAAAGAGTCTTTGAAATAGGTGTAGAAAAAAATATGAGTTATTTTGGTAATATAAAATCATTATTAAATAGATTACTAGGAATATCTTAGCAAAAGGTATAAATAAAATCCCATAAATTGTAATGATATTGATGTTTAGTTTTTCCCTAACCATATGGGAAAAATACTACTTTTAATAAGGAATCAGGACACATAAAATTGTTGTCATCTCTATTAGAAGTTCATAACTATCATCACACTGATATACAACCATAGTTTGGTATGGAATATCAAACAAGACTTACCTAAAAGTTCAATTTATGTAGTATTTATGAATAAAAATTTAATCCATTCCCAAAATAACATGAAATTCATCTAGAGGGAAAATAACGAGCTATTCGAGATGTACATTCCCATAATCTTCACATGGGATAGATTCATAAACATGAGATGTGATCAATCAAACCACTAATGGGTTTCACCACTAAAAAATCTAATGAATAAGTATATTAATTAACATTCTTAAATAATATTCATGGTAGTATATAATATATAGTACGGAAATCAAATAAGTTAATTTAATATTTGAGAAAACCATCTACCACCCAAAATTCAATTTTCTATCTTCAATCATATGAAAACCCCAAATAGGTTATCCAGACTATCATTTATCTTTGATCAGAGAGACTAGTCTTGGAAAACTTATTCAAATGATGCCTAATCCATGAAAATAATCAATCCATAATCTATTAGTTTTAATGTAGTTTATTCGTATAAATTATTCAAACCATTCATGATGTTTTGTAATGAGATTGTGAATATCGAAAACATATCCCCCAATAGTGTCAAAATAAGTGACTTTTTAGGCCCAATTACATGCACAAGGTCATGATTAAGTCAACCCCCAATGTTCCCGTTAGAATTTATTACCCCTATGTATATCAATTTCATATCTAGATAAACATCTTTATTATATATGAGGATGTAATTTATTGGAAATTACTCAATTTATCATTCACCAAAATTCTAATATGTTTTCTAATTCATGGGAATATCCTCAAAAATATCATAGAAATAACCCTAGATACATTTCTAGGGATATTAATGAAATATTATTATTATATTATCCAATGTATTAACTAATCCATTATCTAATACAATCTATAATGACCCAAACTTTTCATACATAGATATCACATCTAAATATACCAAAATTCATTACATAACAAAATGATTAACACCATATTTATTTAGCACTGGTGAATTTGAAAACATGTACATATGGAAAACTGGTTTGTATGATAACTAAATCATCTCCCACTAAATTCTTCATAAAAACCCAATCATATACATATCATGTTCAACACAATTGTTCATATCTTGGGGTATGTAATGATAAGTTTAGGTTATCTCAGATTTTTTGTAACATTAACAAGGGATATATCATTCTAAAATTAGAATAAGGGTATGAGAACATGACGATGACATTCTAAAACTATACCCTTCATAAAAAATATCATGAAATTGGGTCATTTCATAAGTCATGAAAATTTTAAAAACATGAATCATAAGGGAATCATAGAACATGATCTATGTGAGCATAACAATAACATAAGTCATAGATTTGTGGAATAATAAATAAAATATAAAACAATTTACAGATGTCAACGATCATCTAAAATACCATTATAAGGTAATTGGTTCACTCTTCAAGCCATCATAATAGATGTGGTTCACTCCCATTATTATAATAGCCAGTAATGTCAAATACATAACTGGGTTTACTTTTGATTATAGTATAATTAATCTCATGGGAAAAAATTATATAATTCATGGAATGGAGATATAGTTCCCACCCATCAGATAATTATAAACATACATACATGGTCCAAATGATCATAAAACACTATTATATAAAAATCCATTTAAATAAATGGGTTTGATAACATGTCATTAAATAATATCACATGGAAGATAAAAAGGATTCAAAATCATTTATTGATTTATCAATGAATAACATATGGAAAGGAAATGAGTTTAATAAAAATATTATAGTCATAATAATTAACCATCTAAAGAAATAATAATGATGGTATCATTTAATTATATTCCCATTATATCATATTTAATATAAAATTATATCTTTATTGATGGAAAATCATTTGAAAGATCACATGAAATATTTATTGTGGAAAATAACCTATCAACATTGAGGGAACTTATTAAAATTTAAATATTAAAAAAAAAATAGTGAAAAAATATTATTTTAAAATCAAATTGGAAACTCATAATAGAATGTACAAATAATTGATATGTCATGATAGTGGAAAATACGATTCTTGTGGTATAAGTTAAAATGATGAATCCTTTGGCATTTTCAATGAAATTCTAAAACATCTATATTTGGAAAACAACAGGATGTTTCCTTTTAAACCATTTAAAAAAAATGTAGAACATGGGTAAATATTTTCTCAAAATAATCATTGGATAGTTATAGTAATTATTTAAAAAAATTAGAAAACATTAACCTGGAATAAATGGTGTTTTGACTGAAGAGAGAAATAATGTCAGTTATTCTTAAAAACATTAATTTAGACACTTGATTTTATAAATAGTGTAAATTGAAGAGAAAACATGGATATTCATTAAATAACCAGATTATATAAAAAATATATGAGTTTATTCAGATAGAGATAGATATTGATAATAATAATTTATCATCAGATAATGAATCGTAAAAAATGCCAATAAATACTGGGACTGAAACATTAAACCTTTACCTTTATGGTAACATCTAAATCATAATACCAATAAAATAAATAAATATATATGTATATTTAAAGAATAATGAATCTAATAATTATTATAAAAAATACATTTTTTGTGATCTAATAGGTACATGATGATTTATATACACCGCATAAAATATGATAGCTGCATAACATGAAATATTTTCCAAAGAAGATAATTTGAGACATTAATCCATTACATCATTACTATTATTATTTTTTCATTTTCAAAAAATCTTTATCAAAAATATGGTTATTTTATAAATATACTACATAATTATAAACACTTATATCATATGGAATATTATTTATTATGATCTTTTATTGTCCTCTTATTAATTATTCTTTGTTAAAATCATGTGTTAGGAAATAACTGCTTCATTTTTTGTTATGTTTTTGTTAAATTATATTCAATTACATAGATCAAAGTTCCATCATCCCAATAATTATAAACATGATATATATATGTCTCTCATAAATATTAAATAGAGTCACATTTTTAGTAATCTTTCAATGGTAGTGAATGAAGATCAATTACACCATTCATGGTTACGATAGGTTGTACTTATGCAAGAAATATATTTCTACTTTTTCTATGAATGGAAATAAATAATGTAAAATAAAATATCAAATATATAAAATCATTAATATTTAAATTATATCATATATATTTATTAAAAATATAATTATTACCATCCATATCAAAAGAAAATTCAAATAACATTAATTCATTAAGGTAGTAGTCTAGAGGTACAAAAGATTAATATCTTCATTTTCTATCGAAGTGGGAGGAAACATTTATATTTGGTATTATAATTACATAAGTAATATTAATTATTAATATTTTATATAAAACATTAATTCCATCAATATCTCCTTCCATGTGAGGTGGAGATTGAAAACGAATTACATCGGGTCGTAAGGGGGTAGTCTATTGTACACATGATCAACAATTTCATATACCTTTTAATGGAATAGGAGATGCATTATTATTATGAAATTAACATAATAAAATATAATTAAATTTTAGAGATATTTTTTATTATATCATCAAAATTTAATTTGTTTTGAATGAGGTGGATGGAGAAATAAAAAAACATTACTCGGTTTAGAATGATGAACATTCATCAAGAATCCTCCTTAGGATTGAACTAAAACACTTCATAAGAGATAAATATTAAAAAGAAGGGCCCTAGAATGTATGAAAAGTTATTTTAAAGGGATTTGGGGAGGTATTTTCTAAAACAATTTTTTTTAAGTCAAAATAGGAGTGGAAATTTAGCACCCTTTTATAAGTGGTAGAGACGACACACATGGAATTTTTTGAAATTAAAAATGTCATTCAAGTGTTTTATACATGAAAAACGCATAGAAAACTGATCATTATCTAATATTAGATGATATAATATTTATATATAATAATAAAATAGGATTTTCATGCGTTTTAGATCATTTGAAATATTTATTTTTTTATTTCCTAGCAAAAATTTTTTACCTTAACCATAGTGATCAATTTCTACTATTTTAACTATTCACTCAGACAAAAAATAAATTTCACAATAATTTAAACTGTTAATAATTTTTATTCAGAATAATGAATATATTATTAAAAATTCATCTCATATATCTAGTGTAATTTTTTTTATATTATCCATGAATTCATAATGAAAAACAATTTTTCATAGAAAATGTTCCATTAAGATTATAAAGTTCTAACAACGATTTTCAATATGAAACTTATTAAATTGAACCAAAGTGTATTAATAATTATATAATAAAAAGTAATTGACATTTAAAATCATATTGGAAAAAATTTAACATATAAAAGATTTAATCAAAATGATGTTCTTAATAAGGATCATCATATATCAATATTCATTATAAAATTAATCTTTTTTGAAAATTTACAAAAAATTGTTCAATGATAATATCAACCAAGTTTTTTGAAAAATTACTGTCATTATTAGAAATAAATTTTATAATACATTTAAAAATAATTTTAATATTTGGTGAAAAAATTTAATAAAATATCATTTTTGTGAAAAATCCATTATCAATGTATATAAAGAAATAAAAAAATACAATACCTATTTAAAAATATATTTTATTTATTTAAAAACAATATAATATTATCTCAAAAAATTTATTTCTATTTATACTACAATTTTTTTATTTAGATTGTAATTTTTTTTATTTCAATAATAATATTTTTCATAATATATCATTGTTTGTTAAAACTCTTTTTTTGCACATATCGCAATACATAAAAGATATTAAATTTATTTGAAAGAAGTGTTTTATAAAATATTATAGATTTATAGGAATATCTTATAAAATAGAACAATTTTTATCCCATTATAACATTTAGAGATATTATGTTTTCCTTTCATTTTATTCTTTTTAAGATGTAATAAGTCCGAAAGAACAATTTTTTATAAAATTCAACATTATTTATCTTTATGGTCAAGAATACATTCTCTTCTGTAATGTTGTTTTCATGAATATTTTTAATATTATTTAGATATAATTAAAATAATTTATTTCCCATAAGTAAATTTTATTAAAATGTTTTAGAATTCATATTCTTATTAATTTTCAAATAAAGAGTTTTTGAAATTGTATTGAAAATATAAAAGTAATATTTGTTTCTAAATGAAAATAATGAAGGGAATTTACATCTAAAATGGAAACTCAATTTTCTGAATACACATTTATATGTTCCTATGATTCTAGAAAAGGAAAAAAAGCCATAATATAAGTGGAGATTTAGATTTTTAAAAAGTTATTTCAATGTGAAAAGGGTATTTTCTTCAATAAATGATTAATGTGAACTTTAAAAATATCAATCTTTTATGACACCATCTAATAATAAAAATTAATTATTGAGTATATTATCTTTTGATAGCATCAATATTTAGTATATTGATGTATTATGATGATGAATATTTAAAGATGATTCTATGAAACCCACTTTTTTCCCATGAGTTAATTAAGTTATGAAACATGTTTCTTTCCCATATGTTATTATTTGATGAAATGATGAATTGTTTATGAAACATGATTCTTTTTTCATGATTCATAAAATAATGATGTTTTTTTTATTATGGGACAATTATATGTATGATTTTAATTATATGAGGGGTGGGACAAAATTATATCACCCTCCAATGAGTTAGATAAGGCTAGATATATCAGGAGATGATAAGGAAAGAATGGGTAGAAAATCAAATTTATCAAGGGACTCAATCATTTATGATAATATTGGGATTGAACCATGACTAATGATATGATGCTTTGGGGAGTGATCCCAATCCACTATGATAGTCTTGAATGTGATCTTTGACTATTAAGGAATTGATGTTTTTTGCTTATGTGTATGCATCAAACTTATGTCTTATGGTAATTAAATGATATCACAGATCATGTTCTTTGATTACGTTACAAATCATGTCATATAAACTATAATGATTTGTTACATGATTTATGATTATGGACTATGATCTGTATTGTATAGTTTTCAATAGTTTATCTTGTGTTCTCAAACCCTTTAGATTATGTTATTCTGAAATGATCAATGAAATATTCCTTTTTTACCCTTAATATGAATCAGACATGACCCTATTTTCTAATTCATATAACTATGTAATGAAGATATGTAACAAGTATGATTTTTCAATGAATTGTGATAATTATTAAGAACATAGATGAGGATAATGTACTTCACTTATAAACTAGTTGTTTATGTATCCATGATTCTAGTGATACTATACATATAATATTATATCATAGGTTATAATATTAGGTAATGAATATTTATCTCATAAGATGTAGTATCTATTTATGAAAATTATGGTTCCTTTTATATATTACAATATATCATGAAATAATCATTATCATATAAAAAAAGTGATTTTATATTCCTTATATAAATTTATATATTCATTACCTTGTTCTGTATATAAACATATATTTATGAAAAGATAATAATGTTTCATTAATTCAATGTTTCACAATTAAAATATATGCTATAGATACCTTACCTAGATGAGAATCGTTACATGTTATGGCATTTATTATAGATAGTGGAGTGGAGGGTAATTTCATAGATTAACGTACCTAGGTATAGAGTGAAAGGAATATGTCAATTGATCATAGGAGGCTCTTGAAATATGAAATGGCGATATTTTGACAATGTGGACCCAAAGAAGAAAAAATTAGATTTGAAAGAGGATGAAACCCTGAATTTTGGAATAACTGATATTAGTATTCATCTATACTTCTAGAATATTTCTCATATTTTCTTATTTTATATTCTCATTAATCCATTATATATTTTATTTACTATAATAAACCATTTCAAAACGTTGATTATTTAGAAGACAAAATTTTATTTATCTTCATTTTAAAAATCCATGAAATAATTTTTTTAGTTTTAATTTTATTAAATTATTGAAAATTAATTATGATAATGTACTAAAAAAATAAACTGAAAAAAACATATATAAAATTATACCCAAATGTTATTTGAACATATTGCATAGGGTATATTGAAAAAACACTTACATAGAACCAAATTTTTGACACATATATGAGAAATAAGGAATATTGCAATGATTATTAGGTTTTCTATTATGTAGCTTTGATTGATCAATCATATGTGAGAACTATACATGATGTTCAAAATGGTCTTCATTTCCCTATTTTGAGGTAAGAAACACATCACCCTTATGCACTAATCAAATATAATAAGTTTCCCTTATACTACAGAAGATCTAACCATTATGTTGGATTCAAAAATAAATCATCTACTTTTAAGAAACCCACATAATTTATATGTAATTGAAAATTTAACTGAGAAAAAATATCATTTCAAATAAAGAATATTTTCAATTATAATTAAAAATCATAAATAATGAAATTATTAAAAAATAGAAATATAAAAAATAATGGATAAATTTTTTTTCAAAATTATAATTTAAATTTAAATTAATAAAATAAAATAAAAATTCCCCAATTTATTATATTCCTCCAAAAATAAATTTTGAAATGTTAAATATAAATCCATAACTTTTAAATATAGTTTAAAAATATTTATATATTTATAATATCTCCCTTGAAAAAATTAACCACTGTAGAATGCTAATTAATTAATTTTTAATATTTTATAACATTACATCTACCCTAAGTTTTTAAAAGGATTTCATTTAATGAGTAAATTTAATTAGTGTTTTTACAAATATTTGATGAAATTATAGATTATCCAGGAATTAGGTTATGTGAATTTATACTATGATAGTGTTAGTGGTATTCCATTAACCTTAATACTGTGGTGGATTAATGATTTAGTTAATTAATAATGATTAGTCAGTAATTTAAAATATAAATCCCATTGTATTAAATTTAATAATTGTTTTTAATTTTATAAATGAATTAATTATAAGTTATAATGTTTGTTTGGAGCTCAGGTGACGACATGAGATTTTATGGGGCATGGGTAGGAATGGGTGAGGTTGTGTGGAGAATTTCAAGGATGATAACTCCAATATCGTTTTACACAGTAACTTTAATAAAAAAATCCATATTGGTGTATATTTAGGAGTATTTATGCCTACATGTTTGTCTATATTTCATGAGAATGTATAGAGACTAATATTTCTATATTGAAATTGGATAGGATGGATTTGATCCCCTTAGTTATAAAAAATGTTATGTTTAGATCATTGGGTAATTTATATCACCTAGATACCATGTTGCCAAGGGGACATGGTTCTCATAGAGTTAACAAGATATCGTGCATTTATGTTTTGATTTCATGAAAGATTAAGGGATACTAGTGTGATTTTACTATGTATATCATATATATATATGAGAGGATTATGCCTATTAGGGAAGGGTGGTGTGACCATATGTTTCTTGTATGATCAGAGACTCCCTCTTAATGGTAGAGATTTGTGTTGTAGATAATTATGAGAAGGATGAGTCCATTAGGATAAGATATAGTGTGACAATTAAGGATTTATTCTTAGTTTTAGGTAGAGATATATCATTGGGAAATGAGAGATAGAACCCTATAGTGAGTAAGATACAATTTTGAGAATATTAATGTGGATTCCAAGGGTTTTGGAGTAAGTTATCATGTGATAGACCATTATTACCAATATATTGTTGTGATTTGGGGATCAAATAAATATGTTAGTTTCATTTTCATACTTGTATATGTGTTTCCTATAGTCAATGACTACCCTTAGGGATGTTGGTGTCTCCTGGTGTTAGTGAGCAAATATAATTTGGAGTTTGAGGGACTTAGTGGAATCCCTCACAAAAAAGGTGTTATGGAAGATGTATTTGGACTGAGATAAGTTTGAACAATATTGTATTTATGTATTAGACTTTGAGTATAATTGAATGAAAAGATGTTTTTAGGGGTATAGTTATGTGTTCTTAGTGATGATTTACCGAGAACAAGTTAATGAACTTCTATGACATGTCCTGTGTAATATACTATATTCTTAATGATTTCATAGTTTTGTTGAAATAAGATGAAGGATTGAATATTGATCCATCATTTAAAAAGAAGGTAATAATATGAGAATTTTTACTTCATTTTCTCAATGGTATTGGCTTTGTTACTTCAATGCGACATTCTAAATGGAGGGAAATATTTTGTACCTATGATATGTCCCCTTACAGGATTTTAGATAGTTGTCTATGTCTACTATAATGTGAATCCTACCTTTACAAATGTGTAGTAGTTTTGTAATATGAGATATTTTCTATTATTCAACAATAGTTAGTAGTTATTTAATTCTTAGTGTGTTCATTCTAAATATTGGAATGAGTTAGAATCTAGAAAATGTGATTGCCAAATCACAAGATATACTGAGAGGGAAGGAGTGAATCATGGTGTGATCTTTTATTATTTTTTATTTCTATCAAATTAGTAGGAACATGTTAAACCATTTGTATTTAATATCATATCACCCATATTAATAAATTAAAATAATTTAAAACTATTAATAATGATTTTATTATAATAAAAAATAGGTTATTTCCAATAAGAAAACACATGTAGTTATGTTAGTGTAAAAAATCCATTTATCATTATTAGTTGTTTGAATATAATATTTTTTCATGATCACTCATTTACTGGATCACTTCCTTTACAATTTAATTTATTGAGTGACACACTGCCACTCTTGTATCACATCCATGAAATCCTCTCTTATGTATTACATTGGATGAATTCCTCCTCATTTTATCTATATAAATATTATATCAATATCACAAAAAATGTTCCCTGATTTAATAAAAAAGACTAGAGTATGATTCCCCTGTGAAATCCACTACATCAATCATGTCCAAAATTAATTATTCTTGTAAATATATCTTTTTTCTAAAGTATCATAAAAATAGATTGAAAAAAACATAAATTTTCCCAATTCCTTTTATTTAAAATCTATGCTCATGTGAGTTCACTAAAACTTGTCACTTGAAACACATTTATTCATGTGTGATATCCGCAGTATGTATAATTTATCACATTATCTTTTATCTAATAATGGAACTATATTCACAACACTCACTTCACTCATCCTTATACAGTATGTATATTTCATTAAAAATCTGTTACCCATGTATGTTCACTTAGGTACCTCTTTTAGAATAGCTTTCATGTTATTGAGATCAAAAAAATAGTTTCTCATGTTTAGTTAAGAAAACTATGTTGATCAAATTATACATTAGAAAATGAGATCATATTATCCTCCAATTAATATTCAATAACTATTCCTCATTCATTAATTATGGGGTTAGTTTAAATTTTTTTTGGAAAACCAATAATTCACCACACTAATAATAATCCAACATTAGTGGAGCATCATTTCTGAAACTCTATTTTGTGAACCCACATACAAGGAAACATATCCTATAATACCTAAAACTCCCTACTAGAGTGCTTACAAATACAAATAAATATCCTATAAATACATGACTATGATTTAATTAAAGTTATCCTTATCTATTTGAAATGAAATTGACATTGTACTTCCACTATAATAGTCAATGATTTACACCTCTTCCCCAAGAAAATAAATTTTCTATAAAACAAAATGAACATAGAAATTTATTTGTTTCCAAATTTCTTACTTTTTACCACAAATTATTCATCTGAGATGCTATCAAAAGAACCTTAGCTAATTCAACATGGTTTTTGAAAAAATTTCATTATTAAATTATAATATTTATCACCATTGTTCCAATATTTTAACAAATTTCTTTTGTTGGAAATAAATTATGATATAAAATTATTTCTAATACCAGTATCCATATTAAAATAAAATATATCACCCTTCTATCTGTATTTATGTTATAATTTCTTAGTTTAGAAATAATGATCTAAATAGATAATTACATTCCTTGATTCATTCACCATGAAAAATCTCCCCAAAAATATAAGTTCAATGAAACTATATTCAACCATTCCTTGATTACCCATGGATCATATATCCCCTATTTTTTTATACCATAAACTCTAACTTGATGAGATAATGTCAAAACTATCACCTATAATTATTGATCATAGACCATGGTTGTTAGATTATATAGTATGTCTCTCATATTGAGTAGAATTTCTATGACATTTCTACCACTTAGAATATAAAAACAATAATATGGTACAATCCAAACATGACACATAAAAAATAAAATATAATATAAAAATATAGTGTTGGGAAAGATATGATCCTAATTAATTAGATGGAGGTAGTTGAATGTCGAGGTTCAAATGATATCTCTCTAAAATTAAATGTCCCATGACATTTTCATGACGTTTTCAAAATTTTAATGAGTTTCTACAAGACTAATTGTGACTATTCGATTTTCCACCCTTTCATTAAAAAATTTATATCTTCTCTCAGTATTCTTTTATGAATGTGTTATACTCAATTTTCCAGGACATCAATCAAATTTTTTTCCAGTAATGATCATTGTAAGATGTTTTACCACTTCAATAATCTTATTTAATGGTTTCATCATTCATAAAATCAAGTATAATTATATGGTTACTATAATATATTATTCATATTACAAGTTCAAGGAATACATTTCATTTTTTTATAAACCATCCTATACATTTATTTATTATGAAGAATGAACCAAAACCTGTGGAATTTTTCTCCACCACATCACTAGAAGAGTTCACATTAACAAATTCCATTAACTCAGGATCCTTTGTTGTATCCAACATAGATGAAATTGTAGAGTACCCTAGATTCACCTCATAATTTATTTAACTTATTTGTGATGATATTCCTCTTCTGAATATTCAAAATAGGCCTAAAAAATGTAATGAAAATGATATCCATAAAAATTGTGGTGAAATATTGTATGATTCTTATTAAAAACAAATTTAATGAGATATCCATAGATTTCACATCCATATTATTCCCATGTTTGGTTAAAATTATAAAAAGAGCTTACATTAATTTGGAATCTTGCATTTAAAATTTATCACCACCACTCTTATGTTCTTAGAATAATATATAAAAATTTATATCACTTTATAAAACAATTTATTATATAGAAATTAATTATATTCACTTGTAATTGATATTCAGAAAATTTCACAAATTAAAATAGTGATGTTTCCATATATTTCTCCTCGCTTCCTCCAAATATGATTTTAATCACATATCCTATCACCGTGAATTTTTATTCAATATATGTTTCCACATTATGATTGTGATCATCACCACACATTTTGAAATATAGATTCATTATGTATGATTCAATTCAATCAAACCATTATTGTGAGGCATGTATTATAAAATTCATGTTTTCCTTCAACTTACACAATTTAGTTTAATCGTTGTTGATCATGAATCTCTCCAGTTGTGTAATATACACTAATAAATGATGAAATAATTATTGAATTTTGTTTTAAATTTCCTATTATAAATAATAAAAAATTATTATATTTCCATTATAAAGAAGAGTTGTATTGAATTTTGTAGATCAAATAGAATAATTGTTTTTGACATCAACCACTATAATATATTTATAAACTATACAAACCATATATATCTTAGTTTTTATCTTTTTTCTATTATTATTGAGCTTATTCTTGAATAAAAACATTATTATTATCTCATAATGATGTTTGAGATTCTATACATGTTCTAAAGTATGTATTTTTAATTTTATCCAATGATTATTTTAGTGATCTACCCTATGATTCATTCTTAACTAGTTCCTTAAATGTTCTTGGTTCTCCACTCGGTAGTAGGGAAACATTTCTGACATTACTTAATGATAATGTTGATATATGTAAATTTTTATCTATAATTATTTTTAATAGATGAACATTCACCATTCTAGTTTATGTAAAAAAATACACATTGTTTTGGGACATTTTTGAAAACATTGTATTTTAGTTAACTTCATTATCTCCTTCTATATCTCATCAAAAAATGAACACCTCTAGTTTTTCAATACATGTATCCTAATGAATTTTATTTTATTACAATAAAAAATTATAATTATCATATCTTTTATGTATTTTATTTTTTTAGTCATTGATGTTCATACTATAAACACTCGTTTATCTTCCACATTACCATGAATTCCTTGTTTATTTCATTGTTTCTAATGTATCATATATTTAGGAATTCCTAAATATGTTTTTATACGGGATTCATCTTATTTAACATTTAATACACTGTCATATCCTCACCTTTGAATATAATAGATTTTTTTTTGTAATTTACATATAATCATATAAATATTTATTACTGTAGTGGATAGATACACCACTTTCAAAGAGAAATGTTTGTATTATGGTGGTTTGGGAGAGAACCGAACATTGAGATTCAAGGAGTGAATATGGTTTCATAAAATAAATTTATATTCAATGAGATAATGATGTTGAGGTTGATATCCTCCTTTTTGAGGATGCATTTAATGTGATAGTGTTGTGGAACATGATTTTGAAACCACTAAGAGAGAATCTAAACCAAGGAATCAACGACCCAAAATAAAAACCAACATTGGGGGATATTTGAAGTAATTTTTTTTTCTTAACCCCTTATGAAAAAGATTCTAAAAGGATTCTTAAAAATGGATCATTTACCCATTCCTATTTTGGGTCATATTCCATCATCGAATGATTAGGTCAAAGCAAGAACTCCTTTATTGGAAAACCTTCTTTTCCCCCTGGTATGAATTCATTGATGCATAATGTTCTTGTTCAGTATTTATTTATGACTTCGGTATTTTTTAACTATTGTTTCATGAAAATAGGTTGTGGTTATTTTCACATCCATTAACCCGGTGAAAAACATAAGAAAAGAATTGGGTATGGGTTTTTTTTCATAGTCATGGGTGTCCTCATATTCAATAATGGAGTTTCAATTTCAACTATTTTGAAATAAAAAACTATTATTCATATTTATAGGTTGAAATTATTTTCTTGAATTCGATATTGTGGAATCCTCTAATCCTATTTGATATATTTTCATCAATTGGTATACCCGTAGAAAATGACCAGGAGAAAAAAAATCTATATTTGTTCATTATTCCTATTTTTTAGTTGTTATAGATGAAAAATTAATTTTGAAAAATTAATTTTTATATTTATTATGATGTGTAAAATCATATATTTGTCAATAAGAATATTCAATGTTACATCCAAAATTCAAATTTAATAAGAAATCCAAAAAAATGTATTTTGAAATTCTCATGCTCATTTTCTCCTGAACTAGTCTTAATGAGGTGCAATGTAAGAATAATAGATCATCATATAGGATAAATACGGATATTGTTTCTGGAACTAGTGATCAAGACAGTGATCTTTTATACACTTAGATTGAGTCTATACAAAACGGTGTTCATTTGATTCAGATCCCCCATATAAATCCACAATACATTGATGTTCCACGATCAATTGGAGCCTCTATTGTCATACATATTTCAGAATAGGTGAATACTATTTTCTAGGTAATAGTGTAGGCCATTACATGTGTATAATTCTATGACCATTATGGGGTTTTGAAATTCCTATTATAAAATCATGTATATAAAACGGAGGTGTTCCAGTGTCGTATTTTACTTTCAAAAATGTAGAGACATAAAATATAGTTTATTAATGTTTTTCACCATTTTTATTTCAATGTGGGGTTGCATAGGGGAACATAAAAGTGGTTTTGGATAATGTTGATAATGGAAAAAAGGAAGAGATATTAAATAAGACACTAAATGGGAGGAGCATAAAAAATCCATACTATAAGAGCCTCATGGACATGAGATTATTTTTATTGAACTCAAAATACAATATTTTTAAATTTCTCAGTCATGCACTCAAATCAAGGGGGATATGATCAAGAAATGAAAATTGAACAATTTATGATATAAATGGGAAGGTATAGAGTATATTTCTCTATTAGTAATGATATCACATACGAATGTTATTTCTAATGGAAATATGAATGGTTATAGATATTTTTAATCAATTCCTAAAATGGTGTTAAGGTCAAGGATAGATTACTCTCTCCACAAGCCCACCATGAGAACTGGGTTGATGCCTCATGCTTATGTTGGAATATTACAGGATAGATATTTCAACTTTCTAGAATGTGATTGAGTCAAGGAGATAGACTATGAGGATTATAATAGAATAAATTACCATCTATGAAGTAATTTTCATAATGAATGATTTCATTTTATGTTCTGTTTGACCCCATTCTTATGTCAATGTTCAAGATTTACATTTTTCAATAAAAGTTGTCTCATCCAATACTTTCATATTTAATGGCCAATGTTTTGGGTCTATTATCAATAATTGATTTCATTATTAAATAAATCCATTTTATTATGGGATTTTACTGAATCTATCATGTAGATAATACCATATTTCTCATTGTAGTTTTTAAATTAAATATATATATATTCATATATATATTTCTATATAATAATTTCATGATAGAATAGGCTAATTTATTCTACACTCTTCACTTGTACCTATTACTATATTATTTAATAACCTTTTTGTCATGACCCATCCCCTGGGACCAATGTTATGACTATCCCAAGCCCGCCTTCCATAGGCCATATGCTAAAGACGCGCACTGGAAAGGAAAAACCCAAAAAAGAAAGGAATTTCCTTTAAACTTGTACACACACACAGGGCACATTGTATTCAAGTAAAACACTATGGAAATAAATAGAACAAACCCCACTAAAACAAAAACTGGGAGTTAAGGAATGTACTGAAATTAAAGGGGATAGTATAAAATCCCATCATAAAAGTAGTACAACAAAAAGGAAAAAAAGCACTAGAGATCATCTACCAAGGATGCTACCTAAAGGGTAGATACATCTTGTCACTGTGTATCTATCTAACCTCTAACCCTCTAAGGCCTCTCTCTCTGGAACTCATGCTACTAGCTCAATTAGCATGAAATATTTGTTTGTGGGGCTGGTGGAAACTTATTCCCAATGGGTGGGGATGCTTCTGGTACACCACTCGAAGGTGCTATTGCTGTAAGAGATCCCTACACCGATGTCTCATCACTTGGTTGGCCGTTATCATGATATCGTATTAGAATCCTTGCTAGCTGTCAATGTGGAGGCATCCAATACGAATTAGAAGTGCCATAGTCAGTATGTTATACCTATTGAGCTGACTGAAAATATATAAAGATAGAAACATTTCTAAAACACATGAAACTAGAGGTTTCATGTAGTATGTTAGAAAACATAATTCGGGGGTCTGGTGTATGAATACATCAGCCTCCACACCAACGCTAGAAAACCTAGATTGTAATCCAAACTCTAGACACTTAAAACAATTTCTCCATTGAAAACACTATATCTTAGTCCCTCTGGTAGAACTAACAGACCTCAGATACCACTTGGTCATGACCTACCCCCCAGGGCTTGCGTCGTGACAATGTGGAATCATAGGGAGGTCGGTTCTACCAGAATAACTAAGAGTCACTATTTTCAATGGAGTAGTAGTGACTTGTGTCTTTAGTTCAGATTACAGTCCAGGGATTCCAGTATTGGTGTGATAACTAACGTATCAATACACCAAGAACCGGAATTCTATTTTCGGACTTAGTACACAAAAACAATGGATGCATGTGTTTCAGAAATGTTTATCTTTTGATATCTTTTGAGTTAGATCACCAAGTACAACTTATTGACTGTGGTACATCTGTTTCTTTATAGTATTCCTCTACATAGACATCAATCAAGGATTCTAGTAAAACATCATGATGATGGACCACCGTGCGATGAGGCGTTGGTGCAGTGCCCTCTTACAGTGATAGAACCTCCAAGAAGTGTACCATCAGGACCACCACCCGTAGGGAAGCAGCTTCCACCAAGCCCAATAGTATATAGTGCATGCTGATAGAGCACATTTAATGAGTTTCAGAGGTTGAATTATTTTAGGTCTTGAGGCAAGAAAAATCCGTAGTTATGAGTTGTTCCTACCCTTCAGGTAGGATCCTTGGGGAATGATCTTTGGATCTTTTTTATTATTTTTGTTGAACTAATTGTCTGTTGGGATTATACACTGGATCCTTTACTTTCAGAACATTCTTTTACTCATAGTGGTGGTTTTTAGTTGTGGTTTTTCTACTTATTTATTTTATTTTTTACTTGTATTCATTTATCCCTATCTTTGTGTGTATTGGTTTAAAGGCAAGGCCTTCTGTTTTTGGGTTTCTCTATCCAGTGCTAGTAATTACCCTCTAGCTTATAGAAGGCAGGCTTGGGTGGGTTACAGAATAGGCCCTGGGGGACGGGTCATGACAATGAATTATTAAAAACATAAATACCCTACTTGGATTCAGTGTATTCCATTGCGGAAAAAGAAGGGATTTTGTGTTCATTTTCATTCAATGTTATTCGCTGCTTGTCGATATCCAGATCAAATCCTCCAACGATGTTCATTATTTAATCATTTTTCATTAGAGAAGAAGGTTTTCGGCATCATGTCATGGTTTCCCTCATAGTTATGAATTTTTTTTCCAAATAAAATGAATAAAAAGAAGAATTCATACTTGACTTTGTGTTCATTAATGTGTTTCTTGAATGAACCATAATTAATAAACCATTAAATAAATTAGTGTTGGAGTTTGTCAAAAATAAAGTAACATGTCATTAAATGATTCTCATTTATGTTGATCTAATAAGGTTTCCATATGAATTTTCCATTCCATCTTGTTTGGAAAATCAAAAACACCTTATTTTAAGGAAAATTTCATTTCCCCTGTATTTTATATTCAGAAGGAAAATTTTCCTTCCCTAATGAAATTTATCCTTACAGTGTTTTCATTATTTATATTACAATCATACTCATTTTATTTCTATGTATAAAATTATTTTTCATATCAAAAACATCATATTCTTATAAATACTTAGACATAGAGAATTCTGTTATTAGGATCCGAATTCAGGTTCTGAATTCTCTGAATTCAGGTTCCAAATTCTCAAAAATCAGACTCTATACTTTCTTAGTTCAGACTACGAATTCTCTGAAATTAGATGGTAAACATTATGAGTTTAGAATCTGAATTCATATGAATTCAGACTCCGAATTTCCTTGAAATTCAGACTCTATAATTCTATATAATTCAGGTTCTGAATTTTTTAGAAGTCAGAATCTGAATATTGATTTATTATAGACACCCAATGATTTATTGGTTAGACTCTAAACTTTTATTTTTTACTTACACTCCGAAAAATGGATTTGGTTAATAAACCATATTTTTGCTTACTCTTGTTATAAATATAAAATTATTTCCCCCTTTCTATTTCTAAACAACCGTTGTTTGAGTGACACGTGTACAGGCCCCTCTAATATTCAAGGGAAAACAAGACCGTTGGAGGAGGGAGTCGACTGTTGAAGATGTGACTATAAATAAGAGATCATTTAAACGAGCTCGAGAAGGTTGATCAATCTAGAGATTATGTGCTGGTGAAGTGATTTCTAGAGAGGGAGACATTCTTTCTTTGTGCATACTGAACATCTTGTTCAGAATTTCTTTGTGCGAATCTGAATGTTGATGTGTACATTTGAGGTCTTTCGAGGATATGAAGACAGATGGGCAGACTACCTTGAAGTTTGAGGGCTTGCAGGGACATCAAGACAGATTCCGATATTCATATCGAGGGATTACCTTGGTGTGAGCAACATAGGATTTCATGAAAGTATAATTCAAGGGACCTTTATCCAAGGTTGTTGGATACCCTTCACTATAGGTTAAAATATTTACTACTTGTTACTTGTATTGTTTTAGGTTTTCTATTGTATTTTGGTTGTTAAGTAAAGTATAACTATCTTGTACTTTCTTATAATTGTACTCTGATTAGTAAGATTATATACAATATATGGTATAATCTTTATCTTTGTAAACATTTCATAAGTTTCATTTCTGGAACCACATTACCGGAATCAAGAAAGTTTATAGAACTAAGAGGTTTTGTGAATTTACATTGTTTAACTTTTATAAACATTAACATATTTAAAAGGTCTAAAGGAAATTTTTTAAATATATAATTCACCTCCCTCTTGTATATTGAAAATCTACATCATTATTTCGATCCTATAGTTTAATGATCATCATTAAACTATGGTTATGGAAACTGTTTCTCATCATTTAAAGAAGAATAAAATAACTCCATGACTTATTTTATGATTTTTTTGCCAAAATTTACAAAAATTATTTTTTTTTCGACCCTTGTCGGTTGATGTTAATATTCGGCTAAGAGATTCTCAGTGCTAGAAATTCAACGGTGCCCTTGGTTTTTTTATCCTGCCTGAAAGTTATTATTTTTATTAATTTTCATGAAAGGAAAACAAAAAAAAATTAAATTCCTCATGGAGGCCGAATGAAATACCAGCCTCGAGAATCCCCTTTCACCACACTCTTACACTCGAGGGGAAAAGAATGAAAGCTATCAAAGATCATAAGCGTTTTATCCCACCGACCCAACCGGGAAAGTCTGTTGGCCGCAATGTTGGATTCCCTCCAACTATGGTGAATACTCCTCCCACGACCAGTCTCTATCCTGCATCCCCCGATGAAGTAGTCCATCTCTCATGTTATCCCACAACTGCCTTGAAGAGCCTTGACAAGTACCTTCGAATCGGACTCAACCTCGGTGATCTGCAACCCTTTCCTTCTGCATACCATGACCCCAGAATGAAGGGCTCAGACATCAGCACCTAAAGAGAAACATTGACCATAGAAGGTACTAAAGGCAACAAGGACAGATCCCCGAGTATCCCTAAGAAATCCATGCCCTATAATGACCCCTTCCATATATGAGCCGTCAATATTAGGTTTCAATTCATGTCTCAGCCATTTCCACTTATTACAGGATCCACTTTCCATGTTCAGCATGCATGGCCGATTGAGAAGATTTCAAACCGTCAACAAAATGAGTCCACCTTTGATGAGCGAGGCAAGCTCCACGATAAGAGATCAGAGATGAACCTGAAGGTACCACGAGGAAAGAGGGGAGCCCAGAAGAACCTGGTTTCGTGCTTCCAAGATGATCTCGCAGATGGCGATCAAAATGACCGCTCTGATGTTGTGTTCCATCGTTCTATTATTAGTGACTGTGAACCATGCGGACACAAACTTCTGAGGGGACCTAGGATTACTACCTGATTGCTAAGGTTGGGTGAAGAATGACAAGTGGTAGGAATCCCATTAGCCCGGGAAGAAAAGATGTGTCATCTTCTCGGATAGTGGGAATGCGCAACAATATCATTCAGAAGAAATATGAATGACCTTCTTCTAGATACTCTCCTTAGTGGGAAGCACCCTATTACAGACTCTCCAAAGAACAAAGTTCATCCATGTGGGAACCTCGTTGCACCAGACAGCCGAAACCCTCTCTTCCATGTTGCGATCCCGTCGAAGAATCTCACTGTACCTGCTGCTACCTTACCTTCCCGAGCTAGTCTCTAAAAAGATGAAAAAGTCTGGATCATCAATCATAACGATACTATCAAACTGGCTCATCAGACTAGGGTTTAAGTGCGCATGTATAAATTCATATTGATCGCATGCATCCCGGAATGCGATATCATGACACGGGTAGCCTGGAAAAGTAAAAACCTCACCCTCCCAGTTGGCGTACCAGAAACTGACATCCCCGCGACCTCCCAATAATCCCATATAATAAATAAATTATAAAAAGATTTCGGGTCTTTACATTATTTGATACCACTTTTTCATGGACCATCCCCTAGTGCTCGTGCCCTGACTACCCCAAACCTGACATCCATAAGCCAGGGGCTGGTGAATAGCACAAGAAAGGAGAAACCCAAAAACTAAAGATGGTTCCTTTAATCCTATACACATATAAATAGGGAACACTACATAAATGTAAACATGAATGAAATATGTAGAACAACCACCACTAAAAATCACCACATGGATTTAAAGAATGTACAGAAAGTAAAGGGGCCAATATACAATCCCAACAGAATATTTTTTTATAATAAAGAAGAAAACAAGATCCATAGATCGTTCCCCAAGGATAAAACCTAAAGGGTAGGTATAGATCATCACTACAGTTCACCACATCAATCGGTCACCTCCGTGTACCATATAGTCGTAGCTCCCAAAAGCCTTGGTCTAGCTGTTTTTCATTTGCACAAGACACAAAATATTGAAGGAAATTCCCATTCATGGGTGATTATAACAATACTCAGAAGGCACCCTGAGACTCTTGAAGGTATCTTGGAATTCTACAATGATAAAACACAAATAATGATCTCAATCAGAGAGCACAAAGTAAAAGAAATATCACCCCAGTTATACAACTTTTATAATATGAATACAGATGATTAGTCATATAGATAGATCATCTTATTCTATCTGGAGGCTTTGCTACTAGACCGCATAGGGATTTCAGGTGCTGACCCCTAAAGGATCACTACATGCTGACCCACGGAGGATCTCTAGGTGCTGACCCACAATGGATTTCTACATGCTGACTCATAGAGGATCACTATGTACTGACCCACAGAGGATCGATATATGCTGACACACAGAATATCTCTAAGTGCTAACCCACATAGGATCTCTATTCCATCATCATGTCATATCCAGCCACTAGATTCTCCTCACATAGCATGCTTGATTTCTGAAGGATCTGTTATCAATCCACTAGTCCTAACTCAACGGAAAAACATTCCCACTTATAAGTTACCAAAATTTGTATCTTCTTGTAAGTGTTCCAACGTGATTGATGGCTCCTCAATTATACTCTCGGTCTATAAGATATATGAAAATATGTAAATAGGGACCGGTAGGATTCGGGCCCAGTCCATCCCAGACATACTCCAAGTTCTACCAAAACACAATTGGATATCTCAAAAGAACAGTCTCGTTTCAAGGGTCCTCGCACCATAAAGTAAATGTCAATAAAACTCTCAGTCTGTGAGTTACGTTAGTTTTAGTGAAATGGGGTTGTTCAGGTCCGGGTCCGAAATGGGTCCAGCCCATTGGGCCTACGGGTCTGGTTGGGCAGGAATTGGTCTGACCTAGGTGGTACGGGTTCATCCAACCTAAAGAAGCTGGTCCGAGTAGTGTGGGATAGTTTCGCTGGACCAGAGGCAGTGTGTTTGGTTTACCAAGTTGGCAGCACTAGTGGGGCACCTCCCGGTTTCTCGAGATGAAAGGCATGACCTGGCCTTTGAACGTCCAGCTATGCAGCCTAATCGGGACGCTACATCCACCACGTGGCATCTTGGTGCCATGTTCTCTACCTGTCATGGTCATTCATTCTTGGAAATTTCCTCTACGGCGCCTTTATGAGCGAGTTTATCCACTCGGCCAGCACAAGCTGGCCACCGACGCCGATCGCCGGTGGTACCAACCGCGGGCCACCATAAATGATCTAGTTCTCTGTTTTCCTTCTCGTCTATGCCAATGGACTTCGTGGGTGTCTTACATCACTGTGAATAAAGAATAATCACTTTTCCGTAATATTACTCGGTCACCCATGAAGAACTCTCAACATCGATGATCAGCGGAGGGTCTAGGCCTTGTTTCGATCGGCTCGTGCCCAATGCATTAGAGTTTTATCAAGGGGGTTATAATAAACATTATATAGAAAATGGAAAACCCCAAATCAAGACTCCACAATAATATCTATCAAGAACAAACAAATCTTGGACCCACCCATTAGTTGGTTGATCCGCATTCCTTGAATTTTTCTTGAACAGAAAAGAGGAATTATGAAATACATAAATACCCAACTTGTATTCTGTGGAATCCACTGCAGACAAAGGAATGGATTCTATGTTTGTTTTCTTTCAACATTCTTCACCTCTTGTCAATCTCTGTATTTATTCTTCCAATGATCGTCATTCGTTAATCATTATTCATTGGAGGGGAAAGTCATCAATGTCAGGTCAGAGGATTCTCCCGTGGTTGCGATTTTTTTTGCCAACAGAATAAATTTTTTTTCCTTGATGTTGTGTTCATTAATGTGTATCTTTAATGAACCATAATTAATAAACCATTAAATAATCTAGTTTTTCTGTTTCATAACAAAAATAACAAGTCATTTAATGAATTTCATTTAATGACCCTCATTACACTATAGTTCCACCCACCATTTCTCAATGGTTTAAGAAGAATAAAATAACTCAAATTGTTTTTCTATTATTATTTTTCCAAAAATGCCGAAAATTATGTTTTTTAGCCTTTTCAGTTGAAATTAAGCTTCTCCTAGGTGAATCCCAGCATTGCTGATTTGAGGGTGCCCTTATATTTTTAATCTGAGCACCAATTCAAAAGATAGAAAATATCACTCACACATTTACTAAACATATCGTAAAAATGATAAAAACTCATTATGGGCTCTTTGGTCCTTAGAATCAAATTCCTTCAAAATTTACAGTCTCTAAATAATTCCATATAATAATAAAAAAACTACACAGATTTTTAGGTCTTGACATTCTCCCCACCTTAGGGCTTTACATCCCCAAAAGCCACAACAAAGGCTAAGAAAACAATGGTGGTATTGAGAACGAATCTAAGCCACCTTCTCCCATGTTCTTTCCTATAGGTTCTCATTCTTCCATCGAACATTCACCAAAGGGATCAAACATACATGAAGTATCTACTCCATTCGATCCTCAATATCTTCTAGGAACTCTATTAAAGACACCCCATCTTCAATGTCCAACTCACCGCAGTTGATTATGTGCGATGGATCATTCTCGTACCTCCTCAGCTGTGATACATGGAAAAAATTATGCTCCCTGTGCATCTGGGGGAGAAGATCTAGGTGGGACGCTACCCCGCCAACAATGCTGATAATTTGTAACGGTCTGATGAACCTCAGAGATAGCTTAACACCCCTTCCAAATCTTTGCAATACTCATCAGGGTGGGACCTGAAGGAAAACATGATCACCAACCTCAAAATACATGTGTCTTCATCTCATATTGGAATAAGACTTATGCCATCTCTATATAGTCTTAATCCACTCATGGATGATCTGCACCTTCTCAGTAGTACCCCATACTAACTCTGGACCCATAAGTGCTGACTCCCATAGGTCCATCTAGCATATAGGTGATCAGCATGGTTGCTCGTACAAGGACTCAAACGGTGTAATGCTGATGGTGGATTAATAGCTATTGTTCTATGATATCTCCACCTGTGGTAAGTGTTCCTCCCAACTACAGCCAAAATCAAGGATGCAAGAATGAAGCTTGTACTCATGTGTTTGTATGGTCTGCTCAGTCTGACCATCTGTCTGAGGGTGAACGGCAGTGCTCTAGCGTAGCTTAGTCCCGAACACCTCCTATAATAAATTCCATAACCAGGATGAAAAAGGAGGGTCATTATCTGAAATGATATTTGATGGTACCTTGTGAAGCCAAACTATCTTTTGAACATTGAGGCATCCTAAGCCCTCTACTGATCCCTACTCTCAGATGGGTAGAAAATTTTTTGACTTGGGGACTCGGTCAATGATCACCCAGATAGAATCGTGGCCCATGGACATGCATGGTAACCCAGTCATGATGTCCATGGATATAAAAAAACCTCTTCCATTCTAGTACATCTAGTGGTTGTGAGACGCCTTCTGAAACCTAATTCTTAGCCTTCACTTAAAGAGAAGTGATACATCATGAAATGAACTTCTCCACTAATTTCTTCATCCTTAGACACTCATACTAATGTTGGTGGTCCTAGTAAATCATTACCACACCAGGATGTACCAGGAAAGGGGATGTATGGAAATCCCTCAACACCTCTCCCTGAAACATCATTGGTACCATGGTGGATCATCTAAAAAGGATGACATGTTCCCCACCTATTGGAAGTCCATTAGGAGCCTATCTTGAAGATATTTTGGAAAGTTGGGACTTGCAGTCTAAATCCCCAACCTATGCATCCTGAACTTGCTGAAGGAGTGGGGGAGGGACAGTCATCGACTGGAGTTATGTTGCTTCATCATAATCCATTAAGTATATCTAAATCAAAACTAGTTATTATGTCTCCTCACTCAATAGTTGTAGACCTGAAATCATGTTGAGTAAATCTATTAAAAATTTTCCCTTCCCAGGAGTGTATAATATCTCAAAGTAATAGTTTTGGAGGAACTCCATAAATCACCATTATCTTGGTTTTAGGTCCTTCTATGAGATGATATACCTAAGACTGTTATGATTTGAGTGGAAAGTAAATCATTCACCTATCAAATAGTTTCACCACATCTTCAACAAAAAGACCACTGATGCTAATTCTAGTACCTGGGTCACATAATTATTCTCATGATTCCTCAGCTATCGTGAGAAATAGGCGATCACTTCTCACAAATGCATTAGGACACATCGAATTCTAGTCCCTAAAACATCTCAGTAGACTGCATACCCAACACCCTATTCTGGTAGCCTCAATATGTGGTCACTCTTCAGTATCCACCTCAGCTTCAAGAAACTCTTCTAGTATCTCTTAGTCCATAAGAACTTTTTCCCCTTATTTTTCAAAGCTGACAAGGATGCTGCTACTATGAGAAAGTTGAGTACAAACCTCCACTAATACCCAGCCAACCCTAGTAATATATGCACCTTTGTGACAATCTTTGGTGCTTACCAAGAAGGAATAACCTATATCATCACCAGATCCACTTCAATTTTAGCCTCAGAGATGAAGTGTCCTAAAATGTGGACCTCCCTTATTCAGAACTTGCACTTTAAGATCTTACCATATAGATGGTGCTCTCGATGTGTATACAGAACTATATGAAAATGTGTGGCATGCTCCTCTTATGACACCAAGTATACCAAGATATCATAAATATAAACCACCACGAAGCAGCCGAGGTATGTCTGGAAGATATTGTTCATGACTCCCATGAATACTTTTGGGCATTGGTCATCCTGAAAGGCATCACAAAGAACTCATAGTGGGCATACCAGCATCTGAAGGATGTCTTTAGTATGTACTCATCCTACACCTGAAGCGGATGATATCCCGATCTAAGGTCTATCTTTGACAACCATCTTTCTCCCTTCAACTATTAAAAGAGATCATCATTCCTCGGTAGATGATACATGTTCTTCATGGTCACCAGATTCCGGCACTGATAGTCCACACAAAGCATCAAGCTCCCATCTTCCTTCTTGACGAAATAATCAGGGTTTTCCATGGTGAAGCACTGGGCCTTACAAACCCATTTCTATACAACTCTTGCAAATGTACCCTCAACTAACAATGCTCCATGGGTGTCATCCAATATTCTAGAATAGATAACGGTGTTGTCTATTGGTACATTTCGGTGAAGAATTATTCCACTCTGTGAGGAGGTAGTCTCTGAACATCCTCAGGAAAGCCATCTGCATATTGATCTACCACTACAGGATAACTCAGACTCCTCTCATCCACTACACAGAGGGTGGGGTTACCTAACTGATAAGTGATCGAGTGAACCCTTCTCTATGGATATCCATCCTATGCTGCAAAGGTTTCCTTATCTCTAATGAAGGAAAACATGGTCCCATACTCATGAACACACCAAACTTTGTGCCTAAAATAGTTAGTCTGAGAATTGACCATAGATTACCAGTATATACCCATGATGACATCTTAATGACTTGATAAACAACTAGGAGATCTCCGCCAAATCTATCTCCTACAGGAGTAATCTCACACAATCGGCACCAGTGTTTATTCATCGAATACTCTCATGTAATAGAATCTAATCATAAGGATCGAGCCAATGGATCCACTGGAATATCTGAGATCTAAACGAGAGCTATGGCAATGAAAGAGTGACTGGAACTAATGTCTATAAGAACTGAAATTAGGGTGTAGTAGAAACAGATCGTACCATGAATCATATTCAACGAACCGTGGTCATAGGCCTCTACCGCCTGAAGCTAAGCTCTTCCCTATCAACCTTTTATCTATGGTAAGGGTGGATCACCTAGAGGTGGTGGCGGTAGTACCTAAAACCATCACCCACCACCAATTGAACAACCTAATCCTCTACCATGTCTACCACCCTATGAACCTCATCACTCAAACCTCTATCACTATCTTGGTGGTCCCTCGACCGCTAACTGTTCATCCTTATAGGGATTCGAATAATCGCGAGCCATGTGTCCCTATCCGCCGCATGAGTAACAAACTCTGGTCCTCAAATGACCTCCTCTACCTCGTCAGCTCTGCACCTCCAACCCTACATCATAGGTTCTTCCCCCAGAATGTATGCCCCACTTGGTCCTATGTGTCATCTTCCTACTTCATGGTGCAGATGACTCGACAACCTATTGTCCGGTGGTAACATTCACTGTCAGTACCTACTCGGCAAAGATACTATCCATTAGTATTGATCCCTCTAGCAATACAGTCTGTGTTGGAGTGTTTAGTGAAATCATAGATGCTCTGATATATCATCAGAGACCCTTCTCAAAGGTCTGGTCCCTAAAGAAAGGGTCATGTTCCATGTCATTGGAGTAGCGAGAGAGTTTAGGTAATCTCACCGAGTATTGGTCCACCATCATGCTACCCTTCTATAAGTATAACAGCTCTTGAATAAAAACAGGGTATAACATTACTAGTAGGAACACCTTCTTGAATATGCTCTCAAATTCCAACAAGTAGAGATTCACCTCCTCATGTGTCTATAGCATTAGGCTCCACCATCTCTCTGTTGTTCCCTGAAAGAGTCTAGTAGTTATGATCACCTTCTAGTCTACTGGGGTCTCATATCCAGATTTTAGGTGTCTTTACAATTCCTAAGTGGAATTAATGTGACACAATAAATTCATATATAATCATTTGTAAAACAATATCCTTTCCTATGTCTTTATTAAAAATTAATTTTTTCGTAATCATTGGTATGACCAAGGTCCCTAAAATTGGATTCACTTTTCATCTTTTGTTAATATGGAATTTAGACCATATCTCCATGCATACATGTATTCCATGTTTTTTCATCCACTAACTTATGATATGGAATATAAACTACAATGTTTACCATGGATAATTTATCAATTCATTTTTTATAAATATAGCATAGCCATCTATGGAATGAGATATTTTCCTCTTATACGATCATGAGACATTTTTTATCATTAATAGCCACATTGTATAAATTTTATTTTTTGACTTACCTTTCATTAATGATTTTATATCCATTCATTTGATAACACATCCATTCTAATTAAATTGTCACTCAAGTCACAAGTTATATGTCTATCTCACACTCATGTGGTTGTTTCATAAGCTATCCATGTAGAGAACATTTTTATTATTTATCGAATCACTTACATATAATGTATTAATGATCCATTTTATTTACATATCTCCATAAATTTATAAAATTAACTATTACATTAAATATTACATTCAAATTATTTAGTGAGTTCATATTTTTTGGTTATGTGGGATGATAAAACACTTTGATGAATCTATATACCATTTTTTCCAATAGCTATTAAATATATCTTAGAGAAATTAATCTCTTCTATTAACATTATTTCCTTTCATGTGATACCTTACTGATTTATGGAATAATATTATTTACCATTTTTATATTCAACACTTGTAGTATGATTACGCTATTTTACTTCATCAAAATGAAAGTATTTATTATTTGATGTAATCATTTCTAGTAGTGTTTCCTTTATTTTTCTTCAAATTCTATAGCGGTAACCACCATTTCACCTTTTACTATAGTTAATAGAAAAATGTTGAAAAATAGAGAAAATATGGCAATATCTATATAAATAATTTATAATATGGGGTAAAGGATATGGTATACATATTCTATTTCAACTTCTAGGTATTTCCATGTTTATGTTATTCTCTTATTTTTACACTAAGACATGTAATTACAATAAAATACAATAAAATGGAATTTAATAAGAAAAATTATATTATTTTATTCCTCAATATATACCCATACATTTAAAAACAAACTATATTATTATTTATCCTACAAGGATTTTTTATTAATCATTACCCAGTTATCTATTTTGATAAGATTTATCTATCTTTGTTTTTTTGTTGTCTAAATATTGAAAGAACAATCACCCACATTATATTCCCATATATTCTAATATCTTATTATAACTAATTTTTATTCATCATAACCACATCTAAAAATACTATTACCCAAGAATATATATTTATATTATTTTAAAATTATCTCAACCCCTTTTGAACGTCATTTCTCCCATTTCAATAGTTCTTCATTTGATAAATTTCAAAATCACTATTTATAACTTAGTTCACCTCATTTTTTTATAATTAAATTTACCCATCAAGGTTGGAAAATTTTCTTTATATGGATAAAACACTCTTATATATCTCTTATAAGATATCACTAATTTAATCTATAATATAATCATATTATTCAATCATTATTTTAAATTGCAATAAAGTGTTCCTCGTTCACATGAATAACATATTTATCATGAAGACTTATTTCATGTAATTATATCTCATAATCAAGTTGTTAAAAATAAATGTTTGATTCCTTAAATAATTCATTAATCATTCAGTGTTTGTTTTTTTGAATATAGATATCATTGATATATCTCTCTAGTAATTCCTTGGTGTAAAAATATCTTACTACTTTATCTTCTACCTCTATTGAAGAATTTTTCTAGTCAATGTTATCAATAAAAGTTTATTTTTTATTTGATTTTCATTTAATTTGATCCTCCTTTAAGTGGTATTAGTTATCATCTTATGGTCTTATCACTAAAATATTCCTTTAAATCTTTCCTTCGAAAGAATTCCTTAGTTGGTAATATCTTCTTGGAGTGAATATTCTTCAATGATTTTTAACATTAAATATTAAACTCCATCATTATAAAATCTCCTTATATACCTAGTTCAAATGTTTCCAATCATGTGATTTCATGAATAAGATATGGGTAGTTTACCATTGAATATAACAATTCCTCTATTGAATTCCCTATATTTTATCAACCATTTATTCCTATTCATTTTCTCCTTCAGTGATATGGAGATTCATTATATAATATAATTCTATATCATTAATTGAATGAATTGATGGATTTTCTAGAATAACTTTATTTCATAACCCACCAGAATTCTTATGAGGTCTTTCACATTTTTCTTGATCATGTCCTTTTCTTTAAGAGATAATATTCTTTTCATAGACTGTAACACCCGAGACTTTTATGTTATATAAATCATCAAAAGAATATTTTTCTACACACAACACTTTCTTGGCTTGCTTTACACGAAATCGCGACCTTCCTCGATAACTTGCGTCGTACGCAATACCGAATTTCACTAAACAATGATATGCTAATAAAATATTATTAAAAATAGCTGTTATGAATAGTAATAACCACTTTTTGAAATTTTATAAATTTTATTTTTCAAAATGGACTTCATTTATGTATTCGGAATATCGAAATTATCCTAGGGTGAAATTTTGGTATTTTTCTGAAAACTTTCAATTTTTGATGAATAGTGAAACCACTAAGTGGTAGTTAAAAAAACTAAATTTTTCATAAATCATAATTTTACCACTTCTGTGAGTGGAATTTCAAAAATCCGAGGGACATGGTTGATGTCAGTAAGTAAAATGCGGTTTAATGTGATGAAAATAATTTTTGGTGAATAGTAACTTTTTACTTTTATTAACCACGGTTATAAGTAAATACGGTAATTAAGGATAAAAATTATATTATTATTACCCTAACACATGTCCTAATTCTATTGGATAAGTGTAATTCGACCAAAAACAAACTTAGGAATAAAATATGACCATTTAGGCCCACTTGGATTAGATTTGGACATTTATTATTAATTTATTTAAAGAAGGGTTAAAATATTTAAGATCAAAGTTTAACAAGTAAAGAACTTTTAATATAAGGATATATATAAGATAAATTAGACTATAAATATTCATTAGAAAGATAAAACGATTTCCTTCATAATTTTATTTTATTTGTAATTTTTAGACATTAAATAATTTAATTTATTTATGACACAATGATGATGCAATAATTATCTTATTAATGAAATATTGACATAATTGATGTTATAAATACTCAAATAAATGTAATTTTAGTCTTTTCATGCATTTCACTAATTTTATAAGTAAATATGACATGTTATTATTGATTTAAGTAACTTTTTTCGAACTAATCATTCTGTTATAATTTTCAAAAAAATCAATTACTAAATAGTGTCAAAATTGACATAAAATAGTTTTTAAAACAAATATTATATTATTAATTGTTATTTTATTCCTAAAAATATAAGTTTCGGCCATATGACTTAGATAAGGATATATATATTAATAATAAACAACTTGGGGTTCTTTTGGCTGCTTATAGTATGTTTATTAACCTTATAGTATAAGAACACAAGAAGACACAGTAAAAGTAAAATTAATTAACTTAAGGTTAAATCTAAATGATAAGGTTAAAATAGGAAACTAAAATTGTCTAAATTATATTGGATGAGATTATTTCGAACCATCTCCACCTTAGCTTCTCAATAAATCAATTTGGAGCTATTTAAAACCAATCTTGACTTTATAATAAATAATATTTTTAGTTTTTCCAAAGGAGCCCCTCTCCTCCCTTATAAAAGGGAACCTCCTCCCTCTCTTCCTCACACCACTTTGAGCCTTCAAGATCGGCCAACCCCTGACAACTTCTCCTCTCCACTTACATAGAGACATCATAGAGTTCATGGACTTCTTCAAAGACCAATTTTAGTGCCCTAAACGGAGGTCTCAAAGAAGCACTTTAAAGAAGAGGTAATTTCCGTTACCGATTCATTCATCTTTATTTCTTCTTCCACTTATTCTTATTTAGTTGTTTCATTATGAAGTAATAACATCAGTATCACTCATATAATTATATATTATTATATGTATGAAACAACCCTATTTGGCCATCTATCCATCCTACGGAAAATGAAATCACCGCGCGTGCGTACGTACGAAATACCGTCTTCACGCCGTGGTGTAATCTATTTTCCACCACCACCTTACTTGGATGGGTACAATGGTGTAAATAATTACTATATATGACTGTTGTAAAGTGATATTGATTCTGAAATAGTATACATCCACTCCAATACAATTCAACGATCATGAGAACGATATCATCGCTCGTGTGTACGTACGGACTACCGTCTCCACAACGCGATTAGATTCATTCTCCACGTTAACCATTCATGAATGATTATAAAGTATATAATAAGTAATCATGAAATACATTAAATAATAATACTACTGGATTTATTTATATATATATTTATGTCATCTACATAATTCCACTCAATTCAATAAGGAAACGAAAACAGCGTTCATGCGTACGTACGACCTACCGTCTCCATGAACGGTGTATTTCATTCCATTTAATGATCTATTATATATATGTATATTCTAAATATATATTATATATAAATCTTGTTTTATATTTTGTAATTAAGTAGTCATGATCTAAGTAATCATATGAATAATTTCAAGTCAAAACACGGACGACAAATGAAACGAATTTACCCAAAACGCACTTTAACATGGAATTTACAAAAAAACGGGTAAAATAAAATCATAAGTGAACCATATATGATATAATAACAATGGGTATGATTCTGGAATAAGTCAATAACATTATTTAAATCATTATACTGGAGGTTCGGACACGTACAAAGCATATCAGACCTAAGGTAAGGGAAAATATCAAAATCTCATTTTTATCTGAGATTGTTTATATTTTGGTATTTACTGGGGAGTATTTTATCATCCACATCCATGTTTCCTCAATATATAATATTATTTCTATCCAAATACAATTGTTTAAATCCAATTTTACCCTGCGGTGAGTTTTTAGTAAAAGATATGAAAGGAATCTTTTGTCGGTTTTCGTACGAGGTACTTTTTTTACTTTTCCGACAAAATTATGAGAAGAATGTTTTTTTAACTTATACGGCATGAATGGATTCTTAAAACATTATTTCCAAGAAGCTTACTTTACATGTTTCAAGTTTATTTTTAATCAACTTCTTTTAGTTTAAAATTAAATGACATGTTAAGAAAGGAAAAATGTTTTTGATGTAGAAAGGATATTTTCCTCAAGAATGGAGTTCAACTGTTTTATCAAATTTATTTTCCATTTAAGATAATATATGGTTTTGTTTCTATCCCTATTATTACATTTTTTTGACTATGTTGTGATGGTAATATTTTTATGAATTCCATTATCTTATATAAATTGTTTTATGATGTCACGATGTTTAAGAATCCCAATTTTATTACAAGGGTTATGCTATGATGTATGGTTTATGATTATGTGGCACACATAATAATGGTATCATTATGAGATGGTGGAACCTATATCTCCCTCCAATGCATTGGGTAAAGATTTTACATCTCATGAGATAAGCATGGCTGGAACAGCAGGTTAAACCGTTTCAGTGAAACAGGACTGAAACGAGGAGTGAACTCGGTTCAGAAATGGACTTTGTCCACTAAGATAGTCATGGAAATGAGTCTTGACTAACACGAAATGATTCTCAACGATTATGTGTGTATGACACAAAATTTCATGTTTTATTTTATGATTATTTGGATTACATTTCACTACTATGATTTATCCCATGTTATGAAATTATGATTTCTTTTGCGGGTTAAGATTTCCAAAAGTTATATTCTTCTGTATATGATGTGATTCATATTTATTTTGTTTACCCTTACTGAGAATTTGAGCTCACCCTTTTGTATGATTTATTTCCCCAGGTCAGGAAGAAGGTTATTATGTAGAATATCACAAAAAAGTGACTCTAGATATGATGAAATAAATGGGAGGCAAAGTAGATGCTTTATGAACCAGTTGTTTATGCTTTACAGTTTCTAAAGACACTATACCTATATGGACCTTTCATGGTTTTGTTATATGTTGTAATAAGTGTGCATCAATTTTTATGTAATAACAATGTATGTAAAGTATTGGTCGTTATAGTTGGTATCAGAGGAATGGTATAGTAAACCTTTGGAAACTTGGATTTGAAAGCCTTAGTAAGAACCCTAAGGATAATTCTAAGCATAGAACAGAATCTTAGTGTTTTAGAAATGACCATGAATAACATAGGATAAGACCTTAAGTGTGAAATTTTATTCTTGATTATGTGGTTTTCCTATTATAATTAGGGTTGCTCAAACTATTCTTCTTGGTTTTATTCAATGGATGGAACTCGAAGGAACTGTGTTATTGGGGAATGCGACAGGAAATGCAATGATTGTCCCCCGGAGCAACCAAACGTTATGGGAGCTGGAATGCATAATCTTGTAGCCAAGATCACACAAATTTCTCAAGCTATGAATCATGCAGAACATCCAAACGATCAAAGGAAGGAGCAACAATCTGTTGAATCCTTCATGAGGTAGCGTCCAACTTCTTTCAGCGGGTCTACTGATCCATTAGTTGCTGAACAATAGATTAGTACTACTGAAAAGATATTTTCAGTTCTTCAATGTTCTGATCATGATAAATTCATCCTAGAAGTGTATCATTTGGAAGGAGATGCTGACCAATGGTGGAATCTTATTAAGAATACGAGGCAAAGGGATGAAATTAAGTCCATGGACGGGGATGAGTTCAAGAACTTATTTTTCAATAAGTACTTCCCTCGTATTCTCCGAACAAAGATGGAGAAATAGTTTCTTGAACTGAAGCAAAAGGATGATGAATCTGTTGGTACTTATGAAGCAAATTATACAAGACTTGCAAGGTACGCTTCTGGTATTATTATCCAACCTGAGAGTAAGATCGATCGATTCTTTAGTGGATTAAAACCATGTATTCGAAGGGCGTTGGCCATAAGGGACTTCAATAGCTTTGAGGAAACCGTTCGATATTCTCTTAAAGTCGAGGTGCAGATTGGAGTAACCCATTAGTCATATGGGTTTGATAAGAAGAGGAAAATGGAATTCAAAGGAAAATCTAAAGAGCACACTGAATAGAATATGAGCTTTCCCTTATGCTCAAAGTGTGGAAAGAAACATGGAGGTAGTTGTCTTAAAGGGACAAGTAAATGTTTCAAATGTAGAAAGGAAGGTCATCAAGCATTTGAATGCCGCAATGATGGGAAGAAGATGTATAATGATGAAAACAAAGGAAGGCATACACAGAATGACCCTACTACACTTAAATGTTTCAAGTGCAAGGAGATGGGGCATTATGCCAATCAATGCCCAAACCCAAGGGTTGATGATGATGGTCGACGTCAACAAACTGTTAAGGCTAAAGACAAAGGAAAGTCACGTGCAATTTCTATCAGTGGTGTGGAGTACGATAATGATGTGGTGAAAGGTACACTTACCATCCAATCTAACGTAGAAAATGTTTTATTTGATTCTGGAACCACCCACTCCATTATTTCTGAAGAATTTTCTAAGGATATCACCATATTACCACAACAGTTAGATGTTGAGTTAGCTGTGACAACCCCTAATGGCACAACAGTCGCATCAAATGTTTATAATTCTTCTACGATTGAAGTTTGTGGGAATGTGCATCCTGCAAATCTTGTGATCCTTCCTACAGTGGAATTTGATGTGATTCATGGCATGGATTGGATTTCTCTTCATGGAGCTCATATCAATTGCCAAAGAAGGGAAGTCACATTTCATATTCAAGATTAATCTATGATCATCTATCGATGAAAGCATGAACATAACCTTCCAGTGGAAATTTCATCCATTTTATGTGTATTGATTCCACTAAATGAAGGTTATTTATCTCAAATGGTTGGTGAGAAACTCACGATTAAGAATATTCCCACTGTATGATAGTTTAATGATGTCTTTCCGGAGGAATTACGGGGTCTTCCACCAAACCGTGAAGTTGAGTTTTCAATAGAACTCGTACCGAATGCTTTGCCTATTTCAAAGACACCTTATAGAATGTCCCCAATTGAGTTGCAGGAATTGAAGAAGAAACTCCAAGAGAATCATGACAAGGGGTTCATACTCCCTAGTGCGTCACCTTGGGGAGCACCTGTTCTGTTTGTTAAGAAGAATGATGGATCAATGAGACTCTGCATTGATTATCGAGAACTTAACAAGATCACTATCAAGAACAAATATCCTCTCCGGTGCATTGATGACCTATTTGACCAACTACACGGAGCTCAATACTTTTCCAAGATTGATCTTCGTTCAGGGTATCATAAAATAAGGGTCAAAAGGGAGGATATACCAACGACGGCTTTCCATACAAGGTATGGACACTATGAATTTATTGTTATTCCATTTGGTCTTACTAATTCCCCTGCTATCTTCATGGATCTAATGAATAGAGTCTTTATAGACTATCTTGATCAGTTTGTGGTAGTCTTAATAGACGATATTCTTGTCTATTCAAAGAGCAAGGAAGAACATGAATATCACTTGATAATTATATTTAAGACCCTGAGAAAGGAGAAGCTCTATGCCAAATTTACCAAGTGTGAATTTTGGCTTCAAAAAGTTTCATTTTTGGGTCACATAATCTCAAAAGAGGGATATTTGTGGATCCTGCAAAAATAGAGGTTATCCAAAGATGGCCGAGACAAACAACAGTAACTGAGATCCGATGTTTTCTTGGTTTGGATGGATATTATCGACGTTTTGTGAAAGATTTCTCACAATTATCTAATCCACTCACCAAGTTGACTCGGAAAGGAGTAAAGTTTGTTTGGACGGAGTAATGTGAAGAGAATTTCAAGGAGTTGAAAAGAAGGTTATCCAGTGCACCTGTGCTCACACTGCCTTGTAGTGGAGGAAGGTTTGTGATCTACAATGATGCATCCAAGAAGGTATTGGGGTGTGTTATTATGCAAAATGATATGGTGATATATTAAGCCTCACGATAGTTGAAAATACATGAGAAAAATTACCCAACTCATGATTTGGAGTTAGTTGCGGTAATCTTTTCCATAAAGATTTAGAGGCATTACCTTTATGGTGAAAGGTGTGATATTTATACTGATCATAAAAGTTTAAAGTATATTTTCACAAAAAAGGAGCTGAATATGTTCCAAAGAAGATGGTTGGAACTGATTAAGGATTATGACTGCTCAATTCATTACCACCCTAGGAAAGCAAACAAGGTGGCAGATGCATTAAGTCGACAAGACCATGCTAGTTTATCCATGATGAGGATCACAAAAGATCCAATATTTATGGATTTACAAAGGATGGATCTTAGAATTATAATGAAAGGGGAAAAATTGTATCATTCTCAAATGAATGTTCAACAATCTATACATGTGCAGATTAAAGAGGCACAGAAAGAAGATGTCGAGTTACAAAAGAAGGTGAGAAATGTTCCTGAATTAAACCTTCATTGTGATGGGATAATAAAGTTCAGGAATCGGGTTTGTGTTCCTCCCATCCCTGAATTAAAGAAAGAGCTGATGGATGAGGCTCATAGTTCTTCATTATCTATTCATCCTGGAAGCACGAAGATGTATAGGGACCTGAAAGAGTACTTTTGGTGGGAAGGCATGAAAAGAGATGTTGATGAATATGTCTCTTGATGCTTGGTTTGTCAGCAAGTTAAAGCTGAGAGACAGAAGTCTAGGGGGATGTTACAACCATTACCCATACCTGAATGGAAATGGGAAAACAGCACTATGGGCTTTGTCACCGGACATCCTAACACATCCAAAAGAAATAATGCTATCTGGGTCATAGTTGATCATCTTACAAAGTCTGCACACTTCATCGCTATTAGAGAAGATTTCTCTCTGGATCAGCTTGCCAGGATATATGTGAAGGAAGTGGTAAGATTTCATGGAGTACCACTTTCTATTATATCTGATCGGGATCCGAGGTTTACCTCAAAGTTCTGGCGAAGTCTTCAGCATACTCTGGAAACAGAGATAAGTTTCAGCACTGCTTATCATCCTCAGACAGACGGTCAGTCTGAGAGAACAATTCAAACTCTAGAAGATATTTTGAGAGCTTGCTCTATGGATTTAAAAGGTGGTTGGGATCAACACCTACCTTTGGTGGTATTTTCTTATAATAATATCTTTCACTCTAGTATTCAGATAGATCCTTATGAAGATCTATATGGAAAGAAATGCAGGACTCCAACTTGCTGGGATGAAGTTGAGGAAAGAAAGCTATTAGCACCCGATCTCATCGATGAAATGGCAGAAAAGGTCAGATCTATTCAACAACACATAAGTGCAGCTCAGAGTCGATAGAAAAGTTATGCCGAAAACCGAAGAAAAGACCTAGAGTTTGAAGTGGGTGATAATGTGTTCTTACGAATATCTCCCTAGAAGAGGGTCATGAGATTTGGAAAGAAGGGGAAGTTGAGCCCTAGATATATCAGTCCTTTCGAAATACTGGAACATGTGGGGAAGGTAGCTTACCGATTGGTGCTTCCCCCGAATCTCTCTCAAGTTCACGATGTGTTCCATGTATCTCTCCTGAGAAAGTACATACCTGATCCTTCACATGTACTTAGCTCAGAAGTTGTACCGCTGGAGCAGGATCTTTCTTATGAAGAACAGCTGATAGAGATTCTGGACCGTAGCGAAAATGTCCTTCGAAACAAGACCACTCGATTGTTGAAAGTTTTATGGAGGAACCACCAATTAGAAGAAGATACATGGGAGCTTGAGGATATGATGAGGGAGAGGTATCCTCATCTATTTGTTACAAAGTGACGAATTTCGAGGGAAAAATTCATTTTAAGGGGGGTAGAATGTAACACCCGAGACTTTTATGTTATATAAATCATCAAAGGAATCTTTTTCTACACACAACACTTGTTTGGATTTATTTACACGAAATCGCAACCTTCCTCGATAGCTTGCGTCGTACGCAATACCGAGTTTCACTAAACAATGATATGCTAATAAAATATTATTAAAACTAGCCGTTTTGAATAGTAATAACCACTATTTAAAATTTTATAAATTTTATTTTTCAAAATGTTCTTCATTTATTGATTCGGAATATCGAAATTATCCTAGTGTGAAATTTTGGTATTTTTCTGAAAACTTTCAATTTTTTATGAATAGTGAAACCACTAAGTGGTAGATAAAAAAACTGAATTTTTCATAAAACATAATTTTACCACTTCTCTGAGTGGAATTTCAAAAATCCTAGAGACATGGTTGATGTCAGTAAGTAAAATGTTGTTCAATGAGATGAAAATAATTTCTGGTGAATAGTAACTTTATACTTTTATTTACCACGGTTAAAAGTAAATAGGGTAATTAAGGGTAAAAATGATATTATTATTACCCTAAAACATGTCCTAATTCTAATGGATAAGTGAAATTAGACCAAAAACAAACTTAGGAATAAAATATGACCATTTAGGCCCACATGGATTTGATTAGGACATTTATTATTAATTTATTTAAAGAAGGGTTAAAATAGTTAAAATCAATGTTTAATAAGTAAATAATTTTTAATATAAGGATATATATATGATAAATTCGACTATAAATATTCATTATAAATATAAAAATATTTCCTACATAATGGTATTTTATTTGTAATTTTTAGACATTAAATAATTTAATTTATTTATGACACAAAGATGATGCAGTATTTATCTTATTAATGAAATATTGACATAATTGATGTTATAAATACCCAAATAAATTTAATTTGATACTTTTTATGAATTACACTACTTTTATTGGTTAATATGACATGTTATTATTGATTTAACTAAATTTTTTCGAACTAATCATTCTATTATAATTTTCACAAAAATCAATTACTAAATAGTGTCAAAATTGACATAAAATAGTTTTTAAAAAACATATTATATTATTAATTGTTATTTTATTTCTAAAAATATAATGTTTGGCCAAATTAATTAGATAAGGTTATATATATTAATAATAAACAACTTGGGGTTCTTTTGGCTGCTTATAGTAAGTTTATTAACCTTATAGTATAAGAACACAAGAAGACACGGTAAAAGTAATATTAGTTAACTTAATGTTAAATCTAAATGATAATGTTAAAATAGGAACCTAAACTTGTATAAATTCTATTGGAAGAGATAATTTCGACCCATACCCCCCTTATCTTCAAAATAAATCAATTTAGAGCTATTTATAACCGAACTTGACTTTATAATAAAATAATATTTTTAGTTTTTCCAAAGGAGCCCCTCTCCTCCCTTATAAAAGGGAACATCCTCCCTCTCTTTCTCACACCACTTTGAGCCTTCATGCTCGGGAAACCCCTGCAAAATTCTCCTATCCACTTCCCTAGAGACATCCTAGAGGTCCTGGTCTTCTTCAAAGAACAATTTTATTTCCCTAAAAGGAGGTCTCAAAGAAGCACTTCAAAGAAGAGGTAATGTCTGTTACCGATTCTTTCATCTTTATTTCTTATTCCACTTAATCTTCTTTAGTTGTTTCATTATGAAGTAATAACATCAGTATCCCTCATATACTTATATGTTATTATATGTATGAAACAACCCTATTTAACCGTCTATCCATCCTACGGAAAATGGAATCACCGCGCATGCATACGTACGGAATACCGTCTCCACGCTGTGGTGTAATCTATTTTCCACCACCACCTTACTTGGATGGATATAATGGTGTAAATAATAAATATATTTGACTATTGTAATGTGATATTGATTCTGAAATAGTATACATCCACTCCAATACAATTCATCAATCATGAGAACGATATCATCGCTCGTGCGTACGTACGGACTACGGTCTCCACGACGCGATTAGATTGATTCTCCACGTTAACCATTCATGAATGATTATAAAGTATATATAATAAGTAATCATGAAATATATGACATAATAATACTACTGGATATATATATATATATATATATATGTCATCTACTTAATTCAACTCAATTCAATATGGATACAAAAACAGTGTTCATGCGTACGTACGGCCTACCGTCTCCATGAATGGTGTATTTCATTACATTTACTGATCCGTTATATATATGTATATTTTGAATATATATTATATATAAATCATGTTTTATATTCTTTAATTAAGTAATCATGATCTAAGTAATCATATGAATAATTACAAGTCAAAAGATGGATGACAAATGAAACGATTTTACCCAAAACGCTCTTTAACATGGAATTTACAAAAATGACGTGTAAAATAAAGTCATATGTGAACCTTATATGATATCATAACAATGATTATGATTCTGTAATAAATCAATAACATTATTTAAATCATTATACAGGAGGTTCGGACACGTACAAAGCATATCAGACCTAAGATAAGGGAAAATATCACAATCCCATTTTTATCCGAGATTGTTTATACTTTGGTATTTACTAGGGTGTATTTTATCATCCACATTCATGTTTCCTCAATATGTAATATTATATCCATCCACCTACAATTGTATAAATCCAATTTTACCCTTAGGTTTGTTTTTAGTAAAAGATATGAAAGGGTTCTTTTGTCGGTTTTCGTACGAGGTACTTTTTTTACTTTTTCGAAAAAAGTACGAGAAGAATGTTTTTTTAACCTATACAGCATGAATGAATTTTTAAAACATTATTTCCAAGAAGCTTCATTTACATTTTTAAAGTTTATTTTTAATCACCTTCTTTTAGTTTTAAATTCTATGAAATGTTAAGAAAGGAAAAATGTTTTTGATGTAGGAAGGATATTTTCCACAAGAATGGAGTTCAAGTGTTTTATCAAAATTATTTTCCATTTAAGATAATATAGGGTTTTGTTTCTATAACTATTATTACATTTATTTGACTATGTTGTGATGGTAATATTTTTATGAATTCCTTCATCTTATATGAATTGTTTTATGATGTCATGATGTTTATGAATTCCTTTTTTATTACATGGGTTATGCTATGATGTATGTTTTATGATTTTGTGGCACACATAAGAATGGTATCATTATGAGATGGGTGGGACCTATATCTCCCTCAAATGCATTGGGTAAAGATTTTATATCTCATGATATAGACATGGCTGGAACGGCAGGTTAAACCGGTTCAGTGAAACAGGACTGAAATGAGAAGTGAACTCGGTTCAGAAATAGACTTTGTCCACTAAGATAGTCTTGGCAATGAGTCTTGACTAACAAGAAATGATTCTCAATGATTATGTGTGTATGCCAAAATATTTCATGTTTTATGTTATGATTATTGGGATTACATTTCACTACTATGATTTATCCCATGTTATGAAATTATGATTTCTTTTGCAGGTTAAGATTTCCAAAAGTTGTGTTCTTATGTATATGATGTGATTGATATTTCTTTCGTTTACCGTTACTGAGCATTTGAGCTCACCCTTTTCTATGTTTTATTTCCCCAGGTCAGGAAGAAGGATTTTAAGTATAATATGCCAAAAAGGGACTCAAGATATGATGAAATAAATGGGAGGCAAAGTAGATGATTTATTAACCAGTTGTTTATGCTTTCAATTTTCTAAAGGCACTATACCTATACGGTCCTTTCATGGTTTTGTTATATGTTGTAATAAGTGTGCTTCAATTTTGAAGTAATAACAATGTATGTAAAGTATGGGTCGTTATATATACAATGGTGAAAATAGTCATTACATATTTAGGAAAATATCAGTATCATTTACTTTTTTAAAATGTATCTAAATAACTCTAGCATCATCATTAAATTAGGTATGGAAATTATCAAAATTTTAATTATAGATATTATATACATTATAGGTATTTTTTGATGTTCCTGATGCATAACGTCTTTCATGTTGGTTTTTTATTAAAATATATTCGTTATTTCATTCTAAACTTCATTAAAAGAAGTGGATCTCATAGTCTTTATGTAAATATAATTTAGAAGATCCCCATGTAATGTAAAATTTTATTTTTAATTATTATAATGAATCATATTATTTTCATCTATCATGTATATTTATAATGAAACATTAACCTACATAACATGTATTATTATAGAGAAATCATCAAGATCTAGATATCAAAAATTTTAAAACACTGTATAATTCAAATCTAATAAACAATTCTATAAAATATAGCTACCCATTTATCATTAATTGTTTTATCTAAAATAAATATATGTAATATATTTTACACAACTAACATAAACGTTGATACCAATTTTTTCAACCTGATACACTCGTAGAGGGGAGGGATAAATTATATTGTGAATATTTTATTTATTCATTCATTATATCTCATTCCCTTGTTTATAGGAACAGTTTGAACCAATTTCATCTAGTATGATATCTACAACAAAATAGAAATTTAAAATATGGAACAATAATTTTACTTCTTTCATCATTAAGAACTAATCCATATGGAATATTCATAGTGTTTTTTAGGTGCACTAGGATACAATAATCATTACTAGTTTTGTGGAAAGAATGTTTTTTCAAAATAATTATTTTCAAGGATCACTAACATTATAATTTTATTTAGGGAATTGAACATTTCCTCCCTTATATTACTTCTGGTGACTCTTTGCATAATCTTTCTAATGGATGTATAATCATTTTATCGATATGAAGATTTCATTCGTATTATAAATAACATGTTCTTCTAATTGCATCATGAACAATAGAGTATAAATGAACTAATTCAAGAATTTCCTCTTGTATGGTTTTACCAAAACACCATTGTTAACCACAATAAATTCACCTAGGGTCCACTAAACATGTTTCTATAAAGTTCCTTCACTCACTCTTGGTTTACAGAAGTCATTTTCTTAAACTACATTTACAAATGTGATTTTTTTTGAGTGAATCTCATTAAAAATAATTTTATTCAGTTAAATCCAATTGACCCTTTCCCACAAAACTCCTTCTCATTTCACTATTTCTTAACATTGACTATTAAATTCCATCCACCCAGGTCAATTTAATTATCTTCTTCCTAGAATATACATTCACCTAGGATAGTTATTTCATGTTCCCCTCATGGAATTTTCATTTCATATATTACTTCTCCTAGATAATTCCCCCATGTTTAGATAATCCAAGTATACCTATTCATGTCATCATTGTATGAAAGGATATCCTCTAATAATACACTAAATATTTTCTCAACATTACTCTCTAATTTATCAAGGGATTATATAATATTTATAGGAATAACCAATACTTCTCACATCTCTATTCACTCTAATGATAGTAGTGTATCATTCAAAAAAAATTATTTATATAATTCATTTTATAACAACCCACACCAATCATACATGAAAACTAAATCTTCAAAGTTGAACATTTATTAGATAATATAATGATCCATGCTAAAAATTTATAGGTATTGTGCCATTTGGCAACTCAGATACAAAAAAAATTGGTTTTTAATTTTACCTTATCATCTCCCACTAAATTGTTCATAACTTTGCCCATTGCTAATCATGCCACAAAGAATATCTTTCGTCATATCCTTGAAAAAAACATAATAATGGGTCAGTTTAAATGGCCTTTAAGGGTAAACGAGGTAGATTTCAACATTACATGATAACATGGGTATATGAATAATAGAATAACATTTTAAAATCTCACCCTATATTATATAGATAATAAACCAGAGTCTTGGAATAAATCAGGAAGATTAATATGACATGAATTATAATGAATAAAAGAACATGATCGAAGAGAAAATAACATTAAAAAATGATATATATTTGTGGCATACCAATTGGGACTTAAAATAATTACCTTAATAGTCAATACTAAATGAGAAGACTATCATAGTGCATTAGGTTCACTCCCCACCCCATCGTAGTAGTCAATTTTCACACCCCTGAATATCTTAGTAGATTAAGATCACAACCAAGCCCATAATAGTAGTCAAGTATCACACTCAATACATTCATAATGGTTTGGGTTCCCTCCCTAATACAGTATAGTATTCATGGTTCACTCGCATAACTAACATTGTGAAAAATTTAGTTACTTAATTGTGTTTAATATTTATTCTATTCAGGTTTATCCCATGAGATATAAAATTTTTCCCAATGATTTAAAGGGAGATATAGTACCCGCCCATCCTTGGTTATAATGTGAACACCTTTCCTATGTTATAATGTAACCATTTTCATTTGTTATAATGTAACCACCATCAGATTATGAAAACCATACATATGTGCTCCATAGGATAGTAAAATATTCATCGTATTAGAAAAGTTGTAAGGAAATGTGGTTCATAAATATTTCATCATATCCGAACTCATGAAGTGAAATATTTTTCATACACACTTCTTTATAGAATAACCAATGTAAAATAAACTGGTTTAATAAAAATCTTACCATTTCATATTATAAAGTCCAATGTAAATTAAATGTGTTTCAAACATATCTTACTATTATTATATTAAAACATATAAAGAAATTATAATGTAGGTATTGAAGTATCATATCCACCATGAAGCATATGTATCATCAAATTTTATAATCATTAATGGAAAATTATTTTGAAAAAACATTAGGAACATTTTATTAGGAAAATAAACTTTTCAAATCCATTTTTTGAAAACTAAAAGATTAAATAATATACTAAATATTATTTTCATTCAAAATAAACATTAGAACTTATAATTTATTAATAAAAAATTTGAGTGGTCATGATGGGGAGAAGTTTTATTCATGTCATACATGTTAAAAAAATGATTTTATTCACATTTTTGGTAAAATCCAAACAAGATTGTTTTTAAAGATGACATGAATATAACTTTTAAATCAATGTTTAATAAAAAACATGGGGGGAAATTTATGTAAAAAATAATTCAATAATCCTAAAATCCCTCTTAAAATTTATTTTAGAAAACATGGACACTGTAGAAGTAGTATTGTAGACCAAAGAGATAACTAAAGTCGGTTTTTCATAAGAACACTCATTTGGACTCTTGAAAACATAACGTGAGTAAAATTAATAGAAAAGAATTATTTAAGTAAATAATGATAGGTGAATAAAATTCACGATTTTATTAAAAGGTATATCATATGAACGCATCATTGGAAGTATACCATCAATAATCTAGATAAACAATTTTATTTTTACATTATACCGTTAACACATTAATATATTTTTATTAGTAAGTACAATGAATTTATGAAAATTATATGGATAGGTATATCCCAATAATTTTCATTAAAAAATATAAAATTAAATCATGTTAATATACATACCAAAAAAAAAAGAAACAAGTTTTTATCACAACATGTGTCCCATAGAAACAAAATTAAGATGAGATTCCCTTGTCGGTATTGGTATATTTTGAATTATAAGCTTAAGAAAAGAATTATTTTTAATGAAACATTAGCTGTCATGAGAATAAATAAATTCATGATATTAAATTTAACTTGTATTTATATACACCTCATAAAGTAAGATAGGTTTATAATGAAATATATGCGCCAAATAAGGAAACTTGAGAGGAAATTACAATACCATATGTATTGACCTCTTTCATACACGTACAGATCTACTTCACTTAGAATAACCACCATTGGATATCTTATTATGGACCATAATATTGGTCTATTGGGAACACCAAGATCAATAGAAAATTGATCTAGATTTTAGGTAGAGTATTTAATAGGGAATGTTCAGGCCAAAGGGCATATGTGGTTTGATGAAGTGATGGGAGAAAGTTTAATTTTATAATTCGGTAGGAGTGTAATTTTTTTAATAACAAAAATATTAAACAATAGGAATAAAATCTCACCCAATGTTCATTTTTTTTTAAAATTTAGTGGATAAATTATATGTTTGATTCATTACTCCACCAAATAAATAGATGTTTTAAACATGTTATTCCTTGGCCATTAGTTTTGCTTATTTTTTCAAGTTTGGTTTTCACCAAGATAACTTTTATCATTTTATTAAACTCAATAATTTATCAATTAAATTTGAAATTAATTGTTCCTTATTAGAAAAATTGGACCCAAATATATGTAAAATATAATATAATTAATTTATTAAAAATCATGTGTGTGTGTATAATTAATTTTTACACAAGCATATATAATGTGTAAAACCTCATTTTAACATTAATCATGAAAAATAATCTTAATTATATTTATTAATAATAATGACCAAAAATTATTTTTAATGTATTATAAAATAAAAAATACTGAAATTAAAAATATGAAATCAATATTTACTAATTGATATCATAGATGTTGGAGAATTCAATATAAGTTTAATTCGATATACCTTATTAGGGATTCCAAAGTGAAAAATTGAAAATTAATATTATGTTTTTATAAGAAAATTCAATTCAATGTTGATTTAGATAAATTGAATTAGGTTAAATAAATATATTATTTTTCTAATTTTCCTTTTTGAACCATATTCAAATAAAATGGTTCTTAATGATTCTATAAATGTAACATCTTGAGATTTTGTGAAATAATTTTTTTCAAATTAATTTATCCTTTTGGATATTTTTGATTTCATGAAACGTTGAAGATAATTTATTTTATTTAAACTATATATATCTTTTATTATATTCAACACCAAGTTCATAATGCATTAAACACAACATAAAATTTTTCTTTCTCTACACAGAACAACAAGGTTAGCTTGTGTTATATATAACAATGAATTTCTATGATGACTTTCATAACAAACAAGACTGAGGTTTATCGGACAATAATATATTATTAAAATATGACTATTTTATATAATTTTATAAGCCCATAACACCAAAGATGAGGTTATTAATTTTTTTAACTAATTAAAGATAAAATATGGTTTACATAATATAACATGAATTTATATGTTTCTAATTAATTATAAATCAATAGGATAACTTATTGAATATAAAAGAAAATATTTTTATGGAAACAATGATATTTTACCTAAATAAATTAAATTTTAATTTGTTATATAAATGAACTAAGATGAATATTTATTTCACATGGAACTTACTTGGTGTATGTTAAACACAAAACCAACATGGTGTGTGACACGATGTGCAGTACATGCAACAACGACTAAGCGTAGGATGCACACAACACTAAGTTCTACGAAACATATTTTTTTCTAATAGTTGTTATAATGAAACAATTATAACCTAACCATTAAATATAGTTATATTAATAGTAAAAACTACTTTTAATATATTTTTATAACAGTATTATATAAATGATACATATTTCTAATGAATCATTTGATATTAGGTAAAGTCCATTAATGTCTACGAATATTGTCTCCTCGAAAAACCACTTCCAATAAAAAAATTGTTTTTAGAAATATTTATAAATTTAATTTTATAATATAAAATTAATTGTTTAATTTATAACATTGAAATTATCCTAGGGTTAATTTTTTTGATTTTTCTGAGAAACATAATTTTTATATATATACAGAATAGTACAACTTTTAGTTAAAAAATGATTTTATCTTTAATTAATTATGAATAAAAATTGGTATTATCAATTTTTTAATATAAATTTAGATTAAAATTCTATATAATAATAAAATTTAATTCATTATAATCAAATTCAATTTCAAATTTAATATAAAATCATCACAATCTTTTTATCATTTTTCTACTTACAAAACCTATTATTTCATCTCGGTTATGAGATTAACATTAATCTAAATTATTTTTTCTTCTGTGATTTAAATATTAAAAAATTAAAAAACAATATTTTATTGAATATAATATTTATATACTATTCATAAAATTTTTATTTTTACAAAATTTCATACTAAAAATACTTAAAATGAATCACAGCGATTAAGGCCAAATTAATATTAATTGGGGACTAAACCTTAAAATTAAAAACCAAAATGATCTAGAAACATGTCCAAAATTACTTTTATGTCCATAGTTCATCCTTTAAACTTCCATTATTGAGTTTTTCTATTTCTTATTCCTTTTTTAGGTAAGAATAAGTGGGCACATAACTTGTTTTCAAAAATTCCATGTCAGTCCTTTTCCATCCCTATAAAAAACCAAGTCTCCCACTTCCTCACACCTCTCAAAAATAATAACCATTTCCTAATCCTAACAAATATAAAAAAGACATAAATCCTCACTTTATCCCAAAATCTTTCCCTTTTAAATAAGGTAGTCCAAGAAATCCTTTTGTCACAAACCCAAATGAGTTACCTGATTAAGATGTAACATCTTCTCTGAAGTCTTTTATTTTATTTTATATCTACATCCCTTAAAAATCACATAATTATATGATTATATAAAAACATTTTCCTGAATATATTAGAAGGTTTTTATTTAAATGGGTCAACCAAAATGTACACACTCCTACATCTAATGGGTAACAAAAATTTTCTTCTATGTACGGTGAACAACTACCTCGCGAAACAATGATTGTTCATTTTTGAATTATAACCATCCCTGGGGTCTTTATAATGGAAATTATTTTTATTTATGATATATATTATATTTATAATATCGTTAGGGTTATGAAATTTGTATTTGTAACATACCATTCGTTTTCCATCTTACGTAAATACGATAATTTTGTTTGTGGATGTGTGGACTACCGCCCCCTCAAAGCAATATGATTTGATCATACACTTCATGGATTGTGTTAAGGATTGTTTTAGTAAATATATATGATACATATGATACCAGAAAATAATTAAATAATGATATATATATATGTATATATATATATGTGTGTGTGTATTTTACTTCCTTTTCTCAACATGACATGTAATGTTAAATAGCGTTCATGCGTACGCACAACATAACGTCTCCATGAACGGTGTATTAAATTTTATACATACATATTATATAAATTATTATGGTATAAAAATACATTATATACGAGATATATTTTTCATTATTTACATTTTGGAATCATTATATAAGTATAAGTACCAACAATAAAACAAATTAAGACAGATAAGAAAAACAAATTTAATATTACCTGAAGTGAAACCATAACATTGGATGAATAATAAGTGGGTAATATATGCTTGTAATAAAATCATATATGGTATTATATATAATAATATTGTCCTATTAAATATATCTAACAAATTTATATTTAATATATACATCATTTGAATGAGTACGACAAGAGTGAAGACACAAGGTAAGGGGATTTCTACTCACTCTTTATTTTCATGCGATAAAAACTATGTTTTTGACTCATTACATTTGTGTGGTATATATATTGAACCTAACTATATTATATGTATCATTTAATAAATTTTATGGGTATTACCATATCCATTTTATAAACATTATTTCATGGGTTTTATGTTCCAAATGTTACCAAATTAGAAAAAAACAATTTTTTCAAATTTCATTATTTTAGACTAATCTATTGTTGTGAAACTAAATTCGTTTTTTGACATGTATATACTTCCATGATATATAATTATTCTCTTTATTTTCATGATATTTTAAGAATAATGAAATTTCCTTTTACTTCATGAAAATTATTGTCCTAAATAACCAATATTTAATTGTTTGTTGAAACTATCTCATTGCTTTTAGATATTGTTAATGACTACGCATCATTGAGGTAATATTATGATAAATCAATAAAGAAAACTCATGAATTTCCTTATCCAATATTTATTCTATAAATCCTCTTCTGTTAGTATCGTTTTTTCCACTCTTCTGTACTTAATATAATTTTTTTAGTAAAATATGATCGTCTCTCTCTTCTCTCTGAAATCTATTGTATTAAAATAACATGTTTCAAAAACAATTTCAAAATATATATGAAGATAATTTTCAACGAAAAATAATTTAAATTGTTTTTATTGTTTTTAATGATTAAAATATATTTTTTTGAAATTATTTTCAAATAAAAAGATTTTAAATTGTTTTTATGTTATTAAAATATATTTTTTCAAATATTAAATGATATTTTATTAATTAAATGTTTTTTAAAAGAACTTTAAAAATTATTTCCCATCTATGAGAACTTCAATTGTAGTTACTCATGCTTTTTTGGGGAATTTATTCAATGTTTCCATTCATATTATTTCTCTAAATGGATTTCGTTTTGATCTAAAGATGTTTATGAAACTTGTTTCTATTTCATGGGTTTTATGCTTTGGAAACCCTATTTTGTTATGGGATATGATGAAATGATTATGAAACCTATCTTTTTTCATAGGTTATGATATGATTACATCTTAAAAATACCCATTTAATTTTATGGGTTATGATTTGATTTTTAATAATCGTATGGCACATGTATGTATGATTTAATTATGAGACTGGTGGGACCAATATCCCTCTCCAATGCATTGGATAAATATTTATATCTCATGGGATATAATAATATGGTATTGGGACATATCCTTGACTACTAAGAAGGTCATGGGATACAACTATGAATACAAAGATGATATGAGGAGTGAACTCATGCTACTAAGATGGCCATGGGAGAGAACCATGACTAACAAGATGGTATGGGGAGTGATCCCAAACTACTAACATGGTATTGGAAGTGATGACCTGGATACTATGGAAATAATTATATGTTTATGTGTATTGTATAATTTATTTTTTATTATCATTTAATGCTTTCATGGATTATGTTTGTCATTTTCTTATGACTCATGTATTAAAAAATTCCATTATTTATGGTATGAATCATGTATATAATCGTTAATATATAGGGCATGACATTATATTTTCATGATCATGTTCTCATACCCTTATGGTCAGGATTATTCTTACATATCAATCTTGTATATCCTTACCATTCATTTGAGCTAACCCCATTCTTATGTTACCTTTTCCAATATTATGAAGAAAGGTTTTTGGGAGAATTATTAAAGGGGGAGATATTTATAGGAGATGTTGAAGACCTTTCAACAGGGAAAATAATTTTGTTTCCATGTTTCCAATGAAACGAAACTATTATGGTCCTTGGGCATGCATTTTTGGAATGTACTAAAAATATATCTAAAATAAGGTAATATCCAGGTATGTTAAGCCTTGAGTTCTATAGTTGGTATCATTGGAATGGTTTTGAAAATCATTGGAATCTAGGATGAGAAATCTTTAGTGGGATCCCAAGGTATATTTAAAAGGATATTTCATGGTGTGTATCTTATGATAAGTATAAAGATAAACCAATTTTTAGAAAAATGTCTTTTAATTTTGGTAATGGGTCGAGTGTGTGGGTTCTAGAAATATATTTATTTCTTGAAACTAAAATTGAATGTGGCTATGAAATAGATGTTCCAGGGGAAAACACTCTTAGAAGATGTTTCAGGCCTATCGATGGGTAATTGGGTACATGAAAATGGTCCTTTTTGTAAACCTGGTTTTACACTCCTCAGGGATTTTCTTTGGAAATTACCAAACTCTTCAAAAACCATCATGAGTGATATAGATATATGTTTTCATGGAAAAACCAAGGATGAACCTAGGGTTCCATATATTAAGTAATGTTTCATGATTTTGAAATCCCATTACTAAATATTTTCATTTCCACGTGGTTTTCTATAATGATAACTAATTCTTAAACTATGCTTCTGATTTTAGTCAATGGTAGGAACAAAAAATAACTAGATTAATGTAGAATGTGATGGATGATGTGTTGATGATCAGTCAAGTGGGATGATTTTTGGAGTGATGGATTTAAAGATCATTCCTAATTAGTATTCAATGAAAATTGTTAATATTTTGTACCTTAACATACCCTTGGACGGACCAATTAAGCGAAAGAAGGATTTCACGAAGATTTTTGGTAATTGTGACCACAAATGAAAGAAGATTTGGTTTCCTTTGGTCCAAGAATGCTGAATGAATCACCTAATGTAATTTCATAGAGTATTATGAAGATGTTTTGATAGTTGAAAATATGGACACAATGAATGTGATTGTAAGGTGAAAATGATGAGTTTTATTTGTGAAGTAGATGAGAATATTAGCCTCCCTAAGAGATAAATGAATGTTAATTATTTTAAATGTGGAATAAATTGTCATTATACAACTCAATGTACCAAGAGGAAATATCATAAAGTGGATAAACATGGTGGAATGAGTAATGGATAAATTGATTATGATTATGATATTACATAAGAAATGTAAAAGGAAAGATGAATCATTTAATATTTTTTGGTTTCCTTGTTAATGTATTAAGGATGAAGTATAATAATCAATGTTTATTTTTATTTTTTCAAGAAAATGTTAATAGAATGATGAAATATAATTTTTTTTTTCTATAAATTTTTTTTTCTAGGTATTTAAATTTTATGTTGAATTTTACAAATGTACTTGTGGAGTGATATAACGACAAGGTGATATTTTGGCTAAGGGATGAGATCACTAGATATTTTCTTTATATTAAGATAATGATATTGTGAATGATTAAACTGGATGATACTGATTACCATGGATCAAAGTAATTAATTGTTAATATATGGGTTATTCAATCATTTTGGATGATTACATGATTTTTGGATTCAAGGAATATATCCAGTATACATTGGAATAATTAAGGATGCATGTTTTCCAAAATATTTATAGTAAATATGGTAATTACCATGTTTCAATAGAATATACGACATGGATATTCACATGTTTGGAATGTGACTAAAAAGTGGCAAACTGTTATATATAGGTGATAGATTTTATGCTCATTTCATGAATTTATTTCCAAATCAATGGATTTCTATCTTTTGGAGGGGTTATAAGGTTAACCATTCAAGAAAAATTTTAGTCAAAATTCAGAGTAGTTATTTATGTATTGAGTTTATATTTAAAACCATGGATAAATAATTATATATTTATTATACTTCATTCATGGATTTATATAATATTTATTATGGAAATTATATAAATGTTGTTTTAAAACAGTACATCATTTGTGTCTGGTGACAACCAATCAAGTCCAACAATGTCAGGAGTCTTGAACCCATGAATGAAGGACGGTTAGGGTTTCACGCCTGCCACTAGCCTACGTGATGTCCTAGTAAATGTATAATTATTTTTAATGAATAAATATGAATGAATAATTGGTTGTGTTACATTTTATGATTACAGATTAATGTATTTTTTTTAATTAAGAGACAAATAGTTTGAATTTTCATTCTTTTATGTGCCTTAAGATCTATTAAAAGTGTATTTTAGTGCATTGTGCATCAAAGTTAATTTTTGTAAATTCATTTATGGGTGTGATGCATGTATATGAAATTATCCAAATCACAAAAAAATAATTATTTTTTTATATAAATACATCAATAATTACTAAATGTTCTGAAAGTGATTAAAAAATTTTTCTTAATACCATAAATGTTTTTCGTACCGATGGACTATTAAATCATCATAGATTTATAATGTTGAGGCCCTAAAATTTTCTTTTATAATTCACTTTTTTGTGATTGATGACCTCAATCATTCCCTATAAATATTTACACTTTTCCTTCATTTCCAATCATTACTCCCAGCCTATTTTTTCTTATAGGGAAACCCAATTATATGTTACATTGGGTAACTGTTATGGTTATAACTTTCCTGTTTTTAAGGTAGAGTTAGAATTAATTTTTACAATGTGGGTCTCTATGATTGAAACTTTCATGTATTGAACCATTTATAACCTAGATGAATTTGGAGGGTGAAATTTAGTTTAAGTTGGTAGAATGTAACACACCATGATTTTTTAAATTATTTTTTTCAAAATAATTTATCGTTTTTGATATTTTTCATTTCATGTAACACTGAAGAGTTTTTATTTTATTGAAGCACCGTGTTTGGAAAATATTTTAAAAAACACCAAGTTCATCATTCATTACACGCGGAAAAAAATTTGGCTTTCTCTACATGGAACACATAGATTAGATTGGGTTATATAGACCAATAAATTTCATCTGTGACTTGCATAACATGGAAGGTCGAGGTTTATCAAACAATAATATATTATTAAAATATTATTATCTAATATAATAAGGTAAAACATTGACATTAAATTATATTTTACAAATAATATTATCAAATAAATTTAAATATATGGTTTATACAATATAATATGAATTAATTGGTTAACAATTAATTATAAATTAATATGAAAACCAATTGAATATAAAAGTAAATACTATTATGATCAAAAATTTGTTTTACCCTTATAAATGAAATTTTAATTTATTTCTTGTAACGAACTATGTAAAACATTCCTTTCACAAGGAACTGACTTGCCATACATGGAATCCAACAACATCTTGGAGTATGACTGGTTGTACATTACACACAATACCGATATGGGGTATAATGCACACAATAATGAGTTTATATGAAACATAATTATTATAAAATTATTTAAATGAGATACTTATAAACTAGAAATTAAACATATTTATTATAATAGTAAGAAATAATTTTCAAATATTGTTTTAATTGTTTTATATAAATAATATATATTGTTAATGAAACATATGACTTTTGGAAAAGTCCTTTTATGTTTAAAAATATTGTTTTCTCAGATCAAACTATTTTAATAATTAAATTAATTTTAGACATATTTAGAATTATTTTTGATAATATAGACATAATTTTTGAATTAAGAATGTTGATATTAGACTAGGGGGATTTTATTTGATTTTAAATAGAAACATCATTTTTTGATGAATAGTAAAAAGTACTACTTTTTCTTTAAAAACAACATTTTTGTTTTATTAATTATTAATGTTAAATCTTATTATAAATTTGTTTTAATATCCAATTAAACAAATATTAAATCTATTAATACAATTTAATTCAATAAGATTGAATTCACGTTGAAATTGAATATAAAATCTGAAAAAACTTTTGAACATTTTTCTACTTAAAAAAACCATTATCTCATCTCATCTATTGGATTATAATTAATAATAATTTTTCCAATTTTATGATTTGAAATTCAAAAAAAATATAACATAAAAAATTTTATTCAGTATAATATTTATATTCTAATAATAAAAAGTGAATTTCATACAAAATAATAAGTAAATGTGATTAAACTTAATCACAACGATTAATGCCAAATTATGCATAATTAAGGACAAAACCCTAAAACAAAGGGCCCAAATGATCTATCCAATAATACAAAACACATTATATGTACATAGTTAGGCCATACACATTCTATTATTGTGTTTTTTACTTTTAATGACATTTTATGTAAGAACATGTTACCCCTAACAAGTTTCATAAAATTCCAAATGGGTCATTTTCCTTACCTATTAAAATCCACCACTTCTCCCACTTACTCAGACATATAAAACCTCTTATGTTTGGGTAATACCTCAAAAAACATCCCAGATATCTTACCTTCCTCTTTTAATCCTTTCCTTGTGTTGAAGGAAATCCAATGAAGCATTTTCACACAAACAAAATAGAGTTTCCCGATTAAGAGGTAACATATTTTGTGAAATAAAATATTTTATTTTCCTTCTCCACCGCTCCAATTTTTATTATTATATATTTATATAAAAAAGTGTCATAAATATAGTAGTATTTTATTACATAAATGATTAAACCTATACTCACACACACCTCCATCTAATGGGCAATGAATATACTATGTCTGTGTACAGAGAACTATTACCTCACAAAATTATGATCGTTCATTTTTTCCATTACCACCTATCATGGCAGACATTAAGATGAATAATGTTTTTATATAAGATATATATTATATTTATAGTGTCTTTATTTTTATGTAATTTTTATTTGGAACATACATTTTATGCTTTGCATCTTATGTAAATACAATAATTTTGTTTGCGGAAGTGTGCACAATTTCCCTCTCAAAGTGATATCATTTGTTCTTACATTATATGGATAGTATTAATGATGGTTTTAGTTAATATATATATTATAAATTGATATAGAAAAACATCTTTAATAATTATATATTTACTTATTTTTATTTTACTTTCTTTCACTCAACACAACAATTAAACAGGACTACAGTTCATGCGTACGTACGGCCTACCATCTCCTTAAGCATTATATTCCATTTCATAATTATATATTATATATATTATTTTAATAAAAATAAATTTTTAATAAATGGTATTTATATCATTTTTTACATTATGGAATAATTATATAAGTATAAGAACAAAAAAGATAACAAATTAAGACACGTATGAAAAAAAAGAATATTAACAGAAGTGAAACCTTAACATATCATGGTTAAGAAGAAGGTAATATAAGTCCATAATAAAACCATATATGTTATTAGATATAATAATATGGTTCTATAAAATATATATAATAAATTTATATTTATTTTACAGGTTTTTTGAACGAGTATGATGATAGTCAAGAAACAAGATAAGGGGTTTTGTCCTCACTTTTTATTTTCAAGAGATAATTACCTTGATAGCCACTAAAATAATTTTATTTGGTTATGACATACCCATGATTTTATTAAATTAATATTTTATTAAATTTATGGGTATTGAAAAATTCCTTTTGTGAATCCATTTTCATGTGTTTTATGATCCAAAAGTTACTAAATCAGTAAAAAATGTTTTGTCTCAAATTGCCTTCATTGAGAATCATGTATTGTTATGCACCTAAACACTTTTTAGATTTTTATATACTTCCATGTTATGTCATGAATCATATTAATTTAATTATATTTTAATCTTCATGTGATTTTCCTTTATTGGAGGACAAGTATAGTCCCACGTAACCAAGTGGTAAGAGTTTATTAAAACAATCTCATAGCTTTTGAGATTTATAAGGATTATTCGTCTTTGATTAAATCTTATTACCCATCTCATAAGAATTTTATTGAGTTTCCTTACCAACTATTTATTCTATAAATCCTTATATGTTAGTACCATTTTCCACTATTTTGTACTTAATATAATATTTTTTATTAAAATATGATCATCTCTCTCTTCAGTCAGAAATCTATTTTATTCAGAACCATGTTTTCGAAAAAAAATTCAAAAAATTCATGATGATAATTGTAATGAAAATTTTATTTTAAAAATGTTTTATTGCTTTCACAGATTCGTTTTATTTTTTTCCAAATATGTTTTCAACAAAAAATGTTTTAAAAACGTTTTTATGTTATAATGTCATTTTTTCAAATAATAAATGATATTTTCCTCAAGATATGTTTTTAATTGATATTTGAAAATTATTTACCATATATGATAACATCTATTGGTGTTACTCATGAATTTATGGGGAATTTATTCAATATTTTTATTCATATTATTCTCTTAATGGATTATTTTTTGATGTAATGATTTTTATGAAACTCATTTCTCAATCATGGGTTATATGCATTTGAAACCAGCTTCTTTTCATAGGTTGTGATGAATTAATAATTAAAAAATTATTTTTCTATAGGATATGATATGATTACATGTTTATTGTATCCATTTCATTTCATGGGTTATGGTATTATTTTTAATGGTCTTTTGGAACATGTATGTATGATTTCATTATGAGATTGGTGGGACCTATATCTCATGACAATGTATTGGGTAAAGATTAATATCTCATGAAATAGACTAATATGGTATTGGGAGATAACCTTGACTACTAAGATGGTAATGGGATAGAACCATGACTACCAATATGATATTAGGAGTGAACTCATGCTACTAAGATGGCCATGGGAGTGAACCAAGACTACTAAGCTGGTTTGGGGAGTGAACTCATACAACTTACATAGTCTTGGAAGTGATTCCTTATCTAATTTGGTAATCATTATATGATAATCTGTCTATCATAATTCCTTGTTCCAATCATATGTTATCATTTCAAGGATTCAATTCTTTATTTCCTTATAACTCTTGTCTTATGAACTGCGATTATTTATTTCATGATTCATGTATGTGATCATTGATATGCATGGTATAATTTTATATTTTCATGATAATGTTCTCATACCCTAATTCTCATGATTATTCTTACATATCTCCCTTGTTTACCCTAACTGAACATTTAATCCCACCCCTTCCTAATGTATACTTTCAAAAGTTTATAAATAATTATTTTAGGTAGAATTATTAACGGTGGAGATCATTGTGGGAGACGTTGAAGATAATTCACCTGGATATATGATTTTGTTTCCATGTTTCCAAAGACACTAGACTATTATTGTCGTCTGGCATTTATTTTTTGCAGTTTATCGAATATATATATAATTATGTAAAATACATGTATGTCAATATTGGGTTAGTATAACAAATGAGGAGGTATCTTTTAATAAGAATATGTGTTTTTTATAATTCATAGAAATATTAATTTTTGCAGGAAATTATGAAAAATTGACGCAAAAATAATGTTGACAAGTATATTTAAAAACAAAATCCAATTAGTTCAATTAAAATTTATAAAATTGGAAAAATATATTTAAATATTTTATCATAATGATCGATAAAAATAATTTTGTTTGAAAAATAGTATTTTTGATACATCTAAAGACAATAATTAAAAATAAGAATATATTTATCAAAATGTTTTCTTTATATATACACATTAATCCTAATTCTAAAAAAATCATTCCAATCCATACATCCAAATTTAATGGATATTTTTTAAAATTCATGAATAAATAATAATATTAATAGTATATCATAATTTATTTAAACTTGGTTTTCATGTCACAAAAGCTTTCGATGAAATTGATTATATTCAAAAAAATAGTTTTCCCAACTAAGAAGGGTGTCACTTTCTATCCCATATAAATTGCATTTTTCCAAAAAAAAATCCCTTTGATATAAACAAATTAGGAATAAACTTCTTTATCACATCCTTAGTTTCACACATAGATTCCTCAAGATTCTTGTTTCACTACAAAACCTTGACCAGGTTAGTGATCATGTTCCATAGCACATTCTATCGAAGTTCTATAATCTCCACTAGTTGTTCATCATAAGAATGATCTTTCTCAAATGGTAGAACATATGATTTTATTACATGGAATATATTAGGAATATAATGTTTTCTGACACTTATTTCCATAAAGGGATTCATATGTATCCAACTTGATGTTCAACTGAAAGCTACTAATGTATGAAAACTTTGGGAGAAGAAGATATTTATCCCAACTACCAATAAAATGTAGAGAAAAAAAATCTCAAAATATAATCTATTGATTGAATATTTATCTCAAACTAAATATATATCTAATGATGAAACAGATTTATTAAACTCAATTCTGTATCTACATCCAACTAATTACTTCACTATATATTAAAGGTAATAATCATATTTTGATCAGATACAATTGATTATGGTACTCCTTAAAACTGTGTTACTTCCATATTTTATATTATGGATAGCTGGTTAAGAGATAATTCTTATCTGAATGTGATTATTTGTTATGACTTTTATGGTGATCGACAACAACCCATACACCATTATACATATTAGATCATTTCGGGAGTCTAATTAAAAAATCCATGTTGATGTGTTCCCATTTCCATTCCATTGTGGTTAATTTTTATAACATCCCTTAGGAATATCATCTCTTATATTTAACATGATAACATAATAAAGATCATGAAAAAAAATCTGTGATGTCTTTCTTTATTCTATCCCACCAAAAACAATCATTCAAATATATAAACATTTTTCTGTAATTGGAAGATTTATAGAGAAAAAATAACTATAATCCGCCTCTAGTCTCTCTTTCTTAAAAACCTATAATGAGGGGGGGGAAATAAGGTTTCTAAAACCTTATTTCTCAATCATAATATATATTCATCTTTGTAACATGTATAACCTTCCACTATAGCTCGACAATATCCTTATACACCTCGTTATCCTTCACTTTTATAGATGGTTTCATGCTAATTTGTTAAAGATAATATTTCTATAATTTCTATAGGATTCCAAGATCCATCTATTGTATATCTATAAATACTAGATATATTATGATCCTCTCCATGGATTTGTTAAAATGGTTAATTCGAGACAAATAATTGGACACATTGTTCTATTTCCCAGTGTAGTATTCTATCGATCACACATAAACCTTAATTAGTTCCAACCAGCTTCTTGGGAACATGTTTAATTACTTCTATTTGAATATATACAATTATATTTTTTGTCAGTATATGTATATCAAAATTTTCAATATAATGATAATTTATCTAAATCATTAATGAAAAAATTATCATAGTTGACTCTAAATATTTAGTTTGTAAATTTTTATTATTATCCTTTAACTTTCATGACACATAAGCTATAACCTTGTCGTATTTTGGGAAGACATATAAATAAATCATTGGATCCCTCACTATAGATTTCAAACACTTCTACATTGTACTTTAATGTAAATGTAGTTGCATTTACTAATCATTTTGTTGTCCATGAATGTTTCCTCACATTTATTTTTCATGAGAAACATGACTCCCTTCATAGTTAACATGGGGTGTATAGTTGATATTGATTAGAAATGGTCTACAAACCATAGTAAATATAAAACGTCAACAAGAAAAAATATAAACTACTGGGATTGGTCTGTTACAATTCTCAATAGCCTATGCTTATGATATATCTACACATATACCCTCTCATGATATTATATTACCCAATAATTAATCCTTTTTTCTCAAATTCATACATTGTAAATTATGGATAACATTTGGACTTCTATAGTGTCTATAGTAAAATTATTATGTGATCTATATGAACTTACTTTCTCATTGAATAAATGAGAATATCATCTCTATTGTAGAGGACCTAATCTTTACGTACATGACAATTACATTACTTTTGTGTAATACATAATACATAACAAAAATAGACACACAAGGACCGTAATAGGTTAGTGTCTTTGGAAACATGGAATGTAATCATCTAATCATGGTGAAAGATCTTCTTCATCTCCCATAAAGATCTTCCCCTTTTTGTTTCCTGACCTAAAACCTTTGTTTTGATCCTGGGGGAAAATAAAACATAAAAAGGTTGAGCTCAAATTCTCAGTAAGGTTATGCATGGATAAACTAAAACATACCATATACATTGGAACTAAAAAAACATGAACATAATGTTTAAACATTAAAATATTGAGCAACGACATAAAACATGGTAGTACATAAGGCATAGACCATAATGGAACATAAATTATGATAAAATAGCATGGGAATAAAACATGTAATTGTGGCATCCATTAAGCACATGTAATGATTTCCATAGTTGCCAAGGCATTGCTGCCAAGACCATCTCAGTGGACAAAGTCCCATTCTGAATTGAGTTCACTCCTCGTTTCAGTCCTGTAACATTGAACCAGATTAACTTACCGTTCTAGCCATGTCTATCTCATGAGATATAAAATATTTACCCAATGAATTGGAGGGAGATATAGGTCCCACCCATCTCATAATGAAATCAATCTTACTTGTGCCACAAAAATTATACATCATTCATAAAAACCCAATAAACAAAATGGGTTTCATAAACATCATTCCATCATCACATAATCCATATAAAAGAAATGGATATCATTTCATAATAAAAAAAGTAAAACCACTTAAATCATAGAGACATGATACTTGAAACATACACATATGATATGATGTCATCTTAGATGAAAAATGGTTTTGATAAAATACTTGAAATGAATTCTTGAGGAAAATATCCTTTCTTCTTCAAAATCATTTTCTTTTCACAAAATGTCATGAAATTTTAAAAGAAAATTACTTTCTTGAAAATAGTCATGAAAACTTTTGGAGGAAGCTTCATGAAAACAAGGCTTTATAAAACTGTAAAAATAATTTCATGCCGTATACGTTAAAAAACATTCTTCTCATAATTTTGTCGAAAAATTCAGAAGTAACTTGTAGGGTAAATAAAAGAAAAATTCATTCCATACCATTGTGTAAAAGTCACAATGGGTAAAAAGTAATTTAAACATACATAAAAACTATTTTATAAAACATGGACATGGATGATAACAATAGCCCTAGTAAATACTAACGAATAAGCAATCTCGGATAAAAATGAGATTTACAAAATTATCCCTTAACTTATGCCCGATATGCTTCGTATGTATCCGAACCTCCTGTATAATGATTTAAATAATGAAATTGACTTATTACAGAATCATATTCATTGTTATGATATCATATATGGTTCACTTATGACTTTACATTACCCGTTCTTTTGTAAATTCCATGTTAAAGAGTTTTTTGGGTAAAATCGGTTCATTTGTCGTCCGTGTTTTGACTTGTAATTATTCATATGATTACTTAGATCACGATTAAATAATTACAGAATATAAAACATGATTTATATATAATATATATTCAGAATATACATATATATAATATATCGATAATTGGAAAGAAATACACCGTTCCTGGAGATGGTAGAACGTACGTACGCATGAATGCTGTTTTTGTTTCCTTATAGAGTTGAATGGAATTAAGTAGCTGACATACATATATACATAAATACAGTAGCTTTATAATGTCATATATTTCATTATTATTTCTTATATATACTTTATAATCATTCTTAAATGGTTAACATGTAGAATGAATCTCATCACGTCGTGGAGACGATAGTCTGTACGTACGCACGAGCGATGATATCGTTTCCATAATTATTGAATTGAATTGGATTGTATGGTACAATATATCAGAATCAGTACGATGTTATAATAACTATGTATTTTTATTATTTACACCATTATACCCATCCATGTATGGTGTTGGTGGAAAAACAAATTACACCACGGCGAGGAGACGGTATTCTGTATGTACGCACGCGCGGTGATTTTGTTTTCCATAGGATGGATAAAAGGTGAAATGGGGTTGTTTAATATTTATAATAACAATTCAGAATATTAGTGATACTGATGTTTTTACTTTATAATGAAACAACTAAATAAGAAGAAGTTGAAGAACAAGGAATCTTGAAAGAATCGGGAGAAGAAATTACCTCTTCTTCGATACACCTCTTTGAAACATCCTCTTAGGGTACTAACATTGGTCTTTAAAGTAGACCATAATCTCTAGTATGTTTCTAGGGAAGTGGAGAAGATAATTTTTCAGGTGTTGGCCGAGCTTTAAGGCTCAAATTGGTGTGAGGTGTAGAGGGAGGAGGTGCCCTTTTATAAGAGAGGAGAGGGGCACCTTTGGAATTCTTTAAAATATTAATTTATATAAATCTAACCCCACTTAAAAACCTCCAAAAATGACTCATATTCAAATATTAGATGAGATAGGGTTGTAATAGCATCAACAAATCAAATTTAGACATGTTTGGATCTTATTTTAAACCATATCATTTTGATTTATCCTTATTTAATCTATTGAAGTTTATTTTTGGTAATAAAATTCAAAATTTTAAATTATAACAAATAATTACTTATTTGTTGTGAATTTTACATAATTTTTTACTTTATAACATTATATACCACATAAATTTAAATTTATAATTTTTAAATATTTTTGTGATTTTTAAGCAGTTTTATAATTTGTAATTTTTATAAAATAACAATAGTGTCTATTTTTACACTATTCATTTATTTGAATTTAAATAAAATATATACAGAAGATAAGTTCAAACTAAAGGCTTTAATAGATTCATAAAAGGTCTTATGTATCTATAAAATTAGTGTATCACATTAAATAGTTCATATAATATTTATTTTATTATTTTTAAAACCATTTATTTGGTTTATCTCTTAATAAAATAATTACTAGAACATTTTTGTATAATTATTTAATATACTAATTTGTTGTATAAAAATTTAAAATAAAATCCTATGATGAATATAAATCTATTAAAATTCAAAGTAATACTTTTAATAGAATTTATCATCTTAAAATCACAATATTTAAATTACTATATTTATTAAATTATGAAGGTGACAACATTGGAATCATTTAAAATTAAATAATATAAGTGCCATAATAACTTTTATAAGGATCCAAACGGTTATATATTTGGTCATTGGATGCTTACAGTGTATATATATACACTACCAATAAGTTTTGGTCAGGTTTGTGGGTCTTTTAATGGGTATTATTATTTCAATAAATACTATATTACTTATTTTCCACCTAATAAATAATTTCTGTATCATTAATGAATCACCATTAATGACAATTATTTAATCCCTAAAAATAGTAAATAAATTATCATGATGTAGATAAATTTATTAGCTTTCTGGAAACTATTCATGTTCGAAGTATTATGATGTTTATGACTAAATTAAAATTATTATACTTATAAGATTTAAAAGAGTGACATGTTGTCACTTTCTTTGGTTTTAATAATAATTAAATTATTTTCATTGTCAAAAGTCCATAAAATGAATCTAATATGACCCTTATTTGATATGGGTTTACTTATATCCATCCAATAGTATTTTGGAATGTGTTAGGGTAATTTTATAATATTATATTTACTCTTAATTACCCGATTTACCTTTAACTATGGTAAATAAAATTTAATGTAGTTACTATTCATAATTCCCAAAAATAAAAAGTAGCCCATTAACATAATTTTCACCCACTGATTCCAAATATGGAATCCATTTTTTCAAATTCAATACACAGAAGTTACAGAAATTAAATTAAAATTAATCCCGTTGTCGAATGAAAACGGGTTTTTGTTTAAAACATTGCAAAAGATTGAATCGATTTAACCTACGAATTCAATGTAAAATCAATTCTAATGACATACATTATATTAAATGGTATAAATATATTCTATTTAGACTCTAAAACCATCCAATATTATACTTTAACCATATAAATTATTACAATGAAAAAAGATGTTTTTCATAAAAATATAGCGTGTTTTTACTATTCATCAAAATATGAAAGTTACCAGAATAATACGAAAAATTTATCCAAAGTAAATTTTTATTTCTTGATTCCAAGGAATAATTTTATTTTGTCATATTGAACTTATAAACATGTCAAAAACTAGATTTAATGTGGGCGCACCATCAAAAGGCGGCAAAAATGCATTTTTTGAAAAATACTTATTTTACCCGAAAATTTTATTTTGTTCTTATACCATGTTATAGAAAATATGTAAGATGAATAATAATGTTATAAAATTAAAAAGTTAGTTAATACTATTCATAACGGATAGTTCATAATAATATTATAATAATATATCATTGTTTAGAAAAACCCGGTATTGCGTACAACACACGCTATCGAGGAAGGTCGTGATTGCGTGTAATTAAAGCCAAGTCAGGGTTGCGTTTTGTGAAAGAATCCCTCATTTCTTCGTATAACAGATTCCAACCATATTTCATTTATACATTGAATATATATATATATATATACTCAATGTTACGTAGAATAACTATTATCAAAATTGTGTGTAACACGATCCAAGAATAGTGTTGCGTATACTGCAAGCTAATACGGTGTTGTGTATAGCGCAAGGTAATCTTGGTGTAGCATACAACACAAGACATTAATGAAATTAAAAGAATATTTTTCATAAAATCTTGGGGTTTTACATCTATATACTACACAAATTGATCTAGGTAATCTCAATGGACCCCATTCCATAATTAAATGAATATAGTGGGAGAAAATGTGTGGATAAAAGGAATCACTATATAGACATAATTTTTATACATTTTATAGAATTCATTGTTGGTGATATCTTCCTTAATCTTCCTAAGTTGATGATATTTGGAATGATGTACAATCATGGAAAAGTATGAATCTCCTTACATTTGATCATAAATTCATCAATGTTTTTTGAAGGATATTTGTTCTTAATTATGATATTGCTCATATTAAAATAGTCAATACAGAGTCACATTAATCTACATTTATTTAAAAAAATAGGTGAAACCTAAGGTGATACACTAGGATAAATCAATCCATGTATAGGTTTCTATTGGATTGTAAACTTCAATGGCCATAAAAAATCAGGGGCATTATATAGGGATTGCTTGAAATAGGTTTACCATGATCTATATGTTCTATTGGGAACTCCACATCATGTTTTGGATGGGTATTGGTATTCATATCTATAAACACATCACAAAGTCATATGCAGTTGGAATATCATTTTTGTTGAGTTTCTTACTAACCATTTGATATTAACAACCTTATTGAAATGGAATCAGGACACCTACTATGGATGTGGTGTCAATTAGATGTTTATAATCATTATCACACTGATTGATGATCATAAAATTGATTGGAATATAAAACATGACTTGCCTTCCTCCGATATTAGATTATTAATAGAAAAAACTCAATTCACTATGATAACAAAACATTTAACAGGACATATAGTAACGATATTTGAAGGAATCATATTCCCACAAACTCTAAATGGAGAATAATCATTTAACTAAAATTATATCGTTGTACTATTAAGGCATTTCATTAATAATTGATTATATAATAATTAGGGGTAATAATTAACATTATAGGATAATTATCATCAGATAAGTGAATTAAAATAGATAATATTAACAACATATACTAATATTTTAGAATATATTTTACCACTCCAACTTCAACATTATTTATTAATTATGATATTAAAACCAAATAGGTTTTCATCAATGTTATGAATAATTGATCAAAGTTTTCAATCATGAAATTAAATTATTCATATGTAAAAATAATGACATTGTTGTTTTAACACATGTTATCCATGGTCATTATTTATTCAAATTCATCATGATATTTCAGAAAAATTGAATTTAGTAAATCATATAACTCTAGAGTTTAAACCAATGTTTGTAGTAAGGGGGAACTCAGCATGTATTAAAATTGTGGTTGAGAAATAATTGACCAACTCTTATTACGATTGTATCCCCTTGATTTGTCACTTATAATTCCACATCCACATGAATTATGTATATATTTATTTAGTTCATAGAAAACCCAATTTTATCTTCCTTGCTAATAAATTAGGATGATATCTTATACATATAATCATCTTTTGGGTTAACTTCTAAGGTTTTCTCTTCCTAGTTTTCAAATTATAACTAATCCTTTTTATGATACTGACTATAAATTAATAATCATTTCATTTATAGATAAGAAATATTAATATATGAGTATTCATTACATAAAATAATGATCTACCTTATAACTATATATATCTAGTTTATTTTCGATAGTCAGATACATAAACAACTTTTCCATATGTTAACTACATTAACCAAGTTACTCATAACATGCGGCCTTCTGAACCATGTCATACATAACAACCTTCTTCAAAACATGGGGAAAAACATAATAAAGAGTTAGATCAGATTATTTTTATGTGTAAATGAGTGGGATATCAACATAATAAGACTATAAGGGTTTGAGAACAGATGAATAAAATTTTAAAACAATATCTTTCATGTCAGGGATTATAAATTTGATTCATGTAATAAATCCTGGTATTTCAAAATACATGAATCATAATGGAATCCAAGAAAATGGTCCATGAGAATACAACATTGGATGAAAAAAATAGAATTTTGAGAATAAAAATAACCTTATAATAAATTTACTCATTATTAAAGATGCATTTAAAATACAATCATTGTGGATTGGGTTCACTCAAAAAACCATTTTAGTAATCAAGGATAACTACCATGATTATCATATTGGTCAAAGTTCATTATGTAACTGTTTTCAGTCACCATTCTCATCATTTTTATCATATTAGAATATAATATTTACCTAATTAATTTGAGGGAGTTATATATCCCACCATCAATTGGTTTTAATGTTACCCCCATCCATGGTTATAATTTATCCATGATCATTTCATATAACATAACCACCATCACGTAATGAAGATCCTATATATGTGTACCATAAAATCAAAAAACAAACATCATGTTAGGACCTTAGAATAGAAATTCATTTTATTTAGAAATTATCGTAACATAAATGTTGAAAATAAATATGTTTAATAAATATATCATCATAACAAAACACATGGAATAGAAAAAAAATATTAACAATTTCATCATTTCATCATAGAAAATATTTTGGAAACAGAATGGGTTTCATAGAAATATTATAATCATAATCATAAAAAACCCATATAAGGAATAATAAAATTATTAATTTATAAAATACCCATTAAAACATATGTAACATCAAATAATGTTATCATATATGATGTATCATTCCTAAATATGACGTTTAACACTTTTTTATTGAAAATATACTTAGTACATTGAAAGTCACATAAAAAAATAAAAAAACATTATAAAAATAGTTTTTATTTAAAATATCATTTGAAACATATATTGGAATCATCAAAAAAACTTATTGGTCATGATTTTATAAAATTAAATTCATTTAATACGTGTTAAAATAAGTATTTTTTTTTCACATTTTATGTAAAATCCAAAGGGGCCTTATTTGGATAGTAATATGAAGATTATGTTTAACTGTTTCTTTAAGAAGATAAAAAATTTATAAAATTTACCTTAAAAATATATTGTAGATTTTTAAAATATTTCATTAAAACGTTTTAAGAAAACATGGATATGGATGAAAAATTTAATTTCTAATGAATTGGGAAATAATGTTCTTTTTTCTTAAAAACCTTCTTTTGAAATCTTAAATTCATGATGGGGGGAAATGAAAAAGGTAAAAAGTTGTTTTTTTCAAAAAAAAATATCAGAGGAGAATAATATTATTTAGTTTATTCAAATTTGGAACCTAAGATATCATAATTATTAATATATCCATATAAATTATAATAAATAATATGACTATAACATTAAACCATTACTACTTTGTTAACCTTGGAATCATAATTATCCTAAAAGAAATAATAATTTATAGATAGTTATATCCCAAATAATTCATTAAAATAATTATAATATATATTTTAGGGAATTATATACACCACAAATAAATAAATAAATTTTTATAAGGAATTTAACCAATATAAAACTATGAAACAAAATCCATTTCTAGCTTTGGTAACTTTTTAATCATAAGCCCCTTGAAATAAAAAAATAAGAAAACCATTAAATACCACGAGAAAAAATAAATTTTTGACTTCAACAAAAAAATATGTTCTATATATTTATCATAAATTTTGATATATTCATATCATTACATATTTCACAAAGAAGACAATTGGGGATGAAATGTTCATACCATAATTCTTGAATTCCATCGTACAAATTCAAATAATTATCACTAAGAGAAACCTACTTTCGATATATTATTAAGTACACTATGATATATATTTTGGAAACAAGAGTATCCCTAAAATAAGCATATGGAATTTGGGGAGATATTTTGGTATGTGTTTGTCAGTAAAAATGGATTATGTAGTATAATTATGTGAGAAGATGATGCCCGCTTTTTTAATTATTGTAGAGGGAAATTTTTGTAAATACCTAAAATATTCAACAATAAAAAAAATCAAAAAAACACTATATTTCTCTTGAAATTATATTTAATAGATTAAATTAATTATACGGTCAAGAAACACACCCAAATAATACATGTTGGAAACATATTATTCCTTGGTCTTTTATTTTATATAATTTTACCATTTTAGTTTTTACTACGGTAACTTGTTTTGTTGCAATCACTTATGTTATTTATGATTTAAGAGTAAAGGTGAAATGATAATTATTATATAATATATAGCCACTTATTCTTATTAAAAATTCCAATTTATTAAATAAAACATTTCTGTTTGTGGAAAAATAATATTAAAACATTCACATGTAATGGGAAAAACCCCATTTTAACCTTAATCATAGTAGATAATATTAATTATATTTAATAATAATAATTAAAAGTCAAAATTATTATATTATTATATTATATAAACTATCATTGGTATAAATATTTAATCCATTTTATGAAATTAAAATCACACAAGTGGGAGAATGTAATTTTAGATTTATCCCATATATGCAATAAATATTTTTTTGTCCAAAGAGAAAATCATCAAATGTATAGAATTTTTTATATCAATATTGTATAATATTTTTTTTCCAATGATAAAAATTAGAATAATATATATATATAATTAAACTAATTTTACTTTTAAATCATTATTAATTTAAAATTATTCTTTTAAATTCTATAAAATAAAATGAATTTGTTTATATAAAAATTAGTATTTATTTAGTATACATCATAAAATAATTCATTTGAACATTTTTCAAAAAATTATTAAAAGATAATTTTTTAATATATATTTAAGATATTATGTTCATTTTGTCTAATTAAACTTTAAAAATTGTCATTATTTACTTTAATTCATTGATTAATAAGAGAAAGAAAAGTCATTTTTTGAGAAAATAGTTTTATCAAAAAAAATTATCACATTACTAACAATTAAGTACTTATATTAAAAAATATATTAATTATATAAGATAAGTATACATGATTTCAAAAAAGTTTTAATTCTATTCATAAATTTAAATTTATCAATTATGTTAAAATGGCCATGTTTAAATAATAATATTATACAATATATTGTAACACTATGAGAGTTTGTGAAATATATTTTTTCAAAAAATTAAATACATTTGAAATTTTTTGTCACATAAAATATAGAGTTTAGCTTCAATTATCAACAACATTGAGTTTGTCATGGGTTACATGAATCTCTATATCTCAATGAAACATTATGTTCAATTAAAATATTAATATTTAATATGATATTTATCACATAGTCATTGTAATGATTATTATAATTATGATTAAATAAAATTTTAAAATATATGAATTATACAAGGTTATAAAATAAATTATTTAGTGACTAATTATAGAAAATCAATAATAAAAACTAATTAAAAATAATTGCAATCTTCTTCAGAAAAACAATTTTTATACAAACAATGATGTTAAATTAAAAAAACCACATTTAGAGAATTACTTTAAATAAATTTATATATTATGTATTCAATAAACATCTTAACATTTATCTTAGTTTTTTTCATTAATGAAGAAAGAAATAATTATAATTTTATTCTTAAATTTTATTTTTTCTAAAAAGTGTTTATATCAACTTGCTGCGCAAATATTTTTAATCTAACTTTTTAAAATAATAAAAAAAATTATTTTATAAAATAAATAAAATTTTTAAATCACAATTTTATAATTTTATAATTTTTCAATTTTGTAAATTTCATGAAATAATTTATTATTTGATGAATATTGAATAACACTGAATTTTAATTGATAATTTCCAATTCATTTAAATTATTTACAATGTTCAATTAAATTTTGAATTCGATCTGAATTTTGAAAAATGGATTTCATATTATTACTAATAACAAGTACTCTTCCCTTGAAAATACACGAGACTATCAATTTATTTTAATAGTCTTGTTCTACATCATTCAAAGAAAATGTAGTCAATATAATGATTAAAATAAAATGATGATGATGAAGTGAGTGGATGTTATGTGAAAAATGGAAATGGAGTGAAGACTAATGTTGGATGAGATGGAACATGTTGGAATGGGAGAGGTGGGTTTCAAAGAAAGAGATGAAATAAAAGATGAACGTGGAGGATGAGATGGAGGCAAGAGGCAAGATTGAGATAAATTATGGAATGCAAGATAGAGATATTTTCATGGTTTATGGATTTTAACTGGATTCTATGTGCTTGAAATGATGCATATGTGTGGATTAGTAGGAAACATGAATGTATTTCATGTGGTGTTATTGAAATATAATTAGTTTCTAAAGAGAAAAATGGGTCGGATGATTCATCAATATGGAAGTTATTTTGCATCCCCATGATAACGATTGAGGTATTGATCACCAAAGTCATTTTGATGAGAATAAAGGAGTGCACAATATTACAGTACTCTTATCAAAAGAACATAAATCTTTGTAGATAAAGCTACCTTGGAACTGTATCTTTATCAGTTAATTCAAACCATATATAACCCATTTTTTCTAATAGCCCTTATATGACGCCACGAAGGTAATTACATAGGAGATTTAAAGTTTACATATGAAAACAAATGACAAGAAACATAAAATGGAAACAGAGACCAATGAATGGTATGTCAAGCCTTCAACCACTTATGAAGACCTTATTGCATGAAATTGAATAAGAAAACGATGAAGACAGATTCAATTTTGATATAAAATTAGAATCAATATCATTATTCTATATAAATTCCAAGCTTTATAATGAATAATTTCATATAGAATATGTGAACACATAAGTGCTTAAAGATTACATAAACCAAAATTTTTCTTCCTATATTTTTTCTACTATCATTGCCATAATCAATGCCTTTGTATAAAGGGTGATCTGCAATACTGAGACCAAGCATGTGAAGAACCCAAGTACAAGGTTAGTCAAGCATGGTTGTGAAATTAGAGGAAACATTACTATGGAATTCAACAAAAAAGAGTGAATGAAATATGTCAAGTAATGTTCTAAAATCTCAACACAATAGTAGAAAGCATAAATTGTATTGGAAACGGATTGAAATTTTATTCTCAAAAAACGAAAATAGTAAACCTGAAGTAACATAAATTTCAAATAATAAAAGATAAAATAATAAATGGGAATATATTAAGAGATAATCGATATAGTAGAAAATGATAAATATAAATATAAAGGAATGAGAATCTATTTTGAGGATGGAGAAGTAAATTACATGAATGACTATACATGTCAAGACACATTCACAAAAACAATATTTTTTACACTGAAATTAAAATTATTGACAACTAAAAGATAAGACGGTAGTTTTAATAATGAATATGAGAAAAGATAAAATGAGAAATATTAATATGAGATGATAAAAAGTTAATAAATGACTCCAAAAAATATCAATGTATTTTTTTCTATCATTCATTGAATATCACTTGAAGTTTTAGAATGAACCAATATTGGTGTCACCTTTTATTAAATAATTTACTTCAAAATATTCTACCACGTTTTCTTTCATTGACAATAATGTATAAAAATAATAAAAACTATTAATGAATATTGAAATATTAAAATTGAAATTTTGGATGTTAACATAAATGAGATAATTCAAAACCTGTAAAAAAATTAATTGTTTGATATCATAAGTATGTGTTTCAAAAATATGTGTGTTTATTAAAATCAGTAAATATGGTATTATGTTATATTATTATAATAATGAATTTTTTATATTTTTATATATAAAAATAAAAAAAATATTTATTAAATTAATTTTGATGATTATAATTTTTTCTTAACATATTATTTTTTAATAGAATGTTTATGGCCCGGTAAAAAAATATATTTATCAGTAATCTCCTTAGAATGAACTAATCCAACCCGTCCAGTTAAGCACTATTAATGTATTTGAATTTTAAAAAATGAAAACATATAAACGTATATTATAAATATTATAAAATAATAAACATAATTTATATATAATTTATGTATTATCATATATATTGTTTTATTAATCAACCAAACTACACAATTAGTTCGAAATGTTATGTCTAATCATCAATCAAAAAATTCTAAAAGTAATAATATACATAGAAACTAAAACAATAAAAAGAATTAACCTCACAATAAATGATTATATACAACTATTATTTCATAACATATCCATTTCAAATGGATAAGGGTAAAAAATAAATAAAAAAAATACAGATAACTGAACCTATAGAATATACAGTTTGGGGAAATTAACATCTGGCTCAGTTGAATGGTTAAAAATCATTAACATCACAATAAATTACTATATAAAAAAGTTATAATATACATAAAAACTAAAACAATATAAAAAGCATTAACATCACAATAAGTGATTATATCAAACTGTTTTTCCTAAATGTTCCATTTTAAATGGATATGGGTACAAAATAATTCCATAAAATATAGATAACCAAACCTATAACATATACAACATGGAGAAATCAACATGCGGATACAATGAATGGAACCTGGAATCCATCAGACCATCGATGATGGGCTAGCAGAGCATATGATAAGAGAATCTTGTGCAACCTCCAAAGGATACAGATCTCAGAACTCAAAAACCATAGGACCATGTTTTGCACCTTCACCACCATGAGTCGAGAATAGGATCACAAAAAACATAGCTACCATAATCAGAGCTACATCTTTAATTCCCAGGATATCCCCACAGCCACACAATGTCTACTCCTTGGTTTTTTTACCATGTCTTAAACTACCTGAACTAGATAAAACCATCAATAAAACCTAAATCACAGTTTCAGATAAGTAGACCAAAAACCCATAAAAAATGAAATTGCAAAGGGGGCCCAAATTTTTGGGTTCATGGTATTGGACCAGATTTCTTGGGTTCATGGAAGTATATCCTTAGAACCAGCTTAGAAAAATCTATTATCATGGATTGAATAAAAATATTAAAACCCATTATTTCTTCTATCTTTTTCCTATATGTGATGAGTTTTTTAATCAATTTTTATTAATTGTGACAATTCTATTAGAAGGTGTAGAAATATGTATATAGTCGTTGTTTCTACGTGATGGTAGTGAGTAATAATAGTAAAAAGTCATTATTTTTTGTAATTAAATTTAAATATTAAATCATTTAAAATAATGATGAACAGAGGGAATTGTTTTTTACATTACATACATATATAGAACAAAATAATCATGTACTTGTTTTAACGTTAGAAATCCATAGACAAAAAATAGGATTCCAGAAAATCAATGATTCATAAACATTGCACCATGCAATTCATTAAAAGAAAATTGAACTTAACCAATATAGAATACAAGGACAGAAAAAATGGATCACCAATGACTTAAGGAAAATCAGAAGTAGATGGATTTAAAGCCACATAAATCTTGGATCTTCTCATGGTGATGTTATCACTCCGGCGTTCTTGTCATTCCTTGTACCTCGATGCAAGAAGATTTTGGTACTCAACTTCCTCCGAATTTTCCTTAGAAACACTTTTCATCTTCTCTATAAACCTTTGACGCTTCCTCTGAAGAGTCAAGAGGATCCCCAACCTCTGAATATTGGGATCATTGCTGCATTTTTTCCTATTTCATAAACAAAGTTTCAATGGTAAGTGACTTACTTTTGCACATCATCATTCAATTTTTATAGTAGTGTTATAAAAATATAAATAATAATGTTATAACAGATTAAAAGTATTGTATTCTTGTATTAAAAATCTGAAAAACATCTTTCCATATATATCAAAATAAATACTTTTATATTTCGGGTCCATCATTTAGAAAATGACTTAATCTGTATCATGCACAAATCACAATACAGATACAATTGCGCTGGAGTAATCAGAATTTTCACAACCCTGAATAGTTGCGCTGGAGTAATCATAATGCAGAATCAATGTACTGATATTGTTGGAGTAACACCTACTATAATAACCTATGATGTCCATAAAATGAGACACTGCAGAAAAAACCCTCAAGAGCCACATAAAAGCATTCATCATAAGAACAGTGTTAGAAAACATCTATGAAAAACATTGAAGTAATTAATTGCTATAAGTTATTAAAAAATATAAGGAAACACAAGATTCATGTATAAAACCAAACCATGGGATCTGCTACATTGAGTTGGTTTCATGAAGTACAAATAAAACCAACGGAAGTAACTGCATATATGGAAGACAAATTATTAATCCCTGGAAATACAGAAATCTAGTGTATCAGTAAAACTCACATATGAACATTCATCATAATGCATTCTTGTAGAAGGAAATTTCATTATGTATAAAGAAACAACATGCATGATAATATAATCTAGAAGGTAAATGAAATCTCAATAAATTATAATTCAATATAAACCTAAATATAAACTGCAATATGATGTTATATTCAACCAGCTATAAAAACAAGAATGTAAACTATAATTTCAGTATAATATGAACTAATATAAAGTTTAATATAAGGTTCAATATAAAATAAAATAGAAATGGAAGTATAAAAAATATAAACCAATATATTACAATTTATAAATTTAATAGAGTTTAATAGAGAAGTAGAATATAAATTTGTATATTAAATAAATATGACAAAATAAATCCCTAAATCAACTTCAATAAAATTACATAATCATGAAACAAAAACCATATCATTACTACACAAATAGGTTGATTAAACAGTACATGAATCAAATGAGGAGAATATACCATAATGTGAATGACCAACATTTCAACATCTATGAATCGAAAAATAAAAGTATAAATTGACATAGTATTGAATAAAAAACTGAAACAACATCATTAAAATTACACAATAGTGCAACAAAAACCCTTTCATTACTGCCCAAATAAGTTAATTAAACAGTTCCATTTGAAAATTATGACCATTTCATCATCTATGAATCAAAAAATAGATGGACATATTTACACAATGATGAATAATACACTGAATGAATTATAATCTAAAAAATATAAAATTAAAGAACATACATATATGTATAGTAGTGAGACCTTATCCACAAAGTATGTTAAATTGAATACATAAAACAGGAGATTAATTGTACCGAGCTGTTATGATGAAAAACAAACCATATACTGTATGTATCTGGAAACAGTTCAATCTGTGAAAAAAAATACATTTCCACCCGTCTTCGAGAGTTAAATCCCGTATAAATACATGAATGATGAAAAAATATTAGTAAATTCCCACCGGAGAACAAATGTACTAAAAAATCCAGCATGCGGTTACTCATAAAATTAGGAAAAATATCACTTGTGGTTTCTAATATAAAATGCTCAAAAAAATAATTATAGATCTACCCCACATTCCCTTTCAAGAATTTTGTTATTTAATACAGCACATAAATAAATGAATTTTAAGATAATAATTATATTATTCAGTTGAATAAGCATACATAAAAAGAAGTGCATATTTCCAAGGAATGGATGATATATGAAATGACAACTTCAGATAGAAATACCCATTCATCAATGTAAACTCAGGTCCTGAAATCCTAACAATGAACGTATCGAAAAATATTTCATATATAATATCATTATTGAAAACTACAGTTTTATATTAAAAATTTTTGAACATGAGAATTACGTTAGATAAAATATATATTCAAAACTATCACATGACGAAAAAAAATTAAAAATTAAGTAACATTGGATGAGAATATTTGGATTGGAAGATAATGATAGATATTTAGTAAAAATAATGCCCAATGATATAGTATTAAAGAATCTCAAACTTTAATTCATTTAGAATAAAAATAAAATATAATGGATTATATAATTTAAAATTTGAATAGTGCTGATTGTGAGAAAAAACCAAATAAAGAAAAAAATTACTGAAACTAAAAAGAACACTGTAGAGATTGGACCATATAATAAACATTAAATTAGGAAATAAATAGTTGTTATCCTATATTTAAAGTATGCATATACATGAAAAATATTTTTTATACATAATAGAATCTGTATTAAAAGAATTTATGAATAAATCATAAGAGAACCTAAATATTTAATATTGTAGAGAAGAGAGACATTTCTGTCAGGGGGTACGCGTAACACAACTTATGCAGTGCAGTGGAGATTGCTGGTCAGTGACGTCACATAGAGGAAAACAAATACGCAACCATAAAATCCACTATATTACCTGATTGGGGATAGAAACTGAAGGAAGTGGATCTCTAATTCTAGATCCTAGAATACAGATAGTTTAATAATGTATGGAAGTTTTTTATGAATAAAAAAATATCATAGAGTGGAAGTCCACGATTAATGTTGCAGGGATGATTGAAGTGAAATTTACCTTAGTCGGGAGATGTATGAGTTTTTGTTTGATCGTGGGTGCCGCGAGATGACTAGTTTTCGTAGCGAGAAGATTGGTTTGCTATAAGAATTTCATTAACCCTCTAATCTAGGGTTTCGAGGATAGAGGAAATAGTTTTGATGTCATGTGATTTGGGGCAGGGATCAGATATTTTAGTAGAGCGTATTAGTTTATGTGAGGTAACGAAGATTATGATGAAAATACCTATAGCGGTGGAGGGAAGTCGGAGATGAAGTATGAGTGGGATGACACTCTGGGTAAAACCATATATGAAAGAGAGAAGGAAGGAAATTAGTTGATTGATATGAATTTAGATGATGAGTACCCATAGCATGAACCCTATATCGATAGCGTGAGAGGAAGGAGAAATCCATGGGACGTCTGAGGAGCTGGAATTGGAGGACCAGAAATCGGAGGTGCAGCAATCAAAGGAGATGAAGTCGGAGGAGATGAACGTGAATCACACGCATGTGGAGTCGGGAATGGAGAGGTGATTCGGGGAGGGGAGGGGTGTGGAGTGGGAGGGAAGATTCAGGGAGCGGTGCGAGAATCCTAGATCATGGAGATGTAAATTGAGGAGTTGAAACGGGGGAGTGAGGGAATAGAAATGGAAAATCCCGATCATAATCGGGATCACGGTAGCTATTTATTTCTTTGGAGGGTGGGAAGAAAAAATTATGGTGACGTGGATTCATGTTTTAGTGACATGCCAGTAGAAAAAATCCATCTTTAATATGTATATAGATATAAATAATATATATTATCTAACAATTTCATATTAATATTTTGAAAAAATTAATAGGGGAAAGAGTAAAATGTAATTACAACGGTTTATGTAACACCCCAAGAATTCATAATGTGTTATTTCTTCAAAATAATTCAATAACTTTCACTACACGCAACACCAAGTTAAATCGCACCATGGCTTACCAAACAAGCTGTTCAAAAGAGGTTATGAATAGTGTTAACTAAATTTTAAACTTTATATAATCCTTATAATTTTATAATCCATATTATGAGTTTCTTAGACATAATGTAAGAACAAATTCATTTTCAGTATTTCATTTTTACCAAATTTTAATAGCGAACCCTTTTTAGATACTATATTTTAAACTTTTTTACTAAATGGGGACATCAAAAATTTAAAATGAAACATCCCAAGCTTCCACGGTACGCTAGCGTGTGTTGTACGCAACACCGAGTTCTAACACACCGTAACCAATCAAACTAGCGGTTATGAATAGTAATACCTAATTTTTGAAGTTATATATATTTTATATTTTAAAATGGACTTCATTTTTGGATTCGGAATATCAAATTTAGCCTAAGGTGAAATTTTGGTACTTTTCGGATAACTTTCATATTTTGATGAATAGTGAAAATTACTAAATTTTAATTAAAAACAACTTTTTTAATCAAAATAATTAATAGTGATAATTTATGAATTTGAGTGGTTTTAAAGTATATTTAGAATATATTTTTACCATTTAATATAATTTTGGTCATTGGACATAATTTTACAATTAAACCAAACATAAACAAGTGTCAATCTTTTGATAGTTATTATCTCTTAAAAACACGCTTTTTGTTTTGACAGCGGGAATTAATTTTAAATTAATTTCTGCCACTTCTGTGTTTTGAATATAGGAAAATGGATTCCATATTTGGAATCAGGATGTTCAAATTGTGTAAATAGGTAACTTTTATTTTTAGACATTTTGAATAATTACTGCGGTAAATATTTTATTTACCATGGTTAAGGGTAAATCCGGTAAATAAGGGTTAAAAAATAATATTATAATAATACTAAATTACCCTAAAACGTTTCTTAACCCTATTGGTTGATACATGGTCGACCATGGGCATCTTTGGGTCGATTTTGGGACCCCATGGATCCACTTGTAAGTGATAATGACACTTTATTTTAATTAAGTCAAAATGAATACAAAAATGACACAAGCATATATCTTTTAGAAAAACAATTGTTACATAGGGTTATATAAGTTGGATTTTAGATTATAAATATTCATTAGAAAGATAAAACGATTTCCTACATAATGATATTTTATTTATAATTTTTAGACATTATATAATTTATTTTATTTATGACACAATGATGATGCAGTAATTACTATAATAGTGAAAAATTATAATAATTGATATTATAAATACCCAAAAAAATATAATATGAAACTTTTAATGAACTAAACTAATTTTATAGGATAATATGATATATTAGGATTTATTTAATTGACTTTGTTCGAAGTAATCAATCTGTTATGAGTTTCACAAAAAATCAACTATTGAATAGTGTCAAAATTGACATAAAAGAGTTCTTAAAAAAAATATTATATTATTAATTGATATTAAATTCCTAAAAATCTAATGTTCGGCCAAGAGACTTATTTCATGATAGGTTCATCATTAATGGACCACTTGGGGGTCTCTTGGATGTATATAGTAAGTTTATTAACCATATTATATAAAAATACAAAGAAACATTGTAAAAGTGAAACTAATTAACTTAGAGTTAATACTTAATGATAAGGTTAATATAAGTACCCAAACCTGTCTAAATTCTATTGGTTGAGTGGTTTTCTACCTATCCCCATCTTATCCTTTGAATAGTCAAATTTGGAGCCATTGGAAACCGAATATGAATTTATTATAAATTTATATTTCTAGCTTTTCCAAAGGTGCCCCTCACCCCTCTTATAAAAGGGAACTCCTCCTTCTCATTTATTCACACCTTCCAAGACTTTTGGTTCGGCCAAACTCTGCCCAAATACTCTCCCAACATCCCTCACTACAACCTAGAGGCCTTAGTTTGATCAGAAAGCCAACCTAAGGAGCCCTTTTGATCAAATCAAAAGGAAGAACCCGAAGAAGAGGTAATGATTTCACCACCCTTTTCTAAGTTCCTTTCTTCTTCCACTTCCTCTTTCTTTGTTCTTACCATTATAAAATAATAACTCCAGTTTCTTACATATCCTGTGATGTTATTATAAATATGGTACAACCATATTCAGTATTCTATCCACCCTTTGAATAACATGTCACCATACGTGCGTACGTACGGCTTACCGTCTCCACGTCGTGGTGTAATTGTTATTCAATATATTATTATTTGGATGGGTATAATAATGATGTGTAACTCATGTAAATAATAAATATAACATTTTAATGATTCTGTATATATGATATACCATCCATTTATATATTATTTTAATATCAAAAGAATGATATTGTCGCTCGTGCGTACGTACGGACTACCGTCTCCACAAACGCGATGAGATTCATTCTCCATCGTATCCATTCAAGTATAATTATCATTTGATGATTTAAAAATGATGTTTAAGGACTTGATATCATTCTGGATATGAATAATATACAACCTATCCTTTACAAAAATGTCTTACGTAACAAAACATATAAAAGAAAACAAGTAAGTTAACACCCGAAACAACGATAATACTAAGATATTATTATCAAATCAATATTAAAAGATCATATATGATATCATATTAATGTATATGATTTTTGTATAATTTAATAACAATTATTTCACCATTATACAGGAGGTTAACCTACCCCAACCAAGGAAAAGTACAAGGTAAGGGTTATTTCACAATCTCTTCATTATCCGAGGTTGTTTATACGTAATAATCTACTGGGATATCTTTATCATCCACATCCATGTTTCTTAAAAATGTATTTCAAAACATTTTTACTATTTACAAGAATATGGGTTAAAGTCATTTATACCCTTGTTTGACTTTTTATAAGAGGTTTATAAAGGAATCTTTCCGTCGTTTTCAAAACAAGGTCCTTTTTAACCTTTTCGACAGAATTGAGGTAAGAATGTTTTTTTTAACTTATACGGCGGGTGCGGTTATTTTACGCCATTATAAAATCGTCAAAGCTTTCCTTACAAGCTTATAAGATTATTTTCAAAGAAAATGTTTGATTTTATATGGATCTTAAATGATTTCAAAATAAAAGGAGATATTTCTTTAAAAAGAATTTTGATTTCATCTATGTCAACATCCTTTGATGGATTTTAAGATTATTTGAAGTTGATTTATTATGATACAAAACTTCTATATTGTTTTGAAGGTTTTGTGATATGTTTGACTGTGGATGTTCTATTTTTATACCATTCATAGTTTATGGTGAATGTATTGACATTTCGTATGCTAGTTCCAATAATAATGTTTATGTTATATTTCAATCATTACTTCATATGAATATGTTGGAAAAGTATGTTCCAGGTTGGGGACTGGTTAAAGCAAGCCCTCCAGGTTGGGGACTGGTAAAAGTAAGCCCTCCAGGTTAGGGACTGGTAAAAGTAAGCCCTCCGGGTTGGTGTTCGGTTATTAGAGGCACTCCGGGTTGGTGTCCGGTTATTAGAGGCACTCCGGGTTGGTGTCCGGTTATTAGAGGCACTCCGGGTTGTGTTCCGGTTATAGTTAGCCCCAAGGTCTTGGGACGATGCCTTGAAAAGAAATTAAAGTTTAGCATTATGCATTCCATCATTATGAAAGTGGTTATTGATTTTTGCATGTGATTATTCGATTAGTAAAATATCCATGTGAATAAGTAAATGGAATTATTTCATTTTACTTTTTCCATACTATGTTGAAGTTAAAGTTTAAAAGGATTTTGTTTTAGTAATGCATTGCCTTAAATGTTTATTATTATTTATGAAAGATTCCGCTATATTGTTATCCTTACTGGGCATTTGAGCTCACCCCTTTTCTATGTTTTATTTTTCCCAGGATGTGAAGAAGTAAGTTATGAATGACCTGCAGGGATTTTATGAGGGGTTAATAGTGTGGATTGTGGAAACATTATGTTGTTGTATTAGTTTTTCATTTTATGATGTAATTTAAAACTTATGAATATATCTAGTGTTTCCAAGGCTACTAAACCAATCGGTCTTTCGATATTTGATCTTTCTTGTGATCATACCAATGTTATGTAATAATGCACCGACTCTGGGTAACTGGGGTCGGGGCATTACAGTTGGTATCAGAGGGAGTTTAGTACAAACCTTGGAAGCTAGATTTAGATAAACTCTGATTAGAGCACGTAGACCTAAGATGAACTTTGAGGATTAGTATAGAAGAACTTCCTAGAATTTTTGTATTGTAGAGATTTTGTGAGTTTTCCGAGAAATACATCCCTGTCTGGATACGAGCAGGTAGAGGCGGCTCTGGCACAGATGTACCTAGGGGTAAAACCCGAAAACACCGCTTTGAGCTAGACTCGAACGGGAACTGGTGCACGACAACGGGCCTTGCTGCACTCTTGATTACGACACTCCCGTGGGATATGCTTAGGATAATTCTCATTTTCTTTACAAACCATTATGAAGGGTTTATGAGTATATACATCCTCAAAGGATATATTTTTATGATTATGGATTATATCCATAAATAGTTCAATTTATGTTAAGTGTTTTATAAGTATGGGATTATGTATTTTGATTCATAAACTGATCTAGTGTATGCCATTGTTTAGAAATGGCGCCCAGTAGAAGGAATGAGAACTCCATAAATGCACATGATCCAAAGAGAAGGAAGGATCATATCTTTCATGGTCTTAAGCTAGAATTTATAAGAGAAATAGTCTCCCATGTATTATCATCATATGAAGAAATAATATCATGTGTTGATAAGATAAGTAAAGAGTTTACTGAGTCCTATGGCTTTGAAGGGAAGCAAGAGAAGAAAAGGATGGAAGAGAGAAGGATGGATAAAGGGAAGAGGGAAAAGAAGAATTTTCCCATATGTGGTAATTGTGGAAAGAAACACCCTGGAACTTGCCTGAAAGGAATGGGATTTTGTTATAAGTGTGGAGGAAAAGGGCACAAAGTACGTGACTGCAAGGGTAAGAAAATCGTTTCAAATGTACAATACTTCATTTGCAAGGAGTTTGGACACTACGCGAACCTATGTCCCAGTCATCAGACTATGCCGCAAATGATGTTATTGGATAATAATCAAGTTATGATACTACCACAGATGAAGAGGAATGATTAGAGTTCTTATGTTGATTATGTCAATTGAGTGTTGTATCAACAATGTACTTGTTATAATAATTATGGAGTATATAAGGATTGTACTGTAGTACTATTTCATTAAGGACTTGAGATTGTGTGGAACAAAGAAAAGTGACTCAATAGCAGGATAAATTTTTGGAAAATATATGGTTGAGAGAATGATAAATCATAATATAGTTCTGATACTGAGGTAGTGATTTTGGAATAATATGTGATTGTTTTGGATAAATTATATTGGATATTCTTGACTACCATGGAACTGATTAATGATTTGTATATTCCATCATTGTTGGGGTTTAAAACATTTTTGGATTAATGAAGTATATCCAGCATTCTATATGGAATAAGGCAGCATGAATGTAATCAATAAGGAATATGGTAATTCAGGATGTTTCAGTGTATTAAAAGAATACATGATGAAGGTATTCATATGATATTACGGGGTAAAAAGGTTCTACATTATGTTTACCTAACTTATGAATGTTGGACTGTGAGTTTGGACAGAAGTATTTTGGATAGTTCTAGTTTGGATTATTTTGGATTACCATAAAAGGACAACCCGGAGGTCGGGCGGCAACCCGTCGCGTCCTGCAAGGCTGCGAGACTTGAACCCACAACCGAAGGGCGACAAGGGTGTATCACCTACCACTGGCCCACGAGATTTCCTGGATTAAATAATATAGTTTTTATTAAAAGATCTTGTTGATGAATTATAAATTCGTTTATTTTGGAACCCTATACGAATAGTGTAAATAGAATTTTTTTACATCCTATTATCTTTTAGAGTGAAAGATGAGTTTGTGGTAGAAATTTATTAATGGATAAAACTATAATTATAAAGTAAGTATATCTCCTTATTATCATAGCCAATATCATAAATAAATTCCTCAACATTAAGAAAAGAAACTTAGAACAAAAATGTTGTCCTAGATGGTACCTTAAATCATCACTAATTTATGGCTTTGGGATTGTTGGCCTTTTCATAGCCATGTTCTCTACCACTCTCCATCAGATAATTGATGGTTAGATTTTTCTCCCATATCCATATTTTCCTACATGGAACCCTAGTATGTGTTATTTTCGGTAATCTTCATACTTTCGACTCTTTATTTTAAATAGAGGCCTCATTAATTCATTTTTCGATGTGGGATTTCAACTAGGATATTTTGAAAAGTCAAAAATGTGTTATCCTAATAACCTATGTTTTGTTGAACCGATGGTATTTCAAATCATCATAGATTGATGAATTTAAGGACCTCAATTTTATACTTGTTTGTGATTGATTACATCAATCACTACCTATAAATATTTACGTTTTTCCTCCAATTATATGTCTCTAATTGCCACCAATGTTTTCCTAATCGAGATCATAATTTGATGGTGACCCTTTCATTTCTCTTTTCCTCATATTAAGACTACATTTTAATAACCCAATTTCCAATGTGGGTTTTCCCACCAATATATTTTCTACTTTCAACCTTTTATTTCCGAAGAACAATTTCAAATTGCGAGGACGCAATTTATTGAAGGAGGGCAGAATGTAACACCCCAAGAATTCATAATGTGTTATTTCTTCAAAATAATTCAATAACATTCACTACACGCAACACCAAGTTAAATCGCACCATGACTTACCAAACAAGCTGTTCAAAAGAGGTTATGAATAGTGTTAACTAAATTTTAAACTTTATATAATCCTTATAATTTTATAATCCATATTATGAGTTTCTTAGACATAATGTAAGAACAAATTCATTTTCATTATTGCATTTTTACCAAATTTTAATAGAGAACCCTTTTTAGATACTATATTTTAAACTTTTTGACTAAATGGGGACATCTAAAATTTAAAATGAAACATCCCAAGCTTCCACGGTACGCTAGCGTGTGTTGTACGCAACACCGAGTTCTAACACACCGTAACCAATCAAACTAGCGGTTATGAATAGTAATACCTACTTTTTGAAGTTATATATATTTTATATTTTAAAATGGACTTCATTTTTGGATTCGGAATATCAAATTTAGCCTAAGGTGAAATTTTGGTACTTTTCGGATAACTTTCATATTTTGATGAATAGTGAAAATTACTAAATTTTAATTAAAAACATCTTTTTTAATCAAAATAATTAATAGTGCTAAATTATGAATTTGAGTGGTTTTAAAGTATATTAGAATATATTTTTACCATTTAATATAATTTTGGTCATTGGACATAATTTTACAATTAAACCGAACATAAACAAGTGTCAATCTTTTGATAGTTATTATCTCTTAAAAACACGCTTTTTGTTTTGACAGCGGGAATTAATTTTAAATTAATTTCTGCCACTTCTGTGTTTTGAATTTAGGAAAATGGATTCCATATTTGGAATCAGGATGTTCAAATTGTGTAAATAGGTAACTTTTATTTGTAGACATTATGAATAATTACTGCGGTAAATATTTTATTTACCATTGTTAAGGGTAAATCCGGTAAATAAGGGTTAAAAAATAATATTATAATAATACTAAATTACCCTAAAACGTGTCTTAACCCTATTGGTTGATACATGGTCGACCATTGGCATCTTTGGGTCGATTTTGGGACCCCATGGATCCACTTGTAAGTGATAATGACACTTTATTTTAATTAAGTCAAAATGAATACAAAAATAACACAAGCATATATCTTTTAGAAAAACAATTGTTACATAGGGTTATATAAGTTTGATTTTAGATTATAAATATTCATTAGAAAGATAAAAAGATTTCCCACATAATGATATTTTATTTATAATTTTTAGACATTAAATAATTTATTTTATTTATGACACAATGATGATGCAGTAATTACTAAAATAGTGAAAAATTAAAATAATTGATATTATAAATACCCAAAAAAATATAATATGAAACTTTTAGTGAATTAAACTAATTTTATAGGATAATATGATATATTAGGATTGATTTAATTGACTTTGTTCGAAGTAATCAATCTGTTATGAGTTTCACAAAAAATCAACTATTGAATAGTGTCAAAATTGACATAAAAGAGTTATTAAAACAAATATTATATTATTAATTGATATTAAATTCCTAAAAATCTAAGGATCGGACAAGAGACTTATTTCATGATAGGTTCATCATTAATGGACCACTTGGGGGTCGCTTGGATGAATATAGTAAGTTTATTAACCATATTATATAAAAATACAAAGAGACATTGTAAAAGTGAAACTAATTAACTTAGAGTTAATACTTAAAGATAAGGTTAATATAAGTACCGAAACCTGTCTAAATTCTATTGGTTGAGTGGTTTTCGACCTATCCCCACCTTATCCTTTGAATAGTCAACTTTGGAGCCATTGGAAACCGAATATGAATTTATTCTAAATTAATATTTATAGCTTTTCCAAAGGTGCCCCTCACCCCTCTTATAAAAGGGCACTCCTCCTTCTCATTTCTTCACACCTTAAAAGCCTTTTTGTTCAGACAAACTCTTCCCAAATACTCTCCCAACATCCCTCACTACAACCTAGAGGCCTTAGTTTGATCATAAAGCCATCCTATGGAGCCCTTTTGATCAAATCAAAAGGAAGAACCCGAAGAAGAGGTAATGATTTCACCACCCTTTTCTAAGTTCCTTTCTTCTTCCACTTCCTCTTTCTTTGTTCTTACCATACTAAAATAATAACTCCAGTATATTAAATATACTGTGATGTTATTATAAATATGGTAAAACCATATTCAGTATTCTATCCACCCTTTGAATAACATGTCACCATACGTGCGTACGTACGGCTTACCGTCTCCACGTCGTGGTGTAATTGTTATTCAATATATTATTATTTGGATGGGTATAATAATGATGTGTAACTCATGTAAATAATAAATATAACATGTTAATGATTCTGTATATATGATATACCATCCATTTATATATTATTTTAATATCAATAGAATGATATTGTCGCTCCTGCGTACGTACGGACTACCGTCTCCACAAACGCGATGAGATTCATTCTCCATCGTATCCATTCAAGTATAATTATCATTTGATGATTTATAAATGATTTTTAAGGACTTGATATCATTCTGGATATGAATAATATACCACCTATCCTTTACAAAAATGTCTTACGTAACAAAACATATAAAAGAAAACAAGTAAGTTAACACCCGAAACAACGATAATACTAAGATATTATTATCAAATCAATATTAAAAGATCATATATGATATCATATTAATGTATATGATTCTTGTATAATTTAATAACAATTATTTCACCATTATACAGGAGGTTAACATACCCCAACCAAGGAAAAGTACAAGGTAAGGGTTATTTCACAATCTCTTCATTATCCGAGGTTGTTTATACGTAATAATCTACTGGGATATCTTTATCATCCACATCCATGTTTCTTAAAAATGTATTTCAAAACATTTTTACTATTTTCAAGAATATGGGTTAAAGTCATTTATACCCTTGTTTGACTTTTTATAAGAGGTTTATAAAGGAATCTTTCCGTCGTTTTCAAAACAAGGTCCTTTTTAACCTTTTCGACAGAATTGAGGTAAGAATGTTTTTTTAACTTATACGGCGGGTGCGGTTATTTTACGCCGTTATAAAATCTTCAAAGATTTCCTTACAAGATTATAAGATTATTTTCAAAGAAAATGTTTGATTTTATATGGATCTTAAATGATTTCAAAATAAAAGGAGATATTTCTTTAAAATGAATTTTGATTTCATCTATGTCAACATCCTTTGATGGATTTTAAGATTATTTGAAGTTGATTTATTATGATACAAAACTTCTATATTGTTTTGAAGGTTTTGTGATATGTTTGACTGTGGATGTGCTATTTTTATACCATTCATAGTTTATGGTGAAAGTATTGACATTTCGTATGCTAGTTCCAATAAGAATGTTTATGTTATATTTCAATCTTTACGTCATATGAATGTGTTGGACAAGTATGTTCCAGGTTGGGGACTGGTTAAAGAAAGCCCTCCAGGTTGGGGACTGGTAAAAGTAAGCCCTCCAGGTTAGGGACTGGTAAATGTAAGCCCTCCGGGTTGGTGTCCGGTTATTAGAGGCACTCCGGGTTGGTGTCCGGTTATTAGAGGCACTCCGGGTTGGTGTCCGGTTATTAGAGGAACTCCGGGTTGGGTTCCGGTTACAGTTAGCCCCAAGGTCTTGGGACGACGCCTTGAAAAGAAATTAAAGTTTAGCATTATTCATTCCATCATTATGAAAGTGGTTATTGATTTTTGCATGTGATTATTCGATTAGTAGAATATCCATTTGAATAAGTAAATGGAATTATTTCATTTTACTTTTGCCATACTATGTTGAAGTTAAAGTTTAAAAGGCTTTTGTTTTAGTAATGCATTTCCTTAAATGTTTATTATTATTTATGAAAGTTTCGGCTATATTGTTATCCTTACTGGGAATTTGAGCTCACCCCTTTTCTATGTTTTATTTTTCCCAGGATGTGAAGAAGTAAGTTATGAATGACCTGCAGGGATTTTATGAGGGGTTAATAGTGTGGATTGTGGAAACATTATGTTGTTGTATTAGTTTTTCATTTTATGATGTAATGTAAAACTTATGAATATATCTAGTGTTTCCAAGGCTACTAAACCAATCGGTCTTTCAAGATTTGATCTTTCTTGTGATCATACCAATGTTATGTAATAATGCACCGACTCTGGGTAACTGGGGTCGGGGCATTACAGTTTAGATAAAAAATATTTTACTAGGGGATAAACTATAAAATAAGGGATATAATAATGTAAAAAAATATATATAATATGTTTTATGGCCATAGTTCTACATTATGATTTATATTTTTCAATGATACTATATTTTGGATAGTTTATTGATTAGAGGAACATGGGTAAACTGTTTTTTTTTTCAAAAAAACAGGTGTTTTCTCACCTCACTAATAAACATCCACCTATCACCTCTCTTCTTCATACATTAAAACCCAGTTGGATAAGAATATACATTCCCAAATAACTTCCCTAATTAAATACTCACAACTTAGACTATTTATTTTGAGCATAAATCCTGACCTTGAAGTCTTTATGTGCATACCTAAAGAGGATTCCAAAAGAAAAGACAATTTTTTTCAATAAGAATTTATTCATCCGACCCTATATTAGTTATAACTAAAAAATGAAGATATAATAACCTCATAATATTAAATATATTTATATATATTTTTTTAAATTTTATTACCTAAAATAATATCCATATCCATCAGATGCATGATAAAATATGTATTCATTTGTATGGCGAACTACAACCTCACCAACCGATGCAGTTTGATTTTCAATTAAAAAATAAAAATGTTTTGTATGATTATAAATATAATTTATATATGTTACATCAAAAAAATAACAATAAATTTTTATTCATTATATCTTATATAACATTTTACATTCTATTTTTTGGGGGATATAATATTGTCGCTTGTTTCTAAAGATAACTACAACCTTACAAATAAATTTGATTCATTTTCACGAACTCTTTATATAGAAGATAATAATTTTATAGTTTATTTAAATACCCCATATAAATACAACAAGTTTTTAGATTAATTTCATATTTATTATTCTCAAAAAATAATATATCATTTTTCTCATACATATTTAATCACTAAAAGATGATAATGTCATTCATATACGTGTTGACTACCACCTTCATAGAGCGATGTGAATCACTCCTAATACATATAAGTATATTTAAATAAATAATATATTATTTGTGATATTTTGATAATTATGAAATGACAATATATTACATACATCATTTCCATAATGATCATTGAAAAATGGAAATGTCACTCATGTGTACATATGGAATACTGTCCCCATGAACGAAACCTACTTAATTTCTCAAAAAAATGATTCTTAATTGGTACTAAAAGTGAAACTAATTTATAAATGTGATAATCTGGTAATGGTTTTTATAATTTTTAATAAATATCCATGACAAATTTTATAGTTTTTAAAATAATAAATCAAATCATATATGAATAAAAAATAGCTTATTTCCACAAACATGATTTTAACAAGGAATTGGTAATAAATGTAGAATAAATGGTGATAGGTAAATCATATGTCGGATAAAATAAATAAATATGTTTATATAATATTCTAATAACCTGAATATATTTATTATACAGAATTTTCAAACGTCTATGATGGAAATAAAGACATAAAGTAATAGATTTCTAGTTTCTCTTTTATTTTTGGGAGACATGTAAAAATACAGCAGTAATTTATTTTGTAAATTGTATATGATAAATATTTAAATTTTATTAAATAAATATAATCTATTTCATGATATTTAATTTTTTGTTAGATGTTATTATTTATTTTGTCTTGTGATTTAAATTATTACTAAAGTGGTAATGGATTTCAGTCCACTTTCATTACATTTGTGAGACACATGCCATATTCACCATCTATTTGTTTTATATGTTTTATATGATACACATGACAATTTTTTATGATCATTATCCTATATATTTTAGCTTTTGAAAAACATTTTAGGGATATATATCTCTTTCATTTGGATTATGATTTAATTATTACCAACTGGGAAATAGATTTATATATACTCTCATTGTTTGTCAAGATTATTTATGATTATGTATCATTTTATGAAATATTATTACCTAACTTTTAACAATTATTCTGAAATTTTTTCTCTTTATTCCTGATATTTTCAAGCAATATAACCACTAATTCATACTTTTGTACTTAAAATAATTGATAAAAGTTTTTTAGGAAAAATCATCATTATTTCTCTCCATGGTCAAAAACCCTTTCTCTTCTAAAGTAATGTTTTATATAATAATTTTCAAAAATAATATTAAAAATATTCAAATTGATTATTCAAGATATATTTACCCATGTTTTAATTAATAAATATTTTCTTCAAGGAATCACCTTGTTGTTTTCTAATCAATGCTCATTTTTCTTTTATGAAAAATCCAAAAAGAACTGTTATTTCAATATGTGTGTCGTGATAATAAAATTACCATTCTGACCATTATTTTTATTGATGATTCTTTTATAGATTTTTAATTTTATTTTAAATGAAAATAATTTTCAAGGTTTTTTTCATTTTTAAAAGTTTTTTTAATGAAAATTTATTTTCCTCATGTAATGTTCCAAGTGATCCTTTCAAATCATTCACTATCTCAAATGGAATAATGGGATAAAAATTTGTATTTTTTGTGGATAAAAACCAAGTATACTATTCGTAATATTTATCATAATTCTTTATCATAGAAGATGTTAATGAAACACATTTCTCTTCCAGTAGTGATATCATGAAAAAATTCTTATGAGTTATTTTTCTTATTTCCATAGGATACGTTATGATGAAATGTTGAAATTGCTGTGAAAATATTCTAATTTCCATAATTTATGATATGATATTATGGTTATCAAACCCATTTCAATTCATTGGTTATGATATGGAAAATGTTTTATGATCTTGTCCAACAAAAATGTAATTTTTTCATTAAGTGATTGCTGGGAAATATATCTCACTGAAATGAATTTGGTAATGAATTATCTTAAAGGTGATAGACATGAATTTAATGGGAAGGTACCATGTTTAGTAAGGTGTGTTTTCTACTATTATGTCCATGGGAGTTATACTTGACTAAAATGATGGTATTGGGAGTGAATTCTTTCAAATGTGATTTCCTTGGGAGTGAAACTTGACTATTATGGAAATGATTTTCTATTATTATGTGTATAAAATGATTTTTTTTCTTATTCCATTGTTATTATCTCATGGATATTGTTCTTTGATTTCGATATGATTCATGTCTTATAAACTAAAAACATATAATCCATGAATAATGATAGTAATATTTGATGTATAGTGTATGGTTTTCATATGTTGTAATAATTTTCTCATTCACTTTTTTTCATGGTTGGCTTATATATCCCCATTGTTTAACCCTACATTAAATCTGATATCTCCATTTCCTATGATTTATTTACATAGGTTATATAGAATTCCCTTATGTATTTTATTTTTGTAATGATTAATAAATAATAAATCATCATGAGATAAGTTGATGAAATTTTTCCAAATTATTAGATTGTGTAGTTAGTATCCAAATACACTAGACTATTAAGGTTTTTAGTCATAATTTTTTTATTGTGATAAATGTTAATCTAAAAATACGTAATATCCATTAATGAAAGATCTGTTTCACTATAAAAAGTATCATAAGAAAGGGTTTGTTAATAATTGGAAACTAGGATGTGAAAACATTAGCAAGATCCATTGGGATATTTTATGTATATCTCTAGAGATATGGCTAAGGATTATTCATAGGATGAGTAATATAATTGGAAACTTTTCTAGAATTTTTCTAAATTATAGAGAATGTGGTTTCCTATAAATTAAATTCTTTTCTAGATACAATAGCTGGATGTGGCTTTGGAACAGAGGTACATAGGGGTAATTACTCCAAAAAAGAGTTCATTGAGAAGGACTCAATCGTCATAGGTGCATGAAAATGGGCCATTCTGCACATCTTTTTTGACAATCCCAATAGATTTGATTTGTAATTTAAAAACTACTTTTAAAACTATCATCATAGATTTAAATAGATTATGACTATGAATGACCTCAAATAAACATAAGGTTTCATTGATTAAAATAATGTCTAATGATTTAGAAATCCTATAACTAATTTTCATTATATTTTGGTTTCCCATTATCATTATCATTTCTCAAACAATGTTTTATGGTTTCAATCCTTTGAGGGAACAAAAAAGAATTGGGTTAACATTTAATGTGATGGAATGTTTTTTGATGAAAAGAAAAATGGGATGATGAATGAATTTAAGGATATAGTGATTATACCTAATCATTTATCATGACACAATATTTATAATTTCTACATTAAAAAAATATTCGACTCATCAATAATGAGATAGATAAATTTCTTTAAGGGATTTCCTAGTGGATACCATGGAGGAATGATGATTTATTTTCCTATATGTTAAAAATATGGAAGGAAACACTCAAGGGAATGACATAGAGTGTTGATAATATGTATTTGGTATGAGAAATATGGACACAAAGTAAGAAACATCAAATAAAAATGAAAATTCTAGTTAACATAATGGATGGAAATAATTGTCTCCTATAGAACCATCTACTAATGGATGTATTATAGGTGTATAGTATTGGAATTATGAAAATCTAAGTGAAAATGGAAATGATAATGATGATAATGAACAATGTTGTAAGAGTAATGGTTTTATTACTGATGATGAAGATACTACAAATTACATATGATAGAAAAGAAGAGTTAATGAATATTATGATGAATCATAGTTATTTGTTTTTTAAGTAAGGGGATGATTGGGTTTATTATTTATTGTAATTAAAAAATATTATTATATGAATCATTAAATATATATGGATTATTCAGTATAAATGGTTAATTGAGGATATGCAGGAATATGTAGAATAATACTAATAAACTAGAAATGTGATTTAATTTCAAGGTAATATTTTATGCAAAACACAAGATTAAGGAAATATAACCCTTATCTTGTTATGGGGGTTGAAAAATGTTTTTTATATTGGATAAAGATATGATTTATATGGATAAATTGAATCAGATAACATTGATGAACTCATAAAAAATTGTTTGAAGGAAAAATGCTACATGCTATTAGTGAAGGAGTTTACCAAATTATTATATCTATGAAGTATTATATATAATTTATGATTTTATTCAAGGAATAAAGATTCAATAATTTTTTCATTTCGGATTTATGGAAATTTATGTTATTACCATGCATTCGGATAATTTATGAATAAGGAATTAAAATATTTGGAATGTGACGATTAAGATATAGACACTGATATTTTGAGGGTTATTTATTTTTAAGTATGGGTTCAAAGCCTATTGTTTATTATGAATGTAAATACCTATAGCAATATGTGTAGATAGAAGCCTATTAAGTATCCCATAGGATAAAGTTCATGTGGCCCATGAACATGGGCCAATGTACCAACACATTTTAATGCCATCATCATTGGGCATGCATCATACTTGTGTAACCACCTGCACACATCATTCTTGCATCACTACATAGATCATAAATTCCCCAAAGGTATTTCCAGGATTTAAACCCTATTCTTTTGGATGAATGAAAATGGGTTGTACCACTTGGGAACCATCCATACTGCAAAATATGTTTATAGGTTATGCTCGACTACTAGAAGGGGGCCTTTACAATGTACAGAGCAAGTAGCACATTCCCCCTCAAAGAAATATATTTAATATCCCTATAAAAATACACATAGTGACTAAGTCTAGTGGGATATTATCTTATCAATTCCCATAGTTTGAGGGAATTACTTATAATTCTTTTATTGATTTTATTTTGTACTTATTACAAGAAAACAAATCATCTCTTAGAGTAAGAGATGAATTGTAAATTGATCAAGCCATAACCAATGTATGAAAATGTTCATATGAAATAAAAATATAGTGATTAAGTACAATTCCATTTATTCATAGCATAGATAGAAATATAATTCCCCAATATTTGATAACATATCATGAAATAAAATGGTGTCCCACATTCATCATTTTTATCCTATAAATGACCATTTTCATGCTTCGTTTATAAATGGGTTTTTTGATCATAAAACTTATCTTGATACCCACTATCTAGTGATCAATGATATCTATCACTATCTATAATTATATATTCCTTTCATCCATATCCATATATTCACTTCCCAACTATTTAATCCAATTTGGAAACCTAGACTTATGTTAATTTATGAGACCTTTATATTTCCAAATTTCACTACTAAGGAATGTTTTATTATTGTTTTATCTATCATTAGTTTATATGAAGGAATTTTCAAATGATAAACCAATGATGGACAAAAAAATTGAATTGTAAAATTCATTTTAAGGTTGGTATGATGTAACACCATATGAATTATTGAAATAATTTTTACAAAAAAAAATTAATCACCTATATATTTTGAATTAAACATAACACCAATTTTAGATTACAATACATGAAATGTGGATTTTAGCTTTCATTACATGCACAAATGGGTCTAAATTAAATGTGAGATACTATTAAAATATTATTATATAAATAGATAGTTATCACCTATACAATAATATGATGTTTATAAATAGTAAAAGTTTAATTATTAAAATATATGGTATACACATTTGAATAAACTGAATTATTTTATGACCAATTAATAAAGAATTCAATTTAAAATCCATTCGAAAATAATGTAAATATTTTTCTAAAAAAACTAATTTTATGAAAATGAACATGTTTTCCCTATAAAAAATAAAAATTTTGTTAATTATTATAATTATATGTATATAAAATATATTCAATTAAATATTCAGAATTCATATTCTGTGTTTCTTGGACAAGAGATAAGAATAAATCCAATTTTATGCCCAAAAACTATATTTTTATAAAATAATTTCTCTCTACATTATGAAAACATGTTTTTAAAAAATATATTAAATATTAGAAAATTTATTTGTTAAAAAAATTAAATAATCTTATCTGATTTATACTACGAGGAATTTACAATTTTTTGATGAATAGTGGTAAATACTAAATTTAATTGAAAAATGAAATTCCATTTAAATTATTTATAAAGTTAAAATATATTTATTTTTTTTAAAGTTGTAACTAGTGAAAATATATATCTATTAATATAATTTATTTCATTTCAATCATTTTTATATTGAGTTTGATATAAAAAATTATAATAATTTGATGAATTTCTCTTTAAAAACCAGTATTCCATTCAAATCTGTAGGATTAAATTTAAAATAAATGTTTCAAATTTTATGCCCAGAATTTGATATTATTGATTCTATATTTTAATGAGAATAATAATTTGATATAATAATTTAAACTAATTTATTCCCAAATTAATAGTGAAATATAAAAAATTAAATACTAGAGTTAATGTAAAAATTGGTTTGCCTGGGGTTAAACTAACAATATAGTATTTAAAATAGATGTAAGACATATATTAAATATATTTTAAGGTAATATATATATTATATAATTAAAAATTATCAATAATAATTCATTTTGGATCCTTTTGAAAGGGTAAAAACATGGGTACACTTTTTTCCTTTCAAAACAATTACATGTGTGGCACTCAACACACTTATAAAATGACACCAAAATTACTCTCTTATTAACACATTAAAACACATTTGGTCAGCCAATATCTAACTAATAAAATTTTCAGCTTCTCTAATCTCATCCTATAGGTAATAGTTTGTGATTACATCTATCCTATGTATAAATTTAGAGTAAACACAAGGAGGATACATGAAGAATAGGTAATGTTTTTCAACGACCCTGTTAATATAATTTCTACCTACACATCATTAAAATATTATTAAACCATGATGATATAAAGTACTCACTATATTAAATATATTCATATTTTTTATGTTATGTTAATTTTCTACAACTTTCCCCACTTCCCTAAAATGGGTTAGAGAATCATAATTCATGTGTACAATAAATTACCACCTCATGAACTGATATCATTTATTTTTCAATTAACACCACTCATGATTGGTTATATTGATGTTTATAAAGAATATTTATTATATTAATAAAATAATTAAGATAATGGATTAATTATATAATATATAACATTTTAACTTACATTCTGTTGGGGATACGATAACGTCGCTCCTCTGTATGGAAGACTACTGCCTCATGAAGCGACGTGATTCATTTTTCACAATCACATTACATATAAGATAATAAGGAATATTTTAATTAATATATGTAATATATCTGAAATAATTCTATTATTAATTTAATATTTATCATTATAAAAATGTATATCATTTTTTTCGTACCTATTTACTCAATCAATACGGATAACGATGTTCATGTATATGTGGACTACTACCTTCATTAAGCGATGCGAACCTATCATAATATGTATAAGGATATTTAATGAAATATTATATTATATATGGTATTATTATAATTATTTATAAATAAAATATTACTTACTTACTTAACATAATGATCGATGAAAAATGGAAACCTTACACATGTGTACATACGACCCACATCCTCCATTATCGTAATGTAATTTATTTCTAAAAACCATCAATAATTATTAATATGAAAAATTATAATGAACTATAATGTCATAATTATTTAATGATTATTATTCTAGTTTTTTCGGAGCCATGCTCATTGAATAATGATCAGAAATAAAAAATCAAAATATATATGGAAAACAATGCTTTTATTACCCAAATCAGGATTTTAAAAAGGAATTTATAATGAATAGGTAATAATTGTTAATAGGGAAATAATATATGTTATTATATATATATATATATCTGTGTGTGTGTGTTTCAATAATATTCTATTTATTATATATGAGGGTCAGACATGTATGAATGAAGACGAGACGTAAGGTTAGGGGTTTTTAGTCTCTGTTTTATTTTTGGGAGACATATGAAAATTCACCACTAATTTATTTTGTGTAATTAATATAGTATAATTTTACCTGGTATATCATGATTATTCTCATTTAATTAAATTTATTGGTTAATTTTATGTTACTCTTTTCTGGGGCATGTGATTCAAAATATTACTAAAGTATTAAAAGATTTATGTCTCTCTTTTTTACTTATGTGGGACACATGACATATTCACCGCCTATCTTTTTTGTCTTTTATATAATATACATGAATGTATTTTATTATTAATATCCATAACATTATAGAGAATACCTATCCATTTGATTATATTTCTCGTTAATGGGTATTATGTTTCAAATGATTACTATAGTAATGGATTTATGTTATAATATCATCTTTTATCGTAAGTATTTATGAATATGTTTCCTGTATCGAAATATTATGACATACCTCTCAATAATTCTAAATAATTTTCTCATACTAGTTTTATTCAAGATATTTTCATTTAATACTAACATTATATATATATTGTATACATAGAAAATTATTGTAAATGTTTTTGAGAAAAATTTTATTCATTTTTCTCTTCTATTGAAAATTCTTTTTCATTCAAAAATAATGGTCTCTAAAAATATGTTTACATTCTTCTGGGGATTTATTATTGAAATTCATAACCATTTAAAAAAACTGATGTAATATTCATGTCATTTTCCAATTAAATATCAGTTTTCATTTATCATAAATGTGAAAGGATCCATTGTTTTTACTTATATATAATCAACATGATTTTATTCCATCATGACCATTATTTTCTCTGATGACATATTTAATGTTTTTATAGTTTTTTTAAAGAATTTTTTTCCAAAAATATTTATTATTTTTTAGTTATACAATGTTTTTTTTAATAAAAATTAATTTTCTTCATGAAATGTTCCATGTTAACCTTCAAAATCACACTCTATATAATAAGAAATTAATTGACGTAACTCAGAATGCTTTTGGGTAAATTATCAAGTATAACATTGAAATTCTTTTTATAAATGGTTTATCATGACAAGATTATTATAAAGTAAATTTTATTCCTAGGTTAATACCATGATAATATTATTATGAATCCTACTTAATTATTATGGGGTTTTTTATGAAGAAATGTCGAAATGAATTCAAAACATGTCTCGTTTACACTAGATATGATATGATTAAATTATTATAAAACCAATTTCATTAAATGGGTTATGATATAATTAATGTTTTCTGATCTTGTGTCATATTTAAATATGATTTTCATTATATGAGTGGTGGGACCAATATCTCCTGCAAATGTATTAGGTTAATATTTATATCTCTTGAGATAGAAAATACTAGAAAACGGGGTGAACCCAATTCTATAAAGAACTTTAATCATTATAATGGTCTTGGATGTGAACCTAACCTATTATGATGTTATTGGGTATGAACCCATTATACTATGATAAACTCAGTATTGAGCCCTGACTACTTTGTAAATGATGTTATATTATTTTTTGTAATACATGATTTTATGTCATACGATATTGTTACACTCGCATGGATCATGTATAATGATTTTCATATGATAATATCTCATAAACTGGTAATCATTATTTCATGACTAATGATTATGATATTTTATAGGGAGGGTATGGTTTTCATTTATTATTCTCTTATTTTGACACAATTTTGTTCATTTTATGTTTACATACCGCCCTTTTTAACCATATTTAGAATATGATCTCACACTTTCTTATGTTTCCATTACCTAGGTTATAAATAATGGTTTTCAGTAGTGTATGTTTGTAAATAGTACTAAATGATAAGATATTTACATGATCTATTGAATATAATTCACCAAATTAGAATATTGGGTACCTATTCCTTAGAGGAACACTATTATTTTATCCCTAGGCATGTTTTTCTATAATGATTACATATTCATATAAAACGATATATTGTACATGTAAAGGAATCGGTGGATTTTATATATAAAATTGTTTTACAAAAATCGGTGTTTTATGTATCCTAGGATATCAGTGAAATAATATTCCATAAAAATAAGTGGTGTTACACCTTCTTATAGAGTGGATCATTGGGATATCACACAAATGACTAGATGATAACTCTAAACTAGAATTTCCATTTTTTTACTTTGAAATGAAATCCAATTTACACTTACCCTACCAAGTAACATACTTATATCCTTCATCCACATAGTAATCATTTCAATTGAAGAATCATAATAGACCAAATTCCAAATTTGGACAAGAATTTACTCTCAACACTATTTAATAATATGAGACACAATCACTATGACAATATTTTGAAGAAACAGAACAAGAATCTATAGTCTATATCACATTGGTTACCATAATGGACTTTTGTGAGTGGAATGAGTTGGGGGCTATTAATTATGTCATCATTTATGGGAATATACCAAGGCAATATATAGTGTGGCCATACCTAAGGGAAACAGACTAGGGGACAATTGATTGTTGCCTTCCCTAAGGTGATAGGATAGAGTATATGAAATAGAATACATTCCATACATCATCAAGTAATGTATGGGTCATATTTTTTTGCGGTGAATATATATTATAATGGAGGTGACACTTGTATAGTAATTTTTATGGAGACCTGTTTCATAAAAAAATATTTTGGGAATTATTTTTGTCGAACTACTTTTACCATTTGGATAATTTTCACTGAACAAAACACTGGATATATTTTATTTTTTATTAAATCACTATATTTTTATTGTACTATATGCAGCACCATGTTAGTTGTGCACTACATGAAATATAAATTATATATTTCTCTACAGGGAACACCAATTTTATCATTCATTACATGCAATAACAACTATCCTTGATGGCTTACATAACATTCAAGATTGAGTTTTACCAAATAATTATATGTCATAAAAATGTTAGTATTTAATATAATAAAATATAACCTAGTAATTAAATAACAATTTATTAATAGTATTACCTAATTTTTGAAAATAAATGTTTTACAAAAATATAATATTAATTCATGGTTTTCCAATTAATTGGAATTGAATAATAAAATTGATTGAATATAAAATAAAATATTATTATTTTTAGGGTTGCAAAATTGTTTTAACATATAAAATTAAATTAATTACAATTATTTTGTGATATTAATTTAATAAATATTTTATATATCCAATTAAATAGTTTTCATATTCACCCATATATTCGATAGACATAAGATATGATTAAACCCAATTTTATGCTTAAAAACATGTATTTTAAATAAAGGTATTTTTATTGCCTTTTATTGGAAAACCAATACTAAATACAAATTTTTCACTCTTAATGATTTAATATTTCAAAATAAGGATCATATTTTTAATATAAATATTAAAATTAGGATATAATAAATTTTTTGTATTTTTTTCAATAAGGTTTCATTTTTTATTAAATGGTCATAAATGCAAGATTTTAATAAAAACTAGGTTTTTCATCTAATATATTTATAAGGAAAAATTATATTTAAAATTTGGTTCAGTGTTTAATTAGATAATACTTTTACCAATTAATCCAATTTATATCATTATAACCAATTTCACATTGGCAATAGAAACAAAAAATATATCAATCTTTTGATTATTTTGTACATAAAAAACCCATATTGTCGACCCGAACATAGGAATAAATTTAAATGAATTTATAACAAATATTTTATTGGAACTAAGAAAAATGGATTAAATATTTCGAATCATAATAATTTATAATTTAACAGAAGGTGTACCCAGTTTTGACAAAAAAATATTAGTGAAAGTACTTCTATTTATTTACATTGATTAAGGTGAAATTAAGCTTAACTGAGGACAAAATTTCAAATGTTTTACCATGTATGACCAAGAAACTTGTCCAAAAGACATTTTTGGGATATATTTTGACCAAATAATCCTTATTATATAATTTTATCATTTATTTGATCCACATTACTTGTTAAAAACAAGTATGGAATTCCTTTGTCAAAATATTATGAATGTGCCACTCCACCTCTACTATAAAAGGCATCCTTTCCTCCCACTTCATCACACCTCTCATACTAAATAGGTTTTACCAAGCTATGATAATATATCATAATAAAACCCCTAAAATCCTCTTTTAATCCCCCAATTGGGAATAATGTTTTCCAAGGAATCCCTTTGGAGAAAACTGTATGAATTTTCCCGATTAATAGGTAACACCCTCCCTCAAACCCATTTATTTTATTTTCATTATTTACTCTATAATATATTAATATTTCTTATTTCGAAAAACAATCCTGAATTATAATTATAAAATGATTTTTTCATGCTAAGGTTTTAACATACAAATACATAGACGTCCATCTAATCGATAAAAAACCTTCTATTTATGTGTACGACAAACTACCACCTCACTAGACAATGATTGTTCATTTTTCCATTACCACACTTCATTGTAGAAATTATGATATACACTATATTTATATACATTATATATTTTATATTTTATTAATTTATACTTTTTATTCATTTTATCACAATTATCTCTAAACATTCCCAGTAGTTTAAATATGATAATTTTATTTGAGGTAGTGTTGACTATCACCCTCTCAAATTGATGTGATTCATTAACACACTACATGGAATTTATTAAGGATTATTTTACTGAAAATATATGATATATATGATATAAAAATGATACTATAATGATTATATATATATATATATATTTCATTTAACTTCTTTTGTTAAATACGATAATTAAACGGAACCATCGCTCATACGTAAGCACGACCTACCATATCCATGAACGATGTATTCCATTTCATAAATATATATCGTATAGATTATTATAATACACATACAATGAATATAAATTATATTTATATCATGTTATTTATTTTTTAATCCTGATATAATTATATGATCCAAAGAATAAAAATTTAATACACATACGAAAAACATAGAGAAAATTACCTAAAGTGTAACCTTAACATTATATTATTAAAAAGTGGGTAATATAAAGTCATAATAAAACCATATATGGTATTATATGTAATAATATGGTTTAGTTATATATGTATAATAAATTTATATTTATTATACCATATAGTTTTATGAGAACGATTTGATTCAAAACACAATGTAAGGGCATTTCATCTCGCTTTTTATTATTATGAGATACATTCTTTATTCACCACCCATTTCTTTTGAATGGTATGTATACTTCCCATGGATGTATTATAATATTTTTATACATAAATTTATGAGAATTTACATATCCATTTTATGAAATTTTTATGATATTTATTTTTCAAAATATAACAAATCTGTAAAATAATTATGTCTCAATTTTTCTTCTTTTAGACACATTCCATGTTATACACATATAATTTTCCATTAGGTTTATACACTTCCATTGAAATGTTATATCATTAATCTCATTATTTTAATGATATATTATGATTCATGTAATTTAATTACCTTAAATGGCTAGTATGTTTCGTAGTTACCATGTGGTAGGTGTTTATTAAGACATTCTCATCACTGTTTGAGATTGTTTATGTTTATTCTTCCAATTATGAAATAATATAATCCATTTTTCATGAAAAATCATGAATATTATTTTCCTCTAGTTTTTAATGATTTATTAATGTAATTTCACCATTTATATACTATTTGGTTCATCATATTTTTATGAATGTGTTTTTAAGAATGTTTGATTTTACCCACTCATTGGTTAGAAAGATTTGTTCCATGTAAAACATGTTTTCTAAAAAACATTTCCAATAATATAATAAAATTATTAAATTATAAATAAATAATTTTTTGAATATATTACTGAATTTTACCAATGTTTTAAAAAAAATATTCTTTTCACTCCCATGAAATTGATTTTGTCTAAAATTTTAGTTTGTAAAAGGACTGTTCCTCTTACCTCTTATGACATCTTCCAATTTACATACCATCATATCTTTGATGATTCATTATCATGTTTTAATGATTACCTTTTATAAGAATTTGGTTAAAATTAATTCTCAATGAATTGGATTTCAAAACATTTTCATGGTTTAAATTATTTTAATATATTTTCTACAGAAATACATTTTCGAGATTTTTTCAAGATACATTTTATAATTTCAGTGAATATAGTTTTCAAATTATTTTCATTATTTATTCATATTTTTTAAATATATTTTAAATGAAATGTTTTTCACAATATTTTAAATCTCCCTTTATATGTTTTCAAACAAAATCATATCCTAACGGTTTTCAATTCTAACATTATAATCATTAAAATTTATTTTCATTAAAATAGTTTTGAAAATATTTCAATATTTTAAAGATAATTTCTCAAACAATAAAGGATATTTTTTTAATGAATTTTTTTCAAAATATATTTCCATGTTATTTCCATTAATGATGAAATCGGTTGATGTTATACATTCCCTTATAGGAAATGATCTAATGGTTTTATTCATTCTCTTCCTTGAATGGTTTCTGTTTTGCTGGAATGATTCTTATGTAGCTTGTTTCCCTTCCACATGTAATGTGATTTTGAAAACCTATTCTTTTTATGGGTTATGATTCGATGAAATGATCATGAAACCAATATATTATCCATTGGTAATTATATGTTGATTGTTTTGTGGAACATTTATGTATTATTTAATTATGTGACGGGTGCGACCTATACCTTCCTCCAATATATTGGGTAATGATGGATGATTCATGAGAATATATATTATAAGTTAATATATTTACATGTTCAAAATTCTATTAATGGACATGGATTCATGTCTATAAGTTTAAGGGTGAACCATATTACATTTTCACAATGTTATGATTTAACCATATTCTATGTTCACAATGTTATTAATGAAATTTATTGAATGTTCAAAATTTTATGTGAGAACCTCATTGCATGTTCCCAAAATTATTCACGGACCTAGTTTCATGTCCATAAGTCTTTTATAAGGAATAATTTTATGTCTATAACTTAATGTGTGAACATGTATTTATATATAAATGGTTACTATGTTATACATTGACATTTATACCACCATTCCATGTCCTATTATTATATTATTATTTCATGGAATATTATCTTGATTTCATTATGATTCATGTCTAATGGCTTACAAATGTCTATTAAATAATTCATTCTTATGATGTATGATATAATGGGTACGACTTACTAATAATCATGATCAAGCTCTTATACGCATATGTTTCAAATATGCTGCACATTTATTTAATTTACCCGTAATGATGATTTGAGATCATCCATTTCTTATGTTTATTTTCCCCCAATTTTGAAGAATGGTTTTTAATTATAATTAATAAGGGGAATGATTTAATGTCCCATAAACTAAATTTTTTTTAATTATATGGGATTATTTTGAGACTAGACGCTTCTATGGATCCAAATTTAGTGGCCCTGTGAGCCTGAAATAGAATTTTTAACTTTTTAAAGTTCATTTAAATAAACATGCGAGGATTTTTTTTCTAACTTTTAAATTAGTACTTGGATAAAAAATTTGATGGAACTTTTGAACTCAGAATGATGTTATTCACCTAGAAATAACCAAACATCGACCAATGATGGTTGACTGGAAAAGATAGTTTTCATACTATTTAGAGGAAAAATAAAATATTTTAAAAAGCGGTTTTATTTAATTATATACGCCATTGAGCGGTGGCATGTCATATCAATGGTGGCGATGATGAGGTGATGATGATTTGAATTAAATGAATCCCATTAATGAGAATCTTAAGTGTACAATGTAATGACACATTAATTGAAGCATAACAGATGCAATGTTTAATTAATGAAACAACATAATGATGTGACGACGCAACGTTACCAAAAAGGTTTCAAACCATTTCTCTTTTAATGAGATAACTAGATGAATAATGAAAACTATAATTTCTCTGAAGGGTTGCGGGGAAATTCTCTTCAATAAATAATGTTGGTGAATCGCTAGCAACAATGACACACCATTAATAATGGGAGGGGATAGTGACAAACACTAACAGCTTTGAATGTAACGTGAATCTCCACAGATGGATCACTTCAGCAATGAATCCATCCAAGGTAGGGGTTTACTTTTTGTGTTTTGAGTTTCCTTTCTCTTTATTCTAAAACAACAAATTCAAAACAAACCATGAATAGGATGATCTATGAATCACTTGTTCTTGTGGGAGGGAGCTTATTCCAAGGATTTTCTTTGAGGTTAAATTGTTGATAAAAACTAAAACATATTCCCCCATGTTTTAAACTCTAATTCATAGTGTGTGGGATGACACAAACATGGCTAGGGCCCCTCTACCTTCATCTGTTCTTGTGCGTTCTTCATGTATAAACATCTCAGTAGACGGTGAGGAGTTTTCAAGGTCCTAGTAGGGAATAGGATACCCCATTGAGGTTGAAGGCCTAGATGGTCTGAAGAACAGACCACCTGAGTAGACCCAATGGTCCATGGAAATTCTTATTGGTGGCAGTGCCAACCAGCAGTGGCGTCAGCCGCGAGAAGGTGGTGGTGAGTCGAGATGGGTCGTATCCAACACGGGTCATGGAGGTGAGGCAGGAGCCACAGGAAGCCGACCATCAACAGGCGTCGGCATGACATGGCCAACCGACTACATCGGTTGAGTGGCCCGCACCATCCATGCGGCAACATTGTTGTTAGGACACAGTTATGTCAGGACCTTGTGCAGGACTGGATATGGCGGTTGGCTAAGCCTGCCATGGGGAACTCGAACCGGGAACAGGGCAACCATAGCTCTAACAAAGTCAAACTACTTTTTCAATCTAGGCTGGTGGAATACATCCATGCCACTGGGAGGTCCAGGATGTGAACAATCGGCCCAACAGTTGCGGGCTGGCCCGGATGGAATTAGTTCACTGGATGGCCCAATGGTATGGACCCATGGCCGAACCGGGATGGGTCCAACAAGGCTAAATGGGCCTGACCCTGTGGCCGGACTGGAACGGACCGACCTAGTGGTCGGGTGTGCTCAGTAAAATTAGTCCTGGTCTTGCAAGACCCCAAGGGTGGGTTGGTGGGGTCGGTCCGACCTGGCCAGCCAAGGCTTGGACACAACTGGACCCTGTTTACTAAAATGTTAATATATTTCAAACCGGGTGTCCAACTAAGAAGACTCTTGCGGAATTTTATCCCTCACGATGAGGTAGTTATTTTGGAATGAACTAAAGAGGGTTCCCTGGAAGATAAAATATGATGAATGGCTTGATGAAAGGAATCTTCTAGAATCAAGTGCACTACGTTCATAAATCCAGCTGCTGGTTGGGACCTAAGGACTGTTGACAAGTGACCCTAGGTGTATCACCTACAAGAGAATCTATGTGGATCAGCTACTAGAAACCATGTATGGATCTGCTACAAGCGAACCTGTGTGGATCATCTCTAAGAGAACCTATGTGGATCCACTTTAAGCTATACTGTGTGGATCAGCTCCAAGAGACCCTGTGTGGAATAGCTACAAGAAGTCCTCTACAGACTAACTATGATGGCCTATATGGGAAGTGGATCTGAGTGACCCATAAGACCCATGGTACTCATCAAGGATGAGTACCTTAGATGTATAAGGTGTTCAGTGTTACGACTAATAGTCTTGCTTTTAGTAATATAGATTATACATGTGTGATATTTCTTTCTTCATGATCATGCTTTGTGGTTTGCTTTGTGGATTTCATTGTGGTCTTTCTTGTGTGGTTTTGGTTCCCTATAGAGTATTATTTTACTCACCCCTACACACGATTCATCCTCATGTGTTGTGTCTAGTACAGATGACTGCCACATTGATGGAGGACTTGGTGGTCATGGACCCATGGTTCCCAGTGTGATCAGGCAGGCATGTCATACTACTACGACTTCTAGTAGCTACTCCACACTTACCCATCAGGTGGGGTTTTCAGGGGACATATTTAATATATTCATTGTACTTTCCTACTTTCAATTTTTCTTTTATTGGGATTTAATTCTGGCCTATTTTATCTATAGCTTGTACCTTTACTCAATGGTTATTTAGTGGAATTCATGTTTACCTTTTTAGTTATTGGTATATGGTAGTGTGTTTGAGTTTGTGCATATAGATACTTAGGAAAAAACCTCCCACATTTAGGTTTACACCATCGGTGCTAGTCTCCAACCCCTGGCCTTCAGGAGGTGGGCTTGGGGGAGTCATGACACGGGCCTTGGGGGATGGGTCGGGAAAATGTGTTATCAAAGGTTGTCAGTTCTACCTCAAAGATCGGGAGTCTGTTATTTTGTTGTTGGAAAATAGTGTTCAATTATTTGAGTTATACTTTCATATTTGGGGATTCCAATGTTGGTGCAGCAACCAACGTATCCATACACCAGGACCATGAATTCTGCATTTTGGATTTATACCTAAAATACTGGATACATGAAACATATAGGAATCTGTTATTTCCCAATGTTTTTCTTGAATCAAAGTCATCTCACTATTTGTAATCTACTTATTGTGGTATGTCTAGATCTATTTCAAGATTCCTCCACACATATAGCCATCTAGTATTTTAATATGTGACCGTAAAGAAATCCCGCCTAGTGATGAGGCATCGGTTTAGGGACCAGTGCTAGAGATGGCCCTCCCGTGTGATGCGCCAATGTTACCACCACCCATTGATCATAATTTAATGCCAGCATTATCTATGGAGGACACACATAGACTCATTACCTTGCATGAGTTTCACAGACAAAAAACTCCCAGGATTATAGGAGATCTAAATCTTCATGCCACTAAGGACTAGCTGGACGTTGTGACATGGTTCTTCTGCTTAGTGAGGATGCCACTTGACCTTATGGAAATATTAATTATGAGCCTTCTTTGTGGCTTGGTAGGGATATGGTGGAGCTAGATGATTTATACTAATGATGTGGCGACCCTCTCTTAGGCTGACTTCAAGCAGCATTTCCTAGAGGAGTTCTTCTTCGTGACCATACACTCAGTGCACATACAAGAGTTTCCTCACCAATAGGATTGAATTATGTCAGTGGATGATTACTCTATGACGTTTACAGACCACACCATCTAATCTATAGATATGTAATGAGATCCTTTCTTCAAGGCCCAAACATTATTGTAGGGACTCCGATGGGAGATCATGGAATCGATGATTTCCCTCAGCATCCCAATGCAAGATAGAGTACTAGAGAAAGAACTACTAGTAGAGATCATTCTCACAGTGCAGGAATAGATGGTGAGAGCTACCATCAAGACACAGGTCAAATACTCATCTTTAACAGGAAGCCACTAGTTGGTGTAGATTTCCTAGCAGACCAGACCATCTGGAGGACGACCCCAGGACATTGGATCGGTGATTTGAGACCACCAGGGTAGCTGATATACCAAACCAATGTTTTTCAATTAAAATTTAATTCTCATTATTATGCCATATAATCACTTTAAATCACAACATAATGATCTAATAAGTTCTATGTGACGTTTAAACCTATTTTTTCGCTTATGTGATTTCAATTTCAATACTCTGACATAAAGGGTTGTGATAAGTAAGTTATTTGAAGTCTAATATGACTAACTTAATACTTGGTGAATAATTACATACCCTTATGAATAGTAATGTTCTAATTATGAATTGTTATATACCGTAATTAATAGTAACATTTCCTATGATATTATATTAAGAAGATTCATGTTGTATTACTATATACCTATATCTTGGAATAAGAAAATAAGTGTTTTAAAAATGTTGTTTGTTTGAGAAAATTTTAATTTTAATTAAATATTAAATTAATCATATTTAGAAAATTATTTTTTAAAAAAGGATTTCATTTTTTCATTCTATGCATAGAAAAATGGTTTGGATGAATTTTTGGGATTCTTCTAAAATACATGGATTTTTATGAATAGTAAAATATGATAAATCACAATAAATGCTAAAACCTAAATTTTTGCATCATGCTTGAATAATGGGTTATGTAAATGGTTATTGGTTCGAACTCAAATGAATATAGTACTATTTGTGGTCATTGAATCATCACAATTTCTTTTCGTATATAAAAATAATTAACTAATGTTTATAATTTTACGAAAACCATCATCTCCTCCATTATAAATACCACCAATCCTTACCTCTTCTCTTCACTCCACTCAAGACTTATTACTTAAATTCTACCCAAATATCTTCCCAACAACCTATCCTACGTCCATCATCCTTTTGTCTCCTCAAAATTCCAAAACCATTCCCCATAATTGGTTCTCAATGGAGATAAACTCAATAGGTAAATTCTTTATTCTAATTCTTTTATTTCCTTTCAAGTTATTTCTTTTTCTTGTTTCCTTTCTAAACTCCATTCACAAAAATTGTATGAAAAATCCATTAAAATAAATTTATTGGAATTATATTATACTAATGTGATATGTTCAACATCATCTCTCCTTTCCCCACATTTTATTTTAAAGAAATTAAAACATTGTTTGAGATGTGTTATTCTAGCACAATCAGGAATGACGAGTTATCAATTTCGATTACTATCATCAATTCTGGTCATCAAACAATTTTTATGGTTGAACCAAAAGATTATATGTTTATATTATCTTATTTAATTTTATGTAATATTTATTCACTCATGATACAAAATAAAAATAGAAAACAAGTTAGTTGTGAGAAAAATCGTTAAAATTAATTCAAGTGTTTATCATTACTGTTTTGTATAATGATTGGACTACAATATAAGTAATAAAATTAAATTTTCAACCATATAATATCCTATAAGTTCACTAATATCATATAAATACATTTATAGACAACCATTTTCATCTTATATATGTATCCAGACATGAATTTATGTGAACTGATCATTAAAACCATGTAAGAAAATGGACCCGAACAATGAAATTGAACCTCATAACCAGTCAAAATGATTATAAATGAACATAAAAATGTTATAAAAAATATTATACATATATAATAGGTTTTTTATTAATAATTAATGAACCTAATTTGACTATTCATTTCATTGATTTCATATGTAGAACACCAATGGACTTAAGGTAAGGGATCCTTTCCATTTCACTTTTATTCAAGATTGTACTATGTGATATGGAATTTTTTGTGTAATCCCTAAGGATATGATATGATTTATCAACTCCAACATACTTATCTCATGATTTATAAGTGATGAAAAACCCCATTATATCTCATGAATCCCTCTTAAGTACACCTGATACAACGCTGATAATCCGTAAGGAATTCTACCTGAACCGCATTATTCCTTCAGGTTGCTCTATCTTTATTTTTAACCAAATGAGATTGTCATTTATTTTTATGTAAAAATTATAAATTATGTTTATATGATCCAAACAATAGTTTCAATATCCATCCCTCATTCTCTTTTGGGGATATACATGATTTTATGTGATTCCATCCTTGATACTTTTCAATAAGCAAACTTGTTTTTAGGGAACTTCCCAAATTTTTACCCAATTTCAAGTGCACTAAATATTCTATTCTAAGTCAACATTGTATTAATAAAATAAGTATTTTTATTATGAAAATTTTCTATTCTAATACATTTCTTGTATGTCATCACATTAGTTTGAAATCACTTACCATGATATATTGGTATTTTACATTATCAACATCCATGCATTTTCTAATTCCTCTCTTTCATGGACACTTTCATGATACACCCATTGGTTATGCTTTATGTCCTAATTTGGTACCCAATTCTTTCCATGGGTAACCATTAGATATACATAAGATTGATTATGTATGGTTATTTAAATATTAAACATATTCATGAAATGTAAGAAGTGTGTGCCCAGACATTTGTCCAATGCATTTGGTAAATTTTAGTCTCATGAGATGTTATGTGTGACGGTCGTGGCATATAGCCTTTGATTGTGATACTATGTGCAATGGTCTTAGCGGTTAACCTTGGCTTGTGATGCTATGGGAAATAGTATTGCATGTTATCCTTTACTCATAATAAATTCATGTTTTGTTTTTCTACATCATTTATATGATTCAACATTTTAATGATCCCATGTTTATATGTTATGATTCCATATGTTACATGCCTTTTTATATCATCATTTTATTCCTTCTATTCCATGTGCTAATACTTTGTTCTTATGGTTATTCCATTACAAGGATTTTATCTTATACATTTTTTCATGTTATCCCCATGTTTTCCTATGTAGATATATGAGCACAAATCATGATAGGAGCTCAATTTTTAGTTTAAATAAATAATTGCTTTTATAATGTATTATTTTATAACTAGTCTTCCAGGACACAAGAGTTCATGATCCTTAGCTTGAACTCTGATGTATAATTTTTTTTAAATCATGTAATGGTATATTCAAAAGGCTAGGGTCACTATATTTGGTATCATATTATGGTGAAGATATTTTTAGATATTAGAAAAAGATAACTTTAGTATAAACCTTAAGGATGAGAGGAAGTATAAAAAAACATCACTAAATTTTAGTAAGTATAGAGTAAGTGGTTTATCAAGTAAATATGTCCCTTTCGGGATAAAAATAGGTAGAGGCGGATCTGGAATAGATGTACCTAGGAGTGGCAACTATAAAAAGGAGTTATGGTCTTAACCTGGGGTATCCTGCTACACGATAATGGGTCTTGCTGCATTCTTGGTTTGACACTCTCAGGGGATATGCTATGGTAAATTTATGGGATTAGTACAAACCAGTGTTAAGTGAATAAAAAAAATCTCATAAGAATATAAGTTATGAAATAGATCAAGCATAACCTACATTTAAACCTATAGAATCAAAAATTAGGATATACTTATCCTTTAAGGGTTTATCCTATTATGTTCAAAGTTTTCTTTTTTTTTTATGATCAAAAGATTAGTATTCAAGACCATGAATTATAAGTTATTTTTCTTAGTTAATTGAGGGAAATAGAATAACACATTCCAAAAACAAACATGATAGGAAATGCAAAGATCTCCCTAATGATATGTATAATAAGGTGTGAACATGTGTTCAAAACATCATGAGAGTACTTTCTCAGCTAGCTCATGTTATGAATAATATCTTGAATCATGTGGAACTACATCCTCTTCCATGGAAAGAGCATGTTGTGAAGAATACTTGAGGTGAAAAAGGCCTCCCATGTTTAGCAGAACTATTGATCATCTCCTCATGGAATAGTGGATTAACTCCATTGAAACGATATTCTTCACCCTTTAGTTCTTAGAAGAAGAGAAAGTTATACCAGTGGTCTATCATTTTGATGGGGAAGTTGATAAGTGGTTGACACTTATTAAGAATAAAATGTATTTATATGAAATTGATTCCATGCATTTGTTGGAATTCAAGAGGATTTTTTTGAATAAATATTTTACACAAAACCTCTGTCTGAAGATGGAAAAAGAGTTCCTCAGTCTCAAGCAGATGGAAGATGATTCCATCAGGGCATACAAAGAAAACATTACAAGGCTTGTATGGTAAACCTCTGGATTATTCATGAACACTGAAATCAAGGTGGATCTCTTATTTAGTGGGATAAATATGAGTCTACGGAAGGTGTTGGAAATCTTAGACATCGACGGTTATGAGTATATTTTTTGTTTTTCCCTCAAGGTTGAAATGGAGATCCGAGACTCCCAGGGGTCTCGTAGACTCAGTGATATGAAGATAAAATGGAGAACAACATGGATTGTTCAACAAATAAATCCCATGATGGAAAGGAAGCCCAAATATCCTACTTGTAAATGTTATGGGAAGAAGCATCCAATAAATTTTTTAAAGGGAAAGAATAATTGCATCAAATGTGGGAAACAAGGACATCTGGCCAAGAACCTCCTAAGCGATATGAGAAAAAACTAATGTAGTAGAATAGGGGATGGTTCAGATCAATTCTAATCTAATGGTATAGAGTTATTACTACATGGAGCATGGGCATTATGAAAAACGACTAACCTAAGAAAAGGTTTTGCGGAGGGAATCAACAATAACCTCCAAGGAAACAAGGAAGGGATTTTGTTTTCACTACTGTTGAGGTGGATCCTGAGAATGATGTGGTGACATGTACGTTAGTTATTCATTCAATAATAGTGAACGTACTGTTTTACACTGGTTCTACGCATTATTTCATATCGTGCATGTTTAGTTGGACTATCCAAACCCCACCTCAAAATTTTGAGGATAAGTTATCTATGAGAATATAAAATGGACAAATACACATCAATCATTTATAACTCCCCCTGATAAATGTTTATGGACTGAACCACCCAGAAAATCTTGTTATACATCCTTTAGTAGAGTTTTATCCTATCTTGTGAATGGATTGGTTATATTTATACAAATTTAACATCAACTGTCTGGAAATGGTGATAAATCTTCCATCCCAAAGAATCCTAAAATTCATTACAACTAAAAGGTGGAAGATGAATCTCCTTTAGAATCGTCATCTCAAGTGTGGATATTGCTTCCTTATGTGGAATTATGTCTATCTCAAATGATATGGACAAAGGAGAGAATCATTCTTGAAGACATGCATATCATGTGGGACTACACTACTGTTTTCCCGGAAGAGTTTTCTAGTATTCCTCCTAATCACGAGGTTGAGTTATAAATTGAACTTATTCTTGGGTATCTAATTTCATCAAAGAATACTTATAGAATTGCCATCATAGAGCTGGAAGAGCTTATGAAACAGTTACAGGTGAATTTGGAGAAGGTTTTTATACGCCCAAGTGCTTCAGCATGGGGTTCTCTAGTCCTCTTCATAAAAAAATGATTTATCAATGTGCCACTATATTTATTATCATGAGCTCAGTAAAATCACGATAAAGAACATGTATCCCCAAACACAGATATATTACTCCATTGATCAGATTTTTGGGGCCAGTTATTTTTCTAAGGTGGACCTTAGTTCGTGATATCATCGATTAAAGTGATGAAGGAATACATTCCAAGGAATCCTTTAGAATGAGGTGTGGAAAATATGAGTTCATAGTGTTTCCCTTCATAATCACTAATGCTAAAATAATTTTTATGGATTTAATTAATATAATCTTTATAGATTACCTTGAAAAATTTTTGGTAGACATTATTGACTATATTTTGATATACTCCAAGAGCAATGAGGAACATGAGGAGCATTTGAATAATGTGTTAAATACTTTGTGAAGGGATAAGATGTATGCAAATTAAAATAAATGTGAGTTCTGTATGGAGGACATATCCTTCTTGGGTCATGTTATTCCATGAAAAGGGATATTTGTGGACCCTTTCAAGATAAAGGTAATTGATGAGTGTTCCATACCAATATCTGTAATAGATATCTGCAACATTCTAGGTCTATCTGTGTATTATAGATTATTTTTGAAGAACATTTCAAAAAAATTAAACCTTGTGACCAAGCTGACATGGAAGGGAGTAAATTTTTTTCTAGACTTCGGAATATGAAAACAGATTTAAGGAATTGAAAAAGAGGGTTATCAATACAGCAGTAATCACACTCCAAAAAAAAGTGGAGAACTCTTTATGGTGTATAGTGATGTTTGAATGAAGGGATTAAGTTTTACGCTAATGAAAAATTTTAATGTGATATATTATGCCTCAAATTAGCTGAAAATAAACATGAAAAACTATCCTACGCATGATCTAGAGTTGGCGGCAATGATGTTTGCATTATAAATCTGGCGGCATTATCTCTATGGTTAGAAGTGTGAGATAAATTATTACCATGAGAGTCTAAAATATATATTCACACAAAAAGAGTTTAATAGGATCTAGCAATGATGGATAGATCTCATCAAGGATTATTACCTCTCAATCCACTACCATACTGATAATGAAATTAATGTCGTAGATGCTTTGTGTTAAATTTATGTTGCATATTTTTCAATGATGAGAATTGAAAAGGATATGAACTTATTATATTTGACAAGGATGGACATGGTAATCATTAAGGAAGAAACATAATAAATCCTTTCTCAAATGATTGTGCAACCATGCATTAGGGAGAAAATAAATAATGCTCAAATAAAATATGTGGAAATTCAGAAAAGGGTAGAAGATATTAGAAATAGGAAATTCTAGGATTTCAAAATTGATGAGGAAGGAGTTGTATGATTTGGTTCTTGATTAAGTGTATCATCCAATATAGAGATAAATAAGGAACTTTTGAATGACGTGCATAACTCGACCTTCTTTATTCACCCAGGAAGCACAAATATGTATCAAGATCTCCAATAAAACATGTGGTGGAACAATATGAAAAGGGATATTGAAGAATATACATCAAAGTTCCATGTATGTCACTATGTGAAGGATGATAGGAAAAGGTCCAATGGGATGATGCAACCATAACCCATACCAACATGGAAGTGTGATAAAATTACCATGAACTTTTTCACTAGACATCCATGGAAATCCAGAGGAAAAATGCTATATGGGTCATTGTGGATCATCTTATGAAGATAGCTCACTCTATCGCAATTAGAGAGGACTTATCTTTATATCAACATGCAAGGATTTACATAAAATTAGTTGTAAGTCGACATGGATTACCGTTATGTATTATATTTGATCGTGATCTAAGAATCACATCGATGTTCTGGAAAAGTCTTCGATAGGCTCTATGAACTGAATTGAACATTAGTATAGAGTTTCTCATCCTCAAAATAATTGGAAAACTGAGTGAACTATTCATACACTGGAACATACTTTGAGATAATGTTCTGTGGACTTCATAAGAGGATGGGATCAACATCTTCCACTGAATGAATTCTCCTACAAAAATAGTTTCCACTTGAGCATTTTAATGGTAAAATATGAATACCTTTATGGGAAAAGGTGCAGAAGAACATTGTTTTGGGATGAAGTTAGTGAGAATAAGATACTAGGACAATAAATGGTCGATGAAATTATAGAGAAGGTGAAAACCATTACACATAATATCAAGGAAATACAAAATATACATAAGCGTTATGCATACAATTGTTGATGATACCTTGAGTTCAAAGTTGGATATATGGAATTTATATACATATCTTTATGGAAGAGGGCCAAGAGGATTGGAAAGAAAGAAAAGCTATGTCCCAGGTACAATAGCCCCTTTGATATTCTTGATCATGTTGGGGTAATGCCCTATTGACTAGCACATCAACCTACCCTGGCTAAAGTACATGATGCCTTTCATGTATCCCTAATATGGAATTAAAACTAAACATTTCACATGTTGTAACATCCCTGGTCCAGGTTCCACTCAACGGGTGCCCTGAACCCATTTCTCCATGTGACCTCAAGCGTGTTTCCCCAAATGCTAGAGGATGCCGACTAAAAGCGAGGGCCCATGTCTGATAATTGGGAAACTATGCCCTCATTTGTCAAAGTGCAGCACAGTAGAATAAAAATAAAACATACAACGAACAACAGAAGCACTAAATCATACACAACTGAAATAAACAATAACAGTGGATATAACCAATAGTAGATAAATAATGATGCTACATGTCCCATGTTCTACAAAAACGGCCAGAACATGTTATACATCAATCCAGTACACCCAAAAGCAGAGTACAACAAAACAAAGAAAAACAGCTGGTAGAGGCATCTCGAGCCTAGGCTCGCTCCCATGCCCTCCTACTCCTCAGCAGCAGTCAAGTACCTAGATAGGGACTCTCACCCCTATCCACACTTGCATAAACATAATCTGTTAGGGACGAAAAGCATGACCCAATCAGGGTGTGAGAAATAAATCCCCCATAGGCACCCACTAAAGGCATGTGCCCAATTGCGTGTAAGCATGCAACAACAGTGTTCAGTAGTAAAATGCAATAAAGTAAGCAGTACTCAAAAGTAACTAATTACCAGTTATATTGCCATTTTATTATCCATTTAATCCATTTAATTTAAAATATCACCACAGTAAATATCACAAAACCAGCTAATGTCCTCACACATGTAAACCCTTACCCCCAGGTAAAGTGTATCCAACAATAGAATCTACCCTTAGGCATAGAAAATTTTTCCCTTCAGGCATAGGTATTGTCACCCACAGGCACAAAATCCGCTACCCACAGGCACGAAAGAAGTTTCCCTCAGGCCGAAATAATTACATCCCTCAGGCTAAACAGTGTAGTACCCACATGCTAATCACGACAATGCCTTCAGGCTAAATTGGTAACTGGTCCATGACCAACATATCAAAAAGCAGTAAACAAGAAATTTTTCTCAATTAAATTCTACAATTACAACATTTAATTCATACCCTCAGGTACCCTAGCCAAATGGATACACAGTGGAACAAACGCATGGGGTGGTTCTGGATCCAAGCAGAGATCCCAATCAGTATTTTAATATCACAATTAAATACCTAATCAATTATAGGTGTTTAATATAGCAACGACCTCATCCACACGACACCCCAACATGTGTTCGTGGCACAAAAACGCACAAAACGCATAGCATTTGGAAAAATTAACACCATTCCACCAACCTTAATCACCATCAAACGTTATACCCGAACGCTAACTTTAGAAACACGCAAGAATGACGTAGATATAATGAAGAACAAAACTAGATTAACCACAAATTACTCTTATTAGGAGAATAATTGGTAAGAAGTAGTCAAGGAGATTGAAGCCCTTACCCGTGCGGTTCCAAAAAATATCGTCCGAGGAAAAAACCAATTCTAGATGAACACTCGACGGATCTTCAATGGTTCAGCCTTCTCCGTTGGCTCTAAAATGGCTCATATGACTCCTATGCCAAATGTGGAGGCTACTGTCTATTTTAACCCAAAAAAAAAAGTACACGGCCTGTAATTGCAAGTACACGATGTGTACTCCTTTCATTTAACTGTTCCTCTGGTGGCACTGCCACACTGTTCATCTGTCGACATGATTACACAATATGTACTCCTGAGTACACGTCGTGTACTTCCGCCCAGCTGGGGGCTGCTCCACTGCCTTACTATTTTGTTCTGCTGACTGACTACACGGCGTGTAAAGGACCACTACACGATGTGTAGTCAGTTCTTACACCCTTTGTCGCTGACATGGATACACGCCCCGTGTACTTATCCATACACGGCCAGAAGTACACAGCTTGTGGAAAAAGTACACGGCGTGTAGTTCCAAAATTTAAGATTTTTCCCCATTTTCCATATATTATTAAAAATACTTAAGGAATAGGTAAAAGAAGAATCTCATACCTCAAATAGAATAACCTGGATCTTAAAAACATCCCCCCTTATAGAAATTAATCCCTGAAAGGCCCTTCAAAGGGTGGATAAGATTAGCCGTGAACAACTCCGGCCACTAAGAATGTACGTCAGCCTCCTGCAACCAGGTCTCGTCCAGCACCTCGGCCATGCTGCCATAGTACCCGTACAGGAGGAACTAACCGGACTAAGAGAACCTTCGTGATCCTGTTGATGATACGGATCAGATGCTTCTCAAAGGACAGATCTGCCTCCGTCTCAACCTCCTCGGGCTAAAAGATGTGAGATGGGTCTAAATGATAGCGATGTAACTGAGATACGTGGATGACGCCGTGCATGGCTCAGTACCGCTACGGTAACCGCAACCGATAAGAAACAATCCAGACTCTCTCCAGAATCTCAAATGGCCCCACATACCACGGTGAATGTTTACCATGTCTCCTAATCTGCTTGTGTCCTAGCCTCAGCGAAACACACAAGAAAACATTATCACTGACCTCGAACTCTGAAGGTCATCTGCGGAGATCCGCATATGACTTCTGGCGAGACTATGCGGTAGCCATCCACTTTTGAATCAAGTGGACCTACTCAGATGTCTCCTGCACGAGCTGTGGCCCTAGTAAAGCTACCTCACCTGCATCTATCCAGCACAATGTTGAATGACATGGCCTACCATATAATGCCTCATATGGTTCCATATCAATAGTTTACTGTAAGATATTGTTATAGGCAAACACGACTAAGGGTATATGCTTCTCCCAAGAGCCCCCAATGTCTAGGATGCACACACACATCATGTCCTCTAGCACCTGTATCGTACGCTCTGACTAGGCATCGGTCCGAGGATTGTAGGCTGTACTCAGAAGCACCTATGTACCCAGCGCCCTCTAAAAACTCTACACGAAACGAGATGTAAAGTGGGCATCCCTATCAGAAATGATATAACGAGGGACCCCATGAAGACGCACGATATCTCATATATAAAACCTTCTGAGCTCGTCAACACCAAATATCTCCTTAATCGGAATAAAGTGAGATACCTTCGTGAGTCTGTCCACAACAACCCACACAGCGTCATTGCCTTTAGGTGACCTTGGCAATCTTTTCATGAAATCCATCGCGACATCGTCCCACATCCACTCCGTAATTGGTAACTTCTGTAACAGCCCAGTTGGTCTCTGATGCTCCACCTTCACCTAGGGATAGGTGGAACACCTCGTAACAAAACCAGCTACATCTCTCTTCATACCCGGCCACCAGTACTGACGTCTCAAGTCACAGTACATCTTGGTAACCCCGAGATGAACATCCCAAGATGAAGCATGAAACTCTCACATCAGCTCCTCTCATATATCGCATGGAACCCATAATCATCCAAGGAAACACAAAACCTCTTCTTCGCCTATCGTCCAACCCAGAGAAGGGTCCTCACCTGCCACCAACTCCCGTAGAACTAGTCCTTCTGAATCAGATTGTTTTCTCATCCTCTCTCTATCCAGGAGGGTATAATTCATAGTTAAATATGAATGATAAGTACTCCCCTGACTATCATGCCCCTCCAGATGCATCTCAGAGAACAAAGCCACGAGCTGCCACTCACCGCTGGCCTCCTACACTGCATGTATCTGAGTCTTCCTTCTCAGTGCATCAGCTACTGCATTACCTTTACCAGGGATATAGGAAAGATCAAAATTGAAGGACTGTAGGTACTCGACCCACCTCCTCTACCTCATATTCAATTCACACTGAGTAAAGATATAGTTGAGGCTTTTGTGGTTGGTGAAATCCAATAAATTCTCCCCCAATAGATAATGTCTCCAACTGCGCAACACATGTACAACTGCAGCTAACTCGGGATCATGCATCGGGTAATTCCTCTAATGTGTCCTCAACTTCCAAGACCCGTACGCAAAAACTCAGTCACCCTACATCGACCCTGCACCCAGCCCAATACCTGATGCATCATAGTAAACTGTATAGCTCTTCCCCAGATCTGGGAGTATCAGGATCGATGCTGATGTCAACTTTCCCTTTAGGTCCTGAAAATCTGCCTCACAAACTACCGACCAAATTAACATCACACCCATTATAGTCAGACCTGTCAATAGTGATGCTATGTGGGAGAAGTCCCGTATGAAGCATCTACCGTAATAAGCCAGTCCTAAGAAACTCGGTATCTCAAACACATTCTTAGGCTGCTCCAAGGATAGCACTACTCTCATCTTCTCTTGGTCTATTGAAACTATTGCCTCAGAGATGATATGTCCCAGGATGTGAATCGGGTCCATCCAAAAGTGGCACTTTGAGAGCTTAGCACATAGCCGATGCTCCCTCAGTGTACTCAATCCAATCTCAAGATCGGTGGCATGGTCATGTCGTGTGTGAGAGTACACCAAGATATCTCCCATGAATTCTACCACAAAAGAATCAAGATACGGATGGAAAACACGATTTATCAGATCCATGAAAACTGCTGGTGCGTTCGAGAGTCCAAATGACATTTCCGTATACTAATATAGACAATACGTACTCATGAAAGTCGTGAGAGGTATATTAGATGGTCTCACGCGCAGTAGATGATATCCTGATCTCAGGTCAATCTTCAAGAACACTCGTGCTCCACGAAGCTGATCAAAAAGATCATCAATCCACAGTAAGGGATATCAGTTCTTAACCGTCAACTGGTTCAACTTCCAGTAATCCACGCAAAGTCTGAGGGTACTGTCCGCCTTCTTCGCAAAATGGACTAGCGAACCCCAAAGAAAAGTACTGGGTCAGGTAAATCCCTTTTCCTTAAAATCCTCCAACTTCATCCTAGGCTCATGCAACTCAGGTGTAGCCATTCTATATGGAGGAATGGACACCGGTGCTGCTCCTATCACAATGTCAATGGAGAAATCCACCTCTCGCTCTGAAGGTAGTCCCGAAATGTAGTCCGGGAAGAGATCCCTGAAATGATCAACAACAGGAGGGAAATCAACCTGACAAGTCCCCTGGTCATCTAGATATAAGATCACAATCTAGGATGTGACTCCACCTCTCCCATGATGCTCTGGTCCAGATCGACTCGCCTGAACATCCCATTCGCACTTGTATAGAAACTCTTTTCCCTCTAGTGGCGTGAAACTCACCATATGACGATAACAATCAACAAAGGAACGAAAGGGAACCAACAAGTCCATCCCGATAATGATGTCATAGCTCATAATCTCTAGGATATAAAGGTCCCAAAGGAAGTAACACCCGCCAAACTCAAGGGGGAACTCCTTGTACTGACGCACACCAGCCGTTCTAGTCCCCAACGTAGTGTATAGCATCATGACAACAAGAGAAATAGAAACAAAGAGCCCAATGCACGATACTATGGGTACAGATATAAAAATATGTGTAACACCCGTATCAAAATGTAATGAAGACAAGACAGAAGCTACTATAATAGTACATCTGACTGTAGAAGGTCCAGGATCATTCCCATGTTGGGTCTGTTGCACAGCATATGTCTTCCCAGTGCCGCGACCCGGCGACACAGCCTGGCTACCCTGAGCTGCCCTGCCCTGCTGCCTCTATGATCCTAGTGTCTGGATACCACAGCCATGACCACAATCTCTGCATACATGCCCTGACATATTCCAGTTCCCTGACTGGTAAGAATTCACTAGTCCTACTCCCACACGCGGAGTCTGCACAGAACCCCTCTCACTAGACACTGGTGGAAACGCCATGCAAAAGCACTGTATATGACCCATCTTGCCAGAAGTTCGGCACTCCACTGGATCACGTAGACACTGTGGCCTCTTGTGCCCCTCTCTACCATACTGGTAGCACATAACCTGGCCTCCAAAAACATTCTTCTGACTGGTACTGCCGCCGTGAGAGAAGTCGGCCTGCCTCTTCCTCTTAGCAACAGAAAAAGTGCCAGTAATTGGTGCTTAACCGTCCTAGCCCACACCACTAGACTCTCGAAGGTTCCTCTCATGTGATCAACGCATAGTTCACAATAGCGTGTACAGTAGGCAACCCGAAGTCATTCACCCGCACTCGAATGTCATACCGAAGACCATCCTCAAAACATCTATCTCTCAACGTCTCATCACCCACCAGCACGAGTGCAAAGCACTGAAGCTCCGTAAAATGATTAGAATAGTCCATCGCTGACATAGAGCCCTGCTGCAGATTCATGAACTCTCGATCTCTATCTTCGCTCAGCATCTCCGGGAAGAAATATTCATAGAAGACTGCCTGAAATTCTTCCCACGCCTTGTCCCTTTGATGCTTTAACTGGGTGGTAACATCCCACCACCTCTTGGAGGAATCACGCAGCATGTAAGTTGCGAGCTTGACCCTCCACCCTGGAGGCATCTCAAGATGCTCAAAAATAGTCGGCATCGACCCCAGCCAAGAATCCACAGCCTGTGGCCCACCATCCCATGGGAACGTATGCGGATGCTGCTGCTGGAAGATACGTGTCAGCTCGTCCATAGATGTGGTAGCCTGCGGTGCTCCCTGAAAGGTCTGCATGAACCGCAATAAGCCTTCACGAAATTGCGCCTCCGCCCCTATGTCTAGTATAGCAGCTAGTGCCGCATCTGGCTCTGCTGGAGGATCAACTTGTAGCCCATGACCCATAATCTCTAGAGTATTATCATTTCCTCTCTCATGGAGAACAACACACGATTATCTAGGTGGCATGACACTACAAGGTCAAAATCATGCCCTAGATTCATGATTATTAAGGCTGAAACGAAGAAAACACAAAGGGAAAAAGAAAAATAAGGTATTTCAAAATTTACAAAACAAGACTACACGACATGTATACTGACTACACGGTGTGTACTTGACATCCCTTCTCGTGCCTGGGTCCTTCAGCACAACTAAGACACACGACTCCCATTCGAACAAAAACTACACGGAGTGTATTTCATATACACTGTGTGTATGGTGTTATTTACAACTACCTGTGTCATCTATGACATGACTGACTACTCGGCGTGACACTACATGGCGTGTTACACCCGCACACGGCGTGTCAAAAACCCCGTTTCCCAGTAACACGGCTATGTCCACATGGTCTGTCCTCAGACATGACAACATGGCATGTCCCATATGTACCCTACGTGTTCAAGGAGAGGTGAAAATGACATGTGTTGTTAGTTATATGGCCGAGTCCCCATGTCACACTACACGGCGTGTTCATCACTGACACATCGTGTTCTGTACAAGAGTTCACCGACCCGTGTTGTGAGTTACACGGCTGGACTCTGGGTCATCACTACACGGCATGTACATTCTGTACAAAACATGTTTTACCCAAGACTTTCTCTACCCCATGTCGCCACCCACACGGTTTGTGACACGAGAAGAGACTACACGACGTGTACTCAGATTACACGGCGTGTACTTAAAAAGTTAATTTTTCTTCCCAAACAGAAGGCCATACATAGCGTGTGTAAAAATTCTACACGACTTGTATACTGGGTTTCTGGAAAGTATATCTCGAAAACTTCTCTGGAACCCAGAATATACCGAAAACCAACACCTAAATGTAAAATTCAGACTTGTGAGGTCCCATACTCCCCACGAATAAAAGTTTGACATCCTATCTGTGTTATAACTAATAAACAGTGAATGATCCACCAAATTCCGGTCAATGGGGGCCCATACTCCCCAAAAAATAAAGCTTGGCATCCATTCGATAAACAGGCTTACAAAAAATACCCTATCAAACAACATGTATTTATCAAGTAGCTATCACAACAGCATGATTTTCTAGAACAACTACTATCACAACAACATGCAATTTCTAATGCACCTACATGGCATGGAACTATGCATGTAATGTGATTTATAGAATGTTCTTAAATGATGCATGAGATGGAATACCCTAATATTTTTGGGTTTCAACTAAATAGTACCCACAAATAATTTATAACAGCACAATCTCAATTGTGCCACCCAATGGTGGAAACAAATCAACGGTAAAATTTGGAAAATCAGAAAAATTGAAAAATTAGAGGTAGACTGGCTTTTCCATGTACATGGGTTAGCTAGGCCCGGGCATAGCTTATTACAAACTATCGTTCGTCATATCCTTGACTAAGACTCCAAATAGTATGTCAAATAAAAGAACCCATTTGATACCACTTTGTAACGTCCCGGTTTCGGGTGCCCCAAACCCGGTTCGCCACATGACCTCAAGCGCGTTTCACTAAATGCCAGAGGCTGCCGACTAGTAGCGAGGGCCCAGGTCATATAGTGGGGAAACTATGCCCTCATTTGTCAAAGTGCAGCACAGTGGAATACAAATAAAACATACAACAAAAAGCAGAAGCATTAAATCATACACAACTGAAATAAACAACAGTAGTGGATATAACCAAGAGTAGATAAATAATGATGCTACATGTCTCATGTTCTAGGAAAACGGCCAGAACATTTTATACATCAATAAAGTACACCCAAAACAGAGTACAACAAAACAAAGCAAAATAGCTGGCAGCGGCATCGCGAGCCTAGGCTTGGTCCCATGCCCTCCTACTCCTCAACAGCAGTCAAGTACCTGTATAGGGACTCTTTCCCCTATCCACACCTGCAGAAACGAAATCTGTTTGGGCCGAAAAGAGTGACCCAAATATGGTGTGAGAAATAAATTCCCAGTAGGCACCCACCAATGGACCGTACCCAACTGCGTGTAAGCATGCAACAACAATAGGCAATAGTAAAATTCAATAAAGTAAGCAGTACTCAAAAGTAACTAATTACCAGTTATATTTCCATTTTATTATCCATTTAATCCATTTAATTTAAAATATCACCACAGTGAATATCCTAAAACCAGCTAATGTCCTCTAACATGTAAACCCCTACCCTCAGGTAATGAGTATCCAACAAAAGAATCTGCCCTCAGGCATAGCAGAGTTTGCCCTCAGGCGTAGGTAGTGTCGCCTACAAGCACAAAATCATCTGCCCACAGGCACGGAAGATGATTACCTCAGGCCGAAATAATTACTGCCTCAGGCTAAACAGTGCAGTGCCCACAGGATAATCAAAACAACGCCCTTAGGCTAAACAGGTAATCAATCCATGCTCAACATATCAAAAAGTAGTAAACAAGCAATTCCTCTCAAAGAAATTCTACAATTACTACATTTAAGGCATACCCTTGGGTACCCTGGCAAAACGGCTAAATAGTGGAACACACGCATGGGGTGGTTCCATATCTAAGCAACGATACCAATCACCATTTTAATATCATAATTAAATACCTAATCAATTCTAGATGTTAAATATAGCAATGTCCTCAGCCACACGACACCCCAACAAGGGTTTGTGCCACAAAAATGCACAAAACGCAAAACATTTGGAAAAATTAACACCAAGCCACCTACCTTAAGTTCCAATGAAAGTTATACCCGAACGCCGACTTCAGAAATGCACAAGAATGACGTAGATCTGATGAAGAAAAAAACTCACTTAACCTCAAATAACTCTTATTAAGGGAATAATTGGTAAGAAGCAGTCATGGAGATTGAAGCCCTTACCAGTGTGGTTCCAACGAGATCATCTGAGGTGGAAACCGATTCCAGAGGAACACTCGGTGGATCTTCAAATGTTCGGTCGTCTCCTTTGGATCCAAAATGGCTCAAATGCCTCCTCTTCCAAATGAGGAGGCTACTACCTGTTTTAAGCCAAAAAAACAAAAGTACACGGTGTGAACTTCCCAGTAAAAAGCGTGTACTCCTTTCATTTAACCGTTCCTCTAGCGGCACCACCACACTGTTCATCCATTGACATGATTACACGACATGTACTCCTGAGTACACGGCGTGTACTTCCTCACAGCTGGTGGCTGCTCCACCGCCTTACTATTTTGGATTTCTGACTGACTACATGACATGTAAAGGACCACTACACAGCATGTAGTCGATTCCTACACCCTTTTTTGCGGACATGGCTACACGCCCCGTGTACTCATCCCTACACGGCCAGAAATATACAGCGTGTGGAAAAAGAACACAGCGTCTAGTTCCAAAAATTAAGATTTTCCCCATTTTCCATATTTTATTAAAAATGCTTATGGAAAAGAGAAAAGAAGAATCACATACCTCAAAGAGAAGAACTGGGTTCTTACACATGTACTCTCTTTAGAGGTGGTATAGTAGGAAGATGATCTTTCTTATGAGAAACAACCATTGAAGATCTTTTATCATATAGTCAAAGTTCTACGTAACAAGACTACTCACCTGAGAAAGGTACTATGGTGTATCCTTATTTATGAAGAGGAAAAATGGGAACTATAGGAGTCAATGATGGAAAATTACCCACACATTTTTATGGACTAGGATTTAAAATGAAATTTTGACGGGGAAATTTTATAAGGGGGGAAGAATGTAATGACCCAATGATTTTCATTGGAAATTTCATTCTTATGATTATGACGTATAATCACTTGAAATAACAAAATAATGAACTATTACATGCTATGTGACTTTTAAACTTATGTTTTTAAATTCTATGATTTGAATTTAAAAAATCTAGCATACACGGTTCGATCAGTAAGTTATTTTGATTCTAATATGACCAATTTAATTTTTGGTGATTAGTAACATCCTCTTAGGAATAGTAAAAGTACCCTTATTAATAGTGAAATACACTAATTAATAGTAACCACACCTATTATTTTATATAAATATGATTCATGTAGGAGTATGATATACTTATATCATTGAATTAGAAAATAAATGTTTTAACATTGTTGTTTGTTGAAGTAAATTTTGATTTTAATTAAATATTAAATTAATCATATTTGGAAAATTATTTTTTAAAAATGGAATTCATTTTTTTTACACATAAAAAACGTTTTGGGAGAATTTTGGGGATTTTTATAAAATACATGAATTTTTATGAATAGTAAAATCTGATAAATCACAATAAATAGTAAAACCTAAATTTTCGTGTCATTCTTGAGTCATGGGTGATGTAAATGGACATTTGTTCAATCTCAAATGCATTTTTGACTATTCAAGATCAATGAATCATAGCTATTTCTTATGTTATGGAAAATTAATAGACTAATTATTATAATATTATGACAACCCTCCTCTCCTCCAATATAAGTACCACCCATCCTTACCTCTTCTCTTCACTCCTCTCAAGGATTATGCCTTACTTATATTCTTCCCAAATCTCTTCCCAAAATCAGTACCTACGTCCATAAGTCTTTTGTCTCTTAAAAATACCAAAAACTCTCCCTTTAAGAGGTTCACGAAGGAGATAAACTCAAGAGGTATATTCTTCTTTCTAATTCTTTTATTTCCTGTCAAGTTATTTCCTTTTCTTATTTCTTTTTTAAACTTTTTTCAACAAAATGGTACGATAAATTGAGTAAAATTCATTTAATGTAATTATATCATACTAATGGTAAAATTTCATCATCATCTCTCCTTTCCCCACCATTTATTTGAAGTAAATTAAAACATCATTTGAGAAGTGTTAATTTAGCGCAATCAAGGAAGACGGGTTATCAATTTCTATTACTATCTTCAATTCATGTCATGAAACCATTTTTTTGGATGAAATAGAATATTATATGTGTATTTAATTTTATTTAATGTTATTTAATATTTATAAACTCATGATGTAAAATAATAATACAAAACATGTTTGTTGTGGGGAAAATTGGTAAAAATAATTCAAGCGATTATCATTAATGTTTTTTATAATGAATGAACATCAATCTAATTAAAAAAAATTGTATTTTTACCAATATAATATCATTTGAGTTCCCTAATATCATTTAATTTCAATTAATTACTACCACATTCATCTTATATGTTTATCTACACATGAGTATAAGTGAACTGATCATTAAAACCATGTAAAAAACGAACCCAAACAATGAAATTGAACCTCATAACCAATCAAAATTGTTATAAATGAACATAAAAAATGTTAAAATATATATTTTAAATATATAATAGGTTATTTAAATATTAATTAATGATCCTAATTTTACTATTTAGGTAATCGATATTAGGAGGAGAACACCAACAGGCTTAAGTTAAGGGATCCTCTCTATTTCTCTTTTATTCAAGAATTTCCTTTATGCTATACAAATTTATGTGTAATTCATAATGATGGGGTATAATTTATAACCTCACCCTTATAATTCTCATGATTTATATGTGATGAGAAAATTCATTATCTCTCATGAATACATCTAATGTACAACCAATATCATGCCAATAATCTGTATGGAATTCTACCTGAAATGGCTTATTACTTTGGGTTGCTCTATCATTCTTTTTTCCCAAATTAAATTGTCTTTTAGATTTATGTAAAACATAAAAATTTATTTATATGCACTAAAATCATGTTTCATGATCCATCCCTCATTCTATTATGGGTATATACATGCTTTTAAGTGATTCCCACCTCGATACATCCCAAAAAAAATTGTTTTATGGGAAATTCCCAAATTTTTACCCAATTTCAAGTGCACAATATCCTATATTCTAAGACACCATTGTCATTATAAAATAAATATTTTTATAAAGAAAAAATTATTGGTTTACTTATGGTTTTATATTAATATTTTTCCCTTTCTACATTAAAATCTCAATAGTATTTTCATAAAAACCGCATAAAAATATTTTAAAGCTAAACTTTTTGAAATAAATTTCGTACATGTTTTCAGTTCTATTTGACACCACATAACATTATATATATCAATTTTACCTTATGAAACTCCATGTATGTTTTAATTCTATTCTCTCATGGACACATTCATGATATTCCCATTAATTATGCTTTATGTCATGATTGTGATACCCAATTATTTACATGGGTAACCCATAAATTTATGTTAGATTTATTATATATGATCCTTTATGTGGAAAATATATTCATGAAATGTAATATGGGTGTGACTATATAGTGCTCCAATGAATTTATTAAAGTTGAGTCTCATGAGAGGTTATGTGCGACAGTCTTGGCGGTTAGCCTTGGCTTGTGATAATATGTGCCAAGGTCTTGGTGTTTAGCCTTGACTAGTGATACTATGAGAAACGGTCTTGGATGTTATACTAGACTCATACTAAATTCATTATTTTTCTTCCACATTTCATTGATTACATGTTTGAATGGTCCCATGTTTATATGTTATGATTCCTTGTGTTACATGTCTTTTTATATTATCATGTAGTTCCTTCTATACCTTGTGTTAATGCTTTTTTATTATGGTTATTTCTTTATGGGGATTTTAGATCATACATTTTTTCATGTTTTCCTCAGGTCTTATGCAAATTTAAGAGGAAAATGGATGAGACAAGCTCATTTTAGAGTTCAAATAACGAGTTTCTTTTATTATGTTTGATTATATACCTAGTTTTCAAAGATACTAGACTTCACGATCCTTGAATTGTACTCTGATGGATAATTATGCTTAAAATATTGTATTTTTATATATAAAAGTCTATTTTATCTATAGCATGAGTCCGCAAAGGATTAGGGCATGCTACTCGGTTAGCAGCCAGTGACACATGGATTATGAATTCTCAACCTGCCACACAGATGATCAGGAGATGGTCAAAAGACCACCGAGGTAGAGAGATAGGTTTGAGTGAGGAGGTCCGCAGGGAGTAGAAAGTGGAATAGTATCATGTCAATTAGTAGGAATTGGGTGTTGGTTCGAGGAACTACCACCACCCACAGGTGGTTAACAATGGCCTTAGTGAGTAGGTGGGGAGGGGAGATCTCATCTTCAGGGAGTGGAGGCCTATGAACACAGATATCCATAGATTATTAGTGGTATGATCTATGCCTTCTCCACCTTTGTTGCATTTGTTATAAAAAAAGGATCCAGTCATAATTACTTTACACAGACCTCGTTTGACGCTTAGATATTCAGGTGGAGTTTTTGGCTCGATCCATATGATTAGAGAATTCTATGGGAGGAGATGTGATGATTTGACATTGGTGTTGGCAGTGTGAGATTACTCTTGGAGGTGAGGGTTCGGCTCAAATCATGTAGTTGTGGTGTCATGGTTTTACTATGTCATATTGGGAATGGACTAGATATCCACAATTCTTTCTCATATCGACTATCTTAGCAATAGAGTGTAGTGTTTCCAGAAGGATGGTTTCATGTTATCCTTTCCCGAAAAGAATGGAACTCTTGTAGCATAAGAAAAAACATCCCGGAGGAGGGTGCACCCGATCACTCACCAGTTTGCTAGCCTCCACCTCAGTATGTTGGATGATAGAAGTCCTCATATTCCTATATTGGTGGACGAGTATGAATAAGTATTTCCTAAGGATATTTGGCAGATACCTCCTCACATGGAGGTATACTTCTGCATAAACGTATACCCCGATATCGAACTCATTTCCACACCAGCATATTGGATGGCTCCCTTGATGTTTCATTATTTGAGGGTACAACTAAAGGACTTGTAGGAGAAGGGATTTGTAAGGCACTATGTTTCACCATGGGAACCCCAAGTATTTTTTTTCCAAAAAGGAAGATGGAAGATTGAGTTAATGCATGGAATTATAGTTCCTGAACCAAGTTACCATGAAGAACAAGTATCCACTACCAAGGATAGATGTCCTCTTTTTATAGCTAATGGGAGAGAGCTGGTTCTCAATGATAGACCTCAGATCAGGATATTAATATCTCCAGGTACGAGATGAAAATGTTCCACTGATAACATTCTGATGTAGGTATGGCCACAAAGAGTTCTTGGTGATTCCCTTTGGGATGACCAATTCCCCATAAGTGAACATGGGACTCATGAAAAGGATCTTATAGCCTCACATTGATCATTTTATGGTGGTCGACATTGAGAACATATTTGTGTACTCTGCATCAGAGGAGGAGTACGCTACTCACCTATGGATAGTACTGGATACAATCTGATAGCACCAGATTTATGGGAAGATCTTGAAGTGTGAGTTATGGATTTGGGAGGTCCACTTTCTAGGACACGACATATCAGAGGCTAGAGTTTCAATTGATCTGGAAAGGATAGAAGAATTTCTTGCTTTGGAGCCACCTAAGAGAGTGACTGAGGTTCAGAGTTTTTTGGTGTTGGCTGGAATCTATCAAAGGTTCTTTCCCAATATTTCCAAAGTAGACGAAAACCCTTCATGTGTACGGAGAAGTGACAACATTTTTTTTATGTGATGAGGCAGAGATTGAGGAGTGCCCCCATATTGAGACTAGAAGGGCAGGGCATTGTGTATGCGGTTTTTGTGACTCATCGGGGACTGAAACACGTAGTTTCCTAATGAAAGAGAAATACTTATTCTCATAATATTCGTGGAATTAGAGATAGAATGACAAGAACTATGTGTCCCATGAACTGGATTTAGGATTAGTGGTCTTTGGTTTGAATATGTGGCAACACTACTTGATGGGTGTACAGTTTACCATCTACTCAAACCATAAGAATATCATGTATATATTCTCCTATAGGTACCATCGCATGAGGAAGCGGTGATGTTTAGAGATCCAACAATATTATGACTTTTAGATAGTCTATACTCATGGGATGGGGATCCAGGTGGCAAACGCGCTCAACATGAGATCTACTTTTTAGCTGCTGAGTGAGGCGATGAAGAAGCTAGCCACGATGCGTATATCCTTTGTGGATGATGATGGATCAGATTAACTTAAGTCGATCATTATCACTCTCCCAACCTTATAGCGAGTTAGGGAGGAAAACTTGTCGATGTTAAATTTGAGGAACGACACACTCCGTTATCCTCATGGTAGGATCCTGATGGATTTTCGATTGGTAGGGAGCATGTTATCCATTTCAGAGGGTTCACAATAGTACCAGTTCAATTACAGGTGGAGGTATTGAGGAATTTCCATACATCCCATTTGGTTGTAGATCAAGGTATGGTGAAGATGTACCAAGATCTCTGACATCAGTACCGGTGGCCAAGGATGAAGAAGGTGGTGGACAAGTCTGTTTTGCAGTGCCTCACTTTTCATCAAGTGAAGGCTAAGCATGAGGTTCCAATAGGCTCTGCCCAACTACTTATGGTACCCTGAATGGAAGAGAGATGGTATATCGATAAACATTGTGACTAGATTACCACACACGTCCGGGGACCAAAATTCCATCTAGGTGATCCTCAACAGATTCACTAGGTCTGATAAATTTCTAACCATCTGGGTGCATGGATTGGTAGAGGGATTGGGATTCCACTGCATCCACTATATAGTGTTTCTTCACATGGATCCTTCTAAGATCATATATTATTGTGATTCTTGCTTCACATCCCGACTGTGGAAGGAATTTTAGGAGGTGTTTGGGACTCAGCTGCACGTGAGCACTACCTTTCACCCATAGACTGGTGGTCAGACTCAGTAGACCATATAGACCCTAGAAGAAATGATTTGTGATGTAATTTTTTATTTTGGTCATAGTTGGAAGGACCACCCACCACTGGTGGAGTTTTCATACAATCAAATCTGTCACTCCACCATTAGCATCGATCTATTCGATTTTTTATGGGTGGTATTACTGATCATATCTATTCTTGACAAATGTCATGGAGTCATCACCCATGGGTCCAGAGTTAGTACGGGATACCAATAAGAAATTGAAGATCATCCAATAGTGGATGATGACTACACATAGTAGGCATAAATTTTATGATGATAATAGATGAAGGGCCTTATAGTTGGAGAATGTTTGTCCATGTGTTCCTTCAGGTCTCACCCCGACAGGGATTGCAGAGATTTGTCTAGGGTAGAAAGTTATCTTCGATATTCATCGGACCTTTCCATATTATGATAAGAGTGGGAAAGGTGGTGTACATCCAAGCTCTTCCCCCTCAAATTCACCGGATGCATGATGTTATTTCACATATCACATTTAAGGAGGTATGTGCATGATCCATCACACATCATTAACTAGGGAGAGCTGGACATTGATGATGGGTGACATTTGCGGAATTCCAGGTGGAGATAAATCATGATGGGGGTGGTTCCTTCATGGATGTTCGATTCCTCTAGTTCATGTTTCATGGAAGCACTGGAATCTCTAGTAGATCAAATGGAAGTGAGAAGATGAGATTCGTGCTTTGTACCCCTATTTAATTGTTTAGCCTTATTTTAGCTTATGGGGACGTGAATTCCTTATGGTGGGGGTAATGTAATTTCCCAAAACATCCATGTATTTTTTTAGTTATATGAAATTATTAAGAGACTAAAAACTTTTATGGAACATGATTCCAAGGCTTGGTGTTCCCAGAATATAATTTCTAACTTTTTTTAGTTCATTTAAATAAATGTGCAAGTGGGACTTTCTATCTTTTAAACTAGAGATCAGATCAAATATATGAGGGAACCATTTAACTCAAATAGATAGGATTCGTTTATAAAGAACCTAACTTTGACCAATGGTGGTTGAACAGAAAAAATATTTTATGTACTTTTTTGATGAAAAATAAAATAACTTAAAAAGTTATTTAATTTGTTTCTCTTTTCTATTGAGCGGTTGCATGTCAGAACTACAATGGTAGTGGGGAGGTAATGGAAAGTCACATTAAATGAATACCATTAATTCATCTCTTATGTGTATAGTGTAATGACTCATTAATTGAAGTGGAATAAATACATTAATTCATTATTGAAACAATGTAAAAACTTGACGACGTAGTGTTATAGAAATGCTGAAACACAATTCTCATTTAATGAGATAATGGGTTGAAGAATTAGCACTTGAATTTATCTAACGAAAAGAGAGGAGATTATCTCCAATAATTAATGTCGGTGAATCACTAGAAAAAACTACCCACCTCGATGAATAGGAAAAGACAGCAAAAAACGCCAATGACATCAAACAGAATGTGAACCCCCATGGATTGATCTCTTTATCAACGAATCCATCCCAAGTAGGCGTTTACTTTTTGAGTTTTTAGTTTCCATCTTGTTCATTCAAGAAAAGCAAACGCATATCAACCCACAAATATCTTGATCCATGGATCACATGTTCTGGAGGGAGGGAGATTATTCTCAGGTATTTACATCAAGGTTAAATTGTTGATAGAACCTACATTATTCTCTAGTGTTTTAAACACTATAGTGCAGGGTGTGGGCTGAAACGAACAAGGGTTGGGCCCCTCTGTCTTTCTGTGTTCTTGTACATTCTTCATGGTTAAACCACCGAGTTGATGGTGAAGTATTTCTGAGGCTGTAGTAGAGAAGAAAACACCCCATAGAGTTCATAGGTGAAGAAAATATGAAGGAAGGATCATTGGAACGGACCTCGTGGTCCATGAAAAATCCTATTGGATGTGTGCAATGACGACATGCCATGGCGGGCCAGCAGCTGGAAGAGGTGGGATGCGTACCACCGGCCGCATCGGTGATGTGTCCCATGTCTTTTGGGTCATAGCATCGCACTGGCACACTGTTCTACAGGAATTACATGCAAAACCAGATAGGGTGGCCGACAAAGCTGACCTTTTGGTGCACGAACAGGGTCACTAGTCAGCTCGTGCTGGTGTAAAGACAAACCAATTTTACAGACTGTGTTTGTGCAGTAATGTTGCGCTGCTAGGTGTCTTGGTCATGGAACAACCGGCCCGCCTATTGCAGGCTAGGTCATATGGAACTTGGTCTTTGGACGACCCGACGGGCTGGACCCACGGCTGAATCAGGCTGGGTCCAGCATGGTCCAATGGGCCTAGCCCTGTGACCAAGTTAGCCTGGACCCGAACAAGGTCAGTTTGGGTCAGTCAAACAAGACCGGGTCATGAGAGACACTCGAGTCGGTTTGGTCGGTTCGGACTGGCTGGATCGGACCAGGCCCCGACACAACAATCCCCTATTTACTAAAATGCCGATATCATTCAGATTGGGCAACTGATTGAAGAGATTTTTTTGGTGTTGGAACCCTCTCAATTATATAGTTCTTTTGGAGAACTCTAAGGAGGTTTCCATGGATGTTGAAATGAAAAAAATGTATTGAGGACCGAATTCTCCCAGAATCTAGTTCACTACGTGTAGAAATCATGCGGTTGGCTGGGACACGAAGACTGATGATAAATTACCATGTGTGTTTAAGCTACAAGAGACCCTATGTGGATCACCTAGAAGTTACCCTGTGTGGATCACCTATAAGTTACCTTGTGTGGATCGACTATAAAAAACCATGTGTGGATCTGCTATTAGAGACCCTCTAAGGATCGGTTACAAGAGACCTAGTGTTGATCTACTCCAAGATCCCCTATGTGTATTAGCAACAAGAGGCACTATGTGGACAAACTATTATTGTCTATGTGGGAAGCAACTTTTTGTGACCCAGAATAACCATGGTACTCATCAGGGATGAGTACATCAATAGTCCAAGGGATTCACTATTACGACTAATAGTCTTGCTTTCCGTGATTTAGATTATATCTGTGTGATCTGTCTTGCTTCGTGATCATGATTTGTAGTTTTCTTTGTGGATTTCTTTCTGGTATTTCCTTTGTGGTTTGCGGTCCCTACTGAGTATTTTGTTACTCACTCGTGCACGGGCTTCGCCTGCACATGTTGTGTTTTTTGAAGATGACTTCTGCCTTGACGGAGGACATGGTGGCCTAGGGTTTAGTGGTGACCAGGGATATTAGGTAGGTGGAGTGTACTTCTATAGCTTCTAATAACTACTGTACAGTTACCAATCCTGTGGGTTTTTCAACAGAAACTTCTAGAGATCATTTATTCTTTACTGTCTTCAGTATCCTTTTGTTTTGATTGTATTCTTGTGCATTTTACCTCCATATTTTACCTTTACTCAGTGGATTTTATTTGGAATGTATGTTTACCTTTCCAGTTTTGGGGATATTGATGTGTGTGTGTGTGTAAAAGCACTCAGGAAAATGACTCCCACATTGGGGTTGATGCCTTCAGTGCTACTCGCTAACCCTGGCCTTCAGGAGGTGATCTTGGGGAGTCATGGCATGGTCCCTAGGGGACGTGTCCTGACGGACGATCCTTATATTAAAAATTGATGATAGTCTACTAAGATATAATATTTTGGTTCCAATTATCCAAAGTAACTAAACTAATTCGGTCTTTGGGCATTCATTTGTATAATATTTTAATTATTTTTTTAAATTTTATGCAATTTCTATGTTAGATAAGCATGGGTCTCTGTATTTTTTATTGGATAAAATATTTAATTAACCTTTGAAAATTATGATTAGAAAACATTAGTGAAATATCTATGAATACTTCTATGGATATGTCTAGGGATGTATCAAATGATAAGTATTAGGATGATCCAAAATTAAGGAAAATTTCATTAAATTATAGTAAAGGATAGAGTGACTAGTTTTATTATAGTACATCACTATCTATATTCTAAAAGTGGAATTGGAACGTGAACATATGTACCTATGGGTGACAATGCCAACAAAGTGATTCAGTCTTGACTTAGGGTAATCCGGTACAAGATAATGAGCCTTGTTACACACAGATTTTAAAACTCCCATGTGATGTTATTTGGGAGTTCCCCAACTATCTACATATAATAATGGATGATTTAAATAGAGGATAAATATGAATAACCTAGGATAAACATATGGTTTCATAGATTCTAGATGCATGATCCATGATTTAGGAACACTATTAATAATTTTTCTTGATTATATGGTGACCTAATATGATAAATCATTCTCAAACATTGCTTTATAGTTTTAGTCAATGGATAGAACTCGAAAGGACATGGTTAAAATTTAATGTTTTATGTGAGGACAATATGTGAATTCTGAGAATTTATTTCCCAAGTGGAAATCATATAAAGAGAATTAGTATAGTGGTACAAGTATTGGTTGTACATATGAAGATAAAGTGACCAAAAATGGAATGTTAATGGTATGTGATGTTCATCGAATACTGTTTACAATAATAAAAATATAATTATTAGATTGGTGTTGAGGTACCATAAGACAAGATTCATATTTCATATTCTAGGAAATAGGTATTAAGGAATAAGTTGATGAATCATGTGTAATATTTTATGAATAATATTGGACGAATAAATTATTTATGTTTTGGAATTCAATGATTATATTATATGAATCCTAAAATATATAAGTATTTTAAGTATAAGTTAACATTATGGTTTGTAAAGGATGAGTAAAATGGTGAGGAAAACATAGAAAACTAATTTCATTTAATGGGGATATTTTTGTTAATGGAAGGTAACACTTAATTAATTTCTAACGTTGACAGTGATGTTTCAATAAACATATTCTGTATATAAATAATTATTTTAGATAGTACATATTACCTATGAAATGATTATTGACAAAGAGTTCTTTGTTATTACGTATGGAGTTTCACCTTCGTGGATTTAATTGATATATCTAGAAATCATTAGAATAATGTAGAATTAATGTTTTAAGAAGGGGATTATGGTAATAAATGTTGATACCTTGTTTCAAGGGGATATATTATGGGGTATTCACATGTTTGGAAGGTTACAACCATGTGTAACACTGTGATATATGGGTGATCAATGTTAAGCTGATTTCATGAAATTAATCCTAAAACATTTAATTCTAATCTTTCAAAAAGGATTATAAGGATAACAATGTATAGAAATTTTATGTTTCACAATAGATGAAATTAGTAAGATTAAAGTGTTATATATCCATATAAGGATTTATACATATTGGATAGACTATTCAATAAAATTTGTGTTGATGATAATTGATGACAAATGGGATGGCATATCATGGATCTCATGATCTATTAGTACTTAAGAAATGAAAAATACACCTTTCTTTTTATAGAAACATGTGAAGTGGTTCATTTAACAAAATAGGGTGAGATTATCTAGAAATCATGGATGTATATCATTTCATGAAAATTATTTAACATTAGGAAAATGGGTCTTGAAAAAAAAACATTTGTCCTAGTACCTTCATTTCAAATGAATTATAAGGTCCATTTGGTCATCGTAGATTTATCAATTTTGGATTGTTTAATTTCTCCATAGCATGTTTTATATCACTCTCCATCAAAATATTTTTCTAATATTTTTATTCCTTGACAATATTTTCAATTCCTTCCTATGTTCTACTATGTGGGAATCTTGTTATGATTTACATTTTACTTCTATTAGATTTCCAACTCTACCTTTATAAGGAATGTTATAGAATTGATTTTTATGATGTGGGGTTATATGAATGAAACATTCATTTATTAAATTCTTGATAAACCAGATGAATTTTTAGGGAGAAATTAATTTTATAACGGGTGGAATTGAATACCAAGAGATTTTGTGATTTTATTGAATTACTTTAACATTTTGATATTTTTACATTCACACAAAAATGAAAAATGACTATTTTATATTAAAGAACTATGTTTCTATTTCATTATATAAAAAACCAAGGTAATCATGCACTAATCACAATATAAATTTTATAATTATCTTCAAGGAACTCGAGGTTAACTTCCATTACATGCAACAAAAACTTTTCTCAATGTCTTACAGGACATGTAAGATCGAGTTTACCAAATAATTATATGTCCTATACATATTATTATTTATTATAATTATGTATAACATAGAATATTAGATTATATATTATTAATATTATAAAAAAATAAAAAATATATATTATTAAATAATTATAATTTTTATTCATAGGTTACAAATTAATTAGAATCAAAAATGAAAACATATTGAATATGAAGGAAAATATTATTATTTTTACGGTTAATACGTTTTTTACACTTATATTAAAATAATTACAATTATTGAGTTTTATTAAGGTAGTATATATGTTTTATATTTAATAAAATACTATTTATTTTTATCCAAATAGATTCTATAGATAGAAGACAAGATCAACCCCAATTTTTTAAATATAAACCGATATTTTTATAAAGGTTATTTTACCAACATTAAATGGAGAACTCATTTTCAATATAATTTTTGGAACATTAATATATTTAAAATTTGATAAAAAAAATTATTTATTTTATGAAAAACATAAAAATTAGGCTAGGAGAGTTTTTTGGTATTTTTTTTGTAAGTCGTCATTTTATAATGAATAACATAAAATACTAGATTTTAAATCAAAATCGTGTTTTCATATAAATTATTTATACAGATAAATTATATAATAATTTGGTTTCTAATTTTAATTAGATAATATCATTATCAGTTAATATAATTTAGTTTATCATAACCAATTTCACATTCAAATCTCATATAATAAATTTTTGAAATGTTTGATCATTTTTTACTTTAAAAATATGCTTTCTAAGCCTGACAGTGAGAATAAATTTATATTAATTTTTACCACTTATGTTCTTAGAATTTGAAAAATGGATTCATTATTTGGAATAATAATAATTTATATTTCCTAATAATGTCATCTTTCATTCTAACAAAAATACTTTTGAATGTAGTTAAAATTAATAACATCGATTAATGTAAAATTAAGCTTAACTATGGACTAAACCATACATTTAGATCCAAAATAACCTATAAATATTTTCTAGAGCCATTTCATGGCTATATTTTGACTATATACTCCCTTTGGTCTAATGGTTTCTATTATTTGATCAACATGACAAGTGAAAAAAGTGTATGGAATTTCATTGTCAAAATATTACAAGAGTTCCACTCCTCCTCTACTATAAAAAGGCATCCACTACTCCCACTTCATCACTCCTCTCATAGAACATAGTTTTGACCATTATCTGCTCAAATATCCTCCCAAAACCATAATTTCATCTTTTAATCCTCTCTTGTGAAAATATTCATCCACAGAAGCCCTTTGGGGTAAACCAAAAATATTTTCCAGATTAAGAGGTAACACCCTCCCTCAAACCCCATTCATTTATTTTCACTCTCCACTACCTCATATCAAATTATTCTCTTCTTGTATAAACACAGCAGTATAAAAAATATATTAGGATTTATTATGAAATTATTTTGACATATACATACACACACATCTATCTAATGGGAAATGAACATACTGTTTATGTGAAATGTGAACTAACACCTCACTAAACGATGATTATTAATTTATCCATTATCACCTCTCATGGTTCACATATTGATGGATTCTATTTTTATATATGATATATATTATATTTATTAAGTATTTTATCTTATTTATTCCTTTTATCACACTTATCTTTATATATTATATTTAGTTTAAATTCGAAATTTTCATTTGAGGAAGTGTGGGATACCACCCCTCTAAGTGATGTGATTCATTCACAAAATACATTGAATGTATTAAAGAAGGGTTTAGTGAAAATATATGATATATATTATATAATAATGAAACTATAAAAATTATATATAATAATATATTTCATTTACCATTTTTCATTCAATATGTATATTAAACGGAAAACTACATTAATGTGTATGTATAGCCTACCATCTTCATGAACGATGTATTAAATTTCATACTTATTAATTAATTAGATAATTATAATAATCATATACTATAGATAAATTATATTTATATCATGCATTATATTCTAGAAATTGTTATATATGTTTATGTACAAAATATATAACAAATTAATACACATGTGAGAAAAGAGAATATTACCTGAGGCGTAACACTAACATGTAATTATTTTCAAGTGGAAAATATAAAGACAAAATAAAACCCCAAACGGTATTATATATAATAATATGGCTCTGTAATATATTTATAATAAATTTATATTTTTTATATTGGTTTTTTGTATGAGTATGATGTGATTAAAGACACAAGGTAAGGGGATTTCATATCACATTTTACATTTTTGAGATACATGCTTGATTCTCCAGAAATTCCTTTTGGCTGTTTTGTATACTTACTATGGATGTATTATATAATTTTTATACATAAAATTATTAGTATTTAATATCCATTTGAAAAAATTTAATTTATGGGATTAATGTTTCAAAAGTAACCAAATCAGTAAAATAATTTTGTCTCAATTTTCCTTCTTTGAGACACATACCAGGTGATTTACCTACATTTTTTATTTGATGTATATAATATAATTGAAATTATATATCACGAGTCTCATTATTTTCATGTTATTTTAATATTTATGTAATTTAATTTCCTTAAATGGATATATGGTTTTATGTTACAAAGTGGTAAGATTTTACTGAAAAAATATCATAACTTTTCAAAATTGTTTATATTTATGCTTCATTTGATGAAATTTTATGATCCATAACTCAAAAATATTCATGTATCATATTATAATATGGGTTTTCATGATATAATAATGTATTGTCAACAATTGTTTACTCTGTGGTACATATGATATATAAGATAGTGTTTTAATAAAAAATTTACATTACCCTATCTACAGTCAGAAATCGAAGTTCCTTCAAAACGTTGTACTATAACAAGGGTCTCCAAGAATATTCTAAAATTATTAAATAATCATTAAATTATTTTTTTGAACTTTTTTTCTTTAACTAACGTTTTGAAAGAAATATTCTCCCCTCCTTCCGAAAAACAATCATTTTTAAATCATTTACCATGAAAAATTAATGTTATTCTAACCTCATACAATATGTAAAAATTTACTCACTCTCAATTCCATGAAGGTTTGATAATATTTTTAAAAGGATAATTATTATGAGAATTTTTTAACAGTTAATTTTCAAATAAATGGTTTTCAAATTTTTATCAATATTTATATGTTTTAAAAAAAAATCAAGGAAACAGGTTTTTAATATTGAATCATGATTCTTTATCAGTTTAAAAAGAAAATTATTTTCAAATTATTTTAAATTCTTATTCATACAATTTATATATATTTTCAAATATATTATTTTCAAAAAAAATTCTTTATATCATTAAATTTTTTGAATGAAAAATGATTCAATTTATTTTCAAAGATTTTTTTATAAGAATTTTTATTAATGAATATGGTTTCCAAAGGTTTTATTATTTTAATGAGTCTTTTTCAAAAAATAAATGATATTTTCCTTATGATCTATTTTAAAAATATATTCTAATGTTATTTTCTTCAATGTTTAATATTTTTTATTTTATTAATGTCTTTCAATGAAATTATCTAGAGGTTCCATTCATATTACTTCTTGAATAGTTTATGTTTATATAGAATGATGCCTAAGATACCTATTTCACATCCATGGGTTATATGATTTTGAAATCCTCTTATTTTTCTTGGTTTATGATTTTAAGAAATGATTATGAAACCTATTGAGTTTCCATATTTTATCAAGTAATGCAATTTTTTTTCACATGCATGTATTATTTAACTATGTGATGAGTATGACCTATATCTCCCTCCAATTCATTGGGTAAATATGGATGACCCATGAGTGTAAATGTTATGCATAGACCTGATTACAAGCTCACAATGTTATGAGTGAACCTTATTACATGCTAACAATGTTATGTGTGAACCTGATTACATGTTCACAATGTTATGTGTGAACCTATTTTCATGTTCACAACATTTTTCACGGACCTAGTATCATGTCCATATATATATGAGAGGGACTAATTTCATGTGTTTAACTTAATGTGTGAACATTTTTAGACTAATACATATTCAGTATGTTATATATTTATGTGTATACAACCATTATATGTCTTATTCCTATGTTACACATTCATAGATTATACCATTGATTTTTGTATGATTCATTTTTTATTAATATTAATCTTTTAAAATGATTCTTGATTTTGATCATTGATATATAGGGTATAATCTTATAATTTTCATGATCACATTCTTATACCCTCATGTTCAGAAAATGAAAATTAATTTCAATTATTTACCCTTAAAGGACATTTGATATCACCCCTTTCTTTTGTTTCTTTCCCCAGATTATAAAGAATGTTTTTTAATTATAATTTTTTATGGGGAAGATCTTTGTGAGAAAATAATTATGATCTTTCACTAAGTTAGAATATTTTTTTCCATGTTTCCAAATTCACTAAACTAATATGGCCTTCGAGAATCTATTTGATAAATTTTTTATCTTTTCCAAAAAACTTATGCAATGTAAATGTATGAAAATAGAGGGTCTGTTTTGTTTAATTACAAAACATTATTTTTTACTCTATATGATTATATTTTTATAATAATAAATTCAATAAATTTAAAATAACTTTTTAAATTTATTTATTCATTATTTTCATTAATAAGAAAATGATGATGTCAAATTTTCATAATGCTTATTATTTTATTTATTTTCTAATTAGCATTATTTATTCTTTATAGTTTCTTTATTATGCTACTAGATTTGTTAAATTATATGTAAAATTGATATTAATTGGTTTTTGAAAGATTGGGAACTACTTTTCATGATATATTTATAAAATATAATTTGAAACATAATAGTGGATTTTTTTAAAAAAAATCCATATATAAAATCAATCAAAATCCTATATAAAAATGTATCTTTTTAAAAAAATTATGTGAAAAATTAAGTCATTATTATGATGTTTATAATGGTCCTTATAGTTTCCATGAACACCCTTATATATTATAGAATATAGTTAATATCTTAGAACTTCATTCTTATGAAGTATATAATGATCTTTATGGTGTTGATAATGATCCATATAGATGAAATTGAACATTACAATGGAAAAAATGATATTTAAAAATATATTTATCCATAAAAAAGGTTTTTAACCTTAGATAGATTCATCCATATCAAAAAAAGGATTTTTTACATTAATAAGGTCTTTAATAAAATATTCACCAAATGTTATAATTTAACCATACATAGTACTATAAAATTAATAAAATCATACATTGTTATTTTTTAATATTCATTAAAATATTTGTTTGAATTGTATATTTATTTTTCCATTACATGTTTAGTTTTTTGGTGTTTAAAATATTGTAATTAAATTAATATTTTACATAACTTCATTTTGATGAGATTAAATGGGGATCTCAAATAACTGAAGTTGTAATAGTAAATAAAATTATATATTTTTTGAAATAAAAAATGATTCAATGACTATTTTTGAAAGGTGTTAACTTTATTGTTTCACCTAAGGAATTCATGACTATTTTAATTTTTTATAAAATTAATTTTTTCAATGGATATGTATATTAAATAAAATTTGAGTTCTCCAACACTGAGGTAGTTCACCAATAAAGGCTAAATATCTATAAATAGAGATTGAGTGAACCATACATTTTGGATGAATGAATAGTGAATTTTGAAATATTAAGACACATTTATAAATAGTAATTTAATAAATTTGACTTAAAATTACACTAAAGAATAAATGGTTATATGTGATTGAATGTTACCTAATATCTTTATATTTAGAACCTAAATTCTGGTTTTGGTGATTTATTTTGATTGACATAATATTTTCTGTCTAAAATATTTTTCTATGATTTTTCATTAAAAATTAAGCCTTGTTTGGATATAGATTCATTAAAAAATAAATTTGTTGGGCCACTTCGGTAAAAATTTGAAATTTCATAAGATATTCCTTTTTGGTGGAATTTGTTCTCAATAATATATGATTCCACATTAAATATTTTTCTCACTTATTGGATAGACATCCACTCGAAAGGGTATGTAGTAATTGGTTTGTGATTCCCCTATGAATTTCATTTTAGTGGGTGTCATTTTTATTAGGTATATAATGATGGGAAAAGTAGACATAAGATCACTTCAATCAAATCATCAATATAAATTATTTTATTTTTATTTTTATTTTTCCACTATATAATCATTATACAACAAATATAATATTTAAAAAATTTATAAAATGTTTAATTCACACAGATCTTAATCATTCCTCATTATCACTAACATGAAAAATAATTAAAATAAAAAAACATAAACCTATAGCTTACCTATATGTGTGTGTGTGTGTATTACTAAGCAATTGATATAATCGACCATGAAATAATGTTGATTTGAGATGAAAAATTCATATTTTATTCATGGTTCTATTCCATAGAGTCCTTTATTATATGATCATACTAAATAGGGATACTAAAAATATCAAATGGAGTCTTACCTTAGGAATATAATCATTATCCCTGGACTACCATAGAAAAACCTTAAAATTTTCTCAACAATGATCTGGTATCCTTGTTTGGTATTTTAATGGTGCATATGTAATAAACTACTGTGTCATGGACATATTATGTTATGAAATTAGTAAAAATTAATTTAATTATATATATTTATGAAATAATAATAATGGTATTTGGAGGTTATTTTTTCTTAGTCACTGAATAATAGATATGATAGAGAGAGAAAAAACCATAAAATTAAAGAGATAAAAATAAAGATTTTAAAATGTGTGAATAATTGTCTATGAATTCAATATATAAAATATTCACTAGTATAAAAAAATGACATTTTGAGAAACATTAAATATTATTATTCATGTTAAGATATATAAATATCATTCCTAAACATTACAAATTATAAAAATGATTCAATTGATGAACGTATCAATATCATATAATATACATATGATGAAATAAGTTTTTTATTATTCAACTATGAAATATAAAATAAATATATTAATTATGAATAAATTAAATAGAAAATTTGTTTAATTGAATTAAAATATGAATGTTTCCACATATCACTCTGATTCTTATTTATATGAACATGAATTATATATCATATCTCTCTTAGAAAAAGTGATATATAAATGAATGAAATATTAATACACAATAAATTGAAAGTATTACACAAGAGATGTTAATAAAGGATAGAGGAATTCTAATATAGATAATAACTATAACTAGAAAAAAATTTGATACAAATGCATGAGACAAGGTCATATTAATTATGACTACTCAATTATCGTAATGAATGAAAAAATAATTTGTTAAAAAGTAGAGTAAGATATCTTTTATATATGGTTTGGGTTACATGAAGGATTAATATTATTTTGAGAAATTTAAAATAGGTAAAGAATCATCCACCCATTTTCTCGATGATTCATTACATTTCTTAGTGATTATAATTATTATTCTAATTAATCTGTATCAAAAAACATGTTTCTAAGATAAATATGCTGATAATGAAATGATAAAAAATTGTATTATGTAAATTTAAGAACTATAAAAATATAATAGAGGAAATAATAATAATAACAATAATATTAATAATATAATTAATCACCCTCGATAAAATAATAATTACAAATATGAAAACTATAACCATAAATATTTTTTATTCTATGAAAAATATATATAAAAAATAGAGTTCTAGTTATTTATTGATGACATAGACTTTTCTAAAAAGGAAAATGAAAGGTTCAAAAAGAAAATAGAAAATTTTAATAAAAATATTTTCTCATTTTTTCAAAGAAAATAATGTTCTTATTAAATGATTACTATGAATAATATAATTTCAAATAGATCTAGACAAAGATATTATAACAAATTCAATAATATATCAATATTAACCTTTTAAAAAATGAAAAAAATTAAATATTATATTTTATGTTATAGATATTTGATTAAATGGAATTACACTAGTTAGTGTTCAATCATAGTTTCATAATCTCTTAAACTCATGAAAAATTAAAATTTATATCAAGATCTTCATGATTGCTTATGAATAAATTTATGAAATTTTTTTTGGTTCAAAAAAATTAATTCACAAAACCTATTGTACCGAATATAGCATGTGTACTGAAATAATAAAATAACTAATTTTGTTTTAAACTTATCATATAAGTCTCAAAAAAGAATTCTATCCCATGGATAATATATTATACAAGAACAATATTATATATTGTTTACATTTTATTAACATTCAATAGATGAGATAGAGGCACTAGGAATTTTTATAAAACATAAAATAACAAGTTTAACGACCTATAGAAGTTAATACTTCTAAATATATTAATTTTTATATTTTATATTATTTTGATAGTATGAATCATAACATGATTTATAATTTTATTGTTATGTGATGATTAGATGTTTATTATATCTCAATATGGTAAAATAATTTTACACAAAGATAAATCTTTTATGTTTCGTACCAAACGAGGTGATAAGGTTTATTACATTATTTGAACTAAACCAATAACTCTAAATGTTATGTGTATGAATGTTTTATAGTTATATAACTATTTAAGGAATATGAGGATCAATTATGTAAATATTATACTAATACATATACCATCTATGAACCAATAATGTTCAAATGTTTTCCAATTTTAAAATGAAAACATGAGGCATTCTAGACCTACACTCAAACGTTCAGTGCTAATAAACATATAATTTTTAACATTAAACGATACCAAGTGAGATTCCCCAGAATAAAATTATATAAGTTTCAATAATTTGGACAATAAAATATAAAAATAATCACAATATCCCATTAATGTAAGGTTTAGTGTATTTGTGGACAAGCTATATTAGTGACTTTTTTTATTTTTGAGATCATTTCTCCATAATCAAACCATGACATACTCATTTTAGACTAATTTTATGTTATACTCATCTTCATAACTCAGATAATTAAAATATTGGAAAATAGTGAGCTCATATGGTTTCTATGTTAAATGTATTTGATGAAATGTCCCTATTATAAGTGAGTATAATATGAGTATGTGGATATTAGAATATAATAAATGTAAAATTTCATGTCATTATGAGCACATAAAAAATAAACATGAAAAAAAAGACATAAATTCTGGATCTGATCATAATATAATACATAATATAACATTACAATGTTGTGATATAAAAAATATGAATGTGAAACAAATAGAAGTGTTAAATCATAAAATAGTAGAGCTGGAATCATTATCCAATTTTGTGGGGACTAGTGTATCATTTTTCTTTGAAATGTCAATATGTTTTCCAATGGTTATAGAGAGGTAGTGGTGATTCCTACAGAATTATTATAGGTTCATGTAATTTCATTGTATTTCACTCTTTGAAAATTATCCATATTATATCTAATTATTTTTGAATTTATCTTAAAATTAAAAAAACATGTGAAAAGAAGCTTCAATGTTTTTCACTACTAGTGTTGACCATGAATTATGTAATTGCATGTGAAGAAGAATTAAGTATGATAAATTCCATTAAAATGCCTCTGATTCATGGTGATGGGAAGGGTATCTTATGAAACAATATGATTTCGAATATAATTTATCAATGAGATGATTGGATAAAAAGAAGGTTTGTGCACATGAGCCTCAGCCCAGTTGGTGAGGACTCCTTAAGTGCATCCAAGAGACCCGGGATCAAATCTAGGCGGCGGAATATTTACAGGGTACCGTAGAATTACTATAGCAGGTACTATAGTAGGAACTGTAGAAGGTACTATTTTTCACTATAGCAGCTGGGAATATTCCCTCGTTTAGTCCTTAGGGCCACCGATTTTGTCCCTGAGTCCTTTAAGGCCTTTGGGCAACCATATGTGTAGAAGAAAACCAGACAACTTATAAGAAATAATCTCCAGAAGGAGGATGAGAAATGATCTTTTCATCATAGCAGAAGCTAAACAGATTGTAAGAATGAGAGGTTATGGAATATGCCATTGGGACAACCCTATACATGCATTAGAATTCCTTGCTAAATAGCCATGAGAAGGTGGAGAGATGATCTCATGATAAAGATACTCGAGAGGAGAAGCTCCAAGTAGATATTCTAGGTTGTATGCAATCTTTGAAGCCTATGGGAAATGAATTCCTCTAAGTCTAATGGGCCATGTAATACTTATGCCTACAGGCCTTGTAGGGGTTCCACCTCACCCCTTGAAAGGAGGATTATAAAAATCAATAAAAATTAAATCCTTCAGGCCATTGAAGGATATTTTTAATTTGGCTAAGAAAAAACATAGTTTCTTTAAAAAAATTCAATGTAATATTTAAGAATCATATTAAAAGTGGGGAACCCTCCTAGAATCCAATGATCCCTCATTATAAGGAACACGAGGGACCCAATGGTCAATCTCACCCAAGGGAGAGAACTATATCCCACCTGATGGATGTATGAATGGGCCAAAGAGTGTTGGAACCACCATGCATTCCAGCACGATGGAAAGAGAGAACATGTATGGAGAAATACTAGTATAGTGGTAGATATTTATGAGTAGTGTTTTGTGCTCTATAATTTATATACCTAGATATGGTGTATGTGTGTTTTTATGGGAGATTCTTGGATCCATGACACTATTCCTATATCCTTTAACAGATTCAAAAAACCATAACTGCTCTATCATTTCATCTAGGTTATTCTGTCAACAAAGAAATGTTTTTCCAGTATGGCCTTCAATAGAGGAGATCAAGTTTATCAGATAATTTATTAAACCACCATGATCTCATCTAGTCATCTTGGAAAATCAATCTTATGGATTGAGGAATGATGGATAAAATGGATATCTTGAATGCAATTACATTATGCATGCATGCGATAAATAAAATAACGTGTTCAAGTGTTGATATTATAAACAAAGATACAGACCATTGGAATATATAGAGAGGTATATATTTTACATGGAGGTGTATATAATAATTCTCATAGGCACATGAATATTCTACTACATAGGACCATTTCAATCTCGCAAAACCAAGATACCATGATTTATGGTATTAGTTTTAGTTAATCTCTAATAAATTGGGTCTATAAAAAGAAGTTGATATATAGATTAATGTAAGGATCATTGAATGGGTCCTCAATGTAACTTGAAATTAATATATAAGGTGATGTCCGGCATTTTTCTCATTACCAATAAATGGAGATTCCCAAATTTGAGAGAGTAGCTGAATATATTTAGAGGCTCTCATTTCCAGATAAATAGAGCACCGAAAACCTCCCTAGTTCGTGATGTATAATACCTCCTCAGGATAGTATATCAAAATAGAGAAGAGAGATTACCCTCACTATCACCATATGAAATTTAATCTGAAGACTCTTTATGAAGGGATTATTTTGTGAAGCCACTCAGGTCAGTCATTTAAAGCATCTCACATGCTATTTTGAAGGTCTGCAATCTAGGCAAGTTTATAGGTTCACATGATATTATTGAGATATCTAGTATGATATACTATTACAAATAGTATTCATTAAAAATAAGAAGAGAACATATCATTTATTTCATGAAGGGTATTTTTTCACTTTCACCTATAAGGGTTAGAAGAAATGAGGTAGTAAATGAGAACATACATTATATATACGCACAGAACCAAAACACACTATTGTGGATAGTGTGTTTGAATTGCAAAGTAGATTCATGAAACAAGGATAAATGTAACATCCCATGTAAGTAATGAATAATATATATTCTTATATATGTCTATTTATGAATTAGATAGTGTTTTAGAGGCTTAAAATGAGAATAAATCCAATCTTAAGCATGGAATACACTAATATTCTTAAAAGATTGTTTTACTGCCTTTTGATAGAAAAAAATTTTTAAATCAAACTTTTGACAATTTTATAATATCTATTTGTCAAAATAAACTTATTATTTATTATTGGGACATTCAATTTTACATTGGATAATTTTTTGGTATTTTTCTGACAATGTTCATTTTATAATGAATAGTGAAAAATACAGCATTTTACATTAAAACTGCTTTTTCATCTAATTTAATTATATGGTTAGATTATAATTTAATTTTTATTAAATTGTCAATAGAATATATTTTTACAATTTAATCCAATGATTATAATTGGGATTAATTTTTCTTTGTAATTGTGCATAAACAACTGCCAAACATTTCGTAGATATTGTTTAAAAAAACCTGCTTTTTTTGTTTTGACAACGGGAATTATTTTTAAATTAATTATTGGAATTTATATGTTTGGAAATTGGTAAAAAGGATTCCATATTTGGAATCATAAGGTCCAAATAATGTATTTAATAGCCTTTTTTTTGGACACTATGAATAGTAACGACAAAAATTATCTTTAATTATCTTGATTAATGAGTAATCGGGTAGTTAAGGATAATAAAATAATATCATAATAATAAAAAAATGAAAACAAAATGTGTCCTAATGCTAATGTTTGTCTCATTTCCGACCATGGTATGCCTTGTTCCAAGCATGGGGACCCCATGGAATCACTTTTGTGTGAAAGTGACTTCTTATCTTTTTATTTTTAAAGAAAGATAAATATAACAAAGAATGTATCACCTGAGTAATTTTTTTTAATTTTGTCTAAGTAAATGATATATTGGACTATAAATAGTAATTGGAAAGATAATAATATTTCCTACATTATAGTATTTTTTTATAATTTTTAGACATTAAATAAATTAAATGATTTATGACATCATGATGATGCAGCGATTACCACATTAATGAACGATTTAAATAAAATCAAAAGATAATGTAAAATATAATACTTACACTTGTAAAAGACCTTTTATATGAGTTTATTTGTAACCCTTATCACCTTATCCTTGAAATACATCAATGTGGGACCTTTAAAATCTGAAACTCATTTGAAAATAAAGTAACTTTTATAACTTTCCCAGAGTGCACCTCCTCTCCTCTTATAAAAGGCCCCAACTTCTACCACCTTACCCACACTCATCAAGCCTTTGGCTCCACAAATCCCTTCCCATATTGTCTCTAAAAATCCCTCTATTACTCATAGAATAGTCACTTTGGGCAGAAGTCTTCCCATGGATGCCTTTGAGCTCAAATCAAAAGGAGTTACCAGTTTTAAAGGTACTGTTTTCTCTTGTGTTCTTATGTTTTATTTTTCTTCTACAACCCCATAAACTCTTTTTATTGATTTATTTTGTAAAAAAACATTAAACTCAATATAATAGGATGTTTTTATAAGAATTATTCGAGCTACACATATAGACACCTTCATCTAATGGTTAAAGATCATACTGTTTCCATGGATGGTGAATTTCTGCCTCATTAAACGATGACTGTTCAATATTCTTCTAAAACCTTCAAAGGTGTCCATTAATATGTCAATTTATTAATATATGATATATAATATTTTTATGTTTTACTTAATCTTCTTTATTTTTTATTTATGCCATACCTTTATGGTTTCCATTATGGGAAAATGTGATATCTTCATTTTAGGAAGTGCGGACTACCGCCCCCTCAATGTGATTTGATTCGTTAATGCCATATGTGGGACTTATAATGGATATAGGTAAAGTTATTATATATGATTTTAAATGGGAATTATAATATACCATTATATCATTATTAATTCCTTCCATTAAAGTATGAGATAGAAATGAAATTAGTGTTCATGCGTACGTACGGCTTACCGTCTCTATGAACGGTGCATTTCATTTCTTATACCCAAATGTAATGTACTATTATAAGTACATATATATAATGGATATATATGATTTATGTTACATCTAAATGATGAATATAATTCTGGAATTAAAATATACATATCTCTCATTTAGTTCTAGTTCCATTAATATGACATAGAAATGAAAGTAGCGTTCTTGTGTACCTACGACTTACCATCTCCATGAATGGTGCATTTCATTTCTTACCTCTAAATGATTACATAATATTATAAATGAATATTTATAATATATATATATCATATATATTATATCTACATAATGAATATCATTCTTTAGATAATGTGTATTTGACTACGTGAACAACTTGTAAATATAAGAAGTTCACTTTTGACTCAAGTACCAAATATCGACAAAATGACCGTTATTAACATAAATGATTACATAATGTTAATAACATGGTAATAAGTGATATAAAATGAATAATTAACTTAAAAATTGTTCTTAAGAAAGTATAAATTAACTTAAGTCTATTATTCAGGAGGTTAGAGAACGATCGAGTCAAGTCGGACACGAGGTAAGGGAACCTCTTAACCCAATTTATGTTCTTTGGTTTAATCTCCTACTTTCAAATTATGTCATGATATTATTATGTCTTATTTTATATTTTTAAATTATTTGTGTGTAATTATAGTAAATAGACATAATATATCGATTTTATTTTAAAAAAATAATGATCTTTGTAAGGGACTTCGTCTCAATCTCTGTTCATTGAGGCATATTTTGTTTATAAACAACTTTATTTTATACGTTGTATAAACCCCTTTGACTTTTATGCTTATTAAAAAGGAATATTTTTTTATACGAAGCATTTCACTAAATGAAAAAAGGAATGTTTTTTTGTCGTACGTGTGCGACGACAATGACTTCTCTGCCGCCATGACCATTATTTATGTTTCGGCATCCTCTACAAGCCATTTCCTAACATTTTTTTAAAAAATGAAAAATAAATACCATGTATTAATTTTTTTTATTTTGTTAATGAAAATGGTTTTCATAATGTTTTTATTATATCAATGTGTTTTACTTATATCTTGTGATTGAAATGTGGAAATGTTATGTTTCTTTTATGCATGTTTTACGTGATAAAATTATGTTATGGTTCTTGGTAATTGTTATGATGATGGGTGGTTCTGTGATAAACTAATGGCGGGTGAGCCTGATATAGCTCTCCAATGCATTTGGTATTGTGAAGGAGTTAATCATTAAGGTTTTTTCGAATAGATTTTGGGAATATACTGTGATGGGTATTCCAAACGTAACCAAGAGGGTTAGTCCCTACATAATAATGTTATGAATGCCTCAAGTTACCTTTATTTCTTATGACTTATATGATTTATTCATGATTTGATGAGGTATGTTAAAGTGATTATGTTTTATGAGTAAAGTATGATTTCATTTATTCTTATGTATACATGTACACATGTTTCCATTCAATATTTTTATATCCCTTACTGAGATTTTTATGCTCATCCCATGTTTTTGAAATGTTTTTCATAGGTCAAGGGAAAGGTACATCATATGATGATAGTTTCAAGGAAGTATCAAGAAAGAATCTATGTTTTATTTTAAATATGTTTCTGTTGATGGGAAAATGAATACTATCTTTTATTGTAACCACTTTGTTTAAATGTGGGATGTAATGCTTGATTTGTGATCTAATTCTCTATAACTCTAAACCTGAATATATCTTCAATGTGTATTATTGAAGTAAGTCAAGATTAAGTAATGTTTAAGGATGGGGCCTTATATTTGGTATCAGAGGTTGGTTTAGACACCTTTAGGAGTTAAAAAATTGTTAAATTATAAATTATTTTATTGTATGATTGAAATGATATAGCATTTACAGATTACCATGTTGCTTCAACTAAGATATTTATGTGTTTATAATGGTTCTTCGACGAGGAAACATGGAAGTTGTTCTAGGAAGGTATAAAGATGGAAATGAACTTTTAAATTGGCATTCTGAGATGGTAAAAATCTGAATTGAATAGTTTGTTACAGTGATGGCTCAGTTGACTCAGGTGATAAATGGTGGTTGTGTTTATTGATGATATTTTTGTGATTTCTAAATGTAAAGAAGAGAATGAAAGTCATTTAAGGGTTATTTTGCAAACCTTAAAATTAAATAAATTGTATGGGAAATTCAGCAAGTGTGAGTTTTGGTAGCAACAAATTTCTTTCCTTGGTCACAATGTTTCTAAAGATAGGAGAACTGTTGATCCTATAAAAAAAGGATTTGGAAGAGTGGCCAAGACCCACAAATGTAACTGAGATTCGTAGTTTTCTTGGTTTGGTAATATACTACCGAAGGTTTGTTGAATTTTTTTTACGGTTATCTAGTGCAATGACTAAGCTAAATCGAAAGGGTGTTATGTTTATCTAGACAAAAGAATGTGATGATTTTTTTCAAGAGTTGAAAAGATGATTGGTGAATGCTTCTGTTTTGGAACTTTCTACCAGGAATGGTGAGTTTGTTATATACAGTGATGATTCATTGAAGGAACTTGGTTGTGTCCTTATGCAGAATGATCAAGTTATTGCTTATGCTTCAAGTCAGTTGAAAACTCATGAGGTAAATTACCGTACACATGATTTGAAATTAGCTGCTATTGTTTTCGTTTTGAAAATTTGGAGGCATCATTTGAATGGAGTAAAGTGTGAAATATATACCGATCATAAATGTTTAAAGTATATATTCACTCAGAATGAATTGAACATGATACAAAGTAGATGACTATAATTAATCAAGGATTATGATTGTACAATTCATCACCACCCGAGAAAAGCAGATAAAGTGGCAGAAGCTTTGAGTTGAAAAAGTAATGCTTCATTAACAATGTTGTGTTTGGAACATGATCATTTGATTAAGGATTTGATGAAATTTGGAATAGAATTTGTTGGTGTAGGATGTTCTTCTATTTTGTTTCAAGTATCAGAGCAATATTCTCTATCAGACAAAATTAAGAAAGCACAGAAGCAAGACAGTGAGTTGTAGAAAAAGGTAGAGCTGGTTCAGAAAGGTATGTTTCATGAATTCAACACTGATAATGATTGTGTTTTTAGATTTGGGAAGAGATTGTGTGTGCCATGTGATTCACAGTTGAAGAGAGATTTGTTATGTGAAGTTCACCGTTCTTCGTTTTCAGTTCATCCTGGCAGTAATAAGATGTATAGAGATCTTCAGGAGTATTACTGGTGGGATGGAATGAAAAGAGATATTGCTGATTTTACTATGAAGTATTTGACATTTCAACAGGTTAAATCAGAGAGGTGGTTACCGAAAGGGATGCTTCAGCCACTACCAGTATCAGAGTGGAAATGGTAGAATATATCCATGGACTTCATTGTGGGATTGTCGAAGACACCTCGAGGTAATAATGTAATCTATGTTATTGTTGATCACCTGACTAAATCTTCTCATTTCTTTGCTATACAAGATACTTTTTCCCTAGATCAACATTATCATTTGTATCTTAAAAAGATAGTCAGGTTACATAGAGTTCCTCTCTCCATAGTATCTGACCGTGATCCCAGGTTCACATCTAACTTTTGGAAAGAACATCAGATATCGTTGGATACTGAATTAAATTTTAGTACAGCTTTTCATCTTCTATCAGATGGGCAGTCAGAAAGAACGATTCAAAACTTGGAGGATATGCTACGTGCTTGTTCGATGGATTGTTAGGGAAGTTGGGACCAACATATTTCTTTGGTGGAGTTTTCTTATAATAATAATTTTCATTCTAGTATAAAGATGGCACCATTTGAGGCATTATAAGGTAAATGGTGTAGAACTCCATATTTTTGGGATGAAGTGGGTGAAAGGAAGCTGATGGGACCAGAATTGGTAGAAGAGATGGCAAAAAAAGTTCAGTTGATTCAGAAACACATGAGAACAGCTCAGAGCTGGCAGAAGAGTTATGCGGATAACCGGAGGAAGGATCTATCTTTCGAGGTAAATGATCATGTTTTTCTCAAAGTTTCACCATGGAAAAGTGTGATGCACTTTGGAAAGAAAGGAATGTTGAGTCCAAGGTTCATTGGAACATATGATATTCTGGAGAGAGTTGGATCAGTTTCATACCGATTGGATTTACCTTCGAGTTTATCTCAGGTACACAATGTTTTTCATGTTTCAATGTTAAGGAAGTACATGCCAGATCTATCTCATGTTTTGTGTCCAAAGGTAGTTCAGCTGGAAGAGAACCTATCTTATGAGGAACATCCAGTACATATTCTTGAACATAGGTAGAAAGTGTTAAGTAATATGTTGATTAACCAGTTAAAGGTTTGTGGAAAACCCACATGACTGAAGAGGCAACATGGGAATCTGAAAATGCAATGGGGGCTAAATACCCCCACTTATTCGATAAATAAATAAATTGTGGGCAAACAATTTTCTAAAAGGGGGAAGGATATAACATCACAAGTATGTAATGAATAATAGATATTCTTTTCTATGTATATTTATGAATTAGATAGTGTTTTAGAGAGTTAAAATGATAATAAATCCAATCTTAAGCATGGAATACACTAATATTCTTAAAAGATTATTTTACAGCCTTTTGATTGCAAACCATTTTTAGATCAAACTTTTGACAATTTTATAATATTTATTTTTCAAAATAAACTTAATATTTATTATTGGGACATTTAATCTTACATTGGATAATATTTTGGTATTTTTCTAACAATGTTCATTTTTTAATGAATAGTGAAAAATATGGCATTTTACATCAAAACAGCTTTTTTCATCTAATTTAATTATATGGTTAGATTATCTTTCTAATTTTTTTTAAAGTATAAATAGAATATATTTCTACCATGTAATACAATGGTGATCATTTGGATTAATTTCACATTGGAATTGAGCATAAACAAGGTCCAAACTTTTCGTAGATATTGTTTCAAAAAAACCAGCTATTTGTTTTGACAACGAGAATTATTTTTAAATTTATTATTGAAATTTATATGTATGGAATTTGGTAAACTGGATTCCATATTTTTAGTTATATGGTCCAAATTATGTAATTAAGACTCTTTTGTTTCTGGACACAATGAATAGTGACGATGATAATTATCTTTAATTATCTTGATTAATGAGTAATCAGGTAGTTAAGGATAATAAAATAATATCATCATAATAAAAAATGACACCAAAATGTGTCCTAATTATACTGGTTTTCTCATTTCCGACCATGGGATAACTTGTTCCAAACTTGGGGACCCCGTGGAATCACTTTTGTGTGAAAGTGACTTTTTATCTTTTTATTTTTAAAGAAAGTTAAATATAATAAAGAATGTATCACCTGAGTAAGACATTTTTAATTTTGTCTACATAAATGATCTATTAGACTATAAATAGTCATTATAAATATAAAACGATATCCTACATCATTTTATTTTTTTATAATTTTTAGACATTAAATAAATTAAATTATTTATGACATTCTTATGATGCAGCGATTACCTAATTAATGAACGATTTAAATAAAATGAAAAGATAATGTAAATTATAAGACATATACTTGTAAAAGACCTATTGGATGAGTTTATTTTAAACGCTTATCACCTTATCCTAGAAATAAATCAATGTGGGACCTTTAAAATCTGAAACGCATTGGAAAATAATGTAACCTTTTATAACTTTCCTAGAGTGCACCTCATCTCCTCTTATAAAAGGCCCCCACTTCAACCACCTTACCCACACTTCTCAAGCCTTTGGCTCGGCCAACCCCTGCCCATTGTGTCTCTCCAAATCCCTCCCCTACTCTTAGAAGCATCACATTGGGCATAAGTCTTCCCAAGGAATCCTTTGAGCTCAAATCAAAAAAAAGTTACCTGTTTTAAAGGTAGTTTTTTCTCATGTGTTCTTATGTTTTATTTTGCTTCTCCAACACCATAAACTCTTTTTATTAATTAATTTTGTAACAACACCAGTATCATCAATATAATAGGATGTTTTTATAATAAGTATTCGATCTACACTTACACACACATTCATCTAATGGTTAAAGAGCATATTGTTTCCGTGGATGGAAAATTTCTGCCTCACGAAACGATGATTGTTCAATATTCTTATCACACCTTAAAAGGTGGCCATTAATATGTAACTATATTTATATATGATATATAATATTTTTATGTTTTACATAAGCTTCATTATTTTTCATTTATGTCTTACCATTATGGTTTTCATTATGGGAAAACGCGATATCTTCATTTTAGGAAGTGCGGACTATCGCCCCCTCAAAGTGATTTGATTCGTTAATGCCATATGTGGGACGTATAAAGGATGGAAATAAAGTCATTATATATGTTGTTATACTGGAATTTTAATATACCTTTATATCATTATTATTTATTTCCATTAAAGTATGATATAGAAATGAAAGCAGTGTTCATGCGTACGTACGGCTTACCGTCTCCATGAACGGTGCATTTCATTTCTTATCCCCAAATGTAATGTACTATTATATATATATATATATAATGGATATATATGATATACGTTACATCTAAATGAGGAATATAATTATGTAATTAAAATATAAATATCTCTCATTTAGTTCTTTTTCCATTAATATGACATAGAAATGAAAGTAGCGTTCATGCGTACGTACGACTTACCGTCTCCATGAACGGTGCATTTCATTTCTTACCTCTAAATGATTAAGTAATTTTATAAATGCATATATATACTAGATATATATGATATATATGATATCTAAATCATGAATATCATTCTTGAGAAAATGGGTATTTGACTACGTGAACAACTTGTAAATATAAGAAGTTCACTTTTGACTCAAGTACCAAATATCGACAAAACGACCGTTATTAACTTAAATGATTACATAATGTTCATAACATGGTAATAACTGATATAAAAGGAATAATAAACTTGATATATGTTCTTAAGAAAGTATAAATTAACTCAAGTTTATTATTCAGTGGGTTAAAGAATGACCGAGTCAAGTCGGACACGAGGTAAGGGAACTTCTTAATCCAATTTCAGTTCTTTGGGTTAATATCCTACTTTAATATTATGTCATGATATTATTATGTACTATTTTGTATTTGTACTTAATTTATGTGTAATTATAGTGAATACACATAATATATCTATTTTATTTAAAAAATAATAATGTTCCTTGTAAGGGACTTTGTCACAATCTCTGTTCATTGAGGGATATTTTGTTTTATACACAACATTCTTTTATACTGTGTATAAACCCCTTTGACTTTTACGTTTATTCAAAAGGAATCTTTTTTTATAAGAAGTGTTATAGTAAATGACAAAAGGAATGTTTTTTGTCGTACGTATGCAGCGACAATGACTTCTCCGCCACCGTGACCATTATTTGAGTTTCGGCTTCCTCTACAAGCCATAACATAACATTTTAAAAAAAATTAAAAATAAATACCATGTATTACTTTTCTTTTATTTTGGTATTGAAAATGGTTTTCATAATTTTTTTATTATACCAATGTTTTGTATTGATATCATGTGATTGAAATGTGGAAATGATATGTTTACTTTATGCATGTTTTACGTGATACGATTATGTTAGGGTTCGTGGGAATTGTTATGAAGACGGGTGGATCCATGATAAACTAACAGAGGGTGAACCCAATATGGCTCTCTAATGGATTGGGTAACGCAAAGGAGTTAAATGATAAGGTTTATCTGATGATATTTAGGGAATATACTGTGATTGGTATTCCAAACGTAACCAAGAGGGTTACTCCCTACGTAGGAATGTTAGGAATGCCTCAAGTTACCTTTATGTCTTATGATTTCTATGATTTATTTAATGATTTGATGATGTATGTTATGGTGCTTATATTTTATGAGTAAATTATGATTTAATTTATTTTTATGTATACACATACTCATGTTTATGTTCAATATTTTTATATCCCTTATTGAGCTTTTTATGCTCATCCCAAGTTTTTGAAATGTTTTTCACAGGTCAAGGGAAAGGTACATGATATGATGATAGTGTCAAGGAAGTGTCAATGAAGAATCCATGTTTTATTTTAAATATGTTTCTTTTGATGGGAGAAATGAATACTATCTTTTATTGTAACCACTTTGTTTAAATGTGGGATGTAATTCATGATTTCTGATCTAATTGTCTAAAACTCTAAACCTGAAAAGATCCTCAACGTGTATTCTTGAAGTAACTCAAGATTAAGTAATGTTTAAGGATGAGGCCTTATATTACATAAGCATCTGAAAACATGCATGCACATGAAGTGTGGTGTGTGAAGCTCAAAAAGATAAAATTAATTTAATGCTGGGATTCTCATTAATACACATGAAATCATTTGAGATTAACCTAAAAATAGATTAATGAAAGAACATAAAATAGAAATAAAAAAATAAATATATTGGAACTTGAGACACTAGAACCATTTTTGATTCAATGAAAATCATTCCTGAGGAATTATTTATTGATACATTAAAAATAACATGAAGTGATTTTTGAAAGATCAATCATGTGTAATTTTATAGAATAAGTTGTGTTCACACCATAACCAAATTACTTTTGGCGGATACTTCATACAAAAGAAGGTATTTCATGAGCATCCTTTCAATGAGGCAACTGATTAGTTACAGATGATCATAATTATTGAGCAATTCCAACATAACATATCGTAGGATATTAAAGATAAATGAATAGGTATATAGAATAGTGTGATTCAGAAAGTTCATATTGGGATATCATCCGATCAAACTATCTTGGATCATGCCATTGAATAGTGGTAAATCCTCCTAGTCACTTTTAGTGGTAGTTTAATTCCTCTAGTTGGATCTAGGATAAAAATGGTTCTTTTTATTAGATCTATATAAATTAGTCATTTAGTTGGATCTAAAAGCAAATAGAGTCTCTCGATTAGAGTCAGATATATTGTAATGACATGGGGATATAATTACCCTACTTTTTGTAACACACATAAACATGATTTATTACATAAATATGCACTTAAGAAAACTCTAGGGATCAATATTTCCAGTTTTTTGGGAAATTAATAACATTAAATAACATATTATAACATAAAATACAACATCTTAATTGAAAAATTCTTTTACTTGCCCATAACATTCCTTCGTACTAGGCATTGCATGGGATAACCTGAGGACATGCATATGAAAAGGGTGATTTATAAAATCCTAGTAAGGGATTATACAAGTAATAACATGAATAATATTATACTTGTTAGGAAATGGGAATATCTATGGATCAATATATAATTATGAACATAAAGGAATGATATTTCATGACTATCAAATCATGGAGATGTGGAAACAACATTAAACATGATATTAGCATGAGACAAGGCCCATTGCACATGGAGCTTGATTAAACCCCCATTGAACATGAATTACCATGACTCAACACCCATTTCACATGATTTATCAGGGTAATATTCTTTACACAATGCATTGGATCGTTGTGAGGGAACACCCTTTATAAACATTTCATTTCATGAGTAAGTGTGCAACATGGATCATAAAACAAGAGTTCATTAAACATCATAACATATTTTATGAATAAGATACGTGAAATACATAAATTTAATTCCTCAATCATAAATTACATTTTCATAAAGGTGAATACAGTTGATAGAGAAATGGTTATGGTATTAACTTACATGATGATTTTTGCATGGGAATGTTTGGTGTAACTTTATCAGCATAACAACATCAAAGAGAATTCGTAAAATGGGTTGATGATATGGAATGGGGTCACTCATAATTTAAACATGAAATGGAATGTAAGGGGATAATGGGACATAATATCCAAATCATATTTAATTGAATATATATGCATAATATAAATTAATTGTTTGAATGTAAATGAGAAGAGAGAAATCCTTTCAGAATTTTGGAATGGTAATGGGTATATATGATATAAATTTATTAGAGAGAATGAGTTATCTCATAATTCAAACATAAGGAGTTCAGTATGGGGGATTTTTTCAATCTTATCACAAAATTTTTATTTGAAAATAAAATTGTATAACAAAATAAGAAAATTTTGAAATAAAATGAGAATGAAATAAATCTCTTACTTGGAAGTGTGATACCGAAGGCATGGGAGTGACCTGAGAATTGCCTATAGAGAGATTAGGGTTCCTTGCAAAAAATTTAGAGAGATGGGGGAAGAGGATGGTACATTTCCGAAGTTTTTTAGTGAATATGAATGAGATATTGAGTCGGTTTATATAGGAAATGAGAGGGAATTCTTTATTATTTAGATTTTGGACAGTACACATTAAACTAATAAAAACCACAATCCATACCATGGTTTTTGCCCATGTTTTTTTGTAAATTTAAGGGAAAAAAATATTTCATATGGCCAATTTTCTAACTTAAAAAAATAATAGTCTTTATAACGTTGATTTGAGTCATACTCTAAAGAAAATCTTCTTAAAAAATAAAAATATGTTTTTAAGTCTTAGAGGTTCAACTAAGGCAACAGAAAATTAATAAAACAAATATAAAATTACATTATTTTAAAGTTAAAACATATATTGTATGATCATACCTTTTATATTATTTTTTTACATCTCTATTGGGTCATTATGATGTTATAAAACACATTTTATATTTAAATTTTATTTAATTGTATCCCAAAAATTCAACTATCTCAGAAAATTATGAAACATTCACTATTAGATAGTTTGAATGTTCTGAATTCCAAAATGATATTCATTTTATTTAAATAATTTTTGAAATATGTTATTTTTAAATTAAAAAATGGACATTTATCGAAAATTCATGGGGTTTGACAAAAAATACATTAAATCCTTAAAAAAATTACCAATGTGGTCATAAAAATTATAATATAATTTTTATTTAATAAAAAGTGATTTAGTAGTAATATTTTACTAAAATATTACATAACTCCAAAAACCCATTAAATTATAAAAATATATTTGTTAATTGAATATTAACTAAAAATAATATGTGTGCTTTAAAAAAAATTTCAAAGTAGCAATAATAAGATGAATGTATTTTCTTTATTCAATACAAAAAAGATGCACATAATCATTGTGCTAGGCTCTTGTTAGATAACAACATATAAATCCTGTATAAGACCTAATGGTATAGTGTGTGATGGTGACAGACTCTTCAAGCGTCTTAGATAACATCGCTCGGGTGGTAATCTCTATTAACATTCACTACTCTCATAGGAAATCCCCTTCAAGATCAACCTATTTGAGCAGATCTTGGGTTTGGTCACGTGAAAGGCCATTTGATTCTGCCTCCTTTACGAGCTCCAACAAATGGGATTTGTATGAAGAAATTCTATTAGATGATGCCATCACTCATTTTGTTTGAGTAAATTATATTTGTTAAAGCCCTATATTTATAAAAATCATTTAATCATTGTTCAATGGCTATATTATCAAAGTTAAAAATTCTTAATGGTATTTTAAAATTAAAAAACATAAAACCAAGGAAGTTAAGATGTTTTATATAACCATTTTACTAAATAATACACTTAATTAGACCAACATAAATTTTCATTAATAATTGATTGGGTCGTTACAATCATACCCCATTAAGAAATTTATACCTTTAAATTTCTTTTTCCCACACTAAAATAGATGAGGGTAACATGGCTTCATCACTTCCTCTAATTCCTGCATTTCTTATTCAAACATGTGGATTCTCCATGACACCTTGATGAGGGGAATTATCTTATTTCGTAGACCTTTTTCCATATGATCTAAGATATTCACTAGATTTTCTTCATAGGAGAGGTCATTATCCAATGGTACAACCTCTGGATTCAGTACATGTGATGGGACCGGTATGTACTCCCTCAAGAGTGATACATGAAATAAATCATGTACTCGAGATATGTTTAGTGGGTGTTCTAGTAAATAGACCACTACTCCAATGAGATCAAAGATCTCAAAAGGGTCATTGTACCTTGGAATAATGTTTCCCTTATTCCCAAATCTCATAAATCTCTTCTATGGTGATATGCAGAGAAATACCGTTTCAAAAAAATCATACTCTAAGTCTAATCAATGGTTAGAAGAATAGTTTTTTTGTTATCTATGAGTAACTTTATTTTGTTTTTGAATGGTCGTAACCTCTTCCTACATTTATTTAAACATTTTTAAGCCCTAGTGTTTTTCCACCCCAACTTCATCCCAACATGTATATGTTCCACACATCGTCCCATAAATGGCTTCATAAGGAGCCATTTGGATGCTTGAGATAAAACAATTATTTTAAGAGAACTCAACTAGAAGATGATGTTAGTCCCATCCTCTTTTGAAGTCCATTGACTATGCTGTCAACGTTTCCTCAAGTGATTGGATAGTTCACTAAGATTTTCCATTATTTGAAGATGATCAGTTGTACTGAAGTTCATCTTCATGTTCGTAGTTTGTTGGAGACTCTTCCAGAATATAGAGGTGAATCATGGATCTCTATCAGATATAATTGATAGTGGTACTCCATGCATCCTTACCATTTCTTTGATGTATACTAGTGTCAATTGATCCAATGAGAAATCCTTACGAATTTCAATGAAGTGTGTAGTCTTTGTAAGATGGTCCCCAACAACCCAGATAGCATTGTTTCCTTTGGATGTCTTCAAAATTCTGATGACAAAGTCTATGGTGATGTTTTCCCATTTCCATATCATTATATGTAATGTTTGCATCATCCCCTTAGACATCAACCTGCAATCCTTCACTTTCTGACATACAAGGTGCTTTGATTTATACTCAGTGATCTCCTTCTTCATGTTATCCCACCAATAAATAGCTCTTAGATCACGATACATATTTGTGTTTCTTAGATTAATGGGTAAATTTGAACATTGTGCAGCATGGAAAAGTGATTTCTTTAACTCCAGATTTCGTGTAACACATATTATTGTCCAAAACCTCACAATTTCTTATTCATTACCATTTTACTCCAAGGATTTCCCTTTTACGATAGTTTCCACTTTCATCTAAATTCCCAGCTCATCCTTTTTAGAATCAATTCATCTATACAAAATAGATGGTTGAGAAATCATTTGTAAAAGGATTGATGATTTTCCATTATTTATGATTCTTATGATCTTCTTTATCCAGTCTAAGAAGATTGGATCCTTTTCAATTAACATCAATGATAGAATCGTCGGGTCCTTTCTGCTTCGAGCATCCAACACCTTGTTTTCTTTACCATGGTGGTAAGGGATTTAGAAGTAATATTCAGTGATCATCTCTAACCATAATCATTGGAGAATATTAAACTCTTTCTGTTTGAATATATACATGAGGTTTTTATGATCCGTGTATATTTTACACTCCACCCCAAAGATGTAATGTTGCCATATTTTTAAAGTGAAGAATACTACATCCAACTCCAGATCATGTGTTGGATATTGTTTCTCATGAAAATACAATTTCCTTGAAGTATAGGAAATGAATTTTTCATTTTACATCAACACACATTCCACTCCCTTCTTCAATGCATCATGAAAAACCATAAAATGTTCCCCACTTGTGGTTAATGTGAGAACATGCACAGTGATAAGACTCCTTTTAGACTCCTTAAATCTCTCTTCACATTCATCACTCAAGGAAAACATGACTCCCTTCCATGTTAGCTTTGTAAGAGGGTTTGAAAATAATGATAAATTTCTCACAAATCAGTGAAAATATCTATTTAACCACATGAATCTATGGATATATGTCACAGATGTTGGCCGCGTCCATCCCTCAACTGTAGATATTTTGTATTGATCTATAGATAGCCCATTGCTTGTGATGATATAACCCAGGAATGAGACTTCCTTCTACCAGAAATGAATCTTGTTGTACTATTCATAGAGATTCTATATTCTCTAGGCATTTAGTACAGTGTTTATATGCTCCTCTGACTCATCCTTGGTTTTAGAGTATATTTTAATATTATCTATAAATACTACCAAATATTTTTCAAGATAATATCTAATGACTCTACTCATAAATTCCATGAATATTAATGGAGAATTAGGAAGTCTAAAAGGAATTACTATGAATTCATAGTGCCCATACCTTATAAAAAAATAGTCTTGGGGATATCCTCTTTCTTTACCCTTAGTAATATATAGGCTGCAAATCCACCATGGAGAAGTATTGTGCTTCATGTAGCAAATTTAAATCGTCATCAATTTAGGGTAGGGGATACATGTTCTTTATTGTGATTTTTCTTATCTCACCATAATCAATGCAAAAGCGCATTGACACATCCTTATTCTTGATGAAGAAGGCTAGGGAACCCCATGGTGAAGCACTTAGGAATATAAACCCTTTATCGAGATTCTCTTATAGTTGTTTCTTTATATCCTAAATATCCAGAACAATCATTTTATACAGTGTCTTTGATATTTCTAATGCCACAATTATAATTTCAATCAATAATTCAACATCTCTTCTAGGAGGAAGACTGGGTAATTCCTCGGAAAAAACTTTAGTGAATTCCCTCACAATATGAATATCTTCAATGAAGGTTTCTTCCATAGACTCAATAATTTGATAAAGATACTCATTATAATAGGGAATTAATATCCACACTTGAGTTGCTTGTTCTAAATAAGATTCATCCTCCTCCTTGTACTTGTACAGATTCAGAGGTCGATTCTCCATACAGAGAGTGATTTCCCTCTCAACAAAATTTATGTTGGATCTATATAGGGTGAGTAAATACATTCCATGAATAACATAAAATTCCACTAGAGGAAGTATAACAAGGTTCGTCGTGATGTTCAATCCACAAATTCTGACAGGGTTGGAGATATATTCATGGGATGCAATGATTTCTCCACTTGTTGTTCTTACCAGTATCTCTATTTCCATGATTTTTACTGGTGTTGATATTGCCCTACTAGACATTTGGGAAATAAAATAATGCTTAAAACCATAATCAAAATTAGTTTCACTACTCTTGAATTAATAACTAGCGTACCTATCACCACTTCATTTTTGGGGTTCACATTGGAGGTAGTGATTGAGAAATCTCACTGTTGTTTCCTTGGAGATTTTTGGTTGCCCTTGAAAACCCTTGTCTTAGGGAACTGGTTTTCAATGTTCCTTGGTTCTTTCTAGATGAAGAAATGAACAATGCGTTTATGTTTGAATGGACCAATCCCCTCCTCTATTGTAGCAGCGAGTTTTTCTTGCCGACATTTAATGTCTAGGTTCATTTCTCTTCCACCCCTAAAGTATTTCATTGTCCCCTTCAAGAAATTTATGGGGAGGTTCATTCTATAACTTTGGCATGTGGGGTGCTGGAATTTCATAGCAGCATTGGATTTATCCATATTTCCACCAATATTAAAGTCCACCTTACAATTCTTATCCCTATGATACCCTTGAGATTCGTCAATCTCCATTTTGACTTTGAGGGAAAATCAAACAATATCATCATAGAAATTGAAGTCAAAGATCGCTAGGGATTTCTAGAGGTAAGGTTTTATCCCTCCAAATAAGTGGTAAACAATTTATTAAAGGGTAATGAAAAAAATAGAGGCTTATCTTGAAATCCTTGTGATGTTTTCCTCGTATGCTCTGATGGATTCATTGTCATTTTTCTTAAGGGAAAATAAGTCCCTTTCCATATTAAGTTGGAGGGTGTGAGTAATATATTTATCAAATTTTTTTTTCTGGAAATTCTTCCATTAAAAATCCTTGACCACTTCCTTAGCCTTTGTATTTTATATCAATGTACACAATTGATCAGCTATACCCTCCATATGATAAGAATTCAGAATAACCTTCTCTTATTTGGAACATTGAAGGATAGAGAAGATTTTCTCAATTTAGTTGATCCATTTTTTTAGAAATTGAGGGATCATATGATCAATTGAAAGTAAAAGGCCTTTGAATCCTAAATCTCTTGATTGAGGATTGTTATTTCATATAGGGGTTTGAAGGTTACTGTTGACCCATGTTTCTATTCAAAACATGAGTTAACTGAGAGATTACCATGAACATGTTTTCAATTCTCGCTCCCATCAGTTTGGGAATCTCATTAGAACAGTCATCTCATTGATCATCACATCTGTATTTAGCCCGAGTCCTCTTATTACCAGTCATTGGATTGAATAAAATGAAGGTTAGTGGTAACACATAAAAAGGAATCAACAGACAAAAAGAGATAACATAAAAATTACATTTATTTCCTTAACTTATGAATTTATTGGATTTAATCTTAGTTATCGATTATTTACATCCCAACATATATTCCTAGGGGAATTTATTTATTCCCTTAATAATGTTTCATAGTAAGCTTATGAATTTCCCAAAACATATCACTTGGGTGTTTTGTAACCAAGAGTACATCAAGGCCCATTTTCAATCACCAGTTCTCGTTTTAGTCTAGATCAAAGCGGTGTTTTTAGTTTTTACCCCTAGATACATATGTGTTAGAGGCATCTATACTTGATCATATCTAGAAAGGGATGTATTGTCTTGATAAACCACTTAATTCATACAAACCAAAATTTAGGTATGTTTTTATTAAACATTGTCTTATATCTAAGGCTTTCACTGGGGTTTTCTAATCCTAATCCAAAAAATAACTAAACCTATCTTCTGATACCATATATTATAACCCTGCTCTTTATTACACAATTAAACATGATTTATTATATAAATTGCACTAAAGAATACTCATAGGATTAATAGATATTGGGTCTTGGGAAAATAGGAACATTATATAACAACTTAGAACATAAAACACATCATCTTTATTAAAGACTTTTTTTAGATGACCACAACATTACTTCAGACTTAGTATTTCATGGGATAACCTGAGGACATGCATGAGAAAAGTGTGAGATATAAAGTTGAGTAAGGGAGTAAACAAGGAATAATATAAAGAATATAGTATATGATAGGAAATATCCATATCAATTGAGCACAAGAAAAACATTAACATAAAGGCATGGTATAACATGATTATCATAACACGGAGACATGGAAACTAAATTTAACATGATATTAGCATGAGCCAAGGCTCATTGCACAAAGTTCATGAGTAATACCTAATTACACATGAATTATAATTAGTAAACCTCATTTCACATGAATTACCATGATTCAATACCCATTAAAAATGACATATCATGATACTATTCTTTACCCAATGCATTGGAGTGTTATCAGGGCGCACCCTTTATAAACATTTCATTTCATGCATAAGTGTGCCAAATGGATCATACAACATGAATTAATTAAACGTTATAATTTATTCCATGAATAAGAGTTGTGGAATAAATAAATTTAAGTACTCAATAAACAAGTACATGTTCATAAAGGTGAATAACATTGATAGAGAAATGCGTATGGTATTCACTTACATGGTGATTTGGGCATGGGAAATTTGGGTGTAACTTAGCATCATAACGAAATCAAATAGAAATAATAAAATAGGATTATGAGAGATAAAGGGGTACCTCATCATTTAAAAATATAACAGATAGTAAGGGTATCATGTAACATAAAATCCCGACATATTTAATGGGATTTAGATGCACAATATAAAATAATTTCTTAAATGTAAATGAGAATAGGGAAATTCCATATAGAATTTTATTATGATAATGGGTGTACATGGGAGGAATTAAAGAGATATAAAAAGGTATCTAATCACTCAAACATAAGGAGGGATGTATGGGGGAGGTGAGAAATTATACCTCAAAAATTTTAATTGAAAATAAATGGGTATAACAACATAATGAAATTTGGACAAGATGAGAAAGGATGAAATCACATACATGGAAGTGTGATCCAAAAGGCTTGGGAGAGGCTTGATAGAGGCTTTTAGGGAGCTTGGGACACCTTGGAAAAATTATAGAGAGGGGATGTCAGAGGTTGGTAGAGGTCCAAATGTTTTTAGTGAAGATGAATTGGATATTGGGTGGGTTTATATAGGAAAAGAGTTGGAATTATATATTATATAAATTTAGGATACTCCACATTAAACTAATAAAAACACAACCCATCCCATATTTTTTTGCCAAATTTGAGTCGAAAACATTATTTTATAAGTCTAATGGTCATACTTATTAAAATATTGGGCTTTCTTATGTGGAGGTGAGTCACACTCATGAATAAATCCTTTCCAAAAGTTAAAATATTTTATAAGGCTTGATGGGTCCACTAAGGAACCATAAAATTAATAAAACAATTATAAAATCAAATTATTTTAAAGTTAAAACAATTATTGGCCGAATATCCCTTTTATATTATTTTATTACATCACTATTGAATCATTATGAAGTCATAAAAGACATTATATATTTAAACGATATTAAATTTTAGAACAAAAATTCAACTGTCTCAAAAAATAATGAAAAATTATCCATTAGATAATATCAACACCCTGAATCAAAAAATGATATTCAAATTATTTAAATAAATTTTTAAATATGTGAATTTTTACTTTAAAAATAAAAAATGACATTTAACAAAAATTCATGGGTTTTGACAAAAACATCTTTCAAATCTAAATAAAATTTACAATGTTATTCCTAAAAAATATACAATCATATATATTTATTAAAAAGTGATTTAGTTATAATATTTTATTAATATATTATTTAATTAAAAAAATCCATTAATTCATCAAAATAGATTTCTAAATTGAATATTAACTAAATATACTATTTATTCTTTAAAGCCCATTTATAATGTAACAATAATAAAATAAATATATATTATTTGTTCTATAGAATAATAATGCCCATAATAATAGTGTTAGGGTCTTGTTACATAACCCATTATAACACCCGCATAATACATCGGGGAAAGGTGTGTGATAGTGATAGACTCTTGGGGCGGCTCAGATTACATTGCTCGAGGGGTAATCCCTATTAACTTCCACTTCTCCTGTATGTGATTCTATTCAAGCTTACCATATTGAAGCATGGCGTGGGATTGGTAAAGAGAAAATCCCACTGACGTTAGCTCCTTTCTGAGTTGTGAAAAATGGGTTTTGTATAAAGGAATTATATTTTATGGGTCTATCACTTCTTTTGCTGAGTAAATTGGATTTGTTAAAGACCTATATTTATACTAATCATGTGATCATTGTTCAACGACTATATTAGCAATTGTAACAATTATTAACTGTATTTTAAAATCCAAAAACATAAAACCAAGGAATTGTATATGTTTTATATATCCATTTTACGTAATAATACATTTAATTATATCTAAATTAATTTACATTAATATAAGTTTTGGTTGTTACAGTGTATATAGTGAATTTTAATGTCAAATCAATGTTTATGAATAACCATCAAGAAAAAGAGTATGTATTTATTACAAACTTTGTAAATAAGTAATTTTTCTCTTCTTTTTGTTATTATTAAGCATTTGGTGTGGTAGAGAGATATATTTAGTGGATGACGAAGTATAAAAAATTTTATATGGTCAATTGAAAAGAAAAGGAATTCCTAAAATGAAACCACCACTTAACCCATTTGATCTCAATGATAAATCGAAGCTATGAATCTATAAATTTCCCATATCATGGGGGAGCATGCATCACTACACGATTCTGATAACATAATGTTGTGGAAAACACTACCCAAATCCCAAGAAAATATTGGATTGTTTATTAATACCTGATTCCAAGAACCTTTTTGAGTAGGAATCATTGAATAATTCCAATAACATTGGGTAGGAAGCATCCCTTTGTCAATCCCATAGTTGAGAAAGCATCAATACTCAATATTGTTAATTACCACATTAGTTATAAAACAATAAAAAAATCATTGGAGTTCGTTAAATTATTCCAATATTCACAATAATAATCATCCATATATATTTATTACTTCAGAGCATTAAAACAATGAATACATAAAGCATCATTTAATTAACCCACAAAAATGAGTTAGGCCTCTTAAATAACATTTATATAATAGTACATAGCCCATTCAAATAATGAATATATAAGGTGGAATATGAAATGACCCATGTGTAAAATAAGGATCATCATAGCTTTTGAAAATAAAGTAAAATACATTTTAAAAATCACTAGATAAATAAAATGAAAAATAATAATAATAGTCCCTTTTATTTTTTAATTCAATTTGAATTAAATTTATTTGGTGAAACATTTAAAAAATAGAAATAATAGTTTACATAGCATATTGGATAAAATAGTGAAAGAGTGTGTTCATATAAACAATTTAACAATATATTTTAGAAAAAATTTATTAACATTACTATAAAAAGTTAAATTTATTACACACATTAAAATTAAATTTTAAAAAATGTCAATTAAAATATTATGATTTATTTATACATTAAAAAAGAATATTAATGAATGGATCCATGGAAATGAAATAATTTTTTTCCAATGGAATTATAGAGTGGAAGATAAAAAAATTAAATTATTAAAGGAAAATCCCCTTTTAATTTTGTTAAATTTTTTTTTGAGAAATCGCATATAAAAAAGTTGACAATAATTTCTTTTAAAAATGAAAAAATAAGAATAATATTTCTAATGAAATTACTCTCAATTAGGTCTCATAATAATTTCAAATTTTAATGGAAGGGAAAACATTGATATTATATGTAAATTTTCATCAAAGATTATATGGATTATTCTTAAACAATGTATAAAATTATTTGAATGAAATAAATCAAGGAAGAAGACCAAATTTTACATGTTACATTCTCCAAATAGTAAATAATGACCAATGTATAAAATATGATAAAGAATAATATAATAAAAACAATACCATGAATATTAATAAGTTATAGAGACTCAAGATTGATATTACTTTATATTAAATCATATATATAATGTAATCATCACATATTAAAAACAATCACACAATTATAGTAATAGATAACATAATTTATTCAAGACTTATCTACATAAATATCTTATTTTACAACCCTTGTGAATTATTATGTTTAATTGAGAAATAATAGAATCTCTCTTATAATTATTATGTGTTATAATAATCTTCATAACCTATGGATATAGAAACATTATAATGGGGTGGCATCAGATGGTCAGTAAGGGTAGATATGAGAGATAATAATTGAATATCAGAAGTGGATAAAAAATAAAAAAAGTTTTATAATTGAAATATATATATGTTAATTCATACCCAAAAAATAATATATCATAGATCATGTAATATTATATAAAATAACATAATTTATGAATTAAAAGAGTATAGAAACATGTGTCAGTAAACAAGATCCATGAGACAACAACACAATCAAAATAATAATGATAAAACAATGAAGAATAATTCAATAATAGCATAAAAAGATGTATATAGAAAATTTCTTTTATAATAAACACTGTAAGATACCTTTTTATGAACTACTAAATTGGTACATGTGTAGAAATTATCTCATGACATATAATATCCAATATTTTTTATTATATGTTGTTATCTGACCCCACCCAGCGACATACATGCATATGAGTGCCACATGAAATAAATAATTTTCCATATCATAATAAAAACATTTAAATAAAATTTATTTCATAAAACAATATAAATTTAAATCATTCACTCTTATGGTATAAAAAGACTATGTGTGTAAAATATATTAAATTTAATTAATAATAAATTTCATAGGGAAGGAATATGTTTTTAACCATTATTCATATGTCAAAGTCATTAATAAAACATTAAATAATCTAAACATGATAAAACCAAGAGAAATAAATGTGTTTCTAATGATGTCAAGTAACATTTTAGATAAATATCATTTAGTTATGTTAATATAGAATGTATTATTTACACTATATAGATAAATATTATAAAATTAAGTCAATAAATTCCCCAAATCAATTGATTTCTATAATCTATGTGAACACGCTTCAATCAAAAGAATAAAAAATAAGGTATTCACAAAAGAGAAGAATTGGTGGGAAAAGTTAGGGTCACATATATTGTATGATTAAGAATGAAAAACTGAGTGATGAATAATTAATTAAGAGATGAATGAAATTAAATAGGACATCAAAAAAATATGTTGGATGGTTATTATTATAAAAATATACTAGATAAGAAATATTTTTTTTAATGGATGGATATTTATATAAAAACCAATTTTTGAAATAGTAGAAGAAATAATTTGGAAATAAAAATATCCATAAAATTTTAGAAAAATTATAGATATAATTTTATTATAAATACACCAGAATAATAATTTCATTTACAAAATATTAAATAAATGGACATAATTGTTATATAAAATGAAAAAGTTGGTGGAAGAATGTGTTCACGTAGAAATAAATAAAAATCCATTATTTTTATACATTGAGTAAAAAACATATATATAAAACTATAAAAAAGTCCTCAAAAAATTGTGAAAAAATTATATTATTATATAATAACATCAATCAGTTATTTAGGTAAAGATAAATACATTTCTTTCATGTTGAAATAGAGGCACATTACTTAAAGTAAGAGACAATAATAATTCAACTTATAATATACACTTCAAGTAAAATATTATTTAAGGGGAAATGAAAGATATAAGGGATATATAAAACCATATGATTATAAAATTTAAATTATAATAGTTCTTATAAATAATGAAAATTACCCTATTCGATAATTTTAAATAAAAATCATTATATGATAAAGATATTAAAAACGTAACCTTTATGCGTTACATAATATTTTGATAAAGCCACATTCAAGTGAGGCCTATTTTGAATCAATTAACGTTTAATTAAAGTATGATATATTGATATTTCAAATAATTTAATATGGTAAAAAAATTAATTATAAGTTGTCAAACCATATAACAAGTATCACGGTTCACATTAATAAATTTTTCTTAAGATATAAAATTTAAGACAAAAATTCCATAAATTTTTTTTCCATTTTAATCGTTTGCACTCGATGCTACTATATAAAAAATAAATTTCAGAATCACTTATAATTGAAATTTTTTATATAAATAACAATTTTTAATCTTAATTTATAATTATAAAATAATTTAATGATAGTAAATTATTATATATTTTTATTTCATGTTTAGGTAATCATGATCTTGTTGAATGAGTTTCATAATATCTGTGTAGTTATTAATTTTTCTCTAAAAGTTAATCCTTAAAATTTTATTATTACTTCTATAATGGATGAGTAATAGTGATTTATTATGCTAAAATATATTTTCATATGAATTATAGTCATTATACTAGAAGATAATATCAACAACAAAAAAATTTCAATGATTTTTTACAAATGAATGGGGTTCTCTATATTAATTTGTTAAATAGTTATTTTTGTTTCACATAAACAAAAGAATCATTATTTTAATATTTTATCATATTATACATTTATTTATTTATTTTATAATCATTTATGATATAAATTCATTACATATTTCATATATGCTGGGAAACTATACCAAACAAGAACATTTAACGCTTAATACATAACCGTGAGGTAATTTTGTTTCAATATTACTAAAATAGAAGAATAATGGTGTTATTTAGTTATTATTTAATGTGATATAGCATAATTTTAATGTAATTATAAGAATAAGTATTGGATGTGAAATAATTAAATAATTTTAATTTAATATTTTTCTTATAGTACACATGTTTTAAATGATTGATCAAATAAAAATAAACTTTTATAATATTATTTATTGTATCTAAAATAATTAATACTACAATGTTAATGAAACTAAAAACATAATAGTTTACATTAAAATAATTTTCATTATCATCCTTATAAGGAAGGGATGAAAATAAAATCTATAAGGACCCAAAATTTAACATAACATTATCTCAATTTTTAGTCAAGAATTTATTTATTTTTCAATATTAATGTCTTGTCAGTATTAAAGTTTTAGATAAATTTGAAATAACATAGATATATAAAATAAATAAAATAAAATAAGACACTTTTTTATCAATATTCATTTGTTTTATAATATTAAACTATTTTAAAAAGCATGATTTATTTTCAAGTACAATCTACATGACTTTCGAATTGGATTCTTCCTTTACCTTAGCAATCCTTAAACAATAGAAAAGCATATTTAAAACACGGGATGAGAAAAAAAATTTGTTAGTGATACAAAATTAATGGAAAATTATATTTTGGTAAAAACATGAATGCAGATATTTTTTTTACCACTCTCATCAATGTTCATTATGAATACTAAAAAAACTCCACTTGAAAAACAAGAACACATTTATCATAAGAAAAATTATTAAATACCATTGAATGAAATTAAAACATATTTAGGAGAATTGTATTTTATTATACATAAAACCCTTTAAAATTTATTTTAAATTTAATAAATATAAGGCCACAATAAAACATTATCCTTGTACAAAGAATTGTAGAGCTACAACTGGTAAGCCAATGAAATCTGGGCCACCCCCATTGTGTATGATGTAATTGGGTCACTTTGATATATATGGTGATCCTCAAAATTTATGATCTACCGGGATCACCAAAAACTATCTAGGATGTCCAATTTTGTAAGCTGTAATGGGCTCACCCGACACTAATTGGGTTACCCTTTGTTTAAGCTATAACAGTGTCACCCAATGCTGTCTGGGAAAGCCCATCATGAAATGATCATGTACAACATTACTAATAAAACTCTTTAATAATAAAACCAGTTTAAAAACACTTATATACTCATTTGAAATAGCCTTTATCTAAAAATATCATTTTCTTCTGAAAACCCATTTCCAATACCAAAAAAACCCTATTCAGTGAAAAACTATTTTGAGTACCAAAGTACACAAATAAAAGGGAAATTTTTCTATCATTAAAAAATAAATTAAATTCAATGTAATAAACAAATTACATAACTTTCATGTAGGTGGAAAAGTTGTTTTCGCTTTGTACCTTAATAATAGGACATTCCTTTTTAATTTTTCAAATCATTACATATAAAAGATATAAAAATTTTTATTTTGAAAAAAATTAAATGAAATTAAAAATTGTCATAAAATGTAATATATAATCCTTTTATAACCATATAAAAACCATATAGAATAATAGAAATAATGTTTACATTATGAAATTAATTTTGAGGTTAAATGATTATTCATTAAAAAAGGTTTTTTAGATCAATGTGCCTCTAAATCTTTATAACATATGCATCATAAACCCCATGAACGAATAAAATTTAACAAGAAATTAAATAAAATGATAAAAACTAAATTACTATAATGAAATGTCAAATGGGATGCATATATATCTCATAAAATAAGGTTGGATAATTAAAAACATAAATCAATTAAAGGATATTAAGACGAATTCCCTTACCTTGATTCTTACGTGTCACATGTGTCATTATATTCCTAAAGAATTAAATTAAGTTGAATATTTTGTTTATTCATATCCCTTTTTAATTTTACTATTATATTAATTCACTTATTAAAATATTCTATATAACTAACTAAACAGTAATTTTTATATAGGGTGTTTTGACAATATTCAGTTTATGTGTCAAAATATACATTAGTAGGTTGGATATGGTCTAAGAGGACATTATATAAATATCATCAGAATAGTAATAATGAAATAATTATCAAATTTATAAAGACACTCTACTTTTAAAACCAATCTCAAAAAATGATTATAAAAAATGAACCAACATTAAAATCATGGAGACAGTATGTCGTATGTACACATTACTATCATTTTTATTTTTCAATGATCATTTTGAGAAGAAAGTAAGTAATGTTCCCATATTCCTTATGGATTTAAATTTTCCAAATAGATCACACAGTTAGTTAAAAATATTATTATTATTGTATATGAATAATCCATAAATATACTCATTTTTATAACATGTTAATACATTATTGTTAATTATTTTTGAGTTATACTACTTAACAATAAATGAAATCAAAAAAATATTTGGATATATGTACACTAAATATATTTTCAAGAAAAAATATACAAAATTTTTATTTAGAAATAATATATTTTCAAAGATGATATTTTTTTCTTATATAATGACTTACTAAATCATTTTTTTATTCAGTATCACATCTAAAGGCATAGTTTTTATTTTATTCTATATATCATTCATATTTTATTGTCCATTCATTTTTATGTTCTTCATTATATTTTTTGAAGCTCTTGTTGATCCTTAAGGTTAAATATTCTCCATGATATTACTTATTTATGAAAAAATTTCCCATATATTTCCCCCTTTTGTTTTATTCAGTTTAAATTTATTCAATTCACCCCAATTATGATTGTAATTATCCATAGTGTGAATTAATTATTTTTAAGATATTTTCTTGTAATATCCCACTTATGATTGTATAATTTGTCATTAATTTGATTACTATATTTTGGGGAATAATTTCTATTCATGATTCAATTATTTTGGAAGAATGAATAAAAAATATTTATATTTTTAAACATAAATAATAATAATTCTAATAAAATGTAAAACATTGGATATAGAATTATCCCCACCCCCAGAAAAATATAATCACAAAAATATTTATTAATTACACACTAATATAACTGGATAATGTCATATTAATAATATATAAGACTCCGTATTTAATTTTAGAGGGATATCAACCATGAAAACATGGGAGGTGTATTTATTTCATCAGAACAGTCATATCATTGATATTGAGTTTCCCTCTAACTAATTTTTCAATAAGTCTACACTTATTTGGAATTAGGAAAAATATTTTTTAAATTTTATCTAGTTGTTGTTTATAATTATATTATCAAAAACAATATATGTTTATATTTTATTTTTTTCATTAAACCAAATAATTCTTCACCTAGTTTGAGAAATATAAAATAATATTAAATTTATATAAGGAAGGGGTAATAGGATTTACACAAGGAATATTACTATAAATATTAACCTTAATAATATTATAAATCAACTAGATTGTTTATTTAAAAATTAAATAATTAGTTTAAGGATTTAATGGTCATAAGTAATTATATAGATATAATATAGTACCTAGAATCAAATTCATATAAGTCATGAACGACTCTAGATTAGGTGGTATATATACCTTAATTATCATGATCCTCTACGAGAGTATTTTTTTAAAAGGAATTACATTCTCCCCTCACACATGAAATTTTGTGATTCTAAACATATTTTTTAGTCTATAAATTAGGGAATTGACATTGAAAATTCCAATCTACACCATATATAAGACAATGAATTACTAATGGTACATCAGGATGAACTCTATTTCCACTACTTGAGTTAATCAAACTCTTCATATTCATAATGTTTTTCTACACCTAATAACTAAATCTTAAATATATGATGTATCTTATAATTCCATTGAGGAAATAAACATGGGTATTCATTTCACATTTTTGACATATAATATATTAAACATTATTTTCTACATCATCTTAGTCAGTTGATATTTCATGCGACTCCATATATCAATTCCTTCTTTTGGAGAGTTCAACTATTTTCACATTATTAATCATATTTCATGATGTCTATTTTGGAATAGGTATACTGTTTGTTATTATAAATGTTATCCAAATGGGTTATTTTCTAAGTTAATCTCTGCATATTATTACTCACTCATGGTTCCTTATAGTTTTATGCATTATAAAAACCAAAAGGGGTGACATTAGTGAAAAAATAATTAAATTATTAGATAATTATGATAATAAATAAATGGATTTCAACCATAAAATTCCATGTTATTTAATATTATCACATTGGAATATAGTTCCTTTAGATCAACCTATATCGATCATAGTTTAACTGATAAAACATTATATTGGGTTATGTTATACTTGTGAATTTAATTCCTTAATTTTACAAAGAAACAAATCCTTTCTAGTGGTTCTAACTGATCATGTAATCAACCAAATAAAATCCACGTGGAGTGTCTATCTAGGTGTGTTGTTTTTGGACCACTCATCATGAAACATAGTTATGATTGAGTGAATGATTATGAAATTATTTTTCAGGTTATTACACTAGTTTCATATATACCACAACAACATAAACAATAAAGTATCTAAAAATAATTTTTTTAAGTAAAAACTCATATTTAATACTTTTCCATATTTCTGGATATGATCCAATATGTGGAATTATACCAAGGAAGGTGGTCAGAGGCGAGCCCCTGAATATTTATTAAAATAAAGAAAAGTGCAGAAAATGCGCAACACAAAGCAAAGATCAATTACATATCATACATATCATACTCATTCCCGCCCCCAGGATAGACATCCTCTGTCGTAGCTGACTCCCACTCCGAGCTTTCATAATTCTTAAGAATCTTGGCGTACTTCTTGCGAAGATTCAGTTTCCCCAACGAAATCAACTCTTTCGAAGATTGTTTTAAGGAGGACCGAGTGGAGATTGTCTTCGGCAGCTCTGAGTATTCCTTCCTCGGCCTACGACTTGGAGTAGTAGACACCTCCTTTCCCTTCTTCCCCTTCCCATCCTTTAGTATCTCATTATATGAAATCCTGGTCATTTCATTGTCCTTGTCATTGTCCAACACATCCCCCCACTTCCCAGAAATGACACCATACAAAATATCATTAACCTCTCGAGCAGCAGGCAAACTGTAACAATCAACCATTTCCAAGCAATGCGGCTGCCCTTCAAGAGCTTGTCCAGCAGTTAACGTCTTCACTGCATCAACTGGAGCAATTTGCAGGACCTGTTCAACTTCCATTGTGGAATTCATCTCCCCATTAACGACTTCTTCAGTCTCCAAAGCTTGAAACATATTACATGTATGTACACCATTTACAGATCCAGGAGCTTGCAAATGCATCATGGACCCCTTAGGAGGAGGAGCAGCATTGGACAGACTCCAGCCATCCAGACTCGGCCTCCTCCCATCCTCCTTCGGTATGTCAATAGCATCAACGACACTAACAGCACACCCAGAATCCTTCGAACATGCATTAGCTTCAGCAGCACTCCCAGCACCCTTCCTGGACAGCCCTGCACTGTAAGCACATGCATCTCAAGCCAAAACAGGCTTATGCCCCACACCATTTCAAGAACACCCATCAACAGCGTTCAGTTCACATGCAGCAGAACTGAAAACTTGCTTCTGTCCCTCAAAACCCATCGCAGCAACTGGACCTTCCGAAGTCACGCCACCCACGCCATTGCCAGCCTGGGAGTCACCAGCTTCCTTCCCATTACCAGCACCCTTAGCACGGTGCTCACTCGGGGCTGAGGTTGCTCCACCATAACAGTTCCCATCCCGATGACCCAACCGGTGACACCCCGAACAAAACTCAACCCACGAATCAAAAACGACCGCCTGCTTCCAGTGGAATTCATCACCAACCGTGACCCAAATCCACTCGACAGGCGGCTTCGAGACGTCCACCTCCACACAGAGCCGTGGATTGACCGGATGACAAACAGATGAAGTCCGAGCATCGGAGTAGAGAAAACGCCCAACCAAATTTCCGAGCATACGAATTATAGAGGGATTTTGAAATGGCAACGGAAGATGAGGAAAACTAACCCATAAGGCAGGTAAGGGTGAATCCCGATTCATGCACATATCGAAAGTCCATCGAAGGAGGGAAAACAACATCCTCCGCAACGGCGAGGAGCACGAGACCAAGCGCGAACCAAGTCATCTTCTGAGGCGAATCTGATCATTATTTGATTCTTGTCAAGCAATCCCACTACCGCACGATCCTGAAAATCCCAGTTACTGAACACAAACCTATCAAAATCATCAATCGACAGTCTTCGCTGATTAAATCGTGCGATCAGAGTCAGATTCAGGAGATTCGACGCCGAGGAGAACTCCGAAACAGAAATTGAGAGTTGAGGGTACCCAAGATGCAGATCCGGAACCTTCGAACCCAAAGTAATCGAAGGGAAATGAGGGATAAAGTTAGGGTTAGAAAAGGGTACAAACTTCGCTCGAGGTTTCGGATGTCGGGGAAGAACATCCTCCCCCCGCCCACCTCCTGGGAGGGGGGGAAATTCATCTTCGTTCATGAACTATGCTTCAGTGCCGGAACTCCACTGCCATCGCCATCCTCCCGCCGCGCTCACGCTCGCCATCTATTCCATTCCTCCTTCTATATTATTTCCAATATGTGGAATTATATCTATAGTTGAATGTAAGGTTCCCTCATCCCAATTCATAGAATACCTGAAATAATACACACGAAAAAACTAAAAAATTATATGATACAATATATAAGGACCTCATATATAAATTCTATTATTTAAGAAAACTCCCATAATGTATACTTTAAATCCTATAAATAATCACAAAATCAACAGAATAGATGGTTTGGAACCTTTGAGGAAGTGATATATTAATAGATTATTTTAAAATACTTATAAACATATCTCGATAATTTTTCTACACTAAAATAACTCTATAAATATTATATCTTATTTATATCATCAAATTCAAGTGAAATTGAAACATATGAAATGAGTTATCTTAGATACTCAATAAGGGAATACATAATTGAAAATAATCAAATATGAAAAGTGAAAATTAGATATGAATATGAATATAATCATGACACATTATAAAATTAATAATTAAAAAATCATACATCATTGATCATGGAATATGAATTGAAATAGAATAATGCATGAATTAATATCATGTGTAAACATGAGTCATCAAACATGATCCATGAGTGATTAAAAAATTTACAAGAATAAAAATAAATTTGTGAATCATCTATCAAATTTAGAACAAGACTTAGTACATGGAACATTTCTTTCAAAATCTATGCCATCAATTCCCACTCCAATGAGAAACTAAAAGGGTTCACATAAATAAATTATCTCATGAGATATAAACATAAAACTATTTCATTGTAGAATTATACATGACCCCACCCTTCATCATTCATACTTTCATGTTCAAAATGAAATAAATCACTTATCGCATCATAAATATCCACTTTGGAAAACAATAGGTTTCATAAAAATTAAAAAATAAAAATTACTCACTTTTATAGCATGATGAAAACATTAACATAAAAGGGTTTTATTTAAACACATCATAGTGTACCACTAGAAATAAAATGGGTTCCCAATGGATTCATATAAGGAAATCATTAATAATTCCTTCAATAATCATAACATGATAAAATCATGGATAATAAATTGGTATCTACTGACATCATATTACATTTATGGTAAATAACATTCAGTCAACATAATAAAAAATATTTCATTTACACAATATAGATAAATGGTTCATAGTTATGTAAATAATTTTAACCAATAAATTAATGCATAAAATCAATGTAAACAATATTTAATAAATATAATCAAACATAAATTATTCACAAAGGAAATACATTTGGTGAATAGTTAAGTTCATACATAGTAGATGATTATATAAGATAAAAAAAATAATGGGTCGTTCATCCATAAGATAATAATGACACATATTTTATCCAAAATAATGTGGATAGTCACATTTGGATAACATCCTTGATGATGATTAGTATGTGTCAAAGGATAGAGATTTAGATGAAATATTTTTTTAGATTCATTAGAAAAAATAAATTTTGAAATAAGAAATAACCATTATATTTATCAAATCATTTTAGATTAATATATTTTAAAAATTAAATAGTATAACATTTTTTTACAAAACTATTAAATGTTATAATTAAATTATCCTATTAAATTAAAATGTTTATTGAAATAGTTTTCTAGAAGGAAATTCTTAAACATAGATTTTTTTAAAATTTTCTATAAACAAACCATGATTTTTAAAAACAAATCTATTAAAATTATTTTGAAGAAGATAAATTAGAATAAATTCACCAGAATGAATTATTTAGTTACTGATAGAGAAATTTTCAAAATGATATAATGATTCTGGATAAGTATAAATCTAGTTTCCAAACATAAATCAATATTGGAGCTCGGTTACACATAAGAGAAACACTATGGGTTTTAAATGAGTCAACGGGAAATAAAATATAGTGGGGTTATTTAAAACCCTATAATATAAAATGGAAATAAGGATATGTTTTATAAATTATTATAATTCCACAAATATATTATATTTAAAACCCAATATTGATATTAAGATAAGATTAGAAACATAAAACATAACACTTGAGTAAAATATTGAAAAGAACTAATTTCATGTTAGGAATCTTATAAATCAATGAAAAATTTAAATAAATTAAATGATATATATTTTTAAACCCCGTGAATAGGGGTAAAATATCAATTATGATATAATTAAGTCATATTAAAGGTGTTATGGTGTACATTAGGAAAAAGGTCTCCAGAAAGTATTTTAGAAACTTTTTCATCAGCATAAAATTTTATAAACTTATTTATAATTATTCAATATATATATATCAATGAATTATTATTAATTTGTGATATCTAGAGTATGTGATATTGATAGTTTCAAACTAGTTTTATAAAGAAAGTGTTATTATTCATTATTCTAACAATTTTCATCATTAACTGTTAATTAAAAAATTAAATTTATTAGTTTTAACTATTCTGGAATATTAAATTTATTTTAATTTTTTACTTTAGTCTTTATCCTAGAATATGAAATCACAAAAATAATTCTGTTCTTTTTCACCTAGGTAGGGTGTTTTCATAATTAATGAGTAAAATTTTGATTTATCTTTCCTAGAATAAAAAACCATATTTTCATATGTATATTAATTTATACCATTAATTAATTTTTAATTATCATCCATGATATAACATTAGAAAATATTTCTATAAGTTGGTCAATCAATCCCAAAAATGAACATAAAATGTGTAATGGATGATAATTTGGTGATTTATTTGCAATATTATCAAACAAGTATAACAACAAAATAATTTAGTGTTTATTATTTTTACATATCATAATATATATATTTATTATAATGAGTAAAAAATATAATCATATTATATTATTTTAATTTATGATTTTCCCCTTAGTATGATTTTTTAAATGATTTAATTAATATTAATAATTTTTTAATCATATCATTAATAGGTTATCAAAATATATCATGAATGAAAATTAATTATTTCATAAAAATATTATTTATTTATTAAACCAATTCTCACTACCTTCCATGTTTGATGGTGATAAAATTAAAAATAACAATCAATAGTTTTTTAGAGGTTGTACCCTACACATATGCATGGTTGAAAATTTTATCTTCTATAGAATGGTAGACTTGAGTAATAGATTTGTATTATTTTTGAATATGAAATATGGAATAAATATCATATTTATTTATTTAATTCTATATCTGGTGAAGCCAATTATAGTCTTTTAGGATAATAGAATTTGATGTTTTTTGGAGTTAATAGTCCGCACACAACCAAATGTAAATTTTTCTCTTCATAAGAAAAAGGGACGGATAATTAAAACATTATGTATAATTATAATAAAATAATGGTATAATAAAGTAATTTATGTTATAATTTTTAGTTGTTGAAAATAAATTAGGGAAAGAATTAATGCACAATAGGAAAATGAAAATGGAATTATTGGATAGAAACTTATGCATCACTTGTTTGTTTATATCCTTTAATAAGGGGGTTAAACCGATGAAGAATAGTTTTATGGGAAGAAAAAACATATTAATATGTAATATAATATTTAAGTAGGGGTTATGTTGAGAATCTAGAGAACTAATGCAGGTCTTTAGGGGATGTTAAGAGAGGACATCCCTTTTATAACTAATAAGGAGCATTAAGTTTGTAAAAACCAAAAAAAAATTCATTAATGGGAAACCACATTAAAGGAAAATGTATTCAAAATTAAGAAATAATTCTTTGGAGAATATAAAAATATAAATAAAATCCTAAAACACAAAATTATTTTTTTTAATATATTTCGTACATTAACTCTTATATTACTTATTTTTACTTATTAGGTTTCCACAACGGTGAATGGTTTTTACCTTGGAAATATCAGTTAAGATAAAAAAATTAAATTAATTTTATAAATAATTCATATATAATAATTCAAAATCTGAAATTAGATTTTTTATAATATTTAAAAAAGTTAAAATAAATATTTTTTTGAAAAAATGGATAATTTTTTTTAAATAAAAAAATATTAAATTTAAGAAATATGTATATAAAAATAGAATAACATTTTAAAATTTTAAATTAACATATAAAATGAATATTTATTATTATAAGAAGGATTTATGAATTTCCAATTCATAGTTATATACCAATAATGTCAGATAAGTCGCAGTATTGGGATATTTCACAATTCACCTAACAATATGTTTTTATGAAAATCTCAAAATTTAATGCCATGCTAAATTTTGGCATTATTAATCTAGAAATGAAGTAATATTTATCTAATTCACAATATATATATATATATATCATTTATAATTCAAATTAAAAATATAAATAAACTCTTCTTTCATTGAAGAATGATTTTTTAAAAGTGGATTTTCTAAAAAATAGTATAAATTTATAATTTAACATATAATAAAATGATTGTAAACAAATAACAATAATTTTAAATATTAAATTAAATATAATTGGACGAAATAATATATAATTAGAAAAAAATTTCTTTGACAAAAAAATATTACTTTTATACTAAATGCTTTTAAACATATTAAAATTTAATATCCACGTTGTAAAATTTAATTTTAGAAATCCCCTAATACAAAAATAATTATTTCACTTTTATATACCCCTAATAGCATACATAGATAAAAATAATAATAATAATATTTATACATAATTCATATTTATATTTATATAGTATTTTAATATCATGTTTCTATTTCCATGTGAGTTATACCACATCAAAATATACAACATCCTTAAACATGTTGGATATATGACTAACAACTGTATTTTCAAAGAACATGTTTGAAATGACTAAAATTTATACTAATATATAGACTTATAAAATAATTTTTTCAATATAATCTCTCTGTTGAAGACATATTTCTTATATCTTAATATATAATTTTAATTAAGCTTTCTTCTTTCATTGTTCACTTTATCATTATAGTCTTTTTGTCCATCGGTGATCCTTAATGTCGTAGATTATCCATTAGGATTCATAGCCTTTAATATTTTATTCATTTTAGTATAATATCCCTCAATTTCTATGAAATTTTATTAGATGTACATCATCCATGGTGAGTAATAATACATGGTTTATAGTACCTTGTTTTCTTGATTCACAACATATAAATGAAAAGATTTTATTTAATTTGGTTTATATTTTGTATGGAACTTATTGTAATCAAATGTCAATCCATTTGAATTAGTAGATGATAATTAATTAATATTTTGTAGATACATTATATAAAAAATATTTTAATAGAAACAATTATAATAGTATATCCTAAAATAACCGGAATTATAAATTTAATATTATAACCCAAAGAAATATGTTTTTTTTACAAAATATTTTACATATTTAAAAACACTTTAACCAATAAAACATCGAAAATATAATGAAATGTATTTTTTAATAAATTTTATTTTATGAATGTTTTTATAAATGAAACTTGTAGTAAAATATTTAAATATGTTATAATTATACAAGTAGTGAATTTTTCATGCTCTTAAAATAATAAAAATTCCGATGAGAGAAACCCTTAATAATATTATATAATATGATTCCAAAATTTAATCAATTATAACAACAACAAGGGAGAAATTATATTACATAAATAAAGTGTTAATTTTGGTATAATAATTTAATGTGTAGGAATATGTACCATTTAATCAAAACTTGTGCATAATACAAAACATGTCTCAAAGAAGGATATTTCAGATAAAATCATTACATCTTTGGTAACCCATAATATAAGGGTTTTGGGAAGTGTATAATTGAGATGTATAAATAATAACATTATTAATCATAAAAATTATTTTAACATTTCATTAATTTATATAATATACACCACAAAAAATAAAATAAGTGTTAGATTTGGGATAAGTCTCAATGAAAACAATTAAGGTGATAAACGCATTACATTATATTCCCATTAATGTAAAATTCCCTTTAAATTATGTATAAAATAAATGAATCACTTAGTTAATTATTTCATAAAATTATTTATATCTATTTCCTTTTATAATATTCTTTACCATTACTTGTTTTCTATTGTTTATTTTTGTCATCATTAGATTGTAATTTTAATTTCCTCTCAGAAGAATAGTATTGTTGATGTTCATCAAAATTATTTGATACTAGTTTATTCAATCTAATATTTTTTAGTGTATAAGAATATATTTCATAATTTATAATCTAATTATTTCATTCCATGATAGATTTGGTGATAGTTCATAAATATTAAATAATTTTCCTGATTTTTGGTTTATTTTTAAATAGATGGTGATATATTAATAATCTATAAGGACATAGATATAAAAATTACATAGTATTGAGTTATTTTAATAATTTGAATTTATTTGACATTGCAGATATTTTCAGGTTTAGAGATTTCGAGAATTTGGCCCTCGCTATTACGTAAAACTCAAATTTATACAAAGTGGATACAACTAAAATAGTATCAATTTCTACCGCAATATAAATCATTTTAAAGATAAACATGATTTATATTCTAGATAAAACTCTGATTGACTTCTTCCTTTCTCTTACTCATACTTATACCCTGTGTAAAACATTAAAAACCATAGTATGACCATAAAATCACGGTAGGGAATATAAAAAATTGAATAAAACTATTAGTCCATGAATATTTTAAACCCATGAAAACATTATCACAAAATCAGAATTTTCACCCATAAAACATAAAATCATTAACATAACTCATAAAATCATAAGATTTTTGTAAGTCTCAATGAAATCATAAATAATAAATGTAACTTTGGCAGTCATATCATTCATACATTGTATCTTTCAACATTACATAGGGAGTAACCTTCATGCATATGTTTGGAATAACCATCAAAATATATTCCCTAAATCCCATAGGAGAAACCATAACATTTACCATTATCTCATTACCAAATGAGTTGAAGAGCTATAATGGGATCACCTGCCCTCAGTTTATCATGGAACCACCTGTATGCATAAGTAACTCCCATGAACATTAACATCATCATGACACATAAAATGCATAAAAGAAAAATTAACCTTTCCATATTGCAATCATAAGATATCATTTAAATATATAATCAATTGATTCTGAAAACTATTTTCAAAACTAAAATATCTATAAAAAGGATTATGGTATTATATTTTCATTAAAAACATTATGGCTTATAGAGGATTCCAAATACTAAATAAAGGTCACATTGGTAAAAAGGTCATTGTCACTGCATATGATAAAAAACATTCCATATGTCGTTTAGTAAACTTCTTCATATAAAAAAATGATCCTTTTGAAGACCATTGAATTAAATTAAAATTAAAAGGTTTTAATTATACATTGTATAAAATAAGGTGGTGTATAACATCAATATATGTCTTAATTAAATGATATTGAGACAAAGTCCAATACCTTGAGTCCAACTCATCATGTACAATCATTATGTTTCGGAATATTAATCTTAGTTAATTCCTACTTTCTTGGGAAAAATTTTCTGGTTTTTTAATTCTCTAGTATCTCTTATTACCATGTTATAAAAATTAAATAAAATTTATGTTTTTATTGGAATTTTTGTAAATATTGGGTACTTGAGTCAAAAATATACTTGTTTTGATCTATATTTTCTAGGTGGTCAAAATTACATCATCTCTAGAATTGTATTCATGATTTAAATATATTATATAAAGAACATATGAATTTATTATAATCTATAATATTTTGATATATGAAATGAAATGCACCGTTTATTGAGACGGTTGGTCGTACGTACGTATGAATTCTATTTTCATTTCCTTTTCATATTATAATAATAATAATTAAATAATATAAATGTATATTACAATAAAAATATTATATTAATATCATATATTAATCATAGTTTTAGTAAAATATACTTTATTCATTCCTTTTATATCAGAAATGAGTCATATCGCTTTGAGGGGGCGGTAGTCCACACTACCTTAAACACAATTATAATATTTAAAAAACATGGAAATGATAAAGGTATGTTCTAAATAAAAATTTCAGATTTATAGAGACAAAAAATATAATATATATAATATATAAGTATATTTTCTATCCTAATGGAAACCATGAGAGGAGGTAGGGTAAATGGAACAATCATCGTATTGTGAGGCAGCAGTTTGCCGTAAAAAGAAATAGTATGTTTGTTACCCATTAAATGGATGTATGTGTAAAATGTAGGTTAAAACCATATCATAACAACATCATATTATATTTAAGTAAATTTTTTTATTATGTAATCATAAAATAATAATAGTATAGGGAGTGGAGAATAGAAAATAATCTAAAAATCATGAGAGAAGGAACTACCTCTTAATCAGGTAACTTCTTTTGCTTTATACCAAAGGGCAACCATGGGAAGATTTCTGCCCTAAATAAAGATTCTAGGACTAGGTGAGGGATTCTAGGAAGGTATTTTGGTATATATATTTTAAACCAAAAGGCATTTTAAGTGTGATTAAGAGATAGGAATTGATGCATTTTTATAGGATAGGGGTAAGCCACCTTTAGAATTAGTAAAATTATTAAATTAATATAAAATCAATTCATATTCAAAATGGTCAAACACTAATTTATTTAAAAGATACGATAAGTATATATCTAAAAAATAACATTAAATAATTTTTTTACATGTATTTATTTAATTTTAAACCTTATCTTTTATGTTAACCCTTCATTACTCTCTTTAAATCATTATTGGGTGTAACAACATTTTAATTATTATGAGGCAATTAATTTAAAATATATGGTGTAAATATCCCATAATTTGAAAATAAATTACCTTTTTTACCTTAAGATAGATAATTTTTAATTTTAAAATATATTTAGGATTTTTAAATTATTTAATAAAATATTTTTTTAAAATATCAATAGTGTCAATTTTTACACTATTTATTTCATTGAATTTTAAAAAATACAAAATGAGATATAACATCAAACCAAATAATAGAATAGTTTTATAAAATTTAATTTTCACCTATAAAAATATTTTATGACATAAATTTATTAAAATAATATCTAATCTAATACTTATAATATCATTTATTTAATATTTCTCTTGAAAAAATAATTATTGTATCACTAGTGTAAATTTTTATGGTTATTATTTAATCATTAAAAATTATAAACAAATTCTCATGATGTAGATAAGATTATTATATTTCTATAGACTATTTATTTTTTATGTTTCATCAAGCTTATCATTACATTAAAATTATTATACATATAAGAGATAAGTGGGTTACATGTACTAACATTAATCTAATTTAATAATTATTACATCAAATTCCTTAAAAAAGTTCACTAAATGAATCTATATCAACCATTATGTGATATTTTTAGACTTTGATAAATCAAATTGGTTTTTTTTTCAGGTTTTAGGGTAATTTTATTATCCATGTCCTATTTTTTATTACCTTAATTTACCAGTATTACCTCAACTGTGGTAAATAAAAATTACCGTAGCTACTATTTATAATATAAAAAAAATAAAAGTTACCTATTAACATAATTTAGATCAAATGATTCCAAATATAGAATTAATTTTTCTAAATTTAATACAAATATTTTTTAGTAATTAATTTAAAATTAATTCCGGTCATCAAAGCTAGAAAAACATGTTTTTAAGTACAAACCATAAAACGATTGATGTTAGTTTATATCTTATTTCAATGTGAAATTACTTCAAATTATAAAATTGGATTAAATTATAATAAATTATGGTTAAAATTTAAAATTAATTAAAATTATAACCTTTCAGATTAAATAAATCATTTGAAAAAGCAATTGTAAATTAAAATGTAGTATTTTTTTACTTTTCATTAAAAAAGTAATATTATTAGAAAAATACCAAAAATTAAACCAATGTAAATTTTGATTTCACACATTAAAAGAATAAATTTATTATATTAAAAATAAATTTTAAAAGTGTAAAAAATTATATTTAAAATTGGTTCTCTGTCAAAAAGAGGTAAAGCTGGAATTTTTGAAAAACCATCATTTTATCCGTAAAATTGAATTTTTTATTATATCATGTCTATAAAACATATAAGATGAATTTTTAACATTAAATTGAATATAATAAAAATATATTTAATTAATAAAATCCATAAAGAGTGATTATAATATTTTATAAACTCACTTATTTTTTATTAAACATTTTATCATAAAAAAACATTTCCTTTTAATTAAAAATGATTTTATTTTCATTTATAAATAATTTATCAAAATATAATTAATTATATGAATTTGTAAAAACATTTTTCATAAATCAATTAATATTTTTCGTTAGCATGATTTAAATATATAGGTTATAGGGTAACATAATAATGCTTAAGTTCGATGTGGCATATTATGTACGCTATCGAACATATTATCTCCTTTTAAAAGCACTCGATAATAAATTCTCTCCCTTTTGGAAAATTCATCCTCACAATTAGAATTTTTTTAACTAATTTTTGAATCTTCCAAATACCTTTATTTCATTCCTACATTGAAAAAAAGGAATAATAAATCTACTACTTTAAAAGTATGAATGAGAAGCTGAAAGGTCACTCAAGATAACACATATTAGGATTCCATATATGAAAACATGGATATGGAATGAAAATTATTCATCCTATTATGATGTAGAGAGATAGAAAACATGGTCATGATATACGTATCTACTAGAAAACCACAATCTTGTGATGGGTTAAAGGGTCTTTTTTCGTAGTAGGAAAAGTAAACATAATTTTTTTTGTTTTAAGATCATTTTCATAATGTTGAGGAATTTTTTTATGAGCTTGAATAAGAAGATAAATAAATATACTAACTTGTCATGTAGAGTTTCATCCTTTAATAAATTTGTACCACCAACTCATATTTTCTCCAAATGATGAGTATTCAAGATTACTTGGTCACAACTAAAACACTAGAATCAACTATTAGAGAATCACTTAATACAAAAAAGATTAACTATATATTCATCCTATGATTAGCTATTAACCAAAACCAAAAAGTTTAGGATAAAATAATATAATTACCCCCAAAATAATATACCATTTTATGAAGAAAAACTTCTTTCAATATCCATAATTCAATAGTAATATCCAATTTTCAAAAAAGATTATTCAATAAATAATGTTCCTTAAAATTCCCCAAATAATCTATACTAAGACTGATACCCAAAATTTAGAAGTATTTTATCACATAGTATTACAAGATGTTTTTTAACATTTATCTCCAAATAAAATCAACCACTCCAAATTTCTCACACAAAAAATGTAATTTCCTAGTCACATATTCTCAAAAATAGGATAACCACTTCCATAGATAAAGAAAATCTCTATAAGTCCACAATTAAAAAAATATAATCATAAAAAATGTGGTTAAATCATTACCCCTGAAATAAAGTCCCTTAGAATTATATTTTACATAGGTATATAGGTCTCCCAAATTAGTGAACATATTCCAAAATAAAATTTATCAATCAATCACCAAATCGTTTTCCAATACCATGTTATTCCATTTCATATAACATAAGTTCTCAAAATGATATTTTTCTTATTTCATAAACTATTTTAACTGATATGATAACATAATATTAACTGGTTAATTCATGTAGGCTACTAGTATGTGATAAAGGCATGTCCCACTCCGATTGTGGGTTCGATTCCCGCATCCTTATTGGGCACGATGAGTTGCAACAAGGTTTGGGTGATTCCCTTTTTAAAAAAACTATATAATTATTATAATATTCAAAATATAGTATAATGTCCTCAAAAGTAACCATAAAATGTTTTAACCTTACTGTATATTTCATGCATCACATTTTTTATCCAAAAAACTAATAATCAAGAATTTCCTCAATGGTGAATGTCTCAAAAAATTCCATCAGTCACCTTAATACTTCATATCATAAATCCTCAAAAGCGGTTTCTATGACATTTAACTTATGATCAACCTTAAAATTTTATACCCATTAGGATATCCCTAACACTTAAGAAAAAAATTAATATCCAAAACTATCTGAACCATTCTCTAATACAATATATAAGGCACTAAACTTAATCATTACATAATCTTACGATAAGTCAATAATTTGAATTTATTTCACATTGAATAACTTTTCAGGTTTAGATTTTTGGATAATTTGGAAATAGCTATTACATAAGACTCAAATTTATTCAATTTTAATAAAACTAAAATAGTAACCATTTATTCTACAATATATAAACTTTTAAATATAAATTGTATTTCTTTTCATGATAAAACTCCTCTTGACTTATTTAAATCTCTTACACTTCCTTATACCCTATGGAAAAAATATCAAAAACTTTGGAATATCATAAAAATAATAGTAAGGAAAATAAAATAAAGAATAAAATAGGTAGTCTATGAATATTTAAGACACTAGAAAGCATTATAAAAATCATAATTTTCAACCATAAATCATTAAATCCTTAATATAACTCATGAAATCCTAATATTTATGTAAAACTCAAAGAACTTTTAAATACTAAAGGTATATTTTTGAATTCATATCAAACATACATTTTTTTCACATCAATATGGGGAATAAGCATCATGGATATGTTTAGGATACCCATCACAGTATATTCCCAAAATCACTTATGATAAACCTTAAAGTTTACTTTTTTTCATTACCCGATGCATTGGAGAGATATCATGAGCTCAACCACCCTATGTTTATCATAGAACCACCCATATACATATGAAATTCCCATGAAATATAACATAATCATAACACACAAACATGCATAAAGTAAAAAATAACATTTATAAATTGCAATAAAAATATTTAATTTCATGATATAATCAATTCATTCTCAAAACCATTTTGAAAACTAAAATACCTAAAAAGGTAATATGTTATTTACTTTTCTTTAAAAAAATTACTACTTGTAGAGGTATCCCAATACTAAATATTAGTAAAAATGGAAAAAAGGTCATTGTCGCCATATATGTTAAAAAACATTCTTTATTTCATTTAGTAAAATGATTCATAAAAAAATTATATTTGAAATCATTTATTGAAATAAAAGGTCTAAGGATATGATTACACACCTTGTAATAGAATGTGGTGTATAACATCAATATATGCCTCAATGAAAGGAGATTACGATAAAGTCCCTTAGTATGAGTCTGACTCATCATGTATAATAGTTTTGTTACTGAATAATAAACATAGGAAAATTTATTCTTTATTGAGAAAATTTTCATGTTTTTTATTTATTTTATATCACTTGTAATAATTTTATAAAAATTACATAACTATTTATGTTCATATCAGACATTTTGTCGATACTGGTTAATTAAGTCAAAAATAAAATTGTATTGTGTAAATTGTCTATGTGGTCAGAAGTCCATAATCTCCAGAATAGTATTCATGATATAAATATCATATATATTCATTATATATTTATTTTTAATAGTCCATAATATTTTGAGATATGAAATTTGGGTCGTTCAGGGAGACAGTAGGTTGTATGTATGCATGAATACAACTTACATTTCTTTGTTCTATTAAGAGAATAAAAATTAAATGATATTAATTTATATAACAACAAAATAATTATATTAATTTCATAAATTTCTCATAGGTTTAATAAAACTACACTTTATACATTTCATGTATAGAGGGATCGAGTCATATCTCTTTGAGGGTGCGGTAGTCCACACTTCCTCAAATAACATTATCGTATTTAAAAAACATGGAAAGAATAATAGAATTTTATAAATATAAATTAAATTAGAATAGAGTGAATAAAAATATAAAATATAATATATATAAATATAGTGTCCATCATAATATCCCCCATGAGATGTGGTAAGGGAAAATTGAACAATCGTCATTTTGTGAAGTAGTACTTTTCCACATGTAGAAACAATATATTCATTACCCATTAAATTTAGGTGTGTTTAAGTGTAGGTTTAAATCATAAAATAAATAAACAATAGAATATTTAATATACTATTTTTTTATGTAATCATAAAATAATAAGAGTATAGGGAGTTGATAATGTAATAGAATCCAAAAGCATGAGATAAACCATTACGTCTTAATCGGTTTACTTCTTTTGGTTTGTATATAAAGGCTACCTTGGGAGGATTTATTCCCTAAAATATGCTTCTAAGATGATTTTAGGGATTCTATGAAGTGATTTTGGAAGATCATGGCCGATCCAAAATGCTTTTAAAATTTGATTAATATAGAGTAATGGGTGACTTTTAATATGATATGGGACGTGCACCCTTGGAATTATTAAAAGTATTTAATTAATATAAAATATTTTTCAACTCAAAATGGTCCAAAACGCATTTATTTTTGAGATAAGAAGATTATATTTCCAAAAAGTCTCATCTAATAATTTTTAGAGAAGTATTTATTTTATTTTAACCATATATTTGAAGTTTACATTTAATAATCTCTTTTAATTTTAATTGAGGTAATAATATTTTACTTTTTAAGTGGCTATTAATTTCACTTATATATGGTAAATTTATAATAATTTGGCTTGTAATTAAATTTTAGACCCAAAAATAGATAGTTTGTAAATTTTAATTTTTTCAATCATTTTTAATTAATTTAATAAATTATTGTTTTGTAAAATACTAATAGTGTCAATTTTTACACTATTCATTTCACAAAAATTAACAAAAATGAAAATCAATATATAACATAGAAACAAAGAATTTAATAGTCTTATAACATGTCATATTAACCTATAAAAATAATTTATGTCAAAAATTATTTAATATAATATTTATTTTACTATTTCTAATATCATTTAGTTGATATTTATCATAATAAAATAATTATTATTTAACTGTTGTGTCAATATTTGTTGTAATTATTTAATTTATAAAAATTATAAATAAATTTAAATTATTTAGATAATTTTATTGGATTTATGAATAACTTTTTATATTCTATGATTCATCATGTTTATCACTACATTAAAATTAGTGTACTTATAAGAGATTAGAGAGTGACATGTGGTCACTTTCTTTTCTTCTGATAATAATTAATCACTTTCATTGAAATAAGTACATTAAATGAATAAATTACAACACTTAGGTGATATTTGTATAATTTAACTCATCCAATTGTATTGTGGTAGCTGTTAGGGTAATTTTATTATCCATATCAAATTGTTTGCTACCCTAATTTTCCTGAGTTACCTTTAATTGTGGTAAATCAAAATTCTCATAACTACTATTAATAATATCAAAATAAAATAAGATTAACCTATTTAAATCGTTTGTACCCATTTATTCCAAATATTTAATACATTCTTAAAAATTCAAAAAATATAAGTTTTTCTTATTAAATAAAAATTAATATCTGTTGTCAAAGCGAGAAAAAGTGTTTTATTAAAAGTAAAAATCAGCAAAAGATTTATGTGTGTTTATATATAATTTCAATGAAAAATTACATCCAATGACCAAAATTGGATTAATGATATAAATATATTCTAATTATACATCAAAACAAATTAAAAGTATAACCTTTTAATAAAAATAAATCAGATTAAAAAGCTGTTTAAAATTAAAATGCATTATTTTTCACTATTCATTAAAAAATTAATATTATCAGAAAAATACGAAGGAATCAACCAAAGTAAATTATGGCATCACTATTAAAAATAATATTCCTATTTTTTAAAAAATAACTCATAAAAGTGTATAAAACCGGATTTAAAAAATATGTTTCTCATCAAATGGCGGTAAAAATGAATTTTTTTTAAAACGCCAATTTTATCCGTATGATTGAATTTATTCTTATATCATGTCTAGAAAACATTAAATATGGACTTTAAACATTAAATCAAATATATTAAATATATAATTCATCAATAAAATACATAAATAATGATTTTAATATTTTATAAACACACATATATTCATTTTAATAGTATTTTGAGAAAAAAAACATTTCCTTTAAATTAAAAGGTGTTTTATTTTCATTTATAAATAATTTCTCACAAAAAAATTAATTATATTCATGTGTAAACAATATTTTTTAAAATAAATTAGTACATTTAATTACTTCTATTTTAACATCTTAGTTACAAGGTAACTTAATAATGCTTAATTTCGATGTAGTGTATTATATACGCTATCAAATATATTGTCTCCTTTTTAAAACACGGGATGTTACATATTAATATATAATTTAAAAAAAAATAAAAAAATAATATTTTATTTCTGTGAAATAATAATTTTACATGTGTTTCAATATTCAGACATGATAAAAATTCAAAGCACTATTCATGTATGTTTCTAAATTCATGCAAATAAAAAAATGTTATAGTCAATTAGAAAGTATGGTTTATAAAGTGATTATATAGAAATCATATCATTGTTATAGAAACATAATCTTATTGATTAAATTTTATTCTTGTTTTTAATATGATTTAAATATATTTAGATAATTATTAAAAAACAAAATGTATATAAAATGAAAAATCTCACTTCATGGAGGCGATAATATATGTGTACAGATGGATAATATATTCATTTTCCATATAATATGAGAAGGGTAAGAAATCAGTTACCATTACTGTAGTTATAATAATTATATATTTAACATATTAATACATCATGAGACATTTTATAATCATCTATGTAAGCTGGTCAATGACAAATAAAACATGTTATTCATAGACGCGGCTGTTCAAACATACATGTGATGATATTTTCATTTTTCTATGGAAAATGGCGAAAGTTGGATAATATTTATACGATAAACACAAAATAATAACAATATATAATTATTTTAAATTTAATAACTTATTTATGGTTAAATTATGTTTTATGGGATATATAGAAAATGAAATTTATTATATAGTGATTAATATTTATGATGACGATTTGAACATTCTCTAAAAGTACTTCTTAGAAATGGAGTTCTTGGAAAATAATCATGTGATCGGAGGATTAGGGTGTGGTATATGATTATAGGGTTTTTAAAAAGGGATAAAAATTATTGAAACCTATAAATTTTACTATGTCCTTAAAGGGGTAGTGTAATGACACATTTTCAATTAAAGGGAACGGTAGTTTTGAAAAGAAAACCTTTTCATATAAAAATAACACATGTTTCATATGAAATATAGATTATGAAGTGGGAAAACTAGAAATAAAATATGTTTTGGTATAAAAACGCCTTAGTCATTTTTTAGAAACTTCTCATTAAATTGGTTTATATCATTTACCGTTGTTTGAACTATTTGTACTTTATTTTATTTTTAACATGGTAACTCGATTTTTATCCTTGAAAAAAATATATTTTGGAATAATAAATATAATTAACTTATTAAATAATTTTAAATATTTATCTTAAATAGAGAAACAATTTAGTCAAATTATTTTTTTTGGTGAAGAAATTTTAATTTTACAATTTTCACTCATTATGCCTAAAAATGATTTTCTAAAAATTTTACTTTTAGGAATGGAAACAATTTTAGGATTAAAAAAAATTAAATATAATAATTTTATACTTTTACATAAATAAGAGTTATGTTTCCTTTATATGAAACTAAAATTTTAATCAACCATGAGAAAAAATAATTGAATTAAACAACCCAAAAACAATTTTTTATAAAATAAATATTACATATGTTTAAAAATTTAAAACATCCGTTTTTTAATTATGAATCTTATTTTTTAAAAATTTTAATACTCTTAATCCATAAATAAATATTATCCCTAAAAGATATTTTTTATAATTTAAATTAATTATTATATTATCGTATCATCAACAATGATATTTTTAAAAAAATGTATTTTATACTATTCACCTAAAAAATAAATCTTTCTATGAAAATATAAAACATTATTCCTGAGATAATATTATTTGGTTAAACTCAACAAAATTATTAACTTGATCAAATTAAAATTCTAATTTCTGATATGTTATGTATTAATAAAAAATAGAAAAAATGAAATTTTTTTTCTTAAAAAATAACAATTTAATATAGCAACTACTAAGATTCATATTTATTTTCATTTATTAATTAAATTGTTTGGATTATATTATTAATATAAACAAATAGAATTTTCCCTATTATATACTATTTCCTAAAATAAAAAAGTAAATATTTTTTAAAAAATAAAATAAAACGATCTTATTTGTTATTTAACTAGGTTAATTGAATTTTCTATGTGAAAAAAACATTATATGTGATCATTAATTGAATTTATATGAAATTTTCCAAAAAAATTTACCTTTTTTATACCTTTCAATTTAGTACCAACATTAAAATAGTTATGATTATCCAAATAAAATATATGGTGGTTCATTTTGGTTTTATGTTTCATGTGAATCATTCTATTCAAAATAAAATTTATTTCGAGGGAACTTATTACTAAAATCATACTAGTTTACATTATCCCCTACATAAATAAATTAAATCATCATATTTTTATTTTCAACATATTAACAAAAAAACATATATTGGTATCCCTGTGATAATAAGAACTCGAAATAAAAATTTTAATTATATTTTTACTTCCTTGTCTAAATAAATGAAAGAAAATTCGTACTTTACCTCACAATTGGAATATCCCAAAAAATAGTTTTTTAATCATTCGATATAAATTCCCTTATTATAGTAATTAATATGGAGTTAATATGGACAGTGGAAGTCAATATCAAAACACCCATAAAATTCATCTATGATTTAAATAATGAACCTTCCCATAAGCATCATATGGTAATATAATAGTCATTCATGTTGAAATTTTTTTTAATAATAGAATCAACTATCTGGTGATTTAATGTAACAAGAAAAGTTCCTACATATACATGGGTGTCCAAAATAATAATTGATTGAGAAATCCATAACTCATTAGTGGAGGATAATTGTTCCTAAATTATCATAAATCAATGAGTTGTTATGACCCAATCCAGTCTACGTGTTTGAATTGGATTTTCTATATTCCCATGGTTTTGGAGGTTCCAGATATAGAATCCTTGAACCAATAGACATGGATAAAGTACTAAAACAATTCTTATATTTAAATCATTAAAACCGATAAATATGACCAAAAATTTGTCATCCAATGAATTTAACATTTAACTAAAGTATTTTATCACTTATATACAAAAATGTTCATTTAGGTTTAGAGTTTTAGAAATATGTGTGATAATTACCATTTCTAGTAACTTGATATAAAAATATCTGAAAACCCACTAAGATCTAGGGGTGAGTAATGAATCTTGTTAGGATTTCTGAAAAGGAATTCCATACTAAGGCCACTAGGATATTACATGATAAAATATTTATGTAAATAAATTTATATAAAATAATTTATAATACTTTATGAAAAAAACATAAACAACATATAAGAAACAAATTTTTCCAAACCAATAGTATTTTCTTTGGAAGTGACCAAGATAATTCTTTAAAACCATTTCATATTCCCTTTTGGATTATTGCTTTCCAATCCAAAAACTGATGCATCTGTACATGCATGCATGTATAGGAGTTCTATATTCATGTATAGTTTCTCATAGATATACCAATTCTTCAACAGGTAATTATATCCCATGTTCCATTAGACCTTTAGCATTGAGTACTGAGTAATATTTCAAAATGAACTCATAAATGATATATAAACACATGATAACCCATTATTCCAAACCATTTTGAAACCATCATGCGAAAAATATTTCAATAAAACAATTTTATTTTGAAAAATATTTCAGAAAAACCTTTTTCCAAAATTCAATCAAAACAGTCATTTTTTTAAATTCTCATTTTAATATCAAAAAACAAATAACTTTTCATGAAAAATCTATAATTTACATAAATCCAAAAACCTACAATAAAGAAGGTTTCAAACTTTAATTTCACACCATATTCAATGTGAATTTAAATAAATACATACAATTTGAATCTTATAATTTAGTTTTAATTTGGATGAGTTGGTAGTGAATCCACCTACCTTCTAAAATTTGTCAAAAATGAAGAACAATAGTAAAATTCTTGTAAAACAAGGTTGAATCGCAAGAAACATGCCTTAGATTTCTTCCCCCAAGATGAACAACGACAAATATAACCATTATTTTCATCAAAAAACTTATATCTATCTGAAGTTGACTATATCTATGAATCCTAGGTAGGGAGGAAAGTAGATATATGAAAAATAAAGAACAAATACCATAAATAGGGACTTACTAAGGGAATTAAGCTTCAATGCACCCTGAAATTCCTACATACCACTTCCAATTTGATTAGAAGATGTTTTATAGAGTTTAGGAGGAATGATTTTTGAGTTAGGGATGAAATTGAGAAAATAAGAGGGGTAAAAACTTAATCCATATGTATATCCACATTTTTAGTTTCTCATTTTTAAACTATTCATAGCTAGTCGCAAGTATAGGAAAATTGTGCCCTAAAAATGCATCAGGACCTTCCTTTAGGAGATCCATGAATTTTTTCCCACATTGTTTGAGAAATAGTGATCCAGACATGAAAAATCATATTTTCCCACATTTTATTGTTTATCTTTAATGGTTTTATTGTTGGAAAAAAATTGTGCTCTTAACGCTGAGCCTTCCCCTTATCCCCTAATCTCATTATGAATGGTTTCATAGATGATTTTTAATGTTTCCCAAAACCATGACCCAATCATTCACCTTTTTAAAAGCCCCAAATATTTCCATATGTCTTCTAAATTATCCCAAATTTCACCCAATCGCATTAAATACTTTATATGCATAAATAATGTTTTACATACTTGAAACCTATGGGGAAATATTCTCCCATCCATTAGCCATTCCATTACCAAAATGTTGAAAACATTGATTTATCTCAATGGTTTATTGTCATTACTCTTTCATTTTGATCTCATGTTCCCATGTCTCTTCCTAAATCTGACAATTGTGCCACAAAACCCACCCTACACTGATGCATTTCCCATGCAATAATTTCTCTTTCCTATACACAATCTAAAATCATACATGAATAATCGAAGTATCTAGATCTAGGTCAACATGATCCCATCATATAACATGACCATGATCAAGTTTACTCATTTTAAATTAAGGTACAATAAACACATTCTACAACATAGTAAACTGTGGTGGAAAATCCAACTGATATTTATACAAGTATACTAAATTAAATACTTTATAAGCATTAATAAATGGTTACATACTTGAAAATTATGGTTATAAATTATCACCACCATTAACCTTTCCATACCTGTAATATAGAAAAAATCATTTCTATGAATGTGTTATTTCCAATGATCTTTTATTTCCCAATTTTTCTACCATCTCTATTCCTAAATCTGATAATAGTGCCACAAAACCCACCGTAGACTAATGTTTTTCCAATGCAATAATTCTCTTTTCTATCAAAAATATGAACTCATATACGAATAATTGAATCATTTTCCTCTAGTTAGGCATGTTACCATCAAATCAAAAGACCATGATGAAGTTTATTCTTTTTGAATTGTGATACATGAAACAAATTATGCACCTCACTGAATATGGTGGGAAATCCAACTGATATTCCACTTCACCAACCCATTTATATATCTCACCAACCAGTGAGGTCTCACCTATTTCCACACAATAAAGTGGGGAATGGAAAGGATGAAAATACAATTATTCAATAGGATCCATATATATCAAGGCTTGATAAATGTTATTTTTTGAGAACACAACTAACGGTATGTTCTCTTCCCCTGAGAAACTTTAATCCATTACCTAAGAATGCAACATGTCGTCCAAAATTTTTGTAGACTATTTGGATATTCTTTCCAAATGAGCAAGATACACCATATTCATAGTAAAATGAGTTCCATGGTCTTTATATAAATATTTCTTAAAAGGATACATAATTCCCATGTCTCTTCCATAAACTATCTAAACTAGTATGACATGCATCAATACCACTTCTTGGATATAGATTTATATTAAGTCATCTACTATATGGGACTCATGAATTGGGATGAAATCCAACAAATTTGTAAGACAATACACTATCTACCAAATGAAATCATGTTTTCCAGCCATTATTGGGAGACATGTGACAAAATACATATCTATCACCTCCCATTTCCAAATAGGAACGGGTACATTCTGCATCCTATCTATTGGTCGCCAATGTCATTATTTAACCTACGGAAAAGTTATGCTTCTCAAAAGGAATTCACCATCTATTTTTATGGTGACCAACCAAAATATTTCTTTCAACTCCTCATACTTTTATATTTCAGGATGAATAGTTAATCTCAAATGGTTCTATGTATGAAGAAATTGTTCATGATAAGACATAGGTAAGACCAACTGATTTCTGAACCACATCATTGAACTCTCATTCAGCCTCCAGCCCTCACTGGTCTCCCCACCATTTAGTTTTGATTTCATTGAAACACATTTTAAATCATAATATTGTTCTCCTTTGATAATTTCAGCCAATATTGGATCATGAGAATCATGATTGAAAATGGAAACTTCACCTCGTCCTTTATATTCCATGTTCATTTCTTCTATCATCAACAACAACTTCTATTGGTCTGAATACTATTTCATCAACTGAGCATACGGATTTCTACTTAAAACATAAACCACCATATTTAATTTACATGTTGTATACATTATGTCACAACCAAAAAAATTATAGATACTCCATCTATATTCATTGGTTAAGTTTCAAATACCCTTTTGGGAAAATATGCTTAAATATCTTATGATCTGTAAAAATTGTAAATTTCTCACAAAAAAGGTATTTCCTCAAGGTATTAAAATCATGCACTAGGGAATATAACTGCAAATTGTGTTATGGTAAAGACTTCTATTGAAAATATAACTACCTTGAGCCAAAAGAAACATCTTGGTCTCCTTATAAGAGAAACAAAAATCCAAAACAACATCCCAAACCATCATAATAGACCATGTACCCTTATCATGATTCTGGAAATATCAGGACTAGTATTGATTTATGGTGACCATTAATCTTATCAAATGAATATTTACATTCATCATTCCATTTGAATTAAACATTTTCCCTCAGTAAATCTATCAAAAGTGAGGATTTTCCTGAAAAATTATAAATTAAAAATCGAGAATAAATATCTAGATGAAGAAAAATGTGAATATTTATGACATTATTTAGTGGTATCAAATAAACAATAGAATAAATATTTTTTAAATCCAAAGAAACACCTATTAAATAGATTACATGTCTAAGGAAACTTACCTCTTGTATCCAAAAAGAAAACTTTGATAATTTGGAATACCGACGATGATCTTGCAAGATTCCCATAATTTCCACAAAGTGTTTATTATGATTATCCCTTGTACTTTAATAAGATAATATTTAATCGTAAAACACAACCAAAATACAATCAAGATATCTCTGAAATATCATATTCATTATTTCCATAAATACTGGTAGATAAATGTTAATATCGATAGGTGTTTTCATATATTCATAAAGACCATATCTACTCCCAAAATCTATCTTTCGTATATCCTTTTTTAAAACATGTAATTGGTGAAATCCTAATAGAATATCAATTTTCAAGAACCATTGATATCCTCTTAAGTGATTGAATATATCATCAATGCATGGATGTGGATTCAAATTCTTCATCATATCATGGTTTTGAAAACAATAATGCACAAATTGTTGAAGAATTTCATCATCCTTTTTAAAAAAACATCGGTACTGCCCACTGAATGGTGGTAGGCTGAAGGAACCCTTTTCTTCTCAGCTCTTTCAAATAAACATTAAGTTACTTTAATTATATTGTTTCCATTTGGTAAGATGTAAGGTAAATGGTAATGGTCCCTAGAATAAGATCAATCATAAACACCACTTCTATTATTGGTGGAAACCATCACAATTTATTGTGGAGAACATCCGAAAACTGATTAATAACCACTGGAAAATTACAATTCTTGATATTTTCTTCGATTACGAAGTCAATGATACCAACTAGTATGAGATCATTTAAACTTCTAGTCCCAAAAAGACTATTTCCCCTTCCATTACATTCTGGAATCCTCTTAGGAGATGCTTGAATCCATCCTCATTTATAAAACTAACCTATCATATATAACTGTCACTGTTAACCTTGAATGTTTCCCACAATACATACTAATGATTATATCATAGACATACATATATATCACAAATAACTCCCATATCAAAATTACTCTATCAATAGTTATAAAATATTCGTCACACACAAAACCTCAATATTCTCATTGACCAGGGGGATATTTAATTTTTCAACACATAAGGAATCATCTCAACACTAAAATATATATAATAAACATCCCAAAAATAAATACATAAATGGGATGAAACCATATCAAAAAAATCTTGCATGATGGTACAATTCAAAAGAATATTACCTCTCATGGTCGATGGTCCACACTAATCATCCAAAATAACTTGCTCAGCTCCGTATAATTTCTGGCTCACAACACTTTGGTCTTTAATCCCGTATTTATACTTCCCTTACTTACCAGTCATGGTATTCCTATAATCACTATTTCTATATCTCTTCTCTTGAAAATTTTTATTGTGATTCCCTCATACCATTGAATCATATCAAAACTATAACACCTAAGATGTTTCTCGAACACCCAACCTCAGGTCAATGCGACTATAATGCTGAAGACTCCCAATTCTGTTGAAATTATTTCATAATAATATTGGTGTCATACATTCATCATTAATGTGGAAAAAAGAACCACATTGAAAAAATACATCTTTACTCATGGTTCTTTAAGGATGATTCAGTGATTTAGACATTGGGTTCAAAACATACACTGACAATGTAAATTTGGGTCCCCCTTCTTCCTACTACCATCATTAAAGTTCCTATCATTTCCCATAGGTATCAACATTATCCTTCCACCCATATCACTTGATATATGAATCTCTTCATCTATCACTATATTTAACAACTTTTTATAATCCATAATATAGAGAACAATAATCTTCACATGAATCTCCTAACTCATAAATGATTCAAAGATTTGTGACTTTATGAATGCACTAGCATAAAATAAAATTGCAAATCACAAAAATATTCATGTATTTAACCATATAATCAATCAAAATTGGGATCTATATATTCAAGCTAAAAAATTCAATTGATTTTGATATTAGGAACGTATAAGGATAGAATTGTTTATTGAACACTTCTAAAAAACCCTCCCAACAATATCTTTGGTCTAATATACCCTGAACCGCTAAATCACACATTTGGAATGAAAGATACTTGATCATATACTTTATTTGATTTACTCTAAAATTTGTTGGTGTCCTATGGAAATAAAAAAATTTGACTCATAAGGTTCATCCATAAATATTCCTTCTCTTTTTCTGAATCACCCCTAAAGATTGGTGGATTATAAATCATGAACTAGATGGAGTGATCCACATGCCTTGGTTGATCTGTCACATTCCCACTATCCACACCCTAAAAATCATAAACTATACTCTAATGTTGTTTTTTGTTCACCTAGAGATTAGGTGGAACCACATTCTCATAAACTTCTATTGGTTGGTTTCAATGACACAACCTATGAACCTTTTTATATAAATAAAACAAATGTCATAAGTCTCACTCTTTATTAACTAAAGGATTTACACTTCCAAATTCTACCATGTCACCCTTATCAAAACAATGATTTCAAAAAATCAATATATTCCTCATTCATAATGTTTTAGAATGTTCTCGTGGATTTTTTAAATCATTCCATTTTGAAAATAATCAGGTCATTCCATTTCAAAATCTTATATTTGAAAATAGCTCTAAAAATATTAGAAAATTTATAAGTTTTCCCCAAATCAGAAATCATTAATCAAAATTAAGTGATTACTCATAATGGGAATCCACTTCTCTAATGTGTTCCATGCCCATGTCATTGGCTATAACCATGACAATCACATTACAATTCCTAGAATTGTGTCCAAAATAATTATGTACCAAACTCCATGGTAACTTGATGTTCAGAATAAATATGTTAGCTACAACTTTTTATGCTCTATATTTCATGTCCTGAAAATCCTACTCCTTTCTACCAACCCAACACTAGGAATATTCCAAAATGAATTTCATATCTAATACTGAGAAAATATTTCTAAGTCAAAGTTAGACCAAGACTAATACCACATTAAATTAATGGATCGAACAATATAATACCACTTGTAACATCTAATCCCCCATCATTTTCTTAAGAAGTAGAAATGAAATTTGTTGGCCATAATAGACAACCCCATGGTGCCAAATGTTGGAAATAAATGCAAAGGGATTCAATAAAATTTGGAGATGATTTCATATATATAATATAAAACTTCATTACTAAGAATGCCTTGAAAAACTAAACCATTACGTGATGCATGAAAAAAATGTCAAACAACTCAAGAAAACACCATTGATATCAAAACCAAACTATAATAGTGTAGCATGACAGAATATAACTAACATTATAGTGAACAACAGAAGACAAAACAAACAAAAATCAATGAAAACACAAATAAATCCTATGATGCAGCATGCTCCAAGATCTAAATCCACAAAATATCACATGTATCCTAATTCACCAGTAAAAAATTGTGATATGGTACCACTCTATATGTAGCAATAAACAATATCAAAAAAATCACTAAAGTTCCCAATCAAGGGTGTGTGATGAATCTCATTAGGCTTTCCCCAAATGACTTCCCTTCTAACACCATTTGGAAAGAAGAATAAGAGAGCACATTTATATAAAAAATTATATAAAACAATTTAAAACATTTTATCAACAAACTAAAATTACCACTATGAAAAATAGTCTTTCAATTCAAAATTAATTTCCACACAATAATCCAATAAATTTCATAGAAACCATTTCATAATACATTTTTGGTATATTCTATTCCATTCAAAAAAACCCACTCATCCACAAAGACATGACCATATAAAATTTCAATATGCATTACTGATTTATCTCTGATAAACCAAGTCATAATAAGGCAATATAATCATATGTCCCATTACACCTTTGGCACCGAGAACTGAGTCATATTTCGTTTAGTTCTCATTAATTGAAATATAAACACATGCCAAATCATTATTCCAAACAATTCCAAAATAATCATTCCAAAACCATTTCAATAAAAACAATTAATGAAAACCTTACAACAAAAAACATTCTTCCACAATTCAATCCAGACAACCTTTTTTAAAATAAAAATGTAAAAATAAAACAATTAACCACATTTCAAAACAAATCCAAAATTCCAAAAAATCCACAACTCCTCATTAAATATGGTCTCTACAATAATTTTCAAATTAATTTCACAATAAATTTAAATCAATTTAATCAATTTGAAACTAAGACATCATGTTCTAATAATAAGAGTTGAGAGTGAAGCCACCTATATTAGGAAACTTTTCAAACAAAAAGAACTAAACTAAAACACCAATTAAATAAGGTTGAATAAAAAACAGGAAACATAGATAACATACCCAAACATCAACAAGTCTATATATAACCATGATTAGCATCACAAACCTTATATCTATCTTTAGTGGACTATATCTAAAAAACTGATAGAGGGAAGAAAGTAGATGTAGGGTAACACAATAAAAACTATCACAAATAAGGAATTAACAAGGGAATTGGGCTTCAACGCACTGAGATACACCTCCATATCACCTCCAATTTTTTGAGGATATGTTATATAACCTTTGTGAGGAAATTGTTTTGAGTTGGGACTGAAATAGATAGAAATTTATGTGTTGAAACCTAATCCATACATAGATCAAATTTTTAGGATATTATTTTTATATTTTGCACAGTTAGTCACACTGTTTGGAAAACAGGGTGTTAACCATGCTCTGTCCTCATTCCCAAGTAGAACCTTCCATGTTTGTCTAACACAGTTATTCAAACCATTCTCCAACTATAAAAAATCCAACTATCCCACATTACATAGTTTCACCTTGATGGCCACACAATTTGGAAAAACAATGTTCCTTCTTATTAGCTCATGTCTCACTCTTCATGGTTTCTTGGAGGAGTTTCACATCTTCCACAAATTTTGAACCAACCCTATAATAATGTTACATATAAAATAAATCATTGATACAATATAAACAATATTTTAGGTTATTATTTCTTTTACCATGAGATTCAATCATGAAATAAATTCCTTATATTCCTATGTGATAATCTAAGTTTATTTATTTATATTCTTGATAAAAAATATCATTTTTATTATTCCATTTATATTATATACTACCATGTTATATACAATCAATTAATCTCACATTGGATGTTTTGATGTTATTCGGTACATATGTCCATAATGAATTTAAGATGTTGAATGTGGACAAAGTGATCATTATCCCATAATATATAACATAATAATTAAGTCACAAATTTAATTTATGTACATCAATTATACATGTGAAACCAACCATGAAATTTATTTTGAAAAATGAACTATGTTCTAATCATAGATATAGTAGGTCATACGTACGTTTGGGTAATGATTCTATTATTCAACGCATAGGATGTATAGAATGTAAGTATCATTTTAACATAAAATTATCATTAATTTATAATATATATCATATAATTTGTTTTAATAAACATATATATAACATCCATGTGATTTGGTTATGAAAATAAAATTGCATCACTTCATTGAGGTAGTAATACACACATACACACGAATGACATTATCATTTTTAAATAGATAGAAAGATAATAAATAAAAAAATTTATTATCATTATAGAATTATTATTATTTAATTAATAAAATATATATTCATTTAATTTATCATTATTACTATATATTAGATGCGGTGATGGAAAATGAATTACATTGATTTGCAAGGTAGTAGTATTCCCTAAACAGCAATGATGCATATGTTTCCCATGTGTTCGAAGAGGAGATGGATATATATTATTCCATTTTCATAATGAAATATAAGTTTATTTATGGATCTGGTGTTATTATTTCATTATTTTTCTATAATATTTTATGGAGACAGAATAATAAATAAAATTAAAATTCTCAATGAAGAAAAATACCTCTTCTTCAAAATACCTACCTGTATTTACAACTTAAGGATTCTATAGTAGATTTTTATTTGAAAAATAAATGCTCTATAACATTTCGATATATGATAGAATGGTATTCTAGAAATCCATAGACAATCCAAATGGATGTTGAAATTTTTTAGGAGAGGATATTGGGTTCCCGTTTTTAATGGGGGTACTTTTAGAATTACATAACATATTAAATTATAATAAATAATTTTTCACAATAAATAGAACACAATTCATATAATTATAATATAGGATGACAATGAGTCTGAATAATATCATAAAATTATATTTTTTTATAAGTTTATATTTATTTACCCTTATCTCTTTGTTTATAACCCTATTAACCCTTATGAAATATTCTACAAAGTTGATATTTTTTACTCTTTAGAGGTCTGGAATGTTACTATAAGAGGTAAAATGGTCCATATATGTACCATGGATCATATTTGAACCCATATTTCATTCACTGGTATTTTGATATGATTTTAACAATTTTATGTAATTTAATTAAAAACTTCTTATTAAAAAAACATTAATATAATTTTTTGGAAATTTAGGATATATTATGTTATAATATATGTCTCAATCATGTAAAATAGATAAAAGTGACATTCATTAAAATATATGGAATATATAGTCTCAATTTATTCATAAAATAAAAAATATAAATATTTAGATGTTGTTTTAAACCATTCTATTTGGTTTATGCTCATGGTTAAGCAATAGTGACCTTAATAGTGGAAATTGATTTTCCAATTCTAAAGGGTCATAATTTTACTTATCAGGATATAATTGAATCATAAATTTCCATGGAATTATATTTTAGATATTTATTCATTCTATTTTTCACCTTTCATGATTTTTAATATTTAAAATAAAAATAAAAAGTTTTTATTATAAAATATCTTCAAATAAATTTTGTACACTACTCATTTAGTTTGAATTTGATGAAAATAATATATTAAATTATTTTTAATATATATATTTTATACATCTTTAAGATGTTTTTTCGATGATTTATTATTTTTTTAAAATATATAACTAATCTAGAAAAATCATACTATTACATTTTTAAAAATCATTTAATTTTAGTTTTCAACTACTTGCACACGTTTCTTGCCAATGTTGTGTAAGATTTTAAGGAAATTATTTCCTCATTAAAAATTACTGATAAATTAAAATAATAATAAATAATAATTTATATTTTATGTAAATAGTTATAACCAATCATAAACCATTATATCAACTTCACAAAATATTATAAATATTAATAGGAGGAGACTTATATTTTTTGACTGTATACATTACATAGAATATTATAAAGGCCTAAATCATAATAAAAAGTTAAAAAAGTTGTATTGGGAAAAATGGATTATTATTAATAGATTAGACTCATTCAAGAAAATAAATAATAGTTTTTTAATGGATTTAAAGCCTTATCGTGTAAGTTTTAACCATAATTATCAAATTTTACTAATACCATGGCTACATAAATTTACTATCATTACTATTCATGTTGACTAGAAATTATTTTTACCTTCTTAATTAAAATTAATTATTATAATTACTAATATATAATATACTATTGAAAATAAAATTCTCATAAGTGGGATAATTTAATTTTAAAATCAAGCTGCAAAACGTGATCAATAGAGACTTTCAAGAAAAATAACTTTATAAGTAAAAAAGTTCATAATAAATTGAACTATAATTCTGATTAAAATATAATTTCATGTATAATTTTTAATCAAAATAAAATAATGGTAATTTTAAACTAATTGAAAGTATAATGATCCTTTGTATGTAAATTAAAAGGAAAGATAGCTTTCAACAAAATGGAATATTTCCCGATTCAATAAAAAATAAAAACTATCTATAATTCAATTAAAAGATTCAAAACTAGTTTTTAAATTATGAATCAATAAATGATATCCTATTTATCATATATAATTCCTAATTTTTCTAGAAATTATATATATGATTCTCCCATAAAATGAAAACAGTGTATTTTTTAATGAAAATGCACGATTAAAGAAAAACATTCCCTATTCTAACTCCTTTACCAACAAAAATAAAGAAATTAATGACAATTGATTCAATTTAAAATTTAATATAATTATTAAAAATAATTAATATATCTATATTAATTAATTAAATATATTAACATAAAAATATAAATTTTTTAAATTTTTTTTTGAAAATATATATTTCCCTTTAAATGAGTTTATATTCATCCACAACAAAATTATATTTAAATAAACCAAATATCTACATATTTTATGGATATATATATATACCCTGACTCTAGTATATCGGAGTTGGTGCCTTATATAATTACATTAGTATTATGAACAATAGATTGCATCCCAAATGACCGAATAGTTTATTAGATTTTGAAAAAAAATACAAACATAATTTTTAAATTACAACATTAAATTAAATACTACATTATAAAAAAATTGAAAACATCTATAAACTCCGCAATTATCCAAGATAGTCATTAATAATATAAATATTTTGCAACCTATAGAAAAATAAAACATAAGAAAGGGGTGATCTTAGATGTTCTCTGAGGGTAGACCATACAACAGATGCTAAAAAAATAACCATAAATATTTTTTGGTGTGAAGAAGTAAAATAAAATCCCATTAAAATAGAATATTTAGAATAATATGGTAGGAGTGAAAGATTAATAAATAATACCATAAATAATAACTTCAAAAATATAAGGCCCCAGCCTTAAACCTTACTTAATCTTGAGTTATTACAAGATTACACATTGAGGATCTTTTTGGGTTTAGAGTTTTAGAGAATTAGATCATAAAACTTGCATTACATTCCACATATAAACAGAGTGGTTACATAAAGATAGTATTCTTCATTCCCATCAATGGAAACACATTTAAAATAAAACATGGATTATTTCTTGACACATCCTTGACTCTATCATCTTATCATGTACCTTTCCCTTGACCTGTGAAAAACATTTCAAAAACTTGGGATGAGCATAAAAACTCAGTATGGGTTATAAAAAAAACATGGAAAGGAAACATGAGTTCATATATACATAAGAATGAAATCATACTTTACCCATAAAACATAGGCACTTTATCATACCTCATAAAATCATGAATAAATCATAGAAATCATAAGACATAAAGGTAACTTGGGGGCACTCATAACATTCTTACGTAGGGAGTAACCCTCTTGGTTACGTTTGGAATACCCATCACAGTATATTCCCTAAATCTCTTCAGAGAAACCTTAACGTTTCACTCCTTCGCGTTACCCAATGCATTGGAGAGCTATAACGGGCTCACCCGCCCTTAGTTTATCACGGAACCACCCGTCTTCATAATAATGCCCAAGAACCATTACATAATTATATCACATAAAACATGCATAAAGGAAACATAAAATTTCCACATTTCAATCACGAGATATCAATACAACACATTGATATAAAACATTATGAAAACCATTTTCAATACCAAAAATAAAGAAAAGTAAAACATGGTATTTATTTTTCTTTTAAAAAGAAGGTATGGCTTGTAGGGGAAGCCGAAACTCAAATAACGGTCACGACGGCGGAGAAGTCGTTTTCGCCGCATACGTACGACAAAAACATTCCCTTTTGTCGTTTAGTAAACACTTCGTATAAAAAAGATTCTGTTTGAATAAACGTAAAAGTCAAAGGGGCTTATACACCGTATAAAAGAAAGTTGTGTATAAAATAAAATATGCCTCAATGAAAGGAGATTGAGACGAAGTACCATACATCGTATCCGACATGACCCGACCGTTATTTAATATCCTGAATAATAAACTTGAGTTAATCTCTACTTTCTTATGAATCTTTTTCAAGTTCATTATTCCTTTTATACCATGTTATGAACATCATGTAATCAGTTAAGTTAATAATGTTTATTTTGTCGGTATTTGGTTCTTAAGTCAAAAATAGACTTCTTACACTTACATGTTGTTAATTTGGTCAAAGTTTCATTATATCCAGAATGTTATTCATGATGTAGATATCATATATGTCATATATATCCAGTAAATACTTGCATTTATAATATTAAATAATCATTTAGAGGTAAGAAATGAAATGCACCGTTTATGGAGACAGTAAGCCGTACGTACGCATGAACGCTACTTTCATTTCTATTTCGTATTTTATAGAATGGAATCATAATGATATAAAGGTATATTATAATTCCAATATAATATCATATATAATATCATAGTTCCATCCATTATATGTCCCACATATGGTATTTAACGAATCAAATCACTTTCAGGGGGCGGTAGTCCGCACTTCCTAAAATGAAGATATCGTGTTTACCCATAATGGAAACCATAAATGTATGCCCAAAATGAAAACAAATAAGCTTAAGGAAAACATAAACATATTATATATCATATATAAAAATAGTGACATCATAATGGCCACCTTTGAAGGTGTTAAATGAGTATTGAACAATCATCGTTTCGGGAGGCAGAATTTCGCCATCCACGGAAACCGTATGTTCTTTAACCATTTGATGTAGTTGTGTGAGTTTGTAGCTCAAATATATCTTATAACAACATCATAGTATATTGAAGATACTGGTGTTGTTACAAAAGAAGTAAATAAAAAGAGTTTAGGGGGTTGGAGAAGCAAAATAAAACAAATGAACATGAGAGAATGAATTACCTTAAAAAGTGTAACTCCTTTTGATTTGAGCCTAAAGGATTCCTTTGAAAGGATTATGCCCAAAGGGAATCCTCTAGGATGAGGAGATGGATGTGGAGAGAGTAAATGGCCAAGGTTTGGCCGAGCTAATGGCTTGAGTAGTGTGTGAAATGAGGTAGAGGTGGGGGCCTTTTATAAGAGGAGAGGAGGGGCACTTTTGGAAAGTAAAGAAATATTACTTTATTTGAAAATGTGTTTCGGTTTCAAAAGGTCCCACATTGATATAATTCGTGGATAAGGTGATAAGGCTTCTAAATCCACTCATCCAATAAGTTTTGGACATGTGTAGTTCGTAGATTTTACATTATCTTTCCATTTTATTTAAATCGTCAAATAATGATGTCATCGCTGCATCATTATTATGTCATAAATAATTTAATTTATTTAATGTCTAAAAATAATAACAAAAATACTATGATGTAGTAAATAGTTCTAGATTTCCAATGACTATTTATAATCAAAAATCTGATCTTTATAACCCCATGTAAAAATTGTTTTCGTAAAACATCTCTTGTTTCTGTCATTTTTACTTTAACATTTAATAAAAAGTTATTTATGTCATTTCCAAACCAAAGTGTCTCCATGGGGTCACCAAGTTGACCCATGGCTTATCTTGGTCGGCCATGACACAACCAATATGGTTGGGACATGTTTCTAGGTCATTTCCTATTATTAAAGCATTATTTATACCTTAAACTACCCTAATTACCACTAATCGCGATTAAGAACTTTATAAGGTACTATTCACCAAAAAATTATTATAATCGCATTGAACCACATTTTACTTCTTAATGACGACCATTTATGTCGGATTTTCAAAATTCAATACACATTAGTGGTAAACTTTCATTTAACTGAAAAATCAGTTTGCTTGATTACCACTTAGTGGTTTCACTATTTATCAAAAAATGAAGTTTTTCAAAAAATTACCAAAAATTCACCCTATGCTATATTTTATATTCCGAATTCAAAAATGAAGTCTATTTTACAAAATTCAAATCATATAAGTCAAATTAATTAATTTAATAATTAATTCCCGCTGCCAGAAAAATAGCGTGTTTTTACAAAAAAATAAGTATCAAAAGATTGACACCAGTTTAAGTCTAATTTCAAAGTGAAATTGATTACAATGATCACCATTGGATAAATTGGTAAAAATATATTCTAATTTCACTTCAAAACCAATTAAAAACATAATCTAATCATATAAATAAATTAGATTAAAAAGCAGTTTTGTTGTAAAATGCAGTATTTTTCACTATTCATAAAAAAAAGAACATTGTCAGAAAAATACCAAAAATTCACACCAGGTAAATTTTGATGTCCCAATCATAAAGAATAAGTTTATTTTGACAAACATAGTCTATAAAATTGTCAAAATATAGATTCAAAAATGGTTTTCCATCAAAAGGCAGTAAAACAATCTTGTAAGAATATTAGTGTATTCAATGCATAAGATTGTATTTATTTTCATTTTAAGCCTCTATAACACTATCTTAATCATTAATAGACATAGATAAAAATCTCTATTATTAATTACTTACTTGGGATGTTACATCCTTCCCCCCTTTAGAGAATTGCATCCCCGTAATTTATTTACTTATCAAATAAATGGGGGTACTTATCCCTCATTGCATTTTCAGATTCCCATGTTACCTCTTCAATCATGTGGTTTTTCCACAAAACCATTACCTGATGAATCACCTTATTCCGTAACACTTGCTCCCTGTGGTCAAGAATCTGGACCAGTTGTTCCTCATAAGATAGGTTCTCTTCCAGCTGAACTACCTCTGGACTCAAAACATGAGATGGATCTGGCATATACTTTCTCAACATCGAAACGTGAAAAAAATTGTGTATATGAGATAAACTCGGAGCTAAAGCCACTCAGTATGCAACTGATCCAACTCTCTCTAGAATTTCGTATGGTCCAATGAACCTTGGACTCAACTTTCCTTTCTTACTAAATCTCATCACACTTTTCCAAGGAGAAACCTTGAGAAAAACATGATCACCTATCTCGAAAGATATATACTTCCTCCGGTTATCCGCATAACTCTTCTACCTGCTCTGAGCTGTTCTCATGTGTTTCTGAATCAGTTGAACTTTTTCTGCCATCTCATCTACCAATTCTGGTCCCATCAACTTCCTTTCACCCACCTCATCCCAGAAAGCTGGAGTTCGACACTGCTTCCCATATAATGCCTGAAATGGTGCCATCTGTATACTGGAATGAAAACTGTTATTATATGAAAACTCAACCAAAGAAATATGTTGGTCCCAACTTCCCTGATAATCCATAGAACAAGCTCGTAGCATATCCTCCAATGTCTGAATTGTTCGTTCTGACTGCCCATCTGATTGATGATGAAAAGCTGTACTAAAATTTAATTCAGTACCCAACGACTTCTGAAGGCCTTTCCAAAAGTTAAAAGTAAACCTGGGATCACGATTCGATACAATGGAGAGAGGAACTTTATGTAACCTGACTATCTCTTTAAGATACAAACGGGAAAGTTGATCAAGAGAGAAAGTATCTCGTATAGAAAGGAAATGAGCAGATTTGGTCAAGCGATCAACAATAACCCAGATTGCATTATTACCTTGAGATGTCTTCGGTAATCCAACAACAAAGTCCGTGGGTATATTCTCCCATTTCCACTCTGGCACTGGTAAAGGCTAAAGCATCTCTTTCGGTAACTGCCGCTCTGCTTTAACCTGCTGACAAGTCAAACACTTCACAGTAAAATCAGCAATATCTCTTTTCATTCCATCCCATCAGTAATACTCTCGCAGATCTCTATACATCTTAGTACTGCCCGGATGAACTGAAAACGGATAACTATGAGCTTCACATAACAGCTCTTTCTTCAACTGTGAATCACAAGGCACACACAATCTCTTCCCAAATCTCAAAACACAATCATTATCAGTGTTGAATTCAGGCAACTTACCTTTATGAACCAGCTCTACCTTTTTCTGCAACTCACTATCTTTCTTCTGTGCTTGCTTAATTATATCTGATAGAGATGATCTCACTGATACCTGAAACAAAACAGAAGGACTTCCTGCACCAACAACTTCTATGCCAAAGTTCATCAAATCCTTAACCAAAGGATCACGTTCCAAATGCAACATTGTTAATGAAGCATTACTTTTTCAACTCAAAGCATCAGCCACTTTATTTGCTTTTCCCGGATGGTAATGAATTGTACAATCATAATCCTTGATTAATTCTAGCCATCTCCTATGTCTCATGTTTAAATCATTCTGAGTAAATATATACTTTAAACTTTTGTGATCGGTATATATTTCACACTTTACTCCATACAAATGATGCCTCCAAATTTTTAAAGCAAAAACAACAGCAGCTAATTCCAAATAATGTGTAGGGTAATTTACCTCATGAGTTTTCAACGTCGTGAAGCATAAGCAATTACCTGATCATTCTGCATTAGGACGCAACCAAGTCCTTTCAATGAAGGATCACTGTATATAACAAACTCACCATTCCTGGAAGGTAGTGCCAAAACTGGAGCATTCACCAATCTTCTCTTCAATTCCTGAAAACAATCATCACATTCTCTTGTCCAGATAAACTTAACACCCTTCCGAGTTAGCTTAGTCATTGGACAAGATAACCGTGAAAAATTTCTAACAAACCTTCGGTAATAGCCCGCCAAACCAAGGAAGCTACGAATCTCGATTACATTTGTGGGTCTTGGCCATTCTTCCACAACTTTTGTTTTTGCAGGATCAACAGTTATTCCATCTTTAGAAACAATGTGACCAAGGAAGGAAATTTTTTGCAACCAAAACTCACACTTGCTGAATTTCCCATAGAGTTTCTTTTGTTTTAAGGTTTGCAAGATAACCCTTAAATGTTTTTCATGCTCCTCTTTACTTTTAGAAGACACCAAAATATCATCAATGAAAACCACCACAAACATATCCAAGAACTCATGGAAAATTCTATTCATTAAGTCCATGAATACAGCAGGTGCATTGGTTAGCCCAAAAGGCATCACTACAAATTCATAATGGCCATATCTCGTACGGAACGCGGTCTTCGGAATATCTTCCTCCTTTACCTTCAGCTGATGGTACCCCGATCTCAAGTCAATCTTTGAAAAAAACTGAGCTCCCTGGAGCTGATCAAACAAATCATCCATATGAGGCAAAGGATATTTGTTCTTAACAGTGATATTATTCAAGGCTCTATAATCATTGCAAAGACTCATAGAACCATTTTTCTTTTTAACAAATAAAACAGGAGCACCCCATGGTGATATGCTAGGTCTAATGAAACCATTCTCTAATAAATCTTGCAATTGCTCCTTCAACTCTAAAAGTTCAATTTGTGCCATTCGATAAGGGGGTTTTGTAATTGGCTTAGCATTAGGAACTAAGTCAACTGTAAACTCAACTTCCCGATCTGGTATTACTCCAGGAAACTCATCAGGAAAAACATCAGGATACTCATTTACCACTGGAACATCATTAATCTGAACAGTTCCTTTATTTTCAACGACGTGTGCAAGGTAACATTCATTTCCATCTTTTACAAGTTTCTCGGCCTCTTGATATGTTATCAAAAGTAAGGGTTCATTCCTGTAAACAAACTGAAAGTCTTTCTGAAAAGAAACTTCTTTAGCTCTACAGTCAATCTTAGCATGGTAAATAGAGAGCCAATCCATACCCAAGATAACATCAAACTCTACTAGAGGTAGAACAATAATGTTTGCAAGTAGGTTCTTTCCACAGATAAGGATATGAAGAATCTTATAAATTCTTTTTTCCTCGACACTTCCCCCAGGTGTTTTTACTAAAAGTTCAGGAATAATTTCTTGAGATGGTATTCCCATTTTACTAGAAAAGGTTTCAGAGATAAAAGAATGTGTAGACCCCGAATCAAACAACACACTGGCATAATCTGAAAAAACAAAAAAGTACCTGATAAAACTTCATTTGATGGTCCAACATCTGCTGAAGTAGTTGCAAAGGATTTTACCAGCCCTTTCTGCTTGTAGTCTAACTGCTTCCCATCACTCAAGCTCTTTGTCGGACACTCGTTTTCATAGTGACCCATCTCATTGCACTTATAAAATTTCACTAACTGTAAATAAAATTTGTTCTTACCTTCACCTTGATTCTTTTCAGTGTAATCACGAGCCTTATGTCCCATCTTACCACATCGGTAGAACTTCCCAGAATTCAGAAGAAATTCCCCAGCATGCCTTTTTCCACATTTATCACAAACTGGAAACTTAGTTCTCTTACCATCAAACTTTTTTAAAGAATTCTTACCTTTCTCCTGCCACCTCGGCCTCTTCTTCTGCTGGTTGTTATAGAAAACTTGGTCATCGACAAACTCCATTTCCACCTTCTCAGCACATCGAACAAGCTTTTCATAACTTTTAATCTCACGAGAAGCTAATTCCCTTCGGTATTTTGGCTTTAATCCTGAGTAAAAACGATTGATTTTACTATCAAGGTCCCGGATAAAATTTGGAGCATACCTTGCCAATCGAGTGAACCTTTCTTCATAGGCAGCCACTGAGTCTTCCTCTGGCCTCAATTCCAAGAATTGGTTTTCCATCCTAAGTCGAACAGCCTTAGGAAAATACATCTCAAGAGACATACCTTTGAATTCATCCCAGTCAAGAGCATCAATCTCATCGGCATCCCTGATATTTTTAACCATAGACCACCACTGATCTGCTTCACCCTCCAAACGGTAAATAGCAAGACTAACCTTTTGATTGTCTGAACACCCCATGACATCAAAAATCTTCTCCAGTGCTTTAATCCACCCTTCAGCTAGCACAGGGTCAGATGATCCTCTGAATGATGGTGGATTTTGCCTCATGAAATGTTCCACCACTGACATGTTCCTCTGCGGTTGTTCTGGCTGATCTCGTGCATGGATACCACCGCCATTTATCGCTTGATTCAACTGCACCATTACTGGAACAAACTGTTCAGATCCAATTCCGACCATCTCAGGATGCTGATTCGGAAGGTTATTTCCTTTTGTATGCCTTCCTAGCACTGCTTTCCTATTTCCTCTGCGGAAAACCATTCTGAACAAATATGTCTTAGATGAAGAAACATGGTAATCTTTAAATGCTATATCATTTCGAAAAAGAAAATATTTTTGGATAATCATTTAATAGAATTCTAACTCATAAAGTTATCTAAACCGACCATTGATACCAACTATAAGGCCCCAGCCTTAAACCTTACTTAATCTTGAGTTATTACAAGATTACACATTGAGGATCTTTTCGGGTTTAGAGTTTTAGAGAATTAGATCATAAAACTTGCATTACATTCCACATATAAACAAAGTGGTTACATAAAGATATTATTCTTCATTCCCATCAATGGAAACACATTTAAAATAAAACATGGATTATTTCTTGACACATCCTTGACTCTATCATCTTATCATGTACCTTTCCCTTGACCTATGAAAAACATTTCAAAAACTTGGGATGAGCATAAAAACTCAGTATGGGTTATAAAAAATCATGGAAAGGAAACATGAGTTCATATATACATAAGAATGAAATCATACTTTACCCATAAAACATAGGCACTTTAACATACCTCATAAAATCATGAATAAATCATAGAAATCATAAGACATAAAGGTAACTTGGGGCACTCATAAGATTCTTACGTAGGGAGTAACCCTCTTGGTTACGTTTGGAATACCCATCATAGTATATTCCCTAAATCTCTTCAAAGAAACCTTAACGTTTCACTCCTTCGCGTTACCCAATGCATTGGAGAGCTATAACGGGCTCACCCGCCCTTATTTTATCATGGAACCACCCGTTTTCATAATAATGCCCAAGAACCATAACATAATTATATCACAAAAACATGCATAAAGGTAACATAAAATTTCCACATTTCAATCACGAGATATCAATACAACACATTGATATAAAAACATTATGAAAACCATTTTCAATACCAAAATAAAAGAAAATTAAAACATGGTATTTATTTTTCTTTTAAAAAGAAGGTATGGCTTGTAGAGGAAGCCGAAACTCAAATAACGGTCACGATGGCGGAGAAGTCGTTGTCTCCGCATACGTACGAAAAAAACATTCCCTTTTGTCGTTTAGTAAACACTTTGTATAAAAAAGATTCTGTTTGAATAAACGTAAAATTCAAAGGGGCTTATACACCATATAAAAGAAAGTTGTGTATAAAATAAAATATTCCTCAATGAAAGGAGATTGAGACGAAGTCCCATACCTCGTATCCGACATGACCCGACCGTTATTTAATATTCTGAATAATAAACTTGAGTTAATCTCTACTTGCTTATGAATCTTTTTCAAGTTCATTATTCCTTTTATACCATGTTATGAACATCATGTAATCAGTTATGTTAATAATGTTCATTTTGTCGGTATTTGGTTCTTAAGTCAAAAATAGACTTCTTACACTTACATGTTGTTAATTTGGTCAAAGGTTCATTATATCCTGAATGGTATTCATGATGTAGATATCATATATGTCATATATATCCAGTACATACTTGCATTTATAATATTACATAATCATTTAGAGGTAAGAAATGAAATGCACCGTTCATGGAGACGGTAAGACGTACGTACGCATGAACGCTACTTTCATTTCTATTTCGTATTTTATAGAATGGAATCATAATTATATAAAGTTATATTATAATTAAAGTATAATATCATATATAATATCATAGTTCCATCCTTTATATGTCCCACATATGGTATTTAACGAATCAAATCACTTTCAGGGGGCGGTAGTCCGCACTTCCTAAAATGAAGATATCGTGTTTACCCATAATGGAAACCATAAAGGTATGACCAAAATGAAAAAAAAGAAGCTTAAGGAAATCATAAACATATTATATATCATATATAAAAATATTTACATCATAATGGCCACCTTTGAAGGTGTTAAATGAGTATTGAACAATCATCGTTTCGGGAGGCAGAATTTCGCCATCCACGGAAACCGTATGTTCTTTAACCATTTGATGTAGTTGTGTGAGTGTGTAGGTAAAATATATCTTATAACAAAATCCTAGTATATTGAAGATACTGGTTTTGTTACAAAAGAAGTAAATAAAAATAGTTTAGGGGGTTGGAGAAGCAAAATAAAACAAATAAACATGAGAGAATGAGTTACCTTAAAAAGTGTAACTCCTTTTGATTTGAGCCTAAAGGCTTCCTTTGAAAGGATTCTGCCCAAAGGGAATTCTCTAGGATGAGGAGAGGGATGTGGAGAGAGTAAATGGGAAGGGGTTGGCCGAGCCAAAGGCTTGAGTAGTGTTTGAAATGAGGTAGAGTTGGGGGCCTTTTATAAGAGGAGAGGAGGGGCACTTTTGGAAAGTAAAGAAATATTACTTTATTTGAAAATGTGTTTCGGTTTCAAAAGGTCCCACATTGATATAATTCGTGGATAAGGTGATAAGCCTTCGAAATCCACTCATCCAATAAGTTTTGGACATGTGTAGTTCATATATTTTACATTATCTTTCCATTTTATTTAAATCGTCAAATAATGATGTCATCGCTGCATCATTATTATGTCATAAATAATTTAATTTATTTAATTTCTAAAAATCATAAAACAAATACTATGATGTAGGAAATAATTTTAGCTTTCCAATTACTATTTATAATCAAAAATCTGATCTTTATAACCCCATGTAAAAATTGTTTTCGTAAAACATCTCTTGTTTGTGTCATTTTTACTTTAACATTTAATAAAAAGTTATTCATGTCATTTCCAAACCAAAGTGTCTCCATTGGGTCCCCAAGTTCACCCATGGCTTGTCGTGGTCGTCCATGACACAAACAATAAGGTTGGGACATGTTTCTAGGTCATTTCATATTATTAAAGCATTAATTATACCTTAAACTACCCTGATTACCACTAATCGCGATTAAGAACTTAATAAGTTACTATTCACCAAAAAATTATTATAATCTCATTGAACCACATTTTACTTCTTAATGACAACCATGTATGTCGGATTTTCAAAATTCAATACACATTATTGGTAAACTTTCATTTAAGTGAAAAATCAGTTTGCTTGATTACCACTTAGTGGTTTCACTATTCATCAAAAAATTGAAGTTTTTCAGAAAATTACCAAAAATTCACCCTAAGCTATATTTGATATTCCGAATTAAAAAATGAATTCTATTTTACAAAATTCAAATAATATAAGTAACATTAATTAATTTAATAATTAATTCCCCCTGCCAGAGAAAATAGCGTGTTTTTACAAAACAATAAGTATCAAAAGATTGACACCAGTTTAAGTCTAATTTCAAAGTGAAATTGATTCCAATGATCACCATTGGATAAAATGGTAAAAATATATTCTAATTTCACTTCAAAACCAATTCAAAACATAATATAATCATATAAATAAATTAGATTAAAAAGCAGTTTTGATGTAAAATGCAGTATTTTTCACTATTCATTAAAAAAAGAACATTGTCAGAAAAATACCAAAAATTCACACAAGGTAAATTTTGATGTCCCAATCATAAAAATAAGTTTACTTTGACAAACATAGTCTATAAAATTGTCAAAATATAGATTCAAAAATGTTTTTCCATCCAAAGGCAGTAAAACAATCTTGTAAGAATATTAGTGTATTCCATGCATAAGATTGTATTTATTTTCATTTTAAGCCTCTATAACACTATATTAATCATTAATAGACATAGATAAAAATATCTATTATTCATTACTTACTTGGGATGTTACAAAAAATACACATAACCATGGATATTATACTAGTCAAATAATTACATGGACTATCAATTAGTAGCATCATAATGAATGAATGAACAATATAACACATCTAAATCATCTTGTTGAGGCCTTATCCAAGACATATAAAAATAAATGTTTATGGAATTTTCCAAATCAATATATGAAAATAAATTTGCAAAGCCTCACGCAAGTCCATATATGTTTTGTCACATGAGACCTACTGATGAATCTAAGGTCTACAGAAGGCATTGCCCATCAGAGGCTAAGTCCATATAATTATTCATATGAATTGGGTGAAATATAGAAAATATAAATATGTGAAATGTAAATAAATTTTCCCATTTAGTGAACATTATCACTAACCATTCTGATAAATATTGTGAATTGCATTGAGATAGTATATACATAGTAAAAATGTTCATAAAACCATTAATAAAATATGGTGGATGATATCATAAAATAACAATACCAATTAATAATAATATTTAATAATGCGTTTTAAAATATATGAAAATAATCTACTAAAATCATTAAGGAATTCATGAGAGAAATTAACATTTTACTTTGAAAAGAAGTGTTCTTTTGAAAAATCCTTTGTATTTTTCATAAAATCATATTGTAACATTAATATCACATTAAATAAAATAGAGGGAAAATTAAATTATATTTGAGGCATAAGTGATTTCCAAATGAAGTGAAACAATGTGAAAATAGTTTTTACGAATATTTAGAAATTTCCACCTTAGTGCAATTTGATGGAAATATAAAATTATCTTTAAAGAGGAAAAAGAAATAAATTTTTTAAAAACCATAAATGTCATAAGATTTTTTTTCATGACCATAGTAGTGGTTTTATAAAAATAATAGTTTCTTAAAACAGATTATGGAGTGTACATTAAAATGGGTAAAAAATTGGGATATTCCCTTTAATCAGGCTTACTTATTAGTAGAATTGAAAATAGATCCTTATAAAATCATGTATGTCCCATTAAATAAGGATGAAATGATTTGGAAGAATTATTTTTTACATATACATATAATTTATAATTAATATATAAAAATTAGGAATAATAAAATGGTGTTAATGTGGGATAAAGTGTGACCCTAATAAAAAATGGTCGTTTTGGTAGAGTCTCTTACCTTACATCTGAAAGGGTTCTGTACTTATACATAACAAACTAGATAATCAAATTAAATCTATTAGTTAGTTAATTCGGATGATTTTATTTTATTTAGTATAATTTTATTATGTTCATTTATTTCCATTATTATGAGTTATAATATATAATTTTACCATTCAGGAGTGTTCCTTTCCTTAGTTTTGTTGATCGATTTATTTGTATACATCTATTAAAAATCATGTAAAATTGGAATAATATGCCAGAATTAAAATTATATCGTATTAATGAAATTGCATAATATTATATGGCCTTATATATAATTTTATCCACATGTGAGTATGATTAATTATTTAAAACATTAATGATAATCATTTAGATTATTTGGTTCTTTTATCACCAAGAACTAGTTTTTTCGTTTATTAATATAATATAATATAATATAATATAATATAATATATAATGTTTATAGAACATTAAATAGATTTTAATAAATATATTATAATCATTTTTCTCTACAAAAATGGTTTTATATCCATCCTTGAAGGAATTGTTAGAAAATTCAAGAATCATCGTCAATGAAGGTGGTGTATCGACACATCACGAACGTCATTTTATTTTTAAGGGAAATACCATGAATAGAAAATACATTTTGGTACAGATTTCATTAAAATAATAAAATTATAGTATATATAATTTACTAGAGTTTTCATGAATGGTTTTATAGAGTAGTTAAGGAAATTATTAGAATAGAAATGAAATTTAATGAATATAAAATAACGTAGTGGATTTACCTGTTGAATTCTTTACCTTGAAAACCATGTCATAGAACCACGAAATGGAATTTTTTTAAGATTAGAATGACCATAATTTGGGTGAGAAGATTGGGATACTAAATCAGCACAATATAATCAAACTTCATGGATTTTGAGGGGTCAAAAAAGGAGTGGTCAGTGGTGGTTTTTATTGTGGATGATAAGGGTGTTATTTGAATATTTTATTCATTCCATTATTATTTTGACACAATAATAAGAATTGTTGAAGAATTGTCACTAAATATATTATAATAATTGAGATTTCAACAATATGGTTATTAAATCAACAATGTATCAGGGGATATTATATTTATCTTATAATGTATTTATACCATAAATAACCATATTTTACTATTCACCAAAAATCAGGTATTTTAGAAAAATCCCAAAAATTGACCATACCCATTTTTAAATAATTATAACATAAAAATGAACTCTATTTTATAAAAAAATTCAATTAGAAAAATTCAATTTTTAAATTAAATACTCATTTAATCGGAAAATATTTATTTTAATAATATAACTATTTGTAAGACAATTTTGAAAATTAATTAAATTCTCATAAAACTAAATAATTATCCTAATAGAAAAATATTAATTTATGAATCAATTTTATGATAATAATTTTTTAAATCATAATATTAATTACAAAATTGTAAATAAACATTTATGTTTCACAAAAACACGAATACTTAATTTATTGTTTTTAAAACATTTTATAAAATATTTCATGACATAAATCTACCATATTTTCATTTATAAGATACCAAAATTTTATTAATATTTTAATTAGTGGTTTTAATATGAAAATCATAAATAAAATGTTAATATAATAAAAATTACACATTTATAAAAATCAGGATTTTTCATTATTCACTAGAAATTAAATATTTTAAGAAAAATAACAAAAGTACACAATAATATAGTTTCTAAATTCCGATTTTAAAAATTAAGTTTATTTTTTCAATTATAATATATAAAATGTAAAATATTAGTTTTATATTAAGTGATCCATTAAAATGCTGTAAAAGTGTCCCAAGAAAAAATAATGTCTTTTATGCATAAAATTGTGTTTATTGTTATATTATGTATATAAAACATATTATTTAAATTTAAAAACAATTAATTGAATATGTAATAACTAATTTTCAGTAATATCTTTCAATGATAGTGTTTAATTTAATTTATTAACAAATAATTCCATTATGTTAATAGATAATGTTTTTTATAAAAAACATGACATGTATGTTCAATTAGTTTTTTGTTTTCACATAATATTAATTACAGATTGATGAATTAATTTTATAATAAATTTTCAACTATATTTTCATAATTTAAATAATATCTTTAATTCCCCCAATTCTAATGAATATGAAGTAACTATAAAAATAATCATCCGTTTAAGGCTAGTGTTTTGTGTAATGTACACCATTAAAGATGATAACATAACATAAAACAATTGAGTGTTACATTAGACCCTCCTTAAATAAATTGAATCCTAAAAAGTTAATGTTTTAGTTAAAAAAAGTAAGGTTTGATACATGAAAATTGATTCATCAAAATTCCGCATCATGAAAAGGGTTCATTAAACATTCTCTTAAAAAGAGTTAAAGAGCAATGTGAAGGTCACTACAAAACTAGGAATCCATAATGGAATAAAATTCATGAAATTATAGTCAGGGATGAGAAATAAAACTATCATGATCTTATGGAGAGTGATTGATGATATAGTCATTATAAATTGTATAATCAGAGAACCATAAAATTTTTATTAACTAAAAGACCAATGATGTTTTAGAAAGAAAAGTAAACATATTATTTTTTTGTTTCAATTTCCGTTTCATAGAGTTGGCGTTTTCCTTTACTATCAAGAGAATCACTTGATAAAATATACTTACATAATTCCTTCAAATGTCATAATACCATCCTGTGGTTGTTATTTAATCAATTTTCACATCATCCATTACACCTTGAAAAGAATGTTCAAAATTTCTTTTCACGCCTAAAGAACATTTAATGAACCATGTGGTATTTAATTAATACCTTTAACATTTAAATTTTTACCAAAACTAACCAGGTTTGCATACATAACCAAATTCTACTAATTTCTAAACTCTAACATGATCCATTCTAAACATAAATAATCTTAAAACTCATCTCAAACATGTGTGTCCACAATCAACATCAAAAAATGTAGAAGTAATTTTATTAAATTTACAAAATCAACATAACATAAGATTCTCTAGATAATGTAGCTCTCAATCTCATATATCAAAAATATATATACCTTGAACACCTTAAACACATAAAAAAACATGAATGCTTCTAATTCTGTAAAGAAGAATTATAGAAGTACAATCCGTTTATATCTCATGATTATTATAAGATGAATATAATAACATATTTAAATAATCTTTTATAAATAATTCATTAATTATTCCAATATGAATATATTAACCACATAAGATTGACCATGATCCCTTTTATTTTTTTGAGGTGTATTTACTTGATGCTCAGGAAATTCATTTATGTAGTTCCACAACTCCATACAGTTAAAATATTACACATTTATAATTTTTTTCTTTAACGTATATTCATGAGCTTGGTAACATTTATCTTCATACTTATACCAAATCCCAAATCACTTCAAGAACACATCATGGTGTTTTTTCCCACAATTATCCCATGTGGTAAAATACATATTTCCCTTTTTCCCTTCATCTATCTCTTTATCTATCTTTTTCTTCTTCTCTTTCCATCCCTTAACTACATAATATTTTGAGAATTATTTCTCTATCTTGATAGCACATGATATTATATCCCCTTATTATGATAATTCATAGGAAAATAATGTCATTCATAGAATTTTCTTAAGACAATAAAAGAAACGATCAATCCTTTTCTTTGGATTTTTTATGTAGTCTGAGGCATTCTATTCTAACCATGTAATGTTTGATTCATACATAGAAACTATTCCTCATTTTTTGGAATCAATAATTCCCTCTCCATAACCAATCATTGTTCGCGAGGGAAATATTTTCCGATAAAATTTTCCATAAAATCATTACACTCCCTTTTCTCGATTTCTTCCTCCTTATTTTTTTTTGAATTAATGACCTACATGGATAAAAATATCATAATATATGATAATCTGCAATGATAAATTTCTCCCATTATTACTTCCCAAAGTAATAACTATCTCTTCTATGGAACTTATTGATTTCTACGATACAAATGGTTTTTTAGTCCAATTGAATTATGAATGTTATTATCTAATGAAGCGGTCTAAATTTTTTACATCGCATTATGTATTTGGATTCTCCATTTATGTAGGTTTATTCCTCATAATCTGAGTCTATTGTCCCAATATAGTTAACTGTTTTATAGCTCCATTTTTATATCTAGCTCCATTATCATTACATTTCATTAGAGTAAAATCCCTTCATGAGATATATTCATTGATATTATTTTCATTCCTTCCCCTGGGGTCCATTTATAAATAATGTAATATACTAAATTTGGTTATAATGAATAATTACGAACTATCAATACACATAACATAAAATGTAAATTTTTCCATAGTTAATCTCGTAATCATAAATATGGTTTCTTTAGGGGAATATATTATTTTAAACCCATAATTGTGGATTGTAAAAAAATTTGATTTACCCTAAGCATATCCCCTAGGATTTTCAAAATAGTTTTATATGAAAGCGTATTTTCATATACCAGGTTATGCCAAGATAAGCCTAAGACACCTTGTTGGAGTTTTTACACCTGAGTAGATTTGTGTTAGATCCACATCCACATGTATCTTCTAAATAGGGTTGTATTTCAAGGAAGACCCACATAGTCACTAGATTACCAAATTATAGGATGTTATTCTATGAGTTTTCTCAAACTCTATATTAGGGTTTTTTTCCCTCATCTATGTTTCCAAAATCTATTTTCAAAATATTCTAATAAGAATGATCTTATAAAAAATGTAAATACCCTGACACTCATATCTTGAAATAAATTCCTTACATAATTACATTGGTACTATAAAGAGGACATCACATCCTAAATGACTGAATAATTTATATTCTTTGGAAAACTAGAGACAAAAATATATTTTAAATTAAAAATTATATTGAAATAGAAAATTGTAACTCCATTTAATACATCTATAAATTCTTATATTAACCTATCATGACATTTATAATATAAATCTTTGCATCCTGTGGAAAAAATTCATATGAAATGGGTGAGCTCAAATTCCCAGTATGGGAAAGTAGGACAACATAAGCTATCATAAATAAAAATAAACATTAACACACTGTGAATAACTAAAAAACATGTTATTAAAACAAAATAATGAGTATAATATAGTAGGATTGAAATCTGATTAAATAATTCTATATATAATCACATGAGAATGAACATAACCATGGATATTATACTAGTAGAATAATCACATGGAATATCAATTACTATTATCATAATAAGGGAATACATAATATTATACATCTAAAACATACCTTTGAGGGATCAGTTAAGACATCAGAAAATAAATGGTTAAGGCCTCGGCCAAATACATATCTGAAAATAAATGGCAATGGCCTCAACTAACTTCATATATGTTTTGTCTCATGATACATATCCATGCATCGATAAGTAATATAGGGTATTCCTATCACATATTGAGTTCAATGCATTCCTTATTTTAATTGGGTGAAACATAATAAACATATATATATATATATGAATTGTAAATTATATTTCCCAACCAGTGACCATAATCATTAACCATTCTAAATAATATGGTGAATGGTATCAGGTTAACACATAAACAATCAAGATCATTATAATTAATTTAATATAATATCAGAGAAAATATAAAAAAATCCCAATTAAGGATAATATTTAAAATATTTTGATTATAGAGGTGAAAATAATATAATAAAATTGTTGAGAAATTATTAAGAGAAATATACTTTGTTGCTTTTGAAAGAAGATTTCTTTTGGAAAATCATTTGTATTTGTTAGGAAATCTGATGCAAAAATGTATATCATAGAAAAGAAAAATAAGGGACAATGAAATTTTTTTTTGGAATAAATTATTTCTAACAAAAGTGAAAACATTAAAAAATTGTTTTTATGAAACATTATAATCGCTCAGTATTAGTGCGATTTAGTGGAAAATATAAAAGATTCTTAAAGTTGACAAAGGAATAATTTATTACATAAAAAATAAAATATATAAAATAGTATTTATTGATAAAAAGTATTATTCTAGAGAAAATTGGTTTCTTAATATATATTATTGCGTGAACCTGAAAATGGGTATGAAATTGGGAAGTTCCCTTCATTCATGGTTGCTTATCTAGAAGAATTGAAAACAAACCTTATAAAATCATGGTTTTCTCTTCAAATTTTCATGTAATGATCTAGATACATGATTTTAGAATAAATTAATATAATTTATAATATTTTAATAAAAATAAATAATAATTCAATTTTGTTAAAGACAGAGAAAGTGTGATCCAAATGAAAAATGGATGTTTATGTAGATTCACTTTCATTGTGTCTGAAACCATTATACACATGAACATTACATCATGGATAATAATGATAAATTAATAAATAAATTAATTAACTATTATTACATGTATTTGATTTATTATAATATTATTATCTTCATTTATGGCCTTTTATTAGTTATATGATACAATTTTCTAGTTTAGGGGCACTATTTTCCTTGGTTTTCATGAATGGTTTACTTGAATACATGTATAGAAAATCATGTAAAATTAGAATACTTATACATAATTGAATATATATTTCATAATTTAACTCTAATAAAATTATATTATCTTATATATTAATTTTTTAAAGATGTCAGTAAGATTTATTAGATAAAATGTTAATGATACAAATTTTGATTTTTTGGATTTTTTATCATCACAAAATAGATTTGTTTCATTAATCAATATCATGTATATATAATGGTTAGAAAACATTATATGTTCTATAATAAATATATTATAATATTTTTTCCCAAAATAATTGTTTTATGACCATCCTTGAAGGTGGTACTAGAAAATTATATAATTATCATCCACGATTGGGGTGAATCAACGCCTCATAAATGACGTTTTAATTTTTTTTTAAAGTTGAAGAGAGAATAATTGATTATGGATATTATTTTATTATAATAAAATTCCAATATATATAGGATACTTAAGTTAACATTCATGTATGGATAATAGAGGTAATGAAATGATAAGAAAATTAAATTGAATTAAAAGAAAATAAAAGAACGAAGGAAATTTATGTATTAAATTCATCACCTTGAGAACAATCTCAATGAAAATTTAAATGATCTTTTGGTGATACTTGAAATACCATTTAATGGGGTAGATGTTTAAGGATATTAAATTATATGAAAGTAAACAAGCGAAAAATATTTTTTGGTGTGAGGATAATGGGTGGTATTTATAATGTAGACATGCATGTTTTTAATATTGTATTGTTTTTGTTTATTATCATGGTGATTGACTAAAAATACATTGGAAATTATCATAAAATATATTAAAATAATGATGTTGACATTGATATTAAGGTTATTACATCAACAATTTCTCAATGACTTTTTTCTATTATATAAGAATTTATACTCAAAATAATTTTATTTTACTATTCACAAAACTTTAGGTATTTTAGAAAACTCCCAATAATTCACCTTATCCTATTTTATAGTTATATAATTAAAAAATTAACTAAATCTTATGAAAATAGTATTCTAAATATGATAAATTCAGTTTTTAATTGAAATTATCATTTACTCAAAAAATATCAATTTTAATATTATAATAGTTTTTAGGACACTTTGAAAAGTTAATTAATGTCACATATAATTATATAATAATAATAAGATAATATAATTTTAATTAATGATAATATTTTATAAAAAGTAAATTTTATTTTAAATCAATATATTAATTATAAAATTATAATGAAACATTTATGTTTCACAAAAAAACCATATTTAATTTATTGATTTAAAAAACTTTTATTTACATATTCTATTATTTAAATATAAAATATATTCATTTATAAGATAACCTAATTTTATTTATAATTTTATAGTTGAAGTTACTGCTCAAATCATAAATAGACTATCAATATAATGAAAATGACAGTCTTAAAAAATCGTGATTTTTCATTATTCACTAGAAAATAATTTTTTTAGAAAAATAAAAAAATAAACCCTAAGGTAATTTTGACAATAAAATTTTAAAAATTAATTTTAATTTGTTCAACAGTATAAATGATAGTTTCAATATTTAGTTTCCAAACAGGTGTGTGATTAAAAGGCAGTAAAACTATCTTTAGAAAAAATATTGACTTTTATTCATAAAATAACATTTTTATTTTATTAAGCCTAAAAAACTTATTAGTTGAATTTAAATAATCATTTAATTTGTGAAATTTAAATATTTGTACTATATATCAATTATAATGTTTAATTTAATTAATTTACTTTTAATTCCAGTACGGTAATAAAAATAGTTTTTTTATAAAAAAACATCTTGTATGTTCAATTAATTTTTAATTTAATTTATAATTAATTTTTAACTAAAGAATTAATTTTATAATCATGTGTAATATATATTTTAATGATCTAAATGATCAATTTCAGTCCATCAATTCCAATGTCTAGGAGATATCTATCATAACAATCATTTTTTGAAGATTTTTGTTCTGTGTAAAGTACACTATCAAGGAAGTTAAATTTAAAAAATACATAACATAAAATTTTGTGGTGATAAATTCTACCATATATCAATAAATTTTTTCCTCACAACTCAAAATTTTAATTAAAAAATAATGTTTCAAAATTGTAAAATTTTTTGTAGAAATACCACATCATGAAAAGTGTTTTAAAACATTATCTTTAAATGTTGTAAATAGAAATGTGAATTTCTACACCAAAATAGGACTCCGAAATAAGAGAACATTCATGAAATCATAATCATGGAAGAGAAAGTCAACAATCATGTTTTGATGAATAGTGATACATAACATGGTCATCAGAAAATAATAAATTGTTTATTGGTAAAATAAACATTCATGTTTCCGAATGGAAAGTTAACATATGATGTTTTTGTATCAAAATCTATTTACTATAATCGAGGGTTTATTTTATTATCCAGAGAATCACTTGGGAAAATAGATATTCTTGATTCTTTATAAGGCCATAATCTTATCATTTAGTTGTTCTTCAATTAATTATCACTTCATACCTTACACCTGGAAGTGAATGTTCAAGATATATTTTTCATGCCTGAAGATTTTTTAATGAATCATAAGTCCCTTAAGTCGTTCTTTTGATCCTTATATATTTACTGAAACTAAGAATGATATAATATGTTATCAAAAAATAATAATTTAAAAATTATAACATGATTCATTCACTATGTAGTTAATCTTAAGACACATATAATACTTCTCTGTCCACATTCAATGACAAAATATCTAGTAATAATGTCACTAAATTTACAATGTCAACACAACATAAGATTCTCTAAATACTAAATATTTTAATCCAACATACCAAAATATGAATACCTTGAAATCCTTAAATCCATAATGAAAAAATGCATTCTTCCAAATACATATTGAAGAATTATCAGAATAAATTTCTTATATATCTCATGATTCTTATAACCATTATATTATAATATAATTCTGGAATCCAAAAAAACAAGTAAATTAATTATTTCACTTCGACTCTAGTAATAGCATAGGAATGACCTTGATACCTTATGTTTTTATAATCTATATATCCATAATTCTTGGTATATTCATTTGTGTAGTTCCCCATATCTTTATAGTAGAAAATTATCACATATACAACTACTTTATTCCCACTACATTCATGATCATAGTGACCATTCTCTTCACACTTATAAAAAACTATTATTCCATTCAGGCAAGTACCATGGTGTTTCGTCTGATAATTATCAAAAGTGGGAAAATTTATACATCCTTTTTTACTTTATCCATATCTTTCTCTACTATTCTCTTCTTTTATTGCATTACCTTAATGTCACAAGACATAGATAATTATCTCTCTTTAATGACTGAACATGATAATATATCCTCATATGAAGATAATGTTTGGGAAATAGGTGGACTATATATATTTGGATTCAATCATCAATGAAATGATCCATATTTATATTTAGATTATTTATGTACTATGATTCCTGCCTTTCTAACCATGTAAAGTTGGCATAATAATAATAAACATTGTCCTTTTATTTTTGTCTTAGATTCAATAATTTCATATCCATATCTACTCAATGTTCACGAGAGAAATTTTCATTTATGAAAATTTAATTAAAATATATACATTCCATATTTGAAATATATTCCACATTCTTTTTGTTTTGAATCATTGGAAAATGATTATAAGTATCTCCTAAGACATGATAAACTTCCATGATAACATTCTCCCTTTCATTAATTCCCAAAGTGAGAAATATTATCCTTAATGAACATAACCATTTCTCATTTAAAAATGGTTTTGCAGTCCCATTTAATGATATAGGTTGTTGAATCATGAAGTGGTCTGACATTGTTACACTGCATTGTTCATTTGGATCTTCTATAGAAGTATGGTTATTTCTCATAAACTATGTAAGTTTTCCCAGTGTAGTGATAAGTTGTTCAGCTCTATTTTTTTCTCTAACTCCATCATCATTATCTTTCATGGGAGTGAAATAACTATATGGGATATTTTCATTGACACAGGTTCCATTACATCCATTATAAGGCAATTTTTAAAAAATTGAAAACACTAAATTGGGGCATAATGCATAATTTTGAACTAGTAAGATGCATAACATAAATAAAAAATTAATGCATAGCTAATCTCATAATTATAAGCATGGTTTCTTTGGGGACATAATTTATTTTTAATTTTTCACCATGGTTTGTAAGGAATATGTGAATACTCCTAAGCATATACTTTTGATGTGTCATAACATGTGTGAAAAAAAGCTTATTTGTGTGTGGTTAAATAAAGTCAGGTCTGATGCAACATGTCACAATTATTACCCACAGGTACATCATTGTGATAACCACATCCACATGTATTATCTAGATAGGAATTCATTTCTAGGAAGACCCACACAGTCTCTACCTTATGAAAAAATATGATGTTCTTCTATAATTATCTGTAATGTCTATTTTGGGGTTATGTTCCCTGATATATATTTTATAATTATAGTTTTCAAAATTTCTACTAAACATGCTCTGATAACGGCTATAAATATCATGGCCATAGTATCATGGATCCCATGCTTTACATAATTAAAATGGTATAATGAAGAAGATTAACATCCCAAAGGACTGAATAGTTTAGTATATTTCTAAAACTAGATAAAATCATATGTTTTACATTACATCTTGAAATGAAATAAACCATTATAACTATATTTAAAACATCTATAAAATCATATAATATAGACAAAATTCATTTAAAATATATATTCATGGATCTTGGGGAAAAATAAAATAGGCTAATGTGGTGAGATTAGACGATTAGTAAGGGAAATCAGTAAAGTGGAAGCTATCATAAATAATCATATATATTACAGTTTGGTGAAAAACAAAAAATTCATTCCATTATAATATAATATTAAGAATAATATTTTAGGAGTGAAAGTAGAATGAATAAATCCATAAATAATCACATGATAATGAAACATAGAGATGTATATTCTACTAGTTGAATTATCACATAGACAATAAATTAATAATATCACAATGACGGAATTCATAGTGACATGCATTTAAAATATACCATTGATGCCTCATCCAATACATCTGAAAACAAATAGTTAAGGTGTTGACCAACTCTATATATGAAAATAAATGAAAAGGGCTGCGAACAATTCCAAATCTATTTTTGTATCATAAGACTAATCGATGAATCTAGGGTCTATAGAATGAACCACCCATCACATACTATGTCCAATTAATTCTTCATATAAATGGGGTGGAAGATAAAAAACATTTATATATGAAATATAAATAACTTTCCACAATTAGTTAACATAATCATTAACCCTTATGATTAATATGGTGAATGATATCAATATAGTACATCCATAATCAAACATATCATAAAACATTTAATAAAATATGGTAGATGATATTATAATATATCAATCCTTATTAATAGAAGTCTCTAGCCGTAAACATTACATGATCTTGAGTTATGTAATGAATCCACATTGAGGATCTTTTCCAGTTTAGAGATTTAGAGAATTAGGCTATAACTATTACATTAGATCTAAAATATTAAAATATAAACACTTCTTCCCAGTATCATTTTTTTCAAAAACTAAAAAAGTCTTAAATGAAAACAAGGATTATTTTCTTAATATGAATCTTCTTGAATTCTTCTTTTCTCTTACACTTCCTTACACCCTATGAAATTTTTTTCAGAAACATGGGATGAGAAAAAAAGCTCTGTAAGGGTTATAAAATTAAGAAATAAATCATTAGTCCATCAATACATACAAAACATAATCTCTTTAACACACCTCATGAAATCATCAGATTTATGATTAACACTTATAAATCATAAATCAAAAATATAACTTGTGGAATCCATAACATACTTATGTTGTGGCTTTCATAGATACGTAGGGAGTTACATTTGGAATAACCATCACAGTATATTCCCTAAATATATTTGGATAAACATTAATGTTTACCTATTTCATGTTACCCAATGCATTAGAGAGCTATCATGGGCTCACCTGGCCTCGGTTTATCTTGTAACCACCCATATGAATAAACGATTTCAATGAAATATAACATAATCATGACACATGACCAAGCATAGAGGAAATATAACATTTTAAAATTGAAATCACAATATAACATTTCAATATATTGACATAATCAATCCATTAAAAAAACCATTTTCAATTTCAAAATACATAAAAAGAGTATATTGTATTTATTCTTATTTTAATAACATTTCATCTTGTTAAGAAAGACCAATGTGAAATAATGCTCGTGGTGGTGGGAAGGTCATTTTCACCATGTACGTTAAAAAGAATTTTTTTTTTGTTTTTTAGTAAAACGATACAAAAAAAATAATCCTTTTGAATACAAGTAAAATTAAAATAACTTTAATATAATTTATATAAAATAATTTCGTGTATAAATCGAAGTATGTCTCAATGAAAAGAGATTGTGATGCAGTCCCTTACCCAATGTCCAACATGACTTGTTCATTATTTAATCACCTAAATAATAAACTAAAGTTAATTTATACTTACATAAAAAACTTTTCCATGTTTATTATTATTTCTTTTATATCACTTATTACCATGTTATAAACATTACATAATCATTAATTTTAATAACAGTCGTTTTGTCTATATTTGGTGCTTGAGTCAAAAATGAACTTCTTATAATTACAAGTTGTCCATGTGGTCAAATGACCATTATCTCAAGAATGATATTAATGATTTTGATATCATATATATCATATATATCCAGTATATATATATTTATAATAGTACATAATATTTGGTGATAACAAATGAAATGCAATGTTTATGGAGATGGTATGTCGTACGTACGCATTAACTCTACATTCATTTCTATTTTGTATTTAATAGAATGAAAACAGAATTATACATAGTTATAATATAATTCCAGTATAATATCATATATAACTTCATTAACTCCATCATTTATATGTTTTGTGTATGGAATGAACGAGTCATATCACTTCGAGGGGGCGGTATTCCGCACTTCCTCACATGAATTTATCATATTTAACCAGTATGTAAACTATAATGGTATTATATAAATAAAAAATAAATAATCATAGTGATAATATAAATAAAATATATATCACATATAAATACATTTCTATAATAATGGGCACCATGAGAGGTTGTAGGAGATAATTTAACAGTCATTGTTTCACATGGAAGTAGTTTGTCGTCCACATAAATAGTATGTTCGTATCCATTATATGGATGTGTGTGGAAGTGTAGTTTGAATACTTATCTTAAAAACATCTTAGTATATTTAAGATAATGTAATTGTTATAAAATAAATGAATAAATAGAGTTTAGGGGTTGGAGATGGAAAATAAAAGAAAATAACTTGAGAGAATCTGTTACCTTTAAATCGGGTAACTCCCTTTGGTATGAACAAAAAGTATTTATTGAATTACCTTGTTCCGAAAGTAATGTTTCTACGTGAAATATAGGTAATTTGGGAGCTTATTGTAAAATATGTTGGATGATCCATGGGGCTTGAGAGGTGTGAGTGATGGGTTAGATGTTGCGGCCTTTTATGTGAGGGAATATGGGATCTTAAAGAAAGTTTGAAAGTATTATTTTATTATAAAACAATTTTTGGATTAAAAAGGTACACAATTCCTTAAATTATAATATAAGATGAATATATTTCTAAATAAAATCATCCAATAAAAATTGGACAGGAGTTGGATTTTTTAATCCTTATATTTTTTATTTATCTGTTTTTTACTCTTACCATTTTATCAAGCATTGAACACATTGAGAATAAAAATAATTACCAAAATATGAAAAATATTTTATTAAAGATTCAATAATAAAATTTTATTCCTATGGTAACTATTTTTCCAAATATTAGATGTTTTTAAATTTTAGAATATTGAATAAAATATTTAATATTTTAAAATATGAATTATGTCAATTTGTCCACTATTCAAATCATGACTTTTTAAATATTCATAAAAACATAATTTATTATAAAAAACATTCATTAATAAAAATATAAAATATAAATAACAAACATAAAATTATTTTATTATATCAAAAAAACTAAATTACAATTTTTTAACATTTATAATATCATTTATTTTAATCATTTATTAATGAAGCAATCACTGCATCACCATTGTGTCATAATTAAATTTTATTATATAATGTCTAAAAATTATAAATAAAATACCATGATTTAGGAAATGTTTTTATATTTATAATTAATATTTATAGTCAAAAATATAACTTATATAACACCGTATATTATATGTTTTAATAAATGATATATGTTTATGTTACATTTTCCTTAACTATAAATTAATTTTTATAAAATGTCATTTTCACGTAAAAGTGGATCCATTGGTTCCCAAAATAGATCCATGTATGCCCATGGACAGACATGTATCTTCCAATAGAATTCTGACACGTGTTAGGGTAATTTAATTTTATTATTATATTATTTTTACCCTTATTTACCAGATTTACCCTTTAACCATGGAAATATAATATTAACTCAAATTACAATTCAAAATGTCTAAAAATAATAGATACATATTTACACAATTTTGACCTTCTAAATCCAAATATGGAATGTATTTATTCCTAATTAATAATACATGAGTTTCACAAATTAATTTAAAATTAATTCTCTTTTTCAAAACCAAAAATCGTGTTTTTAATAAATATAACTATCAAAATATTGACACTTTTTTATGTCTAATTTCACTATTAAATTACTTCCAATGACCAAAATCGGATTAAATGGTAAAAATATAATCCAATTGAACATTAAAAACAAAAAAAACAATCTAACTATGTATGTAAATTAGATTAAAAAACAGTTTTGAATTAAATGGCAGTATTTTTTAATACTGATTAAAAATGAACTTTATCATCAAAATACGAAAATTTAACCCAAAGTAAATTTTGAAGTACCTCTTCTAAAAATATGTTTATTTTTTCAAATAGAACATAAAAAAATGAAAAATAATTATTTAAAAGGGGTTCGTCATCAAAAGGTGGTAAAACTACCTTTAATGAATAATAGAGTGTATCATGCTTAAAATAGAATTCATTTTTATTTTAAGACTCTAAAATTTATTTGATAAATGTGAAGACATTTAACAAATATTTATAATCATATTTTAGTTAGGTTTGTTCAGTTTATGCAGTATAATGGTTAGGACTTAACTACAATTTAAAATAATAATATTATATTTTTGTTATTTTTATTTTTCCAGAATGACTCAGCACTGTGTGAAACATAAGATTTCATAGAAACCCATTATTGTGTGTTAGTTATTCCATCGAACATAGCATCCCCGTCGAATTAAAATTAATTTTTATTTCAAAAATATTAATAAATATGAAAATGTCACATTCATTATTTACCTAGGAGATTACATCATTCCCCCCCTTTTATAAAATTTAATCCACGCAATTTTATTCTCTTATCAACTAAATAGTGGTATTTATCCCCCATAGAATTATCAGATTACCATGTTTCCTCTTCAACCATATGATTTTTGCACATAAAATTTACCTGATGAATTAACTTATTCCGCAACACTTGCTGTCTTCTGTCACGAATCTGGACTGGTTATTCCTCATAAGAAAGATTCTCTTCCAACTAAACTACCATTGGACTCAAAACATGAGATGGATCCAGCATATACATTCTGAACATTGAATCATGAAAACATTGTGTACCTAGGATAAAATTAGAGGTAAATCCACTCTGTAGGCAACTGTTCTAACTTTCTCTATGATTTCATAATGTCCAATAAACCTCGGACTCACCTTTCCCTTCTTACCAAAGCGCAACACACTTTTCCATGGAGAAACTTTGAGAAAAATGTGATCACCTACCTCAAAAGAAAGATCCTTCCTCCAGTTATCTTCATAACATTTCATCATACTCTAAGTTATTCTCATGTGCTTTTAAATCAACTGAGATTTCTATTTCATATCTTCTAGAAGTTCTGGTCACATTAACTTCCTTTCACCTACTTCATACCAAATATCTAAAGTTTGACACCACATTTCATATAATGCATCAAATGAATCCATTTGTATACTAGAATGAAAACTGTTAGAATAAGAAAAATGAAAAATATAAGGATGTCAGTCCAAAATTCCCTAGTAATCTATTGAGCAAGCATGTAGCATATCATATAATGTCTTAATTGTTCATTCTGAATACCCATCTGGTTGATGATGAAATGTTTTACTAAAATTTAATTCTGTACCCAACGAATTCTGAAAGCCTTTTCAAAAGTTATTAGTAAACATGGGATCACAATCAGATACAATAGAGATAGGAATTCCATGAAACCTGACAATCTATTTAGCATACAACTGATAAAGTTGATATAGAGACTATGTGTCTCGAATAAGAAGGAAATGAGAAAATTTAATTAATCGATAAACAATAACCCAAATTGCATTATTACTACGAGAATCCTTTCTTAATCACCCAAATAAGTCCATAGATATATTTTCCTACTTCCAATATAGCACCAATAAAGGCTGATGCACCCCTTTCAGAAATTTCCACTCTTCTCTAACCTATTTACATGTCAAAAACATCACAGTAAAGTCGGAAATATCTCTTTTCATTCCATTCCCCCAGTAATACTCCTGACGATCTTAGTACATCTTAGTACTGGTAGGATGAACTGAAAGTGGATAACTGTGATCTTCACATAATAACTCATTCTTCTACTATAGATCACAAGGAATACATAATGACTTCTCAAATCCCAAAATAAAATCATTATCATTGTTAAAATTAGTAAACATACCCATCTAAACCAACTCTATATTTTTATGCAACTCACTATCTTATTTCTATGCATGATTAATTTTATATTATAGAGATGATTTCACTAACACCTGAAACAAAATAGAGGAATATCCTTCATAAAAAATTCCTAATAAAAATTTAATCAAATAGTTAATCAAAGTATCCTTTTCCTATGATAATATGGTTAATGAATGATTTATTTTTTGACTCAAAGCATCATCCACTTTATTTTCCTTTCCTAGATGGTAATGGATAATTCAATCATAATCCTTGACTAATCCTAGCCATATCCTATATATCATATTTAATTACTTTTGAGTAAATTAATACATAAATTTTTGTTGATCATTATATATTTCACACTTAACTCAAAACAAATTTTGCCTCCAAATTTTTAAATCAAAAACAACAAAAGCTAATTAAAAATCATGTGTTTGGTAATTTACCTCATGAGGATTCAGCTAATGTAAAGCATAATAAATTTCCTTATCATTCTATATAAGGACATAGCCAAGTCCTTTCAATGAAGCATCATTATATATAATAAATTCACCATCTTTAGAAGGAAATGCCAAACCTGGAGCATTCACCAATCTACATTTCAATTACTAAAAACAATCATCACAATCTTTTTTCAAATTTCACTTAACCCATTTTCAAGATAACATATTTAGTGGGCTAGATAACCATGAAAAATTTTCAACAATCCTCTGATAATAACCTATTAAAAAAAGAAAACTATGAATCTTGGTTATATATATGGGTCTTGTCCATTCTTCAACAACTTTTGTTTTAGGTGGATCAACAGTGTTTCCATTGTTTTGAAATAATGTTACTAGAGAATGAAATTTGATTTAACCAAAACTCACATATTTTAAATTTCCAATACAGTTTATTTTATTTTATAGTTTTAAATACAACCCTTATATGAATTTCATGTTCCTAAATAATTATGGAATAAACCAAAATATAATCAATAAACAGAACCACAAACATATCCAAAAACATTCAATAAATTCTATTCATAAGATCCATGAATATAGAAGGATCATTGGTTAACCCAACATGCATAACTACAAATTAATAATGTCCATATATAATACAAAACAAAGTCATAAAAATGTTTGCTTCCTTTACTTTCAACTGATGGTACTCCAACCTCAAGTCAATCTTTGAATAATACTGAGCTCCCTGAAGATGAACATATAGATAATCGATATGATGAAATTGATACTTGTTCTAAATAGTGATATTATTCAAGGAACTATAATCAATGCAAAGTCTCATTGAACCATCTTTCATTATAACAAAAAGGACAGGAGTACCCCATGGTGATGTGCTAGGTCGAATGAAACGCTTATCTAATAACTCATGAAATTAATTATTTAACACTAAAAGTTCAGTTAGATCCATTTGATAAGAGGTCTTGAAATTTTCTTATAATCAAGAACAATTTAAATAGTAAATTAAACTTCTCTATTAGATATTCTTCCAGAAAACTCATCAAGAAAAACATCAAGATACTCATTTACCACAGGCTCATCCTTAATCTGAATGGTTCCTTTATTTTCAAAAATATATTCAAGGTAACATTCATTTCCATCTATTAATATTTTTATTACTTTCATGATATGTTATCAAAATTAACAGTTCATTCTTATACACAAAATGAAATTCATTCTGAAAAGAAACCTATTTAACAATATTTTCCATCTTATCATGATAAAAAAAGCCAATCCATACCCAAAATAACATCAAATTATACTAGAGTCAAAACAATAAGGTTTGTAGGTAGATTCTTTCTGCACATAAGGACATGAAGGTCTCTATAATTTATTTTTGTCTCAAAAATTCCTCTCAGTGTTTTTACCATAAGTTCAAGATTCATATATTGAGATGTAATTCCCAATTTATTAGAAAATTTATTAGAAAAGAATTAATGTGTAGACCCGAAATCAAACAACACATTGCAATAATCTAATTAAACAAATTTTGTACCTTATACTACTTCATTCGATGGCCCAACATCTATTGAAGTATTTGTAAAAGAGTTTCACTACCTCATTATACATGTAGTCTAGCTATTTTTCCACAGTTGAGTTCTTTTTTGGACACTCATTTCAATAATGACCCATTTCATTTCACTTTATACATTTTATTGATTGTAAATTAGATTTACGATTAACCTGGTCTTTTTCAGTGCAATTAAAAGACTTATGTCCCATTTTATCACATTGGTAGCACTTAATTTAAATCAAAAGGAATTACCCAATGTTCTTTTTTCTACAATTTTCCCAAACTATAAATTTAAGTTTCTTACCATCATGATTTGTTAAAGACTTCTTCCCATTCCTCTGCAACCTACACCTCTTATTCTGGTGTTTTTCAAAGAACACATAATCATTCGAAAACTCGGTTTCCACCTTCTTCACACATTTAACAAGTTTTTCATAAATTTTGATCTCATGAGAAGATAAATCCATTTGACACTTTGTATTTAATCCTGAGTAAAAATGATTGATTTTACTATCAAGATCTCATTTGAAATTTGGATCATACCTTTCCAGTCGAGTGAATTTTTCTTCATAAGAAGCCTCTGAGTCATCCTCCTACCTCAATTCTAGGAATTATTTTTCCATTATAAGAAAAACCACATTATGAAAATATTTCTCAAGAAACATACCTTTTAATTCATCCCAAAAAAGAGAATTAATATCCTCAATATCCCTAATAATTTTCACTAATGACCACTACTAATCTGCTTCACCTTCACAATGGTAAACAATAGGACTAAACTTATGATGTTTTGAACACCGCATGACATAAAAAATATTCTTGAGTGGTTTAATCCACCCTTCATCTTGTACAGGTTCAGATGATCCTCTAAATAATGGGGGATGGTGGCTAATTAAATTCTCCACTACTGACATATTATTTTGTGGTTGATTTGGATGATCTCTTGCATGGATACCACCACCATTTATAGCCTGAGTCAACTATTCCATCACTGTAACAAGCTTTTCAGTTTCAATTCAGACCATCTTTGGTTGTGGATTTGGAAGGTTTTTTCCTTATTGATGTTGTCCCATCATAGTTTCCATGTTTCCTATATGGAAAACCATTATGAATATAGAAATATCATAGGTGAAGCAACATGTTAATCTAAAATTCTATATCATTTCAATTTTACCATTAATTAATTTATGTATATTGATTTAACATTTTCCTAACTCCTAATGATGTCTAAAATAACCTCTGATATCAACTATATGGCCAGCCTTAAACATTACATAATCTTCAGTTAAGTCAAGAATTTACATTGAGGATATTTTTAGGTTTATAGTTTTATAGAATCAGTCCATAGTTACTAGATTACATTTCAAATATTACAAAGTAGACACTTATAATAAGTGTTAATTCTTTCATAAAATTAAATACTCTTAAATGAAAACCATAATTTCTATCTTGATATTAATCATTTTGAATTATTCCATTTTCATACCCTTCCTTATACCTTATAAAAATCATAAAGTTAACTAGTTTCATCCATAACTTACTTACGTTTTAGATTTCACAGCTATGTACAGAGTTACTTTTGGAATAGCCATCACAGTATATTCCCTGAATCTCTTAGGAGAAACATTAACATTTACCTCTTCCATGTTACCCAATTCATTGGAGACATATCTCGGTCTCACCATCCCAAAGTTTATCATGGAACCACCTATATGTGTAAACAATGACCATGAACCATAACATAATCATAACATACTAACAAGCATAAAGGATAGATAACATTTCCACATTACAAACAAAATATAAAATGTCAATATATTGACATAATTAGTTCATTACCAAAACCATTTTCAATACCAAAATACATAAAAGAGATTATATGGTATTTATATTCCTTTAAAAAACATTTTGGCTTGTTAAGGAAGCCAAATATGAAATAATGTTCATGGCTACGGAAAGGTCATTGTCAATACATACGTTAAAAAGAAACATTATTTTTTTTCATTTAGTAAAATGCTTCATAAAAAATATTCCATTTGAATAAGTCTAAAAGTAAAAGGGGTTTATTGTATAGAATATAATAGAAATTCATGTATAAATCTCCATATGGCTCAATGAAAGGAGATTGAGATGATGTTCCATACCTAGTGTTTAACTTGACATGTTTGCTCATTAATCTCCTAAATAGTGAACTAAACTGAATTTAGTATTTCTTCAGTACATTTTTCAATTTTATTATTCCTTTTATGTCACTTATTACCACATTATAGAAAATACATAATCATTTATGTTAATAACAGACATTTTTTCTGTATTTGGTACTTGAGTAAAAAATGGACTTCTTATAATTACATGTTGTCCATGTTGTCAAAATTTCATTATCTCCATAATGATATTTATGATGTATATATCATATATATCAAATATATCCTGTATATATATATATATATGTGTGTGTGTGTGTGTGTGTGTGTGTGTGTGTATTTATAATAGTATATAAAATTGGGAGATAAGAAATGAAATGCACCGTTCATGGAGATGGTACGCCGTACATACGCATGAATGCTACTTTCATTGGTATTTAATATTTAATGGAATGAAAACATAATGGTATATATGTATATTAAAATTCTAGTATAAGATCATATATAATTTCATTATCTTCATCATTTATTAGTAGCACATATGGCATGAACAAGTCATATCACTTTGTGAGGGTGGTAGTCGACACTTCCTCAAATGAAATTATCGTATTTACCCATTATAGAAACCATAAAGGTATTACATAAAGAAAAAATACATAAACATAGAAAAAATATAAATATAATTTCTATCACATATAAATATAGTTCCATCATAATGGCCACTATGAAAGGCGGAAGGAGATAATTGAACAATCATCGTTTCGTGAGGTAGTAGTTCGTTGTCCACAAAAACAGTATGTTTGAATCCATTAGATGGAGGTGTGATGAAGTATATATATAATAATTCTCATAACATCATCCTAGTATATTGAATATAACTTTTCTACTATAAAATATTTAAATAATGAGAGTTTAGGGTGTTGGATATGGAAAATAAAATAAAATAACATGAGAAAATATGTTACTCTAATATCAGGTAACTCTTTTTGGTTTGAACCAAAATAATTTATTGAATTTCCAAATGCCCATATTAAATATTATAAGTGGAATATTGGAATTTTTTGAGCTTATTTTAGTAGTGGTTTGATGAGCCAAGGGGCTTGAGAGGTGTGAGTAATGGGTTAGAGGTGGTCACCTTTAATTAGAGGGAGGAGGGGATTTTTAAGAATGTTTGAAAATATTATTTTATTATAAAACTATTTTTGATTTAAAAATGTCCAAAACTCTTTAAATTAGAAGAAAAAATTAATATAATTCGAAATAGAATCATCCAATTATAATTGGACAGTTTTTGGATATTTTTTAATCCTTATCTTTTTTATTTAACCCTTTTTACTCTTACTGTTTTATAAATAATTTAACACTTTGAGACTAAAAATGGTTACCAAAACATGAAAATATCAAATTAAGGAGTCAATAATAAAACATTAGACTTATGATAACTATTTTTTCGAATCTTATATTTTTTAAAATTTTATAATATTTATTAAAAAAATTATATTTTAAAATATGAATTATGCCATTTTAACACTATTCATATCATGAATTTTTGAAAATACATAACAACATGATTGATTTGAAAAAACATAATTGATACAAATATATAATGTAACTATAATCTATAAAATTCATTTATTATGTAAAAATAAAAAAAATTATTATAACATTTATAATATCATTTATTTGAATCCTTTAATAATGAAGCAATCATTACATCACCATTGTGTCATAATTAAATTTATTTATATAATGTCTAAAAATTATAAATACAATACAATGATTTATGAAATATTTTTATATTTCTAATAAATAATTATATTTGAAAATATAACTTATATAACACCATATAAAAATGTTTTTCTAAAAGATATATGTTTATGTTACATTTTCCTTAACAATAAATTTATTTTTATAAAATGTCATTTTCACATACAAGTGGCTCCATGGGGTATCAAAATCGAAAAAAGGATTCCCATGGTCGTACATGTATCATCCAATAGTGTTATAACACATTTTAGGGCCATTTAAAATTATTAAAATATTATTTTTTACCCTTATTTACCAAATTTACCCTTCAACCATGATGAATAAAATATTTACTGAAGTTACTATTAATAATGTCTAAAAATAAAAGATACCTATTTGCACAATTTGGACCTCCTGATTCCAAATATTGATTCCATTTTTTTACTAATTTTAAACATGTAAATTATTGATGTTAATTTAAAATAAATTCTCATTGTCAAAACCAAAAAATTGTTTTTAAGAAATAATAACTATCGAAAGATTGACAGCTGTTTATGTCCAATTTCAAAGTGAAATTACATTCAATGACCAAAATTGGATTTAATTGTAAATAATTAATAAAATGAATCTTTAAAACCAAACAAAAGAACAATTTAACTATATAAATAGATTATATTAAAAGGCAGTTTTAAATAAAAATGCAGTATTTATCACTATTCAATAAAAAATGAACTTTATCAGACTAAATACCAAAAATTTACCGAAAGAAAATTTTTATGTCCCTCTTCTAAATAAGAAGTTTATTTTTTCAAATAAAACATATAAATGTGACAAAATTGGATTTAAATGGGGTTCTCCTTTAAAAGGTGGTAAAACGACCTTAAAAGAATATTATAGTATTTCATGGTTTAAATTGAATTGTTTCTTATTTTAAGCCTCTAAAGTTAATTCGATAAATGTAATGACATTTAAAAAACATGTATAATCATATTTTAGTTATATTTGTTTATTTATGCTACTAAAATGTCTAGGCGTTAACTACCATTTAAAATAATAATATTATATTATTATTATTATTATTTTAGTATGACTCAAAATTGTGTGAAACATAATATTTAGGAGAAAACCAGTGTTTCATGTCAAGTAATCTATTAAAAATAACATCCCCTTCGAAGTAAAATTAATATTTAATTCACAAATATTAATAAATATGAGAATTTTATATTCTTTATTTCCCTTAGATCTTTCAATTAAGAATAAAATTAGATAGAGCGTTCTGAAATTGATGAAAATACTTTAATAAAATCATAATATAATTCTTGATAGAAATACCCATTTACATTGAAAAAAATAATTATTTCAAAAAATAATTTGTATATGACATAAAATATATGTTTATTATGTATAACCAATAAAATAAAATAAAGGGACAATGATATTATATTTTTGGTGTAAATTATTTCCACCTGAAATGGAAACCTTTAATAAAATTATATGAATCCTTAGAAATGGGCCACTTCAGTGAGTTTTGATGGTAAATTTAAAACAATATTTAAAGTAGAGAGAGGAATAATTATTTACATAAAACCATAAAAATAGATTTGATTGTTTTTCATGATAAAGGGTGATTTTATAACAATATTATTCTATAAAAATATATTATGGAGTGTACTTGAAAATGGGTAGGATATTGGGATGTTCCAGTTAATTGGGATTTCTTGCGGAGGGGAATTTAAATTAGAACCTTATAATATCTTGTATTTTCTTGAAAAGAAGGATTAAATGATCTGGATACATGGTTTTCTAACACAAAAAAAATTTATTTTAAAAATTATAATAAAAGAATGAATAATTACATTGGGGGAAAGAGATAGAGAGCCCAACTCGAATGAAAAATGGTGGATCGGGAAGAATCTCTTACCTTATGTCTGAAAGTGTTCCTCACTTTTACTTAACATAATGTATAATAAAAAAATCCACTAATTAAATAAATATTAACCTTTTCTACATTTAATTGATTTATTTTAATTATTTATGTTCATTTATACCCTTTTTTATTAGTTATAGGACACAATTTTACCATTTGGGAGCGTTTGTTTTCTTAGTTCGTAGGATCGGTTTTCTTGTATACATATAAAGAAAATAATATAAAATTTGAATAATTGTCCAAAATTGAAATCATTTGTTATTAATTAACATATAAAATATTAAATGGTATTATATTTAATTTTATTTCAAGATTTTAGGATTATTCATGACTTCAAAATTCAATGATATTCATTTTGATTATTTAGAATTCTTTATCATCATAAACTAATTTTCGTTAATTAATTAAAATCTTGTAAATATAATTTCATAAGAACATTAAAAAGAGAATAATAAATATATTATAATATTTTTTAACCATAAAAATGGTTTTATGACTATATAGGAATGTGGTGTTTTCAAATTAAACAATCAGCATCCACAAAGCTAGTGAATTGAAACCTCACAGACATCTGGTTTTTTTTCGAAAAAATAGGGGAAGAAAAAATAATTGATTGTGGATATCTAATTATAATAATAAAATTAAATTATATATAATATAATGGATTTATCATACATGTTTTCATATAGGATTTAAGGAAATGATATGAAAATAAAATAAATATAATGAAAATAAAATAATGAAGGGGATTTACCTCTTGATTTTTTCACATTTTGATCCTTCTCAAGGATCTTTGAAATACTATTTTGGTGAGATAAGAAATACTAGTATATAAGGGATTTATATTGGAGAGGAAATGGGAATAATATAATTAAACATCATGTCTTTTGTGGCATGAGGAGACCGGGTGGTGAGGGTTGTATTTATTATAGAGATGGGTGTTTTTTGACTATTTTATTCATTTGTTTATTATTTTGTGTCAAGAATATTAATAGATTGATAATAATGTAAATATTAATATTAAAAAAATTACGGTAAGATCTATATTATTCTTATTACTTCATCAATGACTCATAGATTAATGTATGTAACTTATAATGTATTTATATAATAACTTATTGTGTTTTACTATTCATAAAATTCAATTATTTTAGAAAAAAACCCTACAATTAACTCTAACTATTCTTTGATGTTTATAATTATGAAATGATCTCAATTATATGAAAATTATTTTATAAATATTATATATTCAATTTTTAAATAAAATAATCATTTACATTTAAAATGTAGATTTTAATCTTTTAACTATTTCTATGACTCTTCGAAAAATTATTTAAGGTCTCATTAAATTATAATATAATAATAATACAACATAATATTAATTTAAGAATGTAATTTAGGAAAATATATTTTCTTTTAAATCATTATACTAATTATTAAATTGTAAATAAATATTTCTATTTTATAAAAAATCCCAACACTTAATTAAATATTTTTAAAAAATATATTTACATATTCCATGATATAAATATAAAATGTTATAATTTATAAGATAACTATGTTTTATTTATAATTTTATTTATGAATTTTCTATTAAAATCATTAATATAATATTAATATAATGAAAATTATAGTTTTACAAAAAGCGGGATTTTTCACTATTCACTAGAAAATATATACATTCAGAAATAATAATTCACCCTAAGCTTATTTTGACATTCCTATATTAAAATTTTAGTTTAATTCTTTAAATATAATCAATAAAAGTGTTAAAATTTAGTTTAAAAACAAGTTCTCCATTAAAATATGGTAAAACTATATTTAGAAAAAATATATTCTTTTATGCATAAAATTTGATTTATTCTTATAGTATGCCAATATAACATATTATTTGAATTTAAAAACATTTGATTGAATATGTTATATATAAATTTATGTAATAACTTTCAATTATAGTGTTTAATTTAATTTATTAACATATAATTTTATTGTGGTCAAGCAAATTGTTTTTTTATTAAAACACATCCTTTATGTTCTTTTAAATTTCATTTTCATTTATAATTAATTAGTGAATTAATGATTTGTTTTTTGAGAATGTGAATACTAGATTTTTACAATGTAAATAATCTCTATCATTGCCTCATTTTCAATTTCCATGTGATAACTATCTAAATAATCATTTGATTATGCTTTGTGTTTTGTGTAAGTTACACTATGGAAAAAGATAAACTAAAAGAGAGACATACCATAAAATATTGGGGTGTTACAATATATATATATATATAATGTATAGTTATCTGATAACCAAAAATTGAATATTCGTATTACATTCATATATACATCCTTTCATGTTCCACTAAAATTTATTCATCTACATATATTTTATCATATATATTGTATTCCAAACTCTTTTACTTATTTACAAAGTTGGATTTGGGTTTGAATTATTCTTTAAGATCCATTTGGATAAATATTTCATGGTATTGGTAAATTTATATATATTTTTATATATTCCGATTTGAATTTTATTCTCTTTGTTTTATATTAAAAACTTATAATGTATTTTTGGGTTTTTATTTATTATAATAATTTATTTCAATAAAATTACCAATGTTACTATTATATTTATTTTATTTGTATAAAAGCATATATAACATACTATTTAATGAAAATAAAATATAATGCCATGGGGTGATAAAATAGATACATATTATCCATGTCAACCCTTGTATTTGTGCATCAATTTAAATAATTCACGAATTCCTTGCATTTAAAGAATTAATGTGTAGGTAGAGAATTTTTTAGACGATTATACCGTTCATTATATTCGTAAGATTCATCATCATCTATGATAATCATGCGACTATTGGGTAATCCTTCTTCACGTGAAATATATCTTTTCTCATATGAAACATTCCCTTATGTTCTTACTCCAACATTCTTGATTGGTATGAAGCATAATCTTCAATCCACTTTGGTCATTATCCATAAAAATTAAATAAATTTTCAGTATATTCATATTTTTCGATTTATAGAGGTATTTATACTTCCATGTTTTGATTATATATTTTGATAGTTTTTTAGTAACCTGGCATTATTTATAGCACCATATTATATTCCATTTGGGTAAAAATTGTGAGATTCACTACATTATCCATCACTTCAATTTTTTAACTGGTTCCTCTATGATCCAGCCATTACATTACATAACATAATGTTATTTTATGAGAATACTAAATTTAATAGATTTATAAATTAAAACTATATTTAAATAATCAATAACATAAAAATAATATATAAAACCTAACATTGGGATATGTAGTATTACATATATGTTATCTATAATGATATGTTTCTTTTATGTAACATAAATATATGAAAATAAATCATACATTTTTATATAGTCTGTGAGATAAAAATTTCTATCTACTTGGATTTACAATCCATGTGTGTATTTAGGAAAAAATTTCATTTACCTCGTAATGATTCTGTGAATACCATACTATCTTTTAAAGGATTATAAACTCTAGGAAAAAAATGATAGTTATTACATCAACATAATTATATATTGATAGGGATGTAACTTCATGGAAACCACAAAATCCTTATTATACAAAATAATCATTATTTTATGAGATACAAGACTTACACTTATTGTTTTTAATAATGTTATCCTACCTAAGTCACACAAAAATAACTAAATGAATCCAGTAAAATAAAAAACCTCTTCTTATACAAATTGAAGAAACCCAAATACACACTTCTAGGTTTGGTGCTAGAAAATAGAATATAAAACAATCATAGAAACCATGTGATATTTCTAAACAAACATATATAAATTTTACATATTTAAGCATTATATCTAAAAATATTCACATAATATCTAGACTGGACGGTTTAGTGTAATTTTGGGATTATCTAAATAAGTGTATTATTTATCTGTTCTTGTGAACATTTTCCCATAATCGAAACACAGTAGATTACATTATATACTCCTCATAATTTATTCTCATCTCTATATCATAAATAATGTAAACATAATAAATGGTTTACCTTAGATGCCCAAAAATGTAAATAGAAGAGATAAAAATTGATGATCATAAGTGTTCAAAAGATAATCATAATTGGATGTGAATATAATAAATGTACAATAACATATAAATTGAGAGTATAGAAAAATAATAAATTGTCATAATATATAAAGAATCAAATTTATTAAAACAGTTGAAATAATTCTACATTATATGACTACCATGAAAACCAAAATAATGTGTCAGAAACATATGCGTAGAAATTAAAACATAGTGGAGAAAGAATCACTATATGTTTCCCATAACATGGTAGATGTTAAATAACTTCCAAATTTTTATACCATACTGGAGAATAAGTTACTATGAGATCTTTGTAAGAATAGTGTAGTAAACCTCACATTCTAGTTTCCCAAAACATTGTAGATATCAAATCATTACAAGATTCCCATAACATGGTGGAGTATAAATCACTGTATAATTATTAGAGTAAATTGAGTAGTAGAAATCATTTTCTATTAATATTGAATCAGATATAAAACATTACCTAATACATTGTTGGTTGATAAATTCAACAAGATTCATAAGAATAATCATCCATACATTTGTGTGCTATTAGAACATGAATATAGCCACATGTAAATCATCACATAACATAATGAACTATCATTGAAGTGAAGGTACAAATCAGAAGTATTTTAATTTGAATGTCTTAACTGGACCTAATATTTATTTTTATCCAACAAATGGAAGTCATGAGAGTGTATGGGGATCATTCGGATCCCAACGCTCCAAAATGGGAAAAATAGACTTGGTCACATAGTTTTTCTACAATTGTGCGACCTGGGGCATACGACTATATGTCTGGTTGAAGACATGGGACATATACCATTTTCAATATCTATGCACTGTTAGTCAAACTATGTGCCTACCCATGACTGTTTCCCCTTCCATATGGTCATCCATGAATCGTTGGTGCATGGTTTTCAAACTATGTGCCTAAACTACGTGCTTTGGGTTTCTGGGTTGAAATGACATTTTTCCCCCACCACATATATTTTAAGTTATTTTCTTCATTTCCTTGCTCCTGCAATGGAAAAAAACCATTCTCTTCATCCACATTGAGCACAAGAACACCCTAAAGTAGGTATTGAAGAAACTCCTGCGTTCAGTGTCTGATTCTTGATCTGTCGGAACATTAGAATATATATCATTAAGATCCCATAGTCTCTCAACCCCAATAAAGGTTCTACATTTCATTTATTGGGACTATTTTGATGAAAACTCATATACCCTATTTTTAGGGTGTTGTATTGTTTCTTTTATATATTTAAACCACCTCTAAATCTGATTCCATCATTGATTGAACATTCATCTATGACCTTGAGGTAGGTGGTCACCTTGTTTTACAGTCATGTTTTTGTCATTTCATAATTATGAAATCGTGTCATATGCTGACCTTTATTGAAAATCTATAATATGTTTATTTCATCATGTTTAATTAACCTCTTCACTTATGTTCATATCTTTTGAACCTTTCTAGGTTTCTTAGAGATAGTAAATAGATTATATAGTCAAGCCATGGTTTTTATAAATGAAAATTTTCCATTTCGGGCAATTGGTTCAATTTTTTCAGAACTAAATTTAACATTCTTATTTGGTTTGTAGATGAATATTTCAATAAGAGACATGTATTTTCAGAACCATACTACTTTTCTAACTATTTAATAGTAGAGTTTAATGTTTTAGAATTTAGATACAGACATTAAAAATGATTCTCCATGCTTTCTATGGAGGTATTAGGGCCATGTGATTCAGTCTCCTCAAATTTGAAAGGAAATTATTCTTAAATAGTTTTAGTTCTCTTATTAAACACTCTATAAGATTTGATATATATTATCTATCCAAGGAAAATTCCTAAAAACATTAAGTTGAATTTTTTCCCAATTATACTTAGTGTCCTGTATAAAGAATTTTCTATAAAACAGTAAATTAATTAACCTTTGTATTCCTATTTTTCTTAATTTTATATGAATTTTTATTATAGATATTTCTGATCAGGAATTTATTTATGATGTAGTAGGATGTATTAGTAGATTTTTCCAATAAAAAAATTATTATGTCATTGAAATTCAAAATGCTATGGGATATATCTTGAATAGTTATATTTATTCATTCCAAAACTCAATTCTACTGAGGGGTCCTGGGAGGATAGAAGTTATATGTGTAGCCATTATGTGATAAAAAGATTCTAAATAGTAAATTTCCAAATGATAGCAAGAGTCACTTATTAAAGTCTAAATTCATTGTCTAATAATATTATATATTGACTTAAAATACATGGTAATGTAATAAAAATATTTACGCATATGACCTAGAATGTATACCCAATTATATATAGAGAAATCATTTAGAAGAACATAAACATAGTGTTTTCCATTTATTATATCATTTTTAGACATTCCAAACAAATCCATGTGAAACTACTTGAGTTTTTTAGGATTTGATATTTTATTTAGTTATTTAAAATAAACATTTTATTATTTCCCTTTTTGGTGGGGTTTACAGACATTATCAGTTGGGAACTCAATCTTAGGAAGATCCTTAACAATCACATTCCCAGTACTATTCATGAGTGATTGAATGTTACAATGTACTTGTCTCATATTCAAAATCCCATATAATTTATGAATGGCACATAATCATGAAAAAATTATTGAAACTATAGTCTTTAAATCAACGACATAAACATTACCATTTCATAATGTAGTAAAAATATAGGAATTTGTTGAATCATAACGCCGTAATAACCATTTATAAATTTAATATAAAAAATATCATCACATAATTGAGAAATTATAAGAATTTTATATTTCAAACCATGAATAACTAATACTTTTGAAATAAAAATTGAATTTTCTTACCGATTTGGCCACATATGATGATTTCCCATTTTTCATTTCCACCAAAGCTGACATGAACTCCATCATGCTTATTATGGATCTAGATGAAAGAATAATCTCCCATAATATCTCTTGAAAATCCATTATCGATGATCTATAGACTCATACATGATTTCATCCAAAAAAATTCCTATTAAAGAATTTTTATATGATATATGACATTGTTTCCTAGATTTATTTGGGTTCATAAATGTTAGTAATAAAATAATTTTCTATTCATATTTTCATAATGTGTTTCCTATAAATATATAGTATACATTTATATATATAAAAAACTACTAGGTCCCTTTGAAAACTGTCTACCAGATGAAAATTATAGTATCTACTTAGGAACAAAAGTGCTTTTTGTTACTCTGCTCTGTCATGTTTGGTATCCTATTCCATAAAATACTATGGTGATACTTGAATACCAAAAATCTATGTGAGTGTCTCCCTAACATTTGTGAATTTTTCTATGTCTATATTTAACTACTCATTTAAAAATTTATGTTTTTTATTTTCTCTTAATTGTTTAGTATTCTTATCTAGTTCAACATATGGATCATATTTTCTATTAATATTCAAATCATTCTTTCTTTAAGTGTTTTATACTTATATTATAATTCATTACATATATCCACTGACATATTTCAATATTAATTTTTTTATAAGAAATTTCATCATCAATAAGTTATTTATCTAAATTTTTAATATTAGACATAGATTATGGCATAGATAAAGAGGATATCGTTTGTACCATAGAAATGTTGGTCATGAAGAACATGTTTTCTCTAAATGACTTTTCCAATGTGATGAATCCAAATCCCGTGAATTGTCTTCAAAATAACTTTATATAGTATTCATTTCATTCATTTTTTTTCTCTTCATATTTCTTCTTATATTTGAGCATTGGAAAATCTTATTTTATATGTTATTTTCTTTTACATTCATAATATATGATTTCTTATGTATCATCATCCATCTTTCAGTCTTTCTTCTTAGATTATTTATAGTTATATTTTACTATGTAATTAGACTTCCTAAAATACTTATTTTTGTAATAGAATTTCATAAATATCATGGTTATTTGAGAAATTTTCTCATCTCTATCTAAAGATGATTCACTATCACTTGAACTTACATATTAAAATTTTTCTTTTTCTCTTTCTCTTAGTTTAGATGAAAAAGTATTGAAGGTTACTGAGTTTCTCTTAGGTTCGTCAACTTTTAAAAGATTAACTTTAACTCCTCTTTATACATCATTATCTTACCAATTACCTCTTTGATATGTAGATTAATAATATCACATGACTCTTTCATTGAGATAGATATTCCTCTCCATATTTATGGTATGCATCTTAATAGTAACATGGTCTGATCCTTGGTAGAAACAGGATATCAAAGTGTGCTAATTTTCATGAAAATTTCATTGAATCTGAAGTACATGTTAGAAATAGGTTCATCATGATTCATTTTAAAGTTTCAATATTTAATATTATAAGTGTTATGAATAATATCTGTGACATTAAAATTTATTTAATTATAAACATACATAGTGTTTCAAATTTCATAAGCTATGTTACATGTATATATTCTGTTAAACTCTTCATCTCTAGGAGTACAGTGTTGGAACCATGGTCATTCTATGCAAGAATTGGAGTTTGGATTGTGTTTTTTTCAATCATCATTGTATGTTCAGAATATGTTATCGAAAAATGATCATATAGGTCAAGCAGAAAACAGTATTGAAGGTGGCGTCATTTCCCAGTGTTTGCCATATTTATGGGCCTAGAAATCGGGAAATGGGAAAATATGTGCTTGGCAAAGGAACATGCACACAAAAGAGAAGGATTTTCGGAAACATTCATGTAAGAAATGTTTCGGGATCAGATCTCCAAAAAGTGTAAAAGGCATGAACTTTGTGAAATATTGGAGTAGTGTGAAAAAAACATATATTGGGTGCTAGAATAGTTATGCACACAATAGTAAAAGCAGTTTGGTTTCTCGTGTAAAAGGTGTTCTGGGATCAGAATGATGAAAACTAGAAAAGGAATGAGGTGCATGAAAAATCCGGAGGTGTGCATGAAAAATGGTTCTTGTGTGAAAAAGGATTGTGCATAGAATGAGAGTTTTGTATGCCATAGCGGGTTTGCGCGTGGTGGTTAGTGATGCCTATAAATAAGAGGTGACCCACTCATTTGGTGTGGCGGAATATTTAGAGAAGATCCAAGTTCTTATGTGTGTAAAATCTGTGTGTAACTGTAGTGGTGCATAAAAGTGGAAGTTGTGCGAAAAAGGAGAGGTTGTGTGTAAAACTAGAGGATGCGCGTAAAACTGGAGGTTGCGCATATAATTTTTTATTGCACGAAAAAGTCGAAGATATATGTAAAATATGAGGAAGAGCGTAAAAGTGAATGTTACGTGTAAAGGGGGTTGTTGTGCAAAATATTTTCCATTTGAAAAGAAAAGATTTCATGGAAAAGTGAGATCTTATGTGCAAAAGGTAGGTGTAGCATGCAATCGTTAGTGTAACATGTTTTCGTGTTCTAAATATCTGGTTCATTGGGTCAGTGCATTCATGTGCATCATTATAGGACTTCGATGCATGTAGAGACTCATGATGAATAGAGACAAAGACTTCAATGAAAATCTATTTAAGAGACCATCACGTCTATATATTTAGTTGGATGTCACCAAAGGTAGTGAGCCAAGTGGAGTCAATGGGAGTGAGCCGAGGGGCGTAGTGATCTATCCCTAAACATTTGTAAATGTAGTGTTCCTAGGACAGAGTGATTCTACCCAAACATTGTAATACACATCCAGTGAAGTTTAGTTTAATTAGGTACAACTGGAAACCTGTCGGTGTATGCTCCTAGGATGTAGCCCTTAGTGGTGAACAAAGTAAAAGTGTTATGTGGTCTCTTTTCTTGTGGTTGTTTTCTTTCAATTCCCATCAGTCTTAAAGTTTTAACAAGTTACTACTATAGCATCCCGCCTTTTTATCACATAAACTTTCATTACATTTTACAAAACCGAGTATCTTTAAGGTTTAGTGTCTTAGAAACCAGGAACATAATAAATGAAACAAAAAAACATTCTTCTTAAACACTTGAAAGGATTCTCCTCATGTTCATCCTAGGTTCATTACTGCATCTCATAACCTGGGGACATACATCAAAAGAAAGGGTGAGCAGAAGGCCCAGTAAGAGAAACCAGAGAAACATTTTACATGTGAACTTGAGATACTTCAATAAGGTCATGAAAATAACATTAAGGCATGAGAATGAAATCATGAGATACATAATAATAAAAATAACATTCTTTTATAACATGAATATGTGGATACAACATTTAATATTGACAATCGTTTCGTTTCACTAAGGTCCATCCCCAAGGTGTCGTTAAAATTACCAAGGTTATTCACCAAGGCGTCGTTAAAATGGTCATCTCTAGAGATTAAGTCTTTACCCAATGCATTGGAGCGCTATCAGGGCGCACCCTTAAATTTGCCTTTATTATCATGTGAGCCACATATATCATCATCAAACATTTCATAAATAACCCACATAGCATAAAATAAATTGGTTTCATTTCATAATCACAACGTTTTAAAAACTGCTTTAAAGACATGATCTTTACGTTACTTTAAACCCAAGGAAAGGGAAAGCGGGTATCATGTATGTAAATCCCAGAAATTAAAATAGAACGTTTTTATATATATGTGAATACCCCTGTAGAAATAAGAGCTTTGAGTATTCACTTTATAACATAAAATAATTTTTAGAAAAGAGAGAGAGACAATTTGAGACGAAAATTCTGCAGCATAACGACTATGTTACAAGGTTTTAGAAAACATTGATAAGAGAGGGGACATGGGTCAAACATTCATAAATGACCCATAAAACCGTAGAGGGACAAAATATAAGGGATTTAAGAACATGTTAATGAAATTTGAAAATATACCATATGAAATGAAGAACATGAAAGGAAGAAAAAAAAAATATTTCTCTTGTGAGAATTCGGCAGCCTAACGGCGTCACTTAAAATTCAACAAAATTGAATTGACAAGGTCAAATAGGGTCTCCCATCATATGAACATAAGATTCCAGTATGATAGATATAGAGGTCATACCCCAACATAATAGAAAGGAACTTTAAAGAATTGACATGAGAGTAGAACTTCAAAACGAGAATGGTGAAGAACCACTTAAAAATTCGGCAGCCTAACGACGCCACTTAAACTTCAACAAAATACTGAATTGAAGAGATCAAATGGGGTCTCTCATCATATGAAAATAGGAGTCCAGTATGATAGATATAGATATCATACCCCAACATAACAAAAAGGGACTTGAAAGAATTGACATGAAAGTAGAACTTCAAAACGAGAAGGGTGAAGAACCACTTAAAAATTCGGCAGCCTAACGACGCCACTTAAACTTCAACAAAATACTGAATTGAAGAGACCAAATGGGGAATCTCATCATATGAACATAATAGTACAGTATGATAGATATAGAGATCAGACCCCAACATAACAAAAAGGAACTTGAAAGAATTGACATTAAAGTAGAACTTCAAAACGAGAAGGGTGAAGAACCACTTAAAAATTCAGCAGCCTAACGGCGCCACTTAAAAATTCAAAATACTGAATCGAAGCGATCAAATGGGGTCTCTCATCATATGATCATAATAGATCAGTATGATAAATTTAGAGATCATACCCAAACATAATAAAAAAAGGAACATGAAATACTTTACATGAAAATAGATCTTGAAAAATGAGAAGGGAGAAAGAATCTGTTACAAAAATTTCGGCAGCATAACGGTGCCACTTAAAACTTCATAAAACGAAATAATGAGAGTAAGAGGGGATCTCTCATTATATTAACATGAAAAGGGCAGTAAAAGTAGTATAAAAGAACATCCTCCAACATAAGAACATGGAGAATAAAAGGAATGACATAAAAGAGATTACTTGAAAAGAAAGAGAGAGGTCGGATCCCTTACCTTAAAATGTAACTCTTAAACCTCAATGGTTGGGACCTTGAGGGCTTGGGGGAACCTTGGGAGGACTCCTTGGGAGGTAATGAGACCAGAAAATCGTTGGGGAAGAGTGGGGAGTCGAATTGTTGTGAAGAGGGCTTGGTATTTATAGGGAAAGTGAGGGGACAAGGCATTAATGGCCAAGGGACACCTCACATGTGCTTTTCTCAAACCCATGTGCTCTCCCTTGGCATTTACCATGGAGTTAGGCAACATGGGGCCCCACAACAATAATTCATCACCCTTGGCCGGCCAACCCTTAAAATATCTCAAGACATCATCATGACACAGCTATGATGTCATTAAACATACCGAAACACTAAAACTGCATTTTTACTATTCACTGAAAAATTCATCTTTCTCAGAAAAATCCCAAAATTTCACCTTAACTAAATATCAATGATCTGATTTCAAAAATGAACTTCATTTTATAAAAATAATTTTCTAAGTATTTTTAAATTTATTTTTAAATAAAAACATTATTCACCGAAAATTCATTTTTCCAGAAAAAACCCCAAAAATTACCATAACATAATATCGATGCTCTGAGATCAAAAATAAAGTCCTTTCTATAAAAATAATTTTCTATTTATTTTTAATTAAATTTTTAATTAAAAAACACTATTCATCCGAAAAAACTAATACTTGAATAATAATTTATGAAACCGTTATTTAACCATTTTATTGAATCACATTACTTAATCAAGGTGCCTAGATTATTTTAAAACTTTCTTTAAGTGAGGTTACTAATCCATTTGGTCATATTACTAATCCTAATCATAAAATCACTATTCATAATTTACTATTCATCAAAAATCAAGTTGATCTTATTAGACTCTAAATTTCGTACTGGACATAATTGTAGAAGACCATTTTTTGAGAATCATTACACATTTTAAATTATTTAAGGTTTACACAAACATTTTTTTTAAAATATCCTTTTGAAAATTCATCAAAAATATGCATACTATTTTTATCCCGTCATTTGAAAATTCATAAACATCATCATAATAATAAATCCCAATTTTTCTTTAAAACAATGATTACACAAGGCAGTTATGGTCTCATTACATAGCCCCTTATAATACCAGCATAGGACCTAAGAGTAAGGTGTGCTAGGGTGATAGAATCTTGGGGTGGCTCAGTCAACATTGCCCGAGTAGTAATTTCTATCAATTTGAACTTCTCACGAAGACGATTCCGTTCTAGCTTCACATGATGAAGTTCAGCTTGGATTTGGTCCAGAGCAAAGCCCAATGGTGCTACCTCCTTCCCAAGCTCTGTTAGATGGGCTTCGATCGGTCCAAGACTACTAGGTGAGGCCATCAAATATTCTTTCTATAATAGTTAACCAAGATTACTTATATTTGTAGACAATAATCAAAAAAAAATTGTTCACAGTGGTCATATTGACCGATGGTCATATAACATTCAAAACCCAATGGTCTCATTTTAATTATAATCATGTTTATCAAATAAAACATTTTTGTTTAGTATAAAAATAAAATCAAATAACACATGAAATTAGGGAACAAGATTTATTCAAAATTTAGGGCCGTTACAATCTCCCCCCCTTAAGAAATTGCGTCCTCACAATTTTTAAAAATTGGGTTTTTAAATTTCATTTAAAGTCCCACATCGGAAAAAGAGTCAGTAACACCATTACTTTAAAAGAAAGAAAAGTAAGTACAAAGGCCACCCGAGTTTACTCATACTAGGATTCCATGTAGTAAATATGGACATGGAGGAGAAAAGAAAGGGTAACGTTATTAAAGTAGAGTGATAGGAAACATGATTAGGGGAAGTTAACCACCAGAAAATCTCAAAATTATGATGTGTGTAAGTGGTCTTTGATTACCTAGTAGGAAACGTAAACCAACAACGTTTTTGTTTTACGTTCCTTTTAATAACTTTGAGGAATTCATTTACAACATAGAACAAAAGCATAAAGAAATATATCTACCTTCATGTAGAGTTTCATACATTAATAAGTTTTTACCAAAACTAATCGTTTCTCCAAACGATGAGCATTCAAAACTACTCGGTCTCATCAAAACACAAGAATCATCATCTAGAGAATCACATGATCCACAAAAGATCAACTATATATTTCTTCTATCTTTAACCATTATCCCAAAAATAGAATGGGTAAGGTAAAACAAATTTTCAAAAAGAATCCCATAGAAATGGAAACTACTTTTAAATCTTCAAAGTTCCATGGTACTACCCAATGTTCATCATAGACCATTCCGTAAATAACGGTCCTTAAGATTCCTGAAAATAAACCAAACTAAGATTGAAACCCAAATACAAGAAGGACTTGATAACATAGTCTTCCAAAATAAACATCATTGTTTATCTCCAAACAACATCAACCACTCCTAACATCTTATAACAAAAGTAGCTAACCTAAACATATTTTACCCAAGATAGGTTAATCATTCACGTAAGTAACCTAAATTACTATAAGGCCACCTTAAATTCATTGATTCTTCAAAATATAAGTCAACCTTACTCCTCAATGAAGACACCGTAGTAATATATTTACCTTGATCATATATGGTCCTCAAAATAGTGAACGACTTCCAAAATAATAATCATCTTTTAATCCCCTAATCATCTATGTCGTATTAATACGGCAATCGTAGCATTTCCTATCACATTGGTTGTTGGGACATGTTCTTCCATTTCCCGCCATTAACTAAGAAAAGAAGATATAGTTAGGGGCTTAAATACTTAGCCAATAATCATGAAAAGAAACTTAAAGCGTCTAAGGATAACATGTAGAAGTAAAGTATACCCTAACTTGTGATCCCCTAGGTTCCCTTCTAGGTTATCCATGATCATATATTCTTATGTGAATCTTTTTTTTATTTTCTCTTTGTTCCTTTAACAATGGTTCATACTAAGCTTATGAATTTACCAAAGCATATCCCCCGGGAGTGTCATAACCAAGAGTGCAGCAAGGCCCGTTGTCGTGTACCAGTTCCCGTTCGAGTCTAGCTCAATGCGGTGTTTTCGGGTTTTACCCCTATGTACATCTGTGCCAGAGCCACCTCTACCTGCTCGTATCCAGACAGGGATGTATTTGCTTGGAAACCCTTTACTCAATACTCACCAAAATACTAGGAAGATTTCCTATATTTAAACTTTTTTATAGGGTTCTTCCTAAAGTTTTCATATCCTAATTTCTACAAATAACTAAACCATCCTTTGATACCAACTATATCATCCCGCCTTTTTATCACATAAACTTTCATTACATTTTACAAAACTGAGGATCTTTAAGGTTTAGTGTCCTAGAAACCAGGAACATAATAAATGAAACAAAAAAAACATTCTTCTTAAACACTTGAAAGGATTCTCCTCATGTTCATCCTAGGTTCATTACTGCATCTCATAACCTGGGGACATTCATCAAAAGAAAGGGTGAGCAGAAGGCCCAGTAAGAGAAACCAGCGAAACATTTTACATGTGAACTTGAGATACTTCAATAAGGTCATGAAAATAACATTAAGGCATGAGAATGAAATCATGAGATACATCATAATAAAAATAAAAATCTTTTATAACATGAAGATGTGGATACAACATTTAATATTGACAATCGTTTCGTTTCACCAAGGTCCATCCCCAAGGTGTTGTTAAAATTACCAAGGTTATTCACCAAGGCGTCGTTAAAATGGTCATCTCTAGAGATTAAGTCTTTACCCAATGCATTGGAGTGCTATCAGGGCGCAACCATAAATTTGCCTTTATTATCATGTGAGCCACATATATCATCATCAAACATTTCATAAATAACCCACATAGCATAAAATAAATGGGTTTCATTTCATAATCACAACGTTTTAAAAACTGCTTTAAAGACATGATCTTTACGTTACTTTAAACCCACGGAAAGGGAAAGCGGGTATCATGTATGTAAATCCCAGAATTTAAAATAGAACGTTTTTATATATATGTGAATACCCCTGTAGAAATAAGAGCTTTGAGTATTCACTTTATAACATAAAATAATTTTTAGAAAAGAGAGAGAGACATTTTGAGACGAAAATTCTGCAGCATAACGGCTATGTTACAAGGTTTTAGAAAACATTGATAAGAGAGGGGACATGGGTCAAACATTAATAAATGACCCATAAAACCGTAGAGGGACAAAATATATGGGATTTAAGAACATGTTAATGAAATTTGAAAATATACCATATGAAATGAAGAACATGAAAGGAAGAAAAAAAAAGATTTCTCTTGTGAGAATTCGGCAGCCTAACGGCGTCACTTAAACTTCAACAAAATTGAATTGACAAGGTCAAATAGGGTCTCTCATCATATAAACATAATATTCCATTATGATAGATATAGAGGTCATACCCCAACATAATATAAAGGAACTTGAAAGAATTGACATGAGAGTAGAACTTCAAAACGAGAATGGTGAAGAACCACTTAAAAATTCGGCAGCCTAACGGCGCCACTTAAACTTCAACAAAATACTGAATTGAAGAGATCAAATGGGGTCTCTCATCATATGAAAATAAGAGTCCAGTATGATAGATATAGAGATCATACCCCAACATAAAAAAAAGGGACTTGAAAGAATTGACATGAAAGTAGAACTTCAAAAAGAGAAGGGTGAAGAACCACTTAAAAATTCGGCAGCCTAACGATGCCACTTAAACTTCAACAAAATACTGAATTGAAGAGACCAAATGGGGTATCTCATCATATGAACATAATAGTACAGTATGATAGATATAGAGATCATACCCCAACATAACAAAAAGGAACTTGAAAGAATTGACATTAAATTAGAACTTCAAAACGAGAAGGGTGAAGAACCACTTAAAAATTCGGCAGCCTAACGGCGCCATTTAAAAATTCAAAATACTGAATTGAAGCGATCAAATGGGGTCTCTCATAATATGATCATAATAGATCAGTATGATAAATTTAGAGATCATACCCCAACATAATAAAAAAAGGATCATGAAATACTTTACATGAAAATAGATCTTGAAAAATGAGAAGGGAGAAAGAATCTGTTACAAAAATTTCGGCAGCCTAACGATGCCACTTAAAACTTCATAAAACTAAATAATGAGAGTAAGAGGGGATCTATCATTATATTAACATGAAAAGGGCAGTAAAAGGAGTATAAAAGAACATCCTCCAACATAAGAACATGGAGAATAAAAGGAATGACATAAAATAGAATACTTGAAATGAAAGAGAGAGGTCGGATCCCTTACCTTAAAATGTAACTCTTAAACCTCAATGGTTGGGACCTTGAGGGCTTGGGGGCACCTTGGGAGGACTCCTTGGGAAGTAATGAGACCAGAACATCGTTGGGGAAGAGTGGGGAGTCGAATTGTTGTGAAGAGGGCTTGGTATTTATAGGGAAAGTGAGGGGACAAGGCATTAATGGCCAAGGGACACCTCACATGTGCTTTTCTCAAACCCATGTGCTCTCCCTTGGCATTTACCATGGAGTTAGGCCACATGGGGCCCCACAACAATAATTCATCACCCTTGGCCGGCCAACCCTTAAAATATCTCATGAAATCATCATGACACGGCTATGATGTCATTAAACATACCGAAACCCTAAAACTGCATTTTTACTATTCACTGAAAAATTCATCTTTCTCAGAAAAATCCCAAAATTTCACTTTAACTAAATATCAATGCTCTGATTTCAAAAATGAACTTCATTTTATAAAAATAATTTTCTAAGTATTTTTAAATTTATTTTTAAACAAAAACACTATTCACCGAAAATTCATTTTTCCAGAAAAAACCCCAAAAATTACCAAAACATAATATCGATGCTCTGAGTTAAAAAATAAAGTCCTTTTTATAAAAATAATTTTCTAATTATTTTTAATTAAATTTTTAATTAAAAAACACTATTCACCCGAAAAAACTAATATTTGAATAATAATTTATGAAACCGTTATTTAACCATTTTATTGAATCACATTACTTAATCAAGGTGCCTAATTTATTTTAAAACTTTCTTTAAGTGAGTTTACTAATCCATTTGGTCATATTACTAATCCTAATCATAAAGTCACTATTCATAATTTACTATTCATAAAAAATCAAGTTGATCTTATTAGACAATAAATTTCGTACTGGACATAATTGTAGAAGACCATTTTTTGAGAATCATTACACATTTTAAATTATTTAAGGTTTACACAAACATTTTTTTTTTAAATATCCTTTTGAAAATTCATAAAAAATATGCATACTATTTTTATCCAGTCATTTGAAAATTCATAAACATCATCAAAATAATAAATCCCAATTTTTCTTTAAAACAAGGATTACACAAGGCAGTTATGGTCTCATTACATAGCCCCTTATAATACCAGCATAGGACCTAAGAGTAAGGTGTGCTAGGGTGATAGAATCTTGGGGTGGCTCAGTCAACATTGCCCGAGTAGTAATTTCTATCAGTTTGATGTTCTCGCGAAGACGATTCCGTTCTAGCTTCACATGATGAAGTTAAGCTTGGATTTGGTCCAGAGCAAAGCCCAATGGTGCTACCTCCTTCCCAAGCTCTGTTAGATGGGCTTTGATCGGTCCAATACTACTAGGTGAGGCCATCAAATCTTCTTTCTATAATAGTTAACCAAGATTACTTATATTTGGAGACAATAATCAAAAAAAATTGTTCACAGTGGTCATATTGACCGATGGTCATATAACATTCAAAACCCACTGGTCTCATTTTAATTATAATCATGTTTATCAAATAAAAAAATTTTGTTGAGTATAAAAATAAAATCAATTAACACATGAAATTAGGGAACAAGATTTATTCAAAATTTCGGGCCGTTACAACTACCATCATGGGAACAAGATACTTGTTTTTAAAAAGAAAAAGTCGACCCCCTGATTCACCTCTCCCCTCTCAAGGTGTCCTCGGGTCCTACAAGTTGTATCAGGGGGTAAAGGTTACTAGTGTAAGATCATTCCTTAGTCATCATGGAGAATGTAGTCAATTCTATGTTAATCCCTCTCTTTGATTGAAGTAATTTTTAGATTTGGACGAATAGAATGAGATCTCATTTAAGATCACATTGAATTGAAGTCCTCTTTGCTACTGTGCAAGGAATACAAGTTACTGATCCAACAAGGCTTGCTATGACATATATAGACATGAAAGTTATTGATGCAGATGCTAAAGATCATAATGTTATCACTGCAGCACATTCATATTAGATCCATCTAAAGGTATTTATTTTCACCTCGGAAAAGTATATATGGGATTAATATGAGAATATTTATGATGGAAACATCAAATTGAAAGATACAAAACTTCATGTAATGCGCAATAGGTTTGACAATCTATGGATGCATCCTAATGAGAATGCAGATTCATTCCTTAATAAAATTACTGAAGTGGTTGGGGAAATTAGGATTCTAGGAGAAGAAATCAAAGACGTTGAATCTGTAAAGAAAATATTTAGAAGACTTCCACCCATGTACAACACAATAGTTTCAGACCTTGAAGAAAGCGATCTTTCTAAGAATTCTCAGGATGATCTACTCACCAGCATGGTGGAATATGAAATGAGAGTCAAACCTGAAGATTCTATAACTTGAGTAATTAAGGAAATGGCATTCAAATCCACAAGGAAATAAAAAATTTCAAAATAATATATTGGAAATGAGGATGAAGAGAAATAAATTCATTCTCTCATTCCGAAGATCTTCCATAAGGGAAAAGGGAAATTCAAATGGACGTTACCTCTCTCTTTCTTTCGATGTGGAAAAGTTGGGAACATTGCCTCTCAGTGCTTAAGAAAGATCGATGATGAAGATAGTGATGCTGAAAACATTGAGAATTCTCAGAAAAGGTTTTTAAAAATGGGATACTTAAAATCTAGAAATAAAGTCATGAAGAAGAGTTTTGTCTATGAATAGGAAGATGATGATAATGACTTTGTGAAGAATATGAACTAGAATTTAAAACTCGAAACCATTCTTCCATGATGGTCACTATTGAAAAACCATAAGATAATGTTTGAGGAAATCAATTGTTAACTAGTGCTAATCCTGATTTATAACTTAAGGATGTTGTCAGTGAGATTAAGATTAAATGTAAGAGTTGCAATTAGTGGAAATCAATTGTAGAATAATCAACTGAATATGTTGATCAACTCGAAGGTGAAATGGAACAACTAGAGGAATTTGGGAGATTATAGTCTAAAGTCCTTAGAATCAATGAAGATGTAGTGGATTTAAATAATATAATTGAAGATTAGGACAAGGTCTTCCATGATAACAGCTTTAGACTAGAAGAAAACTACAAGACTATTGAATATCTTGAGGAGTATGTTGTTCCTCTTCGGAGTAAACTTGAGAGTAAATCAATTTCAAAAGAATCAGGGAAGAAAATACTGTTTGGAAGGTCCTCAGATGATGAGCAGTTGGAGAGAGAGAAACATCACTCTAATGGATTTGAAATGATTTTAAATGATCGAAGACCCGCTTCCATAGAAAATAGTGGAATCAGATGTGAGGCAGAATTGTCAAATGCTGAAAATAAAGGTGATCAAAATAAAGGAAAGAAGAAACTGGGTCATGTAGAAAATTCACCTAATGTGTTGAAAAAGAAACCCCCAATTCACTTAGAAAGAATGACATAGGACTATCCTCGAGCCTCCTAGAATAACATACAGTAAAACTATTATCCAATGAAAGAAGGAATGATGATAAATAGAAGTGATAAGACATTCCATCTCATTAAGTGTAAGTTCTGTGGATATCTAGGCCATACCGTGTATTATTCTGAAGAGGCTAGGAATTATTTTAATGGGGAAGATATGGGAGTTCAACAAAGGAGAATAAATTCTTGTCTTAATTCTTTTAGAAGAAACAATTTCTATGGATATTGTTATTATTGTAATAACTTTGTCCATAAATCTATTTAATACCGGGAGATGAGTAAAATAGACAGCTAATATAAATGTCATAGAAAATTCAATGATCATCAATAAGACTTTGTTGCTATGGTAAATAGGTTTTCCCCTCTAGAAGATTATCTCCAATATAAAGAATCCATGTACACAGAATAGAGAGTTTCAAGGACATCCGTTTCATAAACTCAACAGAAAATCTCATGGATGCAATAGAGGAAAATTGATAAATCCAATATAGCAGAAGTTTCTCTTAAGGATAAAAATAATAACATCACCTGGATTATTGATATAATATGTATGTATCACATGAAGGCTAATGTAAACCTCTTAACGAATGTCAAGAAAATGGTTGATGGATCGGTGCACTTTGGTAATGATGGTGATTTGAAGATAAAATGTTGTGGAAGTACTAAGCTTGATAATGGAGAGCTAGAGAAAACTAAAGTTTTTTATGTGGATGGTCTGATTCATAATATGGTAAGTGTGAGTCAAATTTTTCCTCAAGACTTATAGTCACATTCAATGATAAAGGCTGCAATATAAAGGGAATGATCAGAAATTCACTTATGAAAGGATGTAGAACTGAAGGCAACCTGGATCAGGTTGATAGTAACGAAAATATTTGTTACATGACTATTGAAGTTGAAAATAACTTGTAGCATCGGGGACTGGGAAACATCAATCAATAAGAAATTTAGAAAATATAAAAACATAATATTTACATATACTTTCCCAACCTTAAGCGTGAACGTGAAATGTCTTGTGATTCTTGCATTCATGGGAAGTTGGTCTGTAGTTCATATCGGCCAAATAAGAAAAGGGAATCTCATTTTCTTGATATCATTCATACAGATGTATGAGGACCAATAAATGTTTTCGGAACTTGTGGATAAAGGTACATTATTATTTTCATAGATGATTATTGTAGAATGGTATGTGTAATGGTTATTCACGGGAAACTTCAAGTGCTTAACTGCATAAAAACATATCGTTGAATCCTCATGAATGATACTGTACAAACAATCAAAGTTCTATGATCTGACAATGTAGGGGAATACCCATCAATTGAATTTGAAAAAAATCTAGAGAAACATGGGATACACCATGAGGTAGCTGCTATGAGAAATCCACATAAAAATGGGGTTTTTGAAATCAGGAATAGATAGGTGAACAACCTGGCACGAACTATGATGATTGAGAGTCATATTCCACAACATTACTAGAAAGTGTCTATTCAAGATATAGTGTATATTAAAAATAGAACAGGGCTTTATAGAAGTTAGAAAAAGACATTATATGAATAGTGTCATGTAAGGAATCCTTCATTGAAATACATTTGTGTATTTAGAAGTAAATTCTTCATCATAAGAAATGATGAAAATCAAGGCATGTACAGTTATAATGAAAAATAATGAATTTTCCATGGATACGCAATTAATAAAAAAGCCTACTTTTATTTAAACAAGCACATAGGAATTATTGGGGAAAGTAGTTATATTTAGATCATTGATGAGAAAACAAAAAATACATCAAGAATTTCACATGCTGATGTGATATTAAAAGAGGAAGAATTTGAACATGGAGTACATGAATGTATGGAAATAGAGGAAGGTGTACAAAGCACTCAAGGGTAACATCATGTTGTTGACACATAAGAAGAATATGAAGTGGAAACCTTGGATGGAGAGAATGCAGTTGAATCTCAAAGGAGGAATCTAAGTGAATAAATTGATCAATCCAACATTACTGGGGATTGGACTGCACCCACACAAACATGGAAAATGAGGAATAACACACAATCTGCATTTGTGACAGTAGTGGAACCATCTTGATTTGAACAAGCTGTAAAGGATTAATAATGGGTGAAATCCATGAATGAAAAGTTAGATTAGATTGTCATGAATCATACATGAGATCTTGTCAAGAGACCCAATGGTCACAATGTGATTTCCATAATGTGGATTTTAAGGAACAAATTTGATGATAATGGAAGTGTTATTAGAAACAAAGAACGACTAGTATGTAAAGGATATTCACAAATTGAAGGTTTTGATATTGAAGAAACCTTTTCTCCAGTTGCTAGAATAGAGTGAATCATGCTTTATCTTGTAATGGAAATTCAAAGAGGATATAAAGTTCATCAAATGGATGTCAAGTCAACTTTAATTAATGGTGTACTTGAATAAGAGGTCTACATCGAACTACCAGTGGGTTTTTTTATTGGTACCGATGAAACAATGGTTAGTGAACTAATGAAGTCCCTCTATGGTTTGAACTAGGAACCCTGAGAATAGTAATCCTGGATATATTCTTATCTCAAAAAGCTAGAATTCAAAATAGGAGGAGTAGATCACAATCTCTATGTGAAAAATTCTCTAAAATATCAGTTCATGGTTCTTGTTTATGTTGATGAAATTTTATTTTTTGGCAGTAGGTAGAAATCAGTGGAAGAATTTTCCAATCACATGAAATCAAAATTTTAAATGTCAATGATTGGTGAGATCACATATTTCTTAGGGTTGCTGGAGACCCACAATAAATATTACACTTTGATCTCTTAGTAAATTTATGCAAGATATATTCTGATGAAATTTAATATCTATAATTCCAAACCAATGTCAACTTCAATTGTACTTGGAACCAAACTTGGGAATCATGAAGATGGGACCTCTGTAGATCCCACCAAATACAAGAGCATCATTGGGAGCTTACTATACCTAACAACAGCATGACCAGATATTGTCTTCGCAACATTTATTGTGGCCCTCATTTAAAGTAATCCATTGTAGGAACATATGGTGGAAGGAAAAAAAGTCATGAGGTACATTGAAGGAACTCATAACATAGGGTTATACTTTGTTGTTGGAAGAGACATTGAGTTATCAGCATTTTCTCATGCTGATTGGGGTGGAGATGTAGTGGGTAGGAACTCCAATAGTGGTGGAGAATTCAATATTGGGCAGAAATGTGTTGGCTATTGGAACATGAAATGAGAAAGTATTTCTCTTAATACTATTGATGGTGAGTATATAATTGCTACATAGGAATTCCCTCAACTGTTATGGATGAAGCAACAACTAATAGATATTGTCGATGTTGTGAAACAACCAATGGTGGTTTATTTTGATAACAACAGTGAAATTGATCTTATAAAGATTCATATTCCTCACTCTCGTATAGAACATATTGAAATCACATGTGAAATTATCAAGGAAAAAGTTGAACAAGGCGTGATTAAAATAGATCATGTGGGAACTGATGATAATGTGTCTAATATCCTTACTAAGCCACTGCCAATGTCTGTATTTGAGAAAAATCGGTTGATCATCGGTGTTCAGCTGCCTCCCAATGCATAAGGAGGTTCCAATGTTCCCCTCTCCCAAGTTATGTTAACTGTTTTTAATCTGTTTATGGAGGTGATGCAGGTTTATGGAGGATATACCATCCATGGGTGTTTTCATCTATTTAATGAATTGATATCGGCCTTTGGATTTATTTTCAATGGGGGAGAAGGAATAAATTCAATACATGTGATGGAATTGTATTTTTTATGTGACCTGATGATAATTAGGTGATAGGAGGAGAAGGAATTCAAAGGATAAGGATTTCATTAAAATAATTCATTCAGGGCATGAAATTCTTCTATGACATAATAAGAGAATAGGATGGGTGTCATTAAGAATTTCATAACACAGGATTTCAATTCATGCTTCCCCACTTGTTTTCTACACCAATCATTTCTCACATAGACTTGGAGTGTTGGTTGAGTTGATTCTTTCTTTTTAGGTTTGGATGTTGCTGTGGATCTATTGAATTTATTTGTGGATTTGCAACAAATCCAAAGGGGGAGATTGTTGGAACCATGGCCCTTCTTTGAAAGAATTGGAGTTCAGTTTGTGTTTGTTGTCAATCCTCATGGGACGTTTATAATTTTTTCCAGTAATCTGATCATATAGTTCAAGAAGAATATAGTATTGAAGCTGGCATCATTTCCTAGTGCCTGCCATATTTTTCGGCCTAAAAATCAACAAATTGGAAAATGTGTGTTAGGAAAAGGAACTTTCATGAAAAAGGTAGGTGTGTGGGAAACTAGTGCGCAAGGAATGTTTCGGGATCAGATCGTTGAAAAATGGGAAAGGCATGAGCTGCGCGAAATATTAGAGTATTTAGTGAAAAACATGGATTGCATGATATATTTTTTTACACAAAATAGTGTAATTGGGTTGTTTTTCTCATGAAAAAGGTTTTTCGGGATCAAAACTAAGAAAAATGGAAACGGATTGAGGTGTGCAAAAAATCCAGAGGTGTGCACGAAAAAGGTTTCCTGTGAAAAAATGTATTACTCCCAGAATGAGAGTTTTTCATGAAACAGTAGGGTTTGCGCGCGGGGGTCGATGACTCCTATAAATTAGATTTCACCCCCTTATTCGGTGTGGCAGAAGACAATGATATGATATGAGTTCTGATGCATGTAAAAGGTGCATGAAAAGGGAGTTGAGTGTGAAAGTGGATGTTTCGGGAAAAAGTAGAGGTACCACATAAAACATGAGGCTACGCGTAAAACTGGATGTTGCATGTAAAAGTTTTTATTGCATGAAAATAATGAAGCTTCATGAAAAAGATGAGTCAATGAGTAAAAGTGAATTTTGTGCATAAAGGGTGTTTTTGCGTGAAATATTTTCCATGTGAAAAGTAAAGATTGTGTGCAAACATGAGTTCTTCCACGCAAAAGGTATGTGTTGCATGAAATCGTCAGTGTAACCTATTTTCACATTTGGAATATCTGGTCCAATGGTTCAGTGCTTTAATTTGCATCATTTTAGGTCATCGATGCAAGAATATTCTCATGCTTTAAAAATGCAAAGACATCAATGAAAATCTATTGAAGAGACCTTCATGTCTATAAACTGAGTGGGACGTCACCAAAGGTAGTGAGCAAGGGGGATTCAATGGGAGTGACCTGAGGGAGGTAGTGAGATATCCCCAAACATTTGTAAAGGCAGTGTCCCTGGGACAGAGTGACTGTACCCAAACATTGTAATCCACTGTTTGTGATGTTTTGTGGAATTAGGTATGATTGTAAAACTATCGGCATATGCTCCTTGGGCGTAGCCCTTAGTGGTGAACCATGTAAATGTGTTGTGTGGTCTCTTTTCTTGAGGTTTTTTTCATTATGTTCTTATCATTCTTACTGGTTTAATGAGTTACTACTACCTTGAGAACAATGTCATTATTTTTAAAAATAAAAATTTGAAACCCTAATTCTCCCCTCCCATCTCAGGGTGTCCTGGGGTCCTACAAACAGTAGAGGGAATTCATTTATTTACAATTAATAATTTAATTTATCATTGTAACATAATCAAAATCCTTCCTATCAGAAATAGGTATAACATATTCATCTTCAATTGTTAACCAAATATTGAAACACATTCTTCCTAAATAAATTTTAATATTAATTTTCCATTGAGAATAATTATTTACATTAAATATGTGAGGTATTATTTTATTATACCCTTCTTCTATAGAATCCATTTAAAGAACAAAATTTATAAATAATATAATTTTTTTATCTTTAATTATTAAATAAAGTCACAATTAAAAATAATGTTAAAACATTAATAATAAAGAAATAAATACCTTTGATACTAAAATTTTGTTCAGAGTGAGTACCTCAAGAGAGGGAGTGAATTGAGTACCCAAAAAAGATTCCTTTTATAAGAATAAATTTGAAATGATCTAGTTAATTTAAAATAGGAAATTTAATCAATATAGAAGATCATTATATGTTTTATCATTTAAAAGGATTATTAAATATTGATTAGTTATTGGTTTAGTAATATCCAATATAACATAGTCCTTTGAAATAAATTTTCTTATTTAAAATCCTATAAGAACACTAATAAATATTAACTATCATAGTATTTGTTTTTTATTGTTAAAATGGTTTTAGTTTTAATTGAGTAAATAATGTTAACAAAAAATAGATAATGTAATTTTTAAACAAGAGGTTCAGTCTCATGGTGAGACATAGTCCTCTATACTTGGTGATCACCCGCCACCAAGAAATTTATATAAAAAAACAAATTGATCTAGAACATGGATTGTGTTTTAAAAAAATTTATAAATAGTCAAGGTTACACATGACCTCTTCCACTATTATTAATGTGAGTAAAATAATATAGGAAACACATAAATCAATACCATTCTTATCCATGGGAGTAAAAATTTATTAATAGTTAAGAGAATATATTAGGCATCTCCTAGTTTAGTACAAGAGATAGTGTGTTTGTGATAAAATATTTTAGCACAGACACTACTCAAAATGAAAAATAATGTAAACTGAATAGACCAACTAAGAATGTAAAGGAATAGAAGTTCTTAGTCTATATGCAGTGCTGCTCATGAATCCTTAATTTTATTCATAGTAATTCTCAAGTAAGATCCTCATTAAATTTTTAGATCATCATAGTATCGTATACTCTTGTTCTTGACTGAAGGAAGATGTCATATGTGTAATATCTTTTTCTTCCATACTTGTGATATTGCAGGATGTTATAGTTAAACTCTTCATCTATATGTGTGTGTTATAATAGTGAGAGCTCTCAGAATGCTTTCTTTTTATTATAATTCACTTCTAAACGTGATAGATGCTTCTTCTTTTCGAAATAGAAACAAAAGTAGAATGAATATCAACATGCATCTGAATATAATACTTCATCATACCGCATGTCTGAAAAGTTATTCAACGTGTTCTATTGATAATTTAGATAAAAATAATTGAAATAGGATTGATATTAGTTTCAATAACATACCCATAAAATACTATTTAAATGAAAAAATCATGTTATTAATAGTGGTGGTGTATCCTATAATTGTGACTTAATACATGTGGTGACTTATAATCTGGCGGTGTTTTGTTCTAGAGATGTCTCAGGATAATGTTATCACGTGGATAGAGGAGTCTCATAATTATCAAAAAAAATTCTTTGATGGAGGGGTTTCGTCTGACGGTGACTCTTTATGATGTTAGGTATGTCTGGGGGTCTCTCAAAATTTTATAAATTTATATTTTGTTGTCCAGACATCCTAATAGAGGGATATCCTAGTTGTGTCTCAGACATGGTAAGCTTTTCATTCTAATGGTGACTCATGGACAACAACGAATCATATGTGATGATGTTAGTCTCAATGGTGTCTCATCAATAGTAGTGACTAGGGATTACTCATACTTAGCCAATTTCACCACCAATATCATCTTATGGAACTCATATAGAAAACATGAAATTCATTAATATCATTATAATCATGATTTTGTGATCATTAAAAACAATGATGTCAACACATCCTAATCCCTTATATGAAACATTTATGAATATGATGAATGTTTATCCACTTATGGATATTGTGAGAACATAGGAAATGATACACCACCTTTTAAACTCCATAAAACACTCTTCAAATTCATCATTCTAAGAAACCTATACTCCCATCTGAGTTTTCATTGTAAGAGGTTTTGGAAATCACATGAAATTTCTCCCAAATCAATGATAATACCCAGATAATCAATTGAAAATATTGATATATATCGTAGATTTTTTCCTCATCCATCCTTCAATTTCTTTTATCAATAAAGGGTTCACAAATATCTAATTACTTCTGATTATTTCCTAAAAAAAGGAGACTTCCTTTAACCCGAAATTACATTTGTTGTACTTGGCATAGATTTTATCCTTTTATATGGACCTTACAGATTTATCTGATGATCCTAATGATTATCCATTATTCTATAGTATATTATAATATCATCTATAAATACTATAAAAAATATGTTTAGGTGATCCCTAATGACCCTTTTATCATGTCTATTAAGATTCATGGGTACTTAAGTAGTCCAAATGGAATTACTATCAACATTTTATGCTCGTATATTATATAATAAAAGTCTTTTGGATATCCTTCTTCTTCACCCTAACTTGGTAATATAACATCTGAATATCCACCATTTAGATGTATGTGATGATGTTGGTGATTGAAAAATCATAAATACATGGAAATTGATACATGTTATTTATCATGATATTATTAAGATCATGATAATAAATGAAAAGGGGCATTGACCCATCATTTTTCTTAAAGAAGAGGACCAATACACCAAATGATGATGCACATGGGTGTACAAACCCTTTATCAAAATTATCTTGTAGTTGTTTCTTCATCTCCTAATGTTCCACAATATCCATTCTATATATTCTCATAAATAATGGAAATACCTCAGATATAAGATTGATTAAAAATTCAACCTATTAGCTGGGAGGAAGGCAAGTCTATTACTTGAGAAACACATCAGAATATTCTCTAAAAATGGGAATTTTATTGAGGATGATTCTTCCATAAGACTAGATAAATAATGCTAGATTTGATTTCTTTTTTGGAACTAATATCCATGATTAACATTTTTGTGCTAAAGATGATTTATCCTACTCCACACACTTGTACAGAATTAGAGGATGATTCTCAACATAGAGAGTAATTTAATTTTAATGAAAATTTATACTGGATCTATTTAGGGAAATCTAATCTATATATAGAATTAAACCAAATTAAACCAAATGGGTAATAAAAAGGATTAAAGTTAATATCAATCTATAAATTTAGATTAGGGGTGATTTCTATACATGAAAGGTAGTAATTTCCCCATTTATTATTTTCACTAAAATCACTACTTCCATCATTTGTAGTGGTTTTTGAATAGATCTACTAATTATTCATGACATGAAGGAATGAATATAAGTTGAATCAATATTTATATTCACTATTCATTAATTAATAACTAAAATACCTCTCACCACTTTGTTTTCAAGATCCACATCAATGGTTATGATGGAAAAAGTAATCCTAACTATGATGGAGGTCACTGATTGTGTTCAAAGATCATTATCTTAGTTCAATGGATTTTAAATTTCCATAGTTCCTTGTAGGTGATGCAATGACCGATGCACTGAGGGTTTACTGGAGCATTCCTTTCTTCCATCACATTGGTTGGTTTCTCATACAGGAAACTGTTAGCTAGGTTCCCCTCCTTACTGAACCTAAAATATTTTATTTTTCATCATTAATCAATTTTTAGGGTGCTCCTTTCCACACCCTTGACAAGTGGGATGCTAAAATCTCATTGAACTATTATATTTATACATCATAATATTAGAAGTGAATGCTAATTTTTTATTCTTATCACCATTATACCCTTGAGATTTGATGATATATATTTTGTATTTTTTGGGAAAATCTAAATATTCCCTCAAACATATCAAATTAAAGGATCTAGTTGGATTTAAATAGTTTAGGTTTTAGCTCACTAATGAAATGGTCAACCATGAATTTGGTGCTTAAGAAAAATTTAGATGTGTATCATGCAAGTCCTTTATATTATTTCTTCTACGCCCTATTAGATACTTTATATTTTGTATTTAAGGATAGAAAATCCATTTCAATTTTTAGTTGGAGAGTGAGAGGAATATATTTTTAAATAAATGGTTTTCAAAATTCCTTCCACCCCATCACATAAATATTTTCCACATGCTTCATATTTTATTACCAATAACCACCATTGATGATATTCTCCCTTTATATAATAAACATTCAATATACCCTTATATTATATAGAACATTAAATTATGGAGAAGATATTCTCAATGTAGTTGACACATTCTTCTTTGATTAAGGGATCATATGATCCATTGGAATTTGGTAGAATTTTTCACATAATGGTATCAATTTTATTTTTATCTTTCTTGGGGGGATTTTCATGCTCTTATTTGTCTATAATTCATTTTGAGAACCTATGTTATCTGAGAGTGTATCATCAAAAATTACACAATTCATACTTATTTTTGGTTGGTAGTCTCATTAGGACAACCATAACATTTCACATCACATTGATTGTTTTACCAATTCCCCTTATTTCTGGATTTTTTGTAAAATAAATAAAAATTAATGATTAACATTTTTAATCTATTAAATGCATAGAAGGTAGTACAATGAGATTAAAAAGATATATTATAAATTACATTTATTTCCTTAACTTATTAATTTCTATGATTCAATCTATGTTATACGTGATCGATTTCCTAACATATATTTTATGTGTATTTTTTGTTCCCTTAATAATGGTTTGTATTGAAATTATGATTTTACCAATGCATATCCCACAGGAGTTTTAAACCTAATATATAGAAAGAACTATTTTTGTACACTAGTTCCGGGTCGATTCAAGATCAATGTGGTGCTTTCAGGTTTTACCTCTTTATAAATCTGTTCCAGAGCGACATCAACTTGTATTATATAGAATGGATGTATTTTCTTGGTAAACCACTTATTATATACCTACTAGAATTTGGGGATGTTTTCTAATACATTATTTTATAGTTAATGATTTATATAGAGTATTTTAATCATAAACCCAAACATAACTATAATTTTCCTTTGATGCCTTATATAAAAAATTGTATTTTTATTACACAATAATTACGGATTTATTACATAAGATTACACAAAAATAATCCATCAAGATTTATAATAGTATTGTATTTATGAATTGGGTATATTAAATAACAAAAAAATGGGGATTACAATGTAATTATTGCAAACCTCTTTTACATGATCATAATATTCCATAGAACACAAAACATCAAGGGAGAACTTGGGGGAATATATAAGAAAGGGGTGTGCTATAAATCCTTGTACGGGAATAAAAATGACATAACAAGAAGAATGTTATACATGTTAATCAATAGAGATTCAAATGGGACATAAAAGGTTTGAGAATCATAAATCAGGAATAATGAGGCATGATATAACATGATAACATAATAGAAACATGGTAAATGTGGACACAACATAAAACATTACATCATAAACAATGGTCAAGGGTAATTTCCTGTACATCATGATTGAAAAAAGTCCCATAAAATAATCAGGTTCACAACCTATACAAATATGAGGTATCATGAGTCTAATATTTACACAATGCATTGGGGTGGTATATAAATCTGGGTGCACCTATCACTTTCATTTCATTTTCATTTCTATGTATTCCACATAGATCATATAACATGAATTCATTCATTATAACATTTTATTCCATTATCAAGGAATGTGGAATACATACATGTAATTCCTATTTCAAATAATAATATCTGTATAAATTTGAATACCTTTGATAGGTAATGGGTGGCATATTCACAACCCAATTGTTTTTAATGTAAAATTAGGATAAAATTTCGTCATCATAACATCAACGCTTATAAATTCATAAAATGGGTTGATGTGTGAGAATATGGTACCTCATTATTAGACATAAAATTGAAAATAATAAAGATATAGAATTTAATATCTCAACATTAGTTATTGGAAATTAATGTTCTTATATAATAAATAATATATAACAATTAAGAGAATGAATGTATCTTTTACTTGAGAGTGTGGCCCCAAATGCATGGGAGGTGCTTCTTGAGAGTATGATGGAACCTTGGGATGACTCTAGAGAGGGAAGTGAAGAGTAAGTAAATAATCTACAAATTTTTAGTTAAGGTTAATGTGAGCATGGGTGGGTTTATATATAGAAATCATTGGGGAATTCATTATTATTTCTCAAACATAGGTTTTGGACGGTATATAAAAAATAACCAAAACTAAAAACCTTATGATGTTTTTTTCCATGGTTTCTGCTAAATGGGAACGGTATTTAAAATTTTATGAGGAAAAAGTCCAAACATAATAAAACAAAATAATTTATTATGTGAAGGTGAGACATAATAATAATTTTTGATTTAAAAATCTTAAAATATATTAATGGGTTTAGAGTATTCATAATGTCTTTAAAAATTTACTCAAATAAACATAAAATCACATTATTTTAAATTGGAAACATATATTTTTTCATGTATGACTTTTATATAATTTAATACATCACTTTTGTGTCATTAGTATTTAATAATACAAACCAAAAAATTATACGGTACTTAATTTTTACCAAAAAAATTGAATGTCTCATATAATTAAAAAAATCACTATCGGATTCTTTTGATGTTATCATAAAAATTTAATCATTATTTTATCTATTTAATTATATAAATATGAGTAATTTCACATTTAAAATAATAATTTGCATTTATTGGGAAATGATGTATTTTTTTACAATAACAGTTTTCAAACCCTTATCAAAATTACATTTGACATCATGCAAATTATATGATCAATTATATTTTAAAAAAAATATTTAATAATAAAATATTAATATAATATTACTTATTTCATAAATTAATTAATTAATAAAAATTAATTCCTCAATTGAATTTGAGTATTATGCAAAGATAATTTATTTGTTTTATTGTGTCCAAAATCATAATTTTATATAAAGTAACAATTTGATGTAAATATAACCATTATTATATAGAAAATAGAATGTAAATATAAATATTATTATGTTCATGATACATATCCATTTAATACACCATAAAAATACTTATGTTTAAGTTGCAAGACAGTGAGAAATTCATGGGGTGGTTCGACGTAAAGGGTTTGGGTAGTGATCTCAATGAGCTTGAATTTAACCCGTAAATGGTTTCTCTCACACATAAGTTGTCATATAAAAGAGTGGGATTGCTTGAAGAAAAATCCATGTGATTTTTTCTCCCTTTGAAGCTCTATTAAAATTTCTTCATTGGTTATGATCCTACTGGTTGAGGCCATCGGTTCTTTTTTCAGTATCAATTATATTTTTTTAAATCCTATTTTTATACTAATCATGTGATTGTTGCTTAAAATCGATATTATCAAAGGTAATGATTCTTAATGGTATTATATTTCTGAAAGGATATAAAAAAACTAATGATGTGAATTAGTTTTCTATAATCTTAATACATATAAAGATATTTAATGAAATTTCATGGGGAATTTTATTTATAACACTTTGGGTCATGACAGAGAACATAACCCTGTGACTGAAAAGTTGGATAGTATTAGGTATAAAATGAAATCATAATATTTGTTTAGGTAATGATTATATGTTTTTCATAACCACAATTATCTATCTAGATACTATATTTTGATGTGTATCTGGAACAATTTCATCTTATGTGTAATAACCATAAAAAGAATTAGTTAGGTATACATCAAAAATAAATCTCATGCATGGAATGTGTGTGTCTTTACATTACAGTTGGTTTGAAAATCCCATGGGTATTCTTGGGATAATTCACATATTCTTTATAAAACATTACGAAATATTTTAAATGTATTTACAATAATATATTGGTTATTATTTTCAGATTATGAGTGAATAAATTGTTAATTTATGTTAAGTGTTACACCAAATTTTAAATTATATATTATGAATTAATATTTCTAATTATATAAAAAAATTATATTAAATTATTTATAAATGGAACACAGAATATATAATGGTATCAATATTAATTCTCAGTTTAAAAATTTCAATATTGAGAAATCCATAGGTATGGTGTTGGAACTGAGTAAAACATGCCTATATTATGGAGGTTGACCTAGGTTATGACTAATTAACATGAAAGTATACAAAAAATGATGTTCCATGTCATGATAAACCTATAATAGACTGTATCTTGTGAGAGAGGCCCCTATAATTTAGTTTGAATACTAATTTAATTGTATCTAATAAATATATTTAGTCCTTTAAAAGGATATTTCTTGCCTTTGGATGTGATAAAAAGGAAAATAATATACTTTTAGTTGATTTTGTCATAGGATATGGTAATAAATAGTATATTTGATCAAACAAAATATAGATGAATAAGAAATGTATCACATGGAATACATATTTTTTAATGTATCAATATTTGACAAATATTTCCTTGGTGAGAAATGAACTTATATATATTGAATGTTCCTAAATATAAAAAAAAGGATGAATAAATTTTTGTGTAGTATTAGCCCTTAATTACAAGACTATATATGTAGTCTAGAAATGACATACACAATGTGGAAAAACATTACCATTTTGTTAATGGGAATAATCATTGATCTGAAGGGAACTAGTTTCATGAGATTATTAAAAAAATGACATAGTTTTATACACCATCAAAACAAATAATGAATTATCAAGATCATTAAAATTCAAGGAAAATAAAGATAAGAAGTGGGAGGGTTAAAAATAAGTAAATTTTATTTCTTTAAACAATAATAATAAAATTATGCAATTTCAATAATGTGATTTTTTTTGAATGAAATGTCCAAGAAAATGCATGATGTTCATTAGAGTTTGTCAAATGTGTATAGATAAGGCTCATATGGATAATTAATGGAAGTTAAATAAAACCACCACTACCATAAAATGATATAACTATAGTGCAGTAGAACATTATTTAAACCATTATCCCAATACTTGAGGGAATATACTATAGTAGAGGCCAAGGGGAGAAATCTAGGGTCTTCAAACAATTGTCTCTGTGTTTGAAGTTATTAAAGATATTTTAGAAGGTACATTAATTATTTCCTAACATTTAGATAAGTGTTTATTTGTTTCTATATATAAAAAAAATTTATATCTTCCTTATTTTCTATGAAAATTTGATTTTTCCATGTAAACATGAGGAGGTAGTATTCATTCAAAACACCTAGTGGAAATATTTTTTAATAGTGTTTTTCTAGAAGTTACCATTTTGACACATAGACATGAACTATTTTTAAAAATTATTGTTAAAACTATTTCTTACATTCATATTATCCTTATTATATCCATGTAATCAAATTAGTATGTAAAAATTTATTTCAAGTTGAACTTAGTTATCATTTCTGACAAATATTTGGAATTCATTATCCTTAGAGTAAATACTTAATCATCTTGGTTTTGTCTATATCGTTCACTAGTAGCTGTTCTAAATGATATTCACAGGGAAAAATAATAAACATAATCTATAGATGATAAAAGTAATCAAAAATATATGGACTTACCTATTATACAATTACAAATTGATGTATTACTATGTAATTACCTAACAACCACTAGATCAAGATGTTGATTTTATTATTTATTTAATCCTTAATGAATACCTATATCAGTGAATCCCTATTGAATGTCAACTGTAGAGTTATTGGAATTAAATAAATAACAAAAAGAGATTTTTTATAATGATTTTATATGTGCTAGTGTTTCATAATGGGAATCTCTATTTCTTTTAACTAAAAGAAATATGTATTTATGAGTCTATACATTTATTATAGTGAAATAAATGTTATTATAATAAATTAAATGTATCATATTCCTCCAATTTCTATTTTATTGAATCCATTTTACCAAGATCAATTTTATTTAAATATTTACCTCTGTTCTTGGTAGAATCATATGCGAGAAAAGAAGGAATAGGTTGCAATAACAGGATTTTGAATAAGTTATAATCATTATGAATTTATAGTAATGCTATTTGGATTTACAAATTAACCCTCTATTTTTATTGATTTATTGAATTGTGTATTAATAGAATATATTGATAATTTTTTGGTATTTATTAAGGATATCGTTATGTAGAATAAAACATAAGAGGACCATGATAATCAATTATAGATCATTTTTTAAAATCATCGAATAGATGTTTTGTTATGGAAATTTATAAACTGTATATTTTGGATTTTGAAATTTAATTTTCATGGACATATTGTTTATAAATATTGATTCTCAATATATTATATGGAGAAAAAGGATGCCAAATAAGTAAATATAGTATTGAGCAAATTTAATTTGAATAATTTCATTAGGTTGGAACATTAATATTAGTGACTGTTTGAAATCCATTCCTGATTATATAACACAGTAACCATGAATACACATATTGGGGTTATTTTCACTTGGAAAATGGAATATGAATAATATTTTTAAAATTGAAGAAAGGATTTCAAAAGCATCAATTTTAACTCTACTCTCAGGAAATGATGGGTTTTTTATATTTTGTGATGAATTGATGGAGGTAGGTTTAAGTGTCCCTATGAATATTGATAAATTCACTACTAATACATAAAGGTAGTGGACAATTCAGGAACGAAACTATAAAACTCATGATATTGAGGTAAAAGTGGTAGTCATTACTTTAAAAATATTGAAAAATTATCTCTATAATGATAATAATGAGATATAAATATACCATAAGTTCCTGAACTAAAACATTTCAAAAAATATATCCCAACATGATGAAAAAGAAATGGTTCTAAATACTCAAGAATTTTTATTACTAAAGACACTACCTCCCAAGGAAGAAAAATAAGGTACTTATGAATTGGGTGGGAAAGATCATAGAGTCCTAAATGAAATGATGATTAACATGGAGGTTATATTCATTGGTCTAGTAAATACAGATAATGAAATTATTATGTAAGGGGAGACATAACTCATTTTTTAAATTAATTTAAAACCCCTTTTATTATAAAGGATAAAACATTATTACCATATTAATTAGAAGTTTCAAAATAAAAGTAACATAGTTAATTGTGGGAAATAAGAATACTTCATATATGAACATGGTGTTTGAAATTTGGAATGAATATATGGGTTCCATATATAAGTAAGGTAAAAATAAATTATTGGATGATGTGCATATATGAGATTTCACAATATTCCATGGTAGAACCAATATGTATAAATATTTGATTGAAAACTTTTGGTTTAATAATAATAAGTGTGATATTGCATATTATATATAAATATTCTTAGTTCTTAAATATTTAAAGGTTAGGAGATAGTATCCTATAAGAGTAATTAATCCTATACATATTTTTTTCAAAATTGGAAGAAATTAATATGGAATTTCTCAATGTATTATGAAATAATTCTTGAATGAATGTTGAAATATATTTTATTAATGATTGTTTAACTAAATATGAAAAAATCCACACCATAAGAGAATATTCACCTCATATGAACCTTGCAAGGCTCTATATTAATGAATTTTAAAAAAATAATTATATCCCTATTTAATTTTTCACTAATTGTGCTCCACAATTGGCATTATTATTATTGAAATAGATTCATAAGGATCTGGATTCTGAGCTCTATTTGAGAACCATATATCATCCCCAAACTAGTAGATATTCAGACGGAACTATTAAATCATTAGATTAAAGGTTATGATCATGCTAACATTGCATTAAAGGTATATGGGATATGAATATGCCTTTGTATTGTTTTCATATAAAAAATGATTCCATTCAAGTATTCAATGGTGTCGTATGAATAAATATATGGAAAGATATTACATACTCCATATTTTTTATATTAATGATGGGGAAAGGAAGCTTGAAGGACGAGAAATTTTTTGAGAAGACATCAAAAATGTTTAGACATTTTAGGATCATATTAAATAAGCTTAATGTAGGAGAAAAATTTATTCTTATAATAATATGAATGATTTCTAATTTGATTTGGGAGATCATGTTTTGTTTAATTTATATCCATTGTAGGGTATTATAGGATTTGGTAAGAAGGTAAAACTAAAACCCAGGTAGTTTATAAATATTGATTTTATGGAATAAATTAGAGTTGGGGATTAAAATTTTCAAATTCTTCGATGATTCTATAAATTACAAGATGAATTTTTGATATAATTTGTAAGTATTTTCTTGACCCTAAACATGTGATCACCTCTGAAGAAATATGTTTGGAACCTGATCTATCTTGTGGTGTAGATCCCATGTAGATTATTTTTATGAGATAAAATTTAAAGGGGAATTAAATTACTCGACTCGTAAGGTAAATCTAGATAAATATCTAATTGGAATAAGAATCATGGAATATAATATATTTTATAAAGAAGAATCAACCTCATTTATAAGAAATTAACATCTAAAATAATGAGGAGGAAAATATTTAGGGGGGAGAATGCAAACCCTATGCTTTAATCTAGGTAAGAAAACATAATATTTTAAAAATACTATTATAAATTTATTATTTAGTATTATTTTTAATAAAAAAATTATTTTTTTAGGTTTAATATCCATTATTAACATAATAAGTCAAAATAAGTCTCGAATAATTTTTTTCATTTTCCATTTATAAATAAGTATTTATTAATAAATATAAACGATGTATTTTATAATGAATTTTATTAATAATAATTCATTAGAATATGTATACTTTTAGATTTATTAACTTTAATCTTGATAGAAATAAATACAACATCATTTGGAGGTAAATATGTATATTTTCATCAAAATTATTTTAAGAAATAATTTATTCCCATTTTAAATAATTAATATAACATTAGTGAATAATGATTCAAATTATAATAGTACATTATATATAAAATTATATGAATTAAAATACACTTAATTATGATTACTAGTCATATACTTAAAGTAGGATGGTCTTATTATTTTAAAATGTATTTCTTGAAAACACATTTTTGATTCCTTTTGGATGATAGTTTTTTATTTAATTTATCAAAATTATATGAATTAAATATGATAAAATATCCTATATATTTTTAATTAGAATTTAATATTTTAATAAGTCCACATTTATTTTTTCATATTGAATATTAAAAACTGTAGAAATATGTCACCATGATTGGGGTTAAAATGAGTTTATCGATGGTTAACCTAATGATATAAATAATAAAATGACCAAAAAAATTATGAAAACCCACTAGTTTGTTTTATTTTTACCATAACCATATCACTTTGGAATATGATCTATTTTGTAGACAATTTTACAAGAAAGTGACTTGACATTACTGTAAAAATTGATAAAATTCGCGTGTGACACATACATTAATTATATAAGGGCAAATCCTTCCCTCACATCCTAAAAAATCATATGTAATGATAATCTAAAAACCAAAAAAAATCACTAATATACTTATTCATGTTATAGAGCTATTGGAATTCCTAAAAATAAATTCTAATGGTTCTTAATAAGTGATCCAAATGATGTTTTTCAAAGGTAATCGCCTTCCCCAAGACCATTATTTTTTGTTTTTTTCAACCACATTATATTATATGTTCATAATTAAAATGTTATTAAAAATAATATAATATATATTATAATGTTTAGAGGATAATATTTATTCATATCCTTCTCCATAAAATGGGAAACAAAACACTCAGTCGTTTGTACAGTGGACTATCACCCCATAAACCAATGTAATTTTGTTTTCCATCATAGAATCAAATGGATCGTAATAACTATATAACAAATGAATATATATGATTCTTTTGAAACAATATATCTTATATAAATATATTTAATCTTAAGCTTCCATATCCTTTATCCATCAAGGAAATGATAATGTCGATCATTCATATGTATGATATACCATCTCAAAGAAACATATGATTCATTTTCCAGGTTTAAATTCAAATAGTGATTATGTATTTGAATATAAAAATAAATATTATATTTAATACATAATATCATTCTATATATGATGGATCTATATTCTATAAACCATAATCATAACATCTAGAACAAAACATGCCTGGGAGAACAAAGCTATTAACAAATGAAATAATGGTAGTAATGAAATTTAATTAACGAATAGATGATAATATGTTATAATAGGATCTCATATGTTATTATAAATATGAATATAATTTTTTTAATAAATAAATAACATTTTTAAAACCATTATACATAGAGATAAGTAATGATCACTTAAAGGGAAATGTGTCGTAAGGGATTTAATATCAATTTCATATATATTAAGATATTTTTTAATTATATGAATATATTTAATTTTAGTTGGAATATATGTTTCCCCAATGGTGTACATAAATTTAATACCTATATATTATGAAAAATGATTCTATTAATTATTATTCATTAAAGGTGTTTCAATTTTAATATTACCAAAGTGGTGAGGATTTATTTTTAAATCTCATTTTTGGGATTCCATTCATTTTCATCAAAGAAATATTATATCCCATCATCAATGAAATCCATCTATTTATTTATCATCCTAATATTTAAGGATTTTATATTCTATTATTGATTATGTATATTTGTTTTTATTATATATACCTTTTAAAATTATTTTAAAAATATATATTTATATCAACAAAATTATATGTTAATTAAATTTTATGTAATAATGTACTTTAACAATTGTTTTAAATGAATCATCATAATGGTTTCTAATTTTTTTTTGAATATATTTATAAAATAATTTTAAAGGAATGTTTTTAGCATATTAAGAATTTACAAAATTCCCTGATGTTATTACTATTATATGATATTTATCTTATAGTACATGATTAGAATGGTTTTAAAAAGAAAATTATATAATAAAATATTTTTTGAAAATTTCACTTATATTTTATTAATATTACCTAAGTACATGATTTTATTACAAAAAATTTATTTCTGATGAAGCGATTATATTCTCTTTCCAATCATTGATTTTGTGGGCACTAAAATTATATTGAAACATTCACATAATTGTGGTGATAAATAAATATAATTCTATTAATGATTCATATTCATTTTTTTGGAATTTTATTATTTCATAAAATATATTCTATTTTAACATGTGGTGTATTACTATAAAATTAAAATAATTGAATGGGAAAAATAATAATAATTTCATATTCTCTACTAAATAAATATATTTATTGATAAGATATATTGATTATGAATTAAATTTTTTGTTAAATAATTTATGAATGAATTAGAAATGTGGTGATGTGTGGGTACTTCTTATAGATAACCCCTTATTCCATTGACAGATCCCATGAGAAGAATCAGCTGACCAACTTAAATAGGTTTTTGGTTTATACCTACCCATAGACTAAACAAACCCAAAAAAAGGAAAATGTGAGGAAAATATCATGATTTATAATATCATGACATCCAATATTATTCATTTTATTCATTTTTAATTCATTTATTATCTTCTAATATTTGTTTTTATTGAAATTATATAAGTATTTGTTTTGTACTCATGTTTTTTATTAGATAACATGTGTTTTCTCATATTTACCATTCTAAATTTCTGATGCCTTATTTAGTCCTAAAATATTATTAAATATTTAACCCTTACTAAGAAATTTAGATATATTGGATTTTGTTTTTTTCCCAAGTTGTGAATATGAAAACGTTGATTTAGTTTCAAGGATTAATAATGTTAACTTTTGTTCTGTATTGTATTTCATTCTTAAAATAAAATGGGCATCTTCTATGTATATGGCTCTCTAAGATACTAGAATAGTTGTTACATTGATATTATATTTATTGAATATATGAATATTTAATAAATTAACCACTATCTATATGATATTGGAGTTGGGGTTATTACTGTTAAAGTTCCTAGAAATAAAATCGGCACTATTCTTTTTTCGTACTTATTAACAAAAAAGGATTTTATATTTGTAAAATTTTAGATATAAATATAAAAATTAAATAACATTAAACCAAGATTTATTTAATCATTAATTTTTATTAATTACATACATATATTTATATCTTTCATCCAAGATATGAATTTATATCAATTTTTATATAGGTGGTTAAATTGAAAAAAAAGAACTTTCTGTAATAAATGTTTGAGATTGGTTTAGAACGAAATTATTTTGGAGTAAAATAATTATTACTTCAAAAAAAAAATATTCATAAATAAAACATAACCTTTTTGTTTATATTTTAATATATATAGATATTAATGAAAATAATATTGATATATAATATAAAATACATCAAATCCTAGAGGCGACAATCCACACATACACACAGATGATGTTTTCATTTTCCATATAATTGGATAAGGTTGTGAAATTAATTAATATTTTCAAAATCATAATAATTATATAAATAAAATATTAATATATTTTGTAAAATATGAAAACTATCCATGAATGAATTTCAGATAAAACATGTCATAAATGGAAGTTGTAGTTTTTATGTACACATTGTAATGTTCCCATTTTTTTAAGGGGGTGAATGGCATGTATGGTTTATTTTATAAACATAAAGACATATCAGAGTATAAATAATAATGTTTTCAAAATATATTAATCATTTTGTTCGGTTTTTATAGGAAATATAGAAAATGTAAAATATTTGATAGTGATTTGTACTTTCATTGAGAATTGTAACATTCTCTTAGGGTACTTTTTAGAAATTTCAAACATTTTCCAAATTCACATAACTAGAGGATTAATAGAAATGAAGAGGATTATAGGGGAAGTAAAATGGGATTATTATATGGTGTGATATTAATTTTTATAGTGGATTTGAATGTGTTTTTATGGCCCCTTTTATAATTAGAGAAAATGAAATATTCTTAAAATATATCCTCTTAATATACAAGGAACACATGTTTCACATAGATAGAGGATTCCAAATTGAACATTAATGGAAATGATATATGTTTTATTAATGAAGAATTTTATAAATTTATTTAGATACATTATAATAAAATTTCTGTCTCTTTTTTCACATGGCTAAACTCTTTTCACATTAATGTTCATGTATCATGGTAACTACATTTTTATCCATGGTAATTATTTATTCAGAATAAAAATAAATAACCCTTCTTGAGAGTTTTTTATTTTGTATTTATAGTATTAAAATAATTTAATAAAATAAAATTTATATGGTGTGAAAAAAAATATTTCTAATATTTTCTCACATTACATTCAAAATCCCTTTTTAGAAAAAATGTATTTTATGAATAAAAAAATTAAAATAAAATTTTCAATGATTCTGATTTCCATGACATTAATGAGATCATTATTACACAATTATGAATTATATGGATTTGAATGAAATCCAAAAATAAATTCCACCATGAGATATCACAATTTTAATTGAAATAAATAAATATCAATTATAAAAATAAATAACAATTAAGTTTAAAAATTTTCAACATGGCTTTTCAAAAATAAAAAAATTATTATTTCACTTAAATAATTTTACTAAATAAATAATAATTCAGTCATAAGGAATGAACTATATGTATAAAATCAATAAATTGTTTCATGTGATAAAAAAATTATATTTGTAAAAATAATATTATGTACTATTCACCAAAAAATCAATCCTTCTAGAAACCCCCGAAAAAATAAATGTATATAAATATAATTATGATAAATATAAAAAGGAACCTTATTTTTTAAAAGTACATTTCTGATTTTTTCCATTTATTATGTATATGATAAGATATAAATATAAGGAAAACTATTATCATTGGAAAATGAATTTTTAAAATATTTTATATTACCTTTATTATTTTCTTAAAATTTATTATTAAATTGTTATTAATATATTAATAATAACAAAATAATATAATATCCATAATATATATTTATTCTTAAAATAAGGTACATAAAATAAAAATATATATATATATAGAATAAATCTATCTTATATATAACTTGTTATTAATAATTGAATCTCACCAATACATGATTTGTTTTAATTTATAAATATATTTTATATTGTATTTACCTTTATTTATGACAAAAAACCAACCTAGATTACCTATCCACTCATACCTAAAACAAGTAATGACATGGAATAAAGGGCATTCCCAAAACTTCTGGGCTATCAATAAGCACCTTGGAATCATGGAATACCATTGGGAATGATTTCACCAAAATAGAATGTGAACTAACAAAATAACTAATGGAAATTTCATTTTTTCAATACATATTCATAGGGGAAATATATAAAAGAAAGAAAAATAATGTCCCCAAAATAGCTTAATAACAAACCAAAGAAAAAGGTGATAAAACTTAACTCACTCCAAGTGACATGTAGTCACCTCCAAAACCCCACACCCCTCTAATGAGGAAACCCATTGTTACCCTGAATAACATGTCATTTACCTACATCATACCAAAGAAGATCTACATAAAACAAATTGACTAAATTTTGTGACAAAAAATCCTAGTAGGATCCCAAATAAAGTTAGATAATAATACATTATTATAAAAACAAATTATTAAGAAATTAATAAAGTTATGTCATGTGATACATTTTACACAATTTAAATTAAAACATGAAAAATTTACCTTTTTTTAGTTCATAAATCATACCAATACCTTGGTAATATAAGAATTTACAAAAATCAACCAAACATACACTCTAATGACAATTCTCAATGAAAATATCTAGTTATCATAGATTATTTCTAGATTAGTAATGATATTTGAATATTTCATGTTATTGGTAAGCCACCTAGCATAATCATTAACTTAACAGAACAGGTCAAGGTGGTAAGAGATCACTCTTGAGAGTGGGTACTTATGACATATTACACTACATGGTTCATAAATTACCCTTTAATAATACATATATGGATTATGAGATCATACGTGAGTATTTATCCCTTCCTCGTCATTAATCAATTGTAGGTTTACAAAATAAATAACATCCATAGTGAATTTGTTTTTCTGAAACAAAAAATTCAGGATTCAAACACTTTTTTCATAGAAAATCCAAAATGAATAAATCCATTTTTAAAACAATAAACAATGTAAATATTTAATAAGAAAATTTTTAATGTATATAATAATTTTTTAAAATTATTTTCAATGAATAATTATTCATGGTTCCTAACAAAATGAAAATTAATTTAACCGCCTACCATGAAACACATAGATAATCAACCCTCAAGAGGAAATCATATTCCAAATTATATAAAATAACTCAGGGAATCATTTTAAAACCCTTAAAAATATAACAAACAAGAATATAAAAACTATAAATTTAATGATGAAAAATAGAATAAGTAAAAACATACCCAAGAAATTCATGTACACCATATAAAGAGGAATGAAGATCCAGATAAGAACCCTCAATTTCATGATGTATTTAAAATGAATTGGTTTAGAAACCCATATCCTGAAAAGTAAAATTGTTTTCATGGTTGAGAAATGGAGAGGAATAAATGGGATATAAAAAGGTATGATATATAAGAAAAAATTATTAATAGGGTTATCATGAAAGATCCATTGAATGTATCTATAATTTGATCGACCCAAGAATTTAGTAAAAAGGGATAATGATATCTGAAGAGATCCTCAATGATAAATGTGTTATTATTAGATCTACTGGGTAGGATTAAAAATTAAATAAGAGTTAGAATGGAATTAAAAAACGTATATAACAACTATATTGCTCTCTAAAATCACCACTAATAGTTAGGTGATGTCCTCCAATGGCTGATCGATTGGGCTTTAGCTTAATGGTGGGAACTATCTGACTAGCCAATGTATTTCATAAGAATATATCCATTTTTCATCTCCCAAATATATTATAGTGAATGTCACCAGTGATATGGTGAAATAACATACACTTTATTGGTTGTAGGTCCTTGTTCACATTCCCCCAACTTCTGGAGACACACCTTGACCCATCTAATAAGACTAAAATAAAAAATACACGAAGTGTTCGACTAAATAAAGAATAAAAAAATAATTTAGTAGTGACTGGAATCATTGGTTGGTTTTGAAAATTCACACAACTATATTTCCTTGCACCCCCTAAAATCATGGACAAAGAAGGTTTTTACCACAAATATATTAGGTCATTTCTCACCCATTATAGAGTCCTATTACAACATCTCATGTGAGTAATACTAGAAAATCTACATAACATGATCAAATAGTATTTTTTATAATCCAAGATCTATTACACGAGATCAAATATCTCGATGACCTTCCATGATTAAAGAAATATCGTGTTATATTTCGAGGTATTACAAATTATTAATTAGAGATATGTAGGTATAATACATATTTATTTGGAAAACATAGCATAAATTATGTATCTATGTCAACTAAGGTTGTAATAATATATGATAATCCACCTTCTCAATTCATTCAATGACATTTAATTTTCCCACATACCTATATGATAGCATCCAGTTACTTCTAATATTTGATGATCCAATTGGGGTGAGGCCTTAAAAACACTATTCCTCCAATTTAGGACATCAAATGGAAATGAAGATGATCTACATATGACATGAACCACTATAAATCCATTACTAAACATTAATGAACCAACTGGAATGAATTAATTGTTTACTAAACAATATCGATCCTATCAATGAAGCTTCACCAAAATCAGACTAATAATGAAGTGATTTTTAGGGTTAGCCATATAAAACTATAAAAGGATATATGTTTCTAGATGATTCATAACATTAATTAAAATAAAACACCACTACTCTCAACTTGTTATCCTGAGCACATCTAATGTCCAATTCATTCGAATTAAGAATATCCTATTGAATTTGAATATCCCTTTAAGAATTAACTTCGATTTGGGGATAATATGTTGTAATAAATTTAACCTAATTTCTCATTGAATCCTGATGGACCTTCACAAACCAAGAGATGATGTGAAGGTTTTTATTAGGGAATATCCATAGGAACACCACTAAGTAGTTGTGAACATTTTATAAAACATACCAAAAATATAGTTTTCAAATAATTTCCATAATTTTTCCAATCATACACTCCAATTATAATCATCATGGAAAAATATCCCTTAGGAAACATTAGTTTCTAGTCATTTAGGATCCTCATACAGTTCATGTGATCTATAGGCCACAGGGTATACACATTACCTGAGATTAATATCTGTGAGGGATTAGAGTTCACTCAAAAAAGTGGCTCCCTACCACACATTTTGCAACATCTCTTTCAAATTACCATAGAATAACAAGCTTAGGGGGTAAAGTATCACCCAAAATGATTTTTATCTACCACATCATTGGTCATAGTTGGTAATTCCATATCAAAATAATTGAATGGGAATTAAAATTTAAAAATCATGCAATTCTTACATCAAACCAATATTTATTAGAAACATAAAATGGTAGAAATAAATTTTTAATACATTTACCAACACCATAATATTTAATCAATATCATATTAATTCCCCTATATAGTTTTGAAAACAATTTTCACAGAAATATAAATCATGATTTACAATAAAATCAATGTTCAAGAAACCACCTAACTTAAATAACTAGGATTTGAAATATTCTCATAGAAACTATTGTCCAAGATGTATAGAATACTATATGAATCAAGGGAGAAACCTAAAATAGTAATTAAAAGTGAATATTACATAAAATATAACATTCTGAGAAAATTATATGATGATCTTAACAAACAATTCCCAAAAACACAATATGATGTTTATGGATTCTAAAAATAATCCTAAATTCCATAATTGATCTAAAAGGAATAGGATTTTTATCTCTTGTCTACCATATTCCAATCATTTTCATCATTTATTGAAAGAGATGATGTATAGGAATGCTATTATGAATTTGATCCAAGAAAAAAATAGAACTATACTTTCCAATATATGTCTATGAATTTGATCATCATATTTATTCACCAAGGAATTGTGTTGGGGCATCTAAAGATGTCCAAAGAAACCCTCCAGGTCTAAATGGGTTGAGCTTATTTTTATGAATAGAGACACCAAAATAAATAAATGATTTTAGTGGGATCAAAATACTATAAAATTGTTACATTACTGACCATGATCAGTTACATCAGTGAGCCACTATCCTCCACTTATTCGATTAGAAAAAATAATGAAGAAAATAGAGAAACCAATGACCCAGAAAAACTAAAAAATAGATAACATTAGAAACAATTAATGTATAAAATTATGCAAGATGTATTTAGTACCTAAAAGAAACTACGGTAAGTGAAAATATATACCCACCAATTTAACAACTACTTTAAAATAGTTAGATTTATCTTAATAATATGTGTCTTGGTTCATTTTTATTGTGTGTTTCTTATGAAACATTTTATTTTAAAATAATATATTTCATGGAAAATTATTTCTAGTAATTTTGGATTTTAAAAATGTTTTTTAGGAATATTGTATTAAAGGTATAAAAATATATAGATAATTACATATTTAGAAAGGAATATAATTTTTTATGACATTTTTAACTAATATATTTAGTATTATTGGGACCTGTTAAAATAGCATGTATTAGTGGTAATAATTGTTTTTATTGTAGATGATTTTATTAAATTTTCACGTACTTGTTTTAAAATATAAAAAAGTAAAAAATTATAATGTTTTATATTTTAGTGTGAACTAGTTAAAAATAATAAATTATATTCAATTTCATCAGTTTGAAGTGATCGGAGATGAGAAATTAAATTATACATTATGATTTTTATTGAACCAAATGATATTTTTTAAAACATTTGTTCCACTAGAACATCCCTAATAAATCGTGTAGTTGAATGGTAAAATATAACATTTCATGCGATGGATTTAACTATGTAAAATTAGCAATGTTAAAAAAAATATTTTTTTTGGAAGAAGATATGAATAAATATTTTTTTTTAAAATAATTTCTTAAAGCCTATTTTAAAGAAGAATCTATATAATATATTCAATATAAATAGGAAACAAAATTTTATTTTAGATTTTTGAGTTGTAGAATTTATATGAGAAAACCTATTTATTTTTTGAGAAAAAATACTATAATTTATAATGTGTTATTTTGACCATGATATATTGTTAGTAAATCTTATAAAGTCTATAAAAAAGAATCATGGTTATTGAATAATTTATTATTATTAAAAAAAATTATTCATTTATATAAAATAAATATAATATGTTATTTCTTCCAAAAAATACTACGTTTTGAATTATTATTTTCTAATTTATTCTATGTGATATAGGACATTATCATTAAGAAGTGTATCATGATCTATATTATTTTTATAAACATAAATACTCAAAAATTATTATCCTTCTAATGTTTTAAAAACACCCTTATAAAGTACATAATGATCCTTATTATGTTTATAAGGATTATTGTGGTTAAAAATGATCTTCAAATTTAGAAAGTGATGTTTATATAGATATTGATCATTATTAATGAAAATGATCTCTATCTAGATTCAATCATTTAAAAAATGTTTTTTAATTGAATATTATCTTTATAGAAATATTACCCTTAATAAATAATTTATACATACATTAAATAGGATCCTTGTGTAACTCGTAATAAGTCATTTTTTATTTTGTCATTAAAGTAATTATTTAAAAAAATTATATTTTTTTATTGAAATGTGTTTGATAAATTTTCTTCATTGAGTATTAATATTACAGTGAAAGAGAATAAATTTCCAAGGATATTAAATGATGATCTCAATTTACTAATCTAAATATGATATATATGATATACTCATTAATGGAAATAGAAATGAATAAAATAATTCCAATGGTATGAAATTAATTATATAAATCTTGTTATTTCTCCCATTTTTAATGTTATAGAAGATTTTGTTTTGTTATAGTGAAGAAATTTAATAATAGTATTTGAGTAATGATTTGGTTTATTGATAAAGGAGAAATATCTATAATTACATATTAATAGTACCAAAACTGTATGATCCATGAATGAAGAGTTATGTAACAATTGAAACCATATGTGAATCATGTTGTACTTTAGCAGACAGAACAATATTTTCAATACCTCGATATCCATATGATAATTGATTTATTCTGGTTCTTGGGTTTTATGAACCAATAACCTAATTTCGTGTATATTTATTATTGTGACATGATTTTACATTCCAAACATGGACCATGATGGTTTATCATTCCTTAAAATTTACATTTTATTTGGGTCTCTAATGTGAAAAATGTTGGTTTCTTTGGTTGTTCCACAAGGTTAAAAATCACATTTTAATGGGGTTTTACTCTACTTTAAAAGGTATGTTCTTCTATTGGTTGTGTGTTAAATGGAAAAGTTATGTTTTAATTGGGTTGTGAAACCCATAAAAAATTCAACATATTAGTGGGTTAAGATTTTATATTGGAAACTAATAGGTGATGAGTATATATGTGGCCACATAGATCTAAACCACATTACTATTTTCCCATGACCTTATTTTTATTTTTTAGCTCTATAATCATTTTAACTATAATATATTATTATAATTTTATAATATTGTACATTTAACAATATTGACTATTCAACCATCTCATTAACTATGAAAAATATGGTTTCCGTTATGGAACAAAATGACCTAGTGTTCGTTTTTGTGTTGAAGTGGGAATATGTGGTATATTCAAGTGTCTTGTTGTCCTTGTTAGCACACAATGACATAACATGTAGGTTTATATTGTGAAATTTATTTTTAACATGAATACATGCATATGATGTTTTATAGAAAGCTAAAATGGTGATGACATATTGAGATATATCTCACACACTACCCATGCACTCTTCTGAATTTTTATAGGTTATGTTTTCTTTCAGGATGAAATTAGGTAATGTAGTGGATCATCCTAGTGAATTTTAATTGACATTATAGAATGGGATGAAGTGAGAGTTAGGGATTAATGTAGAGCCTCTATGTATGTTTGTGCCCTATTTATTTTGAATAATGATAATAGATATCATTGAGTAGATCCCTTGATTCATTAATGTCATCAAAATGGATCCACATGACCTAAATGATATTTCATAAAGCATAAAACATACAAAATCATCTAATATTTCTATCATAATAATTTTGAATTTGATGATGTTGTACATTGATTATATTGATCCAATGTTTAAATATATAAATAATACATCCTATTAGATAAATATTCATTACATGCCACTATGACCCTTACCAGATCTATAAAAGTTAAGTTTCTTTTGAAACATGGATTTAGAAACAACTATCACATAGAATATCTATATCATCTCACACTAGGTACATAAAACCAAGAATCATTTATAGTCAATGCGTATATAAAACCCTTATAAAAATCCTGAAAACAATATAACATTATAAAGGTTGAGATTATTCACTAAATAAGTGTAAATAGGGATACATATATAATTGATATTATATTAGACTATTTTGAGCATATGGGTATGATAAATGATATAAACATTATAAAATCACACCCATTAATTCAGATATCACAATTATGATTCATGACATAAATATTGTTAGATCATAAGATATGAATCATAGAGTAATAAAACAACATGGTCCACCAGATCATATAATTTAAATAATATGATGTACTAAATGTGTGTGTTAATCAAAATCATATAAATATTATTAAAAGGCTACTGATTATGACATTCATTACATGTCATGAACCATGTTAGGGTGTCATCCATCTTGACACCCAACCTGATTTGTGGTAAGGATTAAAAGTTATTCTCAATCCCCAAAGGCTTTAAACTAGTCAATAAGAAATGATTAAAACCATTGGGAATGATTTATCACATGGAATCATACAAAAAACAACACATAATAATCATACATCACGTCATTACCAATATTCATAATATAAGACTTCAAATATATCATCTCAGGTATTTATAGAATAATACTCTTTCATGTCAACAAATTTTTGTGAATAAAATGTTACGTTTAAGGGGACTCATGGTCTAATAGCGTACTCGACATGCAACAATGAGTTTCTCTAAAATGATACGTTGGATACAACATTGATTTATACTGAAAAATAAGATATTATTATTATTTTAAATATTAGATAACAAAAATCCATTATATTGGCATGAATGAATAGAATTAACAATTTTATGACTTTAAATGTTTTTTAAATTTTTTTAAATTTATCCAATATATTTTAGAGGATTAAAATAAGAATGAGTCCAATTTTAAGCATAAAATTCTCTAATATTTTATAAAGGTAGTTGTACATCCCTTTGAAGGAGAATCCTTATTAAATAGAGTTATTTAACATTTATATGTTATATTTGAAAAGCTCAACTTTTTATATTGAAGTGGGACAACAGAATATACTTTGGTTAATTTTTTTGGTAATTTTCTGATAATATTCATTTTAAATGAACAATTAAAAATACCACATTTTAATTTAAGAATTCATTTTCATCTAATTTATTTATATAGTTAGATTATATTTAAAATTGTTTTTATTGTGCAACTGGATTATGTTTTTATCATTTAATCAAATTTTGGTCAGTGTATGTAATTTCACTTTTAAATTGGACATAAACACATGTCATTATTTTGATAGTTTTTACTTCATAAAAACCTATATTTCGGTTTTAACAATGGGAATTAATTTTAAATTAATTTCTTCAAATTATATGTTTTGAATTTCAAAAAAATGGATTACATATTTGGAATAAGATGGTTCAAATTGAGTTACTAATTACCTTTTAATTTTTCACATTATGAAAGTAACATTGTAATTATATTCATTTTCCATTATAAAAAGGTAACTGTGGTAAATAACGATAAAAATAATATTATAATAACATAAAAATACCATAACACATGTCCTAATCCTATTGGATAAAATATTTCTGACCACGGTAATCCTTAGGTCAGTTTTAGGAACCCATTGAGGCACTTTGGTGTGATAATTACATGTTATAATAATTAGTTAGTAAATAGAAATATAACATAAAGATGTATCTTTTAGTAAAATAATTTTAATATTGGGTAATATAATTGATATATATGAATATTAATATTAATTATAATTATAAATAGATTTACCATATCGTGGTATTTTATTTATAATTTTTTTACATTAAATAAATAAATTTATTTATGACACAACGATGATGTAGTGATTACCTTATTGATGAATGATTCAAATAAATAATATTATAAATATTAAAATAAATTTAATTTGAATATTTTGATGCCATAAATGAATTTTATTGATTATTAGGATATATTTTAATTCATTTAATGCCTTTTTTATGGAATCAAGTTGTTATGACTTTAAAAAAACAATTACTAAATATTGTAGAAATTGACATAAATGAGTTTTTAAGACAAATAATATTTTATCAATTGATATAATAGTCCTAAAAATATAATATTTGTACAACTAACTTATATAATGTTACAACTTTTATTAATTATTCACTTATGGTTATCTTGGATTTTATTCTAATTATATTAACAATATAGTATGAAAATACAAGAAGACATGGTAATAGTTATTGTTTTTAACTAAGTGTTAAAGCTAAAAGATCATTTAATTTTGTGGCCTAAACTTGTATAAACCCAATTGTTTAAGTTTATTTCGACCCATTATCATATTTATCTTGAAAAATATCACTTTCGAACTATTATTATACAAAAATAAATTTATAATAAAATAAAATTTCAAGACTTTCCTAAAGTGCCCCTCCTCCCTCTTGTAAAAGGCCACCAACAATACCCACATACTCACACCTCTAAATCCCCTTGGACCATCCATATTCAGCTCAAATAGTCTCCAAACATCCTTCTGTTACTCCTGGAAGCCTTAATTTGGGCATAAAAAAATTGAAAAAATCAATTTATCTCAAATCCAAAGAAGATACCCGATTTAGAGGTAATGTCTTCTCTCAACTTCCTTTCAATTATTTTTCTTTTTCACTCCCTATGATCTTTTTATTCTATTAATACATAGGAAACATAGTATCCAAAATACTCTATGATGTTTTTTTGAGATTTATTCTAACTACACTTATAGACACATCCATCTAATGGATACAAACATATTATTTCTGTGTACGATTAACTATTGCCTCTCGAAATGATGATTGTTCAATTTTCTCCTACCTCCTCTCATGGTGGCCATTATTATGTAATGGTATTTATAATTTATCTATATTATATTTTTATTGTCTATATTCTTCTATAATTTTAATTTACAACATTCCATTATGATTTCCATAATGTGTAAACACGATAATTTCATTTGAGAAAATGTAAACTACTGCCCCCTCAAAGTGATATGACTTGTTCATGACATACATGGATCATATAAAGGATGGATTTATTAAACGTATGAGACATACATGAAATAAAAATTAATACGGGTAATATAATATTTATTTATATCATTTAGTTTTTATTCCTTTAATATGAAAAATAAATGAATGTAGTGTACATTTGTACGTATGACCTATTTTCTCTATGAACGATGCATTTCATTTCTTCTCTCCAAATTTTATGTACTGTTATAAATAAATAAAAACTAGATATATATGATTATTTAAATCCTTAATATCATTCTTGAGATGATTTTATTTTGACAAAATAGACAATACATATCAAAATAATTCATTTTCGACTCGAGTACCAAATGTCGACAAAACGACTAATATAAACATAAATAATTATGTAATTTTTATAACAAGATAATAAGTAATATAAAATGAATAATAAACTTGAAAAATGATCTTAATCAATTAGATATGAACCTATATTTATTATTTAGGAATATAAACAAAGAACGAGACAGATCAGACTCAATGTAAGTGACTACATCTCAATATTCGTTTATTAAGGCATATTTTGATTTATATACAGACTTCATTTATATATTGTGTAATAACCCCCCTTTGAATTATAATTTCATTTAAAGGGAATATTTTTTCTTTGAAGTGTTTTACTGAACTACAAAGATGACTTTTGTTAACGTATGTGGTGACAATAACTCCACTGTCGTTGCAACTGTTATTTAATATTTTTCTTCCAATATAAGCCTTAATGTTTTTAAAAGGGAAAGAAATCCATTGTTACCTTTTTTGGTGTTTTGGTATTGAAAATGGTTTTGAATGCGGATTTACTATTTCAATATCATGAAATGATTTCTGGTGTTTGAAAATGAAATATTATGAGTGAAATGTTGATAATTGATATCTTTTATGTGTTATGATTATATAATGGTATTTGGACATTTGAAGGGTGGTCACGTGAGGAACCAAAGATGGTTAGTTACCTGATAAACTGAATAATGGTGGTTCTGTGATAAATCATTGATAGGTGGTTACGTTATAACATCCAATGCGTTGAATATGGAAGTCATACATATGTATATTCCATTTAGTGATATGTGTGGAAGTCAACCATATGTTTATTCCATTTAAGTATGTTTATGTCTGAACATACCTTTATATTTTATTTGTTGATTTTGATGGGTTTATGGTAATCTTTGGATTACAAAAAGGGTAATCAATGAGCTTATATTCAGTGATATATATTTACAACTTCTTAAAGGTGAAAATTATAAATTAACGATAAAGTATTCATGGTTTTCATGTTTTTCCAAGACTAAAAGTTTTCCTTCTTAGTGTATCCCTTAGATTTTTATTCTTATCCTATGTTTTGAAACATTTATCATAGGAATTAAATAATAATATAGTCAAGGATAGGGTTATGGAAAAGTAATGCTATTAAAACGTGAAATGATACCATGTTTTTTAAAGAGTTTTTATTTTATGAAAAAATGGATAGGAAGTTAAAGTGTCTACTAATAATATTTAATTTGTTATGTATCAGTAATGTCCCAATTCTATAAATCAATAAACCTAAAAAGATCATCAATGATATTTAAAGTCAAATTAATGACTTATCCCAAGTTTATGTAATTTTTAACGGTGGGGCCTTATATTTGGTTTCAAATGTCGGTTTAGATAAATTTAAGAGTTATAATATTGTTAATAGAATATTCATAAATGTTTTTTTACATTGTGGTCAAACTGAAATGATATAGAATTTGAATATTATCACATTTCTTCATGCAAGATATGTTTTTTCATAATGGTTTTCCATATAAGAAATATGGAATCTATGTTAGGAAGGAAAATAAAGGGACAAAACCTTCCCAATAAACATCCTGGGATGGTTAGAATTAGAACTAAACAGTTTGTTGCAGTGATGAATCAGTTGAATCTGGTGATAAATGGTGGTGGTGTCCATGAATGAGATCAAATGAACCAATAGTATAGGAACATGTCATAAATAAATCAATTCATGAGGCAAAGTCCCCCATCATTTAAAAGATCATCTTAACCTGTGAAAGCTGAAGGGCGGATTAAAGCTTTGGAATTTTTTGGATGTAATGGGGTGATCACACAATCAAAAGTTTAGTCTTTCTATTTGTCATTTTGAATGTGGATCTGATCAGCAGTGCTCAATTATAAAAAATATTAGAGGAAGTGAAGTGATTAACGCCATGGAATGGGATGAATTTCCAACTATATTACTTTAGAAATATTTTCCAAAGGCTACTCAAATTAGGATGGAAAATCAATTATTGGAATTGAGGAAAAAATGAGGATGATTGAGTGGCTGCATATGAAGAAAATTTCACATGTTTGTTAGGGTACTTCCCAAATTTTATCATTGATATTGATATCAAGAAAAATCAGTTTTAATCAATATTGAAGGTGAAATATGAAAGTGTGTTAGATTCTTGACAGTGAAAAAGCTATGAAAAACTTGTTTTATGTGCTGAGAAGGTAGAATTGGAGTCGTTAATTAGTTTTTGGATCATTCTGTGGTTTTTTTATAGATAATATTTTGGTATATTCTAAAATCCTGTTGGAACATGAAATTCAATTTAGTGTTGTTTTGAAAACCCTAAAAGATAATAAACTATATAGAAAGTTTATTAAGAGTGAATTTTGGTTGCAACAAATTTCATTCCTTGGACATATTATTTATAAATATGGAATAACTATTGACCCTTCTAATGAATTTTTTTTAAGAGTGGCCAAAACCTACCAAAATCATACGGATTTGTAGTTCTATTTTATTTATGGGTAATTACTACAGGTTTCTTGAAAAAAAATATCAGTTATCTAACCCACTTTCTAGGCTAACACATAAGGGAGTTATGTTTATTTGGAAAAAATAATCTGGTGATTTTTTTAGTATTTGAAAAGAAGATTTGTAAATACTCCTGTTTTGGACCTACCCTCGAGGAATAATGATTTTTTTATCTATAATGGTACATCATTAAATGGAATTGGTTTTTTTCTAATGCAGAATGATCGAGTAATTTTTTATGCTTCATATAAGTTTAATCCTCTTGAGATGAATTACCCTACACATGATATGGAATTAAATACCCTAGTTTTTTTCATAAAAAATTTTAGGGATCATTTGAATAGTGTTAAGTGTGAAATATATACTCATCACAAATTTTTGAATAATATATTCACTAAAAAATAATTAAACATGATATAGATAAGATGGATGGAATTAATTAAGGATTATGATTGCACGATTCATTACCATCCTGGGAAATTGAACAAAGTTATTAATGGTTTGAGTTAAATGGGTAATGTTATATAAACCATGCTACATTTGGAACAAGATCCTTTAGTTTTTGACATGATGAATTTTGTATTAGAATTTATTGATGCATGAAATTCTTCTATTTTGTTTCAAGTGGGAGTAAAATAATCTCTATAAGACATAATTAAGCAGGCATAGAAAGAAGATAGTGAGTTTCAGAATAAGGTAGAATTGGTTGAGAATATAAAGTTACCTAGATTTACCAATTATAAATGTTTTTTCTGAGAGTTTTATAGAGATTGTGGGTGCTTTGTGATTTACAGTTGAAAAAGAGTTTTTATGTGAAGATCATAGTACTTATTTTTCATTTAATCTATAATTTAATAAGAAGTATAGTTATCTTCGAGAGTATTACTGGTGGTATGGAATGAAAAGAGATATTGTTGACTTTACTATGAAGTGTTTCACTTGTCAATAAGTTAATTTAAAATAGTAGTTACCCAATTGGACATTTCTCCTTTTCTAGATCCAATGATTAAATGTGAAAATATATCCATGTATTTCATATTGGGATTAATAAAGATATCTCATGATAAAAATTCTATTTGGGATATTATAAATAGATTGACTAAATATTCTCATTTTATTCCTTTTCAGGATAATCTATCTCTATATCTTTATTTTCTATTATATATTAAATAGATAGTCAGGTAACATATAACGACCCATAATTTACATACATTATTAATACTTCAAAATTGAAGCATATTTATTACATCATATAACAAAAACCACGAAAGGACTGTATAGGTATAGTGTCTTTAGAAACTGGAAATCATAAACAACTGGTTCATAAAGCATCTACATTGCCTCCCATATATTTCATCATATATAGAGTCCCATTTTGGCATATTCTACTTAATAACCTTCTTCCCGACCTGGGGAAATAAAACATACAAAAGGGTGAGCTCAAATTCTCAGTAAGGGTAAACAAAAGAAACATCAATCACATCATATACATAAGCACATAACTTTTGGAAATCTTAACCTGCTAAAGAGATCATAATTTCATAACATGGGATAAATAATAGTAGTGAAATGGAATCCCAATAATCATAAAACATAAAACTTTGTGGCATACACACATAATCACAGAGAATCATTTCTTATTAGTCAAGACTCTTTTCTAAGACTATCTTAGTGGACAAAGTCCATTTCTGAACCGAGTTCACTCCTCGTTTCAGTCCTGTTTCACTGAACCGGTATAACCTACCGTTCCAGCCATTTCTATCTCATGAGATATAAAATCTTTACCCAATTTATTGGAGGGAGATAGAGGTCCCACCCATCCCTTAATGATACCATTATTATGTGTGCCACAAAATCATAAACCATACATCATAGCATAACCCATTTAATAAAAATGGGAATCTAAAACATTGTGACATCATAAAACAATTCATATAAGATAAAGGAATTAATAAATATAATTCCATAACAACATAATCAAATCAATGTAATAATAGGGGTAGAAACCGAACCCTTTATTATCTTAGATGGAAAATAATTTCGATAAAACACTTGAACTCCATTTTTTAGAAAAATATCTTTTCTGCTTCAAAAACACTTTTCCTTTCTTAACATGTCATACAATTCTAAACTAAAATAAGTTGATTAAAAATAAACTTGAAAACTTGTAAAGGAAGCATATTGGAAATAATTTTTTAAAAATCAATTCATGTTGTATAAGTTAAACAAACATTCTTCGTACTTTTGTCGGAAAAGTCAATAAGTACCTCGTATGAGAAACAACAAAAAGATTCCTTTCATATCATTTACTAAAAACTCAACGAAGAGTAAAATTGGATATAATCTATTGTATAAGGATATAAATATTACATATTGAGGAAATAGGGATGTGGATGATAAAATACACCCTAGTAAATGCCAAAGTATAAAAAATCTCGGATAAAAATGAGATTGTGATATTTCCCTTACCTTAGGTCCGATTTTCCTCATAAGTATCTGAACCTCCTATATAATGATTTAAATAAAGTTATTGACTTATTATAGAATCATAATTATTTTTATGATATCATATATGGTCATATTATTAGTTTCTTGGTAGTAATATTTCATTGCTACTTGTTATTCGGGTGTTTATAACTTTTTGTTCTTATGCGTGTTTTGTCGAATAAATTCTTATTATTCTCTTTAGCTTATAGATACATCATTTACAGAATGGTATTAATGTACTATATATCATATTTATTCATTCAATTCATTTATATAATCATTATGTATTGAATATCATGTAGAACGAATCGCATCACATCGTGGAGACGGTATTCTGTACGTACGCACGAGCGATGATATCGTTCCCATGATCGTGGAATTGTATTTGAGTGTATGTATACTATTTAAGAAACAATATCACTTTATAATAGTCATATATAGTAATTATTTACACCATTATACCCATCCAAGTAAGGTGGTGGTGGAAAATAGATTACACCACGGCGTAGAGACGGTATTCCGTACGTACGCACGCGCGGTGATTTCTTTTTCCGTAGGATGGATAGATGTTGAAGTAGGGTTGTTTCATACTTATAATAAAATATCAGTATATTAGTGATACTGATGTTATTTCTTCATAATGAAACAACGAAATAAGAAGAAGTGGAAGAAGAAATAAAGATGAAAGAATCGGTTACAGACATTACCTCTTCTTTGAAGTTCTTCTTTGAGACCTTCTTTTAGGGCACTAAAATTGGTCTTTGAAGAATACCAGGACCTCTAATATGTCTCTAGATAAGTGGAGAGGAGAATGTGGTAGGTTATGGCCGAGCTTGAATGCTCAATGTGGTGTGAGGAAGAGAGGGAGGAGGTTCCCTTTTATAAGGGATGAGAGGGGCACCTTTGGAATAACTAGAAATATTATTTTATTATAAAGTGAAGATCGGTTTTAAATAGCTCCAAATTGATTTATTTCGAGTATAAGGTGGGGATGGGTCGAAATCCTCTCATAAAATATAATTTAGACAAGTTTAGGTTCATATTTCAACCTTTTCATGTAGATTTAACATTAAGTTAAATAATTTTACTTTTATCGTGTCTTCTTGTGTTCTTATACTATAAGGTTAATAAACTTACTATATCAAGCCAAACGAACCCCAAGTTGTTTATTATTAATATATATAACTTTATATAAGTCATTTCGCCGAACCTTAGATTTTTAGGAATAAAATAACAATTAATAATATAATATTTGTTTAAAAACCTATTTTATGTCAATTTTGACACTATTTAGTAATTGATTTTTGTGAAAATGATAACAAAATGATAAGTTCTAAAAAATTTAATTAAATAGATACTAAAATGCCATATTATCCTAGAAAATTAGTGTAATTCATAAAAAGTCACAAATTATATTTATTTGGGTATTTATAACATCAATTATGTCAATATTTCATTAATACGATAATTACTGCATAATCATTGTGTCATAAATAAATTAAATTATTTAATGTCTAAAAATAAAAACTAAAATACCATTATGTAGGAAATCTTTTTATATTTCTAATGAATATTTATAGTCGAATTTATCTTATGTATAACCCCATATTAAAAATGATTTATTTATTAAACATTGATTTTAACTATTTTAACCCTTCTTTAAATAAATTAATAATAAATGTCCTAATTTAATCCTAGTGGGCCTAAATGAATTTCGCCTTCGAAATTCGTCACTTTGTAACAAACAGATGGGGATACCTCTCCCTCCTCATATCCTCAAACTCCCGTTTAGCTTATTCTAATTGGTGGTTCATCCATAAAACTTTCACCAATCAAGTGGTCTTGTTTTGTAGGAATTTTTCGCTACGATCCAGAATCTCTATCGGTTGTTCTTTAAAAGAAAGATCTTGCTCCAGCGGTACAACTTCTGAGCTGAGTACATGTGAAGGATCAGGTATGTACTTTCTCAGGAGAGATACATGGAACGCATCATGAACTTGAGAGAGATTCGGTGGAAGCACCAATCGATATGCTACCTTCCCAACACGATCCAGTATTTCGAAATGACTGATATATCTAGGGCTCAAATTCCGCTTCTTTCCAAATCTCATTACCCTCTTCCAGGGAGATATTCGTAAGAACACTTTATCACCCACTTCAAACTCTAGGTCTTTTCTTCGGTTGTCGGCATAACTTTTCTGTCGAATTTGAGCTTCTCTTTTGTGTTGTTGAATAGATCTGACCTTTTCTGCCATTTCATCAACGAGATCAGGTCCTAATCGATTTCTTTCCCCAACTTCATCCCAGAAAGTTGGAGTCCTGCATTTATTTCCATAGAGAGCTTCATAAGGAGCCATCTGAATACTAGAGTGAAAGGTATTATTATAAGAAAATTCCACCAACGGTAGGTTTTGATCCCAACCACCTTTGAAATCCATAGAGAAAGCTCTCAACATATCTTCTAGAGTTTTAATTGTTCTCTCAGACTGACCGTTTGTCTGAGGATGATAAGAAGTGCTAAAACTCAACTCTGTATCTAGAGTATGCTGAAGACTTCGCCAAAACTTTGAGGTAAATCTCGGATCCCAATCAGATATAATAGAAAGTGGTACTCCATGCAATCTTACCACTTCCTTTGCATATATCCTGGCAAGCTGATCTAGAGAGAAATCCTCTATAATAGCAATGAAGTGTGCAGACTTGGTATGACGATCAACTATAACCCAGTTATCGTTATTATCATTGGATGTTTTAGGAAGTCCTGTGACAAATTATGTGGTGATGTTTTCCCATTTCCATTCGGGTATGGGTAATGGTTGTAACATCCCCTTAGATTTCTATCTCTCAGCTTTAACTTGCTGACAAACCAAGCATCGAGAGACATATTGATTAACATCTTTTTTCATTCTATCCCACCAAAAGTACTCTTTCAGGTCCCTATACATCTTCGTGCTTGCAGTATGAATAAGGAATTAAGAACTATGAGCTTCATCCAGCAGCTCCTTCTTTAATTCCGGGATGGGAGGAACACAAACCCGATTCCTGAACTTTATTATCCCATCACAATCAAGGTTGAATTCAGGAACATTTCTCACCTTCTTTTGTAACTCGACATCTTATTTTTGTTCCTCTTTAATCATCACATGTATAGATGGTTGAAAATTCATTTGAGAAAGATAAGATTTTTCCCCTTCCATTATAATTCCAAGATCCATCCTTTTTAAATCCATAAATATTGGATCTTTTGTGATCCTCATCATGGATAAACTGGCATGGTCTTGTCGACTTAATGCATCTGCAACCTTTTTTTCTTTCCCATGGTGGTAATGGATTGAGCATTCATAATCCTTAATCAGCTCCAACCATCTTGTTTGACGCATATTCAGCTCCTTTTGTGTGAAAATACACTTTAAACTTTTATGATCATTATAAATGTCACACCTTTCTCTATAAAGATAATGCCTCGAAATTTTTAATGCAAAGATTACCGCACGTAACTCCAAATCAAGAGTTGGGTAATTTTGCTCATATATTTTCAACTGTCATGAGGCATAAGATATCACCATATCATTTTTCATAAGAACACACCCAAATCCCTTCTTGGATACATCACTGTAAATCATAAACCTTTATCCACGACAAGGTAGTGTGAGCACAGGTGCACTGGATAACCTTCTTTTCAACTCGTTGAAATTCTCTTCACATTCCTCCGTCCAAACAAACATAACTCCTTTCCGTGTCAACTTGGTGAGTGGATTAGATAATCATGAAAAATCATTCACAAAACATCGATAATATCCATCAAAACCAAAAAAACATCGGATCTCGGTTACTGTTGTTGGTCTCGACCATCTTTCGATAACCTCTGTTTTTGCTGGATCCACATATGTCCCCTCTTTTGAGATTATGTGACCCAAAAATGCAACTTTTTGAAGCCAAAATTCACACTTGGTAAATTTGGCATAAAGCTTCTCCTTTCTCAGGGTCTTCAATATTATTCTCAAGTGATCTTCATGTTCTTCCTTGATCTTTGAATAGACAATAATTTCGTCTATAAAGACTACCGCAAACTGATCAATATAGTCTCTAAAGACTCTATTCATTAGATCCATGAAGATAGCAGGGGAATTAGTAAGACCAAATGGCTTCACTATAAATTCATAGTGTTCATACGATGTACGGAAAGCCGTCTTTGGTATATCCTCCCTTTTGACACTTAATTGATGATACCCTAAATGAAGATCAATCCCGGAAAAGTATTGAGCTCTACATAGTTGGTCAAATAGGTCATCAATGCGCGGGCGAGGATATTTGTTCTTGATAGTGATCTTGTTAAGTTCTCGATAATCAATGCAGATTCTCATTGATCCATCTTTCTTCTTAACAAACAGAATAGGTGCTCTCCAAAGTGACGCACTAGGGCGTATAACCCCCTTATCAAGATTCTCTTGGAGTTTCTTCTTCAATTCATGCAACTCAATTGGGTCCATTCTATAAGGTGTCTTCGAAATAGTCAAAGCACCCGGTACGAGTTCTATTGAAAACTCAACTCCACGATTTGGTGGAAGACTCGGTAATTCCTCTGGAAAGACATCATCAAACTCCAGTAAAATGGGCATATTCTTAATCGTGAGTTTCTCACCAACCATTTGAGATAAATAACCTTCATTTAGTGGAATCAAGACCCATAAGATGGAAGGAATTTCCACTGGGAGGTTATGTTCATCCTTTCATTGATAGACGATCATAGATTGATCTGGAATAGGAAACATGACTTCCCTTATTTAGAAATTGATATGAGGTCCATATCAAGAAAGCCAATCCATGCCCAGAATCACATCAAATTCCACTATAGGAAGGATCACAATATTTGCAGGAAGCACTTTCCCACAGACTTCGATCGGAGAAGAATTATAAACTTTTGATGTGACTGTTGTGCCATTAGGTGTTGTCACAGCTAACTCCACATCTAATTGTTGAGGTAATACGGTTATACCCTTAGAAAATTCTTCAGAAATAAAGGAGTGGGTGGATCCAGAATCAAATAAAACATTTGCTACTTTAGAGTGGATGGTAAGTGTACCTTTCACCACATCGTTATCATACTCCAGATCGCTAATAGAAATTGCATGTGACTTTCCTTTGCCTTTAGCCTTAGGAGTTTGTTGACATCGACCATCATAATCAACACTTGGATTAGGGAATTTATTCGAATAATGTCCCATCTCCTTGCACTTGAAACATTGATGTGTAGTAGGTTCATTCTGTGTATCCCTTCCTTTGTTTGTATCATAACACATCTTCTTCCCATCATCGCGACATTCAAATTCTTGATGACCTTCCTTTACACATTTGAAACATTTTCTTGTCCCTTTAAGACAACTCCCTCCATGTTTCTTTCCACACATTGAGCATAAGGGAAAGCTCATCTTATTTTCAGTGTGCTCTTTAGATTTTCCTTTGAATTCCATTTTCCTCTTCTTATCAAACCCATATTACTGATGGGTTACTCCAATATCCATCTCAACATTGAGAGCACATCGAACGATTTCCTCGTAGCTATTGAAGTCTATTATGGCTAAGGCCCTTCGAAGACTAGGTTTTAAGCCACTAACGAATCGATCGATCTTACTCTCAGGTTGGATAATAATACCAGAAGCGTACCTTGCAAGTCTTGTAAAATTTGCTTCATAGGTACCAATAGATTCGTCATCCTTTTTCTTTAGTTCAAGAAACTCTTTCTCCATCTTTGTTCGGAGAATACGAGGGAAGTACTTATTGAAAAATAAGTTCTTGAACTCATCCCATTCTATGGACTCAATTTCATCCCTTTTCCTCGTATTCTTAATAAGATTCCACCATTGATCAGCCTCACCTTCCAAACGATACACTGCTAAGATGAATTTATCATGTTCAGAACATTGAAGAACTGAAAATATCTTTTCAGTAGTACAAATCCATTTTTCAGCAACTAATGGATCAGTAGACTTGCTGAATGAAGGTGGACGCTGCCTCATAAAGGATTCAACAGAATGTTTCTCCTTCCTTAGCTCGTTTGGAAGTCATGCATGATTCATAGCTTGAGAAAGTTGTGTGAGTATGGCTACAAGATTTTTCATTCCAGCTCCATAACGTTTGGTCTCTCCTGGGTACAATCATTGCATTTCCCGTCTCATTCCGCATTAACACGGTTCCTTCGGGTTCCATCCATTGACTAAAACTAAGAAGAATAGTGTGAGAAACACTAATTATAATAGAAAAACAACATAATCAAGAATAAAATTTCACACTTAAGATCATATCCTAGGTTACTCATGGCCATTTCTAAAACACTAAGATTATGTTCTATGCTTAGACTTATCCTTAGGGTTCTTACGAAGGCTTTCACATCCTAGTTTCCAATGGTTGACTATACCTTTCCTCTGATACCAACTATAACGACCCATAATTTACATACATTATTAATACATCAAAATTAAATTATATTTATTACATCATATAACAAAAACCACGAAAGGAACGTATATGTATAGTGTCTTTAGAAACTGGAAATCATAAACAACTGGTTCATAAAGCATCTACTTTGCCTCCCATTTATTTCATCATATCTAGAGTCCCTTTTTGGCATATTCTACTTAATAACCTTCTTCCTAACCTGGGGAAATAAAACATACAAAAGGGTGATCTCAAATGCTCAGTAATGGTAAAAAAAGAAACATCAATAACATCATATACATAAGCACATAACTTTTTGAAATCTTAACTTGCAAAAGAGATCATAATTTCATAATATGGGATAAATCATAGTAGTGAAATGGAATCCCAATAATCATAAAACATGAAACTTTGTGGCATAAACACATAATCATAGAGAATCATTTCTTATTAGTCAAGAATCATTGCCAATAATATCTTAGTGGACAAAGTCCATTTCTGAACCGAGTTCACTCCTCGTTGCAGTCCTGTTTCACTGAACCGGTATAACCTACCGTTCCAGCCATGTCTATATAATGAGATATAAAATCATTGCCCAATGCATTATGGGTATATATAGGTCCCACCCATCTCTTAATGATACCATTATTATGTGTGCCACAAAATCATAAACCATACATCATAGCATAACCCATGTAATAAAAATGGGAATCATAAACATCGTGACATCATAAAACAATTCATATAAGATAAAGGAATTCATAAATATAATTCCATCAAAACATAATCAAATCAATGTAATAATAGGGGTAGAAACATAACCCTTTATTATCTTAGATGGAAAATAATTTTGATAAAACACTTGAACTCCATTTTTGAGGAAAATATCCTTTCTGCTTCAAAAACACTTTTCCTTTCTTAACATGTCGTACAATTATAAACTAAAAGAAGTTGATTAAAAATAAACTTGAAAACTTGTAAAGGAAGCTTCTTCGAAATAATGTTTTAAAAATCCATTCATGCCGTATAAGTTAAAAAAACATTCTTCGTACTTTTGTCGGAAAATTCAAAAAGTACCTCGTTTGAGAAACAACAAAAAGATTCCTTTCATATCTTTTACTAAAAACTCAACGAAGGGTAAAATTGGATATAAACTATTATATAAGGATATAAATATTACATATTGAGGAAACATGGATGTGGATGATAAAATACACCCCAGTAAAGGCTAAAGTATAAACAATCTCGGATAAAAATGAGATTGTGATATTTCCCTTACCTTAGGTCCGATTTGCCTCGTAAGTGTCCGAACCTCCTGTATAATGATTTAAATAATGTTATTGACTTATTATATAATCATAATTATTGTTATTATATCATATATGGTCATATTATTAGATTATTGGTAGTAATATTTCATTGCTACTTGTTACTCGGGTGTTTATAACTTTTTGTTCTTATGCGTGTTTTGTCGAATAAATTCTTATTCTTCTCTTTAGGTTATAGATACATCATTTCCAGAATGGTATTAATCTACTATATATCATATTTATTCATTCAATTCATTTACATAATAATTATTCAATGAAGATCATGTAGAACAAATCACATCACATCGTGGAGACGGTATTCCGTACGTACGCACGAGCGATGTTATCGTTCCCATGATCGTGGAATTGTATTTTAGTGTATGTATACTATTTCAGAATCAATATCACTTTATAATAGTCATATATAGTCATTATTTGCACCATTATACCAATCCAAGTAAGGTGGTGGTGGAAAATAGATTACACCACGGCGTGGAGACGGTATTCCGTACGTACGCACGCGCGGTGATTTCTTTTTCTGTAGGATGGATAGATTGTGAAATAGGGTTGTTTCATACATATAATAACATATAAGTATATGATTGATACTGACGTTATTACTTCATAATTAAACAACTAAAGAAGAAGAAGTGGAAGAAGAAATAAAGATGAAAGAATCGGTAACGGACATTACCTATTCTTTGAAGTGCTTATTTGAGACCTTCTTTTAGGGAACTAAAATTGGTCTTTGAAGAATACCAGGACCTATAATATGTCTCTAGGGAAGTGGAGAGGAGAAATTTGAAGGGGTTATCCGATCATGAAGGCTCAAAGTGGTGTGAGGAATAGAGGGAGGAGGTGCCCTTTTATAAGGGAGAAGAGGGGAACCTATGGAATAACTAAAACTATTATTTTATTATAAAGTCAAGATCGGTTTTAAATAGCTCCAAATTGATTTATTTCGAGGATAAGGTGGGAATGGGTCTAAATCCTCTCATCCAATAGAATTTATACAAGTTTAGGTTCCTATTTTAACCTTATCATGTTGATTTAACATTATGTTAAATAATTTTACTTTTACCGTGTCTTGTTTTGTTCTTATTCTATAAGGTTAATAAACTTACTATATCAAGAAAAACGAACCCCAAGTTGTTTATTATTAATATATATAACCGTATATAAGTCATTATGATGAAACATAAATTTTTAGGAGTAAAATAACAATTAATAATATAATATTTGTTTTAAAAACTATTTTATGTCAATTTAGACGCTATTTAGTAATTAATTTTTGTGAAACTCATAAAAGAATGATAAGTTCGAACAAAGTTAATTAAATAAATAATAACATGTCATATTAACCAATAAAATTAGTGTAATTCATAAAAAGTCTCAAATTATATTTATTTGGATATTTATAAAATCAATTATGTCAATATTTCATTAATAAGATAATTACTGCATCATCTTTGTGTCATAAATAAATTAAATTATATAATGTCTGAAAATTACAAATAAAATACCATTATGTTGGAAATATTTTTATATTTCTAATGAATATTTATAGTCTAATTTATCTTATGTATAACCCCATATTAAAAATGATTTACTTATTAAACTTTGATTTTAACTATTTTAACCCTTCTTTAAATATATTAATAATAAATGTCCTAATCTATTCCAAGTGGGCCTAAATTGTCATATTTTATTCCTAAGGTTGTTTTTGGCCGAATTACACTTATACAATAGAATTAGGACATGTTTTAGGGTAATAATAATATCATTTGTACCCTTAATTACCCTATTTACTTTTAACCGTGGTAAAAAAAGTAAACTGTTACTATTCACCAAAAATTATTTTCATCTCATTGAACCAAATTTTAGTCCTTGATATTAACCGTGTCTCTCTGATTTTCTAAATTCCACTCACAAAAGTGGTAAAATTTAGTTTTATGAAAAATTCAGTTTTTTTAACTACCACTTAGAGGTTTCACTATTCATCAAAAATTGAATGTTTTTAGAAAAATACCAAAATTTCACCCTAGGCTAATTTCAATATTACGAATCCAAAAATGAAGTCCATTTTGAAAAATAAAATTTATAAAATTTCAGAAAGTGGTTATTACTATTCATAAAGGCTATTTTTAATAATATTTTAATAGTATATCGTTGTTTAGTGAAACTCGGTATTGTGTACGATGCAAGCTATCAAGGAAGGTTGCAATTTCGTGTAAAGAAAGCCAAGAAAGTGTTGTGTATAGAAAAATAATCCTTTGAAGATTTATATAACATAAAAGTCTAGGGTGTTACATTACATATAATTCATCATTCAATTTTATTTAATTGTAATCCTTGGTTAACTTCTAGCTTTTATAAAGGACTTCATAAGTCATTGAGAAATGAATTAAATTTCAGTATATATTTTCATCCTCAATAAGATGTGATGTCCGAACAAACGATTCAGACCTTGGAGGATATGATATCTTCTTATTGAATGTATTACAAGGAAATTTGGGATCAAAATTTTTCTTTGGTTTATTTTTTTTATAATAAAAATTTTCATTTCAAAATACATATGGAACCATTTATGGAATTATATGGAAACAATGTAGAAATTTAACTTTTTGGGATGAAGTTGGGGAAAGGAATCGGATGGGACCATAATTTGTAGAAGAGATGGTAGAAAATGTTCACTTGATTCAAAAAAACATAATGACAACATAGAGAATACAAAAAACATATGTGGATAACTATTGTATGAATCTATATATCGAGGTAGGTGATCAGGTATTTCTCAATGTTTCTCAATTGATAAGTGTAATTTGTTTTAGTAAGAATGTAAAGTTGAGTCTAAGGGTCATTGGAAACTATGAAATACTAGAGAAAGTTGTATTAGTTCCATATAGGGTGGCCTTACCTCCATGTTTATCCCAGGTACATAATGTTTTTCCTGTTTCAATGTTGAGAAATTATATGTCGTATCCATCTCATGTTTTGAGACTAGAGGTAGTTCAGTTAGAAGAGAATATTTCTTATGAGGAACAGTCAATACAGATTCTTGACCACAGAGATAAAGTGTTCTCGAATAAGGTGATTCATCAATTAATGTTTTATGGAAAAACCATATGGTTGAAGAGGCAATGTGGGAATATAAAAATTATATGAGGGATAAATACCCACACTGATTTTATAAGTGAATTAAATAGTTGGGACACAATTTCCAAAAGGGGTGAATGATGTATCATCCCAAGTATTTATAGAATATTACATTTTCATATCAATTACTATTTATGAATAAGATATTAATTTTATGTAAAAGGTGACAGTTTTTTTGATAGTATATGCGACACGCAACAACGAGTTTCTCCAAAATCATATGTTTCACATAATATTGAGTTTTACCAAAAAAATATAATATTTTTATTTTCAGTGGTTGTTAACACCTAGTCGTTATATTGGTAAGAATTAATAGAATTAACAATATTATGACTTAATATATTTTTTAAATTTTATTTCATTTATCCATTTAATTGTAGAGTCTTAAAATGATAATGAATCCAATATTAAGCCTAAAATACTCTAATGTTTTTAAAATGTAGTTTAACCACCTTTTGAAGGTAAACCCTTTTTAAATCTTGTTTTTTATATGTTTTATTTGATAAAATAAACTTCTTCTATAAAAGTGGGACATAGAAATATACTTTGGTTATTTTTGTTTTTGTAATTTTCAGATAAAGTTCAATATTAATGATTAGTGAAAAATACATTATTTTAATTCAAAACTGCATTTTCAAATAATTTATTTATATATTTAAATTGAAATTTTAATTGGGTTTAAATTTCAATTATATTAATTTTTTATCATTTAATCAAATTTTTGACATTTTAAGTAATTTCACATTTAAATTTGACGTAAACACATGTCAATCTTTTGATAGTTTTTACTTTTAAAAACACTCGTTTTGCTTTTGACCACATGAATTAATGTTATATTAATTTCTAAAAATTTTGTATTTTGAATATGGAAAAAATGGATTTCATATTTGGAATCATATGGTAAAAATTGAATAAATAAGTATCTTTAATTTTTTGACATTATGAATAGTAACTTCAGAAATTATTTTTATTTACAATTGATAAAGGGTAAATATGGTAAAAACAGGTAAAAAATAATATAATAAAATAAAACTACACTAATAGATGTCCTAATCCTATTAAATGAGATATTTCTGACCATGGTAAGACTTGGGTCTATTTTAGGACTCCATGGAGCCACATGGGTGTGATAATGACATGTTATAAGAATTAATTTAATGTAAAGAGAAATATAACATGAACATGTATCTTTTACTTAAATAATTTTAATATAGGGTAATATAAATGATATCATTGACTTTAAATAGTCACTAGAAATCTAAAAAAATTTAATACATCATGGTATTTTATTTTATAATTTTTATAATTTATATAAATAAATTTATTCATGACACAATGATGATGCAGTGATTACCTTATTAATGAAATATTCTAATAAATGATATAATAAATATTAAAATAAATATAATTTCAACATTTTGATGTGATCTAATAAATTTATGGATTTTTATGACATATTATTTTTTAAATAGTTCATTTTTTTTAATTAATAATGTTGTTATGTATTAAACAAAAATCTATTACTAAATAGTGTCAAAATTCACATAAATGGGTTTTCAAAACAAATACTATTTTATTAAATGATATAATAGTCCTAAAAATATAATATTTGGCCAACTGAATTATATAATTTTAAAATTTTCATTAATTATCCACTTTCGATTCTCTTGGTATTTTATAGTAATTATTGTAACCATATATTATGAAAATACAAGAAGATATGGTACGAGTTATTGTTTTTAACTTAGGGTTAAAGATAATGTATAAGGATAATTTTGTGACCTAAAGATGTATAATGAGTATTGGTTGAGAGGATTTTGACACATTATCATCTTATTCTTTAACTATATCACTTTGTAATTATTGTAATTTGAAAAACAGTTTACAATAAAATAATATTTTAAGACATTTCTGAAGTGCCCCTCATGCCTTTTATATAAGGCCACCAGCTATACCCACTTACCCACACCTCTCAAGCCCCTTATCTCTGAATATTTATAAAAAAATAATCTCCCAACATCCCTAAATTCCTCATGAAATCATTAACATGGACGTAAGGTAGTTGGAGAAATCCTTTTGGCTACAATCAAAAAAGGTTACCCAATTTAGAGGCATTTTCTTCTCTCAAGTTCCGTTATTTTATTTTCCTTCTTTACTTCCGATTATCTTCTTATACAATGATTACAAAAAAACACCAGTATCATCAATATACTAGTATGTTTTTATAAAAGGGATTAAAGCTAAACTTTCACACATCACCATCTAATGGATACGAACATATTTTTTCTGTCTATGGAGAACTACTGTCTCACGAAATGATAATTATTCAATTTTCATCAAACACCTCTCATGGTGGCCATTATGATGGAAATATATTTAGATATAATATATATTATTTTTATATTGTCTATAATATTATATAATTTTTATTTATAGAATACCTTTATGCTTTCCGTAATGTGTAAATACGACAATTTCATTTGAGGAAGTGTGGACTACCACCCCCTCAATGTGGTATGACTTGTTCACGACATACATGGAACATATAAATGATGGTTTTATTAAAACTATGATACATACATGAAATAAATATAATACTGGTATAATAATATACATTTATATAATTTAGTTTTTATTCATTTAATATGAAAAAGAAATGGAATTAGCGTTCATGCTTATGTATGATCTACCATCTCCTTGAATGGTATGTTTTATTTCTTATCTCCAATTATTATGGAATATTGTAAATATATACATATATAGGATATATATTATTATTTAAATTATTAATATCATTCTTTATATGAGGTAATTTTGACTACATGGATAATTTATGTCAAAACAAGTTCATTTTCAACTTGATTATCGAATATCGACAAAATGACAAATATGAACATAAATAATTATGTATTTTTTTAAAAATTATAATAAGTAATATAAATGGAATTATTAACATGGAAAATGTTCTTTTGAAAGTAGAAATTAACTTAATTTTATTATTCATGAATATAAAGAATTAACGAGGCAAGTCAGACTGAAGGTAATGAACTTCGCCTCAATCTCCTTTCATTGAGGAAAATTTTGATTTATATATGACCTTATTTTATAATATGTATAATTAATCCCATTGAATTTTAATTTAATTCAATGGGAATCAATTTTCTACAAAGAATTTTGTTAAATGATAAAGAGTAATGTTTTTAATGTACACAGTGATAATGACTCCTCTACCACTATAACCGTTTATTGATATTCAGCATCCTCTATAAGCCTTAATATTTTTAAAATGAAGATAAATACCTTATTCCATTTTTTGCCTTTTTGGTATTGAAAATTATTTTGAAATCGAATTTACTATTTCATTACCTTGAAATTATTTCTTGTTATGGGAAATAAAATTTTATGAGTGAAATATTGATATTTGCAATCTTTTAGTTGCAATAATTATATAACGGTACATGGAAATTTTTATGGGTGGTTATGTAATAAACCAAAAATGGGTTGCTATATGATAAACCATTGATGGGTGGTTCAATGATAAACTATGAATGGGTGGTTATGTTATAACCTCCAATGCATTGGGTATAGAAGTCGGTCGTATAACTATTCCATTTAGTGATATGTGTGGAAGTCGACCGTGTGGTAATTCCATTTAAGTATGTTTTAGTACCAAGTTACCTTTATATGATATATGTTGATTTATTTGGGTTTATGGTAATATTTTGATTACAAAATGGGTTTGAAATGAAATTATATTTTGTGATTTATAATTACTACTTCTTAAATGTGAGATGTTTTACATTACGATAAAGTATTCTTGGTTTGTATTTTTTAACAAGACTAATAGTTTTCCTTAATTGGGTATCCCATACATATATTTTTATGTGCATCCCAGATTTTGAATTTTTTTTCATATGAATTAAAGAAGAATATAGTCAACAATGGGATGAAGGAAAAGTTATGTTGTTAAAACATGAAACGATACCTTGTCTGTTTTTAAAGAGTTTTTGTTTTATGAAAAAATAGATAGTGAGTATAAGTGTCTACCTGTAATATTTATGTTTTTATGTTTGAGTTAGGGCCTAATTCTCTAAATATCTAACCCTGAATAGAACCTTGATGTGATTTAAAGTAAAATTAATGACTTATCTCAAGATTATGCAATGTTTAAGTATGGGGCCTTATATCAAAGGTAAATAATTCAACATGAGTTGTGCATTTAATATTCATGACTAAACCAAATGCTAAAGTATACAAAAAAGTGGAATGTTGAAACAAGACAACAATGATAGATTTCCAAATGTAGGTCAACACCCTCATTCCATCGCCATAGAAGAACATCCCAAAACGGAACCACCATCATAATAAACAACCATCTCCTCTATATAAGGCCTTTCCTTTTTCTTGATTCAAACAGAAAAAAATCCACATACACCCGAGGGTGTAAGTAGGATGTGAAAATTTTTCCAAGAATGATACCACCAAAAGAGAATCCATGTGATTACTTAGTGAAACCAATTAACATGTTTGTTTTTGATAAAATATTATATAATAGTTTAATTAATGATATTATAAATGATACAAAGAAATGTGACAATTAAATAAAATTAGTACCATCGGAAGATATGTGGTGCTTGGTAATTAAGAACCTAGGATCCTCATACTCTTTTTCATCACATCTCTCATATTCAATGTTCACACTCAAACCAATAATCCTCATCACATAAATGTCTAATTAGTGTGGTTAATTATTCATATTAGAGAGACCGGGCCTCGATCGTACCAAATCACCTAACATACTAGACCTTGCCTTCCCACATAGATAAAAAGGATTCCCATGTGCTATATTCCAGTCCCTACACTAGAAGAAATCACCACTTCTACAATAACAATTCCAATAATTATATCCAAACATGGAAACAAACCATTTACAAGTTTCAATTACATAATTCAAACATGAAAACATACTAAAACCCAAGAAAATAACCTTTCATACAACACAAGAAATTTATAAAACTCATTTGAAAACCAAATAAGGTATACTAAACAACTGAAATTATTTTGAAGCGTGTATCATCGTACCTATTTTTTGGAAGCATCCCAAATTCAAGTAGATACTAAAAACTCAAAAAGAGGAGACCCAATAAAAGAATGATCACCTAAAAACAATTTATATCCAACCCAAAAAAATATGATTGAAATCACAATATGATAAACTATACAATAGAAGAGGGAGAACCCATGAATGGAGGAATATGGAACAAAAAAAAGGCAAATAGAATAGTGGAGATATTACTTGATGATGTATCAATGATTTGAAGATAAAACACCAATTCTTTAGAGACAAAGGGAGAGAGGAATAAGAGGAATATGTGCCTTGGGATGGGGAGACTGAATGGGGACAGAAGTGGGTTATAAGAAGTTAAAATTGATGAGGGTTAGTTTAGAAATATCAACACTTTTAATGTTCTAGTAGGTGGCCGATATCGTTGCACAGTATGCCAAAACTTCTGCCAACTGTGCGACACCTCTATCTAAGGGAAAATATATCAAAATAGTTTTCTTATAAGGGTACACACCATTGCTCTGAGACATGATCCTTAGATTATTCCACTATCCAAGGTATATAATTTTCACTCTGAATATTCATGAATTCTACTAACTTTTCGTTACACAATTTCCTCCTTCTCTCCAACAAAAATCCATAGTTTTTCTCAAAAACTCCCAAGATTTCTATGTAATCAAAGATAATGCAACAAATAAAACATAAAATACCACAAAATAAAACAAAATATTTTAAAATTACCCCAACCATGAAAAATTCACTCCATGAAAATGTAAAACTAATATCTGATCAGGGAATAGATATAGATACTTCTCAAACATCCATGACTTACACTGTTAAGACTTATGTTTATCATTTTTTTGATGATAATTCATCTGATCCAATGGTATGGATTTCCCGAAAACACATTATCATTTGAATCCGTAGCCTACATCGATTACTCAATAGTAGAAAAATCATATTCCAATTTCAACTTTTCTAAGATCCGCACATGAGATGGGACCTAGTTATATTCGTTCAACTTTGAGGCATAGAACACTTCATTAATCAATATCCACGGTGTTGGAAAACTAATTGGTATGAAACAATACCAATTCTATAAATATCCTCAAAATTTTTTACATACTATGGTATCATATTCCTCTACATTCTATGATATGAGTAATCTAGGTGAGATCTACCTTTAGGAACACCGGATTGCCCAATGAGAATTCCAAGGATCAACATTACTGGATGGTTGAAGACATATAACGACTCTAAACTGTCCAAAATCATTAACTAATCAATTAAACCTTATCTATTGTATCATTCACTAGGCTTTGTCTCAACATTGATGTATCACCGACAATTATCCCTCAAAACATTAATTGAAATGGCCGACCATAAACCACCTGAAAGTAACATATTTTAATATTGGATTAGAAAATATTATTAAATGAAATCACTACCAATCCCAAATGGTTATCCCATGAGCCTCATAAATCAAAAATTCATTCATAGAGCATCTCATACAAAATTTTATTTTCCTACTCCCTATGACGGTCCTTTTGAAAAGGGTATTCCATATAGTGTTTTACCTATGACCCAATTTACATTCGAAGCTCATCCAAATAACTAGAGTTAAAACATGGGTCCTTTAATTAAACAATATTTTATATCATTCCACATTGGCTCACAATCTACCAAACATATAATAGATCTAACACATCATCATGGGTGAAGTCCCTAAATAGAATGAAATGTGATAATTTGGTCAGATGACCAATAACCACCAAAACATATTTCCTTCCCCATAATGTAAGAGGTAACCTAATGATGAAATATATGGAAACCTTTTGCAACTTCCGAGTATTAATGGTGAGTAGATAAAGAAAACCCAAGGTCCTTGGTATCCCGACGTTAACCTAATGACTTGTTTATAAAATGTATACAATGTGAGATATATCTCATGTCATCTTTAGCCATAAGAATCATCATCGGAAGTCATAAAACAAAATGGGGGTTCCAAGATGAAAGAACCGTTAAGAATACTGGATTACTAGAATAAACACATTTATAAATGAAAAAGAAACCATGAAATGACCCTTGAACAAATAATTCTTTCAAAAGACAATGACCACTCCCTGGGTACCTCCCCAAAATTTAGGCTCCAAATAGAAGACTAAAAGTACTCATTATTATGATGATCCACCTTAATCCACTCTTAAAGAGAATTCCTAAACTGGATTATTTCAATAAATGTGCCTAAAATATGCTCTTTTGACTCTAGGTGAATCCGAAAAGTGCTCAATAAAAGTCTAAACACTATTGTTCTCTTCCACAAAATGCACCGATATCTTCTTATTCAATTCTTCAAATGCTCCATTCCCATTTCCCAAGGTGTAGGAAATAATTAAGTCAAAACCCTGAAGATACCGAAGCCATTAAAACTACCTTATATTAAGATAATTATAGGAGAGAAATTAAACCATCCATTTATGGTCTGAGTAAACCATGTAATTCTCCATACAGAGAGAGTGATGCCATATCCTCAAGGAATATAATATTGCTACAATTTCCAGATCATGGATAGGGTTACTCCTTTCATGTTTTCAGAGTTAGTGGAAACTATATTCCACCACATGGTAATCCTAAATTCACACACACCCATGATAATAAATAAAGCATCATGGTACAACATGTATCCCTTTCAAGATCTTAGTACAATCCAAATTGGGGAAGTGTCTAATCATCTCTTGATCTCTTCAAATGAAACCTGAAATTTTGGACTCCCCTCAAACCTTACCGCTTTCTTGGTATGAATTGTATAAAGTGTTGGAAAATGAGGGAAATCTATAAAACACTTCATGTTGTACAATGGTAGTCCCAAAAAGCTCTTGATCTTAAAGGCGCTCTTTGGTTACTCACATGACATTACTTCCTCGATTTTCTCTGCATACACTGAAACCATAGATTTAAAGACCATGGTTCCAAGAAAATGGGTTTCTTATAACTATAATCTTCAACAAGATATTCTAACATAAATTTGGTGATACATTAGAGTTCTTACCATGAACCTCAAGTGCTTCACATTCTCTCTCTTGGTCCTATAGTATACCTGAATAACATTCATAAACACACCGACAAAAGAGTCTTGGTATTGATGTAACACATGGTTTATATGATCCATGAAGACTACTAGAGCATTAATAAACCCAAATTTCATGACTAAATACTCAATGTAGCCATTCCATCATCAATAAGATGGCTTAGGATTATCATCCCCTCTGACTATAACTTGATGCTACTTGGAGTGTAGGTTAATTTAAAAGAATCACCCTTCCCCCTTGAGAAAACCAAATAGGACATCAATTTTTGGAATGGGAAATTTATTATTGATGGTGACCATGTTCTGTATCTGGTAATTAATGAAAAATAAGAGGGATCCATAAGAAGTTTTAGAAAATAGTACAAGGGAACCCTGTAGTGAGATGTTGGGGAATATGAATCCTCTAGATTCAAAATTTCCCATATATATTTAATTACATTATTTGATTAGGGGGCATATGATATGATGGAAGAGATATAAATTGTGTTCCTAGTACCAAATCAATGGTGATATCCAAATCCCAATGTAGAGGTAAAACCAATCAATCATCCAGAATCAGTTTTGGAAGCCCATCCAACATATAAGGAAATCCAATCTCCAAACCTATACCATCATCCTCCACTATAAGAGAAGAGTACAAAAAATTGATCTTCCTTAACTATGGAAGTGGAGGTGCATCTCACCTTGACCGAAAATCCCATTATCTATAGAATACCTAATCACTCTTATCATATGGCCCAATAGTAATCCAATAATAATAAAAATTGTTGTTCGTCCTAAAATATAGAATCAATTCCATACTTAGGATCACATCAAAAATGTACATCTATAGAACCATGAATTCCCATTAAAATTTAACTTCAGAATAGAAAGTTTTCAAGATGGTTATCCAAAACCTTGTTCTCTCTTATGTCCATGTGGCATAACCAACACCATGGAATATGGAATGATCTTGGTTAGAAGAATCACAATTTATTGAATTCATTAATAGTTAAAATAATTAGATGTCTCTATATAAATTTGAGACATATCTATCGACGATTCCTTGAAATAAATACATTTAAATATTTCTTATTCGAAATCCAATTCCACCGGTTCCTAATCCACTATGTGAAGGTGCTTCATATTTAATGATTCTAGTGGCTGATTACTAACATGTGTCTATGACTTATGTTATCTCTACTGATCAGTAGATCTAAAATTTCAACCTTAGACAAAAGACAGAGAACCTATATCACTCAACGCATCAGACAAAGCTATAAATTGACTATAAACAAGAAGCATGATCCTCTTTAATCATGAATCCCAATCATATATATCAATTGAACGTGACCCAATCACCAACCCTTTTGTAAATATCTAAGTGGAATTTGACACCCTAACTGTATATTCCCTTATCATCCACAATAGTAGCACACAACAAGCCCACCACCAGTGGGTTCAAAAAATTGAGGGTGAGATTAATGTCCTAAACTAACACCTCCAATTTATTCCCACACTTAATTATTCTTATACTTCCCATACATTCCATTTATAACTTTTCCAACTAATAAAATGGATCCAAAGAATCCCAATTTAATAGCATGATCAATCTCCAACATTAAGGGTCAGTTCTCTGCCTTAGAATATAGATTCAGTTTAGTCAAGAATACCTAAAACTGATTGTTTGTATACAACCCCATTTTAAATCAACTAACCATTATCTAATTGTTATAAACCACCATGTCTGGGAAAAATTTTAACCTTGGGAAGCCATTGACATATTCCAATATGGTATGATCCCCCCTTTTGGAGATCCAAATACTACTGGGTCTTGTCCAGATCTGAGGTCTTATGGAAATATTTCTCATTGAAGAAAACCATGAAGTTCTTCAAGACTATCGAGTAATTTTTCTCAACATTATCCACTGAGTCCCACCATCTATGAATGTGACATTGAATTATTAATGAAGTGATTTTCACTATGAATACATCAGGGGTGTCTAGAAAACAGAAAATAATAACAATATATTAAATCTAATAAACCACCTAATAGGGGTTTCTGATACCTATTATGGTGGGAGGTTTGTATTAGAAACTCCTGATAATTTTACTATTCCATACGTGGTTCTGTTTCCTTACATTAGAACCATGGACCACTCACTGATCCTTTGCTTAGACATCCTACACTACTACTTCAACTAATCTTTTAAAAAATGGTGTAGAATAATTTTTTATAGACTCCTTCCTTGGTTTCATTGAAATACTATGGTTATAAAGATTCTAAATCAATTAACAAGTCCAAATAAACCATCATTACATAATTCGGAGTGACATTCAACAATGAAAAAATAGAAGAAAAAATCATTAATCAATATGAAAATGTAGTAAATAGAGAAACAAATCATACCACTCCACCCCAACCTTTTGTCCATACCCAGTCACCAACTTCTACATCACACAATATTGAGGATTCGACCCCTATACTGAACATCTCATGGTGACCCTAGGACCATAACGAGGTGTTTTCTCTAGATACCTTACTCCTAACTAAAACAGAAAGCCTTAACAATACTATCTCATAATTATCCATACACTACCAAATAACCTGACCCCATGAAAAGAAACAAACCTCCTATGATGTCATTATATCAGGATCAATGTTTTTCTACTATCCATCCTAATACCGAATCTTATAACACTCTGAAATTCAAATTTAAGAACATTGTATGAAATAACATGTATGAAATGCAACAATATGACCGTAATAGAATATAATATCACAAGACATTAAAATATTAATTATATTTTTAATAAATCAATCCATGATATATATTGAAATGAACATGATACTGAGATACCATATGTTTTTAATAGAAATGACTTTCTTCGATGACTTTTGTTACACACAAGACTGAGTTTTACTGAGTAACAACGTGTTATTAAAATATTATTTTTTAATATTATAATATATAAAAAATGTTAAATTAAAAGTTAGGAATAAGATTAACTAAGTTATGAAAATATATGGTTACAATAATATAAAATTAATTCACTGGTAATAAGTTAATATGATTAAAAATAGAATATAAAATGAATTTTTTTATTAAAAACTATTTTTATGCTCATAAAGATGGTTAATCATAATAAATTAAATTATTTGATATTAGTTAATGATATTAATGAAATATTTATTTTTGATATTCAGTTAAATATTTTTAATATTCAACCATTTTATTATATAGTAATAATATGAGAATAAACCCATGACTAAACATAATAACCTATATTTTTATAAAGGAACTTTTACTACCTTCTAAAAGAGAAGCTATTTAAAATAAAAGTTTGGTAAATTTTATAAATATATTTTGTAAAAATATAATTAATATATTAAATAGAAACATAAATATTACCCGATGGTATATTTTTGGTATTTTCAAGTGAAGGTTTATTTTTTTGATGAATAGGAAAATATACTAAATTTTAATTCAAAAATACATTTTCATTAATTTATTTATAAGGATAAATTGTATTTATGGTTATTTTTAAATAATAATTATTTCAATTTTATATAATTTAATCCAATTTAGGTCATTGTAAGAAAGTTCACTTTTAAATTGGATATATAAACTTATAAAACGATTGAACATTTTTACTTAAAGCCCTCCATTATTGTCTCATAGGCGGGATTAAATTTCAGTTAATTATTGCCACATACATGACTGTAAATTGGAAAAAATTGGTTCCATATTTGGAATAATAATAATTTAAAATGTATAATAATTTAAACATAGTTTTTGAATAAAAATAAATGTGAATTCGATTAAAATTATTTATAATGATTAAGAGAAAAATTAGCATAGTAAGAGATTAAACCATAAACTTGGGAGAAAAAATGACCTAGAAACATTTCAAAAATACATTAGTTTTAAATATATAGACCCTATAATTTCTTTTATCTACATTTTACCATTATCATATCCACTTGTAATTTTAAAAACATGGGTGCAATCCCCTTTCAAAAACATTTATGGAATGTTCCACCTTCTTCACTATAAAAAGGCACTTACCCCTACCATTTCCTCCCACATATGAGGAAGCATTTTATCTACCAAGATATGACCAAATAGATCCAAAAAATATCTCCCCTCAACCTAAAATTCAAAACATGGGCATAAATTCATCCATGTAACCCCTTTGGTGAAAACTAAAATGAGTTACCCGAATTAGAAGTAATAACCTTCCTCAAGCTCTTTAGTATTGTTTCATTATCCACACTTTAAAAAATTAATATTACGTGATTATATTATAACATCAATGTCCTAAATATATTTATATGTTTTTATATTAATTTATGGACCATAATTTAAACACACACACATCTAATGGGAAATGAACATACCGTTTTGGTATTTGACGATCTTCTGACTTCTGAAATGCTGATTGTTTCTTTTTCCTTTACCACATTTCCTGGTTATAAATTATAATGGAAAAACTATTTAGAAATTTTATATATAATATTTATTTTTTATTTATTTTTTGGTATTTATTTTATACCATATTCCTTTTTACATTCCATATTTTTGTTAATATGGTAAAATTGATTGTGGAATCATGGATTATCGCCTCCTCAAAGTGATATGATATGTTCACACATTACATTTAATGTATAAAGGATGGTTTTAATAAATATATTGAAATATATGCAAAAAATATTTTCCAAAAATTATTATATTTATATATACACCATTTATGTTTTATTATATTAAATATGTATATGAAATAAAACTTTTCTTCATGTGTATGTTTGACCTACCATCTCTATAAATAGTGCATTTTATTCCATATCTCAATATTTCATATATTATTATAAATATTTATATACTAAAAATATATAATATTTTCAACATGCTTAATATTATTTATATTATTAATCAATGACATAAATAAAGGGAATAACATGTAACCAGTCAAAACATACTCCAAATACCAGGTAATTACCACACAAAATACTGAACATAATGAATGATTATTTGTAAACGGTTAATAAAATATTATAGGAAGAAAATATATGATATTATAAATATTATTATCATGTTGGTATTATTAAATAACATGTTTTAAACCATTATAAATGATGTTTCTCCCTAAAATGAAACACAATGTACGGTATTCTTGTTTAACTTTTCATTTTGTAATTAATAATCCATATTCACCAATTACTTAATTTGTGTGGTTTATCTACTTCCCCTTATGATATATTATGTCTTGAGATATTTTATCATCATTGTATGTAAAAATTTCATTTAATGTAATTCATTCATGGGGCTTATGACTCATATTTTTCGAATTGGTATCTGACACTTTGGAATGTTTAAAGATTACATTCATCAAGAATAATCTTAATGGTATTAACATCATTTGAGACATAATTTATTATTGTGAACCTAATTTCTTATATATTTTTTACATACTGTCATATTGATATATTATATAATTATTAATTTATTCTTCATAATTGTTTTAGTTTCAATTTGAATTATTTCATCAAAGGGTATTTGAGTTAAAAGTAATCATGTGGAAAACAATTTCATAACACGATTAATTTTTATTGGGTTATATTACTTCATAATTTTAATTAATATTTTAATCTTATTTTTGTTATAAAATTTCACTATCTATTTTTTTATTTAATCTTTTTTATGTATATTTATATTTTTACACACTTAATCTATTAATTTATTGGTTCTAAAATAAACATTACAGTATTTTCAAGGTTTTACATCATAAACTCATTTTGTTTAGGATTGTCTAAACCTAGATTTCAAACAGAGGATATTAATTGATCATTATATAATATAACAATTCATTTTCTTCTCCACTGGTTATTCATGACATTTATCAAATAATAGTTCCATTTTCATACTGTTTTTATACTTAAAATTATTAATAAATTTTTTTCAAGAAAACATGACTTCAATTCACTTTTAGTCAGAGAATTTGTTTTCTTATAAAATCCATGTCTTCTAAAAAGGTTTTAAAATATTTTTAACCATTCAAATTTTTTTATTAAATAAATTTTTACACTTTTTTTCGGTAACAAATTTTTTCCAGGATATCTTATTTTTTATTTCCAAACAAATCATTTCATTAACCTTTTACCATGAAAAATGAATATTATTTTTACATAATATAACATGTACGGATTCACCAACCATCATTTATCCAAATATATCTCTGTATGTTTAAATTTTTTTTGGAAGAAAATTTTTTCAAAATTTATTTATAGTGAAATGGATTTGAAAATTGGTTTTCAAAATAATGAAGATATATTCATCAAGAATGTTTTTAAAATATTTTTTATAGTATTTTTATCCATAAACGAAAATAAAACAATATTGTTTACTACAATTAGGATTTTTTTCTAATGATACTATCATTATTATTCCCCTATATGGTTTATTTTTTATTTATCCACAGATATTATTTAAATTCACTTAATTGATTCCTTTTATTCCCCTTGAAATATTCAATTTTATATGATCATTGAAAATTGAATTTACCTTAGTATTCAATATCAATTATCATGGATATTTCTAATGAATGAACCATATAAAAGTTTTCATAGGGTGTTTACTTTTAATTTTATTTAATTATTTATAGAAATATTGGTAAATATGTATCCTTTCTTTAACAATGGTATTTGATAAGACATGTTGATTTTTTTGAAATTAGTTACTCTTTAGAGATGAAGCACATGGGTTAGGGACTAGTTAACTCATGCCCAACAAAGCATCGGTAGTCTAATGGTAATAAATCAATTGGAGACAAACCCTTTGAGTTATTTGAAAAATAAGAGTAGTCTAAACTTTCTTGTGAAAGGCCTTTATGTTAAAGTTTATAAATACCTGGTAAACATGGTGTCTCATAAATAGGAATTTCCCTTTTTTAAATTCATTTATTATTGATCCATGAGTTTTTTCATCGAAATATATTTGGATATATTTCTTTCTCATTTCATTGATTAATTAGAAGGTGTTTCAACTTCTTTCTATGAAAATATTATTTTTCTTTATATAGTTATTTTATTTGAATTTGTTTTCAATTATATTCATTTCTATAATATTTACTCACATGATTTTCATTTATTTACTATATAAAATGTATTTTCTGTTATTTACCTTTACTAATTTATTATTCCCATTTATTAATTACATATTCAGCTATAATTTACCCTTACTGAGCATTTGATCTCACCTTTATCTTATTTCCATTCTTTAGGATTCGAAGAAATTTATAAAGAAAGATGTGTGAGGATACACTATATGGAATAAAGTTATTATCCCCAAGAAATAAAAAAATGTTTTTATTAATGTATTCATTTTTAGTACAAGACTCATTCATGTATCTAGTTTACCAAGACTACTAAACTTTTTTAAACTTATCAACACAATTTACGTGTATCTCATCCCATGTAATTATTTTTAGACACCTTGTCCAGGATTTATAGTGTTGGGTCACAATAGTTTGTATCAGAGTAGGTTTTGTAGAAACCATGTAAACTAGATTTATTAAAACATCTATTATGGAACATATCACTAAGATAGAATTTGATGAAAACTATAGAGTAACATCAAAATGTTTCATTAAAAATATATGAATTGTGTCTTCCGACAAATACATCCTTATCAAGATGAAACAATAGGATTATGCTCTAGAACAGATGTATCGTGGTGTATCAACTATGAAAAAGTGTATTAGGCCTAACATTGTGTAACCGGGTATATAGAAATGTGACTTACTATGTACATAGTAAAAAACCTTTGAGGTAAAAGCTCAAGATAATTCACATTTTCTTTTCAAACCTTTATGAAGGATTCAATATATAATGAAAATGAATACTCTATGTTAAAAATAAGGTGATTTAAATTGAAGATAAGGTGGAAGGACTTAAAAATACTATAATTGATATTATTAATAAGCTGTAGGACAAGGAAGGGCCTATGGGGAAATAAATGGATGATGTATTTATGTACTAGGGTTTTTTTAATTATCATTGTTAAAAGGATATTTTGGTATTGTATTTATTTCAAGGATATACATCATATTTATTTTGGAAATTATAATAAAAAATTTTTATAAAAGAAAAATATTTATTTCAGGTGACAATCATTTGTTTTTGACAAGGAAGATGGTCTGAAACCCATAAATGAATAATGATTAGTGTTTCACATGAACCATTAAATTAAAAAATGTCCATATTTATATTTCCTTATGTCTAGTTAAAAATTTTTTTTCCAAAATTCTAATAATGATATAGTACTGTTACTTTTATGTTTAGATATTAATTTATTAATCATATTAGTTTTGTAAATTTTATGTATATAAATGTTTTGACTTTTCACTTGTCTATGGGTCTAATGATCTGTTATAAGTATATTTTGGCCATTTAGGCATTAATTGAATTTCTGGATATCCATTTTTTGATATAAGGGATGAATTTCAAATTTATCAAATCACTAGAAAAATAATGAATTTTTTATAGAAATGTTTTATGTAAGTATATATTCTTATATTCATGGTCAGTAAAATAATTACTCAACATTAGGAAAATGGTCGATAAATTTTTGTCCCAGTACATTATTTTTTGTTGAAATGGTGGTATTTTAATTGATTGTAGATTTATGGATTTGAGGCCCTAAAATATCTATTTATAATTCAATTTTATATTATTTATGACCTCAATCATTCCCTATAAATATTTTTTATTTTCCTCTATGTACATATCTCTACTTTCATGTAATGTTGTCCTACATATACACCTTGTTATATGTTTGTCTATATGAACTTTATACTACCCTTTATATCTTTTATAGAGGATGTTTTGTGATTCATTCACATGATATGGGATTTTTACATAGGAAAGACAAAATAATTTATTAACATAGTCATCATTAAATTGTGAGGACAAGATTTAATTAAGGTGGGGAGAATGTAACGCCCTGAAATTCTAATGTATGGACAATGTATGAAATAGAGAGTATGACATGAAACAAAAAGAGTTGAATGTAATAGAATATTACAAGGCATTAAAATATATTAAATATGTTAAATAAATCATTCCATGATATATCTTTCAATTCATGTGATACTGAGTAGGCATATGTCACACAAAATAATAAATTTCTTTAATGTCTTTCATTACACACAAGACTGAATTTTATAGAGAAACAATATATTATTAATATATTATTATTTAATATAATAAGATATAACCTAGAAGTTAAATTTGATTTTATGAGTAGTATTAACTAACTTATGAACATATATGGTTTCTAAAAATATAAAATGAATTATTTGGATATGAATTAATATTAGTAGAAATTGAATATATGGGGAGTGTTTTTATAGAATGAAATATTTCTTCTCGCAAAGTTGTTTTATCATAATAAATTTAACTTATTTTAATTAATTAATGGTATTAATAAAATATATATGTTATATATATAATCAAATATTTTTGGTATTCATCAATTTGATTTTATAGTAATTAGCTTAGAATAAACCTAGTATTACATATAAAAACCCATATTTTTGTAATGGCGCTTTTACATCATTTTAATGGAGAACAAATTATAAATTCAATTATTGGAACATTAATAAATATTATTTTTTGAAATAATAATAATATTAATTGAAAGTGGAACATATCATATATCTTCGAGTATAATTTTGATATCTTTATATGAAGTTTAATTTTTTGATGAATATCCATATATATTGACTTTTAATTCAAAACTACTTTTTCGTATAAATTATTTATAAAGATAAATTATATTTTTCATTGGTTTAAATGAATAAATAGTTAAATTTTATATCATTTACTCTAATTTAGTTCATTAGAATAAAATTCAATTTGAAATTGGATATAAAAACATAGCAATGTTTTGAATGTTTTAACTTTAAAAACACACTTTGTTATCCCATTTGTGATATTAAATTTAAATAAATTTATCCTACTTCTCTGATTGGAATTTGGAAAAATTTATTTACTATTTTTAATTATAATAACTTATATTTTCTAATAATTTCAACATCATATTTAAGATAAATGTTCTACGTATGTGATTAAAATTAATTACAATGAATAAGATGATGATTAGCTTAATAAGGGACTAAACCTTAAACATAAAAGCCAAACTGACCCATAAACTTGGAAAAAAATAATTTATGGGCATATATGGACCATATCACATGTTCTATCAACATTATACCATTATTGGAGTCACTTTTCATAGGAAAAATGTTTGTTTAATTCACGTTCAACAAAAATACAAGAATGTTACTCCTCCTCCACAATAAAAAGGCACTCAACCCTCAAAATTCCTCACACCTCTCAATACACTATGGATCTACCAATATCTACATAGAAATGTTATAAAATTATCCATAATCATTACATAAGCATCAATTTTGGAGTAAATCCATCCATATAAACCCTTTGGTGAAATCCAAATTCAGTTACCTCAATAAGAGGTAATATACTTCCTCAGGATCATCATATTTATTTATTTTTAAAATCATCAATTACTAATATTACCTGATTTTATAATAACACCAGGAATTCCAAAATCGATGGAAGATTAGGGTAAATCACACACTATAAGGATACATGATGTGTTGGTTAGTATGAAATTAATTCCAATTATATAAACTAGTTGTTGATAGCGGCTCGTGAAGGTTCCCTCGAGGGTGAAGGTGTAAACCCTAATTGGGGTGATGATGCGGAGAATTCCAGGGATAAGGATGAGTATCTCTTCGAACATTATAATCTCTTCAGTCTCTGTGAAAAAAAAAATCTGATAAGGTGATGCTGAATGATGTCTCTGATTACGAGAGGAGCTTTGCGGATGTGGCTAAACAAGACGGAGGATTCTCCTTCATGGATTATAACGCTGGTGGATCGGGAAGAATCATACGAAAGGGTCATGTTGCACATGTATTGGACAATCAAGACACTGTTGAAGAAAGGGTAAAATTGTGTAAATGTTCTGTTATTTCTCGTGTTGTGGTTCCAAAATGGGTATGGCCTTGGAAATTTCCTAACCTCTCATGCAGGTTGGCTGAGAATTGGGGCTTCAGTGACTGGAAGATGACAGCCATGGGTAATGGCTTTTATCATGTGGTATTTCCCTCTGATGAATGTAAAAGGCACTCTTGGAGATTGGGCTTTGTTACTCTACATCCTGGATTTCTTCGGGTTCATGAGTGGGATCGTAACTTTGATCCCAGCTTGGTTAAAAACACCTTTTCCCATGTATGGATATGTATCCATAAGTTATGTTGGCTTTACTGGTATCCACAAATTCTGTGGGATATTGCGTCCACTGTTGGTAACCCTATTTTACTTGATAAACAAATAGATAACCCTAACATTGGGCACTTTGATAGGATTTTAGTGGAGGTCGACATGTCAGCTACCTTAGTGGAAGAGGTAGTCTTTACTACTAGGGATGATACCATCAATCATGAAATTGGTTATGAGAGAAAGCCAAAACTCTGCCTCAATTGTCAAATCATTGGGAATTTAATTTCGGAATGTAACAAGAATAAGATTTGTTCCTCTTGTAACTATAGATGGCATGATGCTAGGAGTTGTCGAAGAAGGACAGTTGATCAGGGACAATAAAAACTCGACATTGTCACTATCATTAGACAAGAAGTGATTGATAAGTTCAATGCTCAGAGATCCAAGGTTGATCAGGAACCTTCTGATGAAGAAAGGATTCATAGTCTTGAGAACCCACCACAGGGGGTGGCCATTGTAAAGGTGGTGAATTCTGTACAGGAGGTGACCACAATGGCTGATGCTCACACTTCCAATTAAATGAGTAAAAGTCTGGACCCCCAGCATGAGGGTGATGTGCCTGCTGGTCAGGTGGCTATTGAACATGACTCTATTAGTATATGAACACAAGAAGGGAAGGGCTGTCCATCTGCGAATGAGGGCTCTGGTGCTCAGATTTCAAATGAAATAATTAAAATTCTGGACCCTCATCATGAGGGTGATGTGCCTGCTGGTCAGGTGGTTATTGAACATGATTCTGCTGGTAAACGAACACAAGAAGAGAAGGGCTGTCCCTTTGTGGATGAGGGCTATGGTGCTCAGACTATAACTGAATTAGTGATTCATGATTCTTCTGTGGGTGGAAGTCTGATGGCACAACCCACTGTGGACTTAGAAGAAAATTTCTCACAAGTACTGTCTTCTAAAGCTGCAAGAAGGAAGTTACCAAAATCTTTTTCAATGACTATTGATTCAGAAAACAGGTTTACCTCTCTCTCTGATGATGAAGCGGGAGTTTGAGATGACTCTAATGATACAATAGATGGGAATAAGTTAGACCCTAAGGAATGTTTAGTTTCACGCTATGCTGGACCCTACACTAGACAGAGGTCTTATAATCAATGAGGATTATTTTCTGGAACTTCCATGGTCTTGGGAACTCTCCCACGGTCAGAACCCTGAAGCATATTATTATGACCAACAAACCTATGTTAGTAGGTATGGCTGATCAAAGAATGAATTTTGAAAGATTGATGGATTTTAAGTGGAGTAATATAGGCTACTCAATTGTTTCTACTAATCCGCATGTGAATGGGAATGAAACTTTATGGGTTCTAAAACACAATAGTGTTAGCTTTGATTTCGTTCATATTGATCAACAGTTGGTTACTTTATCTTGTTGATTTCAGGAAAATAGTATTTGTGAGACCATTGTGTATGATTTCAATCAGTATATTATAAGGAGAACTTTATGGGAATCCCTTACAACTATCTATGATAGCATGTCTGCTAGATGGATTCTGATGGGAGATTTCAATACCATTCTGAGGCCAGAGGAAAAAACAGGGAGCAACATTTGTAGAGTTTCATCTAAATATTTCTCCGCCTGTATTGATCAATGTAGGCTGAATGAAGTCCCAATCTCAGGTGTGGATTTTACCTGGATCTGGTATACTCTGAATGGTAGTCAATCAAGTAAGTTAGACAGATGTCTAATTATGTTGGATGACCGCAGTGACATGATGAAGTCTCTGGGGTGACTCTTCCCAGGACTCATTCGGATCATAATCCCATTCTGGTTAATATATGTTTCATTTGTCTAAGGTCCACACCCTTACCCTTCAAGTTCAATAATGCATGGCTGGTTGTGCCTGGATGCAGGGAAATAATCTCAGAGGCTTGGAAAAAATATGTCATATGTAGTTCTTTGTTCATCATGAATGCTAAGCTGAAAATTGTGAAATCCAGACTCAATGAGTGGAGTAAATTGAACTTATCCATCATTGAAAATGATATTAATGAAGCTGAGTCTCATTTTATGAGCTATCAATAGAGGAACATGTAGCAGGCAGGTCCATCACAAGATGAGGTGGAAGCCGCTTCAAAGCTTGATAGTCTCGGGTCCCGTAAGGAGAATCTTGACCGAAATCAGCTCAATGTTAAGTGGCTCAAGGATGGGGATAGAAACTCAAAATTATATCATTCTATGCACAAGGAGAAAAAGGGTAGAAGAAATCTCAGGGCCTTATATATTGATGGTAATATGTTGACTTCTTAAAATGACATTGTCAATGGTGCGACTTCATATTTTGAAAATTTTGTACTCTGGCTCTGGTGTGAACAGACTTGATAAGATTATCATATGTGTTTAATCTAGTGTTGATGATAATCAGAAAAGAAATATTATTGAGACTCCTTCCCCAATGGAAATTCATCATGCCCTCTTCTCTTTAAATATGGACAGTACTTCTGTCCTTGATGGCTTCACAAACAAGTTCTTTTTGTTCTACTAGGATATTATTTACATGGAAGTAATTAGTGATGGAATGGAATTCTTTCATCACTCCTATATTCCATTTGGGATGAATTATAACTTTATTGCATTAATCCCTAAAAAGGATAACACCATGGATATTAAAGATTTCAGGCCTGTTGCCATTGGGAATATGATTCCAAATGTAATCAGCAAAATCATGGCTACTCGATTAGGTGTTGTTGATAAAAGCCTTGTCTCTGATAATCAATTTGGATTTATAACTGAAAGAAGGATTCAGAATTGTCTCTTCACTACTTCGGAATGCATTAACATCATGAGAACCAAAGTTCCACATGGTAACATGGCCGTGATGATTGATATTGCATAGGCCTTTGACACTATAAGGTGGGACTTTATTTTTTCAATTCATAAGATGCATGGCTTCTAAGAGAAGTTCATTACTTTGGTTCATTCCATTTTGAAAAGTGATTGACTATCCCTAATTATTAATGGCACCTCCAGGGCTTCTTTCGATGCACAAGAGGGGTCGGGCAAGGGGATCCTTTATCTGGGATTCAGTTTTCCATGGTGGAGGACTACCTGATTATTTGTCTTCATGATCTTGTAAACACTGGTATTTATCAATGAATGAGGGCAAGTAGGAATTTATTTTCACCATCACATTTATTCTATGCTAATGATGTACTTCTGTTTTGTATGGCTGACAGGAAGAAAGTTTTGTGCATCAAAAGTATCTTCTCACACTATGAAGAGGTTTTAGGTCAGGTGATCAGCTGCAATAAATCCTTTGTCGTCTTTGGGGAAGGCATTAGAATTTTAAAGAAAAATAGGGTTGCTCGTAGGCTTGGTGTCATAAGAGGCACACTGCCCATTAATTAACATGGGGTTCCCTTATTTTTGGGAAGGGTGAAACGTTCCCATTTAGAGGACATTGCGTTAAAAATTACCAATCAGTTAGAAAGTTGGAAAGGGAAGACAATGTCTCGGGCTTGTACAGTTTTCCTTTTCAATTACGTTATTACATCTATGTCTGTCTACTCTTTTTCTGTGTATAGATGGTCGGCTCTACTTCTAATGGAATTGACTGGAAAGAATCGAAATTTCATTTGGACTGGATCTATTCATCATAGGAAGCTTGTTACTATTGCATGGACGGAGTGTATAAATCCACTCAAAATGGGAGGGATGGGGATCAAGGATGCTAGAATTTTCAATAACATGCTTCTTCAGAATTTCACTTAGAGGCTTCTCCCTATGACTTGATTTTCTCTTGATTTTCTGGTTGGAAGGTTTGTGGACAAACTACAAAACAGTAGGTGCATATTTTTGAAATCTTCTGTCTGGCCTTCAATTTAGAGTGCTTTTTCGTCTATTATGTCTCAGTCAATTTGGTTGGTTTCTTCTGACTCTCAGCCGAACTTCTAGAACACACCATGGATGTCCTCTCCTTTGAAAGATCATGTAAATATTCCCCCCTCCCTAGGAAAGCTCTCCATTTCTGATCTACAGATAAACTTGATTGCTCAGGAGCTTATTCCAAATAATCTGCGAATCAAAATTGTCAATTGTGTTTACGTTGACAATGATATTTTAATCTGGAAACCTGCACTTTGTGGTGATTTTTACAGTATGGATTATTACAGTATGCATTGTGGCACTCTCTCTCGAATTCCTTCTTGGCTGGAAGGTTTTCATCAACCATACATCTCTCCCAGCGATGCTATGTTGATGTGGAGGATCTAGAAGAAAAGAATTCCAATTCAATGTGTGCTGCAGCATGCTGGACTAAACCTGGTCTCGGTATTCTACTTCTGTTTCAGGGGAGATTAGTATCTTCCACACCTGTTCCTTCACTTCATTTTTTTGTGCATTTATGGAATTATGTGGCTTCAATTTTTCACTGCTTTCTTGATTGTTATTCTCTTGAATTGGTGTTAAGCTCGCCCTTGAGAATTGAGTTCAGTGATCAACTGAACTCCTTGTTTACTGCTGCTATTACTTCTATTTTTTCCTACATATGGAAAGCCCAGAATTATGTTGCTTTTAAAAATGAAAATACATCATTCCGGGATGGTGTTCTACATATATACCAAAGTATTGCAACTGCTTACAGGATCCAAACTGGGTCTATGCATAATGATATTTCTGTCTTTGTCATCTTGAGATCCATTGGTGTCAGTGGCAGGGAACAAAAGCCTAAAATGGTCAAATATATTAGGTGGATTCCACCAATTCTAGAGTGGCTGAAAGTGAATGTTGATGGGGTGGCTGACGGTGTGCTGTGTCCTGCTAGATGTGGTGGAATTTTCAGAACTCATTGCGGCTTTGTGAAAGGATTTATTTTCCATTATATTGGTTATTCTCATGCTATTGAAGTTGAGTTATGGGAGATTATCAAAGATATCAGGTATGCAGTTACTTATGGTTGGCATAGAATATGGTTGGAGTCAGTTTCGTCTCTTGTTGTGCAGATATTGAAGGATAGGTCTCGAAATGTTCGTTGGAAGATAATGCCTGATTGGATCTCCTGTCTTAGGCTTGCTGACAGCTTACATCTTGAGGTCTCTCATGCATGTCGTGAAGACAACCAGGTCGCTTATGCTCTATCTAAAAGGTTCACTATGGAGGTCAGTTCTAGCTGGTCGTTTGTTTTGCCTTTCTATTGTGAATATCAGAGTAGCAATGATAGGAATGGGGTTCTGTACTCAAGGTTTTGCAAAGCCTCTTGTTCTTGAGTTGTACTGTATTGTTTACTTCTTCAGTTATTAATTTTAATGGGAGAAGGTTTCTGCCTGCTTCCTGAAACTTCTGGCTATAATAAAACCAGTATCATAAATATAGTAATATGTTTTTATATTATGTTTTATAACTCCAATTACACATAAATTCATCTAATGGGTAACAAACCTACTGTTTATCTGTACAACGAACCACTACCTCACGAAATGATGATTGCTTATTTTTCCTTCACCAAATTTTATAGATGGGAATTATGATGTAATATATGATTTATATTATATTTATTGTGTATTTTTTCTTGTTTAATTACTTTATAACACATATTTATTTATTTTATATTTTGTGTAAATACAGTAACATTGTTTGTAGATGTGTGGACGACAACCTCCTCAAAGCAATGTGATATATTCACACATTACATGGAATATATTAATGATAGTTTTAATTAATATATGGAAATATATGAAATATATATGATACTATAATTACAATATACATATATATCATTTACATTTCATTCTTATAAATAATAATTATAAGTAAAAGTTGTGTTCATGTGTACGTATGGCCGAAAATTTCCTTGAATAGTTCCCTTGATTTCGTATCTCAAAATTTTATGCAATATTATAAATACTTATATATCTAATGTATATAATATTTAAATGATTTTATTCAATCTGGAGAAAATGAATCAATGATCTAATGAAAAAGAAAAATATAACAATTGAAAAAATTCTCGAACGACTTGGCAATTAACACCTGAAATACTAAAAATAATGAAAGGTTGTTAATACCCAAATGGTTATTTAAAACCATTAAAGAAGAATTCATAGAATGTTCACCCTAAAAAGGAAACAAAATGAAAGGGTTCATTTTCTCAGTTTTCTTTCCATGAGGAATATCCAATTTTAGACAATTATTTATTTTGGGTTATATATGTACTTCCCCTTTAGATATATTCTATCATGAGTTATTTTATCATCATTTTATTTTAAAAAATTATTAATTTTATTACTTCTTGAGACATATGATTGAAATATTTTAGTTTGGTATGGGACACTTTGGAATGATTAAATTTTATTTTCCTTAATAATAATTTTAATGGTATTTCTATTCCATGAGAAATACATTTACATTGTGAACCTGATATTATATATATGGTGATAATACTACCACTTTGACATAAAATATAATTATTCATTTATTAATAATTATTTATTTAGTTTCAATTTGAATCACTTATTCTATGGTGATTTGAGTTAAAAGTAATCAAGTGGAAGAAAAATTTATATCTCAATTCCCTTTCATTGGGTTATATTACATCCCCATTGTCATTGATATTCTAAGATTATACATGTAATAAAATTTCACTATCTATTATTGTATTTAAAATATTTTATGTGGATTTATGTTTGACCCAAATAATCTATTTATTTATTGACTCTCATATCAATGTTATGGTATTTTCAAGGGTTTACTTCACATTATATTTTTTTGGGATTATTTACACCTAGATTTCCATCAGAGTAAATTATTTGATCACTAAACAACAAAACCATTCATTTTAATATCATAGGGTTATTCATGACCATTATCAAATAATAATACCATTTTTTAACTCGTTGGTACTTAAAATGTGTTAGAAAATGTTTTTTTAATCCAACTTAATTTATCAATATAGTTAGAGATCCATTTTTCTGTAAAAACCTTCATTTCTAAAATGGTGTTCAAAATGATTTTATCCATTCCAAATTGATTTATTAATGATGTTTTGACATTTTTTTCCTTTACTATTGTTTTCAATGGAATCATCTTGTATCACTTTTTACCATTGAAAAGGAATGTTCTTTTTACCTCGGATGACATGTTCTGATTTACAGACCTTGGTTTCATCGAATCATCATTTTCATGTTTAAAATATTATTTTTAATGAATTTTTTTAAATGTTATTTTTATAGAAAAGTATTTTCAAAGTATTTTCCAATATAATTTGATATTTTCCTGAATAATTTTTTTGTAAAAGTTTATTTTATAGTATTTGAATTTATCAATGTCGAAGAAAATATTTTTTACTCTACTTAGGCTTCTTCATATTGATACCATCCTTATTATTACATTGTATGTTTTTTTATTTATTTGTCCAAGGATAAAATTGACATTCACTTCCTTGATTCCTTTTTCCCCCCTTGATATATTAAATTACCTATGATCATTGAACATTCAATTTCCCTTAATTATTCATATCATTTATCATTGATATCTCCATTTCGTAAACCATGTTTGATTTTTCTTATTTTGATTATTTAAAATGTTATTTTATTATTTGGAAAAATATTTGATAAATCCATATCCTTTATTCAATAAATAAATATTATCAGGAAAAATTTTTATAAGATATGACGAAATATTTTGACATGAATGGAATGGGTTGTGGAAAATTTAAGGCAATCCGTACAACCATGGGACCAATTAATACATGAAAAACAATGTATTTATAGTCTCATGGGACAAAATTAGTGGGAAAAAACCATTTGAAATTTTTTCAAATAATTGTATTTTAAATAATCATGAAAATGGTCTTGATGGTAAAGGTTCCATGTACCTAAGAAACAAGGAATCAAATAATATGGAATTTACCTAATTTAGATTCATTTATTATTTATCCATGATATTCATCATAAATATATGAATGGATTCATTTTATTTTTTTCCATTGATTAAATGAATTGTGTTTTAGATTCATACCATTCAATATTAATTTTTTCTTATCTAGTTATTTGATTGAAATGTGTTTTTAGTTACTTGACTATTATATTTTTCACTCATTTACTTTTCAACTATTGACTAGATGGCATGTGTTTTCATTTATTTACCATACCATATTGATTATTCTCATTGATTAATTATTGTTTTGTTTCACTTTTCCCTTGCTAATCATTTAAGATCACCCTTATTTTATTCCATTTTTCATAGATTTTCTAATGTTTAATAAGAAATATATTAAAGGATATGTTTGATAGAATAGTTTTATTATCCTCAAGAATGAAAAAGAAAATTATTTTTTAATTATTGTATTAATTTTTAATACCATACTGGTCTATGTATCTGATAAACCAATAATATTAAACATTTTGGTCCTTTGGGGAATGAATTATATGTATATTATACCAATGTAATTGTAGTAGACACTGGCTACTCGATTTCTAGGGTCTTTTCACTTCCAAACGAGATCTTGTCATTGCTCGAAGGTCATTTTAGATCTTTATGGGAAGGAAAAAAGATTTTGGGAATCAATATACACCTTTTATAATGGCATATCCAATGGAATGTACCTAAAAACAACCCATGGAAATCATACATCAATTCATAAGAAACACTCATAATGCAATTTTTAAAGGTATACCATACAAAATGAATTATGAATTTAGCATTTATAACAAAATTAGAAACAAATGTTGCCAAAATGGAGGGGGTTAAGTAGATAACCATGTGTCTATGGAAAATGTGATTTGATAACCTTGTATTACTACCACCAACACCTTCCCATAGGGATAAAATATCACAAATAACCCCCATCTCTGTAATATAAGGCTTTGACATTAGATGAGAAAAATAATACATGGTATACATATAATGAAATATGTATGTATCGTGTGAGGCAACATGCCAATTAGGTTACCACAAAACAAGGTTCCAGAAAATGAAAATATCAGACAAATTAACATGATATTTTTTATGAATAATAAATATACAATTAAAAAAATATTTATTTGAAATAAAATAGAAAATAAATGGGGAAACAACATGAGATATTAGCATAAAATGAAAAAAATTGAAATCCATAAGGTCCTAGGGTTTTTGGGGTCCTAGGATACACGTTCTTTTAGTGATCACATCTCATGAATGCGGAGGTATAGCTCAAGACACTAATCACTATCAGATAAATGTTTAGATAGTGGTGACACCTATTCATGTTAGGGAGACTGGGCCTTATTCCATCTGACTATCCTAATATAAAAGACCTACCCACATATACACCTAGGATTACAATATTATCTATTCAAGTCCCTACACCACAAGAAATCGTCACTTATATGATAAAAATTCTAATAATTAAAACCACACATGAAAAGAGAAGACCTTAAAAATGGGAAAAACTTTATTCAAACACGAAAAAACATTGAACACCATGAAAACCACCATTCACCCAATGAAAACCACATTTCACACCACCCAAAAAATAAATATATCATTTGAAAACCAAATCAAGAAAATCAAACATATCAAATATAGTCAATGTAATGAACCACCTACCTCTTACATGGAAACTTCACAAATCTGGGTAGAAACCACAAACAAACCAACATGAGACTATATAAAGGGGAATAAAATGTAACGAACTGAGTTTCCACTCTTAAAATAAACACAATTTTTGATATATTTCTCAACCCAGAACACAGTAACAAATAAAATATTGATAATTTTGTGGTATAAATTGAATTAAAAGGTATAAACAATGGAAAATGAATTTTAAAAATAAATAAATATAAATATAAAAATATTCACTTCAAATTTAGACTAATCTTTTTCAACTAACCATATAATGAAATGTATTTTCTAAAATTTATTTATTTTATGAATTAATAAATTTTCATATTAATAAATAATTATTAGTCAGTTAATTTGAAATTTATAGAAAACACGAATAATATTATATAAAATTCAAAAACCTCATTTATATAAAAAAAAGTGTTTCTTAGTTTTATATTTTTAATTAAAAATAACATTTATTAAAATATGAATTTTAATTTTTATAAATTGACATAATTTTTAGATATATTGAGGTAAAATTATCATAAGATTATTTTTTGATATTTTTTCAAAGAAGAATATTTTGAGTTGAATAGTGAAAAATATCTTTTTTACGAATACATTGAATTTATGATAGTCTTATTATATAAGTATAAATTAAAAATTTATGAAATTATTTTCTAAACCTAAATATGTATTTTATAATTGACATTATAATATTACTTATTTTTATTAATCCATATATTTCATTTTATAATTTAACATATAATTTTTTTTAAAAAATATTTGATTCTTACACGTTATATATTTTGTATTTTAGAATAAATGTTAATCACTTTGAAAAGTTTTTGATGAAAATACTTGTTTAAAATTTAGTATCATTTTTTCCCTATTATATAAGACATAGAAAATTTTGTTTTTAAAGGATATATTACTTTATTGAAACCTAGTTAACATGGTGAAAAATACTTTTGTAAAAATTGGTAACCTTAGAGAAAAAGGCCCTATCCTATATGAAACATGTTTATAACTGAATGGTAGACGTGCGTATTGACCATATAAGATATAAAATCCATAATTTATCTATTATTGATCCAAATTCCTTATGATTAGCCGCTAATTATTTAAATTTTTTGGATATTTACAAAAATAATTATTTATTTTCACTTATAAAAGGGTTGATCATTTCATCACATACCCCCACACAAAAGTCACTTAGGATTGGTCTAAACTCTTCCAAAACCTCTCCTACACACTCCAAGATAAATTATTGATATTATAGAATAATTAAAATATCCTCTTCCAAAGGTTTAATCCACTTTATAAATGAGATAATCCATGAAGTGAGATACACATTTATAACATCTCTTTATTTTTTTATATATAATTTTTTTTGTATCATCATCATAAAATTTAATTAAATCATCATAATATGATGAAATTAATATAATTGTTATATATTTATATTATTATTATTATGGTAAAATAATTATCTGTCCTCATCTTTTCCATTTTGGAAAATTAAAAAATGTATTTTCTAGGGTGTGGATTACAGCCTCAATGAACAAAAGTTTCATTTCTCTTTCAATTACAATAATGGATTCTATTTATTTATATATTATGAGTATATATTATCTTTATAAGGAATATATAACAATAATATTGTTTTTTAAAAACACAAAAAAATTTCTCGTATAAGGTAATCCATTGATATCAGTAAATAACCATGGACAAGTTCATCACCATCTTCATCTTCATAAAACATGACTAAATATCCAATGTAATGGAATCAAAACATTAAAAATACGTACAATAAATTTACTATATAACGATATAATTTTCAAAATAATGATCATTCATATTAAAATGTTTATTTACATTTCATTTATGATAATATTTTGAAGTGGTTATGATTATTAACACACAATGTTGAAAATAGATTTCAACAATCTAATACGTAAAGTGAATTGTTATTAATGTTAAATATAAATGTAAATTTATATGAATAATGTTAATAAATATGCAATTAAGCTAAGTATATTAATAATATATGAGTTTTAATAAATCATATTTATGTCAAGGGTTAAGGTAAAGGACTTGGAAACTCAGCATACATTCAATGAGTCATATGATTTATTATTCAACATTTTTTTCAATGAGTCTCCATTTTTATGTATGTTACCTATTTATTTTTATTAAAATTAGTATTATATCTAAACACATTCACGTGAATTTTTTTCTTTTTATTTATTTTAAATTAAAAAATGATATATTTTAAATATAATCTCATAAATATGTCTTTTACAACGATGAATAAAAAAAATATTTTTTAGATCTATTCTCATGATTTGGTTTTCATTATCATGATATAATCTATATAAAACATAGTTATGTCTTATTTTGTACCATAATTATTCTATAATTAATTGATGAATTTTGGTGATCATGCTTCTGGTATCACAATAATTAATTCATGATTTTATTTTATACACTTTTTTTTATTTATGAAACCCATTTCATTACAAAAATGTTATTTATGAAAAGTGATTGATTTACATTTGGATGTTTAATAAATCATTTTTATAGGGTATTGATGATATAATTATTAATTTTTATAATTGGATCAAATATGTATTAATTATGATGGTTTGGATCTTATATCACACCCTCCAATGTATTTATTTATTTTATATCCCATGAGATAACATGGAATCGAAGTAATTAGTCTGTTCAAATATGGATCAAAATGATGTGTTTTATCACATTATAAGGAATGGAAATAATGTTTTTTTAAAATAATATTTTTCATAATTATTTTTCTCACCTATGTATTCATTTTCTTTTGGATCTTCCACATTTCCATGTTGTTCTAAAGGTATGCCAAATCATCAAAAAGTATTTAATTTCCATGAAATGCTATGATTACGTTAGTATAACTTATATTTAAATTATTCCACACTTTTATTTCATGATCACATGTTATGTGATTATTGATATTTCTTCTTATACGTGTATTATATTTTATGCTTCATTATGGTACTCAAATGTGTTTTGTGATTATCATATAAGCCCTTTTGATATTTCATTATGATATTTAAATCTTCCTCATGTACTCATTCATGTTATGATATATTTTTACTTTAATAATATTTCTAGAAAACACCTTTCTTATGATTCCATTACCTAGTTTATGATGATATATATTTCATTTTATATTTTAATAAATTTTTTTGGAGGAAAATTATTATGAATAAATATTTGTAAGTGTTATAATTAAGATGTTATATAGCTAATATCTAAGACGCAAAACCTTTAAGTTCATGGGTTCTAGGACTAGTTGTGATATTTATTATAAAAATACATAAATTAATGAATTGATTATATCATATTTTGATTGTTTTTATTTAAAAAAATTACTTCCTAATCCACTGAATGGGGTTCATGATCTAGCATCTCCAGTGAATAAAGAAGTAGGATAGAACCAACTCCCTACTATCTAAAAATTACTATGAATATGAAATTGAAAAAATATGTCCATAGATCAATGGCATATAGAATCATGGTGTATCCAATCCAAAGTCGAAATAGTGATAATAAGTTAATCTCAATTAACACTTCTATTTAAGTACCATAAGGCATAACATTAATATAAATGTGGCGAACTGACGTTAGATATTTGGAAGAAAAGAATCCATGAAATACATATCCCTTTCCTATTGATGTGGAATTAATAAAATGCAATGAAATTTTTTATTATATTAGATAATGAAATCTAAAATACTAGAAGAAAAGGTTGATAACCTCATTATAAAAATATATCTTTTCAATTGAAGAAATATATCGAGCCTAAAAATGCCTGAGAGCCTCTCCCATACAATGATTGAGTCCTCTAAATTGCTAAGGAATAAGAACCCCAACAAATGGGATAATTCACTCAATGTTTTAATATCCAAAAAATTGAAACCTCAATATATGAATGATATAAAATTAAATCGGTACATTCTTTAATAAAGTCATAATATCCTTGTACGGAATGGATCTCCCATACTTCTATAGACAATTGTTTAGAAATTCTAAAATTTCCTCATCTATGTTTCATCTTTATCAAATTCTTCTATTCTATGATGAATTGAAGCTTCCTGTTGAACATATTTGATAAAAACCATATTAGGAAATTGGAAATATCCATTCCTTCAAAATAAAAAAATATAAAAGACTACCTAAACAAAAAATTTGATATATTTTTTGTTAAATAATTAGTTCAATCATTACCTCATCCTTATATTCAACTCAGTACAATAAATACTACATAAAATTTTTAATCGTGACCCTTTTCTAGTTAATTAACCCTCATGTAAAAACACATCACTTTTTATGTTATGTAAACTTAAATTTTTCTAAGTCAATTATCTGTACGAACTAAATACCCTTTTGTAGATATTATAACTTATTTAAATCATGTACTAATTTTGTCTAAAAAAATTTCCTACCTTTTAATGAATCATCATGAAAAACTATATCCAAAATCTATCAAATCTCTTATTAATCATCTCTTATACCACCCTCCACTTGTACCCCTCCAAAGTCAACAATGAAGTGACAGAGATAAACCATGTATATTACCTCTAAAAGTTCATAGAATGGAAACTAACACTGATGGAACATGATAAATATGGGTTGTATTAGGGAATTTATGTATTTTGAAGGGATAAGATATATTATGAAATATCGACCAAAAATACCATGAATAAATAAAGTAGCTATCATAAAAAATATTTAATTACAAACGTAAACTGATAAAATATAAATGTCTAAAAAGAAACAATCCTACGTAGCAACCATGAACTCCAGCAACTCCTGATCAACCACACAAGCAGGGAGTTCCCAAATTGATAACCAGCCAACACCTATTCTAAGAACCAGGTTCTTCCTTTGAGGTACAGATCATTCCTTTTCAGTTTATAGTAATTAAAATGGGGGAAAGGGGGGCAATGGATGGATGTAGGCTTATTACATAACGTGACTAGGGCCTACAGACCATGTAATTTTATGTACACGCTATGTATGGAGGTCTACATGCCATGTAATCCTAGTACATGGACATGTAATGTTCTGGCCAGAAATTGTACGAACACTATCACGACCCACCATCACTAAGATGCGGGAAAGGACAACATATTGCTAAACCCTTCCTTCCTCAAGTTGAAGGAGAGATGATTACCATCAAGACCCGCCTCTAATATGCCCTGATGTGGAGAATAGAACCAGGGTTATAGAATCACATGTACAGTGGAAGGCATTGCCCTTTTTATTTAGTAGGATCAAGAGATAAGATATTAAATCCCAACAACACCAAAATTGGATGTAAATGTAAATCCAAAACAATTCCATGATGCATGTTCCCATAATAATTTCTACAAAAAAATTACAAAAAAACTCCAAAGGGAAGTACCAAAAGAAAATAAACCCAACGACTTAAATGGTCCTGGAGTCTGAGCTAATAGAGTATGTGTAGAAATCCGAAGCTTGACATACATGGACATTACATTACATTTGCGGAATATTTAGTACATTACAAAAACACACACACAAGGACCGTAATAGTTTAGTGTCTTTGGAAACTCGGAATATAATCTTCTAATCGTGGTGAATGATCTTCAACATATCCCATAAAAATCTACTTTTTTTAAAACTAAATCCTTTCTTTATGTCCTGGGGAAATGAAAACATAAAAGGGGGAGCTGAAATGCTCAGTAAGTGTAAACAAAAGAAGTGTCAATCACTTCATATAAATAAGGGCATATCTTTTGGAAATCATAACCTAAAAAAGAGATCATAATATCATAACATGGGATAAATCATAGTAGTGAAATGTAATCCAAATAATCATAACTTAAAACCTGAAACTTTGTGGCATACACACATAATCATAGATAATTATTTCTTGTTAGTCAAGACTCAATTCCAACAATATCTTAGTGGACAAAGTCCATTTCTGAACCGAGTTCACTCCTCGTTTCAGTCCTGTTTCACTGAACCGGTATAGCCTACCGTTCCATCCATGTCTATCTCATGATATATAAAATCATTACCCAATGCATTGGAGGTAGATATAGGTCCCACCAATCTCATAATGATACCATTCTTATGTGTGCCACAAAATCAGAAACCATACATCATAGCATAACCCAAGTAATAAAAATGGGAATCGTAAACATCATGACATCATTAAACAATTCATATAAGATAAAGGATTTCATAAAAATATTTTAATCACAACATAATCAAATCAATGTAATAATAGGGATATAAACAGATTCCAATATTATCATAGATGGAAAATAATTTTTATAAAACACTTGAACTCCATTCTTGAGGAAAATATCTTTTCTACTTCAAAAACAATTTTCCTTTCTTAACATGTCATACAATTTTAAACTAAAAGAAGTTGATTAAAAATAAACTTGAAAACTTGTAAAAGAGGCTTCTTGGAAATAATTTTTAAAAATTCATTCATGTCGTATAAGTTAAAAAAACATTCTTCTCGTACTTTTGTTGCAAAAGTCAAAAAGTACCTCGTACGAAAAACAACAAAAGATTCCTTTCATATATTTTACTAAAAACTCACTGAAGGGTAAAATTGGATTTAAAAAATTATAGGTGGAAGGAAATAATATTACATATTGAGGAAACATGGATGTGGATGATAAAATACACCCCAATAAATTTCAAAGTATAAACAATCTCGAATACAAATGAGATTATGATATTTCCCTTACCTTAGGTCCAATTTGTTTCGTATGTGTCCGAACCTCCTGTATAATGATTTAAATAATGTCATTGACTTATTCCAGAATCATACTCATTTTTATGTTATCATATATGGTTCACTTATGGCTTTATATTACCCGTTATTTTGTAAATTCCATGTTAAAGAGCGTTTTGGTTAAAATCGTTTCATTTGTCGTCCGTGTTTTGACTTGTAATTATTCATATGATTACATAGATCATGACTACTTAATTATAGAATATAAAACCTGGTTTATATATAATATATATTCAGAAAATATATATATATATAATAGATCAGTAAATCGATAGAAATACACCGTTCATGGAGACAGTATACCGTACGTACGCATGAACGTTGTTTTCTTATCCTTATTGAGTTGAATGGAATTATGTAGATGACATACATATATATAAACATAAATCAAGAATCTTTATTATGTCATATGTATCATTATTACTTATTATATATACTTTATAATCATTCATGAATGGTTAACGTGGAGAATGAATCTCATCGCGTCGTGGAGACGGTAGTCCGTACGTTCGCACGAGCGATGATATCGTTCTCATGATCGTGGAATTGTATTGGAGTGAATGTATACTATTTCAGAATCAATATCACTTTAAAATAATCATATATAGTTATTATGTACACCATTATACCCATCCAAGTAAGGTGGTGGTGGAAAATATATTTCACCACGGTGTGGAGACGGTATTCCGTACGTACGCACGCGCGGTGATTTCGTTTTCCGTAGGATGGATAAAAGGTGAAATATGGTTGTTTCATACTTATAATAACATATCAGTATATTAGTGATACTGATGTTATTAATTCATAATAAAACAACCTAATAAGAATAAGTGGAAGAAGAAATAAAGTCGATAGAATCAGTAACGGACATTACGTCTTCTTTGAAGCGCCTATTTGAGATCTCCTTTTAGGGCACTAAAATTGGTCTTTGAGGAAGACAAGAAACTCTAGGAAGTTTCTAGGGAAGTGGAGAAGAGAATTTGGCAGGGGTTGGCTATAACGACCCATACTTTATATACATTGTCAATACTTAAAAATTGAGGCCTACTTATTACAACTTATAACAAAACCATGAAAGGACCGTATAGGTATAGTGTCTTTAGAAACTGGGAAACATAAACAACTGGTTCATAAAATCTCTACACTGTCTCCCATTTATTTCATCATATCTATAGTCACTTTTGGCATATATTACAAAATAACCTTCTTCCTGAACTGGGGAAAGAAACATACAAAATGTTGAGATCAAATGCTCAGTAAGGGTAAACAAAATAAATATCAATCACATCATATACATAAGCACATAACTTTTGGAAATCATAACCTGCAAAAGAGATCATAATTTCATAACATGGGATAAATCATAGTAGTGAAATGTAATCACTATAATCATAACTTAAAACATGAAACTTTGTGGCATACACACATAATCATAGATAATCATTTCTTATTAGTCAAGACTCATTTCCAAGACTATCTTAGTGGACAAAGTCCATTTCTGAACCGAGTTCATTCCACGTTTCAGTCCTGTTTCACTGAACCGGTATAACCTACCGTCCATCCATGTCTATATCATGAGATATAAAATCTTTACCCAATGCATTGGAGGGAGATATAGGTCCCACCAATCTCATAATGATACCCTTCTCATGTGTGCCACAAAATCTTAAATCATACATCATTGCATAACCCATGTAATAAAAATGGGATTTTTAAAAATCATGAAATCATAAAACAATTAATCTAAGATAAAGGAATTCATAAAAATAATTCCATCACAACATTACCAAATCAATGTAATAATAGGGATAGAAATATAACACTTTATTATCTTATAAGGAAAATAATTTTGATAAAACACTTGAACTCCATTCTTGAGGAAAATATCCTTTCTACTTAAAAAACACTTTTCCTTTCTTAACATGTAATAAAATTCTAAACTAAAAGAAGTTGATTAAAAATAAACATTAAAACTTGTAAAGGAAGCGTCTTGGAAATAATGTTTTAAAAATCCATACATGCCGTATAAGTTAAAAAAACATTCTTCTCATACTTTTGTCAGAAAAGTCAAAAAGTACCTCGTATGAAAAACGAAAAATGATTCCTTTCATATCTTTTACCAAAAACTCACTGAAAGGTAAAATTGTATTTAAACAATTGTAGGTGCATGAAAATAATATTACATATTGAGGAAACATGGATGCGGATGATAAAATACACCCCAGTAAATACCAAAGTATTAACAATCTCGGATAAAAATGAGATTGTGATATTTCCCTTACCTTAGGTCCGATTTTCTTTGTAAGTGTCCGAACCTCCTGTATAATGATTTAAATAATGTTATTGACTTCTTACATAATCATACTTACTTTTATGATATCATATATGGTCATATTCTTAGCTTCCTAGTAGTAATATTTCATTGCTACTTGTTATTCGGGTGTTTATAACTTTTTGTTCTTATGCATGTCTTGTCGAATAAATTCTTATTCTTCTATTTAGGTTATAGATACCACATTTCCAGAATGGTATTAGTGTAAAATATATCATATTCATTCATTCAATTCATTTATATAATCATTATGAAATTAATATCATGTAGAACGAGTCGCATCACATCGTGGAGACGGTATTCCGTACGTACGCACGAGTGATGATATTGTTCCTATGATTGTGGAATTGTATTGGAGTGTATGTATACTATTTTAGAATATGTATTACTTTATAATAGTCATATATAGTCATTATTTACACCATTATACCCATCCAAGTAAGGTGGTGGTGGAAAATAGATTACACCACGGCGTGGAGACGGTATTTCATACGTACGCACGCGCAGTGATTTCTTTTTCCGTAGGATGGATAGATGGTGAAATAGGGTTGTTTCATACTTATAATAACATATCAGTATATGATTGATACTGATTTTATTACTTCATAATGAAACAACTAATGAATAAGAAGTGGAAAAAGAAATAAAGATGAAAGAATCGGTAACGGACATTACCTCTTCTTTGAAGTGCTTCTTTGAGACCTTCTTTTAGTGCACGAAAATTGGTCTTTGAAGAAGACCAGGACCTCTAGGATGTCTCTTGGGAAGTGGAGAGTAGAAAGTGTCAGGGGTTGGACGAGTTTGAAGCCTCAAAGTGGTGTGAGGAAGAGAGGGAGGAGGTTCCCTTTTATAAGGGAGGAGAGAGGCACCTTTGGAATAACTAAAAATATTATTTTATTATAAAGTCAAGTTCTGTTTTAAATAGATCCAAATTGATTTATTTCGAGGCTAAGGTTGGGATGGGTCTAAATCCTCTCATAAAATAGAATTTATACAAGTTTAGGTTCCTATTTTAACCTTATCATTTAGATTTATCATTAAGTTAAATAATTTTAGTTTTACCATGTCTTCTTGTGTTCTTATACAATAAGGTTAATAAACTTACTATATCAAGACAAACGAACCCCAAGTTGTTTAATATTAATATATATAAACTTAAATAAGTCATTTGGACGAACCTTATATTTTTTGTAATAAAATAAAAATTACTAATATAATATTTTTTTAAAAACTATTTTATGTCAATTTTGACACTATTTAGTAATTGATTTTTGTGAAAATTATAACAGAATGATTAGTCTGAAAAAAGTTAATTAAATCAACAATAACATGACATATTATCCTATAAAATTAGTGGAATTCATAAAAAGTCTCAAATTACATTTATTTTTGTGTTTATAACATCAATTATGTCAACATTTCATTAATAAGATAATTACTGCATCATCTTTGTGTCATAAATAAATTAAATTATTTCACGTCTAAAAATTACAAATAAAATACCATTATATAGGAAATATTTTTATCTTTCTAATGAATATTTATAGTCGAATGTATCTATTGTGTAACCCCATATTAAAAATTATTTACTTATTAAACTTTTGATTTTCACTATTTTAACCCTTCTTTAAATAAATTAATAATAAATGTCCTAATCTAATCCAAGTAGGACTAAATGGTCATATTTTATTCCTAAGTATGTTTTTGGTCGAATTAAACTTGTCCAATAGAATTAGGACATGTGTTAGTGTATTAATAATATCATCTTTACCTTTAATTACCCTATTTAATTTTAACCGTGGTAAAAAAAGTAAAAAGTTACTATTCGCCAAAAAATTATTTTCATCTCATTGAACCACATTTTACTTACTGACATCAACCGTGTATCTCGGATTTTTCAAATTCCACTCACAGAAGTGGTAAAATTACGTTTTATGAAAAATTCAGTTTTTTTAACTACCACTTAGTGGTTTCACTATTCATCAAAAATTGAAAGTTTTCAGAAAAATACCAAAATTTCAACCTAGGCTAATTTCGATATTCCGAATCCAAAAATGAAGTCCATTTGGAAAAATAAAATTTATAAAATTTCAAAAAGTGGTTATTACTATTCATAATGGCTAGTTTTATAAATATTTTAGTAGTATATCATTGTTTAGTGAAACTCGGTATTGCGTACGATGCAAGCTATCGAGGAAGGTAGAGATTTCGTGTAAAGAAAGCCAAGAAAGTGTTGTGTGTAGAAAAAGATTCCTTTGATGATTTATATAACATAAAAGTCTCGGGTGTTACATTCTACCCCCCTTAAAATGAATTTCGCCCTCGAAATTCGTCGCTTTGTAACAAACAGATGAGGATACCTCTCCCTCATCATATCCTCAAGCTCCCATGTAGCTTCGTCTAATTGGTGGTTCCTCCATAAAACATTCACCAATCGAGTGGTCTTGTTTTGTAGGACTTTTTCTCTACAAATCAGAATCTCTATCTGTTTTTGTTCATAAGAAAGATCTTTTCCAGTGGTACAACTTCTGAGCTGAGTACATGTGAAGGATCAAGTATGTACTTTCTCAGGAGAGACACATGGAACACATCGTGAACTTGAGAGAGATTCGGTTGAAGTATCAATCGGTAAGCTACCTTCCCAACACGATCCAGTATTTCGAAAGGACTGATATGTCTAGGGCTTAACTTCCCCTTCTTTCCAAATCTCATAACCCTCTTCCAGGGAGATATTAGTAAGAACACTTTATCACCCACTTCAAACTCTAGGTCTTTTCTTCGGTTGTCGGCATAACTTTTCTGTCGAGTCTGAGCTGCTCTTATGTGTTGTTGAATAGATCTGACCTTTTCTGCCATTTCATCAATGAGATCAGGTCCTAATTGCTTTCTTTCCCCAACTTCATCCCAGCAAGTTGGAGTCTTGCATTTCTTTCCATATAGAGCTTCGTAAGGAGCCATCTGAATACTGGAGTGATTGCTATTATTATAAGAAAATTACACCAAAGGTAGGTGTTGATCCCAAACACCTTTGAAATCTATAGAGCAAGCTCTCAACATATCTTCTAGGGTTTTAATTGTTCTCTCAGACTGACCATCTGTCTGAGGATGATAAGTATTGCTGAAACTCAATTCTGTATCCAGAGTATGCTGATGACTTCGCCAGAACTTCGAGGTAAATCTCGGATCCCGATTAGACATAATAGAAAGTGGTACTCCATGAAATATTACCACTTCCTTTACATATATCCTGGCAAGCTGATCCAGAGAGAAATCCTATCTAATAGCAATGATGTGTGCAGACTTTGTAAGACGATCAACTATGACCCAGATAGCATTGTTGCCTTTGGATGTTTTAGGATGTCCTGTGACAAAGTCCATAGTGATGTTTTCCCATTTCCATTCGGGTATGGGTAATGGTTGTAACATCCCCTTAGACTTTTGTCTCTCAGCTTTAACTTGCTGACAAACCAAGCATCGAGAGACATATTCAGCAACATCTCTTTTCATGCCATCCCACCAGAAGTACTCTTTGAGGTACCTATACATCTTCGTGCTTCCAGGATGAATAGAGAATGAAGAAATATGAGCCTCATCCAGCAGCTCCTTCTTTAATTTGGGGATGCGAGGAACACAAACCTGATTCCTGAACATTATTATCCAATCACAATCAAGGTTGAATTCAGGAACATTTCTCACCTTCTTTTGTAACTCGACATCTTCTTTCTATGCCTCTTTAATCTTCACATGTATAGATGGTTGAAAATTCATTTGAGAAAGATACAATTTTTCCCCTTTCATTATAATTCCAACATCCATCCTTTTTAAATCCATAAATATTGGATCTTTTGTGATCCTCATCATGGATAAACTAGTATGGTCTTATCGACTTAATGCATCTGCCACCTTGATTGCTTTCCCAGGGTGGTAATGGATTGAGTAGTCATAATCCTTAATCAGCTCCAACAATCTTCTTTGGAGCATATTCAGCTCCTTTTTTGTGAAAATATACTTTAAACTTTTATGATCAGTATAAACATCACACCTTTCTCCATAAAGGTAATGCCTCCAAATATTTAATCCAATGATTACCGCGGCTAACTCCAAATCATGTGTTGGGTAATTTTTCTCAAGGATTTTCAACTATCGTGAGGCAAAATCTATCACCATATCATTTTGCATAAGAACACACCCCAATCCCTTCTTGGATGCATCACTATAGATCACAAACATTTCTCTCCTACAAGGCAGTGTGAGCACAGGTGCACTGGATAACCTTCTTTTCAACTTCTTGAAATTCTCTTCACATTCCTCCGTCCAAAAAAACTTATCTCCTTTATGAGTCAACTTGGTGAGTGGATTAGATAATCGTGAAAAATATTTCACAAAACATCGATAATATCCAGCCAAACCAAGAAAACTTCGGATCTCAGTTACTGTTGATGGTCTCGACCATCTTTCAATAACATCTGTTTTTGCTGGATCCACAGATATCTCCTCTTTTGAGATTATGTGACCCAAAAATGGATCTTTTTGAAGCCAAAATTCACACTTGGTAAATTTGGCATAAAGCTTCTCCTTTCTCAAGGTCTTCAATATAATTGTCAAGTGATCTTCATGTTCATCCTTTATCTTTGAATAGACAAGAATATCGTCTATAAAGACTACCACAAACTGATCAAGATAGTATCTAAAGACTCCATTCATTAGATCCGTGAAGATAGTAGGGGCATTAGTAAGACCAAATGACATCATTATAAATTCATAGTGTCCATACCTTGTACGGAAAGTCGTCTTTGGTATATCCTCCCTTTTGACCCTTAATTGATGATACCCTGAACGAAGATCAATCTTTGAAAAGTATTGAGCTCCACGTAGTTGGTCAAATAAGTCATCAATGTGTGGGAGAGGATATTTTTTCTTGATAGTGATCTTGTTAAGTTCACGATAATCAATGCAGAGTCTCATTGATCAATCTTTCTTCTTAACAAATAGAACAGTTTCTCCCCAAGGTGACACACTAGGGCGTATGAATCCCTTATCAAGATTATCTTGGAGTTTCTTCTTCAATTCCTACAACTCAATTGGGGCCATTCAATAAGGTGTATTTGAAATAGGAATTGCACCCGGTACGAGTTCTATTGAGAACTCAACTTCACGATTTGGTGGAAGACCTGGTAATTCCTCCGGAATGACATCATCAAAATCCCGTACAATGGGTATATTATTAATCGTGAGTTTCTCACCGACCATTTGAGATAAATAACCTTCATTTAGTGGAATCAATACCCATAAAATGGAAGAAATTTCTACTGTAAGGTTATGTTCATCCTTGCATCGATAGACGATCATAGATTGATCTGGAATATGAAACGTGACTTCCCTTCTTTGGAAATTGATATGAGATCCATGTAGAGAAAGCCAATCCATGACAAGAATCACATCAAATTCCACTATAGGGAGGATCACAGTATTTGCAGGAAGAACTTTCCCACAAACATTGATCAGAGAAGAATTATAAACTTTTGATGCGACTGTTGTTCCATTAGGTGTTGTCACAGATAACTCAGCATCTAATTGCTGAGGTAATACGGTGATACCCTTAGAAAATTCTTCAGAAATAAAAGAGTGGGTGGATCCAGAATCAAATAAAACATTTTCTACTTTAGAGCGGATGGTATGTGTACCTTTCACCACATCGTTATCGTACTCCACATCGCTGATAGAAATTGCATGTGACTTTCCTTTGTCTTTAGCCTTAAGAGTTTGTTGACGTTGACCATCATCATCAACCCTTGGATTAGGGAATTTATTGGTATAATGTCCCATCTCCTTTCACTTGAAACATTGAAGTGTAGTAGGTTTATTCTGTGTATCCCTTACTTTTTTGCATCATTAGACATCTTCTTCCCATCATCGTGGCATTCAAATGCCCGATGACCTTTCGTTCCACACTTGAAACATTTACTTGTCCCTTTAAGGATACTCCCTCCATGTTTCCTTCCACACATTGAGAATAAGGGAAAGCTCATATTCTTTTCAGTGTGCTCTTTAGATTTTCCTTTGAAGTCCATTTTCATCTTCTTATCAAACCCATATGACTGATGGGTTACTCCAATCTCCATCTCAACTTTGAGAGCACATCGAACGATTTCCTCGTAGCTATTGATGTCCCTTATGGCTAAGGCCCTTCGAAGACTTGGTTTTATGCCACTAAAGATTCGATCTATCTTACTCTCAGGTTGGATAATAATACCAGAAGTGTACCTTGAAAGTCTTGTAAAATTTGCTTCATAGGTACCAACAGATTCATCATCCTTTTTCTTCAGTTCAAGAAAATCTTTCTCCATCTTTGTTCAGAGAATATGAGGGAAGTACTTATTGAAAAATAAGTTCTTGAACTCGTCCCATTCCATGGACTCAATTTCATCCCTTTGCCTCATATTCTTAATAAGATTCCACCATTGATCATCATCACCTTCCAAACGATACACTGCTAAGATGACTTTATCATGCTCAGAACATTGAAGAACTGAAAATATCTTTTCAGTAGTACTAACCCATTGTTCAAAAACAAATTGATTAGTAGACCCACTAAATGAAGGTGGATGATGTCTCATGAAGGATTCAAAATAATGTTGCTCCTTCCTTTGCTCGTTTGGAAGTCCTGCATGATTCATAGCTTGAGAAAGTTGTGTGAGCATGGCTAAAATATTTTCCATTCCAGCTCCCATAATGTTTGGTTGCTTAGGGGGACAATCATTGCATTTCCCGTCGCATTCCACATTAACATGGTTCCTTCGGGTTCCAGCCATTGACTAAAACCAAGAAGAATAGTGTGAGAAACACTAATTATAATAGGAAAACCACATAATCAAGAATAAAATTTCACACTTAAGATCTTATCCTAGGTTATTCATGGCCATTTCTATAACACTAAGATTGTGTTCTATGCTTAGACATATCCTTAGGGTTCTTACTATGGCTTTCACATCCTAGTTTCCAAATGTTGACTATACCTTTCCTATGATACCAACTATAATGACCCATACTTTACATACATTTTTAATTCTTCAAAATTGAAGCATACTTATTACAACATATAACAAAACCACGAAAGGACCGTATAGGTGTAGTGTCTTTAGAAACTGGGAAACATAAACAACTGGTTCATAAAACGTCTACATTGTCTCCCATTTATTTCATCATATCTATACTCCCTTTTGGCATATCATACTTAATAACCTTCTTCCTAACCTGGGGAAAGAAACATACAAAAGGGTGAGCTCAAATGCTCAGTAAGGGTAAACAAAAGAAATATCAATCACATCATATAAATAAGCACATAACTTTTGGAAATCTTAACCTGCAAAAGAGATCATAATTTCATAACATGGGATAAATCATAGTAGTGAAATGTAATCACATTAATCATACCATAAAACATGAAACTTTGTGTCATATACACATAATCATAAATAATGATTTCTTTTTAGTCAAGACTCATTGCCAAGACTATCTTAGTGGACAAAGACCATTTCTGAACCGAGTTCATTCCTCGTTTCAGTCCTGTTTCACTGAACCGGTATAACCTACCGTTCCATCCATTTCTACCTCGTGAGATATAAAATCTTTACCCAATGAATTGGAGGGAGATATAGGTCCCACCCATCTCATAATGATACCATTATTATGTGTGCCACAAAATCTTAAATCATACATCATTGCATAACTCATGTAATAAAAATGGCATTTTTAGACATGATGACATCATAAAACAATTCATATAAGATAAAGGAATTCATAAAAATAATTCCATCACAACATTATCAAATCAATGTAATTATAGGGATAGAAACAGAACCCTTTATTATCTTAGATGGAAAATAATTTTGATAAAACACTTGAACTCAATTCTTGAGGAAAATATCCTTTTTACTTCAAAAACACTATTCATTTCTTAACATGTCATAAAATTCTAAAATAAAAGAAGTTTATTAAAAATAAACTTGAAAACTTGTAAAGGAAGCTTCTTGGAAATAATTTTTTAAAAATCCATTCATGTTGTATAAGTTAAAAAAACATTCTTCTCGTACTTTTTTTGGAAACGTAAAAAAGTACCTCGTATGAAAAACGACAAATGATTCCTTTCATATATTTTATCAAAAACTCACTGAAGGGTAAAATTGGATTTAAACAATTGTAGGTGGATAAAAATAATATTACATATTGATTAAACATGAATGTGGATGATAAAATACACCCCAGTAAATACCAAAGTATAAACAATCTCAGATAAAAATGATATTGTGATATTTCCCTTACCTTAGGTCCGATTTTCTTTGTAAGTGTCCGAACCTGCTGAATAATGATTTAAATAATTTTATTGACTTATTCTAGAATCATAATTAATTTTATGATATCATATATGGTAATATTCTTAGCTTCCTAGTTGTAATATTTCATTGCTACTTGTTATTCGGGTGTTTATAACTTTTTGTTCTTATGTGTGTCTTGTAGAATAAATTCTTATTATTCTCTTTAGTTTATAGATACCTCATTTCCAGAATGTTATTAGTGTAATATATATCACATTAATTCATTAAATTCATTTATATAATCATTATGAAATGAATATCATGTAGAACGAGTCACATCACATCATGGAGACGGTATTCCGTAAGTACGCACGAGTGATGATATCGTTCCTATGATCGTGGAATTGTATTACAGTGTATGTATACTATTTCAGAATCAGTATTACATTATAATAGTCATATATAGTCATTATTTACACCATTATACCCATCCAAGTAAGGTGGTGGTCGAAAATAGATTACACCACGGCGTGGAGACGGTATTCCGTACGTACGCACGCACGGTGATTTCTTCTTCCGTAGGATGGATAGATGGTGAAAGAGGGTTGTTTAATACTTATTCGTATATGACTGATACTTATGTTATTACTTCATAATGAAGCAAATAAAGAATAATAAGTGGAAGAAGAAATAAAGATGAAAGAATCGGTAACGGACATTACCTCTTCGTTGAAGTGCTTCTTTGAGACCTTCTTTTAGAGCACTAAAATTGGTCTTTGAAGAATACCAGGACCTCTAGGATGTCTCTAGGGAAGTGGAGAGGAGAACGTTGAAGGGTTTGGCCAAGCTTGAATGCTCAAAGTGGTGTGAGGAAGAGAGGGATGAGGTTCCCTTTTATAAGGGAGGAGAGGGGCACCTTTGGAATAACTAAAAATATTATTTTATTATAAAGTCAAGTTCGGTATTAAATAGCTCAAAATTGATTTATTTCGAGGATAAGGTGAAGATTGGTCGAAATAATCTCATCCAATAGAATTTAGACAAGTTTAGGTTCGTATTTTAACCTTATCATTTAGATTTAACATTAAGTTAACTAATTTTACTTTTATCGTGTCTTCTTGTGTTCTTATACTATAAGGTTAATAAACTTACTATATCTAGCCAAAAGAACCCCAAGTTGTTTAATATTAATATATATAATCTTATATATGACATTTGGCCAATACTTAGATTTTTAGTAATAAAAAACAATTAATAATATAATATTTGTTTAAAAAACTATTTTATGTCAACTTTGACACTATTTAGTAATTGATTTTTGTGAAAATCATAACAGAATGATTAGTTCGAAAAAAGTTATTAAATAAACACTAAAATGTAATATTATTCTAGAAAATTAGTGGAATTCATAAAAAGTCTAAAATTACATTTATGTTGGTGTTTATAACATCAATTATGTCAATATTTCATTAATAAGATAATTACTGCATCCTCTTTGTATCATAAATAAATTAAATTATTTAATGTCTAAAAATTACAAATAAAATACCATTATGTAGGAAATCTTTATATCATTCTAATTAATATTTATAGATGAATTTATATTATGTATAACACCATATTAAAAATTATTTACTTATTAAACTTTTGATTTTAACTATTTTAACCCTTCTTTAAATAAATTAATAATAAATGTCCTAATCTAATCCAAGTGTGCCTAAATGGTCATATTTTATTCCTAAGTTTGTTTTTGACATAATTACACTTGTCCAATAGAATTAGGACATGTCTTAGGGTAATAATAATATCATCTTTACCCTTAGTTACCCTATTTACTTTTAATCGTGGTAAAAAAAGTAAAAAGTTACTATTTACCAAAAAATTATTTTCATCTCATTGAACCCCATTTTACTTACTGACATTAACCGTGTCTCTCGGATTTCTGAAATTCCACTAACAGAAGTGGTAAAATTATGTTTCATGAAAAATTCAGTTTTTTTAACTACCACTTAGTGGTTTCACTATTCATCAAAAAGTGAAAGTTTTCAGAAAAATACCAAAATTTCACCCTAGGCTAATTTCGATATTCCGAATCCAAAAATGATGTCCAGTTTGAAAAATAAAATTTATAAAATTTCAAAAAGTCATTATTACTATTCATAACGACTAGTTTAAATAATATTTTAATAGTATATCGTTGTTTAGTGAAACTTGGTATTGCGTACGACGCAAGCTATCGAGGAAGGTTGCGATTTCGTGTAAAGAAAGCCAAGAAATTGTTGTGTGTAGAAAAAGATTCCTTTTATGATTTATATAACATAAAAGTCTTGGGTGTTACATTGGCCGAGCTTGAAGTCTCAAAGTGGTGTGAGGAAGAGAGGGAGGGGGTGCCCTTTTATAAGGGAGGAGAGGGGCACCTTTGAAATAACTAAAAATATTATTTTATTATAAAGCCAAATTCGGTTTTAAATAACTCCAAATTGATTTATTTTGAATCTAAGGTGGGTATGTGTCGCAATACTCTCATCCAATAGAATTTAGACATGTTTTGGTTCCTATTTTAACCTTATCAATTAGATTTGACATTAAGTTAAATAATTTTACTTTTACTGTGTCTTCTTGTGTTCTTATACTATAAGGTTAATAAACTTACTATAACAAGCCTAAAGAACCCCAAGTTGTATATCATTAATATATATAATCTTATCTAAGTCCTTTGGCTGAAACTTAGATTTTTTGGAATAAAATAACAATTAATAATAAAATATTTGTTTTAAAAACTATTTTATGTCAATTTTGACACTATTTATTGATTGATTTTTGTGAAAATCATAACAGAATGATTAGTTCGAACAAAGTTATTAAATAAATACTAACATGTCATATTAACCTATAAAATTAGTGGAATTAAAAAAAAGTCTCAAATTACACTTATTTGGGTATTTATAATATTAATTATTCTAATTTTTCACTATTCTGCATCATCATTGTGTCATAAATAAATTAAATTATTTAATGTCTAAAAATTATATATAAAATATCATTATGTAGAAAATCTTATTATATTTCTAATGAATATTTACAATCGTATTTATATTATGAATAACCCTATCTTAAAAATATTTTAGTAAATAAACGTTGATTTTAACACTTTATCTCTTCTTTGAATTAAATAATAATAAATGTCCTAATATAATCCAAGTAGGCCTAAATGGTCATATTTTATTCCTAAGGTTGTTTTTGGTCGAATTACACTTATCCAATAGAATTAGGACATGTGTTAGGGTAATAATAATATCATTTTCACCCTTAATTACCCTATTTACTTTTAACCGTGGTAAAAAAAGTAAAAAGTTACTATTCATCAAAAATTATTTTCATGTCATTGAACCACATTTTACATACTGACATTGACCGTGTCTCTCGGATTTTTGAAATTCCACACACAGAAGTGGTAAAATTATGTTTTATGAAAAATTCATTTTTTAACTACCACTTAGTGGTTTCAATATTCATTAAAAAAATGAAAGTTTCCAGAAAAATACCAAAAATTAGGCCTAAGATATATTTGATATTATGAATGAATAAATGATGTCTATTTTACCAAATTCAAAACATATCAGTTTCATTAATTAATTTAAAAATTAAATCACGTCATCAAAACAAATAGCATGTTTTTAAGAGATAATAACTATCAAAAGATTGACACTTGTTTATGTCTGGTTTAAATGTGAAATTACATTCAATGACCAACATCGTATTAAATTGTAAAAATATATTCTAAATATATTTTAAAACCAGTCAGATTAATAATTTATCACTATTAATTATTTCTATTGAAAAAGTTGTTTTTAATTACAATTTAGTAAATTTCACTATTCATCAAAATATGAAAGTTATCCGTAAAGTACCAAAATTTCTCCCTAAGCTAATTTTTATATTTCGAATCCAAAAATGAAGTCCATTTTGAAAAATAAAATTTGAAAAAGTGGTTATTACTATTCATAATGGCTAGTTTTAATAATATTTTAATAGCATATCGTTGTTTAGTGAAACTCGGTATTGTGTACTACACATGCTATCGAGGAAGGTCGCGATTGCGTGTAATGCAAGGAAATTCAAGGATGCATGTTGTGTAAGCTCCTTTTGGTGTATCATATAACAAAATACATTAATGACATTAAAAAGAATATTTTTCATAAAATCTCGGGCTATTACATTCTACCCCTCTTAAAATGAAATTCGCTCTCGAAATTTGTTGGCGTTTTAAATGGTTTACTACTCGAAAGTTTCTTTAATAGAAACCCACATCCTAATAAGGGATACCGAAACTTGGATTTAAAAACTAATGTATGAAACGTAACTCTTACCCAAATAAACCAATCACTGGGTTTCCACATAGGTGAAAATATGGATATGGAAGAGAAATCTAACCATCATGTTCTGATAGAGAGTGGTAGAGAACATGGCTATGGAAAAGCTAGCAATCACAAAGCCATAAATTTTTGACGATCTAAGGTACCATCTGATTCATCATATATAGGAGCACTAGGACAACATTTTTGGTTTTCAAGATCATTTCCCTAAAGGTGATGAAATTGGAATTAGAAGAAATACTTTTGTGATTTTGGTATTGTCTCACCGTTGGTCATTCTTTGGACAATTTCCACTTTATCTCTTAATGAAATGAAGTATAATTTTTAATTCATGATGTGTTAGCAGATCATGTGTTAGAATGATGGGTCATTCCATCTGTCTCAAACAAAAGGTTAGAGAAGTTATCAAAAAAACATAAGTCCATCTATAGTGAGATTAATCATATATGGTTCGTAAAATGGACTTATACTTCATATATCATACATCTTAATATAATAAAACTAGTTTCTACTAAACAGGTACTTCCTGTAGGCCAGTGGTAGGCGATAAAGTCCAGTCGCACTTCGGTTGTGGGTTCGATTCCCACAGCCTTGTCCGACGCGATGGGATGTCGCTCGTGCTGCAGGTTGTCATTTTTCTAAAACTATATTACAATAACATCCCATCAATAATATCGAAAAAAACTTCTATCCTTAATACTAAATTATGTCCAACATAACCCATTCCAATCTTTAGGCTTATCTAAAATACTTTGGTCCAATCTCATAGTATAAAAAAATGATTACTTGTAATGTCACATAACAATCATGTGAATGACATCATTTATCCCCCATATATCATAAGATATATCTTTTTAGTCAAATTACAAACATGTGAATACCTTAATCATGTATTCTCTTGAAGAATGAATAACCATTAATTGAACCATAGTGAAAAAATGAATGCAGTTAAAAGTTAAAACTTTCCACATACCAAAATACTCAAAATTCTATATACTCAAACCATAATATCACTTAGTCCTTATATCAATAATGAGCTCATGAATAGTGTAAAATGTTTCATATTCTCGTTTTCCATTCATTATGCACATATCCCCTTTTTTTCCAAAAATATCTCAATCAGTTTCCATGGTTACCGGTACCATAAAATTATTGAAAACCACAATAGACCGATACATAAACATTCCAATATTCCACGATACTATATACATCATTATTTTGGAATCCCATTATATAAAAACTTAATCATTCCACCACATCGTTTTCATATTCAAGATCTCCAATGGTGATCGCATGTGACTTCCCTTTGTCCCTTGCCTTAAGTGGTTGCTCATGTCGAACATCATTAACCCTTGGATTTGGGCATTGATTAGCATAATTCCCCATTTCATTGCACTTGAAGCATTAAAGTGTTGTTGGTGCGTTCTCAGTAGTCTTTTCTTTATTCACATCATTAGAAACCCTTTTTACATTACTTCGACACTCAGCTGCTCGATGACCTTCTTTTCCACACTTAAAACATTTTCTAGTCCCTTTAAGACAATATCCACCATGATTCTTTCCACACGTTGAGCATAAGGAAACATTCATCTTCTTTTCACCATTATTCTGAGATTTCTCCTTGAACTCCATATTTTCTTTCGTATCAAAACTATGAGATGGATAAGTAACACCAACTTCCATTTCTACCTTGATAGAACAACGCATAATTTCTTCATAGCTACTGAAGTCTCTTATAGCTAATTCCCTTCTAAGATTTGGTTGTAAGACACTGAAGAATCGATCAACTTTACTTTCAGGTTGGATGATAAATCCAGATGCATACCTTGCAAGCCTTGTAAAATTCACTTCGAATATACCAACAGATTCATCATCCTTTCGCTTTAGTTCAAGAAACTCCTTCTCCATATTTGTCCGAAGAATACGAGGGATGTACTTATTGAAAAATAAGTTCTTGAACTCGTCCCATTCCATGGACTAAATTTCATCTCTTGGCCTCGTATTCTTGATAAGATTCCACCATTGATCAGCTTCACCTTCCAAACGATATACTGCTATGATGACTTTATCATGTTCAGAACATTGAAGAACTGAAAATATCTTTTCAGTAGTACTGATCCATTGTTCAGTAACAAGTTGCTCAGAAGACACACTGAAAGAAGGTGGACGTTGCCTCATGAAGGAATCAATAGAATATTATTCCCTTCTCTGCTCATTTGGAAGTCCAGAATAATTCATAGCTTCTGTAAGTATAGCAATAAGATTTTGCACTCCATCTCCCATAACATTTTTTTGTTCAGGAGGACAATCATTGCATTGTCCATTGCATTGATCAACACGGTTCCTTCGGGTTCCAGCCATCATCTAAAACCCAAAAAGAATAGTGTGAGAGGCAAAAATCATGCTAGTGAAAACAACATAGTAAAGGGGGAGTACCCTCAATATCTAACATCTTAGGTTAAATTCTAAGATCGTTACCGTAGTTCTACGACTATATCCTATTTGTATACTTATCCTTAGGGACATCCCTAGACATACCTTAGAAATATCTCTAGGGATCTCACTAACGTTTTCGTATCCTAGTTTCCAAAGGTTGACTAAACCTTTCCTCTGATACAAACTGTAGAAACCCGAAGCTTGACGTACATGGACATTACATTAATTTTGCGGAATACATAGTAAATTAAAAAAACACACACACAAGGACCGTAATAGTTTAGTGTCTTTGGAAACTCGGAATATAATCTTATAATCATGGTGAAATATCTTCAACATCTCCCATAAAGATCATCTTTTTTTTAAACCTAAATCCTTTCTTTATGTCCTGGGGAAAATAAAACATAAAAGGTTGAGCTCAAATGCTTAGTAAGGGTAAAAAAAATAAATATCAATCACGTCATATTCATAAGGACACATCTTTTGGAAATCTTAACCTGCAAAAGAGATCATAGTTTCATAACATGGGATAAATCATAGTAGTGAAATGTAATCCCAATAATCATAACATAAAACATGAAACTTTGTGGCATACACACATAATCATAGAGAATCATGTCTTGTTAGTCAAGACTCAATGCCAAGACTATCTTAGTGGACAAAGTCCATTTCTGAACCGAGTTCACTCCTCGTTTCAGTCCTCTTTCACTGAACCGGTATAGCCTACCGTTCCAGCCATGTCTATCTCATGATATATAAAATCTTTACCCAATGCATTGGAGGGAGATATAGGTCCCACCCATCTCATAATGATACCATTCTTATGTATGCCACAAAATCAGAAACCATACATCATAACATAACCCATGTAATAAAAATGGGAATCTTAAAAATCATGACATCATAAAACAATTCATATAAGATAAAGGATTTCATAAAAATATTTCAAGAACAACATAATCAAATCAATTTAATAATAGGGATAGAAACAGATTCCTATATTATCTTATATGGAAAATAATTTTTATAAAACATGTGAACTCCATTCTTGAGGAAAATATCCTTTCTACTTCAAAAATATTTTTCCTTTCTTAACATGTCATACAATTTTAAACTAAAAGAAGTTGATTAAAAATAAACTTGAAAATATGTAAAGGAAGCTTCTTGGAAATAATTTTTAAAAATCCATTCATGCCGTATAAGTTAAAAAAACATTCTTCTCGTACTTTTGTCGGAAAAGTCAAAAAGTACCTCGTACGAAAAACGACAAACGATTCCTTTCATATATTTTACTAAAAACTCACCGAAGGGTAAAATTGGACTTACACAATTGTAGATGGATGGAAATAAAATTACAAATTGAGGAAACATGGATGTGGATGATAAAATACACCCTAGTAAATTTCAAATTATAAACAATCTCGGATAAAAATGAAATTGTGATATTTCCCATACCTTAGGTCCGATTTTCTTCGTATGTGTCTGAACCTTCTGTATAATGATTTAAATAATGTCATTGACTTATTCCAGATTCATACTCATTGTTATGATATCATATATGGATCACTTATGGCTTTATATTACCTGTTCTTTTGTAAATTCCATGTTAAAGAGCGTTTTGGGTTAAATCGTTTCATTTGTCGTCCGTGTTTTGACTTGTAATTATTCATATGATTACATAGATCATGATTACTTAATTCCAGAATCTAAAACATGATTTATATATAATATATATTCAGAAAATATATATATATATATATATAATATATCAGTAAATGGAATGAAATACACCGTTCATGGAGACGGTAGACCGTACGTACGCATGAACGCTGTTTTCTTTTCCTTATTGAGTTGGATGGAATTAATTAGATGACATACCTATATATAAACATAAATACAGAATCATTATTATGTCATATAGTTCATTATAACTTATTATATATACTTTATAATCATTCATGAATGGTTAACATGGAGAATGAATCTCATCGCGACGTGGAGACGATAGTCCGTACGTACGCACGAGCGATGATATCGTTCTCATGATCGTGGAATTGTATTGGAGTGTATGTATACGATTTCAGAATCAATATCACTTTACAAGAATCATATATTGTTATTATGTACACCATTATACCCATCCAAGTAAGGTGGTGGTGGAAAATAGATTTCACTGCGGCGTGGAGACGGTATTCCGTACGTACGCACGCGCGGTGATTTTGTTTTCCGTAGGATGGATAAATTGTGAAATAGGGTTGTTTCATACATATAATAACATATCATTATATTATTCATACTGATGTTATTACTTCATAATAAAACAACCAAAGAAGAAGAAGTGGAATAAGAAATAATGGTAAAAGAATCTGTAACAGACATTACCTCTTCTTTGAAGCGCCTCTTTGAGATCTCCTTTTAGGGCACTAAAATTGGTTTTTGAGGAAGACCAGAAACTCTAGGATGTTTCTAGGGAAGTGTAGAGGATAATTTTTCAAGGTTTGGCTGATCTTGAAGGCTAAAAGTGGTGTGAGAAAGAGAGGGAGGGGTGCCCTTTTATAAGGGAGGAGAGGGGCACCTTTGGAATAACTAAAAATATTATTTTATTATAAAGCCAAATTCGGTTTTAAATAGCTCCAAATTGATTTATTTAGAATCTATTGTGGGGATGGGTCGAAATACTCTCATCCAATAGAATTTAGACATGTTTTGGTTCCTATTTTAACCTTATCATTTAGATTTGACATTAAGTTAAATAGTTTTACTTTTACCGTGTCTTCTTGTGTTCTTATACTATAAGGTTAATAAACATAATATATCAAGACAAAAGAACCCCAAGTTGTATATAATTAATATATATAATCTTATCTAAGTCATTTGGCCGAACCATATATTTTTAGGAATAAAATAAAAATTAATAATATAATATTTGTTTTAAAAACTATTTTTTTTCAATTTTGACCCTATTTATTAATTGATTTTTTTGAAACTTATAACAGAATTATTATTTAGAAAACAGTTAATTAAATCAATATTAACATGTCATGTTAAACTATAAAATTAGTGGAATTTATAAAAAGTCTCTAATTTCACTTATTTGGGTATTTATAATATTAATTATTCTAATTTTTCACTATTATGGTAATTACTGCATCATCATTGTGTCATAAATAAATTAAATTATTTAATGTCTAAAAATTATAAATAAAATATCATTATGTAGTTAATCTTATTCTCCTTCTAATGAATATTTACAATCGTATTTATATTATGTATCACCCTATATAAAAAATGTTTTAGTAAATAAACTTTGATTTTAACTCTTTTAACTCTTCTTTGAATTAAATAATAATAAATGTTCTAATCTAATCCAAGTGGGCGTAAATGGTCATATTTTATTCCTAAGGTTGTTTTTGGTCGAATTACACTTATCCAATAGAATTAGGACAGGTTTTAGGGAAATAATAATATCATTTTTACCCTTAATTACCCTATTTACTTTTAACCGTGGTAAAAAAAAGTAAAAAGTTACTCTTCACCAAAAATGATTTTCATCTCATTGAACCACATTTTAATTACTGAAATTAACAGTGTCTCTCAGATTTTTGAAATTCCACTCACAGAAGCGGTAAAATTATGTATTATGAAAAATTCATTTTTTAACTACCACTTAGTGGTTTCACTATTCATCAAAAAATGAAAGTTTCCAGAAAAATACCAAAAATTAGGCCTAAGCTATATTTGATATTATGAATTCAAAAATGATGTCTATTTTACCAAATTCAAAACATATCAGTTGCATTTATTAAATTAAAAATTAAATCCCGTCGTCAAAACAAATAGTGTGTTTTTAAGAGATAATAACTATCAAAAGATTGACACTTGTTTATGTCTGGTTTAAATGTGAAATTACATTCAATGACCCACATCGTATTAAATTGTAAAAATATATTCTAAATATATTTTAATACCACTCAAATTAATAATTTAACACTATTAATTATTTCGATTGAAAAAGTTGTTTTTAATTACAATTTAGTAAATTTCACAATTCATCAAAATATGAAAGTTATCAGAAAAGTACCAAAATTTCTCACTAAGCTAATTTTGATATTCCGAATCAAAAAATGAAGTCCATTTTGAAAACTAAAATTTAAAAAAGTGGTTATTAATATTCATATCTACTAGTTTTAATAATATTTAAATAGCATATCGTTGTTTAGTGAAACTCAGTATTGTGTACTACACACGCTATCGAGGAATGTTGTGATTGGGTGTAATGCAAGGAAAGTCAAGGAAGTGTGTTGTGTAAGCTCATTTTGGTGTACCATATAACACAAGACATAAATGAAATTAAAAAGAATATTTTTCATAAAATCTCGAGCTGTTACAATATGGAATGGTCTTTAATGTCCTCCTAGACCCTGAAAGTAGTTTTATATACATAGGGTGATAATACAAGTATACTAAGTAGGGAAAACCAAAAGCTATGTTGCACTAGTGGGGAGGAATTATAATTCCCTTTGAGAAAATTTAAATAATCAATGAACCTAGCAAGGAAACTATCCACCTAACCTCACCATGGAACACTCCCCAAACATCGCAAGTCAAGTAAAGAAACAGTAATAGCACATTGATATTTGTGTACCCCATACCACTTTCTCGATGGTTATTGAAGACATCCAATGTGTCAGACCTTCCCCGCCATTATCACCGCAGTCCCACTACAATTCCATGACCGCACACACCTTGGCTACCACAACCACACATCCCACCCCAAAACACCTGGTCCACAACCACACGTAACCACACCCATAGACACCTGGGCTAGAACAACTACTGTCATGCCCAGAGACACTTGTGCCTCATCCCGAAGACACTTGGGAACAATCTGCCCGCACACACCTGATCCAACCACCACAATGTACCATGCTTGACGAATCAAGGGCTATAATGGACCTCAAGACGTCATATCCTTCCAATGGAGTCTTGGTATACTTAGTAAAGGGAGCAGAAATGAGCTAACAATCTATCACTCATAGGAGGGTTGGAAAAAACACCCTCCCCCATGAAACGAGGGTGTTCGTCATGAAGTGCTCAACTTGGGTGGGATGCGAATAAGAAAAACTAGAACTAAGTTATACATATAAGTAAACAAACACTCACCCCAACCCAGGGGTTTCAAAAGAGGCATAAACACAAAAACCCTTGTTGCTATTTATTCGTAAAAAGAACAACAACCACAACCAAGTCACAACTCATTCCTAGGATGAAAATACCCTTTGAGCACATTCTTATTATGAAATTATAGGGAATCCATTTAAATAATTTTTCACTACAGGGAAACTAACATGCATAGATACAAGCCCAGGGAGGAAAAACAACCAAGCACCAAAATAATCATTCAAACCTGGTTCTCTTGTAATGTCACAAGAACAAAGGGATCTGTGATATCCCTCGAAGTACTGGAACCAAACCAGGACCCAATATACGACCCCACATAGACTCAGATCAACACCCCAACAAATCCACCACAAAAGGGGATCCCATACCCATCCATGTCACCTCACAAGCATCAAGAAAAACAACCACCCACATCACAAAAATAGAGCAAGGTAGTTTTTGGATTTTAAACACACCGTTATTTTAGTTCTGTCTTACAATTTGGTTAACCGGTGTGACCACACAAGGATTCATTCTCATTGGTCATCCATTTAATCATCCCAGTTTACGTGATTAACTAGATTCCATGTTATATCCATTTAATTACAAAAAAAATCCATAAAAACAGAGGTTCATTAGTGCGCAAGAAAGGACCACCAACGACCAAAATTTTCATTGTTCATAATAACTTACAATTTATAACATAAAAGAAATGGGTAAAAGAGTACTGCATCATCTTCCAAAACACACATTTATTCTTTAAAAACCATTTATTATTTTGTTACATCCATCCCTGTAGGAACATTATCATACACACCCTGCATGATACACTGTAAAGAGAGACAATGTAAAACCCCTACATGAATGGTCAACGATCGATGTTTTTATCCTCCAGCCAATAACTGAGATGCGCGAATTGAAGGGGAGGAACTCTGGGGACTCAAAGGGTGAGTAGGAAAGGCTCCAGTATAAGTGCACCACAAGCCTTGTGATGGGGGGACTCCAAATACAATAGGGAAATAAAAGAGACCATCCAAGAAGAAGAAAAGAGGAATTCCCATGAGATAAAAATGTGAGATTCGGGAGTTACGGGATATGAATTTTGAATGTCTTTAAAGGTGGATAGTTGTTTCACCACGTGGTTACACGGTTACAAATGATGGAAAAAAAATTTATTGAATAATTCTCATTAGACGGGTGGTCAAAATAGTTGTGCGTTAAGGGATTTCATTTAAAGAGATAAAAATGGGTTTGTTGAGGGTAACTCCACTTATATGGTATTTAAAACATTGTTTATGGATCAAAAAGTGGCCTTGAACCACTTTAAAAATGTTAAAAGACTTAAAAGTGGTCTTACGAGAAAATTGGGAGAGGAAACCCCGACACCCCTCTGTGGCGGATCAGTGAGACTGGTCAGAAAAACTGATCGATGAAGTTGATCAGGTGAAGCTGATTCTGTGAAGATGATCAGTGAAACTGATTGGGTGAAATTTATTCATGAATCTGATTGGGTGAAACTAATCGGGTGAAACTAATCTGTGAAACTAATCGGGTGAAACTGATCAGTGAAACTAATTGGTTGAAACCTATTGGGTGAAACCGATCAGGTGAAACTGATCAGTGAAACCGATGGGTGAAATCGATGGGTGAGATCGATCGGGTTAAACATCTTGAGTGAAACGATCGGTAAGACCTATTGGTGAAACAAATCAGGTGAAACCGATCAGTGAAACTAATGGGTGGAACTGATTAGGTGATACCTATTGGGAAAAATGGATGTGTGAAATAGATGGGTGAGACTTATACGGTGAAATATATATAGTGAAACCGATCGGTGATACTGATGGGTGAAACTGATCACATGACACCGATCGGTGAAACCGATCAGGTGAAATAGATCGGTGAGACCAATGGGTAAAACCAATCTGTGAGACTGATCTTTTTCACCAATAGGTGACACCACACTGACATTTTTTCAGTAACACCCATATCCTCCTGACTCACCGATGATTTGCAGGACACCCCAACACTTAGAATTTGGAAAAGTAATAAACCAAGAGGGTTTGGGCCATTACATCAGATACCTAACAAATTATTCTCATCCTAGAGAATACAAGAGTAAACCGAACGACCACCCAGAAGATACCTCTTGGTGAAAAACCACCCCAAACAACCATATTAATCCCAAGGATCACATTTTCCCAACACACGTATCCTGGAGTTCTTTCTTCTATGTCAAGATACTATATGCTTTGGGTGGCACTGACTCGCCTGCATAGGTGTAATCGTATCTGCGTTGATGATTCTTGATTAGGAATTTGGTACTCCTTTTCCCAAATAGCGGGGATTTTCATAAACATTCACAATGCAAGGAAAAAAAATCATCTCATAATCCAACACGGTAATCATTACATCAAAGTAGTTTACAAAAACAAGAAAATAAGGGAAGGCTCAAAATAGAAACTCAAAACAGCTTTGGGTAATGGGTGTGCATTTGAGCTTCTCCCTCCCAAGTACTCTCCTTGAAGCCACCATGCCTCCACAACACACAAACAAAAAGGGTGGTTCATCGAAGAAGCACATTCTCTTTTGTGTCCTCGATCCTCACAGTTACTCCACAAATGTAGTATCATCCACTATATCCTACTCTCCCCAGTCAATGACATGGGAATCATCGTGTAGATATCAATGAAGAAGAGAGATGTGGAAAACATCATGGATCCATTCCATCTGAGGTGGCAATGCCAGCTGATATTCCACCTCACCGACTCGCCCCAACACATCGAAAGGCCTGGTGAATCTAGGGGAGATCTTTCTCCCATTTTTGAACCTTCACTTCCCATGTTGAGGGGAAACCTTCAAGGACACATGGTCTCTAATCTCAAACTACAAGGGCCTCCTCCTACGATTGGCATTCGTCTTCTTCTGGTCATGGGATACCTTTATCCTATCATGCACAATCTTTACCTTCTTGACTATGCTCTGCACTTCCTTTGGTCCATGAAAACCATCCTCCCCAACCTCAATCCATCATATGGGTGAATGACATGGCCTCCCATACAAGGATTCAAATGGATCCATGCCAATAGTAGAGTGATAGCTATTATTATAGGAAAACACTACTATGGTAAAATGCCGTTCTCATGATCCCCGAAAGTCCAAAACACAAGCCCATATCATATCCTCCAATGTCTGGATGGTCTGCTCTGTCTGCCCATCTGTGTAGGGGTGGAAAGCATTGTTAAGTCGTAGCTGGGTGCCAAAAGCATGTTTCAATCCTTTCCAGACTCATGACATAAACCATGAATCCCTATCCGATACTATGGACCTCGGAACTCCATGCAACCACACCACCTCATCCACGTATTTACATGTTAAGGCATCCACCAAACTCGACTACTTGATCACCAAGAAGTGAGATGATTTGTTCAGACGATCCACCCCTACCTAGATAGCATCACAGACTCCTTGAACGATGGGTAGTCCTATGACTAAATCCATCAAGATGTCCTCCCACTTTAACTTAGGGACATCTAAGGTCTGGAATAAACCTCCTGGGAGTGATGTTCTGCCTTCACCTACTGACACACCAGGAACCTTGCCACAAACTCTGTCACTACACGTTTCACCCCAGGCCACCAAAACCATTCCCTCAGGCCTTGGTACATCTTGTAAAATAGCGGGTATACCACTAAAAATGATTTATGGAACTCACAAAGAACTCCCTCATGCATCATCTCTGGGACAAAAAACGTCCCTTGAAAAATCATCTGATTCTAATCGTATTCTGACCTCCCTTCTAGGGCATTTCCTTGGTCAACCCAATCTCACATTCCTTCAAATTCTAAGTCTCCCCACTGAGAATCCTCCACCTACCGCAATAGAGAGGACTGCACTATAATTTCAAATAGAAAACCTATACAACCATCCACCATTACATCTAGGTGTAGGGAAACTAACTCCTCCATTGCCTTCCATGCATCCACGGATTCTTGAACAGCATCCCTCTGTGACTTCCTACTAAAGGCTTCAACCAAAAAATTCCCTTTACCATCAATGTAAGAGATCACAATATTATAGAATATCCACCTTTGTTGTATCATTTTTAGGGCCCACTAGGTAATGATATTCCTCAAACTATTGTAATCCTTGAATACCAAAAAGTGATCCTCAATGAGGTAATGCTACCACAACTTCAACGTGAACACTACTACTACAAGATCTAGGTCATGGGAGGCATAGATACGCTCATGAGGACGTAGCTTCCTAGACCCGAAAGAGATAAATCTCTATTTCTACATCAGCACACACCCCATGCCAAGTCCAGAAGTATCACAAAACACCTCATACCACACCCCTTCCTTGGGAAACCTCAGAACTTGAGTGCTGACAACCTTTCCTTCAGATAGCTGATAACTGCCTGACACTACTCACTCCACATGAAGTCCTATTCATTTCTTGTCAATGGTGTCAAAAGAGCGGCAACTCAAGAGAAGTCAGGAAAAAACCTCCGATAATATCCAAATATACCTATAAAACTATGAACCTCCGTCATATTCTTGAGTTCTTCCTAAGAAACAACCGCTTCAACCTTTGAAGGATCAACCACTACCCCTTACTAAGACACCACGTGTCCAAGGAAATGCACTTCTCGTGTCATGAACTTACACTTGGAAAATTTCCCATAGAGCTGGTGATGTTGAAGGATTTCTAAGACCATCCTTGTGGTGCTTAGTATGTTCCTCCTCTAATCATGAGTAGATCAAAAAGTATATGTTGAAAAAAATGAAGAACTAGTCCAGAAACTCACGAAAAAAAGAGTCCATGATCCCCATTAACACAGCAAGTGCGTTCGTAACACTGAACAACATGACTTTGAACATTAAGTGCTCATACCTGCACCTGAAAGCAGTCTTCGGGATATCATTGTCCTTCACCCTTAACTGGTGATACCCGGACCACAGATCAATCATAGAGAACCAATCTTCTCCCATCAGATGGCTAAATATATCTTCTATCCTCAGGAGTGGGTAACAATTATTGATGATTACCTAATTCAGTCTCTGGTATTCTATGCATATCCTAACACCACTATCTACATTCTTTGAGATCAAGAATAGAGCACCCCAAGGTGACACGCTGGGTCAGACAAAACCCTTATTCATCAGCTCGTTAATCTGAATCAAAAAATCCCACAACTTAGAAGGTTCCATCCAATAAGGATCCATAGAAATCATATGGGCACCGAGCTGTAACACTATCCTGAACTCAACATCATGTTGAGGGGATAGAGTCACAACCTACTTAGTAAAAACGTTTAGGAACTATCTGACAACTCTCGAAACATCCATCATCTCAACATCCACTAATTCTGCTGAATTCTCGGCCATCATAGAAAAAAAAGGCTCCACACACCGTCTCCCCACCTGAAAACTTCAATCACCAAAAAAATCCACATGCTGGCCGTCCTCATTGGAGAACATGAATTTTCTCCAGAATCATTTGATAACATCATTCACATAAATCATCAATTCAATTCCTATGATGACATCATATGGTTTCATATGCAGTAGATGGAGATCCCCACTAGAATGATGTGGCCCCAACATCAGTCTGCATCCTCGACAAACATCAAACTGGATGGTATGACCCCCAAATGGCATACTCAGCACCAAGGGAATGGAGAGTCTCTCTATGTCTAGGACCAATGCATGGGCAAGATCAGGTGTTACAAAGGAGTGCAAAGATCCTGAATCAAACAAGCTGTGGGCAAGATTACTAAACAAGATGATCGTACCGTGAATAAATTTTGTCCCTACTAGAACCACTCACTCTATGGAATGCAACTACCCACGCCCAGATCCTCTACCTCTCAGCTATCGGCCACCTCCCTGACCATGCCCTGGTTGAGGTTATTGAGGGGCACCATAGGTTCGGCCTCCTCCTACCACGTCTACTCTTGGAGGAGTGGAATCTCGATGTCCCTTATGCTATTGTTGAAAGAGAATGGCTGGAAAATACTACGGCAGAGGTGGGACCTGAACCATCCCACCCCAAGTGTACTGCACTCAGTCCAGGCACTGATTTTTATGGTGCCCATAACTACCATAGATGAAGCACCTCAGTCCTAGGCCTATCAGGAAAGGGTGAGGACTGAGTGATCAGAACTGGAACTATTGGGGCCTGCTCCCCACTAGCTGATACCTAGAAGCCCTGAATGCTGGAGGCCTACAACTGATGGCCTTCCCCTTTGATGATCCCAACCAGATCCCATCTCGCGACACACCTCGTAGTGTGTGTATCATGTCCACCACTTCATACTTCTTTTGGACCTCCACGTACATCAGTAGGGTCAAGGGTGTAATATCATACTGAATAGAAGGTCTAATTGCCTCCTCAAAACATCTCACTCAAGACTCCTCATCTGGAAAAAAGTCTGAATCAAAATTTAGGAGATCCTAGAACTTGAACCCCAACTACCTCACTAATGTTCCCCCCATCTGAAGGGAGAGTAGCTCTTGCCTCTTCTTCAACTTCATCGTTGAAGAGATAATTCCACCCGAAATTCCCTCTCAATGCCAATCCACGAATAATCATCCTCCCCTTTCTCTCCAAGATAGATATTCTACGAATAACGTGCCACTTCCCACATCCAGATCATAGACATAGGAACCCAACACTCCGTCGGATCTCAGATCATACTGAAAGCCATCACTAGCTCCACGATCCATATCTCTGTCTCCATGTCCGAGACGCTGCACTCATACTACTTGAGGTCCTACCATTGAAAGGCACGAAGAATCTTCTGCCATTGTTCATCCTTATCCTCTCGATTATCCCTCTACTGATCAGCCAAAACAGCCACATAGGCCTTGATAACCCCCACACTACCCATTGTCGTTGTTCAAGTTCCATAGCTGCACGTTGAACAATGAATGCCTAAGCACGAGTACTGTAGAAGATTTTATTTTAAATTTTGTTTAACCTTTTTTTAATTCCCATAACACCCAGAACACACATGAACACAAGACATTATGATGTGTATACATTTACTAGGTTCTCTACCCTACATTCAGTGTATCCTCTCTTGGTCGTTCTATAGGTCCTGAGTCCTTGCATCAGATCATGAGGGACCCTAAAATCTTGTGTCCTAGCCAGTTTTCTTTGACCTATTTCCTGCACTAAGATTTCTCAACATTGTTTCCCTACCATCCCATACAATCCTCAATATTCCTAACCCCAAGTTCCATCCTATCTCTCAAGCACTCCTTTGAAACCATTCTATCACAAATGAACTTCAACAAGATGAGGGAAAGGACAACAGATTTCCAAACACATCCTTCCTCAAGTTGATGGAGAGATGATGAACCCTAAAACCTGCATTCAATAGGCTCTGGAGAGGCTACTAACACCAAGAGTATACAATCACATGTAAAATAGAAGTCATTACCGTTTTTTATTTGGTAATATTGGGAGATAAGATAATAAATCTTAATAACAGAAAAATTTGAAGTAAAATCAAAACCAAAACAATTCATATATGCATGTCCCAATAATAAGTGCTACAAAAAAATTACAAAAAACACCAAAGGGAAGTACCAAAAGAAAAGAAAAACAACGATGTCAACAGTCTTGGTGTCCGAGCTAATAGAGTCTGGCATGGTCCTTGAAGTCCTCCTGGAAAACTGAAAGCAGTTTTATATACATAGGGTGAGCATACAGGTATACTCAATAGGGAAAACCAAAATCTTTCTTAGACAAGTGGGGAGGCAGTATATTTCCATGTGAGAAAACGGAGATAACCAAAGAACCTATAAATGAAACTATCCACCTAATCACACCAAGGCACACTCCCCAAATAACACTAGTTAAGAAATGTAATAGTAATAGCACATCAATATTAGGGTACCCCTCACCACATTCCCACTGGATATTGAAGACATCCTACGCATCAGACCTTCCCTTCCATTCTCACTATTGTCCCACTACCATATCCTACCTGCACACACCTGGGCTACCACAACCACACACCCCACCCACAAACACCTGGGCCACATCCACATGTAACCACACCCACAGACACCTATTCCAGAACAACTATTGCCATGCCCGAAGACATCGATTCCTCATCCCAAAGACACTTGCGAACAATCTGGCTTCACACACTTGGTCCAAACACCAAAACATACCTTTACCAAAGAATCTAGGGCTATAATGGACCGTAGTCCATCACATCTTTCCCAAATATTCTTGGGCTACTAGAGAAAGGGAGTATAAAGTAGCTAAAAACCTTCAACTCATAGAAGTGATGGGAAAAGCACCCTCCCCCATGAAATGGGGGCATTCGACATGATGTTCTCAACTAGGGTGTGGTGTGAATAAGAAAACAAGAACTAAATTACACATATAGGTAAACAAGCACTCAACCCAACCCAGGGGTTCCACAAGCAGCCCAAACACAAACACCCTCATAACCATTTCTTCATAAAAAGAACAACATCCATAGCTAAGTCATAACTCATTCCTGTAATGAAAATCCCCTCGACCACATTATTGTTTTCCCATTCTATTGATTCCATTTAAATAATTCTTCACTACTGAGAAACTAGGATGAATATCCACTAGACAAAGCAGGAAAAATAACCAAGCATGAAAAATAAGCATTAATGCCTGGTTCTCTTGTAAAGCCACAAAAACAAAAGGGATCCATGAGATCCCACAAATTACTGGAACCAAGCCAGGCCCAAACATACATCCCCATGTATCCTCAGTTCTTAAAACCAACAATTGAACCACAATAGGGGATCTCATCCCCATCCATGTCACCCCACAAACATTAATTAGGATAACCACCCACATCCCCAGAATAGAGCAAGAGTGTTTTTAGATTTTAAACACACTGTTAATTTACTTCAGTCTTCCAATTTGGTTAACTGGGGTGACCACACAAGGGTTATTGTTCATTGGGCATCCATTTAATCAACGGATTTTATGTGATTAACCATTTTCCATGTTACATCCATTCATTAACAGAAAAATATAGAAAAATAGAGGTTTGTTAGTGTTAAAAAAGACCACCAACGACCACGATTTTCAGTGGACATAAGCCCGTACAATTCAAAAAATATAAAAATGGTTAAAAGAGTATTGCAACATCGTCAAACAAACCCCTTTATTTATTAAAAACCATTTATTATCTAGTTAAAACCATCCCCATAGGAACATTATCATACCCACCCCACATGATACCTAGTAAAGAGAGACGAAGGAAAACCCCTACCTGGATGATCAATGATCAAAGATTTTCTCATAGTTCCAATAAATAAGATGCACGACTTATAGGGGAGGAACTTTAGGGACTTCAAGGGTGAGTTGGAAAGGCTCCAGTATAGGCGCACCACTAGCCTCGGGAAGGGGGGACTCCAAACGTACCAGGGAATGGAAAGAGACTGGCCAAGAAGAAGAAAGATGGAATTCCTGTGAAATAAAAAGGTGAGATCTTGGGAAAAACTGGGGAAGGAAACCTCGATACCCCTCTGTGTCTGATCGGTTAGACGGATCGGAGAAACTGATTGGTGGAGTTGATCAGGTGAAGCTGATCCCGTAAAGCTAATCGATGAAACTAATCGGGTGATGCTGATCTCTAAAACAAATCAAGTGAAGCTGATCAATTCAAGCTAGTCCATGAAACAAATAAGGTGAAACAGATCAGTGAACCTGATCGTGTTAAATTGATTGGGTGAAACCAATCTGGTAAAACTAATTGGGTGAAACCGATCGGTGAACCTGATGGGTGAAACCGATCGGGTGAATCCAATCGGTGAGATCCATGGGTGAAACTGATTGGTGAATCTGATCGGGTGAAACCAATGTGTGAAACCGATGGGTGAGACCGATTGGGTGAAAATGATCGGTGATACCGATCGGTGAAACAGTTCGATGAAACCATTCAGGTGAAACCGATCATTGAGACCGATAGGTGAAACTGATAGGGTAAAACTGATCAATGAAACCGATCAGATGAAACTGATAGGTGAAATCGATGGGTGAAACCGATTGACTAACACTGATCGGTGAAATCGATTAGGAGAAACCGATTGGTGAGACCGATTGGTGAGACCGAATGGGTGAAACTGATCGGTTGAAACAGATTGGTGAGTCTGATGGGTGAAACAAATCGGTGAGACCAATCCGTTGCACAGATTGGTGACACCACGGTGACACGTTTCCACTGACGCCCACATCCTCCTGACTCATCGATGGTTTCCGGGACACCCAAACACATAGAATTTGGAAAATTTAATGGACCAGGAGGGTTTGGTCCATTACTAACATGGCATGTAATCTCAAGTAGATGTCGTGTACTTCATTTTAATGATTTAGTTGGGACGTATCGATGTTTTTTTAGATAGACAGAAATAAACCCTCCCCCCTCCCCATTGACAAACAACACGTCCAAGAAATTTGAACACGAATTTGCCTCTCGATTCGTCATCCCATGCCCAATTCAAACACTATCGAATCCGTTTAAATCCCCTTGGTGAGTGATCGATTAATTTTTAGCCTTTTATCTTGATTTCTTCTCAATCGAGTTATCAATGGTAGATCATCTTTCTCCTCTGGTAAATCTACTCTGTTCTAGTTCAAATAAAATATCGACGTTGGACGAGGAGTGTCGTACGAGTACGAGGTATGTGTTCTTGGGCCTTTCATTGATTTTTTAGTTCATTATATATATAGGAGTTTCGCATTCCCATTTTTAGGAGTCACTTAAATTGAATATTAACCTATGTTGACCTAATTGATTAAATGATTATAATGCATTTTTGAGATTTCTAGTCTATATTGAGGGACACCCCATTGGTGTGTTTCCCTTGGATAACCAACATTTATCAATTTGGCCTAGGATTCATATGAAAATGACTTTGACTCCCTTTTATGGGTTGTTTAAAATAGAATTTTTTAATTCAATGGTTTTACCACATGAGATAATAAATTGTTATGCCTTTTGATAGTTCTATTCACATGTTAGTCTTGTGATATGACTTACCCATGTGTGTTATTATGTAGTTAACCATGTAATGGCATAAGTTACATTTGTTTCTTTCATACTAAAATTCTTATTCACCTATCATAGCCCAGATACATGCTAAAATTCTTTTATACTATGTTTTGTCCCTGAAAAAAGCTGAAATGCTTATATACTGAGATTCACCCTTATTGATTGTCGAAATTCTTATATTTCTGGTTTTGATCTAGTTTGGTGTTATTTTATACCATGGTTATGTTGTTTCGGTTAAACACACTATTGGTGATACTTGAATTCCCCTTTTGGATGTTAGGGATGGACACAATTATAAATTTAATAATGAAATGAAATGACTAATGATGCATATGTCTAGAAAAATAACATGCTTGGAATTAGTCCTTCATCCATACTTGATTGCATTATGTTTTGAGACATCTGTTGTGCTTGATTTTGAGTACTTACAGTTTACTCCTTTCACTATTGTGCACTTCCTATTATATATATATATATATATTCACTAACATATAGGCGTAGAACATTGGTGGTTTCCTACTATAATTTAGTCTCACACCATGTCTCGGTCATGCATTTGGGCCAAAATAGATTATATGATTGTAGGTGTTGAGCAGGGAAAGATCCCTTCTACTAGAACTTCATTTGTAGTTTTGAAGTAAGAGAGAATGGGACTGAGTAGGGGATTACAATTCTTTTTAGATTTGTTTTTTTTTCTTTTGTACTTTTGGAACATATATTTTGTGTTTTTTTAGTGTGCCTATTTTGGATTTTTTCTTAGAATATAACATCTTCCATCATCTTTTGTATGGAACGATGCTTGGTTATTTATCTTATCACTCATCCACTGTTTATTTTAGTTTTATGATGTTTATTGAATCTGTTATTGTATTATGATTTATTTTGATATGTTTTACACTACCAATGAGGGCATAGTTTCCCCACAATCCCACCTTAAGACCTCACTTCTAGTCAATAGCCTCTGACATTTGGGGAAATGCACTTGAGTTCATGTGTCCAACCAGGTATGAGGAACTATTTGATTGGCATCTGGATTCGGGATGTTACAAAGTTGTATTAGTGGGTTTTCATATCTATTTTGTCCTAGTTTTTGGTTATGATATAAAGGAAATAGAATTTGGTAATTAGCCATGCCCATGAATTTCTACCCCATGTATAGGGAAAATCAAAATTTCCTCGAATTAAATTGTTATTTTGGATTTTGAGCTATTACAGTTGATTAGATTTCACCTTTGTGTGATGCACTCATATATGGGATGCTAGTATTGATATAATTTTCGGTTATATTATGTTATTACATAATGATATTAGGGTATTCCATCCTAAGAATCATATGGGATCTTTTTAGATATCACATGCCACACATCCTTACCCTGCCAATTAGGGAGCATTACTGACTTCATGTTGTTGTGATATATGTCTTGATAGATATGCATGTTGTTGTGATAGTACCATGATATATATTCTTACTGTTGTGATAGGTGTATTGGTAGGTGATATGGTTCGATTAGGATGGTCACCAAGCATTAATCCCTAAGATGTCTGGTCCCTCTTAGATTTGAATTTGGTGGATCATGTTTCAGCCATGTGATATAGATTCTGTTGTTATGTGAAAAAGTTGGGTTCCATTTTTTGATTAGTGGGGAGTATGGGCACCAATAGATAGGAATGTGGAACACCATTTCTTTATTTTTCAAAAATATAGATTTGGAGTATTTTTTTTAATCTTAATGTCCAGAAACATAGACAACACAACATGTGATTCTATGACCACAATCCATGCATTCTTCTATTCCGAAAGAGAGAACTTTTTTTAAGTACACACCATATACTCCAAGTACACATCGTTTGGTAGGTGACTATGTGTCTTTCCATGTGTGGAGAACACAAGATTATGGGTTTTTGGTAGAACTCACCATGTACCAGAGGAAAACCCCATGTTGTTTTATATAGGCAATACCCATGTGAATCTATATGTGTAAAAGAACTTCAACAAGAGGGGAAACATGAGTACTCTCTATTTGTCAATATGACACATTCTGTACCTAGGACATTTGCAAAACTAATGATGGAAAACATACATTCCCATGTTAGAGTTTAAGGGTACACATCGTGTTTAGGCTCAAAATGATGTGTACCAAACATTTGTGAACATTTGAGTCTTTTCTCATCCAGTTTAGTTATTTCTCTCATGAACTATGTACATTTATTAATAAGATTATATTGAGTTGTATGTGCTAGAATTTATAGAGTAATTCCACCATGAATTCCTCTAGTAGTATTCCAGGAAGGTGGTGATAAGAATACCCAAGAGGTGGTAGGTCATGGGCTACCAGCAGTTCCCCCAGTCATGCTAGTAGAGGCACCAGTGGTTTCATTGGACATAGGTGCTGATGCACAGTTCCGTGACAACATCGCATCTTTTATGCAGACCATCAAGGGAGCACCTCAGCTTACCACTTCTATGGATGAGCTGACTAGAGTGATCCAGTAGCAACTTCCTCCCAATTTTTTGGGGGATGGGGGAATGTAGTATACATTGTCATGTCATGAGGCCACATTATCTATCTTTATGCATCTAGATATGCCTCTTGAGTGGAGGGTCAATCTCATGACTTATATGTTGAATGATTCTTCTAATAGATGGTGGGATGTGGATGTTCAGACTAGGAACTGTAGATACATTCCATGGGAATACATCCATAGAGTTTTATATGAAATATTCTATCCTCATACATTGAGGGCTGAAAAATCCCAATATTTCATGCATCTTGATTAGCATGCTCTATCAGTGATGGATTACTTACTCATTTTACTGAGCTCCAGTGTTTCACACCTATTCTGATGGCTGGAAATCTTCACAGGCTATGCAAATTAAGGATGGTCTCAGGTATAATATCAGATCATAGGTGAATATCATTCGTCTAACTATTGTATCTAAAATAGTGAACCAAACACTGATTACCAAGAAGAATAATATGGAATATGGAGGTCTGATCCAGGGCAGTTCGGCTCCGATATCTAGTAACATCTCAATATGTAGCAGGAAGAATCATCTGGAGCTTACTCATAGCAAATACAATAGTTAGAACATTTCATCATGTATCCAGGTGAGGTTATATATTTTTTTGAAAATTTGGGCACAGAAAACCTTATTTCTCGATGGAATATGTTGAATGTCGAGAACGTGGTGATATGGGCCTTCAATTGTGCAACTGCAGGACGTTTCCACTGGAATCTAGTGATAGAGGATCTTCATACACTCCATGTTATGTAGTAAGGACAATAGATTCTCATTAGTCGATAAACTGTAATACGTCATGCCACTCAGGCCAAGGTGGTGGTCGTGGCCGTGGTATCCGAACTCTAGGTTTTCAAAGATAGTAGAGTAAATCAGCATAGGGTAGTTGGGCTGCGTTATAGGGCCACATCATAGGACATACTTATGTAGTAGAGTAGATCCAGCATGAGTAGGATCATGGAACTTCTATTGCCAAAAGTTTCTATTCTAGTCACCTCTATTTTAGCTTATGTACATTCCGATAGAGGGGATTCGAATAGTTTCATATTTGTACATGTTTTGAAGAGCCTTGGGCACTGTGTTTTTATTTCTGATGAAGTTATGAAACTTGACACTATGTTAGGGATTAATAAATCAGGTGTGCAACAGTGCAATGAGAACCACTAGAGATTGGTGGGTGTCACTTCATTTGGGATATCTATTTCTTAGAGATGACATGAATTGATGCCATCTTAGGAATGGATTAGCTAGTTTTCTTTCAGGCCTTTGTTGATTTCTATTACTGCTGGGTGAGTTTCATATCACCAGATGGTGGATCATTTTTAAACATGTGACAGTGGGATGTCTTGGCATGATGAGCTAGTCCCGAGCATCATTGGATGAGTGGGATGATAGCACAAAGTGATCGTTTATATGAGGATTACTAGGGGAATAGTTAGATAGATTTTCCTCTAGTGTTTGATTGTTTTAGTTTCATCATTCCAGAAGAATTTTCAGGTTTACCTCTATCAAGAGAAGTAGATTTATCTCTCAAGTTTGTATCAGGAGCTGCAATGGTATCAATTCCTTCTTATAGGATAGCTACGATGGTGTTGTAGGATATGAAGCGGTAGCTAGAGGACTTGGAGGTGAAGGGGTTTATTAGAATCCTTACTTTTCTTTGGGGTTCAGCGGTCCTTTTCAAAAAAAGGAAGATGATGCCCTTAGGATATGTGTGGACTATCAGAAGATGAATCATTTAATGGTCAAAAACTAATTTCCCTGGTCATAGATAGATGACCTGTTTGATCATCTTTGAGGAGCATGAGTGTTCTTGAAGATCTACTTGAGATAAAGATATCACCATGTTCATTTTTGACCTATATACATACCGTGTACATCCTTTCATATTAGTTATAGTCTATATGAGTATCTGGTTATCCATTTGGTCTCATGAACATCCCATCAGTTTTCAAGGCTTTGATGAACTAAATGTTCCTTCCTTGTTTGGATTATTTTGTGGTGGTTTTCATGAACAACAACTTGGTTTATATTCAAAATTGACATAACCATTCCAACCATCTTGATATTTTTTTAATACAATGATAGAGCATCAGTTATATGATAATTCACAAAGTCCCCCTTATGGATGGATCAAATTCAATTCTAGGGTCACGCCATCTCGGAATAGGAGTATCAGTAGATGCAGAGAAGGTGAGATAAGTAGATACCTAGAGCATCCCAAGAACTTATATTAGGTGGTGAGTTTTTTTAGGGTTGGCTGGTTATTAAAGGAAATTCATACAAGACTTCTCATGCATAGCAGCACCGATGACATGCTTGACAATGAAGGGTGTGAAGTATGTATGGTTAGATTCTTATGAGATGACCTTTCAGAGTTGAAAGGGAAATTAACGTTAGTACCAATATTGATTTTTCTAGATTTGACTAGGACTTACACTGTGTACTATGATTCATCAGGTATCGGGTTGGGAGTAGTGCTTATGTAGTGGGGTTGAGTGTTTCAGTATGAGTCTTGGTAGTTTACGCCACATGAGAGAAACTACCTAACACACAATTGTGAGATAGCCATAGTTTTTCATTCCATATAATGTTGGATATATTACTTTTTGAGAGATTATTTTGTGGTGTACATAGTCCAAAAAAGTATCATGTACATCGTTACTCGGTGTGATCTAAATCTGAGGCAACAAATGTAAGTGGAATACCTTCAACCTTTCAACTTCGAGCTTGCCTACCTAACTGGTAAAGGAAATGTGGTGTCTAATTCATTGAGTATTAGGAATCATATATATGAAATGTATTAGTCCATTAGAGAGTGGCATCTTACGGAGTTTTTCTTTTAGATGCACTTGGAGGTTCATGATTTACAAGGATATATATTCCTTACATCCTTATCTATTACCAATACATTGTTGGACAGAGTGATGATAAGGCAGCTATTAGATTCTAATGTCCTATTTCTATATGAGATTATCTCAGGTGAGGACCCTCGTCCTTGTCAGACCATTGATGTGGAATAAGTCATATGGTTACAGGGTTGAAGATGGGTTTTGGAAAACATGTGTGAGGAGTTGATGTTGGATTTTCATGCTTCAATTTGGTAAGTGCATCCATGTTTATCCAAAATTAATCAGGATTAAAATTATCAGTACTGATGTCTAGTTATGAAGGGAGACGTAGCTGGTTGTTTCATGAGATTTTCCACCTTTCAGTAGGTGAAGGTGGGACAATAAATACCCGTATGGATTTTGCAACAACTACCCATTCCTATGTGGAAAATGGAATGACTTCATGATGGATTTTGCGATGGGTTTACTGAGATCACCATAAAGTATCGATGTAGTAAGGATTGTGGTTGATAGGATAATGAAGGATGCACATTTCATGTCGATGAAGAAAACCATTACTGTTGATGATCTTGGGAGGTTGTACATCCTAAAGATTAACAATTAGAAAATAAGGTTATAACCACAGTTTTAAACATTGGATATAGGCCCAAAAAACGTGACTATAGGTCATAGCCATAGTTTAGTCAATTATGGATGGTATGGGAAAGGTTATAGGGTAAACCCTATATCCACGATTTGAAAATCGTGGCATAGGATAAAATCAATCATCAAATATAGCCACATTTCCCAAATGTGGCTATATGCCTTCATATTTCCTTATAAATCCATCACCGTTCAACCGGTGCTATCCTGTTTCACTCCCATGCCCCCCTTTACCCCACCCCCACCCCCCTCTTGGACAGACAACCTCCCCCCACCCCCTGGACAGACACCCCCTAGACAGTAGCCCCTGGATATCCTCCCCTGACAACCCCCCCATTCTGAACACCCCTGGATATTCCCCCCTTACCCCCTGGATAGCACCCCCCACCACCCAGCCCCTGGACAGCAGCCCCCCCACCCCCTCCACACCCCCCTTGCACCACCTCCCCCCTTTACACAGCCCTTACACCATTTCACAGTCCACCTTTCACCCCCCTTACACATGCCTTACACCCTCCCCACCATCACACCCTAGTCCCCTGACACACACCCACATGCACACCTGCACACACCCACTATACATCCCTCCCCCTGCTGGACCCCCTTGCACCACCCCTGCTGGACCCCCCCCCCCCCCCCCCCGCACACCCATACCCCCTTGCAACCCCCCTACATAGACCCCACCCACCCACCCCCTAGACAGGAACCACCCCTAGAAAGAATCCCCCCCACCCCTAGATAGACACCCCCTTGATAGCACCCCACCCCTAGATAGTAGACCCCCCCCCCCCACCCCGAGATAGACACACCCCTTGCACACCCATTCCCCCTTTCCCCCTGCACATCCCCTTGCACCCCCCTACACATCCCCCTTTTAACCCTCCTTCACAACCCCCCTTGCACCGCCATGGACCCTTGCGCACACCCCATGTGCACCACTATTTGAAACACCGTGAACAACCCCTACTGGACACCCCTATCACCCCCTACTGGACACCCCCCCTGCACACCCATTTCCCCTTCCATAGCCCCATTTAACCCCCAGCACATCCTCCCTTGCACACCCCCCCCCCATTTAACATCACATGCACCCCATATCCCCATGCACACCCCCTTGACCACCCCCTTGCACCACCCCTGCTGGAGACCCCTTGCACAACCCCTAATGGACACCCCCCCTCCACACACATGCCCCCCTACACAGCCCCACTTGCACCCCCCAGCACACCACTGTCCCCTTGCAAATCCCCTTGCGCCACTCCTTTTAGACCCCCCTTCATCCGCCCCTGCTGGACACCCCCACTGCACCCCCCCCACCTCTTGGACAAACCCCCTACACCCTGGACAAACCCCCTCCCCCCTGGATAGACCCCCCCCCCCCCCGCACAGAGGGTTAGGCCATAGCCTCTTGGAGTGATGTCGGTTGGTGGAGTCTTTGCTTCTTCTTATACATTATCTTCCATTCTTCTATCATATTATGTAATTCATGTACATAGTAATTTCTGCATATAAATATATCCATTTTTTCTCAATCTCTATCTTTTCGATAAAAATAATATTATTCTTCCATTGAGAGGTTTTAGATAAACAAGAAGAATTTTTATTGAATAATGATAACTCAAGACACTTCCAAACCTATGGATAACTTAGTAGATTTAGGATCTAATCCATATAGTGTTAGAGGATAATTAATAGTGGAATAATGTTCACAATAGTTGGAGTAGTTATCTACTCACAAAACATATGAAATAAACATAAAAACAATCCATTCAAAAACATTGTCTGGTTTGTGTTTACACTTTATTGATAAAACAGAAGATATTTTACCAAAATGAAAAACAAAATAAATGATGATGTTGTTGATAGAAGAGTATATTATTCATGGAATTACATGGCTTTGTTATTTCATTTTTTAACTGAAAAAGAATTTTCTTACCAAGATTCACTTCAAATTAGTGTCGATTAAGATATTTGGAGGTGTGGTGGTGGACACTACTGGAAAAACGGCCTATACCCACGGTTCAAAACCGTGGGTATAGCCCCCAAAACCGTGGGTATAGCCTATACCCACGGTTTTGGGAACCGTGGGCTGGAATGTCGTCGGTATTGGTCCCCAGCCTATACCCACGGTTTTGGAAAACCGTGGGTATAGGTGTCCTTCCACCGTGTCACCGAAACTTAGACAATTTCCACGGTTTCAACGACCTATACCCACGGTTTCAAAACCGTGGGTATAGGTCCTAAAAAAAATGCAGGCGCCGAGTTTCGATCCCGCAACCTCTTCGCTGTAAACACCGCGTCTAACCACTACCCTAACTTCACATATATGTATATATATATATATTTAGTTAAATATAGTTATAATCACCGTGGGTATAGAGGGAAGAACCGTGGGTATAGGGTTCCCACCAAAAAAAAAATTCCTTCCCGCGGAAAAAAAAATTCCCCGCGCACACAAAATTGACCTATACCCACGGTTTTTCATAACCGTGGGTATAGGTATTTTATCCCAGACCTATCCCCATGGTTTTCCCCAAAACCGTGGGGATAGACCCCCCCTATACCCACGGTTTTGGCAAACCGTGGGTATAGGTGACTTTTCAGGACCTATCCCCACGGTTTCCCAAAACCAGGGGTATAGAGCCCCCTATACCCACGGTTTTGGCAAACCGTGGGTATAGGTCATGAAAATTCACCTATACCCACGGTTTTCCAAAACCGTGGGTATAGGGGAGGTCTATCCCCACGGTTTTGGTGAAAACCGTGGGGATAGGTACATTTTCCAGTAGTGGGAATAATTAGAGGCTATGACTACTCAAACAAAAGAAAAACATAAAAATACCGAGGAAACATAAAATGTGGGTGCTATGTGGAATTTAGGGCATGTATTGATATAGTTAAAGGAGTAGAAATAAGTTTTTGAACTAGCACATGATCCTGGTGAACTGACTAGTCATCAAGATCAATCTTTTTCTTAGACGCTGCAATCCGAGATGAAAATGTTGAGCAAGAGTATATGAATATAACTACATCAATGTGGGTTATTTTTATTTTTAATTTAATCATGCACATATTGTATTATTTACATGTGTTTTGGTGTGCAATAGGCTTTCATTTCAAGTATGACATTGCAATAGGCACATTTGGAGTTTCCATTCCAATGACCAACATTTGATTTTATAAAACCTATTTGGTTGAAGAGAAAACCTATGTAAAATATATATGTATATAAATATATCATTGTGGTTGAAGGATAAAGGGAGGGATGTGAATCTAAATAGGATACAATAAGGTTCTTTAAATGTTTTTGTGTTCAGAAAAAAAAGGCTTGGGACCGAAGGGAATGTATAGAGGATCAAGAACAATGAACTAAAAATAGTTTCATCGTATTTATAATTTATCTTATATGTAATAAGGGGATATTAATTGTATTATTGTTTTTTAGTAGGTTCCAAAATCATTAAAATATCTATGTAAATATGTATAATTTATTTATCTATTGGTTCTAGTAGAATTTAGAGCCTGGTTGCAGATTTCATAGGCTAATATAACTACATTGGAGGTTTTGTGGTGTGGTTGTAACTACTATGATAATCTATATATAAATTTGTTTGATTGTAGTGGTGATTTCAACAATAAATACAATAAAGTAAATATCTTCTCTAAAAATAAGGGTGTTAAGGGAAGTGATTCAGAACAGGGTAGTCTATTTTTTTGCTTTGGAACCCCATTATTCAAAACCATAGAGCCAGCGAGAAAGCCAGGAAATTCCAAATAGAATATGCCTCATTAGGAATTCTATTTTTAAAAATAACATGGTGCATACATATTGTAAATCACTAATAGTTTAAGAGATAACTCACTCAGAGAATAAAATAGCAGAGATATTCTAGAATGATCACTTCATATGCCTATAAGTTGAAAATTATTAGATTGAATCTGAAATTGTTGATGAGGAAAATGTAGAATTTAAACATAGATTTTTGGGTTTCTGTAGGAATTATTAAAATCATACCTTCTAATGTTTATAATACTTTTTTCTATGTCAAATACCAAATCTTATTGAAATGTATGTTTGCTTTAGTTTTTTAGTAAAAACACTACTTGAGGTGCATGTTTTGTTGTGGGACTGGTTCAGATGTCGAGGGGAAATTTGAAATGAATTCCCAATAGGGGATTATTGGGGCACTGGTTGATGTTTTAGAAGCTAGTTGTGGATGAAATCAATTATAAGAATATTTGAGATCCTAAAAAATTAGTGATTAATAACAACACTTCCAATGTTAGGCTTCAATAGATATAACAAACATAACATTTCTTAAAATTCAGATTTTCATTGTGTACTTTTTTCCTCTATCATGGAATGTAATGTGAAGATAAATACCATAATGTTGACAAATCATCATAAAATCATTGGAGGGGGTTAGTTTTTTTATGTTTTAATGTGGAATATGGAACTTTATCAAGAAATTTATAATCTATGAAAATGTGGTAGTTATATTTAAATTATTTAGTCTATCCACCTTGAGTAAAAGTTGTAATTTCAAGAGAGTGGTGATGATGGGAACATGGAATTTGGATGTATATTTAGAGAATGGTGTGGGGTGGTGTTGTGCTAGGGGTTGGTGAGTATATAATAACAACTAAGAAATTATTCTAAATGTTCATTGAAGATTCTTTTCCTACTAGATGAGAGTAGGTTGGGGTTGATGATGTGTCTCTATTGGAACGGATGAATTCTATATTCTTCAGAATCCACTAATTGAATTGGTCCTATCCTACATTTATTTCACAAATATTATCTCTCAATGAGAACACCAATGTTGATAAAACTGTAGGTCAAAAAATAGTTTAAAAAATCCTTTCATTTCAATTGTTAGAATCATGTATTTGATTTCATGATTTATGTATGTGAAATATATTTAAAAAAATATTTTATAAAGAAAAATATTGGAAGAGTAGAGAAGAAGAAGATAACTCTTATGGTCATATCTCAAGAGCTTTATCAACAGAAACTATCATTGGGTAGTGAATGAGGAACAGAACTCTAGTACAATGTGGTTTTGTGATGGGGAAATAAGAACCTAGTTATAGGTGGAACCAAGAAGTATTCAAGAACTAGTGGTTCTAGTATAGGTTAGTACCAAAGGACTTCAATGGTGGTATATGTATCTTATTTAGTGATGAAATAGTGGATTTATTTACTAATGTCTAATGTGGGACCTAGAAATGTAGTGTCAACCCAGAGAGGAAGACCACCCCATGGAGGATATCGACAATTCTTTTAGTAGATTGAAAATTGATAGTATTTTTTACCACGTCATGATATAACTCATGGATGTAATGTTTCATTTAAATGAATTATAAAATAGTGGGATCATGATAATTTTGGAGTCTATTGTCGAAGGAATAACAATGAATAGAAAGTTACTAAATCTATTTGATGGCCTAAAGATGCCAAAATAAGCACATGAAGGATAACCTTCTATATTGAACACCATAGTACATTTCTAAAGTACCTATGGGAAATAGGGAGGCCAACTGTGGGAATGTTGTTCACCATAATTATCTTAATGTAGTCGGTCGGTAGAGAAGAAGTTGGTGTGACCTGGTATTAGAAATTCACCTTTCCAAACCTAATTAAATCACAGAAAGTGATTAGTTTTATAATATATTATACAGACACAATGTCATTTGTATGCCTAAAATTTTGGAATAGCCTTTTCACACTAGTCTTCATACCCCCTCTCCATGCCCCCTCCCCTACACACCCCTTGCCCCGTGCCACCCCCCTGTACACCTCCCCCCCCCCCCCCCCTCTCACACCCCCTGCCCACCCTCTCCACACCCCACACCCCCGCCCCCTGCCCCCAGCACACCCCCCCTTACCCCCTCCCCTTACACCCCCCTGACCACCCCACATTCCCTACCCACCCCATGCTCCCCCCTCCATACCACCATCCACATTTCCTTCCACTTCAACCACATAATGCGAGGAGAAGAATAGAAAAATACTAAGAGACATGCCACTTAATACAAGAATAACTATTCATTTTATTCTAACCAGGTCCTCTCAATTTAAACACTCATGGAAATTCTTTTCACCACGACAAGTCATTTCATCCAAATCAAGTTATTCGCATATAGTGGTGACTTGGTCATTACAACACTTTCTTACTTGGGAAATTTCATCTTAAAAGTTTAACGACACTTAAAGGGTGTTTTGGTTCAAACAACTCTATTAATAAAAAGTGGTCTCCCTCCACCTTTCCCTAAAATAGATCCTAGTACACCAGTGTAAGACTTAGAACCTAAGTGGAAGATTTTTTGAATGTTTTTTCAAACTAGGATAGCTAAAAGAGTATAAGAGATGGATTATGTCATTTTTCAGGATATGTATGTGTTATATATTTTGATTAATAATATGATGTTCAAAATACCAATGAAAATGATTTGTTTTATAAATCACTACTAGGAAGGGAATGCTATTCTGAATTATTATCCTTATGTTAGGCTGGTCTCACTAGTTTTAATGGAGATAGAATTTGATTTGAATGAGGGAGAGGAAGTGAGATTCTATAATAGTAATACCCTATCTGCATTTCTTTTTATGACCATTGGGAACTTCTATGATACAAAATAAAATTCTTTGAATCTGGTTAGTTGGGAAGAAGTTGCTCAAAATTGAATTTTGTATCCTTACAGATTTAGTCCCTATTGTGTGATATGTTCACAACATTCCTTATGCAATATTTCAAGAGTTATATTATGTGTGAGTTTCATGATACTAGAGAAGATGCAACGAATCATGGTATTAGAACTAATAGATACTTAAATTAAGTTGTGGTATTTTATGATGAATATAATGGGAAGTTGAATGAGATCATGAATGTCTTTATGGATGATCAATGTATGGTTTTTAGATCCCTTTTTCTAGTTTCTATAAACTACTAGCATTTGTTAAACTCTTTGAACAATGTCTAAAAATAAGATCAAGGGATATATTCATATTATTCATTGACAAAGCTAGTGGTTATCAGAATACCATTTTTTAAATCAATAAAGAAATTATGGAAATAAGTTTTTAAAAAAATCAGGTAATTATAGAATTCAAATTAAAGGTTTAGGCAGAGGTAACCTACCTCAACCTCAAGACGCGTTGCTTTTGAAGATGACAACTCGAATCTTCTTTTTTTTCTTGCATGCATATGAAACATCACATATATATATGGACACCTAGACCCTATGTACATATTTTCATGTCCAAATATGCTCAATGGGGTCCTTATATATATGTTTATACTTTCATATACCCCTTTACACTTACACATGTATACATTTTTCATACCTATATATAAGCACACCTAGCCCCAATATATATATTCATACTACCATGAGTGAATAAATATAAAGGGGAACTTATATATTTATATTCATACCTATGTATACACATGTCAGCCTTCATTAACTGCTACTCGATTCCACATCAACGAAATCCAAAACATGCTACAAAAATATAAAGAACCCAAAAATCAATAGAGCCATAATTAAAATTAGGCCAAATAATAAAAAATAGAAAAATTGGTACCGAAATCTAATGTTGAAGTCACTATCTTCGATGGTGGTTGATATAATTGGCCTCATCATAAGAAACTGCCTATAAGAAAATAGTGGGAAAATAAGTGATATATAATGACATCTTATATATATGTGATCAGTGTATCAATTTTACATGATAAATGATACATGAATCTATAAAAAACAATGAAAAAATAATATTCATATTGATATGTATATCTCAATACTAAATAACATAATTATTAATAAATATCTTTATTTTTCAAACATCACCTTCAACTGCCTATTCAAAAATAAAAAATCACTAAAACACGGGAATAAAGTAAATTTCAATCACCACTTAAAAGAACGATATAGGAATTAGAAAATTTTATTACACTATAAAATCCATTCCTTGAATGTATAAAATACCAAAAACTCTGCATGCCTATATCCTTCTTATTTTTCTAGATTGAAACCTCATTATGTTTAGCCTTTTCTTCTTTTGGAATTCACTTTTATTCTTAGATTATATAGGTTTATCATTTTTATAATGTAGATAATTTTCTTTTTTTTATTCTTACTCAATCCTCTAGGATTTTTCAAACTAGTTAGATAATTTGATTAGACAATCTTTTTGTGAATGATCTTCCTTCTTCTTGATTGTATATTCCTTATTTGTAGATATAATTTCTGAACATACGATAATTGGTTATTTACTGTTATCATTCAACAGTTATTATTGTTATGGAATCTATGTCATAAATTCTTAATAATTTGGAATACATGGTTTCCCTTCCACACACACTTCCAATAGCCATTAGAGTACCCTTTATAGGTTACCTTTAAAACTCCACACTAGAATTGTCATGCACTAGCCCACTAAAATATCAAAAGTTGTTACATAACCCAACACATTGACCTGAAGGACATCTTAAAAATACAGATGCTCTAAATAGACTATTTACCAATATAAACTCGTCATAATTAACTGATCACACTATCTATTCCAACCACTATAGGTAAATCATTAATTTTTGTGCAGTCTTGGAACCAAATATGGTTCATCCAACATCCATCCCCAGACACTAAATTCATATATTTACAATCGATGTTCATACATCTCACAACCTGTATAATGATCACCATCCCTTGATATGGATTTTTCTCAAAAAAGAAGATAATGAATCTCCCCACTATTGTATTATCAATACCACCATTAATCCTACATACACATGTCTAGTGCCTCATATCACATTATGATAATTCTGTACGGCATGATTGGTTGGAGACTGGTGAGATATCTGATCATCATGGGTTCTGTGTATCACTCGTTTCATTTTGAATTTTTAATTTTGAATGGGGCATGTGGTGATTTGATTCCCGTCTGTTACTTCTCTCTCATAAAGTGGCTGCTTCAAAAAAATGATCTTTCAGTTCAGTTCCATTCTCATTTCTATCATTATCCATGAAACTTCCTATGCAATGGATGTATCTAAATAGAGAGATCAGTATTTGTTGAATATATTCCAGTAGGTTTCTAGATAAAAGGAAGCTACTCATACACATAATTAGTATATAAGACCATTTAAAAAATAGAATTCATTTATAAATAAATTTCATTTGAAGGATGGAATGAAATTAATAAACCATCCAAATTTAGTGGCCTACCCCATTACCGATTCCCATAATGATATAACTCCATGAATTACCAAAACATGACCTGATTATTTAAATAAACCATATCCTCTCATATAAGAGGGAGTTAAACTCAATCCATAGAACATCCTCATTCCTTCTTTTATGATCAAATATATTTATCCATTTTGATTTTTCTCCTTTAAATTTAGATACTTCTTGTTTCACCCATATATCCTCTAGAGTTACAATCCTTTCAAATAGGAACCAAATTTTTTTCAAAATATTCTACTCATCATAAAATCTCATGTCACTACTGAAGATTAGTTTCTTTTAATCCTAGAACTCATGGATAACTTAGAAAACCATTTCTTTTCCCTTTTGAAGGCCTTGGTCAATGGATCAAAGTAGTCTTAACATAATATTATGGAAACAACCACATGATCATATTTCCCATTAGAACACAATTTCATTCTAATTAGATTCATTGTTGATAAATTTTGACTCAACATAATTCAGTAATAACAACATTACTAATTAGAAACCCATCGCACCACAATCCTAAGAATGCATTATTACCACAAAATCATGAAATTATCTTCAATACTTACTTCATAAAAAATATCATTTCGAAAACACCAAACCGTATGGTCTATCATAATAATCTAACGGTTAATATCCTACAAACCAAGAACAACAACCAAACCCCACAGATTCACACATGATAATAAGAAATCATCCACAACTTAACTGATCTGACAAGTAACTTCCTAATAAAAATACACAATCAAATCACCTAGAAATCACCAAAATTCCCAATATTGGGAGTTTTACTTCAAACATTTAGAAAACCCCCAACAAGATCTACCAACATGAGGGATTTCCACCAAACCAAACCCCCAAAGATAAATCCAAACCATACCCAATACATAGCCATCATACTCCAAATTCCACCTTAACACACGAACTCAACTAATTTGAATAACACAAATGTATATAATTTTTCATCAGTCATTTGATATTGTAAACCACATGAAATCCCACAAACATATAAATTCCAACCATTGGAGAAAATACACATGAGTGAAATTTGAGGGGGTAAAACCCTAAATACCTGGTTCTTGTTGAGAAAATCATAATATGTTTAATGAAGTTCACTTCCAATCAGACCACCACTTTTGGAGTTGATGAACACCAAAATAGGACAGGTTGGTGAGTGGAATGAATTTCTAACCATGGATCAAGGTTTAAAAATATAATCAGGAATGAAAATATCCTTCAAATTGGTATTGTTTTTAGTTCCTCCCATGATAAATTTTCAACAACGCATTAAAATCAGATCAGTATGGCATTACAAAATCAATTTTTTCTATGTAGTTAAAAAATAACTAGAAGCATCTCCCCGCAATTTTCATCAGGAAAACACTACATGCTAGCTCAATGATAGGAATCAGCAGCCACATATAGAAAATTTTGAACTCCTACAAAATTTAAAAAAAAGACATGCTAACAAGGTTATCAATGTAGAATGAAGAATTTAAGAAAATAAATATAGAACATAAGATGAGGATAAATATAACCCTGCATCCCCAATTACATGGAACCAAAAACAAAAGGGGATTTCATTTAAAGCACCATTCATGTTTAGGTTCTCTAGAAAAAAAGGTAAACAAGTGATAAATGAAATAAGCATGAGATGTAAAAGGAAAATTGAATACAAATTAAGAAACTGCTTATATGAAGTAACTTAACCTAACACGATCTTAATCAATAAAGAAAAGCGAAAGGCATGTGGAAATTACAAAAAATCCATTGATTATACTACCAGACGAATACAAAAAATCAAAAACAAGTAGTTAAAATTTCATTCCACTAACAAAAACTAAACAAATCATCCAATGACTAAATAAATCAAAATGATGATCATAAATTCCCAATTGAATAGGAAGTCAAAACAGAATCCGATTTGTCTTACTCCCCCAACCCTCCATAGTCATTTAGACCATGTTTTTATCAATACATAATAGAAATAGAAAAAATAAAAATATATCACCATCCATAGGAAGATGATGCTTTGATTGAAAAATCATACGAGGTTTATGGTGGGAGGGGAATAGAAGGAGGGAGATTCATAAAGTACACAGATATTTCATGCTGAATGGCCAATGGATTCTGAATTCTGAAGGGCCGCTGTGAGCATTGTGGGAGAGGTAGATGATTTGGAAAGGACGATGGTGGTGAGAGAGGTCAACGAGAGTGTGAGAGAAGTCATTGATTGGAAGCGTCTGGATAAGGGCACTGTAGTGAGAGATATAGACGGTTCAGAGAGGAGGGTAGTGGATCAGGGGAGGAGGAGAGGAGAGCCCAATGAATATTGAAAAAAAAAGAAATGCAGATGTTTAGCCATGGATGTTTAATTAAATTGTGTTTATAAACAACCAATATCCACATACCTATAAAACCATGGTTATATGCCTATATATATAGATTAAATTTCAATTAGTGATTTTACAATTACATGGGGTTTCTCATTATATCATTTTAGATAGGGATGAATGTTTTACTTCTCACTTCTGGGAAGGTCTAAAGAGGGATTTGGGTACATAGGTGCTTCTGAGCACAGCTTACCACCCCCAAACAGATGGCCAGTCAGGGCACACGATTTTGGTGCTTGAGGACAAGATTCGGGCAAACCTTCTTGGATTTCGGGGGTTTCTAGGAGGCACACATACCCAATTTTGTGTTTTATTACAAAAATATCTTCCAAGATACTATTCAGATGGCTCCATATGAGGATTTGTATGGTATGCCATGCCAATAAACCCTGTGTTGTCTGGAGAAAAAATAGGAAATGATGCTAGGACATCGGATTGTACAGGAGATCACTGAGAAGGTTCAATTGATTTGTAAGTGGATGGCTATTACACATTCTCATCAGAAGTCATATGCTTATTATCATAGATTACCTTTGGATTTCGATGTCATGGATTTAGTTTTCCTATATGTTGCACCAAGGTTGGGACACAAGAGGATCAGGAGACAGGATAAAATTTCATAGAGGAATGTCGGTAAGTTTTAGATTCTGAAGAGGGGTGGCCAGGTTTCCTAGTGATTGAAGTTACCTTATAGGTATAGGGATATTCATGAAATCTTCCACATTTCTTAGTTTTGATGTTACTTTTCATACCAATCTCATACCATTCTTCCTGATGAGGTGGAGTTGTTGGAATATTTTTCCTTTGAGTAGCATCTCATTCATATTAGGGATCATAGCATGAAGGTTCCCTGTGGCTAGTCTATTCCTTTGGTACTAGTATTATGGTACCACATGTGACTGTAGGATGATACTAGGGAGAGGGAGGTCGAGATATGATCATAGTGGCCATAGTTGTTCAGATATAGTTCTTCATCACCCTTTTAAAGGAAATTCATGGATGAATTGCTTTGTGGGGGTAGTTTGTATGAACATGGTTCTTCCATTGATGTATGAATCATTCATTTTCAGTTTATACTTAATAATTTGGGGGAAAGTGGTTAGGGTTAGTCTTCATGATTGTTGCACGATGTGACTGGGGCCTACATATTGTTTACTTTTATGTACATGCCATGTATGGTGGGATAAATTCCATGAAATCCTAGTACACTGCCATGTAATGGTATATCTAGAAAATGTACGGACACAACATGTAATCTTGAGTAAAAAAATATGTAATTTTTTTATGATTAAGATAGAAAGTAGTGATGTTTTTTAGATGGATATAAATGACCCCCCTAATGAGCAACGCGCCCAAGAAATCTAAATGGGAATTTACCTCCCATTTCATAGTCAGATGCCCGATTGGAACACCATCAGATCCGTTGAAATCCCCTCGGTGAGTGATTGATTCCTTTCAATCCTTTCATCCCTATATTTATTATTCATTGATTTATCAAAGGTTGAGTTTTTTTCTCATTTTGTAGATCTATTCCATTATCATTCAAATCGAAACCCGACACTGGATGATGAGAGTTATATGAGTATGAGGTAGGTGTTCTTGTGGCTTTTTTTGATTATTGAGTTCATTATGTATGCCAAATTTCCATGAACACATTTTTGTGTGTTTCCAAAATTTAATTTTGACCTATGTTGTTACCTAATTTGGATTAGGTAATTGATTAAATGATTATAAGTCATGTTTGAGACTATTTGTCTAGATTAATGGCCACCCCCGTGGGTGCATTTTCACTTAAATGACCAACATTTATCCATTTGGAATTGGATGACTATGAGCATTCATTTGATTCCATTATATGGGTTGTTTAAAATGGAATTGGTTAATTTAATAGTTTTACCGTGTGAAATAATAAAATGGTTATGCCTTGTGGTATTATAATTCACATGTTAGTCTAGTGATATGAGTCACCCATGTGTGTTATTATGTTGTTAATCAGGTAATAGTGTATGTTGCATGTGTTGTTTTCATTATGAAATGACTATACACCAGGCATGGGACTAATACATGATGAAATTCTTATTTATCAGTTTTTGACCTTGTCATATGATAAAATGATTATATACCAGGTTTTGACCTCGATTGACTGCTGAAATGCTTATATAGCTTATTTTAATGTAGTTTGGTGTAATGGTATACCATGATTATATGGATTGGGTTAAACACACTAGGGGTGATACTTGAATTCCACTTTAGGATGTTAGGTCCTGACTTAGTTATAAATGAATAATGAAATGAAATTACTAATGATGCGTCTGCCAAGACAAAGAACAAGCTTGGAATTTTGTCTTCACCCATACATAATTGCATTGTCTTTTGAGACACCTGATGTGCTTGATTTTGAGTACCTACTATTTACTATTTCACTATTTATCACTGCATGTTATATATATATTCACTGACGGATCAACATAGATATTAGGTGGTTCCCTACTGGGATTTAGTCTCACACACTATTTGGGTCATGCTTTTGGGCCCAAACAGATTATATGAATGTAGGTGTTAATCAAGGAAATTTCCCTTCTACTGGTACTTGATTTGCTGTTTAGGAGTAGGAGAGCATGGGACCAAGATGAGGCTTGCAATGCTTCTTCGATTCATTTGATTCATTGGGCTTTTGGAATATATATTGTGTATTTATATTGTATAACTATTTTTGATGTTTTCATAGAACATAACATGCATCATTATCTTTAGTGTGGAATAATTCTTGATTATTTATCTTATCTGTCTTCCATTTATTATTTTAGTTTTATGATGTTCACTGCATCGTCTATTGTATTATTATTTATTCCATTATGTCACACTCTGCCAATGAGGGCATAGTTTCCCCACTATCACACCTTAGGCCCTCACTACTTGTAAGATGCTGACCTTTTCTAGAGAAACATTAGGTGTATTTTTAGGAACTTTTGGTGTTTATTAAGTACCACTGGGATGGGGTATGACCTGGGGTGTGTTTGGGTAAACTTTTTATGGAATTAGGATGATAGAGTGTTGTGTATGATTTGTGCATGGTTCGTCCAAACCGTACACAAGAAACCATGCAGACAGTGGACGTTGGCATGGTTGGTGCATGGTTTTCCTAACCGTGATACATCAAGCAATGCAAGCAGTGGAAGACAACATGGTTGGCCCATGGTTTGGTCTAACCGTGCAGCCTCCTAGGTTAAACCATGTGCATGACCTAGTTTATTCTGAAAATTGTTTTTCAACCCACATAAACCCCCAAAACCTATCTAATAAAACTCTATTTGGGATTGAAAATTTCTAGGTGTTCCCAAACCCTCCCGGAGGGATTACATGGAGATTTGAACACCATTATTCTAGATCGAAATATCATATTGAAGATCTTCTCTCCTCTCGGTAAGTGGATTTCATCCCGATGATACTCAGATTAATTCTCTTATCTTTTGTAGATCCTTTCATGGAATATTTCACCCATTTTCCTGGATCTAAACCTATATGTTGAGATCTAGATCTAGGATTGTGGATCTGGATCTGTATTTTCAAGATCTTAATGTCGTTGATCATAATTTTCGATTTAGGTATTTAGATCTGGAGGTTGATCGACGACGTTTTGCTGCTTGAATATTGGGGATGTCTCTAGGGCAAACATCCCCCAATAACACTAGGTAGGTGGTCTAAATAAAACTCCCATAGTCGTTAATTTTTATATGTGTATGAGTTTATGATTTTTCAAGATTCTCTTGATGATTGATTTCCTAAATTAGAGTAATTTTGAATGTGGAATTGAATTGAGTTTGCATCAATGATTAATTGAGAATTAAATCACAGAAAAAACAAAGGGGGGTTCCCCAAATAGATATATTGGAGATTTTTCATGATTTGAGATATTATAATTGAGATTAATAATTGATTGTGATAAGATAATTAATTGGAAGAAGTAATTATGGAATTATGTTTGGCTATGAATGATAATTAACTGTGAGAATTAATTATGTAACATGATATCGACCAAAGATAATTAATTGAGAGAATTAAATATGTTCCATGATGTGATATAAGATAATTAATTATGAGAATTAATTATGAAATCTCGGGTTTCGATAAGGATAATTAATTGTGAAGAGTTAATTATGGAATGAGAATGGTATTGATTGAATGATTAATTAATTAATTAATTAATGGGTTATGTGCTTAGTTAATTGTTGAATTAACTAATGGCCTTTGAAATGTTAAACTAATCGTTGGATTAGTAAATGAATAATGTAGAAATTCTTTATTAATTAAAGAATGTTAAAATGTATGAGATTTATGTGTTGCTAAACACGGTGTTCTTGACCGATTAGAATTTGAGACTTGGACATGGGGATCCTCCCTTGTATTTATCCAAGTATGAGATTATGGGGTGATTGGCATGACAACCTGCACTGAATGAGAAAATATGTTCTATGAATGTTGACCTACACTCAATGAGATTATGGTTCTAGGCATGACGACCTACACAAAATTAATGATAATAATGAATTGTGATTCAACTATGATTTGGGGTGCTAAGCATGACGACCTACTCCATGTAATTAACGATGTTAAATAATGATTCAATTGGAAAAAATGGATTTAAATTGTCCTACTATGACTATTAAAGACTAAATGTCAATGTGATTAGTGTTTAAATTATGCATTGTATTTATTGCTTCATAAAACTGCATGCACTGTCTTTTGACAGGACTCGTTTTAGACATGGTTGGTGCTGGCCTACTGAGTTGTACTCACACCCTATACAAGATAACTGATCAGAACCCGAGTATAATTTGTATTTGCAGAACATGATAAGGGAAAGACCTTAGGATAGGATTCTATTTGGGATTGGAACATGGGAGAGGGAACAGACATGGTTCGGGACCCACTTCGGAATTGTTATGTCTTCACTTTCAATTGCATTGTAGACACTTGACATTTACATTATCATAGCATGTTCTACCTTTCAGTTGAGTATTGTATTTTCATGTTTTGGTTATCATATGACATGGATTGTTCTGGTTATTTATACGCTTCCACACTTGGTTATTTCTATTTTCTTTTGTTGGTGTCTTATTCTGATAAAAGAGGACATAGTCTCCCCAAGACTGACTTACCAGACCCTTGCTGCCAGTCGACACCCTCTGGCATATGGGGAGGCGCGCTTGAGTACACGTGGTCAACCGGCTCGTGGCACCATTCAGTGGCTCCCAGGTTGGGATTTCACACTGCAAGCCTCAGTCATTTGGGGACATGTGCTTGAAGCCATGTGCCCAAACATGTATGGGGTATCAATTGAGTGACATCCAGATTTGAGACGTTGCACATTCAGACTTGAAAATAGTTTATTTATACATAGGTTGAGCATCACTTTCTTAAATATAAGGAATTTTTTAACAAACTATTCTTTTAGAATATATTTTCCTTTAAAATAAATGAAATGTGGTAGATTTCTTATAATTCACGCAACACTAAACATAATTAAATTATTATTTATCAAAATACAATGTTAAATACAATAAAAATATGTTAAATTTATTATAATTGAGAAAATAAATATTTTTAATCTATAATGGTTTAATAATATTTTTGAAAATGCTATTAATTTTAGAGAAATCGTTTTTTATAAAATGTGATGTTAAAATAAATTTAATATATTTGAGAAATAATATCAAAAAATTTATTTCTGAAACTTCAATAATGCATAAAAAATTATTATGTAACAAATAATTAATTATTAATCGATTATAATGAATCTTAATTTAATTATTCATGAAAAAATAACAATAGATTGATTAAAAACATTATTTTTATTTTACATTATTTATATTTTATACAAAAGGTAATTTTTTTAAAATTTTAATTTATGTTTGTTAAAATAATAAATAAATTGATTCATAATTTAAAAATATCTTTGGATAAATTTTTTATAATATTATGAAATTATTTTTCAGGTGAATGGTGTAAAATACCTTTTTCAAAAATACCTTTACATTTCGGACATAATTATGATATAATTTTGACATAAAAATATGTGAAGCATTTTTTCAATAATAAATGTCTTTAAGGAGTAAACTAATATATTTAAAATGATAATGTCTAATTTGGAATCATTTAATTGTAACGCCTCGACCACAGTTACCCAGAGTCGGTGCATTATTACATTACATTGGCATGATCACAAGAAAGATAAAATCTCGAAAGACCGATTGGTTTAGTAGCCTTGGAAACACTAGATATATTTATAAAGTATTACATCATCAAGTGGAAAAATACTACAACAACATAGTCTCCATATTCCATACTCATATCCCCACATAATATCCCTGCAGGTCATTCATAACTTACTTCTTCAAATCCTGGGAAAAATAAAACCTAGAAAAGGGTGTGAGCTCAAATTCCCAGTAAGGATAACAATATAAAAGAAACATTCAAAAATAAGAATGAACATTTAAGGCAATGTATAACTAAAACAAAATCCTTTTAAACTTGAACTTCAACATAGTATAGAAAAAGTAAAATGAAATAATTCCATTTACTTATTCACATGGATATTCTACTAATCGAATAATCACATGCAATATCAATAACCACTTTCATAATGATGGAATGCATAATGCCAGACTATCATAACCACATAGCCAAGGCCTCGTGCCAAGACTAAAAATAATATTTTTCCAAGGCCTTGTGCCAAGACACTAGTTTGTCTCATGAGACCTACCAATGCATCGAGGAGCTATAGCGGGCTCCACCCGTCACATATTAAGTCCAATGCATTCCCATATGAAAAGGTTTAAAATTACATAAACATTCGTATTAAAACTAGCATACAAAATGACAATACTTTCACCATAAACCATGAATGGTATAAAAATAACACATCCACAGTCAAACATATCACAAAACCTTCAATAAAATATAGAAGTTTTGTATCATAATAAATCAACTTTAAATAAGCGTAAAATACATCAAAGGATGTTGACATAGATGAAATCAAAATTCTTTTTAAAGAAATATCCCTCTCTATTTTGAAATCATTTAAGAGTCATATATTTATAAAATAAAACATTTTATTTGAATATAAGATTTTATGGGAAGCTTCGACGATTTTATAACGGTGGAAAATAACCGCACCCGACGTATAAGTTAAAAAAAACATTATTACCTTAATTCTGTCGAAAATGTTAAAAATAACCTTGTTTGGAAAATGACGGAAAGATTCCTTTATAAATCACTTATAAAAAGTCAAAAAATGGTATAAATGACTTTAACCCATATTCTTTTAAAAATTAAAAATGTTTTGAAATACATTTTTAAGAAACATGGATGCGGATGATAAAGAGATCCTAGTAGATTATTGCGTATAAACAACCTCGGATAATGAAGAGATTGTGAAATAACCCTTACCTTGTACATTTCCTTGGTTGAGGTAGGTTAACCTCATGTATAATGGTGAAATAATTGTTATTAAATTATACAAGAATCATATACATTAATATGATATCATATATGATCTTTTAACATTGATTTGTTAATAATATCTTAGTATTATCGTTGTTTCGGGTGTTAACTTACTCGTTTTCTTTTATATGTTTTGTTATGTAAGCCATGTTTTTAATGGATAGGTTGTATCTTAATCATATACAGAATGTTATTAAGTCCTTATATATTATTATTAATCATCAAATGAGAATTATACTTGAATGGATACGATGGAGAATGAATCTCATCGCGTTCGTGGAGACGGTAGTCCGTACGTACACACGAGCGACAATATCATTCTTTTGATATTAAAATAATATATAAATGGAGGCTATATTATATATACAGAATCATTAACATGTAATATTTATTATTTACATGAGTTACACATCATTATTATACCCATCCAAATAATAATATATTGAATAACAATTACACCATGACGTGGAGACGGTAAGCCGTACGTATGCACGTATGGTGACATGTTCTTCAAAGGGAGGATAGAATACTGAATATGGATGTAACATATTTATAATAACATCACAGTATATATATGATACTGGATTTATTATTTTATAATGGTAATAACAAAGAAATAAGAAGTGGAAGAAGAAAGGAACATGGAAAAGAGTGGTGAAATAATTACCTCTTCTTCGGGTTCTTCCTTTTGATTTGATCAAAAGGGCTCCATAGGTTGGCTTTCGGATCACACTAAGGCCTTTAGGTTGTATTTAGGGAAGTTGGGAGTGTATGTGGGCAGATTTCTTCCAAACCAAAAGGCTTTTAAGGTGTGAAGAAATGAGGAGGAGTGCCCTTTTATAAGAGGGGTGAGGGGCATATTTGGAAAATCTAGAAATATTAATTTATAATAAATTCATATTCGGTTTCTAATGGCTCCAAAGTTGATTATTCAGAGGTTAAGTTGGGGATATGTCGAAAACCATTCAACCAATAGAATTTATACTGGTTTGGGTTACTATATTAACCTTATCTTTAAGTATTAACTCTAAGTTAATTAGTTTCACTTTTACAATGTCTCCTTGTATTTTTATATTATATGGTTAATAAACTTAGAATATACATCCAAGAGACCCCCAAGTTGTCCATTAATGATATATCTATCAGTATATAAGTCTCTTGGCCGAACCTCAGATTTTAAGGAATTTAATATCAATTAATAATATAATATTTGTTTTAAAACTCTTTTATGTCAATTTTGACACTATTCAATAGTTGATTTTTTTGAAACACATAAAAGATTGATTACTTCAAAAAAAAGTTAATTAAATCGATACTAATATGTCATATTAACCTATAAAATTAGTTTAATTCAATAAAAGTTTTAAATTATATTTATTTGGGTATTTATAATATCAATTATTCTAATTTTTCACTATTATGGTAATTACTGCATCACCATTGTGTCATACATAACATAAATTATTGAATGTCTAAAAATTATAAATAAAATATCATTATGTAGGAAATAATTTTATATTTAAAATGAATATTTATAGTCGAAAATAAAACATATATAACCCTCTGTAAAAATTTTGTTTCGAAAAGATATATGCTTGTGTCATTTTTGTATTCATTTTAACTTAATTAAAATAAAGTGTCCCTATCACCTACAAGTGGATCCATGGGGTCCCAAAATCGACGCAATGATGCCCATGGTCGGAAATGTATGAACCAATAAGGTTAGGACATGTTTTAGGGTAATTTTTTATTATTATAATATTATTGTTTAACCCTTATTTATCGGATTTACCCTTTAACCATGGTAAATAAAATATTTACCGCAGTAATTATTCAAAATGTCTAAAAATAAAAGTTACCTATTCACACAATATGAACATCCTGATTCCAAATATGGAATCCATTTTTACAAATTCAAAACACAGAAGTGGCAGAAATTAATTTAAAATTAATTCCCGTTGTTAAAACAAAAAGCGTGTTTTTAAGAGATAATAACTATCAAAAGATTGACACTTGTTTATGTCTGGTTTAATTGTAAAATTATGTCCAATGACCAACATTGTATTAAATGGTAAACATATATTCTAAATATACTTTAAAACCACTCAAATTAATAATTTATCACTATTAATTATTTTGATTAAAAAAGATGTTTTTAATTAAAATTTAGTAATTTTCACTATTCATCAAAATATTAAAATTATCCAAAAAGTACCAAAATTTCACGTTAGGATAAATTCGATATTCCAAATACAAAAATAAAGTCCATTTTGAAATATAAAATATATATAATTTCAAAAAGTTGGTATTACTATTCATAACGGCTATTTTGATTGGTTATGGTGTGTAAGAACTCGGTGTTGCGTACAACACACGCTATCACATTCTTCAAATAGAAGCGTACCGTAGAAGCTTGTGGTGTTACATTATAAATTTTTTATGTCCAAATTTAGTCAAAAAGTTTAAAATATTGTATTTAAAAAGGGTTCACTATTAAAATTTGATAAATGTGCAATAATGAAAATGAATTTGTTCTTACATTATGTCTAAGAAACTCATAATATGGATTCTAAAATTATAAGGATTATATAAAAATTTAAAAATTAGTTAATACTATTATAACCTCTTTTGAACGGATTCTTTGGTAAGTCATGGTGTGATTGAACTCGGTGTTGCGTGTAGTGCAAGTTATTTAATTATTTTGAAAAAATAACACACTATGAAATCTTGGGGTGTTACATTATCCTCTCCTTAAATAAATTGCATCCTCGCAATTTGAAATTGTTCGTCGAAAATAAAAGGTTGAAAATAGAAAATATCATTGTGGGAAAACCCACATAAAATATTAGGTTACTAAAATTTAGTCTTAATATGAGGAAAAGAGAAATGAAAGGGTCACCACCAAATTATGATCTCTATTAGGAGAACATTGGTGGAAATTAAAGACATATAATTGGAGGAAAAACGTAAATATTTATAGGTAGTGATTGAGGTCATCAATCACAAACAAGTGTAATATTGAGGTCCTTAAATTCATCAATCTATGATGATTTGAAATACCATCGGTTCAACAAAACACAGGGTATTAGGATAACACATTTTTGGTTTTAGGATTCCTTAAATAAAGCAATAGAATTAATTTCTTCATAGAATAAGAGAATAAGAAAAATATATTCTTGACTAGTAGAGTTCCATCCTTTAACAAATTTCTACCACAAACTTAACTTTCACTCTAAAAGATAATAGAACGAAAAAAATATATTCTATTTATCCTATTCGTATAGTGTTCAAAAAAGAACGAATTTACAATTCATCTACCCGATCTTTAAAAAACTACATTATTTAATCCTAGACATCAAGTGGGTCAGTGGTATGTGATACACCCTTGTCGCCCTTCTGTTGTGGGTTCATGTCTCGCGGCCTTGCCAGACGCGACGGGTTTCTGCCCGACCTCCAGGTTGTCCTTTTATGGCAATCCAAAATAATCCAAACTAGAACTATCCAAAATACATCAGTCCAAAATTTATAAGGAAGGTAAACATAATGAAGATCTTTTTTTCCCACGTAATAACATGTGATCACCTTCATCATGTATTATATCAAAACACTGCAACATCCTGAATAATCATAAAACCTTATTGATTACATTCATGATCTCTTATTCCTTATAGAATAATAGATATACTCCTTCAATCCAAAAATGTTGTAAACCCCAATAATTATGGAATATACAAATCATTAATCAGTTTCAAGGTAGTCAAGAATATCCAATATAATTAATCCAAAACAATCATGTATTATTCTAAAATCACTACCTCGGTATCAGAACCATATTATGCTATATCTTTTTGTCAACCATATATTTTCCAAAAATTTAACCTGCTATTGAGTCACTTTTCTTTGTTCCACACAATCTCAAGTCCATAATGAAATAGTACTGTAGTACAATCCTTATATACTCCATAATTATTATGAAAAGTACATTGTTGATACAACACTCAAATGACATAATCAACATAAGAACTCTAATTATTCCTCTTCATCTGTGGTATTATCATAACTTGATTATTATCCAACAGCATCATTTGCGGCATAGTCTGATGACTGAGACATAGGTTCGCGTAGTGTCCAAACTCCTTGAAAATGAAGAATTGTACATTTTAAACCATTTTCTTACCCTTGCAATCACGTACTTTGTGCCCTTTTCCTCCACACTTATAACAAACTCCCATTCCTTTCAGGAAAGTTCCAGGGTGTTTCTTCCAACAGTTATCACATATGGGAAAATTTTTCTTTTCCCTCTTCCCTTTATCCTTCTTTCCCTATTCCATCCTTTTCTTCTATTGCTTCCCTTCAAAGCCATATGACACAATAAACTCATTACTTATCTTATCAACACATGATATTATTTCTTCATATGATGATAATACATGGGAGACTATTTCTCTTATAAATTCTAGCTTAAGACCATGAAAGATATGATCCTTCCTTCTCTTTGGATCGTGTGCATTGTTGGAGTTCTCATTCCTTCTATTGGGCGCAATTTCTAAACAATGGCATACACTAGATTAGTTTATAAATAACAATACCTAATCCCAAACTTGTAAAACACATAACATAAATTAAATAGTTTATGGATATAATCCATAGTGATAAAAAATATCTCCTTTGAGGAAGTATATACTCATAAACCCTTCATAATGGTTTGTAAAGAAAATGAGAATTATCCAAAGCATATCCCCCGGGAGTGTCGTAACCAAGGGTGCAGTAAGGCCCGTTGTCGTGCACCAGTTCTCGTTCGAGTCTAGCTCAAAGTGGTGCTTTCAGGTTTTACCCCTAGGTACATCTGTGCCAGAGCTTCCTCTACATTCTCGTATCCAGAAAGGGATGTAATGCTCGGAAATCTCACAAAATCTCTACAATACCAAAATTCTAGGAAGTTCTTCTATACAAATCCTCAAAATCCATCTTAGGTCTATGTGCTCGAATCACAGTTTATCTAAATCTAGCTTCCAAGGTTTGTACTAAACTTCCTCTGATACCAACTGTAACGCCCCGACCCCAGTTACCCAGAGTCGGTGCATTATTACATTACATTGGCATGATCACAAGAAAGATAAAATCTCAAAAGACCGATTGGTTTAGTAGCCTTGGAAACACTAGATATATTCATAAAGTATTACATCATCAAGTGTTAAAATACTACAACAGCATAGTCTCCATATTCCACACTCATATCCCCACATACTTTCCCTATAGGTCATTCATAACTTACATCTTCACATCCTGGGAAAAATAAAACATATAAAAGGGGTGAGCTCAAAAGCCCGGTAAGGATAACAATATAGCAGAAACTTTCAAAAATAAGCATAAACATTTAAGGCAATGTATAACTAAAACAAAATCCTTTTAAACTTGAACACCAACATAGTATGGCAAAATTATATTGAAATAATGCCATTTACTTATTCACATGGATATTCTATTAATCGAATAATCACATGAAATATCAATAAACACTTTCAAAATGATGGAATTCATAATCCCAGACTATCATAACCACATAGCCAAGGCCTCGTGCCAAGACTACAAATAAGATTTTGCCAAGGCCTTGTGCCGAGACACTAGTTTGTCTCATGAGACCTACCAATTCATCGAGGATCTATAGAGGGCTCCACCTGTCACATATTAAGTCCAATGCATTCCCATAAGAAAAGGTTTAAACGTAACATAATCATTCTTATTAAAAAAATCATACGAAATGTCAATACTTTCACCATAAACCATGAATGGTATAAAAATAGCACATCCACAGTCAAACATATCACAAAACCTTCAATACAATATAGATGATTTGTATCATAATAAATCAACTTTAAATAAGTTTAAAATCCATCAAAGGATGTTGACATAGATGAAATCAAAATTCTTTTTAATGAAATATCTCTGTCTATTTTGAAATCATTTAAGAGTCATATATTTACAAAATAAAACATTTTCTTTGAAAATAAGCTTGTAAGGGAAGCTTCGATGATTTTATAACGGTGGAAAATAATTGCACCCGCCGTATAAGTTAAAAAACACATTCTTACCTTAATTCTGTCGAAAAGGTTAAAAAGCACCTTATTTGGAAAACGACAGAATGATTCCTTTATAATCCACATATAAAAAGTCAAAAAAGGGTATAAATTAATTTAACTCATATTATTTTAAAAAGTAAATATGTTTTTAAATACATTTTTAAGAAACATGGATGTGGATGATAAAGAGATCCCAGTATATTATTACGTATAAACAACCTCGGATAATGAAGAGATTGTGAAATAACCCATACCTTGTAATTTTCCTTGGTTGATGTAGGTTAACCTCCTGTATAATGGTGAAATAATTGTTATTAAATTATACAAGAATCATATACATTAATATGATATCTTGTATGATCTTTTATCATTGATTAGTTAATAATATCTTAGTATTATCGTTGTTTCGGGTGTTAATTTACTCGTTTTCTTGTATATTTTTTGTTACGTAAGCCATGTTTGTAATGGATAGGTTTTATCTTAATCATATACAGAATTATAGCAAGTCCTTAGATATTATTATTAATCATCAAATGAGAATTATACTTGAATGGATATGATGGAGAATGAATCTTATCGCATTCGTCGAGACGGTAGTCCGTATGTACGCATGAGCGACAATATCATTCTTTTTATATTGAAATAATATATAAATGGATGTTATATCATATATACAGAATCATTAACATGTTATATTTATTATTTACATGAGTTACATATCATTATTATACCCATCCAAATAATAATATATTGAATAACAATTACACCACGACGTGGAGATGGTAAGCCGTACGTACGCAAATATGGTGACATGTTATTCAAAGGGTGGATAGAATACTGAATATGGTTGTACCATATTAATAATAACATCACAGTATATATATGATACTGGATTTATTATTTTATAATGGTAATAACAAATAATGAAGATAGGAACTTGGAAAAGGCTGGTGAAATCATTACCTCTTCTTCGGGTTCTATCTTTTGATTTGATCAAAAGGGCTCCTTATATTGGCTTTATGTACAAAATAAGGCCTCTAGGTTGTAGTGATGGGAGTTTGGAGAGTATTTAGGCTGATTTAGGCCGAACCAAAAGGCTTTGAAGTTGTGAAGAAATGAGGAGGAGTTCCCTTTTATAGGAGGGGTGAGGGGCACCTTTGGAAAATCTAGAAATATTAATTTATACTAAATTCATATTAGGTTTATAATGGTTCCAAAGTTGATTATTCAAAGTTTAAGGTGGGGATAGGTCGAAAACAATTCATCCAATAGAATTTAGACAGTTTTGGGTTACTATATTAACCTCATCTTTATGTATTAACTCTATGTTAATTAGTTTGACTTTTACAATGTCTCTTTGTATTTTTATATTATATGGTTAACAAACATACCATATACATATAAACGACCCCCAAGGGGTCCATTAATGATATAAATATCATGATTTAAGTCTCTTGGATGAACCTTATATTTTTAAGAATTTAATATCAATTAATAATATAATATATGTTTTAAAAACTGTTTTATGTCAATTTTGACACTATTCAATAGTTGATTTTTTTGAAACACATAACATATTGATTACTTCGAAAAAGGTTAATTAAATCAATCCTAATATGTCATATTAACCACGAAAATTAATTTAATTCAATAAAAGTCTCAAATTATATTTATTTGGGTATATATAATATCAATTATTCTAATTGTTCACTATTATGGTAATTACTTCATCACCATTGTGTCATAAATAAATTAAATTATTTAATGTCTTAAAATTGTAAATAAAATATCATTATGTAGGAAATATTTTTATCTTTCTAATTAATATTTATAGTCGAAAATCCAACATATATAAGCCTATGTAAAAAAAATTCGAACATATATATGCATGTGTCATTTTTGTATTCATTTTAACTTTATTAAAATAATGTGTCCCTATCACTTACAGGTGGCTCCATGGGGTCCTAAAATCTACCCAAAGATTCCCATGTTCGGACATGTATGAACCAGTAAGGTTAGGACACGTTTTAGGGTAATTTTTTATTATTATAATATTATTTTTTAACCCTTATTTACTGGATTTACCCTTTAACCATGGTAAATAAAATATTTACCGCAGTAATTATTCAAAATGTCTAAAAATAAAAGTTACCTATTCACATAATATGAACATCTTTATTCCAAATATGGAATCCATTTTTCCAAATTCAATACACAGAAGTGGTAGAAATTAATTTAAAATTAATTCCCGTTGTTAAAACAAAAAGCGTGTTTTTAAGAGACAATAACTATCAAAAGATTGACACTTGTTTATGTCCAGTTTAATTGTAAAATTGTGTCCAATGACCAACATTGTATTAAATGGTAAAAATATATTCTAAATATACTTTAAAACCACTCAAATTCATAATTTATCACTATTAATTATTTTGATTAAAAAAGTTGTTTTTAATTAAAATTTAGTAATTTTCACTATTCATCAAAAAATTAAAGTTATCCGAAAAGTATCAAAATTTCACCTTAGGATAAATTCGATATTCCAAATACAAAAATAAAGCCCATTTTGAAATATAAAATATATATAATTTCAAAAAGTGGGTATTACTATTCATAACGACTATTTTGATTGGCTATGGTGTGTTAGAACTCGGTGTTGCGTACAACACATGCTATCACATTATTCAAAGAGAAGCGTACCGTAGAAGCTTGTGGTGTTACATTCTAAATTTTTGATGTCCACATTTACTCAAAAAGTTTAAAATATTGTATTTAAAAATGGTTCACTATTAAAAGTTGATAAAAGTGCAATACTGAAAATTAATTTGTTCTTACATTATGTCTAAGAAACTCATAATATGGATTCTAAAATTATAAGGATTATATAAAATTTTAAAATTTAGTTAAAACTATTTATAACCTCTTTTGAACGGATTGTTTGGTAAGTCATAGTGTGATTGAACTCGGTGTTTTGTGTAGTGCAAGTTGTTGAATTATTTTGAAGAAATAACACACTATGAAATCTTGGGGTGTTACATTAATTACTGATTTAAACCCTAAGTAATATTTTATTTGAATAAAAAACAATTTTAGCCCATTTACTTCAATTATATTTTCATAATGAATAATTTAGTTTTGTCCCTATTTGATTATAATAAATTTATTATTTTTGATACCTAATTATATATATTTCATGGCTATCAACTCTACAAATGATTATTTTGTAAATTAAATTCCACATTTATAATTGAATTTTCTGAGAAAATATTTTTATTGTGGTATACATAATAATGTTTTAAAAATTTAGAATGTCTAGAAATTGAATCATAGAAAATGGATTCCATATTTATAGTTACCCTAGCTAAACATATATAAGTGCTAATGTTTTTCCATTATTAAATTAATACATCTCTCAAATAGTCACACTACCCCATGAGCTAATGGTTTATTGTCTTGGATATAGCTTTATTAAAAAAAATTACAAAAGTTTTATATTTCACTATATACATGATACTCTATTTCCTTTTCAAGACACATCAAAATATATAATACTTTGAATATATGGGGGAATTAAAATATATGAATGGTTTCAGCTCGAATTCTTACTAATGTACATTTATGAACTAGTCAAATCTGTTAATTAATAAACATTAGGGAAAACATGATCAATAGTTAAATATTATACTATCATATGTGAAAATCATAAAACATGATTTTGAATTAAATATCATGGAATAGAACCAAAATACCAAATAGAATTAGTAAAAAACATGGATTAAGTGAAAAAATTAAATCATAACATAAGTAAGAAGAATATTTTTAGAGATTGAACTATCATAATAATTTTTCATAGATTAAAAATATAGTATAGATAAAGAAAATGAAGTTGAAAAAACACAATTGAAGGTAATAATATCATAGAGTGGTAAGAATCACCACTGGAGTCCAATAATACAGTGCAACAGTTTTCCAAACATATTTCCCATTGTAGAGCGTCCATCACTACCTAATTCACATAGTGGAGCTAGGATAGATTCTTGACTCCTATTGTAGAGAGAGTATTCCATAATTGATTATGATGATTATCTCAAGATATACAAATCAAAATCCAATGATTTTTATGGGGATTTAGGGCTCCACATATCATCACCTATACATATTAATTCCACGTCAAATAAAATCATTTATCTAATAATAATTAACCGATGTGAATAAAATGGGTGTCATAACATTTCAGTATATCATCTCCTTAAAATCATTATCCTTTGATACCATAAAAATGATCAATCAATATGAGTTTCTAAAACGAACACATATTGGATGATTTATGACCCATTTATCAGTTGTGGATAATTCACTCGAAAACGAAAGAGAAATAACAAAAATAATTTTTCATAAAAATAGTAACTATTAATATCATATTAAAATGATGTGATACTCAAGTAAAATTCCTTTTTTTATTAAGATAAAACATCATTAAAATTTATTTACAAAAATTTCCAATTAACCGAATTTGAATTGTTATAAAACATATTTCGAAATGTTTAGTATAATGTAATAAAATAATATCATGGTGTGGAAAATCCCTTTCTATATTTTTGAATTCCATTGTTGAAAAACAAAATCATAAAAAGGAAAATAATAATTTTATTTTATCATTATTAAATCTAAATAAATGGGTTGTTGGAGATAAAAACTATTTGATCTTCTTAATAAGGAAAGGACAACATTGGATGAAACTTTTAAAAATAGATGTGTATGAAAAATCTATTAAAATAAGTTATATTTAACAATAGAATAAATTTATTTTAACTAAATAATAGAATAATAATATTTTAAACCATTGGTGTTAAATATTCTTTCCCAAAAAAGAAGGTCATAATAAATCTTATCAACATCATAGGTAAGAATATATAAATAATAATTTATAATAGTCAATGAAGAGTTATTGAAATCCATTGGAAAATATCTTTGTCAAGAGATCCACTTTACATTATTCTCATTCAGTTGAAATCACTATATCATCTTAAAAATTTTAAAAAACTTAATATATAATTTTAGAACTATATTCATACAAAAAATTGTGTACAAATATCATTTCTACTCATTGTCTACATTTATATTTTTCAATTTGTTTCTATTTTCCCACAAAAAATGTTTATAGTTTTGAATATTTATACTAGCTTCATAAGGGCAGCTTCGATCGAGGTGCTCATCACCTGCAGCGGTGGATCCTCTATAGGAGGTTGTAGCATATGCGGCTGATAGTATGATCCCATAATCTGTTTTTTATCGGCTATCTTGGTGAATCCCCTTCCCCTGTTATATTCATCTTCAATGGTGGGGGAATACTCAACAGTGGCACAATTAGGATTTGTTAAGCGATGAAGGGTTTTGGCTTCCCCATATCTACACCCTCATGACATTAGAGGCTTTAGATCTGGGTTGGTATTGTCAGATCCAGTTCCCCTTACCTTGGCGTCTCATTTCTTCGTTGTATCTGTTTCTACCTATCATCTTCTTTGGCATGCTTTCTCGATGTGCATTTCCATTTTTCAGTTTCATCTGGATCTTGTCAAGATTCGAAGTTCAATCCCAAATCAGTGGATTCCAATAATGGTTGTTTCAGATATTTTTTAATAATAGAACTTCCACCCCTTATTTGTGTTCTCCATATTCCGTGAATCAATGATGTTTTTTTCTTTCTAATGTTCCCTTATGATGTTCGTTGTGTTTCTGGAATCTCCATTTTTGAGTTTTATTCTTCCCTAGTTGTGGTCTCTCTATCTGTCCATTCACTAACTAGAAATGTATATTTTTGGTGTGATTTTGTCTAATGATGATACAATGATGATTGGATACAATTTAAGGAAATTATTTTGGCTTTGATTATGTATACTACAATTGGGTGACATTTTTCTTCCTGTGGATTGAATTTTTGACTGGATCCTGGAATTTCCATTGGTGGATTTGAGGTCTGAATTTCAAGCATCAGTTCTAATTTCATGTGTACTGCTTAATATTTGAAGTGGTGGTTTGATGATAATTTTTTCTATGGGGTTGATGGTACTGTCTTCATCATGACTCATGTGGAGGTCATGTCCACTTCTATGTTTCTCTGACATCGAGGTCCATTGCTCCATTCTAGGTCAGTTGGGTGAGATGGTTTCTAAAGTGGTTTTGGAATAAGTTTCTGCAAGCGGTAGTGTGTTCCACAATGAATGAAATGATGTGGCCTTCTCCTTGTAATTCAAATTTTCAATTTAATTTTTTTGGGGGGGTCACGAAAAAGAGCGTCGTCAAGGGAATTGGCCACACGTTCTTCTTCTCTTTCCCTAGTATTCGACAACACTTTTCAAAGCAGATTTGAGTGGTGGTCTTCATGGTGCTTTGGGATGTGAGGGAGAGCATTCATGAGCGTCTTGACGTGGCTCCATTTTTGTTGGCTCGTGGTGATGTTCATGAACGAATTAAAGGTTCCTATGTGGTTGATGTGTGTCATGAGGATGAAAATGGTGGTCCTTCATATTTTGAATTTTATGTTTTATGCATTCTATTACATGACTCTTCATGGTTTGTGACATCATGATTGGTATGTGATGATATTGTAATTATGGAATGTGAAATTTTCTAGAAAGGCTACAAGGATCCATGCCAAACGAGGTTTCAGAGCATGAATCATTCTTTAGTTCTTGTCCATCTAGATTTGGATGACCTAAATTTTATGGCTTTTCCCTCGTTATCAGACCTGTGCAGTCTTGCACGCGACAACTAGTTGAGAGGTCATGCAAGAGTGGATGATTGACATAATGATTAAATTTCTATGGAGGTCAATTTCTTATAGTCTTCATCTAGGATGTCATTAATTTTAATTGTTTTTATTGGCTGAAGTTTTTAACGTTCACACTTATACTTTAAAATTGTCTTTTAAAAACACACAGATAAAATGTATTATGCCATACTAACTTCAGAATTGTCATATTTATATTCATTATTCATAAACATCTCAACATTATATTTTAAATATATTTATTATAATTAATGATTTATAATGATTTAATAATTTTCAAATTACACAGATCTGTGTTCCATATATTATTCACAATGATGAAATTGATGAAAAGCATACATAAGTGGTTTTTACAACTGAATAATGGGGTTTTCTTAATTATTTAGGTAAATATTTATGTATCATTTGTCGAAACAAAAAAATTATTAGATAAAAATGCATATAATATTATATAATTATTTATTTATTTAATATGAATTCAACATATAATTTCATACCATTGTTGAAATAGGTGGTTAAATAGATATAAACATGAAGATTCCAATATTATTGTTTTTTATTATGTGATTTTGTTGAAATATCAAAACACCAGTAACACCATGGTATGGATTTGTGTTTACTATTGTGATATATTATAAATAACATGTATGTTGAAGAATTTGTAATGGTTATGTATATATAATATAATTTGAATAAAAGACATACCAATTATTATTATTATTCTAAATGGTTGAATAAATGATGATCATGTCTAATTATATCATTAGTAGGTTCTCTAATAGTTCATACCATCAAATAAATATTATCATAATACTCATATATTCTAGTATATTAAATCTCATGACAAACCATTTATATTGGTAATGAAAAGGAAAAATAGAAATTGATCATCCCTTTGAGGTGGAAGTCTACATTTACACAAGGATGATGATTTTGTTTAACAGAGAACGAGTTAAATGTTTTATAATGAACCCGGATTTTCATACACGGATATTTCATATCTTTATATAAATATTAAATACATTACAATGTACCTGATCGGGGATTTTAGTATTTTAGAATATTTCGAAACATAGAACACATTCTTCAAATTTGGTTAATGATATTCAATGTTTCCCATTATGTTATTCCAATATGATACTATTTATATACATAAAATACATAAAACCATTCTTGAAAATATTTGAATGGAAGTATATGAGAGTGTGAGCTATGATTGTTATTAAGGGTAAAAACAATAGATACATAAGAATAACATGAAAATTGGGGTTAGAGAACATAAGCATAGCATTTTAAAAACATAACATGCATATCAAAGATCATAGTCTTGATTCATTAATTAGAGATTGGATGTTCGTAAGACATGAATGATAATATAATCAAAGAACATGAGCTATGAGTGAATAAACTTGGCATAAGACATGGAATTTTTGGCATAAATAAGACCATGTAAAATCATTCTATATAAGGAATGATATATTGGAAAAACTTTTCAGGGAACTTAATGGGGGATACACCTACTTTTCTGGATATTCCAGCATCCCTAGATGCGTCCCATTCGTTATAGTGGAATTAGTTCACTCCCCATACGATCATCATTGAGAAAGTGCCATACTGTACTAGTTTCACTCTCTCTTCCAACAATGATTGTCTCATTAGAAATAAATATTTACTTAATGCATTGGAGGGAGATATAGGCCCCACCCATCACATAACAAAAACCATATTTCTATCTTCCAAAATATCATAAAAATTCATCATATCATAACCCATGAAATAAAATGGGTATCATAAACATTTAATCATATCATAACATGTATAACAACAATAGGTTTCAAAATCATTTCATCATTTAATACCCTATGAAAAGAAGTAGGTTTCCTAATCATATAACACATGGATGGGAAATATGTTTCATAAACAACATTCCATCAAAACATAAAAAATTAATATAAATTTTATGAATGGAAGCTGGGGATCATATCGCCATCAAGGAATGAGAAACTCCAATTGATTCCATCTTCGATGGAGAATGATTTTTAAGGATCGCATATATCATTTCCTAAGGAAAATAACCATTATTTGAAAATCACATTCATAAATATTTTTAAATGAATTTTCATTTAAAATAACATTTTGAAACTTATAAATAATGATTTGAAAATTCATTGAAAACATTTTTTGAGGAAAATATACTTTACACATTGAAAAACTACTTTTAAAATGTAAAACCTTTTGAAAACCCAATTGAAAAATCTTTTATGACAATAACATTAATAATATTTAGAGGAGTCATTGAAAATAATTTCAAACTCATCTTAAACAGAAAACATTTTCAAAATTACTTTCCTTAATAATAAATTTCAAATACATTTTTTTTAAGTAATTAAGAAAACAAAATAGTTTTGAAAATATTCATTAAAACTTATATAGGAATATTTAATCAAATGGAGTGGTCATGAAAATGGATAAGTCCATACATGAAATATATGTAAAAAGAAATATTCTGTTCAAATTATTGGTAGGAGTCAAAATATCCTTCATAAAAAAATGTACAGAAGGTTAATTTCAAAAAAAAGATAAAACAAGGGTAAATATTTATTTTTTATAATAATATGATAATTTTAGAACATTTATAAAAACATTTTTTTGATAACATTGTTCTTAAAAAAAGTAGATTTCTGTCTGAAGAGAGAGATAAAGTCAAATTTTGTTAAAATTATTTTCATAATTATCATATTTACCAAAGCATGGAAAATGGTACCATTTGGTAAAGATATAATTAGAAACCATAATATAGGAATATTAATAATAATTCTTTTAAGAAGGATCATATGATCTCATCAATGGAATCATAACCAGAAAAAATCACGATAAATGATGAGATTTTAGAAATAAACTCATACCCCATTGGTAACATTGAATCATAATTCCCACATTATAATATAATTACATGAATATTATAATAATTCAAAGGTCATTATATACATCACGTAAAATAATATTGGTTCAACCCATAACATGTGTCTCAATTAATGAAAATTGACACAAATTTCTTTACCGCTTTGGTAACATTGAAAATATAACCCCATGAAAGAGAGATCATCAAATAGATGTGTAAATACAAATATTTTTAACTATTAAAATAATAAATTAAATTTATTGGTATTATATACACCACAAAAAATAAGGATGTGATGAATATAGCATATGTCTCACAAAAGTAAGAAGTGAGTTGTAAATCCCTCACCTTAAGTCCTTATTTCCATAAAACTCATTAAAAAATACCATATAATAAATATATATTTATTATAAAATTATAAAAAATAAAATTTATATATATATCATACAATATTTTATTTTATTATGGCTTTATATTATCAAATTATTAAAAATTCAATGTTATAATTATTTTTTGGGTAATAATAGCATTTTTGCGTACATGTTTTAATTTTTTATTTTTGGTCCTCTTTAATATGTCCTAATATAAAAATATCAATATGATAACCATTATATAAATATCATATGTACTCATTGTATACTTCTTTATAATAATATATAAAAATGAAAATATGAAATACAATACACCATTCATGGATATGGTATGTCATACATTCGCGTGAAAGTTGTTTCAATTTTCTGGTCGTATTGAAAGAAGGCAAAGAAAAAGATATATATATATATATTTTAATTATTGTAAAATTATTACATTATATATATTAAATATTAATATTAAACCCATCCTTAATACATTCCATGTAATTCTTGAATGAATCCCATAACATTATGACGTTGTATACCGCCGTGAATTCAAACGATGTTATCATGTTCCCACAAAAGGGATATCATGAAAGTATGTATTATTTAAAAATTAATGAACAATAAATCCATAAAAAATATAATATATATCATTTACATTATTATACAAACCCTAATAGGTGGTAATTTAAATAACGAATGTCATCAGTTTGTAAGGTGGTAGTTCACCTTGCACACGAATGACGATTTCACAACCCATTAGATAAGAAATGTTTGTTTTTTATGGAATACATTTAACATAATAACATATAAAAATAATTACTATATTTATGTTATTATATATTTACTATATTTAAATAATTGAATTATTTTGAGTAAGAAATAAAAAAATACATTCATTGTTGATCGTTACCTCTTCTTTGGGTATATCGTTTTATTTTGAACCAATGACCCTACTTGGTAAGATTTTATCCCTATGTAAGGAATATATGATTCATTAATGAAAGTATATAGTTTTTTTGGAAGTTTTTTTGAAATCAATTGTTTTTTTAATGCGTGAATAGAGAAGAAGATTGGGTGGCATCTTATAAGGAATTTGATTGGTAAACATGTAAATATTTGAATGACAAAAATTCACCCACGTTTTACCTGTTAAATATGCACCAATAATAGATATAACATGATCTGAGAAGGTATAAATTTGAAATATGTTCTTCGATTGGTTTTTGGATTGGTTTATATGTCATTTTTTCTACTAATGTTAATTTTTAATCCCTTATTATACTCATACTTGTCTTTATCACCAAGATATGATTTAACTATTTGCACTAAATATTATAGTAAAAATTTTAATTTTACCTATATTGAATTATTAATTATTCTAATTTTAATTATGTAATCCATTTTTCAAAATTCCATTCACATAATTGGAATAAATAAATTTCAAATTAATCCTGGAGACATGTCAAGAAGTAGGGGTTTTTAAGAAAAAATATCAAAAGTTGACAAATTGTTTATATTAGATTTATTTATGAAATTGATTCCAATGACCTAAATTGCATTAATATACTTATAATTGATCTAATTATACTAACAAAAAAAATTAAAATATATTTTAATGATAAAAAAAATTCAAATGAAAAGGAATTTTTTTATTAAAATTTAATTGTTTTTTGTATTCATAAATAAATGATTATTTTCATGAAAATGCCCAGAATTCACCCTAAGATAATATTGATTTAATTTTTTCAAAAATTATGTTTATTCATTAAAAATTTATTTATAAAATTACTGTTAATTATTTTTTAAATATGAGCTCCATTAAAAAGTGGTGTAACTACATTTTAGAAAAAATACATTTTTTATCTATAAAAGTAGATGTATCATTATATTTTTTCTAGAAAAAACATAAGATGAATATTAAATAATTGATTGAATATAACATATTAATATAACATTAAAATATTTTTATAAAATATTTTTTTAATTTAAGGATATAAAACTTGTTTTGTATATAAAAATTGTTTTTTGGAAAAGGAATTTATTTACTTTTATATCATTATTACATTCATTTAAAATTAAGTTGATAAAAAATAATTCATTTTATAATAATTAGTAAACCATAATTTCATAATATATTTAACCCCTTTCAAATGATCAATTCCAACAAATATGTCATAAATATAATAATATATTAATAATATGTTATGTTTCATTTAAACATGGTGTTGTGTGTTACACAAACTCCTCTTAGTGCCGCATGTAACATTATATAAAATTTGTATAGCATGTAACCAAATCCAAATTTGGTGTTTGGTGTATTGCACTATAAACTCAATTATTTGCATAGAACAATCTTAAGATGGTGTTTTGTAAACATAAAGCTTATCATCATGTAGAGTGCAATGTAATCCATGAATGAATTTTAATTTAGTAAAAAAATATAAATCCTAAAAACATGGTGTGTTATATTATACCACACATATAATAAATTTCTCCTTGGAAATTAATTGGCTTTATTATAATTATAAAATATTATAGTTTCTTTCATTGAAATTCATAGTGTAAAAATTTATACTATGAAATCATTTACAGAGGGAAGTTTGAAACATAATGGTTACCCATGATAATTCATATCTAGGATTCCACATAGGATAACATATGTGAGGACTGATGATTTGAACATGGATGAAAAGCCTCAATAATAATAGAGAGTGATAAATATCATCGATCATAAGAAAGTGGGCGATCTAAAGAATATTAACAACCACAAAACCAAAAACCAATGAAGTAGGAAATTGGTCATTGAATTTATATAAAATTATGATAATAGGAAAAAAATGATATTTTAATATCCTTTTCCTAATTTTGAAAAATTCGTCAGAACAAGATATAAATACTTTATTTTGATCCATTTTATATGCACAATCTCACCCTTTGGAAGTTATTCGATCAATTTTCACTTCATTACATTCTCAAAGAAATAATTGTGAATTTTTCATTCCTAAAGCAGTAATAGATCATGATATCAATAAATAAAACACTAACTCGTGACATCTATATTTAGTTATTATTACAAAAAATATTATTATAATAGGTTAACCAATATTCATTAATCTTCATATAGAGAGATAATATCTTAATCTATTAAACCCTATCTCGAGATCAACAGAAAACATTACATAAATTGTTATTCTTATAACCCTTATGAAATATGGGAAACCAAATTATGAGAAATAAGGTTATTTAATTTGACATAATAATAATCCCTCATTTATCACAATTTTTATATTTATTTATATATACCAAACATGTGAATACCATCATCATGTATTCTCTCAAAACATTGTAATAAAATCAATAACCATACATTCATATTGAAAAAATACATGATTCTCCATTGAACACATGTTATTGAATAAATTCCTTATATTTAAAATTCCATTAAGCTCCTTCCATGGTATAATAAATTAATTTTTAAAAAAATCATCAATCAGTTACAAGGTAATTAGTAATTTCCTATATTATTATTAATATTAAACATATATTTACCACAAAAATATTATCTCAATATATGGAATATATTAATTTTTATATTCTATTGTTCAAAATACATCCTCTCCAATAAATAATAGTACTTTTACATTTTTACCATTTAACATATTCATGATAATACTTAACACAATAGTTCTACAAATAATCCTTATATATATTCCTATAACGTAATTATATAATTCTAATACATAAAATCTTTAATTATTACTCCTCATCATTAATCAGCAAAATAAGATTCCGCATATTAATACTTAATACCTCTTTCTGTCTATATGACATCAGTAGTCAGTTCATCATTGGAAGTATAACAATTAATTATAAAACCTTGTTGATTCTCTTCACAAGATATCTCTTTTAGTCCTTAGGTAAACTCTCGTCTCATTCAGAAAAAATTCATAGTAATATTCGATTCATAATTTTATTAGTAGAATTTGTGATTTCAATATTCTAGAAACTATTTATATATTCACTTGAAATTTCCCTAAAGGATGAATAATAAAATTTTAATATGGGTCATTCATATAAAATCAATCCTGAAATTCAAAAATTGAGGTTGTGAGAATAAGTGTTCTTAAAATATCATGGATCACATAAACCATTACGATATCATATGATTCCCTATTTTTCATTGTATACATAGGTTGTTTTTTATTATGATTCACATTAGTCCTTTGATTGGTGTACTTGTTAGCATAAATCCAAACCTCCCTATAGTTGAGAAATTGATGCGTTGGAGGTGAATTCTATGGATTTTTCTTATTATTTTCATCAATAGCATACATTTTTATACTACATCATCATTCATCCACTCAATGTCCTTATTTTCCACAATAAGAAAATTTATTGTTCCAATTAAGAAAATTCCATCCCCTTTGCATCACAAAAATTGTTCATAATGGAAAGATAATCTTCTTATCTCTATAGTTCTTAGATTTTCATTCAAAATCCATATACCTTTTCTTTTGAAAATCATTATATTTATGGAAAACTCAAATCTCCATTTTAATATAAATAATAAATGGAATGTTCAAACCGAAAAAAATACATTTTTGGACTCATAACAATCAATGGATTAAATATTATCATGTTGCCTCATATTCCTGAAAAGGTCAACCATTTATTCTCTTCACCTTCCAAGTGATAGGTGTATGAAAAACAATTTTTGTCTTATAAACACTAAAAAATTGAAAATATCTATTCAGTGGTATATATCTATTGTTCAGAAGCTATTTGATTGGTCATTCCAATAAAATAAGGTGGAAATAACCATTTGAATGACATAAGAAAATGATGTTCCCCCATGTGATTGTTTATAATATCAGCATGATTCATTGCTCGATACAGTTACTTTTTAATTGAAATGATGGTTTTTATTCCATCTTCATTAACATTTAGTTTATCAGGAGGAAAATCATTGCATTTTTCATTTCATACATCCTTATCCGGAGTCCATTGGGTTCCCCACATTTACTACAACATGAAATATTAGCATGAGATACACTTATTATAGAGGGAAACCACATTATTAAGAAAAATAACTTCTATAAATTATAAATTATAACACCATAGTTTTTATCTATGATATATTAGGTTCATATTTTGATATTTATAGTCATGATCTATTTAAATCTTTCATAATGGATCATAAAGAGTTTGTGAATTTTTATATCATATTCCACGATAATGTCAAACCAATTGTGCAGTAATTCCCATTCTCATATATAATTACCTGATCACATCAAGCACGTCAAAATGTTTTTGGGGTTGTTAACCCTATGTACATTTGTTCCAGATCCACATTAACTTTTTTATATTGAAAGGGATCTAATTTCATCGAAACCACTCCCTATATCCCATACCAAAATTCCAAGATATTTTTCTATACTTTAAATCATCTTTAATCTTATCCATAGAGACATACCTTTAAATATCATTAGAAATAACCTTAGAAGCATCACTAATGATTTTTCTTCAAATAATCCAAATGTTGACATAACATTTCGTTTTATACCAATAATAATGAACTAGGAATTTCATAAATTTATATTTCATCTTCCTTGATTAATATTCGATACATTAAAAAAGTACACGCCCAATGACCATAATATTTTAGTGTATTTTGAAAACATTGAACACCATCCTCTAATCAAGGTAATGATCTTCATTATTTCCCAAAAAGATCATCCATTTATGTACTCTTCCAAGGCATACCCTATATAAAACCTTTATTCATAACCTATGAAATGTAAACATAAGAAAGGGTGAGGTCATATTCCTGGTATGTGTCATCTTAAAACATACATATTCATAAAATGAACATATGTGTATTAGAACATGATCATAACATTTTAATAACATAAACTTGATATCAATTATCATAATCATGATTCCTCGATTTTAGATTAGTAGTTCATAATACATGAATCATAATATAATCAATTAACATGATCCATGAGAGTATAACATTGGAATAAGAAATGGAATTTATGGAATACATTAGATAATACAAAATTATTCCCTGAATTCAATTATTATTGGGAAAACATATTAGGGAACTTAACTAGGGCTACACATATTGGTATGTACATACCACCATCACTAGTCACAACCCCTTCTATATAGTGGAATGTGATTACTCTCTAATCCTTCCAAATGGAAAAATTCCCTTAATGTAGTAGGTCCACTCCTCCATCGATCCATTTTTGCCTAATTAGATATTAATCATTACCTAATGTATTGGAGATAAATATAGGTCTCACCCATAAAATAATGAAAATCATATTTATGTGTGACATAATATTTTCTGACCTGACACATGTCAAGGATCGAGCTGTAACTCCCCAAATACCACCTCTATAGTCCATGGGTGGTGACATGTATAGTAGGCATAACTAATTCAGGGTGTAATTTTATTATGAACATGTACACATGAACACATCCAAATAAACGTAAAAGTGTAGTGGGATGGATGAAAGAGGTTAAACACTACTATAATGTAAACCAAGAATTCTTGAACCTATAAACATTGAATAAACCATAAGAGAGTATATTTAAAACTAAAGGGTAAAAATACATTCCAAAACTTGAAATGTTTCCCCTCCTAATAGAAAACTGGATATGTGAAATAGATGGGTGTGGCTAGCTGCTGAATTACATTCCACAAAAACCATATGTGGAACTAGCACTAAGTATCCCTAGGATCCTCTGAAGTCACTTTCACCATGTACCTCATCTAGAAAAGAAAAGAAATGTGTGGGTGAAGCCCATGTAGGGGTGAGTATATACATACCTAGTATAACACACCTAAAGGGTTAAGGGGGAGCAGTAAGAGATACAACTCAATAATAATGTACTATATAGAAGAATGAACCTTAAATGAGTATATATAAACAAAAACAAAGTGTGAATGTAATCTCTTCCAAACACAAGGGGATTAAAATAATGAGCATATGAACTACTCATATTTTCTTCACCACATATATCAAGAGAGAGTATACTCATCCAACCATGAGAAGCTAAACATGGAAAACACATGTCACACCATGCACAACATCACCTCTCCTATAATAAGAATATCCAAATCCTATTTTTGAAACTAGATGAAAATAAGAAATATATAAATTCTTAGTCATATAATCATAAATAATAGATTAAGGGTATTTCCATCTCACATATCATCCCAAGAAGAAGTGTATCCATGAGTTCCAAAAGTAATTCAATCCACAATATCAGCATCCCTCACGTCTACCCTAAAAACACTAGTCTATGGAATTCAATTGCAACACCATGGTACTATCCGCTTTCAGTGACACTGAATTTCCTACAAAATTTTATTTTGTGTCAAAAAATGTATATTAGTTGAGAAAACTACCCCTTCATCATGAATCCAAAGATACATCAAACCACACCTTGTCACTATTCCAAAGTGTCGAGGGGCCATAACTATAGGCAAGGATCCAATTACCTATTATGATAGGAGGGTCATAATCTACTAGTCACTGATGAACTCCCCTTCTCATCTCTGTTTGAGGGTAACACTCAAGAATGGTCATTAGGGAACCCCGTTGCCTATCCATTCTAGAGGGTAAGCCCGATAAGGTCAGTAAGGAACCCCACTACCTCTTCCTTTTAGAGGGTAATCCCAGAACATCAAGGAAATCCACTGCCCAACCCTATTGGAGGTAAAATCAGAAAGAAATCCCAATAATGACACTATCTATCCCTAATGGAGGAAAAATAAGAAATAGATACATACATTCGACGTTCTCTTAGAAGATCTCAAGGAGAACACAACATTTGAGGTGTCCCAGATTGTGTGTGTTCCCACATATTATCCTAGAAGTGTCCTTTATCGAAACATGGTTTCAGTCAATGTAGGTTCAAATGCTGTTTAGGTGGACTATAAGGCATGTCCAACATATCTGAGGACTGGGCCATGATTATTGGCTATTTTCATATACTCAAACCCCATGTATGGGTACTCTAGTAAAATATGTGTGAATTCTCATAGGATATCACCCATTTACTCAATCCATGTTTGTTTACATCTACTAGGACCCCTACAAGTATGGTCCATCCCATGGGTTTTCTAACTGAGGATGGGGTGAACGACTTGTAAGTCCCGACTATAGGTCGTCTAATCCTTATTTTTTAAAATCCATTAACTCCAGAGTAGAAAGGGGATACATTCCAAGTGTTCTTCATTAGACATTCCATGTTGTTGGTTTTCGTCAAAAATACAGATTTCTAGATAAGAATTCAGGATTCAAATCTTGTCAAACTGCTCCATATTTGGTGAAATATAAAGCCAAAAAATGTGCATCTACATGGATATCAGGATTCCAAGATGCCTCTAGTAGGAAAATTGGTCATCATCCCACCCATGGGTTTTATCAGGCTTTCTGAACACACATGCGGTGTCAACCATCAATGATCTATCCTCAATCAATCAAATCAATTATCCTTGTACTGCACACTTACTTGATCTATGATCGATTTTAAAATCTGTTGTTTCTTAACCGATTATCCTGGATTCCATGGGTTTGATCGAACTCATTACCTCTCATAAAGTCAAATAGGGACCGCAAAGATCCACTACTGAATAATGTGAAGACTAATTATAAGAAAATAACAAAATACAAGGTTTTAAACATACCATAACAAGTATTATTTTATGGTGTTAAATAACGAGGGAACCATGGTAAGATGAATTATTAGTAAATAATTTAATTTCAATACTCCAATAAATGAAAAGTGGATTTTAACATATATACCAGAAAAGGGATGGATCTGATAAATAATTTAATATAATAGAATAATATAGAAAAAGATGAAACTATATCAGTTTTGGATTTATCATTGGTGAGGAACTCTCTCACAAAACAATTGGAAAAAGATAATTCATTCATCATTGAACGATTCTCCTTGATCCATAGATTTCTCATTGTTTTTCAAAGGGAGGACGGATAGAGATTTACTAAAATTATACCATGGAATATATTTATAAAAATATCTTTTAGATGAAATGAATTTAATTAATTAATTAATTAATTAGTTATTCCATGTAAACACAGTACCAATGAGTGAGGGGTCTGAATGTCCCACACCGACATATATTATGTCTCACATAGGGTAAAAACCGCATACCATACATAATTATTATATCAAATATTTGATCTGATAAACTATTTAAGTGTTATTTCATTTTAATAATGAAGCTACACATGCCCACTATAAAATATATTTAATATATTTATAAAATTAATTTTGGGAAAGCTGACAATTGGAATCACACACAATCTTAGTGCCTTGATTTGTAAATTTATAAATAAATATTTTAAAGTCGTTCACGTAATGAACTAGAATATATATAATTACCTCCTTTACCCAAAATGAAAAATCTAGGAAAACCACTCATGATACTGAGAAAACACATGGATCTACCCTTCCCATGAACTCACTTACACGATTCCTTACTATCACATCATGTGAACCAAATGGATAATCTATTCAAAAAGGGTCATCTCATGCCGATCCTCGATCACTCATAGATGGTCCTTAAATTTGGTTCCATCATCGATGTGTAGATATCCCAAGTCAATGACATTAATGGGGACATGCATGTATCTCCTCAAATGTGACACTGGAAGATGTAGCACACCAACTCCAACTATGGGGGTAAGGGATTTCATATGAAACCTCACCAACTAGATGTATGATCTTGAACAGACCAATAAACATCAGGAATATCTTTCCTCAAAGTTTAAAACTCTTAAATCTTCATTATGGGGTGACATAAAATAAAATTTGGTCTCCATACTCAGTCTCCAACGATATAAAATTGTAGTCTACAAAATATTTATGTCTTTTCTAGGCCATCCAAATCAATTCTCAAATGGTCTGGACATTCTTCATTATTTACTACACCATCTATGGCTCACCAGATATGTCTCCCCGATATCTATCCCACAAAAGGATTACATTTTGGGGCTCTTGTATAGGGCCTCAAATGGTTTTAATTTGATCGTAGAGTGGTAGCTATCATAGTACACAAACCCAAACAAGGTTAGGTGATCCTCCCTTATACTGCCGAATTCTAACACACAATGAAATATATTATCCTCAAATACTTTCTTAGTATACTTGGTCTTGCCATCATTCTGGGGATAATTGGTTTTACTAATTCACATATAGGACCTGAATTCCTAATGTAGGCCTGTCCACAATCATGATGTAAAATAAACGTCACGATCAGAGAAAATCGTCAATGGTACCATGTGAAGGTGAACGATCTATCGTACATACAACGACCCCAAACTCTCTGATTAACTCTTCAATCTGATCTAGAAGAAGTGAACTAACATTGTGAGTTAGTCAAAAATCACCCAGATAGAATCATGGGCCTTTTCTAAGCATGGAAGATCTTTTTGAAGTCCATGGATATCTCATCCAATTTACACTTCAGGATCTCATGATACTACAACAAACATTCCAGCACATGGTTCTCAACCCCCACCTACTTACAGGTGAGGCAAAGAGATACAATCTCACCTACGCTTCATCTCATGTTGGACCACCAAAAATATCATTGAATAAATTTTTACATCTTCCTCACACATAGATACACATATAGGGGGGATGTGTAGAAATCCTGCATAACCTCCTACCACATCATGTTTGGATCCATTTTCTGCCCCTGGAACATGTTGACCTGATTCCCTCCAAGAGAATATCTATCTCATGATTCTCCTATGGATATCTAATCACACAACACCTCATATTCAATGCATCCTAGGCGGGTCACTCTCATACACTCGGTGAGTAATAGTCTAAACACTATCAGTTAAAGAATTATTTTACCCTCCTCTTCAACTAGGGTTAGTTGTATGGATGTAAATTGATCCAAAATTTTCTACACTATGTGATACTAGGTATTCCTATTAAGGTATTTTGCTAAATTTATTCCCTTACATGGAGAAAAAAATTTGTGGAAGTAATAGTCTTACAGGAACTCCAACAAGTGTAACTATCTCAATTCCATGTCTCTCTATGTGGAGACATACCTATGAATCTGGTGGCTTATGTAAAACAAGAAGTACTCTCCTAGAATATAGTGTCATAACATCCTTAGGGTGATGAATATTATCACCTCCCTAGGTCATGAGTTGTGTACTTCTTCTCATAGGTTATCAATTTTATCAATCCATATTCGATAACTACCTGTCAATGCTTCAACATGAAACCAAGCCCAGCTTCAAAGGCATCAAAATACATTACAAACTCAATGCCTTCCTATGATATTCTCATTAGTAGAGAACTCATCACCCTATATCTCAACACTTCAAAGTACCTCTTACACTTCTCATACTAGATAAATGGCTTCCCTTTTCATGTCAGTCTATTAAAAGGGGTTTTGATCCTAGAGAAGTCTATTGAAAATATCTTTTTGTACACTACGACCAAAAGAAATCTCCACACCTCTGTCACATTATTAGGTGACTCCCAAGCAATAAATTCCTCGATCATTGATGGATCCATGAATAAACCTTGTTCAGGAATAAAATTCCCTTGAAATTTAGAATCTTGTACTCATAAATAGAACATTGAGATCGTCCCATAAAGCTAGTGCTCTAGAATTCAATCAAAAACCATCCGCATGTTATTTGAAAGATCTACCTCTATTATATAGTGAACATGTATTTCATCGATGAAGATGAAAAAAACAAGTCCATTTATGGCTAGAGGATATATTTCATCAAATCCATAAACAAGGTGGGGTATTCTCCACACCAAATGATATCACTAGAAAGTAATAGTGTTTATGGAAAAATCAGAATGATAAAATTCAAATATTAGCCTCACAATCCTTCAATTACTGGTAGCTAGACATGATAACTATCATGGTGAACTCTATCACACATTTCAAAAGATCAAGGAGTTCATAAATCCTTTGAATGGGGTACTAGTTCTATATCATGGAAAAGTTTGGACACAATAATCATTGCGATGTCGTAAGCTATTATCCCCCTTTTTCATGAACTTCATAGGTCCTTACTAGGGGGACACATTGGGTCTAATGATAGCATTCTTAAGAGGGTCCCCCAACTGCAACTTTAACTCCTAGAGCTCAGTAGGTGACATAGGATATTCCGTAAGTAGATATCAGGTCAGTCTCGAGATGCATGCCAATGTGAAACCCTAACTCCAACCTCAGATTTAGTCCTAGAATGTCTTTGGGGAAGACATACATATAATCCTCCTCAATTTAAATAACATAGATTCTTGATGACAATGATACACTAATGGATATAATATCAATAATATGGGTGATGGGATATATAATCTTCATCGTTGAACACAATTTTCAGTCCATGATATCTCTCTAACTAGAAAAGGAGAACCTCATCCTATCATTACATGGGCACCTGACTTGTATGAAGCGACTATCAATTTGGGCTCGTACAATGGAAATCCAATGCGTACACTTTATGGCATCATATGATTTGATAATTATGACCAAACTCTCCCACATGAACTTATATACACTAATAGATATCTCACAATATCGTAAGAAGAAAGATGCATAAGAAGTATTCCATGTATAAACCTCAAGTTGAAGTTGATGTGATAGAACCTCTATTAAGAGCTCAAGCTCTCACACCAATAGTAATGAGATAAATGTATGATTGTCAGCTATGTCAACTGATACAAATGAAATAGTAGAATAAAAATATAGTGTACCTCAAATAATCTAATGCATTGCAAGATCGTAGAAATCCAATGCATGCATCTAATCCGGGGACCGACCACCAACACCCTGAGCCTCACATGGGATGAATATTGGTGGTGGTTGAAGGATATAATAGCATCATACTCCACCTATATATCTTCGTACTATTCTACTAGATATGTCTCATAAGGGACTACCTTTTCCATGCCTTGTAAATCCTTTATCCTGGTGTTGCCTCTGCCGTGGCTATGAATCAACTATCTAACTGTGGTGATCAACATGTCTTATCATGAAGTACCATTCCATGTCACTCCGCCCATCACAAGCATAGAACAGGCCCTCCCTAGGATTCCCTATTACTTTGTTCATCCCCTACTCTGTATGAACACCTCATTGAGCCTGCTCACATAAGGGTATTCTTCACCGATATCTCATCGACTATCACCTACTAGCAAATTCATAAGATTCATCTCTACGAAACACAATGCCATCTCTATCTATGTGCATCTCTCTTAGAGAAATATATCATTATATAGTGTATTCTCCAGAACCCCGATAGATGTGGGCATCTACAAGGGAATTATAATATCATGGATCTCTTAGTAGAGTCCTTGGTCAAACATTCATGCTCGGAACAATCATTACCTGATCATGTCAAGAGATTGTTGTTTAATGTTTGTGAACCTCACCACGTACTAATACATAGTCATACTACCCTAATAAAATTTTATATTATCCAAGATTTGAACTTAGATAAAGAAGGATGGGGTAGTACTCCTCATGTAATTGATAGTGGAAGTCATCCCACAAGAGTGTCATCTCATTGTTCATTTGCGTAACTAGGCACCACCAACATCCTGATGCTCCATGGAAAATACTAGATACCAGTTCCCCCTCATGATTTTTTGGGGATTAAAAAATCCTAAAGAGTTGGAATACTGAATCTAGAAAATCCTATACTTTCTGAGGAATTGTCTTACCGTGAAACCCTAGCTGTCACTAACACAGGAACTCACGAAGTACAATAATATTGTGCGCATACATAGAATTATCTTCTAGAATGATCTCTTACTTGAAAAGTGGAGGTTTTAATTACTATTCACCTAAAAGAAGGAGATCATGAGATGAACCCTGAATAGAGGCCTCATCTATCATTGGGTAATCGTCACAAAATAGATCTTGAATCATTGCTGACTGTCATCGTGGATACTTATTGAAAGTTATCAAGGAGTAACATGATCAGATGATCACATATATATTAATATATCAACAACAATAATGGGATGTTTAAAGAAGAAGGGTATTCAAAGACTCAATCCCATATGATGGATTCTCCATTTTTTTCTGTAACAAATGGCTTTGTTTACTAAGTCTTCAAGTAGGTAGTCAGGGTCCTGGTGAATGGACACATCGACTACCCATACCCTTAGTAGACTACCTAGCCCGAGAATTGTCATCTTGAAACATTGACATTGTTTCTCCAAACCCAAAAAATTATCTCAAAGGGAATTGATTTAACAACATCCAAAGGAGTGAACAAGGTCTGATACAAATCTTTCAAGACCCTACCCATGCTATGTCTTGAGCCATAACTACCCTAATCATGCCTCAATAAGACATCAGGTGGTGACAAACATCGAATCCATACCTAAATTAATGGGTCATTACCTAAGAACATTCACACACACACACACACACAACCAAATCAATGAAAAGGTGTAGAGGGAAGGGAGAAAAATATTCACCACTTCTATAATGTAAACCAAGCATGCATGAAACATTATACAGAAAAAAAGTATGGTAGTGTATATTAAAAATTAAAGGGGAAAATACATGGCCAAATCAGAAATGTGTCCCAACCAGATTGAAAAATGGAAATGTAAAACATATAAGAGAGACCAACCTATTATTCGAAAGTAACTACCATCATACTTGGTCTAAGAACAATGTATCCATGTGTTCCACTATTGTTAAGGATGAAATGTCTTCCATATGAAAAAGACACAACATAAGTTGGATAATCCCATGAAGGGGTGAATATATACATACCTAGTGGAACTTCCAAAAAGGGTGAAGGGGAATTAGTAATAGATTCAACTAATGTGGAAAGAAGTAGATAAAACAATGTACATTAATAGAGTAAAAATCATCCCAATATAATTGTGAAATTAAGCTTTTATGGACACAAGGGGTTAAAAACGGTGAGTAGATGAACTTATCGTTGATCTATACACACCTATAATAAGAGTGTATACTCATTCAACCATGTGAAGATAAATAATAAAAGAAAATATCATACCATACATGTCATTGCCTTTCCTAGAAGAAGAATATCCAAAAATAATGTGTCAATCTAGAAGAAAGAATATACATATATATGCCATGTTAATGAATCCAAAACAGGAGAGTAAGGGGATCTCCATCTCCTAGCTCATCCTAAGAGGTAGTGTAACCAATATTTCCAAAGGGAATTTCATCCATGATTCCCATCATCCAACATGTCTACCCAAAGCACATAATTCTAATTGAATCAATCACCTCACCTTGATACTAACTGCATTGGTTGGTGTTTACTCACCTGTAAGGTTTTAGGTCCTTCTAAAAAAACACGTATCAATGGGAGAAATTATCCATATTCCCAGTGAGTTCAATGATACATAAAACCACACCATGTAAATATACTGAATAGATGAACGACCAAAACTCTAGGTAATGATCTGATTTCCTGGTAATACATGAAGGTATTACTCAGGTAGTTATTGAGGAACAATATTTCTTAGCCCTGTTGGAGGTTAACGCTCGGGAATTGTCATCGGGGAACCCACTAGCTAGCCCTACAAGAGGGTAAGCCTAATAAATTAATCGGGGAATTCTACTAGTCCACCCTACTATAGGCTATGATTGATACTTTGAGGAACTATACTATATAAAACTACTAGATGGAAACTTGGAAATATCTTCAGGGAATGACACCACCTAGCCCTAATGAAGGGTATGCCTCGAATAGTCTTCATGGGAATGAAACTGCATGACCCTACTAGAGGGTATGCACATAATGTTGAGGAAATCCACTACTATTTTGTGGTTTTTTCGGCCTTCAGGCCTCGAAAAACCCAACTACTCCGTATACAATGATGGACAGACCTTCTTTCCAAAGGAAGGTGTTTGCTGGATGGTCTGCACAGTGACACTTAAGAACTCACATTGGTCGAGAGGATGGGAATTCGGGCTCATTGCATCCCTTTGGGGGGAAATTATTTCCAGTTCCGGGACTCTCTTATAGATTTATGAAGTATTCATATGTTCGTGAATATTTGGTTTATACCCAAACATAGTATCCATAGATTCAACCCTGATGGGCAATGTTCAGCTGGATGCAGGGGTTTGGAATCATTTATGAAAGAGGTTTACCATACCTCGTTGGATTAATGACCCCGAAGAGTCAGAACTTGCTTGATGTGGTACTAGGAGTGTCGCGTTGAACCGACATGAAGAACAGTCGGATCGACCAGTTTTTGGGCTTGAACCCCTTGGAGGCTTCCTACGTACCCTGTCTAGGAGACAGGGATCAAAGTCCACAGAGTTCGGATTGATGTCGGGGAACCGACGTGATGGACCGGGTGGTCCGATGGGTGGTGGGATTGACCCTCATGGAGGCTTCCTACATACCCTGTCTTGGAGGTAGGGATAAAATTCCACATAGTTCGGATATACAGTTTAATGTCATGCTGGACGACGGTGGAACTCGATGTGAAGAAACGACCGAGTGGTGGGCCTGAACCTCATGGAGACTTCTTATGTACCATTCTTTGACATAGATCAATGTCCCCATAGTTCTTTTAATGGTCCTTACACTCTAAGGAGGCCCATAAGAGGATGTCATGGTCGATGATTACTCTAAGCCCACATGTTTCATGCTCGGTGTGAGAAATAAGAGGAGAAAGGACCAGACGATCACGTCGCGAAAGGTGTGTCTGTGAGAAGTGTAGTAGGTATTACACATGAGGGCGGCCCATAAGTCGGGGCTTACTCAAAGGTGGATGTCTGTGGAAACAAAGCTCAGTGGGAGAGGGAAAAGGGTGCTCCTGTGACCAACTCCTCTTTTGTAGTGCATGAGGGCTTCTTTTTTATGGTTATTTTACCATCTCTGAGGAACCCTCAATAATTACAGGGGTTGAAAAGGGATTCACGAGCTCAGACTCCACATTACCGTGGGAATGTGCACCCAGGAATGCTTTAGGAGTCTGCTCAAGGGTCAGGGCAACCCCTTCGCCACTACTTACCATGGGTATGTGAACTCAAAATGGCGCACTGATGCACCTGAATGTTACACCACGCGGATCTGGTGTCATTGGTGGAGGGATCGGCTCAGGGCCGATGAATAGGCCAATGAGGGAGTCGCAGAGGACATGGATGGATCGGAAGGATTTTATCTGGCGCGGGGAATGAGAAAACCGATGTATTTGGCGAGCCACCGAGAGGTATGGGTGGTGGCGCCCTTCGTGTTGGGAAGTGCCACATGGATGGAGAGGCCGTCCGCGAACCAGGGTGGTACGCAGAGGGATTGGCGTCCCACGAACCAGGGTGGTTCATGGCTTTGGGTTCGATCCGTGAACCAGGGTGGTTCACGGAGGGTTCAAGGCGGCCAGTAGCGGCCAAGGGTGACATTGTTCGGAGGATCATCATTCGGTGCTTCGCCTGCTTAGGAGAGTGCTACGTGGTGCGACGGATGGGAAAAGTTGCATAAACTCCATGGTCCGCAGGGAATTCATCCACAGAGGGGGTATGGTTCGCGGTTCTCCTTGTTTTTTATTGTTATTTTAGGTTTTCAGTTCACCATGTTATTACACATTTTCCAATTCCTTGTTAATTTGTATATTGGATTTTGTTCGAGGTTGGGAATTTTGCTGTTTCCGAAATCTGAAGCCTTCCTTCAACTGATCTCCTTCCAAATCTTCAATCCCTCCCAATCTGATTCCAGTCCTCTGATCTCCTTTATTTCTCCCCTAGTCTCCTATTATAGAGTGGGGAAAGGGATTAATATGTGGCTACACAGCACCTTTTTTAGAGGAAGATATCCAAATACCTAGTTCACATATGACTTGGTCAATCCGTGATTCATGTTGGGTAGAGAATGCTTCCCCCCCCCTCTCCGCAAATCGAACTCAGGGAGTGCTCTGCAGCTGCAGAGAGTTCCGCCTCTATTCCACGTGCGACAATGGGTGCGGCTTGAACCAGTCGACGTGGTCCGCGGTTGGGGTGATCCATGAAGGTGGACCGGACTGGCACCCATCCTGCCTCCCGACCACAGAGGCTCTTCGCCTCCATTTAGCGAATGACAATGGTTCGTGGAGGGGGTGCTTCGCGGGGCATGTCCATGTTGCATCTTCATGGGACTGATCTGTGGACGGATCCTTCTTGTGTCCCTTCATTGATTATTTTCATTATTTTACCCAATTCCTTTTGGAATTTGGGTAGAATGTCCTTTGCGGATTTTTTAGGACCTTACAAATTCCCTCCATTAGAATGGGGTCTGATCGGAATGAAGAGGAGGCCATTCCGATGAAAACTGGTCCTAAAACTGAGATTGTTTGTGGTAGAAAGGTAGTCCAGGTAGGGGAGCACGCCTATAAATACAGGGATCACTTCATTTGTCCTTTACCGAATTCTTCATGAAACTAGAGCTCCTTCGCCTCTGTGTGTTTGCTCCTCCGTGAAGTGCCTTTTCCGTGAACCGGCAGCGACCTTCGTGAACCATTCCTTCTTCTAGGTTGCCATCATCCACGAACCAACTTCCCAACTACGAACCATTACTCTTAATTAATTACAAATTAAGTGATGAAAGGCTACGGAGGAACTTTCTTCACGGTTTCGATGCCCCATGGACTAAAAATCTCTTAAACATTAAAAGTATCTGAGTCTTCCAAATCACTTAAACTCAGGATTGAAATTACACGGAGCGATTTGGTTCGCGGTTTCCTGGCCAATGCTCCGCGGGCCAGGGTTTCGCGGGCTGATTTCACGAAGGGCTACTTCACGGGATGATGTCATCGCGAACCATCCTCCAAGGCCTCCTTTTGGGCTTTGGTTAAGAAGGATCCTTAGCCATATATCTGGTTATTTTCGTCTAGATTTTTATTCTGGACTAACCGATTGTTGGCTCTCATTGTGCAGGGAGAAAATATGGTTCCCCATCGTTCTTCCTCGAGCCCTGCTGTAGAGCCGCTTCCAACTAGCTCAAAGAGACGTTCATCTATGACTCATAGAGTAGAGGGCGTCAAAGAATACCCTAGTCGGTCCATCATTCCTGATGATGGTGTATTGAAGAACGTGCTCTCTTCTGAGCTTCTGAGTTATCCACTATCAAATCGGCTCCTGATCTATGGCTTCGATCTTCAAGATGACATCCCTATCCCCCCGACATTCTCAAGTCTCCCTTCTCCTTTCTTGGAAGCGTCATCAAAATTCATTCAGGCAAACCATACCTAATTCCTGGAGACAATCTCTAATTCTGGTCCGAAAAAACGCATTTATTCTGAGGGGCTCAGTTTGGACCCAAAGCAATCGGTGCACTCAAGACTTTTCTCAGAAATCTGTCTTTATGGACTACCCTTCTATTATAAACCTCGCTTGAAGGGATCCTGACATAGGGTGGGTTCCCAGGTGGGATCTTCGTTCTGGCGGCCACTTCTCAAATGATTGGGCATGGGCTTTCTGGGTCCATCATCTTTGTCGGGAGTCCCCCAATTCACTGGAAGTAGTCAATCTATACTCCGCGGTGTGGACTTCCCAATTCACTGTTTACCCACCATCTTTGATTCTGCCTGACCTATTCAGCCGCTGCTATTCAAGTACTAAAACATTACACCTTTCCCACAGTGAAGTCAACATTAGTCTGTGGGACATCTACCAGATAAGAGGACTACCGATTACTGGCGAGATGTATGATGAATTTTTTCCCACTCCCGATGCATTGGACGACGTCGAACATGTGCCTTTATTGCCGAAGGAGTTGTTGGTTATGGAAGAGCAGTCATTGGGTCAGGCATTGCGTGCCCGCTCTCTTATTCCCTATAGCACTAGGATAGAGTTATTTCTGAACACCACTGGTCCTACGCCGAAGATTAAGCGTCCTAGGAATCATCCTTCCCAATAGTCACGAACCACTCAAGGTTCTTACTAGGCAGTTCTAGAATCAGGCGACTACCTTTCATGGGGTTACGTGGTGTGCCCTGGTGTGTCTCCTATGCTTCGGTTGGCCGGTCTGTTTTCTATGGTTTTGAGTGGTTGGCTATTTCCTTCATGGGATGTTAACCCAGGTGTCTGGGCTAACACTTTGATGATGGCGGCTGAGTTGGCAGAGGGCTGCCTGGTGAATTTTTTTGTGCCCACTTTGGCCCGTATCTATGAGCTACTGAGCCACATGCAGGTGGGCTGGTCACCCTACAGTCTGAGGGGGCCATTTCAAATTTTTTATGGCTAGGTGGTGGATCATTGTCACTGTTATGAGTATCGTCACAACATGACCATCCGGCTTCCTAGCTTTCGGCCTACCCTACTGGATATATCCATAGTTATCATGAAGTCCCTCAGTTCTAGTGATGTTCTCGAGCATCTAAGAGACTTCTCCTAGTTCATCTTCACTCCTTACACGACCCCATCTGGCGTCTTAGTTGACAACCCCCGGAAGATCCTGGAGGAGTGATCTTACATGATCTCTCTGCGAGACGGATTTCTGTCCGCGCGGATCGACGGTGTTTCTCTGTGAGATCTGTATATCCCGTATATCTTTTCTCGCCAGTTCAGGTGCATTCAAGTCAAAGTTTCCCTTCCCCCTTGTCGGGATCAAGGACAACACTCGGCCATACATCGCTACTGGTGGCTGATGCTATCGCGGGTTGGATCTGATGCAAGCATTCCCCTGCCTGATATGAGTGCGGCTAATGTCCTTTCCATGGAGTATGAAAAAACATGTGTAAAATACTATCCTAATGGGATCCTAGGGAAGGTCATTTGGCAGGTTCCCAAATCAAGTGGTATTGTGGCTACTGCATCCACCACACCTTCCTCATCTGTTTTAAGGGAGGACCGACTAATGGCTCGTAGATCAAAGAGACTAAGAGAAGATTCTGCTCCCAACCCTGTGGTGGATGCAGTTCAGAAAAATTCATCCTTCTTGTGCATGGATAAGGATGACCCTGTTGTTTCGGGTCCCAGTGAGACCATCCCAGAGGTTCCGCCAGTCGATACCGGGCTCAGAAACATGGTATCCAAGCCTGAACTGGGGTTGGAGGCTCAAGACGTTCCAGCTTCAGAATCAACATCTAGTGAGCACACGTTTGCGCGGGCTGCCATGCCAGAATTCATTCTCGCATCGTCCAGCGAGGATACCTAAGATCCTCATACCATGATGGACCATCAAGCAGTGCACAGGTCGTCCTGGCCCCGAATATGTGAAATTGTCACTGAAACCCCTTTATTTGAAATGGAAACTAAAACCGAAGCTCTTTGTCAGCTCTTCCGAGGTTTGAGGTCATGTGGCTTTGATAATCGGCAATTCCATTCTCTTTATTTCTAAGTTTTCATGGCCTGTGAGGAATCTTTCACAAATGAATGCATTCTTGCTCACTTCGATGCCGCTCATTGTGGGGCCCAAACTTTGGAGGAAACCACAAAAAAGCTCCATTATCTGATAGCACGGGAGGCGATCTCCCGAGATCAGGCGACCATCCTACCCTCCAAGTTGCATGAAATCAATGATCATTCCGCGATGCTGAGGGATCAGTTATCGGCTATGACTGGTCATCTTGAAACTAATAGAAAAGAGATCAACGATCTTAAAACAATAGTGGAGCGTACTCTTCCACTGGTGGAGGTTGAAACTAGGGAGATGGTAGTTTTGGAACAGTCCTACAATGACCTTCACTGCACGGTCGCTGATCTGGTGGAGAGAGCGAGTCAGGATCCTTTATAACTACTAGAGCCACTTTTGTATCCTTTGTTTTACTAACCCCTCTTCCCCCATTTTTTTAGCGAGAGACTCCAGCTTGTGGACGTCCTCCATTTTTTTGGAACAAAACACAGTCTATGTCAATCAATTGTTGCTGTGAAATTTGATTGTTACTTAGAATAATTGTTGTGAAAATAACAATTCATGTAATCAGAATTAATCATAACTCCGGAAAGAAAGCTCTAACTTTTCCCTAGACCATGGGATCCAGCGAGCATAGTTTGACTATTACTAGGGTTTTGTAGGAAAACCCCACAAAATTTTTTTATTTTTATTTTAACGCCCTAATTTTTCCTGGGCCCATTTGGTATGGACCCAGCGGGTAAAACCCAGCTTTTTCTTAGGTCGCCCATTTCGGGTTTTCGGCCTAACAGGCTTTGTGCCTCTTTCTTTTGTGAGCGATTTAGAGTCCCGCCGAAAAGACTATCACTATAGATGTTTTAGGTCGAACATTTTTGACCATATATGATGGGACGAGGGCCCCAATGTGGTTCAACTAATTAAAAAACATCTCAATACTCTTCAGACACATGTGGGGGGGAAACATGTTTAAATTTGAGCAACATATAGGGAAAGTCTCAAGGAATGGGAGACATGTCAGCGTACAGAGGTAGGAAGAGCATTGCCTCAGAGAAACATGCCTTTGGTAGACGGTCCAGGGGTAATCAATATGCAGAGCCGCTGAGGGAATGGTATGCATTGTAAAACAAAGGTGTCCTTATTTCAATGATTGTCCATTTATGATGGCCTGGGGACTTCAAGGATGTCTGGTTCATGGAAACCAAACTGGTTTGCTTGGAAAATTATGAAAACCACCAGGGCCGGCTCAGAAGTGGAGAATGACATCTAAAAGGGTTTTGGGAACATCCATACTAATCAAGAGAGTGGTCAGGAGACCACTTCCCTATGAATTTAGCTAGAGTAATGGATGGTTGATGCTTGTCTCATTTTACGGTCATGCAGTTGGGACATTTTTTTAAATGGAAAAAGTTCTCCTGGTTCTCAATAATCTTTTCAAAGACGTTCCACCATATTCAGGTAGCGTTGTAAAAGAGGTTCGTAAACTGTAGCTCAGAGGGTTTCCGAATCCCGGGATAAAAATGAGGGCTCAAAGGCCATGATGCATACAGAGAAAATCATTTCCTAAAGAAATATTTCCTTTGGTAGACGGGCCAGGGGTGAGCAATATGCAGAGCCGCTAAGGGCATGGTATGCATGGTCGTACAACGGTGTCCTTAAGTCAAAGACTATCCACTCCAGATAGCCGAGAAACATCAGGGAAGTTGATATTTGGGTCCACCAGGGGTGTCTTATGAGAGTTCGGATTTTTCTAAGTACATAGTATGGATTATGATGAGAGGGTGCCTGAATACGGGGGAAATATCTCGAATAAACTTCCTGAGAACGTGTGAAGTAATTCATTCTCACGCTGGTATGAGGTGGTCATTCATGTAGGTCTGACCCGTGCACTGAAGCACGGAGAAAAGCCTCTGTTTCTCATTGAACCCATGATGACTATGATCGTGCAGTTTAGAGTCATGTGGAAAGGACGAGATGCATTTTTAAGGGTTTCTATGTATTTTAACATCATGCGGCGAGGACGGGGGTATTTGTTTCATGATCCAGTGAAAACACTGGCGGTTGGAGGCATTTCTCTGGATGGATAATGCTTAGCCTTTGCAATTTTGTGCCAGGTGGCCAAGATATCCTATGCAGTTTAATGTCATGCGGAGAGGACATTGTTGCAAAGGTCACTCTTCATCAGAATGTAACTGGGCATAAATACCTCAACATGCCCGAGACGTGAGGGGGGGGGGGTTAATTTGTGTAAATAATGGATCCAGGGATTCTTGGATTAGGAGAGGTGATATGGGGGATCTGAGGCTGGTAAGCGTACGGAGCTAGGAAGAGCATCGCCGATGAAAGTATTTCCTTTGGTAGATGAGCCAGGGCCTATCAATATGCATAGCCACTAAGGGAATGGTATGCATAGTCGTACAAATGTGTTCAAAAGTCGATAACATTCCATTTCCGATGTCCATGACTGGTTTGAGGATTCGTGATTATCTGGGCCACGAAGTCTGTCATTTGGCCGGAGAATGTTTGGTCATGTCAGGGATATCAGTCACTGGTTGCTTATTGAGTTTCAATGAGCCCCCTATGCTGATATTTGTTTTTGTGCGCGGGGGTGTCCCTTAATTCCATGCATTTTAACATCATGCGGTAAGGAAAAAGTACTCCTATTTTATCGGCCACAGAGCTCAAACTATTGGGCGACTATTGCTGTAGTCACTCGAAGGATAACCGAGTCATCATTTTATGATATACTTTGAACAAGGTGGGTGGTGAAGGTCATAAAGTGAAACTTTGAGCTTTCCCAGATCAGGGGGTATGGTGTGGGGGCTCTGAGGCCGGTAGGTATACGGAGCTAGGAAGAGTATCTCCTGAGGAAATCTTTCCTTTGATGGACGAGCCAAGGGCTATCATTGTGCAGAGCTGTTGAGGACATGGTATGAATAGTCATACAAAGGTTTCCTTAGGTCGATAAATTTCTACTTCCTATGGATTTGAATGATTACGAGAATACATGATTTCTCATAGTCCAGAGTTTGGCACGTGGGGATAATGGTGTCCAGGTATACAAGAAACATCTTCACTGCAATTGTCTGTTGAGTCAAAGTATCCTAGTCTTGGCTTGATGTTTTTTTATGCTGGACAATATGTGAACCACCGGCAGACACACAAGCTAGATAGATACGGGAACCCTAGCAGCACTTGGGCATGGAAAAGGGGAATGAACTTGTAAACCAATTCTCCATAAACTTCTAGATCAGGATGTATGGTATGGGGGCTCTGAGGCTAATAAGCATAATGAGCTAGGAAGAGTATCATCTCTGGAAATCTTGCCATTGGTAGACAAGACAAGGTCCATCATTATGTAGATCCGCTGAGGGAATGGTATTCATAGTCATGAAAAGGTGTCCATGGGTCGATGACTTTCCACTTCCGATAGTCATGAGTGGTTATGAAGATCCATAATTATCTGGGTCGTGGAGTTTGATGTATGGAGAGGATTAATCTCAATGTTCAAGTAGTATTTCCATCTCGTATTTCCATGTGTCTTGGGTGGGTCGTGAAGAAGTCCGTGCAGTTTAACGTCATGCGGTGAAGATTAAGTTCGTGTAGTTTATCATCATGCATTAAAGAAGAAGATATACACCCCATGCAGGTCTGGTCCGTACACGAGAAAAGAAGGAATTTTTAACATCATTGTCTGTGTGGTTTAACATCATGCGATGAGGATGAGAAGAACACCCCATGCCAGTATGGTTTGCACATGGGGGAAGGGCATTTTTTTCTTTTATTCAGGGGGCTGGGCCAGGACTAGGGATCCCGACGTCGCTACGTATCCTACGAGGGCAGGAATGAAGCCGTATGTAGTTCTCTAGAAGAAGTACACCCCGTGCTGGTCTGTTCCATACACGGGGGAAAGAATGCATTTATTTATATTTTATTCATGGTCTGGTCTAGGACTGGGGATCCTAGCATTTATACGTATCCTCCGAGGGCAGGAATCAAGCAATACGTAGTTCTCTGATATCCATGCAGTTTAACATCATGCGGTGAGGACAAGGGGTGTTATTAGATTCCGTGTAGTTTATCATCATGTGGTGTGGACGTGATACTCCTAGTTTAAGGTCATAGATTTTGGACCGTTGGGTGCTCGAAAGTTTAATTTCATGCTGTTCATACGATGAATACACCCCGTGTAGGTCTGGTCCGTACACAGGGGAATGGGCATTTTTGTTTTTCTTTTTGAGGTGGCTGGGCCAGGGTGTAGAAATCTGGCATCACTACATATCCTGCGAGGGCAGGAATCAAGCCTCACGTAGTTCTCTAAAAGGCGATACACCCCATATAGGTCTGGTCTGTACACAGGGGAAGAGGGCATTTTTAAATCATCTTGTCTGCACAGTTTAATGTCATGCGTTGAAGTCAAAATACTCATAGTTTATGGTCATAGAGTTTGGACCATTGGGTTCTTGGAAATTTAACATCATACATCTTGGACGATGAATACACCGCGTGCAGGTCTGGTCCATACATGGGGGAGGTTCACTCATAAATCTTGTTATCCGCACAGTTTAACGTCGTGCGGTAAGGACGAAGTCCATGCAGTTTAACATCATGCGGTGAGGACGTACTCCATGAAGTTTAATGTTATGCGGTGAGGATGGGAATACACTTGGTCTCTATGAGAAATACTTCTTTAGGAATATCCCATTCGTAGGAGCGGTGGTGAATTGCCCATCCATGGAGATCAGAGAATATGCTCCGTTGGAGTAGACCTTGTGTAAAACATATGGTCCCACCCATTTGGGCTCTAGCTTTGGAGGATTCTTGCCAGGTAACATTGGGGTCTGGAGGACCCACACTAATTCTACATCCAAGAAAGACTATAGGCAAACCTTTTTGTTGAAGGCTCATGCGATCTAGTTCTGTTACACTTCCAGGTGGTGCAGAGTGTGCAGCCGCTTTTCATCTAGTTGTTCCAATTCACCTAGCTGCTTTTTGGACTTATAATCATTGGATAATTGATCACAGAAAAAAAAAGGAGTGAGGGAAGTTGGAGTTCAATGGGTAGGACCACCTATGTGTCGTACACCAATGAGTACGGGGTAGATTGAGTAGTGGTGCTGATTGTGGTTCGATAAGCCCAGAATGCATGGAGGAGTTTATTCGGCCATGATTTCTTGTCTTTTTCTAACATTTTCGGGAGGATGTTGGAAAGGGTCTAATTGAAAGCTTTTATCTATCTGTTGGCCACTGCACGGTAGTGGGGTGACTACATAGCCTTGATACCATACTCATGGTATAGATTTTACAATTCAGCAGAGAAAAAATTGGTGTCGTTGTCCATCAATATAGTATGAGGGAGACCAAATATGGTGATGATATTGGTCGTCAGGAAGCTGACAATATTTCTTTCCCCAACTTCCTTGAGGGGTATGGATTCTGCCCATTTGGAAAAGAAGTCGGTTGCTGTGAGGATATACTTTAGTTTTTTGGCCATGGCGGGAGGATATGGTCCCACGACATCCATCCCCCAAACGGAAAATGGCTAGGAGTACTTAGCTTGATTAAGTAACTCCAGGCATTGGTGTATGAAGTTGGTATGAATCTGGAATGGGTGGAATTTTGCGGTAAAATGCTCGTAGTCTTGTTCCACTATGGGCCTGTAGTACTGAAGCCTTAGATCCTGATGGGAAATCTTGGTCCCTGGTTGATGTGCTCCACATGCTCCTGCATGTACTTCAGTCATGACGGTAGGAGTTTCTTCTCCGTAAATGAATATGAGGAGCACTCCATCGAGGACTCATTTTTAGAAGAGATCTTGCTGACCTACGCTGCCATATATGAAAAAATTGATTACCCTTCTCCGTACATTCTTTCGTTCAGCCCTGTCTGATGGATTCTCTCCACGTTGAAGGTAGTTCGTGATGGGGATCATCCAGCTGGTGGCAAGAGCATATGGCTCAGGGACAGGACTGACTTCGTGGATTTCTTCCATATTAGCTTGAACAAATGGAAATACCATTCGACAATGAGAAATGCTGATGACTGTTTCATCTCGGTTTGGGATGGCTAGGGCTATGGCCGCATTGGCTATTGCATCAGCCTGAGATTTCTGGGACCGGGGAATATAAGTCAATGTTGGTTCTGTGCAGAACTCGGCCATTATCCCTTGGACATGTTCAGGCAGGGGGATTAGCTCATCCTTTTTAATAGCATAGTCACCATTGACTTGCATTATGACTAGATCTGAGTCACCTTTTACCATAAGGTGATGTACTTGTTCCTGGAGTGCAAGCTCCAGGCCAGCAATGAGTGCTTGATATTTGGCTTCATTGTTTGTACATCCCTCTGAAAAGAGGAAGGAGTACGATAAAACTTCCTTTTTGGGGACACAAGTTTTATCCCAGGCCCAATTTGTTGAATCTGGGATCCTCCATCCTCTTCCCGGTGGGGTTTCGGGATGCGCCCTCGAAGTACATTTCCTATGCTGGGACCTCCTCTTGAACCGAGAAGATATCTTCAGCAGGTAGCTCGGTGTACGGTGCAATGGTCCATGTCGAAGGGTGATCTTCCAGAAATTATGTTAATGCCTAGACCTTGATGGATTTTTGAGGCACAAACCTGATTCCGAACTATTTTAGGATGACCGCCCATCGAGATAGGAGTCCGGTTAGCATCGAGTGACTGAGGATGTACTTGAGCGGGTTACTCCACGAGATCAAATGGACCTCATGATGCTGGAGATAATGTCGCAGCTTTTGAACTGAAAAGACCAAGGCCAGACAGCTCTTATCGATATTTGAATATTGAGCCTCAATATCAATCATGGTTCTACTGATGTAATAGAAGCTTTTTTCACTACCCACGTCATTATTTTGTGCGAGGAAGGCTCCCATTGACCATTCTAGGGCTGTTACATATAGAATGAGAGGTCTTCCTTCAACTAGGGGCATGAGCACCGGTGGGATTAAGAAGTACTTCTTCAAGCTGTCGAACACCTCTTAGCAGTCATCCATCCATTGGTACATGACCCCCTTCTTCATTAACCTGGTTAAAGGAACACATTTTCCTTCCAGGTTGGCTATGAACTGCCTAATATAGGCTAGGTGTCTCCGGAATCCCCTCACCTCAGTGAGATTTCGGGGATGTGGCAGGCTCAGGATAGCCTTCGTCTTCTCAGGGTCGACTTCTATAGCATCCCAGCCTTTTCGTACATTACTATTACATCATTTTAAAGATAAAAAAATAATATTATTACACATAGAGGATAAAAAGGTATAGTGACTTGGGTAAACTAGGACCATACAAATACAACATCAACCATAAACACTTATTTAATTTATTCTTCACTAGCTTCTTAGTGGCACTTGTACTCTACTTAGTACACATAGCCACCTGAGGAAATACATCTAAAGGGGTGGGCTAGAAGCCTAGTAAGATTATAGATAAGAACAATATAGCATGGGTTGAGCATAATCATAACATAGGCAAAATATCATGAACATGAGAGGGGCATAAATAAAAGACTTGAAATGTGGCAATGCATAAAAATGAAACATCATGTCTTAGTGGTTAACTACCACACATACTTGTGAACTAAGATAGAATCTTGTTCAAACACCATTTCACATTTAATCATGAGATTAATAACTTTACCCAATGCATCGGAGCGCTATATAATTCCGGGTGCACCCATCACATTTAAACATTCATATTGCGCTATATAATTCCGGGCGCACCCGTCACATCATGACATTAACATTTATCAATCATGGCATAATTAACGTGTAACATAAATGAACATAAATAACCCATGAAAGTTAATGAGTTTCATCTCATAAGAACACATTCATAAACATTGGGTTCTCAAAAGGAAGAGGGAACGACATACTTGATACAAGAACCATCAACCTTGAATGAGAGGTAAAACATGAGTTCTTAAGAGAAGAGTTATTTCAGAAAACATTTGGATTGACATAAACAACATTAGAAAACAATTATATCCCATAAAAAGAAATAAAATGATGACAAAAAAGATCTTTAAGGAGTGACCATATCAAAATGGTGTGGAAGAGGTAGAACTCGAAGGATGAAAGTTGGGTTCGAGAATTTCCCCTTACCTTGTACTCAAATACCTCCTTCTCTTTAATGTCCTGTATAATGACATTATAATAATTAATTATAAATTAAAGAACCTTTTATACATTAATAGGGTTCACTATGGTTTCATTATGTCATATTATGTTCCTTTGGATAACTTATAGAGTTTAAAAACATTGTTCGGGGATGTTCCTTTTCATGGTTTTCTTGAGTGGTTCACTTGTATTCTTAAATTGACGTTTGGGTAGATCATGGGTAAACATCCAGAACTGATATTACATGTTATTAATGATATTACATTAGTTTTAATGATTTAATAATTTATTATATTAGATCCATTTGGTTGAATCATTAGATAAGAATTTAATGATGGTTATTTGGGTTAATTTGAGCGGTTTTTGGATCACAACGAACTTGTTTTAACTATTCACTTAGTAATATTTCCATAGGTTATTTACAGAACATAAAATAGAACATAATACATATAAAATATTCTTGTTAAGCCATAAAAAATGGTTTCATGGCCAGATCTGAAGGAAGAAATGGAAGAAGAGAGCATGTCATTTTAGAAGGTGATAAATTAACACCTCATGAACAATGTTCTCTTTAATAGAAGAAAAGGAAGAGGGAAAAGGATTGGGGTGATATAATATCCCATTAGAATAATAAAATTACATGATATGTATAATACTGGAGTTACAAAACAATTTGGATGAATATAGGTGGGGATAGATCAAGAAAGGTACTTGAACTTGAAAGGAAATTAAAGGAGAAGAGGGAGAGAAATTGCCTCTTAAATATTCCACTTGATATCCTCCTTAAGGAAGATAGTCTTGGTCTTTTGATGAGACCAGAAGCATTTTAACGTGGTATAGGGGATATGTAAGGTGTTTGGGTAGAGTTTAGATATGTATTGGAGCTTGAGAGGTGTGAGGAAAAGAGGGAGCGATGGGTGGATTTTATAGTGGAGGGGAGAGGGGTTTCCTTAATATAGAATTCATTACATTATTAATTTCCCCTAACACAAGGAATAGAGAGTCTTGGATGAACAATAATAGTACTTTTATAATTTAATCCCGAAAAAAGTGGTATTACATCATCAGAACATCATCGATGACTCAATTAATACATTATTTAGCATTTATTGTGAATTATCGGATTCTACAATTCATCAAAAAGTCATGTATCTTAGCAAAATAAGAAAAATTTACCCCAACCATTTTACAACATGTAGAATCCAAAAATGAATTCCATTTTTGAAAAATAATTTTCTAAATATAATTAATTTAATATTTATTTAAAATCTTAATTTACTTAAAAAAATAGTTTTTAAGATTACAACTGATTTTATAGTGCTTTCAAAAATTACGTTGGGTCTTATAAAATTATCTAAAAAGTATTATACATTGATTAAATAATTTATGAATACATTTCAGGGAAATAAATATTTTTTGAATTAATTAATTAATTATAAATAACTATTTATGACTTATAAAATACAAATAACGTTTACTAAGTTCAAAATGTAACTTTTTAAGATGTCTAAATTTTATTTTATTATTCATAGGTAGTGTAACACTTATGTTGGATGATTTACTATTAATAAAGGTCATATTACTAATCATAAGCGTATGTTACTATTCCTAAGGGTATGTTACTATTCACCAAAAATTATTTTTGTTTCATTAGACTCCAAAAAACATCTTGAACACAACCGTGTATGTCATATTTTCAAAATTCCAAACATAGGAGTGACAAACATATGATTAAAGGTCACTTATCACTTAATAGATGATTATTTTTTGTTTTCAAGTTATTTTATGACATAAATATAATAAGTTAATTTTCCATTGAAATACTTTAGTCGTTACATTCTTCCCCCCTTATGCAATTTTTCCCCCGAAATTTCACTTTACAAGAAAAGGTGAGGGTACTTCTCCTTCATTGCCTCTTCTGGTTCCCAAGTTTCTTTCTCAAACTTATGCTTCCACCACAACACATTGACAAGATGGGTTGTCTTGTAGCATAGAACCTTATCACTTTGGTCCAGAATCATTACTTACTGCTCCTCATAGGAGAGATAATCTTCCAACTGCACCACCTATGAGTTTAGCACATGTGAGGGGTTTGGTTTTTACTTCCTCAGTAGTGATACATGGAACACATAATTACATCAGCCATATTTGGTGGAATTTCAAGACGATAGGCCATGGCTCTTATTCGGTGAAGGATCTCAAAGTGGCCAATATACCTTGGGCTTAACTTCCCGTTCTTCCTGAATTGCATGACTCTCTTCCATGGAGATATTCAAATGAATACTTTGTCTCCAACGCCGAACACCAAGTCCCTTTGATGGTTGTCAGAAAAGATCTTTTTCCGACATTGTGCATAATTGATGTGTTTCTGGATTACTTGAACCATATTTGTCATCTCTTGAACAAGATCGGGCCCAAGTAGCCTTCATTCTCCAACTTCATCCCAACAGGTTGGAGTTCTACATCGTTTTTCATACAGAGCTTCATATGGAGCCATATGAATACTCGAGTGGAAGCTATTGTTTTATGAGAACTCAACCAATGGTATTTTATGATCCCAACCACCTTTGAATTCAAGAGAGAAGGCTCTTATCATATCATCAAAAGTCTGAATAGTTTTTTCAAACTGGCCATCAATTTGGGGGTGACAGGCCATGGTGAAATTTAATTAATTACTCAAAGAATGTTGAAGGATCCTCCAGAACATTGATGTGACCCTTGGATCATGGTTAGAGACAATTGAGAGTGGAACACCATGCAGTCTCACCACTTCCTTCACATATATCGTTCCAAGTAGTTCATATGAGAGGTATTCCTAAATAGCGAGAAAATGGGCATGTTTTGGTGAGTTGGTCAACCACAACCCATATCGCATTATTTCCCTTTGACATCTCTGGGATACATGTGATAAAGTCGATAGTAACATTTTCCCATTTCTACATGGGTATTGGAAATGGGTGCATCATAAACTTGGACTTTTGTTTCTCAACTTTAACTTGCTGACATACCAAGCACCATGATATATATTCTGCAATCTCCTTCTTCATGTTATCCCACCAGAAGTGTTCTCGGAGATCACAATACATGCTGGTACTCCCAATAAAGATAGATAAAGTTAAGCTATGTGCATTATCCAATAGCTCCTTCTTTATCCTGGGTGATGAAGGCACACTAATCCGCATTCCAAACCGAATCACACTATCATTGTCGATATGGAACTCTTACAGATTCCCTTCATTTACAACATTCACCATCTTTTGTATCTCCAAATCATGACTTTGTTCTTCCTTAATCTTCTCTTGGATGGATTGTTGCATAATCATCTGGTCAAGGTAGGATGTATCCCCTTCCCTTACGATTCCAAAATCCATCCTTTGCATATCCAAATGATATGGTCTTTCTCAATCCGCAGCATGGAAAGAGTAGCAGGTTGTTTTCTGTTTAGAGCATCAGCTACCTTGTTCGCCTTTCCAGGATGATAGTTAATAGAGCAATCATAATATTTGATTAGCTCTAACCGTCTCCTTTGATGCATGTTGATCTCCTTTTGTGGGAATATATACTTTAGGCTCTTGTGGTGGGTGTATATGTTGCACTTCTCACTATAAAGGTAGTGCCGCCAGATTTTCAAGGAAAAAATCACGGCCGCCAACTCTAGATCGTGCGTCAGGTAGTTCTTCTAATGGATCTTCAACAGTCGTGAGGAAAAGGAGATGGTTAGAGCTAATAAAAAACTCATAGTGCCCATACCTTGTATGGAAGGCAGTCTTCTGAATATCATCCTTCTTTAGCTTTACCTGATGATATCCAGAACAAAGATCCACCTTTGTGAAATATTGACCTCCTCTTAACTAGTTGAACACGTCATCAATCCTTGGGTGAGGATAATTGTTATTTATGGTGATATTGTTGAGTTACTGATAGTAGATACGCGACCGCATTATTCAGTCCTTCTTCTTCACAACGAGCACTGGCGCACCCCAAGGTGATGCACTAGGGCGTATGAACCCTTTGTGCAGACACTCTTGCAACTGCTTCTTTAACTCCTGAAATTCAGTAGGAGACATCTTATAGGGGCACTTCGATATAGGATTAGCTCCGGGTATGAGTTCAATTGAGAACTCTACCTCACGATCCGAGGGAATTCAGGGTAACTCTTCAGGAAATACATCGCTGTATTCCCTCACGATGGTCATTTCCTCATGTTTTGAACTTTCCTTTGACTCAACCATTTGGCTAAGGTATGATTCATCATCGGGAATCAACACCCACACCATTGAAGGATTTTTAAAAGGAGATTCATGATCTTCCTTGAATTTGTATAGGATCATGGGATGGTTCGGAATATGAAAAGATATTTCCATTTCCCAACAGTTGATTTGTGCTCTATATAATGAGAGCCAGTCCATTCCCATTATAGCGTCGAATTCCACCAAGAGAAGTATTATGTGATTTGCCGGAAAAATATTCCCTCATATGCCAATTGGAGAAGAGTAAAATACTTGGGTTGCAATTATTTCACCACTTGGTGTTTTTAAAGATATCTCTACTTCAAGATTTCGAGGATCTGATTCTATTGTTCGAGAAAACTTGCAAGATACAAAGGAATTCGTAGAACCAGAATCAAATAAGACGTTTTCCATTCTTGAGTGAATAATAAGTGTACCTTGTATGACTTTATTATCATGCTCCACCTCTGCAGTAGTGATGGCATAATCCTTCCCTAGTTCCTTTGTCTTTGGTGGTTGCTAACGCTGATTACCATCTTGAGCTCGAGGTTAAGTGCACTGGTTTCCATAGTGCACTAGATCCATACAGTTTTAGCATTGAACCATGAGTAGTTCTCTACTATCATCAGCTACATTCTCCTTCCCTTTCATGTCCTTTCGACACTCTTGAGCATGGTTTCCTTCTTTCCCACACTTGAAGCATTTCCCCGTCCATTTGAGGCAGTTCTCATGGTGCAACTTCTGACATTTTTGGCATGTAGGTCATTGATTATTCTTCCCACCTTTATCATTAGATCCACCAGCTTGAAACTCCATATATCATTTCTTATCCCCATATCCATGAGACTATTCTACAAACTCCATCTCCACTTTGAGAGCACACTGAACAACTTCTTCATAACTCCCAATGTCTCGAATTTCAAGATCCTTTCGAAGGTGTGGTTTTAATCCACTAAAGAATCTATCAATTTTGATATCATTGTTGATAACAAAACCCGAAGCATACCTTGCGAGCCTTGTGAAATTCACTTCATATGTTGTGACAGATTCTCCTTATTTTTGTTTGAGCTCTATGAATTCTCTCTCCATCTTCTTGAAAAGAATTCGTGGGAAGTACTTATTAAGAAACATTATCTTAAAGTCGTCCCATTCCATCTCTTCAATTTCCTCCCTTGGCTTGGTGTTCTTAATCAAATCCCACCATTGATCGACCTCTCCATGTAGACGATAAACCGAAAGAGTCACCTTCTCCATCTCAAAATATTGAAGAACAAAAAAGATCTTCTCCATGGAGTTGACCCACTGTTCTGCAACTAGTGGATCAGAATATCCACAAAACGTCGGTGGTCGTTGCCGCATAAAATATTCGATTGCCAGTTGTTCCCTCTTTAGTGAGGGAGGATGTTCCCCATTATTATGGTTATTGTTCATAACCTGAGATAATTGGGTAAGTATTACCATGAAGTTTTGAACTCCACCTCCCAAATCATTGGGGATGTTGTTCGGGCAATCATTGCATTGACCCTCACATGAGTTGTTGGCCTGATTTCTCATGGTTCCAACCATTTTTTAAAATAGAAAAGGATAGAAAAAAACATAAATAAATAAGTCCTGAATAACTTATTCATTTAAACAATTATACCGAAAACATATCATTTGGGATCCCTATGTAAATATTCTTGTGTTCATTTTTGTACTTAGTCTCATGCTAGAGGTGTTCATTAGGGATCACTAATCCTAATTCCCAAATTATCTAAACCTTTCTTTGATACCAACACTAGAATCTCGGCCTTATCATACATTACTATTACACCATTCTGAAGATAAACAAAATAATAGTATTACAAATAGAGGATCCAAAAGTATAGTGTCTTGGGAAAACTAGGACCATACAAATACAACATCAACCATAAAAATTTATTTAATTTCTTCTTCACTAGATTCTTAGTGGCACTTGTCCTCTCTTTAGTACACATATCCAATTGAGTATATACATAAAAAGGGGTGAGATAGAAGCCCAGTAAAAGGATATATAAGAACAATATTGCATGGGGTGATCATAATCATAACATAGGCAAAAGATCATGAACATGAGAGGAGCATAAATAAAAGACTTGAAATGTTGCAATTCATAAAAATGAAACATAATGTCTTAGTGGTTAACTACCACACATACATGTGAACCAATCTAGAATCTTGTTCACACATAATTTCACATTTACTCATGAGATTTATGACTTTACCCAATGCATTGGAGTGCTATATAATTCATGGCGCACCTGTCACAATTAAACATTCATATTGCGCTATATAAATCCAGGCGCACCCGTCACATCATAAAATTATTATTTATCATGCATGAAAAAATGGAAAATAACATAAAGGAACATAAATAACCCATTAAAAGGAATGGGTTTCATCTCATAAGAACACATTCAGAAACTTTGGGTTCCCAAAAGAAAGGGGGAACGACATACTTGATACAAGAACCATCAACCTTGAATGAGAGGTAAAACTTGAGTTATTAAGAGAAGAGTTCTTTCAGAAAACATTTGGATTGACAAAAAATTCATTAGAAAACAAGTATATCCCAGAAAAGGAAAGAAAATGATTAACAAATGATCTTTATGGATTGAACATATCAAAATGGAGTGAAAGAGGTAGAACCCTAAGAATTAAAGTTGGGTTTGTGAATTTCACCTTACCTTGTACTTGAATGCCTCCTTCTCTTTAATGTCCTGTTTAATGACAATATATTAATTAATTAGAAATTACAGAACTTTTTATACATTAATATGGTTCATTATGGTATCATTATATCATATTATGTTCATTTGGATGACTCATAGAGTTTAAAAACTTTGTTTGGGGATGTTCGTTTTCATGGTTTTCTTGAGTGGTTCACTTGTATTCTTAAATTGAAGCTTGGGTAGATCATGGGTAAACATATAGAACTGATATTACATGTTATAAATTATATTATAGTATATTTAATGATTTTATAATGAATTATATTAGATCTATGTGGACAAATCACTAGATAAGAATTTAATGGTGGTTATTTGGGTTAATTTGAGCGGTTTTTTTATCACAATTAAATTGTTTTAACTTTCACATAGTAATATGGCCATAGGTTTATTCCAGAACATAAAATAGAACAAAATAAATATAAAATATTTTTTTTCAAAAATAATGATGGTTTCATGACCAGATCTGATGGTTGAAATGGAAAAAGAGAGCATGTCGTTTTTGAAGGGGATAAATTTACACCTCCTGAACAATGTTCTCGTTATAAAATAAAAGGATGATGGAAAGGGTTTGGGTTCATATAATATCCCATTAGAATCATAAAATTATTTTATATGTATAATAATGGAGTTAAAAATCAATTTGGATGAATATCGGTTGGGAGATATCAAGAAAGGAACTTGAACTTGAAAGGAAATAAAAGGAGAAGAGGGAGATAAATTACCTCTTAAATCTTCTTCTTGAGATCCTCCTTAAAGAAGTTTGTCTTGGTCTTTTGATAATACCAGAAGCATTTTGACGTGGGGGAGGGGATAGGGAAGGTGTTAGGGCAGAGTTTAGGGAAGGCTTGGAGCTTGAGAGGTGTGAGGAAAAGAGGGAGTGAAGGTTGGCTTTTATAGTGGAGGGGAGAGGGGTTTCCTTACTATAAAATTCATTAGTTTATTAATATCCCCTAAGACAAGGAATAGTGTTTATTGGATGACCAATAATAGTAATTTTATAATGTAATCCCAAAAAATGTGGGCTTACATCAGCAGAACATCATCGGTGACTCAATTAATACATTATTTATAATTTATTGTGAATTATCAGATTCAACTATTCATCAAAAATTTAAGTATCTTAGAAAAATCCAAAAAATTTACCCCAACCATTTTTCGACCTGTAGAATTAAAAAATTAATTCCATTTTTGAAAAATAATTCTCTAACTATTATTAATTTAAAATTTTTTAAAATCCTAATTTACAAAAACAAACAGTTTTTAAGATTAAAACTGATTTCATAGTGCATTCAAAAATTACGTAGGGTCCTATAAAATTATCAAAAAACTATTATACAATGATTCAATAATTTATGAATGCATTTCAGGGAAATAAATATTCTTTTAAATTAATTAATATATTATAATTAATTATTTATGACTTATAAAATACAAAAAACGTTTACTAAGGTCAAATTGTCACTTTCTAAGATGTATAAATTTTATTTTATTATTCATAGGTAGTGTAAATCTTATGTTGGAAGATTTAATATTAATACAGGTCATATTACTATTCATAAGCGTATGTTACTATTCATAAGGGTATGTTACTATTCGCAAAAAATTATTTGTGTTTCATTAGACTCCAAAAAACATCTTCAACACAACCTTGTATGTCGGAATTTCAAAATTCCAAACATAGGAGTGACAAACATATGTTTAAAGGTCAAATATCACTTATTGATTTATTATTTTGTGTATTCAAGTTATTTTATGACATAAATATAATAATGTAATTTTCCATTGAAAAACTTTGGGTCGTTACAACTTCGATTCCACGATGTCGTACGACGAAGCCAAGGAATTTCCCTAAGGTAACGCCAAAGGAAAATTTCAAGGGGTTCATCATCAAGCTATGATATCAGAGCTTGTTGAAGATGGTCTCGAGGTCTGATAGGTGATACGAGCACTGTCTGGACTTGACCACTAGGTCATCCACGTAGCATTCAACAAATATCCCCAGGAACGGCTTAAAGATCCGATGAATGGCAGGATGATATGTGGCACCAGCATAATTGAGACCAAAGGGCATGACCCTCTATCAAAATACCCCTTGAGGGGCCCTAAAGATAGTGGGTTCTTCTTCTTCTCGGGCCATCCTGATTTGATTATATCCAGAATAGCCATCCATGAAGGATATAGCCTCATACACGTCCGTTGCATCAATTAACAACTCGTTGATTGGAACTGGAAAGTCATCTTTCAGGATGTCCTGATTGAGATCTCTGAAATCAATGTTGACGCAGATTTTTCCATTCTTTTGCTTAACAGGGACGATATTGGCCAACCAAATGGGGTACTAGACCTCTCGAATGAAGCCTGATTTAATGACAGTATTACCTTCAGCCTCTATCTTGGCAGCATGTGAGGGGTGTGTCCTTCTGGCGGCCTGTTTGTAGCCCTAGTGGTCTTCTGGAAGACCCAGGTGATGCGTCTCTACCTCGGGATCGAGTCCCATCATATCCATGTAATTCCAAGCAAAAACATCCCGATGTTTCTTTAAGAATGAGTTATATAACTCTTATTCCTTTGGAGTCATGGCCGCACTAATGAGAGTGGGCCTTGGGTCTTCCTTGGTACCCAGGTTTATTTCCCTGAGTTCGTCCACAGTAGAGGAGATACCTTCCTCAAATGAGGGAGGTGCATCCCTAAGATCTTCCCCCTCTTCTTCTCCCAAATCCTCACCTTCTTAGTCTGACGAGGAGAGAGCGCCTGACACGAGTTCTTGGATGTCCAGAGGAGAGGTGTCACGGGCGTCCTTTATCGAGCTTTCATCCCCTGATTGAGAGTCAGTAGTCATTCTCACATTGTCACACTCGGCCGTTATGGCTGATGTCATGAGGAAAACTGAGTGCATGCCCGGATTTGAAATCCTACTTTCCCCGTGGTTGATGGGCAGGACATAATCATTGTCAAGCTACGTGTGAGGGTCATCCGGAACCATTTCCAGGCCATTTGGAGCGGGGATCCAGTCGACGCAGTCGACCAAAGGCTTCTTCTTCTTTTTCTCATAGAAGCCAACGTCGATGTAATGTGACTCGAATAGCCCAAAAGGGGCCTTGTCAGCATGAAACATCCCACTTTGTACATTGACGTAGTACTTGATACACTGGTGGTAGGATGAGGGAATGACCATGTGCTTATGGAGCCACGACCTTTCCACCAGGGCATTCAATATTGTGCTTTACCTGACCACCAGGAATTCCGTGTAGGCTACCATGTCACCAAAATGTGTCTTTAGCTTAATCTATCCCATTTTCTTCTACTCACTCTTGTCGTAACCCAACAAATTTGTGGCTGAGGGAATTAGATCTTCCTCACTGTGGCCCAACTTGCGGAGTGTTCGTAGATGAAGGAGGATAACTCCATAGACATTGTCTATAAAGACTATCCAGTTTTCAATACCATTCAGCGTGAAAGACACATATAGTCGTCTGATGAGTCCTTGGATGATGGCGTCTTCATCCTGATCGGAGAAGGAAATCACCGCGTTGCATTCAGCTGGCCCAGTCTCTGTCCGGTAAATTTATGTGGCAGCTACCTCGGCTTGAAACGTTTGAGGTCTGATCAAAGCTTCTATAACCACCTCCCTAGGGTCGGCTGACAAACCCAGGGAATCCTGGATTGACAACATGGCTGGTACTGACGCCAGCTGCCTAAGGATGTCGTATTTTTTCTCCAGTAGTTGACGCTTCTCCGTTGGCGGGAGATTCGTAGGGTGTGCTTTGGGAGCTAGATCATTTGATGATGAGGGGTTGGCCGCAGGAACGGATGTTGATGGTGTTTTTGTGTTTTGAGGACTTGGCCTGGTCAGTCTGTTTTTGCGCACTAGGCGGCCAGACACTTGTTCCTCCACTCGTGGGTATCGTAGAACAACATGTCCAGAGTGGCCGCTTGTGGAGGTGGAGGGAAATTCCCTCTCTTGCTAAGTCTGCTGAAGGGATCTCCTATGGGTTTCCACAATATTAATGTTTTGGTCCTGGGTCCAGCCGTAGGGTTGGTTTTAGCCGTGGTTGCGCCTCCCCTTGTATCCCATGCCTCTGCGATTCCTCCTCTCAGATCCCCGTGTAGGGATCTCGGGTTCGTAACAATACCCTTCGTTAGGGATTGATTCCATAATATGGATGATGTTGATAGAACCAAATATTGGCACTTCATCCTCTGACGGGTCAACATGTTCAGTTGTCTCTAATGGTTCCATATGGTGGGTTGGTGCCTGTGATGCTAAATTCGAGGGAATATAATCTGCCAGGGTCAGGACTTACATCGGTCCCATTGCAGGCTGCTCCTCTTGTCCTTTTTCCTCCTTCGACTCCCCCCAGATGACCGGATCGCAGAGGATTGTGAGGCTATTGTTGTCGGCTCTGCGGCTTTAGGGGATATTGGTGGCAACACCGGTTGCTGTAGTTGAGCTCGGAGTATTCCTTGGGCACAATTGATATTCATATGAGTCATCCAGTTGTCAAATTTCTTCCCTTGTTTGCTAGTTACTTTCTGATATCCCTCCTCTTTGTTGGAGTCGGTGGTAGAGATACATGGCACATGTGCTGAGGGTGGTCCCAGCATGACTTGCCCAGAATATACCATCCCTTGCAGGAGGTCTTTGAAGATGAAGCTTTCTTAGATACTGTGCCCTAGCAGCTGATGGTAGGGGCAGTAATCTGTCCTGTCATCGTAGCCGACTTCTTCAGGTTTCCTTGGCTCCGAGTGGCAGAGCAAGTTGCATTTCATGGCAGCGATGAAGTAGCCGTGGACTTTATCATCACAGAATGAGTATATTTTTTGTCTTCCTTCCTCAAACTGGTTCCGCTTCAGTCCTCTCTGATCCTCCCTTTTAGGCGGAGGTGACCGCTGATATGCAGGGGGCCCTTGACGATTTGGTGGAGGCCTATGCGGTGGAGCGGGCACAGGGGCCGACTTGAGTGTGACAGTGGACACTTCAACTCTAGGGTATCATTCCAAGAGCCTGCAAGGCTATTCAGGACATTGACTTTGTCCACTATAGGGAGTCCTCAATTCTCTGGGCAATGGCCGAGAGATGGCGGATGCCAGTGGTGCACTCCATTGGTATGAGTGGTGTTCGCAGCTCATCTCTAAGATTATCGATGCATATGGCTAGCATCTCATCTTGAGGCATTGGCTTATTTAGAGAATAGGTCAGACCCTTCCATCTGTAAATGAAATCTGAGACCCTCTCGTTCTCCCTCTACTTGAAGTTCATGAGGTCGCTGACCGTTGTTTTAGGCAACGTTGAGCTGAAGTGGAACATGATCTATTGTCGGAGGTCCTCCCAGATCTTTATCGACTGGACTGGAAGACCCGTGTACTAGACGAAGGTGGATCCTTGCAAGGTCCGTACGAAGTATCTGAGTTTCACTACTTATTTTTGTTCTGGAGTTCCCATCATTGGGTCGCAATAGGATGCGTAGTGAATCAAATGCTGCTCTAGATCTCCTGATCCATTGAAGATGGGGAATACATGGCTCCCAAAATTGGGTGGAGGTGGTGTGTTTGTCACCCAATCTGGGTAGGGTTTCCGCTCCAGTTGTATCGGAGTGTGTGGAACTTCCATCGCTTCTAATTGAGTTGTTAGTGCCTCAATGGTGTGGGTGAGTCCCTGGTTTACCTCTTGTTGGGCCCGGTCCTAGGCAGGCGTTGCCCGAGGCATTGCCTGAGGATCCAGATTGGCTGGCACCAAGGGTGCATATTCCATTTGGGATAACCTCGGAGGGTTCAGGAATAATTTCTCTGGTTTCCTTCTAAGGGGAGGGAAATCCTGGCATTCATCATCCACGTTTAGGTAGCTGGATGAATGAGGTGCCTCATTGGGAAGGATCCCCAATCGTGCTTCTTTTGACAGGGAAAGCCTTAGCCTTTGAGGTGCACTTGCTGGGAGTGAATGATGTGGATCTTCTTGGGACACACCTTCAATAATGTGGTTCCTCTGGAGCAGCTCGACATTAAGCTACCTCAATTCTTTCATCTCTTCTCCCTATCGAGCGAACCTCTCTTCAAGCGTGAGTGGCTCGTTTTTATCAAGAGAAGGGGATGGTTTAAGGGTAACTATTCTTTTATTGTTATCCTTTTTGGAAGCTCGCTGGGTAGGTGAAGTTAGGTTAGCTAATGGGGCAGCCATATTTAACGCAGCCCTCTAGTTCCGGGTGTGCATACCAGGGGGTTCGTTGTGAGTCACATCCTGACCGGAATTGTCATCTCCAAATCCGTTTGGATTTGCATTTTCTCCAGTGTCACCCATGTTGTTAGCATCTATGGTGTTGATGAACGCATATTGCGGGGTGGAGGGGACATCATCTTCCAAATAGGAATAGGATCTCCCATGTCTTTTGTTGTACCTCCCTTTCATAACCTGGGACTGCCTTCAGACTTCTTGACGAAGGGTGATGTAGAGAGTTCTTTGATGCAACCTCACGGTGCGCCTTCCTCTTAGAGGGGATGATGATTCAAATAACGGGATAGGACGAGAACCTCTTCTTCTGACCGTCCTCCCTAGACGAGAGAATACTAACTCTCGTGGGGGAGGTTGTTGTTGAGGGGGTAATAATGCCCCCATCTCTAAGGGCTGGTGTTGGCTCCATTCCCTGGACATTGATTCTCTTCCCGGTGTTATGGGTATTACGGGGGGAATTTGTTGTTAAAAATTTCCCAAGCCTGCAGGCTGGGGTTTACCCTGGATTACGGAAGTGGCTGCAGCTATCGCGACCTACCTGATCTCGTGTGCCCCCATACGGGGGTGAACTCTGTTTCGTGCCGAGTTCTTCTGTGAATCAATCCCTTCTGGGGAGACAGAAAGAGATTTCTAATTGGCCTCTCTTAGGTGAGAGGCTTGCTGGATTCTCTCGGTGGCCTGATTTAGTAGTTTTTGAATGGATCATTCCCACTGGGCCTGATGCTTCTGGGACTTACTCAAGGCCATACTCTGTTGGGTGTGTTGCCTTTCCTGAACAGGGGCTTCACTCAATTTTTGTCTTGTCGTGATGACGTTGCAAGACACCATGCCGAACGGGTTCTTTTCGGCAAGGAGTGGAGTGAAATGTAGAGCACTATGTTCCCCCCATCCCCTGATATGGACTCCCGTCAGAGCGTCACCGATGAGGCGGCGTAGCTCTTGTAGTGCATGGAGGCAACCTGCCTCCATATTCCGGTTGCGCCTCTTAGGGTGTTGTTGTCGTGTCGACGAAAGGGCCTCCAGGTTGATGTGATGCATGAGTTCCCCTATCATCTTGATGTGGTTTACATACCCATCATAGGGCAAGAAACTCGATTTCATCCGGTGCAGGGTTGTCCATATATTATGGTGGATTTCGTACATGTATTCATCCAACAACTCTCTTGTTATGTCGAACTAAGAGGTGGTCATGGGCCAAAACATAACTGTTATATCATCATTGGCAAGTCGTTTCCTCAGGTGCAGTATATCAGAATACTCCTCCGCTAGTGACTCCTCTACCTAGTCGGCCCAACTTAGATGCTCGCCGCCAACGTGGTCGGGGGTGATGGGTCCGGTAGGAGCTGAGTCATTATGTGGGCGGTTCCGTGGTGCTTTAGAGGTTGAACGTGGCTCTGGAGCGTCACCTGATCGAAGAAGGGCGTCGCTACCGACAAGCTAGGAATATGACATGCTCGATCCTGTCCTTCTAAGTGCCTCGGCATATGAGGGCCTTTCGGTGGCTGATTTTGCAAAAGGAGGACCATCCTGTTGAAATAATATGTCATCATGGGGAGGACCTCCGCAATGGCGAGGAATACCATTACTGCTTGATGCTTCACTGCATATAGTACTTTTGCATTGCAAACCCTGGGGAGGACCTCCAAGGCGTGTCGCAGCAAGGGGATGAACTTTTGGCTGTGTAGCGTCGTTACAGGGAGGACCTTCGCAAAAACTACCATCATGGTGTGGATGACCATCATGGCTTGACGTTCTACATGCATCCTGGGGAGGACCTTAAGGACACACCACGATAAGGGGAGGACCTTCTTGTTGCTTAGGGCCATTACAGGAAGGACCTTCGCAATGGTGACCATGGTGGCGAGGACTACTTTCATAGCTGTGGCAATGGCGAGAACTACCATTAATGCTGCCGCATGAAGAGTATATATGGGATACATCCTGGGGTGGGCCTACAGAATGTACCGCAACAAAGGGAGGGCCTTCTCATAGCTCAAAGTATCTATGGGGAGGACCACCATTATCAGGGTGGTGAGGACAACCACCATGTCCTGATGTATGGCTGTGTGGACTTCCATTACAGCGTATCACCTGGGGAGGACCTTCAAGGAAGGACACGATAAGGGAAGGGCCTAGTTTTCATAATGAGACGTCACTATGGGGATGGCCTCCGTAGTTTCGACTATGATAGTGAGGACTACCATCAAAATCTGTGGTCCCACTACATGGAGAGTGTTTGCAGCGTATACCCTAGGGAGGACCTTCAGGGCGGACCGCAGCAAGTGGAGGACCTTCTTTCTGCTTAATCTTTTGGTCACGTGGAGGGTTTCAGTGATTCGCATCAAGAGAGAAGCTCTCATGATCGATCGCCATATGCCCGTGAGGGAATCCCCTCGGGTGCTCTAGTGAGGGTCTTTAGAGCTATTGGTAGCGACATTGCGGGGAGGACCTTCGATACTGCTACTGCCACTCACATAATATGGTAATGGTCCGACAGGGTTCCGATCCTTTGACGTGTGCTTAGCGGCATTAGGAACCCCAGCTTTCAGTAGAGCGGATTCATGAACCAACTCTTTATTTTCTGGCTTCCTTCGGCACGTTCGAGGTGCTCTTTTGCGTGCAATGGGGATCGTCTGCTATTGAAAATGACATTCACCTCCTTCGGGTCCATGTCTAATTGGGTCCCGTGATGCTGATGAGATACGCTGACAAACATCTTGGCTTGTAGCAGGGATATATGACTGCTCTAGAGCATCCACCGTGATGGAAGGGTGTCCCCCAGTTGGAACGAGTGAAGATGCTCGATCTGGTTGCTCTTCCATCACAGAATATAGCCGGAAACCCTCCTGGGCAGAATCAGGGATGAAGATCTACTCCAAGGGGTCTATATTGTCTCTTAGATGAGTCACCTAAATTAGGGAGACAGGCTCACGGGACCGAGTCCTTGTTGTTTCCGCTGATGAAATTACATGCTGGAAAGTATGTAAGATATGTTCTGGGATCGATACATGCTCCTCCATCATTTCCAGGATATGTAGAGAGACATCTTTGGCTGGACCGTGTATGAAGTCACATTCCGATATTAGAGTTGGAATATCCTACTCTGGTCCTCCAGTGGTCCATGGGTACTGAAAATTGTCCTGTGTTGAGGAAGGTGAACGAATCTTCCCCTGTACTAGGATACGCCGGTTTATCTCTCCATTCACCACCACATCAGGGTGGCAGACTTTGCTTTTATCTCTAAAGAGCTAGCCCGAAATATACTGATTTCCCACCGTATCGAGTCGGTGGCCTTTTTTGGTGGGGAGACGTTCCCACCTATGAGTTGCTCCCACATCTGCGTGGTGGGTTTTTTGATTGCTGCCATGCCAGGATGGTGGGTGTCAGAAGCATCTTCTAGGAGCTGGTCCTGCAGGCATTGGGTCGCCACCACGTCAAGCTAGTGGGCTTCATGACCTTGGGCATAGAGAATTGCCTGCTGAGTGACTGTCGTTCTGTGTGAGAAACGGGCTTGATAGAGCTTAGCGGGGATGTGTGCCGGCTCGTATGATGCCGCCATGTCTTGGTGGCAGGCTCGGGAGGAGCGAATGGGTGTAGGTGCCTGCTCGTGGTACGTCTCAGTGGATGGGCAGCAGAGCTCCTCCTCCGGGATCAGGGTGATGATTGGTCCTCGATTGTACGTTTTCCGACCTCGTCGGGCAGTCCGAGGGGCCGGAGCTCTGGGAGTGTGGGCCTGAATCCTCAGGGAGACATCATCCTCAGCGCGAGGATGTTGAGTCACGGTGTGGCCGTGATGATGCCTTCCTGTGGGGGCCTTAGAGTAGAACTCTCGTTCGACAGGGATGAATACCTCAAGGTTGACCTCATCCACCTCCCTATGATAAGGGAGGTGCGCATTGTCTCGTTCCGGGGATAGACTCCTAAAAAAGTTGGAGACAGCGACAGGGTCTGTTTGGATCTGTCTTTGTGGCTCTTGCTGGGCAGGTGACTGGAGAATCCTGACGGATTGGAGGGTGTTCAAGGCTGCCTCCACCATTGGGAGAGAACCTTTCACGTGGTACTCTCGGATCAGCGCGTCTGAGACCCATTGTTGAAGATGCTGGGTGGGGGACTGGTCCTCTGAAGTTGAGGAAGTCTCATCCATGCGTCATTGGGAGCACGCACTTGTGAGTTCCATTGCGATGTTATTGGATCAAAGCGAGTTTTGAAAGTACTTGTAAAAAAAGTTTTAACAAATACACACTGCAAAACCGTCAAAGCAGCATCTCATAATCCCATGCGTATTTAATGACCTTGCTTGGACCTCCATGTGAGTAAAAGGTGGTACAAGGAGGGATTAGGTTAAATTCATCATGTTTGGTTAAATATTCATGTCGGGTTCACTGTTTTTGGTTTCATGTTTTTTTCCAGCCATCGGGCCTCGAAAAACCCAATGGCTCCATATTCGATGATGGATGGACCTGCATTCTAAAGGAAGGCATTCACCAGATGGTCTGGCCAGTGACACATAAGAACTCATATTGGTCGAGAGGATGGGATGTCGGGCTCATCATACCCTTTTTGGGGGAAATTATTTCCTGTTTCGAGACTCTCTTATATATTTAAGATGTATTAATATGTTCGTGAATCCTTGGTTTATACCCAGACTTTGAATCCATGGATTGAACCCTTGTGGTCAATGGTCAACTGTATGCAGGGGTTCAGAATCATTTATGCCCGACGTTAAACATCCCTCATAGGATTAATGACCCCAAAGTGTCGGAACTTGCTTGATGTGTTTCTAGGAGTGGCGCGGTAAACCGATGTGAAGAACAGTCGGATCGACTAGTTTTTGGTCTTCAACCTCCTGGAGGCTTCCTACGTACCCTGTCTAGGAGACATGGATCAAAGTCCATGTATTTCGGATTGAAGTCGGGGAACCGACGTGATGGATCGTGTGGTCCGATGGGTGGTGGGATTGAACCTCATGGAGGCTTCCTACGTACCATGTCTTGGAGGTAGGGATCAAATTCCACATAGTTCGGATATATATTTTAATTTCATGCTAGACAAGGGTGGAACTCAATGTGAAGAAACGAATGAGTGGTGGGCATGAACCTCATGGAGGCTTCCTATGTACCATGCAGTGACATGGATCAATGTCTTTGTAGTTCGCTTAATGGGGCTTGCATTTTGAGGAAGCCCATAAGAGGATGTCATGGTTGATGATTACTCTAAGCCCATGTGAGTCATGCTCATTGTGAGAAACAAGTGGCATCCAGGACCAGACGATCATGTCGCAAAAGGTGAATCCATGAGAAGTGGAGTGGTGATTACGCATGAGGGCGGCCCATAAGTCAGGGGTTACTCCTAGGTGGATGCCTATGGAAACAAAGATCAGCGAGAGAGGGAAAGGGGTGCTCATGTGCCCATGTTTTCTTATTCAGTGCATGAGGGATTCATTCTGATGGTTATTTTACCATCTCTGAGGAACCCTCAACAAGCGGAGGGGCGGAAAGGGGATTACCGAGCTTAGACTCTACATTACCATGGTAATGTGGACCCAGGAATGATTCAAGTTTCTTCTCAAGGGTTGGGGAAACCCCTTCGCCTCTACTTACTATGGGTATGTGAAGTCAAAATGGTGCGCTGATGCACCTGAATGTTACACCACATGGATCTGGTGGCTCTGGAGGAGGCCTCGGCTCGGTGCCGATGAAAAGGCCCATGAGGGAGTCGTGGAGGGCTTGGCTGTATTGGAAGGATTTTATCTGGATCAGGGAATGAGAACACTGAAGTATTTGGTGATCTACTGAGAGGTATGGGAGGTGGCGCCCTTTGTTTGGGGAAGTGCCACGCAGCTGGAGAGGCCATCCATGAACTAGGGTGGTTCGCGGAGGGTTCCAGGCGGGCAGCGGCGTCCAAGGGAGATGTCGGTCGGGGGCTCGTCGGTCAGAGCTTTGCCCGTGTAGCAAAGTGCTACACAGTGCGACGGCTGGGAAAAGAGGCATAAACTCCATGGTATGCGGGGAAGTCATCAACGGAGGGGGTATAGTTCATGGTTCTCCTTTTTTTTTGTTATTTTTGGTTCATGGTCCACCAAGTTATTATGTGTTTTCCATTTCCTTGTTAATTCGGTTACCTACTCTGGTTCGCGGGTGGGAATTTCGCTGTTTACGAAATCCAAAGCCTTCCTTCAACTGATCTCCGTCCGAATCTCCAATCCTTACGAATCCGATTCCAGTTCTCTGAACTCCTTTCTATCCCCCTAGTCTCTTTTAATAGAGTGGGGAAAGGGATGTATCTGTGGCTATGTGGCACCTTTTGGAGAGGCCCATAACCACATACCCGGTTCACAGCTAGCTTGGTCAATCCACGATTCGTGGTGGGTACTGAACTATTCCCCCAATCTCCACGAATCGAACTCAGGAAGAGCTCCGCGGCTGCGGAGAGTTCCGCCTCTATTCTGCAAATGACAGTGGGTGTGGCTTGAATCGGTCGACGCAACCGCTGTTGGGGTGATCCATGACGGCGGACCGGACTGGCGCCCATCCTACCTCACGATAACGGAAGCTCTTCGCCTCCATTTCGCGAATGAAAATGGTTCGCGGGGCCTGGACATGTTGTGTCTTCATGGGACAGTTCCGTGGACCGGTCCTGTTTGTGTCCCTTCTTTGATTTTTTTTATTTTTTTCCCCAATTCCCTAGGTATTTTGGGCAGAATCTCCTATGTGGATTTTTCAGGACTCTACAACTACCTAGTCCTACTTGAAGGTAACTCAGAATGATTTGGTGATCCTTCACAATCTCTGTTGTAATTGGGAATCACCTAGCCAAGTACCATCACTATAAAATTTCATATATTATCTCAAAATCAGATACTAAGGGAACCATCACGTTCTATATGAATAAAATATAAGTATAGGCTACTATCCAGAAAAAATCTAAGTGAAAACAAAGGAGATATGATCATTCAATTTTTACTCAGAAGAGATCATGGAGAACACAACATGTGAGGGGGAAAATAGGCGTGTATCCCCACTTCAAAACCTAGATGTGTCCTTGGTCAGTACATGGGTTCCCATCTATGTATGGGTATATGTAATGTAGGTGGACAACATGGTATGTCAAATCTATCCAGGGACTAGGCCGTGACTATTGGCTATGCCTGAGTACTCAGACCCATTGTTTGTGTACTCTATCAAATGAAATGTTGATTCTCAAGGAATGATGCTCGTGTACTCATGCCATGTTGGTGTACTTCAACATAGACCCCCACCCGTGTGGTCTGTCACATGGTTTTTCCAACTAGGGAAGGGGTACATGGAATGTATGTGAGGACCGCATGCTGTTTCATTCTTCGTTTTTCTAAACACTAGCCACCACAACAGAATGGGGATACACACTGTGTGTTCTTCGTTGGACACATTGTGTAGTCAATTTTTTTCCAGAGTCCATATTTTCATATATGTGTTATTTATTTGAATATAGTCAATCCTCATAATATATGGAATTATCTATGTTTGAAGAAATGTCTATTTACCCAAAAATTAGGATTTCGGTCCACCACTCATCAGTAAATCGATCACCTTCACAGGTAGGGGTTTCATCTGGGATTCCGCACTAACCCTTGTATTCCACCATCAACGATCCATACTCAAACTATAAAATCGATCATCCTCTTGTTACAATATTCCTAGATCTAAGATTGATTAAAAATTCCAATGTTTCTTGACTAATTCATCGCAAATACAATGGTTTGATCAAACTCAGTACCACCTGGAAAGTTGAACCAAGACCGAAAGGATCTATCTAGTGAATAACGTGATGAATCATTGTGATAAAATTAACAAGAACAATGTTTTAAAAATCCCCAACCAAGAGTTCATAGACAACGATCACAAAAAGGGAACCGAGGTTAAAAGAATTAATAACAAATAATAAAATTTCATTACTCGGACACATGGAAAGTATGAAATTAGAGAAGATCCCGAAAAATTACTGGATCTTTCAAACATTTTAATCTAAGTGTGTAAAAAAATATGTGTCCTACCTCTACATTAGATCAATCATTTTTGAAGAATGTTATCATGCAACAATTTTAAGAAGATGATGAATTCATTGGACTTCAATTCACCTTGATCAAGATATTTTTCCTCAATTTTCGAAGAGAGATGGGATAAATATTCTACAGTGGTGGGAGAATTATGAGCCAACCCTAAAGAATTATCCAAGTTGTATATTTATAATAATATCTTCTAGGATAAATTAAGTTGATTAGTTACATAATTAATTAATTAAATTATTCACACCACCAATGAGAAAGGGGTCCGATTGTCTTGTGCCAACTCATTTTATATCGCACATAGCATAAACATTTCATTCTAGATGTCACCATCATCTCAAATTTTATATCTACTCAAAATTTTAAGAGTTATCATGTTTTATTGTTAATATATTCTCATGCAATATAAAATATATTTAATATTTTTATAAAAATAATTCTTGGAACCCTATGCCTTAGAATTTCACGCCACCTCAATTCCTATATATATAAATATATAAATAAATATTTCAATGTCTTATAAAGAAAAAACCAAGTCTCTACATTAAATTATAAACATCCCTCAATAATAACCCATGAAATTAAATTGGAATAATAAAAAATCCCATATTATAACCTATAGATGAGAGAAAGGTTTCATAGTAATTAATTTAAATCATGACCTATGAAAAGAGGAGGGTTTCTTAATTATATAACCAATGAATGAGAAACAAGTTATATAAACATCATAACATCAAAACATAAACCATTTAGAACAAGAATATTAATAGTACCCTTAGATCATATCCCCAATAAGGAATGAGTAACATCATTGAATTACATATTAGAAGGAAAAGTGTTTTGAAGGATAACTTGGAACATTTCTTAATTAAGATAACCTTTATTTTAAAAAAATTCATAAAACATTTTCAAAATCCTTTTTATTGAAACTAAAATTTGGATTCATATAAAGAATTATTTGAAAATTATTTTAATGCTTTTCATCAGTAAAAAGTTGTTTCCCATTTTTTTAAAATATATAACTTATTGAAATAATTTTTTTTGAAAATTACATTTAAAATATATAGAGGATTCATTTAAAATCATTTATATCATTTTTTAAACATATCAAATTTTCAATATTACATTCCATGAAAATAAATTTAAATTAATTTTTAAAAAAAATTAGTTCAGGAAAAAATTTATATTGAAAATATTTTTTAAATTGTCAAAATTAATCATCACACAAATTTAGAGGCTGCGATGGTAGATAATTCATTAAATCACTTATAAGTAACTATTAATATTACATTCACCATGCCTATATGATTAAAAATAAACTTTATTAGAAAATTAAAAAAAAATCATTTTAAAACCATATTTTGAAATTAAAAAACATGGGTAGAAATTTATTTTTAAAAATAATATGATTCTTTCAGAAAAAATTTGAAAATAGTTTTAGAAAAAACTATTTTAGAAGAAAATAGATTTCTGACCGAATAGAGTGATAAAGTTGGATTTTATTAAAAAACATTCTCAACTACAGTGCATAGAAAATAAGGGAAAATGTTACCATTACATGAAGATATCATGAATAAAGAGAGCAGAATAAAATTAATTATAATTATTGAGATATTGATCATATAATTTCATCAATGGAATCATAATCATAAATAATCCTATTAAAATATGAGATTGTTCAAATAAACTCTTACCACATTGATAATATTGAATCGTATTACTCATCAAATAATATCATTAAATGAATCTTATAATCTCATTAAAATAACTATATTTATTATATATCATTTAAAATTAAATTATATACACCATATAAAATAATATATGTGTATAATATAACATGTGTGTCATGGAAGGAAAATTGTGATCAAATTCTCTAATATATTTGTTAACATTGAAAGTGTATACTCAATATAGAGATATCTTAAAATGTATGTGAAAATAAAAAAATATTAAGATGGATAATCATAATTTCATTCATGGGTAGTATATACACAACCTAGTATAAGAAGGTGGTGAATATATCATGTGTCTTAAAAAAGAGAATAGTGAGACACAAATCCTTCATCTTAAGTATTGATTTCCATAGTACTCATTAAAACATCTTGTATTATAAATATAATTTTATTATAAATATATCAAATTAATATTTTCATAGATATCCTTTCTTATATTATTCAATTATGAGAAAATTTTAACAATTTATTAACAATTCCTTGTTAAAGTTCTGTTTCAGGTAATAATTTCTTTGTTTTTCATACATGCTTGGATATGTTATTCTAATTCCTCCAACATGGATCATTATTTCATCATCTATATAATTAAAATAATGATATTAATATAATTTATAATAATTATATATGTAATTAAAATAGTATATAATTTATAGGAATAGGAAATATAATATACTATTCATAATGACAAAAGGTCGTATGTATGGATGAACGATGTTTCCATTCTGTTGTTATATTGAAAGAACGAAATGAAAATGATATATATATATATATATTATAATTATATTATAATTTATATTATATATATATATATATCATATTTTTATTAAACCCACAATTCATACATTCTATGTAAAGATTGAATGAATAACATCTCTTCGTGAGGTGGTAGTCCGCCATATACACGAATGATGTTATCATATTCCAAAAAAATGGAAATCATGAATACATGTTTTATGTTATATTTAATGAATAATATAAACTTCATAAATATCATAAATATCATATATATGCATAAGGTACATCATTATGTCCATCCATTAAAGGGTGTAGTGGAATAACGAACGACATTATTTTTTGAAGCGGTAGTCTGTCGTAGACATAATTAATTATTTAACAGATCATTTTATGGTAGTGTGTGTGATTCCATAGTGTCATGTATCCTTAAATCCAAATCATTTCACATTATTAACTTCTTCCATTCCCCTGAAATCATGGTCCTGGTGGCATTTTTCTCTAAAATTATCAGAAAATCCCATTCCTAAAAATAAAGATTCCACGATTTTACATGAAAAAACTATTTATAGTTGGATATTATACTCTTACCTTATTCCCTTTTTCCTAATTAAATTTTCCAAATTTCACAGTAATGTTTTCATATCATTCATCCCTTTGAATCCATACTGATAGGAAAACTCTTTTTGAATCTTGATGACAAATGATACTATATCCTCATATGATGACAATGTTGGGGAGACCAGTTCCCTTCATTAAATTGACTAAAGACCATATGTAAAATGGGTAATCATTCTCATTGAATTATGTATGTATTTTACACCATTCCTAAATAACCATGTAATGTTGAATTTATACTATGAAAAATGTTAATCCTCTTTCTATCTTAGAATATATAATTTTCCCTACACACCCTACCATTGTTTGTGAGGGTGGTATTTTTCAAATAAAATTCAGGAAAATCATTACATTTAAAATTTTAAATTTTTTCCTCCACTGTGTTCTGAATTAATTACCACCATTGTTCCACATCCCTTGATAGATGACAAAATCCAAAGATAACCTTCTCACTTACATTACGTCCCAATGTTTGAAATATCATTTTTATTAAACATGTTCATTTCTCAGGTAAAATTTTGTTTTTTCCTATTATGTGATAGAGGTTATTATCATAGGAAGCATTATAACATTGTTACACCTCATTTTGGATTGATCTACTCCTTTTTAGTGAGTTTATTGGTCATAAACTGAGTTAGTTGTCCCATTATATTCACAATTTTTTCAGTTTCATTTGTTTATCCAGAACTGAAATCATTATCTTACAAAGGATGTAAATCCCTACTAGTAATAACTATGTTATTAAAGTTTCCATTCCATTCAATATTCACTATTCTTAAAAAATATTATATAAATAATTAGATGTTGAAATTTTAAAATTACGGAAACACTTAAAAAATTATTTATAACTAATCTCAAAATAATAAACTTGGATATAATTGGAATATTCCCAAAGTTAGTTATTAGGTTATATTTTCCTAATATATTTTTTTAATAAATCTAAATACCAAATATTCTATTAAAATTCCACTAATACCACCTATAAATATCCAGACACTGGTAGCCTAGAGACGGTGCCTTACTTTATTACATTGGAAGTAAGTAAAAGTGATCACATCCCAAAGGATTATATATTTTCCTATATTTATAAAACTATATATAAACATATGTAATAAATTACAATATTAAATGGAATAAAAAATTTAAATCCATTGGGAACACCCATATTCTCCTAGAATATCCATGAACGTCAATCATAATAAACATCTTGGGATCCTGGGGAAAAATAAAAACCAAGAAAGGGGTAAGCTCTGATACTCAGTAGGGTTTATAATATCATAGAATCTATCATAAATAAATAGAAATAATCACGACGGGTGAATAAATGAATAAAAGCTACACTGAAACATAATTTTGAGCATAATATAGAAGGAATAAAAGAAGATCAAATAATAAAATATAAATAATCACTTTAGAATGAAGAAAAACTCTCAATATTATACTTGTTGAATAATCAAATGGATTATAAATATCTATTGTCACAATTATAGAATACATATTCTGGGACATCATAATCATACCGTCAATTATTCGTCCACGACACTATAAATAATCGGGTACGACATCACCCTATACCCAAACTTGTTTGTCTCATGAGACCCACCAAAACATCAGGGGGCATTATAAAGCCCCAACCATCACATACTAAGTCATATTAATTAATCATGTGAATTGTGTGAAACATAATAAATATATAATTTCATATTTAATCTATAATATGAAATAATTTACCCTAATAAATAAACATAATCATAATCCATGTAGTATAATATGGCCAATGGTATCGAAATAGCCCATCCATTGGAAAATTGACCATAACAAATAAAATAAAATATGGTTGATGGTATCATAAGGGATAAAAACTCTTATGAATAATATCAAACAATGGTTTTTTACATAGATTGAAATACTCTAAAAAATCATTCATATATTCGTGATAGAAATACCACTATAAATTGAAATAATTTATTATCAATGATGAACAATTATATAAGAAGAAATTTTGTTTTAAAATATCATTGTAAAAATTTAAAGGATTTATAAATAAATTAAGGCCATATGAATACATGAAATTCCACACATATTGTATAAGTATCCTTTTAAATTTTGAAAAAGGTCATTTAATATATTATTTTACAAAAAATGTGTGATCATTAGACAAAGTAATAGATTTTTTTATAATCTATAAATTAGAATAAATCAATTGTAATTAAAATATATTATAATAAAAATTAGTTTAACACCTAATAATATCGTGAAATAATATATGGTGTTAAATTTTAAACCAAAGAATAGAAATTGGATTAAGAATTCCCATACCACTCTACAATTTATTGAACCACATGCCCCATAAAAATAATTATCCTAAAATGAAACATTCAATGCCATGAATATATAAATATTAATGATATAATATATTAAAGGGATGTATGTAAAAACACAAGAGAAATATGTTCTGAATATGGAATATATCTCACAGAAGTAATAGTGAAATGAGAAACTTTTAACTTATGTTCAAAAGCATTCTGCACATATACCTAATATCCTGAATCATCCAATTATATTAATTAATTAATTAATTTATAACCAATTAGAAATTTATTTAATTTATTATAATGCTATTAATATCAATTATAGACACTTCAATGACTTTTTTTTTAATTTTTTAGTTCATGGGGAATTGGTTTCAATGTTTTATGGTCAGTTCACTTCAGTATAAATTTTCAAGTTCTTTATACATGAAAATAACATATCTAGAAGTGAAATTATTTATTATTAATGAACTTAAATATTTTTAAATGGTATATTATTATTTTTTTATATGTTATTAGGATTGTTCATTAGATAAAATGTTGATCAAAATGTCATAATTTATTTTGGCGGTTTTTATGACCATCACAACCTTATGACATTTTATTTAATATTATGATTATATATTGATTCAAAAACATTATATAACTAATAATATTTATACAATAATCTTATATAAACATATTAATGGATTTATTAATAACCTCTAAGGCATTTATAAAATTTAAAAACCCTCCATCCTTGATGGTGGTGAATCAACACATCTTGTACAATGTTTTCATTTTTTAAAATCAAATTAGAGAAAAGGGGATTTGATGATTTATAATCCATAAGAAAAAAAAATCTTATATATTTATCATACTATTGTTACCATTCCACATTGTATATAGGATACAAGGAGATGATATGAAAATAAATCAAATGATATTCTAGGAGGGTTTTACCAATTGAATATCATCTCCTTAGAAACCTCCTTAAGAAAATTATATTCTGTGTTTTGGTAATAATAGAAGGTTTGGGACGTGGGGAAGACGATTGGGAAGGTAATTATGTATAATTATGAATACATTCAAGGATTATATGTATTTAGGATAAGGGGTGGTGAGGGTGGTATCTATAGGGGAAGATACGGGTGTGTTTTATTATATAATTCATTTATTTATTCTTTTGGCTCAAGACTATCAATACTATTTATTCGTGTGACTATATACAGTAACTAGTACATTTGATTTCTAAATAATGATTTATTACATCATTAATGAATAAAAACATCATTTAATTAATTAAAAATTATAAATCCCATAAATTATAATATTTTTGTATTCGTAAAAAACATTTATTTTAGAAAAATTACAAAATATCATCATAACAATTTTTCGAAATGAAAATTAAAAAAATGGACTACATTTTATGAATATAATTTTTTATATATGAAAATTTAATTTTTTTTTTAATATTATCATTTATTTAAAAATAACCAATTTAATATTATTATTGATTTTAGGAAACATTTAAAAACTATGTTTGGTGTCATAAAATTACCTTATAATTATAACAAAATGAAATATTAACAAATGAATCAATTTATTGAAAACAATATGTTAAATCATTATAGAAAATATAAATATTCATATAAACATTTCTGTTTCACAAAAATAAAAACAATTAATTTTACACTATTAAATCATTTATTTACTTATTCAATGATAAAAATAGATAATATTTTCATTTTTGAGGTTCCTAAATTTTATTCATACATTCATAGTTGAGGTTATTATTTTACTGTCTAGATTATTATTACTAAGAGTCATATTAATATTAAATAGTATATCATTTATCCTTTATGATCGGTGTTGCGTGTAACATAAGTTATCAAATAAATTTATTTTATTTAAAAAGATTCATCACATAAAATACCTGGCAGATAAAATTTATTTAAATATATTTTTCATTATTATACTATCATTGATAAAACAAAATAGGTTAATATGAAATGTAATTTCCTAACTCTAAATAAAATTTCCTCTGAGTGGAGGGAACTAATACACACAAAAATCACTTTAAATTTATCCTTCATGGGAGGTAATTAAATTTATTCATGAGAAAATCATATAAAAATCAACTTGGAATATATTAATCATTATAATAGAATATTTCATTTAAAATTGAATATTTTTTATTGATTTAAATGTCTTATAAAACTTCTCTGATATACTAAAGTTCCTAGAATAAAATTCCAATGAGGAATCTTCAACTATTAAAGGAAGGGTATATTATTTTTAAATAAAGGCATCCATTTCTGGAGTAATTCTTGTATAGGTATTCCACTATATTTTTCATCATGGATTTTATTTGTGCTGATCATCTTGGTCATACCATGTATTAGGGAATTAACATGGAAAATTCATAGGTTTTCTACCCATAAAACCGTAATTTATTAATGGTTCCTTAGAATAAACTTTTGTTATTTAAATTGTTTTATCCAAACTCTTCATTTTATGTCGATAGTTTAATTTTCAATGACCGACTTTTGTAGAATTAAATTATAATCCAATCACCTTGAGGTAATTCCCATTGTTCTTATTTCCATATTTTTGGAATATATGATGTTGAACATTCATTCCTCCGTTATCTTTATCAGTTTATCATTCCTAATACTATACCCTCTTCTTCGTGGGTGTGTTTTGGACTTCAACTATGATCACATTCTTGACCATATTTATTGAATACTATTGTTAAATTATCACATTGTTTTTGACAACATATTAAATTTTGGTGATTTTTTCATTGATGTAATGTGTTCATTGGACTATACACTCATGGTATCTTATAGTTCTAGACACTTATAAAACTAAATTTTTTACATGAGTGAAAAAAAACAAACAATACTCAGTAATTATAAAAAAAATGTAATTCCACACAATTTTTTTTATTTTATGTGATCACATTGTCCTATATTTTATTGGTTTCAAACTACATCAATCAAAGTCTAACCTAGGTTTCTTACATTGAAATATTTTACACCTATAAACCAAATACCCCAAGGTAACAAGAAAATAAACCCTTCATTGTGATACTTAAAGATAATACGATCAATCCATATATATATTATATGAATTATTTTTCCTGGAGTGTTATATTTTTCTACCTCAATGTAATTTATATCGATGGACAACTCCATGATAAACCAATGATTTTTTGGGTGATTATAAAGAGGTGTATATGTGCTATAGCTGCATCCATTTTCAGTATCGATAAGGGGATTTTTGGCTAGAAAATTCATTTAATTTTTTTAATATTTTATTATATAAACCTATACCTATAGTCAACTCTAGTGTTTTCAAAAAGGTTCACTGACTATAAGTATAAAAGAAACTAACATAATCTTATAAAATGACTAAAACATTCCCCAATACCAACTTTGGAGACTCAATATAAAAATGCATCATCCTGAATTAGTTATATTGTTAAATCAATATTTTTATTTTTTGTTCAAAGACCGAAGAATGAAAAGGGTTAGTAACCTATATAATAGAGACATAAACAACTAATATTACAACAATTGTTGTTTTTTTTCCCAAACCAAGCTTTTCTATATCATTTTATATAAATATTAAATGATATAATATATTTTATAACCTAGGGAATGGAAACATAATAAATTGGGGAGAATGAATTAATTGAGATATTTTTTAATAATATTCCCTTTATATTATAACAAAAAAATTAGAAAAAACATGATAAAATGTGAAATATCAACTAAAAATATCAAGGGATCAAAATTTTCAATCAAAAAACATGATTGCAAATGAAATATTGTGGCATATAATAATATATTAAATGAAATTTAAAAAAAATGAAAATAGTAAAATTAAATAAAACAATAAATGGTAAAATAATAAAAAAGTTTTTCTTACGATCATTTAATATCGTAAAAATTTGGCATATTCTAGAAATAAATAATAACATTAGAAAAAGAAATGGACCAAACATAAGAAAAAGTAAGAATTTCATTCAATAGAATGCATCACCACATGATTCAAATAATGTATGGGATTAGGAATCACTACGTGATTCCCATAGTGGTATATGTATCACTCCCATATTCCAATTACAGAGAAGGTAACACCACCTGGTTCCAAGAGTGGGGACAACAATCCTTACACGATTCGCTTAGTTATTTTATGAGATATAAATACATAAACAATTACATGGAGGGAAATATAGTACCCATCCATCACCATCCATATATATTTGAACTATTTATAATCAAAGAATTTATTAATTCATAAATAATGATTATGTAGTAAATTATTTTCATTAAGACTCCCAACAGTATAACAAAAACTCATAATTATTTGACACCAAAACTAGGATAACTAATAAAATGTATTAAAAAAGATAACATAAGGGTTATTTGTGAACCATTTATATATTATCTAATACCATATCTAATATGTAGGAGAAGTCACAAAAACCATTTTTTAAAATGTTTCTTAATTTCATCATAATATGTTTTTATATTACTTTTAAACAACTAATTTTGAGAAGATAAAAAGAAACATTAATAAAACATTACATAAAATATTAAATAAATGTTTCAATATAATATAAATTAATATGTTAAATGTTTAAGTAAAATTTAATATTATATGATCATATTAAGAAAAATCCATTTAAGCATTTCAAAAGAACATTATTGAAAACTCACAATATTAAATGGATACTAAAAAATATGTTTAAAATAAATAATGGTTAATAAAAGTATAATTGGGGAATAATGTTTTAGATTAATCTTGGGAAATGGAAATTTTGGAATGAAGTAGATAATATATATGTCCATAAAAAGAGATAATAATAGAATATGAAATAATATTAAAAACAATTCATTTTAATGGAACAATAGATTCATTAATGATGATGACTTTGGTATAAAATATAATTTCCATAGAAACTAATGTGTAAATAAAACATAACATTATCAATGGTTGGAATATACCAATATTTAAAGATAATATTTATTAATAGTGATTGTCACCTAAGGAAAAATCTCGATTCATGACAACCCTTCCCTCTACTCCCAGTTAGTCAGATTCACTCTAAAATCCTATAATATAAAAAAAATCAATAATATTTGTTTTTATGGCTATATTAATACGTAATATTATTTATAATTATCATTTATAATCATTATCTATATGTATGTTAGTTAACTATTATATATTTTCCCACTTCAGGTTTTTATTGTATTGTCCAATTATACTTATTTCATAGGAGTGTTGTTTCTATTCATTCATCCTCTATAGTTCTTCATATAATGTACCTTAATGTTAATATAATTTATTAAATATATTGATTTATTATTTTTCAATATAATTTTATCGAATTTCTACTCTATATCCTTGATAGTAAAATCATGGAAAAAAAGATTGTGTGATTTTTTTAACCAACAAAGGGTGTTTTCATAATTTTTGAGTTAAAAATTTATGTATCCTTGAACCAAAAAAATTAATTAATTATTTATTTTTATCATAATATATTATAATTTATCTATATTAAATATTTATACAATTAAATTTCATTTTTAATGTAGGTGGTGAAAACCAAGCATGAATTTACCTTCATTATTTATTATTATGAGGTAATTAATTTCAATATCATTATAGTAGTAGCATAAATATATCATTTATATTTTATGATTATGATATTATAGAAATATAATTCATTTATAATATGTTTTATTATTCATGAAAATGTTACATAATATGGATAACATATTTCTTAATTAGTAATTTTTTAAAATGATTGAATCAATTATTATCATTTAGTGATCGTATCATTAATAAGTTATCAAATTTTCACGTTAGATACCTTATTAATAACCTAAACATATTATTAATTAATTAAAACCTTTCTAATTTTAATCCATTTAAATCGGTTATTAAAATAAAAAATAGAATTTAATCATTCTAGGGAGGTAACAGCCCACGCGAATGGATGGTTGATGATATATTTTACAAATAACAAGATAAATATCTAATATCTTTTATAAAATAAAAACTATAAAATATTGATGAAATATAATAATTATTTATAAAATTAAAAATTATTACTATCCAAATATGGTGATTAATGAAATTTTAACAAGATTCTTTGTGGAGGCGGTAATCGACACACACAAAAATATCATTTTCTCTTTCCATAACCAAAACATGGCCGAGTTGTTACTACTTGTACAATAATTATTATAAGAAATCACTATAATATTTTAACAAATGTTATAATTATTTAGTTGTATATTGTAATTCTAATATGAATATGTGGACATAAATAAATATAAAATAGAAATAGAGGTTAGTAACTTATACCTAACATTTAAGATTATATACTTTGAAATTTGTTATAACACATTGATGGATTTCCATTTCAGAATACATAAGGAATTTATGTTGCCTTGATGTTTTGGGGAGAGTTTTGGTTAGTGTTTTTATAGAACATAGTGTGTTTGTGAGCGAGAGGAATTGAGAAGACAAGATCACATTTATAAGAGTGTACGTATGTCATTTTTGTGAGTAACCATAAAATTTCAATAATATAAAGAAAAACTAAATGAAGGTCGCATTTAAATTTATAGAATAAATAGGTGGAATTTATATAAGGTCTATATGGAATAAAATATTCTTTTTCACACATGTTTTAAACCTGTTTCATTCCCTTTACCTCTTGAATTATTATTTTTTACATTTTATCATTACCCATGGTAACATTATTTTACCTATTCTAACATAATAATTATTCATAATAAATGGGGAGATTAGTATATAAATAGGATATAATGATTTTCAATTGGAATATAATTTTTCTTATTAATGTATATATTTCCAAAAATTATTATTAATGTATAATGTTTTAAAAAAAAATTTAAATAAATTATACTTGAGTTCCAAAATATCAATCATATGTTTATAAAAAATAATCAATATTTTAAAATATATAATGTCATATAAAATGTATATATTTTTCAGAAAAAAAATATTTCCTAAATTTTTACATTGTACTTATAGAATAATAATGTCATAAATGTTGTAATGTTATTACAACGGTATACATAAATTTTATGTATAAAAAAATTTCTACCAAAATATAAGATGTATCCCTAATATATCTTTTAAATTATCCATTCAGAAATGATTTTATCTTTATACTTATTTGAGGTAAATATTTTTCATTAAAATGAATATAAAAAATATATTTATAACACATTTTTATTGAAGAAAATTGTATTTGATATTTATTTGTTATTTATGTTATTTAATATATCTTTATAAAATTAATGAATTAAATATATTAATTCATATATGTTAATATTTTAAAGGAGTAAACATAATATATTATGATAAAATATAGGATTCTTAACAAAATAGTTCGTTGAAAAAAAATATTACATATATAATTAATATGATTCAACAAATATCATTAATGTTAATTATTTATTTAAAAAAATTCAACTACTCTAATGATATTGAAATAATTATTTAAATTTTATATATATAAGATATCATATATTAATAATATTATTATTAATATTTATGCATAATATATATATATATATTTACAATGTTTTAAAATCTTTGTATCATTATGACTTATATTATTCTAAATTGACATGATAATAATTGATGATTTTAGTTTACCTTTTGTATATTTGTTCAGAGAATATATCTTGAATTTCTACACAATAATGACCATATTATCAATGACTATATTAGGAATGACCAGATTTCATTCATATTTATATATACATACTAAACTTATTCCATTGATTCATCAATGTTTTAAATAATTAATTTCATAACTTGCTTTCTCTTCTCATGGTATTCAATCACATTGTAGGTTTTTTAAGAATAATGATGATTCGTAAAGGTGATAATGGTCTTGGGATGTTCTAGTTATAAATATATTACTTTTTTATATTTATTATCCAAATTTGAATTTATTAGTTTTAGTGTATTTAATCATTCATGATGTGTGATAATTTTTTAATAAATTACTATGAATGAAAAATGAGTTTTTAGTTCAATACACATATTTTATGGCTTGTTGCATTATCTATTTCAATTCCATTGAAAAAATAAAAATATATTTAATAATTATATACATAATTTTTATTGAAATAATACACTAACTAAAAACTAGGGTATTATGTTATTTGTAATAATCTTACAATTTTTTTTATAAGGAAGTTTTTATATATATTCATAAAAAAATTCCCTTCAATAATGATTCTATCATCATGATAAGGGTTAAAATGTGTTATGAGGGTTAAGAAAATGGGATTAGTATTAAAAATATAACTATACATTATATTAAATATGATTGTTTGAGTTTATTTTGACCTCTATAGATATATCTTTAAGATTTTTTTTCTATGTATTTTTATTCCCATGTTAATTTAATTATTTTATTTTAATATATATTGTATATAAAAGTGTTCTACTCCCATCACATATAAAGGGAACCTATTACCTTCACTTATTCAAAGAAATTCCATTATATATATTGAAAAATATTTACCCATATAACATCAAAATTATCCTCCCCATTTCATATAGGTTATAGTCTCACCAAAAGACTAACATCAAAAGTTGTATAACGATATACAACAATGGATACCAAAGAAAAATGTCACCTTCTAAACTAAATTCATTCATGCTTAATTATTCTTAAACCCTGTGAAAATATTCTTCAACCAAATTCAAATAATATAATAAATATATTTAGTAAACTAAATTTTTATTCAATTGATGTAATAATAATTTTATACTTCCATTCTATCTAATTAAAATGAAAATATTGCTCAAGCTTACATGCAGTCTACAACCTCCAAGAAGTGATGTATTTCATTGTTCATCATCTCCTCAAATGGATAGTTATAGAGAGGTATTTATTGAATGAATCTAATATGTATATATATAACATAATTTGGATTCTATAAGTATTTACTATTATTTAACATATATTCAATCCATCCATTATGAAATGAAAACAACACCCATGTGTGTACATGTAGACTACCACCTCCACAAATTGATGTATTTCATTTTACACCAACACATTACATATCCAGTTATATTGGTATATATAATAAATAAATATTAATTTTTTGAAATGATTATGGTTTCTGAACCATGGAAATGGTGCAAGGACCAAAATCATAGAACTGTAGCATGCATGGAAAAAATAGATAAAAACAATATATTTATTTGAAGAGTGAAATTTTGATAAATTTTCATCAAATAATTACATCCTAATGGTACCATGTAATATTGATATAAATATTTTTTAAATATATTAATAATTAGAATAAATTTATTATACATAAGGATATAGTATGTTTAACTAAATGGAAAAATGAGTTAAGTGTTTATGTTATAATATCATTTCTATCCATATTGTTTATGTTTCAACATATATTATTGTAAATTGTATGTTATTAATATACGAAACACCATTATTTATACAATTTTTGTTACTTTGGTATTCAATTAATATTTACGTTACCCCCATTTTTAACTAAAAATTCCAAAATTAATGTTTTAACAAAAATAAAATCATAATTATAATTATAGGTCGTGAATAATTTTCTCATATGACCATTTACATTAAAATTAATATGAATATTATTATATAAACTATAATTATTATATAATTTTATATTAAAATTCATCTTAAATTATTTAATTTTTTAAAAAATATATATTCTCATAATATTTTATGTGTGGGTTATATTTGACTTTTTATAAATTTATGGAAAAAAATTTATTTAAGTTTATCGAATGATATAATTTCCCACCATCATGATTTATCTTTAATATAAGGGTTCCTTTACACTTTTCCAATATATTTCATAATGAAAATCATAATCCCATAATTTTATGAATATTAGGTTATAAATATTATCTACATAAAATGATATTCCATCTTGTTTTTCAAATCATATTTTAAAATCATTAAAAAAGGTAATTTTCTTATACGTTAACATTATTTGTTGATTGTTATTCTACACTAGTGATATAATTTTATGTTATTATTAATCATCATTATATAGGTGAATTATTATTAAATTTGGATAATGTTTTATGAAAATTAATATTTGGAGTGGTATAATTAATAAGTGAATGAATGATGGATGTTATTATGATCTTATGGATTCGTTTTCATTATGTTAATTGTGGGACTAGATTTATATATACCTCATTTTTATTGTATAATGTTTGAATACTCATGAGACTATATAAAAGGTATTTTATTGTGAAACTAATCAATTAAATGACTCTAATGTCTATATTTATCGGAATGTCCAGTGTTTCACGAAACCCTCCCTCCAAGGGTACCACTCGTAGTTTGGAAATATGATATGGGAGAAAATGATTCATAAGGAGGACCTCAATTTGGCCTTGTTTTGAGAGCAACCATTGATGATATATCATACAAAAAATTGGATTCATTTCCCTCTATGAATAACATCAATAATGATTGATAATACAAAATACCAATAAATTACAACTCATAAAATAATAGAAGGTCTTAATGTGCATGTAATGTCATAGAGAAGGAAATACCACACGAGAAACTACATGTACAAAATAAAATCCACACATGTGACCTAAAATAAAAAATAAATCCTAAATAACTCTATGATCTAGTAATTTACATCCAATTTACCAAACAATACCAACATGGATGAAAAATGTTAGTACATACGTTGGGTGACCATAACATGTACACTTAGTTGGTTCCCCCATAAATAATCTCATATAACTGATAAAAAATATATAATATTTCCCATTGATCAATAAGTAAAGACAACTCAAAAACTATATTGGTATACAATTTTATCATCATCACCATAGAAAAATCACTAGATATCATTTACATGTAATAATATAATAATAATTATAATATCAAATAAAGAACCTCACAACCAATTCCGCATGTTTTTTCCTCTATGATCCAACCTCACAAATCCTAAAACATCTCTCTAAAAATATAATAAAATTCTTTCCAAAATACACTTATTAAATTGTATCATGTTATGGACCTTATACATCACAAAACAAATCATGCACCTCATGCATAACATCATATCATTATCAATATTTATATATTATGATAGTAATCAAGTAGTTTTTATGAACCACCATAGCTTGTAGACCATGTATTATATCTCAAGACATCAGAAAAAAAACAAAAAATACCAATAATAATCTATAGGATTCTGTATCTAAGAATGTTTTTTGATAAGTAGTAAAAATACATTTCAAACCTCTAAAAAGAGATAAATATATTCAAAATTTACCACTAAAAACACTATCACATAACAATACCATGATAAGAGCTAAGGAAAATAGGTGGTATTCATCCATCATATCCTCAATAACCTAGACTTTGTGGAAGGATACCTCAATATTCTATTGGTTTTTTCTCCCTACGAATATGGCTAGGGTGGTGTATAAAATCTGAAAACATATTTGATTTATATAGATCACAACCACATTATGGGAAAAAACATAGCCTTATAATCAACTATATTAATTATCTCTCAGACAGGTGACAATAAATGATAAGGAAGTAATATCTTATTAGAAAATTATAATTTAATTAGATTTAATGAATTATTTTTTAATCATTTTATAATTTATTGAGCTCTATAGAAGAACAAATTCAATTGTTGGTCCTTTATGTTACATCCAAGCAAAAAACATTAATGAGAGTAATTATTTTTTAGAAATTAATAGTTACCAATACATGTTGTTTATCCAAATTTAATCATAAAAATATAAGAAAACATTCCATACGCATTAATAGAATAGTATCTTAAGAAAAGTTTAAAACAATTAACATAGTAGAAACATAAGTGATTTCTATATCCAAAACCAAGATTGATTCTTTAATCCAGTTTAATCTTTATTAAGTTCAATTCCACTTCACCTGATGATATCATGAATGTTATAATTATCATTTAACATAAAATAAGTTTATTATTATATCCCCTAAATTTATTTATATGTTCAATGTTATCTAAATATGAATATATGGTTGAGGATCAACCATCATTGGAAAAATATCACCAAAAAATGTAAGAAAAGCTAAAACATTGAATCTAAAACCAAGATCAAAACATGGTCATATAACAACTAATATAGAGATTATTCCCACAATGGTCAAATGGGTTATAGGAATAATTAATGGAAGGGTACTATGATCAAATGAAATCGAATCACCATGGCTCATTTTAGAATCCATACTGAATTGATCATTGTGCATCATTGTCTGGTAAAACCAATATCACATTCAATAATTTCAATCATCATACCCTCAACCATATAGAGTGGAAAACCATTACCTAGTATCATTAACGAATTAGTAAATCAATGTAATTATTAAAGACGAGTGAGTAAATCGATTTATATGGGAAAATAATAAATTAAAATTCACATAAACCAAGAATAAAATCACATGTATCCCCCCTATTATATGATAATAATTTTAAAAAATAAAGGTGTTGTTTTGGATAGTTCAATTTATTCCCAACCGAAACAATGATATTCATAATTTCTTGGACATTATAATGTTGTTCATGAGTATTCCAACCAAACATGTCTTCCATCATGGTGTGTTTCTCGTATTCATGTAATTCTACCCCTCACTATTCCTAGGTCCATGGGTGATGTTTAATATTATAGGTATTTTTGATAATCAACCCTATAAGTCTTCCTTCCCATAACAAAACCCTACTGAGCATTTTAGTGATGTTAATTTCAAAAACAATTACACTTAGACCAAAAAAATGGAAAAAATAATGACGAGAAATTTTTTGGTACATGTTTGACAAAAAACTACATGTACAAACAAAAAACTATTTTAAACCACTCAGAACTAACTTCTCCATAACTAATCCCACCACTAGGGTGTGGTGGACCTTTTATGTCTTGAAATACTCTAATAAACTTCATTACACCTCTAAAAACACTCTCGACACCACTGAGCCTTGGGAAAAAACAAGGGAAAGGCTCGAATGGTTTGAACCATTACATCTGAAACCTCTCAAAAAATTTCTTCCATGAGAATTAAAACCAATCCTAAAGAAAAATAAATGGATAGGGTTCATCTGAATAGATACCCTATGAGATACCTCACCACAATCACACATCCACCAGAGCACAACCACCTCACTTAAAGGAAAATGAACAAAACCCTAAATCACTAAGAAATATATACCAAACACTCTATTGGGGAACATACCTCTCCAAAAACTGAAATGCCACAAACCAAGAATTTAATAAGAGAAAATCATTTCATAAGAATGATATTGTTCATTAATGAAAAAACATCGATACAAAAGAAAAGTTGGGAATCAAACTTCTCAGGATATTGAGAGCATATATATGACTATTGATACAATATTATATCCTCTAATCCATTGTTATTAAAATGGAAGCATACATTCAGAATATCATTCCCATGTAAAACATTTATGTTAGTAGTCCTAGATCTTTATAGGATTCTCCACAATGGTAACATTTTAATCATTTGTAATCTCTCCCTGAGTGATGATGTGTGAATCATCATGAATATAACATCAATGATGAATCACATAAAAGAAATAATGTGTATGGATAATCATTGGGGATGTTTTCTTCAATATGAAATGGATCTATGATGAGACAACACCACAAAAGGATAAAAACCCTTCATGAAAGATTAATCTAATGTCCAAATATTCAATGTACATGATAAGAAGTATCCATTTAAAAATATTATCTATATTGTTACACTCTAGAGGGGTCCTCCTATGATCGATACATTACTTCTGATACTAAACATCTTTTATCCTATAATGACGCATGTAAACCATCCATGTCATTCATTTAACTAATTCCACCATGATATTTAATGATTGTCCTACCCCATCCCATATAAATGGTTAATTACATGGTCCGTAATACAGATATTCAAATGGATCCATATTAATGTAGGAGTTAATGTTATTTTTGTACAAAAAGAACATAATGGTGGGTGAAAAATTCCTATTACCACAATAAATATGAAATAAGTGATTAATATTCCCTCAAGAATCTAGAGATACCACCCTATCTACTAATTGGTTTGTGGATTAAATGATATAGAAAGGCACAACACATAGAAAAAATAATGCTAGGACCTCTTCAAAATCTTGAGGAAAAAAATGATCATGATAAGAGATGATATTCCTCGGGACTATGTGAATTCTCACCACCCCTATAAATATTTTCTCAACAAATCCCCCATAGATATTGAATCCTTGATCACTAAAATGTAATCTATTATTTTCAGATGACCCCCTATCACACAAATAGCATAATAACATACATAGGCTCAATGTAATCCAGTGATGATGTCCATTTAGATTTCATAACACACCCACCAATGAATATATACTGACTATAAAAAACCACATGGAACATAGTTTTCATCAAATACATCTTAGAGGATTGAACATTGATACTTGAACTCAGCAACACAATATTCCAACCAGGACCCCAATACTGACCTCTCAGTGAATAATACATTTTTTCATAGTAGGACGTACCATATGTGTGACATTTGGAACTCATGATGATCCCCCTTGGACCTCACTCAAGGAATGAAAATCATTCTTAGGAATTCTTATCATCCTAAAAATTACCAATTGGAGAAAAAATATAGAAACCAAAATCACAACCCCCCCTAGAATCCTTTAAATGGGTCTACTCCACTAAACTCTCCATTAAAAATTTCACAGTTATCTTAAAAAGGCATCCACTACCACCTACCTCTCTTATATCGAGATTATAACTACGATCTCTTTAATCACCCAACATGAATATCTAGACTAATGTACATATTCATGGTTCGACTTACAACTTATCACATAAATTAAAATATTACACATTTCAAAGATATAAGAGATATCTATTTCAAAATATATTAATAATTATATCCTCTATCATTATCGCGTGTTTTTGTCAATTTTAGAATAATACATACCTCAAGATATCATGATTGGTGAAAACCAACATACATTCACCAATGAGGTAGTGTCACTATAAAATCATGTAAAACACAACCATTCACAACATTATATCATGGGTGGAATAGTTGACTTCTTGAGGACCTAACTACCCAGGCACATAAGAAGAAATCAATATCAACTACATATAGAGAACTTTTAATCTAAATTCTAAAGAATAATTATTCCTCAAAATGATATCCATCTTCTATAAAATGAGGAATTGGACTGTTGAACATCCTCTACCTCAGAAAAATTACATATCCCTAACACAAGTTAGTCCCAAAAAATTCTTAATCCTATATGTTAATGATTTTTAGTGGAGTCGATATATGATATAAGTCATCCATAAAAATTTTAATTATAGCTTTCAAGACTAAGGAATATATACAACTCTTTATCATTTATGTGGTATTCCCCAGAAAAAACTTCCTTATTATTATAGGTATCCATAGACATTCCACAATGAGGATTGACATTCTTATATGAATAGAATTAATGAGACCAGTACTCATGTTATGATTGATTTCCAAATAGTTTCCAATGATGTAGAACATCCAAAAATACATGCTTATTCTATATGTTATCATACACTTAAGTGATGTTTAAAATTATGTCATCGAGGAAAACAACACAAAACAAGTCCATTAATACTGGGAACACTACATTCTCATTCCCATAAACATGAACATTGCATTTGTCACATCTAATTACATTATAAAAAACTAAAAAATAAATACATCATCAAAATTTAGTATTTGTTATTTCAACATACCTCACCCAAATCTAATGATATTTGGATTGTAGATTATTATTTAGTTAAAAAACTAGTTCTTTTTAGTTGATCAAATAAATCATCGATCTATGATAGAGGAAAACATTTCTTGATAGCCACCATATTCAAGTGATGATAACTGATAAAATAGTTCATATTTTTCTAAATATTAATTAAAAAAATACTAGTACACCCCAAGGTTGCATGATCAGCAAAAAAAAACAAGATACATGAGATATTTGATCAGCATTAGAAACTCCAACATATTAGATGGTTCTATATTATAATAATACATCTACATCAAAGAAGATCACAGCTATAGATCTATGTTGAACTCAATCTTCATTCAAGGGGTGAACACCTGAACCTATTCTATAATTACACTAGGGTACTCATTTAGAATCCTATGTAACATTTTCGATTGAACTACTAATATTCTTAGCATCAACTATACAATTAAACCAGAAATGGATAGAAAAGAACTTGGTCCCATCGAAGGGTCTCTCTAAAGAATTAACATATAATTTAATTTATCAGTATAATATAACACAATATTCATCTTGATATAATAGCAAATATCATAAATTGAATACAACATGTCTATGCTAAGTCTGGTGTCGTATATCAGTAACCCAAAATAAGGGAATTTTCCCCAAAAGGGTTTTTTCCCAATCACTGGCTCTCTATATATAGAGTCTTTACAATGATAAGATCAACCCATAATATGTGTAGTTAATTATTAGGTAACTCGATTACTCTATACGTGATTTCCTAAAGAATAGAATATGGAAGGTAATCGAAAGGAGTGCATTGATCTTGAATCAAACAACGAATGAAAAGATGTTTGAATATAGAAAAGGATACCTCTATCAACATTTAGATCTCATAGAACTAGAACTCCAAATAATGAAATTAGCCATGATGTGTTCCCCATCCTCTATAACCATTATGAAACCCACCTACATGGTCTCTCTATACTCTCCATGTATGCGGAAAATTATAGGGATTCACTATGCCAACCCCATCTTCCCCTTACCAATTGAATATGGAGCACCCTACTGCTGCTACATTGGCTGAGATTGCTTCAATATAAGATCCCTAAGTGGATCACCATCCACACACTACCTCTATATAAAGGTCGATAACTATCACCACTAATGATCATGAACTATATAATATAAATAGTAATATTTAAAAATCCTAAGTATGTTGTGAGTACAAGACTCATTAGGACACCACCAATGTCTATTTAACGTGATTTGATCAATTAAAAAAGTGTATGCCATTATGAAATAAATGTGTAACAAACAGAGTAACAGAAAATCCTGAATCAAGCTGTCATCAGTTATCAATATTTCCATAACCCTCAACCGCACCTTTATCATCGCCATGCCTGGTAGAAAATAAAGTTGTCAGATGAATCATGGATTATCCATGAGGCTAATGAATCGTGATTCTAAGGGTTGTCTGATCATAAAACTCAATATCAATGATCCTTAATAATATATGTTATCTATTTTTTCAATGGAAAGATGGCTAATAATCTTCCCTTATTCATCATGTTATAAACGAGGGACCGAAATATAATGAGCATCCCTTAGTCATAAATAAATATTCTAAGGAATGAGATCTAGTAAGCATAACTTTTTAATCAAGTAAAAAATTAGGGGTCAAGATTTAGCCAACATATCCTCTTCATTGAGTGCATATTAGGGATTGAGTGATTTTCAACATCCCTTAGTCATTGAGTGCATCAAAAAACATCCCCAACACATCCTTATATTCCTTTATTGTGCATTAATCCCTCATCGCCATTATCATAAGAGATGCAAACTCCCGCCTCATTAAATCTATCTTGGGATCCAAAAACAATACCACAAGGCATTCATATCATGGTAGGATACATGAGAAAGCATAAATTACATCATAAGTAATACAGAACTCATAGTACATGTGATCAAGCATCAAACATGCATAAAAATCTATAGGTACTCATGGTATCTTAATTATTATGGGGATACACAAACCAACATAAAGGAAAAATCTATCATGGTAATGAAAAATGTGTCTAAGAATAATCACATTAATGGAATCATTTGTAAATGATCCCAAAAGATTAGAAATATCCTACCTCAAACATTGGATAAATTCACTATAGATTAATTATCCTCAATGGTTACACATCAAAGTCTCGAGTGGTTGGCTCGTCGATGGTCGAGGTATGTAAAAGGATTCCTGGAACCGAAACTACTATTTTTTAAAAACAAATAAAATAATATATGTTATGATAACTTTCTATCTCCTGTAATTTTTTTGTATTATTTACTAAAAAAATAGAAGAAGTGATTATATTTTCTCTTTTTTGAATAATTATAAAATTATCATTCAATTTTTCACATGCGTTGATAAATTTTAATTTCACTTTATCATTTAAAATGTGTTGATACTTAAGGGTTTTAAAATTAAAATTATCTCATTCACAGATAAATTATTATCTTCAATTATTCATATAATATACGATGATAATTTATTATTTCCAATTAAAAATTATAAAATTCACTAATAAATTACACTTTTCAGTTTATCATTTAAATTATCATTTTTTTGAAAATTTATGATTTCCAAATTAAAATTACCCCATGTGCTGATAAATTATAATTTTCACTTTATTATTTAAATTATCAAGTGGAATTAAAATTTTAATTTAAAATAAAAATTATTACATGCACTAATAAGATATAATTTTCATTTTATCATTAAAAATTCAATGATACTTTATGATTTTAAATTTAGAATTATCATATGCATTGAAAATTTTAATTTTTGACATTATAATTTAAATTATATTGTGTGTTGATAATTATTTCTTTTCAAATTAAAATTGTTACATGTATTGATAAATTATAATTTTCACTTTATAATTTAAATTTTTCTATAAAAATGTAATTTATTAGTTTAAAATTCAAAACATCACATGACTTGATATATTTTTTTTAATTTGTCATTTAAATTATCACGTGCGAAGATAATTTATGATTTTCAAATTAAAATTCTCACATGTGATATTAAATTTTAATTTTCCCTGTATCATTTAAATTATCCTGCCTCATGATAATTTTTTCAAAATTAAAATTATGAAACAAAAAAAAAATATTAATTTTTTATTTATCATTTAAATTATCTCATGCGATGATAACTTATGATTTTCAAATTAAAATTTCCACAAAAGCTACTAAATTTTTATTTTCACTTTATCATTTAAATTATCTAGGGTGGTGATAATTTATGATTTTGAAATTAAATTTATAATATGTGATGATAAATTATAATTTTCATTTTAACATTTTAATTATATCTTGTGATGATAATGTACCATTTTTTATCTAATAAACTATCTTGTGATATTCTTGGGAATTAATTGTAGATAATTATTAGTATGATTATTTGAATTATATTTATATCATTTTCATTATCTTCATACATATTAGAAATTAGTATTAAAAAATAATGGATAATAGAAAATCAATAACAAAATAAAGAAGCACAAAACTGGTTGGGGAAGGGAGGAAATGGATGGAGCTCGCATAGACTCTGGGAAGAATTACCAAGAATCAATTTAATCTTCACTGAAGAGCATTCACCATCTAATTAGTGTTATTATAAGGTATAAAATAAAACCTTTTTATTTATAGAACCCTAAATTCTTATGGTCCCTGAAAAAATTAAATTAATCGTTTCAAAAAAAATTCTACCGATTGATTAGAGCAGAGTCAATGGATTCACGATTGGGGGTTATTTCTGTCATCATCTGGTCAATGTATGAGGACGGTAAAAAAACCTGAAACAGTTGTATCTTAAATAAAATGGTCACATGCAATGGTAATCCTAACTCAAATCCATGGAGGAATGGAAACACACACCTTGATACTCTCCATGTGGTATTCTAAACCCTAAATCTGCATACACCAGACCTAATAGAACAAAACCCCCCCATCAAAAAATCCAGGGAAAAATTAACCCTAGGTTTAGAATGACCATGGGAGATGAGAAAAACATGAAAAATTGGATGAAGATGGAAGACAACGGAGTGGAGAAGTGGAAATTGAATGATTTGGGGAAAATGAACTAACATGTGGCCCAAAATGAGGTAGAACGAATGGGGGATCCTTCTGGTTGATAGCCAATAGGTAAAGATTAAAATGATATGTGTAATCACCAAAATAATATTTTTAGAGTGAAATTTATTATGCTCATAAATGGAATCAATGTTTTGTAGCACATTTAGGAAATTAATTTACAGAATATGCTAAATTCATGATTTATTGGGTCATTGATGATGTACTTATAAGGTAAGAACCCTTGGATAAAAATTACATGAAAAAATTACAATTTTTTACAAGAAATTAAACTATTTGTAGTGTTGAGAGAAAAATAATAAACTATTGATTAAAATAATGTAAAACCAGTCATCTCCTCCACAAAAATACCACCCTCACCCTCGTCCTCCTCTCTTACCTATCAAGATTTTTTCATTCTCTAGATTCATCCCAACCCTCTTCCCAGGGCTCTCCCCCAAGTACAAGATTGGTTGGTCTCACCAAAAGGCCAACACTAAAGTCCATAATGAGGATCTCAAGGTGAAGAGATCAAGTGGTAAAAATCTTCTTTCATTTTTATGTAGTTTATTTTCAAATATTTATTTTATTTTACTATAATAACCTGCCCTTATCCAAGATCCAAAAAATATATAGTATCTTATATATGATGAATTTTTAACATGTTATTGAAAAAATTGATCATCATACTTCTTCTCCTCTCCATCTATTTCTAAAAACAAAAACATAATCTGTGATAGGTCAATTTACAAACATCATGGACTATGCGATTTAAATTCCCTTTTATTCCTTCAAATCTGGTTGTAAAAACATATTAATGGTTGAAACAGTTTTTAAAGTGTATTAAATTACCTTTATTATTTTCTTTAATTAACATTTTTTCATAATATCAATTGTATATGGTGAAATAAGTTTGTGATTATCAAAGAACTACCAAAATGATCTAAACAAATATCATTAATGTTTTAAATAATAAACAATCCTCATATTAGAAAATAAATATGATAAATGGTATAATTTAAGGATCTATAAACATGTAAATAGAATATAATTCCACATCTATAGTTTCTATTTCTTTTGACAATAATATCCCTTTTGAACCCACAATGTAAACCATGTAAATAACATACCCAAATCAATGGAAAGAACAAAATATTATTATGAAATTGGTAGAATAATGTCATAAAATTATCATATAAGGTGTGATATGAATGAATATTATTCTATGATATATTAATAACACTCTTTTAACCATTATACAAGAGTTTTAAACATGTTTAAGGATGTAAAACCCAAGGTAAGGGAACCTATCAATCCTACTTTTATTCAAATATCCCTTTTAGGGTTTTCCCTTTTATTTGTAATTCTTAACTATGAGGAATGTTTTCAAACATCCCTAAAACATACCTTATAATATATAAATTATAACACACCCCCTTATATCTTATTAATCCATCCCAGGTACACAAATTTCAATTCCAATTTTTTTAGGGAATTCTTAACCCATTTTCCATTTGTTAGGTTAACGTTCAAATTTATTCCTTATATGGTGTTAAGATTATTTTATGTGATGAATTTTTTATAATATGTTGTATTATTGGTATTTTCAGTGTATAAACATATATATTCGATTTTATAATTCTCACTACAATTAAATTTGTAATATAATTTCCTTTAGAAATCTATTTTAAAGACTCTTTAATGAAATACAAAAGGAATTTTTTTATATATATGGAATGAGTGGTTTCTCCTGTTTTCTGGATTCTTTATTACTATGATATGTTCCTTGGACATAGTTATGTTGGGTTAATCCCATTATAGCTCATGATATGTTGGTTTGAGACCATAATAGATCAAGATATGTTGGGTTGATCCCATTATTTCTCATGATATAATAGATGAGCCCCATTATAGCTCTCTAATGCATTAAGTACTTCGGAGATTGAAGTTGACTGAAAGGTTATGCCATGAGAAAGAGTTATTTTATGGTTGATATGGTAAATATGTACCAATTATACCACATGATTCTTATATGCATGTTAATATTTTTTTACGTGATGGATTTTATTGGTTTTTATATAATTACTTGAAAAAAATTTCATTCTTTATATCCCTTACTAAGATCTCACTACAACAAATAGGGCTTTTAAAAGTGCTAAAAACACTTTTAACAGTGAGAGAAAAAGCGTTGTTAATCCTGGCGAAGATAGGGGGACCTCTTTACCAGTGCTAAAAAAGAACTAATAAAGGGTTACCTTTATCTGCCAAAAAAAGCGTTGATAAAGATCCCCCTTTATCAGCAAGTTTTTAACGCAGATAAAGGTGCCCTTTATCAGTGCTTTTTTGAGCACTGATAACGGCCCCCTTTATCAATGCTATTTTTGAGCACTGATAAAGGACACATTTATCGGCGCTATTATGAGAACTGATAAAGTCCCCCTTTATCAGCACTCATTTAGCACTGATAAAGGCCATGATTCCTAAGAAAACCCAGCACCTGCACATAACCCACACACCTAAGACAACACTTGCACACACAACACAAAACTACACCTGCACACAAAATAGCTGCACAAAACAACACCTACACACAAAAAAGAATAGAAGAACAAAAAAACGTGCACAAGAGTTTCAAAAACAATGATATATACATTTATTTGAAATCATGAATTAAAAAAACACACTTCTATATAAATTTAAATCAATGTTTTATATTGTAAAAATTACAATTATCTACTAAACAGTTAAAAACATTAATGTTTTATCCTTGTTGCATCCATGATCCCCTCTGAAAAATTGGTTTCAATGGTATTAGTTGCTGAGAAAAGCATCCGAACTCAGGAATAAAATTCCACCTATATAACAAAATAAACATTATGTTTGTAATAAAATAATGAAATAAATTATACATTAATAAGAAATAATTCATTAATAAAATGATAATTTTTAATGAAAAACACACATTTGGGTATGTAGGGGGCTATAAGACTAGATGACACTTGATACATGACCTTGATATGGGTTGGTAAGAAGCCATACTAAGCTACTAGAGTACTGAAAAGGAAAATAGGCCACAAAGGAAAACAATTATTGATTTTCATAGGCTTCTTAGTGTATGGAATTTTTGAATTCATCTTCTTATTCCTCTTAAAGGAAGTAACTTCAAAAGATAACTTGAGGTGAAAAGGGTGGAGTTGATGGAGGCAAATTTGGTCTTTCCATTGGATTAGAAACAACCACATCCATGATCTCCATTTGACATGGACAACCCTGATCATCATCCTCTCAGTCACATTTTGAACCAAATTTGGCCATCGTGTCCCATGGAAAGTAAACTAGAGAGGAGGGAGGTGAACAAATTTCACCAGCCTCTTGAAATATCAAAGAAAAAAGAGATAAATTCTTCTCCCCCCCCCCAAGAAGATGGTGACCGCCGATCCAGTCCCTCCGCCACTAGAGGGGGAGGGACCTCCGCCATCCTCTAAGAGAGTGATGGCCTCTTTCTCCCCATTCTCCGAACCTGAGCTCCATTTTCATTTCATGCAGAGCTTCCTGTGGCCTAAGGTTATCGAGCTCTATGCAGGGAGCCCTAATCTACCTTTATCAATCACAGAGTCCAATGATGCCTCGACACTCCTTAATCAAACCCTAGTATAATGTTTACCATTTAAAATACCATTGTTGGACTCCTTTAATAGGTTTATTTTGAGTTCATGGGATCTAAAAGAGAGGATGACGAAGGGTATACTCTCAACAGAAGCATTTTGATTCGTTTCGTGTCGGAGGACATCCTAATCAATGTCTGTTCTAGTGCGACTCGTAATTACAACGGGTACCACTTCTTTATCCAGATATGGTCTTATGAATTCTATGTGAAGTAGGACTCCCCTTCAGTGGTGATCAAGGTTAGTTTCCTTAATCTACCCCTCCCTTTTCAAAATACATCGATCATTTTGATTCTTGGGAAACTCGTTGGGAGGTATTTATCATCTGTTCACCAAACTACTATTGTGATCCATCCTATTAATCCCCATGTCTACGTGGAAGTGGATGCCTCGATGAAGCCTCCTAAGATCATTTGGATTACCATAACTAATGAATACCAGTGTAGAAAACAGGTTGGGTATAAGTATTGGGTTGACATCTGTTCTTGTTGCAATATTTTGGGAAACTAATCGGTGACAGGTAGACATGGGTATGGACACTGGATTTCTACTAAGCAGAATATAGTCCCTGGTGAGATTCTATTCGTGATAGCCCATTAGGGCTCTATTTCAATGGTCAAAATGCAGAGGGGAAGTTGGATACAATTTCTCAATCTCACTTTTAGGGTACTGAGATTATAAGTTTGTATGAGGCAGGTAAGGGGGGTTTTATGCAAGGAGTGGGGAGCCCTATCAACACTGTGGAGTTCATTGTGTTGTAGGAGTTTCAGAGGGTGGATCTACCTATGTTTATAACCATAATGCAAGTTTGGAGAGCTCCGAATCTCAGTCTCCATCTCAAGGTGGGGATTTCCAACTAGATATAAATCTTAATTTATTTGTGGAGAGCATTGTCTCTCCTGTATCAAAGCCTCCATGTGAATAATTCAAGGTTCAAAATCCAGCTTTGGTTACTTAGAGAAGGAGGACGAAATGGAAGCTACAATGATATTTCATAGTGAGGAGGATGAACCTCTGGGAAACATATTATAGGATGTGGCCTTGATGACGACTATAGTGCCTCTACATAAAAAAGGGAGGCTTGAAGAGGGGAGTGTGGCCAAGCCTCCTGGAATGCAGGAGGTGCACCAATTATCTGAAGCAGTGTCTCAAACTAGAAAAGGGAGTCGGGATGAGGGGATTGTATTGGGCCCCTTGGAACTAAAAATTTTCTATTAAAAAACCTCATCCTATCTAAAGGTTGTGTGTATGAGGAAGAACAATCAGAGCACTAGTGTCCTAGGAAATTGTTTTGGGCCGAGCCCCCCCCCCCCCCACGAAAGGCCTGAGGGTGGTGCTGAGGAACCATTTTGATAGTCTAGTTGTTCAAGATCAACTTTTGTCTCAGGAGGATAATGATTCTAGTAATGAAAATTATAGAAAACTCTCAGTGGATATTTGGGGCCGTTTCCATGGGAATGGTCCTAACAGCCAAAGAAGGAGGAAGAGTCTAAAAGGGAAGCGTGACCCCGGGAAATGCATTGTGGTCCAGGGGAAAATCCCATGGGATCTAATGACTATTCTTACATTCCCAACCCAATGGAAACCATGTTATCCAAGAATTTTGGGAGTATGGAAAATTAATACCTTCAAAATGGGTAAATTGGTGATCCAAGCAGAGATCAAGAAATTATAGAAGAAGAGGTAGGAGAGTGCCTAAAGGTCATATTCCACTAAACGGAAAAAATGATTGAAAACGTTCAGAAAACTAACTCCTAAAATGATAAAATTATAAGAATATATCATTATCTAAGCAAGGTGTGTGTAATGGTCTTGTCCTTTGATAGAATGAATCACCAAACTACATTCATGGAGAAGTGATTTGACTTCAATGGGAAATTGTTCGTAAAAGATTCCTTTGGGAGGGATCACACACTCAAATCCTTCTAGCTCTATTTCCACATGACAAAATACTTTATAGACCTATATGGTCAACGTTTTCATCCTCTATTTGTCCCAGTATTAGAATGCATTGGGAAACACCGCCATAATTAGATCAGATCCCCCGTCGACTAAAACATATTCCATATGAACCCCATACATAGTTACCAAATCTGTTGGCACTGTCCTTATTGATGGTGTTGGATCTAAGTGCCTCATTTTCTTATAATACATTTACTAAGATGTGGGTATTCTGGAAGATGTTTGTTTGTTTGTAATATTAATTTTTGATGATTCCAGATCCCCTATGTAGGGGAGGAGTGGAGAATTTCATCTGAATGCACCAAACTATCTACCAAAGTGGTACGATGCATACCAATTTTAAGTTAATCCATGTGGATAAAACAACCTCACATATGGATAAAACATAGACTTAGGCTATAGGATCACCATTTACATTATTGTTAATATCATAGGTTAGTGCTCTGTATGGTATAAAAAACTAATCATACCGGTTCACTTTTCACATGATATCCTAGTTCTTTAGTGTGATTAGCCAGACCCCACTGATACTTTATAGAAATTTCTTCAACTAGTAACATGGAATGTTTTGAGTATTATGTAAGTCATATCCACCAATGTGGGGCCCCATCAAACCCCAATGTAGTTGGAAGGGGTTGAATTTACTCATCATACTTGTCTCCTAAAATCATCGCAACATAGATCATCTTAATGTCCCATATACTGATGTCAAACTCACCATACATAAAATGAAATGTGTTCATGTATAGACTCTATAAACTGAAAAATTATACCATAAGAATTTTTTTGTAATAAGTAATGTTTTGGTAAGCCTAAATAGATTCATAAAATCTTATCTTTTTCAGCTCAACCGCAAACTCTTTGGCAGTACACTGAACCAAGAAGGGACAACCCTGGTTCATCCCACAACTTCCACCTTATCATATATCCCAGAAAAATAACCACCCAAACATCTAATTTTATATTTAATTTTACATTTTTTATCAGTAAATAAGGGTTTGAAGGTATAAATCATGTTATAACCCTTTAAAATCAATCTAAACAGTCTTCAAAATTAAGTGCATGACTTGTTCAATGTCATGTGATCAAATGACCAAAATAGGATCATGTGATCTAATGAACCTGAGATATTTATATGAATACAAGACCCTTGAATCATTATACAATCATGTAAATAAGACAAGAATACATGAATCATGGTTCAAGTTAATTACTTTAACAATGTGGTTTATTTATGTAATTTGATCATGAGATGAGGTCACATGATCAGTTCACATGAAGAATTTATACAAAGGAGATTATGTGACACGATCACATGAAGAGGATTGTGGGAATTAGAAAAAAAACCTAAGTGTTATCATAGAGCTATTAAATATTTAGTCAATAGGGAAAAATATTTCCCATTACTCTCCTATCTATAAGAAATCTCATTGAAAATCAAGAGTATCTTAAAATACTAAAATAAAAAAAGAAAGCCTAGGGAATCAGTCAGGTATTCAATTCATTATAAAAAATTCCTTTTTTCTTCTTCTAGAATTTGTATGTGTGGTGATTATGAATATGGTCATTGATGTGATTCATGTTCTATATGAGGTGCGTAGAAACCCATATTTTGATGGGCATGAATATGTATATATGATGCGGGTTTATTTGAAAAATTATTGAGATGAATGATATATAGAAAGTGATTTTACTATGCAAACATCACGATTAACTATGTGATTGAGTAGACACAACTTTGTTTCTATTCTAACAAAGGCATGTCACATGGACATAAATCTTATAAAATAAACTAAACCTATAATGAATAATGAAAATCATGTCAATGTTTCATTATATAAATTTTTCATTAAAATAGACATATTATATCATAACACTACCTTTAAATCTTTCTAAATGGTTTCTTTGGTCCCAATATAAGCTAATAAAAAATGATCTTTTTTTAACATTACTAATGTTTTTTAACTAGCGCTTAGCATAGAATATTATCTGAACATCCGATCTGATGTCTCCATGATGCTCTCATCCGACACCGTATCTATGAAATCATCATTCTATGATCACTTTTACTAATATTCCTTCACCCATTTACATACTAAATGGGTACATGAAGACAAGGAAAAGTGATCTTAGAATGATGAAACCATAGAGGAGGTGTCATATGAGAGCATCATTGGGACACCAGATCCCATGTTCAGATTAGATTCTATGTTAAGCGGTAGTTAACCAACAATAGTGAAGAATCCTTATTTTTATTTTTATATTTGAGAGTGGTGCCCAACCAATATTATTCCAACACACTAAATCAGTAGAAACAACTTCATAAATGACCAAAATTCTGAATATAAATTATCCATGACCTAATATTTTAGGTCACTGCTTTGGGAAACATGAAACATAATAAACATGTTCAAAAGAGTCACTAATTATGTTAGGATTTACTAAAATGACAATTCAAATATAAAACCATTATTTTTAATCTAAGGATATATAACATAATAAAGGGTGATCAGATATGGTCAATAAGTGTAAACAAGGGAGATATCAATGATCATATAAGGATAACATAAGTAATAGGAATTATCCTTTATTCTATTTGTGTACAATCTTTCATTAGGAACATTTCCCATTTGTTTCTAAACACATCTATTTCATCTTTTGAATAGGAGTTTTTGTTACAGTCATGGTTGTACTAAAAATATATATATACACAACGGATTAATAAATATTTTAAATGAAATCGTAATTATTTTCAAAAAAACCTCTTCAGGGGTGCTAATTTTTTGATGAAATATAATCTCATTCATATATTTACAAACATAATAACCACATTTCGTTCTATTTGTTTATTTTAGAAACTATAGAAACATTGAGAAAAATAAGAAATTTTTATTGATATGTGTTTGGATAGGGAAATATTATTATATATACCAGGATATGATTCATGTTGTAGATCTTGTATGCATCCTTATCCTTTGGACCTGGATTCATTCCATGAAGTAGATGATATTGATACACCACCCTATCATAAAAAAATCCTCATTAAACGATAAAAAAAATTTATTACTAGATATTTAGTTCTAAAATGTTGGATCTAGTGTATTAGAAATTTAATAAACTCCATCATTCGTGGTAATTTTGTTCCAAATCCATTCAATGAATCAAAAAAATAAATCTTTGGAGTATCCAAATTTATTACAATATGTATCCAACACTGCCTAAAACAAAAAAAGGGATAAGTGATAAAAAAATGAAAATATAGTTGATATGATAATATTGTAGAGTCTTACCCCTGAATCATTGGTATTAAAAAGATTCTATCATCTGTAATTTTTTTTCAAATTATTTGAGCAGAGATGAAATTATGTTAGCCTCTTTATGAGAATCTATTTCATCTTTTGAAGAGGTGATGTGAGGACTAACGAGTCCAAATTATTGTTCACGGGGAAATCCCTTCAATTTTTTTTTCATATATATGCCTGTGAATAATATGAAATGTATTTAGTCATAATTATTCTAGCATATCAGATTTTTTAAAATCACTTCATGAAAACATACATCATGTATGCATTTACAACTGAGGTTCCTAGCCATTCATAATTGAGGATTAAATTTACATTTTTCATCACTAATGAAATCAGATTTTCCTCTCCGTACATATTTTTTTTCAACGTCAACTATGTGAGAATTGTCACCTATCAACTTTTTATCCACATCATCTTGTAATGATGTTATTGTGGATATAGAATGGGCAGGGTGAAGGTGTTATCAGTAGATTGTTTCAATGAGTTGGTTCATCCTTGAGATACTTGTGAGCTGATATTTCACTTCACCCCTTCTCTTTGTCATTCTATAATAAATTTCATTGGTTTAGACGTTTTTTCATTAAATGTTAATGGTTCAACATGAAAAATAAATTAGAAGTTGATAAATCCTTGTCGATATGTTTTTACAAGAATTGATGGCCATGAGATGAATGTTCCAACAACTTATTTGACTGTATGAATGTCATTAATGTCATTTGGAATAGGTAGATCAACACTCGGATCATTATCTACATTAATCAATAGTCTAACATGATATGTTACATGTTTTCTGTTGTGTATCATATCGTTCTACATATTGAACACTGTAACCCTGGTTACAATGCGATAGGTTGCAGTTGATAGATATAAATCCCAATCATTTTCACCCCTATAGAATATTAGTACAGGAAATGTATCGGTGACTATGTTATTCAAATTTCATAGAAATGATTATTATAACATTTATTACCATAGCTAAGTGAGGTTTTTAGGTGAATGACTCACCTCAAAGCTAGGGAGGGGGGAGAGATCTTCACATATGAGTTTTTTATTCTCTTTCCCCCCCATAAAACTTACTATCATCTCTCTTTAGTATTTTCATTCTTCTTGGAACATAGAAATTGTTTCTTTCATCTTTTTCATTTCCTCATTTGATCCTCCTCTTTTTTTTCCTTTTTACAATATTTTTGGGGTTTCACCCCAAAACCAGCACCTCTGACACGACCATATTGTTCTGGATACTTCAAGGATGTTGAAAGTATGTCTACATCTAGTGTAAATGTTGTTGATTCCTACGACTATATGAGATATTAAATATAGATATATACATTGTCATTGTTATGTAATAACTATTGAATTAAAATAGAATTTATATTATGTCTTACATACACATGTTTCCCACACTTTTTGTGTGTTTTCATTTAACATTATCCACTATTTATTTAAATGAACCTTCATCCAAAGTACATGTCATGGGATTGAAGGGCCTTTCGATTTTGATTCATCAATCTATATATAAATAGAGGAACATAGTTATATTTTTGTTTTATATCTCATAAAAGTATTAAAATACATTTAAAATACGTACCAATTTTTTATCAAGTGATGTATACCCCATTTTTGATTTTCGGTTGGGGTACACAGGTTTTGTTGCCAGTTCATTAATTTTAACACTCAGTTGTGGTTTCATAAATAAAAAACTGTCAACCAAAATGATGGATACAAGAAATTTCAAAAGAACGTATTACATGACACAATGTGCATGAAAAGTATGCAACCTACAATGGTTTCTAAATGAATCCCATGCTCCTTGGTATATCAAGTTTTCATAAAGATGAGGAGGATGTGTCTTGATTTTCACATCAACATATATAAGATGATATTTTATTAAAATTATGCAGAAGCCTCTATGAATCCTTCCAGCAACTCATAATACATATTCCATGTGTGAGGGATCTACTATAAATCCTCTGTACAATGGATGATTAAGAGTAACTCAATGTTTTAGTATGTTATTTTATTTTAATAAATTAATGAAATGATATCATAATGTTGTCATAATCTCTTCCAACATTAGTGTCTTAAGCCCGATGGGAACATGGTGCCACGACTATATATCAATTGGCACGTCTTTCCGAGTAATGATTCCAATGAATCTACTAAAGATGGATTTGTTGGGGTTAATATTTTGGCCTCACTTATTCCATCCCACCTCATATTAGATGGATTTTTCTTTTGCAATAAATATTTTGTCTAACACTGTCAAACAACGATGCTCTTGTTTTTTTGCACCATTAGGGTTTCATTTCCTAACATTTCCTTGGAATAATCATCATTATGTTCCAATGGAGAACTAGCATCGACACTGAGACTAGTAGCAACAGGTTGAGAAACCTATTGTTTCTTTGCAATGGGAACAATAGTAGCAGGTTGAGAGACCTGTTGTGCCTCGGGATTGGGTGCATCAGCAGGCGAAGAATTCATTATCTATTGAAGTGGTTTAACATTTAATTTAGATTTCAATAAAGCAGTAGTGAACAAATAATAACATAACATAGCATAACACAATGTATATTACAATAAACAAATAACCTGATTATTGAACTCTTTTTTTAAAGGATGAAGAGATTTGAACCCTCTATCGACTATGAAAATCCCTTCATTATGGTCTCCTATAACATAAAAAATGATGTCTACATTGGGACCACTGCAAAATGACTGTGAAGTCCCAATGAAAGTAACATACTTCATTAAACATAAATCTGACCCTTCAGTTGTTTTGGTCGATAACAGAACAATTGAACAGTTTCATTCTGTGGGATCTAGAACATAAAATACTTATATTGCATGTGATGCCATTATAAATGGTTCTTTATTCTCCCCTTATTTACTGAAATCAACTTTTACAAATCCCAAATTCATCTATTTTAACAGAACTCTTGTTATCAACCCACTTACATTGAAAAACAAGCACTTGTATTTTCATACAATCCAACTCCCATATTTGATTGATGATGCCAAAGTATGACATATTCTCATAAATTGGATTTTTGTCCTTAGCACCAGAGACATTCATATCTTTAGTCACAATTGTAACCCCACTATTATGCATGGTACTGCCTTCATCAAGTTCATTATTATAGAATTTATAACCATTAACTACATAATCATTGTAAGATAATAAATACACACTTTCTCTTCTGGCTAGCCATCAAAGTCATTCTAAAATTGAGTTTGGATTTTCATCTATCTTCTTAAAATATGGCCTCGAAACCATCTAGTAATCATTCAATTATGTGTATCTGATATCCATTTTTCAGCCCTAGATGGATTCAAATGCCTACGAATTTTTTTCTGGGTTTGAACATATGGGTCAACGTCAAAACTATTATGAAAAACATAAAGGTAGGACTGCTCATGATCTATAATATTTATTGTGACAACATATATTCTTGAAATTCGTTTACCCTCAAGCACCCTAGTGTGATGAGATTTAGGTAGGCCTATGATTTCCACTGCAAAGAGGTATTCGATAAAGAATTCAATGTCTTCTTCAGCAAAATATTACTCTGCAATAAAACCCTATAGATAAATTCAATTATTGATATACCCATACAAAATATTCATATACCATTCAATGGGGTACATCCATCTATAATGTACATTACCAAATAGTCGAATCTATCACAGCAAATGAACCATAAAATGAACCATCGTACCAAATAATGTCAGCGGGAAGGACATTTCTAATTAAAATAATATGATGGAAATTTCTCTTTCCATATTTGGAAATTTTTCTGGGTGTATTACTTTATTATATATATCCTTGAAAAAGAAACAGATCTTTATTATTGTATAGAAGAAATTCTTGGGAAAAATGAAATGTAACGGTGTAGGAATTAGATCATGCATAAAAACATGGCAGTCATGTGATTTCATACCATTTAATATTAAATATCCCTTTCACATGATGTTCTTGATATTTTATGAATACCCCTCTAGAACATTTACATCATTCAAGAAGTTGAAAAATTGATATCTCTCATTCCTGGAAAAAGTATAACCAGCATGAGGAAGAAATGTTTATTTTTCACCCTTTACTTGTGCCAACTCTTCTCGTATTCTAATCTAAAATATGTCCAATATAGCCTTAATTCCATACTTTGTTTTGTTTGGTGCATTTAGAAATGTTCTGATGACACTATCACATAAATTGTTTTCAACATGAATAGCATCAAAAAAATGTCAAACATACAGACAATTCCAGTATGGTAATTCTAAAAAATAATCTCTTTTCCACCTGGTTTTTGTAACATTTTTCAAAAATGGTTTACCAAAATTAGTGTCCATATATTTTACTTTTACAAACAATTGATAACTTGTTATTAGAGAAGGTGTTGTATGTTATTTAGAAATTCAATCGAATGATGTCATCCAAGATCAGTATTTATGTTTTCAGGTTAAAAATTTGTGATGTCCTAGAAACACAATTTTTGATTATTGTTTCAACCTAATTGACTATATACCTTGTCTGCAAACGAGACACACTTGAGTTTCTTTAATGATATATCCTGACAAATTTCTATAAGTTTGAAATTCATTTATCGTCCCATACAACATGGCTCTCAAAGTGAAATCATCATTTTTGTAAGCATCATACAACTTTACAAATGAATCCCATAATAATTTCAAATCCTAGATCAATGGAGCCAAATAAACATCAATATCATTAACCAGTTTTTTTGATCCTGATATAAGCATAGATGACATTATATATTTTTGTTTCATGCATAACCATAGTGGTCATTTATAATTTACCAACATAACCAGCCTTGTACTGTGACTACATCTTTGAAAACCAATAGGATTCACTCCATCTGTATATGATGCAAGCCAATGGTTTCTCCGCTCATTTTAAATTTCAAGATACTCATGATCCATTCAATTCTACTGAGGAGATTCTAATGAGTGACATGGCTTCCCATAATTTATTCTTGTATTTTCATTCCATGTCAATTTTTTTAAGTCTCCTCACTTTTATATAGGCGCCTAAACCTTGGAATGAATGTAAAGTACCATACAAATTTCATAGGACTGGATTCATGTTTCTTGTATCAAGAAGAACCACATATTGGGAATTCTTTAAGTGATTCTTGGTCCTTGAGAAACAATATAAAGTCAGGCAAGCAGGCATGTATTCTTTTAGAGATCATACCCATCGATCATAGCATTCGTTTGGCATCATATGTTCGCATCGAGAGCACATTATCTTCCGAGAACATGCCATTAAAGAGAGAAATTAGTTTCATAAAACTAGAATCACTCCATTTTTTTCATGTTTTCAAATTATACAGCTTTAGTACGGTTGACAATGCTGTATATTTACTGCATCCAATATACAATAGCATATTTTCACTACTATTTAACTTCTCAAACAATTTTTGGAAATCACAAATTTCATCTTCAATTATACTTTTCATTTCTTCAATATGATCTTCAGCATCATTCATATCTATAGTCACATCCTTTATATGGTCTTCTTCATTTTTCACACTTGTAATCATATCAGATGATCCATAAAATGCAGTGTTATTCTAGCAACAACATGTATTCATTTATCCCCATATTTATTCCAACATGTATAACATCAATCTATTCCATGACAGATCAGGTGTTCTTACAACTCCACTGGACTAATTTGTCATGAATAACAACCACATAAACACGAACAAAAGATTTGAGAGGGTCATATGCCTGATATTTTTCAAAATTGATAAACACTTTTAAGCCATCTTCATACTCATTTGTCAACCGATTGGAATTCTTTTATTATTTATTCATATTCATCCTATTTGATACAATAATATTAATATTTATCAAAATAATAACACAAATGATGTTCCACTAGGGAAATAATTTAATTATAATCAATTGAACTATATATGGTAAAAAATAGTCGTACCTCTCTATGTATTACTCATAAACAAAGTGGATCACACCCATTCTCTCAACACATGATCAATGGAAATAGACATGAGAAGCCCTTTCCCTAGAATGTTTTAGTATCCCACATGTGATCTATATAAATTGTTGTAAACCATTTTTTTAGTGTTTTTCTAGAAACATAATTTCTCTAGTCATGAACTATGGTACTGAACTAATAGATGGTATGATTTTCAATAGAGATCTTGTGGGTGGAAGGATTCATTACATGTGTTGTTATGTTTATTTGACTAGGGTGTCTATAAAGTGTCTCATAGAGTTGTATTGTGAAGTAATTTTATAAGATTTACTGTAAGTTCACTCGTAACAAAGTGGTGGTGCCATTGAAATGGGTAATGTTTGGATGGATATTTAGTGATGGAAGAACTGTAACATGGAAAAAAAATTCCATGCCAACAACCACAACACCATACAAACACACAATCATGCTCACAATCGCAACACCATACAAACCAAACAATCACAATTTCAAATTTTACAAGGCATCCCTTATTCAATTATTTTTGTTAATTCAGGGGTTATCACAGATGTTTTATCATCCTGGGGAATTCATTCCATAGTCATAATATGTAAATTACCAATTTTTATATTCAAATGATCAATAAGAACCAACCAACATGCAATTCATTTAGTGCGCAAACAACAACCACCAAGTTCCATGATTTTTAGTGGGTCATTTATCTCATACATTTAACAACCATAAAAATCAATACCAAATAGTAATAACATGCGAACAAGAGGAAACCGATGAGTAAAAAGAGAAAACTTGCAGCGGAGTTGTCATTCAAAACGCAACAGAGTTGTGTTCGCGGTAGAGAAGAGGCACACACTAGAGAATATTTACAACTCAAAATTGAAAATAAAATGAGAAATCATATGTTAACAGTTTTATTTGTCAATAGTGGGATTTTATTTTCCATTTATGATATATGCCCCTTGATTATTTATTTTTTAAATATTTGCTATTTTCTTAGATGATCAACTTATGAATGGGACATGTCTACTTTTCAAAAGAAAGATCATTTTTAATTTACTCTAATTTAAGAGTAAAATATTCCACATTAATTTTATTTTTTCACAGGGGATCATTACTATCCCATAGGGATCATGAATTCCTCTTAGGTTAGTTGGAAGTCAGGTCAGTTTATGGTTATGATACCAGTCCGGGCTGTATCATTAAATTTCCAATTTTAATTGACCTATGTCCCTTTAAATATAGGATTAGAGGGCGTATGAAACTAATATATATAAGTAATAATAGAGGTAAATTTTATCGTAGACTATCCAACACAAGTGATGAATGATGAAACATACACCAGCTGAGGGAGGGAGAACCACCCAATGAGAGAGAAGGGGGAGGTTGCGTAGCACTAAGGGAATATAAAATTATGGTTTTTTCATTACTAAGGCTATGCTTTTCTCTCATAGATCATGACTGATTGTTGATCATTTATAACTATTGTGAATATTTTTTAAATGGATACAATTAGCCTAATTTACCTAAGGTCTTATATCCTCCACCAATACAATATTCTTTCTACCTCCCAAAAAATTGCTAACCTCGTTATAATTCATAATGCATTAGATTAAACTATTTTAATTTTTTTAAAGGAATTGGGTGGGGAGATCTATGATGGCCACTTTGGAAGGTTTTCATTCGATGATATAATGAACATGATGTTCAAAAAGGAAAAACAATTATAGAGGTATAGGGTGTGGGCCAAGAACTTTTATCATAAGTAAAATTAGAAAAAGGGAGTTGAGACCAAATCCATACTAGCCAACACATAATCTACTTTGAAAACTGAGAAAATACTTCCATATTGTTTCCCTTCAATTATTTTTGATGGCATAACTCATGAGATGAATCGTTTTAAAGTTGAATTATATCTATTACTATATAATTTTATAGAACAAAAAAATACATTGTCAATGTAAATGGGGTGAGTCAATGTTTGATCTCTAGTTACGTCACCTAATAAAAATACCACTCCCTAGAATCCATTTAAAGAATAATGTTATAAGTATAGAAAAGAATATTCTTAAAATAAATTCCAAACTATTAAATATAGGATCTACCCTGTTAGATAGAAAAAAATACATGTCATTATTTCTCAATCAATTAAAAATAAATTAAATTATCTAATGATTGACTACAAAACAACTCCCATGATATATATAGATCCTCATAATCGCCACTTAAAAAGATCCAGCCCTAGTGAATATCTACCAAAAAACAAGATGATAAACAATGGAATCCAATGTTCCTCTATATAAAGAATCAAAATGAAAAAATCTAAAAAACCTATAACCATATCTCTATCTTTAAATTAGGGACATTTATCTCATAATTAAATAATAACTAATTATGAAACTCACAAAATGAATTCCATTTAGAGTTATCCAACTAAGGGATCACTGTTATACAATTAATTAAAGCATCCTAAATCACCCCACCCAACTCAACCACAAGTATAATCCTCTTACTATAAGACTACATATCACAATGCATGAAACAATACATAAAACATTGGTGATGGTTTGAAACCACCAACCTCAATGTGGAGGAGGATGATTCGGTGACCATAGGAGGAGGAGGAGGAGGTGGAGGAGGCAACGACAATGGAGGAAGAAGAGAAGTAGGGTTGTAGTGGAGGATGGATCACAATAGAGGAGGAAGAGAAGGCATCGATGATGGTGGAGGAGGAGGAGGAGGAGTCGTAGTGCAAGGTTCTGATTCTGTGAAGGCTTGAATGGGTGCGACGAAGGAGGGTCCTATTAGGGATATTTTATAAAAAATACTGGAACCTCTATCAGTTATAGTTAAAAGTGCTAATAATGATATGTTTTATCAGTACTAAAATAAATGTGAAGATAAAACAAACATTTATCTGCCGTTTTTGAGCACTAATAAAGATAAGCCATTATCAGCGCTAAAAAAGCACTGATAAAGGACCTATTTATCAGTGCTAAAATGTTAGCAATGATAAAATAGATATTTATCCGTGCTAAAATTATAGCACTGATAAATACTTATTTCATGAATCCTTTATATATATATATTCATATATTAAAAAGTATTATATATTTATAAATAAAATAAATATATTAAATATAACAAATACAATAAATATAATGAATTAATCTAATAAATATAATAAATCTATATTAAAAATTACTTTTAATATAAATATAATATGTTTATATAAATTAATAATTAAAACATGTATCAGCGCTAATAGTAGCACTGATAAATGTACACTTTATCAGTGCTAAAAAATCAATGGTAATGGGTACACCTATATCAGCACATGTTTTAGCACTGATAAAGTCTATATTTATCAGTGCTTTTAGCTGGCTCTAATAAAGGACAACCCCTTTATCAGCGCTTTCATCTTAGCGCTAATAAAGGGCAGTGCTTCCCTTGCCATGTTTTGTGGTACTGTCTTTGTGCGCATCCCATGTTTTGAATGTTATTTCATAGGTTATAAGGGTGTATAAGATAAGTATGGAATGCAATTTAAATTTTATGAAGACATTTCAAAGAATTTATGTTTTATTTGTAATTTTTTATATTTCGGAATCAGTGGATATTATTCTAGTAGTATCCTCATGTATGATTATGGGAAAATATATATATTTTATGTCCAAATTATCTAGAACTAAAAACCTGATAAGATCCTCAATGTGTACGAATACATGTTCTTGTCTAAAACAGATGATTATGTAATGTTTTAAGGATGGATCATTATAGTACCTAGGTTATCCATGGAAATTATAGAGGAGGAATGAATAATTCAATAACACATCATTGTTGTAATGATTCAGTGGAAATATTAAGCTCAAAATCATCAGGGATATCTATAATTTTAACTTGGTGTCATGGAATTACCCTAAATATCTAATTTGAATAATTTTATGAGATTTGTAATGAAGGGGATGTTATGAACTAGATTCATCAATCACTTTTAAGTGGTTGATTCTATCTCAATGGTGCATTATTGTATAGAACATCAATAAAAAAATTATAGTTCAAGATGTGTTAAATATATCCATAATGTGTATCTAAAATAATGGTTATTAGAATGTAGTAAACTCATAGATTGTACCACTTTAAAATGATATTTTTTTGAGTAAAAAAATAGAAGGTTATATCCAAGGAATAATGTGATGTAGAGTAATACCACCCAACTAGTCAATGTTTTTTTATGAATCCATAAGATTAAAGAGGATATGTTGGAACATTGGGATTTAAATAAGAAAATTTATCCTAATTTATTTTCCTTAAAGAACCAAAATTTCACTGGTGGAATTCTTGAAGGGGTTGAATGTAATACCCAGTGATTTTAGAATATATTTTTCTTTTAAAAAATTTTGTGTTCAACTTAATAGCATGTAATTAAAACAACAATGAACATATGTGAATAATGATATAACAAAATAAAAAATTAAATGAATTAAAAAGTAATTAAATGAAACACAAATGATAATAATCAATTTTTTAAAATTAATATGTTTCTATATTACATTTTTGAATATAATTAATATGAGAATTTTTTTGACGAATTAATTATTTTTGTTAAATTTTATAATTTTCAAGAGATGATACTAATAAAATTTATTGATAATATTTAAAAAAATGTTTTTTAAAAAAAATTAACATTATATATTTAGATATTATGAAACTATAATGACTGTTAATTTAATTATTCATGGCTAAATGAAAATGTTATTTTTGATAACATTATCTTATTTATAAATAATATATTTCTAATTTTGAAGTTAAATTTTAAAATTTTAAAATTTGAGTACAATACAATTAAATCATCTTTTTGGATTCACAATGGAAAAATTATCTTATGATAATTTTTAAGAAATATTATGAAGTTTTTTATTTTTAGGCGAATAGAGAAAAATTCCATTTTCACAAATACCATAACTATTATTACATAATTATAATATATGAATGACATAAATATATAAGAAAAATTTATATAAAAGGAATATATATTAAAATATTAAATTAAATAATCTAAAATAATAATTTTAAAATTTTAAACCCATGTTAGACTTATCAGAACCTATGATTTTATTATTAAAATAAAAAACTATTTTAGAGCATTTTCACTAATTTAGTATACCTAATGAATAAATAAAAAATTTAATTATTCTATATTCATTAATTATTTATAATTTATTAATAATCCGATAAATTTCACTAGGATATATTCTATTCATGAAAATGGAGTGATGTAATTTTTATTATTAAGAAGTCATTTTTCTAATATTTGTTTCCATTAATTTTCTCATACATTTATTAAAAACAATTTATATCAGTTTAAAAAATTGCATCTTATAAAATAAATTAAATAATGAGAACAATATCAAAACATGGTTATATGATAAATTTTATTTTTAGTATGAAAAAGAATCTGTAATGGAGAAACATTTATCACCTTATTAAAAGATAAAATGTGATAGAATATATAAAATAATGGGATAAGGATTCAACATATCAATAAACCATATATTTTATTATATCTCATTTCTGTATTTAATAATACCAATACTTATCATATAAATTGGTCTAATTTTGTTCCACTTTCCCATCAAAATTCCATCATATTATTTTAATGTTATGTGTATTTATAGTGGGGCTACTATGTTAACAATAAAAATAGAAACTTCACCCTTAAGTTTTTTTACAAATATTATTGACCTGGTATTTTACAATATCTTCAAAAATAAATTACCAACCATCATCCAAACATCATATAGGTTTTATTTTCACCATAGGAACAACCTATTATGTCCTTTTGATAGATCCATGGGAGGATTCTCAAGGAAGAAATAATCATCTATGTTGAATTTATAATTCTATATTTATTTTTACACATCCTTAAACCATTATATAATTTGCTAAAAAATATAATAAATATCATTACTATACAATTTAGATGTTACATTTAGAGATAAATGATTATTTACCTATTTCCCAAACAATAAAAAAATAAAATATTGTTTATGCATACTTTTGGACTATGCCATCCATAAAGCAAGGTATTTCTTTTTTAATAACCAAATCATATGTTTTTTTATAAATATCTATATGATGAAATATGATATCTATAAAATATTTTTTATTCTAAAAAGATAAATAATTTTCTTGCTTCTTTTCCTTACATCCATTGATAAATGAAAATATCGCTTTTGTGTTTGTGCAGACTACTACATCCACTAAGATATTTCATTCATATTACATCACAAACATACATGAATAATTCTAAAAGTACATATAATAAATAAATATGATACTTATGGAATAATTTAAATTATAGATCGAAGATGAAGGTGAAATTACTTGAAAAATCGATCGAAATCATGAATGAAAAAAAGAACAGATACAAACAAATATTTATTTTGACAAATAATTTATAATAAATTGGAAATAAGAAAATATAAGTGAATTTTATCCTAAAAAATATATATATATATAGTTCAAATATATATTTATAATTAATTTAATTTTTTTTATTATAGGCTATAGAGTTTTCAATATATATGAAGACTGAGGTAATTGTTGATCTTATAATCTCAATAATACCAAGAATATTGTAGTTCAATTTCCATTATAGAAAATTGTGTAATTATTCTCAGTAAAATTAAATAAATTTTACAATCTTAAATTTATTTACATTTTTCTCAAATAATAATTATGTTTTTCCACTATATAGTTCTAAAAAATTATTAAAATAATTTTCTAAATCAATAATGAGATTAATTTTTTTTTGGAAAAGAAAATTTTTTCCACAATGTATTATTTCATTAAAATATTTATGAAATGTATTTTAATATAAATTAATAACATTTGATGTAATTTTAAAATATATTTGAATTTATTTTCCCTGTTTTAATAAGGAATCTTTGATTCTTTTTTAAAATGATTATATTTTACATTTTATGAATGTCTAAAAATAATCAGTTGTTACATTAACAAAAAATTATCGAACCATCACGTAAATTATATTTAACAATGATTAATTTTTTATATTAGAAATATTTTTTGGAGAAAATGTTATTCCTCCATTATTCATAATTATTATTTTTAAATATTATCAAATAAATATTTCATCATGTTTTCAAATAATATATCTATGTATTTTATCTATGTTTTTCCATTATTTTCAACATACTTTATTATTTATTATGATTTACTATAGATATGATCTAATGTAATCATATATATTACATAAATGTATTTATTATGATGATGATGTTATATGAATGTTTCAATGAAAAATATTTATTTCTAACTTTATAATTATGATATGATAGAATGTTGATGGTTTAAATAGTATCACGACACCAAAATTTATGTCATCAATTATGTGATTTATTAGAATAGAATTATATTCCCTCTAAATTCATTGACTAATTCTTGATATCTCATTTTATAATCTATAAGGAAATGTGGAATAACTTATTTCACTAAGGGACAATCTCAACTAGGTTTTTGGTAAAGAAAGTGACCCTAATCACCTATGAGTCTTTATCCACTATGTTATGATGGTCATGGATGTTAGTATTGTCTATGGAAATGATTTTATATTATGATGTTTATTATATAAACATATTTTGAACACATATTATATTATTTCATTGAAAATTATTTACTATTGACGATTCCATACTCTTAAAAGTCATGTTTTTTATGAAAAATCATTTTTAATTGGTTAATGGGTTATGATATATAAATTTTTGGGTGTTATATTTGAAAGTTGTTATTGTTTTCTCATATACGAATTCTTATTGTATGACCACATATGTTATTCACTTTTTATTCACATGTTTACCAATATTGTGCATCTAAACTCATCCTTTTATATGCTTCCATGTCACATGTTATTAAGAATGGTATTATATATTTCATATCTATTTATGGGAAATTCTGGAATTAAATTGTGGGAGATATTGAAGATATTTCCATAAATATGATGATTATGTTTCTACTCTCAAAAGACGGAAAAACATTCTGGTTCTAGGGTTTTCATCATTTTATTTCTAATGAGTAATGAACTAAAATTATGAAAAATGAATGTATGTTTTACATGGGTCACTCAATCGTCCCTGAAACCTCAAATAAAATATTATAAAGAAATATACAAATGACTTTTTATTGAAAATATTAATCGAACTCATCACCAAAGTGTGAAGAAATATTTTCATATAATTACTATGGATAATTCCCCAAGTAATGCATAAAACTATGAATATCAATTTTAAATAGTAAATATAAATATACATTAAGCTAAAAAAATTATATGGTTCACCATGGTTGTGTCTCAATAACACCACAACTATCTGAATTCTATACTCATCGATTAAGTAATTCATTATATATGTCGGAAAAATGTTTCTCTGCCATTTTGTATCGAGTACATCCTCAAACAACCTCGTCATCATGATATCAACTATAACCATGTATTAGTCTAGAATCCACCAAGTCCAAAGAATTATTAATTAAACCACCAAATATCACATCCCATGCATATTTTTCCAAGGGTATTTATTGACACTATGACTAAATACAATTATATTTTATAACATCATGTCATTTTGACCACATATAAATGAGTATTAACTGAGAGATTCCAAAGTATAAGTGAGTAAAAACCCTAAAACATAATCTATAATGGCCTATATATGGTCATTTAATATATTAAAACCAAAGGGAGAGAATGGGAGAGGGAGAATTCAGTTGTCTATTCCATATCCATTCTGGATGTTGGAGAAAACACCCCCTAAAAAATTTGTGTTTTAGTTTCCCTAGTTACTCATGTGGTGAAGCATATTATGTAGTCAAATATATGATATATCATGCATGATCTAACTAATTATAACTGCCTACCTTTTGACTAATCTTACATAATCATCTCAAAAGGCACTCAACTAGCACTATTATTTTCTAGATCTCAGATATTCACAAAAGCATCAATATTAAAATCATTAATAATCCTCACAATGTAATTTAATGAATTAGTATTTATTTTATAACAATATAATAATTAAATATTCACTTACTAAATAATGATAAATTTGGGTTTAAATATTTCACTCATTCGAGCAATCTTTATCATTAAATAATTATATATTTTCTTGATTTATCATCATTTCCCTTCAAGAATTTAATCAGGCCATTCCATAGTTCTCATTAATATAAATAAATTAGTTATCATTATATCCCATAAAAAAACATCTCATGGTTTAATTTATGATTCTAATTATTATCATATATGTCTTTATGTACAATATGATTTATACTATTCTACCACAAGAAAAAGATTTTTTTGAGTAATAAAGATGAAAAGATTCAATAATTTGGTAACCATAATAAAATAGAATCCATAATATTTAATTTTTTTTAAAAAATGCAATAATAAATTTCCTCTAAATTTTTTACAACCGACATAGTGTCTCCCTTGACACCATTATACATAAATAATTCTTTAATGAACAACATCATGGCACCTATATAATCTAATTAAAAACCCATTATAATTTATTATTTCTACCATTATAGGTCATTCACAATTCACATCATGTCCCTTTCATCATACAAAAATCTTATAAAGTATAAAAATTATTTCTATCATGATAAATTCATGGGAAGAAATAGATATACTAGTAATAACATCATTGCATTATTAAGAAATAATGGGTTTTCTCAACCACAATCAATTTTCTTCAAAAAACAACGATTTGATTATTTTCATCAATTTACCATTTCATTATACATGGGTTTAATAATAAGTTTCCAATAAATAATAGATAACCATTAGTATTGAATCAAACACAAACACATGTTTTCCTTACAAATATATTTCATTAATTTCAAGAATTAATGATAATAAATTAAGAAGACACTTCCTTAATAAAATTTATCCATTTAAACATTAAGATGCATATGTTATTTTATGAAATTCATATATTCTAAACAACATCAGACAAAGAAAAATAGATAATACAATAACGTGTCAATATAAATTTGAAATATTATCAAAACCAAAATCATATGTGATCACAAAGAAGAAATTTTATACTATGAAATAATAAGTATCACTACATGTGATAGTTCATTCCCTACCCAAATCATTAATTTAAATACTATGAAATAAATATTTCTCTGACACATCATAGCATAATTACTATTTTACAGTAATATAAATTCTCATATTTTTATCATATTATATATAATTCAATCCATTTACCCAAAGAACACCATAAACTGATAAATTCAATGTTATATAATAAATTTAGTTTTATGGATCCCTTACCACATAATAAGTATGTCATTTTCCTAAACAAATAATAGGTAGAGATAAATTCAATAATCATTGGCTGAAAATGAAATAATAGATTGAGTTGATTTACATAGGGCTATCTCAACTTTAATGGATAAGTTATGATCTCCTAGTTTTAAGGGAAAATTAAATACAATAATATACGGAAGAACATTAATTTTTGAATAACTGATAGAAGTGAGAGCTACAATATCCACATGACATGGAAAACCTTCCAATTTTTAATTCACTTTAATTTTATTTTACATTTTATTCCTTACACGATCCATTTAAAATCCAAAATATAAAAAAATACATTGATTCATATATCACTACTGAAAATAATGGCATTTGCGAAGGGTTATTTGCATCGGGATCTCGTCATTAATAGGCTTTTGCGACGGGGTCCCGTCGCAAATAGCCCGTCGCGGAAAACGGCATCGCAACAACAATTATTTGCGACGGGCCCGTCGCTAAAGGTATTATTTGCGACGGAGATTCTTCCCGTCGCAAATTTTAGTTTGTATATTTGTGAAAACTTTTAAAAAAACTAATTGCGACGGGCCCGTCGCAATAAGTTTTTTTCAAAAAAAATAAAAAATATTAATAAATTATTTTAATCAATATTATAATAATACTATTTGCGACGGGCATAGTATCACTTCGCAAATACTAAAAAAATAAAAAAAATATTAATAAATTATTATAATTAATATAATAATAATCCAAATATAATTCTAAAATAAAAAATATTAATAAATTATTTTAATTAATATAATAATAATAGATTTATAATTAAAAAATAAAAAATAATAGAATATTAATAAATGATTTTAATTTATATAATAATATTATAATTATAATTATAAATAAAAAATATTAATAAGTTATTTTAATTAATATAATAATAATAGAATTATTTTACATTAAAATATTGAAATAATTCTAATATGACAAAAAATATATTTTAAATTATAATATTATACAATTTTAATATATATATATATAATTTAATATTATAAAATATAAATAATATTATTATTCATATTAATATTTTTATTTCAAAATATAATATTATTAATATTTTATAATGAGATAGAAACTATGAATAGAAAAAAAAAATCATATTTTGATTTAACAAATTTTATAACATAAAAAAAACTCTAATCTGAAGGAGGGGGGAGCGGGAGCGGGGATCTACAGATGCTGGTGGAGGAAACTCCATCCCTAAAGCATTAGTGAGTCGGCGCATGTACTCCATCTTTTCCTGATGCTGCTGCTGCCACCGACTCATCTGCTCCTCGTACAGCTGCTGCTGGCGTCGACGCTCCTCCTCATGTTGCTGCTACTGCTGATGCATCTGCTCCGGCTTTGTTGGAGACTCTCTATCAGTGCAATCTGAGATCGCAACTGATCCTCAGACTGTGTAGCAGAAGAAGATGCACGAGCTCCTCTCGAGCTGGACGCCGACATCGCAGCACTGCCATAATAATCTCCGGGAGTCAGTTGTGAGCTAATACCAACTACCCCGCCCTTCTCGAAGGCATACTGGGTGGCCTGTATCCATGCCGCCTCATCAAACTGACGGCCAGTGGTCTGATCTGATGACTCGGCCTGACTCTCAAGCCGGGTTTGTGACGCTACGGCCTCATATGACTCCTTTATTTGCAATTTAAAATTAAAATTGTGAATATATTATATGCAGTTAATTTTTCACCTTGAAATCAAATAATACTGACCACGATGTGACGCTGACGATCACCTCTGAGCCCCCCAGTAGCAGGATCACTATACATCCTCCGATATACATCGTACTCTGTAATATCGGGGTGCTCGACATCCTATAAGAATAAAAAATAAACTATTAATATTTATAGTTATATAAAATATTTATAAATAATGTACGTACCAGATGCTGTCTATGAGTACTGAAAGTACGACTCCCAACTCAATGAGTCACCTCCTATCTCCCCCGATTCTGCCTCCCCACCAATGATCTCTTCTGAAAGGCATCACTCAACCAGTGTGCACATAATCCATCCCATACATGGGATGAAATGTACTCTGGTCGGTGTACTCTACATGACTCATCAAAAACTGACACTCCTGCTTTCTTTGTGATAGCTTTTCTTAAATTGTGCAAAAACTGACGAAAGCGATCACACATAGCCACCTCCCATGCCTCGTGGATGGCGTCACACATGGTATCCTCGATTAGATACCATAACCCTATAAATAAATCAAAATATCAAGTTAGAAATGAAATATTTTTCAAAAAAAATTATTTATTTACGTACGTACCAACCAATGGCCAAACATGGCCTACTGCACATCCATGGGAATCTGCTCCCATATGGTCCAAGGCCGAGAGAAATAGTTGCGCAAAATAGCGATGCCATGTCCGACTGCTATATGCAGAAAACTATAATTATTGGTAATTATTGGTAATTATTCCTAATTATTCCTAATTATTGGTAATTATTGGTAATTATTGGTAATTATAACTAATTATTGGTAATTATAACTAATTATTGGTAATTATAACTAATTATTGGAAATTATTGGTCACTATTGGTAATTATTCCTAATTATTGGTAATTATTCCAAATTATTACTAATTTCTCCTAATTATTAGTAATTATTACTAATTATTCCTAATTATTACTAATTATTCCTAATTATTACTAATTATTCCTAATTATTACTAATTATTCCTAATTATTTCTAATTATTCCTAATTATTACTAATTATTCCTAATTATTACTAATTATTTCTAATTATTACTAATTATTCCTAATTATTACTAATTATTTCTAATTATTACTAATTATTCCTAATTATTACTAATTATTCCTAATTATTGGTAATTATTACTAATTATTACTAATTATTGGTAATTATTACTAATTATTGGTAATTATTACTAATTATTGGCAATTATTACTAATTATAGGTAATTATTACTAATTATTGGTAATTATTACTAATTATTGTTAATTATTACTAATTATTGGTAATTATTACGAATTATTGGTAATTATTACTAATTATTGGTAATTATTACTAATTATTACTAATTATTACGAATTATTGGTAATTATTATTAATTATTGGTAATTAGTGGTAATTATTGGTAATTATTTCGAATTATTAACAATTATTACTAATTATTGGTAATTATTGGTTATTATTACTAATTATTAGTAATTATTACTGATTGTTGGTAATTATTCCTAATTATTACTAATTATTGGTAATTATTCCTAATTATTGTTCATTATTACCCATTATTACTAATTATTGTTAATTATTACTCATTATTACAAAATATTGGCAATTAGTACTAATTATGGATAATTATTGGTAATTATTACTAATTATGGATAATTATTGGTAATTATTACTAATTATGGATAATTATTGGTAATTATTACTAATTATTGGTAATTATTTGTAATTATTACTAATTATTGGTAATTATTAATAATTATTGCTAATTATTGGTAATTATTAATAATTATTGCTAATTATTGGTAATTATTAATAATTATTGCTAATTATTTGTTATTATTACTAATTATTGGTAATTATTATTCATTATTACTATTTAGAACTAAATATTGGTTATTATTACTAATTATTACGAATTACTGCTAATTATTAGTAATTATTACTAATTATTACTAATTATTGGTAATTATTGGAAATAATAACTAATTATTGGTAATTATTGGTAATTATTACTAATTATTAGTAATTATTACTAATTATTGGTAATTATTACTAATTATTCCTAATTACCATTAACTATGAACAATGAATATTAATAATTTAAATTTATTAAGTAACAAAACAATCTAAACATAATTAAATAAAAACTAATTAAGAATAATTGAAAGTATTAAAACATTTAAAATAAATATTAATTTTAAATGAACATAAATACCCATAAAATGGATCTGAGGTTGATCTCTGATCGCTGTTGAAAACTTCAATATAAACTCTGGAAAAAAAATGAATCTTTAGAAATGCTGAACTCTAAAAATAGAGTTTTGAGTGAACTAGAAGATGGAGTTTGAGAATGAATGAAAAATACGAATGGGGGTACTTATAGGTTAGATTATTTGCGACGGGTGTATTTGCGATGGGTATCCCGTCGCAAATAATGTTATTTGCGATGGTACCCATCACAAATACCTTATCCCGCATTTATTACGGGAAACGGGAATATAGCCATTTGTGACGGGTCCCGTCGCAAATAACAACCTTCCAACATACTAGTTGCGACAGGCGGTATATTCCCGTCGCAACTAACTCACGCCAGTCCTTTTGCGACGGGGGGTATATTCCCGTCGCAAATATCTTTTACCACCGTCGGTTATTTGCGACAGGCGGTAACCGCCCGTTCGTAAATAACCTTACCGCGATTTGGCGGGGAAAGCGGGCCAGTCCTTTTGCGACGGGGAAAGCTATCTCGTCGCAAATAAGTTTCTAACGGGGCTATTTGCGATGGGATTTATCCCCATCGCAAATAGCCCGTCCCAAATACCCATTTTTCCCGTAGTGTATATTAATTTTATGCAATTTTAAATCAAATATTTCCAATTAATACTTAAATTAATATCACTAAAATAATATTTAATATCAATTGTAGACATAATGAAGACATTTAGTGAAAAATATGTTTGATGTATAAACAACTACTATGTTATTACATGAAGCTAGATGATACCAATACATAATGGTGTAATTGATACCTACATAATGGTACATACATTTCCCCTTTAATAGACATTGTAAATAATGATCTACCAATATATCATCCTGAAGACTACCCATAAACAATTAATTGTTCTATATCAAGGAAATAGAATATCATTATGCTTGATAACTAACTCTATATATCTTATAATAGAATAATATTACCTTTATATAGCTAAAGAAATTCTTATTTATCAATTCAAAAAGTAGGAGAATGTGGCTACATAAGGTTAACTGGTTTTTTTCATTACAAAATTTAGGGAATACATAAGTGTATAAAAAAATTAAAATACCAATATCAGAATTAAATAAATATAAAATAATAAAGATAAAGGCTTAAACACCCTACCAACACTTCCATGAACATGGAAAAAGTAAGTGGACTGATTTTGAAATTTGGGCCATACAAGTGTGACGACTATATAAGAAACATACATTCAAAATACCTATATGCAATATATTTTCATTCATATCATTGTGGAAGAAGGAATTCCTTTATTAAACATAATAAGAAGTGAAAGAATTTTTTAATGAAAAATTTGGAGATTTTATCAAATTAATCTTAAGGGTGATGGAGATTGGTATATTTTGAATGTGGTGAATGGGTCAAATACAGACTAATTGAACATCTACACATTGATCATTCCATCAATATAGGAAGACAATTTATTTCAATAAATTTTGTGAACTCTTTCCTCTAGATACATGTAAAGGGGAATTCAATTTTATTAATGTATAAATTATTTCAATAGATAATCTAAATTAATATTGGTCTAAAATATATGTAATGATATATAGACCTCGTAAATAGAAAATTTGACTCTTTATAGGTTAATATGTGAATGAGGAATGTAATATTAATGTATGAAAATATACTATATAAGTAATTATAATTCCTAATTTGATTATACGTATAACATCATTTAATATTAGAGTACATAATTAATTTATATCTATACATGTAGTAATTCATTTTGGATTTCATAATTCTATAATTCCTTAAATCCTTAAAATTGATATCAAGATATCTAACAGGAAATAACATAGATTCAATTTTTGATGTTATATAATTATGGTGGGTGATATTTATGTCACTGAAAATTTTATTTTCATTCCGATATTAATGTCTAACCTTGTCGTTTAATTTGAATTCATATTATTCACAATGATCATAACAATTATTATCATTGAAGAGTAATTGTTTGACCTAATTTTGGTATTTAATAATTCTATAGTGACTTTGATTTCAATTAGTCAATGAATGTTTAAATATTTTGGAATAATGGATGTATCTTTTTTAGTTGGTGGGTATAATTCATTAAAACATTGAGGTAGGTATTCATCCCTATCTTTTAATTTTCATAGATACAAATCTTGATGTTTTTCTCAATTATTTCATAGTATTAACTCTAATAAGATAAGTACAATACACAATTCGTCATTTTCCCTCATTAATATAATATATATAAAATTATAATGTATTTTATCAATGGATTTATGGGATTTATTATCTTATTTTGTAGAATTATTTTTAAATTTAATAATTAAAGTAAAATAATCACCATTGGAGGCCCTAATTTTATCAGATTCAAATGTGGGAAGCATTTGTTTATCGTGTATTGACTACAAAAAAACGATATCAATGTGTTACAAAGAATAAATATCATGTAATTTCTATCGATTATTTATTTTATTCAATAAATTGAATGTAATGGATTTATAAGATTGACATTCACCAAAGAGTTCACCAACTAAGGGTAGGAGAAGAGTACATACCAATAGGGGATTTATAAGGAATTTATGATTGTTCTAGCTATTTAATTATACTTTTTGGTTTTACTAATGAACCTTCATTGTTCATGGAAATGATTAATTTAATATTAAATGTGTATTTACCAATATTTAAAATAGTGTACATGGAATTCAAATTTATAAACTCATAATAAATGGTATTTCATGAAATACATCTTAATGTTTTTTAATAAATTTTTATGTGAAATGATTTATAAATGACATTTTTTGAATTAGGAGGTGAATTATATATTTAATTCAGTTTTACATAAAGAAGTCATCACATCAATTGAAAAATTTATATTTGTGATTAATTCAATGGGTCTGATAAATATATTTATTATCCATTATTTTATCACTACAGGTGGATTTTTTACTGTTTTATTAATGAAATTTAAAAAAATATTTTTTCATATTTTTATTTGACTCAAATAAATTTTTTTATGAATGGGTTAATTTAAACATTAATTATCCAAAATAACAAAATAAGTACGAAAATTCATATTCATACCCAACCCTTGCGGGGTGAAGTATGTGGAGAGATTATTTTTCATGTTCTATTTGGGATGAAGTTTTTTTGATAATGTATAGATCATGAAATTTGATAATTCATTTGTAGAACCTATCTTATACACAATTTAGTGTTATAAATACTTGTTCCTACATTAAATTGATTGTTAAATTTGAACTTAATGAATTTATCATGTTATATATTTATCATTAGATTTTAATTAACATATTCACATAATGAAATCTCAATTTTAGCCAATAAAATTTGGAATATTATATTAAAAATTAGATTTTTGAACATTCTATATCATTGTAAAAGGAAATGTTGTAGTCATTACCTAGAAAAAAAAAATAAACATTTTATTACTAACTGAACAAAATAATAGTTAAAAAAATGGGTATATAAACAAATTTCATTTGGGGATAGATAAAATAAATAATGGTGCAGTTATTTATAGTGTAAATATATCCAATATAATCAGAGATATGTGATGGTATCCAAATTGTGTCCCCTAAAAATTTATTAAAGAAAACATAAATTTTAAATGAGAAGATGAGGTGTAATGATCATAATGTTTCAAAAGATTTTAATTGATGACATATATAAATAACATTATACAAAAATTATTGAAAATATAAGGTAATTGTTTAATATCCCCAATCCACCTTATTATTTGACTATAGCATTTATAGTCCACTGTTAATCAATGTAGAAATATGATTAATATTTATAAAAATTTGATAACTTGATTTCATAATGAGATAATTCTTCCACTCATGAAATTATATATTTCAAAAAATTAAAAAAAATATAGGGATGTAATATCAACTATATAAAGATCCACCTCTATAGGGGAAAATATCATCAATTTATTATACAGAAGAATATACATTTTCATATGGATCAAAACACAAGATAAATAAATTTAAAATCATATCCTCACTATAAATATAAAACATAAAATTACTTATTATCTATATGTTGTAAAGAAAAACCATCAACATGTATATTATCCCAGACAACCCACACAATAGGCGACCCATTGAAACCATTTATTTCATTCAAAACAACTTCATCACAGTGAAAATAAATTATAGAAATCCAAGTATTATTTGTTGAATTTAAATATCAGGGAAAATAATGAATGAAAATTATGAGAATTAAAAACCATCCAATTATTCTAACACTAAGACGAAAAATGAAATAGTATTACAAAATTTTCACAGGAGAAAAATTTTTCATTCAAAAATTAAAAATAAGATAATATAAAAGTCCTATTCAGCAATATCTAAGTGTAGTAATTCTAATTGATTTCATGGAAAAGAAAGATCATTGTTCTATCATGTTTATATTCACCCCTTTCAGACATACACACTCTAAAATTTAGATAATAATGCACCTTTATCTCATTATTATGATATATTCCATAGGTTTTTTACACCTGTTCCTTAATCTAGGGGAATAATTCCTCCTTTCATCCCTCTATAACAAAATGTGTGAAATAAATATACTTAATAGAATACACTATACCCTCCTCATACAAGGTTACTAAGGATTCCACATTGTATGAGAAGGATGAGGGAGTTAGGAATATATTGATACAAAATTATTTTTTTTAAATTCCCATTTTTTCACACAAATACCCTCATTATTTTTATTAATGAAGTTATATTATGTGAATCTAGTTATTATATTTCTTTATTTATTTATGTTGTTCTCATGTTATTTTGATTGATGTTTTTATATGTGTTCGAGATATTTATTGTGAGTCTGTAATAACTATATTGAATGCTATGATTGCATAGAATGTTATGTTGGGGAACCGTACTTTTTTATGGATTGCTTCTCTTGTACCCAATTTTTTAGATAATCAATTTGATATGAAAACAAAAACTTGTGAATTACCCGAAATTCCTATATGTAACAAATTATTAGTAATCGTAATGTTTGGAATAAACTAGTTTTTTATCATTAATTTCTATGATTTCATACTGAAATTAATCAATACAACTATAGCAACTGTCAACCAAATTTGTAACTAATATATTTTCCATGATTTTAGCGATGGGTTTTACATAATAAATAATCATTAAATTATTTTCAAAGACTAATTCAAATTAATTTGTTAAATAGATTAAATTATGTCTATTCAAAAGGTCTTTCGTGATTCCATATGGAATTCAATTTTATATTTCAAATACACTATTTTTTTTTAATATCATGTCTTAACTAGTGATATTTCAAATTTTTTTGTCATTATCAAATTATGCTCTTACAAATTTTTAATAGGTTTGATATGAAATTATAAATACGAAATTAATGAAATGAATTCCATATTTCTAATGTGTTTCTTTATAATCACTTAGAAGAGCATGATATTTCAAAAAGCACGAGGATCAAAGCTCTTAATATAATTTTCTCTATATTCTTATTTTACATAGGATAAATTTTAATCTATAGAATAGAATATGAAATAATTATTTTTTATCTGATGTATCTATTTCTATGAATTTATAAACATTTAATAAATTCATTTTTTGATCCATTACATTTTTTCATTTATTGGTAATATTCTAAAGTACTATGGTTTAGAGACATTCATGTTAATATTCTACCAATGCATTCTTCCTACCACTATATATATAGTTGTTGTTATTTCTACTTTGTGTTTCTAAATATTTTATCTATAAAAAGAATATAGATCCTTCTTAAGGACTATTATTTAAAGATTATTTATATTTTATTCTGGAGATATCATCATCTATTAGTTGGAAAATAAACTGTCTGTCAAACATAAATTCAACAATGAATCATTTCATTTTGTTTGGAGTGAAAAATTAATAGATGAAGATATAGAAATTATTTTTCCCTAAAAATGAATATGAAATGTTAAAAAGTTTTAACTACAAACAATAATTTCTATATTTCCTTGAAAAATCCATCCTATTTAGTAAATATTACCAAGATCACAGAGAGAGTGTTGCTGGACAATATAATCTTTTATGTTATATTATTATTTATTTTACAATTCATAACCTATTTTATGAAAAGGAAACTAAATTACTATAATAACCTTAAATGGGTATTCATTTTAATTTATAAATGTGTTTTTAAATGGACACACATCACCCCTATTTCTTCTTTTTGTTTATTATGATCAATAATCTGTATCAAATGATATATTTTTGATGAATTTATGTAAGGATTAACAAGAAATATTTAATATTCTATTAAATGAAAAAAATTATATGGATGGACATAATAAAATAATGTCAATTAATAGTGAATAATATATCAATTTATAATATTAAGATTTTTATAAAGCAATAATGACCATGCATTTAAAGAATCATGTTCTAAATGATTATATAAAAATATCCACACTTTATAAAATTCTTATTGAACTAGAGAGGTGGGATATCACAAAGCAATATGGATATGATGAGAAATCAAAATATAGGAATTTTATGATATATATACCTAGTAATGATGAATTATACCATCTTTCATAATGCACTACTCTCTATGATATGCTTTAAAAAATTATATTTTCCTATGAAGGAAATAAAAATGTTATATGGTTACGGTAAAACCCAAACGGATTAAAAATTTTCACATTCAGGATGTATGATAGTAAAATAATCACTCTAATAAGTGATTTATTCATTGAAATTGATCATATCATAACTAACATGTGAGATCCAATTTCTAAACTAGATCAAGAATTAATAGTTCTCATTGTTTTACCCTATAAATGGAAAATAATTTCTATTTGTACTTAGGAATCCACTCATGTAAAAAAATAATAATTAAGTAATTGAGTGGGACCTTAATGATGTATAATTCTGAAATATATTTTGAAGAAAAATATCATATTAAGATTGAATGGGAAACTAATGTTTTCGATGGTAATTCATAAAAAAATAAAAAAATGACAAAGATGTTTTTTCCTCAAATGATTCAAATACATCAATGTCTTGAATGGAACTGGTTAGTTTACCAAGATTATTCCATAATTACATTAAGAAAAATAATTTCTTTAATAATCCATTTAATTATTTCTTGAAAAAAGGTTTTAGTCTTAATTAAGGGATATTTGTTTGATCTCTCATTGACGGAAGTAGAAAAATAAAAATTTTAAAAGAAAAAAAGGACGTACCAAATGAAAAATTATTGTGGACACCCCGATAGAAATACTATAAAGTATGTAAGTAGTGTTTTGAGGACAGTTGAATCCATTCTAAATATAATTCATAGAACAATCAATCAAATATGAAATCCTAAATGTTTTTATGGATAAGTAAGAAGAAGAATACTTATATTAATATTCTTATTCTTATTCATAATTATTTTCTATTATAAATTAGTTGTCTACTACTCTACATTTGATAACAAATATAAATTCTATGTAAAAATAAAAAAATATTTTAAGAGTATTCATAATTTAAATTTGTTTTGAAATTAGGTTATCCTAAAATCACATTTAATTTAAATAAAAACTAAGTAAATCTTCTTTATGTTACACCATGTATGAAACTAGGATTAATTAGTTCTATGATGAAGTAGAAGTAATTAAATGAGCAATTAGTATATTAAAAAACAGAGAATAATCCTTAATCAAAATTATAGTGAATACATATCTTGTGAAATAAAAATATTGTATTGTAATAAATGATGAAAAGAAAAATATTTATTAAAATTATTTTGTTTCCTAGTTCGTGGAAGAAAAACATGTCAAATGTTATGTGATTTTATTATTCCATTAATAGTCATTATGATAATAATTGTTGCATATGGAATCCCTATATCAGTAGTTTAAATAAATATTATAAATCTAGAATCTTATATAATGTAAATTTTATAATTTCTATATAAAATAAATCATTATGGTTTCCTAGATCAATACCAACAGACATAGTGGGACCCAAAGGAATTTGGGAATAAAAAGAACCAGTTGTTTATTTTATTTTTTTTGTAAAAATCTACATCAATAGATGTAGTATATATTATATAGAGAGATTATTCTCACAAAATAAGAGTGGATAATTTTCAAAATTCTATATATTATCAAATGATGGTGGAGGCTTAGTCATCATTATAAATAAATTTAAAAGTATGATATTTGGAGTTTGAATATTGGGTGATCAAAACTCAAATTTGATTAATAAATTTATCTATGTTCAAGGGATAATACAATAATTATTAACCATTTCTCAATTTTTTGATGATGGATTTTTAGTTTAATTTTTTAGAAATTTATTTTCTAATTTTTAAGAAAATTACATAAATGTAGAGCACATTGACCTAAAAAGGATTATAATTTTGACCTTATTTCCATGTGTGAACAAAAGGTGAGTTCTTCAACTGAAAAAACTGGGTATCATATATTTTCCATTGGATACATGGAAATTTTAATATATTTTATTTATAAAAATTATATAGTAAACATATATTTTGTGAATTTCAGAGTCATAAATTTAATGATAATATACATTTTGATGCATTCCTAATTGGAAATAATTATAGTTTATCTTTTAAATATATGAACATTCTCACTACATTTAATACATTAAAACATATACAAATGGATTTTTTTTGAACAATTATGGAGATGAAGCTTGGATGAATAATCTTATGTTCCTGTTATACATGATGATTTTTCTAAAATTTTATGGGTTTAATTCATAAAACTAAAATATGAATCCTTATATACTATTGAAATATTATTTATTGTTATTAAAAATTAAAATGGTCTAAAAATAATTTCATTGAAAAGTGATTTTGGAGGTGATTTTGAGAATCATTAATTTGATGCTTTTTAATTTAACATGGGTAATGAACAACACTTTTTTTCTATGAAAAAATATAAAAAGGAATTATAGAAAGATTATATGGAATTATTCATGAAATGCAAAGAACTATGATAAACTAATATTTTATTCTTATATATTTCTGAGTAGAATTTTTGTAAAACATGTAATATCATTAATAAAGTTTTAATTAATCATTTTTACAAAAGGAAACTTTTTGAACTATTAAATATTAGAAACCCTATGATTTGACACATTATTTTTTTTGGATATAAGGTGTAAATCATGAACAATATGAAATATTTTGTATTTTTCTTTGAAAAAATAATTTTATAATATTTCTAGGATATTTTGATAAAATGAAAGATTATAGATAATTTAATAAAAATTCATGGATAATTCAGGAATCTCTTTTTGTGATTTTTAATGAAGGTGATACATTTAATAACAACATAACACAAACATATGAAGTTACTGATTCATTTAAAAAATTGAGACTTGAATATAGTAAATATGTTTTTTTATAAGAAATTAATATATGATGAGAATGAATCTATTTAATAATAACATGAAAGCATGGAAAATAAAAATGTCATACCCTGACAGCCTAGAACCTTAAAATATAAGCCTCTATAGACTTTAATAGAAGACATAGTTAATTGTATTTGGACTAGAAGGAATGTAAGAAACCTAGATGATCTCTATGACTTTGTATCCTATTTTGTATATAAATTAGAATATAATCCATAAAAGAGTATAGTTTGATTGTATCCACGTAGAAATAACAAAACAAGTCTAAGTAAAATTATGGATGGTAATTTTTTCATAGGCTCTCAAACCATCCAGTAATAGAAACAAATTTGTTTTAATAAATAAACCAGATGATCACGACATTATCACTAGAAATAAGACTTATATAGTTACCAAGGGATATAAACATGAAGAATGAATATATTATGAGGAATAATATGACTTAGTTATTAATCTATATTATATTAGAATATGGTTGTACTATGAATAAAATAATAATTTTAAATTATAAAATATAGATGTTAAATAATATTTTAAAAATGGTTATTTAGTGGATTATGTTTTTCTTAATTAACCCACATGTTTTTAAAATAATAATCTTCCAAAATATGCTTAAAAAATATCCTAAATCTCTATATAGCCTTAAAAAAGTACCATGATATAGGAATGAAGGATTGAGTTTTTTTTGAATAACTTATTTTCAAAAGGGTCGTAAGATCAAATGATTTTTGAGAAAAAAATATTATATTGTATTACCAGTACTAATTTATGTAGATGATGTTATTTTTATATAATCTAATAAATTTTATTGAGTTGATTTTTAAAAACCATATGAATTATGAATTTTAAATGAGTATGAGTGGAGAAATTAATTTCATTATGGGATTCTATATTTATCAAAATGATTTTTTTTTCTAATTAAATATTTTGTTGATTTATTTAAAATTATTGGACTTGAAAATAGTATGCATTGTGTGTGTACCGTTTATAATAATTAGAATGTTGATTTGGATGAATGTGGATAACCAATTGTCGATAAAATATATCGAGGAATGACTTGTAGTTTTTTATATATTTCTCCACGTAAACCAGGCTTTCTTTTTTTCTGCTTGTTTTTTTAATAGACTTCAAATAAAGAAAAAATCCATTTATTTTAATATTTTGAAAAAATATTTTGAATAAAAATATTTTATATATTTTCATTATAAAAAACATTATATTTTAAATTAATACCATATTATGATGTTGATTTAGGATGGTATAAGTTAGATATAAAAACAACCTCATGAACGTACCATTTTTTAGGAATGTACCTTTTTTCATGGTTCAGTAAAGAGAAAAATTCAATTTCATTTTCGACAACATAGGGTGAATATGTATCTATAGGAAGTTAATTTGAACAAGTGTGGTGGATGAAAAAAAATTATTTTAGATTTTTGACTATATTTGTTTCATATTGATATTTTATGTGACAATAATAATGATATTAATATTTCAAAAAATTCTATGAATCACTCAAGGAATAATAATTTTTGAAATAAGTAATTATTTTCTAAGTGATCATGTTATAATTGGGGATATATATTTGAGATATCTCAGTAATGAGTACCACATTTAAGACATTTTTACTAAATAACTTCGCCATACTATTTTTGATATTATTAATTGAGACTAAGTATTTTTTTTAATTTTATGTATTTCTTTTAATTAATAACTATATTTTTTAAAAAAAATTATTTCATTTCAATTATATTAAAAATATTTTTATTTTTTATCCATTAATAAAATATTATTATAAAATAATATTTATGTATTACTATTTTTGAAATTATATTTTTAATTATAAAACCCCAAATTTTTAATTTTTAGTTTTGGTCTAGGAAAACAAGATTACACTTGAAACCATTCGATTTATTATATATATCTCTATCCCACCTTCAACCGTGAAACCTTTCATTCTCAAAATGTAATAATCTCATTTGAATCCTTATAACTAAACCTCAATCCTCCAAAATCTGTAAAAAAAGGATGACAAATAGAAACGGTGATGTTTGTCCTCACATATCAATGCGACAAATGATATTGAGTTTGAAAAGGAAAATTCTATATGGGAAAGGCAGTGATTTTTAATAGATATTTTAGATAAATCATCTTTTTAAAATATTTTAATGATTTTAATAATATAATATAATATTTAATGGTGAGATTATAGATCATGTCTTCTAAAAGGAAATAAAATTATTTTATGAACATGAAGAATTTATCATTGGGGATACATAGGATGTCATTTCCTCAAAGGTATGAGGTAAAAAATTCAATTTCTACTATTTGAATTTAATGGTTTTTTGCGATCCCCCTGAAGGAGTTTTCTATATTAATCTATGGTCAGTAGGGGATACCATACATAAATATTAGTATATAATATCTTCCTTATTTGGGATCACAGAATCTAGATAATTAATTATACAGGACATAGAGGATGTCCAGAAGTTACTCATCAAATTTTCAAAATTAGAAATAGTTTCACAGATGTTAGAGCTGGAGATAATAATTTTACCATATATGAATCTCATGTTTTTAGGTTAAGTAATATCAGATTGAGTTTATATAGGTTCATTATAAGGCACATGAATAACTATTATCAAACAGATGTGAGGATTTTCTTCAATCCTTATGTAGGATAATATCTTTTTTTACAAGAAATGTTTGGTACATGATATCTATAAAAGTATAATATTCAACCATATTAATGTTCTATCAATTGGAATATGAGGGAGAGTGGGTTTTTTGGATCATAAAAAATTTAATGTTGATTCCAGTTGGTTCTAAAAGTCAGGAATAATATCGATATCATTTAGAGGGGGTGAAAATTTTCAAAATCTACCAGTTTTGGGAGATTTCATGAATAATATATTTGAGAATATAATGTGGATGGAACTATATTTGTAGACAGAGGCCTACATGTTGTGTCTATTTGTGAAAAAAATTCATACTAGTACAAGAAGAATGCATGTTATCTATAAGAATATCAATACAATGTCATAGGGAGTTAATGATTTATCAAATTGTTTCAATGTTCCTTATATATGAAAGAGTTGATCTAATTTAGTTCATAGGTATTTAATAAAGGAAGAATCGTTTTTCATGGTTATAGTTCATGTGTTTTAAGTAACAGTTCAACTGTTACCAGTTACTAAAAAATTAATATTTGATGATGGAGAAGAATATTTAATTGAATTAAAAACTGATGATGTTTCTATAGAAAAAATATTTCATGTCGGATATGATAATTAGAAAGTTAATTATTCATAGGACCAAGTAATAGCTATAATAATAATAAAAACTAAATATATTAGATATCAATCAGTTTCTATTTATGAAGTGTCATTAGAGATTTATGTTGACTTTCTAGTTAATGAAAATTTTATAGTATCATGAGATTATCCTACTCAATATATTGATAAATTGGAAATTAAATCACATAAAAAGGTTGATGTATGAGATAAATCTGGAATAATTACTCTAACAATATCTAATATTTAAAATTATCTTGAATAATGTATCAGTTATTTTTTTGAACTAGGTTAATATATTAGATGAGATGTATGATGAAGCATTCAAATTGAACATATCACTATATATTTTAAGGAAAATAGTTGAGGATAGTAAGACATAATATGTTCTCATAATATATTATGACTCTCTGTAATCCCAATTGGAAATATTGATATTATAGTCTCTATTAAAAATATATTGTGAGGCATTTAAGAGGGATATGGAAGATCATGTCAGATATATAGAAGAAAAATTTGTCTAAAATTATGATTTTTTTATATAAATTATTAATTGCTAATTAAATTCTAATATTTATGATCCATTTCATGTGATACCCTAATATTTCAGAAGGTGAACTTTATGTTTGATATCCTATTTGACAGGCAACCTGTAGATTAGAAGACACATAAAATGTATGATTGTTATAACATAGTTATTAAATTAGAAGGTATGAATACTATTAAATTATTTTTTAAATATATATAAATATCCATCTCAATATAATATCATTTATAAATTATTAGTAAATAATCAATTGAAATGTTGTAAAATAATATTATTCATCAAAAATTTGTTTTCTTAAAATATTATTTTTTATATATTTTTGATAGAAAGTAATATTATTAATTTTTAATGGGTTTAGAAAATTAATTTCATAAATTAAATTTATTTTTGAAATCATCATATCAAAATTATATTAAGGTGATTTGTTTGTTTTATTTGGAAAATATTAATTTTTTAATGACTAGTGAAAAATATTCATTTATGTAAAAAGGCCATTTATTTTAAATTTATAATGTTATTTAAATTTCATTTTTTATTTTTTATATTATCTATATTAACATATTTATTCATTATTTATATTTAACCCACTTAATTATATTTTAATAATCATAATATTTGACTCTATATTAAGTTTGTTTTTTGGATTAAAAATGGATTGTTTATGAAAACTATTAAAAAGTGCATAATGATTCTACATATTAATAAATAAAAATAGCCCCAAATTATAGATTATTTTAATTAAATGTATATAATATATTCCTATAAATATTAATTTAAATTAATTTAATTATTATTATCAGTAATATAGTAAATATAAAATAATATTTTGATTGAAAAATAAACTAATTGAAAAAAAAAATTATTGCGTCTGTGATATTATATTTAAATTAAATTACCCAATTTATAAATTAATTTTTTCTAAAATGGATTTAATATTTTTTATCTGAATATTTTATATTATCTATAAACTTCATGCAAATTTTTTTTTATGAATATTAAATGTAGTGAGAATTTTAACTAAGATTAAGGTGAATACAGGTTTATCGAGGGTTAAACTAATTTTTTTCTGTTTACAATAAACTAAAAACATATCTAAATTATATTTTTGGTTATTAATTATACCATATAATGTATCATTCTTGATGATTTTGGATTTTTGATCCTTTTACCAATGAAAAACAATGGTAAACCATTTCTTGTCCAAAAAATTTAAGTGTGCTACTCACGTCACATATAAAAGGCCACCCTCCCTCCTCTCTACTTCACACATTAAAATACCATTGCCTTGAAAAAAACATTCACATATTACCTCTTTAATTACATCCCACTCCCATTACCATGATCCACTATTTTGACAATAAATTCTAACTAATAATTCTTTTGTTTCTTACTAAAGTATGATGTCTAAAAAAGAGTTTTCATTCTTAACTGAGAATCTTTATTTTATTTATTCTTCCACCTCCATCAAATATTCTTCAAAATAAAAGGATAAAATAAAATAATTTAAATAAAATATACTTTTGTTTTATTTTTTCTATGAAATAACCAAAATAAATCTCCACTTATATCAAATGGAAAAAAACCATCATTCGTGCATACAGTAGAATACCGCCTCACCAACGAATATAATTCGTTATTTATCTGCATCCCTCATAGATTTTTATAATAATGGAGTCAAATTATAAATATTATTATTTTAACTAATTTATAATTATGTATATATTACATCACATATACCATCGTATATTCAATTAAATGTGTGATATGATAATGTCGCTCATGTATAAGGCATAATACCACTCCACCATGCGTTGTGATTCATTTTTCATCCCACATCAGATGGATGATATATAAAATTATATTAAATTAAATAATATTATATTTATTATTTTATGGTCATTCTATAACGATAAAATATTTCATACTATATTCAAATAATGATCATTGAAAAATGGAAACATTACACAGGTGTACGTAAAACCAACCATATCTATAATTATAATTTTGTTGATTTTTAATTACAACCATTCATGATTTCATTTAAAAGTATAATTGATATATTAATATTATTACTGTATAATGATTAATATTCTATCGATGTTGACATAATGACTACTTTGAAAAAAATCAACAGACCAAAGCCATTTTGGAACAGTGAACTAAATGCCCTCAAAACATCTGACACTGTCTTCACTGATTAAGTATTGAATTATTTCAGTAATATTATGAAAATAAATTATTTCGGTAAATTTAACTAAACACTTAAATACATGGTAAAAACTAAAATAATTTAAATCTTTTTAAAATATTAGATTTAACGTACATTCATGGAATTTATGGACTCGTGATATGGGTTTTTTCTCAAATTTTCCTTCTTGGAGACATAATTTCTTTTATACACCAAATTTATTTTATGTGATTTATAAATACTTCACATTTCTTATGATATATAGTAAATCACACATAATTCATAGTATTATATTTTTTAAATTGAATTAATTAACCTTTGTGGATTTGACATGAACATTACCAAGTTGTAGTAGGTTTCTTAACTAAATTTCCAATCATTTGGTCGTAACTTTTTATCATCGATTATGGAATTAGATTATTATGTGTGGAATTATTTCAAAATATATTTAATATATTTTTTCACTTTTTGGAATAATTTTTTTACAATGAATTCCTCAATTGATTATTTCTCCATTCAATGGTATGATCTATGTAAGGGTTATTCACCCTAAATTACATTCTATATGACTTATGTTTATGATATGAACCTATATTCTTATTGAGGTGTATATACCACCATATGACATGATATATCAGGAAAATAATTTTTTATATTTAAATTATTATTTGAATTTATTCATTCATGAGTCATATGACTATAAAATTACAAAAGTGGAAAAGGATTCAAATTATAATCTCTATTCTTTTGAGATTGTTTATTTTCCAGATTAATTAGGAGGAAATAATATGACTTAATTTTGAAAAATCATAAATATTTTCTTACCTTTTATTTGTTCATGATATTTATAGTGAATATTACATTTTTTATCTATTTGGTAAGTAATGTTTCTGAGAAATTTATGTTATGAAAATCCAATGTTGTTTATCCCTTCAATAAAAATTGTTTTTTATTAAAATACATAATTTCTAAAAACGGATTCAACATATTTTACTTTGGTTACCTAATTTCAGTTTTAATGATAATTATTGTTTGGAAATTTTTTAATAAGATTCTACCAATTGTCTTATGAATAGGATAACTTTTTGACTTATCTTCCAATAATGTGAGAATAGTTTATATTTATAACTTATTTGGAAAGACTGAAATATTTCTCCAACATGAACACTTAATGTTTTATTAAATACTTTTATTGTAAAATTATATTTTAAATAAAATTATTTCATTAATAATACATAATATATTGAATTTTAACTATTTTTATTCATAATTGAAATGATCTATTAAAATATAAATATTTCAAGTGATATTTAAAAATATTTTTCAATCAATAATGACATTTCTTGATGTTACTCAATATAAAAATAATATTTGACTCGATAAATTTTAAATAAACATTTAATGTTATTTCCACTCATCAAATACCATAACCCTTGATGCTACTTATGATCCACTGGGGATATGTCATACTAATACCCTCTATATTCATTCTGTGTATAGATCATGAGATTGTCATATATATTGTTTCTTTTACATGAGTTAATCATTATATGAGTGAACATTGATCATTGTTATGATTGTATTGTGACTTCATATAAATGTTTTATTTATGAATGGTAACTACAAACCATGGATGATAAATGGGTTCTCTCGATATATCTTATACGAAGGGTTGATCCCCATCATTTCTCATAGGTGAAACGAATATTTCTTCTATGATGGGAGAACATAAAATACAACAAATGAGCAGGATATATCTTATATGCTAGGTGATATTAGTTAATGATTTAATTCATTGGGTAATTCTCAAAACCATTATAGGTTTGAATGTCTATGTTAACATAGGGTTTCTCTAATTCATTTAATAGGGATCCTCTTATTTATTAAATGGGATTAAAAAAAGTTATAAAGAAAATGTCACGAGACAGTAAAATGTTATATTATGATTTCTATGGATTATAAATGATTATATTGATCAATATTGATATCACAATGATCATGATAATTTTTTTATGTTTACTATATCTTTTTTTAAATCCTTATTTTTTGTTTTCATGTTTTATGACTAGGGTGTTAATGGGTATATATTGTCTTATGGAATTTTCATGAATTTTGATTATGTCATCATAAAATTATGTTATTATAATAATAAGAGATGAAATACAATTATAAATTCTTATTTTTATTTTTATTAACAATATTAGATTAGAACATATATGATTAATATTATCCATATTATCATGAATTATATTAAATTAGTTATTTATGTAATTGAATTATATGGATAATGATGATGACCTAATGTGAAAGAATAAAATATTATAATAGTGGAATAATTACTTCATTTTTCACAATGGAATTGTTTATATATGTGTTTTTCCACGTTCTATAAACCAAAAAACATAGAAGGTTCATGGGTATATAGGTGATTGTATATATCATTTTTTATTTTGTAGGTTTTGGATTATGAAAATTGAGTCACCTTCATCAGTTAAATATCTATAAATGTACCATTTATGACTTTATCTCAAGATTCTAGAGTGCGGGATGAGGGATTTTATAGTTGTTATCATAATAGAGTTTTGATATATTTTCTGATCTTTTAATGTTTGGATACCTAATGAATTATGGATACCATCATGAGTGTGTGATATAAATTATATCATAAGTTTAATTTTTTTGAGAACTATTTTATGGTGTTGGTGATAAGACATTAATATGCTTAATGTCATTTTAGCAGATGTTTTATTTGGTTTAGGTATATGTAATTCATTTTTATAATTTGTATTATTACATTGTAGGTTTTTTTGTAACATTTTTTTGTTATTGATTTAATTTAGGGTTAGTAATATCTATGATATAGATTTAATTAAGGGAACACAATATTTTTATTATACATAACCTTGGTACTGAAAATTGATTTCATGATTGAATGATGAATGCTATTTTTGAAGAAAATTACTCTATTTTGAGACTTTTTATCTGAATGCAATGTTATAATTTGGAGTATAAAAAATATTTAATGATTATATTTGTGGGGTTATATAGGATATAGTGTCATTAAATATTTAATTATTTATTTTTAAATTTGGTAATTACTATTTAATTTTTGAGATTAATGTATTATGCCTTCTTATGAAGGTTTATTAATTTTGGGAATTACCCTACCATTTGATAACCATTTTGTATTTAGTTAATGTATAATTATTGGAGGAAATACTTTTTTTTTCAATTTTATGGGTATTTGGTCTAATAAAAGATTATTTTTGTGCCTTAGTCCAGAATATTTTATCTAGAATACACAACATTTGGATCAATAGATGAGATTTTTTGTAAAATTGACTAATGGATTCACTTATTATCATAACATAATTAAATATAACTTTTTTTATCATATATTTGGTTAAAAAATTCCTCAATTCCAAGACAATTATATTTTTAATTAAAATTTTATCCTATTATGTTCCTTTTTGATGAAACGATGGTCCTTTTCACATCTGTTTGGTTAATGGTTTTGTGGTTATTGAAATTCTCAGGTTTATTAACTTTCATATGAAAAAATGATCTCTATCACCCTAAATAATTATTTGGGAAATTTTTTCATATATTTCCATATTTTAAGATCCCATTAATATTTTCAAAATTTTAAATCGAGTTGTGTGTTGTTATAGATGACCTTCATACATTTCTTTCACTTTAATCAAGAAGATTTTTTATTAACTCTTTTATGACATGAGTTTCTATTAAATGTATTTTCATATTTTAAACACATTTATTATAGATATATAGTTAAAAGTCATCGGAAACAATTTATTAAATGGGGTAGGAAATAACACCTTGATATATTAAAATAATATCATTAACTTCAATAGTGTATTCTACATGGAACAACAAGCTTTGAAGACCCATGAAATATATAATCTGTATAAATTAGATGATAAACTGTTGGGTATGAGTTAAATTAAATAAATTATAATATACATATAAAATCCCTAGTAAATACAATCATATTAATAAATTCTTTGAAAATAATCAATCATTTTTTTTGTAAAGTAATGTCAATCGTCAAAGACATGTTTCTAATTACAAAGCTTTTTATTTATATTTTGGAGAAAATATAATAATTAATTTCCAATGCTTGTATAAAATTAATTTGATAAAATTATTTTTCTAAAATAATTTTATTAAAAATAACATAGGGTAATGTTCAGTGATTTTTTAGAAAATATTCAATTTTCAGTGAAAATGAAAAATACATATTTTTATAAAAAGGCCAATTCATTTCAATAAATTCTGTTTTAATAAGTTCCATTTTGTTCTAAATATTATTTAAAATAATTTTTTTATTATTTTTTTTTAGTTAAATTATTTACATCTTAACCATCTTTATATTGGATTTTAGTGAATGCTATTTTTTTGGGTTTAAAAATGGTGTTTTATAAAATATTTTAAATAAAATATTGTTTTTCAATTTCAGTTAATTAAAATAACCCCTAATGAGTAATGATTTAAAATAAATTTATATATTTCATATCTATAAATATTTATTTATATTAATATAAATAATATTACTAGTCATAGTGTTAATATAAACTAATATCTTTCTTGGAGAATACGCATCTTGAAAAAATAGTTTTTCATCACATCAATAGGTTTAACATAAAATTATATTATACCACTTATGTAAATTTAATTTCATAAAATAGATTAAATATGTGGAATCTTAATAATTTATATTATTTCTTATCCAAAAAATAATTTTTTCTCTTAATGAATAGTTATAACCTTTTATAGAAGATAAAAGGAAAAATGGTTTATTAGGGTTATACAAAAGAGATATGAGAGAGAAGATCACCTAAATAATGGGGAAAAAATTGGATGTAAATATTTCCACCTTAGAATGTATAATTGAATTTAATGGTCAATTTTTGATCATTTTATCTTGTGAAAAAAATGGGATTATGTTTTTATTTTAAATAATTATATGTCTGGAAATCACCTCGAATATAAATGGCCACCTCATATTTTATCTTCTTCAAACTATCAAAGCCCTTTGGGTCATCCAATACCAATGAAAATTCCTTTCAAAATTATCCCAACCCCTATTTAATAAGTCCAATGTTTTTATCATATAACCTTCTTAATAACCCTTTTAGTTTTTATGAAATGAGGTAGTCAAAATAAGAGGTATCATAGTTAACTGAGCATCTTAATTTAAGATGTTCTTCAGACTCGATAAAATCTTCATAAAAATTATAATATAATAATTTCACATATCTTAAATAATGAAATTTTATTATGTATATATAATTACATTTACCCATCTCATATTCTATGAAATGGGAATCGTAACCACTATTTGCCTTCATCATGGAAAACTGCATAACGAACCAATGTAATTTAATTTTCATTATCCCCTCTCAATAATTTAAATATTGATTAATTTATAGTATATCTCTATCTATATAACTATTTATATTATATTTTTAACTTTATTATAATAAATTAATTATATTACCACTTATGAATTCTTAATTTCTATTCCATGGTGGATACGATAATGTCACTTGTTAGTACGATAGACTATCGACTCATGAAAAAATGTGATTCATTTTTCACTAACACTTAAAATGGAAGGAGATAAGAATAAAGTTAATGAATATATGTGATATATATATATATATTATGATATTAAGGGAATATTTATAATTCAAAGTAGATAATTAATATTATTTACATTATTTTACCATTTCATTCACTAATATATATTAATAATGACCGTTTATAAGTGTTGACTACCAAATCTATGAATATATATGATTATGTTTTCATCAAAACATCACATGGAAGATATATATAAATTTTTTTAATGAAATAATATGATAGATATGAAATTTTATCATTCTATAGGGATACAAGAATACTTACCATCCTTCTATAATGATCATTTAAAAACTAGAAATGTTACTCATGCACGATGTGCTACGAACTCCATAATTGTAACATTATTCAATTTTGATGGAAAACATTCAATATTGGTGTAAAAATTATATTTAATATATATTTATGATATATATTTCATGATTAATATTCTGTTTACTTTTAAATAATTAATACATTTACAATGCTCAACACACTGAATCCATTTTGAGTCAATGAACAATACATTCTCAAAACACATGATTTGGACATAACTAATTAATTATTCAATTGTTTAATAAAGAAAAATATATTAAATGATTTTTTTTATGTCTTAATATACCAAGAAAAATTTAATAAGGAATAAAAAAGTTTATATAGACATATTTTATTGGAATTAAAGGATACACCCAAAATCCTTATACTCGAGGTAAGTGTTTTACTTCAAATTTTTCTTCCAAGAGACTCACTTTATATAGGTACCTATGATATTTATTTTATTTGTATATACTTAATATTTTGAATTTTATTTAATTAACCCCTCATATTTCATGATATTATATTTTTTTAATTTAATTATTTCATCTGATGAGTTTTCATATGTTTTTTCCAAAGGGTTAAGGGTTATATTTACTCAATTTCCATTCATTGTGTCATAAATCATTATTATTGTATTTATTAGGACATTATAATCTCTTAATTGATATCTAAATATGATTATTTTTTATCTCCATTTTTCATTTAATGATTTAAATTTGTTACAAAGAATCTTTCGTTTTATTAATTCTTAATTCAATGGTAAGATCATTGTATGTGTTATTCATCCAAAATACCTTTATTTGGAGATATGTTTTTGTTATGAAACTATAATATTTTATGTGGTTTATATAAATTCCTTTGAAATGTTATATTATCAGAGTACTTTTATTCATTATATGTAACATATCATTTTATTTTATCCTTTTATTGATCTTATTATATTACAGATACAAATGTGGAAAAGGATTTATGTTACAATACCATATCTTTTAGGATTTTTTTATTCAGGGATAAATTTGTGGATATAATATTATTTTCCTAAACCAAATATTATTCTGTATCTAATGGTTATTCATGAAATTATCATGAAATATTTCCAATTTCATCTTTTTGGTAAATAATGAAATTTAGAAATTGTATTTCAGAAAAATTATATTTTACATTTTGTTATTTCAAAAATACTTTCTCTTAAAAATAAATATTTTAAAAAATTTATTATTGGCCATGACAATTTAATAAAAATTCCAATAATTTTGTTTTTTTAAAAAAAAAAATTATATCACGTTGAGAAAAAATGATCTTTTGACTGTTTTTTAAAACATGTGAAAGAAATCATTTTTTTTAAAATTATTGGGATTGAAAACCCATTTCTCTAACATTACCACTAAATTTTTTAGGAGTTTTTATTTTTAAAGGTTTATCATCAATTATAATTATCCCATTATTGATTGGAAGTGATTTCTATTTTAAAAAAGTTTTTTTATAATTGAAATTATATTTTCATGAGAAATGATCCTTGTGATCATTGAAAATACTCTTCTATCTATGACAGAACCTTTCAATGTAAGTCAAGGTGAAAATTAAATTTTCCTCAATAATAATTTTAATGTTCTTTTAATGTTGTTTCCATTCATCAATGATAGAAACACATGTTTTTACATACACTTCATTGAGGGATATGTTGTATTGATACCCTACATATTTTTTTCTTGATAAATTATGAGATTATCATAAAAATAATTTATTTTTCTTAGGTTAATGATGATATGAAATAACATTTACTATTATAATGATTCAATAGTGACAGATTATAAAATTTTTATACTTAAATGGAAATTAGATTATATTGATGATGAATGAGTGATCCAAATACAACTTTTATGTGGGTTTAGAGCCTATTAGAGAGATGAGTGAGGTGGATATATATTATATAACTGGTGAAACCAAATATCAATGATTTAGCATGATATTGATTATATTATTGGTTATCCATGATAGAATTGGGTGATTCTGATATATCTTATATGATGGGTGTTCCTAGATAGTGCTCAAATGCATTAGGTAATGATCCTTCTCTTTAGATGGATGCAAGTGGAGTTACAATAGAGATTCTCATATGAATTTTATGAAGATATATTTAGTTATTACAAATTTTTAAAATGGGTTAGAAATATAATATTCTAAGTCACAAAAATATATTTTTATTATTCTGATGGTTTATAAATTTTTCCTTTAATCAAGATTAAAATCACAAGGATCATAAAAATAAATTTTTATGAAGCTTATAGTTGGAAAATCCTTATTCCATGTATTCATGTTTGATGATCTAAGTATTAATGGGTATGAAAATTATTATGATTTGAGTAGGAACATTGATTATTCCATCATATCAATATTCTGTTCCTGTGATCACTGAGGAAATTCAATTGTCATTGAAATTTTTTTCCTTACTTAATCTGACTTCACCAATCTTATTTATTCTTCTACATATGACATTAAAAATCATTTTAAATGAATTATGTCTAGATAGTTTTCATATAGATGGTGATTATTACACAATGTGAAATAATAACAGATCAGTATAGTGGAAAGAGTACTCCAATAAAGTCATGATAATTGCTAATGTAAGAGTTCTGCCCAATACTCTAAAACTATAAACCTAAAATTTATAGAGGTATGTTTGTGAGCTGATATATTTTTTTTTTTTCTATACAATACTGAAAAAATTAAGTCATATTCATTAGTATTAAATCCATAAATATAAATTTTATTATTTTATCACTAGATATAAAAGGAAGAGGTTTGAGTTATTGTAGTTCAAAAAAAATGCAAGGAATATTAGCTCTCATAAAAAACATCTATAGATTTGAAAAGTAGTTCAGAATATCATAATGATATGTTTTCATTCAATAATGATATACATCAAATCCTACAGTTCTAAAGTATTCAACATCATAATATTTTGGAAAATTAGCTTGAAATTATTTCCAAATTAACCTTGGTAAAGAATTATTTTAAATTTTTAGTCAATATAATAAGTATGATGATAGAAAAATACGTCTATTCCACTGAATAAGATCAAAATTTTATAGAATTATTCCTATTGGATGTTTTTATTCCTTTCCAAGTATTAGGTTCTTTTATTGTATGAATAGAATTGGTTGATTAATCTGAATAATGAGATGTTTTTTGGGGGATATAGTGGAAGTTAATGAGATAGTATGTGATTCCCTAACATCATAATCCTCTTATGATGAGCTATAACCATCACCAAATTATGAACTGTATCCTTTTTCAAAAAATTGTGTTAAAAAATTCATTAAATATGGGAATATTTTTGGTGAATTTAATTTATTTTGTCTATTTTCTTTACTCTGTATTTTTTTATTTTTAATAGATTCAGGTCCAAGCCTGCTAATTGTTTTAAAAAATGATGACCATGTCCGAACATAAATTTTTTTTATAGTTTAGTGCAACATTATCTGTTTTATATTCCATTTTTATACATTCATTTTTGATATAACATTAAGGGCGTGAAATTTGGATATACGGAACATTTTCATGTCTATAATATATTATTTTAAAAAAATATAATATATTATAATCTATAAATAATTTATAAGAGATGTTTTGATTACCACAACTATATCTCATTCCCTAAAACTTAATTTTATAATCCCTTCTATGAGTAATATTGATAAATAAAAAGTTGGTTTTATTTATTAATTATTCATTTGAAAAAAAATTAAAACTTTTTAAATGTGTTTATATATACTACAATTTTTTAATGATTTTTTTGATCATAGAAATGTGATATATAGTTGAGAATATCTTAATTTAGTCATGTTTATTAAATTATTATTGATTTTTATGCTTTAGAATACCCTCATATATTTTTTCAACAATGTTTCTTTATATGAAAAAATGATTATATTTCGTTATATATTTATTTATTTCATAAGATATTGTGTTGATGTTTTTATAACGGTTATAATAATTTCAACGGATTCCTGATTTATTTTTATAAGCCCTCTATTTTTGTAGACTATTTTTTTCATAAGACCAATTTCAATTGTAAATTATACCTTTGTTCCATATATATAATCTAAACATTTATACTTGGATCATATCTTTTATGAAGAACCCTATATTCTAGTTTTTAATGTATGATTAGTTTTCCTAAAATTTTGAATCAGTGTTATATTATTAACCATAAATTTCCATATTTAGTATGTAGACTTATCCTTAAATTTGATGTAGACATCTGAATAATTTCAATTCAAAATATTTAAAATTATTTACAAAACTATATTACTAGTATACACATCCACATAATAGTTACTCAAATACATATTATTTGCCATTTATCAAAAAAATAAATAATCTATATTTTTCTTTCATGTTCTGACTCGTAGTGGTATTTATAATTCAAATTTAAATTGAACCAGAATTCTCAATATCATGATTTAAATATAATTATTTAGGGATCTTTTTAAAAAAGATAAAATCATGTTCTTATTCATTATAAATAGGTTTAGTGTGAAAGGATATATGTGATATGAATAAATGGGATCTAGAATTTTGGCCGTGATCCTTTATAATCAATTAGAATTATCTAATTTTTCAGGAATCTTGATGATCAAATATACCAATCTATTTTTCATTAGATTGATATATTATAGAGGAAAAATAATTATCTATTGATATTTTTTGATATCATGATTTTTTATCAAACATATATGTTTGTATTAAGGAATGAATAATGGAAAAATATATGTTTTATTAGTTTCTATTTTAAATTCAGCAATTCTCTTCTGAAGGACTACCCTTTGGTGGTATACATGTTTATCACCTAATAAAGTATTTAGCATACTACTAAAAAAATATTGTTTCTTGAAAATACTATTGGTTTATTAATATTTTCTCAATATATAGACCCGAGATTAATTTTATTCTGTGTTCTTTAAAGATTATTTATATTTTCTTCTACAGATATCAATATCTTATAGTGGTGGAATAAACTATGGATGAACCTACGTTCACATGTCAGTCATCTCTTTTCATTTGGAGTGTCATCTTATTATAATATATTGTGGAAATTAAAGTTCTCTATGAATGAAACAAAACCATTATAAGTATTTATATATCTACACTGAGTTTAATAGGTTCCACGAAAAATTACATGTTTAGTGAAAATCACTATGATTATATAGAAAGTGTTGGTAGAGTTGACTAGGTTATCTTTATCAACTGAACAGCTAAAAAATCATTGTGTTATTTTCATATTTTTTCTGATAAAAAATAGGTTTGATGTATATAATAAATTATTTAATTAAAATGGAGACTTATTTTAATTTATCAAAGTATTTCAAAAATGGCACTATAAGCCACATTCTTATATAATCTAGATTATTTAAACAAATTGAGTGATCCATACCAACATTTTTCTGAGGTGGGAAAACTATTTTTTCGATTGAATCCTCAAGGATCTATTGAAAACTGTTATCTCCATTATAGAGTAATCTAAATATTTTTTATCCTTCTAGGTTTTGGGGTAATAAATCTATATGGGTGAAAAAATAGTTCCATAGAATTTTTAAAAATTGAGTATATGACGTTATATTCAATTCGATATACTTTATTAAGTGCATCCGTTTTAGAGTCACAAGATTAAGAGTGACTCTCCTGTAAATAATTTTTAATTGAAGGATCAACTTTTTAGGAAACCAAAATGGGTTTATAATTATTTTCATCATCCGAGAAGCCAGATAAGGAACCAAAATTAAGACATTGAGGCTGAGGCGGATAAAAATTACCATCCAACTCTCTATTGGGTGTAATATTCAAATTATCATACTTATTCATATCCATATTGACAAGTTGTGCATTATCATTAAAATATTATTCTATTTTTTGGATATCAACATGTCTAGTAAGGGCCTCATATTTCCCTATAATTATGTCATCATGATCAATATTGTAATTAATTTCTACCTTCAACTTCAATTTTATCTCCCATAATTACTGGATATGGATTATAGGGATTGGTATAGTTGGTCTACAACAATGATCATTAGAGGAATGACCAATATTATGTCATTTTTTCTATTCTGTTTTAATATTTTTTCAATATACCTATCGGTTGAAGTCAAAATGATAATTTTTATTTCGACCATATGATTTAAGTGTTTTATATATGTCAATTATAGTAAAAACCATAAAAACTGAGGGTCATGACATATTTTTAGTAATAAAGTATAGTTTTATTTGTAGGAATATTTTAATATCAATAAGAAAAAGGTCCAATCATTTTAACAAGTAAGATGGATGTTTTAAAAATCCT